>JAFJHL010000175.1:3572500-6392500 GCA_019425775.1 Rafetus swinhoei | reverse complement strand
TTGATAGGTCACCTTCAAAGGTATTTTCCCCCTCCACTTCCCGTCATCTTTCTATGTGGAAACGCCTGTACTGGGAAATTATACTTGACTACCCTCTTGTGCCCACGCAAAAGCAGAAGGAGCCATTATAATCAGTCTGCTGTATAACGCACAAACGACTGGATGTGCATTAGCTGCTTTTCAAACCTTCACCTCAGCCTGTTCACCTAGAAATGCCAAAAAGGGGATGAATGGCTTTTTCCAAGCTTCAATCTCGGATTGCATTTCTGCTTATCGATGGGGAGCCAAACCAGCGGTTTGAAAAAACTGGAAAATGTAGATCATCTCACGCTGTAACTCAAATAACCTGGTTCAGAGCAAATGGATTTCCAGTTTTTCCAAAAATGGATCTACAAGAGGAAGTCTCTCCTCTTCTGTGCAAATACTTGACAGGCCACGTCTCAATTCAGGGTAAACATTCAGCGGTTTGCAATGGAAATAAGACGGACCCTTTATTTTAGCAGCACAGTAATAAGTGGATTTCACCAGCCTTTCTCTAAAGGCAGAGTGCTCTAATCTGCCTACATGGAAGTGGGTGTGGAGTGTGCCAAACTGCTGGAGCAATACTTGTAAGCAACAGGTTCTTTTTAAAAAACCAGCTATGAGCAATGTAGCCAAAATAGGGGAACTGATGAAACTGGCCCTGAGAAATTGAAACTATAGCAGTGCTGTCTTGATTCTACTGTATGTGAGAAGTTGATTGCAGAGTCTAGCAATCTTTTTTTAACCGTAATCTCACAAAGATGGGTTAGGTTTCGTACAGTGCATTGTTCTTTGTTTTTATTAACAGCCGCTGTTTAATGGGTTGGGATGAAATGTTCTTGTTCAAGACGTTTCCACTGTTTCATGTCTTCTACACCGCTATATATATATGGTGTACATATTTACTTAAAAAAAAAAAACTGTGTAAAATTGTACTTTGTATATACAACTATGTACAATATGGAGGTACATCTTTTTTTTTCTTTTGGTACAGTATTGTACAGTATTAGAGAAGTACATGTGTTGGAATTGGTAAAGCCGTACCGGAAGAAACAATGTATCTGTCATTAGCAATAGTTTTAGAGAAATAAATGTTTTGGGTATGGTGCAAACGCTGACCTATGGACAACAATAAATTATGGGGCGGTATGAGAGCGAAAAAGAGATGCTGTTGTCTGGACCGGCAAGAAGGAGTGGGAGGTGGGTGGGGTCGGCCAGGAGTGCTGTACGGCCTTCTGGACGATTTGAAATTTTGGTGGGATTCAAAATTAATTGACGAGACGCCTGGCGAGATGAAGTAGCTGAGGACAGTTGACAAGGCTTCAGTGGGAGTTCTTCCCATCCACAGCTTGTAACGGGCCACCCCAGGGTGAGTAAGCAGCAGCTTCCATACTTCCGCAGGGGGGGCAAGATGAAGCACAGGCAGGTGGAATGACTTGCTCTAAGGAATCGTTGCGAAGCCCCAAATGGTTGCTCCCATTTCAGTGCTCTTGCCATTGGATCTCTCGCCCTCACATATGCAGCTGGAAACGTAAGAAAATGCAGCCTATGGCCTTTTCTCCTTACATCCACACTACGATGCTCACACAATAAACCTGTCCTTGTCCAATCCTCCCTCCATGCATGTCTGGAGTGGAGCATGAATTACTGTTTAACAAGTGGTGGGCAACCTGCGACTTGAGGACCACATGTGGCCCATTGGGGTTCTATGTGCAGTTCGGGAGACGTTTTCTTCACCGTTGTCCAAGGGCAGGGTTGCCGGTTTCTGTCCATGTAGTTTTTTCCTACCCGTTACTCAAGTGATGCACATGTGAAGCGAGGCGTGTGCCAATTGCACACAGCCTTGATTGGATGCAGAGGGAGTGCATAGTCAAAGTGCTGCTATGGTTCATTCGGCACACTCCGCAGATCATCGGTGCGCAAGCACCGTTAGCAAAACTAGCCTATCCCAGGAGACTGTCTTGGTTAGGGCAATCTTGCTGCCCACTGGGATGAAGGAGGGGCCACTCGTGCAGCCCTCTTACTAGCCTCTGTCTCCCATTGCTGCTTTAATGGTGGGAGGGATAGCTCAGTGGTTTGAGCATTGGCCTGTTAAACGCAGGGTTGTGAGTTCAATCCTTTAGGGGGTCATTTAGGGATCTGGGGCAAATCTGTCAGGGATGGTACTTGGTCCTGCTGAGAGGGCCGGGGACTGGACTCAATGACCTCTCAAGGTCCCTTCCAGTTCTATGAGATGGTATATCCCCATATTATAATACAATGTCTTGAGGGACTAAAGAATCTGCTGCTTTCTAGACCACTGGCAAGCTGAGAGAACACCACATTTCAAACATGGGCAAAGCAATAAATCTGTGCTTGGCAGGCCACTGACTGTAGGCATCAGTCTTCGGTGCACAGCTGTGACTCAGTCCCTAGTCCAGCCAGCTGTGAAGGAACTGAGACGTCTGTCTGCATGAGGGAGGTGGCTGTGGAAGAGGAAACTGTCAAGGAGGGTTGGGAATGCTTTGTGCATGTCTGCGGATTACGCTTTGTGCCACAAGAAGCCTGCAGTGATGTTGCTGTCAGTGTAATCGCTCTACAGGAACGGACAGGAGAGCGAACACTTAGAGAGGTTACTGCAGGGCGGGATGGGGTGGTAGGAATGCAGTGCTGTTATTTCTACTGTCTTCATAGCACTGAATTCTGCCTGTAAGATCTCCCATGCTACGTGTGCGTAGGGCCTGCTGGTTTGAGGTGTGCCGTACGGGATGGTGGTTACTGACTGCTGCTGGTCTGCAGTGCATGTGGTGCCTTTTTATTGATACATGATAGGGTGAAGCTGATTAACCACCAAATTCTGATCTCCAGGATTTTAATGGAACCAGGATGTGTCCTTCAGATTGTTGGCGGATGTTCCTGTTCATCTCCCAACGAGAGGCAAATATTGCAGGGCAGAATAATTTTGATCCAAAAATGCAAATGAAGATGCAAACGATGTGTGACCTTCAGGCTCGATGCCAGTGGCACTCAGCTTTGCAAAGTTTAGGCACTCATGTGCATTTCCGAGAGGCTTGAGTGTACTGCTAGGAGCCAAATCTCCATTCCTGTTTCCTGTTCTGCCACTGTATTATGGACCTATAGAGCTGTATCTGGTTCTAGATGTACACCACCTCAAATTCTTTTGCAGATTCAGACTAACACAGCTACCCCTTTGATACATAGCAAAATGTTTCTTGCTGTCACATAATGTTCCCATGGGGCAGATTTCTAAAAGATTTTGGGTTCTTGGTTAGGCACCAAAAATACATGGCCACATATTTTAAGATGGTTGAATACGTTGGCGCCTTTGGGTGCTTGGTCAGACTTACAGAACCACTTGGCTATGATATTGAGCACTTGAGAAAATCTCACCCTTATTTCGCTGCCTGACCGGGAATTGAATTTTTCTGGAAATCTGGCCACAGGTGTGGGTGCTACGGACTTGACTGTCTGGCCCTACAAGTAGTGTTATATTCACAGAGAATCTAAGCAAAGGACCTCGCTCGTCCTCCGTCTAGGAGTCTCTCCCTCAGGTGCAGTTGCAGATGATTCTGGGAGCGTTGGAGCTGCGATTCCAATGGGAACAATTGTGGAGGGAAGTGTAGAACTGATATTTCTACAAGACTGAGCCAGCTCTCCCCTCCTTCATGAGGGGAGAACCCTGTAGTAAGTCGCCCCTCCTGCGCTCTTCCCCGCCCCGTCCTCATCCACTCTGTAATCACCCAAGTAACTGGGACCTTTTCCCACCCTTCCAACTGCAGCATTCCAAGGTGCTTCCCACAGTGGAAACTATTCATGGTGGGGTGAAGCTTTCCCAGAAGCACCATGAAGCTTGGTGGCAAGGAGTGAAAGTGGCTGAAAGTTTGGGGGTGGGGGGCGCCATTCCAATACTATGGGCATAGCACCACATGCTGGTGACTCTCTTGGTTTAGATTAGTATCTGCTCCACTGTGCAGGGCCAAAGCTGGTTGAAGGCTGAAGGCCTTGATGGTGGGATCAGGCTTTGGTCCCCACTCCCTGTAATTGTTGTCAGAAGGGGGTTATGGTAGAATGGAGATTGAGAACACCCATCCTAGAGAATAACGTACGGTTCTTCTAACAGGTTTTTGGAGGTTGACCATGAGTGTCAGGGCCATCCTTCCCCCTACACAGAATATGCAGTTGTGTAGGACACACGAGAATGTGGGGCACCGCTGGATCTGTCCACCCACCCAACCTCTTCCCAGCCCTGTTCCATGGCTCTGCTTCCTCCAGAGATGATCTCGTTAGCTTAAAAGTGACACAGCCTGCCAGAGCAATTAGCAGAACACGGAACCTTTCTAATGAAGCCATTTAACAGGCATTTACCAACCCCAGGTACATAGGGTCAGTTTCTGAATTTACTGTGCCAGTCGACGGGACCTGAGTTTTAAAGTGGCTTTAAAATAATTTGTCAGTGTGTTGCTGAAGATTATAAAATCACGTCTCTACAAAATTGTCATGGCCCCCTTCCCTCAGGATGTCATCTGGCATAGAGGCACCAGTTTAATAGTACTGCATAGGGGCCCATATATCGTAAGGGCAGCCCCGAGCAGCATAGAATCGGACTGCCTAACTCAGTACAGCATGCACAACGAACTGTATCGAACCCATTGTGGAAAAAGCTGATTCCGCAACTCCTAAGATGTCTTGGTTCCAGTGAGCTGGCACATTTCCAACCTTGATATCACAAATCCATCCGCCACGCCTCCCGTTGGGGGCTGTTTCCTAGCTCTGCTGCCCTTGAGCTCGAGCACAGGGAGGAATTTTATTAGTTAATGGACACCCAGGCTGCTCATGTTTTCGTAGCTCCCATCCAGTTTAGATTAGACACACCTGTCTGGTTTCAAACAGGATTTGATGGAGCATGAACTCCTCCTGCCACGGGCTGATTAAAAAATGCTTAATTTTGCTGCCATTTCCATGGAGAGAACAGGGCTTTCTGGGGAAGAGGGGTTAGCCATGTGGATAGTGGGTTGGAGTTTCTTATTTTTTCAATGTTTTGATGGGGAGGAGGGAAGATGGAATCCTATCTGGCTTTTGTAATTATGAGTGAAACATCCTCTTTTGTTAGGTCCCAAATATTTACCGGAGGATTTGGTGTGCAGTGGGGAGGGGTGTTAGGTGTTTCAGCATGACACACAGTAGTTCGGTTAAAGTCAGCTAGCTAGTTGCAGCTAGCCAGGGACACAGTCGTGTGCTGAACTCCCATCAGCTCCTGAAACTAGAGGTGGACCTGGGGTGGGTGGAACTGAACCTCCACAAGATCCCCTACGTGGACTTCAGTTGGTGTTGCCATCCCATAATGCTTCTCTCTAATGCAGCCAGTGTCTGGGCAGGAGGTTCGAGAAGCTGGGAATTTTTCTCCATTGGCTTACAGGTCAGTCTGAATGGAATCCCCGTACACCCGACTGGACACCCACAAAGCAATAATTGTATCCTGGGACGTCTGCTTCCTTTGTGTCTCAAAGCGCTCTCTTCTTACGGTAAGGAATGGCTTCTCTGACATAGCTGGAAATGCTGACCGTCTCTCAGGAGTACAAGGTGGAAAGGAAAATAGTGCCTGGTTTGAGAGAACTCGAGGGATGTTCTGATCTTGACTCTGTTGATGTCATCTGATCAGTTTGCTTTCCCTTCACGGTTCTGTCTTGCTTTTGCTGTGCCAGTAGAGCCTGTGGCCTGGAACCACAGCGGGTCTATATCCTATGCCAGCCTGTGGAAAGACCTAAATTCTCTGTGTGCCTACATAAGGAAGTAGAAGCATTCCATGCTCCCCTGTGGGAGTCACCTGGATGTTGGCCCAGAGTGTAGGAATAAGTGTGACTGTGCCTTCTATGAGCGACTGGGTGGAGAAAGGGCAGAGCCTGGTTTCTACCCCTCCTACTCATTAGCTATTGTAGCCCAGCCAGGTCAGCAAAAAATGAGAATCATCCAGGAGCGAGGTGGCAGGAGAGCAGTGCTAGGGAGGGACTGGGCCGGTGGAACGAGATGGTAGGCAGTGGAGAGCAGAATTCTCCCAGGGCGCACAGACTGTAGGACAGTTGTGTTGTCCTGTGAGGCCCATCCCACAAGGGCTGTTCCAGGGTACAGCTGGGATAGGGCAGGCCCATAGCATCTAGTACTACGGGGCTATGGGGCACTGCTGTCACCACAGCCAGCTGGAGTCAGATGCCAAAGGTACTGCAGGGTCATATTGGCTGCTGAAGGATCCAATTTTTGGAATCTTTGTTGCTTTTTCTTCAAGGCTCTGAGTACAATGAGAGCCTCACCCCATAGACACCACACACCGGCCCCAGGAGAAATGTGAATGGCAAACGTGCTGTAGGGATTACCAGCGAATGTACCTACTTCCCTGGCAAGTCATTTTTATCTCTGCTTCCGAGGAGGCTGCTTAGGACACTGTGAGTCTCACGTTTGCAAATGGCTTTAGTATGGTTACAGGTAACTCCCAAGGTGACTCTCGACTACTGTCTCTTTGCTGACGTTGTTTTCGCCCCAGTTGGTTTGGTGTGTTTTTCCGCATGGGCCCATGAGGGGGAATGGTGGTTGTTTGCCTTGCATAAAATCATAGAACTGTAGAACTGGAAGGGACCTCGAGAGGTCATCGAGTCCAGTCCCCTGCCCTCGCGGCAGGACCAAGCACCATCTAGCTCATCCCTGACAGGTGTGTGTCTAACTTGCTCTTAAATCTCTCCAGAGATGGAAATTGCACAACCTCCCTAGGCAGCTTATTCCAGTGTTTAACCACCCTGACAGGTGGGAAGTTCTTCCTGTTGTCCAACCTAAACCTCCCTTGCTGCAATTTAAGCCCATTGCTGCTTGTCCTATCCTCAGAGGCCAAGGAGAACAATTCCTCCCTCCCCCGCCCCCACACGCCTTGTGACACCCTTTTACATACCTGAAAACCGCTATCATGTCCCCTCTGTCTTCTCCTTTCCGAACTAAACAAGCCCAATTCTTTCAGTCTTCCTTCATAGCTCATGTTCTCTAGACCTTTAATCATTCTTGTTGCTCTTCTCCGGACCTTCTCTGTGTTGTCATTGACATCAGGGGTGGATAAAGCTGGTGCTAAAATCTCTGCTGCTCACCCACATTGCAAGAGATTCAAATGCTGCCCAGCAGATTAGCAGGGCGTCCACAGCTAGGTTTTGTTTCTACTGGTGGTGCACCTTCACACACACCTGGATGTACATAAAATTTATTCCACACATGGATGGAAAAGGTTAGAGAGAGCATTGCCTGCAAATCTTCCATTGCTCTCTATCGAAGAGCCCCCATGATATACTTGGCCTTCCAAGGCACAGAGAGCTGGGACTGCATTCCCCAGAGGCTGCATCTCGGCAGCGGAAACCTGGGCTTTTAACGAAATCAGGCTCCTCGCTGTTCAAGTCCTCGTCAATAAATCAACAGGCTGATTAGATTGAACATCCCTTTCATTTTTGTGAATCTTCAATTAGTCGCCATTGATTTCCAGGGGGCTCAGGTGGCTCCCGGCGTGAGCCTTTTTTGAGCCTCTAGTGGGAAGCAGCAAGCTAACGGAGACGCAAATAACGATTTTTGATTTTTTTTTTTTTCCATTAGGGCTGCTGTTGTCAGAGGACGTTGGCACAGAGGCTGCAATCTCTTAAAACCTTTTAATCAGATCATTTATCGCAGGTGGGGTGTCTGTGGGGTTGGAACTGTTCCTTTCCGCTCCCAAAGCACAGTGTGATCTCACGTTTCGAAAGGAAAAGTTAAATGCGTTGTTAAATTAGAAGTAAAAGGTTACAAGTGACAGGCCAGGTGGGAGGACGATCCAAGCTGGGAAGCTAAGAGGTGACTAAGGGGGGGAGGCTCCAGACCCCCTCTGGAAAGAGTTTCTTTATCAAGCTGCGAAAGGGTGTGATCCCTCAGAACTGTGGGAAGATGCAGACCTTTCAGCAGGGCCCCCCCAACGTTGTCATGAGCCTGATTCCGCCTGCTGCACTTCCATAGGCGTAGCACCTTCTTGCATGGGCAGTGGGTGAAGACCCAGCTGGGGAAAGCAAGCTGGAGCCCCGCCCCGCCCCTTCCACCCGAAGCCACACCCCTTCCCCTAAGACCATGCCCCTTCAATAACCTCCCCCCACCAAGCCTTGCCAACCCCAGCTGAGGGCCCTAGCCTTCCCCGCCTGTGGGGACCTGCATGGCCCAACCTCTCCTGGGCAGCATAGGCAGTTTTGGGAAGGCAGTGCCTCCCCTTGCCTACATTACCTGCCACCCCTGCCTTTTTCTCCTCATCTGGTGAAGTGGGCTTTGCCCACGGGGAGCGCATGATACCCTATACGTATTTGCTAGTCTCAGCGGTGCCACAGGACTACTTGTCTTTAAAGTTGCAGACTAACACGGCTCCCCCTCTGAGCAGCCCCATGAAATCAGTGGGCTGGCACCACCGTCACAGTTGCGCACTCCCCAGTACAGGGGCAGGTAGTGGAGCGCAGCCCCCTGCCTCTTTGCTGAGGGTAGCTCCTTTAAAGCCAGCTGCAGCAACCTCCCGGCAGACGTAACTGAGCTGGGGTGGGCGTTGTAGCCTTCAGTTGTGTGAGATTCTCTCCCTTCTGTTTCCTTTGACTGTTACAGCAGAGGTTATCAGGGAGCCCCGACTGGAGAGCTGCGTGTGGGGGGATCCCAGCCTTGGAGGTGAGCTGAGAGTGGGTGGACGAGGGCTCGTGTCCCTAGCATGGAGATTCACTGTCCATTTGCTGGGATGGGCTCGAGCACAGTCCTGGCTCTTTGGGATTCTAATTCCAGCTCTGCTGCTGACAGTCAACCTGAGACCTTGGGTAACTCACGTCCCCCCTCTGTGCCGTGGTTGCCCATCTCTGAGGCGACGCGCTTCCCCTCGGTGGTGTCAGGAGGGGACTCGGCCAGTGTGAGTGAAGAACGGTCAGGGTGGAGCGAGCTGATGAAGGCTGAGTGGTGTCCCGCAGTTGGCTGCTCCTAAGGAGGTGAATGCTTCCAAGGGGGTTAGTAGCAAGACCCTAGATTTGTGGTGGGAAGAGCAGACTCGTGTCTCAGAGTTCAGTGCTGGCTGCCGATGGGGCAGGACCTGGGGGGCAATTTCTGAGGCCCCTGCAGGATGCTCCGAGCATGAGAAGTGAGACCCAGTAAGAGATTCGGCCTGTCACAGGCTACTCAGGAGTCTGGCAGGTGGCAAAGTCTTGCTTGGCCCCTCTGTGTAAGATTCCTCTACGAGGTTTTCCCACCAACAAGCGTCCCGCTGGATGTCGGGTTTCATCTGCCTCATCGGCCTGCCTGAAGGCCCATGGGTGTCCCTTCCGAGGGCCAGGACTGGGGGGCTGTGGTAGACGTAGCTGGGGGAAGTGTGGCCGCCAGCTGAGTCCTCGCCCCGTGTGAGGGCAGGGCAGAGAAGTGGCCCTGACCTTGGCATGCGTGTGGTGTCACGCCAGGAAGGGCTGCCTAGTCTGAATGGAGTAAGCCACACCCTGAGGGGAGGTGGGTTCTGCACCCATCAGTCTCCTCACGGGGAGGCGGATGGGCGCTGTGGGGAAGATGTGCCTGTGTGTGTACAGGTGGGGTGTGGATCGCAGGCCTCAGGCCTGGCTGTGTTCCCAGAGCCAGAGAAGGCAGTGAGAGCCCACGCCCACCTGCCTTGCTCCAGCTTTTATTTGTGAAGCTCTACTGCCCCCTTGTGGAGTGTCTCTTTCACCAGCAATCCCAGTTCAGGGAGATGGTAGAACTACGAACCCGTCCAGGAGAGGTTGTGCGTAACTCTGAAATAGTCGCCACACTGAGCAAAGCATTGTGGTGCTTCTATCTAAAGTTGACAATGGAACGTCGCTATAGCGCAACTCTGAAGTTTTACTAAGTAAAAGAAAAATGCTGCTTTCCCGTTATTGTTTTAGTAGTTGGCATTAGACATAGCATTGTTCTGTGTTTTGAGGCGGGGGGGAGGTTGTCTCTTCTGCCTGATTGCACACTTCCAGTCCTAAATGCAGGGTGTGGTTAAATGGTCAGTTTGTAACCTGGCATATGAGATGGGCTGTTACAAAGAGGACTGTGATCAATTATTCTCCATGTCCAGTGGAGTGGGACAGCAAGTCATGGGCTTAATCTGCAGCCAGGCCAATTGAAAGTGGTTATTAGGAAAAGCTTTCCCATAGTTAAGCTCTGGAATAGGTTTCAAAGGGAGGGAGTGGCATTTCCGTCATGGGAGGACTTTAAAAACAGATGGGACACCTGTCAGGTAGGGGCTAAGTATACTTGGTCCTATCTCAGTTCAGGGGACTGCACTTGATAAGGTCTCGAGGCCCAACATTTTCTATGATTCTGTGTGTCCGTCTCTCTCCCGCCCCCTTCCTTTCTGATGAAAGGTCTGCCATGGTTTCTGATCAGTCGAAGGAAGTGAACATCTGGTTCCGATTTGATGCAGGATGCGGCACTGTAATGGGGGTGGAGGGCTAAATGAAGTTAAAAGCATTGTAAGTTAAACAGACAGCTGGTGCAGAGATGCAGGAAGATTGGCTCTAGCTCTACACTTCCCCAGAGCTTAAAGAGAGCTGGATCCAGCCTGTGGGGATATCTCTGAAAGATCAGCACTGGCTCCAAACATGAGTGGTTAGCTCTCTCAGCAGTTCTGAACAAGAGATCAGAGACTCACTCTGCCAGGCACTGCAAAGAATACCAATGTTCCCTCCAATTTTTTCCAGCCATGTGCAGAATACATTTTGTTATATGCAACAAGGCATGTGCAGATGTACACCACCAGTAAAAACACAGCTATGGGCGTGCTGCTAATCACAGTTGAATCTTTTGGGCGGCTGCCCAAGTGTTCAGCTTACAAGGAACACTGGATTGTGCCCCGGAGAGCTTACAATTTAATTGTAACTTGCCAAGAGCTTATGGGATTTGACATCTGAAGTTGTAGTTTGGGGCCACTCTGATTGAAGGGGAAGGGGTATTTGTTCCTCTGCCTAGAAAGAGTTGTGTTTTAAAAAGAAAAAGGAATTGTAGCATGACCTGAAAATAGGCTGGCTTTTTGCTGCTACCAAAGACCTTTTAATTGCTTCCTTCCTCTATCTTATCTCCACCTTCCGTTGAAATCCACAGAGTTCTAACGAAAGCCTAGGTACTGTAGATAAGTCAGAGGACTCTAAACGCACTTGATTTTTGAGCACTCTGACTTAAAAGGTGGCAGTTCTGATTGCTCCTCCGAGCTGTGGGCTCGGGTCACATGATGGGACCTGGAATTGGGCTGGAACAAGGGGGCCCCTGTTCATTGAGCATGTGTGGTGTTTAGGTTCACCCCGGGTGGTCTGAGAGTGAGGAATACCTTGTGTATGAAGTTGGCTCCTTGACTAGTGTGTGGTGGTAATGGGGAACCTGCAAGACAGTAAAAGGAAAGCTGATGCCGTGATTAAAGCTTGAGAGACAGGGCATCAGATCTGGCATTTATATATTGGTAGTGGCATGGAATACTCTGCCACTATGCAAGGCCCTCTGGGTAGCTTGCAAATAAACTTTTGTGTTAGCAACTTAACAGATACACTGTCCCTGGAAGCTGAATGCAGGAGCAGCAGTCGCCAGTTCTGGGGTGGGTGTTCCAAATACGCATGTGCATGAAACACTGTATTCTAATTGGGTTAATATTGCTATGCCTTGGGGTAAGGCTGCATGAGCAAATAGCTGGGTACTGCACTGGGAATTTCCCTTCTGACTTTTTACTGGCAGAAGCCTCTTCCTTGTGCTAACTGTGCTTATTTATGCACTCTCTGTGCAAAGCCACGAGAACAAACTGCCAACTTCTTTTTTCATGGAGAACGGTCCAAGTGCTTTGTCCGCTATGAATGAATGAATATGGAGCAGTCCAGCCAGTGTGCACCATGCATATTCAGTTTCAGAAGTGGAGTGAATTTAAAATTGGCTTCTGAAATCAGTCTGGGGGCTTTAGTTGAAATTGGTAGGACCTGCAGATTTGTATTAAATTATGTTAGTGGGGTAGATGAAATAAAAATCTGACTTGCAATGGGGGCAAATAATGCCTGTTGATATTTGTAGGAATTGACAGAACAGTGATCTTCAGGGTACAATTTTGGCTTAAAGCATAATTTTAAGGTGTATATTTCTACTGAGTGTCCTATAGTGACCGTATAGGACTCTTGGTATTGTTTATATTTCAGCATCATCCACAGAGCCCCTTTATGCAAGGCGCTGTACATAAATATAGGGAGAGACCATCTCTGCCTCAGAGAGATTACAAATAAAGATATACAAAGGAACCCTTATCCCCGGTTTACAGAGAGGAACCTGAGACACAGAGAAACTGATGTGATTTGTCTATAGGTACACGGAGATTCTGGAACTGAACCAGAGTCCTTGTCCACAGGACTAATCAGCCTGTATGTGTTTGTATGGCATACAGCTCTCAAAGTTCCTCCTTCGCTCTTGATGATGATCTTTATTAGGGATGTGAATGTTTAACCAGTTAACTGGTAAGCCTCTCCCTTAATGTGTGAGACTTACTAGTTAAGGTTAATGGGGCAGGGGGGAAGGGGGCTGGAACAGCTCCCCACCTGCTGTGGCCAAGGGGCTGCTCCACCCCCGAGGGGGGCCGGCCGTGGACAGGGGCTGCTGTAGCCTGGCTGGTGCAGCCCCTGCCTGCAGCGGGGGGAGGAGCTCCAGCCCCTTGGCAGATTGGGGGTGCGCAGCAGCTAGGCTGTAGCAGCCCCCCGCCAATCCGCCTTGCATCGGTTAACTGGTTAAACAATATGTCCCACTGGTTAACCAATTCAATGGGATTTTACGTCCCTGTTTTTTATCTCCTTAAGGTTGGGAGGGGGGGTTGTTTTCCGAGGATCTTTTAAAAATTTTCATCCATTCTGATGGGATGATAATTACCGAGCAGTTCAGGGCAGGGAGCAGGATTGGTACCAGGCGGGTGTAATTTTCATAATTTTACCTGAGTGCGAGAGAGAATATATTGCCCAGGAAGTTAATTTCAGTTCAGAGGGTTGACAAGTCGCGGTATGGTCCTTTCCCCCCACTCCCTGGTGTCCATCCCAGCAGGAAACAATGATTTGTGTTGAGTTGTGTCATCTCAGGGATCCTGTGCCTATGCTTGCGCCGTGTGCAAACTGCCAGGGAGAAATTGGGCTGTGTCCCTTTAAGAGAAAAAGAAAGCAGGAAGTCTTGGAGTAGAAAGTAACTCTCAGCCTGAACTTAGTTCTATCTCTGTCTATGCTAGGTCCCTGTGGCTGCTTTCAGGGGAAAGGGTTCCCCACACCATGGCTCCCAACCTGGGCACTTGAGGCTTTTCCCTCTATACATCGCTTCAGAGCCAGCTGCTGTTTTGGGGTGAGTGGCCATTTCTCCATTCATGTTGCTAGTCTGCCCGCACATGTAAGCGGGTAGGTAAATGCTAGGGAATGTTCCTCTCTTGGAGTCTCTGCTGGCTTTGCTCCACTGCCTTACACATTGTTCCGGATGGTGTATGGAAACCCCCACGTGTGCAATCAGCGTTACAGAGAGTGGGGGTGGAGGAGGCGTGTGGTTTTGTAGCATGGTCGTCTGTGCCAGCAGCAGTACTGAAATGCCCGGTTCTCCTGGTGCATGCGGCACCTTGTGAAACCCAAAGATGGATCATGGGCTGAGGATAGCTGTGGAAAGCCGCATGCAGGGGGGCAGGTGAAACCGGGGGAGGCTAGAGGCCACGGCCCCATGATGAATCCATGTTGTTTGCTGGAGTAGAGCAAGTGGTGTTGTCTGAGATGAAAATTCTTGGCTTTTAAATCCTCTGGTATGATCTAATCCACCATGCTACTCCGGGGAAGAATATTTCCCGGGCTCTTTTTAGCAATTGATCCCTTGAGGACATGCATGTGTTGATACGAGGGTTCACCAAGACACTTCCTCCTTTTCTGGGTGCTGATGTAAGGGAAGCTGTGGCATTCGACCAAGGGAGGCACCAGGCATGTGTGTCGGCTCCCATGAGTGAGGGTCAGGGATCCCCTGCTTTGCAGGGAGTCACATTTTAAAAACAGTGGATTTGGTTTGAATCAGGTCCCTATCTCTGATTTTTTTTTGTGCTTGCTTTTTGCCTGACAGTTTACCGCACATCCCAGGTAGGGGTGTAAAATCCCCTTGAATCCGTTAACCGGCTACACGTTTTGTTTAACCAGATAACCACTTAAACAGGGTGGGCAGTGGGCTGGCTGGGCCACCCACCCGTTAACCATTGACATCCCTAATGCAGGGAGAGTACAGGCCAGAGGGGGTGCATCACAGGCGTCCTCCATGTAGATCTGCAAGCTTGCTTTAGCCTGGACTTACATTTTTGCTACTCCAGCTCTGGGCATCTCCTGAACACGGGGTATGTCTACACTGGAGTTGGAAGGTGTGGTTTCCAGCTGGAGAAGGCAGGCTGCGCACATGCAGGGGTGGCCCCTCCATATAGGCGAACTAGGCAGTCGCCTAGGGCGCCCAGTTAAATGGGGCGCCAAATGGTGGCGCAATATCATTGAGGGGTTTGGAGGTAGGGGCGCCGATTGCATGGTTCGCCTAGGGTGCCAGATGCTGGCAGCTAGTCTAGGGCCGCCCCTGGACGTGCATTGGCTAATCTACTATCTATTTGGGAGAGTTGGTCTGTTTGTGTCTCCGTCTGTTGGTCTGTCTGTTCAAGAACTCCTCGTAAGCGCTAAGAGCTAGGACCACCAAATTCAGGATGCAACTTCCTCGGATCATAACTTAAAGCAAGGTCAGGGCTCGGTTGTGCCAGGATAATGGGATGTGCCTGGAATGGGATTGTTTCTCATAAAACTATTCAGAGAACAGAATCACCTGGCAGGTGGAAGGCGGCTGGAGGTACATGCCCCCTTCCATCTGGGACGGCCCCAGCCTTGAGCCTCCACCCCTCAGGTGCCCTGTAGGTGGGAAGGGGGGGGGTTGCAATTTTGGACAGGGACGTTGTTGGCTGTTACTCTTCGTCATGGAGACAGGGGAAAGTGCACAGTTTGCAGCATTCCTCACTCTGGCTGGGGGCAAATGAACGGGGCCCTGCCCCAGCCGAAAGACATGCCCTGACCTCTTTTTATTCCTCGGGGCTGGTCATGTGACTTCCAAAGTGAGTTGTCCAGCCACCGGACCGGCCAGCTGCCTTGTGAAACTGGGAATGCAGCTGGATCCTGGGATGTGCATGGGAGCATGCTGGGGAAATAACCGGGACACGGTGCCTGCACACAACAGTGCAGCCTGCGTGGTGGTGTGGGACCAGGCAGAGGTGCTGCCATTCTGGGTGCATGAGAGAGAGAAGGCGCTGCAAAGAATGTACCTCAGCCAACATTATCTGCACACACGGGGCCTGTATCAAAGGCCAACAGGAGTATATTGCTGTGTACTCATCCCTAGAACAATGCGAGATGGGCTCAGGTGACACCGCTGCGGATGTTTAAAACTCAGCAGTGTTTGGACCTACATTTTGCATCGGCTCTTTGTCGTGACGGCTTCAGGTGCAAACCTTGGCTCTAGATCCCAGTTAGGATGCTGAGCTCTCTCCCTCTGTCCCCTCCCTGCCCTACTGCCACCCCACGCCCCGCTCATGTCTGGGACGTGCCCCTGTGGAGCTCGGCACACGCCCGTTTCTGAAATCCTCGTGAGCGTGAAGGCTCATGGAACTGAGATGCTGCTGCGGGTAGGTGAGATTTGAAAGGGGAGCCCAGGCAGCTGGGAATTTTCTTGCTCTCTGGGCAGGAAGCCGAGTGCTTCCTCTTTAACCCGTGGCTGTGAAGCGGGTGTTGCAATCCTAGACAGTTCTGTTGCTGCAGATGGGAGGCGCCTCTTTCACCTTGTGGCCCTCGATGCTGAGAATTTTTCTTGTCCGTATTTCATTCCGAGCCGGAGTGGCTTCTGCCTGTGGGTTTCCCTGCACAAGCTCCCAGCTCTTTCCCTTCCTTTTCTGAGCTCTTGCATGCTGCGGGCAGAGAGAGAGGCTGGTGGCTAGCTGCTTTAAGGGAGACGGAACGCCTCCACTTTCCTGAACTTTATCAAGAAACAGCAGAAGTGTCGGGGAAGGGGGCCAGTGGAGACAGGAGAATGCGGCGGGGGGAAGTGGGTTGGTGACCCCTGAATAACGATGCTGGATAGAGACAGATTGTGCCCATGGGCGGCCGGTACGCTAAGCAGAAGGCATTGCCTTCCCAAACCGCTCCCCACACACTTCCCTCCCCCCTGAACGTTACTGTGTTGCTACCCCCCAGTGCCTGCCTTCCCTGGAGCTCCGGGACTGGGGAGGCTCGGGTCGTGCGCCACCCCACCCTCTCGTGATGGGGGCGGGGCCTGGACAGAGGGGGCAGGGCTGGGGTGAGGTTTCCCACCCTTTCCCACCCCTATCTTCACCTACTGCCCATGATTGTGCCATGTTATGCTGGTGGGTATTGTCTGTGCACCGCTGACCTTAGCTGGATGGAATCAGAACTCAGCCATGTGTCAAATTTCCACTTGGCTGACATCTGATGGAGATTCTCCTGCAGCCCACAGACATCAGACAAGCAGCTGCTGCGACGTTCCATATTGCTTCAGTGCTAGACGTGGCTGGCTGCGGTACAATAAGCTCCTTGCAGAAACAGGCAGGATCTGAGCCCTGCGCATTGTGGGAGGTTCATCGCTTTAGCCAGGCTGCATGTCCTGGTCCCATAACTCATTTCGGGGAGCAGGAGAAGTGGGAGGCTGGTGCGGCTTGACCCTCTGCTGGGGTGATCCAGGTGTGTAAATGGGCTTTTCGCCTCACAGACTTGTCTTCGCCTCGTGGCTCAGAGGTAAGCTGGCCTCATGCTGAAAATGCAGAGCACCCCCAACTACCTCTGGAGCACGGATGACGTGCTGGGCCAAGGAGCTACCGCCTGCGTGTACAAAGCCCGCAGCAAGGTGAGTTGGGGGCAGGAGGACGGGCCAGGAGGGGATGTCTCGAGGGAGGGAAGCCTGAGGTGATTCTGTGGCAGGCATTCTCGCGCGCTCACCCTCCCTCACACATGTAAAATTATCGTGAGAAGTTGCATCAGTCTGGGACAAATTCTGCTCCTTGTCCTTAACAACTCTGGAATGATTATCCCATCAGAATCAATGAAAATAGGGGAAAAAAGCAGAAAACAACCTTCCCCGCCCTTAAGAATGTTACTTGTACATAAAACAATGAGAGAAGTAAGAACTTTGCAATCTGCATCCTGTACTGACACGTACAGGCAGACTAGTTCTGTGAACAAGCACTCGGCAAATCTGGGTTCAGTGCCCAGCTCGGACATGGATAGAATCTGAGATTGCAGGCAGGCCACTTCAGTTTCTCTCAGGTGCAGAGCAGTGTTGCCTGTATGATGAGTGCGTGGGCAACCACCTAGGCAAAATTCAGGTGCTGCCCCAGCTGACGAGCAGAGCGTGTGTTTCTATTGGTGGTACACGTGCACTTGGGGCTCATAAAAATTTATTCTGCACATGGGTGGAAAGAACAAGAGGGAACATTGGTGCGGAGCTTTCTGTCACTGCATGGACTCACGTGGGCTCCTAACTTGATTTCCCTCAATCTCTCCAACCTGACATGTTGCTAAACCCCTTCTCTAGTCTGATCTTCCAGCTGCCAACACCTCCCAGTTGTGACATGCTTCCAAACCCTCCCAAGTGATAACTCTCTGTGCCCTAAAGCAACTCCCTGTGCCCCGCCCCCGTAACTACCAAGCCTTCCCACACGTTCTCTCACAACCCACTGAGCCCAACTACCAAACCCCAGCATGCTCTTCTCACCTCAACTAGGAATAAACTAGCCTTGCAGGGGTGCTGCTGCTTTCCCACCATGCCTCACTGGTGCACTGCAGCCATCGCTGCATACTACACAGCCCAGCAAGCACAGCCACGGTTGGTCATTGTTTTTCAGTCCCCGCACTGCTCTCTGCCTCATGCAAAGACAGAAGGCTGCAAAATCATCCGAGGCAGTTTGTTGTTAGAATCTGATCCGGGCCGTTTTCGTTCTGATGTGGATTTCAGCTGTGGTTTTCAAGGGATAATTTAGGTTGGGTTTTTCATAGAATCATAGAGCTGGAAGAGACCTCAGGAGGTCATCAAGTCCAGCCCCCTGCCCAAAGCAGGACCGACCCCAACTAAATCAACCCAGCCAGGGCTTTGTCAAGCCAGGACTTAAAAACCTCTAGGGATGGAGATTCCACCAGCTTTATCAGTGCTCCCATTCTGTGTGGATGGGAAAACCCCCCTGGTGACGGCAGCGGAGTGAGGAGAACACTGAACTTGCTAGAAAATGCCACCCAGAAGAATCGGAATGTGTCCGGCACGAGTTCTAGGACACGAACCCACCTGGATCAATCCAGATGCCGATCAGTGTGTCTGCTTTTGGATGCTTATTCGGCTTGTCGTCTGACTACTCCATTCAGAGTTGGGCTTTGGAAGGAGATGCATTTAAAGGAGGATTTACAGTGATTCCTCATTTAACACATGCCCGCTTAACACGTTTTCATGATAGCACGAATTTTTTTAGGGAACGTTTTTTGAATTACACGACTGTCCCCGGAATAACACGATTTCCCCAGCTGGCCCGTTGCTGGTGGCTGCGCGGGGCTTCCCCTGCCTCCCTGCAAAGTGGCGGAGGGTTTGCTGCTCGCCGCGCCCTTCCCCGCTGACTCCCCAGTCGCCTTGCCCCCTCTCCTCCGCCCCTGCTTGCAGACGGGTGGCTGGGTTTCCCCAGCCGGACCGTCACCAGCGGCTGCGTGGGGCTTCCCCCGCCTCCCTGCAAAGCGGCCGAGGGTTCGCCGCTCGCTGCGCCATTCCCCGTTGACTCCCCCTCGCCAGATGCAGTGTGGGTCCCGGCAGACCCGTCACAGAGGCATACTCCCAACCCAATCCCCTTCCTCTGTCCTTCCCCAGAGCCAAACACCTCCCCTCCCTGCTGTAACCCAGTCCCCTTTCTCCCCCAACGTTATGTCCCGGTCCCAACAGACACCACCGCTTGAAACGCAACCCCCACCTTTTCCATTATTTTCAGTGAGAAAATTGACCCCGCATAACACGTTGTCACTTAACACTATCATTGTCTGAAACATCTCTATAGCGTTAAATGAGGAATGCTATAGAAACATCTCTATAGCGTTAAATGAGGAATGACTGTATAATGCAAATCATTCACTTTCAAGGAGGAAAGACTGGGGGGTTACTCGGGTCCAGTTAGAGATATTGTACTGAACTGAATGTGTGTCCAGCACAGCGCCTTTCCCCTGTGCTTTATTGCTGGTCCTACCTTTTCAGATGGGGAAGGCCAGGCTTGGAAAGGGTAGATCCCACAAAGAAATGTGGCCTGGACCATTTGCTTTCCATACCACCGGGGACTAGCAATAGCCAAGCTATTGGGTTAGGACCGGAACTGTATGAGGTCATGAAATGGGGAACAGAACGAGGGAGAGCCAAACAACCAGCTACGGTAACTGCAGCCTTGAGCAGCGGCGGCGAATGAAGAATGTTTTTCAGCCCAGGGCTAATCTTGATCTTGCAAGGGGATTTCCAGATGATGCAAAGGGGGAATTGGGTTTTCAATGGGAGCTGGCCATTTCCCGTCTCTTTATGCCTTTGAAAACCTCCCCTCTAATCCTTTCGTATCTACCTGGAATCTGAGCTGCCTTCTGTCTTAATTTTTGGTGTCCCCTCAGGAGCAGAACTGTTGACACTTTACAGAACTTGTGTTGTCCACTAATCTGTTTTCCTGCTCTCGGAATCTGTCCTTTCCTTTTCTCCTCCTTGCCCAGAGAGCTGGGGAGCTGGTTGCTGTGAAGGTCTTCAATAACGCCAGCTACCTGAGACCGCAGGAGGTGCAGATGAGAGAGTTCGAGGTGCTGCGGAAGTTGAACCATAAGAACATCGTCAAACTGTTTGCAGTTGAAGAAACTGTAAGTCTGTGTCTAGCTGAACAATGGAACAGGTGCGGCATGGTGGTAATGTGGCAGGACTTGGCTTTTAGTGACTGTGACAGGCATGTTCTCTTTCTGTGGTTTTTCTCTCCTCGCCTCACCCCCTACCTATTGTTTCAGCTCAAAGTGTTTTGCGAACCTTTTCTCATGACATCTTCCAATATCCCTGTGGCATTGTTCCTCATAGGCCAGATCTACACTCAGACGAAGCAAGATATGCAATTCCAGCTACATTAATTACGTGGCTGGAGTCGACGTACCTTGTTTTGCGTTGCCCTGCCGTCCGCACAGCAGGAGGCCAAGGAGAGCAAAAACTCCCATTGACTTCCCTTGCGCAAGCAGGAGTACTGGACATCAGCAGTGGTGCCCTCTGAGTTCCATTTAGTGAGTCTTAACTAGACTCGCTAAATCAAACTTCGGAAGATCGGTCGTGGCAGCGGCCATCTTCCGTTTAGCGTAGACATGACCTTAGCTGGACAGAGGCACTGAAGGATGGACCATTGAAGGGACTTGGCCAAGCCCCAGACCAGCTGAATGATGTAACTAAAAATAGAACCCAGCTGTTGTGCCTTCAGATCTGGTGCTTTCACGCCACTAGTCTGCATGGATTCCTGCCCCTGAGGTGAGGGAGCCAAGTGCCTTGGAAAGCACACTCATGTGACTCATTTGCCAGTTTCTTTGAGTTCAGGGTGGGGTGTGTTTGGCGAGGACTTGGTTTTGGGCAGCAGAGTTTATTTTCCACCCAATATTCTCTTGTCTGGACTGTCAGTTGTCTTGGACTAGAAGAGCCACGTAGGACAAGGAAGGGACAGAACCTGTCTGTTGATGGGAGAAGGGGTGGGACACAGCAGCCTGTCCAGGGACCCTGGGCGTAGCACCGTGTCACGGGGCTGCTGTTCCGTAAGATGCAGCTGAAAGGATCCATCTCTCTCTCTCTCTCTCTCTCTCTCTCTCTGCCCGCCAGACCCAGGGAAACAGCAAGCAGAAGGTGCTAGTGATGGAATACTGCTCAAGTGGGAGCTTGCTGAGCGTATTAGAAGATCCAGAGAACTCCTTTGGCTTGGCCGAGTCAGAATTCCTCATCGTGCTGCATTGCGTTAGTAAGTGTCAGAGCTACTAGCTTGGGCGGGGGCAAAAAGGGGGATAATCATGTTCTCGATGCAGTGAGTGGGGACATGGGATTTGCATTCTGTATAAGCACGGCCATACTGGGTCAGACCAAAGGTCCATCTAGCCTTGTGTTCTGACAGTGGCTAATGCCAGGTGCTTCAGAGGGAATGAACAGAACAGGGAATCATCAAGTGATCCCTCCCTTGTCATTCATTCCCAGCTTGTGGCAAACAGAGGCCAGGGACACCATTCCTACCCATCCTGGCTCATAGCCATTGGCAGACCTGTCCTCCAAGAATTTATCTAGCTCTTTTTGAACCCTGTTATAGTCTTAGCTGTCCTCTGGCAAGGAGTTCCACAGGTTGACTTTGTGTTGTGGGGGGGAAAACCCTTCCTTTGGTTTATTTTACATCTGTTGCTTATTAATTTCATTTGTTGACCTCTATTTCTTATGTTATGAAAGGATTAAATAGCACTTCCTTATTGACTTTCCCCACAGTCATAATTTTATAAACCTCTCTTAGTTTCCCCTCTTAGTCATCTCTTTTTTTCAAGCCAAAAAGTTCCAGTCTTATTAATCTGTCCTCATACCCAGCTCTGTGATAGATCTATTGTTGTGTAATGATGTGGATGGGGGCAAAAAACAGCCCAGTGTGCATTTCACAAAGAAGTGAGAATGGTGGTGGTCCTGAGAACAAAGGCTGAATACACAAGGGAATATGATCCCTCGGCCAGAAGTGGACTTTTCCTATCCACTGGTCCTCAGCGGAGGGGCCAGCTGTGACCGGTAGTCAGTTCCCTTAAGAACTGAAACAGCCAAATTCTGGCCACTGAATGGTAACAGCTGTGAGTCACCACCACAGGCTGGATTTGAACCAGTGACTTGGCAGGTGAGAGACTCTGTACCCTGGAACCAAGTGCTTACGCTAGCCACTTTCCCGCCCTGAGAGGCTGTTAGATGAGGGGCATCTCCATGAGCCTATGGCAGCAAGCTTCTTCTGAAGATGCCCGTAGCATCCCGCCGGAGCTGGGAGACTTAACTGTGCAATGGAATTGGAAGGTAGGCTGGGCCCACGTTAGTACGTGTCTGAGGGTATCGTTTGCCAGGCTGTGTGTCCCTACTTTAGAATGGGTGTCGTGTTAATCGGTCGTCTCTGTTTACCACAAGCTCACGTGAGCTTTGGTAGGGTCTGAAAGTTGAACCCGGGGTCCTCTGCCTCCCTCGATTCTAGCCCACCTGGCTGCCTGTGGGCAAAGCCGGCTCGGGGAAGCTGACGCCAACCCTGCACGCTGTCTCACTTCCCCGTTGCGCTTTTAGTGGCCGGCATGAACCACCTCCGCGAGAACGGCATTGTCCACAGAGACATCAAACCCGGGAACATCATGCGGCTGGTGGGGGAAGACGGGCAGAGCGTCTACAAGCTCACGGACTTCGGGGCCGCCCGAGAGCTGGATGACGACGAGAAGTTTGTCTCCGTCTATGGGACGGAGGAATATCTTGTGAGTAAAGCAAAATACCAGTTTCTTAATGACCAGGAGCTCGTGGAGGGAAGGATTCCTTTGCTCAGCATACATGGTCTGGAACATAAGGAGCACGGACTGTTGCTATGCATAGCAGAGACCAGCAATACCTGACTTGGCTATAGCACTCTCCATCAGTAGCTCTCTGTTTTACCAATGGGGAAACTGAGTCAGGGGGGTGGCCATGACTTACCCAGGCTCATCTAGCAGGTCAAGGGCAGACCTGGGACTAGATCCTAGGTCTCAAGTCTCAATCCATTGCTCTGTCCTGTTAGAATGGTGGATCTCCCCTCTGTCTTCACCCGTTCCCTTCATAGAGACCCCTGTGCTTGATCTTCAAATCCGCAGCCACTTTCATAAACCTTGGCCATAGGAAGTGGAATGCCTCATTTTTGGGGAACCTAGCCTACAAGGACCCAATTTTTTCCAGAGAACGGGTGCTCCCGTGTTTGGAAAATCAAACCCCTTTATAGTGTCTCTAGTTGGGCACCCAAAAATGGAGGAACCCCAAATCACTACTCAAATCCAAACTTCTGTGACCACCCTGCTTTAAGTCAAGCAGATTGATTCACAATGCCTTTCTTCCACTTCATCCCATTAGCACCCGGACATGTACGAGCGGGCAGTGCTGAGGAAACCCCAGCAAAAGGCTTATGGGGTGACTGTAGATCTGTGGAGCATTGGGGTAACCTTTTACCATGCTGCTACCGGCAGTCTCCCGTTCATCCCCTTCGGCGGACCTCGCAGGAATAAAGAAATCATGTAGGTAGTGCTGCCAACAGGAGCGTGGTGTTGAAATGGGCTTGATGCTGTTTTGGCTGAGTTGGATGAATCGAAGTATGTCCTTCAGTGAGATGTGGATGAGGTAGGCTACATGTGCATTGAACGTCACGCTAGCAATGCACCCTAGTTCTGACCTGCACTACCACCCGCTGCATCAGTGCAGCATCTCGCTCCAGCTCTGCCTCCTACTCCTTGTTGTCTTGCATCCTTTTCTTGAGTCCTGCCTCTGTCCGGACCCGAGGCTCGTGGTCTTGGATGTCAGCTGAATACCCGTGCCGGCTATTGTGCCGCTTATTATGAGAGCGGAATTGACCGGGTCTGTGAGTTGCTTATGCGCCTTGGCTTACTAATGACTTAATCACCCAGATTCTCAAGTGTACCTTAGATCTGCTGCAAGGGTGGCTTATGGCTGGCTTCATCTGCAGTCCCCAGCATTCCCTGCTCTGTGGGGGTCTTTTGGTGGCAAGATAGAGCACAACATGGCGGGGACTGCAGTTTCAGTGTGATTGGCCTGGCTTGGCAAGTCCCCAGGGCAGCCCCTGCTCTAGGCTTGCCCTGTGGCTCTCACTGCAGTGTTGTGCTGTGGGGTGCCCAAGTCCCCTGGGGGGGGCGGGCTGGCCAGGCTGTCCCTACCTCGAGCACAGCAGGGTTCTGCTTCGAGCCAGCATCCAGCAGGAAGACATCAGAGCTGCAGTTGGCAATCAGGGCCCCGGGCTGTGATACATTCGCCTTGATATCGGTGTGTCTGTGGCTTCTGTGGTTTAACGGCTGAACGACAGAGCAGCTTCTGGCTTCGCTTTCAGGCCGCTGCTTGAACTGCTCCCCCCTCCCTCTGCGCACCCTCTTCCAACAGCGCCGTCGCTTCCCCCCCGCGGCATGATGGGAGCAGGCTTTGGATTTTTTTTCTTTGCGTGCCTCCAGGGGTTGGGGGATGCGCGTCGCTGTCGGGATTCTTTTTGTGGTGGATGGTTCTGAATCGCATCTTCAACAAGCCGATGCCTCAGTGGCACCCAGGGAGCAGGCAGGTGCAAAGCAGGCTAAGCACGTGTGGGCTATGGGACTGCCCCGTTGGCTTAGCTAGCATGCCCAGTCTCGGCGCGCTTGTGCTCACTGGTCCGGTTTTCCAATTTGGGCCCCTCTGGTGGATGGTAAATTCTTGGTGTTGTCAATTGAAACGCCTCCCTGATCACGATGGGAAGGTGGAGACCGCTTTCTCTCCCTACCTGACCCATTTTCCTTCTCTTCTCCGCCCGGGCCCTCTACACGCCTGCCAAGAGATTTGCAGACCCGGGGATGGGAATGTGCCAAGGGGAGGCCAGTGGTCGAGTTTCCACACAATGGAACCGCTTCCTTTCAACAGGCATAAAATAACGACCGAGAAACCCGCTGGAGCTATCGCAGGTGTCCAGAGGCAGGAGAACGGGCCCATTGAGTGGAGCTACGAGCTGCCCATCACCTGCCAACTGTCAGTGTGAGTGTTGGAGGGTTGGGATTACCTAGCAGTCTCTGTTCCCAGGGAACTCCTGCTTTGATAAGCACATGAGAGCGGCCATACTGGGTGAGACCAAAGGTCCATCTAGCCCAGGGTCCTGTCTGCCAACAGTGGCCAATGCCAGATGCCCCAGAGGGAGGGAACACAACAGGGACTCCTCCTGTGATCCCTCCCCTGTCTCGCGCTTCCAGACAAACAGACGCTAGGGACACCGTTCCTACCCATCCTGGCTAATAGCCATTGATGGACCTAACCTCCATGAATCTGTCGAGCTCTTTTTTGAACCCTGTAAAAGTCCTAGCCTTCACCGCATCCTCAGGATCAATAGAGCTTTCAACCAGACAATGGGTTGCATGGACAGAAATGCTACTTTGGACTGGAGAAGAGCACAGAGATTCTGGTCTGCTCTCAGCATACTCCAGCGAGGTAGCTTCTGCCATGCCAACATCCCTCCATTAGGGTCTGTAGCAATGCTAACACCTCTATGCAAGTGGTGTTTTTCAGTGCTGCGTAGGGAGATGTAGATCCCTTGTTCTGCAGATCATAAGCTCCCTGGGGCAGGGTGCAGGTTGGGTGTGTCACAGCATGCTCACGAAGCACAGCTGTGCTTCCCCCTCCAGTGGCTGGACTGTACACATGCTTGAGTTGGCTCCATTCTTGGAGCCAGCGCCACTGAGGCTAGTGGCTCAGGCAGTCGAAGCTCTTGCTTTTCAATCCAAAGGGGCATTGAGTCCCTGCTGCCAACGACCCTCCCGGGTGCACCGTACAGTGACAGGCACGTTGCTGGGGCTGAAATACAGAACGTTGAGCACAGTGAAGACTTTGAGAGCAACGTGAGGCTCTTGAAAAGCCGTGGCTGCTGCCTCCCAGAGAATGTGTGGAGACCACTGCTATCTCTGTGCCTCCGTTACAGTCTTTGTGACTATTGACCTATCTCCTGGGATGTGCTCATTCACATGTGCCTGGGGCTCAGTTATGTGGAGGCTGCAGTAGGATAAAGAGCCTAAGTGTAAATGAGGGATGTAAGAGGCTAACTGGTGACCCAGTAAGCAGGTGGCTTATTGGCCTGCTTACAGGGTAACTGGTTAACCAGCCTGGTGAGCTGCATTCTCACTGTGGCCACAGTGGGCCAGCTGGAGGAGCCCCCTACCCAGTAGCAACGGGGCTAGAGCAATCCCTGCCACCCATGGGCATGGCAGGGTTAGGGCTGGAGTACGTGGCAGGACCAGAGCAGCCCCATCCTCCCGGCTTGTTGTGTCACAGGCGGGGGAAGGAGGGGCTTGCTCCAGGGTTAACCAGTTAAACCTAGCATTGAACTGGCTAACGAGCATGCTTTTCCCGTTAGCCTGGGCAGCCTGCCACCCTGTCTTGCTGAGCCCAGTGTTCCAGCCTGCTTCAGCACAGGGACAGGCTCCCAAGACTGCAGACACACACTATAAGCAACACAACTGTGAGACCTTTTCTCAGCATTCAACCACACAGCCCCTCTGGGAGCTGCACCCCAGATAAATCTGTCTTGGGCTGCGCAGAAATAACCTCATGAAATTTGCCCCCTTCCTCAATGTAATGAAAGATATGCACAGACTTCTTGCTCCCCAGGTGACAATTATTTACACCGGGTGTATTAATAAAACAAAAGTAATTTTATGAAGTATAAAAGATAGGATTTAAGTGGTCAGAAGAAAGTAGACAGAATAAAGTAAGTTACTAAGCAAAATAAAACAGAAAACACAAGATAAGATTAATACAGATGTAATATCTCACTTTACAAGATGTTCTAATAATCTTCACAGATGAGACGTAATTCCAGCCTGAGCCCAGTTTCTTCTCCCAGTTCAGACTTAGATATTTTATCTTGGGTGGGGAAGCCTGGAAGAACTGACGATTTGGATTACATCACTTCCCACTGTTCTTGTGGGGAAATACAACATCCAAGATGGATCCTAAATCGGGTGACATGGCCACATGTCTTGGTAGGTCAGCCCCCCCCACCCCCATAGCCCCTCCTACCAGGCTTCCAGGAAAAACAAATATTCACAGATCATTGTCCTGAGTTTTGGGCCATTAAGTTCCTTGAGTACTACTCATGGACTTTCACTTAGCATGACTACAGTAGTAACACAAGTTTATACTTCATATTTCTAACTTCAGGTATAGGAATGATACATGCACGCAAATAGAATAATCTTATTCAGTAGATCACAACCTTTCAGTGATAGCTCACATGAAGTATTTTGTATAATTGCAGTTATGTCATATTCATAAGTATATTTCCACACAGAATATTGACTGCCCTTCCATAACACCGCTGTTGTAAATATTATCCCTGCTTCTTACTGATCTGTTTTGTGCCCATCACTGAACTATTTGGGGCATTTAAGGACGGGGCTGGAACACATTGATGGGGCAAGGTGAACACGTTACCAGAACTACCTGAGAAATGGTTTTCCCATCCTGTGAAAATTATCAAGTTATTGACCATTTCTCGCATTCTAACTTGGGAGGGCAAATTGAAATCTAGAAAACTTGCATGAACCAAAAACCCTCCCTTCCTCCACAGCTCTGTTTTGGGTCAATCAAAGTGTTTTGTTCCAATGGCAGCTTTTTTCCTTAAACTCTTCTCATTTAAATTCACTAAAGTGTTGAACAAGGCCTTTCAATTTGAAAATGTCGAGATAGGGTGTTTCAATCATTCTGGGGGAAATCTTTTTTTTTTTTTAATTTTGATCTGGGAGATTGATCTAAACTTGATCCTTTTTTGCAAATAGCTTCAACTTGAACGAATAGGTGAAAAACTAGTTGATCCAAATATTTCCTAGCAGCTGTATGCTTAACGTTTTGCTCTCTGTGCCATTGCTCTAGTGTGTTTAACGAGGGGATTTCAGCATCTAGGGCTGTCAGACCAGCACTCAATTCATCTTAGAGAAAAATGCATTCATTCCTTAAACTCTCCCCTCACTCCTCCCACACAATCCTTCCCTCCTATCAGATGAGGCTTCAAGGTTTTATGTTGAGTCTGTCTCTTCCTGCCTGACGGCCCATGAACCCATCTATTTATTCGGTTACATCCCCCGGGAAATGAAGATGGGGAAAACAAGCTCTCCGGGTACTGAGTTTGATTCGTTTGTGAGGGCTAAATTGGAATGGAGCATCAGGAGAAATGCAAGCGACAAGCCCATGGATGCTGGAGGAATATTGCACCGGGCTGTGTCAAGGAAAGCTGAACAAATCCTTAATGATGACAAAGCACACGCCAGGCGTTTGAGAGCTTGTATGGGAATCTATTCAGCCATGCCATGAAACATGGAACGAGTAGTGTGCAATTTGATGATATGTCATGCTTATAATTCCCCGTCCCACTCCCTTTGATTGATTGGAGCGACTACAAAGGGCATTGGATCAGGACCATATCGTGTGTGGGTCCTTCACTTGGTGTTGCTTCTGTACATTTCAAGGCGCTGTATGAAAGAAGGTCTAGTAGTATTTCCATTTTACGGAGGCCTGGGAAGGGGGAAGTGATTTTCCCAAGGTGTGTCAGAGGTCCATGGCAGAGGTGGGAATAGAACCCAACCCTCCTGGTTTCCGCGCCAGCATCCTACCCATTGGAACACACTGCCTTCTGGTGATATTTATTCACTCTGGGTGGAGGTACACGAGAATAACATTGCCTTCATTTGCTTTCCTTGGCTGCAGGGGGCTGAAGAGCCAGCTCATCCCCATCCTGGCGAACATTCTGGAAGTCGATCAGGAGAAGTGCTGGGGCTTTGACCAGTTTTTTGCTGAAACCAGTGACATCCTGCACAGGATAGTGGTCCACGTCTTCTCCTTGCAGCAAGCTACCACGCACCGGGTCTACATCCACTCTTACAACACGTAAGCGCGGCTTGGCCCATCCATGGGCAACCGTGGAGAGTGAGTGGCCCCCCTTCATCTCAGTGGGCTGCGGTAGCCTGGGGCCCTTTGGGGTTCCACCCGCAGCCCCACGGTCTCTCTGCTCCCTCCCCCGCGTACCTCTCGCACACTGGAACCTGCACTTCCTACTCTACCCCCTCCAGCCCAGCACTTTCAGAGGGCCATGAATGTGCTGATTGGCGCTCCATCCCCATTCTTTTCTAGGGTTGCCAGGCGTCCAATATTGGCCCAGACAGTCCAGAATTTGCGGCCTCTGTCTGGTTTAAAAAGAAAACCAGAAAATACCGGACATGTAAAATGTCCGGTATTTTCTGGTTTTCTCGGACGGAAGACCGCTTGGGACATTCTTCCCCTGAGTGTGGGGATTTAAAGGTGCAGTGAGTCTTTTTTGGTGCAGGTTGTTTTTTTGTTTGTTTTTGTTTGTTTGTTTTTCTCAACCAATTTTTTTCCCGCCATGTTCGGTATTTTTTGTGAAAGTATCTGGCAACCCCACTCTTCTCCCTCCTGCCCCTCAGAGCTGGAACAGCTGATTGACAGTTCTCGGAAAATCCTTGGAGCGAGGAGGAGTAGGAAGTGCGGGGCTCCAGTGTGTGTGAGGGGCGCGTGGGGGAGGGGAGCAGAAGGGGTTTGTGGGCCACAGGTGGAACCCCACTGGGCTGCATGCGTCCTGCGGGCTGCGGATTGCCCATCACTGGCTTCGCCCCTGGCAGGGGAGGCCTGGGTTAGTGGCACACTGAGGAGATGAATCTAGGAGTCCTGGGTCACTGGCCACATTTTTTTCTTCAGGTTTCCTGTGTGGATCTGGCAGAGGCGCTTGTTGGCTTTGCACCTCTGCCAAAACTGACACACCAGTGGGAGAGGCAGAACGAAGCCACATTTTCCCGGGGCATTGCGTTAGTTGGAAGGGATTGCTTATTGCTGTGCACCTGCTCTGCTGCCCTTCATTGCATGGGAAGCCACGTCTCATTGGAGAAGTGATTCCTACTCCTCTCAGGCATAAACCAAAACCCACTGCAGTCAACGGAAAATCTCCCCTTGACATCAGTGGAGGTTGGGTCAGACTGAGAGAGCTTTGCAGTGAGAGAACGCTAGAGCACAATGGCAACCCGGTCTGATGCTGTGTGCTGCTAGAAAGCTTTGCTGGAGCTCAGCTGAGCTCCCTTGGACGAATGATCCAATAAAGAGTAGGACGGGGAAGGGGCGGACTACTAGCCAAACTACACACCATGTCTGAAATCATCTTGGGTGCTGCTGATCTCGTGTCTTACTTCCTGTTTCAGTACCACCATATTTTTGGAAGCCGTCTTCACGCAGACAAATATAGTCCCGCACCATCAAGAATATTTTTTTGAAGGCTACTCGTATCCATTGGAAGCCAGCCTGCAAGCTCACAATTTCTCCAGGACCACAGAAGAAAGCCCTCTGACCTTGCTGAGCACCGAACTGGAGGGGCCTGTGGGAGTGAGATTCAGAGATCGTGAGTACAGTTACCTTGTAAAATGGAGCCCTCCACTTCCTGTCCAGCCATCTGAGCTCTTCCGATGGGTTTCGTTTCTGCCATTTGTATCGGCACGCATATGGCCACCTGTGATGTCCCTCCTGTTACAGGGCATCTGGAGCCTGCCTGCAGAACTGTAAATTATTAGGGCTAAGTTCAATAGAGCGGATGGGGATTCCCAGATACTTTGGCAAAAAATCCTGAATGTGTCAGGGGAAAAAATTGGTTGAGCAAACAAGAAAAAACAGGGGAGCCAAAGATGTTGAGCAAAAAAAACCCCCCCAAAAAACAGAGACCAGACTTAAGCAGAAAAAAAAGGTCACTGCACCTTTAAATCGCCCCGCCCCCACCAGACGCGGCAGGGGAAGAATGTCCCTGCCGGCCTTCCATCCGAGAAAAACAGAAAATACCGGACACATATCTGTTTTTGTTTTTGTTTTTTTTTTAACCGGACAAGGGACACAAATACCGTACTGTTGAGGTGAAAACCGGACACCTGGCAACCCTAAGAGCAGAAGGGATGGTTTTGTGGTTAAGGCACTGGATGTCATTGGGTTCAGTTTTCATCTCTGGCACAGATTTCCTTCCTGCCCATGGGGAAGTCATTTAATCTCTGTGCCTCACTTATCTGTAAAATGGGAATAGTAATAATGATGTCGGTCTTGCCTGTTTAGATTATTCTTTAGGGTGGGAACTATTTCCTGCGGTGTCTATGGACATTGCCTAGTGCAATGGGGCCAGGAGCTGGCAGAAACTTCTAGGTGTTACTGTCAGTCAGTAAAGTCTGAGCTCAGCTGTGCCCTGCCACAGATGTAGGCTAGTGATGTGGGCACAGGATCTGTCACAGATTCCCTCTATGGGCTTGAGTAAAAATTCTCTGCCTCTCGTTCTCTCTGTAAAATGGAGAAGGTACTTGTTTAGCCATGTCTTAAAGATATGAAGATGAACTAGTTAATACTTAAAAGCTTCAGGAGGTTGCCAAGTTAGTCTGTACGGGATAAACTTAAAAAACAACCAATGGTCTGGTAGCACTTTAAAGACTAACAAAACATGTAGGTGGTGGTGTGAGCTTTCGTGGGCACAGCCCACTTCTTCAGATGATGCATTTGACACCAAAAGTGTGCTCTAAAGGCTAAGTACTTTCATGTATTAGGATCCATGCTGCAGTTCTCTGTTTTATGTTCTCTTTTTGCCCTAGGGTTCTGCAGTGGAATAAAATGTGTTGTGGAGATCCACAATGCGAGTCAGATTGGAGAACATTGCCTTTCCTATTAGATTAGACAGAAGTGCCCATAAAGCCTTCAGGAAAGGATGCTTTCTGTGTTGATGTCTCCATATTAAAACATTGGCTGAGAGTTACAGTGAATTCCCACTTGGGTTTTATGCACAGAAGCTGTCAGTACAACTAAGATGCAGGGTAAAATTTTAAACATCTCCCATGTGACTTAGAAGCCCGAATGCCTGAGTCATGTGGGAAAGTAGGACTTAGGCGTCTGTCATGTGGGCAATTTTGAAAATGTCACCCCATATCAGGTGAGTGCAATATCTGTGCTTCTCATACGTGGACATTAGATGTCACTGCTGATCCACAGAATTGCACCTGTTTGAAGCAGACATGAAGCACAGAGGTCCAGGAGGGAATACATACATTGGGCTATCTGCGCAATGTACCCACCAAGGGCTCTGAACGATGTCTCTTTGTTTTCAGCGGCACTTGACTTACCAAAGTTCGCCCCAAAGGTTGATGTTGTGGCTGACTGCAGCATGGCAAAGGTATACTTGGGATTGTTGCTCGAGATTGAAATAAGCTTTGGAAATGATGCTGGGGCAAAGCGGTGAATTGGCCATGCCCTTTTGCATTGTAGACTGTCCTGAGCACGGTTCACCAGACGCTGAGGATTTCTCGGTCGCTTCTGAAATCTCAAGAGTTCATTCTGAGAGGTCTCTACTGGGTGATGTAAGTACACGAAGGCCAGAGTACCCCGTGGGGAGCTGTTGGATTTATTTTCTCTCTGTGTAGCTGATAGAAATAGCTTGTGTTTGAGAACCAGATTGCTTTTGTGTGTGCAGTCCTATGCTACACACCAGTTCTCCAGATCTAGCCGTGTGTGTGTGTGTGTGAGAGAGAGAGAGGAGACACCTGAGAGCTTCTAGCAAAGCTCGTTTGAAGCACACGCTGCAAATGGAACCCTCGTCCCCACTGCAGCTGATGGCTAGTCCCAGTCTGACACCGATGGGCGGTCCAGTTCATACCATGGTGCTGAATATCGCAGTGTTCACAGAATCCTAGGGTTGGAAGAGATCTCAGGAGTCATTGAGTCCAGCCCCCTGCCCAAAGCTGGACCAACCAACCCCAACTAAATCATCCCAGCCGGGGCTTTGTCAAGCTGGGACTTAAAAACCTCTAGGGATGGAGATTCCACCACCTCCCTAGGTAACCCATTCCAGTGCTTCACCACCCTCCTAGTGAAATAGTTTTTCCTAATATCCAACCTAGACTTCCCCCCACTGCAGCTTGAGACCATTGCTCCTCGTTCTGTCATCTGTCACCACTGAGAACAGCCTCTCTCCATCCTCTTTGGAACCCTCCCCCTCAGGTAGTTGAAGGTTGCTATCAAATCCCCCCTCATTCTTCTCTCCTGTAGATTAAACAAGCCCAAATCCCTCAGACTCTCCTCATAAGTCATGCGCTCCAGGCCCTGAATCACTTTTTGTTGTCCTCCGCTGGACTTAATGCACATAGTACAGTGTCCCGTATCAGGTGAGTAAGTGATAGAGCTGGCATTCACTAACATACTCTACCATTCATGGTTACAAGCACTCAACAGGAAACCCTGAAGCACAAGGCCAGGACGAGGAGGGGCAGATAGTTGCAAGGAAGTTCAGCTGCATGACCCTTCTTGGCTCTGTGTAGAGGGTGAGGAGGGCTGGATGACCCCAGACAAGCCTATCTCTTGCAGTGGAAGCCTGAAAGCCGAGAGCTCCCGTGTTCTGGAGAGAAGGGAAGCGGCCGTGTCAATGCTGACCTGCTTGCAGCACACCGAGGAAAAGGCCTGCGTGTTGTAAGTGTCACTTGGTTGCTGCCTGTGGTGCAGCATGGGGTAATGCAGGAGCCAGGGCAGGTCGTGCACATGCGGTCGTGGTCCTGAACTCCGTCCCATACATGGGCTGCCCCAAGAGAGGACCGAACTCCCACCTCTTTGCGCCACGCAGACCCCGGTCACGGGAGCTTGCAAAGCATCTGCGGTCGCTCTCCGAACATGAGGGCGTGAGAGGGAGAGTTTCCAAAGCTGCCGTATGACTCGGGAGCGCAACTCTAGTGGCAAACAACTGGGTTTCGTGCTTCTCGTTCGCCCTGGGGCTTGGGAAAAATCCACCTGAGGCCCCCACCTACTAGCCTGGGGCATCAGGTACAGGGCAACCCAAAGGCCAGGCTCCCCTCTCCGGACTTGGGGCTAGTGTAGGGTTTCCCAATTTGTGTACTGAGGGATCTGCTGCGCTGGTGTGTGGCTGAACAATGTGTAGAGCTCTGTGGTGAATCTGGTGCTGCCTATCAAAATCCTGGGGTGGGGAGCAGAACTTGCCAGGGTAACAACAAAGGCCTGCGGGCCTCACGTGAGGGAGCAGCCACCGAACCCAGAACTTACCTGACCACAGACAGAGAATCAAAAACCAGGGCAGAGTGTGTCGCTCCCAAGGGGCAAACAAAGGATTCAGAGGGAAACACCAGGCAGAGAACTCTCGTGATGACTGAAGAGGCTGAGGTGCTTTTATTACCCTCCGAGCTGGTACAGCGTGGATGGTAAGCAGTACAGTATCCCACCGCTGTCCGCCGCCAGTGTACCTGCACCCTGACTGCCTGATGTGCTGTCTCATTCTGCTTCCAGAGCCCATTCAGTCCTTGTCTTCTGTGCTGACATCTCCAACCTGGGGCAGTTTCAGTGATGCGGACGCCAGTCCACTAGGAACTAGATCTAGCTCAAAAAACAAAACAACAACAAAAAAACAACAAATAATGGTCTGGTAGCACTTTATATACTAACAAACCATGTAGATGGTGTCATGAGCTTTCGTGGGCACAGCCCACTTCTTCGGATGACCGGCAGGAGGGGACCGAGGCGGGCTGCGGCAGCTGGCACCCCAGGTGGAACGTGCGATCGGCGCCCCCGCCTGCATGGCCGTCAATGGGGTGATGTCATCATTGGGCATCCCATGACATCATCATCGGCGGCCGTTGAAGACGGCGCCCTAGGCTACGGCCGAGTCGGCCTATAGCCACGGGCCGCCCCTGATGACCGGAGTTATGAGTTTAGGATATGAAAACTCAAAATAAATAGGAAAGGGGAAGGGGAGGGGGGAGAGAGAGAGAAAAAGGGAGGGGAGTGGAAGACAGAGCATCATTAAGTATCTGGAGAATGGCTACTTAAACCTAAGCAGATAAAAATCAAAGTCAATAGATCAGTGGTTCCCAAACTTTTCGGCATCATGCCACCTTTTTGATTTTTGAAAAACCCTCACCACCACCCCACCCCACCCCAACGCTAAAACTTGTTGAACAAAAAAAAAAAAAAAGGAACTGACTGGGGCAGCAAAACTTGATGTGGGGGGGGGGGGCTGGGTCACCTTGCGCTCCCTCCTGAAATTTCTTCACCCCCCTCCCCCCCCCCCCCCAGTTTGGGAACCCATGCAATAGATAGATTCCTAAGACAGGAAAGATACCATTCAGAGAGCTGTTAGCACCTTCAGTGGCTATTAAGTAGGTAGTATCCTAGCCAACCCATATCACGGTTGAGTCCATTAGCATGTGAATTGAATTTGCGGATCAACTGGGATTCCAAGGCCGCCTTGTGGATCTGTCTTGTGGAGCTGGTTTGTGACAAGACAGCTACTTGCAGGTCTGTCAGACTGTGGTTTGGCAGGCTGAAATGCTCACCAACAGGCTTCTGTATTGCTTGGCAGTGCAGCCTACTGGATAGAGCATAGGGCTGGGACTTGGAATACCTCACTTTGGTTCCTGACTCCAGCCTTTAGAGACCTTGGGCAAGTCATTTTCTGTGTCCCTCCTTTTCTCCATCTTTAAAAAGTAGCTAATGACACTGGCCTCCGCTGGCCAGTGCTTTGCAATCTACTGATTAAAAAGGGCTGTGTTAAGAGCTTGGTGTTGCAGTTATTCCTGAAATGAGGGAGCTTGTCAGGAGCCAATGAGGGTCATTGGTAGGTAATGAGTACCAGATGATTGGGGCAGCTGTGAAAGAGACTTGTGAATAAAGTGGGTTGCTGGCGAGTGTCACGTTGCTGCAATCCTTGTACATGGGGAATGTGCGGGACTGTGTATGCTGATTTTTTTTTCCCCCCCCCTCCGTGGATTATCAGTCTCCGGTTTCATAAGAACCTCAATTTTAGTCCCCGCTGGCTTGGCTGCTCTTGGGGTCTTTTCAGCTGGGATATTACAGGCTGCAGCAAACCCATGTTAGCCACAGAGATGAAGTCACGGCATAACTTGAGGGAGACACCCATGCTGGAATCTTCAGCTGAATGTGAATGGAAAAAGAGAGTCTCGTTGCTCCATAAAATGAAAACCATATGAAGAACGGCTGACGCTGCCGGAGCCTACGCACCGCAGGGAGGTCGGTCAGACAGAGGCATTGCTCTCCCAAGGGAACAAGGGGCATCCTGGAACGAGAATGGACACAGCCCTAGAGAATCTACTATAAAGAACAAGTCTGCATTGGCTGTGGGGGATGGACTTGAATGTGTGTCTTCTGTCTCTAGGATTCACACCCTTGCCACTGAGTGCAGCCCCCGGCCTGGCCACACGCTCTGGGTTGATGAGCCTTTTGGTTCCATTTCAGATGCTCTGTTAGTGCAATGTGGTTTCCATCAGAAACCGCATTCCAGGGGCATCTCAGACAATCCATCCTTGGCGGTCAGTGCTGCTCCAGTGACATGGAAACCATCATTTTAGCTCCTCTGTCTTTGTGCCGCTGGTAGAAAATGGTTTACTTGGGGCTGGGTTATTTTATTGCTGAGAGTGCTGCCTACAGGGATGTAGATGTGTGATTTGCATTTGTTTCAATGGGAGTTGTGCATCTCCATCTCTTTTGAAACTTGCAGCCTCAGAGGATGGCTTCCATTTGCCCAGGTTATAACTGCCTTTTAGCCCAGAGCAGGAAAAGCCTTCTGTTTAATAAGCTTTGATGTGTGTCTGACAGGCATGACTCTGTTTCTGGAGGCAACAGTAATCCAGAACTGAAGGATCTGGCTGAAGTGAAAACAAGGCTGCAGACTGTGAGTGTGCAGCTCTAGCTACAGGTTTTGGGTGGTGGAGGGGAGCTAAGAACCCCATGGGGAACGTCTCTGGTTAACGGCGCGCCCCATGTGGACCTCTTTCCCCCTGCAGGTCATGGAAGACCTCACCAGATGTGCGCACAGCATGTCCGAGCATCAAGGGAAGCTGGACTCTGTTTTGTCTGAGTTGGCAAAGCACAGGAAACAGGCACATGAAGACAGAAGGTTGGTGGAATAAGCTTTTATTGAACGTTGAAAAACATGAACATGTCTTCATATGCAACTGTGTGTGTATTGATCTGCACACCTACTTACTGTGTGTGTGTGTGTGTGTGTGTGTGTAAGCTACAGTACCCTGCCAATATTTGTGTGCATGGTTAATGGTACAAATTTTAATATTAATATAACTGTGTTCAAGTGCAAGATGTTGATATCAATTTTATGTCAAATACAAGTGGCATGCTCTGTGTGTGTGTGTGTGTGTGTGTGTGTGTGTGTGTGTGGTTCTTGTACATTGCCAGTATTTAGACACCTTAGTCTGCACTTCATATTTCAGTAATATTAATAGCTGTGCTGCTATTAGCATTAAAATCACTGCTTTGGACATCTATAGTGCCTTTCATCTCTATGGCTCAAGGTACTTTTTAAAGGTGCAGTTATTATAAAGCTTGGGAAAATTGGCACCAAATGTGTGCATTTGCCCCCTATTTTACAGTCCATTCTAAAATTATCTCCATTTTATAAATGGAGTCAGTGACAGCACTGGAGTTAGACTCTCAGGACTGTCTCTGTCTCACACAACAATTAATCCTGCATCCTGGCAGGGGTGACCCATGTGGTCCCTTCTGACCTATGTTTCCATGGCTGTTCTTTGACTGTTCACTCACAGGTCCTACCCACTGGACCATACTGCTTACAGCCAGTGCTGCCTGTAAGTGGTGTACTTGAGCAACCACCCAGGAGAGATTCAAATGCCACCCAGCTGATTAGCAAAGCGGCAACATGTTTATGCTGGTGGTGCACATTTACACAAGCCTCAGTGCGCAGAACAAAATTTATTCTGCACGTGGATGAAAACAGATTAAAGGAAACATTGCCTACAGCCTTCTAGTAATATCTCTGGTGCATGTGCCCTGGCTTCGTGATGCCAGCTGTGCTTCTCGGGAGTATGATTTCATTTCAGGCTATTTACGTGGAACTTGTTTCTAAGACGACACATGCATATATATCGGTAGAGGAGCAATGTGTATACACTGAGGCCTTATCTATACTACCACGGGCCATTGACTGCAGTTACGCAACTTCAGCTGTAAGAATAATATAGCTGAAGTGACATACTGAGGTCTGCTTATCGAGGTGCCTTCACAATGGTAAGTTTACAGCTGATGTTCTCCCGTCAACTCTGCCAACTCTTCTCGTTTTGGTGGAGCACCGGAGTCAACGGGAGAGCACTCTGCAATTGATTTATCATGCCTATACTACTAGACACAATAAATCAATCCCTGCTGAATGGATCACTGCCCCTTGCTCCAATGAGCAGTGAAGACGTGCCCTAAGATACCATAGGCTGTGGTGGCATTTGATCTCAAGGAGATTCTTTATCATTCTTACCTAACGCTTGCAGTAAGACTGCCAGTTTCCTAGATTAGAGCACTAGGGACTGTCTTATGGTATTAACAAAACCAGAGCCTGAGCTTTTTGCAAGGAGTCCAGGAGCTAGAAGAGATTGCACTCAGAAGCCTCTCTGTTTCCAGGTCATTGCTGTTTAAACTGAGCTATATTTAGAATGCAGCTTATTTCTATAATGTCGAGTATAGAAAGTGTCACAATGCCCGTTACGGGTGATTGTTGGTAATAAGCCAAGGCCACAAGGCGAGGTTTGGAGAAATAAGATTCCCCTTTTGAAGGATATGGTGGATGGAGAGGGGGTTTCCCCAGGCCCATGGAGTAGAACGAATTAATCAACAGGCATAGAAAACAAAGGTGGGTGCGGGGTGGGAGGCGGAATGGGCAGGAAGCCTCAGAGTAGATGAAGATGAACTTGGAGGGAGATGGGAGGGGTAGTGGAGGTGAAGCTGGCGGATCAAGTCTCTGAAGAGGTCTGACCATCAGGATGTGGTTTCAGACACCACCTCCTAGATGCATCCTCCTCTCTGACTCACTTTGAGGCTTTCTTGGTGGGCTCCTAATTTCCCCAGTAGCTCAAGCATTTTTTAATGTGGCCCGCCCTCCGCCTGAGTGCCCAAGGAGAGGACCGTGAAAAATGCCCCAGGGAGCTTGCAGCCTGCTCCAGGCAGGAGCAGAACATTACAGAGACGCAAGACGCAGGGATTAAAGAAGTCCAAAACAGGAGGCGAGTTCTCCCGGCACCAGCTGAGCTAGTAAGAGTGGGAGTTGCTCTGGGCAAGCGTGGGAGTGAAGGGGCAGTACCTATTTTCTGTGGGCAGAGGTGGGGGAGCTGTGGTGCTGTAGGTCCCACCACCACAATCCCTGGGCTGATACCAGTTGGGTGTGGGGGAGAAGAAGCAATCAGCCGCAGTAGGAGGTGTGATTTAAGGATGAATCAGCATGATCTTGCCCCCTTCTCTTCCCCCGGCCCCGTGGGAGGAGCTATAGGACAGACACTTTTGGATGAGTTGCTGGCTGGCTGCTACAGAGGGAGACGGGGTTGAGCCTTTAGTTTTTAGCTAAAAGCTCCCGCTTGTGCATCCTAATCGTGTTAGGGACAGCATGGTGTTCAGAGCCATCCCATCCCACACACCAATCTCACAGCTGTATGGGGCACCATACAATGGAAGGCACCCCATTGTCCCAAGTTTCGTGGTGTTCATGCAGCTGGGTGCTGCGTTCGGGCTCCAGCTGCCCCTAGACCCAGCTGCCCCCTCCCTCATCTATGGGCTCTGTGCCAATTCTGGACCCAAGCCTTATCCCCCAGCTGCGGGCTGCACCCAGCCCCCATTCCTCCGCCTGTGGCGACATGTGCGAGCAGAGAGAAGCGGCTCTTTCCCTTCCGAGTGCTGCTTCTCTCTGGCTGACGGCGGGGCCGCCCTCTGCTCCTCCTGAGTTTTGCGGCCCACGCCCGCACTGCTCACTGCCACCTCCCGTCTGCTCTCCGAGGCTGCAGGTGAGTTTCCCTCCCTGCCCTGCTTCTGCCTAGGCTTGCCAAGGCTCCCAACTGGCTGCCATTTGCGGCAATGGTGTCCAGTCTGGGGGAGTTGGCAACCCTATTCTTGCCCCCTCACGGCATCTGCCCCTGCACCCCGTCCCCCAGCACAACTGCTGCTCTCCCTGCCGGGTGGGGCGGACGATGCTGGGCTGCGTAGGGCACCAACATTGGTGGGGGGGCTTGGTGTGTGTTATCCAGTGCGTTGTCTCATCCCTGTCAGAGCAGGGCTAAAGAACACAGTGGTAAAAGCACCTGCTTGGGCTCTTTCTATGCAAAGGCTCCTGTGGGGTGAGCCATGTCTGCTGCTGGCACAGTGCTAGTGCAGCTCTGAGGATGCAGCCTTCTTGAATCCTGACTGTCTCAGCTTAGAGCTAGGTCCACACTAACCCAGAGATCGATCTTCCGGGGTTTGATTCGGCAGAGCTAGTACGGACCTGCTAAATTGACCATTGCTGGTGGCCCCATTGACTCTGATACTCGACAGGGTTGCAAGGAGTAAGGGAAGCTGACGGGAGTTTCTCCCATCGACTTTCCACATTGGGGACACTGGGGAAACTCGATTTAGGGTGCGTTGACTCCAGCTATGCTATTCTCGTAGCTGGAGTGGTGTATGTTGGGTCGACTTTCTCAGGTAGTGTAGACCTGGGAGATGCCCAGACACCCCAATGGCAGGCGCCAAGTAAAGGCTAGTAGCGGTAATAACGTATTGGAAGTTGGTGGCTCGTTGTGCAAGGAGACAAGTGAAAGCTGAAGGGCTGGTCTTAACGACCTGGATTTCAGAGTCCTGCTGGGGTGGTGGTAATGCCAAGCTTTGAATAAAGCTTTTCATTCATCAAATTCAAAGGGCTTTACAAAGGAGCTCAGTAAAATTATCCCCATTTTACAGCTGGGGAAACTGCGGCACTGAGAAGGGAAGTGCCCAGGGTCACACGGCAGGCCAGAGGCAGATCTGGTAATAGAACCTAGGTTCTAACCCTAGTCGGGTGATCTAACCACTAGGGCACGCAGCCTCTGCTTTGCATTCTGGGTGGCTCTTAGGGAAGTGGGTTGCTGCAGACCCCGCTCCTTGTCAGACACGAGGTTTAATGGACTGGTTGTCTGATAAGAAACAGCATCTCATGTACTGGTTCCACAGCATCCGGCAGATGGAGTGCTGCCTTGAGAAGATGCAGCTCATATACAAGCAATTCAAGAAGAGCCGGATGAGTCTGCGTAAGTAGCAGAAGTTGGTGAGTTAAGCACCCAACTCCCAGACTTGAATGCCGTCGAAAATGTCTGCTGCGTTTTTTTCCCTCCCCCTCCAGTGATCTCTTGCTATAGTGTAGTAGCTGTGAATGTGTGTACCTATGTTGACCAGTCTGCATGAATGTAGAAGGTCCCATGTTCTTTCCTGGCATGTTACCAATAAGTCTGTCTCTCTCTCTCTTTTTCTAGGGCTGGCCTATAATGACGAACAAATACACAAGCTGGATAAGTAAGTAAATAACCCCTTGTTCCTTGGTCTTGAACAGTTAACAGGACGGTTCAATGTCTGGCATTTCTGGTTGCCTTTTGAGGAGACACAAGGCGTTCTCAGATGAAGAATGTCTGGTCTGTTAATGACTTTAGTGTCAATCAGTTGATTGTTCCAGGCCTTCCCTCCCCACCCCCCTCCCAAACTACAAGCTGCTTTAGAAGAAGGTGCACGAAATATTTCGCCTGTGAGATCTTTGGGGGAATGACTGTCTTATTCTTACGTGTATATTGTCCCTAGTGTGAAAGGGTATGCTCCAGGGCTGGGGCCCCGAGGAGCTATTTCAATATAAATTAACAATAATAGTTCTGGATAATGATGAAACAACCTGCCTGCAAGTTACTGCCCACCAGTAGTTACTGTCTGGCTTATGCATGAAGACCCCTGTTTAGGAAAGCAATCAAGCTCACACTACTCTTTCCGTGGAAATTAAGTGTCTAAATGGCACTTGTGCTTTTAAACATCTTCCCCAAACCCAATGGGCATGTGCAAAACATTCATCACATGCTTAGAGGCTCTCCTGACATGGGAGTTTATACCTCTGATATATTTTTATGAGATCTAATGCTACTGTCAACTTTCTCATTCAACTGGAAGGAGGAGAAACAACCAGGAGTCTTGTGGCTGAGAAACTAACAGATTTATTAGGGCATCAGCTTTCGTGGGTGAAACCCACTTGCCCAGATGCATTGGAGTGGAATTGGCGGAGGCAGGGGTGTTTTTCAGAAAGGCCTGTGGGCTAAAGGAGCTCAAGTCCTATTCTCTTTTCAGTAGGATTTGTGCTGCTACATCTCTTGCATGCTTTTGAAAGCCTCCTGCTAAAGCGAGCTTTCCTATAAAATTTTGCCTGGGACATGGTGTTTCTCTGCCACTGAAGAATTTGCCACCCCTTCAAACGGAGCAACCGTAATGCCGACAGGCGGAACCGAACCTGGGACCTCTGGAGCTTAGTGCATGAACCATGAAGCCAACTGGCTCTCAGCGAAGGCTGTAGAGGAAACTCATTCTTCCTCTCGAAGTGGTTTCAGTGCCACTACATGGGACAGCGACCCACGCCCAGCAGGTGTATGGGTTACACAGCCCCTTCCTTCCTGGAGACCATCTCCGCACTTGTGTGGCTTGACCTATGGCGGAGGTTCCCAACCTTTTTTATACCACGGACCGGCAAACCTATTCACAAACTTCTGGCGGACGGGTAACAATTTATTTGCATATTTATTATTTGCATATTCTATTATATGCAAATAAGTTGATACCGGACCGCCAAAAGCTCCGGCCCCGCAGAGCCACTGCAAACTGCTAGCTGCCGGGCCATGGCAGTTGCCGGAGCTGTACTCTAGCCCCAGCTGCCAGAGCCGCTGTGAACAGCCATCTTCAGCTCTGGCAGCTGCTGCAGCCGCCAATGGTTTGCAGCCCGGCACCGGTCTGTGGCCCAGCAGTTGGGAACCACTGACCTATGATACTGAATCTCATCCATGCAGGGAAATAATGCTCTTTTTTTTTTTTTTTTTTTTTTTTTCTTCCTTCTGCCCCAATGAGTTCAGGTTGAATTTGGGGCATTTGGCCAAAAAGGTCTTGTCGGTTTTCCAGGAAGAGTGTGTCCAGAAATACCAGACTGTGCTGGCCGCCCATGGGAGCAGAACAAGGTAATGGTGTGTTCTCCATCACCTGTGTCCTTTGTGTGTCTCCAGGTATCTGGGTTGCACAGTGTAACCAGACCTGGGATACTTTGTGAGGAGTGTCTGTTTTCATAGTTGTGGGATTCTAGGTGGGTTGGGATTGCCATGATGCATGCGCTTGGGTTCCCGTGAACACCCGAGAACCTCTTGTAGCTCCTAAAGGTCCCCAAGCATTCTGCTAATGGTGGGGCTTTGATCAAGATATATTACTGGTTCCTTCTGCTGGGGAGGAAATAGTACTAAGCCCCCAAGCCAGTAAGAAAGCTTCTAAGGCTGCCACTGCCTGTCGTATGTTTTTATCCTGTGTCAAGAATTTCTCAGCCATTGCTCTGTAGAATTGTTTATTCAGAAGCATGGTGGAGAAGCCCCCACCAGGAATACAATCATAGAGCTGGAAGAGACCTCAGGAGGTCGTCAAGTCCAGCCCCCTGCCCAAGGCAGGACCAATCCCAACTAAATCAACCCAGCCAGGGCTTGGTCAAGCGGAGACTTAAAAACCTCTAGGGATGGAGATTCCACCCCCTCCCTAGGGAACCCATCCAAGTGCTTCCCCACCCTCCTAGTGAAATAGTTTTTCCTAATATCCAAACTGGACCTCTCCCACTGTAACTTGAGACCATTGCTCCTTGTTCTGCCATCTGTTGCTACTGTTAATGGCATGTGCTGATGTAATTAGAGACAAGCCCAAGTCTGAATCCTGGATCCATGTTCTAGCCCTGCGTTGGACAACCTAGGCTAGAGAGCAGGCCACATGGGCTGCAAGATTGCCATAACGAAGATGCTCTCTCGGGAGAGAGTAGCTTTGCTAACGGCACCTACGTACCTAGAATGTGCAGGGTGTCCCAACAGAACCGTGGCAACGCTTTGATTGGCTGCAGAGGGAGCACCTGGCTCTCACAGTCAATGTTTGTGGGCAGTCAGCACCCACCTCACTTCACGGGCCCTTGCTTTACTTGTGTGGCACTTTATAATGCAGGTAGATAAAAAACTACCCGGTGGAAACCAGCGGAATCTGGCAACCCTGCACAGATCCAGATTCCACCCCCCAATTTCTGGATTGTTTGGATGCAGCAAGCTGTAGAGTTTGAATCCTGAGGTTTGAGGATCTACCTCTAGTTCTGACACATTTCTTACTCTTGTTGTTATGATAATTTGTATTACAGCAGCACCTACTGGTTAGGGATCAGAGCCCCACTGTGGTAGATGCTGTACAGTCACATAAAAACAACCTGTTTCCTGTCTGAAAGAGCTTGCAATCTAAGACCCTAGCTAACATTAGCGGGGCTGTGTGTGATGGCAGTAGGCCTTAAGCGTGTGTGTAAGTCATTAAAGGGTAATAATAAACACCCAGTTCTTTTAGATGACATTTTGCATTGGTAGATTTCAAAATACACTTACAAAGGAGGGCAATATTACACTCTTCATTTTATAGGTGGGGAAACTGAGGCATTGGGAAGGTTAAGTGACTTGCCCTATGTCAGCCAGCAGGGCAGTGGCAAAATCAGAACCTAGTTGTCAAATGTCCCAGTCCAGTGCTCTGTCCACTTGGCTGACCAGGGTCTATGTAATAACCCAGAGCACAGGAAAAAGTTATGAGTGGGTAAGAGGAAGAGAACTTTCATTCCCTGGCTGCGTAAAGCATTGAACAGTCAGAGCGGAAGGAGAAGAGAAAAGGGGGTGATATCCCTGGCTGTCCCCTCACATCGGTGTATTAGGCAACACGTACATGGCAGCATTTGGGGGAGAAAAAAACTGACCATCTCACCCAGTACAAAACTGCCCCAGCTTCCCTTCAAGTGGCTAATTTCTTTGCTCGTCAGCAGGGATTCCTGTACCACAACGAGGCTGCTATTAAGACTGAGAGCTCCACTTTCCAGAATGATTTGATGTTAAATGGTGTTGAGGGAATACAGCAAAGAGCAAATTGCCCTGTGGTGTTTGTTCTGCACAGTGACTTATTGCAGCAAAAAAAGTGGAGTTGCTTAGGGAAAGAGGCTATTGCGGAGGTTGGGGGTTTATTGCACAGTTGCTTTTAAAGTGGAACATCTTCTCATGGCTTTAGGTGTGGGTGGGAATGGTTTTCTCTAACAGTTAGCACTGCAACTTGCTTGTGGTTTGGCCCCTCTGTTTCTGAGGTGGAATTGAGTGCCGTGAGGTTTGCTGTGTGGGGAACTTTTAGGATCAGACAGGTAGTGAAGCTCCAACCTCCTGCAGGTGGATTTCAAAAAGCTTCTAGGACATCTTTTTATGAATCATAGAACCATAGCGCTGGAAGAGACCTCAGGAGGTCATCAAGTCCAGCCCTCTGCCCTAGGCAGGACCAATCCCAACTAAATCAACCCGGCCAGGGCTTTGTCAAGCCGAGACTTAAAAATCTCTAGGGATGGAGACTCCACTACTTCCCTAGGGAACCCATTCCAGTGCTTCACCACCCTCCTAGTGAAATAGTTTTTCCTAATATCCAACCTGGACCTCTCCCACCACAACTTGAGACCATTGCTCCTTGTTCTGCCATCTGTCACTACTGTGAACAACCTTTCTCCAGCCTCTTTGGAACCTCCCTTCAGGAAGCTGAAGGCTGCTCTCAAATCCCCCCTCACTCTTCGCTTCTGCAGACTAAACAGACCCAACTCCCTCAGCCTCTCCTTGTAGGTCATATGCTCCATCCCCCTAATCATTTTGGTCGCCCTCCACTGGACCCTCTCCAATGCGTCCACATCCTTCTTGTAATGGGGGCCCAGAACTGGACACAGTACTCCAAATGTGGCCTCACAAGAGCCGAATAAAGGGGAATAATCACATCTGTGCATCTGCTGGCAATGCTCCTCCTAACAAGCATCTGCCTTGGTGTTAGCATATCCTGTAAGCTGTGCACTTGTGCGACCGCTCAGCTGAAGAGCAGATTCAAATGCCACCCAGCTGAATCCAGCAGGTCCACACAGCTAAGTTTTCTGTTTCTACTGGTGGTGTGCAGTCACACATGGCTCAGCGCACATAAAACATGTATTCCACACGTGGACGGAAAAGATTTGAGGAAATGTGGCTTAGTGTCTTTGGCTACCATTTTCTTGTCTCCCAGACTGTTGGGCAGGATGCCCAGAGTACCTCCTTGGAGAAATGGACTAGCCCAGTTGCTCTCCACCTTTCCAGAATTTTGTACCCCTTTCAGGGGCCTAATATGTCTTGTGTACCCCCCAAATTTCAGCCTGCGTAAAAACTATTTGCTCACAAAATCAGACCTAAAAATACAGAATTATCACAGCACACTAGTACTGAAAATGGCATGTTTTCTCATTTATACCTTATAAATAAGTTGGAATATAAATATTGCACTTTTGCTTCAGAGCGGTATAAGCAAGGTATTGTCTGTGTGAAATTTCAGTTTGTACTGACTCTACTACTGCTTTTTACATAGCCTGTTGTAAAACGAGGCAGATGTCTCGATGGGTTGATGTATTCTCAGAAGATGTCTGCATACCCCTGGGGGACATGTACACTTGATTGGGGTGCCCACCTTCCCCCTGCCCTTTTCTAATCCTGTGCTGTGCAGCAGCTGGGACTAGCTGTGATCCCGTACCCCCAAAGTGGCCGCATTTCAGTGGTGGGAGAAGGAGTTCTCAGACGTAATAATGAGTGCATTTGGCTGCAGACCCTATTCCCTGTGCAGTTAAATCTCTCGACTTCAGGGAGAGTTTATTCTATGAGGATGTTTTTTCACCCCTTTGTGGAGAGGACAGTAAAAGGCCTTTGCAACATGTCCATCTCTTGTAGGTATAAGTGGAATTTGCATGGTGTTTTTTTTTTTTTTTTTTTTTTTTTTTTTAAGATTCCTCTTGGTTTCCTTTTCTCTCCTGGTGGATTTATATTGTTTGAGGTCAGAGTTGTTTTTCACTTTCACTTAATTTTGAATTGGCTTGATTTGGATTTGTCCTTCAGTGGTTTTGGGGGGTGATGGGTCTATTCTGGGGATTGGACTGTTCCCTTTAAATGAACAAGAATAAAGTCAAAACAAATTTACAGCCTCTTTTCATAATGGTGAGTGTTATGTCAGTCACATCTGTCCTCAGGGAGACACCTCTGCAGGCAGGCCTATAGCACAGGCAGCAATAAGAGTCTCCCAGAGGTTGTGGACAGATTCTTGGCCTGCCACACATCAGTGATGTTAGTGGTAATCTTCATGGGGCAGCTGTGGCCCTGACCATCTTGCCCAGTTTCCAGTCTTCCAACAGTGGCAAATGCCAGGTGCCCCAGAAAGAATGAACAGAACAGGGAGTCATCAAATGATCCATTCCCAGCTTCTGACAAACAGAGGCTAGGGACACCATCCTTGCCCATCTTGGCTAATAGCCACTGATGGACCTATCCTCCATGCATTTATCTAGTTCTTTTTTGAACCCTGTTAAAGTCCTGGTCTTCACAGCATCCTCCAGCAAGGAGTTGCCACAGGTTGACTGTGCATTGTGTGATGAAATACTGCCTTTTGTTTGTTTTAAACCTGCTACTTATTAATTTCATTTGGTGACCTCTAGTTCTTGTGTTATGAGAACAAGAAAATAACTTTTCCTTATTTACTTGCTCCACGAAACTGCTACTAGTAATGCTGGCATAAGGGAAACTATATTTGGCCCTAAAATAGGGACCCAGAAACCGGGATGCGAAGGGCATGTCTATACTGCCTCTTAAAACCGGGTGTATGGGACCCAGGCTTTTGCATGTGCGCGCGTGCACACTCTCTCTTCCCTCTCTCCCCCCCCCCATAGTATTCTAGGATCTGGGTCTTAAGTGCTTGTTGATCCAAGTCAGACTGTGTATAGATGGGAGCAGGTTTGAGCCCTGGCTTAATGGGCAGTGTAGACAGACCCTGTGGTTCTATATTCCCAGCTGAGCTGTCGGTGTGAAGTCACTTCACTTCTCTGGGCTTCAGTTACCTTATTATTGTCTGAGTGGGAATGAAGCACATAGGACCTGATTTAAAGCCAATTGAAGTCAATGGGAGTTTTTCGACTGGCCCATTGGACCTTGGCTCAGGCACAGAGAAAGGAAAACAGCCATGGTTAATTACAAATTTAAATAGCCTTTTAGAGGGACATTTGCCCCTGTGAAGAAGACTGGCACGAGACGTGTGCACCTTCCGCATAGTTTACATTTCCCCCGTTACTTCACTGCTAGTCTTTGGATGCCCTTGCCTAAGATGGCTGTTAAAGCAATAGAGGCACGACTGTGATAATAACATGGGTATGACACAAAGATCCATTCATCTGTCTTCCTATTGGATTTGAACCCAAATCCAACATGGTTTTCAGAAGGGGGGAATGGGAAATTCTCATTCTGACCAAATATGTGACTGGAGTTCTTCTTGGTTTTTTTTTCCTCGGTAGGGAAGTTTGGGAGATGAGAAAACATCTGAAGAAGCTCAGCAACTCGATAGCCGCTTGTAACGTGGAGATGATGGGATGCCAGGAATGCCTCCATAATGTACAGTGTTTGTTCTCAAACCCTCTCTGCCCAGAAGATGGATACTACAATGTAGATTTTAAAAAAATCAAGCTAGTATTTTGTGCTTGTAACCTTCAAATTGCTCACAAAGCTGCCGAGATACAAGTAGAGGAATAATATTAGTCTCTATAGGTGGGGGAAATCTGCAGAAGGGAGATGTGAAATGGGTAACACTTTCAAAACTCAGGGAGACCTTGGCTCCTGAGTCACTTAGGTACTTGGGAAAAATTGATTCTGAATGACTTGTCCAAGGTGTCAGTGCGTTGGTGCCAGCACTGGGATGAGAATGCACCCATTCATCGCGCCCAGTGCTGTGTCCGGGCTCTAATCTGCTGCAGGGTAACAATTCTAAAAATTAAAAGAAATTAGTAGCAAACGAAGTCCCAAATAGTAAGTCGGCATCCCAATGAGTATAGGTACTTGGCCTGTATCCTATACACTGCAGCGCACGATCGGTAATTTCATAAGGGCAAAACTTTTTCTCATAGTTTTTGCCTCAGTGAGGGTATCTGATGGGAGGTTTTTTTTGGGCAGGGGGAGACAAGAAACAATGAACACTCCTCCTCCTAATGAATAGCTGCCTGGCAGTAATAGTTACTACAGACTGTAATAAACAGAACATGGCAGCAGTCACAAACATGATGTTGCCTCGTGTTTTTAGGATGCAGTCTCTGGCACTTTATGATGTAGTCACATAGCAGATGGGCCAGGGCACCTGTTATTTTAATGTTGCTTTTTTCTGGAGAGGTTTATGTGCTGGTCCTGGTTATTTGACTTCAGCATTTAAAGCCCTCTTTCTATAAACACCTGTAAGCATGGAGGATGCTAGCGTTAAATAGAGGAGATAGAATGTCATTTGCAGGCTGTAAAGTCTCCTCCTCCACAGGCTTTGGACAAGTTACCTCAGAGAATCCTGTGGGAGAAACCGAATTTGGCCCAGGTCTCTTCCACACCCCAACAGAGTTGCATGAATCGAGCCCATAAGGACCTGGTGCTTAGGTGAGTCTAGGAGAGAAGGAAGCTGGAATGTGTCCAGAACCAAGGAGAAGGACCCCTCCTGTGTACACCATTGCAATTTATTCCCTTATGCGTAGGGAATAGGCCTAAGCCACAAACTTCCCCAAAGTCCCGCTGTGGCTGGTTTGGGTTTGGGCTAGGGACCAGTACCAGCCCTGGGAGAGTTCACAGTCCCCTTGAATTGTAAGGTTCCAATTGTAAATAGTTTACAAGGAGTTAACACATATCATATGTTAGGCATAGACGTGTGTTTATAAACGGTTGGGCTGGCATCAGGAGAAGGCAATCCAGATGGTGGTAAGCCGTGGCGGTACGCAGCCTGTTGGACCATACCACCATTTTGTTAATGGTCTGTGAACTGCTGGTAAAGGCAACCTTAATATGACTTGTGATGGGGTTGATTTTAGAGGTGGGTATCAAAAGACCGGACTGGAGAACTTGGAGGAGCAGGGAGACCTTGTTTGTTCTCCAGCAGAGTTACCCAGCCGTCTAGCCCTGCCAGATGCGCACAGCAGCTGAAGGAGGGAGGGGACAACAGGAGAAGTTGGGTGCAAGAAATTCCAGAACAGCTATTCAGAATGGGGTCTCTGAGCAGGCAAGCTCTCCACTTCCCTGCTCAGGCTTAGACCTCTTACTAGAGCATGGGTTCCCAAACTGGAGGGCGTGAAGAAATTCCTGAGGGGGTGCGAAGTGAGGCGACCCAGCCTCCCCCTCCATCATGTTTTGCTGCCTGTTCAGTTCCTTTTTTCCTTCTTTCCCCAACAAGTTTTGCTGCTATTTGGGGGGTGGGGGCATGAGGGGTTTTCAAAAATCAAAAAGGGGGGCGTGATGCCAAAAAGTTTGGGAACCACTGTACTAGAGCATGTTTCTCTTGTGTTCTTCACTATCTTAAGCCATTTACTTTGCTCTCCTACCTGAGGGTGAGGCCTTCCCCTTCTCTGCTGCAGGGAACCCTCTCCTAGCAAAACAGCACGTATGTGAGGAGGGTTCTTTATGTCTTTGTCAGAATGCAGGAGCTTCGGCAGCAAATGAAACTGGTCGCTGATGATCTCCAAGGTAACAACAGCCTCATTGAGCGGTAAGCCCCTTATCACATCTAGCCAGAGCTTAACCTGCTACCTGGGAGGAATGTGGGATGGTCTGACTCTTCATTTGACCAGAAGAATTGTCGATGACTGGTACTGTAATGAGAGAACTTGGTTGTAGACCAGAATGTTAGGAATCCTTTAAAAAGGGATAGAGAATTAGACCAAGAATCTCTTATTGTCTACGTATAAATCCATGGGATGCACACATCTTGAATCCTGCATATGGATGTGGTCACCTCATCTCAAAAATAATAATAATAATAATAATAATGTCATTGGAAAAGGTTCAGAAAAGGGCAAGTAAAATGATTAGGGGCTTGGAATGGCTGCCATATGAGGAGAGAGTAAAAAGACTGGGACCTTTCACCTTAGAAAAGAGACCACCGGTATGAAGGTAGGGGATATGATAAACGTCTATTTACTGGAGACAGTAAATAAGGAAAAGCTATTTATTTGTTCCCATAACACAAGAATTAGGGGGTCACCAAATGAAATTAATAGGTAGCATATTTAAAACAAACAGAAGGAAGTTTTACTTTGTGGAACACACAGTCAAGCTGTGGCACTCCTTGCCAGAAGATGTCATGAAGACCAGGACTTGAACAGGGTTTAAAAAAGCTAGATAAATTCATGGAGGATAAGTCCATCAATGGCTATTAGCCAGGAAGGACAGGAGTGGTGTTCCTAGCCTCTGTTTCAGAAGCTGGGAATAGGCAACAGTGGTAGAATCGCTTGATGATTACCTGATCTGTTCATTCCCTCTGGGGACATCTAACAATGGCCACTGTTAGAAGAGAGGGTACTGGGCTAGATGGACCTTTGGTCTGACCCAGTATGGCCATTCTGATGTTCTTATTGTCTTACGTTATATTACTTTGTCAGCCAAATGAGCCATTTCTCCTAGTAATATTAGGACTACAACAAATTTGCCTCCTGATCTAGCAATTCTAAAGACCTTGCTTTCCATTGAATCATGCCTGACCTTAACTTACATGAATGCCTATTCACAGTTCATCCCGCCGTTTCAGACGTTCTTTCTTTGTTGCTTGCACTGTTAAATGGTTGCTATTTTCCACCCCAGAAGTGTCTGCATAAAATTCCAGTGATGGATGAAGTGTTTCCTATACGCACTTAGCAAATGAGTTTGTAAAGAATGTCTGGATGAAACACTCTCATGTTTAGGATCAGCATCCTACTACTAATAAAAACATCTGGCACTTTCCTTGGTCCTTGTGTTTGAGGACCACAGTCATTTAACAACATTAAATACATCTCAGCTAGCAGACAGAGAAACTGACGCAGAGAAGAAGAATTAAGTGACTTGCTTAGGGTCACATGGCAAGTCAGTGGCAGAGATCTGAAATAAAAACCTAGGAGACTCACCACCTGCTCTGCTCCCTAGACACCACCACCTCAGTTACCAGGAATGCTTCTGTATAATAAAAATCAAAATGTCAATGCATCCCTGCCTGCTTTTAGAGGTAGCAACTACATTTTTGCCCTAGTCCTGGCCAAGAATGAAGAAGAAAGAGGTGGTGTGTTTATGAAATGAATGGCTTATTTCAGGAGATGTGGGAGTAAGTTGCAAAGTTTGCATCCTGATCCAAATTCCATCCCATAGTTCAGGCATGTATGACTCCAGGAGGGTCCTTCTCTGGTATAAACCTTTTGATTTTGTTCCCACAGGTTAAGTGGGGTTGCATCCACTCCAGATGATTGAGGGAGATGTTGGGAAGGATTTGAAGCTGATGGACTGGTGGTTTGACTTTTTGGTTTTTTAAATTATGTCTCTCTCTTTGGGTCAAGATCAATGGAGAACTTTCGTTCAAAGACATCGCCTTGTCCTACCTCTCTGCTCCGGCACTTTGTTCACCAGCATTAGCCTTCCCTGAGCCACAAGTCTCAAGTGCTTGAATACTGGCAGCGCCCTTAATGGTGTTCAGACGTTACCCTGTTTAGGTTTCCTTTGAAAAAATGGATTGATTCCAGTACTTGACGTTTCTTCATGCTCTGTGAGATGGAACGGGTTAGACTGAATCTGAAGCCGCTTGACTTCTCTCCCACACATGGAAGACAAGGAGAAGCCTCTTCTAAGTTGTGACTCCAACGTGAAGAAGATTTTTCCATTGTGTGATCTCCTGGCCCTTCATCCTGGCAGTTTTGACCATCCCGGGTCCTTTCCAGCATTGGGCACCATAGAATACTAGGACTGGAAGGGACCTCGAGAGGTCATCGAGTCCAGTCCCCTGCCCTCACGGCAGGACCAAATACTGTGGTCCAGTCCCCTGCCCTCATGGCAGGACCAACAGTGTGCAGGAAGGATAGTGGACTCAATGGACCAAAAATCTGCTCCACCGCGTCCCAGTGCTGAAATGGTCCCTGTTGTAACTGGGAGACGGTGGCATATGGGCAATACAGAAATCAACAGAACCAAATCTTCACAGGCCTTCTCCTTGGAAGGTAGCTGTTGTCAAATGTGTGCCCAAGACTGGCCCATCTGGTTGTGTTGTGTCACTCCATCTCCGTCTCAGTTGCATGTGTTCTGATGATGGATGGCCGTAAGAATTTGAAACAATAGGAAGTGTCTATTGCTGTCTTGTAGGTACACTTCCAGAGCCATAGGTGAGATCTGTACCTGTATGGGCCTGCATACATGCACCCCCTGAGTAATTGTGCATTGCAGACATGGGATAAAATCCTTGAACTTGACTTCTATGGGCTGCATCCTTGAATGTGCGGGAGAGGGTGGTTTTTATTTGGGATGCGGCCCGGGGAAGTCAATGCCAAGTAGCCAGATGATCTAGCTGTGAAATGCTGAAATATTCCAGAGATTGCCTTCTTGGCAATTTAATTTAAATCTGTTAAATTAGCATCCCATAAGGGGCCTGGTGAAAAATGTTCACAAGTGACTTGGAGGCATAAACTATATTTTTAAAAAGAGACTTGAGCATTTAAGAGCCTGAATTGTATTGAAAGTTAAAGGAACATCAAGCTCTTAAATACCCATGTCACTGCTGATAGTTGGACTCTGGCTCCTAAATCACTTGGGCACTTTTCACCCAAAGCCACGCAAATGGAATGGCTCGTATGCCAATACCTTTCTGGGCTAATTTCACTGCTCACTAAGTGTTATCATTCCTTGGCAACGTGGGCCCGATCCTCAGCTGGCATTTCCATTGGTGTTTCATGGAGCTATGCCAGCTTCACGATCTGCCCCTATGAATTTCCATCTTGGTGTCAATCAGGAGCCTCCTTTTTCTCGAATCTGCTGCCATCGGCGTTAATGAGGGCTGTGTGCGTGCATCTAGGTCTCATGGATATGGTAACAGAGTACTTGCTCCCCAAATGGTTCACTTGCCAAACATTTCTTGCTGCCCTTTTGGCTCCCTGTCCCTTTGCTCTGATTACCCAGATTGGTGGAGCAGTTGATCTGGCACCTACAGTGTGTCTGATGCAGGGAATACCTCTCTTAAATACAAACCAAATGTGAATCACAGGAATGCTCTGGTTTGTTTGGAGAGCAACTCGTAAATGGATTTTGTTTGCTTGTTCCTGTCCGTGGTATCTGTCAATGCACACATGGTGATGGAATAAATGGTCACAGAAATGTAATCCATTCTCTAACAAAAACACTAGGGCTATTCATAAGGCCTCTGCTTTCACGTGCGGTGTCTCCGGAATGTGCAGCTCTGGACAGTCACAGTAGATGTGACATTGCAGCATTCCAGGAAAGTGTTTGGTAAGCTGTCATGGGGGGAGATAATGTACTTTGACGGCAGATGCAAATATTTCCTTGTATATGTGATACAAGCACAGGTCCCTGTCCAGCTTCTGTAGACTCCATGTGCTTTAATGGGATTCTGCATGGGCAAAAGGTCGGTCTGTGCAGGCACAGGAGTGCAGGATCTGAGCCGTAACTTTCCGGCATGGTTTGGAAGCTAAATCCAAGTGAGAACAGAATGAGCGATGGGAGTTTCATGTCACGGCACACAACATTCGTTATTGAAAGTGGCTGCATCTATCGAGCAGATTCTTTGTATGTTCCACGGCTTGATGTGTTGCTGATGTCCAGCTGGCCTTCCGGGCTTAAAGTTTATCCCAGAGTAATGGAAACTGGGGCTTTGAGGCAGCATGACCTAGTGGATAGAGCACCGGATTGGGAGTCAAGGGACCTGGGTTTTGTTTTGTCTCAGCCACTGGCCTGCTGGGAGTCACATGCTTCTCATGCTTGTTCTGTTTTGATTCTACACTCCTTGGGCCAGGGACTCCCCACTTGTGTGTGTCTGTGCAGTGTCTAGCCTAGAGGTTCCCTGAACTTGGCTGTGGCCTCTAGGCTCTGCTGTCATAAACAGCAAGAGAGAGAACGCGAGAGAGCAATTTCTCATCTTGTGTGTTTCACAATGGAGTCCTCTCTGGGTCAGAGAGGCCGAGGGAGGCTGTTACAGACGGCAGGTGCTGCGGAGGAGAAGGCACTCACACTGACCGCGTTGAGAAGGTGAGAGGCTGCAAACAGCTGTTCGAAGATGCCTGTGCTGCTTTGTGTGTGAGAGGACAGCCACAGCCCTTTGCCTGTGTTGGTCTAGGAGCGCTGGGACTGAGAGAGAAGGGAACTAATTCCCATCTCAGGAAAAGCAGCATCTATTCAAAATCCCCATTGCTCAGAGTCCACGCTGATTCCAAGTGCTTGGCCTCCAGTATTCATTATGCCCCAAACTTCCTACCATTCTTTAACCTTGGGCTGTACGCCGGGTCGTAATTCTTAGCAGCTATCGGCTGACTCAGCTGTTTGCCAGCAGCAGCGCGGCGGTGGTGATATAAGAAGCTCTGGGGTCTCCAGGGGGCAAATGTGCGATGATGGCAAGATGCTATTTGCAAGCAGAGAGTCAGATGTGCTCTCTTTTCCCACACCCTTTCTGTATCTGCCTGCTGGGTGATTTATGGATGAAACCCCCTGGCGGAAGGGACCAGAGAGACCCATAGAAAGGTTTCCGAGCTGCAAATGGAGCTAAACAGAGTGATAAGGCAGCTCACAAAGTGGGAGGGGTGTGGGGCTGGAAATGCAATTCCTGTCTGAGGTGGCCATTTAGAACCTGGGAGCTGATCGTTTAAAAGGGGGAGAGTTCGCGCGGCGCCCCTCCCCCCACTCCCTTACAGATAAATCACTGTCCATGCCCTGTGACAATCTGTGGTCTCTCTGCATTCTAGAAAAAGGCAACTCTGCTAATGACACACTGTGGAGGGCGTCCATGAGTCTCCAGTGGTAAAATCAGGCTTGTTTCATCACATGGTTCTTATAGCCAAGTGTTTTTACGGACAATTAGCTATGGTAAGTGGAGAGACGGTGTGATAGGGGATGGAGTACTGGTCTGGGAGCCAGGAGACCTGGGGGTCCAGATGGCCTTGGTCAAGTCACTTTCCTTTTCTTCCCGTCCCCTCCTGTCTTCAGACTGTAAACTCCTTAGGGCAGAGACTGCCTCTAGGTGGGTGTCTACAGAACTTGGCACCATGGGACTCTGCCGCTTTCCCAATGCAAATGAGTTGTTTCGTACTGGCACAGATGGTAATGGATCTCCATGGCCACTAAAAACCAGAGCTGCCTTGTGGTTCTGGCTTTCCCCTCCACTGCATGCAGGTGTAAGGGGTGTTACGCATCAGGGCAAGCTGAGCGTTTCAAAGCAGCCCCTCTGTGTCCCAGCTTCCTTGTCAGTTTCCCGAAACGAACGTCGAAAAGAAATGTATTTTATTGGAGCAAGGTTCCACACTTAAGAAAGGTAACATTGCAGTGTGTGTGTCAGTCCCTGCCCCTTCATGACATTGCTTGCGCTCTTGAGTTATTCTTGACACTATTAGCATTTCAAAAATATGACTCACTTGGTACTTTTCAGGGAGGAAGTAGGATCCAGTTGTTGCGGCATGGGACAGAGCCAGGACTCTTGGGTTCTTTTTTCCAGGTCTTGAACAGAGCATTAGATCACATGCTCAGAGCAAGGGACAAGGAACCAGAAAGTCTGGCTTCTGTCCCTGGCACTGGGTCTGATGATGGGACTCAGTCGCCAGAGGAAAGGGTTTGAAAGCAAGGACTTGAGTCATAGGGGATTTCATTTTCCCTTAAGCAAGTTGCTTCACCTTCCTGGGCTTCAGCCTCCACATCTCTCTAACGACAACAGCAGTTGGTGGCTGCCCCCACAAGAGTGTTGCGTCCGAGCGCTGAGAGCGCTTCTGAAAAGTGCAAAATGATTGTGATGGGTCACACATTCCAGCCGACTTGCTGACCCACCTCCAGAAAGGGAAGCTGGGCCGTTATCCAAGCATCTCTGTCTAAATGAACAGCAAGCAGGATACCCAGAATGACAGCCTCCGTGGATCTGTAAACAGCTGTTTCTCCTCTTTCATTCACCTTTCCTACAGTTCCCTCTCCAGTGCATTTTCTGGGGCTAGCCATGTGTTTGCTAACCAGACAATGGTAAACCCACCCATCTAACCTCAGCCCCACAATGGCTTCGGTTCTCGAGCTCGGGCCACTTCTGTGTTGATGAGCAGTGGCATCTTTTGAGCTCAGGCAGCCTGACAGGTCACTTTGTCATTATGATGTAAAGAAACCAAATGCTCCCCAAGTGCTGATTAAGCTCAGACTCTAAGCTCAGAGCATATCCTCTCCCCCCACCCCCCTCCGTGACAATAGGGAGGTGTCAGCCTAAGAGAAATGAATAGCTTCACAGTCTCCATCGGCCGCTGCTATGGTTGTGCCTGATGGTGCCTTTTATGTTGTTGCCTTCTGCTTGGGGAGGCTAAATGTGAGCTGTGATGACTCTCGCACGTGATATGTACATGCCTAGGGCTGGTCCCTGGTTGCTAAGGGGTTCATTTCAGAGCTGCATACCTCTGTTTTTGAACAGCCAGTTGAGGGAAGGATTATAAAGAGGTAGAGTTAGGGAGATGCTATAGGAGGAAATCAGAATCTAAATCCCAAGGGGCCATAGGACAGAACTGGAGACCAAGGTGGGAAGTTTTCTATTTGGTTCTCTTTTGGCTTCTTATTATTAAATGTGTGTTTTGTGGTACCACCCCAGAGGCCCTGAGTAGGAAGTGAGCCTCGTTGTGCTAGACTCAAGGCGTGTGGATGTGGCTGTGGGTGTATACATACATGCAATGCGTGGACACTGTTCCTGTTTCAGTGTTTACAGTCAAGGAAATAACGAAGGACAAAATGTGAGTAAATGTGGGGGGAAGCACATAGTAAAAGTGAGTATGAGTTGAAGTTAGTTTAATATGCAGTGGTCACGTCACAAGGGCTTGTTTTGCTTCCTTGGTGCAAACATGGCCCCTGAACCACAAAACATTTTTTTACGATTAATCTGGGGCCTGCAACAGGCATAAAATGAGCCCCAAGATCTGCTTTCCAGTGGAGAAATAAAAAGCTAAAATTTTCAGAAGTAGCCCCTAATGTAAATGTTCCCCACTCTGGGGGTGTCTGTCAATGTAAGGCCCCTTTCATCACAGGATTTGAGAGCCTCGTAATTGTTAAAGCGTTTCTCATCACCCACTCCTAGGAGGCAGGGCTGTGGGGAGGTGAAGAGAGGCTGTGATTCACTCAGGCACACACAAAAGGCCTGAGATAGGAGGGCTAGAACCCAAGTCCTAGGTTTGCACCCTAAGCCCACTATACCATCCAACTCTTGAGACATCTTGGGTCTGTTCTCAGACATGTTGGACTGCCATTGTTTCCCATGGGTGTTCTGCATCCACAAAGTCAGCCCCTGGATTTGTCTGGTTGAGCACCCCAGAAGCGAGGAACTGAAAATGAGCGGCCACTATTGGAAAATCTGGGTTTAAAGTCAACTTGAATGGAAATCATTTAATATGTCAGAGCTAGGTATGTAACAATGTAAACGGTATTAAACCGACACCTCTGCAAAAGATAGTGGTGTTGGGTGTAATAAAGTACTTGCAGGCTTCTGGAGGAAGAAGTCACATATACTAAATGAAATCTGGCATAGAGTCTAAACATTCCCTTTGTGGTCCAATTTCAAAGAAAAATACCCTGTTCTCAAACCAAATGACTTACGAGTGTGGCCAACCTGGGAACGAGGCCTTATTTTAAAAATCCATACCCGCAAATTATTTTCTGAGAAGCTTCTATTCTATAAAGGAGCATTTACATTTCAGTCAGCCTTAAACATACTGAGAGCTCTTGGAGGAGCAGATGGCCAGCTGATGTAAATTTAATGTAGCTCCCTTGACTTCAGTGGCGTGAGGCTGATTTACACCAGCTGGGGTTCTGGCCAGGAATCTGGCTTTTTTGGCAAGTTTCCTGAAGGGCTTCACTAATGACTCCTGTCCTGTTTAAACTGCTGTAAACCAGCAGTTAGAGGGAAATCCCTGAAGCTTACATGAAACAGAAATCCTCCTGCTAGAATTACTTGGCCTGTAATTTTCTTATGTTAATCCTTGACATAGAAGGCTTCTTCTACCCCCTCTTTCATCCTGCCTGTCCTCCACCACCTCAAGCAGTTGGTGGGACCGTAGCCTCATTGAGGGTGCTGGCAAAACACCCGTTGCTTTTGGTACGGCCAGAATTTTACCCTGGGTGATCGGAATTTCTCAAACAAAAATCAACTGGTCTCAGATCTTTTTCTCTTTCTTTTTTAATGAACAAACAAGGGTGGGTGTGTGGGTGTGTGTATTTTACTAGTTTCCTTACCCTTTTAAGTGTCAGTGTATGAGATGCCCTGATTCTTCCTGGTTATTTAGTAGTTTAACCACTGTTTCTAACCAGCATTTTCCTGGCCCATACAAACCTGCTGAGAAATGAAAATGGAAATATTTTTCCTATGGAAGAAACTGTATCATCTTCTCTACAGAATACAGCTTAATGCAGTGTAGCTGTCCAAGGCAGCGTGAACAGCCAACTTGCTTTTTTTCTGAGCATTCCAGCATGACCAGTCCCTAGGCTGTGTCCCTTTGCACGCTCAACCTAGCAATTGAAAGAGACTGTCTAAAAAGCTGCACATTTTTATGCTGTGTGTTAATATCTGTGAGAGGAATGTTTCCCTGCTTGTTCTCATGCAATAATATTTTGTTTTTCTGTTGTGTGTTCCATCCCAGGGACTGGAAGTGCTTAATCAACATTAATAAATGCGCCGATCTGCATTGAATGCCCATTTTACAGATGGGTAAGCTCATGTATAGAGTGTGAAGTGACTTGCCTGAGCTCATGCTGTGCTATGGACTCCACGTGAGGGGGTATAGTCCAACTGTCTTGAGTTTCCATCTCATGCTTTGCTCTCAAAAACATCCTCCTTCCCACGAGCAAGGAGTCCTTTCAGCTCCTTGAAGTTTGAACACACAAGATGGGATTTTCAGAAGCGCTTCTCTATGAAACCCACTGTAGACTGCACACAGGAACAAAGTGAGTACAGTACAGATCACTTTGGAGATGCCCTTCCAAATTATCACACTCTTACATTCTCCTGGGAAATTGCAGACTGCTGCACTTTGTCTTTGTGTCACAAATATGGGTGTGTTGTCTTCATGCCTTTGTGCACCATTGCTACGGAGCCATGCACAAATGTTCCCACTCTCTGGCCACGAGAGCTGACGCGGCTGAATCACCCCCACAAAACACTGCGCGAGCATGACCTGTAGCTGGAAGGTTTTCTGTGGTGATGGAAGGGGACTTTCCTCCGAAGGGAGGATCAGCTTCTCTGACGGAGCCCCGCCTCTGCAGAATTTCCTGTCGCCTCCCTGCCTCCTCCGGCCAATGTCGAGGTATGTGCTGTTAAACAGTATAAAGAGGCAACGGCACCGGTGGCCCTGTCCAGCATGCATCAGGAATTTCCTCTGGTGACACCCAAAAACAGACTGAATCCAAAAGCCACTGGGGAATCCCCCAAGGTTTTGCTTTCTCTCAGATTGTGTGAAACCACGTGAAAGGGGACTGGAAGCTCCCCCGGGTTTCTGGCAAAGGAGCAATTGGCCAAAACAAACTGAATCTTCTCCAATGGACTTTGGCTTTGCCCTGCAATTCTCCTAGGCACACCAGCCTTGCGCACCCTGTGGCAGCTAGAAGAGGTGTGAGTCTGGCACCCAAATAGCTGGCAGCTCAAGAGCTACCCAAACTAAAGTGTAAAAAAAAAAAAAAAAAAACCCAAAAACCAAAACCAAGGTAGAGGTGGGTGAAAGGTCACGAGCTGCGTAAATTGCCACCTTCCGAGGTCACGAGCTGTGTAAATTGCCACCTTCCAATGCAAATTGTCAAGTGTGGGCTTCTGGTGGGCCGTCGCTATTACTCTGAGCATGTAGTTCAGCCCCTATACGTTTGCATTATAAACACTTTGAGGATAGTGACCATAGCGTGTCCACACACCACAATACAACAACAGTGGATTGTGGGACAGGCCTTGGTCTTCTACTTGCTCCATAAGGTAGATGGTACATACCATGGTACTGTAGTTGTATTTAATGTTCAGAATAGGTAACCACTTGTCCTTCAATATGTCTACTGCTTTCTCTCAAGTGATGGTTGATTTATTAACCACCTCTTGTGGCAAATGGTCCTTGAACAAACTATTGGTCTACAGTAAGGGGAAGTTTTTTGCTAATGAAAACATAAAAACCATTCAGCTCTTGACAGGTATATTGGCTATGGATTAATACCTGCCAGGCAAATATTCAGATTCCACATTAGGGGGATTGTGAATTTGCTCAGCTCTAACCTGTGACGTAACAGGAGACAGAGTTAATTTTTACTTTTTTTTCCAGTGTCCAAAACTAAATTAACTTCAGTTTGGTTTGAACAAAACATGTTTGACCTGGCATGTATTTTTATTTGTTTTTTATTTTGTTTTGGGGTGTCATGCTCTTTCTGTTAAATCAACCCAGTTAACCTTTTAAACTAGATGCCATTTTGAAATAAAGAGGTTTGACTATCCATTAAAAACATAATTCTGGGCGAAACTCTTCTCCAGACTTGATCTAAATTTGCAAATAGTTTTGATGAACCTGAAATGGTGTTTTTTCAGCAATTAAACTATTTGTCCAGAAAATTTTGCCCTGGACGCTCTGTGGTAGATCACTTCCTCAGGCAGATGAGTAGGAGAGTGCTTCATGAGTAAAAGGATGGTGTGAGCAACACCATCCAGCCCTTGCTCACTGGTCTAAAAAGCAAACAGGGGAAATGCTATGTTGTGTTCCAGCAGTTTTCTCTGGAATACATTCTGCAGTTTGGTTCCAGAGGTAGGAGAATTGGGCCTCTTTAAATTCAACCTCGTTACAATGTTCTTCCCTAAACAGTTGCATGATGTGACATAGTGCTGTTAAATAGCTTTAAGCCTCATCTCAGAGGTTGCCATATTTTTGTTGGGGGCAACGCAATTCGTGTGTAGAACTGATACATCTGTTTAAATGTGCAGAAGACTGCTTAGCCCGACAGAAATATTAACTCACTCAATCCTCTTCCGTCTTTCAGGTAAATAAATGTTCCCATTTCCCTGGTAGGAAAACTAAGGCAAAGAGGTTAAGTGATCTGCACAAGGTCACAAAGTCAATATCAGAACAAGGTTGGAACTCGAATTCCTGAGTGTGTTGGTCAAGAGACCCTGTGTTAACAGGACAAGAGATGCATGAGAAAAGTGAATTCTTACAGTCCAGCAACCCCATAATTACAAAGGACAGACTCAGTTTCCCCCCATTGGGTTCTGACACATAATTGCATATGAAGTAAAACTGTTCGATTGACTTTTCTTGGGGCCCATATATATTTATTTTAAGTTCTATTTTTTTCAAATGCCATACAACACAAGTTCAATCTCTTATGAAGAAGCCTTCACATAACATGCACTGGCCTGTCAGAAATATTCCCCACGTTTTTTCTTTTGCTGAAGTGGGTGGGTGGGTGGGTGGGCTGCAGCTATGTTGTAATTCTGTCGCTTCAGTAAAACACAGCCCTTCATTGCATAGAAAAGAGAGGTTGCTTGCAATGATGTTAAAATGAACAGGGGAGAAGGGATTTTAAGAAAGCAAAGGGCAGCGCGGGGACCAACTTTGTGCTAAAATGAAGAGTGAAACTAGAATGTTGCAAGCTGGACTGCTGTTTGATAACTGACTTGAGCATCATGCTATCTATATGCTATTATGGCACTATTAGCTTGTAACCCAGATCTCCCAGCACTTTTTGGGGTTAAATATCTGATTCATCCCTAACTCCTTTGAGAAACAGACACATGAGAACAAATTTACCCTCCACTATAGCAAATGAAAAGCAATTATCTCTGATTATCCTCTCCCTGGAACCCATGTAATTTAGGAGTAACTCCACTGACAACTATTTAAGAGTAATGCCACTGAAGTTTACACCACTTTTACACCCATATGAGAGCAATTACACCACCAAAAAAAAAAAGTAGTAGTGCGGTGATAGTGGCCTGGGACCTGGAAGACCAAATTCAATCTGTGCTCTACTGCCCACTTGTTATGTGGTCTTGGCCAAAAATTTTAAAAGTGGCTAGTGATTCTGAAGATCTGATTGTTTAAACATCCAACTTGAGATGCCTTAAAGGGTCAGAAATTGTGGAGCATTCACCTTCTGATAATCTGACCCTTTAAGGCATCTATGCTGCTAGACACCCAGACTAATTAGTCATTTCTGAAAAACTTAGACTAATTACTCTCTCTCTACCTCCATCACGCTGTTTGTAAAATGGGAACAATAGCTGTCTCATGGGCATTTAGTGAGCCTTCAGTGATGTTGTTCAGGAAGTGCTTGGTGTTCCCTAGTTGAGAAGCACTGTAGGCAGCACAATATTACATTTAATGTACAATTAGCCTTTGTTCCGTCTCTCTTGATACAAAAAGCATACAAAAAAATGAGTTTTGCCAAGCGGCAATTGTAGTTAGACTAAAGGAGGATATGATGGGGTCTATAAAATCATGACTGGTGTGGAGAAAGTAAATAAGAAAAAGTTATCATTTCTGTAACACACAAACTAAGGGTCACCAAATGAAATTAATAGCCGGCTTAAAACAAAGGAAATATTTATTCACACAATGCACAGTCAAACTGTGGTACTCCTTGTGAAGGTCAAGACAATAACAAAAGAGAGCTAGATAGATTCATGGAGGTTAGGTCCATCGATGGCTATTAGCTGGATGGGCAGGGATGGTGTCCCTAGCCTCTGTCAGAAGCTGAAAATGGGCGACAGGTGATTGATCACTTGATGATTCCCTGTTCTGTTCATTCCCTCTGGGAGCATCTGCAATTGGCCACTGTGGGAAGACAGGATACTGGGCTAGATGGACCTTTGGTTTGCTCCAGTATGGCTGCTCTTATGTTAATGGGTTTTGGCCCCTCCCTCAAAAAGAGTTTTTTAAAAGCAAAAGAAGCATTTCAGGGATATTTTAAAATTCAAATTGAAACCTGAAACAACAAGGGCCCACAAAACCCCCCCAAATATTATCTAGTTCTGCTTCCAGCTAGGTCAGGGTGAGGAACCTTTTTTGGGTTGGGGGCCGCTGACCCACAGAAAAATTAGTCGGGGGCCACACACAAGTGAGAAACAACAGCCAAAAAACCTCACCGATGTGGCACCCGACTGAGAAGGAGAAAGACACTCCCCCTTCCCCTCACACACTAGAGCCTAGATGGACCCAGGCTAGATTTTGGGTGCTCCAACCCCACGGGAGGATGGCTCCCCCACGGGAGGAGGGAGCTGAAGGGGGGAGCCCCGAGCTTTGGGGGTCAGATCCAGGCAAGCTGGGGGCCACATCTGGCCCCCAGGCCTTAGGTTTCTCACCCCTGAGCTAGGTCATGCTAGCACCAGAAGCTGTCTGAAATGGCAAGTGGCTGAGTTTATTTTCACTTGTCTTGCAGGGAATGAAACACCTACACAAAAAACAGCAGTAAAGCCTTTTAAAACTTGGGAGCCCAAAGTTAGGCACCTAAGTAAATGGTTTGATTTTTTTTTTTTTTTTTTTCTTCTAGAGGCTCTTGAGCAGATGCTGTTCCCATTCCGTTGACTGAACATTCAGGGGCGAGAGGCATTCACAAAGCGCCTTTCATACGGAGTTAGGCATCTAACAGCAAGTACCCCAAGAGAATATTTTGGTGCACCATGAAAATATGAGCATTTAAATAAACAAGTGATTGCAACAAAGGTAGGAAAATTAAATGATTGTCTAGACCAGGAGCACAAATGCTGTACAAACAGAGCAGCAGGACAGTCTGGGCCCCAAAGAGCTTACAGTCTACCTATAAAATAAGTGGATACAAACCTACAGGGGAGGACAAGGAAACAGAGAAAATGTTAGTTTATTAATTGGCAATGGTATCAGCACGCCAGCTGCAGTGTGTCCCTGTGTGTGTATAAAAATACAGGTCTGTGGAAGGTGAATGTTTAGTAAAGACTGTAATTTACTTCATTAATAAATATAAATTAGCCATTCAAAAATTCATCTCCAAAACCAGTGTTGCATTTTCATACACAGCTTCCTGTTGAAGTGTTGAGGAAAGTGCAGTTAATGGACCCCAGTGTGGTGCAGAGGGGAGCTTTAATAATGGAGGGGAAGGAAGCAGTGCTGTAAACTCTTTATATCTCTTAAGGTTATTTATCTCCGTGTTTTAAAAAGAGCTTTATCTAACCCAGCAGTGGGCAACCTGCAGCCTGCGGGCCACATGTAGCCCATCGGGGTTTCATGTGCGGCCCATGCATCCGCTTTCCCCCGTGCCTCCCCGGAGGCGGGGGGGTCCTGCACTTACTACTACTCCTCCCCCTTCCTCCCAGCACTTCCGAATTGGCTGATTCGCACCCTGTCCCGGCTCCTCTTCCACCCTCCCAGGGCTAGAACACCATGAAGTGCTGGGAGAGGGGCTGGAGTAGGGACCGGATGCACTTGGGAGAGGAGGCAGGGAAGAGGCCGGATAGGGATTTGATATTGTCAGTGTGAATTGTTTCTTTTTTTATTATTTGAAGTTGATGACTACTCTGTTAATCCATGAATGATTAAAGCATTTCAACTTGTTTTGAAATATGCTGCATATTAACGTATTTAATCTTATTCTTGGGGTCATGGTTAATGCACGGGGCTGATTTCAATCTTGCAGCCCGCTCACTAGCCATGGTTGCCCATTGCTCATCTAACCCCAAGTTGTGAGTGTGCTACCCCACACGGCCACAAACGGATTCTCCAGCTTATTGAGGGAATGCTGGTGGTACGTGGGGAAAATCCCACTAGGTGCTTAAATACCTTTTTAAGCCTCTGGCTATCCTGTTGTCAAAAGTGGCCTGGGCCCTTAGAAGCCTAAAACTTGTGTGTGGGCTTCTATTTCCCTCACTGCCTAAGTCACCTCTGGGAACGGGACGGGGGTACTTGGGTATGTGAAAAAAATTCCCCTCTAAGGCGGGCACCTGGTGGCTTATGCTGGGAGGGCTGCTAGCCAGGTTTGAATTCCTGTCTCCTCTCTCTGTGAAGACGTGACTGGCCGGGGCATGCAGGCATGGGTATAAGTACACACGGATGCCCCCCCTGTGTGCAGCAGTGGTGAAAAGTAACTTAGAATTTCCTACAGGTATGGTCCTATTGCAACTCGGCTCCGGGCCAGCTCTTTCAATAGCTCCCTGCTGGGTTCTGCCCCGGCTCTTGCCGGAGCTGCGCCCCCCTTGACTGTCCCCGCTGGTTTGTGGGGTCTGCGCCCCGGTTTGCAGGCGCGGTGGGGCAGGGACTGTGCCTGGAACGCAGGACGTTTCCCCCCGAGCGCAGCGGGGCTGGGACCCGGATTGGCTGGCGGCGCAGCGGCTGCTCCAATCTCAGGCTCTCGTCGGGTTTGGCGTGTCCCTGTGTGTTTCACAGGGGGCCTCCCACTGCAGCGGCGCTCGCAAGCGGCTACGCCAGCGGCGCTTCCAGGTGGCTCGCCCCCCCTGCCGCCGCCTCCTCTCTCCATTTCACCCCTGCGCTCCGCCGGGCCGAGGCTCGCTCGGGCCATGGCCTCCCCGGCCATCGGGCCGTGCCCGTGCCCGCTGCTCCTGGACAAAGAGCAGCAGCTCTTCCTGCAGAGCCTGAGCGCCCACGAGAGGAAGAAGATCCTCAAGCGCTCGGCGTCCGGGGACGCGAAGCCGCGGAGGCGGCAGGGGGCCATGCCCCAGCAGCGGGGCGCGGCGCCGGAGGATGCTCCGCCGGCGCAAGCGGCTGCAGGCGGCTGGGTGCCCGCGGACGGGGCGCGCCCGCGGGGCGCCGCTGGAGACGGGAGGTTCCCTGGCACCGCGGAGGAGCCCGGGCGCACGGCGCCCGCTGCATGCTCGGCCGCGCAGCCCTGGGAGCCGGGGGCCCCGCCCGCGGGCAGCGCCGGAGCCCCCAGCCCGCCGGACTCGCCCGGCTCGGCCAAGCCGGCGCGCTCCGGGCTGCTCCACCTGCGCCTGCGGCGGCGCTCCGGGGCGCCGCGCCTGCTGCCCGACGTGCGGACCATCTTCGAGCAGCCCCGCGACCCCCGCGTGCGGCAGGAAGGGCGAAGGGCACCGCTTCCAAGCCTTCGCGCTCTGCAGCGGCTGGTGCGACCTGTGCGGGCAGGCGGTGCAGCAGCGGGCCCTGCGCTGCGCCAGTAAGTGTCCCCCTCTCCTCCCTCCCCCAGCTCCCTCCCGGCAGGTGACCGATCGCCTCCCTTGGCGTCCCCCACCGCCCCCCTTCTCACTGCAGATGTCTGACCCTCCCCGCCTTGCACTGATCGGCAGCCCCTCTCAGTCCGAAATTGAATCACGTCCCAACTCCTCTGCCCCGGACAGGAGTTGGATCCCTGCTCCCAGGAACCCTCCCTCTTTTGCTGGTGTCTGACAGTGGCAGGTGGCCTCCACATCCCCCTGCCCCACACGCTCCTGAGGGCATCAGGAGAGAGAGTGTGTATTTAAGAGCACAGCGCATTGCCTGAGAAGGGATAAACCGGGCAACCTTGTTGCGTCTAATCAGAAATCTTTTAAAGCAGTTAAATTCCCCTAGGAGAGCATCTGTGTTTGACAGAGGTTACTTCAGGGTGCCAGTGGTGGTATGTATATTAGAGGGGAGCTGTTTCTTTCACAGGCTCCAAACCTTGAGTAACCTCTCAGCTGTGGAATATATTTCCCCCTCGTTTTTTCCCCTATAGCTTGTTGGTTTATTAACCCTGTTACATACCAAGGTATTTACCTTCATCTGCAACTTTGACAACATTGTATGCCTTCCCCTTTGCCCCACTGGCAAATGACCTGATACTCAGACAATGTATTTGCTGATGTATGCTTGATTTAAGTCACTTGTTTTACCTCTTCAGGAGCTGTAAAGGCTTGCTAAGTACATAGCTGTGTTGAAGGATGACAGATAATGGTTTGATGCATGGAGCTCTGTTGCTGGTTTATTGGGATCTAATGTAATATTGTCTATAAAACACTATCGACTTGCTACCACTATAGATAGATAGATTAAATTGATCAGTTTTTGAGTCTGGCAGAGACGTGTGTGTATCATGCCATAATCATGAGCTCCTTCAGGAGTTCATTTTGGTCACTAGCACATAACACTGATCATCTTGGCTTTAAGATTTAGAGTAGCTGTGCTGTGAGTTCTGGTGATGTTTAATAAGTCTTTTCTCATCCTGTTCATGCACGTTCTGGGAAGATGCAAATTCACAGAGTAATCACAACGATAGTGTTGTAAGATGTTCCTACCTTCCTTATAGAATTTTCATCGTTGAATGATCTGGGTTCATTCAGTTCATCCCTGCTGGTAATGATGTCTTGCTCTGATCTCAGTTGGAGTTGCACCTGCTTATGGGACTTAATCCCTAGAATGCAGGGGTGCTTCTGAATTGTTGCATGAGGTATATTTTTCTGCCAAGATGCCATTATAGCAATGTAAGGGCATTTCTCAAAAAGCTGAATGATACACTGGAAAAATAACACTGGGGGTTGGGGGTGGGTTGATTGAACTTAATTGTCAGTGTGGAACTGCTGATGGTGTCAAGGGAACTTAGATTATTGATTTTTTTTTTAATTGACTCTCTTGTATAGTAATCAAAGCTTAATATTTGATGGGGTGACTGGGTGTACATTTTCTGGTGCCCAACGCTGGCTATAAATGGCTCATTTTCTTTCTTCCCTTCCCCTTTCTGTAGCTAATAAATATGCTTTCATGTTCAGTATTGAATGGACATTCACTCTGTCTGGGCATTAACATTAGTTTAAGGAACTGAAAATTACTTTTTCCTGTTACTCCTCATAATTGTTAATATGGTTACAGAGGTAGCGAGGACAGTAATTAAATTTCTCTTGCCAAAAGCTGGCACTGATAACCTGTGAAGTACTGGATTGGAATTTTTTAAAAGCAGCTAAACCTTTCTGCAGTGACTTCTTTTGTCCTGCATTGTCCGTTGTTCCTAACCCCGCCTTGTGCAGCACGTAGAATCTTGTAAAGTGTAATATTCCAAAGCACGTCATGATTAGATAAACTGCTCTTCAAAACGAACAGGTTCTAGCACTGGGATGCATGCTTCAGAGGTTAAGATTGACACTGCTGCTCAGTCTGTGCTGATGATCATATTCAAATCTAAATTACCTGTGTAGTAGATACTGATGGAAAAGGAGGGAGTTCTCTCCCTTAAATTCACTCTGGTGGTTGGTTTCATTAATAGCTTATGGGGAAATACCTAGTTACTAACTAAAGAAACTGAGACAAGATACCTCTATGTGTACTAATAAAACGTGAATGTCATTTTTAAAAAGAATTAGGACAGGGTCCTTGTTCATCTTAAAACATCTGGGATCTGGAAAAGGAAGCATGTAGGGAGTCGAAGTATCTTGATGGGGTTTTTTCCTACTCCAATACCAAGAATTTCCAGCAGGCTGCAGAAACCATCCAGCATGTGTGATTGCCCCCAAGCTCTCAGCACCATTTTTGTTTCCAGCACGGCACAAAAATCCCTACAAACAAGCAAATCTTTGGCAGCAGTTCAAAGTGAACAAAAAGAGCAGGCATGTTTAATTTTGATTCTAGTGGCGAAACATGATGTTTGCTAACAGAAGTCAACACAGTGGTGAAATGCCTTTCCCCTCCTCTACTGAAGGCATTACAATTACTTGTAGTGCTGAAGGTGCCATCATTCAAAGAAGACCTAAAACCAAGGCCCTGGCCACTTACAGTTATTAAGGCCCTGGTCTTACAAACACTTGAGCACATTTTAACTTCAATACTATGACCCTCCCCGTGACAGTAAAGTTATGTGTCTGCAGAATGGAAGCTCAAGATCTTGCTTAGATTTTTCACAAGATTTGGGGATGTTCATGTAAGTTCTTAGATTTCTATACTGTAAAATATGTTTTTTATTTTTCTGCATTTTTTTCAGGTGACCTTTGTCGTGTTTTAGGCTACATCTACGCTGCACAGTTATTTTGGAATAAGTTATTCTGGAATAGCTATTTCGAAATAGCACATCTACACTGCAGGGAAGTCTGAAAATTAGTCCAAGCAGGCTTCCCTAGTGTAGACGTGCTATCTTGATTTAGAGCCCCAGGAGGAATAACTTAGAACAGCCCTGGGGAGGTGCTATTTCGAAATAGCAGACGAGGAGCATCTACATACGCCTTATTTCGAAATAGCTATTTTGGAATAGGCATTATTCTTTGTAGAATGAGGTTTACGGAAGTCAGAATAAGCTGTCCTTTATTTCGAAATTATTTTGAAATAAAGAATTGTTGTGTAGATGCTCGCATAGTTAATCCAAAATAACTTGGCTGTGTAGACACTGCCTTCGTGACATTTAGCTAGGGAAAATGCTTCCTCCTTGCAGAAGACATTGTAATAGTGAAAAGGCAAGAAACTACCTGAAATAGCAGTTAAGTCACACATTATGGTAATATTTTCACCTAGCAGAGATGATCACACCTTTTGGTTTGATTTGTCATTCACTAGAGCATAACATTAGCTGATTATAGCTGTCATGAATCCTGGAAACCAGCAAGGAAAAAATGATGAATACACTGAAAATCTATTGGCAATTAGTCTTGCTCATGAATGTATTTGTTCTTGTCACAGGGCCAAAATTGAAATTAATTAAATAAGTTTGTTCAGTCACCTCAAGAAATGTGATCTGAGAGCGCAAATAGTTCTTGGAGATGGATTGCTGATCACACCTGCTACTGAACTGCATTTCTATTGCTGTGCTTGGTTACTGACTGTCCTGCCTCCAGCTGGATGTGATTGGATATTATAGCCAGATTTTTAAGAGTCCAGAGTTGGGTTGCAACACCCACAGTTTATTTAGATTTAGTTCTTTGGAGTCTGTCGTCTTGTTCTGTGTTTGTGCAAAGTCTCGTGGGTTCTTAGGTAGGGATGTGAAAGATTAACCAGATAACCAGTGAACGTCACCCATTAAGGTTCTAGTTAACCGGTTCTAGTTAACCGGCGGGGGCTGGAGCAGCTCCCCAGTCCCTGCGACGAAAGGATTGGTCCAGCCCTGTGGGGCCTGCTGTGGACTGAGGCTGCTGCAGTCATCCGGAGTATCCCCTGTCTAGGGCGGGCCCAGGCGCATCACAGGCAGGGGCTGCTCTGGCCTTCCGGAGCAGCCCCTACCTGCAGTGGGGGGCAGGAAGGGAGAGGAGCCTCTCTCTGCCCCCTTTAATCAGTTAAACAATTAAATGGGATTGTACTACCACCATACAAAGAATGATTGGGGCCAGGTTTCACAAGAGCTCAGTGTAAAACATGTGTCCAGTGTGCCGAGCTCGTCTGAAAATCTGGCCCGTTATGTTGGCTACCGAGACCTTTTTGATCCAGGAGCTGCTGAACACTTGTGTGGTCTCATTCCCGGCTGCAGGGCCCCATGTAATGTCATGGCCATTGGTGTAAATGGAGGATTCCTATCTGGCCTTGTTCTCCTCTTCCTTGGCTCGAGTGCAACTGACTTCCTAAAAGCTGGTCAGTGGAGAGCCGAACCCGTTGACTTCGGCTGACGTGGTGTGTAGCCTGTGGGACTCGGTCTTGATACGTAACTTAGTGCCACAAGGGCAATTAACACTTGAGTTTGCTTTCACCCAAACTTTTTTTTTTTTTTTTTTTTTGTGGTCTGTGGTGCCCATTCGACTCTAGAACTTGTACCGTGTATCATCTAATGTAGCACAGAAATGCCCACTTCTCTGGTTCTTTGAGAGAGCGGCCAATGTCTGAGTGGAGCCCTATAGTTGGCAAACTCACCTGGGAGGCCAGGAGTTTGACGACACCCCCGGCAGATTAAATGCCTATCACTCATCAGCATGGATCTTCGTTAGATTTCAGGCACTTTAATAGGAAGCTTGCTGTGCTGTTCCCTATGTTCCTATGCTGTGGTGATACACAGCATGTCTGTCTCCAGCACGCATTCCTGATGTTAAATTTCCCTTTCATAAACAATTTGTCCTACCACGCTCATGCAAACGTAAACTTAAATCGAGTGGGTGGCAAAAACCGTGTGACGGTATTTATAGCGCCGTGAAATCGTCTGGCCTTTTTGCCATCATTTCATCTGCTTCCTTATTGCGCCCCAGGTAGTTGGCGAGAGAGACAGATAGTACCAGCCATGAAATATCCTCACCGTTGATTGGATACATAAATAAAGGTACTTTATGCATCTAACAAGGATAGACGGCAGTATTGGAGGATGCTCCAGGATGGGCTGGGCTGGCAGTGGGTGCAGTTTGCAAGAGCTTGGCAGACTTTCTTGGGCAGGTGAGCAGAATCACAGCTTGTTCCTGGCCCATAGAAGTGGGTACATGTGCTGGGTTTTTCTTGGCAGACATATGTTCTGTGCTGATCTCTCTGGAGCATTGAGTCCCCTCTTCAGCCCTTTCTGGTTTGCCTTCTTTTGGCACTTGCTGGATTTCTAATTGTATGTTTCTGACTGTGATTTACATACAGGGTGTGAGCCGATCTTATACACTTATCGCCTGCTTCCAATTGTTAATGAAGCACAATTAAGAGAGACAGGAGCACCATACGGTCTTGTTGTATCACATTAAGGTTTTAGCATGGTATGATCATTAAGTTGCTGTCAACATCCTATCCCATGGTTACACAATATGGTACCCTAATATGTCCATGCTGGTCAGTTGTCACATGGTACATGATTTAAATCCCTGCAGAATTGTGTGTGGACCTCACATACACCTGCCCTGCCTTCCTCTTATTAAAGCGCTAGTAATAAATGGTACATGTGTGTGTTCACCAGCGACGAAAATTCTGCCATTAAAATCTTACACCGAAGATGAGGCATGATGGACTAATGCCAAGCATTTAAACGGTGCTTTCATGGAGGACTAGATGTCTACATATGTTTGATTTAAAACAAAACCAAACCAACCCTGTGCCCCCAAAGATAGAGGATTCCTATTGGGTCTTGTTCTGCTCTACCATGGCAAATGGATATAAGCTGGCTAGTAGGAAGTTTAGACTTGAGATTAGACGAAGGTTTCTAACCATTAGAGGAGTGAGGTTCTGGAACGGCCTTCCAAGGGAAGTAGTGGGGGCAAAAGATCTATCTGGCTTCAAGATTAAACTAGATGAAGGGGATGGTTTGATGAGATAACATGATCTTGTTGACTAATTGACCATTCATTATCAGTGGTAGATAGGTCAATGGAGGGATGATAGGAGTTACTATAGAGAACTTTCTGGGTGTCTGGCTGGTGAGTTTTGCCCACATGCTCAGGGTTTAGCTGATCGCCATATTTGGAGTCAGGAAGGAATTTTCCTCCAGGGTAGATTGGCAGAGGCCCTGGAGGTTTTTCGCCTTCCTCTGTAGCATGGGGTACAGATCACAGCTGGAGGATTCTCTGCATCTTGGGGTCTTCAAACTATTTGAGGGCTTCAATATCTGAGATATAGGTGAGAGGATTATTCTAGCAGGGGGTGGGTGAGATTCTGTGGCCTGCATTGTGCAGGGGGTCAGACTAGATGATCATAATGGTCCCTTCTGACCTTAAAGTCTATGAGTCTATGGTGCAAATGACTTCTTAAGTGCTGGTCAGTGGAGAGCTGGACCTGCTGACTTCAGCTGACAAGAACCTAGGGGAACCGTAGAGCTGGAAGAAACCTCAGAAGACCATCAAGTCCAGCCAGGGGAATCGGGTCCAAGTTATGGGCACCTAATTTACTTAGGTCCTTTTGAAAATGTTTGTGTGGGGGAAGGTCAGGGTATTACAAGCACACCATCAATTACTTTTGGGGGATAGCTTGTTGCTTAGGAGTGGTTAAAGATGCTGGAAGATGTAAATTTTATTTTAAAAAATCCTAACGTGTGTCAGTAGGAGAATGAAAACCAGAAGTAATTATAAACAAAAAGACACACAGACTGAGTAGTTTGGGTATCAAAATATCATAAACTGAATGAGGGCCGCAGCGGTGTGTGTGTGTGTGTGAGAATAAATATTGATTCCTTCCATGAAAAGAACCTAAAGCGGTGGTAATAACTTAGGAAAAGAGACCTTAAGTGTGATGTTTCATATAATGTAGCTGAGAGAGTTGCAAATCTCACTCTTGTGCATCTCATGATTACATTCTGAGCTGTGTTTTAAATCTAGAGCCAAAGTTGAAGGCTATTCACTGTTTCATTAGTACAGGTCTATAGTTCTGGCTCTAATACTTATTTAGCCTATTCTTTACCAGATCAAGGGCTTTACCTGGAACACAGTCTGTGTGTGTTTACCAGTTCATGTTTGTCTCCATTAATAACTAACTTCTCATTCCAGTGCAGAAGTTTATACACAAAGCAGAGCAGCGCATGCTGAATATGCAGGGAGAGAGTCCACCAACGGCAGGATTCAAGTGGGAGGAAGATGTTTAGTTCCGAACTTCCCTAACTTGTTTTTTTAGAGTGTGTGTGAATTGTTCTGCTATTTTTAAAAAAAAAAAGGGTAGTAGATGACAGCAGTGTGTTGCTGAACAATGATGGGGTTTTGGCTGGAATTTTTTTCTTTGTGTGAACCAAAAACATGTTGAAATCCCCTATTTTTTTATTTCCCCTTTCTAAACTGATGGCACTAAATAAACCCTTTCCAAGAACTAGTTTGGGTGGGTTCTTTTTGTTCCCTTCTAAAAGGAAAAGTTGGGTGCTAATTTTGGAGTAAAAACCTTTAATTTCCTGGAGACTGTCTTGCTTATGGTAGCTGGTAGGTTCAGAATGTCTGTCTATCTCTGTGTGTGTGTCTCTCTCTCTCAAAAGACTGGATCCAAACACCACTGACGTTAATAGTCTCCATGACTTCAGTTGGACTTGTCTCAAACCTTAATAGCATCTGTGGTCTTAGGGCCTGAAACAAATCTCCTTCTAGTCAATGGAAGTCTTTCCAACAGCGCTTGGATCCAGCCCTTCATGATCACTCCATGTGGGTGGCTTTGGGAAATTTTGTGTGTGCAGCGGAAAAGTGGGTTGTTCAGTGGGTCATATCCAAGAGTCTTGTGCCTCGCTTCTCCTGGGACATGACTTGACTTGAACAGACGCCTGGAGAGTCATCTGAGCTGTGTGTCTCATTTGGCCTTGTTCGTTTGTACCGTCAGTCGGACTACTGGGTCTTCACATGCTGTCCCATTCATGTCAACAAATGAATGGACGGTAGTTCTGCATATGGATCAAGGGTACATACGGCCTTTATTTGTCATCCTGTTAGAGTTAATTAAGAAACATTTAGGCTTCAGTCTTTAAGCAGTATTGTTGCAGCAAATCAGGCATGCAGGATGAGACTATGCTATTGTACACTGTGCTTGTAAAAAAATGAAACCTAGTTGGTGGTTGTTTTTAATTATTTGTTTGGTAACCAGCACCTTGTTGTGTGGCTTCTTACATGGTTTAAGTTGAGACATTCAAGTCTCAAAAGGAGAAACCAAGTACCAGGCTCTCCTGCTTTCTACCAGGTTGTTTGGAGCCTGGGAATTAATTTGTGGGGAGTGGAGGGAGATGCATCTTGCAATGCTTTCTAAGGCCATGGCTTCACTCTGGGGAAAATCGAGGCTGCTGTGATCGCTCTTCCAGAGTTCGATTTAGCGGGTCTAGTTAAGACCTGCTAAATTGAATTCAGAGGGTCCTTCTGCGGCCAGTGCTCCTGCAAGGAGTAAGAGAAGCTGATGGGAACCTGTTGTGGGGATGGCAGGGAAACTCAAATCAAGGTACATGGACTCCAGCTGTGTAATTGACTTAGCTGGAGTTGCATATCTTGATTCGACCTTACCCATTAGTGTAAGACTTGGCTGAAGAGTGTGGCTGGATTGGTGAGGTATCTGCTCTGATAGGACAGAAGGCAGTTACTTAAAGAAAATGCTAACACATTCCGGTCAGAACCCATCAGGTTTTTATCAAGAATGTCAGAGGCAGCAGGCTGAACTGCTGCTGTGCTTCTGATCAATCTTGGGGAGAGACTGGAGAAAATGGGGGTGGTGATCGCGAGCTCAGAAACAAATCTCAGTTAGTGAGATCAGCAGCAAATATAGAACAGTAAGGGTACGTCTAGACTACAGGCTTTTGTTGACAGAGGCTTTGTCGACAGACACTGTCGACAAAGCTTCTGTCGACAAAGAGTGTCTAGACTACATCCAGTTCTGTCGACAAAGCGAGCCGCTTTGTCGACATGAGTGTGTAGACGCAAAGGACAGTGTAGATGCAATAACGCCTTCTGTCGACAGAACTCTGTTGAAAAAGGCGTTATTCCTCGTAGAATGAGGTTTACTGCTGTCGACAAAACTGCTGAGTTATGTCGACGTTATGTCGACAGAACTCGGCAGTAGTGTAGACGCAGATATAGTTTTGTCGACAAAAGGCTACTTTTGTCGACAAAACCCTGTAGTCTAGACACACCCGAAGTTGCGGTGGGGAAGATTGACCAAGCATGTGATGGCCTGAAATGACTTCATTTGTAGTGCAAGACCTGTACAGCAGGGCACCGCAATTAACAACTAAAAGACCTTCAGATCTGAGTTGTTGGAGCACTATGGTAGATGTGCCTGAAGATACCTGGTGTGGTGCACCTTTTGGTAAAGGAGTGAGTAGAGCAATTTAATTTCCAAGTTCTGTTGAGTTAGAATCTTGATATTTGGATCTTTTATTCCCACGTGTCAACTTGGGGCTTTCTAACAGCGGTCCCCTGTTTTGTGTTGTAGGATTGCAGCTGTCCAAGTACCCACTTGAAGCAGCCATGCTGAAATACGGTGCACTTGCTGCTTGTGGGCCATGAATTATGAAGCGAAAGGGGGGAGGGCGTTTCTTAAATGTCATGGTTTCACATGTATTGGGGTCATCACTCTGACCGCTCACCAAAATTAGATTAATTGACCTAAGAGTTGGCTGTGTTGATTGTGAAACTTCCCACCAGGAGAGATTAAAGCACCGGAGGTCACTAGTTACATATATTGAATTTTAGCCAAGGAAGGTTTCAGGAGTGTTTGCACTGATTTTGAGAGCTACGTCTACCTAAAGAATATGTTGCTATGGGCGGGGGGGGGGAGAGGGACACGACTGTGTATCTACACCCCCTCCCCACCACCACAATTTTGGCATTACCATCCAGGGACAAGATGCGTGTTTCCTGTCGCCACCGTTAGAATTTTGTGTTACTCGATTTGCCTCGTTTCTTCTCAGCAGTCAGATCAGTTCCCCCTCCCAGCCACCAGCTTGCCTCAGCTGTGAACCCTCCTGGCTTGCTTTCCTCCCCATGAATCCTGGTGAATGTTGCAGCCGTTGCATTTTGGAGTGACCACAAAACAATGATTGTTTCATGGGAGTGTGCGGGTATGTCGACCGCCTCTCCTGGCCAACTCTGGGGGTGGGAATCGGATCCTTTAGCGAGCGTGCAGTCAGCTGCGTCAGCCATAATTTTACAAAGGCAGGGAACCTTTTGGACAAGATGCTTCTCTATGAGCAAATCTGCCTTGTCACTCTGTGCATGAGTGCAAGCAAGGCTGGGCATGTGACACAGTGTAGAGGAGGCCCTTGAAATGCACTGGAGCCAGGCTCTTCCTTGATTCAGATAAGCATTACTCATTGAGCTCAGTGGCAGTTGCTCATGTGCATTGAGGGCAGGATTTGGCCCTTAACTTAAATTAAGCTAAATGTGGGCCTGTCAGTCGGCACCCACTGGAATCCGCTCTTGCTCGTCGGGCTGTGGCGCTCGCACGTAAGTGCTGTGTTGAATCACGGGCCTGTTTCCTTAACAAGGAAGTTATGTAACACCCTTCCATTTTGCCCCACTGTTCATGCACTGCTGCATATTTCCAACAGTGCTACTTTGTGGAAGGCAGTGCATTCCTTCACCCGGTGCAAGCATCCTTGTCAGACTGATTCCAGAATTGTAGCTGTTGACATGATCTAACGTTTCACTAAAAAGAGCTGGATAGATTCATGGAGGTTAGGTCCATCAATGGCTGTGTGACGGCGAGTTGGGGTTCCCCCAAATCCTGCAGCCCCGTAGCAGCAAGAACAGACTCTGCCAGTCATAGAAAAGAGAGGTGTTTATTGTTCCTTCAGGATACAGCACAGCACAGATGTGATGTGGCTACAGGGGCCAGGGCCAGGATGCCTCAGACGCTAGGGTTAGGGGTCCATCGCCCCTAGGCCCCAGCTTAGCCCCTTCTCTCCATGCTTCCCAGACAGCCACTGCCTCCCTCCCAGGCCCTGCCCCCCAGCCAGGTGTTGGTCTCTGCCTTCCTCCCTTTGTCTCTCTTCCTGGGAGGCTGAGCCTAGGTGTCTGGGTTAATACACATGTGGGAGAGTCAGTGAGAATCTCACATCACAGCGCAGGGGGACACCGGGTGACAGAGCAGACAGCACCCCCACTACGTCACAGGCTGTTAGGCAGGATGGGCAGGGATGGTGTCCCTAGCCTCTGTTTCAGAAGCTGGGAATGGGCAGCAGGAGAGGATCACTTGATGATTCCCTGTTCTGTTAATGCCCTCTGGGGCTGTCGGGAGACAGGACACTGGGCTAGATGGACCTTTGGTCTGACCCAGTGTTGCCATTCTTATGTCCTCTCTTCAGGAGATTAAAATAAGTCACTGTCTCCTTTTGTTCTTGTCTGGGACAAAGATGTAACTGGTGAACTGGTAAACCTCACCCTTAACGGGTGAAACTTACTGGTTCTGGTTAAACTGTAGAGCAGTGTTTCCCAATTGTATTTGGCCACGGAACCCTTTTAAACTCGAAAGAATTTTGCGGAACCCCTAATAACAGTCTAATCTATGGACCTCAGCGCTGAGTAGTGACATCATCGTCCCCACTCTCTGGCTAAGCTGGCATTACACAGGGACACTTATCGTGGCAAACACGCATGAAAGTTGTTTTCAATGCAATTCATAAATGCTTAAATAGGCATTTTTTTTAAACATAAAATGTTATTGTAATGGAATTTTCTCGCGGAACCCGTATTTTCACTTCACGGAACCCTGGGATTCCACGGAACACCATTTGGGGAACACTGCTGTAGGGCATGGAGCAGCGCCCTGCCCATTCCAGGCAGGGGGGCTGCTCCAGCCCTGTGGGGCCTGCTGGAGAAGCAGCTGACTGTGGCAGGCCTGCCCCTCTCCCAGGTTATACCCAGGAGCAGGGGCCGGTAGCCCCTACTGGTCCTGCTTCCAGAGAAGAGGCTTGGCTGCAAGCTCTGCAGTATAAAACTTATTTAAGCTTTAGTGCAGAACCCACAGCGCGTGTAACTGCTGTGGTTTTTAGCAGTTATATTTTTACAACCTTAGCCTGCACTCTTCTCCCTCTGCCCCCGCTTCAGCCCATTTCAATTTGGCACTTGAAGGAAAAGAGAATTTTTGAAGCCACTTGCTGCGACTGTCTCTGACTAGTCCGAGCAGGGTAGTGAGACTTCATGCACACCCAGCCCTCTGGGCAGCTACGGAGGTGTCGCTTGACTAGACTGCATGTTCACAAGGTTACAGACCTAGGTCGGGGGGGAGATGGTGCTGCTGCTAGTGCAAAGCTGTTAGACATGCTTTAAATACATAAACATAAGAGCCGTCTCCAGCAGTGGGCAGTGTATTTGCAAGCAGGAAGCGGAGATACAGGGAGATTGAGTGACTTGCCCAAGGTCACACAGCAGATCAGGAGCAGAGATGGGATTAAAATCTTGGTTCCCTGTCTCCAGGTCCATTGTCCCATCCACAGGACCATGTTATCTTGCTGCTCCTGCTGTCATTACAATCCAGTGTAATGCCCAGGGGCAAAGGGTGATGAAATTTGGCTAGGTAACCTATAGAGATTGTAGCTCTTGTTTTGTTTGGTAGTTTGTTTTTGTCTGGCCAAGCAGGTTAAATTGGGTCTGTTAGCCTTGAAAATGTTCCTGAGGTTGACTCGGTATCGATTGGCTACGATACAGGATGGGAGTCCTAGTTTTGGGGGGAGGGGTTTGTGCATTCAGGGGGGTGAATCCTAATGGTTAAATCAGGGGGCTAGGAGTCAGGACTTCTGGTTCTATTCCCAGGCCTTCCTCCATCTCACTGCGTGACACATGATGAGTCACTCCATCTGTCTCTATTTACCCATCTGTAAAACGGCAAGAATGTCTCACAGGAGTATTGCAAAAAATAATTGACATTTGTGAGGTTCCAACATTGTACGAGTGTATTAATGCAGAATAGTTGCCATACACTAGGATTACAATGATTAGAGGTTGTGAAGGGCTAGATATTTAAAGTGTGCCATTAAACTGTTTCCTTTTCTTAGCACATGGTGCCAGGGACATCACATTTCTAGTGGTAACGGCAACTAGAAAAAAAGTAAATTCTTTTCCTTTTCTGGATTTGTGCCTCGCTGTAAAGTTTAAAGTCCATAACCTAGTGTTGAAATTGAAGCTGACTTTTTTTACCCATTGGTCCTTTATTTACAGCTGCGATTAAACTTTTGAGGCTTTGACTTTTTAACTCTGAAAACAGCAGAAAGCTGTCCATTGAGTGAACAAGTGGATATTGGAAAAAGAGTTCCGAATGAAAGGATGCGTCCTGCCCTCTCTCACTCGCTCTGCTGTAATCTCTTCCATTAGGTGGTTTTATCTTATCACACAAAAAGGCCCAGAAATAGAAAGTTTTCCATGGGTAAGAGAACCAGCCCTGAGATACAGAGCACTGCGCTATGTGCATTCCCCAGGAAAAAGGGAGCCCAAAGAGGCAGTAGATTATAAATGAATACTATTGATGTTCTGTCTGCATGGGGGAAGAGAAAGAGGCTTTAGCTGGAAATGTACATAACTTGCAAAGACAAACACTGCTTCTTCCAATAACTGTGCATCTGAGCACTGCCCGCTCGCTTCTCCAGCCTGCGTCTAAAACCGTTGCTTGAGCCCGAAGAAGCTATTGATCTTCTGTTACCAGGATGACACAAGGGAAAGCAGAGGCAGCTGCTTGCTTTGGGGTTGTAACAAAGAGAATACGCAAGATATTCAGGCATTTTCCCAAGTCACGATCTTGGTCCGAGGGTCACCACTTCCTCCGGAGGCCCAGCAGGGAGGTCTTACTGGTTAAAGGTAGGTGCTCTTGCAAGTTTGTGGGCTGGGCATACTGGTTAATTGCCGAGATCTATCAGATGGCAACTACTAGTTAAACGTGGGATTTGTGCAATAGTCGAGTGCTGTGTGCATGTAAGAAATGGACGACAAACTGCAGTGGTTCTACTCTGTAACACACCAGATACCAAGGGTAAACTCCCCTTTGGCTCTATGTTCTTACCTATGTCGATACTGAGGATATTAGAAGAATTCTTCTGTTCAGTATAAGCTACTTAAAAATATGATGATTTCCGACCAGATTGTCCCCAAATACTGCAGTATCATTGTTGTGAGCTGTTACATTTCTTCCTTTGCAAAGAAAGCTTGACTCTGTAACTAAACGTGGCCCTATTGCATTTGCTAAGAAGCCGGTTTCAAATATTGGGATTGCAAGATGGAGTAATTATACATTTCTAAAGTGTTTTCACAACAGTTAGTTCTTGTTATTTTGAAGGTGTTCTTGTTCTAAAGCAATAAGGCAAGATTTTATTCCCTTAAAAAATTCGGCTGATTGTCTCAGAGTTACTGTAATATCTTCAGACTATAGACGGAAACGAATCTTTAGACAAAAACGTATCGGCAGTTGATATAGTGGTGGTTAATCAGAATCGGGGTGTCCAGAAAGGTTGATTTTAAGGATGACTCTACTGAATACTCCAATTAATACTAGTTGCAAAAGAGAACAAGGTTACTTTTTATGCTCTGTCATTACTTAAATTGGTGGCAACTTTTCAGATTGCATCTTCCGTGAGAACTCATGTGACAATGAAGGTTCCCTTTCATCAGGTTTAAAGGGTCGTAGGCTGCAGTCTACTCAAGTAAATTGCCCGTTGAGGTCAAGGTGTTGTGTTTGAGTTCAGGCTGCGGGAGCGAGCCTTCAGTTGTCTTACATTTGAAAGATAAGTGGCAGAGCAGTTTCAGAGTCAAATCTTTTCTCACGTGTGTGGTGGTTGTGGAGTTAATAATGAAATAGCTGGGAAGGCAGACTTTGAGAGGGAGTGAAAATGACTCTGTAACTTTAAGGAATGTAGATGATTTGTGGTCAGGGTTTGCCTCTCCGCATTGTTAAGCTCATCTGAAGTGCTTCTTTGTGGAGCTGCTGTATTCACGGCCACAAGTCTCCTGCTAAAATATCAGGATATGTGGTGCATATATTTATCTTCGTGACTATCCTCTGACCTTCACAGAGAGCGTGTTAGGCTGCCAAGCGCATGAAATGGGAACTGGCTGATTCTCTTGCACAGCAGGCCAAGAATTATTCAGCAGTTATTTTCCTTGTGCCTTTTCGCCTCCGAATTTGAGAAGGGGCCATAGATTGTAATAATATCAGTTGAGTGCGGAACTGTAGCACCAAGGACAGTGAGGCAGGTACATCCAGCAGCTGGGTTCCAGGGGAAATGGTGTCGGCAGTAGCAACGGTAATTCTCAGAGAATTTTACTCGCTGACTGTCAAGTGTTGGTGGGGCTGTTTTGGTAAACCTCAGGCTGAAATGTTAACATGTTAGGTCCCTAGCTGTGTTTGCCTGCGGGCAAATGGGAAGATCAAGCCCTTAGGCTCTCCCCGGGAATGCTGTTAGTTGCAGTCTGGTGTATTTCAGTGGCCAATAACTCCTCGTCCCCGCTACCTTTTTTGAACTGGGAATAAAGCGACCTGGGAAAGGATGGCTTAGCCCAGGGGGTCTCCAACTTTTTTCATAGCATGGAATGTATCTTCCGCATTAACAATGATCAGCCACGCCATTAGGCTCATTCACCTGCACATCTGCTAATGCGATGTATGCCATCATGTGTCAGCAGTGCCCCTCTGCCGTGTACATTGGCCAAACCAAACTGTCTCTAGGCGAAAGAATACATGGACACAAATCAGACGTCAAGAATGGTAACATACAGAAACCCGTAGCAGAGCACTTCAGTCTGCCTGGACACACTGTAACAGACTTAAAAGTTGTCATCCTAGAGCAAAAACCCTTCAGAAACAGACTGTAGCGTGAAACTGCTGGGCTGGAATTCCTATGCAAACTTGAAGCCATCGGAATGGGTCTGAATAGAGGCTAGGACTGGCTAGCTCATTGTAGTAAGTAATTCCCCCCTTGACGTATTCTCACCATTGTATCAACTGTTGGAAGTGGTTGACATCTCCCTGACTTGAATTAGCCTCATGAGCACTGATGAGTGCTCCTTGTGTGCCTAAATCCCTGTCAGACTGAAGCTTATGCTTCATGCCTCTGATGTAGTGAACATTTGTTAAGTCTTTAAGGTGTGTCAGGACTTCTGTTTTCTTGGCTGAAACAGACTAACAGGGCTACCCTCTCTGAAACTTACTTCTGAAACTGACTTGTCAACCTCACACTTTGAAAAATGTAAGACCTAAAAAACCCCAACCCCAATTGGCTTAAAAACCATGAGATTTACAATTAATTTGCTCTTTTCATTTACTGTCTTATTTCTGAGCGTGCACCCAAGTGTCTCTTACAAGCTTTCCTCCATGACTATGAAGGCTAGGTATTTGCAACTGAGACTCTCTTCTTTCACGTTATCGTGCGACACCTGGATCTGGGGATTTAAGGAAAATTTCAGATATTGCAAGACTCGTTATAAAATTGTGTGAGATAGCAGCATTGCTTTTTAATAGTGACAGGGACATGTCCTCTCCCATTCACAATTCTGTGGATCACCTCCCATTCCTTTTTGAAAGTGGAAAGCTGGTAGCATCTAGCCTTCCTGCTTTGGGTTGCAGCATGAAAGCTGTTGGTTTAGTACAAGCCAGAGAGAGGGGGCCAGAGAAATTGCCCCAAACCTCCTTCACCACCTACAGTTCTCTACTCAGGAACCAAGTTTCAGAAAGTTTGCGTGTACAAAGCCTACTGAATATTTTAAATGTTTTTTTATTTTAAAATGTGTGGCTAATCTTTATTGCATCCCCTTCCCCGGTGGTTTGATGGTGAGGTTAAAACCTCTCCTCGGGGCACCAGGGTTCTTTTCTTGCAGTTCAGAGGAAATGTGTCTGGTGATTAGAGCTGAGGGCTTGTTTTCAGGACTCCTTTATTTTCTTCCTGCTTCGCTCATAGACTCGCTATGTTACCTTGTGCACATTGCTGCTGCTTCCTTTTGTGCTTCATTTTCCCCTTCTTTGGGATAGTCGAGGACCATGCCTTACTTCTGTGGGAAGTACTTTGCACGCTTTTAGAAACTTGCAGATCATACTAAGAACACTTATCCTATAAGTGTACTGTGAGGCTTAATTCAACATTTGCAAAGTGCTTTGAAGTCTTATGCTGTGTAAGTTAGTGCTGCAATACAAAGTGGCATTAAACAGGAGTATAACAAGAACATAGGTAAGAATAAAACGTTGTAATTGCATGAGACTCCGCAGCAGCCAAAAAAGTCAAGACCAAGAGAGTGACCAGCAGTGATGTAGAAACCCTAGCACCTCCTGTGGCAGACAAGGAAGCCGGTTGAAAGTTGTCGCTATTTTAAATCCTAGTTTCTGTTGATTGGACACACTGGCTTAGTTCTGTGCAACTTCAAAATTGCTTTGATTAGAAAAGCAAAGGGAGATATTTGGCAGCTTAACAGTTCCTCTCCTAGCAAGTTCTGACTACTCTGAGTATCTTGAAGAAAGGCCGTGATTGTAAAGGGCCAACTTAGCGTTCAGCTATACCAGTGTTGCTTGGACATGACTCAGCTGAAGTACATAAAATTGCCCCCGTCTTAAACCAGAGTCACTGAGAGCAGAATCTGATCCCGGGGATGCAAGTATAACTGAATAATCTGTTGACTGGAAGAGTTTAGAGATGTACAATTGTCTCCTGGAAACTGGGTTGGCAAAAGTTTGTGCTGAAAACAGCAAGAGGTGCTGTGTGGTTTGTGTAGTTCAGGAGGTGCTGAAAGGAAAACTTCATTTGGGGACACACATGTATCATCTCAGTCTAATTTTACCTGGATTAAAAAAAATAACCAGCCTCTCTTACTGAGGATGAAGGCTTCTGATCGATCACCAAACCTGATGCCTTTGCAGGAAATTATTTACCTGTTTGCTAGAACTTCGGTTTCTCTCTCATGCAGCTTCTCTTAATTGGGATGTAAAATATCTTGCCTATTTCTGAGGCACTTGGCAAGCCCTGTCATGTGGCTGTATCCCAGAGCTGAGTTAAATGTCTAAAATTAGCTTTCCCTGCAAGTGACTGAAGTGATTATGTCTGTTGAATAGGTGACGATGACCAGAGTGTGTCAGAGTAAATCCCGTTAGGAAATGCCTAATAATAATGGGCCTCATCCTGATGCCTGCTGAGTAATCACGACTCCTGTTGACCTGGGTGTTTGTGTATGGAGGTTAGGTCCATCAGTGGGTAAGGATGGTGTCCCTAGCCTCTGTTGATCAGAGGCTGGGAATGATTCTCTTGATGATTCCCTGTTCTGTTCACTCCCTTTGGGGCACCTGGCATTGGCCACTGTCAACAGACGGGATACTGGGCTGAATTGGACCTTTGGTCTGACCCAGTCTGGCCATTCTTACGCATGGCATTGGAGGAGGCGTTACAGGTGCCAAGTTGCTTCCAGGATCGGAGCCGATATCAGCGTTCTTTTTAAGCTACCACGGTGGTCCAAGGAAGATGAGCAGAGGCCAATCCATTGCAATTTCAGAGCGAGCCTCTGCAGTCCTGTCCAGAGCTGGCTCCCAGCCCCAGTATTGTGTGGTGAGCATGGCTGTGTGAGTCCTGAGACGGGCAGGACAATGGGGCAGGGAAGGAGCCAGCTTTGAAGAGTTTGGGGTTTATTTGGTTTGGCTGCTGTTTCTGGAAACGTGGGCTGGGAATTTCCTGCAGGAGGATTTTCCCCAGTGCTGTCCAACGCTTTCACTTCCAGTTCTGGGTTGAAACAGTAATGAAAGAACAGCTGGGGGCATGGCATCCTGGAATGTCGTGCTGAGAGAAATTCCTTATGGAGAAACACTGCAGTTTTCTCGGCATGGGTCCCCCACACTGCAAGTGGCAGGAATGCTAGGAAGATTTACTGCTCTTACTCGAGATCAGTGGCTCTCAGCCTTTCCAGACTACTACCCCCCTTTCAGGAGTCTTTCTCTCGTGAACCCCCAAGTTTCACCCCACTTAAAAACTTACCAAGTCAGAAACAAAAGTGTCCCAGCACTCGACTACTGAAAAATGGCTTATTTCCTCATTTTTACCCATCCGTTTATCCAAGACGTCAATTGGAATATAAATATTGTCCTTAGATTTCAGTGTATAGTATGCAGAGCTGTGTAAACAAACCATTGTCTATGACATTTTAGTTTGTACAGACTTCGCTAGTGTTTTTATTGCAACCTGTTGTAAAACTAGGCAAACATCTAGATGAGCTTCTAATACCTCTGGTTCACTGCTCTAAAACACTAATTAGTTGTATAAGTGAATTCATTCTAGAGCCAAATGTCTCTCAATCGCTGAGTAAACTTGGCCGCCTTGTTTTTCTGGATTCCTAATTGGAGATGCCGTTAAAGGAGCCTGATTTCCAGAGGGTGGGTGCTCAACACTGTTGAAAATTAGGTCTCTTTAAAGTATGTCAAGTTGGGCCTCTAAAGTCACTAGTTGCTTCAGAAAAACCATATCCTCGAAGTGCGGACGGAGGTGGGGGGAAGAGAGCAGAGCTGACCTGATCATAGACCAAAGCCCATTTTGGCAAACCTAATCTTTATGGAGTGAAGGCAGGGGAGGTTTCTCCTGTGAATAATTTGATGCCAAACAATTTTAATAGTTAACATATTTCAGATTTTTGTTGAGGTAAATTTTTGTGAAAGTGGACATTTCCCTGTAATCGCCGGCATTCAGTGAACAAGCCGTTTTCCCCATTGCAAATAAACGTTTGGATGGAAATTGTTTTGACCAGTCCATACCAAACCCTTTTGGAGGTTCAATCACCTGCAAAGCTAGAAGCCACGACTGGGACCCAGCCCAAAGTTTAACATCAAGGTGTTGAGGGGGGAGCTCGGCTGGAAATATTGACATGGATGACGCCTGTGTCAGAGGTCTGGAATTGCTGCTTTCTGAGCTGACCTTGACTTAATCGGAAGAGGAGCAAGGGGATCTGGTGCTTGTACGAAGGAGTGCGATGGTTATATTAATTGCTTCATTTTTTTTGCCATGAAGTTTTTCAGCGGCATGTCGCTGCGCTTACACCTGGCCACCATGGGCCCCTTTCCAGAGATGCTTGCTCCAAAGCTCCGTTGCCTCCTGCCCAGAATGCAGTGGTTCGGAACAGGGGGACGCCTTCTTTCCTCTTCCACGGAGGAAGATGTTCCGTCACCTCACAGTCTGTGTAGGTGGTAAAGGCTCTCCTGCCCACAGACTTGTCTCCTTTGTTGTCCTACTGCACTGAGCTCTTCTCCTCACTCCTTGCTTTAATAACGGTGGCCCTGGGTGTCCAGAGTCAGGCTCTGAAGGTGCTGGCCTCCTCTCTAGCAGTTCTGCACTTACTTGGGAAAACACATACACTCGTTAAGCTGCCTTAATACAGGTTTCGGGGCCTCATTGTGGGGCTCCCAGATTTGAAAACCTTGCTCCCTGGTGCCATAAGGATTCTGTGACTTGTTCTAAGATTTACCCCATTCAGAGATGGCTTAAACAATGCTAAATTCCATCCTGCTGCTGCTCCCTGTGAGGTGCAGACAAAGGTGTTAAACAGCATGGTTTTGATTGCTGGCAAAGGGTCCCAAGTGACTTCTCTTCTCTGTGCCAGGAAGACATTAGAAGAGGTGCTTGGGAAACAGTGTTTCTGGCCTGTGAATGTTTTTGAGAGTTAGAATTTTGTTCTTATTTTTGAATCATGACTCAAAGTCAAAGTTGCCAAGTATTCGGGAACCAAAATGTCTCATTTCAGGTAAATCAGAGTATTCTGATGTTACGCCTTTTTGTCTCGCTATCATTTTGAAATGGCAATTGGTTTGATTTGAAAAATCTGGAATTTTTTCATTTGGAAAATTGTCAAAATGTTTCATTTTGACCGCTTAAGAACCTTTTCCCCTGCCATTTCCTTGAGTTAGGAAATTTGTTGAACCCAGTCTTGTTCCACAGACAGTTTTGGTTTTGACAAAGTGGCATTTTTCAATGAAAAAATGATTGATTGAAAAAATCTCAGCTGGTTCTTGGTACGAGTGACTCCGGTAGTGTGGGTACATTTTTTTTATATGCCCCATGAGTTCCAATGTATTGTAAAAGAGTGAGGAGCTGTGTTCCCTGTACGCTGTGCGGCGGCCACTCAGGAGAAATTCAAATGCCGATCAGCTGATTAGCAGAGCACTCACAGCCAGGTTTTGTGTTTCTTCAGGTGGTACATGTTCGCACAATCCTTGGTGAACATAAAATTTATTCTGCACGTGTATGGAAAAGATTAGAGGGAACATTGGTTGAGAGTCCTGCAGTACTTCAGTAATTTTGAAGGTTTTGAGTGTTGCTGAAAGTAGATGTCTGCCAGTTCAGCATGATCTTGAGTAGCATTCAGACTGTTTCCATCAGGCAACAAATCTTTCTTGGTAAGTGCACCCTTGGAGCATCTCAGATTTTCCACTTGCCACGGTTTCCCACAATAACGCTGTGTAAGATCCATTTCCCTACACGTGACCGCACTGTAATAAACACGTATTCTTTCCAGCGCCCTGTGTGAAATGCATGGGTTGAGCCTCCACCACATTCTCAATGATAGTACTCAGCCTTGCCAAAACCACAGCCACTGCTGGCTCTAATTGGCAGCCGCATGAGGGCCAGGCCAGGCCCATAGAGCTGGAATGCCCCTCTCTACATAGAGCCGGGGCATTTCTGAGCTACAGCTGCTATGGGGTAAGAAGAGCAGAGTTGGGTCCCCAGGGCTGTCAAGGAAAGCTCCTTGTGGTTGCATGGAATTGATGGAAGTGAACGAATAGATGCTACTGATGAGCCTGAGCCAAGAAGAGTTTGCATGAGGATTCCTCCACCTGGAGCGTGTTTGGCTCTGGGGGCTGAACCCGGAGCTTCTCCAATCCAAACAACTAAGCTGAACCTTTTCAATGCGGTGACCATACGCGCCCAGGCAGGCTGGTGAGCTAAACCCATCCGAATTCCTCGTACAATTTCCGAGGGCCGAACGAGCATGGAATACAGAATCTCAAGTCTGCCAGGGGAATTGGCGAGTGGAACTTTGGCCAGAGGGAGATGGATGTATTTAAATCCTCGTTAATATCCTGCTAGCATGTACCAGCCCTAGCAAAGGCCAGGCTGCTCGTTGTGCTTCATGCTGTACAAACAATAAGAGGCTGCTGCCCCTAAAAGTGCCCGGCACGAATAGACAAGACTGAGGGAGGCTCATTATCTCTGTTCTGTAATAGGGAAGCTAGGTTGTGGAGGGATGAAGTGACACTCTAGAGGGTCTGTAGCAGAACCAGGAATTGAACTAGGATCTCCCGGGTTGCAATCCAGTGGTTTAACCACAAGACTCTCCCTTTCCATCTGCCTCGGGTTCAGTTCAGCTTACCTGGAATGTCCATTAAGCTCGATCATCCCATTGCTGGGTTCCCCCCCTCCCTCCCCTTTCTATCTTGAGCTGCTCTAGGCGAATGCAAAGCTCAATCCGCACTGGCAAGGGGTTTGTACCTGGCCCTTTCTGAGAGGATGTTCTGTTGCCCAGGCTGTGCATTACAATTACCGGCTAACGGTTCAACTCGTCTCTAATTAAAAAAAAAAAAAAAATCCTTCAACTTGCCCCCAGGCATATTTAAGCAAATTGACTCTAAATAGAAAAATGATAAGCAGCTCACGTCTGCTAAGTGTGAAATGATAAATGACTTCCCTCTGCCTCTTGAGATTGCTAATGCCTTCCCCTCGGGCACCAGCTCCCCAGCCAGAGTTCAGCTTCTCCGACGCGGTCATTGCTCCAGTGAGACAGTACGCACAGCTGAGCTCACCCCACCATTGCAGGAGCCAAGATGGGGGGTAGTCCTGCCTTCCCCTCTTGTGCCAGCATCGCCAGCCCTAAGTGCTCACAAGTCACGCCTCCAGTTCTAGAGATGGGATGTCTTCAAAACTGAGAAGGGTTTTTTTTTTTAATTGAATAAATATTGGTTTCTTTTTCTTGGTGTTTTGAGATTTTTAGGAAGCACGTGTTCAAACATTTCCCAACAACCTGAAGCATTTTCAGTATTGGAAATTTTTAAAAACGTAAGGGTGGGTTTTTTTTTTTACATCATCCCACGACTCCAGGAATGGTGGTTTTAAAAACACAAACTCTCAAAACTGTGACGCTCATGCTAAAATTGTCCTGCAGCTGGTGGACAGTCAGTCACACAGACAGACACACAAACTCCCTGAAATATGTAGTAGATAGCTGTCCCTTTCTCTACCTCTGCCGGCCCAATGGGGTTATAGCTGTCCTGGCCCCCATCTCTGGCCCCTTACTGCCTCCCTGTGGCCATTCTGCCCTCCTCCAGACCCCTCCCTTTGTTTCTAGTAAGACAGAATCTCATTCCACGCACTTCCCATTGTCCTGGTACAACCAAACCCTGACCCTGCTTTAAGTTAGATAAGAGGAAGCTGCCTACCAAATTTGGTGGTCCTAGCTCTTACTGTTTAGGAGGTGTTCTTGAGCGAATGGAGACTCAGATGGACAGGCATTTCTAAAATATATAGTAAGATTGAAATAACATTGGCAGTCCCAGGAGCATGAGCATTGCCAGATGGGAGCAGCAGAGACCAGCTAGCACGGTATCCTGTTCTGACCATGGCCAACACCACCTGCTTCAGTCAGAAGTGTAGGTAATACCATAGCAGGCATTTCTGGGTAAGATACTTACCCCATCACTGTAGTATAAGTGCCTCACAATTGCTGGTGCCTCATAACACCCCTATTAGTACTATTATCCCCATTTCACAGAGAGGAACTGAGGGGCAGAGTCAGCACTGCTGCAGGAAAGTGATCCACACTGTAATTTTTGTTTAAATGCTACATGGAGTCCTTTTAGTGAATCAGGCCGGGTCTACGCTACCGGAGAAAGCCGACCTAAGATACGCAACTCTAGCTACAAAAATAGCATAGCTGGAGTCAACGTACCTTTGGTCGAATTTCTGCGGTGTTCCGCACTGCAGCAGGTCAATGGGAGAAATCCTCCCATCAACTTGCCTTTCTTCTCGCAACCTCATGGAGTATCCTGGTCGATGAGGGCACCATCAGAGGTCAATTTAGCAGGTCTTTATTAGACCTGCTCAATCAAACCCCGAGAGATTGATCTCCGGAGTGTGGATTTCCAGGTAAGTGAGGACAAGCTCTGAGTCTTCCTGTCCTGGGAGGCTGCTGCTCAGCTCTAAGCCCTGCATCTTGTAAAATGGCCCCACAGGAAGTCTCTGGGTACGTCTACACAGCAACGTTACTACAAAGTAACTAGCATTATTTCAAAATAACTTAGTCTGTGTCGACACAGCAGGCAGTTATTTGGAAATAGTGTCAAAACACTGTCAAGCTGGAGGACTCCTTACTCCGACTCCTGTAACCCTCATTGTATGAGGAGTAAGGGAAGTCGGAGGAAGAGTGCTCTATTTCGAAACAAGTGCTGTGTAGACTCTCCCAATTTCGAAATAAGCTACGCAATGGACGTAGCTCAATTTGTGTAGCTTATTTCGAGTTAAGCCCTCCTGTGTAGATGCGCCCGCTGATACTACAAGGACTTGAACCAGAGCTCCCAAGTGGAAGGCTAGAGACTATCTCTAACTATTCAGTCCTTTGTGTTCCTTCCATTTTGTAATGACCTGCCAGCTAATGCATGGATTAGGCTCTGAGACACAAGTGATGCTGAACATATGAATTGCATTCCCTAAGTGCAAGCTGCTTTTTCCTTTTTTAATAACCCTATCTCGACTCTTCCGCTCTCCCCAAGCCTGGTGAATAACCAAGGCTTTCTCTCAGTAAAGAGGCTAATTTTTAAAATTGATGGGCGATCGCAAAATCCCCCCTTTGGCGCAGGGCTGCTGCATGTTTTCATTGCTAAAGGAACATCGTGCGTGCTTTATGAAATGGATATTTAAAGCTACACTTAGTTTAGCCTCCAAATGGAAGCTCCGTAAATCACGGAGCCTGTTGTGAACAGCAATACCTTTGGGATTTCAAATAAAATCAATGTAGATGACTTCGTGTTGGGTATTTAAATATTTCCCAGCAGCCCAAGACATGAGGATGAGACTGCTTGTCTTTGCTGCCTAAGCAGAGTAAAACCTAAACTGTAGCATGGCTAATAGAAAAATATACTATGTATTTAAGAGAGTTTGGCTGTCTCTGCATGAGTCTGTCTGTCTAAGAAATCCTTCTAAACGATAAGAGCTAGGACTTGCAAATTTGGTAGGCAGCTTCCTCTGATCACTTAAAGCAAGGTCAGGGTTTGGTTGTGCCAGGAAAACGGGATGTCCCTGGAATGGGATTGCTTCTCATAAAACCATACAGAATAGCAACAATCACCAGGTAGGTGAAAGGGGCTGGGTGTGGGCACCCTCCGCCCCCAGTCTGGGACAGCTGCAGCCCCGAGCCTCCCACCCTCCAGGTGCCCTCGTATGGGGACTTTGCTGGCTGTTCCCCTTTGTCAGGGAGCAAGGGGAAAGTGCCCAGTTTGCTGCATTCCTCACTCAGGCTGGGGAGTGCAGGGGTCAGATAAACCCGGACCTGCCTCAGCCGGGGAACATGCACCTCTCCCCTGGATATTCCTGCTACAGCTGCTGTGGCCATGGAGAGGGACGACTTACCTCACCCCAAGCTGCTGTGGTGAGAGAGGGCTGGAGAAGTCCTCTTTCCCCAGGGCAGCCTTTCTACTGACCCCTGCCTCCCCAGGCCCACCATTTTATTTTCCAAAAATTAACTGAAAAAACCCAGGAGTCCTGTGACACCTTAGGGACTAGCAGATTTATTAGGACATAAGATTTTGCAGATAAAAAGCTTATGTCGGTTAGTCTCTTAGGTGTCACAGGACTCATTGTTTTTGCAGTTACAGACTAACATGGCTACCCTCTCTGAAAAATTCAGGGCCTGAGCAATGCTGGGTAAATCATCTAGTGTTCTATATTAAGTCAATTCTCAGCTGTTAGGAACACAGGTAGGAAAATCTTGTTAAATTAAAATAAGCTTTTCAGCCCCAGTTTGGCAAGACAGTTCATTTTGGGGATTAAGCGCGTGCTTGAGTGACTTACTGAATGCAATTTTAATCCGGACAGGATCCCTTTAATTCTGATTTAAATGCTTCTTCAGGCCACAGTCCTGTAAATGCTTCCTCTTAACAAACTGCCCCGATCTTGCAGTTGGATCCATGTGGCTGGATCCTCACGTGCAGGTCCTTGAGCCTCCCAGGGGCTCCACAGAGACGGACCATCCTGCCCACTATATAGTCCACCGAAGTCTGTGGGATCTGTGCAAAACTCAGGGGGGCCTCCGGGGCTGGAACCATCATGCCATTTCTGTGAGTAGTCGCATGGCTTTTCAACAAGGCTATTCACAGGGATAGGGAGTAATTCCAGGATGGGTCCTAAATCTAGTAGTACAGTCGCAAAAATGATTTTGGAACGGGGTTCACAATCCAAGGGCTCATCCCCAGATCTATGTGGCATATTTTATGGGTGGTTGGTTTCTTTTTTGTTTGTTTGTTTTGGTGGTGGTTTATTTTAGATTTTCTTTTTTACTTTAATAATCAAGGAAACTATGGTTTTAAGGCTTATCCCACAGTCCTTCCCTGTTTGTGTAGTCCAAGTGAAGTCATCGAGAGTGATCTGTACACAAGATATGTCTTGGTGCTTTCCTGCAGTAGAAAAAGGTTGATTTTTGTTTATACAGTCACCTTCGTTTTCTAGTAAAAGTTGATGCAAAATTCTGGTAATGCAGATACTGTTTAATAACGCTCTGTAAAAGTTACCCTTCAATGTCGAAGATCAGAACTCTTTAGGGTGTGTGAGATGCATTTTTCCTTGCCTTATTTTTACCTTGCTTTGGCATCAAATCAACAGTTTCATTTTTTTCTGATTAGATTCAAGAGGGTCTTGGGAGGAGGAGAATGATCTCTGTGTAGTTATATGACTTATGTGTTTAATAGCACACTTAATAGTAGAGCTTGCTCTAGCAGCGGAGTCTAGGTAGGTTTTGTGAGTTCTTTCCTCAGTTACGATTTTTAAGAGCCGGTGGTTTTCAATCAGTTTCCATTTCCCACCCCAACTTCAATTTGTCAGTTGTTTTAAGTATCATTGATTTGTGTGTGTGTTTAGCCTATATTAATCTATGTATTAATACAAATTAATGTGTTAATTTTTATCCCGTGACAGTGGAACTTCCTGGGATTAATTTTGCACTTCAGCTGGCAAGCACTGAGTCTGCAGCTGGCCAGAGTGCAGACAAGACTGAGTAGCAAAACTGTGGGTTTGGCAGGAAATCTGTGAAAACTTTGTGACATGAAAGCTCAGTTGAGGTTTTGGGATGACAAAAACTCCACAAAGTTGTTTGGTGGGGTTTGCTCCCTCCCTCTGCTGATTTCCTGAGCATGTGCCAGGTTATACTCTGTCTCTGTTTGATTTTTTTTTAGTTCTCCTTAAGCAAGAGGTAAAAAATTACTTCGTGTGCTTAATTTTCCAAGGAATGAGCTCCCACAATCTGGGGCAGCTTCAGTTCCCATCGTGAAACGAAGGAGTCTGTTGGCATTAGAGATTTTTAGCTCTAGTGAATTGATAGTTCACTCAAATTAGTTGGCAAATGTGGTGTTAATGCCAGGGTGGACACTCCATAAATGTGAAAGGTAAATTGCAAGCTCTGTGTTGTGTCCACCCTCGCATTGCAGAAATCGTTAGCGTATGGCTCGTTAAGGTGAATTGGCTAACTTATTGAAACTCTCTTCCCTTAGTGTCAGATGTCCAGAAGAGCCCAGCATGGGGAGCAATTTTGAAAATGTGGCTCTGTCCATCTTTAGCTTACTTGTAAAATAAGGCGGTACTAGTGAACCTCCGTCCTAAAATGTATTCTGGGATAAGTGAGCCAAGCAAAACCATTTTGTTACGTAATGGCGGAGGATGAGTTAGCAGACTACATGATCCTGCTGTGTGTTGAATATATTACAGACTTAAACTCTCTTTTTCAGGTAGGATGTAAAGTGAAGGTCCCCTGACTGTTTTTGGTAACGAAAGGGCCCCTGTTGCTTTTTTTCAGGGTGTGGAGCGATGTTCTTTCCAAGTCCTAGTTCGAGTGACTGCCATGTCCCCCTACAGTCCACTGTCCGTATGAATGGGATATGAGGGTGTTCTCCAATTCCTGGCTCTGTATGGCTTTAAGTTCCTTTGTAGTAAGTCTCAGCAGTTCTGTGGAGCCTTTTATCCAAGGATCATGCAAAGCGAATTAGAGAACTTAATGAATTTAAGCCTCACAATGCTCTTGTGAGATGACCTGCGTGTTATCCTCATTTGCGTAGATAAGGTGTTTCACGGGGGCGGGGAAGGTGTGCTCTCACAGCTGGCAGCGCCGCTCATGGTGGGAGAAGAATTTTTAGTGCGCGTGCAGGCGTACACCTTATAAGGAACAGAGTTCTCCTGCGGGCGGGGCTCATTAGCAGCTGGGGGCATTGCCTGGCACAGTGCCACAGCCCGGCAGGCAGGGGTTCGTGGCCCACCAGCGGTCCGCAGACCGATAATTGGGAACTGCTGCCTTACTAGACTAGCTAAATCGAATTCCGGGTGATCAATCGCGGCAGCATCAATATTCCATTTAGTGAAGACATGGCCTGTCTCCACACTTCTAATTCTGCTTTCGGACCACAAGATTGGCCTCCTTTCCAAAGGCTTTTCAGCAATCTTCATAGCTGATGTGCCTGGTGAGCAGGGCTGGATTAAGGGCGGGGGCTAGCCGGGCAGCTGCCCAGGGCGCCAACCTATGGGGAGCACCTGATGGCAGCTGTAAGGGGTGCCACATGCCCGATTGCGGCTCGAGGGTGTGCAGCGCGCCGGGGGGGTGGGGCTGCGCATGCACCGTGCGCCTGGGGGTGGAGCCGTGCATGCATTGCGCGCCCGCTGCCCAGGGCGCAGGAATGGCTCGAGCTGGCCCTGCTGGGGAGCTTTCTAGTGCTGCTGGGAGAAGCCAATCACGCCTGGTGTGGGGGGGAACCAGGGGTCTCTTTCAGGTTTGCAAAGTTTAAAAACCCTCCCTTATGAATTGGGAAACAGTTACTGTGTGATACTTTTCCCCGCTGTTTCACTGAGCGTTGTGGAGCAGAGGCGATGTGTGGTCAGCCTGGCAAAGCAGGAGGTTACCTTGCAGTGAACCCTTGGTGCTTTCTCGGTTTATTATCGTTGGATTCCAATTACAGGAACATCCAGTGCTGGTGTTAAGAAGTTGTTTGGGGAACAGGGAACAGTTGCTTAGGGGAATTTAAAAGAACTAACTTCAGTCCTGGGCAGTGCATAGCAGTTTGTTCTTGCTTTGTCACCTGTGGTAGAACTGCGGTCTACTAGTGGGAGACCTAAAATTCATGGGTTCTCTTACCAGCTTCAAGCAGGGAGGGCAGCAGCAGCAAAGGGGGGGAAGAGAAGAGAGGAATGGCACCTTGTAATATAACTAGGGGATTTAGGTCCTGACTGTGTCACTGATTAGGGTGTTTTACTTTGTGCAAGTCTCTTAACATCTCTGTGCCTTGCCTTACCTTACCCATCTGTAGAATGGGTGCTATACTATTTCCTGCCTCACAGGGAAAAATAGCAAATGTTTCTAAAACACTTTGGGCTATTAAGACAAAAGGGGCCATAGAAGTGCAATGAGCAAAACCATAATATTAGTAAAGCTGGTGTGTGACTCCAAAGAGGTGGGCCTTCAGCTGTCTTTTCGAGGTAGGTCCCCTTTTAATTCTACAAATTCATCTCTCTTGATTGTGAGACTTTCAGCCATTTGGGAAAATCCGCCTTCCCTCAGAAACCACAAAAACTAAATGCTACTGTGTTGTCTGAAATTTCAACTAAATGTGCCATATCTTTTAAATAAAAGAGTGGCAGTTGAAAGGGTATGCGGAATATGCCCATGAATATTGATTTGCTCCAGAATGGGGATGAAAGCCCTTTAATGAGGGATTCTTTTACCAAACATGGATACGATCAAGACTCTAATAGCTGCTCTGTGGTGACACCAGTGACTGAATCCTGTACTGAAAAAGCAGCCTAAGCCAACAGGCCTGGGAAATCAGGGACAGAGAAACGTCTGAGGGAGTGAGCCCAAGACTGAGGCGACAGGACTGAAATTTTGTTCCTATGTCTGCCACTCGTGGGCTGTGTGAGCTGGGACGAGCCGCTGCTACGTCTTTAACCATGACCCCTGGTTTTGGGGTGTCCAGCTTGGGCCTGATTTCCAGATGCTCTGCTTCTTGGCCCCTCGGGTCTGGGCAACTCCAGTGGCTACCTCCAGTCCCTTTGTGCCTCTGATTGTTCTTTAATCAGATACAACACACAGCTCCCTGGCAGGGCTTAATTTGTACTAGGGCACCTCTTTTATTACAAACTAGAAGACTTACCCAGCTTTGCCCGGGTCCTTCAGGGTAGGGGACTGATGCTGTGGGGGGGTGCAAGAATCAAGGCAGGGCCTTGGGGATGTGAGGGGGCAGTGCAGGAGGCTGGCGGCAGCGGGGGGAGAGTGAGGGTTAATGGGTGATGAGGGGCTCAGGATGGGGGACCCATCTGGTGCGGGCCTCTTCTTTCCCCTCAGAATCCCCCAGCCCTTAAGGGCCTTTTTTGTCCCCAGATCTCCCCCAACTGCCAGGGGCCTTTTTTGTCCCCCTAGATCCTCTCCCTAGCCTCCAGGGGCATTCTCCACGCCCCTCAGCACTGCGGCCAGTGTGGGGGGGAAGGGTTTGACATGGGGGCAACTTACCTGATGTGCTGGCCACTCCATTGGTGGTATGGCTGCCCCCCGTGGACACTCTGCACATAGCTCACTGCCCCCAGTCACCACTTCCATCACAACCTTCTGAATGGCTCCTCCCTTTGCATGTTGTGGAAAACAGTCCCTTTCCCAGGGCTTCCGGTTGCCCGGGCACAACCAAACCCTGACCTCACTTGAAGTTAGGATAAGAGGAAGCTGCCCACCCCATTGCGTGGTCCTAACTCTTGCCGTTTAGGAGGAGTTCTTGAACAAATGGACTGAGGTGTGTAAAGCACCGTGAGATCCTCGGATGGAAGATGCTGCCTTTGGGCAAAGAAGTATTTTTTGAAATGGGCGTGGGCTAGACCCTCCAAACCTTGTCAGCATCCCTTGGGTGGTGTTTGAAAGGTGGATCTGAATGTTCCGCTTGATCTCTCGTCTCGCCTTACAGGAGACCCTTGGGATTCACAAAATTATGAATAGCGATTTTGCATATTGGCAGATCTCTCCATTCCCAATGCCTCACCCCATCCTGCCACCGCCCTGCCTTCTCCTCCCATTGCTCCCCATCCCCAGGCAGCAGCAGAGAACTGTAGGGAAATGGAGCACTCGCTCTGATTCTCTCCTCCTCCCCCAGTATTCATGGATTTCTCCATTCGCGCACTCTAGCAACATACCCACCGTGAAAGGTGAGGCCGGGCTTCCTGTATTCCTTGGAGCCTTGAGCTCTGAAAGGGCTTGGTGCAGTTGGAGCCACAGTAAGTTAGAGGCCTCAGGAGAACTTCCATGGGCTTGAGTGCTAGTTGTGTGCAGATAGCCCCACTGAGCCAAGAATTGCTGCTGCTCTGTTAATACTTCTTTCTCCTCTGTTAATACTTTTCTCTCTCTCTCTTCTTCTCCCCCCCCCCCCAGAGGATTGTGGCCTGGCACAGTTCAGAGCTGTCTTTCCCATGCCACACCAGGGGAGGGTTGCTATTTTGTTGAGACACTTCTCCTTTAGTTGAGACCCTGAGCCAGGTGATCCCTCTGGTCGGTCTGTTGCCTTTCAGAACACACGCAGAACTACACCCATTTCCCCTTGGAACTGACTCTCTCAGTGGCCCCCTAGTGGTGATGGGAGACAGCTGACAGGAAAGATGAAGGAGACAGTTCAGGAGATGGAGAACCACCTGTTTAGTCCTTTGTCTGACACGTCATGGGTGCCTGGAGTATAGAAGAGGCCTGGATCTATAAAACCCTGGTTCCGTTCCACAGCTTTGCAGCTGCAAATTAACCAGCACTTTGCAATGCAAGAGCTAATCTGCATCTCTAAGCGCAGCCGGAGAGAAGGGTTGGATAATTACGCTCTTTCTGAATATCCACTGTGATAGTTTAGTTTGCTACATTATGCAGATTGACTGCAGCAGCAGATGCCAAATGCTTTACACATTTTGTTTAATGGAAAATATCTGATTGCCAATCTCATGGTACTGGCGGAGTTTATTTTTCCAGTAACCTCTCTGGAATTTTGTAAAAGGGTAAAGTAAATTTGGTTAGAATGTAGTTAAATGTGAAAAGCCTCCCATGGGCCATTTAAAAGGATTTGTAACTATAGTTAATAAACGACGTTCAAGTCAGATCTTTGAGAGGAGGATGGGAGAATGGCAGCAAATTTAGGCCGATAAGTTGCTTTGAGTAAAGAGAAATGTATTGTCGAATGCAAACGTTGCAGTGCTGCATTTGCCATTACAGATAGTTCTTAACAAACAGAGGAAAAAGTGAAATGCTTACTTCCTAAAGTTCTTTGTGGAACTTCCACTTTATGGAGCAGTCGAACGTTTTCGCGTGTAACAGATCCAAGAAAAGCTGTGTCCATCCTGTGTGTATGCCTAGGCAATGTGTGCATGAAGAGACAATAGGTCACATAGGGTCATCTGTACACGTGAGACCATGAGAAATTTCCAGTGTTCTATCCAAGGGCATTTCCAGGCAAAATCTGACAACAGATTTATAATTTAGATACATACTTCAGTTACAGCAGCTGGCAACGAATGTGCTGATACAGAGAGAGCCGGTTTCTTCCTAAACTTGCTATGTAATCATACTAAGCACCTACATAATCCTTTGTAATACAAGGACCGCAAAGTGGCTTATGAAAAGCAGATGAGTATTTATCTTTGATACTTAGCTGGCCCCCATCACCACCTTATCAGAGGAACACCCAATATTTAATGTATTTATCCTCACAGATAAAGGATTTTGCTAAAGACTCCTTCTGCGGCAGTTCTAACCATTCTTCTCTCTTTCCGCACCACTTTGAGAGGCCTTTCATGCCGATAAACAAATCGGTGTCTATGCACCTTCCCTATCCTTGGGAGAAGAGCTAGAATGTTGGTAATGGTCTAGTGGAAAAATACGGGGCTTGATTGCATTCCAGCTCTGCTTTGGGAGTGGGCCATTGGTGCAGCTGCTTATTGAGCTGGGAGCCAGATAGGCAACTTCACACCCAAATGCTCCCAAAGTTTGAGTTGTTGAGTTTGGGGTCTTAAGAACATAAGAATGGCCATACTAGGTCAGAACAAAGGTCCATCTAGCCCAGTATCCGGTCTTCTGACAGTGGCCAATGCTAGGTGCCCCAGAGGGAATTAATAGAACAGGGAATCATCAAGTGATCCTACCCTTGTTACCCATTCCCAGCTTCTGAGAAACAGAGGCCAGGGACACCATTCCTTCCTATCCTGGCTAATAGCCATTGATAGACCTATCCTCCAGGAATTTATCTAGCTCTTTTTTGAACCTCATTAAAGTCCTGGCCTTCACAACATCCTCTGGCAAGGAGTTCCACAGGTTGACTCTGCGTTGTATGAAGAAAAACTTCCTTTTGTTTGTTTTAAATCTGCTACCTATTAATTTCATTTGATGACCCCTCGTTCTTACGTTATGGGAAGAAGTAAATAACTTTTCTATATTTACTTTTTCTACGCTGGACATGATTTTATAGACTTCTATCATATCTCCCCAGTCTCTTTTCTAAGCTGAAAAGTCCCAGTCTTTTTAATTTCTCTGCGTATATGGCAACCATTCCAAACCCCTAATAATTTTTGTTGTCCTTTTCTGAACTTTTTCCAATCCTAAGGGGCTGTTTTTTGGAGATGAGGCAATCCATGTCTGAGTGCAGTCTTATTCAGGGCTCATCTCCTCCATAGCTCAACCATCTGCATATGGTTTCTTGTATCGGTGCTGGATTGGAAATGTTTTGTGTGGATCAGTATTTCTGTTGGAATATCTGGGAGGACCCACAGATTGGAATTGAGTATAACCCTTGCACTAGGAAACACCAACAACTCAAAGAAATGTGTATTTTTTTTTTCTTATGTCTCACTCAGAACCTCTTAAAGTTGTTCTGTTGGAGCGGAACTCACTACTAATGTTCCCGCTTGTATTTACTGTCCATGTCAGATTTTTTCCCATCCACGTGTGGAATAAATTTTATGTGAACTGAGGTATGTGTGAACGTGCATCACCAGTGGAAACCAAAGCCCTAACTATGGGTGCTCTGCTAATCAGCTGGGCACTGTTGGAATCTCTTCTAAGCAGTCGCAAAAGCACCCAGCTTACAGGGAACGCTGCTCAGGACCCACATGAACAATTTATAGAAGGGTCTCAATTTTTTATGTAGACTTAGCAGAAAATGTTGATGTGTCCTTTGCCCCAAGTAGCCCAGACAACGAATTGTACTGAGTGATGCTGGTGTGCTTACCACATTAGGTTACACTGGGAACCCAAGCGTACTGTATTTCCCTTGTAGAGCACATGTCTCTGGTTTATCTGAGAAATTAGGGTTTGGTCAAGGAAAAAAACCCGTTGTTTTCCTTCCAACATGTCCCATGTAGAAATAAAAGGAAAGAAACTGTAAGAAAACACTGCAGAGCTTTGACATTTTCATTGCGCGCTGCAACACGGTTGTAGGTTTATTCTCCCTTCCCTCAAAGTCGTTATCGCTATTTATGGGTAAAAGTACTAGCTATTCTCATGGAAATATTGCTAATATTGTGTGTCTGTTGGGACAAGCTGGCTTTGTTCTTGTGTGTAACTCCAGTGCTTTTCACGCTTAGGGTTTCTTGGTGGTTTTTCTCCCTATTTATAGGGCATCTCTAGCCTAGTGCTCACCTGCCTCTCCATCATGGGGTTTTAGTATAAATGGGAGGAGGGTTTTTTGGTTTTTGGTTTTTTACTTTTGCCTTTGTGCATTCTGATGGCAAACAAATGTTTAAGGCAGAAGCTGTGTAATGTTGTGTGTTTCATAAAGGTGGGGCTATCCGGGCATGCTACAGGGAATTCCCTTAGCAGATTATTTCTCTGTCTGACGGATGCCATGCAGGGAAACTTCAAGGCAGAGACCTGGTGCTGGGGCTGATCTGCCAAGTGCCATGCATATCTGGAGTGCTGCTAAAGCTACGATGTGAAAACCAGTTACATGGCAGAGATCATTTGAATAACCCCTCAACCAAACCACTACTCATAGGCTTCTATTCACTTGTAAAATGTAAACTTCAGCTTGTGAAGGTTCATGAATATTTTCTGCTTCTCTGGTATCTTTTGTCTCAGGTACTCGGCACATACTAAAGAAAGCCTCAATACCCCCATGAGAGAGAGAGATGTATTATTAACCCATTTTACATATGGCTAAACTGAGGCTCAAAGAGGTCACGATTTGCCCAAGGTTTCACAGTATTAATTAGGGGTGTTAAAATGTGTTTATTCAAGAAAATTTCAGCGGTTACATGCTGTTGGCTCCACGGGAGCCGGTGCATGTGGGGAGCTGGCTTAAAAGCTGGCTCCCCATGTGCACTGGCTTCCCGCCTCCCCCGTGCTGCCTCTATCAGAGGCAGCAGCGCAGGGGGGAAGGCCTGCCTGTAACGATGCAAATTAACCAATGAGCTCACGCTTGTTGGTTAACTGTATACATGGTTACACTTTCACATCCCGAGTATTAATATTATAGTCAAGAATAGGGCCCAAGAGACCTAACTCCGTTTGCCACCCACTAGTCTGCAACAGTTCCCTTTAACTTGAGTATTTTGGCACGTCATGTGTACAGGTGTGAGTCTAGTTTGCCCATGCACAATAAAGGTATTTGATAGGCCATTTGTGTGTGCACATCACCTAGTACAATGGGGCCTGTGATGTATGTAGCGTTTGGAGGTACTAACACAATGGAAATAATAATTGTGGCCCCAAACTGGGTGCATGTTTGACATGCCTGTGACTGCAAGCCATTCTGAACACAGGCCTCTGTACCTTCAGAGTTTGACCTTTTAGCGGAAATCTGATCCCTTCACCTTTGTTTCATTGTTCTGGTTTTATACACCCCTTTCCCCCCCGTCTTGAAAACCAGTCATTATTTCAAAAGCATCCTTCATTTGTGTTTGTTTTTCCACCCTGCCTAGATTGCAAATATACCTGCCATCAGGAATGCAGAAGTCTGATTCAGCTGGACTGCAGCCAACCAGGACAGCCCTGGAGCAAACCCTCGCCAGAAAATACACTGACGCAAAACTGCAGCCAGGTACGGACTGGGGAGCCCAGGGCTGGGTGGCGGGGGAGAGGGAAACAGGATAAGAGGATGTTCGGAGTTGTATGGAGAGATACAGGGCTGCTTTTCTGGCCAGCAGGAGCGGGTGCATTGGTGAGAAATGACAGTGTGGTATTCTCCTCTTCACTGGTGTTTTAGATTTCACCAAGACCCAAAAGTGTGTGGGTTTTTTTTTTTTTTTTTTTAAAGAACTTCCCAATTAAATTTCTGACCCTTTTAGATTTCAGAGATGGAGCTCTTGCCCCCTCTCTCCCAGTTAGTTTAACAGGCGCTTTTAGCAGCTTCTCTACTTAGTTTGCTTGGGAGGATTGGCCGGGGGGATCAAAGCGTACTTCCGAGGCAGGTAACCACAAAAAGCTGTCTGATGGTCCCTGGCTGTGGCATGCCTGGGTAATGGAATGCTGTCACCAATCCTCTTTCCACTTACTTCTGTGCCAGCATGTTAAGGGAGTATGGATTGGATAAATGGACTGTAAGATGGATAGAAAGCTGGCTAGACTGTCGGGCCCAACGGGTAGTGATCAACGGCTCGATGTCAGGTTGGCGGTCAGTTTCTAGCAGAGTGCCCCAAGGATGGGTTCTAGGACCGGTTTTGTTCAACATCTTTATTAATGACCTGGATGAGGGGATGGATTGCACCCTCAGCAAGTTCGCAGATGACATTAAGCTGGGGGAGAGGTAGATACTCTGGAGGGCAGGGATAGCGTCCAGAGTGACCTGGACAGATTAGAGGATTGGGCCAAAATAAATCTGATGAGGTTCAACAAGGACAAGTGCAGAGTCCTGCACTTGGGACGGAAGAATCCCAAGCATTGTCACAGGCTGGGGACCGAATGGCTAAGTAGCAATTCTGCAGAAAAGGACCTGGGGATTACAGTGGATGAGAAGCTGGATGTGAGTCAACAGTGTGCCCTTGTAGCCAAGAGGGTGTATTGGGATGCAGTAGGAGGAGCATTGCCAGCAGATCCAGATAAGTGATTATTCCCCTTTATTCGGCTCTGGTGAGGCCACATCTGGAGTATTGTGTCCAGTTCTGGGCCCCCCACTATAGAAAGGATGTGGACGCATTGGAGAGGGTCCAGCGGAGGGCGACCAAAATGATTAGGGGGCTGGAGCACATGACCTATGAGGAGAGACCGAGGGATTTGGGTCTGTTTAGTCTGCAGAAGAGAAGAGTGAGGGGGGATTTGATAGCAGCCTTCAACTTCCTGAAGGGAGGTTCCAAAGAGGACGGAGAGAGGCTGTTCACAGTAGTGACACATGGCAGAACAAGGAACAATGGTCTCAAGTTGTGGTGGGAGAGGTCTAGGTTGGATAGTAGGAAAAACTATTTCACTAGGAGGGTGGTGAAGCACTGGGATGGGTTCCCTAGGGAGGTGGTGGAATCTCCATCCTTAGAGATTTTTAAGTCTCGGCTTGACAAAGCCCTGGTTGGGTTGATTTAGTTGGGATGGGTCCTGCCTTGGGCAGAGGGCTGGATTTGATGACCTCCTGAGGTCTCTTCCAGCTCTATGATTCTATGAAGAGGAGCCTTAATAATGCTCAAGCTTGCACCCCAGAAGGTGCAACTGAACTGTGGAAAAGAAGAAATTGGTGGTGGGCAGGGGGAATCAGCATTTACGGTGAGGGAGTCCTGCAGCTGCATCGAGGGCAGATGCCAACAGCAAAGTCAAAAGTTATCATCAGGGAGATGCATGGTGGTGGTCCATGCTGCATCCCATGACTTGAGGTGGTTTCTGTCATAGACAGGGCTTACTGTGTGGGTCAATGGCTCTCAGTCCCAGCCACTACACAAATTGTTCCAGCATCCTGCCTGCCCATCCTTAATATCGCTCTGAGGTGTAAGGGGCGCACAACACCAGAAGCCGCATAAATTGGCAAAGGCAAGCAAAGTGCAAAGACAAATGCTCCCCTAGGTAATACTGTCTTGGTGCAGGGGAGTGGACCACATGACCTGTTGAGGTCCCTGCCGGTTGTGCATTTTGGTGGTTTTGTGATTGCTGTTGGATAATGGGGGCTAGTGCTAGCCAGGCACAGATATAGAAATAAAACACTTGCTGGCTGAGCAGGGTATGTGCCAGCCCAGTGCTCCTATTTGGTGTGGTTCTCTGCACTGATTAGGCCTCAGTTGGAGTATTGTGTCCAGTTCTGGGTGCCACATTTCAGGAAGAATGTGGAGAAATTGGACAAAGTCCAGAGAAGAGCGACAAAAATGACAAAAAACCATGACCTATGAAGGAAGACTGAAAGAATTGGACTTGTTTAGTTTAGAAAAGAGAAGAGTGAGAGGGGACAGGAGAGCATCTTTCAAGTATCTAAAAGGGTGTTACTGTTCTCCTTGACCTGTTGCTAGGACAAGCAGCAATGGGCTTAAATGGCAGCAAGGGAGGTTTAGGCTGGACATTAGGAGAAACTTCCTAACTGTCAGGGTGGTTAAACACTGGAATAAATTCCCTAGGGAGGTTGTGGAACCTTCATCACTGGAGATATTTAAGAGCAGGTTGGACAGACATCTGTCAGGGATGATCTTAGTGCTTGGTCCTGCCATGAGGGCAGGGGACTGGACTTGATGACCTCTCAAGGTCCCTTCCTGTTCTAGTATTTTATGTTTCTCCTGCCATTTTCTCCTTAAGTTCCTGGCAGCAGCAGATCCTTTTTGCCTGGTTCTTTCATGTGCTGTCACTAAGTAGGACAATAAGGAGGGAAGAGCTATTGGATGGGGGCAGTGGTACCTTCATGTCACCATGTACAAGGCCTGCTGATAGGTCATTGCATACCCAGCACATCAGGAAAATCTTGCCTACCTGCAACCCTGGTCACTGAGGGTGGACGCCAACAGGAAAATTAAATGGCCAAAACAAATTCCAGCAGGAAACCTGCAGGGCTGAGCTGCCCGGCTTTACAGAGTGGGGGTCACAGTGCAGTCAGCCCCCTGGATGAACTGCTGCTTTGAGTTGCCTGTTACCCAAGTGCGTTTGATCAACTGTTCCGTCTTCACTGACTCCGTCCGTGAGACGGCAGAAGTGCTCAAGTGCGTGTCCAAAGTTCTTACCTGCCAAGGGGGAATGAGATTTTTCCTGTAGCTCAAGTCGGTTGTCACAAAGTGTGGACCGAGTACGGATCTGTTACTCCAAGTTTCAGGTGCGTGGATTAATGACACAGCGGAGAGAGACTAATCTGCTGGTATTTTTGCTGCAAAGGGAGGCGACTTAGAGCTGGTGATTAGTGACTTTACTGCTTACCAATAGAAACCACATCAGGTAGGCAGCAAAGGCCTGTGGGCACTTACCCAAGGCAGAACAATGGGATTTGGACCAGGCCCTGCTGTTATCATGAGCATTGCTAGCCCTGGGTGGTTGGAAGGACTGGATGTTGTCTGGTTGAATGGGTCTCATTCTTCCATTAATTGTGATTAGGGCCCTCCCACATTCACAGTCTGTTTCGGTCAATTTCACAGTCATAGAATTTTAAAAACTTAAAGAGTTTCACAATTTCATGTATCTGAATCTGAAATCTCAGTGTTGTAACCACGGAGATCCCAACCCAAAAAGTGGTGGAGGGGGTTTTGTCTCAGAACTATTGTAGGGGGGGGGCTCGTGGTATGGCCCCACTTACTTCTGTGCTGTTGCTGGCTGCGGTATTACCATTAGAGCTGGGTTCCTCAAACCTGTTTATTCCTGCAGCCGGGGGAGGTTCCCAGAGATGGGTCGACTCAGTCCTTGGAGCAGCCTCTGCAGTGGAAAATCTTCTTGTCCCAGCTATGCAGAGACTACCATGTGGAACCCAGCCCTGCCCTTCCCATGTACTAGCTATGTTTCGTGGGTGAGACCAGACTTCTCGGTCTGTGATGCGCTTTTCTTGGCTGTGAATTTGGTAGGGCCCTAATCAGGATAAGATGAGCAGCAGAAGAGTTTAGAGAGGGTGATTGTAACTGAAGAGCAGAAGTACCCTACGTGATAATATGACTGGTAATATCAGTCCATGGCGAGAGGAGTTTTAGTTATCAGTGTTCACAGGTCCCAGCTGAGCTCCGTACCCCATTGTGCTAAGAGCTGTACAGTAGTCTAGGTTTTACCCAAAGGTTTTACAGGGTGAATAAACAAGGGAAGCAAAGGGTATGAGCAAAGGAAAGTTTATCCCCTTTTCACAGATGGGGAGCTGAGGCATGGAGCGGTCAAGTGACTGGCCCAAGGTCAAACAGGGAGTCTGTGTTAGAGAAAGGAACTGAACCCAGATCTCCTGAGTCCATGTCCAATGCCTTAACCAGAAGGGCTCCCTTCTTTTACCAGGAGTTTTACTCAGCTATATCCAAGCTGGATCATTTTAAGCTTTATCATTAATAAACTGGGGCAAACAGACTGTGCCCATTTCAGTCTCTCAGAACTTGGTCCTCCAAATATCATGTCGGGTTTATTGTTTGCAGTTTGTGGGCTGTGGCCGGAGGCAGGTTGGTCGCTGGGCGGCAGAGGGGGAGTACTGACCTAGATGTCCAAAGTCACTGTGCCTTTGGCAGGTGGTATCTCCTTCCTTCTGGAGTGCTCACCTAGGGATGAATGTTGCCATTCTGACAGTCCCGCTTCAGCACCGTGACCAAAAATGGTCTGAACTGTCTGATCTAATTACCCAAGAGAGTAGAAGCCTGTAAATCCTGAAGTGCAGGCAACAACAACAACAAAAAAAAGCCTCAAGCCAATGACAGAAGCCAACAAACATCAGCTGGGATTTAAATGGCTCCATTGTACCTTACTGAAGTAAATACTTGACTCCTGCCGGCTGGTAAAATGAGCAGGCCCTGTTGGGCATCCATTACTGAATGTTCAGGGAGGTCAAAGTGTTCCCCTCAGCAGGGCTGGGCAAGATGCGTCCCGGGGGCTGGATCCGGCCCAACTAACACTTGGATCCGGCCTGTGGACTGTCTCTGGCCACTTTCTCTTTATATCCTGCTGCTCCTGCCTCCAAATTTCCAGGCAGTGGCTCAGTCAGCAGAATCCAATTTCTATGGTTCATGGCTTGTGGTGCTCCCCCAGCAGAGGCTGGAGCTGCGAGTCCTTTCAATAGCCACAGCAATCCTCGGCAGCTGCCGGGCCATGGGGTAGCCGCGGGGCTGGAAGCTGCTAGCCCTTCGCAGTGTTTTTAATTCAAAGCCATGGGGCACCGGACAACTCAGGGGGCGGGGCTAGTCCCTATCTCCGCCCCTTCTGCATCAGGCCCCACCCCTTCTTTGGGTGGACCCAGCCCGTGACCAGTACCAAAATTCAGTAAGTGGCCCCCCTGCAAAAATTGTCTACCCCTGCCCTACAGGTATACATAGCAGAGGGGCATTGGCCAAACCCGGGCTTAAATTGCAGCAAGGGAGGCTTAGGTTGGACATTAGGAAAAACTTCCTGACTGTCAGGGTGGTTAAACACTGGAATAAATTGCCTGGGGAGGTTGTGGAATCTCCATCACTGGAGATAGTCAAGAGCAGGTTAAACAGACACCTGTCAGGGATAGTCTAGTTATTACATAGTCCTGCCGCGAGGGCAGGGGACTGAACTAGATGATCTCTTGAAATCTCTTCCAGTCCTACACTTGTACGATTCCCCACATTAATGTATATTCCGCTGTGTAGAACAGATTGGGTTCCTTCAAGACCTCTGCTTCGTGAATTCATCAGTGTATGCAGGAGCTGTCTTTCTGGGCAGGGGGTGATTAATAAACCCCTACTTATCAGCTGCTGCCCTGCCAGCTATCTGCAGCAACCAGAAGCCCATTAACTCAGAGAGCAAGTTCATTCTCTATGGCCAGGGATTTAAAATCCAGCCAGGGCCATGTGACATCTCCAGTCTCATTCTCAACCACGGACTGTAGCTGAGAAGTGATTTGTCATTCCTTTTAGACAGCTAGGCACCAGGCCAGCCTGCTCAGCTCCTTTGCATGTACTCGTGCAAAACTGTAAATGGGGACCACACACATTAAAAGGATGTTCTATATGCACTGGCCGGCCCTCCAGGGTTTCTGCTGATGTGGATTTTGCTGGGTTGAAGGTTCCTGGTTTGGGGCGGTCGGAAGTATTCACTGCATTAATTATTCAGGAGGCAAATATTTAACTGTGTGTTGCTGTGCAGCTGAAGCAGCAGCCTCGGAGAATTATGAGCAGGATATATTTTGCAAACATGAGAATTAATCACTTTTGAAAGCTTCTTGTCAGATGGTTGTCTGCCCCCTGCTCTCCCCATTAACTGCCTGTAAAAATGTCAATCTTCCATAATCAATTCTCTCTCAATTTTTTTTCGTGATTTTAAAATAAGAACATAAGAACAGCCATACTGGGTGAGACCAAAGATCCATCTAGCCCAGCATCCTGTCTTCTAACAGTGGCCAATGCCAGGTGCCCAGAGGGAGTGAACAGAACAGGGAATCAAGTGATCCCTCCCTGTTACCCATTTCCAGCCTCTGACAAACAGAGGCTAGGGACACCATTTCTACCTATCCTGGCTAATAGCCATTGATGGACCTGTCCTCCATGAATTTATCTAGTTCTTTTTTGAACCCTGCTAAACTTGTGGTCTTCACAACATCCTCTGGCAAGGAGTTCCACAGGTTGTGTGCTGCATGAAGAAAGACTTCCTTTTGTTTGTTTTCATTTCATTTGGTGGTCTCTAGTTCAAGTAAATCAAACCAAATTGGTATGGCAGGATCAAGTGGATGGGCCCTCTAGGGCTAAGTATGGGAGTTTCTGGAACACAGGCCCAAGAGCCAGGAGATAATATGTTCTCATTCTGGTGCTACCACAGGCTCACTTGGGGTGTGTTGCTCCCCTGTGCAGAGAGCTAGCACAAGGATTAAGCACCAGTGAAGTCCGCTATGCAGGGCTGAACGTCACTCTATGAACTTGTCATTTAACTTCTCCACCTCTTTTATTTCAAGCAAAATAAGTGCGACTTTTCATGCAAACTGCATTGCACTTCTGCTGTGTGTCTCATTCTGCTCTCTTTGAGCTTGGAAATCATTCTGGTCTCCAAAGCAAATGGAAGGGGTCTAAATTGGGATATGATTTGCTGGGAGCAAGTATTTTGGCTTTCTTACTTATTTTTTTTTCTTTTTAAGTTCTGCATTGAAATAAGCTTCCAACAAGATTCTCCACTGAGCCTTGAAAGATTTTAATAGCAGAGAGTACCTCTTTCTACAGTCTATTTCAAACAGATCAGGATTCCACTGAGTCAGAATGTGTACAAAAAGGCTTGTTTCATCTTCAGAGTGACAAAACAGCCTGTGCATTATTGATAGCTCTAATAATCGACACAGAGGCTGTGTATCGGGGCAATTCATCATTCTGACACTTCCATGGTGCTTTTCTCTTAGTCCAGCCCAAAGGGAGGAGCTTTCGGTGACACAGCAGAAGTTCTTCCCCTCCCCGCCTCACCTTGTCCATCCCCCATACAAGCTTCAACAAATGGAAATTTATAAAACCAGCTCAAACTGTCACTTGGGGATTAGGATTTATATTTTCTACTTGCTCGATGAAAAACTTTGCTGCAGCAAAACTGTTGTCTTTATTTTTCTTACGTGTTCCCATGAAAGTTCCCAATCCATTCTGCACTGGAAGCAACAGACTCCCTGAGAGAGGAGAATCTAGCAAGGAGGAGGGAGATGTTCTTTGATATCAATCACCTGCTGAAAATAGCAGATCTGTTGTTCGGACCATATTCTGACAGGACTTGTTGGCCAGTATGTTAGCTCACGCTCTCTCCATAGCCAAAGTTGGGTCAGAAACAAAACAAGAGTAAAGCATCTGGATTCAGATGCTTTGGGGGAAGAGGAAACCTTGGCAATAAACTAGGGATGTGAACAGGTAATCGGGGGGATGCTTTCTGGGTACCAGTTAACCTGGGAGCTCCATGGGGTTTGGGAGCTGGCCGCCCATGGCCTCAAGTGCAAGGCGAAGAAGCAGACACCCCCTCCTCCTCCCCCCCCGCCCCGCCCTTGGGGCTCTGTAATGGATAGGAGAAGTGCTGGCCAGCACCCGGTGACTAAGGGGTTAAATTCAGGTAGCTAGCAAGGGGGGGTTGGCAGGAAGCCACAAGAACCAATTGGAATCAAGTGCTGAAATTTGAATTGTGGAAGGTACTTTGCCTGCTTTCTTTGTGTGGGAGAGTTAAGCCAGGAGTTGAGACACACACAATGATTTAAACCCAGGCAGGACTACCATGCCTCCAAGGAATTCAGGGCATGGAAGTGAACTGAACAAAGAGAAGATCATGAGTAAATAAAGGGAAAAAAGTGAATCCAGTCGTGATCAGGGTATTTTCTTTATTTTGTGGTTTGGTTTCATAGAATCATAGAACCATAGAGCTGGAAGAGACCTCAGAAGGTCATGGAGTCCAGCCCCCTGCTCTAGGCAGGACCAATCCCAACTAAATCAACCCAACCAGAGCTTTGTCAAGCCGAGACTTAAAAATCTCTGGTTTGAACTGTTCTGTGTGAATCTATGCCTTCCCTCCCCATTTACCATCTAAGAATTGTTCCCAGAGATTTTCTCTGTGTTTTAATTTGTTTTCCTTAGTTGCTCTGTAACATCTAGTAACCAAGTATGCTTTATGAAGTATATCTCTTGTAATGAAAATCACTTTTTTTAAGGTGGTGATTTGATTCTTGTGTCCTGGAAAGTACAGGAGGTCTGCCAGTGTGTCTCCTCAGGCCAACAAAGGATGGGAAAGGACAGGAGAGAGATCTGAGTTGCAAGCTCATATTTGCTGCTTAATCTTGACCTGTCGAACTGAACTAGGTTCCAATCATGTGTTTCTTCTGGTCATGTAGTGTGTTGGCTTCTGAGAGGAAGTAGAAGAGCATGAAGGAAGAAATATGATGAAGAAAGAATATCAGTGCACCAGGAAGAGATACGGAACTTGTTCATGATGAGCTGTTTAATGTGCGGTGTGGAAAAATCCTTTTGCAACATGTGCTGCCAACTCACCTTAAAACTGATTCAGCGTTGGCAAGCAATAAACATGGTGATTAAATGTAACTGAGCTAGTGAAATCTGAGGGATAGCAACTACTTAACACATAGTTAATACGTAACATGGCATGTTGTTAAGCCTTAATATTTTAGGCCCTGAGCCACTGCCGGCCTTAGACCAGAGTGATCGGCCAAAGCGATGTGCTGAGGGGGGTGCATATGAATAGTCTCACGTGACCTTACCTGGGGCCAGCCAGCTAAGCAAGAAGGGAAGCACAACAGCCAGCTCAGCCAGGGTCAGGGAGGACAGAGCCACTCACTCACTTGCCTCAGGTAAATCCTCTGCTTTGGTGGGAGCAGTAGCAGGGTGGGTGTCCCGAGGGGGCTCCCCGTTCTCCCTGGGACAGAGGGCCTATGGGGAGCGGGTGGGGTAGGCTGTGCTGGAAGAGGCTCGGGGTGAGGTGGGTGTCGGAGTTTGGTGGGTTGAAGGAGTGCGTGTGTGGGCAGCTTGGCTCTGTGTTCTGGCTGGCTGGGGGCTAGAGCACCTCTGCTATCTGGGTGTGTGCTAGTGTGGAGCTGGTTTGGGTCCATCCCCCCCCCCTTTTCTTCCCCTTTCCCCCTAAGAGCCACTTGTCCAGGAAAGGGCTTTCCCCTGGCTCTGCCACCGGCAGGACAGGTGCTCCCATCCCATCCCATCCCTTCCCTTCCCTGCACATGTTAAGTGTTTGCAAAACTGAGGACTTAAATTATAAATTCTTAGTAAAATATATGACTACAAGACTGACTCAGCATTGCCTGGGTTCTTTAGGGCAGGGGGCTGGCAGGGTGCAGGAGTCAAGGCAGGGCCTTGGGGATGTGTGGGGGAGCAGGGCAGGGGCTGGGGATATGGAGGGGGTAGGAGTCAGTGTGGGGGGTTGAGGAGGGGTTCAGGGCAGGGGTCTAGGGTTTAAGGGTGTTAAGGAACAGGTATTTTGCCAATTGTGTAGTCGATAAGGGGATGCTCGCTCCAAAACCACTGTAGTAAGAGGTTCTTACTACAGTTAAAATGCAGAGGGGCAGTGGTCTTGGACCCGCGCGAGCCAGAACTGCTCGGTCCTGGTTTGCGCCGGGTCCAGCAGCCCCTGTTCACAGCGGCCCGGCTGGCCATGGGCACAGGGGCTGCTCTGGCAGCAGCCCCTGTCTGCGGAGGGCCCAGCTCCCCGCTGGGACCCCCGCAGACAGGGTTACTGCTGGAGCAGCCTCCCCTATCCCCCCCATTGCTTCTGATAGAGGCTTTTTAGCCAGCTCCTCCCCAGCACCAGCTCTTGTCCCGCCCCCTCCTTGCTGCCTCTGATACAGAGGCAGCAAGGGGGAAGGGGAAGCAGCGAGTAGTCAACTACATCCCTACCAGGGTTGGGGAGGGGTATGAGAGTGAGGATTGGGACGTGAGGAGGGGCTGAGGGCAGGTGGTCCCATCCAGTGGGGCTTTCTCTCTCCTCCACCCAGCTGGTGGGGCTTTCTGTCTCTCCCCAGCCCTCCTGGCCAGCAGGGGCTCCCCTTCCCCCCAGTGCTGCAGCCAAGGGCTGTGGGGGGAGAAAGGGTTTGCAGCAAGGTGGTTACTGGTCTGGTGGCAGGCAAGATGGCGGAGCCCCAGCCCTTGCTAGTCCCTCTTTTGGTGGTGCAGCTGCCCCTAGTGGTCATTCTGCAGTATAGCTCTCCCCTGCGCTCATTGCCCCCATTAGTTACTCTCAGTATCGCATGTCCCTTCCCTTTCCATGTTATGGAAAACAGGCCCATTCCCAGCACTTCCCGTTTTCCAGGCACAACCAAACCCTGACCTTGCTTTAAGTTAGCACAAGAGGAAGCTGCATCTCAAACTTGGTGGTCCTAGCTCTTACGGTTTAGGAGGAGTTCTTGAACAAACACACTCAGACAGACAGATGCACGTTTCTAAAATATATCGGAAGATGTGTCCTGACCCAGCGCTCTCAGTATAAGGGAGTCCTGATCGTTACTGGAGCTACCGTAATATTTAATATTAAATGCACGTGCTGTCGATTTGCCTTCTCTGATTGACCTGCCTTTCTGTTCTCGCTGTTTGTGGACAATGCAGATTTCTTCCAGCAAAGACAGTAATCTCCATATCTTCCCCCCCACATCTCCTTAGCCTGGACTTAGGTTTTGGATCTATCCATAGCTAGGAGTTGTTTTTTCCCCCCTCTTGGGCAGGTCAATTACAGAAGGATTTCCTTACAGATGCTGGCAGTTATGCCAAGCTTGGGGGGCAGGGAATGGGCGATTTTGTGATGCAGACATTTCAGCTGAGCGATGAAAGGATTTGGGAGAACATGGATCACAGGGAGGGAGGGATCTCCAAAACTTTGGTGACACATCCACAAAGACAACCATGAGGCTGGTGTACATTTGCTTAGTTCTTGACTTCTGTGGTGCTATCACCATTTACCCCAGCTGAGGAGTTGTCCGGCATTCATTTCTTCGCATTCCATCCTTGCCACCAAGTGTATACAACTGAACTTGCAAGAAAATGCTGACCCAAACACTGCTAGCAGAGTTGCTGCTTGCTTTGTACATACCATTGCATGTACAAAGGCTCATTTGTGCACCGGATCCCTGCTATGCAGGTCTCTGTATAGACCGCGTAAGAGCGTCTTTTTTTAAAAATCTGCCCCCATAAAGTCGTCGCTCACTCAGCTCTCCCCAGTCAGAAATATTCGACATGGTGAGAAAACAGCTGCTGCATTTGATTTTGTTACAAGTTGCATGGTCAAATACTTGAATAGTTAACCAGATATTTATTTTCCTCTCTGAGGCCCAAACTTTGCCCTGTCTTCACTCGATGTGCAGTGGCCTCAACAGTCATTTCCCGCACCACAGAAGGAATTCGTCCTTGAGTTGTGGCCCCAACAAAATGTATGTACCAGTTAAGCCCAACTTTTGGACCTCAGAATAGGACTGAAAGTGGTGCCCAGACAGACCTTGTAATGCAGACTGAGGGTCCATTTCACCTCTAGAGGGTAGCATGTAGCTCTGAATTGGATGATGTTCTAAAGCTCGTTGCTTCATTGTAAATTTTACTTGCTCTCCCCCGCCACATTGTATCATCTCCTCCAGCAGAGGAAGAAACAAACCTTGGAACATTGTTGTTTTATTCCTGCCCTCTTAAAGAAGATGCCTCCAGGGGAGAATTTTCTCTGTGTAGCTGACTGAGCAGAACTACGCCCCAACGTGCACTCTGTGAGAGCAGACAAGAGCGGGGCTGCATGTCTGATGAGTTGTCTTTGCTGCACCCGAGTGATTTTTAATGCTGCTTTGTGTCAGAACCGTACGACATCTCTGTGCCCGTAACACATGTTTCATTTGCACTTGGCAGCTCCGAGACCACCTCCCGCCACACTACAGTTCATATTAACATGGAGGGCTGTCATTTGTAAAGCATTCCCAGCTTGTGCGTTCAGAGATGGAGCTGGCTCCGGCCCGGCACAAGGGGAGGCTCTTGCAGTCCGTTGCTAGAATCAAACTTTCCAGGTGCTGGGGCATTCTCAATGAGTTGTCAACATGTATGTAGCACTTGCTCCTTCTGGCATTCCTTCCAGTAGGCCAGTGGCCTGCAGGCGTGCTGCAAAGCTACCCTGCTTACCCTGGCTTTTTGGCTCTCTGTAAGCTCCCTGAGTTGCCCACTTGGAGAGTGACTCAGATTTGTTGATTTGAAATCAAATGTGAATTGCTCAGGTGCCATGGCAACAGGTGCCATATAAATAATGTAAGATCCTAAAACTCCATCTGTAAAGTGTCCTAGGGGGAGGAAGTATAATATACGCAACGTGGTTTGCACTTGGCTGTAACTGAAAGCGTGTGAATGTTAGAATAATGGTGGCACTTATGCTCATCTGAGGATCTCAAAGCTCTTAAAATCTGTGGTGAACGTTCATAGCCTTGTGAAGCAGGCAGCGTTAGGCCGTTTTCCTGATGCTGGGAGATGAAGCGGCTTGCTTACAGTTGCACAAATCAACAGGGAAATTGGAAATAAAAATGAGAGAGCCTGCTTTCCAGCTCCAGTTCTTGTTGCTAAACTCCAATAACACCATGGCAGTAAGAATTAGATCCTGAAAAGGAGATGGATGGAGAGGGGTGTGTGAGAGAGAGAGACAAATTATCTAAATTTAAAATGAGCATGTTGGTGTCTATAACATGTCTTGAAAGATGCACAAATATGTCACTTATTTGTTAGGATCTAATCCAAATGCAATAAATTTCAGTGGAAGTTGTATTGGGCCCCGGTTGAGCATGAAATATTGCAAACCACAGAAGTTATATAGAAAGGAAAAATAAATTCCCAGACTGGGTTGTATTTAAATATTTACAGCTAGAGAACAGATACAACAGCAACAAAAGGGATTTTCCCTACTAGTCTTCTCTACCCACCCTGCCCTGTTATGCAAAAAGCCCTGAAAATTTGTTATAAATGGGGAATATCTCCTCTTCTAAAAACCTGAGTCCTACATTGACCACTAGCATTTTACTATCCAGAGGCTTATTAATATCAAACTGGTTTCTGACTTAAAGGTTTTTCACAAACCCTGCAAAGCTTGTAGTTAATGCTTTCCTATTTTCCAACTAGGTCAAAATGTAACCTTCCACCCAATGTCACAAAATAGTTATGGACCCAATCTGATGAACTGCTAAGCATCCTCAACTCCCATTGGTTCAAATGATCAGTCACTGAGGGAATCAAGCCTCAGTTTGGTGGAAGTTTATAGATCTAAAATTTAGGGTTTGTTTACATTAGGCGGTGGATTGACACTACATGATGGATCCACTGGTGGTCAATTTATTGTATCTGCTTAGACGTGATAAATCAATCTCTGAGTACTCTCCCGTCAACTCCAGTGCTCCCCGAGGACGAGAAGGGTAGCCAGAGTTGACAGGAGAGAAGCCCCCAACAATCTTATCTGAGGGAAGACATTGCAGTAAGTATGCCTACTTCAGTTGCATGGATTAGATCAGTGTTTCTTAAACTGGGTTCCGCGGCAGAGGCAGTTGGAGGTGTGCTGCAGAGAACAACAGAGTTCAAAATGGCCGCCCTTAAAGGGGCAGGTGACTTTTTTTTGATCAATAACTTCCCCCAACCTTTTTTTTTTTTTTTTTTTTTTTTCCGCTCATGAAAAAATCCTTGGTGTTCCTCATGAAAAAAATTGTTTGGTGTTCCTCAATCTTAAAAAGTTTAAGAAACACTGGATTAGATTTTGTGTGTGTGTGTGGACTAGGCCTTATCTTTGCAAGTCTCCATCTAAATATTCAGATTCTTCATCTCTGAGAGAGATTGGGGGGGGGGGGCGCATTTTAAAACCAGAATCCAGATCCTGCCACATGACCCTGAATCCAGCAACTCTGCAGTGGCCAGGTGGAGGGAGGAGTGGGGGGACAGAGTAGATTTAATAGGTTTATTCCATCTCTAATTTCTGTTGTTCTGGGAATTGCAGAAAGAGCGGAGGATTGCCACGTGGACAGAGTGGGGAGTGATGCAGTTGCCCACAAGGTTTCCTTGAAGCCACAGAATCATTGTAACACATTGGGAGTCTGTGGCCTGTGTCAGGACAGCAGTTGACACACTGAAAGGTCTAACCTGGCAAGCAGAGTGCTGCTTTCTAAGGTTTTGATCCCAACTGCCTCATTTTTGTGTCCGCCTCGCTGAAATCATCCTGGCTGTTCTAAAATTATCTGCAGAATGCCGAGGCACACGCTGATTCATGCATTCAAATGTCAGTCGGCAATCTCTATCCTGCATCCACCACCGTGGCGTCTGTTGTTCGTGCTGTGGTAGCAGCCCATAGAGGCCCCAACCAACGTTTTGGGTCTTGTGCTTAATGGTGTTCTGAGTTTCTGATCCCTTGCGTCTCCTGTCTTTGGAGTCTCTTGGTACAAAACGATTTAAATAGTCGCTGAGCCAAGTGAAAACCCAGCTCAGCTTGTTCTTACTGCTTTAATTCCAGGAAGGCTGTAAATGAATTAAGCCACACAGGATAGCTACCTGGAAGAGCACGCTAAGCTGGCTTTCGACAGCAATATACTTTTAAAAGGCTGCAGGATTGCTCTGACCGCAGACCCTGCCTGGGTGTAAGGTATTGCAGGGCACCTGAGGGAGAAGACCAGCTCCTCAGCCGGTGGTGTAGATCAGCACTGCTCCACCACCAACGTGGATTTACACCTGCTGAGGCTCTACCCTGGAGAGGCTGAGCATTTGAGCCCAGTTGCAAAAACTGGGTGCGAAAGCCTGCAAGAGGAAGTGGCCGGGCTCCTCTCTGTGTGAACTGAGAGCAGGCAGGAAAGGAGGGGGTGGATGGGGAGGGAGGTGATGTGTTCTTACAGCCAGCTCCACTGTGCTTGCAGATAGGAGGAGATTAAACCACACAGATGGTTGAGTGAGTTTGAGAGTGAGGAGAGAAGCAACTCACTCAGGTCTGAGCCTTCTGTGTTCTCCAGCAGCCCTTACCCGTCCCTCCTCCAACCATCTCCCTCACGTAACCCAGCAAGGCTGCTCGAACAGAGCAATCCCTCGGTTCAGCGCCGGAGTGACAAGCAGAAGGAGCTGTTGCAGAGGCGAGGATGTGAAATCGGGTCTGCTGCTGAATGGACAGGAACTAGATTGGGAAATTGCACTGCTGCTGCAGTGGGTAGGACTCCCATGCTTACCTGCTTTTCTCGCTCCCGGGTGAGCCCCACATGTTCTGAGGGTCTCCAGTCTGCTGTGGGTCCATGACCTTTGGCCGTGCAGCATGAGCAGCGGGTACTGCAGCCTGGACGAAGACCTTGAGGATTGTTTTCTCACAGCCAAGACCACCTTCTTCCGGAGTGCACAGAGTAAAGCCCCTGCCAAGGTAACAGCCGTCAGACTATCTGGGGCCCCGGGGGTGTAGGGTGGAGCAGTCTCCCTGGCAAGGCACAAACAAGAGAGAAGTCTGTCGGTGCGTGCCTGGCTGCAGGTGCCGGGTTGTCAACATCAGCTTGCAATCATAGGATCACAGTCTGTCTCAGAGCAATGGGGTGGGGGGGCATTGACTTACACCTCTCAGTGTAGACAGGATGTCTTTGCTCTTTCAGTGGTTTGCACTTTTATCTCTTTTCCATTTCAAGATACCCATCCCCACCCCCTCCAAAAGATCTGTCTGGAGCCCTTTGACCCCTCTCCCCTCACCCCGCCGCCTCCGTCAGAATCCTTAGGCTGAGAGTGGCTGTGCTGTTACATGCAACAGAGAATCATCTAGATTTTTAGAGGCATGTTGCAGGGACAGCAGGTTTTCTAAAACTAATGGACTAAATTCATCTCTGGTCTAATTCTATTCCCCTCAGTGGTCTTGCACCAGGGCTAAATTGTACCCATTTAAGTGTGTTTAAAAAGAGAATGTTTTCTGTTACCATTTTATCTTGACATCAAAACTGTCATCAGTTAGTAACATTGATAGTGCATAGAATTGCATAGATTGATATGGACTTAATTAAAATCAGCCCTCTGAGGATCTGTAATCACCAGCATAGGGTGTTTAAAAAAAAAAAAAAAAAAGAGGAAAAAGCTGTTACAGAACTAGAGGTTTTGTATAGAAAAAAGAACCCCAAAATGTTCAGCACTCACATGTTCTGTAGGAAGCATGAACTGGGTCACCATTTTCCTCCCCTGCTGCAAAAAGTTTGATCTTCGCCGTGCTGTTAGCCTGAGAGAAGAAAGCACCATGGCGCTGTCGCAGTTCTTCTTTTTTCACTTAAGAAACATTTATTTTAAATGATCGTGGTGAAATTCCGCTCTAGGGCGCTGCCATATTTGCATGTCTGAAACTGCAAAGTTATAATCCTAAGCAGGTGCTTTGGGTCTCATCTTTCTCTGTGGCGAAAAAAAAAAAGGGGGCAGCCCTGCATTAATTTAAAAAATGTTGATTTTGTTCACAGGCGTCCAGTTGAGTGAATTGTTGTGTGGGGCAATCTATTATCCCATAGTTTTGAGGATCTCATTTTACTCATCTTAAAATTTTTAGAAATATTCCCTGGGGGTTTTTACATGGGACATCCCCCATTAAAAATCTGGAGCTGACAACTAAGAAACCTTTGCTGATATTTTTTAGAAACTGCCATTTGATTATCAATTTGTGTAGGGGACCCAAAATATCTAAATCTTTGTATAATGATATAAATCCGTGTGTGCATTCACTTCCTATTTAATTCTTTCTTCTCTGGTAGGATACTGAATTGTGAATTTTTAAATAAGTCTGCTCTTTGATTCACTGCTTTATCCTGTCCAAATATCACTGTGTTCTCTGGGCTCCTTTCTGATGGGTGTTAACTGCACTGGCTTTCTCCCCTTTGTTGCGCTCTCAAGTGTCAAACATGGTGGAAATTAAAAGAAGTTCCTGTCAAGTGATTTGAAATGACAGCTTTCTTGTACTGTGGGAAGGAAATAGTTCATGATTAAAACAGTATTGTGGCCTAAGCAAACCATATTATCTCCTGTATATCTGAGAGAGTCTGTCTGTTAAAGAACTCCTCCTAAATGGTAAGAGCTAGGACCACCAAATTTGGTAGGCAGTTTCCTCTTAACAGAACTTAAAGCAAGGTCAGGGTTTGGTTGTCCCGCAAAAATGGGAAGTACCAGGAATAGGATTGCTTCTCATAAAACCAAACCGGAAGAGACAGGCAGGTGGAAGGGGCTGGCTCGGGAGACACACCCCATCCGGGACTGCCCCCAGCCCCAAGCCTCCCACCACTAAGTCGCTCCTGTAGGAAGGGCTGAGGTCTGAAGCTCCACCCCGCCCCACCGATTTGTACCGGAGCATTGCCGCCCGTTCCCCTTTGTCAGGGAGTGAGAGGAAAGCGCTCAGTTTGCTGCGTTTCTCACTCTGCCTGGGGAGCAGATGAACCTGGACCTGCCACAGCCAGGGGACATGCACCCCTCCCCCAGCTGTGCCCGCTGGAGCTGTTGTGGCCATGGGGAGGCACTTCTCACTGGCGCTTCTCACTGCTGTTGAGAGAGGGGTGGGGTTGTCCTCTCAGCCCAGGGCAGGCTGCAGCCTGAACCCCTCCTTCGCAGGCCCACCCAGAGTAAGGATTTTAATGAAGCCTGGACATTGTCATTTTCCAAGAAACAATTGAGTTAAGGACCCAAGGAATGCCAGGTAAATCTTCTAGAAAGGCCGTACAGGGTCAGACCAATGGTCCATCCAGCCCAGTATCCTGTCTGCCGACAGTGGCCAATGCCAGATGCCCCAGAGGGAGGGGATACAACAGATAATCCTCACGTGATCCCTTCCCTGTCACCCACTTGCAAAGAAACAGAGGCTGGGGACAACATTCCTACCCATCCTGGCTAATAGCCATTGATGGACCTAACCTCCATGAATCTATCTAGCTCTTTTTTTGAACCCTGTTAAAGTCCTGGCTTTCACCACATCATCTGGCAAGGAGTTCCACAGGTTGGCTGTGTGCTGAGTGAAGAAAATAGTAGGTTATATATTGTCTGGCTTTACAGTACATTAGATGCAAGTCATCAAGAGACTGGTTGGTTTTTTTGATCATATTAGAGGTATAGGGGCTCTTATTTTTGGCTTTCCTGTTTTGAAGGTGCGACTAATGGGAATTGTACACGTGGTCAGAGAAGTCTTAAACCTTTTAAGACTGGAGCTGGCTCCTGGAGTTCTGAAGGAACAAGCCATCACACTTTGGCAAGAAGTAGCTAGGAATAAATCTTGAGGCCTAATAGGGCCACACACAAAAAAGAGATTTCCAGTGGGTAATTGCTACTTGCAAGACCCTGATCACCTGGGGAGCTTTCCATTGCGTGAGAGAGTGGGGGAGGGAAGGCATAGAGAACAGACTGTAAAGAACAGTTATGTAGTAGCATGAGCCTAATGGGTTTTTGTCCCCTCCCATCTCTGATGTAAATGTGAATCATCAAAACTATATTCATCCGGGATGCAGATGAGAGACAAGCTGTTGGATAAGCACAGGCCGGTTGGTGTGGGTGGAATGCTTTGCCGAAGCATCCTTGGAGATGAGAGAGGGGAAACAGGTGCTGTCATTTTTCAGCCTTGACACCAGCCCAGGCATCGATTTGCAGAATGCTGGGACCAGGGGTGAAAGTAACTTAAATTTCTTACAGGTATTGTGGCATTGCAGCCTCTCCCTTTTGTTTCTAGGGAATGTAAAATCTATATAAAGCCATACCTCTGGCTTTCTGTTACTAATACAGTTTTATTCCCCTTAGCCTTTTTTTTTTTTTTTAAAGTGATCTTGCAGTGTACCAAACAAAGCCCTGCAATGCACCAGCACAGGGAGGGGAGGGGTGGACTCGGGGCACAAGGTTATGGGGTGTGGGAGGAGAGACTTTGGAGGAGCTGGGCAGATCGTGGTCAGTGACCCTGCCAGGACTGGATTAACTCTTCTGTGGTCCTGAGGCTATTTGACTTTTGAGGGGGAAGGCCTGTATACAAGCCTTTTTCTAAATTAAAACAAAATGATCACAGGCCGGTGGGGGGGCTCGGGACTTCCCCTAGACTGCAGGGTGGGGCTAGAACTGAGGGGTATACAGTGGGGAAGGGTGCTTTAGGCCAGGGGATAGGAATGGGGCGTGAGGGGAGGGTTTGGGTTCTGGTGGGGTCAGGGTGCGTGAGGGAGCTCAGGGCTGGCACAGGGTCTGGGTGGGAGTTAGGGAGCAGGAGGGAGCTCAGGACAGGGGAGTGGGGTGGGACTTATGGTACAGGAAGGGGCTCAGGACTGGGGCAGGTGTTTGGGGTGCAGGGCACTTACTTTGGGCAGCTCTCGTTTGCTTGCACAGCAGGGCAGAGGCCGACTCCCTGCCTGGCCTTACCCCACACTGCTCCCAGAAGTTGCTGCTGGCATGTCCCTGGCTAAGATCTTAAAGCATTTCATTCACCTTCATGTTTGCCCAGCCACAGCTGACATTCTCCACTGACTGTGGCATTGTGTAAAATCTGGAGAAATCAACTTTATCTGAAGTACTAGAGAGTTGAAGTAGTTAAGGGGAGTTGCAAGACCACAGACCTAGAGAGTGAAACAAATGGAGGCACAGATTAAAATCCAGCCATTGGAGTGGCTAATGCCCATGTTTCAAAAAGGCAATTAAAAAAAAATCTAGAGTAGGCTTGAAATCTTGCCTCTTCAGTAACTTCATCAGATTTTTTTCTGGCATCATGAGAGAGACAATACTGGAAACAGCATTGTTCAAAGCACATATTTGGGTCTCCCTAGTAGCATTTTCCGCTGCAGCTCTGCTGTGCTGTATTTTCCTACCTCGCCCTCTGACCGGTTCCGTCAGCTTTCTGTATAAAGAACGATGTGATGTACTTAAAGGACTTAATAAAATTGCTTTTTGGAGTCCAGTAGTATGAGACATGGGGACATTGTGTGGATAGAGAAATCACCACGTCGGATCTAAAATGTGCATTTCCACATTATGATTCATATCTGTTGTCCTCCTGTCATCGTGTGATCAGAATTCTGATCAAGCTGTGGTAACTTGCTTCTTAAAATCAATCCCATTTTCCTTTCCCCTTTGCACACACTCATTTCAAGCAGTCTGGCCTTGCTGTAAATGCTTTAGAAGATCTTAGGTTTCCTGTGCTTAACTGCCCCACCCACTGACTCCTTTTTATTCCCTGTCGCCTTCTTGCACCTTGTTCAATGGATGCACAGAATGGAGACACCCTGCACAGATACAGGGGTAAAATAAGTCTCTGGGATTCAGGCTCTGATGAATCAAAATCATGTCCCTGCCCTTATGACCCTTCAAAATCTTCAGCTCTCCTGTGTGTGGCCGATCCAGTTGAATTCACAGGGCTGCTACCCAGCCCACTTCATTTTGGCTATATGGGAACCTGTAACTGCTAAAGCCTTAATTCCACTGTGTCAGGTGCCTTGGGGGCAGAGGTATAGAGCAAATTGCAGCTGCAGTGTCAGCAAGCCAGCTGTATTAGACATGTGATTTCCTTCCTAGGGCCTGATTCCGTAACCTAGCCACACATGGAAGTCATGTGGGAACCCACCATCAATCCACAAGTGCAGCAGCTGCAGAATCCAGCCCAGGTTGCTTCGCTTCTCTTATGTGTCAGGCTCGGAAACCACATGCTCTTGTCCTTTGGTTGCTATGGGTGCATCTGCACGACAGTGCCCCATGAGGTTATTAAATAGCAGCTTGGAAGATACCCGGGGTCAGTGGGACAGTAAATGTTTCTGTGTTCTCGACATCAACTTGAGCCGGTCAAATGGAGACTTGACTAGCAAATCTGAAAATGCCACTAACCTTTTTTCCCCACTTTTTTTGAGGAGGAGCATGCACAGCACAACAAAACCTGTTCCAAGGGACCATTCTTGGTCTCCACCCCAGGAACTGACTGAAATTAATTTGTAATGAAGATGGCACAGAATTGTTCTTGGTGCCTTTCTTATGAAAGGAAGCTATAATGAGCGCCCTCTTGTCCAGTTGTTACAGCATATACTGTTCAGGGGTTCACGCAATGCACAGTCAACCTGTGGAACTCCTTGCTGGAGGATGTTGTGAAGGCCAGGATTTTAACAGAGTTCCAAAAAAGAACTAGGTAAATTCATGAAGGATAGGTCTATCAATGGCTATTAGTCAAGATGGGGAGGGATGGTGTCCCTACCCTCTGTTAGTCAGAGGCTGGGAATGGGCTACAGGGGAGGGATCACTTGATAATTGGCAGTTCTGTTCATTCCCTCTGGGGGCACCTGGCATTGGCCACTGTTAGAAGACAGGACATTGGGCTAGATGGACCTTAGGTCTGACCCAGTCTGACCATTCTTATATTCTTAGGGGTTCTCAAACTCCATTGCACTGTGACCCCCCTTTTGACAACACAAATTACTACATGGCCCCAGGAAGGGGGACTGAAGCCTGAGCCTGCCTAAGCCCTGCTGGCCTGAGCAGAGAAGCTGTAACCTGAGCTCTGCCACCCAGGGCTAAAGCCCTTAGACTTGAGTTTTGGCCCCAGGCCCGAGTGGGGCTCAGGTTTTAGCTTTGGTCCTGGGCCCCCACAAGTCTCAAATCTGCTCTGGCAACCCCCCTCAGAATGGGGTTGCAGTCCACTTTGGGGTCACAACCCAGAGTTTTGAGAACTGCTGTTCAAACCTCGTTGTTAGAGTGCTCGCCACTAGTCGTGGGGGAAGATGGCACAAATGGAATGGTGTCCCTAGCCTTCTGTTTCTCTGGAGTTGGGTGACGGGGGAGGGATCACGGGAGCATTACCTGTTGTGTTTCTCCCGGGGACGTCTGGTATTGGCCACTGTCGGCAGACAGGACACTGGGCTGGATGGACCTTTGGTCTGACCCAGTATGGCTGTTCTTATGCTCTTAAATAGAGACCTGAATTAGTTTGTGTTCTGGAATCGTTGCGCTCTTGGAGCCCTAGTGAGGCGGGATGTTCTCAGAAGACTTTTCAGGTCGTCTGTGTTGGGAAATTGCCCTTCAGTACACAGAGAAAGAAGACCCGTTTGTTGAAAATGGCTGCCTGTGAGTCAAGAGTTCAGTAGAGACAAGACTGACAAAGAGCCCCAAAGACTGAACTTCTCTTTATCCAGAGAGACTGAGACAGCGACTCAACAATGTGGTCCAACCTGGTCGGAAGGGACTTTCCTCTAACCCAGTCAGACAAACTTAGGAGCCTTTCTGAGGCTTCTGCGGGAGTAGAGTTTTTATGGCTGGGCTTGAGTTGAGGTGGCCTCTTGCGTGTGGACCCCCTTCCCCCACACACCCTATAGGTCAGATGCTGGCAAATGTGAGGTCAGTTGTGGAATATCGAAGTCAGAACGAGTGTCAGCGAAGACGTGGATATTTTGGATGTGTGACGTGGATGTGGGGATGAGTTGCACGGGGGTTTGTCTCCTAGTGGATTAGTTTGTGTCAAGCCCTAGCTGGAAGAGAGAGGAAGGATAGTTTAGTGGCTCGGATATTGGGAGATGGAGGTTGAGTTCCCTGCTCTGTCACCAACTCCATATATGACCTGAGGCAAGTCAGTTAGACCTCAGTTCCCTCTTTGTGAAATGGGGTTGTGTAATCCTCTGTGCCCAAATGTGTTACAGCCCCCTCTTGAGTGTAAGCTGTGGCGGCATCTGCTTTTAGCGCTGGAGGTCTCAGATTTGGTCCCTGCTGTGCTGGCCAAGATGGCGGCCTTCGCAACAGCACCGCTCTGCCTCATGGGGTGGTGAGGAAATATCATTGAAAGATTGTGAGGTGCTCGGATACTCGTGAAATGGCAGCCATGTAAGTACCGAAGACGGACAAAGTACCTTTTCACCTGGAGGGACGGTGTATGAAGGGACAGGAGAGGGATGGAAAAACTGGGATCCGGCCTTGCCATTTAGATTTCCGTTGCTCAAAACCCTCCATCACATCATGTCTTTTTTTCAATCACAAAGGGGGAAAAATTAAATCCTTTTTCAGCTGTTTGCCATGGAGATGTGCAGAGCTGTGTTGCTATGTTACCAAGTTGTACCGCAGTGCAGACTGCGTAACTGTGTGCTCCGGGATCCGCAACAAAGAACATGGTTACCTTATTGACCTGTTAGAGGAGGGGACCTCTCAAGTCAAGATAAATTTGCCCAGTTGAAACCTAAAAGAATTTGTAGGCGAGAGCTGTTTATCCTTAGGCATGTCTGTGTGTATTAGGGAGGTTGACTGGAAGCTCATTGGGGCAGGGACTGTTGGAATATGTTTTACACGGTGAGCACAGCTCGTTGGTGCTGGAAGCGTAATAACTCTTGGGATCACTTGTATGATTAGGTTTGGAACTAATCAGATGATGTACTTTTGGAAGGTAGGTGTCCTGGTTTTGACTTTTAATGTGTATCTGTCTCTTGAAAAGGGCTGGGTAAGTAACTGCAGACTGGATTCTTGGTGCACAGAACAGTGAGAGCATGCTCAGAAGCAGCTCCAGCCTCCACTAATATGTCACAGCCTTCAATGGGAGGGGCTGCCTCTAGGCACATAGACAAGTGTGGCCCAGTGGCATGTGTCACTGGAGTCCCAGACCTGGGTGGTATTCCTGTCTCTGCCAGTGACCTGGAGCAAGTTGCTTCACCTCTTTCCACCTAGGTTTCCCCTCCTACCCTTTGTCTGTCTTACCTATTGTAAGCTCTTAGCGACAGGGACACTCACTAAGCACTGGTCTACAGTAACAGGAAGATGGCTGCTGCCACGATCAATCTTCTGGAGTTTGATTTAGCGAGTCTAGATAAGACTCGATAAATCAAACTCAGAGGGTGCCCCCACTGGTGTTTGGTACTTCTCCTTTTGCGGGGAGTAAGGGAAGCTGATGGGAGCATTTGCTCCCAAACCCTCTATACCCCCTTACTTCCCTACTCCAGGTCACAACTCCCTCCCAGACTCTGTACTTGCTCCTACACCCCACTGAGGCCAGAAGCCTCTCTGCACCCTCCCCTGGACTCTGCACCCCAATTCCCTACCCCAGGTTACAACCTCTCCTTCACTCAAACTCCCTCCCAGACCCCACACCCTCTCCTGCACTCTTACCCCTACCCCAAGTTCCCTTCTGCACCCAACATCTGTCCTAGACCCAGCATCTCTTCCATAGAAAAGTGCTGCCCTTGACCACTTACCAAAATCTTGAAGTCTCTCCCTCACCATCAAAAATCATTGCCCACCCTGATCTAGGACAGTGGGGCCCTGATCTCAGCTGTAGCCTGTAGATGCTACCACAATACAAATAAGAAGAGGGGGATTTGTGGTCTGTGATGATTCAGTTCTTTGGCTTCTCGGCCAGCTCTGGCAGGAGGCACGTTCAGCGTCACTTGTGGGGGTGTTTTTGTGATGTGGAGCTACTAGCATCAAGGCGGAGACCGTTATTGATGCTTATTCATTCCCACTGCATCATGGGTAGCGACTGTCCTTGGGGTGGGTGTTGCACCCACCTTGCATATCCCCTGGCACTGGTGTAAATGAAGATGCAAGGTGCAGGGCAATAGAGAAGAGGGCAGGAAGGCATCCATGTGCCACTTCAGGAGGAGCAAAACGATGGTTATAATAGTTACTAACCTCTTTTTCAGGCCTAGAAAGGTTCAGGGCAGGGGGGAATTGGGCAGGCTGGGGTGTTCTGCAAGGGTGACAGACCCATTGCTTGTGTATCCAGTTACACTGGTCTCTCCTTCCACCTGTGTGTGCTGGGACATTCCCGAGTGCATTGCCCCAAAGTGCTGCCTTGACACACGTCCTTCGTGCGCTCTGCCTTCTGCTGTGGTCTTGTGGGTCGTTCTCTCACTTGCCCTAGAATTTCCTGCCCCAAACATTGTTGGGCACCACGATAGAGGGGCTGTGCCGACACACTTGGAATGGCAGAGATGCTGCAGTGTGGTCTTGGGGACAGAGTCAGCAGGCAGGTCACAAACTGGTTATAAAACCACAGTTGTCACCTCAGAGATGGAAAAGCCCCAGTGAGAAGCTCTTGTCTGCTCCTTGACACTTCAGCGGCCTGTGCGGGATTGTTCCTGACGTAATTATTTCACTACAGCAGCACCTACGGGCCACAGCCTAGCTCAGAACCCCGTTACGCTACACACCGTAAATGAACAACAGTAAGGGACAGTCCTTGCTTTGCGGAGTTCATCACCCAAATGGGCAAGGCAGAACAAGGGTGGGAGAAGGAACAGTTTATACCCGTTTCACAGATGACCACTGAAATGTAGTGAGATCAAGTGATTTGGGCCAGGTGTTGGTGGCAGAGTCAGGAATTAAGCCCAAGTCTCCCAAATTCCTGTCCAGTGATGTAACCACAACACTATCCAGTTTATTTGCTAGTGCTGTGTCTTGTTAGGTGTTCATTGTCTGGGCCTTGGGGTTTCTGCCACCGTCCTTTTGAGAAATTGTTGCCATGTCAGACTTCCTGGCTGTAGTTCTCATGCACAAGAACTAGGATTCCAAGAGCAGTGAAGAAAAATAAATAAATAAAACACGAGGTCTTCACTTTAATTTCCATTAGCTGAGGGTTTTCTGTTTCTTTCTCTGCTGATGGTATGTGTCCTAGCAGACATGCTGCTGAACTATTTAAGTTATTCATGATGCAGCACAGAGAAGTTCCTGGCCTGGAGATGAATTCTGGGCCATCTATCAAGCAAGTTTTCTTTTTATTTTTGTGTGAATATTTGAAAATAACGTAACAGTCTGTGCTGTCTGGAAGATTATTTAATATAGCGTAGGGATTCTCAGAGGGGTCTCAGGATTACCATCACAGTCCCGCTTTTATGAGGTTTCTAGCTGGGTCCCTACATGGTTCTGAAACTGGTAAAAGACAATATAGTAATTTGTTGCTGTGGGGTTCTTGTTGTTGGAAATGGGATGTAGAACCTTTCATCTCCGAAGTCCGCAGTTGGAATCCAATCCACAGCAGTATTGACTAACTCACTGGAGAAATTAGGGCTCTTGCCTGGTGACCTCGAATTAATTCCCTGCTCCTCCACAGACTTCCCGCATGACCTTGGGCAAATTACTTAGCCTTTCCATGCCTCATTTCCCTCTTTGTCAAATGGAGAGGTTCATGCCTCACCTGGTGGTTGTGAGGATGAAAAGATTGTAAGGTGGTCAGATATTGTAGTAAAGAGCAGGGCCATATAACTACCTAAGAGAGGTCACAAAATAGACATTAGGTCTGTGTGAAATGAGTTTGGTGGATTCTACTTCCTGGTGGAAAGTAGTCCATTTGGAAATGACCAACTCCAATTGGGGGGAGGGATAGCTCAGTGGTTTGAGCATTGGCCTGCTAAACCCAGGGTTGTGAGTTCACTTCTTGAGGGGGCCATTTTAGGGATCTGGGGCAAATCTGTCAGGGATGGTACTTGGTCCTGCTGTGAAGGCAGGGGACTGGACTCAATGATCTTTCAAGGGCCCTTCCAGTTCTAGGAGATAGGTATCTCTCCATATATAAATTGGTAGCCTTGTGGGCAATCTCAATAAAGAGATCTTAGATACTAGGGATATGAGTGGCTACGTATACACTGCAGGCTTTTTGCACAAGAATGCCTGTCCTTGCACAAATACTTGCAGAGTCTATACTGCATGCGTGTTCTTGCGCAAGTAAATTTACAGTACAGCGTTGGAAAACAGGGCTTCTTCCAGAAGAGTTATTCCTATTCCCACGAGGAATAAACCCTCTTGCGCAATAGCTCTTGCACAAGAAGGCAGTGTAGACAGGCAACATGAATTTCTTGCGCAAGAAACCCGTATGGCTAAAATGGCCATCAGAGCTTTCTTGCGCAAGAGAGCGTCCACACTGCCATGGACACTCTTGCGCAAAAGCACATCTCTTGTGCAAAAGCTCATGGCAGTGTGGACGCACTCTTGTGGAAGACCTTTTGCACAAGAACTCTTCCGCAAAACTGTTCTTGCGCAAGAAGCCTGCAGTGTAGACGTAGCCTGAGAGGCCAAGTTACTCCTCCTGCCCTTAATAAGAGGTGGAGGAGCACTGACAGAGGGTGTATGAAAGACACTTACACCACTGTTGCCATTGTTATACCTGTTCCACGGACAAATAAAGGACGAGAATTACAAAATCAGCTGCTGAGAAGCTGTTGGTCTGCCTGGTTTGATGCTATGGGATTAAAAAGGACCAACTCATCGATTTCCCCACTTTTGTCATTCAAGGAAACTGTGACCTCAGTCACTGGACTGAATCATATGTTCTGCTCCTTTGTGTTTCTCTTTTTATTCCGGACCCAAGCATCCTGTCCCCTTTTCCCTGCTGTGTTGCAGGCATGCGACCAAACAGGCGCTATGATCTTTTGATGTCTGGAACATTGCATAGATTGTTTGGTTTTTTTGCTGCTGCTCTTGATTTTTATTTACTAGAAGATTTACCCGGCATGGCTCAGGTCCTTGCTTTAAATCATTTTTGCTTTTTGGAAAAGAACATGAAAATGGACATGCTTCATTTGAAGCATGGCTCTGGGGTGGGGCTGGGGATGTGGGGTTCAGGCTGCCTGGTGGAGAAAGGACTTTCCCAGCCCCTCTCATGGCAGCAGCATGGGGCCAGGTGAGAAGTGCCTCTCCATGGCCGCTACAGCTCCACCGGGCACAGCCAGGGGACAGGTGCAGGTCCCGGTTCGTCTGCCCCCTGCACTCCCCAGCCAGAGTGAGGAATGCAGCAAACTGCACTTCCCCTTTGTCAGGGAGTCAGGGGAAACCGCCAGCAATATTCCTGTACCAATCAGAGGGGGAGGGAAGCTTCAGCCTCCTGGCCCTTCCTGAAGCGCGCCTTGGGGGTGGGAAGGTTGGGGCTGGCGCAGTCCCAGATGGGGGGAGGAATGGGACACATCCTCAGACAGCCCCTTTCACCTTTCTGGTGATTCTGGGGTTTTTTCGGTTTCATAAGCAGCAATCCCGTTCCAGGCATATCCCGTTGTCCTGGCACAACTAAACCCTTACCTTGCTTTCAGTCCTGAGACGAGGAAGCTGTATATCAAATGTGGCGGTCCTGGCTCTCATGAGTTAGGAGTTCCTGACCAGACAGACAGACAAAGTCTCTCAAATACACAGTAGATTATTATCCAAATTGTCGCTAAAACACTTAGGAAGTAATTTTATTAGCACTTTGAGTCTGCCCCCTCTTTGTATGTTGAAAGCAATCTACAAACATGAGCTGATTAATTCTCTCAGCATCTCTGTCAGGCAGAGTGAGCATGAGTATCCCTTTTTACAGAGAAAGAAGTGACTTATTATTCAAATCCATGGAGTGACTCAACGTCCGGTCGCCTCTGAATAGAACTCCGGGCTTGCAATGTTGGGCTCATTCCTCCCCATCACACTGCTGTCTGCTTAAACATTCTCCATGAAGCGATCTCAAAGCACTTAATGATTTAAAGGGGTCATTGACTTTCAGGTGGCACTTGGGCTGTGCCGCAAATGGCAGAGGATCCAGAAGGAGGGAGAAAGCCGCAGGCTACGAGGGGGTGCGGTGGTTGAGACAGCAAGTTTCTAGTTGGTCAAAAAGAGCCTTGTTTGTACACGGGATGTTTTGCCAGACTCCCCTTCTGCGTCTCTTTTGTTAGAACAGACAGTATTGAAGGGAACCTATTGTAGCAGATGGAAGCAGAGCAAACAGATAAGTGTTCCTGATGTTCATGAACCAGCAAGCCATCGGAACAGCAATTAATTCGCTGACATGTCTTTCTTTAGAGGCCGAGGTGGTATTTGATCATGGAGCCTGGAAAACTTGCCCTCCACTGTGCATCTCCAGACAAAGCCCTTTTGACTTGTTTTTCACCGAGGGTCTGATCTAGGGAGATGCTTAGCAACTTGTGGGATCCAAGGGCCAAGGCAATTTTAGCCCTAACGCCTCCTAAATGCAGCTACCGTTAAAAAGCTGGTGGGTAGGAGGGCAGCAACAGGAAAGAGGAGAAAAGGCCAAGAAAGGGATTGTGGCATTCTATGCAATGTACAGAAATACAGAGCGTTTGGCCTCCACTTATCCTGGCCACCTGAGCGAATTAGCTCTGTATGTCGTGCAGGCATGTGTTCTGTTCTTACATCAAAGAATATAAAGCCCAAAGGCCAGACGAACAATAGATGCAGCCTTGACAACTGATTTTCACTGCATTGCTGAATCCACCGCCTTTGTCAGAGGATGAACAAGTTTGTTAGCAATAACTCCCCCTCCTCCCACCTACACTCTCCCTTGGGTTTTGCTGGGGGCTCTGTAAATCATCTTTACTTTTGCTAAGAAAAGATTGACTTTATCAGATGAATATGGATTGCCGAGCGTTTGCAAGCAAAGCAAAGCTCCAGGCATGTGAATGTGAAGATCCTGTTTCTCTTTCTAGACAAATCTTAAGAGCAAATTGAGTTGGCAAAAGCTCTCATTCACAGCTTCCTTGTAATTGTTGTTCACTTGCAAATAATCCATCCATATTTTAGGGACTAATTCTGCTACCGGGACTAATTTCGCCTTGTACATTACCAAGGGCCTGATCTAAGCTTCATTGAAGTTAGTGGAACGACCCCCAGTGATTTGAATGAGTTTTGGATCAACTCCTAAATGAACAGCTCCATTCATTTTTATGGGACTACTCAGATGGTAAGATCCTCCTGAATGCAAGTCAGGATGGCAGAATCAGGCTTAACATAGTTTAGCTAGCTTCAGAGGGGTACCAAGTTAGTCTGTAACAGGAAAAACTTAAAAACAACGAATAGTTTAGTAGCACCTTAAAGAGTAACAAAACATGTAGATGGTATGAGCTTTCGTGGGTACAACCCATACTGAGTTTCTAACCTTCCTTTTTCTATAGAGGAGCTCCGAGCACTTTGAGAATAAATTAAGCTCATGACACCTCTAGAAGACAGGGAAATATCCCCATTTTATTGTTTGGGGGCAGTGTTGACACAGAGGTTAATGAACTTCCCCAAGGTTACACGACGAATCCGTGTCAGGGATGGGCATAAAACCCACAAGCCCTGATAGCTATTCCTTTGCTCCAAACACCAGTCCCCCTCCCCAGTATTTCCTCCAAGTCAGTAATGCCAGAGGCTTTGCCAAGCACGGAGTTAAAAACAGTGGGTATAGATTGCAGTTTAAGAAGTCCTAATGCTCCATAATCATCCGACTCATCAGAAAGATGAGGTAGAGCCCTTCACTGCACAATGTTACAGTCATTTATTCCTGCAAAGCCGGCTCTTCTACCAAGGTGGGTGACATCTACTAATAGTTCCTAAACTTGGGAGACTCAGAGCCTACCTTTGGCCAAAAGAGAATCTGTGCTCCTCGCAGCTTGTGCGCATCCTGGTCAGAGCTGGCGACTTCAGCACGCCCAGGGTAGACATTCTTCTACTCCAGCTAGTCTCCAGCCTGCTTGGGAAACCAAAAACGTTAGGTTGGAGATCTGAGCGCCTGATGATTCCTAGTGAGGAAGGGAGATAATCAGCAGTGCAATTGTTAGCCTGACTGTTGTTAATCTTTAGATGAATGTACTGGAAAGGAAATCCTTATCTGATACCAAGTGCTCATTAATACTTGTCATTAGCTGCAGCGGAAAGGGGGTAACAGTATTGGATAGTCTGATAGGGAGGCTTTAAAGTCAACTCTTGATTTCACTACAGACTGCGTGAAGTTTGGATTTTTCCCACCTACAAATTTATTGGACAGTACTTTACCCCAGTTTCCCTTCCTGCCATGCCCCCTCCTCCCTCCAGTTCAACAAAAGTCAGGAAACTCTCAATCTGGCAGATTTTCTTTCAGAATGATTTTTTTTTTTTCTGGTAGCACTGTTGGTAGAAGCTATTCATCAAAAAGGCTCAAAGATTTTTAATTGTGCCGTAAATTACAACTGTTTGTTGTGAAATGGATGTGCGAGAGAGTGAGAATCCTGAGAACAATAATCTACTGTAGCATTATGTTGCTGGCTCCCAGCCATTTCAATAGAACACAGAAAATAAAATTAAAAAGGTTTATTTTTCTAAAAGAACTTGGTTATATTGTCAAATTTTTCAAATTTTCAGGGGGAGGCTGTCAAGAGTTGGAACAAAACCAAGACAGTTGTTACAGGAATTTCTTCTTTGTTGAAAATGGGGCTTTTGGTAACTGACATTCTTTCAAGAAAATAACAACAAATGGTCTGGTAGCACTTTATAGTCTATAACAGTGGTCCCCAGTGCGGTGCCTGCGGGCGCCCTGGTGCCTGCCAGGGCATTTGTGTGCCCGCCGAGTGACCAGGGCCGGCCCAAGCCATTCTTGCAGCCTGGGCACGCGGCGCATGTGTGGCCCCGCCCCCGGGCGCCCGGCAGCCCCAAAAGGTTGGGGACCACTGGTCTATAAAGTGCTACCAGACTATTTGTTGTTTTTTTCTGTAACAGACTAACTCGGCTACCCCCTGAAGTTTCAAGAAAATGACCTTGAGGGGACAAACAAGGGTTAATTTAGAAGCCGCAGGAATGAAAATGATTGTTTTTAAAAGCACCACAAACATTTTTGCTGTTCCCCTCTCCTTTTGCAAGTAGAATTTTTAAAGGCACTTAAGTTTCATTTTCAGAAGCGAGATAGAGTATCTCGGTGAAAGTAACAGGATTTGGGCATCTGTGTGTCTAAGTCACTTCTGAAAATGAGACATAGTCTTCTAAATTACACAGTTGCTTTTGAAAAATGTACATACATACACACTCTCTCTCTCTCTCTCTCTCTCTCTCAGGCACCTTTTAGCAACTCCAGACTCAGCTGTGCCAGGCAATACTGGCCGGAGATGAGCAGGACAGGCTACAGTGTCATGTGATGAGTGACAGTGCTTGTAGGGTCAGGATCTATAATTGTTACTCACAGGGTGTCCTGTTGTAGCCTCTGGGCTTACTACTCACATGTAAAGATCACACAGGATCAGACCCCTCTTGTGGTAGCTGGTTAGAGAGGAAGGAGGTACAGAATGTTTTAAAGATGGTGGTGGATGTGTAGGATCAACTGCAGTGGGAATAGTGAAACATGGGAACTGGGGATTATGTGCATGAGAAGCTGGATATGAGTCAACAGTTGGTTCTTCGCTCATGGCACATTAGGGTGCATTAGAAGGAGCATTGCCAGCAGATCTAGAGAAGTGATTATTCCCCTTTGTCCAGCACTAGTGAGGCCATATCTGGAGTATTGCGTCCAATTCTCCCCCGCCGCATTACAGAAAGGCTGTGGATATATTGGAGAGAGCCCAGTGGAGAGCAACAAAAATGATTAAGGGGCTGAAGCACATGACTCATGAGGGGATGAGAGATTTGGGTTTGTTTAGTCTGCAGAAGAGAAGAGTGAGGGGGGATTTGTTAGCAGCCTTCAACTTCCTGACGGGAGGTTCCAAAGAGGAAGGAGAGAGGCTGTTCACAGTAGTGGCAGATGACAGAATGAGGAGCAATGATTTCAAGTTGCAGTGGAAGAGGTCTAGGTTGGATATTGGGAAGAAATTTTCACTAGGAGGGTGGTGAAGCACTGGGATGGGTTACCTACGGAGGAGGTGGAATCTCCATCCCTAGAGGCTTTTAAATCCCGGCTTGACAGAGCCCTGGCTGGGATGATTTAGTTGGGATTGGTCCTGCTTTTACCAGGTGGTTGGACTCTGACCTCCTGAGGTCTCTTCCAATGCTATAATTCTGTGAACTCTCAGAAAGCACTGGATGTGCGGCTGTACTGGATCCCTGCCTTTCTAGAGGTCTGATCACATGCTCTGAGCTCTTAACGGAGCTGTGTCCTAGGCGTCGGGCACCAAGCTGAGAGTCAGGAATGCCTGGCTTTAATGATATTTATCCCTCCTTTTGTGGGCTGGTGTAGAGCAAACTGAAGCAACAGAAAGACTCCTCTTGATTTGACAGGTTCCCCAAGGGTCTGGGTTTTTTTCCTGCAAGTGCTGAACACACACAGCTGCAGTTGGAATGCTGGGTTCTCGTGATCTCTGCAAATCCAGCCCTCATCCTCTTCCTTAGTTTCCCCATCTCTAAAATGAGACGGATGCACCAATATCTGCCTGTAGGAATGTTGCCAGAGTTATGAAATGCTCAAAGGAGCAAGAGTGACAGCTATTCCCAACAAGGCAGAGATTACCCAAAAAGTTCTTGCAAAGTATAGGAGACCATTTTTTATTCCAGAAGGTGGAGACGGTTACTAGGGTAGATGCTGTTGTAGATTTGATTTTGACTAATGGGGAGGAACTGGTTAAGAATCTGAAAGTGGAAAGCAGTTTGGGTGAAGGGGATCATGATATGATAGTGTTCCTGATGATAAGGAATGATAGGAGGGAGAACAGTAAAATAAAGACAATGGATTTCGAGAAGGCAGACTTAAGCAAACTCAGGGAGTTGGTAGGCTAAGATCCCATGAGAAGCAAGTCTAAGGGGAAAACAGTTCAAGGGAGTTGGCAGTTTCTCAGAGACATTATTAAGGGCAGAAGAATAAACTATTCCACTGCATAGGATGTATAGCAAGAGACAATGCTGGGTTAACCAAGAGATCATCCGTGATCTAAAGATTAAAAAAAAGAGACTTGCAAAAAGTGGATTAATATAAACAAATAACACAGGTAGGGGGAAAACTAGAAAGCCCAAGGCACACAACCAGTCCAAAGCTAGAGACATAAAGTGTTGTAAAAAGAATACTTTCTACAAATATATTGGAAGCAACAGGGAGAACAAGGACAGGGTAGGGCCCTTATTCAATGAGGACGGGGGGAGGGGATTACAGAAAATGTACAGCAGAGATCCTTAATGACTTCTTGGCTTTGGTTTTCACCAAGAAGGTTCATGGTAATTGGACACCTCACATAGTGAATGCCAGTGAAATGAGCTAGGATCGGAGGCTAAAATAGGAAAAAAAGTTAAAAATTACTTAAACAAGTTAGATGTCTTCACGTCACCAGGGCCTGGTGAAATGCATCCTAGAATACTCAAGGAGATGGCTGAGGAGATATCTGAGCCATCAGTGATTGTCTTTGAAAAGTCATGGAAGACAGAAGAGATTCCAGGGGACAGGGAAAGGGCAAATATAGTGCCCATCTATAAAAAGTGGAATAAAGACAACCTAGGGAATTAGACAGTCATCTTAATTTTTGTACCAGGAAAGATAATGGGCCAATTAAGCAATCAATTTGCAAACAACTAGAAGATAAGGTGATAAGTATCAACATGGATTTGTCAAGAACAAATGGTGTCAAATCAGCCTGATAGCTTTCTTTGAGAGGGTAAGAAGCTTTGAGGATGGAGATGGGGGGGAAGGTAGCCATGGTATACCTTGACTTAAGTAACTCATTTAATACTGTCTTACGTGACCATCTCATGAAAAAACTAGGGAAATGCTACCTGCATGAAGCTACTATCAAGTGGGCACGTAACGGATTCGATCACCATTCCTGGAGAGGCGTGCCAGTGGTTGACAGTCGTGCCGGAGGAACATAACGAATGTGGTCTTGCAGGGACCAGTTCTGCATCCAGTTCTGTTCAATATCTTGTCAGTGATTCAGATAATGGCATAGAGAGTACGCTTACAAAGTTTGGGAGGGGCTGTAGGTGCTTTGGAGGGTAGGATTCAATTTCAAAGTGGACCACTGTGGTCAGGGGCAGTTCTCGATGCCTCTGCCTGCTCCCCCCTTCCCGAGCCCACCGTGGACAGGGGCAGCTTCGGATTCCCAGGCCCACAGTGGACAAGGGCTGCTCCAGAAGCCCAGGGCAGACCCTGTGTGTGGCGGGGCCCCTCCAGGCTGGAGCAGCACCCTGCCTAAAGTGGGTGGGGAGCTCCTCCAGCCCCCACCACTTAACCAGAGATGTTGCTTACCAGTTAACCTTTCACATCCCTACAGTCTAATACTCCGCATTTGCTTGCACTGGTCTGTTCCATTCATTGCTACAGCAAAGGTCAGAAGCATTTTGCTGTCTTGACTTTCCACCATATGCCAGGATCTCTTGACTTTCCCTAGTGGGAACCCAGATGTCAGCTGAGCTATGGTGGTTTTGTCGACAGCTCTGTACATCAGGGCTTCTCAACTATGGAAGCCCAGGGGCCACGATGATACTCACAGCACATGCCGAGGGCCGCAACTTAAGTGTGGTTGCATATACGTGCAAAAATATATGCAACTAGCTTCTTTCACACTGATGGGCATGAATACAAAGCACTTTCCACAATGCCCCGGCGCTCCCGGCATCTCCTCCCTGGGGGCTAGAAACGCGGACACCCTGTGCCCGTCTATTCCAGCCCGCCTGTCTGCTTGCGTCTTTCAGTGCTTACCTCGCCTGGGAGATGCCTCGCCATAGTGGAGCGTGTTCCCAGTGGAGGCCATGTTCAAAGGATCCCACCCGCGGGCCATGTGTTGAGTCCCACGTAAACCCAAACTGCACTGTTGGCCGCAAACAAACGGGCTGTGGACCACATGCGGCCCACGGGCTGCAAGTTGAGTAGCCCTGCTCTACATCTTCAACTCCTCTCAGAGAACTTCTTTTTTGGTGGGGGGGAGCTGTAAAAAATCAACCTTAATGCAGTCGCTTTGGCTTTGCATAGCTCTTAAGGTGAGAAGGGACTGTTTTGACCATCTCGCCTGACCGCCTGTGTAACACAGGGCAGAGAACTTTGCCCAGGGTGCCTGTGTCTGGGACAGTAACTTGTGGTTGAGAGTGTTGCTTCTAAGAAGTCATGCTACATTTTGTCATTTGTTTCAAATGTGCCTCTATTGAATCATATAATTTAGGACTAGATCTCAATGACTAGGTACTGTGGCAATCAAGTGGTCCATGAGACACATGGGTCCAGACATGCACATGACCCAGTTAAAATGCAGCTGTGCTGCTTATACATGAGACACAAGGTAGGTGAGGTAAGTTAAATCCACATGGTAATTGAAAGACTAGTCCGGTTTCACTTAACCTCTTCCGAGTGGAGCAATGATCCTTTTCCTCCTCTATGATTGGATAGTTTCCTTTTAACTTTTGTGCAGACCCAAGAAGCACCCGTAAGGTCTGGAATTCTCTTGAAATGATTTTAAATGGCTAAAATATCTGAATTTCTGTGTTGCGTCCCTCTTGCCCCAGTTTGCTTCTTTCCCTACTGTTGTAAATTGCACAAAGTGTGGGGAGGGTGAGAGATGGACATTTTATAATTGCACAGCTATTGTGGGAGAACAAAAGATGGCCCAGCCTTTTACTGAATCTTTTATGACTTGTAGAATCATTTGTTGTTAGGTTTGTTTGGTTTTCTTTTTCCCCTTAGATCTGCCAGAGGCACAAAAAAAGCAGCATAATCAATTTCAAAAGCAACAGAATCTAGGTTTTGGAATTGCTGGCTTGTTTTTGTAGTAGATAATAATTTGAGAGGTTTTCATAATTTAATCAGATCTTATTCATTACTGCATTATACCAGGTACAGGACATTAGTAACTGACATGCTGTTTTAATTTCAAGTATGTCTGAAAGGGTTTAGAGTGACAGGATGTTGGATACTAGGGCAAACTTCATACTTCTGTCTTATTTATAATTTACAACAAACCTTTATCTGATAACCAGTGTAAAGATTGGGGGCTGATGAGCTGAGTAGTAAACCTACCTTTCTCAAAAGGTATTTTTAAATGTGTTTTCACTAGGGATGTGAAAGTGTGACTGTGTACACAGTTAACTGATAAGCCGGTTCATGGTTTACGTTCAGGCTCCCACTATGCACGGGGAGCTGACTTAAAAGCTGGCTCCCTGCACACACCAGCTCCTGGGGAGCTGCCTGCCGCCCTCTCTGTATCAGAGGCAGCAGCACAGGGTGGCAGATGGGAGCCGCTATGTGCAGGGAGCCATCTTAAAAGCTGGCTCCTGGGGAGCCAACTGCCACCTGGCGTGTAATTGCTAACATTTTCAGCGGTTACACGTTTACTTAATTACACACATTCTAACATCCCTAGTTTTCATCATCTAAACACTTGATCCAAAGGAAAATATGGGGCCACTTTTTTTGCGGGTCTAGACTGGCACAACTTCATTGATTTAAATGAAGATTTATCAGGTTATAATTGCAGAGAATGTAGCCGGGATTACACTGTTTTTCCCAGTGGTCATATCTCCGGGGAACTGCGTATTTCTCATTTCCACCTATGTTTTCTTTCATCACACCCTGTTTCCCAAATAGTAAATAATGCAATGTATTGCACCTGCCAGATTGCAGCTTTTGAGCTCTCATAGTCTTAGCCAGAAAAGTAACTCTGTAGGACTGGCTCCTCTTGATCCCCTCTGGCATGCCTTTGAATCCTATCCACAGAATATTATTCCTGTTAGCCCAGCAGAGTCTGAAGCTACAGAAGAGTGCCCTAGATTCTCCCTTGCACATCATTCGGAGCAGTTGTCCTCAAGCTGTGGATAGAAAGAAGGGGTGATAAAAGAACCCTCTTTTCTTTTCTTTTTTCTTTTCTTTTCTTTCGATCCTAGGTAGATTTGTGCAAGGCCAACAGCGAGGAAAAAACATGCCTTGACTTCGAAATGGAGCATAGTTTCCCTGGCACCATTTGAAAGATGATAAATGCATCAGTAGCCTGGATCATAAACTTATGGCTCATTAGATAAGTGCGCTGTTGCAAAGAAAAGGCGAGTGTGGCTAATGAGCTCTTGAACTACACATGTCAAAACCATAATGGGTCTGCAGTGACACACTTTGTGTGTTTGGGCAGCTTGTCTCTTGTCATGCCCTGTATTTGTTCTGGGCAGGTTGGGTTTTAGTGAGCATGAACCCCAGGGACCAGATGAGGCATGAGTGCAGGAGATGGCTCTGATTAGGCTGTCTGGAAAGAACACCTAGAGGTGCAAATTGTTCTTATCAGCCTCTTGTAACTTGAACAATCTAATTCACTATTTTTTCTTTTTCTTTTTTTTTTTTTCTTTCCCCCCCTCCATCCCTCTCCCCCCCCCTTCCGTTATTTATTCTTGGATCTGGACTTTTAATACTCCAGTCACCTGAAGAAGTGGGTTGTGCCCAGGACAGTTCATGATACCATCTACATGTGTTGTTGGTCTTTAAGGTGCTGCTAAACTATTGGTTGTTTTTTTAAGTTTTACCACATTGTAAGTGAGCTGTGATGACTCAGTAGGGAGGCTGGTCAAGGCTTGGAGAACTGGCTTCCGTTCCTTGCTTTGTCACCGACTTCATGTGTGACCTTGACCATGTTACTTAAGGTTTGTCTACTCAGAAATACTCAGCAAAGTTAATCAAAATTAACTAAAGGTGCACAATTTAAAATGGGTTAAACTGCGTGAAAGTTCTTTATGGACTTTCTCATCTTGGATTTAAGTGGCCTTAATTCGGTGTAGCATAATTCACTTCATTCACCTCAGTTTCCGGTCTGTAAAATGGGGATAAGAGCATTGCCCTACCTATCAGGTATGTTATGAAGTGCTCAGATACCACAGTAAATGGGGGGCGGGACCATATAAATATCTGAGAGATGATTGAATAGGCCATGGCAATTTGGGATACTTGTTTGAAGTATTCACTTTAATTTATCTGCTGTAAAAGGAGGAAGGTGGAGCTAAAACTTGAGGTCCAGGTATTCCAAAAAAATCTGCACTGGACAAGTGACTGGAATTTGATAAGCATCTTCACCCACACCTTCCATTCACTGTTTTCTTCATAGTAGAAAGTGTTCACCATTGTTATTAATGGAAACTGCTGGGTGTTAGAAAAATCAGGCTGCTTTCTTGGGATGGCTGTAGAGCTGATCTCCTGTGAAAATCCTGTCTCTGTTTTCTTCCAGTGCTGTAACCATGGCATATGACAGTTGTCTCATCAACTGCACTTGGCACTTGTAGCGCCTTCATGTGAAGATCACTCAAAGAGCGTTAATTAAAGTGCTTGACACTTTTGCCAGGCAGGGACAGATGCCAGGAGTGGAAAAGGGCCAATAAAGTGCCCATCGATTAAAAAGGGGAATAAGTATAGCCCTGTGAGGATACAAAATTTTGTCTCCGCATCCACATCTGTACCTGCAAAAATAATCCGCAGATATCCACATCTGTGGATTTAAAGCAGCTATCTGCAAATTTGCAGAGTCCTAGATACAAAACTTATACCCCCATCTGTATCTGCAAAAATGAGCCACGGATATCCTGCATCCAGGGATATGGATACCTGTGGATATGTGCAGACTTGCAGGGTTCTAGGAATAAGGTCAACTCAGGGAGTTATAAACCAGTCAGCTTAATTTATGTACCTGGAAAGATAATGAAGCAAATGATTAAAGAATCCACTTGCAAATATCTAGACGATAAGGTGCTAAGTCACAGTACCATGGATTTGTCAAGAACAAATCATGTCAAACCAACCTGATAGCTTTCTTTGACAGGATAGCAAGCCTGGTGGATAAGGGGGAGGGTGGTAGATGTGGCATACCTAGACTTTAGTAAGGCATTTCATACAGTCTCGCAGGACTTTCTCATTAATAAAGTAGAGAAATGCAGCCTAGATGGAGCTACGATAAGGTGAGCACATAACTAGGGTCCTACTCAATTCAGTCCATTTTGGTCAGTTTCATAGTCATGGGATTTTTAAAATGGTAAATTTCATGATTTCAGATCATGAAAATCTGAATTTTCGTGGTGTTGTCTTTTTAGGGGTTCTGACCCAAAAAGGAGTTGTGCAAGGGTCACAAGGTTACTGCAGGAGGGAGTTGCGATATTGCTACCCTTACTTCTGCACAGCTGTTGGCAGCAGCTTTGCCTTCAGAGCTGGGCAGCTGGAGAGCAGTGGCTGCTGGCCAGGAATCCAGCTCAGAAGGCAAAGCTCCTGCCAGCAGCTGTGCAGAAGGAAGGATGGCCTAGTATGGCGTTGCCACCCTTACTTCTGCACTGCTGCCTGCAGAGCTGGGCCCTTAGTCAGCAGCCAACACTTTCTGGCCACCCAGCTCTGAAGGCAGCCGTACAGAAGTAAGGGCGACGGAGATGGTATTGCCACCCTTACCTCTGCACTGCTGCTGGCAGGGCGCTGCCTTCAGAGCTGGGTGTCCAGCCTACATTCCAACCTCCACTCTCCAGTTGCCCAGCTCTGAAGGCAGTGCAGAACTAAGAGTGGCAGCACCATGACCCTCTTAAAATAACCCTGTGATCCACCTGCAACTCCCTTTTGGGTCAAGACACCCAATTTCAGAAATTCTGGTCTCCCGTGTGAAATTTGTGTAGTTCAGGGAAAAACCACACAAAAAGCCAGATTTGATAGGAGGACACCAAATTTCACGGTCCATGACTCATTTTGCATGGCTGTGAATTTGGTAGGGCTTTATACATATCTGGTTGGAAACCTGTTCCCAGAGAGTTGTTATCAATGGTTCACAGGCACGCTGAAAGGGCATAGTGAGTGTAGTTCTGTAGGGATCCATTTTTGACCGGTTCTGTTCAATATCGTCATCAGTGATTTAGATATTGGCAGAGCGAGTACGCTTATGAAGTTTGCAGATGATACCAAACTGGGAGAGGTTGCAAGTGCTTTGGAGGGTAGGGTCATACTTCAAAATGACCTGGACACACTGGAGAAATGCTCTGAGGTAAAGAAGAAATGCAGTAATGACCAAGGCAAAGTTCTCAAGTTAGGAAGGAACAATTGCACATGTACAACATGGGAGATGACTACCTAAGAAGGGGTCTAGAGGCAAAGCTGAAAGCAAGAGGGTGAGCTCCGGTGTACCACACTAGTAAGAGCCAGCAGGGCACGCTATTTAAAGAGCCGGTGGGGGTACAGTTTGCGATGCATTCTCTCAGCCAGGCTCCTGCTGCTGCAGACTGGTGCTGGTGACCGGGCATGTGCAGCCAAGTGAGATGACAGGCAGGTTAGAAGCCAGGGAGTCGGTCTCATATTGATGCTGGTTTCCCTGCTACAGTGCCCCCACACAGATGGCTCAGAGCTCCCTTGTGGCCAGGTAAGGTTACACAGCCCCAGGGACCTCCCTACACTCTCCTGCCAGCCCTGATTCCTGAACCTGCCACACATCTCCAGCCCCCTGCTCTGAGCCCCTGCACGAGCCCCACCCTTTGCCTTTACTCTTGCACCCCCCCTTTCCCTGAGCCCGCCACCTCTCCCCTGACTTCTGCATCTCCTGCCCCCTGTCCTGAGCATCCCCCCATCCTAACCCTCCACCCCTTACCCTGACTTCTGCACGTCCCACACACACACACACAGGTCCATGTCCTAAGCCTTCTCATACCTGCACATACTCCAATGGGGATAAAACTGCATTAACAACAGAACATGAGATTTATTGATTTAATTGCATATATTTTACATTCACATTTGACATCACACACCCTCTTCAGGTTTCAGTTTTTACTTGCTGTCAGGTGGAATAGGTTCACTTCTGGTCTGATGTGGTGTAGCAGTCCTGTCTGGGCCTCATTCAAATAGATGGTAAAGGTGGATCCCCTTGCGGAATTATAGCAGTTCTATATTCAGTGTATAAATAGATTGGGACAACCTCCCCCAGCCTTATTAGATTCCTCTGCCGGGTCATTTGTGCAATTTACAGTAGAAAGTGAGTGGGGAAAAAACTGCCTCCTAAAAAGATGCACTTTCAACAAATGGGTCTGTTGAAACGTAAATGTGCGGAAATGGGGGACCGTTAGTCAGAAAGAATGGGAACAAATGAAGAAGCTGAAAGTCATCCCCATGGAAGAAATGCTGATGCTTTTACACCTTGGTCATGTGAGCTGTCACAAAGAGTGGAGATAAATGAAATTGTGGAATTGCTGCTGGGGAAGCAAATTCAGATTCAACGGTAACCTGCTGTGGGGTCAAAAATGCAATTTGAGAACTTCAAAAATAAAAACTGCTGGCTTTTTGCTTCAGGTGGTAAACTCAGGTGCACAGTATGTCATGACAATATCCAATTTGAAGCTGCATTCTGCAAGAGGGGTTAATAACTCTCTAAACATGGGGTCTTGCGAAATATCCTCATACAGAAAGAATAAAGAGCCAGAGGCTTCAAGTTAAGTGTCTAGGGGTGGAAGTAGGAAGGGTAGGGGAGGGTTGTGATATGACAGTACCTGTAAGAAACTTAGTTACTTTCACCTCTGCCCCTCTCAGAGGGGAGCAGGTTGCGATAAAATTTCTTATAGGTACTGTCCTAAGTTACTTTCACCCCTGTCTAGGGGGTCATAGTGCACCACAACTTAAATATGAGTCAAGAGTCTGACACTGTTGGAAAAGAAAGAGAGAAAGAAAGACATGATTCTGGGATGCATTAACAGGAGTGCTACATAGTCCTGTCTTTTGTTTTAACAGGAGTGTTGTGAGCAAGACACGAGAAGTCATTCTTCTACTCTGCTCCGCACTGATTAGGACACAACTGGAGCATTATGTCCAGTCCTGGGCACCACATTTCAGGAAAGATGGGAAATTGGAGAAAGTCCAGAAAAGAGGGGGGAAACCCCCCATGATTAAAGGTGTAGAAAACATGATTTATGAAGAAAGGTTGAAAGAATTGGGATTGTTTAGTCTGGAAAAGAAAAGAGGGGACATAACAGCTTCCCAGTATCTCAAAGGTTGTTAAAAGGAGGAGGGAGAAAAATTATTCTCTTGGACCTTTGATAAGAGAAGCAGTGGGCTTAAATTGCAGCAAGGGAGGTTTAGGTTAAACATTAGGAAAAACTTTCTAATTGTCAGGGTGGGTAAGCACTGGAATTAATTGCCTATGGAGGTTGGAGATCTCTAAGAGCAGGGTTAGAGAGACACAGGGATGGTCTATGGTGCTTGGTCCTTCCATGATTGCAGGGGAGTTGGTCTGAAGACCTCTTGAGGTACCTTCTATGATTTCTAATATTCCCCACTTTAAAGGTGGATGAATGGTCTACACACACAGTTAGCAGTGTGCATTTTCCAACTCATTTAAACCAGAGGAAAACCACGTCCTCTTAATTTGATTTAAAATCTAATTTATATCGGTTTGGCTTGAGTCTGTAAATTTAAACAGATGTATCGAAACAGTAAAGATAAATGAAGATGAGTGAGTTTTAAATTAAGAGTGTTTGCACAGGGTTCTGCACCAGTTTTATTCATGGATTTTAGTTAAACTGTTGCAGGTCTGTAGACTAGGGATGTGAACGATTAGTCGACTATCCAATAAGCAAATGCTTATCGGATAGTCAACAGGCTAGTCGACTAGGTGCTTCCCCCCACCCACCACTGCCTCTATCGGAAAGAAACCGCACATTGGGGGGAAAGAGGAGGGGGTACTTCAAAGCGGAAGTGCCGCATGGAGCCTGGGGCCAGACACCACATGCAGCCTAAGCGCTCTCACCTTTGAAGTGTAGCAACAGTCCTAGGGCTGTTGCTACACTTAAAAGGCAGAGGCGCCCTATCAACTAATCGAATAGTGGATGCAAAGTGCATCCACTATTCGATTAGTCAGTTACTCCAAATGTAACATCCTTACTGTAGACAAGGCCTTAAGCCAGAGTCACAAGGCGAGTCAGTGGCCGAGTTGGGAGCAGAACCCAAGAGTCGTGACTGTCCTTGGCTTTGGTGGCCAGCTGACCCCATTTCCTGTGCATCACACGTTGTTGTACAATAATGTCTCACAGGAGACAGGACATATTATTACTCTGTAACCTGCATGACGTTACTGCACAGATACCGAGATCAGTGGTCTCTCTCGTATAGCATCCCTAGTCTTTATTTAGCGAGGGGGTTTTCTTTTTATCTCCTCTTTCTTTCCCCGTTAGTGTGACATGCTGGTGGCATGAACATCATTGTGCTGTTCCTTCAGAAGGATATCTGGGAACAGGACAGAGCTTGTTCTAGGGTGTCACGCAGGCATTCTTATTCTGCGGTTGACCTGCGACCGTCCTAAATTCAGCATTGTTAGCCAGTGTTTGTTCTCTCCATGGCTTCTAGGCCAAGCTGCGGCTCAGGCAGATTTAACAGGACATCCGTTCACGTCAAAGAAACACAAGGACATGCCATGTCAGTGGAGGAGTCTTGTTTCGCGGTTAGAGCTGGGGTTTAGGGGTTGAGACTTAGGGATCTTACCCCAGCTCTGCTGCTTGGCTCACTGTGCGACCACTAGCCAGTGGCTTCAACCCACGTGGGTTTCATCTTTCTTTTTTTTTTCCCTATCTGGAAGTGGGTGGCATAGGCTTGTGACTTTTGACTGACGTTTGTACAGCGCTTGGAGATCCCAGGATGAAAGGGGCAGCAGAAGTGCAACCTGCAGGCACGCAAAAAGATTAGATGCGTATTCCTGGGACCAGTGCAGCTGGGTGTGCCCTTTAAATCCTGTTGTGGTCAGTGATTTAAATGCTCTGCTAAATCTTCACTAAGCAGCGGACATGATCAGCTGACTCTGGATGAAGGGGTAAACCAACCTACGGAGCCTTTAACTTCTGTCTCCCACTGGGCTCTCTTTAGCAAGCTCCCTTCACTTGAGAATACAGAATCCTATTCTGGAGTGAATCCCTCTCCTGACAGCATCCTCTCTCCATAGGGATCCTAGCTGCGTCCCTCTCCGTGCATGCACCGGCAGAGAATTACTGAGAAGTTTTGCTAACAGTTTATTTCATCCTGTTTCTGTGAAACAGGAAATGTGGCAACGGCTTATGGTTAATAGCTTCTGGTTTTTTTGTTTTTCTTGTACCAGAATTGCAGAAACTTTGCAAAACAGGAGCTCAGGGCAGATTCATGAAGAGCAGGAAAAGGCTTGCAGACCCCAGACTAGACTGCATAGGACTCTTAACAAACGACTGTTGCTGTGATAAAGCTGTTGCTACTGCCGCTGTTGCACCATCCAGACCAATGGGTCCTAGTTGCATTTCAGTTTTAGCTCCCACCCACCTGCATTGCTTCAGTCTGTTTTTTTCACTGTTAAAAACAACAACTCTCATTTCCTAACCGACAGTCCTGATCTGACTTAGCTAGTGGTTCTACGGGTCCAGTTTGTCTCCATCCTTCACAGGCAGCTGGGCAACCAGCCCAGCTCACTTTGCAGCACCTGCCATGCTCCTATGCAAAGATTTGTTAGCAGCCTTCATTCTGGTGTAACTTAGAGCAAACTATGGCTGGAGAAAACTTCCCTGGGAAAACTTCTTTCCTTGGAGAGAAGCTGTCTGCGTCAGCCATCTCCCTCCCTGGAAACAAAAGCAGCTGCTAACGATAATATGGAGGCTTTTGCTAGATCCTGGAAGGAATCCCATTACATACTTTCCTCCGGTGAGCAGTGAATTCCCTTGGGCTTCCGAGTTCAGATGGAAAGAATGAACGAAGCACTGGTTTAGTGGGTCTTTTCCCAGATCCAGCCCTAAATTCCTATGTGATCATGAGCAAGTCATTAAACCTCTGGCTCCATTTTCCCATCTGTAAAACAGGGCTGAAAATGTTTTTAAAGTGAATGTTAAAATGACATAATACACAGGTTAAGAAAGGAGCGTCTGTTCATCTGGGAACAGTGCTTAAAATATTCACAAGTACCAAGGTTGGTTTAAAGTTGAACCTCTCTAGTACAGGTTGAACCTCTCTAGTCTGGCATCCTCGGGATCTGACAGGTGCCGAACCAGAGAATTTGCCAGACCATGGGAGGTCAATATTGTCTAGCAGCATCACCAACACTTCCACTGCTTTCTGGGCTCTTAGAAGACAGTTAGGGGTAAATTAGAAGTAAACTACAGCACAGAACACTGAGAGCCAGGCCTGGTGGCTGTAAACAAACTTTAGGGGACTGCGGGAAACTTAGCAGCACCCTGATAAGTGGGCATCCAGCTAACTAAAATCATGCTGGACCCCGGATGTTGCCAGTCCAGAGAGTGCCAGAGACAGGGCCGGCCTACAACATTTTGGCACCTGAGGCGGGGAGCTCAAATGACACCCCCATGCCCCCTTTTCTCCTGCCTGCCTCTTATGTCTCTTGTGCCCTCCTTCCTCCAGCACAGCACTCAACCATCTCTGTGCATCTAGAGCAGAGAGAATACATCTGCACCAGCAGCAGACACCATTTTCTACACTCAGGGTCCTAGGGTGCCTCCTCCCCCCCCCGCCCAGTCTGGCACCTGAGGCGGTCGCCTCAGTTCTCCTCATGGTAAGGCCAGCCTGGCCAGAGAGGTTCAACATGTATGCAATCAGCAATAATCCAAATCATTTCTCCTCTCTCCCTGGGCTATGGGGATTGAGAGCTGGAGCTTTGAGATGTTTGGGTGACAGGTGATGTGCAGGTGCCAGATGTAACATTCTAACTCTTGTGCTCTCCTGGGGAGAGGCCGGTTGGATGCTCTGTGTCACTCGGATGGAGAGGGAGTCCATCTTGTAGCACTGTGCGGAATAGAGAGGAAGAGAGAAATCTGTCTCGAGTGCATCCTTCACAACAGCATGACAAGTTGATTGTTATCTTGGTCTGACACCGGGCCAAAGGAATCCTGGATGCAACACCACTGATGTTGGTAGATTTACACCAGGAAGGGATTTTGTTTCACTGTGTCCAACACCTGTCTCTGACTATCTGAGCTTTACAAACAGCAGGAAGAGGTTAAGGGAAGAAGTCTTTGAACTTCCCAGTTCTTTATATAGCACCCGGGGTCCTATCTTCTCCTTGCCTCTATTAATAGCTGTGTAAATAAACAGGATGGGACACCTGCTTTGGGGGATGTCACTTCCAGAAGGGCTGCCAGCAGGTGCCTAACAGCTCTCTGGCATTCAGGGAGATGCCATGACAGGGCAGCTGGGTGCTAGAGATGGATCTGAAATAGAAAATCCAGCCCCAAACACACCCAGGCTGCAGGAATGTTTAAAATCCAACTCCACAGGTTGCATCTCAAGTCCCCGAGGCTTTGGGTTGTCTCCGCAACTCAGTGGTGATTGACCCAGGCCCCGGAGGATGACCTGGTTAATGCACTACTGGTTATGTGGATTCTTGTTCCGTAACAGCTGGCCGGTCCATCCGGAGAGCCATGTGCTTTACAAAGGAGCGCTGGTATCGTGATTCCCATCTTGCAGCGGGGGAAGCTGAGGCAGAGGGAAGGGAAGGTGATGTTCTTTCGCGCTTAGGGAAATGTCACCAAACAGATCCATTTTCCCTCAGTTCCTTTTCATTAGACATAATGAATTGTTGTGCACATTTCATGGCTGCTTGTTCTACGCTTAGCTGATCTTGGTCATGTGACAGGTGGTATTTCTTTTTCTTGATTAGGTGCAAGTTTCTTTTAAAAATCCTAGTTTCCTAGTGTGAATGTTCCATGGAAAGAGAACTTTACAGCTTCCTTTGTAACTTGTGAAGCATGTGAACAGAAAACGGATCTTCGCGGAGCACCGGTGCTTGTAGAATTCAGTGACCTGAATCTTCACAGATAGACACTGTTCATCTCCTTTTGCTAAGACCATAGATTTAAACAGTCAAATGAATATTCACTGATTGTTGCAGTATTTTCCCTGCTCCCGCACTGAATATTCCACTGCAGTTTCCCTGTAAAAACTGAGCTGCAGTCATTTCAAGCCCACTTAAATGCTGGTGGTATGGAAACAGCAACTTCTGTGTGGTTTGCAGCACATCAGATACCTAATTCAGGGGAAAATATCTTAATAGTGTCTGGGGCCATTGAGTTTGGCTGGGGCAGTTTTTGAACAGAAGGATACCAGTATAATTTGAGGTCTGGCAACCTGAAATCATGTCAGTTTCTTTCATACCCATAACACAAAGAGTGCCTCTTGCTGGGAAGTGTTTTGAGCACATGGTCAGCTCTTAATTACATTCAGGTTATGGCAAGTGACTTGTGTTGGCTGGCAGCTCTGTTTCCAAAACAAGTCAGGTACTTTCCATGTACCTTAAATTGCTTGTTAGCAATGGAAGCGGTTGAACCATCTGTCACTAAACGCTGCGGGCTTCATAAGAGCAAATTAATTCCACACCAGATGCAAGATGATGTGTCAAATGACCCCTGAGAGAGAACAGCAAGGCTGTTGAAATCCAGGGTGGTTAAGTCATAGTGCCAGGGTTCTTCTTTTAATTAGTCATCTCTGGAAGGAGGAAGAAACAAACTATGATTTGGCCACTTACTGTGTGTCTCTTAAGGAGTTAAAATTATGACCGAGAGGAGCTTGGAGCCATGGGTGATATGCCTCACAATGAACGGACGCCTGCTGTGCTCTGTAGATAAACCATGCACAGATCAGAACCGTAGGCCTAGGCTACAGAGTGGGTTGCAAGCCTATTTTTATGAGGTCATCAAGGCTGGCTAAGACTTTCTGGGGCCTGGGTTGCACTGCCTGGGGTCTGAAGCCCTTGGGCTTTAGCTTTTTCTCCCCCCTTGTGGGGCATGGGGTTCCTCCCCCCTCCCCGCGGGGCAGTAGGGCTCAGGGAGGCTTAGCCTTTGTTCCCCTCTCCCCACGGTCATGTAGTAATTTTAATTTTTCAGCAGGGGGGTGCAGTGCAATGAAGTTTGAGAACTTCTGGGTTGGGTTACTATTGCATCTTGGTTTGATGATTTTTAAAATATCGAAGAAAAAAATACAAATGAAGGATCAGAAAGGAAAGTGGAAATTCAAGCACAGGGCACAAGGGCAGAAATGCAATTTGTGCCTAAAGAAACTGCTGTTTTTAGTGCCTTATATTAAAAGAAGTGGAGAAAGTTGTGAAACATAATCGCTTCCTCCTGTTAGGAACAGTTCAGAGAAAAGCCAAATGGTAAGCTGCAAACCAATATGTAAATACATACAGATGAAACTGAATTATAAATTGCCCACCCACCCTCCCCATATTGGGATAAGTGTTCTCAAATGGAGAGAGTAAAAAAAAAAAAATTAACACAGTGCTGGCGTTCACACAGCTGCCAACTGTTGAAATCCATCGGTAAGAAAAAGTAAGTTTTCCTCATAAAGACAAACTGCTGTGTGGGTATTGAAATGAGCAAAGACGCATGGCTGTATTTTAAGCAGCAGGCTGCAACTTTTATTAAATTAAAATGAAGCAAAGGAACGCTACCTGCCCATCCCACCTACTCCCCTATGGCAGGCATTTAATTGGTTCTAGTTGGGGAGTTACAGGGCTCCTACAGTAACACCTGTAACTTGGAGTAAGCTGTCCTCCGCCTACCCCATCCCGGACTCATCTCCAGTCCAGCTACCCATCCTCCATCTCGGAGGGGAAAGCAGAGTGCAGAAGGGTAGTAACCTCATCCTGTGAGTGCTACAAAGTCTCATCCTCAGCCTTGTGGATGCCAACACCGTTTTAATATTTTTTTTAAATGGGTTGCATTAGGAGGAGCATTGCCAGCAGATCTAGAGAAGTGATTATTCCCCCTTATTTGGCTCTGGTGAGGCCACATCTGGAGTATTGTGTCCAGTTCTGGGCCCCCCACTATAGAAAGGATGTGGACGCATTGGAGAGGGTCCAGCGGAGGGCGACCAAAATGATTAGGGGGCTGGAGCGCATGACCTATGAGGAGAGGCCGAGGGATTTGGGCTTGTTTAGTCTGCAGAAGAGAAGAGTGAGGGGGGATTTGAGAGCAGCCTTCAACTTCCTGAAGGGAGGTTCCAAAGAGGCTGGAGAGAGGCTGTTCTCAGTGGTGGCAGATGGCAGAACAAGGAGCAATGGTCTCAAGTTGCAGTGGGGGAGGTCTAGGTTGGATATTAGGAAAAACTATTTCCCTAGGAGGGTGGGGAAGCACTGGGATGGGTTCCCTAGGGAGGGGGTGGAATCTCCATCTCTAGAGGTTTTTAAATCTCGGCTTGACAAAGCCCTGGCTGGGTTGATTTAGTTGGGATTGGTCCTGCCTTGGGCAGGGGACTGGGCTTGATGACTCCTGAGGTCTCTTCCAGCTCTATGGTTCTGTCTAATGCCCATCAGCAAAATCCCAGGTTTTTTTACCTGCAGGAACCATTCTTTGTATCCTTTTAACCACTGTGGCCACCAGCTGCTAGTTTCAAGGAGAGAACAATTCAACCAGGTAACTCATTTAGATATTAAGTGCATCCCTAACCTGCTGTGGCTTGAAGGAGCTGCAAGGAAGGTGAAAAACTCCCTGATCCTCTGCCAATTGGCCCATGGGAGGAAAAGTTTCTTTTGACGCACGACGCACGCACGCACACGTGATTGCTGGACTCGCAGCATTTGTTGGGCCAAATTCCCCTTGCTAGTTTGTGCGGCTGCTGGAACAGGGCCCGCTTCATGGTAAGCCCTGGAAGTTAGGGAATGCTAACCTCCACTGGCCAGAGATTCCAAGTGGGAGTTATTGCTGAGACGTATCCTATAGCTCCGCTGTGTCTCCTTCCCATGCTGCTGGGGCTGTCCTCCCTTGCACCACCAGCCCCATCACCTTCTCCCTCCTGTTGGTGGGTGGCATTTTTTGTATCAATAAAAAATGTAAATGTGGAAATGAGCAGAAGTCTCGGTTGTGATGCATTTTGCGGTGGCCGTTGGTTCGGGCTTCAGTCTGGGCAATCTCAAGCTTCTTTTGAGTCATGTAGTAAGAGATGTCGTTGAAAAGACGTGTCATTGCTGGTGGTCGGCTCTCCAGAGTTTACTCCCCATGTCTTCTGTCCTTTCCCTTTGTTTAGAGTAAGAGAACGTAGCGACACCTCAGTCAGGAAGTGGTGAAGAGGGCAAACATGAGGTTTAGGTAGACTGCGGGTGGAGAGGGACTGAACTAGGAGACTCATTTTCCATTAACAGAACCTGGTTCAATCATCTCTGTAACCCTTCATGGAGAACAAGAGCCGGTTAATAAATGAATAGTGCAGATACGGAAGCAAATCATTCAAGAGAGCCTTTTGCGCAGCTCATGATGAAGGTGCCTCAGACTGAGCTGGGAGGCGGGGAAGGGGACTGGACCCGAAAGGTGTTGCGAGTAAGGACTGGTACATGCTAGAAGAGCTGTGTGGATGTCCCAGGTTGGAATAGCAGGAGGTAGGTAGAGCTTTGGGAGGGAGGGGGTCTGGAAAAGCAATGGGGCTGTAGATTTGGATTGAGCGGGAGAGCAGAGGGGCGGAGCGGAGGGCGTTCTGCAGGTCAGGATGGCAAGCTGTCAGGGCTGCATGGGGATTCAGGGGTGGAATAGTAGAGGCTCTGTAGATGCATTGGCAGGTCTGGGAGATCTAAAACCAATGCCGTCAGCTTCTTGCTTTCAAGGCCAGGCAAACAGGATAGGACACGGAGTGATGTGCATGCGCACCATGCCCACGTTGGTTATCCTGACTTGGCATGTATAACTCCTTTTAACATGCCCCAGTAGGGATGCCATTAAAAGCCATTCCGAGGCTGCCCAGAGAAGGGTGCTTTCTGTAGGGCAGGTGGAGTCTTAATGCCCTGGGATGGGGGCTTTACCATTCGGTTCTATTGAACCTAATTACCATGAGTGGATTTCAGCTTTCCCTCTTCATCTGGGGAATTGTCCTGCAGATAGGACGAGGAGGACGAGCTATTGAATGGAGTTTTAGTATACTTAAAAGGAGCAACGAGTAGTCCTGTGGCACTTTAGAGACTAACCAAAATATATATAGCATCATGAGCTTTGGTGGGTAAAACCCACTTCAACAGATGAACTGGAGTGGAAACACCAAAACCCAAGATATATAGAGATATATATGCTGCTGTTATATATAACACCTGTCCATTGTAGGGCCCATGTTAATGAGGCTAATTGAGTGGCCTGATGTGTCCCATGCATAGCTTATGATGTAAAAATGCATGTTAGAGGGAGGAGAAATTGTCTTTGTAATGTGCCAACAAGCTAATGCCTTTGTTCAAGCCCATGGTAACAGAGTCAAATTACATAAGAACATAAGAATGGCCATACTGGGTCAGACCAAAGGTCCATCTAGCCCAGTAGCCTGTCTGCCGACAGTGGCCAGCATCGGGTGGACCGAAAACAATGATCAAGCAATTTGTCTCCTGCCATCCTTCTCCAGCCTCTGGAAACCAGAGGCCAGGGACACCATTTCTATCCCCTGGCTAATAGCCTTTTATGGACCTAACCTCCATGAAATTATCTAGCTTCTCTTTAAATTCTGTTATAGGCCTAGCCTTCACAGCCTCCTCTGGCAAGGAGTTCCACAGGTTGACTACATGCTGTGTGAAGAAGAACTTTCTTTTATTAGTTTTAAATCTGCTACCCATTAACTTTATTTGGTGTCCTCTATTTCTTCTATTATGGGAACTAATAAATAACTTTTCTTTATTCGCCCTCTCCACACCACTCATGATAGAGGTATATAAAATCATATCCCCCCTCAGTCTCCTCTTTTCTAAACTGAAAAGTCCCAGTCATTTTGAAGATGAATTCCAGTTCTGCTGACTCTCTCTGTAATGGCATTGTCCCAATGAATGTAACAACATGCAGCGAAATCCAGTTTATCCCACAGAGGTTACAGGTCTCATTTTAGGCTACTTCAAATCTTCCATGATGCTTAAAGCTCTCAGTTAAAACTAACTTCAGAGTCAGCCAGCATACAATTTGGCAGTCCTGCTGGTGATCTCCAGCAGCATCTATCTGAAAGGTATTTATGGCCCAGCCTCTGAAGCTGGGGGAAGGGGTGTTTTATGATGAAAGCAACGGTGCGTTGTAGTGCAAAATTCCACTCACCGAGAATATTGCAAGAACCACGTGAATTGGTTTGCAGTCCGCATGGACTCTGGACTAGACAGTCCCTGTTCTTGAAAAGAAACTTTATCCTTTGGCCCGCAGCCAAATTGAAGAGGCTTTCCACAAAGGCTTCTGGCTGCAGGCCCAGTGGCGCCCCAAATTGAAGAGGGAATTGAAGTTGGAGCACAGGGAAAACCTTAGTTTTAAATTAACCACATTTGATTTTGAGTCGGGACAAAGGTATTGCCCTACCCATCCGACCCATACTAAAGAGGAAAGCCAGGCTGAGATTCAGGAGGTTTGCATGCGAATCCCGGCTGTGCCACAGATTCTGTGTGTGACCTTGGGCAAGTCACTACTTCTGTCTGTGCCTTATCTCCCTGTTCTTTAAACGTGAGATTATAATCCGTCTCTGCCTTGTAGGGATGTTGGCAGAATAAATCCATTAGTGGATGGGAGGGGGCTCAGGAGCTACAATGGTAGGTTTTCTGGTCCTGATGCAACACTTGTTGTTGTCTGAATCTGATTGAAACATGGATTGGGCCCTGGTTACGTACCATGTAGCCTCCGATCCCTTCACATCCACTAATGGTTTAGGTATATTTATAGTACACCATTTTGGGTACACTGCTTCCAGTAGTGACCAACTTCTGATGTTTAGAAAAACAGGCAAAATTTCATTTTAAGGGGTCTGTTTTCATTTGGCCAATACCATGCACAAGGCTAGGAGGGGAATTCCTTCCTGACCTCTGCGGTGTGCCTAGAAGCATGAGAGTTAATTATCTTTCACAAGAATTGCTTCAAGTGATACGGCTATAAAACTATCCAGCCCCTTCTTTTAAAAATGCAGCTAGTAGTATCTGACCATTTGATCTCCCAGTGCTAGTGGAACAAATGGCTAAAAAGCAGACAGTGAAAATAAACTTTTTTTTACAGAGGCTTGAATAGCAGAAAACATCATTTAGAACTTGGAATTCTTAAGCCAAAATCATGGTGCTCCTATGCAGTCTTCAGCCCACCCATTGTATTCTAAAAGGTGGCGAACTCTTGAGTTTCCTGGAATTAAGAGGATGCTTTCAGGACAGGTGTTAGATTAGTGTGGATGATGTGTGAGACAGAGAGAGAATGAGAAAAGAATGGTTTTGCACTCAGCTCAGTACTGTCCTTTTAGTAGGTTTTTTACCTGAAAGCTGCCATGCCTCACTACACAGTTAGCAAAGATGCAGCTTTGTGTATCTACTCCTATTTCATGGCTGTGCCCCTATTCCCAATAGATTTTTCTCACTCCACCTGTAGATTTTAATTCATTTCTGGGTCAGACAAACCCTTTCGTCCCATCTTCCTGTGAGAGGGCCCTTTGATTTTATAACTGACTGGTTTCCTCTGAAGGTGAGCGACTTCCTTCTTTGGACGGAGCTCCTTTGTTTTCCCGGCACTGTGTCCAGACTCTGCGGGAGGTTGATGCTTTCCAGGTCTCCCTGCAGGGCTGAAGACCCTTTCATTTGCCTAGTGCTCTCTCCTTGCCACGGCCCTGGAGTTCTCTGCCCTGGGTTTCCAAGGACGTGGCTGCAATCTGTCGGTCTCGCTCCTGGGAGAGGAGAAGGGCACACAGGCAGAGTGGGACACCTGGAGACATGTTGCGGGCAGAGACCAGAAGCTCATATGATGCTTCCAGGCATGCTGTGGTCAAGCACATGCCAGCAGCTCCACCCAGATGTTGCCATCCAGATGTGTGGGATGCCATGGCCAGACGCACCCTCTCTAGCACCAGGTCTCTCTCTCCTACCCCCTCCCCCTCCCCAGCTGCTGGTGCAGGAAGCCAGCCATGTATATGCTGTGAGCAAAGGGGAGGGACTTCCTACACAGAATACCAGCCTTTGGGATAAACCCTACAATAACACACCCAGTTTCAGGCTGCCCAGGTCTTAAGCAAACGGAGGGGAGGTTCAGAAATGTTAGACGTGAAAAATCCCTCGCTTGCATCCTTCAGGGGGCCTGGCGGTCTTGTTTTTCCCAGTGATTCCGTCAGGGTACGTTCATCTCCAGCTGGTTCCTTTGCACTTGGTCACTTACTCTCTTAATTTTCTCAGAGGCATTCTCTTTCCCCACCCCAGGCATCAGTCACCTGATGCACAGAATGCAGGGTAAAGGCAGGGACCTTGGAGCGACGCTCTCCCAAGCAGGGTAAATAGTCCTGATAGCGAGATGGGGATTAATGCCAGCTGGAGCCCAGGCCAGCATTTGATGTAGAAGGATTAACACTCTCCTTCGTTGTGAGGCCAACAAAAAACTCTGCTGCCGTGAAGCTGCCAGTGTGCTGAAACCACAGCCATTCTCCCGACTGTACTGCTGGCTTGGTTCCGGGTACCGCCCCCTCTGTCGGTTTCTATAGGGAGCATGGCTCGGGGGAGGAGGGCAGGGAGATGAGCATTTTCAAGGCGCCTTCTGCCTCTTTACCTGGAGACTTGGCAGCCTGTGTGCAGCTGAGGGTGTGTGCAGCAGCGGTGTCAAGCTCTGGGGGCTTTCCTCATCCGCAATGTGATCTCTCCTCTTCTTTGCCGTCCCATCCAGTTCTGAGGCCCCTGGGGCTGGGCTGTGCAGAGAGCGGTCAGGCTGAGAGATGTTTCTAGGGAGGCTGGGGTATCCTGTGGTGTGGCCTGCTCCCATGAATTAGGAGTACGCCACAGCCAAGCCCTGGATGTGCCTGTCGTGCTTAATTTGCTTACCGCAGCCCAGAGGGTGTTTCTTCGCCTCATTGCTTTTTCAGCATCCGTGGTGTGCAGTGACAAGTCAGGCCATTGTGATTCGTCAGTAACACCCTCAAAGTCAGTCCAAGGAGCCAGGAAAAGACCTTTCCCTGAACCTCTCCTCACAAGCCCCAGATGCAAAGCTGGCGTGGACTTGGATAACACCTCTTGCTGTTCCTCCACTTGCTCCCAGGCTTGGTCAGAGACCCGGGGATAACGGGGCAGAGGGAGAGCATGTGTGCATCTCTGGAAACGGCCTGCCCCGAGCCCTGCGCTCATTGCTGTTTACATTCTCAGGCCTGTTGGGTGCTTTCTACACCCCTTTGTGGCACTGACCCTGCATGTGGATCCAGGGGGCTCGATCCACATATGGGATCGGAGTCCAGAGTGGCTAGAGGAAGCACTTAGCACCAGCGCTGTTGCTTACCACCTCCTTCCTTGGGCCACTGTCCGGAAGCTATTCACTCCTGGAGACCAAAGTTCAGAAGGGACCGTGATGCTCCCCCAGTCTAGTTCCTGTGTGAACTAGGGCAGGTCTTTTCCCAACACATTCCTGTGATTACAGCTTCACCGTGTCGAACTAGCATCATGAACAACCACGTGGATTGGGCTCTGGCGTCTGCTCTAGCTCTGCCCCCTCAGGGCTGCCAGCAACATCACATGCCGATGCTTTTCCTGGAAGGCGCTCCGGAGATTTTGATTTCATTAGGCCAGTCTTGCCAGTTCTCTTTGGGGTCCCCTAAATACCAGAGCATTTGTGGTTCAGTTAATTACAGTTTAATCCCCGGGTGCTCCTAAATCTGCCTAAAGTTTGCCGTTCGTAGACCATGCTAATTGAACTCAATTTAAACTTTGATAGCAAGTAACTTTTAGTGAATTTTCAGGCTGCAGCAGATTTCCATTTCCAGAGAGCAGAGTCTTTCACCTGAAGTTTCACAGACAAGAAAACACATGGGTCACGTGCTTCCCCCTTGCATGTAAACCTGTGGAAGGGGAGGACTTGTTGGTAACTTCTCCATGGTTTTGTTGTCCCTGCTGCTGCTTCCTGCCCCACTGGAAGTACCACACTGGAGGCAGAACTCCTCACAGTTGATGGGCCACTGAGAAAGTGTTCCATACCTTGCAGGACCTGTTGTAGAGGGAGGCATCATCCTGGTTCCTGCACACCTCCCAAAAGCAAAAGGGGTTCATAGGGCACAGAAGCAGGCTTCACGCGGCTCAGAGTAGCAGTAACGTACCTCGGTTCCTGGTGGAATTAGGGTCCATATAGCAACTTTCCTGCAGCTCCTCTGCCTGCCTGCCAAGTGGCAGCAAGAAAATCCACAGATCCCCCTTCCCTCCCTTACTGGAGTCAGCTGATTTTTATAGGCTCGAAGATCAGGATCCCTGGCTGGTGTGAATCAGCATAGTTGCATTGGCTTCAATGGAGTTACTTCCATTTAATGTTGAGTGGCCATACTGGGTCAGACCAAAGGTCCATCTAGCCCAGTGTCCTGTCTGCTGACAGTGACCAATGCCAGGTGCCCCAGAAGGAATGAACAGAACAGGGAATCATCAAGTGAGCCCACCTCATGTTGCCCATTCCCAGCTTCTGACAAACAGGCTAGGGACACCATCGCTGCCCATCCTGGCTGATAGATTCATGGAGGTTAGGTCCATCAATGGCTATCTAGCTAATTTTTGAACCCTCTTAAACTCCAGGCCTTTGCAACATCCTCTGGCAAGGAGTTCCACAGGTTGACTGTGTGCTGAATGAAGAAATACTGCCTTTTGTTTGTTTTAAACCTGCTTCCTGTTAATTTCATTTGGTGACCCCTAGTTCTTGTGTTATGGGAGCAAGTAAATAACTTTGGCACCAGCTGAGCCTCTGACTCCTTATTTTGGGTCTAGAAGTAGCTGGCAGTGCCCCTTGAACCTAAGCCTGATTCAGATACAGCCATGGCACGACTGTCAAAGATGCTGGATACCTGCAGTTTCTGCTGACATCCCTAGGAGCTGTGGGGGCTAAACACTCAGCTACAGATAGCTTATCGGGGCTTTTAATGAGCCTCCTTAATAAGCCCCTCATGGCAGTTGTATCCTGAAGTGTTTCTTGCCCTTTGGTTTAAATACTCTAAACACCCAGTTATGTTTTTCTATAGATCCCTAGAGGCGCATGTCTCATGGGACCTGCCAACTGGTGGTTTTCTGATTCTCTCTCATGACTTATGTCAACGCGTTCATTAAAGACCTGTGTGTGAACCCCTCCTATGTACGGCTTCAGACTGTAATTTTAGTCTCCCGAAAGGAAATTCACCAAAACCTATGAGAGGGAGAGAAAAGAACCCTTATCCCGCTGTGTTTCCCCCGCTTGGAGAACAGAGCAACTTCCAGGGCAGGCTGTGACTGCGTTGATTGGATTACTGGGAACGTTGGGAGTGCGCGTGTTGTGTATTAGCCATGCAGATTGCTCACTGCTTTTGTGGTGACTGAAGTAATTACTAACACCCCCCCCCCCCCCCAAAGCGGCTAGAATTTCGCCTGGGTGAACCTGCTGTCAGTACTATCTGCACAGGGAGCAAATGCTAGCAGAGACCTGAAAAATAGCCAGTGGTTTCCAGATGTTGGGCGAGGGGCCTAACATTAGACAGCTGCAGGTGGATGAAGTGGAACTGGCCAATGAGGCAGCAGTGGCAAATACAATGGGTGAAGCCAGGGGTGCTGCAGCTGGCTCCACACAATCTCTGGCAAATCTCCTTGCGTCTGCTGCCATTTTACGGAGTGGGAAGCTGCAATGTGATCCCCGCGTCGTAGGGAGTGTGGTAGAAGCTCACTTACGGTTTTCTGCACGCTCTCAGGTCCTCCTGAGACTCATGTTCATAGAGGGGAAAGTACCCCGACTTCCCCATCCAAAATGGCAGAGAACCGCTTAGGGATGTCGAGGTATAGTCGACTACATAATTATCTGTTGATTACTTACACACACACACACATGCGCTCTCTCTCTCTCCCTCCCCCCAAGGCAGAAAGCGGGGGAGGCAGAAACTGATCCACACGGGGAGCCAACTTTTAAGTCAACTCCCCATGCATGCCAGCTCCCATGGAGCCATCTCCACCCCTCTTCCCTCCCGCTGCCTCCCACAGAGGCAGTGGGGGGGGCGGAGGGAGGCAGGAGCTGGCATGCGTGGGGAGCCAGCCCCCCTTCCGTGCCAGCTTTTTCAGAGCTGCCTCCCCCCTGCCTTCCATAGAGGTAGCGGGACGGGGCAGGCAGGAGCTTAAAAGCTGGCTCCCTGTGAGTACTGGCTCCTCCTTCCCCCGCTTGTAAACATGTAACTGCTAAAATGTCAAATGGTTACACGTTGACACAAATGCCCAATAGTTAACATCCCTGGAACAATTGCTTAGGTGCTGTTCTTTTGCTACAGTTAATGCTCCACAAAGATGCCCCCAATTTCTCAGGGAGTTCGGATTTTGTGTGTTTCGTTAATTGCACGTGGGCTTACTTAAAGCATCGATGACGAGTTCCACAAAAACACGCAACTCCGTTGGGTCTTCCATGTGGACTGCAGGCTCCAAGGTGCATTCCACGATGAAAATCTTCCTCGTCCCCTTGTTTCCAGGTCCCTCCTTGGACTCTCCCATGAAACTCTCAAATCTCTGCTGTTTCACGCTTGCCATGTGGGGGATGCTTTTCTGCAGTGCTAGGGGAAGCGGTTCGAGAAAGCCGTTACTTTTCCCCCTTGCCATCAGCAGCACATAACCCAGAAATATTCCTGTTAGGGGCTGCAAGGAGCAAATATGATAGACCCACTGATCCATTACTCTGCAGATGATGCGGGCCACTGGCATGTGCGAGATGGAGATGTTTTACAGATGAAGTGTGTGGTGCAGGAGCATCCAAAACCCCATGAGAACAAAAGCCATTAGTGGCTTGTCTGTTCCTTTGCCTCCCCATTGGTCTTCACATTCATCAGCCTGTAGGAGCCATTGTAGTCATTAAATCACCCAGAACACTCTGGATCAATACATCACTGAAGAACTCTTTGGAGTTATAACAGCCATCTGCCTGTCATTACTGACTGCACAAATCTCAGACCCTCCTGCATCACAGACCTATGTGGCATTTCTCAGCTTTCCAGAAGGGACAGCTTAGAGCTTTAAGCACCGCGTTTGAAATACCTTAGATTCCTTGGAAGCAGCGGGTTGAATTCCAGCAGGGTTAAAAAACAAACCAACCCACTGTCACCCCTTTGAGAAAATTCCGTGCAGGTTTAATAAAGTCCTCTGGACAAAACTCTAAACCCTCTTCACTCTGCAGGAAAACTAAGGAAGCCACAAAACTTTCCATGAAAATGGTGCCAGGGTGGAGGGGGCTAAGAGGATGCCTTTACGTCTTTAGCCAAACTTTTCTCTTTTTACACTGTTATGCAGGTTGCTGGTTCACTCTAAATGTCCTTTTCCAAAGGTAGCTATGCCTCTGAGGCCTGTAATATAAATATTAAGAAGTGTATTCTTATGGAGACCTTGCTCCACATGATTCTGTGCAACTACCAGCGGGATGGAGGGTTAACAGTCAACTGATGTACGGTGTATTTATCATGTGGTTCTTTCTTAGGCCAGGTCTACGCTAGACCCGGCAGCTCAGCTTAAGGTATGCAACTCTAGCTACGTAGAATACATACCTGGAGTCTGCTTACCTTAAGCTGAACTTGGCAGAGTCCCCACAGCGGGAGGCCAATGGGAGCGCTTGCTCCCATCGGCTTCCCTTACTCTTCACAAAAGGAGGAGTACCAGACACCAGTGGGGGTGCCCTCTGAGTTTGATTTAGCGAGTCTTGTTAAGACTCGCTAAATCAATCAAACTCCAGAAGATGGATCACGGCAGTGGTGATCTTCCAAGTAGTGAAGATCTCTTTTACATTGTAAGCTTTTTGGAGAAGGGTCTTGTTTCTGTGTGTACAGTGCCTAGCATGGTGAAGTCTTGATGCTTGATTAGGGCTTGTAGGCACGATACCAGTACAAATAATAGCAACAAATGACATTATCTTCTCCATCATTCTTGTTGTAAACTCTCAGATCAGGGATCCTGTCTGTCTTCATGCTTGTATGTATATCCTAGCGAAGCCAGGGCCGTGAAGAGCGCACCATTTGCAGCAGACAGTTTGAATGGCGCTCCCGGATGCACGGTGACATACAAACAGAAGGCATTAACTATTATTTATTTCTTGTTTCAGAATGTGACAAAACCAGTAGAAGAAGAAAAACCCAAAGCTCCCACTGTCCAGGAGATTAAACAGAAAATTGATGGTTACAACACCAAGGTTACAAACTGCTTGTTGATGAAGTTGGTATGTATTTTATTTATCTGTCTACTTTACTTTGTGCATTAGGTAGGCATTTTAATTCTGGTTTTGGAGGAGCCTCGGCCTTTATGCTGCATCTTTTCATAGGGGGAGAAATTCACCCAACATGGATAGCTCTGGGTCATCTGCCAAATAACTGCAGGTGATCGGGTCCTACGGCAATGACAATAATCAGGCAGATGGCATAAATACATGGGGGAGACAACTGCATTCATAAACAGCAGACAATCCGATGATGTGGTAACTTCATCGGTTACCGGCACAGGGTGTAGAACATAAGGGCGGCTATACTGGGTCAGACCAAAGGTCCATCTAGCCCAGTATCCTGTCCACCGACAGTGGCCAATGCCAGGTGCCTCAGAGGGAGTGAACAGAATAGGGAATCATCACATGATCCCTCTCGTCATCCATTTTCAAGCTTGCCTTGCATTTGAACCACAGTCTGTCAAATGAATTCTGAGTATAGCATTCATATGAACCTATTTTAGCAGTTGCATTCTCCTGAAATTGTTAAGACTACAGACTGGCCTGAATCAAAAACTTCGGTCTGAACAGACCCAGCCTTTGAGGATGGGGTCATGGAAGGCAGTATTTGAATTTGCATTTTAACTCAGACTGCGTCCAACGCTCTTATTATGAAAGTAGGAGAATTTGCAGGGGGGAGAACATAAGCTCTTTGGGGCAGAGACTGTGTCTTTTTCTATACGGGACCTAACGCAAGGGGTCCCAATTGCTGGTTGGTGTGTCAAGGCACTATTGTACAGGTTGAACCGCTCTAGTCTGGCACTTGCAGGATCTGGCCAGTGTCAAACCAGAGAATTTGCCGGACCACGGGAGGTCAAAATTGTTTAACAGCATCACCAGCACTTCCACTGCTTAGTGGGCTCTTAGAAGACATGTAGGGGTAAACTAGAGCTAAATAGCACAGAGCCAGGACTGGTGGCTGTAAACAAACTTTGAGACCATGGGAAACTTGGCTACTCCCATGATAAGTGGACATCCGGCTAACTACAATCATACCGGACCACAGATGGTGCCGGACTAGAGAGGTTCAACCTGTACTACTAATTGATGGGAGTAAAATTTCAGAATCCTTTAAGTGACCTGGGAGCCTATTTCACTTAGGAAATCGGAAGCTCTGACAGCAAAGTGCTTTGGAAAGTTGTACCCACTGGTTAAGGCCTTTCTAGTGCAAGGTACCTATGTCCAGCCTTAAGGGGGGAGGGATAGCTCAGTGGTTTGAGCATTGGCCTGCCAAACCCAGGCTTGTGAGCTCAATCTTTGAGGGGGCCATTTAGGGATCTGGGGCAAATCTGTCAGGGATGGTACTTGGTCCTGCCATGAGGGCAGCGGACTGGACTTGATGACCTCTCAAGGTCCCTTCCAGCTCTATGAGATGGGTATATCTCCATATATTATAAGCAACTTGCTGACATTTCAGGAGCCACTCTGAGAACCAAATTAAATGTTTCTGGGCTTCTTTCTTGCAGACAGTTGTCAAAAGAAAAAAACCCCACCATTCTACCAGGCTTCCTCATTAGCCTCTCCTGAGATCCCACTAATTCCTGTGACCCCGAGACTCAGCTCCTGGCTAAACCCTACTGATGTTTCCCTGTAGTTGTGGCTGAGGCAAGGAGGGAAATTGGCACTGCCAGTGTCTGTGCTGTCCAGGCCTGATCCAAAAGCCCATTGTACTGGTGGAAAGATTCCTGTTCACTTCAGTGGGTTGTGACTCAAGCCCGGTCTGTCTTATAGATAACTGGGGTGCTACCAAATGCAGGGTCAGTTTTGGTCAATGGCACAGTCATAGGATTTTAAAAATCATACATTTCCTGATTTCAGCTATTTAAATCTGAAATTGCACAGTGCTGTAATGGTAAGGGTTTGGGGGGGGAGGTGTCCCCAAGGTTGCTGTGGGGGGGCTGCGGTATTGCTATCTTTACTTCTGTGCTGCTGCTGGCGGGCACTGCTTTCAGAGCTGGGTGCCTGACCAACAGCTGCTGCTCGCCAGCTGCCCAGCTCTGAAGGCAGCATAGAAGTAACGTTGACAATACTGTGGCCCCCCCTAAAATAACCTTCCAGCTCCCTTTTGGGTGAAGACATCCAATTTGAGAAACACTGGCTTCCCATGTGAAATCTGTGTAGTATAGAGTAAAAGCGCACCAAAGGCCATGAAGCTGTGAATTTGGTAGGGCCGTACAGATAATACAGGGCTTTGTTTTCCAGGGCTGCCATTCAGCACCTGAAGCACTTATTCACCAGCCTTATTTGCACTGGGGTCCGTTTGGCATGAGCCACCACAGTTCAGAAGCTTGTTCTACAACTTTCTTTTTTTCCCCATTGTGGAAATTGTCAGAGTAATTTCAGTGTCCAGCAAACGATTTGTCACCCATAGATCAGGCTGTATTGTACTAGCTTGGATGAGTCAAGATAACTAGAAAGTTGCATCACTGCAGTTCAGCAGCTGTCATACAGCTGACGTGGGGACTTGCAGCTCTGTCAAACTTCTGAACAAAGTTGTGGAACCCATAGTAATTTGCTTACAATTCTAGCCCTTGATTGCAGCCTTGTTTATTTCTTGGGAGGAAAAACAAACTCTGTAAATCAAGAGCTGTTGGTAAGTCTTGCGGGGCTAAGGAAATGGTTGAATTGACAAATCAGATTTAACAAAAGGAGCAAATTTCACAAAGCTCGTCAGTTTATGGAAACAAGCCCCAAGTTGTTTCAAGAACCAGTCATCACTTATGACTGAAGTGAACAAAAACGAGAGCAGGGAAGAGTCTTCTAGCAGGCAGGGGTCCCTTAAGGGATATTTTCCCTCCTTTTGTGACCCATGATGTAACATTGGAGTAGCATAGGTTCCAAAGGAGTTATTCTTGGATCATTTTCTTGTAAGGCAAATGGGCCATCTTTTGCTTATAACCTGTATGGTCTTGGGATGCTGTAGCAACTCACTTCAGCTGCAGCTGGCAGCAGTGAGCCTATGAAACAATCAATTCCACAGGTCCTAATCTTTTATAGTTTGTTACTGTGTGGCATCCACATGTTGTCCATTCTTAACCAGAGTTAGATTTCTCATAAGTCTGTGCAAAGGGCCCTTATCTCCAGATCTGGCCCAGGATGATGAAAAATCTCACAGCTCTCCTTCTCAATTGATGGAAATCATAGAACACTAGAACTGGAAGGGACCTCGAGAGGTCATCGAGTCCAGTCCCCTGCCCTCACGGCAGGACCCAGCACTGTCTAGACCATCCCTGACAGGTGTCTATCTAACCTGCTCTTAAATGTTGTACGATTTCAAAGATTTGGAGCGAAACTGGTTTGAAAATAGCCAGTTTAGCTCCAAATCATCCCCCTCAAAACTCCAGTTCAGATGTTTACACGTTCTCTCCAAACCCCCTCTCCAGTGAAAGGAGACAGAAGTGTAATTGCAAGCACAAAGGGTATTTCATGTCAGTCAGTTTCCATAACTCTTCCCTGCAGCAGGAACAGTTTCCATAGGAGGAGACAGCAGCGGGATGGGAAGAATGGGAGGGCATTGTTAAATAGCAGGGCACAGAAAGAATTCTGTAGTGACTAACCCTAAATTCTAGTGCCTTGGAGATGATTAATGGGGAAGTTTCAGGCACGATAGAAAACTGCCCTTGCCGTTTTGTCTGCCACTGGGTAAAGTACTGCAAAAAGCCCATCCGCCATTACAGGCATTCGCTGAAAACCGGGCTTGCACCATGAGCGCATTGAAACTTGACTTTGGCCATCTCCTTTGCCTTAGAATGAAGATGGCACTTACACAGGCTTCATCAAAGTGCACTTGAAACTGCGCCGGCCGGTGACCGTGCCAGCCGGCATCAGGCCGCAGTCCATCTACGATGCCCTGAAGGAGGTGAACTTGGCAGAGATGACGGAGAAGAGAACGTCCTTCTACTTGCCGCTGGATGCCGTCACGCAGCTGCACATCAGCAGCACGACCACCGTCGGCGAGGTGATCCTGGGGCTCCTCAAGAAGTTTATGGTGGTGGATAATCCGCAGAAGTTTGCACTTTTCAAGGAGATGCAGAAAGATGGGCAAGGTGAGTTCACCCCGTCCCTGGCAGCCCATCCCATAGGGGCTCAGCGAGGAGTCCCCCCCCCTCGCCCTCCCCATTCCCTCTCCTGTAGGGATGCTTCCTCTCCCTTCCAGAGCTGGTAAGATTGTGATTTGCGTTACAATAGAGCAAGAGGTGCTCTCTCAGCCCCACTGTGCAAGGTGCCAAACATAGACAGCACCGGTATTCCCTGTAAACTGTGCGCTTGGGCAACTACCCAGGAGAAATTCAAATGCCACCCACCTGATTAGTAGAGCGCCCACAGCTGGCAGTATGGCTGTCTACTGGTGGTGCACATCTGCACATGCATTGGTGCACAGAACAAAATGTATTCCATACACAGATGGAAACAGTTAGAGGGAACATTGGACAGCGCCTGCCCCAAAGACATTGCAACTTAAATAGTGAGACAAAGGGTGGCAGAAAGGGAGGATTGTGGTCCCCATCTGTAAGATGGCAAACTAAGGACCTGAAAGATGAAGTGACTTGACCAAGCTCAGAGGGGGAGTCGGTGGCAGACCTGGGAAATGATCCTAAATCTGTGGAGTCCCGGTCCAGCGCCTGAATCCATGTTTCCTCTCATTTGGTACCAGCAGAGCTGTCAGAGGCAGTGCTTTCCCACCAGAAGATCTGCTTTGTGTCATTCTTCCCACTGCATTCATGGAGGAAGAGCCATAATAGCCAACCCGTGTATATGTGGCCTCCCACCATAGTGATCCTGACTTCTTGTGGCCATGTAAGGGTCAAATCTCACTTGTTGCAGGAGTTAGGGGTGGCTTGGGACAAATCGACTGCAGATGATCAGATGTGCCGAACAGATTCCCCTTGCGATTTCAGTTGGATTAAGTGACTCCCTGCCCTGAGCTGCTGTGTAGTGGTTCGGGCACTGCGTACGCACCTTGCAGCAGGGGCTGCATATAGTCAGTACATCATCTTTCTTTGCTGGGGTATGTTCAGGGTGAAAGGAGCTATATAAACTATAGATTACAAGCCAAAACACTTTGCAGCCTCACAGGTGTTGAGTGGATGAATACATTGAAGAGTGAAGTGCTCAGATATTACTGTGTGGGGGAGGGTCTATTTAGGGCTATTAAGGAGGGTTTAATCAACAGTCTGCAGCCTACTAAATCTGTGGGAAAGGTTTGCCTTCCCTCTGTGTAGTAAAACGATCCGGCTACTATCTTATTCAGCCTCAGTGCCAGCCCCCCTTAGCTAATGCAGGCATACTTTGTTTAACAATGAAACTACCCCTGTTCTCTGGTGCACAGATAGGATCTAATTTCCAGCACCACAAGTAGCTCCTACTTAAGTTACAAGGCCTAGTGTCGGAGCCCAGAGGCAAACATGGCCACCTTTGTGGAATGCAAGCTGTTGCAACAGAAGCTAAGAGGTGCCACTGACTAGCTGGCTTGGGAGCCCCCTTTAGATTCTTGAGCCAGATTGTATTGTCATAGGTGATGACAACTCCTAATGAAATGCAGCCACTTGTGCCCCAGGCTTGTCAGCTCAGTTATAGCAGCCAGCTTCATGCATTAAAATCATGTTCTGAATGTTGATACTGTGGGAGTTGCAATGCTCTTCAGGGTGACAGCCCTTTGAGACAGTTACTTGCCTGCATGGAATGTAGCCTTACCCTGTGCTCCTGTCCACTGTGCATGAATAGCTGAGGCCAGCGTGGCTCTTTTCCAGATGCTAGGCATGTCCCTGGCCAGAATGTCCTGCTCATTTATTTAGCTTCCCCGTAGCAGCGCTGAGCTCTGACAATGCCTTAGCTAATACCTGCAAAAGACTGGCATGCTGCCTCAATGAGAGTTTTAACCTTAGCGGAATCGTGACACACCCACCCTTGTAAATAAGATCTTGGCATTAAAAATGTTTTTATAATTGGTAGTAAGGGGAGCGGCTCTGCCTGGATATGCCTGGCTTTTCTTCTTCTTTCTCTGTTCCCCGTTGTTCATAATTGTCATCTGCCTCTCCCCGAGTCTTGGGAGAAGACTCCAATTTCCACTGTGATACCTTCCACCACACCCCCACCCAGGGGGAAAAAAACCCACCCTCAGAAATCCAACAGGAAGCTGATTTTCTTTGGTGTCATGGGTTGGCTGTCTTAGTGCAAAACAATGTAGGAGAGTCTGGATGAGGTGTTAAAAATTCCAGCAGGAATCAGGTACCAAATTCCCACTGAAATTAAAGTGTGTGTCCCTGCCTGCAAAGGGGCTAAATTGCATGGTTCTGGGTGGGCTGGGGATGGGTGAATTAGTGCGTATCACACTAAGTAGCTACCTGTGCCTGGTTGCATTGGCCAGCGGGGCAGGCTCTTCCCTGCTGAGTGATGGTATTTATACAGATGCTTTCATGGGAGGGTCTTACTACCCTTGGGCCCAGACTTTCTAATTTGGGTGCATAACTTTAAGCTTCTCAATCCTAACGCAGGCACTCAACCAGTGGGCCGATTTTCCAATAGGCTGAGTCCGCAGCAGCTCCAATTGATAGGAACCGCAAGATCTTCCGACTGTGGAAAACGAGGCCACTTTCATAGGCACCTAAATAGGGCTTATGGGATCTGCCTTCAGACTCCCAGGGCTGAATGTGGTGCCCAGGAAAGAATTAATTAAGCCTGATAACACATTCAGCTTGGAGCAGGGAGAGTGAATGGGCTTTCACCCGCACAGCCGAAGCTAGGTCTGTGGCAGGTGCCTGTGGTGTCCAGGACTGTAATTTCCTTAATAGAGATAGAACCTTTACTCAGGGTCGCATAGCTGACCAGTGGACATAGTATCTAGCTGTTGGAATCATTTGCTTTACCCACTAGTCTGCCCAGCCTCTCCCTTTATAAAAACCTTTGCTGGACATGGTACATCCCAGGGTAACTAGTTACAAAAGTCTAGGTCAAGCTGCCTTAGGACCAATGTTTGTGTTTGTTCAGTGGCTTCCTGAGCATCTCCTGGCTTTTGATCTTCATGGCTTATTTAGAATTTCTCTCTCTTTTTCCTCCTGCAGTTCTCTTCCAGAAGCTTTCTCTAACAGAGTACCCCTTGTATCTGCGGCTGCTGGCTGGCCCTGACACAGACATTCTCAGTTTTGTGCTGAAGGAAAATGAAACGGGCGAAGTGGAGGTATGTCTGGGAGTCACTTTCCCTTAGCTCTCGTGCCAGTGTTAGTAGACTTCCAAAAACAAATGGCCTTGCTCAACGTGGAAGACTTCCTGAAGTAGAAACACAGTTTGAGAGGGCAGGAGTTGTGGGGGACAAAGTGAAGAGGAGCTGCAAATTAATTTTCCTTGTGTTACTGTATGATCATCCAAAACACTGAGTTAGATGCCAGTCTTCTCAAGGAATCCTTTGAGGTGCTTTATCTTGAACTTCTGACCAACCTCAATTTGCGGCAGGCAACTTAGTGCATTTAAAAAAAAAAAAAAAGTCTGTAAAAATTCTGTGGCCTGTTGCATGCTTTTAGGCCATAATCCATTTGTTTTTGTTTGTTCATCAAACTAAGCAATACATTCCACCCTTAATCCTCAGATTAGATTAGCTAAATGGAGCCATAGCTAATCCACCCATTTTAAAATAGAGGCCAGTACTATGGGGTATAATAAATCCCCAGCTTCCTAGGCCTTCATTTGTCTTATGCTGCACAAGATGGCAACTCAGACCTTCAGAGAGCTTAGCAAAACCCGCACAGGAGATGAATCTATCAACTGCTAAGCAGTATGGGGCACTGACACATAGTGGAGTCGTCATGTCCCAAGAAAGGAGAAATCAAAAAGGCAGGACTAAGTATGTCTGAGTTCCAACGTTAGGGCCAAATATGTTTGTCAGGGATAATGCCTGGTGTGTAGTACTCCTACTACTGCTGAGTAGAAGGTGGCCTCTCATAACCTGCATGATGGGGTTTCCATTACAGCATCTCTTGTAATCTTTTGTTGTTTTCTCAAATTAAAAGCAATCTAAGTAGAACTCTCCCTGCTGGTTATAACATGCTATGATAGGTAGTTCTGATCTCTTCCCTCCCTGCAGCCCCTCCCCTTGTGATACAATCACCTGTGCTTTCTGTGAGCTTCTGTGGGACACAGCTTTGTTACTTTCCTGTTTTCTTCAGTCCCTTTGGAAATTGTTTTGTGAAGCCCAGTATTGCAGTGGAAAATTAAGTGCTGCCAGGTTTCGCTTTAGGATAGTCCCACATCACTCAAGCCTGGTTTGCATGTTGGATTAGCACAACGCAAGAAGCTGGGCCATGTACCTTTATGAACAGCGAAGTGGGAAATGGTTTTCCTCTCTTCTGAAAATTGGAGTTTTTGAAAACTTTGTCCCAAATTGGTCACAGTTTCCCTTATATTTTCTAACCAAACCCACTCCCTCCAGCCCCATTTCAATTAAAAACAAAAAAGTTTGCACTACTTCAGATTTCTAAACAAAGTCATTTCAGAGTGAAAAATTTGAATTTTTCATTTTCAAAATGTCCGTTTGTCTAAAGGGCCCCTTTCTCACAAAGTTTTGGTTTTGATAAATCCGCATTTTGATTAAATCATTGAGTTAGAAGAATTCCCAACCCACTCTATTTATAAAACTGGGGGAAAGACACTTGCAGGGTCTAGTTGCAAGGCCAGTTAACTAGAGCTTTCTGTCTGTATAGCAAGTTAACTGATCTTGCTAGGTAGCATGTCCCTGACTTTCAAGTTGAGCAACCAGCGGCACAGTGAACCACAGGTGTGCGTGTTACAGGCGAGTGGCGGAAGGTGGTGTACTGCTCACCTCATTTCTCTGGTTTTGCTTTCTCTGCAGTGGGACGCATTCTCTATCCCAGAGCTACAAAATTTCTTAGCGATACTGGACAGAGAGGAAAAAGACAAAATTCAGCAAGTACAAAGGAAGTACAGCAACTATAAACAAAGACTGGAGGAGACTTTGAAAGAAGCAGGAGGCAAACCCGGATAACCCCAAACACAGAGTGTGTATATCAGACTCAGCTAGATATTTTTAAAAAGAGATGCTTCTCAGGACACTTTAGATTGGTCTGACCCTTTCTCCTTGTTCCTCGTCTGGCAAGTGACGCACCCCACAGAGACAAATGTTGCATTTCTTTTCCTTATGAAATGTTTATCACTGGAGTACAGCCAGTCGGTAAAGAATGGGAAGTCTCCATTTCAGTCTGCAGGCCTTCGACAAACCAAATAGAGATGCTGCTTCGCTTGCCGTTGGATCGTCAAGCAGCGAAACTTCATGGTAACTGCTGAATGTTAAGTCAGTAGGAATATTTAGGGGGTAACTGTGGTGGGCAGGATGGAACAGCATTTCTTTCATCGTCCGCCCAACTGTTTACCCCTTGGCTTTGTTTGAAGGTTCTGCGGCTACCTTGCGTGTGGTGGTTGTGTTGTGTCGTCCTGTCGTTTCATAAGTCAGGTGGCCCCAGGGGAAGCAGCAAATAAAGCAACAGGCTGGTTGCACCCCCTCCTGTGCACACTGCAGCTGTAGTTGATGCCAAACACATTGTTGCACAATTCTAAGCTATCTACTGAAACGTAGAAAGTCAGGTGCCAAGAAGGCTCCATGTCCACAGTAGTCTGGGCAGTAGGTTTTTACTGAGATTTTAGCTAATGTTCTTCCTAGGGAATTTGTTCTTCTCTCCTCCTCCCCCCTCCCCTCCAAATGAAATGAAAGTGAAACTAGGATTGCTTGGCTAGTCGGTCTCTGCGTGAGAGCAAATGTTCCCTGCTGCTGAATGCGGTCGTTGTGGACATGGTCAGTTTCCGACTCAGGGACCAATACCGGACAGGTTTCCTCTTCTTTTTACAAGTAAGAGATAGTTGAGGAGAGAACATGGGGCTGAGCCCTTTGCAACTGGAGCAGCAGCTGTCACCTGCTCACCTTCCATCCCTGCACCATCACCCAACCGCCTACAGAGCCTCAGCATCCTCCTCTAGTCTTCCTTCTGCACGTAGGTTCCCTGTCTGACTCCCACCTTGCTACGCTTGGAGCTGGCAAAAAGAATGTCATTTCTCACCACCTTCCTTCTCTCTCTGAGAAGCAGCTTAGCCTTTTGCAGATATTCACAGGAGTGGTGTCTAACCCTGCCATGGCTCCTGGTGACACACGTCTCCCCATGGCTGCTCCGGGGTTCTCAGTGTTGAAGGACACCCGCTTTTTTTTTTTTTAAAGTCACATTTCTCCCTCAAAAGCTTTAATCTAAGGTGTTCCTTTTAACAGGTTTTTTTCCCCAATGTTTCCTCTTAGTGCATTGGATTAAGCACTGTGTGCGAAGTCAGTTTAGCTCTTTCCTTGTCTGCATCGATCCTTCGTGCAGCGAAGGGGTGTGTGAAAAGGAAGGAAACCTGATGGTAAAACCATGACAAGTGGGCAGTGCAGACAGAACACCCGAAGTGACTTGAAATGGACTACCTGTGTCGAAAGCATCCCTTCACGCTTGTTATATGGGGAAACTATTCCACTGCAGAGGTCAGGGTCCACTAGATACACAGTTACACAAGAAGGCAATTATAAGAATCTCAGATTTACCTCAGTGCCTTTTTTTAAAGAGTGAAACCTTTACTGTAAAACTAATGAGGACCATCTGTTGAGAAGGGCTTTTCTGAAAAGCCATTTGTCACTTTTCCCCCTGCCCACTCTCAAGTACTGTAGGCATGAGGCTGATTTTCTTGGGGGTGACAAAAGAATGGTTCAGGCTCCCTCAAGGTGACTTTTATAGGAGTATGTTTTAAACAGGAGAGTAATTGCACCACTTAGCAAGCCTGTCACTGTGTAGGTGTCACCGCTTATTTTTTACCTGGCAGCATTGACCAGTTTGATAATAGGGCTGCAGGGCAGGGGAAGCTACCCAGTTGTACTGTATTCCTTACCCAGGTGACCTTTAACAACCCTGAGGCAGCAGAAAGAGTATCAGGAAATCCCAGGCTTTGTGGGTGCTTACCCATTTGTAAAATGGGGAGAATACTTACTGACCTCTCAAGTCCACTGTGCAACAGGTAAGTCATTAGCACTTAGTGCTCTGAGCCGCGAAAGCACTATCTACAAGTATTGTCTAAAAAGAAAGTGCACTGTAAAATGTCTGTGGTTCTGAGAAGCAAGAGCCAGATTTTTGTAAGCTTCACATCTTCCTGGCTGAAAGCTGTATGTAGTTTTATGGGTGTTTATGCTGATTTTGTTTTTTCAGTGACCATCCTACCTGGCAGACCCCCAAGCATGTCTTAAAAGGTTTAGTAGAAGGCATGGCTTCTTATGCAATTACTGTGAATGCTGCTGATAACCTCCTGCAAAAAAAGGAGGGCTGTTTTTGTTGTTTGTTTTTGGATAAGGGGCATTAAAAGAGAGAACCGATGGAACACCCGTTCTGATGCAAAGCACAGTCAAGTGATCTGTGCCAAAGGCACAAGCTTTAGATATTAGCAAAGGCCCCTTCCGTGAGATGCGCAAAATACTGCTGGCAGTGCCTTTGGTTAGTATTGTGTTTCCTAGTGTATGTGTGACTCTTGTCAACTGTAAACATGTAAAAATATGTATAAAATGGAATAGTAAAGCTTCTGTAGCCCAGTGAAATGCATTTTTGCAATGCTGTAATTTATTTTTACTACTCCCTGTTAATGCTGTGACATTTTAAAAAGAAGTGTCATAAGCCACTTATGAAAGTTCTGGAACAGGTGGCTCAGATGCAGACAATGTAAAAAATTAAAAAAAAATAAAAATAAAACCAGTCAATGGTAAAAGAATTGTCTTTGTTTTTATTTAGGCTTTAGGTGCCCTCTTGTGGCATTCACTGGTATTAGGTTCAATGTTTCAAATTGATCTGATTACTAGTGCTTATTCATGTTTTTTGCTCATTGAAGTTGGTCAGCAGTTTAAGGGTATGTCTAGACTACAGGGTTTTTTCGACAGCAGTAAACCTCATTTTACGAGGAAGAATGCCTTTTTTTGAAAGAGTGCTTTCAAAAAAAGGCGTTTAACTCAAACAGGGCTTTTCCGAAAGAGCGTCCAGACTGCCTGGGTGCTCTTTTGAAAAAGCGGATTGCTTTTTCAAAAGTCTCGTGGCTGTCTAGATCTCTTTTGAAAGAGGCTTGTAGTCTACATGTACCCTAAAAGACTAAGTCCCTGCTGATCCTGTAAGGGAGGTTATGCCTATAGGAGGCTCAATGCAAAAGCAGAGCCTTCAAATAAACAGTCCCCTCTTGCATTTACATTAAATTCTGCGGTTCCTTTTACATTAAATTCTGCAGCAGTGGGGTTCAAACTAGTGTCTCAAAGGAGGGGGCAAAAAAAGTCTAGTTTATTTCTCATAGCTGGTGTGGGGTTTTAGTAACCCCTGGAAGGATGTTGGTTTTCAAAAGGATGCTGACAACTAAGAACATTTGTGTTTGAATTATGAGAGGTATGAATTCTAAGACCTGATGGGCTGGAATTGGCTTTGTTTAGTTGTTAAACTGTTCCATTAACAAAATAATATATGGTAACGCACGTGCAACCATGCAAAGTCAGTAGATTAGTTTGTAAGCCAGAAATGTAGTAATCCATTGAAATGCTTTCGTAAAATTTTATTTTTTTAAAAAAAATTTGAACAGCCAAAGCAATGACACTTTTTGGGTGAAATCCTGGGCTCATGGAAGTCAACAGCAAAACTATTGACTTAAATGGAACCAGGATTTCACCCTTCAGCTATAGGCAGAACTGGGTATAAATAATGAGATTTGAGTATTTCTTACTCTAGACATATTTACTTCTTCCGGCTAAGCTTTGGAGCCTTCTCCAGCCCTTGAATATATTTCCGAGGTAGCTGGTATTCCTCTGCAATATAACCAAGAGTCCAATTTAAGTATGTCCCAGCGTTAGATTTTATAACTAAAACATTTACCTTTTTATAACTGATACAGTCCATGTCCACTCAAACTCACCAAGCAGCAACTTGGCAAGATGGTTGATTTGGTTGCCTTGGATCTGGACCTGAACTCTGTCCTTTGCCCCAGGTAGCATGTTAATAGAGGCGCTGGCCTGTACTCTTTGCTGGAGAGTGTTGGCAACTAATTGCGGGTCTAGGCCATACAGTTCGAGATTCTTAATTATGGTCACCTGTGGATATTAGTGAAAATAGCCATTGTCACAAGGATATCTGGATTAACACCACCTTCGTAAGACTAGCGGTCAGGACCGGATCCTGCTTTTCTGATTAGAACTGGGCATTAAGGGTTTCCCCATTGTGTACAGGAACCCATTATGTCCAACCAATTCAGTACAATTGGTTCTAATTTATAACCCCCTCCCCACAGATACACACACATTGCCGGAGGCAAAATATCAAAGAATTCCCCCCTCATACACACACAATCACTTGTTTAAAGTATAAACACAACGTGATGTGCTTGACATTCCAGGATCTTTCAAAAACATGCTTCATAGTTGCTGTGTTGAGCAATTGAACATCTTTAAAGCACGTTAATACTTGGGAGTTCTAACCTGCAGGGCTGAGTGACAGAAGATGTTCATTAGCACAGAACCACACCAGGGGCCTGTGCCAAGTTGGAGCAGTTTTCCAATTTCCTACGCCCCACCCTCTGCTTCTCTTCAGCAAGGGGGCAACACTGGCTATGCTGACGACCAGAACTCCAGGACAGTAATGGTCCTAAACGCCTCCAGCATGGACTAAGATCCATAGAGGTTAATAATCAACACACCTCTTCCCTGTTCTCTCTCTCTGCCTTTACCTTTTTATTTGATGATCTCTGCGCGATGGTTATGTCAATGGGATCAAGGTTTCCTTTCCTCACAACGGGTTCACGTCCAAAAAATGTCATCTGGTGGTGAGGCTGCAGTTTTTCCAGGCACCTGAGAAAGGTAAGGCCGGAGTTTAGTTTGTCAGATACAACAGGTTGCACAATATCTCTTTGTTAATCTGGGATTCCACAGATATGTAGACCATCCGAGTGATCGAGTGTCTCCAATTCTGATCACTGTGTTTAAGACCGTTCTAGCATAAGTTTGAAGATGTTCTAAAATAGCTTTGTGTGTATGTACATACAGGTAGCGTATACAGAACCAGGTTCTGTTAGACTTGCCTTGTGAATGCTTATTGGAAAAAAGATCCATTTTTAAATATTACATTTCTATGATGTTACTATTCACTTTCAAGGTGGCAAGAAAGAGAGAACGGAGCGTATACAGCAAAGAAACTGTCTACTAAACTCGTGACAAGATTTATTTGTAGGTATTTTTACATTAACAATAAGAAGGTCACTGCCTACTTCAGGGCTTAGTTGTCTAGTTATGATTAACTCTACATGTGGCAAAAGCCAAGTGTGACATTCTTAGCAAATGTGAAAGCAGTCAGGAAACAGCTTGGAGCAGGGAGTTGGACTAGATGACCTCTTGAGGTCTCTTTCAACCTAATCTTCTGTGAAACAACGTAAGTCACCTGCTCAGGAGATCATCCCATTTGAGCTTCAAGATCTCGTCTTGCTCCGATTTATCCAACAGGCAGTCACACAAGATTGGATTTATCTTGACAAAACTGTAATAGAACAAACTGATCAGATGCGAAGCTGCTCTGTCTCTTCCCTGAGATGTGGGCATTTGGCCTATCTTCTCTGCCAAGCATGCAGCTGTTCCTATGATCGGCTCATGACTATTTTTCAGCTCCTCAGCATTTGGTGACGGATTAACTTAAAAGCGATCACCCGCCTCCAACCCAGCCCACTGCACTTGTGCTGTAGTTTGATAAATTGGTCCATGTAACAGCATATGAATTTTCTTTTATACATTCCTTGTTACTCAGATTTTCTTCACTAAACTCACTTTTTGCCCTTCACTCAGCTTGACTAGTGAAAACAGATGCACAAATAAAATTCACTTCTACTCACTTCTTGTTTGCTTCATCAACCAACTCATTAGTCTTCACATAGCTGATGATGATATTTCTCACATCCGTGCTGGAGAGGATGCTGCCTTTCCTATGGAAGGAGGAAATCTTCACTAGGGTGCATTAAGAAATAGGAGTCTGAAAACTGTACTAACATTTGGTACTTCTAGAGGAGCTTGCTTCCTGAGAATCCCAGGCTGCCAGGGAGGGTGGTTTAAAATTACAAATTACACCACCATGCTGCTCCAGCCCTGAATTGGGGGGGGGGGGGGGAAAGAGGTGCAAAGGGGTCTGTCATCTCACCACTCCTTCCCTTCCCCCGCTGGGCTGACAATTGTGGGACTACGCACAGACGTCTCCTCCCGGAGGGTAACAAGACAGCTGTTTATTCTCCTTCTACACTACTGTGTAGTAAAATAGAACACACTGTCTCTCTCTAAACCAGTGTTTCTCAAACTGTGCTCTGCGGAGCCCCAGGGTTCCGCGAGACATCTCCAGGGGCTCCATGAGGTTGACAAACTGGAAACGTCGATAGGTACAACACATACAATCAGTGGACCGCTGGGGCTCCGCACACATTTTTACGCATGTAAAGGGCTCCGGAACCCAAAAAGTTTGAGAACCACTGCTCTAAACATTCCAAGGAAACTGATGGTCACTGCCTGATCAGGAATTTGTCCAGGGCACCGGAGTTACCACACTTACACTGTTAAAGTGCTAAAAGATTCTCTGGTGATCTCAGGGCTTTAATTTTTCGCTTATCCAGGCTAAAATGCTCCTACGCACATGCTCTGACATTGCTTCAATACTGACAGAAGAGTGCAGACTAACACCTGGCACATGTCTTCCCTCCATCTCTCTCTCAAGGCTGGCTTGGCAGGCCGGCCCACTTCCATTTCTAATTACGGTTTCGCCCCATCTTCCTAGCACTCACTTGTGTCCAGACTCCTGGAAAAGTGGAGCCATTTTGGTTGAGACACCGTAGAGCGGTATGATTTCAGGAGCATGGTACAGCTGCTCTCTGTCTCCGCATTTGCTCTCTGGGGCAGAGGACACTTCAGATAAGGCTTCGGGGACAACAAACGACTTGATGCTGAAATGCAGTGGAGAAAACAGAAGGAGCCAGTTTCACAGTAGTTTGCAGTCTGAGGAAGGGTGGGTGACTGTTTAGCTCTTGCCTCCAGCTTTTCAGCAGTGCAATAGTTCTCCTAAAACAGCCTCTTGGCCCACACCCTCTCTCCCCTCCACTGGCGACCACCGCAGGCCTGGCAGGGACACCTGACCTTATCCCACACTGTGGGGTGCCCGATGTTTCTAACCAGCAGCAAACGTCAGGATTGGCTTTGCACAGGCATCCCAACTCGCCCTGCAGAGCACAGCTCCTCAGCCCATTCTTGAGTCTTAAACTCTTTCCCCATTACTTGGAATAGGCCATGTGTTTACAAGAGAATCAAAGCGGCTTTGGAGACTCACCTGCCCTTCAGTCTCCATGTCCATTTTTGTGGGGCTTAAATTGTATTTTCCTTTTCTTCACATTACTCCCCCTTTTTTCTATATGAAAGGCCCCGTTCTCCACCCACACAGGGGAAAGTGACTGTCCACGACTTGCTACCAAATACCCAACGTGTACTGAAGAGGTAGGAACTATTTTTCCTCTCCTCTCTAGCTGTAAAAGTTATGGCAGCTACTCAGAGCAGCATCTGTCCTTATGATATAGAACAGTGTTTCTCAACCAGTGGTACAAGTACTCTCAGGGGTAATAAAGAGAAGTCTTGGGGGTAATTGAAATTTGGAGGAAACTGAATTTAAGTTTAACAGCACTTGATTATTTTTGTACTTTTTACACCCAAAAATTTCATCGCCCACCTGGCTACAAGTAAGGTAAGCTGTTTAAACAAATGTGTTGCAATAGTAGAAAAAAAATTGTCTGAAAACTGTAGGCACTGGAGGTACTTTTTTTTTAAAAAAAGGGGGTACTTTATAAAAATTTGAGAAACACTGATATAGAATACCCCTCTTGATAAAAATGCCACCCATCAGATGCAAGTGCTGATTTCAGTCTGCTAAACAAATATGCCTGCTCTCAGCTATTTAAAGGTCTGTTCTTACTTCCCAACATCAGAGACTAGAGCCATGGATCCTATGCTTGGAGACAGAGACACTGAGTGGCAAGTTTGGTCTGTCTGTGGATCACATGTCTGGGGTTTTAGAGCCCTAAACAGGGCAAGTGAGATGCCTGTTTGTCAGCATCTCAGAGGAGCACAAGGCTTGAACATTTGGGTCTTGGATTTCCGATGTTGGAAGTCTCCGTAGTGGTGGAGAAAGGCTGGACCTACACAATGACTAGTGTTATTTCCAGGTGAACTACTGAGCAGTGAAAGAGTGGTTCCTTCTCCTTTAGATATGGCGCTACATCACACAGCAGCATTCAACACCAAGAGAACTGTGGAGACTGCCTCGAATGTACCATGTTTTTCTTTCCGCCCCAGACAGAAGAGATTTCTAGTGCAAGCTGGTGGACACACTGGAGAAAATGTGCAGCCTGCAGGTGCAAATTTCAACACTGCATTGCATCCAAGAAAATTTAAGACATTTAGACAACTTGCAGGCAGTGTGTCCAGTTCTGGTTCCCGCAACTTAATGAGGATGTTGAAAAATTGGAAAGGGTACAGAAGAGAGCTACAAAAATTATTCAAGCACTGGAAAAAATGCTTAACAGTGAGACTTGGTCTGTTGAGCTTACCCAAAAGAAGACAGAGGGGACCTGATGAGTGTCTAAGTATCTTCATGGAGAGAAAATACCAGGTACTAAAGGGCTCTATTTTTTTTGGTCTGTCTTTCTCCACCAACTGAAAGTCAATGGTTGGCAGCTGATGCCAAACAAAATCAAACTGGAAAGAAGGCGCAAATGTTTACCAGGGAATGTGATTAGCCACAGAAACAAACTACAAGGGGAAGTGGCGGATTCTCCATCTCTTAAGGTCCTCACATCAAGACCGGATAAATGCCTGTCTTGATAGGCTTTAGCCAAACAAGTTGGGGTGCTGGATAACTGGGTGAAAAGTAATGGGCTGTGTTCTGTAAGAAGTCAGACTGAAAGAGCTAATGGTCCCTTCTGCCCTTAAACACTATCAGAAGTCAACAGCAATAACACTTGGTATTGCTCCAGCATCTTTCATCTAAATATTATAATGTAACTTTGCAGTCACTCACCCTTGGAAAACAGACATGTTAGCTGAGGCTCTGTGCCTCAGTTTCCCCATTTGTAAATTGCACATAATGTTCTCTCCTTGTGGAGAGTGCTTCATACTCTAGGAAGGAGAAGTGCTAGGAGAGATCAGTTCATCTCTTGGATGGAATGTGGCAGCTATTTTACAGCATACAAGACCAGCATCCTAAGTACAGATGATCATGTCCATTTAAATGGGGGAATTCAAGTAGACAGACTACCTGAGCTGAAGTTTGATTGATGGCCCTACCTCATGAAAAAAAGCAGCAAGACCCTGGAAGATCTCTGCCCACCTCAGTGCAGTTTATAACAACTTACTCTGAGTGTTTCCAGTCTATATCCACAATACTTTCCACCCCTTTGTTCAGCTCCTTCACTTGTACAATCTTCTGCTGCTGCATGTGCTGCAGGAACTTGGAGAGCTGAAGGGGAAACAGAGAAATAATGGACAGAGTCAGGCACTCTGGAATTTGGGTTCACACCATCAGTGCGCCCATGCCAGCCAGTCTGCTTTGGGATTGAAACATGCATCTGAGGAAGTCAGACACTTTTCACTAAAACACATCACAAAACCAACTTCTCTTCTCCATAAATATAACCAACCCATGGTAGCACTTTTGCACACTCAGTGCCATCTCGTGTTGAGAGCAAGATACCAGGGATTCCATGACTGGCCCTGCCACTGATTTGCTTGGTGATCTTCTTCAGGTCAGCTAATACTCCCAACTTGTAACGCTTTCATCCTTTGCTCTAGCCCATGAGAGATCCGCTGCTAAAATCCTGAAGAGGAAAATAGCAGGAGGGGCATCCGAGAATCCCAGAGGGGAAAGATCTTTCAGTCCTGCACAAGAAAAGGACTCAGGCAATCTGGGTTCAAATTCCCAACTCTGCCACAGAGTGCGTGACACCTTGAGCTAATCGCCACTTCTCTTTGTACCTCACTTTCCTGGCTGTAGAAAAGGAATAATCATACTTTCTAAGGGCTTGTCTACACTTGAAATGCTACAGTGTAAATACTTACCTAGGCCGACAAGCGGGGGTTCTCCCCTAGATAATCCAACTCCAAAAAGTAGTAGCTAATTCAACAGAATAACCTAGGGTTATCTATATAGGGAAGGCCGGGGGGGGGGGGTTAGACCAGCTTAATACATCACTTGGGTGTGGATTTTTCACACTGATGAGCAATATATAGTCAAGCTGACTTAATTTTCTAGTGTTGACTGGGCCCAAGTCTCTGTTTATGTGCAGTGCCTAGCAAAATGGAGCCCCAGTTTGGATTGGGGTTTCCTTAACACAAAATTGCGTGGGCAGAGCAAGCAGTATTTGATGAACCAATATAAATGATTTCAGGACAAGTTAGTCTACCAAGCTGAGCATGAACAAGTGATGAAAGAAAGGAATACAATCCATAGCTTTGGAAATGGCTTCTTTAAAAAGGACCCTTCCCCGCCAGCCAGAACTTTGTTACCAGATTTAAAAAAGAAAAATCAAGAAATCTCACCTTCTTGTAACTTGATTTCTTTATGTCCAATTGTTGTCCTTCTGGGCTACAGATTAACAACAAAACCTTTAAGTTACAACAAACAGCTGTAACTAAGGAAAAATATTCGTGTCTGACAAAATTAAAAATACATGCAGTTTTCAAGACTGGTACAAGCTTTTTAACAGTGTACCTATGAATTATGCCTGGGAAAGTGAATTTAAACGTTTTGAGAGATAGTGGAGTCAGTTTTGTAAGCAACAAGGAAATGTTGACATTCCAGTGGGTTAGGCATAACAATACAGAGAACGTGTGCGCAGTACACAATGGTTTCCTAACTTCCTTCTGCCGAGACCCCCTTTGGCATCTGACTAAACTTCATTTGGTTTTCAAGATATAAATTTCACGTTCTTTCTATTAGGTTAGTTTATTTTTTAAATATATATTTTCACACAAACTAAAGTTTGTGGTGTAGTCCTGAATGTGTATGTACCAGAACGTTCTCAGTGGCATGACCTCCCAAGCATGGTGTGTGCAAGATCATGGCGGATGGACTATGCCATTTTGAGAACAAAATGGCATTGTTCCTGTGGCAGACTTGCGAGAACACAGTGCAATCCAAACTGCAGGATGCCTCACAGGACATTCCCCCGCAAGACTCACAGCAGAACCCCAGGGGGCAGGAACCCCAGATAGTGTTTTAAATCAAATTACTCATTCATGGACACTTGAAAGGGGAAATGGAGGCAGACAGTCCTGGAGCAACATTTTCAGAGTAGCATGTATAATATTTTTAGCTAACTCAACTTGCTTAGCTATCAAATACGTTGAGCTCTAGTGTAAAAATTGACCATAAAACAAGTGAATTATAGGGCAAAGCTGCTGCTTTTCAGGAATATCTCACTGTCCCACAGCAATTTCATTTATACCCCAAAACCCCACCATGCAGCCCCCCAGGACGGTCTTGTTACCACCTACCAGCATGCGAACATATGGTTGCGCAAGAAGGTGCTGGTGAGTAGCGGCAGCTCTGACTTCTTCACTTTACATTTTAAAGCATGAAAAAAACATTGATGCAGTAACTCGTCCATTCGCTCTGCAGAAAACACAAAACACGTCTCATGGGCCTTTGTGCAGAAAGAGACCGTGCTCACAAGAATGAGTTCTGATTCCGCTGAGTTTTAACGTGCAATCAGTGCGGTTTAGGCACTATGTTCAACACATCTAAATAGCAAAACTCAGAGCCAGGATCTTGTACGTTTTAATCCTAGTGCTGATACCTGCTCTCCTCTGCACCCTTGGGAATGTCACTTAACCTCCCTAACACCCCAGGTTTCCTCATGATGAAAGAGTGTTCACCTCCCACTCCCTCCCTCTTCAGGGTTTTATCTAGATTAAAGAGGAGGAGTTACGAAGTGAAAATATGTTTAATTACACAGATTTGTTTTAGATGCAAATCCCTTTAACATGCATAGTCCAAATTCTGACCGGTCACCATGCTTATTGCTTAGCTCTAATCTGGCATGTTAAACAGAGAGTCACTTAGACATCACGGAGGTAGGTTGTTTCCCCTTTGTGGGCACACGGAGCCTGCTGTCCCCTGAAAAGCACTTTCCCTAAGAGGTTGGTTTGGAATGCACAGTTTGTGTTGCGTTTACATATGTATAACATTTCTACAGACTGTTAGTCCAAAGTGCCACGTTAGGCATCTCAGATTCAAAGTAGCAAGGAATTAATATTTTGAGCCCAGAAAGGGACACTTATTGTAAGTGCTGCTGCAGAAAAGCCTCCCACAAGGGCAACTTTGGCTTTGTGGAAGCAGCTTTTACAAATAGATCTTTAGGCTCAAATTCTGAATTAAAAAGTCGCACCGCCCAGAGAAACTCTTCCTTCCTAATGGGTTACTGGAATTGCTTACATTTGAGAGCAGCTTTGCTGTGAAATTATTCACAGCTCCCACTATAGTCCTGTCTAAGGCTGACCTTATCTATCCAAGAGGTAAGTGTCTCTCTCTCTCTGTCACATGTTTTGGCAAAACATGTGAAACTTGTAATGCAAAAACAAAACAAAAAAACCCCAGCCTCTTACTGAATAGACTATATTATCCATAGAGCCCTCTGGGGGTACAAGATTGGAAAAGTAAGCCGCAGATATCCACATTCAGATTCGCAGATACCAGACGATATAAAACGGATACCTGCAGATTTGTAGGGTTCTAATGATCTATACCATGTCATGGACCACAGTCCTGGAACACTAAGTTTTCTTTGGTATGCCAGAAGGTGCTTTCTGAAGTTAATCACCCAGGGAATCCTTTGGGCACAGAACTTCCAGTGCTGCTCCCACAACAATTACCTTAATTCAAAAGTTTCTCACAGCACTCTACAAAGGTGAGTACCACTAGCCCCATGGGGAAATGGAGATACAAGGAGAAGTGAATTACCCAGCCACATAGCAGGTGAGTGGCAGAGCCAGGAATAGAGTCCACATCTCCTGACTCTCAATTCAGTACCCTAATGGCTTAACACACATCTGCTAACAAGTGGAACACAAAGAGAAGAGTTTAGGTGCTATACTGAAAAAGCATCCGTTTATGTGCTCCAGCAGCTTCAAACAAAATAGCTCCTTAGTGCCCGGACCACACAGCATGCTGAGAGCCTTCACTTCACTGAAGCGGAGGAGAATTTAGCACATCCAGACATATACTCAGCAGCTAAGGTACAAGGTTGCTACTGAATTGCTGCCTGCCCATCAACTAGCAGGCAAATCCTGGGACAGGCATGACAGTCCCAGTTCAGCGAAGAAAAGGGGAGGTGGTTGTAGGTCAGGCTGGTACACCGAAGCCAGCCTACAAATACACCTATTTCTGCATGAATGCACTGGCTCACCAGAGATCACTAGGGGACTTTTTGAAGGACTGTAGGCTCTGTCTGACAGGGCGGAGCAAACCCTGAGGCTGGAGAAGGGCCATAGAGAAGTACTCCCAGCAGGCTAGAGGGACTGTGGAGGAACCAGCCAATCAGGAGCCAGGAGGGATGACAAAAGGAGCTGCAGGACTAGAGGCAGTTCAGTTGTAGCCTAGACCTGGAAGGGAGGTGGTCAGGGGTGACTGGCAGAACCAGGGTCAGCTCCTAGAGGAGAGCTGTTGAGAGATGGATGGACTTGAAGGTAAAGCCCTGAACTATGGGCAAAGTATCATCTCCAGGAGGGGAAGCTCTGGAAACACCCCTATCCTTCAGAGTGAGAGAAACGGAGAGAATGGCATTGAAGAGAGACTCTACAGCAGGCACCAGGATGGGCCCCTGTTAGAGGTGCATCCCGGAAGGGGTTTGTGATCACACAAAGTGTGAGACTCGGCTAGAAGACTGAGTAGGCGCAATGCTTTTAAGATGCACAGCATGCAGGAACCGGCACTCGGCAAAGCGAGGGCATCGTGTGAGGGGAGTGCTGACCATTACATCCCCCCACTGTTCAATGACTGGGCAACCACTCTGTGTGAGTCAAAGTCAGGCTTGCTAGGACCAGACACAGAGGAATCTAATAGAGAAGTGTCAGATGCATGGTTCCATAGATAGAGCCCTGCAAAGCCACAGATGCCCACTTTATATCCACGGGTATCCGCTTCCATGAGTGCGGTTGCGGATCCAAAGATCGTTTTTGCGGATATCTGTTTTGTATCAGCGGGGATCCACATCCATGGAGGTGGATAGTCACAGCTCATTTTTGCAGAGGCGGATACAAAATTTTATATCCGCACAGGGCTCTATCCATAGAGACAGAACATGGTTTCATTTTCATGCTACTGTACCTTGTGGAGTTCTGCCATCTTCTGTTTCCGGCTGAACCTCTGTGATATCTTCAGCCATTTCTTCAGCACCAGGCTCACCAGGTTCCTCCTCCTCCTCCGTCAGTCTTGTACAACTGTCGCCCTCCTGCAAGCTCAAACTGCCAACGTCCATTTGTAGTGATGGGGCAATGGCAAGGTCACTCATGGGCTCCCGTCCCTCCTCCTCTTCGTCATCATCATCCGTGCTTTCCAGCTCCGCAGGTTCTGCTCCCAGTGGCACTATTGTGGGTGGATTCGACTTGTCTCCAAGTCCCCTTTTAAAAAAAAAAAAAAAAAAAAAAAAGCATAAAGCAACTGTATGGATGGCTCTTCATTATTTTGATACAGGATGGTTTCTCCTCTAGCTGTGAAGCATCCTGTGCCAGAAAGCACAGCCAGTCCTGTCTAGCGATTACATAATCATGGAGCTAGAAAATACAGATCCATCAAATGAAGATGAATTCACCATGCCCCTAGGTAAGTACGTTGTTCCCATTGTTAGTTATACTTGCCATGAAAAGTTTGCACTTTATTTCTCGTCTGAATTAGTCTATCTTTTGTTTTCTAGCCACTGGAGCTTGTTATGCCTTTGTCTGCTGAATTAGAGCCCTCTAATTTCAGAAATCTCCTCCCCACGTAGGTACTGCTAGACTTATCAAACCACTTAGCTTTTGGAAAAGAAGGTTAAGTAGTCTGGACTCCTTAAGCCTCTGACTATCAGGGAGGATTTTCAGCTGCTGGGTTTTTGTTTGGTTTTGGTGTTTTTTGGTTTTTGTTGCTACTAGCCCACCCAAAAGCAGGCCAATCAAGATCCCAGCTCCACTAAAAGATTACTTGCCACGGTCGAGTCTATAGCACATCAGACTTTTGCTGTCCCTACATACTCCATTTTGATTTTTAGAATTCTTGGAGGTGAAACTGGTGCCCATGATGAATGCCAGACCGCTAGTCCAGGAAGCTCAAGCCCCTTATTTAGCCACAGAATAGGAATAACACAATCAGCCTTAGGACAAAACTTCTCCCACTCTGTTTAACTCTAACTGGTGACCTTGTCCTACCAGAACTCATTAAGTTAGTGCCAGGTGCAATGGTGGCTTTGTGACATGACTACTTGAACCTCAAGGGCAGGATTGAGACATATCCATGTCCATTTAATCTCAGGCAGGCCAAACTGCCACCCATCCAATGGCGCTACATTTTCGTCACAGTTGACCTCAGGCCATGGAGCTCTGAAAACAAGCTAGTGGCATGCAGCCAGACTCTTGCAGGGTTCTAATATGGCAACACCCTTAAGGTAACTCTGGACTCTAGTAAGAGTGAAAGCTACAGTGATCGCCTTCCTCAAAACACACATTTTATAAGCTAGCAGGGTGGGGTGGGGTGGGGGTTATGGAAAATCCCAGCAGATAGAAGATGGGAGTCAAGATGCATATTCCTTTTCATTAAATGAAAGGCAGTGCACATTTATTGCAGAGCAAAAAGGTACTGAAGTGAAGCATAACAATAATGGGCCAAATTGGTTCACGGTGCAGCTCCATTAAATTCAAAAAATTTTCCACTAGCAATTTAGTCCCAATATCATAGAACACTAGAACTGGAAGGCCCTCCTCCTTGTGATAACGATTTTCAGGTATCTAAAAGGGTATGTCCCCTCTGTCTTTTCCTTTCCAAACTGAACAAGCCCAATTCTTTCAGTCTTCCTTCATAGGTCATGTTCTCTAGACCAGTGTTTCTCAACCAGTGGTACTAGTACCCTTAGGGATACTTGAGAGAAGTCTGGGGGGGGGGGGGAGGAGTACATCAACACCACTGAAATTTGGAGAAAACTGAAGTTTTGTTTTAAAGTTTTACTGTACTTCATTATTTTTGTACTTTTTACACCCAAAAATTTCACCACCCGCCCGGCTACGATTAAGTTGTTTAAATAAATGTGTTGCAATGGTAGAAAAAAAAAATTGTCTGAAAACTGTAGGTACTGGGGGGTTTTATAATTTTTTTTAAAGGGGTACTGTATAAAAAAAGGTTGAGAAACACTGCTCTAGACCTTTAATCATTCTTGTTGCTCTTCTCTGGACCTTCTCCAATTTCTCCACATCTTTCTTGAAATGTGGTGCCCAGAACTGGACTATCTTGTACGTATGGGCACATGCACATAACGACATCAGGGCACACCCCTATTCCTGCTAGAAGTGCCATGGGAATTTTAACAGCTATATGGAGCAGAGCAGACTAGAAGTATTGTTAAGGCTTCATCTGAAATATGCCCCTAAACAGTATCAAATTCTGTGGGATCTGACTCAGCTGGGATCTGAACCTTTGGGGTTTTTTTGGATTAACTTAGATGGAACAAATGGGCCCAAAGAGTCAAAGTTGTTAATTTGACCCCAGTGACAGTCTAACATTAAACATTGTTGAGAGATGCAGGATTTGGTATATGGCAAACACACACCTGACTCTTATTCAAGATACAGAAAATAAGGCAAACCCTGTAAAGCACTTGAAATGTTAAGAGTTAAAGTTTTCATTGTGACAACATCCTTTGTTCCCCTAAGCTAGAGCGAGATTTTAGGAGGAAAATTGACTTTGACTGACAGTCTCTTATTAAATATGGTAGCAACTACCCTTTGGGGAAGAAGTTAGCTGAGATGAGCTGTTGCAGCTACTGTTATTAAAAGTCCAATCTGGTTTCCTCAAAGACAAGACACAAATACCCCACATAAATGAGCAGAGAAAACAACATCCTACATAGAAAATGCAGCTTCTGTCTCTGGGGTTGAACCTTCACTGCTGGAAAAACACCTGTTCAGCCACTCCGACTCCTGGCACACTTGTACCAGCATTTGGACTGTTTAGGGCACTGCTTTTAGCTCTCTCTTTGGTCATAGGCTTAGAGCAGTGTTGAAAAATCTGCAGTGGGCTAGGAAAGAAGAAACACAGTAGGGAAGGAAGAGGACGACGTTGTTTTGAATTGCAGGTGGTATTCGGGAATTAACTGGAGGTGGCAGTGTCACATGGATCCCTCTCTGGGTGGGGCTGGTCAGAATTTCTCTCAGGATTAGAAATGAGGAGTTCAGGCGGCCCAGGAGACAGCGGGGCTGGCAGCCACTATGGTGAAGCTTGCTCTAGCAACCTATTTCCCCCCCCATCTCTCTTTAAAGACACAAAAACGGAGGGGGAGGGGAGAGAAGGAGATTGGAATAGCCCATTCCCTCGCTATCTAGTCCACCAATTATACTTAGTTTGACACGCCAATGTGGGCTCATTAATTTTTTCAGTTTCACCTTTTCTTGTTTACCAGGCACGACCTTAACACAGTCCGGATTTATAGCAGTAGCCCTTTTGTCTGAACTAGTTCAATCTGCCTGACTCGCTTTTGCCCCTCTTCCAGTCAACACGTGCCATTATAGGTGACCGAGACATTCCATGAACTCTGGCCTCTCACAGCTGAGCTCATAAGTAGGGTAAATCAGCAGGCCCAATTACTACAACAGCTTCCTGGGAGTATTCCAGACCCACTCCTCATCTCATTTCCTAAGACACCCTGGACCATTCGTTGTCTGCATACCCACCATAGATGGTCCGTGTAAACATGCAGTACGGTGAAACCCTTCCCTTTCATTCCAGCAGCCAGCATCTCTCCAGTGGACATGGTAGCGACTCCTACTGCTACTGGGGCCCTGAGAAAACAGTATCAGAATGGAAAACAGCAAATATTCATACTACCTAGAACACAAGACTCCTAAGCCACCATAGCACGAGCATTCTTTTGCAACGTCCTTGATAAGGGAGACCGATTACTATTCTAAGAGGGTATGTCTACACTACAGTATTATTTTGAAATATCTAATTTCGAAATAACGCGGCTACACACAAAATGCATTTCGAAATGGCTTTTTGCTATTTCGAAATAGCGCGTCCACACCAAGTGGATGCTGAATCACATTTAAGGCTGGCCAGAACCAGGTCTGGCAGGGCATCAGGTCAGGAGTTACTTTGTGTGGCTGCTGCCTGAGACTGAGGCCTGTGCTTAAAGGGATCCCCCCCACCCCCGACAGCCGGTTCTCAACTTTCCCTGCTTGCTTGCCTACCTCGATGACGGACAGCAAACCATTTTGTCTCTGCATGCTCTGGTTGCCGTCACTCGGGACACCACAGCACTCTGCAACATGGAGCCAGAGGTGCCCCTGGGCACTCTGGTGCTTCTCTTCAACAGGCTGCTGCGAGCCTGGCTGGGAGCCTGGCTGCACTTTCTGCAGGCTGCCATCCAGGAGGTCCATCAGGGGGCTGTCAGTATCCAGGAGGCCCTGCGAGAGAGCTTCCACCCTGAGGAGCACTAAGCCTCCCTGGTCTGCCCCATTGAGGGCTTGTGCCTCATTCCTCCCTCGTGTCCTTCCACTTACCCCTCCCTAACCCCCTTCCTGATGTCAAATAAAATACACGTATTTTCATGAACACAAACTCTGTATTTAACAAAACTGGGGTGGGGGAAGAGAATGAAACTCTGGTGAGACTGGGGAAAGGAGGCGGGAGAGGGAAAGAGAGAGGGTGGGAGGGGGAGGGGGAAACCTGGGAGGAGGGAGCTGGAAGGGCTAAGCAAGGAGAAGAAGGGGGAGGGGACGCTCAGGGTTGCGGGGGTCTCGCTGGACCAACTTGATTTTCATGCGACCCTGCTCCTGGGTTTGCATGTGGCCTTTGGTGGCCAGGCTGGCAGCTATCCTGCCATAGACGGCCATGTTCCTCCGTCTAGTGCAGAGATCATGGATGTTGAGGGCATCTCCCCCCCAACCTGAATAAGGTTCATGATCTCCACCCTGGACCAGGAAGGTGCCCGCCTTCTCCAGGGCCTGGCAGGCTCCTGGGAGCTGGCAGACTGCTCCTGGGGAGCGGTGGAGGGCTGGCTGCCAGTGGCTTGCTGGCTCATGTTTTGGGGCCACTGGGTCAGAGGCAGTGACTGCTGGCTCTGGGCTGGCAGGCTTGGAGCTGGTACAGGCACTGTGGCCAGAGTCTACCCCTTTAGGGGCTCGAGGGAGAGGAGTGTTCTTCGTCGAGGCTGGAGTGGCCACCAGGGCACCCTGGGAAGGCTGGAGGCCCCCCTATTTCAAAATAAGTGTCTACACAACACTTATTTCGAAATAGCAATTTTGAAATTGGCGTTATTCCTCATGGAATGAGGTTTACCAATTTTGAAATAAGCCCACCGCTATTTCGATTTAATTTTGAAAACGGAATGGCTGTGTAGACGCTAGGATAGTTATTTCGAAATAACTTTGCTGTATAGACATACCCAGACAGAATTACACTGAATCTGTTCTTTACATTGTGCAATTTCCAACCATCTAGACACTTCTATTTTCACCGGTTCCCCTCTGGTATGCAAGGTATTCTCTCCACACTACCCCACATAAATTCTCACTGGATAGCTGCCCTTTAACATATCACTCAAAAATGCCCTCTTTTGTTCATTCTCTCAGAAACATCTCACAGTGGCTGGTGCTAGAAGACAGGATACCGGGTCAAAAGCAACATTGGTCTGAACCAGTATGGCCATTCTTGTATACTGAGCAAGCCACCCACCTGCCTTCCTCCTTAGGAGGAGACTAATTTAGAGAATTGCAGACAGCAGGCAGAACAAAATTTGGAATACAGCTTTGAATTTACAGCGATTGGACATTTAAAACGATTCATATGTTCTCTGCTTACACAAAACAATCAAACCCACCCCAACAACACTGGTAAACTCCAAGGTCCCATCCCCCCTGCAAAGTAGCCCCATTCCCAGGAAAATAACTGATCAGAGTTTCACTGTTTTGTTGAAAATTATCCTATTTCAAAACAGAATCCTCAACACTGAAGAAAAATCTTGTTTTTATTTAAACATTGTGCATTTTGATTCAAAACCATCCCATTTGCAAAATTTTCCACCAAAGGCAAAATGTATAAGATACCAAGGATATGCCACCACAAAATTGCAAATTTTTCTTGCATAAGTTCCTAAATTGAGTCTGCCTTCATATTTTTGTTTCTCCTAATCCCTCTCAAAATCCTCACATAAAAATGCAACATTTCTTCCCTCGTTGCAAGAGAAACTATAGATAAGTGTACCTGTTTCCCACCAGGGTAATGGCACAGACAGTGCCCTGCTGTACCTGAGGAAGACCACAAGATGACACCATAACTCCTGGCAGCATTAGATCTGAGGTAAAACAATAAAGAGCCATTAGCATCCTCTCAACAGTTGCAAGCCAGTAACTACCCAGCCAACTCCTCCACCCCCAGCCCTTCTGTTGTTCAGCAAAAATAGAAGCGTGGCAACAGCCAAGCACACATCAGGTAAAACAATTTCCTCCTGCATGTCTGCTATTGAGTTGAGAACACAGGTTGAACCTCTCTGGACCGGCGCTCTCTGGCCCATGATCCGGCAGAATTTTACTTAGTTGGTTGTCTGCTTATTGTGAGTGTGGCCAAGTTTCCCACGGTCCCATAAAGTTTCTTTACAGCCACCAGTCTTGGCTCTGTGTTCTGTGCTGTTATTTAGCTCTAAATTACCCCCCAAATAGTCTTTAAAAAGTCTCAGAGGGGTAGCCGTGTTAGTCTGTAACTTTAAAAATAAGTAGTCCTACGGCGGCACCTTAGAGAAATACATATAGTAACATGAGCTTCTGTGGGCAAAACCCACTTCTTCAGATGTCTTGTAAGAGACTAGCAAGCAGTAGAAGTGCTGGTAATGCTGCTAAGCATAAGTGTGTGTTTTATGCTTTATTTTCTTGTGCCAATACAGTAAAATTGTGTAACCACACTAACACTTCGTTACGAAGAGAGCTGATGAGCCATGGCTAGGCGTGGGCTTATATAGGTTGTATCACTATTAGGGATGTATGTGTTAGTCGGTGGGGGCTGGAGCAGTTTCCTACCCACCATAGGCAGGGGGGCTGCTCCAGCCCTGGAGAGCCCACCATGGGGAGGGAGGCACTTCAGCCCAGCCAGAGCAGCCCCTGTCGGCGTGCTGCGGGCAGGAGGGTGCTCCAACCCACCTGGGTACGGGGTGCTGCTCCAGCCCCGCTGGGCTGGAGCAGCCCCCATGCCCATCCCTCTTTTATTCGGTTAAACATTACATGTAATCTGTTAAATGGGATTTTACGTCCCTAATCAGTACAGTCTGACATTATTAAGCAGCATTGCAAATGCCTCGGTGTACCCATTTATTCACCCCTGTGAAATAAAAATAGAGACCCACTCACTACAATCTTGACATCCCGTGGTTCAGGACCCATCAGGAGAGGGTGAGAGAACCAGCCTGATGCTGGGGGATACTGAGCCACCCTTATGTCCCAAAGAACACGAGACCCAGCTGAGTGTTCAGCACATGGTAGTGTCAGGCTCAAAGGAAGCATTAGTGAACTCTGTGCAATGAACCAACTGAGTAACGTCTGTTTGCTACCACGAGGGAAAACTCGAGTCCTGTCCCATCTCTTCCTCCAAGAAGACCACGTTTTCCAACAAAAGACCATGGCTTCCTTCCAGGCATTTTTCTGGTCTCAGAATGGCAGTTTCTAGTCTGATTCATTACATCTCAGTGCAGGATGAGAAATGACGCATGTTCCTTAAAATGCAGCCCTAACATTTCCATGATATTTGCACCACGCTGGTTGATTTTTTTTCCCCTTTCTCTACACATAGCATTACTTTCCTTTTCATGCCAGGGTCTGCACCACATAGGAAAACAGGATTATCTGAGAACTGTAGCGTGACACATTTTCCTGAGTTCACCAGGCATGTAAGCAGAAAGTCATGGAGGAGACCCCACGAGTCCTGACTCCAAGATCGTCCTTTTCTAACTGATTAGGCCACACTCCTCTAGAATCCTGAAGACCCACCTTCTAGGTGCCTGCCCTAGCCATTAGAAAGCACCAAACAATTCCATGAAGCAATGGCAGAGGCTGCTAGAAAATCTGCCACATGCCACTTAGCTCTAACACTCAGAGCCAAGGCAATTTTCATTGAGGTGCTTTAAAAATTGATTGGTGGCTCTACCAAAGCCTAAACTAAACAAGGAGGCCAGATGCATTGTAACTGCTAGTGAATGAGGTACAGCCACCCCTTAGGTTACTACAGTTGAAAGTACTTCACCCTGTCTATGCACAAACAATAGGGATGGAGGACCTACAAAACCATTTTACCATCCCTTTAAAACAGAAGCATGATGGACACGCAGGCTCACATCCACAAAGGTATTTAAGCTCTTAACCTCTGCTGAAATCCAGGGGAAGCCAAGAGCCTACATGACTTTGTGGCTCTGGACCACAGCCTCTTATCTAAAGCCATCCCTCTGATAAAGGCAAAGCTACTTGGAAGCACATGCCTCACTCAGGAGGCAGTGTTTTCCATATTTGGGGGAGGGAGTTTTTTTCCGTACCTTGGAGCTGACCTCTCACTGCAGATTCAAAGGTACAACCCTTTGCCAGACCCTTCTAATTCTGCACACTGACACCGCAAACACTGCATCAAAAAAACAAGTTTCTGACTCTGCTGTCCAAAGCCTTCACTCAGCCTGGTTGTTAAATTCGATTGGTCACAGCAGGAAGGCTTTGCACAGCTAGCATGAGCCTATATTTTCAAAATAAGGGCATGGGAAGCAGAGAGGGAGGAATCCAGGAGTGTTTCCAGCTCACCTTTTTCTCTTCTCTCCTCCCCGTGGGTTCTAGCTTCTTCTACAAGCCAGTGGAGCCCCCTCAGCCTATTGCCCTCTGAGGGTGAAGAGACATTGCCTAATTGAATTAACCCCAGCTGAGCTGGCCCTGCTAACCAAACAATGCCTGCACTGAGGGCAGCTGTGACTTTTCTTCTGCCTGGGACAGAGCATTAACCCTCTCCTTGCCAGATACCTGCAATGGTACACTGATGCATCAAGGGATGCCTTCCTCCAAAGCCTGGGATATTAGCCATTGATGGAAGCAAGGAGCTGGGCTTGACAGTTGAGTTGTCTACTCTGGGTAGGCATTTAAGGGTATTGCAGGCCCTTTGCACTCCAGCATCATGGAACACACACTGACAGCAAACACTCTTTCTTCCATTTGCCCCTACAACAGCTTTCATCAAATCTAACACTGCAACATGGGTCCAACCCTGGTTCCCAAGCAGTGATCGAGTTGTGAAATTCCTGGGCCAGGGCAGGAGCCACACGAAGGTCTTGGCGCTGCAGGATGAAGTAAGTAGCATGCCAGAACATAGCTAGTACTTAATAAATGCAAAAATACCCACCTTGGAGCCCAATAAAGAGACAGTACAAAGCAGCACTGCCTTGGCTTTACCCCTGCAATTGGCTCCCCTGCTCATAAACACCAGGTTGCTGCAGAGTCTGACACACACACCCCACCCCCCGCCCTGGCCTTTCTGGAGGCTTCTGCATCCTTGTGTCTCTGCCCCTCCTCCCTGGCTGGTCCCCAAGGCCACCCTCTCATCATTGGGTCTGGCTCAGAAGTCAGCTGAGGCAGCCTGGTTACCATGGGAGACCAGTGACTGACCCCCCACTTTAATCAGCCTTCTCTTCCCGATAGGACCTTCTCGGTGCAAACTAGGTAACAGCAGGTCAGTGGCTAAAAACACTCCTCAGCTATCTCAGTACCAAGCCACAAGTCCATGGGCTGCAAGCAGCCAAAGCAGAGAGCCTCAAGTGCCACAACAGTCCTGCCTCCAACTGAGGCCACCTATGTGGTGGGAGAAAAGCAGTCCCCTTCTAGACAAGTTCCCACACATGCTGAGAAGACAGCATTCAGATTCTGATTAGGTTTAGGCTTGGGGTTTAGGTTTCAGGTCAAACCAGGAGTAAGGTTTGAGGACACCCAGCTCATGAGCAACTGTGAGGTTTCAGGTCAGCATGGCATGACTCCCCGCATCCAAAGTGGAGACTGAATGGCAGTGGATTCTGGGAAAGAGACCCCCAGCCAAATCCCTAGGCTGAGTCCAGAGCCAAGGATTTGAATGTAAGCCCCCACATGACATACACACACCAAAACACAGGGTGCCAGGGGTGGGGTGGGGTGGAAATCAGCTTTAATACATACACACACAGTGACATTTGCTTATGCTGAATTTGGATAGAGAGATGCTCCTTAAAATAAAGCAGATGGAAAGCAGCTAAGTTTTGTTGCCTTGTGAAAGTTAACAACAACGGAGGAAACACATACTTCAGTTCCCCAGTTAACAGCTGTTGAATCAGTATGTTTCTAACCAATGAACGAAGAGCAACAAGCAAAAATCCAACTTTAGAGCCATCATATGGGAAAGATCAATGCATGAATAGATTGGCCTAGATCGTGTATATCCATGTTTCTTAAATTTTAAGACCGAGAAACACCAAACAATTTTTTATGACTAACACGAAGGACTTTTTGTTGAGGGGGGGGGGGAAAAAAAGGGGCGGGGAGGAAAGGTCAGGGGGAAAGATAGAGAGAAAAAAGGTTGCCTGCCCCTTTAAGGGCAGCCATTTTGAACTCTTATTCTCCATGGCACACCTGTGCACCACGGAACACAGTTTAACAAACACTGGTGTATATAGTTCAAAAATTCTATTTGTGGCCAAGTGGTTTTCCTTTATAAAAGGGACCCCCCCAAAAAATCCCACAACACTGTCAGTGCATTCTTCTTAACAGCGATCTCCTGCCTTCTATTCCTCTTAAAGTTTTGTCCTGCACTAGAAAAATGAGCTTAAAAAGTTCAGATCTAGACAAATGAATTTCTCAAAGCAACCGACACATGTAACAAGAAATCATTGAGTTTTAATCCTCTTACCTGCTCCACCAGCTAGTTTCTGTAGCACAGGGGGCCATGTTGAGAATGCTGGGAGAAGATCTGGATAGGACCACAAGGTATAAACTGTACAAAAGAGAACTGATTTGAAAAACACGGCATTCAAGTTTTTTTAGACTCCTCCTCGCCCTCTTCAAGCCCCAGTAATACAATTACAGCAGCACACCCTTGACTGTAACTAGCCAGATTCTTCTTTCACTTGGATGGTCAAAAATGAGGCTGCACTGCCCAGCAGCATCAAAACAATAAGCCAGCAGCTACTTGCAATGGATCAACTAAAATGTGAAAACTTCAGTTTCACGTTTCCAATGGATAGATGATGTGTGGATATCTTGACATGATCTTCTTTAAGTTAAAGATGCCTTGACCTGAATTGCTATGATAACATGGGCAAGTCTCTTAGTTTTTAAACTAAGAGATAGGGGAAAGCCGATTGGTGCGGAGATGCACGTAAATTGGAGGGAGTCTTCTCTTAGAGGAGAATCCATTGATAGAGATTCTCTAAGCTGTAGTCAGAAAGAGAGGAGGGGAGAGGGCAAACCATGGGCCAGAGCAGACAAACAACCGCGTACAAAGGAATCCAATGCATCAGGGAAGGGCAGACAAATAAGCAGTGGCAAATTTTTAAAGTGCTTCTACACAAATGCTAGGAGTCTGACTAATAAGATGGGTGAACTAGAGTACCTAGTATTAAAGGAGGAGGTTGACATAATAGGCATCACTGAAACCTGGTGGAATGAGGAAAATCTGTGGGACACAATCATACCGGGATATAAAATATATCGAAAGGATAGAGCAGGCCGGCTGGGTGGCGGAGTGGCACTGTATGTGAAAGATAATGTAGAATCAAATGAAATAAAAATATTAAATGAGTCAACATGTTCAATAGAATCGCTATGGATAGTAATTCCATGCTCCAATAATAAGAAATTAGCAGTAGGGATATATTACTGACCACCTGACCAGGACAGGGATACTGACATTGAAATGCTGAGGGAGATTAGAGAGGCTACCAAAATAAAGAACTCTATAATAATGGGGGATTTTAATTATCCCCATATTGACTGGATACATGTCACCTCAGGAAGAGAAGCGGAGATAAAATTTCTCAATGGCTTAAATGACTGCTTCTTGGAGCAGCTGTTGCAGGAACCCACAAGGGGAGAGTTAATTCTCGATTTAGTCCTGAGTGGAGCGCAGGATCAGGTCCAGGAGATAACCGTTACAGGACCTCTTGGGAATAGTGACCATAATATAACAACATTCAACATTCCTGTGGTGGGAAGAACACCTCAGCAGTCCAGCACCCTGGCATTTAATTTCAAAAAGGGGAATTACACTAAAATGAGGAGGCTAGTTAAACAGAAATTAAAAGGCACAGTGACTAGAGCCAAATCCCTGAAAGCTGCATGGAAACTTTTTAAAGACACCATAATAGAGGCCCAACTTAAATGTATACCCCAATTAAAAAACATAGCAAGAGACCTAAAAAGAGTCACTGTGGCTTAACCACCATGTAAAAGAAGCAGTGAGGGACAAAAAGGCATCTTTTAAGAAGTGGAAGTCCAATCCTAGTGAGATAAATAGAAAGGAACATAAACACTGTCAAATCAAGTGTAAAAATGTAATAAGAAAAGCAAAAAAAGATTGAGGAACAGCTAGCCAAAAACTCAAAAAGAAATAACAAAATGGTTTTTAAGTACATTAGAAGCAGGAAGCCTGCTAAAAAACCTGTGGGTCCCCTAGACGATCGAGCTATAAAAGGCGCAATCAAGGACGATAAAGCCATTGCGGAGAAACTAAATGATTTCTTTGCTTCAGTCTTCACAGCTGAGGACGTTGGGGAGATTTCCAAATCTGCACCGTCCTTTGTGGGTGATGAATCTGAGGAACTGTCCCGGATTGAAGCGTCATTAGAGGAGGTTTTGGAACAAATAGAAAAACTTAATGTTAACAAATCTCCGGGACCGGATGGCATTCATCCAAGGGTTCTAAAAGAACTCAATGGGAAATTGCTGAACTATTATCTGTGGCTTGTAACCTATCCCTTAAATCGGCTTCCGTACCTAATGACTGGAAGGTAGCCAACGTGACACCAATATTTAAAAAGGGCTCTAGAGGCGATCTGGGCAATTACGGACCGGTAAGTCTAACTTCAGTACCAGGCAAATTAGTCGAAACAATAGTAAAGAATAAAATTGTGAAGCATGTAGAAGAACATAATTTGTTGGACAAAAGTCAACATGGTTTCTGTAAAGGGAAATCCTGTCTTACTAATCTATTGGAGTTCTTTGAAGGGGTTAACAAACATGCGGACAAGGGGGAATCCAGTAAATATAGTATACTTAAATTTTCAGAAAGCCTTTGACAAGGTCCCTCACCAAAGGCTCTTTTGTAAATTACATGGCCATGGGATAAGAGGGAAGGTCCTTTCTTGGATTGAGAACTGGTTAAAAAAAAAAAGACAGGAAACAAAGGGTAGGAATAAATGGTAAATTTTCAGAATGGAGAGGGGTAACTAGTGGTGTCCCCCCAAGGGTCAGTCCTGGGACCAATCCTTTTTAACTTATTCATAAATGATCTGGAGAAAGGGGTAAGCAGTGAAGTGGTAAAGTTTGCGGATGATACCAAACTGTTTAGGATAGTCAAGACAGAAGCAGACTGTGAGGGACTCCAAGAAGATCTCACCAAACTGAGTGATTGGGCAACAAAATGGCAAATGAAATTTAATGTGGATAAGTGTAAAGTAATGCACATCAGGAAAAATAACCAACTATAAGTACGGTATGATGGGGGGCTAATTTGGCTACGACAAATTAGGAAAGAGATCTTGGAGTTATCGTGGACAGTTCTCTGAAAACTTCCACACTGTGCAGCGTCGGTCAAAAAGGCAAATAGGATGCTAGGAATTATTAAGAAAGGGATAGAAAATAAGACACAGAATATCTTACTGCCCCTGTATAAAACTATGGTACGCCCACATCTTGAATACTGTGTACAGATGTGGTCTCCTCACCTCAAAAAGATATTTTGGCCTTGGAAAGGGTTCAGAAAAGGGCAACTAAAATCATTAGGGTTTGGAACGGGTCCCATATGAGGAGAGGTTAAAGAGACTGGGACTTTTCAGTTTAGAAAAGAGGAGACTGAGGGGATATGATAGAGGTATATAAAATCATGAGTGGTGTGGAGAGGGCCGATAAAGAAAAGTTATTTATTAGTTCCCTAAATAGAAGAACTAGAGGACACCAAATGAAATTAATGGGTAACAGGTTTAAAAACTAATAAAAGAAAGTTCTTCTTCACACAGCGTGTAGTCAACCTGTGGAACTCCTTGCCAGAGGAGGCTGTGAAGGCTGGGACTAGAACAGAGTTTAAAGAGAAGCTAGATAATTTCATGGAGGTTAGGTCCATAAAAGGTTATTAGCCAGGGGATAAAATGGTGTCCTTGGCCTCTGTTTGTCAGAGGCTGGAGAGGGATGGCAGGAGACAAATCGCTTGATCACTGTCTTCGGTCCACCCTCTCTGGGGCACCTGGTGCTGGCACTGTCGGCAGACAGGATACTGGGCTAGATGGACCTTTGGTCTGACCCAGTACGGCCATTCTTATGTTCTTATATGTATGTTCTAACTCACAGCAGAGGAAAAATGATGGAACAGCATGTTTTTCCAGGGCAATTCAGTCTTACACAGACAGAATTCCACATAAAGAAGGCTGAACTTCATGAGCATGACAGTTGTGCCTCATGGTAAGTGAGTGAGAAAGGAAGGATGGTCTAGCGATTAGGGTGGGTTTAAGTTCCTGTTCCGCCCCAGATTTCCTATGTGATCCTGGAAGAGTCATTGCTCTGTGCCTCAGTTTCCTATCTGTATGATGGGGGCTAATACTGTCCTGCATTACAAGGAATATTATAAGGATATATACATTTAAGAATGTGAGGCACTCAAATACAACAGTAGAGGTAGCTATGCAAGTACCTTAAATAGATGATGAGCAATGCCAGAACTTTTAGATGAGTTATATTTGTGGGAGGGTAGTGTGGGGAAAAATTCTATTTCATTTTTCACACCTGTTGGATATAGCGTTTTCTCCAAATCAAAAAGGGTCGGGTTCCTGTTGTTGGCATATACCGTGACCGCATCTCCTTTGTGAGCATACAGTTTGATGATATTGAGTTCCTCTTTGTTTGGAACAAGTTCTGACAGTTGTTCACTGCTGAGGGTGGGAAAAGCTGTTGCCACATCAGCCCGCAGTTTCCTCCTGTAAAAGACAAATCTGCGCTGAGGAAAAGTAAGGCTTTAAAACAATTTTTTGTTTAAGCACAGGGGACAGGAAGAGACCAGTCATGTCTCAGGAAACATGGGCTCAGATGGGATCCTAGCTATACAATCGCTCTCAACCAGGGAAAAGCGTACCTGAAATAGCTATCCTGTGTCTTAACAGCAAGTCCGTTATTTCAGGCTCACTATTCCGACGTCCCTGTAAACCTCATTCCACAAGGAGTAAGGGACGTTTCAGAACAGCAGCTTATTTCAAAATTTGGCACTGTGTAGACACTGCCAAATTATGAAATAAACTATTTCAAAATAAGATCAAAGATACACAATTTGCATATCTCAAATTGTGTATCTTATTTCGAGCTATGGTGCAGTGCAGATGCACCCCCGTGAGCCACATCAATTTTTCAAGATAGTTCCCTAGTTTTACAACAGTTTACCTGAAAAGCACTAGCAAAATCCCTACTAAATATCTCTGGAGATATTTAAGAGTAGGTTAGATAAATGTCTATCAGGGATGGTCTAGACAGTACTGGGTCCTGCCATGAGGGCAGAGGACTGGACTCGATGACCTCTCGAGATCCCTTCCAGTCCTAATATTCTATGATTAAATGTTTCAATAACTGTGTTGTGACTTATGTGTTGCCTGTTTTTCTAAGCAAGTAGTTTAAGCACGGTAAAACTTGGGGTACTTCAAACAAATCTAACTCCTGAAAGGGGTACAGGAGCCAGGGAAAGTTGAGAACCCCTGCGTTACAGCATTTAGCTATCAGTTCATTTCTCAGTTCAGGTTTCACTCATGGCACCAGGCAGCAGTAAGGGGGGGGAACATACAGCAGCCCCCTTCAGTTCATATTTTGCCTCGTGCTCATCCACACCATGTTCTATCTCCTTTTGCAGGCTCAAGCCATTCTTGAACAGTCACAAATAACATACAATTCTTTATCAGCAAAACTACTAATAAAAATGCACCTACCTGATCAGGGAGGGCCTCATTTGCTGTTGTCCTGAACCTTTGTGGGGTCAATCACACCCACACAAAGTGGGCATAAGACATTAGCAAACCAGCCTGGTAGAATTATACGCTCACTTTGCACTGGTGTCTGGGGCAACATGAATGTACTAAGCAATAGATTACTGGGCCCCTAAGCTTTCTTTTATATAAAGGCCATGGGTTAACGTAAGCTATGTCTTCACTGCAAAAAGAGTATGCGTCTACTGTGAGATAGTTACCTCAATGTAAAATCCTAGCAGAGACAAGGTACGGGTGGCTTTAAAAATGGTGTAGCTACTCAATATCATCGCTATGCCTCCCATGTGAGACATTGACGTAAAAACATTTTGTTTTCCCATGAAGGCAGCCTCAGTACTGAGTGAATGCTAGCTGTGTGCTGCAAGGCCCTTAGTGAACTTTGTGTTAGAAATATTTAAAGTATGCAGTGTTATTGTAGCCATATCTGGTAGTAAAGGGTGGATGAGGTAATACACTTTACTAGAGCTCTATGTAAGCTCAAAAGCAGGTCTCGCACAAAAAAGTTGGTCCAATAAAAGGTATTACTTCACCCATCTTGCATCTCAAATATTTTAAACTTAATACATTCACTCTGGTATCACACAATATTAAAATAAGACACTTCCACAAACTAGCAGAAATAAGATAAGGGAGGTTTCCCAGCTAGAAGAAGGGAAAGAGCTAGGGATATTAAATATCAGTTAATTGAATAGTCGATTAACCTCATGGATTTTTATCTGTTACTCGACTGTTCTATAGTCCACGAGGGTGAGGCCGGCAGCCAGTGCGCTCCAGCCCCACTCCCGAGGAGTCCCCTGCCACTCTGCACTGCTGCCTCTGCATCAGAGGCAGCAGCGCGGGGTGCCAAGCAGGAGCTGATCCATGAGGGGAGCCAGTTTAAAAACCAGCTCCCCTTGCAGGCCGGCTGCCTGTCACCCTACACTGCTGCCTCTGATACAGAGGCAGCAGCAGGGGGTGGCCACAGCCCGTGGGGGCGGGGGAGAGAAGAGAAGAGCCTGAACTCCTGGACCTAGTATGAGCTGGAACTGAACCAGGATGCCTGCAGACCTAGCTCCTAATACACTTTAAATGCAGAGCCATAGCAGGGGTAGGACCAGGACCTGAGCTGGGCTTCTGGCCAACCTGCTAAAAAATTTACTGGAAAGGAAGGGAAGGAATGCATGTAGTCAATAGCACTAACCAATACGCTTTTTGCGTATTGGTTAATCGACTACAGCAGGGGTTCTCAAACTTGTGATCCCACGACCCCCCTCTCCATTGCTGCAACCAGCCTCTCAGTTGCTCATGACCCCCCCCAGGGAGTCAGGACCCACAGTTTGAGAAGCGCTGGACTACACTATTACAACCCTAGAAAGAGCAGCCTTCAAAAGTGGCCTCATAAGACGACTCAAACCGCCACATGGAAAGCCCATCTGTTTCAAAGCTACTGTATAACTAGCCCTTGGGTGTGCTCCATTTGGCAATGCTTGAATGCCAAAGCGACATGAAACCGGACTGGGATTCTTTTTATTTCTTTGGAAGGCACTGTGGACCCACAGGAAAATTGTTTTTTAAAAACGTCTCTCTCCTCCCCGCTCTTGTAATACAGGCTATTGCTGCCTGCTCTTCATTAAGATGTGAAATCTCCCTCGTGCCTCTTAGAAAGCTTGTGACAGCCCTTGCCTGCAGGGAGAACTTCTCCAGACAAGGCGAGAGAAGATGCATCATGATCCATGGCCAGCTACCCTGAGAAATCTCACCTAGAGTGAAATTAACACAACTCACCGATCGGAGCCTTTGATGGCAGTGTTGGATTTCACCCTGAACGCCTTGGAAAACATGATCCACGCGCAAGGAGAAGCGTCCAGGCCAGGTAGGGTGTCAGAAAGGGGAGCAAGACCTCAGCTCCAGGCTCGTAGCTCTCCGGCTTCATTTGATGGGAGCAGCCATGCTGCAGTCCAGCCGCGAAACGAGCCCGTGCGGCAACACCCAGCTGCTGCTGCTTCCTCCGGCTCTTACTGCTTCCTCTGAAATGGCCAAGCATGCTGAGCTGGGGGCGGGGAAGGGTGCAGGCAGGCTGAGCCTGCAAGAGCTGACACGCGGGAGGCACTTTGCCTGCAAAAGAAAAGCTGCCGCCCAGGAAAACGACTCCCGAGCGCAAAGATCATTGCAGCACGCGGTTAGTGTGCAGGCACCGACGCGTGTGAACTAGACATTCCGGAGCCGCCTGGGTTACAGCTCAGCTTCCCAGCGCGCATTAAACAGTTTCCAGCCCTCACGGGAGGGGCCGGGGAATGTGAGTGTGGAGACAGCTGATAACAATACAAGACTGACACCGAATCACAGCTGCCCGGTGCTGGAACACACGCCAGCAGGGGGTGGGGTTAGTGCTTCGGGGCCTCGATTGCAGGCCTGCCAAAATCTCCCTCCAAGGCATAGGACCTCATTTTGGATTCTGTCTCTCCTTCACCGACCCTTCCTAACCTTTGCTCAAAAATAAACCTTTAAAACACGTAATAGATATCACCCAGTTTGTTTGCAATTGTAATGGACAGAGATTTTTGTAAGTGTTCATTTCCCGTTGCAAAGGGTGTGGCCACATAGTTTTCTGTCTCCTTTGATTAATTGTCTGACCTCCAGCCAGAGGTCCTGCGAGCACTTTTCTCCTGCGGTGCTAAGTGTCCCATCGTGTATTCAATAATATTTCAGGTATGTGTAGATGCACGCCTCGGTTCAAGAGTATGACCTACCCCCATGACAGAACGAAGAGCAATGGTCTCAGGTTGCAGTCGGGGAGGTCTAGATTGCATATTAGGAGAAACTATTTCCCTACCAGGGTGGTGAAGCACTGGAATGGGTTATGTAGGGCGGTGGTGGAATCTCCATCCCTAGCGGTTTTTAAATCCTGGCTTGACAAAGCCCTGGCTGGGATGAATTAGTTGGGATTGGTCCTGCTTTGAGCAGGGGATTGGACTCGATGACCTTCCAACCCTATAATTCTATGATTCTCAGATTCTCATCCTGGACGCTGCAGTGGTCTTGCAAACACTAGCGGGGAATGGTTTAAATCACAACAAAAAATATTTTCATTTCAATCCATATAAACGTATTTAAGAAAAGGGGAAAGCTAGAGTGACCACTGCAGGAGCATGTGGGAAGCGTGGCTTGTTAATAGGGTTGCCAAATACTTTCACAAAAAATCCCAAACATGGCGAGGGAAAAAATTGGTTGAGAAAAAAAAAGGAGATCAAACTTGTTGATTTAAAAAAAAGGTTGCTGCGCCTTTAAATTCCCCTGCTCCCTCTGCCCCCGCCAGATGTGACAGGGGAAGAATGTCTCCGCCAGCCTTCCATCCAAGAAAAACAGAAAATACCAGACATTTTACATGTCCGGTATTTTCTGCTTTTTTTACCGGACAGAAGATGCAATTACCAGACTGTCCGGGTGAAAACTGGACATCTGGTAACCCTACTTGTTGATATCTTGACTCTCCTCTTACTCTGATAAACAGAAGGCTAGAGCAGTCAGTTCAGCCCTGTAGGAAACACTATAGCAGAGTGGCTAATTATTCGTGTGTCTTGTCTCTCTTTCAGGGCTGTCCCTGCCAATGGGCAAAACATGCAGCCCCCTGGGGCACCACAAATTGCTCCACATTTCCTGGTGCATTGTGCAGCCATCGTGGATAGTTCTCTGAAAACTTCCACACAGTGTGCAGCAGCGGTCAAAAAGGCAAATAGGATGTTAGGAATTATTAAGAAAGGGATAGAAAATAAGACACAAAATATCTTACTGCCCCTGTATAAAACTATGGTGCACCCACATCTCGAATACTGTGTACAAATGTGGTCTCCTCACCTCAAAAAAGATATTTTGGCCTTCGAAAGGGTTCAGAAAAGGGCAACTAAAATGATTAGGGGTTTGGAACGGGTCCCATATGAGGAGAGGTTAAAGCAACTGGGACTTTTCAGTTTGGAAAAGAGGAGACTGAGAAGGGATATGGTAGAGGTATATAAAATCATGAGTGGTGTGGAGAGGGTGAATAAAGAAAAGTTATTTATTAGATCCCATAATAGAAGAACTAGAGGACACCAAATGAAATTAATGGGTAACAGGTTTAAAAACTAATAAAAGAAAGTTCTTCTTCACACAGCATGTAGTCAACCTGTGGAACTCCTTGCCAGAGGAGGCTGTGAAGGCTAGGACTAGAACAGAGTTTAAAGAGAAGCTAGATAATTTCATGGAGGTTAGGTCCATAAAAGGCTATTAGCCAGGGGATAGAAATGGTGTCCTTGGCGATGGATGGCACGAGACAAATCGCTTGATCACTGTCTTCGGTCCACCCTCTCTGGGGCACCTGGTGCTGGCCACTGTTGGCAGACAGGCTACTGGGCTAGATGGACCTTTGGTCTGACCCAGTACGGCCATTCTTATGTTCTTATGTTCATGTGCTGCCTATGGGCTCCAGCCACCCCCAACCCCAGGGGCGCTGGAACAATTTTTATAGTGGGGGTGCTGAGAACTGTTGAACCAGACTGGAAACCCTGCATATAATGGAAAGCACTTCAAGCCAGGAGTTGCTGCAGCACCCCTAGTTCCAGCACCTGTGCCCATCCCTTGGCTCAGTGCCGATCTGGCCACTCCCTTCCCCATTCCCCAGCCGCTTCCCCCGCTCAGCACCAGTCCAGCCGCGCTCCCCCACCCAAGTCTCAGCATCCAGCCACCCTCACCAGGTGGAGGTGAGTGACCCTTGTGGGCTGGAGGATTAAGCAGAAGGCAGTTGTGCAGCGGGCAGCTAGTGAGAAGTGGCAATTTCCCCTTAAAAGTGCTGCTTCTCTCCAGCCAGCTGCATGGCTGCCTGCTGCTCCTCCAGCCCATGCCTCCCTGCTGGCCCTGTTGCAACTTTTGCAGGCTGGACTACAGTAAATGGTGTATGTTCCGGGAGAGTTGGCAGTCCCTTTCCTCCATAGCATAAGCCCTCCACCCCCACTGTGGAAGGGGGTACACGTGCTGGCTGTGTAGGGCACCAGTAGGAACGACCCTGCTCTCGTTCTATCCTGTCTGTGTCACATAGGGATGTTAGATAGTATGTAACTGAATAGTTGTGTAACCATATCAAAATCTAGGGGTTACACGAGTATTTGATAGTGCCTGGGGGTGGGGCTGGCAGCCAATGTGCTCCCGGCCCTACTCCCAGGGTGTCCCTGCTATCCCAGGCTGCTTTCTCTCTATCAGAGGCAGCCGTGCAGGGTGGCAGGTGGGAGCCAATCCGTGAGGGGAGCCGGTTTTAAAACCAATTCCTTGCACAGACCAGCACCTGCCTGCCATCCCATGCTGCATCAGAGGCAGCAGCGTGCCGTGGCAGCAGTCCATCCGTAGGGGATCCAAGCTCCCCAGTATGGAGTAGCCCCTGTCCGTAGGGAGCTCAGTCCTCCCTCGGACAGAGGCTGCTTCTGCAGAGCAACCTCTGCCTGTGGTGGGCTCAGGCCACCGTAGACAGAGGCTGCTTCATGACAGCCTCCCCTACTCCCTTCCCCCATGCTGCTGCCTCTGAAAGCAGTGCTGGGTTGCGGGCAGGTGGCTCTGTGGAGCTGATGCTAGGGGGAGCCGGTTCCCCCTAGCACCTGCTTCTGCCTCCTTCCACGCCTCTGTAGGAGGCAGAAGAGGGAGGGGGGAGGCAGGTCTGCGGAGCCGCATGCACAAAGAACTGGCTTAAAAGCCGGCTCCCCGTGCATATCAGCTCCCACCTGTCCTCCTTACACTCCACTTTGCTGCCTCTCTATGAGAGGCAGCAGCACACGGAGGGGCAGGGGGACAGATGGATCCAGTGCTCATGGTGAGACGACTTAAAGCTGGTTCCCCCTGGGCACAGGCTCCCGCCTCCCCTCCTTCTTGCTGCCTCTGATACAGAGGCAGCAAGGGGCAGGAGGGGGAATTCATGTAGTCGATAGGATTAACCGATAAGCCTAGTCTTACCGGTTAATTATGTAGTCGTCTACACATTGACATCCCTAGTGTCACACACCTCCCAACACATCCCGGTATTGTTGTTACTACTGGGTACTTCCTGCAATGCACATATATTTTCTGTAATTGTATGCTTTCACAGAGTGCTATTTTAGGCTGTGTCTAGACTGGCAAGTTTAAAAAACTTGCGGAAAAACTTGCCAGCTGTCTATGAATTTGCGCAAGAACACTGACGATCTAATGTAAGATTGTCAGTGTTCTTTCGCAAATACTATGATGCTTCCGTTAAAAAGCCCTCTTGCGCAAATGTATTTGCGCAAGAGGCCAGTGTAGACAGCTAAAAACTGTTTTGCGCAAAAAGCCCTGATGGCGAAAATGGCGATCGGGGCTTTCTTATAAGAAAATCGCTGTTTAGATTGGCACGGATGCTTTTCCGCAAAAGTGCTTTTGGCGCAAAAGCATCCGTGCCAATCTAGACGCTCTTTTCCGCAAATGCTTTTAACGGAAAAACTTTTCCGTTAAAAGCATTTGCGGAAAATCATGCCAGTCTAGACGTAGCCTTAGTGTTTTGACTGATCTATGCATTTTGACATCTTTCTCTGTCTTACACTTAAAATTTAATTTTTTGAGCAGTGAGTTTTATCCTGCCTGACTTGTCCAGGCTGGAGTAATTATCCATATGGTCGTTTTTAAAGAATATGTATATTATATCTAGGTCTTTTGTTTCTACCCAGTGCATGCAATAACATGTATTGCTCACATGGGTGAAAAACTGAACAGGAACCTGCCAGCAGTGTTGGCACAAATATTAGGCGAACCGCATCCTAGGAGGTCCATTGTCTGTTCTGCCCTGGGGCCCAAAATTGCTGTCAGTGGGCTTGGCAGGCTACAGTAATATGTCAACAGCCCCCATCAGTGGCCACTCCCTGCTGGCAGCCCCCACCAATCAGGGCCTCCTGCTCCCCTCCTCATGCCTCCCATTTGCCGCAATCAGCTGTTTAACCGATGCAGGAGACTCTGAGGAGGAGGAGTGAGGGTTTGGCAGGCTGGGGTGGGGGAACAGATGGGTGTCTTGGGGGAAGGGGTGGAGTGGGGGCAGGGCCTGGGCCAGAGCTAGGAGTTGAGGAATGAGCACCCGCCAGCACACTGGAAAGTTGGCACTGATATAGCTCCAGATCCAGAGTCGGCACCTATACACTGAGCTGCCTATTAACTTCTGAAGAGCAGCATGCAGCTGCCAAGCCACTGGTTGGCCACCCCTGCACAAAAACTTTAGGAAGCATGACCTGTGTTGATGAGGATTTATATCAGTGAGATTCTGTGCTGGCCTGTCTGCATGGATCCAATTGCAGGACCAGGGTCTAAATTAAGATCTCGGTTTAAAGCTGCTTTCAACGTATGTCTGTCTTCTGATACATGGCTAGAAAAAAAAGAAAAGCCCCAGGCATACCAAGCAAGAAGATGCATCACTTTCAAGACAGAAACTATTTGAACGAAACCAGAAAATTAGTCACACATTTTGGTCTATGCAAGGAATAATGGGGAATGTAGAAAAGAAATGTGTGAGCAATTTTCTGCTTTTCTCCAAATAAATCCCACTTTGAAAGGGCACTTTTGTGTTTGGGAGATGCTCCATTTTGTGCAGATCCTTTACTGCATTGTAGGAGAAACATTTGCAACTTTAAAAAAAACCCTGTGTTTTCAATTCAGAACTTCTGTACATTGTTCAGACATAATAAATTTGCAGATTATTGCTAAATGGGGGCAGCATAAGGACCTGATCCTGCAAAGATTTATCCACCTGCTCAACTTTACTTGTTGTGAGATGTCCCATTGAAGGGACATCACAGGCACTGGGGGCTTAAGTATTGGGTGGACTGAAAACAGGCAAAGCTGTTGCATAGCACAGGCTCATAAATGTGACTGAGGGCTATGGGGTAACTAAGATCAGTGCTGTGTTCCTGGAATATGCATAAAAAATTGGGGCTTCTCTTGCATCATGATCCAAACATGCCACAGTCACACTGTGCTGAGATCAGGGGACCTGAGAATAAGCAGGTTCAGTGCATGCACCCAATGTACCCAATGTTGAGAGGAGGGATGAGAAGGCCTACTACGATAAATGAGATGATTCACACCTCTCAGAGCTATTGGTTGAAACTAATTTAATCTTTGTGGGATTTTCTGATTCCAAACCTCTGCGTGCATCCTCTTCACCCTATCTTGATGGGGTATAATGGGGGTGGGGACGGGGGGCGTATTTCCCTCACAAATCCACCCAGAGAACAAGGAAATGTGCAGTGAAGGTAACATCTCCTAGATCAGTGTTTCTCAACCTTTTTGTTTTTTTATAAAGTACCCCTTTTTCAAAAAATAAATAATAAGTACCCCCAGTCGGGGCAGCCCGTGAGCCTAGGCGAACTAGGCAGTTGCCTAGCGCGCCGCTGGCCCGGGCGCCCGATGATGACATCACGGCCATTGACGGCCATGCAGGGGGGTTGCCAATTGCGCCACCCACCTGGGGTGCCAGCTGCCGCAGCTGGCCTCGGACCGCTCCTGCCCCCAGTACCTACAGTTTTCAGACATGCACAACATTTTTCTACCCTTGCAATACATTTGTTCAAACAAGTTAATTGTAGCCGGGCGAGCGATGAAATTTTTGGGTGTAAAAAGTACAAAAATAATGAAGTGCAGTAAACTTAAAACAAAAATTCAGTTTTCTTCAGATTTCAGTTGTGTTGATGTACCTCCCGACTTCTCTCGAGTACCACAAGGATACTCGTACCACTGGTTGAGAAACACTGCCCTAGATCGTACAGGCCACACAACCTTAACTCTGCTACTGGGGAGATGGCCATAGTCACAGGGAATATAATTGTCCCGTATCCATCCTAACAAAACCCGACAGTTTCATAATACCCACAATACTCCATATCCGTGTTCCTGTTGTTATACACTTCTGTGGACTTTCATTGTGTTCTCTGTGACACCATTGATGCAAAATGCTAGTAGGGTTCTGGCAGAGCTCCCAGTGGTGTAGCAAGACCATTTTCCTGAGGTACTTTTGAGAGCAAGAATCAAAGGGTTTTAAAGATGTAAAATTTCCTGACTTAGTGACACTACTCCTTTTTTCATTCTAACTGCCGAAAGCTGCCCACTTTGGAGAATGCAAGACACTGAGATCTTCCTGAGGTACCCTTTACTGTAGTGATCAAAGGGGAAGAATTAGGGCAGTGTGTGGGGGGAGGTATAGGAAGCATTATCTGAAGAAGGCATTTCCTTGTTTACTCATGTTTGTATTTTGTTTTGTGAAGTGTATTTCCTGAGGCTCAGTCATTTCATTTTTCAGGTGGCTGCTTCTACATTCTGGAAAGGGCAGGGGAGTTGCCAGGCAAACTACCTTCCCTTAGAGGCTTTGTCTACACTATGGCTTTTGCAGGAAGAGGCAATGCAAATGAAGCGCTGATTAGCATATTGTCGTGCTTCATTTGCATAATCTATTCCGAGCTGTTTTTGGGCAAAGGGTTTTTGCGCAAAAATAAGCAGTATGGACATGTCCGTTTTGTGCAAAAACCCCTTTTTGTGCAAGATCTACTCCGAGCTGTTTTTGTGCAAGGGGTTTTTACGCAAAAACAAGCAGTGTGGACGTGTCTGTTTTGCACAAAACCCCCTTCTTGCACAAAAAGGGTTTTTTGCGCAAAACGGACACGTCCACACTGCTTGTTTTTGCGCAAAAATGGCTCAGAATAGAGTATGCAAATGAAGCGTGACAATATGCTAATCAGCGCTTCATTTGCATTGCCTCTTCCAGCAAAAACTGATAGTGTAGACATAGCCTAATTGTCTTTTTTTTAGCAAATAGAGTACAAAAGTCCTGACTGCACACTGCCTCAGAAAAACAAAAACAAAAAAAGCCAGGAACAGTCAGGGGAGCAGGAGAAGTAATAAAAACTAGGGATGTTAAATATTGGTTAATTGAATAGTTGAGTAACCTCATGAATTCTTATCGGTTAGTCAACTATTCTATAGTAGCTCCTGTCTGGGGTGGGGAGGAGAATGCGTGTAGTCTATAGCAGTATTTCTCAACCAGTGGTACGAGTACCCTTGTGGTACTCGAGAGAAGTCGGGGTACATCAACACAACTGAAATTTGAAGAAAACTGAATTTTTGTTAAGTTTAACAGCACTTCATTATTTTTGTACTTTTTACACCCAAAAATGTCATTGCCCGCCCAGCTACGATTAAATTGTTTAAACAAATGTGTTGCAATGGTTGAAAAAAATTGTGTGTGTCTGAAAACTGTAGGTACTGGGGGTACTTATAATTTTTTAAAGGGGTACTTTATAAAAAAAGGTTGAGAAACACTGGTCTATAGCATTAACCTATAAGCTTTTGCTTATTAGATAATCGGTTAATCAACTACACTATTACATCCCTAATAAAAACTGAAGCCCTCATACACTTAAAAAAGGCTTTGAATACAGATATATAAAACAAATAAATCCCAGGTTACTGTGAATAGTGTCTCTAATTTCTCTCAGAGAAGACTTGGCGCATGATATGTGCCACTGGGGAGATGGGCAGGGTTGTGATGCTTGCTGCCAACACCAGATGGCTGTCAAGCTTTCCTTTGCAACACTACTTATATCTCCCTGATCAGCAAGCCAACAGTTAGGGACACTAGACGCTTATTACCATCTCCTTTCTTCAAACATGTTTTGGAGGATTGTAAAACACTTTACATAGAACAGACAACCTATGGTATTTATCAACCTAAGGTATTATTATAGTTTAGCTGAGTGCATTACAATCTTGAATGCATTTATCCTTACAAAACTCCTTTGAGATAGGGAAGTGCTATTGGTCTCATTTTATTCATGGGAGTCACGGACATCTTCACTAACACGAGTTATTTTTGTGGAGAAGATCCCTAATGCATATTAATTATCTCACTAGTTAATCCTAAATGGAGACAACTTACTAGTGGTTTTTTGTCACAGAGTAGCCCTGGCAGGCAGTACCGTGCTGACTTCATTTCTCCTAATTCACCTCACTGTAAAACCACAGTGCTTTGTCTCTGTTCTGTTTTTATCTTGCCACCTCAAAATTTTGTGGTTCATGGGAGGGTATTTTTTAAGCACCTGTGAATGACAAAAGTTCTGTCAATCAAGTGCCAGTGTAGACAAATCCTAAGGGCAACTCTTCACTACAGACTTCTATTGATCAGGGTATGTGGAAGTGTGATTCTGTTTTATACTGCAAACCCTGACCAAAATAGTGATGTGCTGGCAAAAAAAACCTAGCATAGACCTGGTTATACTGGCAAAACTGTGCCTTAGTTGGTATTGTTTATTTCAGTGGTGGGAAGTGGGTGCTGGAATAAGCTCTAATGGTAAATGTGGTGAGTTTTGCCTGTATGATCTATGTCCACACTAGGAGCACTTTGCCAGTATAATATACTGGTATAGCTAGTCCAGAAAAGCACTTCTAGTGTAAACTTACTCAGTGTTAGCCAGGGGCCTGGCTTACACTACATCATAAGGTCAAAGTAAGATACGCAACTCCAGCTACGTAAACGAGGTAGTTAGAATCGACATATCTTACATCAGGACTACTCAACACGTGGCCTGTACCCGCAGCCTGTTTGTTTGCGGCCTGCAGTGCAATTTGGGTTTACACAGGGCTCAACACACGGCCTGTGGTTAGGATCCTTTGAACGTGGCCTCCACTGGCAACACGCTCCACAATGGCGAGGCGTCTCCCAGGCAAGGTGAGCATTAAAAGACATAAGGGGACGGGCTGGCTGGAAAACACGGGTACAGGGTGTCAGCGTTTCTAGTCCCCAGGGAGGAGGTGCAGGGAGCACGGGGGCATTGGGGGAAGTGCCTTATATTCATGCCTGTCAGTGTAAAAAATGCTATTTGCATATATTTGCATATACATGCACACTTAAGTTGCATCCCTCGGTATGTGCTGTAAGTATCATTATGGCCCTCAGGGCTTCCAAAGTTGAGTAGCCCTCTCTTACATCCTGTTTCTGTGCCATCCACACAGCAGGAGACTGATGGGAACAAATGCTCCCATATACTAGACCCACTAAATCGAACTATGGCAGTGTCGATCTTCCGTGCAGTGAAGACATGCAGTGAGTCTATGGTAGAGCTAGGTGTTGAACAACATAGTTATCTAGCTCTCTAAGCACTATCCATCCTTCCTGTTATCTCAGGACATCAACCTACACTTGACAACATCCTTAAAGACACAGGAGGAAATGAACAGAGCTTTGCAATTTAAAAAAAGGAAACAAAATGGAAAGGAGAAAAAACAAACCCCATTTACACTCCAGAGGCTCCGGGGAGGGCCTCTCTCTAGCTCCCTAACCACTATCCACCCTTCCTGTTATCTCAGGACGTCATCCTAGACAACACCCTTAAAGACACAGGAGGAACTGCACAGGGCTTTGCCATTTAAAAAGGGCTATATAGAAAGGAGAAAACCCAAACCCCATTTACACTCCAGGGGCCCAGGGGAGGACCTCTCCCAGCAACCAGCAATGTTTGCTTAGCTGCAGTTATGTCAAGGGAATGGAAAACTTTCCATTTCCAATACCCAGTAGCTTTTAATTGGGTGTGTGCCTGGAGGGGGGACTTTACTAGCAACAACAAAAAAAAGGGGGGGGGGAGGTTACACTGAGGTGATTCCCAGGCAGCAGCAGCTCATGGTCCTGAACATTGGGGGCACATTTTCTCCTTCCCCTTAGCCCCCCCAAATGGGGGGCATAGCCAGAGCAGGCAGGGGCAAGCAGACAAAGGGGGTCTCAGAGAAGGGAGCACAGTACAAAGCCAGGCAGGAACCTCGCAGGATTCCCCCCCAGCCTCCTTCCTCCTCTGCCTCCCCCCTCCGGCTTGGTATCTTCCCCCTCCTCTCCCGTCAGCCCCCTCCCGCGGCCTTGCTCCTCCCCCCCCAGCTCCCGTCACTCACCGCGCAGGCGCGGCTGCCCGGCCGGGCGGGGAGCACGTTCCCTAGCAACCGCCCAGGCTCCCGCCGCTGCCGCGGCCTGGGCCCGAGCGAAGCCGCCGCCGCCGCCGCCGCTTGCCGGGGAGCCGCAGGGGACCCCGAGCTGGAGCCGCCCCAGCCCGGGGGAGCGGTGAGCGGGGCCGGGAGAGGGATGGGGCCCGCGGCCTCCCCGCCGTGATGCTGCTGAGCAGGAAGCCGGAGGGGCCCCTCACCGCAGGTAATGGAGGGGGGGGGATCGCCCCCAAGCGCAGCCGCGCGGCCTGGGCATGAGGCACGGCACAGCCGGTGGCACATGCTGGTCGGGGCATTCAGGGATGCGCCCTCGGGGAGGGATGTGCTTGGGCGGGGGGGGGCAGCCTGGGTGGACCTGGTGTGTTGGCAGCATGGGCCGGGGCGGAATGAGCCCGGAGATGGGGATTCCTAAGGGGGTGAGAGGGATCGAAATACCTCCCGGGAGGGGCTGGCTGGGGGCATGCACGTGCGGACTCGGCAGGGGGCTTCCCGACAGATGGAAACCCCGGGGTGGGGTGATTAGGGGGATAAAAATAAGCAGGAAAAGTGGTTGGAGCTATGGGGGGGGGGAGCTGGGAGCATGACCAAGGGCAGGGCAGTGGGGGGGTGAGATCCCCAGGGCGCATGTAGGGGTTATAACTAGGGGGGAACTGGTTGAATCCTACAGTGTGATGGGAAAGGGGAGTGAAATCGAATTGCCGAAGGGGGGAACCCTCTCCTCGTGCTGGAGTTACTCGTCGTCCCAGGAAACCCGGGGAAGCCCAATTATAACACGCGACTTTTCAAACTAAACTGGACAAAGCGCCCGGAGAACAGATTGTAACGAACAAGCCCGTTCTGGCCAAGGCGTGAAATATCCAAACAATAGAAAACTTCCTTCTGTGGAGGTTTCAAATGATGCTGAGTTTCTTATAGTGCCTCTTTTTTTTTTTCCTTTTTTGGCAACTTAGTAGCCTTGTTATGCCTTTGTACGTTTCGCTCTTTGAAACCAAAATGGGAGGATGAATACAGCGAAGACAGCAATTGGCTGTTATAACAACACTTTTTATCTGTATAGCATCCATCTTCTAAAGTATCCTAGGTGTTTTTACGGAAAACCAAATGTGGATTAAATGACTCAAAACAGGCCAGTCTTCATCAGGACTTGGGCAGACTCAGCACAAGGAAAGGAACGTTCCTGGCATTTTTCCTTTGGCAGCTTATTTTATATCTTTGTGTCTTCAATTAATGTTTGAAATGCAGTATTTATTTGTTATTCTTTAACTCGCAGAGTAGCTTTGCAGAATCCAAGTTTAAAGGAAGTTAGAGAGATTTAAAAAATGGAACATTTTCCCACTCTTCTACTTTGTATCTGCATTACATAATTCTGTAAATATGTGTTGTTGCATTCAGTTCTGTGATTTATAAAATGTATTATTAATTTACTGCTGAGCACCCTTGATATATATCAGCATGATATACAAAACATTCATAATAATACACAAGTTTACAAAGAAGATGGTGATACATTGTTGTGGGGGAAAACATAGTTTATTCTTCATACACAGCAGTGAATAAGCATGTTCTGTAATGGGAGATGAAATTAGACTATTACATTTTGCCTTGAACTTTTAACTGGGAATTTTTAAATGTAATTTCCAGCTTCCCAGTTGTGATTACTTGTTTGGAAAGAATGAATAAGTTTTGTATTTTGTCAGCAGAACTAAAATGAAAAACCAATTAGTTAAACTTTTTAGAGCAATGTGTATAAGAAGGACAGTATTTATAGCATGGGGAGTTCTATGTTATTTTTACATAAATAGAGTGAGTCCTTTTTGTCTAACTCATACTGACATTTTGAGTGCACGTGGTGATCAAAACTTTGGTGTTTTAATGTTGATTGCTTTAGCCAGTTTTATTTTAATCATAGTCATAACACTTTGTCTATTACTGCAGAAATCAATACAGTTTTTTGGGCAGCCATTTGTTAGTTAGCAGTGAATCTCCTGACTTTGATTCCTCCATGTCAATTTATAAAGAAACTACTTTAAAGGATTGTCTTATGTGTGTGTGTGTGTGTGTGTGTGTGTGTGTGTATTCATTTTCCATTGCCACTCTAAATACGGATAGTCATTTTTCCATTGCCACTCTAAATACGGATAGTTCAGAATTATCCTTCTTTTTCCTTAAAATAGGATATTGGTTAGTTAAAGACTCTTAAGGATATTTTTGTACTGCAAAAAATGACAGACGAGTCTAATTTAAGAGAAGCTCCTGGTTTTGTTTTATTTATTTTTTTTATATAAACCAGATACTAAGGTTTGCATACCTCTGGTATCCCGAAAAAACTCCGCCGCATCCAGGGAATGCGTTTTCTCGCCACGTTTGCTCTTCCGCAAAAAAAAGCGCTCTTTCGGAAGCCCCTGTATTCCCCGTTCTACGAGGAAGAAGGGGGCTTTCAAAAGAGATGATTTTTCTGACATTTGGCCCAGTCTAGATGGGCCAGATGTCAGAAAAGCCTCTTCGGATAAAAGTATCGGAAAAAGCTACACAAAATGCAGAGCGCGTTTTGTGTAGCTTTTTCCAACAAACAGATGTAGTTTAGCCATACCCTTAGTATCATTAAAAGAAATACAACTGTGGAGTAGCTCAGTAATATTTAGCTATGATGTTCTTGCTGTATTTTAGCCAATAAATGATCAAAAGCTAATTTTGAGAACTTTGAGAAATGCTTACAAATTAGATAATTTTTAGGAACTGAGATAAGTGTCTTTTGTTGTATTGGTGCACATGATTGTAACTAACTGGCTTCTATATTTGACATGTTCAGCCAGGTTTGGAGATGGATTGTATGATTCCTACATGAGAATAGATCAGATTAGGTACCCAGATCCTACAAATGAAGAACACAGCCCATCTGGACTTCCTTCGCTTGGGAAAACTAACGTGGGTAATTTTCTGGCTTTTTGCATTGTGTCATCTGGTTGTTAATTAAATAATGATATGCACTAAGTAGTGGCACAATAAATTAATAAAGCTAGATATTATAACCTTGCCACAGCTCATTAACACACTTGCTTTTACTAACTAGCAGTAAAAAAGGTAACATGATATTGTGTTCAGCACTGAACCATCTAAGCAACTCTGAATAAGATAATTTATAATCTATTGTTTATGCTTTAATCAAGATAATTAGTTTCCAACCTGTTTGGGACTTCATGCCATAGTACATCACATACTGATATGTATAGTGGTTTACACATTTATATTCTACTTTATTAAGGACCCTCTTACATTGATTGTCTCACATGAAAGTACAGGTTGAACCTCTAGTCTGGCACTCTCTGGTCTGGCAACCTCTGTGGTCCAGCATGATTAGTTATCTGGATGTCCACTTATCCTGGGTGTGGCCAAGTTTCTCACAATCCCATAAAGTTTGTTTACAGCCACCAGTCCTGGCTTTCAGGGTATGCCTATAGCTACATTAATTGAGTAGCTAAAGTCGAAGTAGCTTAATTTGGATTTTGGCGCTGTCTACACGGCAGGAAGTCGAAGAAAGAACCCTCTTCCTTCCACTTCCCTTACTCCTTGTGAAAGATAGTTTACCGGCATCGACCAGAGTGCCCTTCTCACTTCAAATTAGCTATCTTAACTAGAGCGCTAATTTGAACCCTGGACGATTGACAGCGGCAGCTTCGATCTTCGTCAGTAGTGTAGACGTACCCTCAGTGTTCTGTGCTGTTGTTTAGCTCAAATTTACCCCTAACTGTCTTCTAAGAGCCCAGTAAGCAGTGGAAGTGTTGGTAATGCTGCTAGACAATATTGACCTCCTGTGGTTGAGCAAATTCTCTGGTTTGGCACTGGTCAGGTCCCAAGGGTGCTGGACTAGAGAGGTTCAACATGTACTAGAAATAATGGGTATAATAGTAAGAACAACAACCAGAAGTTCTGTTTTTACAAATGTGTGATTTGTACACACACCCAGAGTAATATACAATATTATTTTTTATAGGAGCACTAGCATTATCTGATATTTTAACAGATAGCAAAATAGCACTTCACAGACTTCAGATGTTCAATTTGTTTTGTAGAAGCGATACATTCTTAAATGGTAGTTTTGTATCATGTGATCTTTAATTGTCTCAGCTGGAGTTAGAAGTCATATTCAGCTGTGTTACAGGCATGCTGTAAAACGGTCTGGAATTATATTTAGATTTCAGTTGAATTCTGTCTTAAATCTTGTACTACTTGAAAAGTTGTAGCTAAAAGCCAGATTGAGGAAATGGTATAGATGAAGGGACAAATTTAAAAAGCAATATATTGAGAAGTCAACAGGGTTGAAATAATTTATGCCAGTAATTCATTTGGCCTGCCTTCTTCCTCAGTCAGACTGAGGTGCCTGTGCATGAAAGAGAAGTGTGTGTGTGTGTGAGCACACACATACAAAAGAGCTGTAGTGCTTTCTTCAAATAACCCTTTAAATTAGGGATGTTAAATTGCATTTTGCATCGACTAATTGATTAGTCGATAGGGCGCCTCTGCCTTTTAAGTCGATAGGGCGCCTCTGCCCTACGGCTGTTGCTACAATTCAAAGGCGAAAGTGCTGCATGGAGCCTGGGGTCAGCTGGGGACTCCTGCTTTGAAACACCACGGGGATGGTGGCATCAGGCTCCTCGTGGCATTTCAAAGTGGCAGCGCTGCGTGGAGCCCGGGGTCAGCTGGCAACTCCCCAGCTGGCCCCGGGCTACACATGGCATTTCAAAGTGGCAGCACCATGTGAAGCCTGGGGTCTGGCCCCCAGGCTCCACGCAGTGCTGCTGCTTTGAAGTACCTCCTCTTCCCCCCCTCCCCACTGCCTCTTTCTGAACAGCCCTATTGACTAATCAATGCAAAATGCATCGACTATTCGATTAGTCAATTACTTGCAATTTAACATCCCTAATTTAAAGGATTATTCTTTCTGAAAGAGGCAGCTGGGGCGGGGGGAGTGACTAGTTGACTAGCCTGTCAGCTATCCGATAAGCATTTGCTTATAGGATAGTCGACTTGTCCTTCACTTCCCTACTTTAAATCATTAAGGATTCTGCAGTTTTCTTGAGATATAAAGTGCTATATCTAATTTACAACATAACCAGACATTGAATTAAGATCATTTTGCTTCTATGTCACATTTCTTCTTTTCTCCTTTATCTGCATTTTGATTGTTTAGACTGTCAGTTCTTTGTGGCAAATATTTTGTTTTCTTACTTGTTTGTAAAATGCCAAGCATGGTCTTTGTACCATATAAACAAAACAAATACTTAATAGTATCTTGTGCAGAAATTAGGAAGTTGGGATGTGAACAGTTAACTGTTATGGTTGAGGCTTACTGGTTACTGTAAACCATTGGGATTTACCTGCCTGCGACGCGGGCTGAGTCCAAGCACACCATTGGTAGAATGCTCCAGTCCAGCTGGAGCAGCCCATGCACTCAGCGGGGGGCTGCTCCAACCCAGCTGTAGTGGCCAGAAGATGCACTACAGCCCAGATTAAACATCATGTTTAACTAGTTAACTAATTAAATGGGATTTTACCTCTCTGTTAGGAAGGCATGTGGAAATGAAAATTTTGCATACTTTTTTTAAGAGAAAACATTCAGATAGACGAGATAGTTGGTCCTCTTCTCAGTGTTCTCTGTTTTAACATATAAAATTGCATTAGCATTGCAAACTTCAGGTCCTTTCAACTGTCTCTCCTTTCAGTCTTAGTCATGCAGTAAACTGAAAGTTTCTGCTTTCAGAGACACAACATTTTAATTTAGTTTGTAAAAGTAACAGTTGAGACACTTGAAAGGGCAAAACATTTACCAAACTGGCTATTCGTTTCCTTTTTATTCAGAATTAAGTTTTTCTGAGTATGTGAAAACCTAACAAATCTTCAGTGGCATATCAGTTGTGTGGTCTATCAAGTTTCTTGGCTGATGACAGCTAATTTATGGCAAAAGTAAACTGTGCAACCCCTGGTTTATAGAATGAAGCTATTGGATGTGTTACTCAGAAGTCATCTAACTTAAAATGGAGTTCAACTTGAGAGTTCCAGTTAAATTTTATAAAGTGACTCAATCTGCCATAGTCATGTGGCGCATTAGCCTGATAGGCCCTCTGCTTCTGAGAACTTAATTTCAAGTCTTCCTGCCTCTGGGTCATGTTGCTGATGCTGAACAACGAGGTGTGAGATCTTGGCCAGAAGTTAATTTTGTTGCCAAGTGGTTACGGGGAAAGGAGGGATCATGGCTTCCCTACTGACATAAAAAGAATCTTCTTTAGTGATGAGAAGCTTGTCAAAGGCAATGGCATTATTAGAATGAATGTTGTTCCTGAATAGGTAATATGTAGAAGCATTGATATGCATGAGTCCAGTCAAAATTAAATATAGTTGCAATGTATAGGAATTTTGTTAATACATCAAGAGACTCAATAAAGTTCAATTTTTTCAAGCTTTTTGGGAAAATTATGCATGCTAATGGTTGCAAAGCACTATATAAAGTGATAGGTAATATTAATTTTGTTCAGTGCCATGTTTTCATAGAAATGGAGGGCTAGAAGGGACCTGAATATCTTCTAGTCCACCCCCCTGTGCTGAAGCAGAATTAAGTACCCAAGACCATCGCTGACAGATGTTTGTGCAATCTGTTCTTAAAAACTTTCAGTGATGGGGATTTCACATCCTCCCTAAGTAAATCTTTTCCAGCACTTAACAATCCTTATAATAACAAAGGTTTTCCTAATATCTAACTTAAATCTCCAGCCAATTACTTTTTGTTCCAACCTCAGTGGACATGGAGAATAATTGATCACTTTTCTCATTGTAACAAGTTTTTGCATATTTGAAAACTGCTATCGTGTTCCTTCTTTTATAGAATCATAGCATCATAGAACACTAGAACGTGAAAGGACCTCGAGAAGTCATCAAGTCCAGTCCCCTGCCCTCACGGCAGAACCAAGCACCGTCTAGATCATCCCTGATAGATGTGCATCTAATCTGCTCTTAAATATCTCCAGTGATGGAGATTCCACAACCCCCCTAGGCAATTTATTCCAGTGTTTAACCACCCTAACAGGAAATTTTTCCTGATGTCCAACCTAAACCTCCCTTGCTGCAATTTAATGTCTTGTCCACACCCTTTTAGATACTTGAAAACTGCTATCATGTCCCCTCTCCATTTTTTCTAAACTCAACAAGTGCCATTCTTTCAGTCTTCCCTCATAGCTCATGTTTTCTAGGCCATTTTTGTTACTCTTCTCTGGACCTTCTCCAATTTTTCCACATCTTTCTTGAAATGTGGTGCCCAGAACTGGACACAATACTCCAATTGACGCCTAATCAGCATAGAGTAGAGGAGAAGAATGACTTCTCACGTCTTGCTTGCAGCACTTCTGTTAATGCATCCCAGAATCATGTTTGCTTTTTTTGCAACAGTGTCACCCTGTTGACTCATATTTAGCTTGTGGTCCACTATGACCCCTAGATCCTTTTCTGCAGAACTGCTTCCTAGACAATCACTTCCCATTCTGTATGTGTGAAACTGTTCCTTCCTAAGTGGAGTACTTTGCATTTGTCCTTTTTAAACTTCATCCTGTTTACCTCAGACTCGAGTTCCAGATCATTTTGTTTTATGACCCTAGCCTCCAAAGCAGTTGCAATCCCTCCCAGCTTGGTATCATCTGCAAACTTAATAATTGTACTCTCTATGCTATCATCTAAATCGTTGATGAAAATATTAAACAGAACCAGTTCCAAAACAGACCCCTGTGGAACCCCACTTGTTATGCCCTTCCAGCATGATTATGAACCATTAATAAGTACTCTCTGAGAACGGTTATCCAGCCAGTTATGCACTCACTTTATAGTAGCCCCATTTAGATTGTATTTCCCTAGTTTATTGATAAGAAGGTAATGCACAACCATATCAAATGCTTTACTAGACTAAGTATGCCCATTTATTTCAACCTTTTCTTACAGGTCTGTTTTATAAACTTCCTGTCATTTTTGTTACTCTCCTTTGGACTCGTTGCAATTTGTTCACATCATTCTTAGAATGATGTCCAAAACTGTATACGCTACTCCAGCTGAGGCCACATCCATGCCATGTACAGTGTAACTTACCTCCTTTGTCATACTTGTTAATAACCCCAGAATGTCTCTTGGCTTTTTCACAGCATCACACTGTTGACTCATACTCAGTTTATCGTCCACTAAAATTACAGATTTTTCTACAATACTGCTCCTGGCAAGTGCATCCCCATTTTTTATTTATGCATTTCATTTTTTCTTTCCTAAGTGTAGTACACTGGTCTCAATTGAATTTCATCTTGATGATTTCAAATCAGTTTTCCAATTTGCCAAGGTTATTTTGAATTCTAACCCCAGCCTCCAAACTGTTCGTAACTCCTTTCAGCTTTGTGGTATTCACAAAGAAGATAGGTGCTATGTTTGTCTTTCTCTAGTCAACTTGGACCTTACCTGTCCTCTAAGGGTTCTTGAATGGTTTTAGAGTTTGCTTCATCTAGTTTAAGTACTTTATGGTGAATTTTATCAGGCTTTGTTGACTCAGATACATCTTTTTTTTTTCTTCTTGAAGCCTTAGAGTAGGGGTGGGGAACCTAGCACCCAGGGACTGGATGCAGCCCTTGGCTTGCCTGGATCTGGCCCCTGAGGTTTGAGGCTTTCTAGCTCTGCAAGGGATCACCATAGTCAAAGAATTCATAAAAGCATTTATCTTTTGTATTCCCCTTTATGCCACTCTTTGTGGATCCTAAATGTTATGGCAAAACTACTATGGCTTTTGAGGTACATCATCATTTGGGGAATGGTTATATCACTAGTACTATATAATAATTCTAGCACTTGATTGGAATGTTGGATTAGTTCCTAATTAAAATATTGTAACAGCATGTGTGGTGAGCTCTAGGATGTCTGGTGAACAGATCTGGATTAAAGAACAACACTGCAAAATTGATTATTTGTATTCTAGGGTGTCTTGATCAGTTTGTCTAGGACAAGAATGTAAGATACCTGCAAGGCAGTATGTCAGGGTGAGATTTAAAAGTAAGTTAAAGAGTAAATTAGCTTTTTTTTAAGTAGTGAAGCTCTGCCTTAACACCTTCATTGCTGAATTGTTTTTAGGTATGAATTTTAGGAAGAGGCAGGGGAAGGAAGAGAAGAGAAAATGCAAGGTTGTTTTTGAGTGGAACTGTAGCTGCTGCAGGCAATTACAGGAAGGAATCCTGAGTGATACAGGGATGTGAGCAGCCATGGCTCAGACTCTATGCAATGCTTTGATTTTTGGGCTGTTTCCAATGTGCCATTAAAGAGTTAATTACTAATCTTACTGCCTTTAAAAAAAATGGGGTTTTTGAACTTGAGAAAGTTCAGTATTTAGCTTCTTAGTCCAATGTCCTTTTACATCCTGGTGGGAGAAGTGTCAAATGGAGGTCATGCTGGAAACAATATACTGAACTTTTTCTAAGCAGTTTTGTATGTATGTAAAATATATAATATCATGTACTCAAATTGACTTCACCTTGAGAAATCAAGTGAAGTTCGTTGGGTTTAAAGATCTTTCCAATAAACTGTTTCAAACACCTGAAATAAGTATTCCACAATGGACCGTTAAATTGTTGCTGCAGTCTTAATTGAAAGCTCTATAAGCCTTCTGGTAAAAGGATATAATCAGAAGTTTCTCCTTCAGTGTCTTTTATTCTGTTAATATTATGGAAACTTGCATGAAACAGAGTTTTTGTTGCTTATTCCTCACCTGACGTTCTAATTTTCTTATGTAATCATTTCTCTAGGACCATTTATTTAAGAATAATGATGTAGAAAAGAGAGACGTGGCAAAAATTTCAAATGACACAAAATTATTTCTATACTAAAGAAGACAGAGGAACTTCACAGGAACATCATAAAGCTAGATAAATAGGCATTGTACAGTGGAAGATGAAATTTAGTGACGATCACTATTGTACATACAGCTCTGCCCCTTTAAACTCCTTCCTGCCCTGCATAGTGAGTTCATTTAAATAACAGAGTTCTTGTACAAAGAATATCATTTCTTGTAGTACAAGTAGAGTTTTCAAGGGTTAGGGCTATGTGCTTAATCAAAATCTGACTGCAGTCATAGTAAAAAAACCATGGTCACACTCAAGATTTCTGCTGTAGAAGTAGGTGAGCAGTTTTATAGATATCTTTAAAAAACACCAACAAAACCCTACAACAAAAACTGAACCTTGTTTCATGTTGGGGTTCTCAGTTCATTTGAAAATTTACTATTTTGATCTATTTGTCCTTCATTCTATTTGCCTTGCATTCAAAACCTTACATTACCCTTAGCTCTGCAGTTCAGCCATAGGCTGAAAGAAGAAAGTATTTATACTATGTTTTCAGTGAGTTCCTGGTTAGGTGTGTCTCTTACAATGTATTGTTCACCTTTCTGGACAGACAGCACTGTGTGAAATGCCTATTCTAAAAGCCTAATCGTTATTGAGCTGAGACAGGCTCCTAGAGGAAGTCTGCATTTTCTGGGCTCATGTCATGAAGAGCACCCTAATACTTCAGTGCAGAGCCAGCAAATTGACTCAACCAGGATGAAAGAGGAGGAATATTTGTGTAGCTGTTTTTGGCAAAAATTATCATTGCTTTTATTTACTGACTGTGTTGAGATGGTGGATTGTGTATAACTAAAAAGTTATCAGATTTTATTGCTCTGGATCTACAGGTTTATTTATATTTTTGCTTGATTGATAAGCTGCTATTTTAGTTTCAGGGACTGGGTGTGGCACATGTCTCACATCTTTATTGAGATTAAAGGCCAGAATGGAAAACAGATGTTGCTGCACTAGTCCTGACATTCTCCGTGTTGCATAGGATAGTATCTCATGCCTTCTTGAAGTGTAGAATGCTAGGGAAATGAAAGGAAGAATGTTCATGAATGAGTGTATTGCCTTTTAAAGGAAGGGACAATTTCAGGGAGTTCAGCATTTGCTAAGTTGAACTGTATGAAAATGACAAGCCTTAAATATATTTCACAATGTTTTTCTGGTATTTTTATGGTTTTGTCTGCAACAAGTTAACATCTCCTGGTAGATGAAAATATTTGTGCCCAAATTAGTTTAGAGCAATGAGTGGGGAACTGTTGTGTCTTAGAACACTGGAAGGGGAGAAACAAAAGAAAAGAAAGGTGATGAAAGCTAGTATCAGTTTTGCTATCTGAAATATTTGTGTGATTCCTTTTAAAGTCCGTGGGAGTCGTGGATGCATGTTTGAGAGTAGAACACAGCCCATTGTATCTTGTTTTGTCATAGTCCTCTTGCTTGCTCTTGTCCCTTTCTTTCCCAACTTTTACCTCATCCATCATGGATTCCTCAACTCTATACCTCATACTCTACATCCCTTGTTTCCCCTCTATTACATGGACAAGTGTGCAGTCTTCTCCCCTCTGCACACATTCATGCTAGGCTGCGTATCTCAAACAGGTGCAAGCTGAATCTGTCACTGGGTCATGTTTGCAGCATCCACCTCCAAGGCTAAACATAGCAATACTGGTCTCCACCACCTGCCCTTCTGCTGACTTGATGCATGCTAGTGGGGATAAGTATTTGTGCCCTTTGGTGCAAGTCTGCTTAAAGTTTGCCTTTTCTGAATTAGAAGATAGGGTGTATTTATACATCCTCCATTTTTAAAAGTTTATTGTATTTAATGTACAGTCATGTATATGGCAGTGCATATAACTCAGAACTGATAACGATGTGAATTATGCAGTACATTTAAAATACATCTACACTGTGAAAATAAATATTAACCTAGTACTGATGTTAACACATTTTGGTTTGTGATATTTTCATCTTATTCCATTGTTTTTTTTAAAAGCATTTAAGATTGGCTTTTTTCATCCCTATAGGTTACTAGCAACACACTCACTATGAAAGATCATCCTCTGACTGGAAGTCAGGTCAAAGTTGAGCAACTATTTGAGGACTCTGGCAATAAGAGAAGCAGTACTCTTCAGTCTGCAGGAATAAGTAGTTCTGAAAGATCTCTTCCTTCCTTGCCAAAAGATAAAAGTGCAGACAGCTTGAGCACGGCCAAATCTTGTGGAAGTTCATCAAAAGTGCACAAACCTATCTCTCAGGCTCCAGAGCAAGCAGTGAAGCAATATAAACATCAGTTGTCTGCTTATGAACAGCAAGAAATATTTAACTTTTCTGAAATTTACTTTGTGGGTCCACATGCAAAAAAGAAGCAAGGAGTCGTCGGTGGGCCCAACAATGGAGGATATGATGATGACCAAGGTGGATACATTCATGTGCCTCATGACCATCTTGCTTACCGATATGAAGTACTTAAAATCATTGGAAAGGGCAGTTTTGGACAAGTAGCTAAAGTTTATGATCATAAACTCCACCAGCATTTGGCCTTAAAGATGGTTCGCAATGAAAAAAGGTTCCACCGTCAAGCAGCAGAAGAAATTCGGATTCTGGAGCATCTCAAGAAACAAGATAAAACTGGCAGCATGAATGTTATTCACATGCTAGAAAGTTTTACCTTCCGGAACCACATATGTATGACCTTTGAGCTTCTGAGCATGAACCTGTATGAGCTGATCAAAAGAAATAAGTTTCAGGGGTTCAGTGTGCAGCTGGTACGCAAGTTTGCCCACTCTATATTACTATGTCTGGAGGCTCTTTATAAAAACAAAATCATACACTGTGACCTGAAGCCAGAAAATATACTTCTAAAACAGCAAGGGCGGAGTGGCATCAAAGTTATTGATTTTGGGTCCAGCTGCTTTGAGCACCAAAGAGTCTACACATATATTCAGTCTCGATTCTATAGGGCCCCTGAGGTCATTCTTGGAAGTCGCTATGGGATGCCCATAGACATGTGGAGTTTTGGTTGTATTCTGGTGGAACTATTGACTGGATATCCTCTTTTTCCCGGAGAGGATGAAGGAGACCAGCTGGCTTGTATGATGGAGCTTCTTGGAATGCCACCTCAGAAGCTATTGGATCAATCCAAGCGAGCCAAGAACTTCATCAACTCCAAGGGTCATCCTCGCTACTGCACAGCAACCACACATACAGATGGGAAAGTGATCCTCAATGGTAGTAGATCGCGCAGGGGTAAAATGCGTGGTGCTCCAGGCAATAAAGACTGGGTGACAGCATTGAAAGGCTGTGATGATCCCTTGTTTATAGAATTCTTAAAAGAATGTTTTAAATGGGATCCTTCTGTACGCATGACTCCAAGTCAAGCTTTAAGGCACCCATGGATTTGTAAACGAATTCCCAAACCACCCAGTACTGATAAAAGCATGGGTAAACGGATTTCTAACTACACGAGCTCTTTCCCAGGAATAGGTTCCAAGTTGCCTCCAGTAGTTGGAGTGGCAAGCAAGCTGAGGGCTAATTTAACATCTGAATCAAATGGCAGTATACCTCTATGCACTGTGCTACCAAAATTGGTCAGTTAATAGAAAATTATGTATTCCCAGAGTACATACTTTGTATTTTAATTATTTGCTAGAAATGTGTAAAGTGAGTGAAATGAAGAGATTTTTAATGGATTTACTTTTTATTAAATACTAAATCTTGTATAAAAAAGAATCAAAACATAAACATTTCAAGGGCTAATTGTTTTATCAAGTTATTTTACTTGCAGTGCGGTGCATATTACATCACTTGGTAGGTCAACACATCTGTTCTGGTCAGTGAGATTACACATTTTAAGAGTTGTGTTTAATAGCATTGTTCAAAAAGGAATCAAACCATTTTTTATTAGAACAGTTTCAGTTAGCAAATGCTTTGGCACAAAACATCAAGAAAAAGGGGGTTTAAAATTGTATTCTGTGCGATAAAATCATCTATGCTTTCAATTAATCCCCAAATAAACTTAAATTTGGATGAAATTTTACACATTTACTGTCAAAAACACAAGTGTTTTAATCTAAAAAGCAAGGATGCTTGTCAATTACATTAATATTTGAATAATTTGGCTTCCCTACACAATGCTTTTCCCTTTATCCATTTTGGAGGCATATAGGGTTCCAAGTAGTTGAGTGCCTACATTTCTGAAGCTGGGATTTTCAAAGGAGCATGCAAGTATTTTGGGACACATCAGTTGCATGTAGAGCTAGGATCAACTTCTGCAGCGGGACATGCACTTGCTAGTTCCACAGAAATCAATGGGAGTTACAAGTGTGCACAAGAGAGCAGAACTGGCCCATAATATGAAGTACTTTGCTCAGGGCTATTGAAAACTTTGTTTTGACTTAAATTTAATGTACACTTTTGCTAACTAGTTCTTTCCCCGTCTGTCCCAAAATGAAGATGCTGAGCCAAAATAAAGTACCCTTGCCATCAGAGATGTTGATGACAGTACTGGCCTCTTAAAGTCTTTTTTCTGTTCTGCAGGGTGAATTCCATTGAATAACATTGAAATTCATTTTTAAAATAGTCACTCCTAGGTGAGTAGAATGTTTAAAGGTCAGGACTGTACCCAGAGGTTATGTGAGAGACAAGAGACTAGTCATTGAAAGAGTGGCCTGAAATATTTTTAAATCAGATTTGTAAAAGAGTGATAAGAAACTTGAAGGATTGTGGTGACTTGAAATGAAAGTTTGCATGGGTGAAAAGTTTTTGTTTTTGTTTTTTTTGTTTCTAGCAGTGTCCTAGCAGGTGGTTGAAAGAATGAGATGCCTCATATGCTGTTTTGCATGCTTCAAATATATGCACTCATGCTCTCTCCCCTTCCCTGGCAAGAATGTGAAATGTTATGACCAATAGAGACAACAGCACAACTTGTCAAGATTGTTACTCCTCAGAGCCACATGGCCCAAGAGGATTCTGTTACAAAAACATCTGATCCCTTGCCAAGTGTCTGAACACAACTTTAAAAACAGTTTTAGAGCCTTTACAAACACAGCATTTTAAATTTACCAAGTTTCTTTGTGGAAGGTTTTATGTTAAGACAGGGAAACTCTTGGTTACATAATCAAAGGAATTATTGGTGCGATTTGCAAAGTATATTGACTAAACAGCTACATCTTTCTGAGACAGTGAGAATGCATTTTTTGCTTTATTGCATTTAGTTGTATTCCTCTGTGAAATGTTTGATGATAAAAGGCTCAGTCCTGCAAGTTTGCCAGCATATCACAAGATCAGAACCAAGATTAGGCAAAATGAATTTTGGATCAGGCTCAATGGTGGTGAGAAATGCTCTCAAACTGGTAAATACCATTGTAAAATTCAAGAAAACAGCACAAGTTGAATATATATTTATTCTGATTTTTAAATTCCTCCAGGAAGTTGGCTATATTAAGGGTTCTACAGTACATGCCTTTTACATTTTGTTGAGTCATTTTTCTACACATCACTTAAATCAATAAGCTTAATAATTGCATTAACTGAAAGTAATACAGCTTAGCATTTATCCATACATTAGTAAATATGTCTCCGATACCACTACACCTTGAGCCTTACATGGTTATATTATACTTTATTGCAATTCATGAACAATCTTCCTCAATTGGCTGATTAAAGAATTGTTTTTATTTCAATGGAAAGTCAAGGAAGCACACTTTTACAAGTGCTCTAAGATGCTTATGGTTTTAGCTGACTTGAATACATATAGAGCATCTTCAGAAGCAAGAGTATTTTTTTGTCTACCTTTAGTATAATCTTAATTATTTGCATTATGTGAATGGTATCTTTGAAGAAAACACCACAGGAGCTATAGAAGAATATCCCAAATAAATTAAAAAGAGAACCATGTTACATATATGAAGGGAAATGCCATCATGACTATTTATATTATTATAGATCTTATAAATTCCCTTTAAGGATTAGAGCCCCATTGTACGAGGCACTGTACAAACACAAGAGAAAAAAAAAAGTTTGTGCTCTAGAGAGCAATGAACACTGTTGTGGATGCCCGAGGTTGATCTTTAAAATGCTGCATGAAACAGAATTATTTTAGTGTCACTTCGCCTAATAAATAAGAATACCATATTTACCAGTTTAGATGGCCTCTAAATAATACTTCTTGTATAGAGTGTTGTCATTTGAGATGTGTTATAAAGCAGAAAATATAACAATAATAGAAAACACACCACTGCTTTTACCTGAAACATTTGTTCACCTTGACCCCAGTTAAGCAAAGTGTACCTAATCAGAACATGAGTTTAACCAGGACTACTCACATGTTTAAAATTGGGAACATGCTTAGGTACCATGCATGCTTATCTGGATCAGGGCAGATAAGGAAAAACATCATCTAGAGGGTTTCAACTCTATTGAAGGATACATGCTCTGTATTCCAAAACGGAAGTCAAAAGGCAAATGTTATCCTCACTTACACTTACTCAACCCCACTGTTATCAATAGGGTTTTCTGGATTATATAATTTAGGACAAAATTTGGCTCAGTAGTCCACAATTAGGAGATGCATTCTAAATGAGGCAATAAATCTGCTGTTCAATTTCATATAAATAAAGGAGATCAAGAGAGTCAGTGCTGTAAACACTCTGTATTCTGAACACCCAATAAATTGCACGCATGCCATGCTTAAAAGGATTGGGATGTAGAACTCAGACACATTAAACTGTCCAACATAATCACTTATAAGAGACAGTCGTGTCTGCAATGAATGCCTTGTCTGAGGTACAGTAGAACCTTGCTAAGTCTCACTTCTCTACTTCTTGCAAAGCAGAGTGCTTTAATAAAGTCTAAGCTCACTGCCTTATAAGTGTAATACCAATATATTTACTAGTATGTTTAAAAAGTGTGCTTAACTTAAGAAAGCTTGTCACAGTAAATGAAAACAGTAGGTTTTTGTTGGTAGTGGTGCAGTGTCCTCTCTTTTGCAAATCAGCAAGACCTGAGTGGGTCTCCCAGGCATTAGCAAGGTTTTACTGTACTTTAAATCATGTTCACCTGAGACTCTAGCACAAAACTGATGTAATTTATTGAAGTTTACAATAAAATCATAATATCAAATTTCTGAGAATTTTTAATGGATTAGTCCAAACTTCATTTTATGACACATAATGTAGACTCTATATTGTAAATAATGTGCTGTTTGTTGTGTCGTTTTTATTCCTCTTTTTAAGAAGTGTGGATTGTAGCAATTTAGTTTTAATTTAATTTAATAATAAGACATAAGCATCACACGTAACACATAGCTGTTTATTTTTACACTGTGGGTAAACATAATATGACTAAAATGCAAGGAAAAATGTGGTTCCATTTTAATAATCAGCTGGATAGTGCGGTATAATTCTTCCATTACAGATTAAAATAAAACAAACATTTAAACACAACCTTTATTTAGTACTCAAGGTTATGTTATGTTCCCTAATAAGTTTGCTTTTACAAATACTGATGATTGAAAAAGTGTTATTTTCACTTTTATACTTTTATACAATACAGGTGTCAGATTTTAGTCAACTTCCACATGCTGCAGTTACTGTACGAATTTTTATTTTTCTTCCTACATAGTTTGAGTAAAACTTCTGATCTAGTGACAGTTTAAGAATCTAAACTCATTGGAAGGCATTTTTAAAATGTGTTTGAATTCTGAGAGAGTTTTTTGTGGACTTGTGGTCTGTTAGTCAAAATCTGATGTAGTTCACTTTAACTGTGATTGGATTTGGATATGATAAAAAAAATTTGGTACCTTTTTAATGGTATTCTGACACTACTGAGACTTCATTACGGTAGTGTTATAAAAACTACCTCTGCATAAACCCTGGGTCGTTTAAAAAGACACCCACTACAAACCACAATTACCACCACCCTATTTTTAATAGCAATGGCTATTTTGGTTCTGAAGCACATACATGATGATCTCAGCAGTGTCTTACTAATCCCAGCCATACAAGCAACAAGCTGATTCTGCACCCAAAGCTCTGTGTTGAAAACGATAGATGCCAATCCCTGACTGACAAAGTCCTTTATGCTGTAGTGGAAGCAAAGAACCAAAATAATATGGAAAGATTTGCAGTACTTTAATTCACTATGTACTGAGATTAAAGACAGATGCTATGTACCCAAGACTTTTTTTAACAGACAAATCTGTGGGTCTGATTTCCCCCACCTGCCCTGACCGAGCTGCTGGTCACGTACAGCTCTCAAACTGCAATAGGAATTTTGGGTACGCTGCAATTTTGAAAATTGGGCTCTGAGTTATGATAGCAATGTATGTCCCAGCTCTTTTTAATGAGTTTATCATGCTGCTGTTTTTAGTAAGGTGTCAGAGAGATTAAATTTATGTATACATATGTGTATATACAGCATACTTCCCTTAAAATGCCCATCTAGTCTGATATAAAACTCCACCAATATCCTATTAAATATAGCTTTTTAATTATAACTCCCACCATAACATACAAAACATTTGGCTCCTCAGAACAGTCTTGTATAGGAGAACATTGTTCTAGCTGCATTTAAACTTGGTGCATTAACTTTACACCCAATAACACCCTTAGAAATTAGTTAACTGATTGGTTGAAGTCTAGGCTGCTGAAAGAACAATCTATGTTCCCTATTCATAGTACTGTGCCTTTTTGTATTATGAGCCTACATTTGTCTCAGTGCAATCAAATTACTAATCAGGGTTTCTTACACATTGCAACTGTTCATATTAAATGTCAATATAAGAATTTACAGGATAGTCTTTTTATTGTAAATATTGATATGAGGTGTAATATGGTGGAAAATGTAGAAAACAGTAAGGTGCATGTGAACTTAACATTTTCTCATTGTGAAGGAACACTTTTGAGAGAAGCCAGTTTTAAACTATGTATGTACATGTAATGAACAAATATTTCCTAAAATTGTACTTCAATTCATTTTTAAAAAAATAAATACATAATTTTCTTTAGCAACAGTCTGTGCAAATTACTAAAATAAATACTTGACTTTTTTTTGGGGTGCCTTTAATTTTTTCCTGTTGGCATAACCTCACTTGCACTGGCCACTACTACCCTCTGTGGCGTTTTACTAGAGAGCAATTGAAAAATGTCAGTATTTGCAAGAAACATTTACCATGTTATAAAATATGGAATGTTTTGTGTATGGAGGAAGGGAATCAGAGGATTAAGTAAAAAGAGAAGCAAGCTATGATTATACTAAAAACCAACCAACCAACCAACACCACAAAAATATACATAAACTGTAATGTAATTGGGAGGGAAAGAAATGAAAATATCAATTATCTGAGTCTAAAACTAAACATCTTTTTTCAAGACTCAGAAGTTTTCACCTTCTCTGTATATTTCATCTCCTCTCCTGTGGACAGCTGAAATTTTAGTATGCTCGTGCCAAACATGAATGATCAGACAAATGTTCTTCTCATTAGCAGCGCTGCGTATGACCATCTCCAAGTTTTGCCATCGCATTCTTGAGTCGTCACGTTCTTATTTAATACATTGGAGGTTTTTGTTGTTGTTGAGCCAGAATCTCTTTAATCCGTAGGCTGGAAGGAAAAATCCAGCAATAGCTACTTAGGAAAGATTTGCTTTAAATAGAAACCTACATTTGTGTACCTTAGGCTGCCCCATTGAGATACTGGAATAGTTTGAAGTTGAAGTCACACTGCAATAAAAAGACCTATGTAGCTACAGCATACAGGATTAAATCCTATACATTTCATAAAGAAGCACTTAATTTGCATGAAATCAGTCACTGCCAATTATTGACCAATTTAACCAACTGAACTAAAGCAGAAAAATATCTTAGTTCTTTAATGACTGATTTAAGAGTAGCCTTCAATTAGGAGACAACTACAAAAGGCAGGAGCGAGTAGATTTTCTTTCACTATTTAACTCCATTGAATGACATTTTTTTTTAATTAAGAGAAAGAAGATTGTTTACAATCCTAGCCTGTTGTAAAATAAATACCCTATGAAACTTCAGTATATTTTAGAATTTTTTTCAGAACTAAATAGTTCTTGTTCCGCTTGTGTGCCAAGATCATTTATTTTATTATTATCTGCATAGTAAGCTGGCATTGCTGTTTCATGTAGTGGGACCATGTTAATACAAAGTGATTCAAAAATGTGAGTTTGTCATATTGTCATACATCCTTTCCTTTAAGATATTTCACTTTGTCATACTGTGTGTTGATATAGTATTAGACAAAGTCTGCAATTCAGAGCAATTACAGTGTGCAGAACTATGCACTAGCAGGCAATTTTGTTTAATGCTGCAGTTTAAGGGTGCATCTATGCTGCACTGTTATTTCAGGATAACTAGCGTTATTTTGAAATAATGTGAACATCTATACAGCCATTCCATTGTTTCAAAATAATTTTGAAATAACGGATGGCTTATTCCGAAATCTGTAAACCTCATTCTTTGAGGAATAACTGCTATTCTGAAATAACTATTTTGAAATAAGGCGTGTGTAGATGCTCCACTGCTGCTATTTTGAAATAGCCCAAGTTACTCCTTCCTAGTGCCTCCTAGGGTTCTAAATCAAGATAGCATGTCTACATTAGGGAAGCCTGGCTCGGACTAACTTTGAGGCTCCCCTGCAGTGTAGATGTGCTATTTCGAAATAAGCTATTTCGGAATAACTATTCTGGAATAGCTTATTTTGAAATAAGCATGCAGTGTAAACGTACCCTAAGGAAGCAAGGAATTAAATACTAAAACTACATTTAAACAACAGTAGGGACTTCACTTAGATTAAGGAATGTCAACATAAGATCTGGATCTGTGTTTGTGCAATTAATTGAGTAGTTGCTTGCTAATAAAGGGAAGAAATTTACAATCTGGCCTGTAATTTGTAACGTGAGATATGTACTTCCACTGTGGAAAAACTAGCATTCACTAATTAAGCTTGGATTATTAAAGAGAAAAATGACAAATTTTTAAGGAGAGCCATAAATCACTCATACAGGCAGAAGTTGAAAAGATTTACTTTTCTGTGTAGCAATATTTCTTTGGGTGCGGTAGGTTCGGCTTTTAACTTTTTGCATAATAAGCAGGCATTGCTGTTACATATAATGGGACCATTTTAGTACAAAGTGATTTAAAATGCAACTGCAAACAATTTGGCAAGTGGGTTGCTGCTTAGCACAGTTCTGTCTTGAGTCCCTAGTATTTAATGTATTTTTTTTGAGCATGTAGCTTGAGGTTTGTTTGGGTTTTTTTTAAAGCAATGTAGCCTATTTATCTATATGGATTAAGATTTTCAATGTAACTGGTAATTTTGACGCCACCCTTTTTTTTTAATGCCCAACTTGAGACATCTTAAAAGGAGCTGAATTTTCAGAGTGGGTTCTAGTCACTCTGTAAAGACCAGGCCCCTGTCCGGTGTCTCAAAACAGGCACCTAAAATCCCTAGTCACTTCTTGCGTTGATATTTCTGGCACATATGTCTAACCCTGAACCAAAGGATTAAGCTGCACTGGTGCTAGTGATATTGAGAGTCCTAGTATACTGGGACTGCTGGCATTATAAGGACTATGCCAATTAAAGCTGCGCTTAAGTGGAAGTTAGATGACACGGTGCTTACACCACCAAGGTGCTGAGTATACTGTGTTCCCAACATTGCTAATGCTCCTGTAGCTGAACCCATGTGAGAGACGGTAGGAAATAGTTGCAGACTTTTCCTAAAGTAGACAAGCTTGTGTGTCTCCAGTTACAAGGGACCTATGGGTTTCCAGAGGCGCCCATACATGGATGGACAATATACCCCTTGCTTCCAGTGCCACCCCAGTGGGCTGTATGCCTTCTGCAAACCACCAAGCAGAATTTTTGAGTTGGAACATTCTGTAGGGATGAAATTCGTTCTTTTGTTATTGCTCAGTTCCTACCATCTAGGTACAGGTCAGCAGTCTCCCATTACAATGTGGGTGCTCTTGTTTCCTACATATGTACACTTCCTACTGGAAGGGGAGCAGAATATCTGAATGAAGGCTCTCTGTGGATCTAAGAGGAGACTTTTGCCCATAATTATTTTGGTGTTAGGCTTCTGTAAATAAATTAGTTCTAGCCACAGTTATAAAAGCTGTAGGTGAATCATGCAAACTTCTTGGTCACAGAAAATGAATGGATGCTAAGTTATTTTTATCTGTTGTCATATTAATAAATAGGGCTTTAAAAACACATCTGAGGAAAGAGGATAGCCATGAGTAAAGATGCCCAGGAATGCTTTTTTCCTCGGATGATCATGCTGTTACAATGGCATGAATGCATGTTCATTGGGTTGGCTGAACTTGATATCCAGCAAACATTTTTCACCAGTACCATCACTGTCTCTGACCGCTGTTTGTACAGTGGTAATAAACGTGCAGAGATTCTCTGCTTGCTATTCACAGTCACTGCCAGCAGCAGACCTCTGTGCTGCAAGGAATCCTTGCAGTCTGAACTTATAAGGAGTGAGATGCAAGCAAAGAGAGGATTGGGTAACTGAAGTGGGAGTCTTTCACTGATAATGCAGAACCGCAGGAAGGAAGGAGTCACTGGCACTATGACAAACCAAGTTTTCCTCTTTTCCCCTCAAACAAAGATTCAGATTAATTTTCCCTTATATGCACCTTCATTTGCTTAGGCTGCAAGGACAGTTCTTTTCTTGATTAGCAGCCTCGGCACAAGATGCTTGCCAGCATAATGCTGCCAATTCTTGGCTGCTGCGAACAGCTCTTAAAGATGACAAAGTGTCAGCCTCTTCCTGTAACAAGGGAGTGAAACCATGTAAGGAGTTGCATTCCTCCTTCTAGCTCTCAAAACCATATGTTCTCCGGCTTTGAAAGTTGAGATTGAAGAGATTTTTATTTTGTTTTTGCTTTGTTTGATGGGGGCAGGGAGCAGAGGCATGACTCTCTGCCACATAGGAAAAGGGGAATAAAAGCATACTTAAGAGTGAGAAGGAATTAAAGAACCAATGCATAATTAACTGGTGGAACTTCCTGCTGCAGGATATTGTTAAGGCAAATGACTTACTGTGAAAGCAATCTCACCACTCCCATTACCAATCTTCATTCTTCAGTGACAAGCTAACTACTTGCTGGGGGCAGGATGTACTTCTCTTTCCCATGGTTTGTTATCACACAGCTTTGCTACTGCGGGATTTAGGTTTTGCATCTTCTAATGTATCCAGCTATTAGTGATTGGATACTGGAGATATTTAACTATCATTGATTACTAGCAGATTTACCTGACATTGCCCGGGTCCGGCCTGGAGGGGTGCCATGCAGGCCTCCTACTGGTGCTCCCTGGGCTGGCCAGGAGTTTTGGGCACTGGCCTAGAGTTTGTGGAGGGGACTGGTCCAAGGATCAGGGAAGCTGCATGTTCTATCTGTTGATCCCTGGGTTACTAGTTAGACACAGTATGGGGCAAAAATATGCATCCTGAAGAAAAATAAAAATGAGATACTGTTACTAATGTGGTCATTGTGTGAGACCATTTCCATTTGTCCAGTACGGCACATTGTGGACTAATTTAAAATGGTAAAAACTTAAAAAACCACGAATAGCCTAGTAGCACCTTAAAGACTAACAAAACAAGTAGATGGTGTCATGAGCTTTCGTGGGCGCAACCCACTTCTTCAGATGACTGGAGTATTAGAAGTCCAGATCCAAGAATAAATAGGGGGAAAGGGGAGAGGAAAAAAAAGGGAGAAGAAAAGGAGGGGAGAGAAATGGTAACATACTCTAAGCCTTTAAGTCCATATCCATCTTCCACCCAGTAACTCTGCTACAGCGTCTGATTCAGTAGCAAGAATACAAAAAGCAGTCAGCATCTTTGCAGGATGTTGATGATGGATGACAAATGAAATGCTATTTGAGCTCGGAGTAACTGACATGCTGGCTGTCATGTCATCAAACAGGAAAGGTCATGTCAGTAATTTACACCGGTCGTTCGCTGCACTCAAGCTGACAGTAAATGGACTGTCACAAAGCACAAAATACAATTTGCAAGCCGAGATGGCTTCCCCCCCAATGCCCTCAAAAGGAGGTTGTATATCCCTCATAAATCACCTTTGTTGCTGTTGTGTGACACGGGGGTCATTCATTTTAATGCTGTGCAGTTTGCCTGCTCCTAATTGAGATGGGATAGAAAGGGAATAGAGCGTCTGCCTTGAAAGTCAAGGGCTATATTTGAGTACACATGCCGCAGGTGTGCTCTTGAGCAGTGAAGATCCCTTAACTCTCGCTGCATCTCAGCTCTCCATACACATGTAGAGTTCGTTCTCTGTGTTCCTTGCTTCACAATCTCATTACTGTTAGTAAGAGCCCCTTTCCCCCTTCAGCTTATCATTTCAAACATCCTCCCTGCATCTCTTCGACCCCTCTTCACATTTCACTTGAAAACCCTGCCTAGGCAGCTTGATTTATTTATCTTATTCTATAATTGCATTGGAAAATAATGCAGCACATGATTTATGTTCTATAATACTAGCTCAGGCAGCTGTTAGCCTTATGAAGCCCATTGTTGCATCCCATAATTCTGAAAGGATACTACTAATTTTCTGTTTGGTTGATTCCACACTATATTGTCAAACGTGGAATGTGTTCTGTGATGCACTGTTCTGAAAGGCAGCAGATGAGAGATGCATAAGGCAGTCGTTAAGGCAATAGCCTGAGAGTCTGGAACCTGGGTTCATTTCTGCTGCACCATAGCTTCGTGTATGATCTTGGGCAAGGCATTTAGGGCCAGATTTTTAAAGATATGTCGGTGCCCAGTGATGCATGCAGACAGACATGCAGTGTGATTTTCCACAGCACCTTACTTTCAGTGGGAATTCAGTGCCTGGGCGCTTTCTCATTCTAGGCACCTATTTGCAGTGTTAGGATTTTCAAAACGAGAATCCATCTGTAGTAGGGCAACTGCCCCACTCTGGCCACAAGAGGTTAAAGCAGGGCTACCCAACACGTGGCCTGCGGCCCGTTTGTTTGTGGCCTGCGGTGCGGTTTGGGTTTACGTGGCATTCGACACACGGCCCACAGGTGGGAGCCAAAACAAAAAAGGAGTCAATATAATGGTCTTCTGTTGAGATGCGTTTTAGTAGTTAAATTCCTGGACTGTCATTGCTCATTACAAGTGCTGTCATATGAGTGGAAATTGGGTAACTATTGCATTTTATTAATATCAGCAGAACTGACTGAAATGGGGCCTATGTGTTGTGTAGTCTTGCCTTAATCTTTGTATTCATGCCTGACAGTGTGAAAAGCTATTTGCATATATAGTTGCCTGTATATGCAACCACACTTAAGTTGCGGCCCTCGGTGTGTGCTGTGAGTATCATTGTGGCCCCCGCGGCTTCCAAAGTTGAGTAGTCCTGGGTTAAAGCATGCTGAGGGAGCCTGGTCAGAGCCGTAGCCAATCAGAGAGGGGCTTGGAGGGAGCCAGTTGGAGGGTAGCTTGCTGGAGCAGCCCTGCTATAAGGAGGAGCAGCAGCTGAGGTCCTGACCAGCGAGGGTGCAGGACTGTCATCCAGCAAAAAGGACTCTCTGTGGCGAGCCGCTGTCATTGTGTTGCCCACCCCTGAGCTGGTTGCCCATGATGGGAGCTTGTTTTTAAATGGGCTCCCCTCATGGACCAGCTCCCACCTGGCACCCTGCGCTGCTGCCACTGATACAGAGGCACCAGTGCAGAGTGGCAGGGGGGTCCTGGGGAGTGAGGCTGGAGTACACTGGTTGCCAGCCCCACCCCCAGGGACTATAGAATAGTCGACTAACCAATAAGAATTCACGAGGTTACTCGACTAGTCAATTAACCGATATTTAACATCCCGAGTCCAGCCTCCATCCAAAACCCAATCTGAATTTGACTGGCTCCAAACAACTCGGGAACAAAAGCCGTCCTCCGCTTCCGGTGGCCGAGGTTTTTGCCTGCCCCATCACCTTACCTGCAGGGGCTTAAGCTCCAGCACAGGAGGCCTGTGCTCCCTGGGCTCGGCAGAGCTCAACTCTACAGGAGCTCACTGTGCTGAGCCATGGGCCGTGGCGAGGTATCAGGGGCATGGTGTGAGTTAGCTATCTGGCTCTACCAGCTATCTGGCTCCACCAGCCATTGCCTTGCCTGGGTGGGTCAGGGCAGTCTCAAGGGTGGTGCCTCTGTGCTGCAGTCCGGCAGCTATGATAGTGGCTGCTGAGTGGTTGGGTTGCTACGCTCAGCTGTTCAGCCAGGCAGAATGGGCTGGAGTTTGCCGTCCAGTTTCAGTACCATCCTGAAAACTCTCCTGATGCTCACCAGTATTGGTGCTCAATAGGCCACCACCATGTCATAGCAGCCCCGCTAGGGAAGCAGACAGCAGAGGCACCCGTGCATTAACGTGCTGGCCAGCTGACCTCTGCGGCAGGGCTTTCCCTGACTCCATGCACCAGCAAGAACCGGGCCCGTTGATTTCTGCTTTATAAGAGACTTTAAATCATCTCCGGATGTGCTTGACACCCTGTTTGAGAGCTGTGTTTGCAAGGCAGCATTGCTGAGCAACTGGGCCTAGGGGGGAGAGGCATCCAACTTGTAGCTACTCCTGTCCTCATTTCCCCAAAGGCTGGGATACTGCCCTGTTCGGCCTTCTTGGCTCTTCAGAAGGCTGATTTTCGGTTCTCTTAGGCGATGTCTGCACTGCAGCTTTTTGCGGCAGAAAATATGCTAATGAGAGACTCATTAGCATGAGTCGCGATGTCATTAGCATATTTTCTGCTGATTCTTTTTGCACAAGGGGTTTTTGCGCAAAAAAGAAGCAGTGTAGCTGCCTCCGTTTTGTGCAAAAAAACCCTTTTGCGCAAGATCTTTATGCCTCTCCCGGGAGTTGCAGTGTAGACATAGCCTTAGGGTTTGCCTACATAGGAGAGTTTTCCAGTGATACTGGCATAGCTACGTTGAGACCAGTGTAGCTCAATTATAGACACTTCCTGCAGCCACAGAAGGCATCCTTTGGTCACACGATCCTGTTCTACGCCAGGTGGCAGCTAGATTAATGAAAGAATTCTTCTGCCAACTCAATGGTGTCCACACTGGAGCTTAGGCCAGCTTAACTATGTCACACAGGGCATGACATTTTCCCCAGCCCCAAGAGAGGTAATTAAGCTGACTTAAGTCTGAAGTGCCGACCAGCCCTCATTCCAATATGAGGGACTTTCTGTAGTAGGGATCTTAATTAACATTTAAAATGTTTAACCAGTTAACCCTGGAGCAGCACAATGGGTCACAGTTAGGGGCGGGGCTGCTCTGCCCTCAGCCCCACTGCAGGCAATGGGGCTTGGCTGGTTAACTGGTTTCCTGGTAAGCAGGCCAATAAGCCACCTGCTTACCGGGTAACCGGTTCACCTCTTACATCCTTGTTCTGTAGCGTCACTCAGGGAATGTCTATACTTACTGGGAGATTGGCGCTGCGGCGATCGATCCCTGGCGGTTGATTTAGCGGTCCTAGTGAAGACCCGATGAATTGACCACTGATTGTTTTCTCATCAGTTCTGTACTTCACTGCAACGAGAAGTTTCTCCCTTACACTTCCCACAGTGGAGACCCTGGGCTAACTCGACCTAAGGTACACTGACTGCAGCTACAGTATTCACATACCTGAGGTCGATGCCGCTCCAACATGGCCTTTAAACTGCTTCCAAATGCCTATAAACTAAGCCAGCCGAAGGCCCTGTGAGATGAGTGTCTGCAGGGGGATTTACATCTGTGCAGCTCTAATGATTTAAAATCACACTCTTGTTCCAATGTAGACTAGATGCAGATACTTTTACTGATGACTAGTAAAAGGGTCCCTACCCAGACCCTTTCATTTCAATCTGATGACTTGAACAGTAAAGGCCTACACAATGTGAATAAGGGACTCACAGTCTAGCTCTTACCTAGGGTTTCGTTTGTTGTTTTAGGCGAGGACTCCTTGTAAATATAGGTACTGGCCCTCGGCTAATGGCTCTGCATTAGAGATCATCTACATAGCCTAGATTTTGGGATCTGTGACTTAGCTTGCTAGCTCTTTGGAGTCAGGAGCCAAACCATGTCTCTCTGTTTGCCTCATAAAACACTCAGCATGCTTTTGGGTGATCTAAAAATAATGGTAGGGAAAAAAGGTGGAGAGAGATCTATAGCCAGAAAGGTTATAAAATGACAGAATTATAGACACATCAAGTTGCATGGTCATCCAGTCCAGCCCCCTATGCTGAGGCAGGACCAACTAACTTAGGTCCTTCCTGATGGGTGTTTGTCCAGCCTGCTCCCTAAAACTTCCAATGATGGGGATTCCCCCTTGGCACGCTATTCTAGAGCATGTGGTATGATTGCTACAGAAAGCAAAAGGTGAGCTGCAGTCTGGGTGTGACTTTCCGAGGAGTCAGGTGCCCAATTTACCTTGGTTTTTCAATGAGATTTGGGCTCCCAGCTCTTGCAGTCTCTTGAAATTCTCACCTGTAATTATTTTTTCTTATGTTACTTTCTGCTGGCACCATTTGGCCCGTTCTGGGCCTGGCTGCCAGCACTGGAATGTTTCCTATGGCTGTTAAGTCCCGGCTGGCGGTGAGCAGAGGGGAATGGGGAAACCTCCAGCTATTTGTGGGGAGGGAAGAGTGAATAGCACAGCATTCATTTTCCAGACAGCTGGTGCTGAGTCAGGACCTTTTCGGCCATGACAATTGCATGGAGAAAAAGCTGCTGAGGGATCAGTTATATGGGACGGCTACAGTCACAGTGTATGCCACTGAGTTCCAGTTCTCTTTACTTTCTATTTTGCATGGCCTGAGATACAGGTGGGTTGTTGTGGAGAAGTAACGAGAAGGGAAGAGAAAAAAAACCCAGAAGAAATTAAACCAACCCTCAAAATGCCTCCCTCCAGATTCCCCTCTTTTCCATATGGCCACACGATCGCTTGTGGTATGTCACTGCAACAATTTCCATCCCTCTTGTTAGCAGCTGTAGGGGGAGAAAGGTTCAAGCAGGAGCCTCTGACACAGCCCAGTGTGATGGCATTTGCGAGAACCAAAAATATTGTTTGGTGATTCATATTTCTAATTAAATTAAAACCACAGGACCATGCATCATTCATACTGTTAGTTAAACCACATCTAATTATACACAGTAGATAAGTCAGCCCTCATGCAAATATTTCCAGTGAGGCCTGGCCTTATTTTTTCCCCCTAGTGGGTTGACAGAGTCCAGCATTTTCCCAAAGATGTGTCACTTAATTCCCCAAGGGCCATGACAAAATCAGGAGAGGGGAAAATATGCTAAAGAGTGAGTGTTTGTGGGCAAGATCTGCAATCCAGTTCAGGTTCTTCTCCTGGTGCTTTATGCAGGCTCCTTCCCAGGTGGAAAATATTATTCTTTCAGTATGTAAGAAAGGAGACAGTATGGTCCAGTGGGAAGAGCTGGAGTGGGTATCAGGCAAATGGAGTTGTGTTTCTCACTCTGCTACTGACCTGCTGTGTGTCCTGGGCAAGTCATTCTCTGTGCTTCAGTTCCTCACCTGCAAAATGAGGGCAAAGACCTTCCCCTTCTTTTATGAAGTGCTATGAGGTCTCCAGTTGAAAAACTGCTTGGAGGTAATATCCCTGTTGCATCACTGTCTATGGAATCAGTGCAGATCCCTTCGCTGACCAGCTTGGAAAAGAGATGACTAGGGGCGGGGAGGGATATGACTGAGGTCTATAAAACCATGACTGGTGTAGAGAAAATAGATAAGGAAGCGCTATATACTCATCCTCATAATAATACAAGAACTTGAGGTCACCACATGAAATTAATAGGCAGCAGGTTTAAAACAAAAAAAAGGAAGTATTTATTCCTCACCCCACACAGTCAACCTGTGGAATGTGCTGGAGGATGGTGTGGAGGCCAAGACTATAACAGGGCTAAAAAAAAAAGAGCTAGGTAAATTCATGGAGAGGCAAAGTTGGTGTTTCTAGCTTCTGTTTGCCAGACTCTAGGAATTAGTATCAGGCAGGGCTCAACAAATACGCTCGCCCGCTCGCCCATGGCGAGTAGATATCAGCCGGTCGTCCCGTTCTCCGGCGGTGTGCACGTGCGCAGTGCAGATCTGGCGTGTGCGCGGTGCGGGTCTGGCGAGTAGGGTTTCGCGTCAGTCGTCGAGCCCTAGTAACAGGGAATGGGTCACTTGATGATTCCCTGTTCTGTTCACTCCCTCTGGGGCATCTGGCACTGTGGGAAGACAGGATACTGAGCTAGATGGACCTTTGGTCTCTCCCAGTTTGGCTGTTCTTATTTTCTCATGACCCATTTAATCACCTCTCATCCTGCTAGCACAGGGCTGGCTCTTTCACTCTGGAGTCACTTTTCTGGGTGCCCTTAAAAAAATAGCCTCACTTGACCTTTTGCTCATGATGAACGCCTCTGGCACATTCATTGTTCAAACGATGTTTCAGCATCAAGAACATATTGCCAAGAGCAGCCCTTGTTGTTCCCTCCCCCCGCTCCCCGCCCAAGTGGTCAAGCAAAAATAGACAAACCCTACCAAACCCAAAAACCACCCTCTCCCCACCACCACAAACAGATGACTAATCAGTAGAGGCGATCCAACCCCGCCCCTGCAAAAATAAAAGCCCAGTGCTCCCTGGAATAGGGTTGCCAGATGGTTTCAACAAAAATACTGGACACACTTGACATGACATCCCAATCTACATGACATTTTATTTAGAAAATACCGGACGTTTCTATTTTCTCAATTTGTTTCCCGAACAGAAAGCTCAACCACTGGACTGTCTGGTTCAAAACTGGACACCTGGCACCCCTACCCTGGAACTTGGCACCCAGGGCAAGGCCTCTGCTTGCCTCGCACCTGAACTAGCCCTGTATATATTATGAAAGTGTGAATAAGCCCCCAAAGCAAGGATTTGAACTCTCTGGTGGTCAGAACATAAGACTAGCCACCACTTCTAATCCTGGCTCCGACACTGTGTGGCCCCAGCAAGCTGGGGTGCTGAATCTGCGAAGGGCTAGGCTGGGTGGCTAATGCTGTTTGCAAAATCACTCTGAGGCGAGTACAGCATGTTCAGGCTCCAGGACAGGGACGGTGAAATCGACATTGCAACCCAAATGCTCTGGAAATGTAAACAAAGTCCTTGAAAAGCAAAATAGATTATAAAAAAAAAAAAAAAAAAAAAAAAAAAGAAGACACACCTCACTAGCCTGCTGTTGCTATTTCACCCGGTTGCTATGTAAACAGTGTTATTTCGGGCGACAGCTGCATACCAGTCCATAGCCTGGTGCGATGTAATCCCACATTATTGGTTAGGCACCCCAGGGTGGATGGGTCAGTCCAGAGCAAAGCTCCTTCAGCATTTCCCAGGAACAGCTGCTTTGCTCAGCCCCTGGCTGTTGCAGCCTGTCATTTTTGGCCATGCTCACTACCACTAGCAAGGCCACAGAGAATAGATAGCATTCCGTCAGCACCTCTAGGGGAGCGGACACCTGCTGAGGAATGCAGATAAGACAGGCCATGGAAAGACTGGGTGTCAGTAAAGCTATGCCGGGGGCATGGAAACTGGCCACATCTGCAGCCTTCTCTGCGCCATTTGGTTCCAATGAATCAGCGAGGTTGCTCCAATGGCGCAGTGATGCCCACGCAGGACGTCGAAAGTGAACAGGCACATTCTGCCGGCAGCAACAAGGTGACAAAGTTCATTGTAGTGTCACTGGAGAGCCAAGCGGCAAATCATGACCTCAGGCGAATCATGTCCCCTTGCAGTGTTCTGTTTGTATTGGGCTAGTGCCTCAGCCGCAGTGTCATCAACCAGGATCCACTGGCACTGAACAAGCACAGAACAAAAAGGTGACCCTGACTAAGGAATGTACCATCTAAGGCTGCTGAGATACTTTGACATTCCTCGGCAGGGGTTGCTCACAGAGCTACTCATGAGGCCACTGAGAAGGCTGCGGGAGAACTCGGAGAGAATCCCCAGGTGCGCAGGGATCAGCGCTGCCTTCCCACCACACGGCACTGTGGGATGCTTACCCACAATGCTTTGTTCTTGCTGTCGACAGGGCGGCTAGCCCCAGGGCCATGAAATGCCGACCATGGGCAGCAGAAAAACCAGTTTGACCAGTTTTCACTTTTGCCTGTCGACATCACTTTTGTCACCACGCTTTCCCAGTGCAGACACTGGCTTAGTATGTGTCTGTACAACGGCCCAACACAACGGGGCTTCCTTCACAAATACCTGAGGCTACCAACAGGGCAAGCGAGCCTGTTGCCCATGCGAGCCAGACCGAGGGCATACAAAACTGCTGGATAAGTACCCTGCTGGTATGCGCCACAAGTAAGAGTTGCACATGTAAAGGCCATGTGTGTAGATGTGGCAGGGAATGTGGCTAACACCGTGACATGTCCAGGGAAAATGCTTCTATGAGCGAAGAGCAGCTGTTTCTCCTCGCAGTTCAATAGAGTCCACCAAATATGATTGTGTCTGACCAGCTCTGGAGCCACATGGAGGGGCCAGCGTGAGGCCTACGCCCCAACTTAAATCTCACATAAGCCCTATCTTGAGGATTCCGGGGGACTTAAATGGGGCATTTCATCCAGGGTGTGATGTCTTGTCACCTATGACAATAAGTAAAAACACGAGCTGCTTGTGCAGAGATAGCAACACCTGTTACTTGCATCAGGAAATAGCCAGAAAGATGTTTCCTCAGACCTGGAGAAGACATCACCCCGTACAGCATGTTAGTTTGTGTCCTAGAATGAGCAGTCCTGACTGGCAAATACAAACAAAACTTCCTGCCCCTCATGCCGCAGTTCCCAAATTCCCGTTAGGAGGGGACCTGTTGGGCAGCATCACGTGTGCTTTTATGATGTCATCTCTAACAAGCCAATAACCTGCAAACTCATTTCCACTCACAGTCTCTTTGAACCCTTGAGTCTCTATAGGTCGGGGTGGGGAACCGTTTCTGGATCGGGGGGCCGCTGACCCACAGAAAAATCAGTCCGGGCCACACGCAAGTGAGAAGCAAAAAAAACCAACCAACCAACCAAAAAAAAAAAAAAAAACCCCCCGCTGACGTGGCCCCCAACTGAGAAGGAGGAAGACACTCTCCACATTCCCCTCGTGCACCAGAGCCTAGAGGGCCCAGGCTAGTTCATTTTGTGAGCTCCAGCCCTGTGGGAGATCAGGGGGAATGGTGGGGGGAGCTGGAGCACCAGTGTGGGCTCCCCAATGCTGGGGGGAACCCCAAGCCTCAGGGATCAGATCCAGGTAAGCTGGGGGCCGCATCTGCCAGAGATCAGTGAGCCGTGGCTCTAAAAGGCCCCCCGGAATGGCTGGCACAGCATGGTGGTAGAGATGTAGTATTCATTGACAGGGACACAGCGTAGAGCAGACTCCTCAGCACAGAAATCAGAAGCAGCCAGCACAATCTTGAGGAGAGGGAGCTCAGAGCTCCGGCCCAGTCCCCACCTCTGTCTCCTCACACACCCAGCAGCTCATCTCCCTCTGCAGCCAGCCCCGCCACCAGCCTTTGTTCAGCTTCTCAGGCAAAAGGTGTCACCTGGTCACTCCACCCCGCCCCAGGCTCAGGTTACAGAAAGCTTCAGCCTGTGTACGTGAGGGAGACACGCACACAGAAATTCCTGTCACCATCTCGCTATCAGTGCAGTGCCCAGGGAAACTGAGGCACACACACAGGGTTACTGCAGGACAGTAAACATCACAAGCAACACAGCAAAGTGAATAGAGTAAATACAATCCCCCACTTCGTCTCATACGCTGAAAAGTGTTATACGCAGGCAAGAGCCCAGGGCTGTGCTGATGGCATCTGCAAACCATGTGCTACAAATAAAGGAGTAAACAAACCAAACTCCATTAGAAATGGGCTGGGGAGGAGGAAATCGATGTCTGAATGGAACAGAATCACATCAATAGAGATGGGCTTTTCAGTTTCAGGCTTCTGAGGCATTGGAGATAGGACTGAACCAATACTTTGAACTCCCCACTTTGGGGACATGTGGGATGGACTTAAAACCTTGATACTGGCCTGTTCATCTGTGACAAGCTGAACTGAGCACCCCAGATTTCAGAGCTGGATGGAAACTTCCCAGCTCAGGCTTACCTTGGATAGCTATTAAGATATAGGTAGGTGAGGCTCATGCTTCAGGGCACAGGAGTCAGGAAGGACTTTCCAGCTGTACTCCCTCAGGGTGAGTCTTCACTGCACTGTAGTTCGAAATAAGTTACGCAATTTGAGCTACACAAATTGCGTATCTTATTTCAGAATAGCTTATTTTGTAATTTGTCTACACAGCGCCAAATTTCAAAATAACCCACTATTGTGAAACGTCCCTTACTCCCCGTGGAATAAGGTTTACAGGGATGTCGGAATAGCGAGCCCAAAATAACGGCATTGCTTTGAAGATGCAGGATAGCTATTTCGGGTACTCCAGTATCTCGAAATAGCATTGCAGTGTAGACGTAGCCTATATGTACAGCGGTGAGCCAGGGAAAGCAGAGCACAAGCTGAAACTTCTCTGAGTTTGCTGGGACCTGAGCAGCCCAAGAATATGTGGACTGCAAAGGTGGTTTGAAGGTACCTGCGCTACCCATCTTTATGCCTGCGCCAAACACAAGACCAGAGAGTAAAACTTGGGATCAGAGTCTTAACTACAAGCAATTGAGAACTTTATGCTATTTACAGAGCTCGCAACTGGCCTTGCCAAAAGATGTAAAAAGATAGGTCCCTGCTCTAAGCTCCTATTCTGATTACAGCTGAAGGCACGAAACATTTGCAGAACAATAAATAACAATAAATGTGGAGAAAAAAAAGCCCTCGGCAGAATGTTCCATTAATGGGTGGCTGGGCTAATTGGAGGATGATTGCAGAATTCACATGGTTGTTCAGTTCCCCAGGCCTGACCTACAAACAGTGGAAAAAAAAAACCCTCCTCCAGCCCGACTGTGTCCTGGAGGGCATGTCAATAAAGACAATAAATGCCATAGTGTGAGCTGCAACTGCATGTGTCTCACTGGATTAGGGCCAGCCCCCAGAGTTGTTTATGCTAATAGAGCTAATCTCTGTAATCTTGTCACACAAATGCCTCCTCAATGCTGGCAGGGATTTGGGATTATAGATGGATGACATCATATACGCCCTACCACCTTCATGCAGTGGGATAGGGGCACATGTAGGGGATGAGAGTGATGCCCTGTGGATTTAATTCTGGGAAAGACTTGGGGAAGACTTGGGGAAGAGGGCTTTCTGCGGGAGACTTGGGGAAGAAGGCTTTCTGCGGGAGTCTTGGGGAAGAAGGCTTTCTGCGGGAGTCTTGGGGTAGAGGGCTTTCTGCGGGAGTCTTGGGGAAGAGGGCTTTCTGCGGGAGTCTTGGGGAAGAGGGCTTTCTGCGGGAGTCTTGGGAAGAGGAAGAAGGCTTTCTGCGGGAGTCTTGGGGAAGAGGGCTTTCCCCATAAATATCATAGGAATATAATATTTGCTTTCAAATATTTGACCTGCACCACCTGGCATGTCAACACTGTTGACCTGCCCCACCCTGACTTGAAGGAATTAGCTTGAGAGGATGCGGGACAGTTCTTGGCCCAGTCAAAGCACCAACAAGGATGCAAAAAGTGCTAGTTGAGATGGGCTGTAAAGAGGCTGGCAGTGTTTCCCTTAAAATCCTGTCCTGGTAGAAGATGTTAATCCTTGTGGGAAAGGATTAAGTAGGTTCTCCTGACTAACTGAGGCAAGTGGCTACTTATACACCTGGGTATAATGGAGGTGGAAGGGGCTCTCTGGAGCAAGAGGACCTAGGGTGAGAGCTGACCAGTCTTAAAGAGGGAACTCCAGGAGCAGCCAAGCCTGGGGAGAAGGTTTTGTGACGCAATTAAGTCTCCCTGCGTTGGCACAATAGAGTGTCAAGCTTGCTAGGGACATAGAACTGTTCCCTGGATGCAGTGCTCTGAGCCCTGGAGAGCCTTGGGTATCAGAGACAAGGTGGGTGAAGAAGTCTCTTTTATTGGACCAACCAGAGGTGAAAGGAAGTGGGTGTAGCCTGGTGCACAGCTCCAGCAAGAGCTGGCTGAGCTGCAGCAAAAATCAACAGGGGGCAACTTATAGAGCTGGGTGGGACCTGGGAACAAACAAAAGGAAATTTTTTCTTCACTCAGCACACAGTCAATCTGTGGAACTCCTTGCCAGAGGATGCGGTGAAGGCTAGGACTTTAACACGGTTCAAAAAAGAGCTAGATAGATTGATGGAGGTTAGGTCCATCAATGGATATTAGCCAGGATGGGTAGGAATGGTGTACCCGCTATTTGTCTGGAGGTGGGTGACAGGGGAGGGATCACATGAGGATTACCTGTTGTGTTCCCTCCCTCTGGGGCATCTGGCAGCATTGGCCATTGTCGGCAGAGAGGATACTGGGCTGAATGGACCGTTGGTCTGACCCAGTATGGCCGTGTTTATGTTCTTATGTGCTGAACTTTCCTGCTTTTAGTTTGTTGTTAACAAAACCAGACCGCGGAGGAGCAGGTGGGTTTGGACTCAAGACAGTGTCTGGGCTTTCTTTCAAAGCTCCTGTTCTTCTGGAGGATTTCCCCCTGGGAACAGAACTATGACCCACCGACTCATTTCACATCAGGAATACCAAACGGCAGGTGGTTATACTTGAGCGGAGATGGATAGAATCAGTCAGAAAGGGTCTATGACCCACTACCAATCCCCCTCAGACATCCAGGCTGATCATATTCACAATGACTGGGCCAAACTCACCTCAGGGGTGAACTTAGGCTGCTGCCAGAGGATGCAGGAGAAACGTTTGAAAGCAAAAACTATAGTCCTTTGATATTTATGGAAAAAGTCCCAGCAGCCAGCCTGATGCAATGGCCTTCATTCCCTTCCCCCACCCCCGCCAACAGCTTTGGGGGCAGATTTTTCCTTTAGTTCCTGGATCTCTTAGCACCATTCAAACAGGCACTTGGCAAGCATAGAAATGCTCTGGCCTCAGCCCAGGAGATCTTTGGCTGTGACCCAATGGACAGGTTCCAGCTGTCGGTAAAATGACCCCTTTCTGCGCATGGATGCAGCTGAGCAACGAATGCAAACAAATGAAATGAGGCTTTTGGCATCGTTTCAAACTCAGACTCAACACACCTGAGGAAAGAAACAGCAAAACCCTTTCCCAAATGTTCTGGCCGTCGTTAGCCAGCAGAAGAACAAAGCAAAACCGCAGAAGCTCAATATTTAAAAAAATCCTTTGCAGGTCACCTTCAGGCCTTCTCTCCTCTGAGTCTCCCAGGCTGTTTCCAATCATTCCCAAGTCCCCTCTTTAGATTGCAGGCCTCCACCCAGTGTGGAGATTCTCTTTGCTTCAAGTTGCTAAGAAGCAGAGCCCCCTGCAGGCTTCAGGATTATAGGCCTCAAGCACCCATAAAGCAGCTCTTTGCTTCCAGGTGCTGGCCACAGTCCTCTTTCTCTCTTCGGGTACGTCTACACAGCAGAGCACAAACCGAATTAAGCGACGCAACTTCAGCTACGTCAACTGCGTAGCTGAAGTGGAAATAGCTTCATTTGGCTTTTGACGCTGGCTACACGGCAGGAAGTCAAAGGGAGAATGCTCTTCCTTCCACTTCCCTTACTCCTCGTGCAATGAGGGTTGCAGGAGTAAGAAGTGCTCCAGCTCGACATTATTTTGGACTAACGGCTTGCTGTGTAGATGCGCATTTTGTTATTTTGAGAGGCTGCGTCTAGACTGGCACGATTTAGCGCAAATACTTTTAACGGAAAAGTTTTTCCGTTAAAAGTATTTTTTAAAGAGCGCCTAGACTGGCATGTGCCTTTGCACAAAGATTTGCTTTTGCGCAAAAGCATCTGTGCCAGTGTAGATGCTCTCTTGCGCAAGAAAGCTCCGATGGCCATTTTAGCCATGGGGCTTTCTTGCGCAAGAAATTAACGTTCCTGTCTACACTGGCCCTCTTGCGCAAGTATTCTTGCGCAAGCGGGCTTATGCCTGAGTGGGAGCATCAAAGTATTTGCGCAAGAAGCACTGATTTTGTACATTACAAAGTCAGTGTTCTTGTGCAAATTCTCGCGGCCAGTGTAGACAGGCGGCAAGTTTTTGCGCAAAAGCAGCCGCTTTTGCACAAAATCTTGCCAGTCTAGACGCACCCAGAGAGTGTCAGTTATTCCGAAATATGCTGCTGTGTAGACATATTCTTCTTGTTTCCAGTTCGGAAGGCCTCCTCTTGCCACATCCTTTCTCTTGTCCAGCCCACACATCTCTGTCTGTTTTTCCGCCTTCACACTCCCTGTTTTTCCAGTTAGCTTGGTGAGCAGCATAGTATAAAAACGCAGCTAGATTACGACATGGCCCATGCACCAGGGGAGCTGACAGCCTTGCCGGGTCCCTGGGCAAGGTTGGGGTGTGTGTGGCTCCACAAAACCCGAAGGAGCAGGGCCTCATGAGGAAGGAGCAAGGTTGGGGGCACCCGGCTCTCAGCACCACATCAACCACCGTGCGCCTTCACCCCTCCTCCTGCCCCAGCCCATAGTGCTGCAGCATCGATGTAAAGGAGACCTGGGCCCTGTTGCTACGGTAGTGGCGGCAGTGGCTGGAAGTTCCGGGCCCTTTTGAATTGTGGAGCCGGGGAACTTGCTCCTCTTTGCCCCCCCCTCCATCTGCAGGATGACTGGCACAGATGCAGGGGAAGGTCGGGACTGAGGGGACTGTCACTCCAGCTTCTCCTTATCTTAGAAATTTCACTTCTGGTTGGGCTGTTTCATTGCCGGGCTCTTTGAGGGGGTTGAGATTAAGTTCTGCAAAGAGCAGCCCCATCCCTTCCGGACCGTAAATTGCTAGCTTGTGGGCCGAGCTATGTGCAAAAAAACATGCTTTAAGGATTAGCTGGCACACTAATTAGAGCAGGTGTGCCATAGTCTGTAAGCATAGCGCAAGGGGATAGCAGATGGTGCTGATGGTCCAGCTGTCGTGGAGAAAGAATGCTTTACAAGAAGTTCTGAGTACAGTCACTTCAGACAAGCCCTTACTGCAACATGTGTGTAGCACCCCCAACGCTCTCGCTCTCTCACATACACACACACACGTGTGCGCTCTGGACATGCGGCTTGGGATTTTGGGGCATATCTCTGTTAGAAAATTCCGCCTTAAAAACCGTTTCTCCCTTTTCTTAGCGGATTCGGTAAAAGGCATTGCTTTTGCTATAAAAACCTCATGCCCCCAACTTGGGCCCAGGCAAATTTGTTGGATGGCTGAGGTCTGTAAATCCCTGAACAGGGGGGTTTTAAAATGGAATTGCTGACTCGATGCTGGGCTGTAGCCCATCAAGAGATCCTGCTAATCCCAGGGATCTGCTCACAAACAGAACGCACTACCGTCACTGTTTGGCTTCCTCAATATGTTGCTTCATCGACAGCTCATTTGACAGGGACAAGAGCTCAGTTTAGCACGTCGCAATGAAAAGATGGAAACCTGCAAGGGAGGAAATCCTTGGTGCTTTTCCCCTTCTGACTTGTCTTCTTGGCTTGCTGACAAAGAAGGATTTGCAGAGAGATGACGTGCGTGCGAAGAGCCTTTCGGTCTGCTCCCTGTGCACACTGGCAGATGGCTGGCTGCCCAAAGACATCTGAGGCTGGCAGCCTGAACGGGAGGTGCGCTGCACGATAACACTTCCCATCGCTTTATTGCAGCGTAGTCAGCTTTGCTGGGTGTGGCAGGCCTGATTCCCCACTTTACGTTGCATTGGAGATGGCCATTTACTTCTGTGCCAAATGGGCATAAGCACACTGCCAAACTGGTTGGGTGCGGTGTTGTTGTAGCCATGCCAGCCCCCAGGATATTAGGTGGGTGCGGGAATGTTTTTGATGGGGCCAGCTGCCGTCGAGGAGAGAGACAAGCCTCCAAGCTTGCGCAGAGCTGACGCTAAACTGGTTTCGTAGCATTTGCAACTCGCTTTGCCCAGGGGCAGGTGAGTCTCCCAGATGCAATGCCACAGAGAATCTACCTGAAAGGATGGAGGGCGGGCTGCTCCCATCACAAACTGCCTTGCATGAGGGTGAAGGAGACCAGCAGCCAGGGACGGGGAAGAGGTAACTGCCCTGGGACCCGGTGATTAAAACAGGCCTGGGACTCCCAGCTGCTCCTGCAGCAACAGCTGCGGCCAGAGCCCCGGACCCTTTAAATCACCTTTAAATTGCTCCAAGGATGTGTGGTCTGGGTGGCGCTAAGGGCCAGCTGTTCCCAGCCCAGCCCCATCCACACAAGGCCTTGCACCTTCCTGGAGCATGGAGCCAGCTTCCCTACACATACACCTTGCCCAGGGACTTGGCAATTCTGTCCGCCCCCCCACTAGCAGTTTATCCGTAGTAGATCTGGAAATGAGATGGCTCAGGTGGTTTAGTAAAAGGACATAATCTCTCTCCCTTCTAGCTCTCCTGTTCCAGGGCAGCTCAGGTGAGTAGGAACTATTATCATGTGGAAACTATTCTTTGGCAATATGTGGAATCTCCATCATTGGCACTATTTCAGAGCAGGCTAAACACACACCTGTCAGGCAGGGGCTGGATGGTGCTTGGTCTTGCCAGGAGTGCAGGGGCTGGACTAGATGACCTCTCGAGATCCCTTCCAGTCCTAGGATTCTATGCATGGAATAAAGTTTGTTACGCACACCAAGTAAAATGCAGTGGAGCACCACCAATAGAAACATGCACTGCTGGCTTTGGATGCTCTGCTAATGGAGATACACCTATCTCATAGAGCTGGAGGGGACTTTGAGAGGTCATCAAGTCTAGTCCTCGGTCCTCATGGCAGCACCAAGCACCATCCCTGACAGATTTGCCCCAGATGCCTAAATGGCCCTCTTAAGGATTAAGCTCACAACGCTGGGTTTAGCAGGCCAATGCTCAAACCACTGAGCTATCCCTCCCCCCAATCAACTGGGCAGCACCAGAATCTCTCCTGGGTGGCTACCCAAGCACTCAGCTTACAGGGACCGCTAATGCTGCGGAGCCTCGGCCAAGTCTTTCGCAAACTGGTGCCCACATTTCAAGAACCCTGCAAGCAGCGGTTCCCAACCTTTTCCAGATGGGGCCCCATTTTGACAATTCAGGAAGACTTGGTGACTCAAGGCAATTCAAAACCGGGGGGGAGAAGGGAGAGCAGGGCCACCTGGGGAGACACTTGGTGACCCTTTGGAAATGTAATGGCGACCTATATTTGGGTCCCGACCCATAGATTGAGAAACCCTGCCTGACAGTCCCCCTTGCTGGCTGCCTCAGGAAAGAAGTTCAGGATTATCCATAGAGAATGAACCCCACTCCCACCATTCGGGAAAGGCACTTCAGTCCAGGTTGGATCACATTGTGGGTAAGGATGTTAAGGATGATTAATTGAATAGTTAATTGAATTTGATTAGTTGATAGGGTGGCTATGCCTTTGAAGTGTGGCAAAAGCCCTAAGGCTGTTGCTACATTTCAAAGGTGAAAGCGTCACGTGGAGCCCGGGTTCAGCTGGGGACTGATCTCGGACTTCACGTAGCGCTGCTGCTTTGAAATGCCTGACGCCGGGCTCCTCGCGGCATTTCAAAGCGGCAGGGCTGCAGGAAGCCTGGGGTCAGCAGGGGAGTTCCCAGCTGATCCCAGGCTCCATGTGCCATGTGCAGCCTGGGGACATCCTAGGCTATGTCTAGACTGCAGGCTTCTTTTGGAAGAAGCTTTTCCGGAAGAGAACTTCCAAAAAACATCTTCCGAAAGAGAGCATCCACACAGCAAAAGTGCAACGAAAAAGCGATCTGTTTTTTCAAAAGATAGCACCCACATGGAATGGATGCTATCTCTCATGTAAGCTGTGATTGCTATGGACAGAGTGGCCACCAAGACACCAGTGCCTTTCCCTCTTTCCTCTTTTTTCTAAAGAACTCCCTCTTCCTCGTCCACACGCCTTTAGAAATAAAGTTTAGAAATAAAGCACACCTAGCTAGAGCAGGCCTTACAGTTTATCAATAGATCCAATCTGCTGAGCAGCAGACCTGTGTCAAGCTAATCGTTTTCCTTTCTGGTATAATTTGGATTTTTGGCGTGTCCGATAGAACACGTCCTACAAAAAGCAATGCAGTGAAAGAAGGATTGTGACTCACGTTCATCTTGTGTACATATGTGTTTTTCTTGGTGGCACCTTAGGAAGTAGAGATGATTTGGATTAACTTGGGGCAGACAAACCCCCATGCCAGCTAGTAAGGGTTTGTCTGCCCCAGGTAAAACTCTCCCTGAAGAAGTGGGCTGTGCCCACGAAAGCTCATGATACCATCTACATGTTTGTTAGTCTCTAAGGTGCTGCAGAACTATTCATTGTTTTTTAAGCTTTTCCTGGGGTCAGTGGCAGTTTTGCTTGAGTAAAAATAACTAAAGACTTGAGGATTTGCTCCTTGGTCCTTGGGATTGCTCTGGCCTATACTTAAAACTTAGGCTGACATAGCTCCATGCTCAGGGGTGTGAAAAATCCACACGCCCTGTGCCCCGTAACTGTGCTGCCCCAATTCCAGGTAGGACGACTGGAGAATGCTTTTGTTAACCTACCTGCCATGCCTCGGGGAGCTGATGTTTCTCTGTGTCCCCACTATGAGTTTACTCCACCATAGGTACAGTCTCATAACCATGTTGCCGTAGACAGGGCTTGAATAAGGACTGTAGGAGGCTTCCCATTGTTAGTGGCATAGCATGGGTCACTGCCAGCATAGTGTAGACCTACTCGGCCAGCTCAGACTCCTTCCCTGGATCCACTACACTGCACATGCAGGAAATAAATGCAGTCAGGACAACAGAGGATGGAATGAGGAATTCAGGATGCTGTCACCATCTCATCCCCATTAATCAAACCGATTTAGTCCTGAACAACATTCCGTGTCATGGCATTCACTCCCAGGCTCTGCCAGCCAGTCAGGGTATGTTCAGCCTGATGGATCCTGCAAACCATTTTGCTCTGACGTGTGAGCAATTCTGGATCCTGCCAGCTTGCTAATTCACTGACGAGAAGCCAAACCCTGTTGCTGTTAGAACCGCTCCTGTCACAAAACGGGATGCCAGGCATACGTTTCTCTTTATCATCCTGTCATGGTAGGATGGTGTGAAAAAAAAGAGAGGAGCCTCTTGGCAGGTCAGGTTTCCAGCGAGATGCAGATGGCATAATAATGCCAGCTAGAAATGGTTTCTGATTCCACAATAGTTGAGCGAGACAGAGTCTAATATTATTGTATAGTGCCCCAAAATGCAGTCTGCAGGTTCTAGAAAACACAGAAAAACATTGTAACTGGGCATCTTGTTCTAGGATCTGCACAGGGATCCTCTGAGTCATTCCAAGTTCCGGGATTGGGACACTGTATACATCCGGTGTGACTTCTGCTGACTCAGTCTAGTGTCAGCCCAGATGGATGATGTTTGCTCCAATCCAAGAGCATGAAACACTGTGAATGTCGCTCTGTCAGGCAGAGAGAATGAGGGGCAGAAATATAGGAGGTCCTGCAGGGAAAAATTCATTGCAGCAGCCTCGCTGAGGAGAAAGCATCTGCTAAAATAACCTCTAAGATTATAAAGTACTTCCAGCAATTAGTGAGCTCCTACTTTGGCAAAACCAGCCTTTCCTGTATTTAACACCTCATTTACATCAAAAGCTAAGCATGAGACTCTTCTAGCCCACTCAATTAACCTTATTAGCACCAGTCCTACAACTGACAGGTACATTTTTTTTTCCTTCCCTTCTTTTTCTGTTATAAATTCTGGGGTCTTGTTATTTCCACTCCAGCTTCCAGCTCATCTGAGGAAGTAGTCTCCAAGGTCATGTCTACACTAGGTGATTATTTTGAATTTACTAAGTTTGACTTCTGGGCACCCAATTTTACAAATTCAAAATTTAGTGTCTTCACTAGAGGGAAGCATCGAATGCAGTCTGAGGCAGGCTCCATTAATGTGGACACGTTACCTCAGACTCAGAGCCCAGGAAGCACTGTGGGGAGCTGCAGAAGGCCTCCCAGAGGCCAATTATTTCAAATTAGCAGCACTGGAGCATCCACACTAACGTTATTTTGATTTACAAGTTCGGGAATAGTAAGAACATAAGAACATAAGAATGGCCATACTGGGTCAGATCAAAGGTCCATCGAGCCCAGTAGCCTGTCTGCCGACAGTGGCCAGCACCAGGTGCCCCAGAGAGGGTGGACCGAAGACAACGATCAAGCGATTTGTCTCCTGCCATCCTTCTCCAGCCTCTGACAAACAGAGGCCAGGGACACCATTTCTATCCCCTGGCTAATAGCCTTTTATGGACCTAACCTCCATGAAATTATCTAGCTTCTCTTTAAGCTCTGTTATAGTCCTAGCCTTCACAGCCTCCTCTGGCAAGGAGTTCCACAGGTTGACTACACGTTATGTGAAGAAGAACTTTCTTTTATTAGTTTTAAACTTGCTACCCACTACTACTACTAATAATAGTGTTATTCCTCATGAAAAGCAGGAGTATTGAAGAATAACAGGCTTGGTAATGTGGACGCGTCACTTACAAGTTCGACTTTGGGGGGCTAATTTTGGACTAAGGTCCTAGTGTAGACCAGACCGAACGTGCCACATGATTACGTGTTACTTTGGTACTATCAGCCAAATAAGACTGTCACAGGAGGTACTTAAATACTAGCGTGATCGGTGACACTATAAGAACATAGGAATGGGATTGTTCATGTTCCACTGAAATTCAATGGTATTAAGGTAACTAAGAGCTGGCTTTATAAAGGTGCTTAGTTTTCTAAAGAAGCAGACAAGTCCTCAGTGAGATTTTTAAATGTGCCTATCTGTATCTTTAAGCTCCAAAATACCTTTACAAAATCTAGCCCTAATTCCCTTTGGCCCCTCTGAAAATCTTAGTCTTGATAATGTCAGCAGCTCCTCACCTGGAAAAATGCCCTGCTAAGAGGTAAAAGCTGAATGCAAATATGCTGAGGCTGTTTATTACTTGCCCTTCTGCCATTCTTGTTATCAAACACAAACCCCTTTAGTAGAGCGCAAAAGCAATAAGAGAAATTATGGTGGAAAAATCCAGACAACAAGGATAAAGGGATTTTAGGTTAAGTGGGATGTTATTAATATTTATACCATGACAAGCTTCAGCCAGTTTGGGGCCCTATTCTACAACGTTCTGTACAAATATATAGTAAAAACCCTGAATACGTCTTTTGTAATAGGAAAAAAGTTCCTTTGTAAAAAAAATCATTGTGTGGGCTTGTGATTCATTTATTGGCCCTGGTCTACACTAGAGAGTTATTTTGAAAAACCCCCCTTATTTCGAAATAATAAGGGGAGCATCCACACTACCACGCCTATTATTTTGAAATAACGGGATGGTTATTTTGAAATCTGCACTCCTGCTTTCCTCGGGGAATAATGCTAATTTAGAAATAGTTATTTTGAAATGGCAGTAGTGTGGACGCTCCACTGCTGCTATTTCAAAATAACTACTCCCCAGAGTCATCTGAAGTAATTACTCCCCAGTGCTTCCTGGGGCTCTAAGTCAAGGTAGCGCTTCCACATTAACAGAGCCTGCCTCAGACTAATTTTGAGGCTTCCCTGTTGTGGGGACATGTTATTTCAATTTTGTTATTTCAGGAATTAATATTTCAAATTTAGTTATTTTGAAATAATTTCCTAGTGTCCACATGTCCATAATCTTCAGGTGTTTCTGTACATCTGTTGGACACAATTACTTGCCCAACAGTACATCCAGGTTAAAATAATTCCTTTCATCCTAGAATGTTTTCTAAATGGACGTAGAACCTATACCTGGAGATCATTTCACTCAGCACTAAATGCCACCGCTTCTGGGAAAGAACACAGCAGCTGTATAGCAGCACACAGTAACACTCCACGACACTTCAGAGCCAGCTGTGAAGAGGAATGAATGTATGCAATGAAAACAACTGGGAGAATTTAGTTTGACAGCCAGGAATTTGAATGAAGCTAACTGGCTTGGTTCTGATTCATCAGTCCCACTTTCCGCATGTCCTAAGCATCAGGAAGGATACGTTTCTCTCATTTACACAGATAACTGAATGGCGCTCTCCTCATTTTACTGAGAAAGGATAACCACAGACAGTACATTTACCAGCAAGCTTTCCCAGCACTACTGCCTGTCCTTACTGCAGCGTCCCAGACTAGTTCTCTCATTGATCCAAGAAGGACTTCAGTAGATTTAATGGGAGTTAACAATATTTCTTCCACTCAGTTTCCTCTGTCCTGAAAGCATGCAAGGCTATTCAAATGCATTTAATGTTTTTAACGGGGGGGAGAGGGGGGGCGAAGAGAGGGGGGGCGAAGCTTGTCGCCAGTTTCACACATGCACAGACATATTCATGGACAGGAGCTGCAAACATACAGCCTTAACAACCATTACCTTGAGCCATCAGGGCCTTTCCCCCGCAATAATGCAGCTATAATCTACTATATATTGCCTGTGCATATGTCTGTCTGTTTGTTCAAGAACTCCTCCTAAATGGGAAGAGCGAGGACCGCCACATTCGGTAGACAGCTTCCTCTTATCGTAACTTAAACCAAGGTCAGGGCTTGGCTGTGCCAGGAAAATGGGAAGTGCCTGGAATGGGATTGCTCCTCATAAAACCATGCAGAGAAGAAACAGAATAACTAGACAGGTGAAAGGTGTTGGCTGGGGGTGCCCATCCCCGAGCCTCCCATCCCCTAAGTGCTCTTCCCTCCAGTTCATACAGGAACATTGCTGGCTGTTCCCTTTCATCAGGGAGCGAGGGGAAAATGCACAGTTTGCTGCATTCCTCACTCTGGCTGGGGAGCACAGGGGGCAGACTAACTTGAACCTGCCCCAGCCAGGGGACATGCTCCCCTACCTTGGCTGTGCCCACTGGAGTTGCAGCAGTCATGGAGAGGCGCTTCTCACCTATCCCTAAACTGCAGTGGTGAGAGAGGGCTGGAGTAGTCATCTCTCCTCAGACCTGCCTGCATAATTAACCCCTCACCCCCTGTCCTACCCCAGAGCAATGACTTAAATGAAGCCTGGACATTTACATTTTATTTTCCAAAAAACAAAAATGAATTGAGTTAAGGATCTGAGCCATGCCGGGCAAATCTTCTAGTGAGTACAGAAAGGCCGAGCTTATTGCCAGCCATTTCTTTTCCCAATGGGGGTCATGAGAGGGAGAAGGGAAAGGATAGCTTCCTCTCATTGAAATCCACATCCTGATACATTATTCTAATGGGCACGGTGTGGAAGTCACGCTAGTCAATTGGTTCTTCTGTTCCTAGTTGCAGCTGGGGTTTTTCACTCATCATGGGGAACAAACTGCATTTAGAATAGAACAGCCTGCCTGGGGAGAGGGGTTTGAGTTGAGAGTCCAAAAAGCAGGGGAAGACTCATCAGGTAATTAAATTATCGCCCACACAGCCATTTCTCAGGATAAGTATTTACTCTGTCTATAAGATAATGGGGTTATGATGGGGCAGACCAAGCCCTGAGCACAAAAATGGCCATAGAGAAGTCCTCCAGGAGGCTAGAATGGGGACAGAAGAAACCGGCCAATCAGGAGCCAGGGAGGCCTACAAAAAGAGCTGCAAAGCTCAGTAGCAGTTCAGTGGCTCTGGAGCCCTGAACCAGTGAAGACTAGCTGGCTATGGCACTACTACTACTACTACTACTACTGGAACCTGTGTGTGGGGAGCTAATGTGGACTATATGTTGAGACTGAGATAAAGTCCTGAAGTAAGAGCAAAGGAGTTGTCTTCAGGAGGGGAAGCCCTGTCCAGAGTGGGGCAACAGACTGAGAAACAGAAAGACACTCTACAGAGAGCGATGGGATGGGCCCCTGTTAGAGGTGTGCCCCAGAAGGGTTTTGTGATACACAAGGTGTGACTTGGCTGGAGGGTTAACTTGCTGAAGAGGCTTTCAGCATCAGACAGAGTGCAGGAACCCACACTCGGCCAGACGGGGGTGCTTGGATGAGGTGAGCGCCGACTCCATTACAGGGATCCTAGAAGTTTAAATACCTGTATATCTATTTCCCATTACATCAGCCTGTCCATGGTATTTCTATAATAGAATCCTAGAAGTTAACTGTCTTTCACCTAGCAGGCTGGTCAGTTTAAGGTTTTTTCTAATCACAGAAGCCTTGAAGCTAGAGATGGGAGAGATGTATCATATCAGCCCATCCATCCCTCGGGATCAAGTACAGAATTGTCCTCTCCCACAAATTCTTCTTGTCTGGAAATGGGTGACAGGAGAGGGATCATGATTCCCTGTTGTGTTCCCTCCCTCTGGGGCATCTGGCATTGGCCACTGTCAGCAGACAGGATACTGGGCTAGATGGACCTTTGGTCTGACCCAATATGGCTGTTCTTATGTTCACAAATCAAGCATTAGAAGCCACTGCTGGATGGCGGTTCGAGGGTTATTATTTTTATGAGCTAAGGCTGAAATAGCTAGATGTTCAGGGGATGGATGTGCTGAAAGAGACCTTCCTGCAGCAGACTCAGGATGATGGGGTGGATGATCTAATGTTTTTTTTCCATCTCTCACTTCTACACTTCTGTGAGTAGAAGCACCAACAATGGTTAGAGTATCTGGGCATTTCAGTATTTGATAGTAACAGCTCCTACCCTTCTGATACTTCAAAAACAGCAAAAATGGGTCACAGATGGCTTCCAAAACAGGGGTGGGGATCTGTCTCCCCAGGGTTATCTCTGGTGGGCTTCCACGACTATATTTACCTGCACCTCCACAGGTACGGACAATTGCAGCTCCTGTTAGCCATGGATCGTCGGTCCCAGCTAACGGGAGCTACGGGAAGTGGTCTGTGCCGCATCCTGCCGCTCCCATTGGCCAGGAACAGCAATCCGCAGCCAATGGGAGTTGCAGTAGCCCATCGCTGTGGAGGCGCAGGTAAATAGAGCAGTGGAGACCCACCAGGGGCGAACCACGGCCGTTTTATTGCCCACCCCTGTTCTAAAATGTTAGGGTGACGAAGGTGAGCATAGCTACGCAGGGGGCAGGTCTTGATTGTGGCCCATTCTCAGGCCCACATCTTCCGTTCTGAGACAGTCAGGGCTTATTTATAGCAGCAGGTACAGATTTTACACCAACCGCCCCACCTGGGAGCCCGGCCCTGTGGCCATGGAAACCCCTCTCAGAGCTGGCCTCCTCAGCAGAGAGGCCAAGGCACATCTGGGATAAGGAACTTGACCTCCTCTCTCAGCCTGAAGGGCTTGTCCCTTCAGGAGGCTGTTAAGTTGGATGCTGGTGGTCATCTGCATTGCAAAAGTTCTTAAAACACCCTGTCTGATCCGGGACACCAGTGCGCTAAACATGGTGCAAACTCGTAGTAAGACAAGTCTGGGAGTTCATTTTACAGATGGGGAACAATCCTGGGTGGTGGGTGAAGGCCCAGCTGGGGAAGGCAAACCTCAGCACCGCCCTTCCGCAACCTTTCCCCCTGCCCCCGTGGAGCCATGCCCAGCCCCCCACCCTGCTGAACATCCCGAGACCCCTTAGTCTCCCCGTCCCAGCAGGTGGCGTGGCCCCACCCTTCCTGACCGGCTGGAGAGCAGCCCCCAGCCCTCCCAATGGGCCAGGCAGCTGCCCTGCAATCCCAGCATTCCCCAGCAGCTGGAGAGCAGGGCAGCCACACTGCAGCCCCAGCCCCTACTGTTTTTTTCACGGCAGTTTAAAGTTAATCGAACTAAGTCCTGTTCGGATTAACTGTTACTCCTCGTGGAATGAGGTGTAACAGTTAATCTGAACTGGACTTAGTTCGATTAACTTTAAACTGCCGCGTAGCCGCAGGCAGTTCGTCGAACTAAGGATTTAAAATGGCGCGGACGGAACATTCAAATAAAGCCCGGATATTTAAATCCCGGGCTTCATTTGCAACTCCGGTTGCCTGATTTGCCTACCTAGCTCAAATTAACGAGCTAGTGTAGACATATGCTGAGAGATTTACGGCCCAGCTCCTCAAAGGAGGAGAAGCACCAAACTCCCCATGAAATCAATGGGAGGTAAGTGACTAAAGACCTCTGAGGATCTGCTCCCAAGTGACTTGGCAGGAGCTCGGAGAGGAACCTAGTGTCCCAGCCTAGTGCCAGAGATACAAGGCTTATCTTTCCTCCCCAGACCTGTTGCATAACATTGTACCTGCCCTGTGGCTCACCAGGAGGCACAAGTCCTCAGGGCTACAGCTACAGACAGATTAAGGCAAAGGGAAAGACTAATGTGGCATCTGTGCACACTGTCGAAATGGTTTGGGATGGCTGTGCGTCTCCCGGGGGTAAAACTAGTAGCCAGGAAGAAACGTACAGCAGTTTCTGAAGAATGTGATGGTTCCTGAAGCAATTATACACCTGTTGGTGAAGTCACTTGGAACCAAAGGAACCCACAAGACTAAGTGCCCCTACTCTAAGTCAGCTGTATCGACAACATCTTCATCATCTAGGCCAAGGGCGAGGAACCTTTTTTGGGTTGGGGGCTGCTGATCCTCAGAAAAATCAGTCAGGGTCCACACACAAGTGAGAAGCAAAAAAGCAAAACAAAACAAAAAAAACCCAACCCCTCACTGACGTGGCCCCAGACTGAGAAGGAGAAAGACACTCCCTACATTCCTCTCACATACCAGAGCCTGGCAGGGGCCCAGGCTAGTAGATTTTGTGTGCTCCACTCCCACGAGGGGATGTGTACGTGTGTGTTTGGGGGGGGGGAGGGGCTGGAGCACCAGCACAGGCTCTCCAATGTTTGAGGGAGGCCCCTGAGCCTCGGGGGCTGGATCCAGGCAAGCCAGGGGCCACATCTGGCCCCCAGGCCTTAGGTTCCCCACCCCTGATCTAGACCCATGGGAAGGAGGCCTTTGAAGAATTCCACTGGGATTTCAACAATTTCCACCACCCCCATTCATCTCAGTCAGCACCCCCCCTACCCAGCTGCTGCTTCTGGCTCTGCACAAGACTGCTGACTGGAGCCAGGAGCCCCGTGGAGCTGAAGCAGCCCTCTGCTTGGGGTGGGCCGTGGGCGGGAGGCTGCTTCAGGGTAACATTTAACTGTTACCCGGTAAGCATCACCCGGTAAGGCTGATGCGTACTGGGTAACTCATTCACATCCCTAATTTTAACCTCCCAGGGCGTACAGGTTTGGAACTTGCACGTTACCATTCTCAGACAGAAAAACTTCAAAAAGAGACTGCAGAGAGAAACTGCTGAGCTAGAATCCATATGCAAATTTGACACCCAGATCCAAGGTCTAAACAATGTTTCTCGCATTACATTAGGTAATTTCCTATTCAGGTACTCTCAGCTTCTCAACAGTGCTGGAGAAGAGCCATGTCCATTCTCATTTAATTAGCACTGATGTCACACTCCCATCTCTGTATCCTTTTTTCCCCTGTCTTTCTTTTTCTCTTTGGCATCTGAGGAAGTGACGTGTAGCTCATGAAAGCTGATGCTCTAACACCCTAATAAATTTGTTAGTCTTTAAAATGCCACTGGACTCCTTGTTTTTACAAGCTCATAGGACAGTCTCAGAGCTGAAGGAATATCGCCCTCTGGTGGTGAGAGCGGGAGAATGGCAGTCAATTGGGGTTCTTGGCTGGGGCAGGAGGAAGCTGAAAACCCTGAATCCTGTTTAGGCTTTTTTCTATAAAGCAGAAACTCAGCCCAAGTTTGCCAAGAAGCTTCCTGGGATTCACCAGCCCTGTGGAGTGAGCCCGGATAATTTTGTGACAAAGAAGCGGGGACGCGCTGAGATTTCTGCTCCATTTGAATTGGAGGCTTTTGGCTTGTTCGCCCCTTGAATCCTAAAGCAAAGGGCGTGTGAACCCGGCGAGAGTCACAGCTGCAGGGCAGGTTCCCAGAGAGCCCTGTCACCAAACCCTCCATGTGCCCCAGGGCACAAATACTGAGGGTCTCTGGGGAGGAAAGAGCAGAGTAAAGATTTGTTCAGGCTCTGCCTTTTGTGTAGAGTTTTGCCCAATGAAATGAAGAGAGGGACAGACAGCCTGGGGGGTTCTTATATTTTTGTTGGGATCTTTTATTGTAACCATATACAGGTTACTCCAGTAGCCTATCTGAGCCTTCATGTGGCCAGACTATCTACATATCTGTGGAGGCCATTTTCTTTTTCTTCTGGGGAAACACTTCCTGCAGGGACAAGGCAGGGAAATACAAGGCATACCCTCACTCTCCTTCTGGGCTTTCCCCTGTCAGCACAGACAGCAGACTAGCAGACAGGAGTTTACACCTGTTGGCATTTCCCTCCCTCCGCCCCTCAAATGCATTGGCCCATCAATTTCTGTTCTGTATTTCTGCCCCTGTGGTTCAGTCCAGATGGTTGCCCAAAGGGAGTATGTGCATGTTAAGAGAGCTCTCTGAGGTATAACCCTCCTCTGAATCTTTCCAGCAGGTGCTGGAGGATGGCAGCATGATCTATAGCAAGTGAAGGAAACTAACTTTGGTATTTGGGGATTGTTTCTTATACAATGGCTTGTTAATGAACCAGTGAACAGTTGGCAAACTGCAAATTTTCAGTAGGTGCTTTTTCACCAGTGACCAAAAGGACAAGTATTGTCATCTGATTACCAGCAGGCTAACCTTCTGGTCTTTATTTTGTTCTTAGCTATGTGGTGGCATAACTTTGGTGGGAAAGCAGTGGTGTAAACAGCAGCAGAATTTTTCCTTCTGTCTCTTTCACTCTCCCCTCCTCCCCCCTGGGCAGCATTTCAACTGCCATACATTTCGTGACAATCTAACTCAGTTGTTTAGAATATTGTGAGCAAGGTAATAGTCTGTGAGGATAGGAAGAAATATGGGATCCACCCAGAGCAGTCCATGAATGCTGCTTTCCCCCTTTCTGGCTAATTGTAACACTTTAAAGAAAAGCTATTACTGAAAGGTCTACATAGGCCAATCTGCAGCCTATTGCAAGCTTCTTTCTGTGGTGAGCACTGCAGATGGCTAGACAGACACACGTACAAACTTACCCTCCATACAGACATACACATGCATGTCTCCTTACCCCCCACTTCACATCCATGCAAACATTTCCCGTCTCGTGCCCCCCCAAATCACAACCTTGCTGCATCCTGTTAGCGTGTTGGTTTTACTGAGAACTGCAATCAGTCGCATGCAATACTAAGAGGAGCAAAAAAGAACCCTTCTCTAACCAAAAGAAGAACCAAAGCAGCTGAGGCGTCGTTTTCATTTCCAAATGAAAATTATGGAGGTGAGATGATTTCCTGGTTTTAGGGCTGGTTCCCCACTGTTTGTTCCTGGAGCTGCAGTTTGTCTCAGACACATGGGGTACATAACCGCTGGACCCTGCAGACTGTTCCGGGAGCTTGGCCTTTCCGGTTGCCCTGCGTGGCAACCATCCAGCAAGGTTTCCTATGGGCTGCCCATGCTATTTCATGGAAGGCAGAGGCTTGCGATGGAAAATTGAGGGACTTGTCTTTCGTGTGTGCTGCATGGAACCCCAGCTGAAATGGACAGTCTGAAAAGTTCACTACTAGATTCTTTGCGGAACTAAATCAATGGTATCGTGGGGAGAAGAGAGCAAAGGCCACCGTCTATATATATAAGATGTGACTATTGTATTGGATGAATGAGATCTGGGCAGACCACACGATGCCTCTTTTCTACTTCTGATAGGAGGCACCGAGGAACAGAACTTAGCTGGAAAGTGGGTGAGTTATGTGCTTCTACTTATCTGCTTCCGTGCGGCTTGGGATGCTTCTTGCTGAAGGCCAGTGTGATCCCTGAAATGACTCAGTTAGCAAGGGAAGGAAATTGCTTCTGGTTCATTGTGAAACCGGAATGAGAAGTAAAATGACCCTGTCTCTTTTGTCACCAGAGGATCAGTATCCTCCGGAAGGTCTTGAAATGCTCATTCTTCCTTGAATTCCATGGGGCTTGGGGAGGGTGAAGGAGGTTTCTCAGGGAGGATTATTCTTGTGGGATATGGCACATGTCAATCAGCGCTTCCCTGCGGCATGACACGAGTGTGGTCTGTTGGCCAGAGTAGTGGAGTGGCTCATCCAGTCACTGGCTGGCCTTCTCCTCCTTGTTGTTCAGGGCCCTTAATAAAATGGAGAAATCGCTGTCCAAAATCACGGTGGATTGGTTATTTCTTCTGCAATTCCTGAATCCCAGTCCAGAACGAACGGTGTCATTGCCAACATAAAGTTATGGCGAACGCCTGTACTCATTCCTTTGTGTCAGGATGACAATGTAACAGGGACAGGAGAGTGACACAGACCCAGGAAGAGGGCTACTCAACATGTTTGTTTGTGGCCTGAGGTGCGGTTTGGGTTTACGTGGGGCTCAACACGCGGCCGGCAGGTGGGAGCCAAAACAAAAAAGGAGTCAATATAATGGTCTTCTGTTGATATACGTTTTAGTAGTTAAATTCCTGCACTGTCATTGCTCTTTACAAGTGCTGTCATATGGGTGAAAATCGGGTAACTATTGCATTTTATTAATATCAGCAGAACTGACTGAAATGGGGCCTGCGTGTTGTGTAGTCTTGCCTTAATCTTTGTATTCATGCCCGTCAGTGTGAAAGAAGCTATTTGCATATATTTGCATATACATTTGCATGTATATGCAACCCACACTTAAGTTGCGGCCCTTGGCAAGTGCTGTGAGTGTCATTGTGGCCCCCGAGGCTTCCAAAGTTGAGTAGCCCTGCCCAGGTGTCGTGTATGTGAAACTAGGAGGTCACTGTTTCACAATGCTTGGCTGTAGTACTGTGTCCGGTTCTGGGTGCCACATTTTAGGGAGGATGGACAAATTGGGAAGAGTTCAGAGGAGAGCCACAAAGAGGGCAGATGATTTAGAAAACTTGACCTATGAGGAAAGGTTAAAAGAACTGGGCCGGGTTAATGCTGAGAAAAGAAAACTGAGGAGGAGCTGATAACAGTCTTTATTCTGTTAAGGGCTGTTAGAAAGAGGACAGAGGTAAATTGTTTTCCATGTCCACTGAAGGCAGGACCAGAAGTAATGGGTTTCTCTGTAGCAAGGGAGGTGTAGGTGAGATATTAGGAAAATCTTTTTCACATAAGGATAGTTAAGCTCTGGAATAGGTTTCCAAGGGAGGGGTGGAAACCTCATCACGGGAGTTTTTTAAGACCAGGTTAGACAAACACCAGTCAGGGATGGGCTAGGTCGGGATGGGCAAGATATGGCCTGCGGGCTGAATTCGGCCCGCCAAGCCTTTGGATCCAGCCTGCGGCCCGTCCCACCGGGACCCTCAAGCAGGCTTCCTGCCTGCCACAGCCTCGGGCCGCTCAAAGTGGCTGGCTGCTGGGGCCCTGTGTTTCTCTGTGCTTTGTGCCCAAGGGGGAAGGAAAGGGGGAGGACTTTGCATGCCGCCACCACCCCAGCTCAATCATCTTCCCCTGAACCCCTACCTCCTCCTGGACCCTGGACCCCAATCCTCTGGCCTGGGTCACAACTCCCTCCTTCACCTAAACTCCCTCTCAGACCTCCCACATCCTCTCTGGCACCCCAGTCTCCTACCCCGAGCTCCCTTCTGCACCCATTCTCTGTCCCAAACCCCACATCTCCTCCACAGAAAAGCACAGCCCTTGACTTACCAAAAATCTTGGAGTGGCCTCGCCCATCCAAAATTATTGCCCAACGCTGGGCTAGATTTACTTGATCCCGGGCCTGCCACAACCACAGGGGGCTGGACTATGGTGAGTTCAACCCTAGATTTCTGGGATTCGGTATTGTTGGCTGAGAGAATGTTTTATCGCGTCTGCAGACACAAAGCACTGTGATGATGATGAAGTCCAGTATCACGTCCTCCTTGAGTCTTTCTCACGTTGCTTGGCACCATTGCTTGCTTTGTGGTGCCACCTGGTGGATAGTGAGTTAATCACTGAAGCCATAACAAATCGGACGTAACGGGATGAGACGTGAATCTGTGGCCACAGCCACTTGGGATCATTAAATATCCCACCACACATATTACTAGAGATGTTAACCCCATCCCCTCATCAGATTCCAACTAAGCTAACCAAATCATCCTCGCATAAACCACGATGTAGTGGTGCTGTGTGCTGTTCAACAGCAGCTGTGCACCACCCAAAGGGGCAGCTACATTTCAGCAGAGGATGAAGAGGTATCCTGTGTATAGTTTGCTTTTAAAGTGTTTTAGGATCCTGTAGGTGCTACATTATGCAAGATGGAGTGTAGCATGACTGGTCCTTTATCAGAGGACTAAGTCCCGACTGTGCAAGGGAAAAGACTCAGTGGTCTAATGGGTCCATTCTACAGGTTGAACCTCTCTAATCTGGCACCCTCAGGACCTGACTGGTGCTGAACTGGAGAATTTGCCAAATCACAGGAGGTCAATATTGTCCAGCAGCATTACCAGCACTTCCATTGTGTGCTGGGCTCTTAGAAGACCTGTAGGGGTAATTAGAGCTAACAGCACAGAACACTGAGCACCTGAGGTGGTTGTAAACAAACTTTATGGGACCGCAGGAAACTTGGCCATACCCATGCTAAGTGGACAGCCGACTGACAAAGTCATGCCGGACCATGGATGTTGCCGGACCAGAGAGTGCCAGACTAGAGTGGTTCAGACTGTATCTTTAACCACTCAGACATCATTGACTTTAGATGTTTATGTCTAGTGAGTGACTGATTCTTGTGTTTCCTTTCCAAAAATCTTCCCTACCTCGTGATCATTGGCACACGGAAGCAACATTATCCTTTCCTTAAAAGATGCTATTGACTCCACCTTTTTTGGCCTAGCAATGGATTCACAAAGAGACCTTGTGTTTTAGTATCTAAATCTCCAGGCACACTGAGGTTGCTTGGCAGAGGTATAATGAAGAATTTCACCTCCCCTCTAGTATGGGGAAATATTGCGGTTAGATGCTCCATTTCGTGTGGCTGAGAGACTTTTGCAGGAATCCCCATGAGCCGAGGAGGAACAGCCTTTGTCAGGCAGTCAAATACTAAGGGCAGGGCCGTCCTTAGGCATACACAGAATAGGCAGCTGTGCCCCAAATATAGTAGTGCCTTATGCTGTGTATGCAGTGCCAGCCCTGGTGGCCCAATCCCCCAGCTTCTGCTCCACCTCCTGGCCCTGGCGGCCCAATCCCCCAGGCCCCTTCTCTGACTGCCTCCCACCTCTGACAACCACAGTCCCCCACCTCCCAGCACTCTGCTCTGCCTCCCAGCCCCAGTGGTCCCAATCCCCTGGTCCCCTGCCCTGCCTTCCGGCCCTGGGGGCCCAATCCCTTGGCCCTCTGCTCCACTTAGCGGCACCTGCAACTCCAGTTTCCCCCCCCCCGCCACTTTGCCTCCTGGCCCACAGCTCTGGTGGGCTGCACCACTCCGCTTTCTGCTTGTTCCCTCCCCCCCGCCTCCCTGCCCTGTTCCTGCCCCCTGCTGCTCCTGCCCCCACAGCCCTGAGCATAGCCCCCACCCCCAGGAGAGGATGGGGGTGCAGGTGCTTGGGCTGTGCAGGGCACCATAAGGCTGACCCTGACTGAGGGCGGATTTTAAAAGAGTCTGATTGTGTCGTGCGGTGGGTGGATCCCTCCCAGGGGCTGGCATGTTGGGGGTTAAGAAAAACTCTGGTTCTTGCAGCGGACATCTCCAGGCTTGCCCGTGTCTCCCTCAGGAAACTCCTGCAGGCTAATTAAAGTTGGCAGGCATCTGGTTCCCAGATGCGCTTCACCTTCCTCTGAAGCACCAGCACAGCTGCTTATAGAGGCCAGGTGCGGGATCCAAGGCAGAAAGAATAGTCACATGGTTACGGCACAGCACTGGGACGTAGGAAATGTGGAGTCAGTTCTTGGCTCTGCCACAGATTGCCCGGGTGACCTTGGGCAAGTCATCTAATCTTCTAGTATCCCAATCCTCCATCTGTAAACTGGCAGGGAGAATATCTCCCATCTCAGGCCCCTTTGTCTGTGTTTAGATCATAAGCCGTTTAGGGAAGAGTGTTCTTTTTCTGTGTGTTAAGTACAGCACCCAGCACAACAGAGCTCTGAGCTGTTGAAGAGCTTGAAATACTACTTGGTCCATCCAGGCAAACCCTGCTTTCCCAGACAGTGTCTTAAATAATGCCAGATCTTTGGGACAGGCCATTAATCTGAATAAAAGGTTAGTGTATATCTGGGGACGGAGGGAGTGGGGGAGGAGAAATGAGTCAATCAGTTTCCTTCGCTCTCAGGTACTTTTACAAAAAGCAACTTTGGCTCCATGGGTAACTCCCACAGCATCTAATGAAAGTAATCTGTCTCAGGGGAGGCAGACCAGGAAAAACTCCCCTGAACTGTCTTTCAAGTGTCTTTAATCTCTAAATGGCATCGTTATAACGCCTATTGATATTTAATCCCCCCACCCAAAACAAAACAAAACAAAACCAAAATAAAGACCAAACAAAACAGTAAAAAAGCTTCTTAGGGTGAAGGAAGAAGAGAAAAAAATGGATTGAAAGCAAAGATTCTCTGGTTTTTGTGATGAGGATACGTGTCAGTATAGAAACAGCTACAAGACACTTCTTTCAGGCCAGTGTAATTTGTGTGAATTATTGACCAGGGTAATAACTGAACAAATGTGCACGTTATAACTAAGGGTGAGTGTTCTGTTATTTAATGTTTCAGTGAATATTAGTCAGCGATCCTGTGACAGTAGTTCCATCTGCTGAAGTCATGTGCAAATCCCATTTCTGGATGGGCCCTTGTTTAGGGATCGCCCAGGTTCAAGTTTCATGTAAAACCAATTGAGCAGCGTGCATGGTTTTCATACAGTCTGTGAGCAACTCCAACAGCATTTACAATTGTTAGACACGGATGACCAGATCCAGTGAAGCATGGAAGAGCCGTGTGTATCTAGACATGGGGGTAATTTCCATGGGTAAAACTTTCAAAAGTGCCTATGGCACTTTGGCTCCTAAAGTTCCTTTTTCATAAGTAACGCAGGCCCAGATCTTCAGAGGGATTTAAGCTCCCCACTTCCACTGAACTCAGTGGAATTTCAGATACCTTTGAGGTATCACAGCAGCCTGACTGTTAGGAACAAGGACTTGTATCTCTACCTGCCCAGTCTCCAGGGAGCCTATGAGCACAGCTGAGTCCCAGCAGGACTGCCTGATTGACCACACTGGGGATGTGGGCAGTCATGGCTAGTGGTTGGAGCAAGGGTCAGCAAGCAGGCTTTTAAGCCCAACAGCGATACATGGTCTCTGGCAGCTCAATGCACACACCCCTGCACAACTGTGAACACTCCTGTTGGCCTGGCTGCAGCCTGAGCCAGTCCTGTTCTCAGCCTTGCACCATCCCTGCTTCCCGATTCTGACAGCTGGCTTTGATTCCTGGCCAGAGTTACTGGCTTCCTGAATCCAGCGCTGACTCCTGCTCCAACCACTAGACATGACTGCCCACGTCCCCAGGTTTGGGATCCTCAGATCCATGGCCTTTCAGTGATGTTTAGGCTCTTAAGTGCCTGAGTCATGCTGGAAAATGAGACTTGAAAATGTTACCTTCCTTGGAAGAGACATAAACATGCTGAACTTTAAGCACATGCTTGGATACTCTGCTGGATAAAGGCCTTAATAAGGAACATGGCAGGCTACAATGCAGGAAAGAAAAGGCTGTAAGATACCCTTCCCCCCCCAGTGATTATCACCTTATATCACTGTGCTTGTCCAGCTAGTTAAGGACCATTCCAGGGATGTGCTTTGTGTCAGCCCTGCTTTGCTTTCCCAGTGCGATTCCTGCCTGGGTGTGCAGCTCTTCTTTTTCTCCATAAATCTTATCTGATGCTGCATGTAATAGAAGGGCCGAGGGCGTAACCTAGCACTGCTGGTCTGGGAGGTATTAACAATGGCAGATGGTGCATTGAGCTAAAAAGGAATCTACCGTGTGTCTTGTGAAAGGAAAGACATCACATCGAACAATGCAATGGAATGCCGCTTTCATTTTTAGCCCTGTCATCATTTTGGGTGAAATTCACTGCTGTGCGGAGTCCAGCCAAAACCCTACGATCTCAAACCAGGGCTCAAATGGGAGTTAAGTGGTTCATATAGGCCTTGAGCTGGCTGCAAGATAATGACACTTTGGAAACTGCCACCATGTACCAAAATCCCCGAGCCTTTTCTCTGGTTCTCATCCAGCCTATTTCCAGCTTCCATGGTTTTATAGCATGTCTTCCAGTAGCAGGTGTTTTTGCCAGGTGCTCTGGAACAGTATGTATAGTGGGGGGTTATATACTGTAAGCCCTATATATAATGGAAATCATTTCAAACCGGGGTGTGTGTCAACCCCCTTACTTCCAGCATCTATTGTTTTTCCTTATAACCCCAGCAGCTAGAATCTGGTGTTTATGGGAGAATCTCAGCTCCACCATCCCTGTCCCCTCCTCCATTACATTTTAAAGAATGATTTTAAGCCAATTTCATGACTTGGGGAGGGGGGGAGCTGACTCATTCTTCTTGGATGGCTGGGGTTGGCTAGACAACATCCACATGTCTGTTCCTATATTAAGAGCCCTTTGTCACAGTGTGGTTCCTACCCGGGGGCTGATATTCTTGTTGCTGTTTTTTGAAGAAGAAAAATGCAGCAAAACATGTTCTTTCCTCCCATTTAAGTGTCCCCCTGCAGGGTTAGCAACAGTGAACCCAAATGTGTGCAGCTGAGCAATCTGGTTTCATTGTGGAAGGAGAGCCACCTGCAGAAAATTAAGGTCATCGGCTGAGCGAAGGAAGGTGGGTACAGCACCTCTGGATTTCAGACCCATACAGCACAAATGGTTTTGATTGCTCCAGATTTTAAAAATGCTCCGTTCTCCTGATCTCTGGCAGGAAAGGCGGGTCAGGGGTTGGGACGGCAGCCTGCCTCTTGGGAGACCTGGATTCCCTTCCATGCTTTGCTACAGATTCCCTGTGTGATCTTGGGCGAGTGTTTTCGGCTAGATCTACACTGCAGCTGGGGGTGGGAGTTGCAACTCTCGTAGACACACCTAGACTAGCTTTACTCTGGCTAGCTCACTAAAAATAGCACTGAGGAAGTGACAGCGCAGTTCTGCACAAGTGAGAACATGCTCATGGATTTGTGCGATCTGCAAGGCTGTGTTCTCACTGCTGTTTTTTGTAAACTAGCTAGATTAAAGCTAGCCCAGGTACACCTACATGAGCTGCAGATCACACCCTACGCTGCAGCATAGATATTGTCTTAGGCCACATTTTCACTATGGGGAAGATTGACCACTATGGTGGTCGATCTTGCGGAATTTGATTTAGCGGGTCTAATAAAGACCCGCTAAATCAAATGCTGAGTGCACCCCCATCAACGCTGGTACTCCTTGATTCATGAGGAGTAAGGGAAGTCGACAGGAGCGTTTGCTTCCATCAACCTCCTGTTTTGGAGACGGCACCGAAGGTCACATTAAGGGATGGTGACTCCAGCTATGCAATTAACATAGCTGGATTTATGTATCTTTATTCGAATGTCCAGTTAAGAATAGACAAGGCCTTAATTTCTGTGTGCTGTGTGCTTCAGTTACCCATCTGTACAATGGGCAATAGCACTGTCCTAACTCCAAGGGGCATTGTGAGAATGAAGACAGACTCTGAGGTGCTCAGACACTGTGGTAATGAAGGTCACATAAGTACCAGAGATAGTCTTGGGGTTGTGAGCTGGGACTCAGGAGATCTGTGTCTGTTCTTTGCTCTGCCATTCACTGCTTGTGACTTTGGGTAAGTCACCACAACTCTCTCTGCTTCATTTCCCACTCTCTACATGAATGCTTTGCCATGTCACTGTTAGGCCCGTGCGTGAATGTTGGTGAGAGTGTCAGGCACTACAGTGATGGGCGCCAGAGAAAATTCTATATATGAATTAAGAGATAAATACAATTAGGTGTTATTAGTGACTCCAAAAAGGCATTGCTGAACCTTGACAGTGACTCTTCTATTGTCACTGCATAGCAAATGCTTCTGAAGTGCAGTCCATTTCACACCCATAAAGGAAAAATCTCTGCCTTCCTTCCCTGTAGTCCCAACTAAAGCGCTTTTCATTGGCTCTTGCCAGATACCAGGTTGCTGAATGATAAATTGGCTCTCGGCAAGGATTCCTTATCTTTGTAGCCCAGTGCTGAGGTGTGTGAGTTTCTTTATTGAATTCTGGACTGAACATGGAAGCGCAGGTTAATCTGCTCTCCGCGGGATGTCCTTTGAAGAACAGTTTTTTACCTCTTACCCTTTCCCTGACACTCCCGCTGCTGGCTCTGTTTTCCATGTCTCTTGTCTTCATGGGAATTGATTGTAGATAAATGCTCATCAAAAAACCAGGGCATTTTGGCAAATGTAATTATTTACCCATTGACATTTTAATTTGTAACGTTGTGGATGCCTTTGGGAGACAGGGAAGAAGCTGAAAACGGTGGGAAGCTTGTTAACTGGCTCCTGTTGGGAGGATCTGGAAGCCTGCGGTGCACTGAACTCTTGCTATGTGTTTTGGTTTTATAAGATAAATAGCAAAATATCCCCTGAATTCCCTATTGCTCACTTGTCGCTTTATAGGGGATTGCTGGGTAGTTCAAAAACAACCAAAGAAAATTCAAGGAGGCAAGATGGCTGATGATGTCCTAGGTGAGCTGCTAGTACAAATAATCAGGCCCTCACTGCTGTGGTGTCTGAGGCCATGTCTTCGCTCAATGGAAGATCGATGCTGCATGACTGATCTTCCGGAGTTCGATTTAGCAGGTCTAGTTAAGACTCTCTAAATCGAACTCAGAGGGCGCCCATGTTGGCATCCAGTTCTGTTGCTCCTGCAAGGAGTAAGGAAAGCCATCTGGAGTGTTTGTTGCCATTGGCCTCCGGCTGTGGGGATGGGTGGGAAACTCAAAACAAGGTACATCGACTCCAGTTACATAATTAACAAAGCTGGACTTGCGTGGGACCACTTCATCATGGTGGGACAACCAGCAGTGGCTCTAGAATTTCTGCATGAGGAAGGACACCTTTCTGGAGCTCTGTGAGTGGCTCACCCCTGCCCTCAGGCGACAGGACACTCTCATGAGACCTACCATCCCCTTCAAGAAGCGGGTCACCATTGCCCTGTGGAAGCTCGCTACGCCGGACAGCTACCGATACGATGAGAACCAGTTTGGCGTGGGGAGATCATTATGCAGGTATGGCACTCTCTGGCTGTTGTCCCAGGAGGATGGTGGAAAGAGGGTGTTGTTGGTGGTGGTGGTGGAAGCTCCCTTCCTGGGAGGTTTTTCAGTCCTGCCTTCATAAAGCCCTGCCAGGGGACGGAGTAAGTAGGGTTGCTATAGTGTGATGGCACCCACATCCCCATCCAGGCCCCCAACCTGGATCAGAAGGGGTACTTTTTGATGATCCTGCAGGCTGTCATGGACCACCATAGTCATCCATGGACATCTACATCCGGTGGCTGGGCAAGGCGCACGACATTCATTATTCCAAAATAACGTTGCCCTTACTGTACCAAATGTCACTTATTTATCAACATATCCTTATTTTCAGAGGCTTTCTGAAACCCATCCTTATTCAGACAGCTGTCTGGTGTTGGTCTTTTGCTGGGAGGAGGGGGGAATATTTGAATGAAAGATTAATGGTCCTCATGTATTTTGGGGTGACCCCTGTGGTGGGTCCCAGAACAAGGACAAAAGCCCTTCATAGCTCTCATTTAAGCCCTGTTTCCAGATCAGAAGTGAAGCAAAGTATTCATACACGCTCTCTGCAGAGGGGTCAGTTTCACCCTGTCTTTGTTATTGTCCATTTATGGTGAACATCACTGCATTTGAACAAGGCAGTGTGGGCACAAGCGGTTCTTATTCTAAATGTGTCTTCTCCTCCTCCTCCCATAGCACCAAGCAATCCCAGGCATCACACAGGACCCCACTGTGCTAGGCGCTGCACCAAACACAGAACCAAAAGTCGATGCCCCCCCTATACTTTAGCAGGCCCTTCCTCTTGGACTCCCCTGAACAAATTTCTCTCCAATCTTCTTGCTAAAGATTTCTCAGGCTGTCTCCCTTCCAGTAACTGAGCGATAGCCTTGTAAGCAGGGTGAGGACCAGGGGACTGACGCGGGACACTCAGGGCAAGATTAGGACTTGCCTACAGCCAAGTGGTACAGTTCAGATGTGGAATGGTTTGATGGGACGAAGGGGTCCGCCTCCAGGAAGCGCAGATTTAATTGCAAATGTTTTATTTCTTAGGGATGGGGGGGGGGATCTTCAGGGAATCCTGACATTTGGTGATGCTGGGACAGCTAGAGGAAAACTGGCAGGTCTTTGTGGGGTGGGATCACTTGGGGGGGGGCAATCTTCCCAGTCTCCTCCCCTGTGGGTGAACTAAACATGCCCCCAACCTCTTCAAATTTGTTACCTCCCCCAAATCTGAGATTCCTGCCCAAAGTTTAACTTTCCTCCCCTCCCCCTTCCTTTCTCCCTCCCACCCCATCTCCTCTCCTTCCCTTCCTCCTCCCCCCACCCCCGTATCCCCGCCCCTGGGCCCGCCCCTCCACAGGGAGGCAGCCAATCCACGCGAGGCTGTGACATCAGTGCCGTGAAATTGACCCGGGGAGGGAGTCTGATACATTGTAGCAATTCTTTTTCCTCTCTTCGCCTTCCAAGAGCGAAGCGGCCGGGTACAGGGACGCGCCTGGGGAGGGGGTGGGGCTGAACGGGGGGGCCCCAGCAGCGTCTCCCCTTCAGAGAGCGGGGGGCTGAGCAGCAGTCTCCGCCCAGAGCCTTCCCCGGGACAAGGGGGGATTGTTTTCTCCCCCCCCCCTTTCCAAGCGGCGGGGGATTGAGTCCCCCTGCGCCTGTTGAGATTAAACTTCCTTCTGTGGGGGGGGGAGGAGGGGACGGACGCCAAGGGCAGGAGCCGCTGTGGCTGCCCCGGCTTTGCTGCTATGCTGTCCAACTCTCCCAGCCCCAACCCCCAGGTGCTGTTCCCCACCCCGCCTCCGCCGCCTCCCCCGCCGCCCCAGCAGCACCCCCTGCCCCCGCAGCACCCCCCCATCCAGCAGCAGTTCCCCCAGTTCAACGTGAAATCAGGCCTCCAGATCAAGAAAAATGCCATCACGGATGATTACAAGGTCACCACGCAAGTGCTGGGTCTGGGCATCAACGGGAAAGTTTTGGAAATCTTAAACAAGAAGAGCGTGGAGAAATTTGCTCTGAAGGTAAGCTGGCGGCGAGGGGTGGGGTGGGGTGGGGGCGGGAGCTGGTGTGCCCCTCCCATCTTTTCCTCTTTTAATTCCACCCTCCTTATGTCCCCCGTCGGGCACAGGCTGTTCTTGTAGGAGTGACACAAAAGTGTCACTGTGTCTTTAGAGGGGCGGGCGTCTGAAGTTACTTGGGGGGATTTGAGCCATGCTTGCTCGGTGTAAATTACCCCCTCCCTGGAACTGACGGGCAGAAAGATGGTGCTTTAAATTCTGTTTAGGCAGGTACCGCGGAGCGCCCGTGGGAGCCTCTTCCCTCTGCTTTGGGTGTGGGCCCAAATCCCCGGCCCCCTACGGCGAAGGTCTACTGGGGAAGTTCTGCCTCTGATATTTTTTTTCCGGAGGGGAAGGGGGGTTGTTGGATGATCTAATCCTTTGCCTTTTGAACAAATGAAACTCAGCGTTTCATTCCCTCCCCCACCCTCCGTTTGCAAAACAGGACTTCCCAGCGAGAGAGGAGAAACCCCCCAGTTAGGAGCCCCCTAGGCCTGCAGTGGGATAGGACCCTTCTTCTTGCCTCTCAAAGAGTTGGGCTTTTGTGTGTCTGTTTAGTCATGGTCTCCTTGGATCCACGGATCAAAGCAGTTGGTGTTTGCAGAGGGAGGGCAGGCCGTGTGCTCTGATTTCTTTTCAGATCAATTAGTTTGGTAAAAAGGCTGGTGGGAAGGGGAGAAGAAAGAGAAAGGAGATCTTCCCCCCCAGCACTTAAGGCCTTGGGCACTTCAGTGATCACTGGAGGAAAGAGTGTATCTTGTCAGAGAAATAAATTCCGTTGTGATTCTGAGAACACAAATGCCCCCCTCTTAGGTTGTAATGTCTTTGGTTGTCCATTCCCCATTTTCTGTCTCCCCTCCCATCTTTGCTGTGCTGGTTAGTGGTTTTTCCCTGTAAAGTCTGACTTGACTAGGCTTCCAAAGAAAGAACTTGAAATTTACCAGCTGCAGTTAGTCCCTGAGAGGAAAGGAAAGGAACATTTTCTGCTGTTTTGTTACATGTAAATATAACAAAGAGAATCTGTTTTAAAGACAAGTGGTCTCTTGGGATGGAGTCAACCAGTAATTCAGTGGTTTATAGGGATGCTGTAGAGAAAAAAAATGATATTGTGGAGTGTAACAATACAAATCAAGACTTTAAAAAAGATCAAATGGACTTTTAACAAACATACTTTATCTGTCCCAGCTGAGTGCAATTAAAAACAATGAGGCAGGGATAGTCAGTTTCACTTTCTGACTTTATTGCACTCCATTGCTGTGTAAACTAGTCTAATTAAGAAAGACACAATACAGTTGTGTGGCCTTTTAATTTAAGACAAAGCAAAATGGCATTGGAAAGGGATGACTTAATGACCTGAGCCTCAGGTTTAAACTCTACTGAAACTTCTGGACTTGTTGATTTAATCTAGTAAGTTTACTCTGTTGTGTTTTGTGGATGTGCCCTTTAAAATGCATGCTTCTTTATGTGGACACTAAACTTCCTGTAGCGCTTTGTGTAAGAATAGATGTTTGTCTGGTTTTCCCTGTTTAGTAACGCCCTGCTCCCCAGTTGTTTTACCACTGTTCTTCTCCCCAGATGTGGTTACATTTGTGGTTCTAGATCTGTATACAGAAGTCCTTAACATGCATTTGTTTAGAAGGTTTTTCAATACATAAGATATTGTACTAAAATATATCATTTTGCATCCAAAAAAATTTGATGGTTGCCCTGGTTTTTAATATTTTTTTGGAGTGGGGAAGGGTGTTGCTTTGTTAGAGGGAACCTGGGGAAAATGTAAATGGATTGTGATAGGTAATGCTAAGTATTAGGAGAGATGGGTACAATTTGTCTCCTCCAGTGTAGCTGAACATTGCGTGTCTTAAACACAATTTGTTCCCACACATTAGTTGCTCAAAAGCACTACGCATTAGCTTGTTTAATTGTGAAGATTAAAAAAATAACAAAATGCCTTCTGTTTTTACTGCATTTTTTTTAAGCCAACATATCTACTTAAAGCCAACAAGTCACTAATCCTGAAAGAATACTGAAGAATTTCATGTCAAAAATCTACTTTGTTACAAATCCCCTTCAGAAATGAGGTGCCTCTATGTGTGGGGAAGGGGAGATAAATCGTTAAGGCAAATACATTATCTTAAGGAAAAGAAGTTCTTCAAGTTAATCAACTGAATGGCAGATATTTCACTTTTCCCCCTCTGGAAATAAGGAAGTTTCTGATTAGTTGCACTATTACATTTGAGGAAGACAGTGATTTTTTTTTATTCTTTAGGTTGTAAATGAGTGGGATCAGACTCTGTTTTGACAGACTCACTTTTCTCCATTAATTTTCAAGTTGACTCAACCACTTAAATAGCAGTTGCTAACACTTCCCTGAGTGAAATAACAAAAGAAGAAGAAGAAGAGGGGAATGGCATATGGAAAGGCACAGCTTGTGTCAGCAGTCTCCCCATATCAAAATATTGGCTAAGATAACAGCATAGCCTCCTAGCTCTGATGATCTTGTCAGTATCGGAGTGGGATACTATAGACACATTCCGGATCTAGGTTTGATGTATTATTTATACAGTTATCCATAAAGTGATTTTTAAAATAGGGAATTTTTAGATCACGGACTTTAGCTTTTTGCTTAGATCTCATCCCCTGCTCTGTTTCACCAGCTTTTTACCATATAACAAGGGACATATTACGACCACACACATCCACAGCTGTCCATCTTATCTCCCTGCGTATGAGAGATCTCACAATGAATGAGAGAAAAATGGAATCAATTCACAAGGTCTAATATATTCAACTCCTCTCTGAATTTTTTCCTCTGAGAAGTTTTTTAAATGTTTGTTTTCCATTCCCCATGGCCTTATGGAGAGGAAGAGGTTTAGCGGAGCCATTGAACATGCCAGTGTCAGTTCAAAGGGCAGCGCAGCTGGTGCTATAAGTGACTCCTTCTAGCTCTGTAGAAAATGCTGTGCTGTTAATTCGGGGTGTTAGCAGACAAACTATACTCTGTCAATATCTAATGGACAAGGGTGTATGACAAGCTGTTCGTTTGTCCGGTGAGTTTTGGATACTTCCTGTCAAGATATAGGTCTAAAAGGTAAAGCCTTGCTAATAGGGTGTAGTGACGATAGATCAAAATGCTGCTTTTTGTTCTTTGGCGGTGGATTTGTTTATAAACCTGTAGAGTATTGTTCAGAACTTCTGAATGACTCAGAATCATCCAACACAGATCAACACCATTTGTTGGGAAGGAGGCTTTTGCAAAGGGAAATCATGCCAAAGACTCTATTAGAATTATTTGAGGGGGATCAACAAACATATAGACAACAGCAGTCCAGCTGATACAGAGTACTTGGACTTTCAGAAAACCTTTGGCAAGGTCCCACATGAAAGGATCTTAAGCTAAGTAGGCTGCCAAGAGGGAAGGGCATATCGTGGATTGATAACTGGTTAAAAGATAGGAAACAAAGGGTAGGAATAAATAGTCAGTTTTCACATTAGAAAGAGGTAAATAACGGGTTCCCCCAGCATCTGTACTAGTACCTGTTCAGTTCAACATATTCGTAGACAGTGGTACTATTTTAGGATACTGGAATAGCTATTCCGTGTCTTTTGAGTGCACCTGTTTTTTCGGAGTATCTTTCGAAATAACGGGCGCACTATTCCAACATCCCTGTAAACCTCGTTCCGCGAGGATTAAGGGATGTTTCAGTTAATAACTAGTGCTTTATTTTGAAATTAACTCAAAATAAGCTACACAACTTGCGTAGCTCAAATTGCGTAGCGTACTGTGAGCTAAGGGTGCAGTGTAGACGCACCCAAAGGGATCTCACCAAACTGGACAACAAAATAATAGAAGTTTAGTGTTGAAAAGCACAAAGTAATGCACATTGGACGATATAATCCCAGCTGTACATACAAAATGATGGGGTCTAAATTAGCTGTTACCACTGAGGAAAGAGATCTTGGAGTCACTGGGGAAACATCTGCTAAACTACGCAGCGACAAGCAAAAAAGCCAATCATCTGTCAGGAATCATTGGGAAAAATAGAGATTGATAAGAAGACAGAAAATATCATAATGCCACTATATAAATCCATGGCATGCCCACTCCTGAATACTGCATGTAGTTCTGGTCACCCCATTTCAATAGAGTTACCAGGTGTCCGGCATTGGCCCGGACAGTCTGGTATTTGCAGCTTCTATCCGTTAAAAAACCACAGAGAATACTGGACATGTAAAACGTCCGGTATTTTTTGTTTTTCTCGGCCGGAAGGCCGCTTGGGACATTATTGCGGGGAATGTGGGGGGATTTAAAGGGGCCATGACTCTTTGTTTGGCCTTTTTTTTTTTTTTTTTTTTTTTTTTTTTTAACTATCTGGCAACTCTACATTTCAAAAATGATATATTAACAGGCCCGGCCTTAGAGCAAGGCGGTTGCCTTGGGCCCTGCGCCGTCAGTGCCCCACGCTGCCCGGTGCCTGCCTGCCCGGCTGATCGCTCACTGCCCTGGCTGGGAGCCACCCAGCCATATGGTGTAGCCAATCACAACATGCCACCTTGGGCCCTGCAAACTCATTGGCCAGGCCTGTATATTAAAGTTGGAAAATGTACAGAGAAGGACAACAGAAATGATTAGGAGTATGAAAACTCCCATATGCGAAAGATTGGGACAGTACAGCTTAGAAAAGGGAACACGAAGGGGGGAAATGATAGAGGTGTTCACAATCATGACTGGTGCGGAGAAAGTGAACAAGGAAGTGTTATTTACCCCTTTACATAATGCAAGAACCAGGCACCGCCCAATTAAATGAATGGGCAGCAGATTTAAAACAAACATAAGAAAGTATTTGTTCACACATTCCACAGGCAACCTGTGGAGCTTGTCACTAGGGGATCTTGTGAATGTCAAAAGCATAACTGGGTTAAGAGTTACGTTAATGGAAGATGGGCTGGTCAGTGGCTATTAGTCAGGATGGTCAGGGATGGTCTAGGTGTCTCATAACCTCTTGACTACCAGAAGCTGGCAGGGGATGGATCACTCAGTAATTGCTGTAGTCTGTCCATTCCCTCTGAAGTATCTGGCACTGGCCATTTTTGAAAACAGGATACTGGGTTAGATGGACTGTTGATCTGCTCTTATATTCTTATGACTCATTAGCTACATCAGTGTAAAAGGAATAACTCAGATACAAGGAATGATTGCACTTTCTGGTGACGTTCACAAGCATGCAAGTGGCCCCATAGCAAGAAGCCAAAGGTGAAATTGCTTTGTGTTGCGTGCTAGGTTTGACGGCTAGCATTTCCATTCTAAACGTCTCTATTTACATCTCATGTTCCAAAAGGTCTCATGCATTAATACAATCATGCAGCGATGGGGAAATAATGGTAAATCCCATTAATATGCGAAACTTCTGGCTCTGCGTGCTCGGGAATTTTGTCCCACGATAATTTTGTAAAACCACAAATTATAAAACCTCTCTATTCTAAGGTCTGTCATACTTTTATTTTGGGATTTCATGTAGAGAGCCACCACTATAATGTGACTGTTCAGAGGGGTAGCTGTGTTAGTCTGCAACTTTAAAAACAACAGGTAGTCCTGTGGCCCCTTAGAGACAAAGATTGTGTCTAGAGAGCAGCGCTATTTCAGCAGATTCTGGGGGACCCGAAACTGATACCTCCGGTATCCGGAAATAGCTGTTCTATGTCTTTTGAGTGAGCCCATTATTTTGGAATATCTTTTGCGCTATTCCGACGACCCAGTAAACCTCGTTCCACAAGGATTAAGGGATGTTTCGGAATAGCACTTTATTTCAAAATAAGCTATGCAATTTGCATAGCTCAAATTGCATAGCTTATTCTGAGCTAAGGGTGCAGTGTAGACACACCCTAACAAATATATCAACAAATGTCAGATGAGGTTATCTGATGAAGTGGGTTTTACCCACAAAAGCTCATGATCCTATATATTTGTTAGTCTCTAAGGTGCCACAGGACTGCTTGTTGTATTCAGAGTTCAGCGAGAGATGTATCAGCTTCAACAACAGAGCAAATGTAATAGGGCTAATTTCTCCATTTCCCATGTAGTGCACAAAGAGTTAGCAGCAGAAGCATTTGATTGCTTAATAACATATATTTCTTCCATATGTTTGTAAGTTGCTTGACTATCATCTTGTTTGCCTGCACTTTGCCTAGTTAAAAACAATAGAAACTCTTTAACTTGTGCCTTATTAGTAATTACAGTCGAACTGGTGAGTGTTCCATTGATTACTGCAACAGGAAAACATCTCCAGTGGAATCCATAAATTGACCAGTATTAAACAGGCCCAGTATTGTTTAAAAGGGCAAATTAGCATTGTTTTTTTAAATTGCATTTTAGGTTTGGATGCTTTCTCCTTTAGGGGTTCAGTCCCATAAGGTGCTGAATGATCTTAGCCCCAGTGAGAAGCGGCCGAGCTCAGCAACTCATGGGAAGCTCTCTGCCGCAAGCAGCAGCAGGCCCATTGTGGATTGTTTGGTGATTTGCTCATCAACATCTGGCAGTCTCAGGCAAAGGGCAATGCAGCTATGACCAGCAGTAGGAAACATGGGGTGGGGTGTACTGGGAATGAATATTTTCTCAGCTTGGTGTGACTTCTTATTTGAAGAAAATGAGATTTGTAATTTCTGGAAAACGTCTCGTATGTAGGTCACTGCTGACTTTATGTGGCTTTGTTTGTTGCGCTTGGGCTGTTGGTATTAGGTGAAGCAGATTGCAAGGGCAGGAGAGCGGGCAAGACCTAATTCTGTGTCCCATACTGTAAATTCCATTTCTAGATGTACTTTTAAGCCTAATCTTTGGATGAGACCAGCATCAGTGGCTGGTTGCCTCAATGCAGCTTTTCACAAAGAAATCGTAGGTATTCTGGGTTGGAGGCTCAGCTAATGCTGGATGGACAAAGCTTTGCTTGTTAATCGCTTTCTCTGCCAGTTTCAGTTGGGGCTCTAGGATGCAGATCAAGATTCTGCTCCATGAAACCTAGCCTCTAACTTCAACTCTCAGGGTACGTCTAGACTACATGCCTCTGCCGACCGAGGCATGTAAATTAGACATACCGACATAATCAATGAAGCGGGGGTTTAAATATCCCCCACTTCATTAGAATAAAAATGGCCACCGCGTTGTGCCAGCTCAGCTGTTTGTCGGCACGAAGCGGCAGTCAAGATGGGGATTGGTCGGCAAGGAAAGCCTTTGCCGACCGATCCTGTAAACCTCATTGCACGAGGCATAAGGGATCGGTCAGCAAAGGCTTTCCTTGTCGACCGATCCCCATCTTGACTGCCACTTTGAGCCGACAAACAGCTGAGCCGGCACAATGCGGTGGCCATTTTTATTCTAATGAAGTGGGGGATATTTAAATCCCCGCTTCATTGACTATGTCAGTATGTCTAATTTACATGCCTCGCTCGGCTGAGGCATGTAATCTAGACATACCCTATGGGTAGTTGTCAGTGGCTGCTACCACGAAGCGTGGCCACAGTACAGTAGCTTTAGGGGCGTCATGCCTTCAAAGGTAACTCGCTAGCATCTGTGGTGCTGTAGAAGCTTCTCCATGGGACCTGTTTCCACGCGTGCAATACGTTGGGACGACATCATCCCATCTATACACACACAGTGAAAATTGACAGAAGTGGATCAGTTCTTCATGAGTAAGTTTATGCCACTAAATGCCTGACCAGTCATGCAGTTTGATTCCATCAGATTACCTGTCTGGAATGGCTTCTCTGGGGGCAAAATCCAGGTACATGAATGGTATTATATTTGGGAGGTGCCCATCACCATAGCGTCTAGGTATGCTTTACAAAAGCCACCTGGTAGGGAAGGAGGGCAAAAAACTAGCAGACTGGTATCAGTCCATAGTCTGCCACAGCTTGTTTGATATTAGGGAAATTGCTTGCAGTGTGCTGCTGTTCTCGTTATGCACCAGGGGGATAATGAAACCCCATCACCCTCTGTCAAGTGTTTTGCAAGCAGTAGATTTGACAGTCTTCAGCTCTTGAACACTGTCTTCTGCTACAGAAAATGTGTCCAAGAGTTGGCAGGGTTCTTCACCTTGTCGTGGCTCTTTGGACCCAAAGGAACAGCGTCCGGGACAGCTACTGTGTCTCCGAAAGTATGGATCGTAAACCAGCTGTTTCTTGCTGAACGTTGCCAAACGAATGGAAAAAGCTACACATTTCCTCTTGTTTCCACTATGGTTCAGCTGACATGTCCATTAAATTCTTCCCAGCCCCAACACAGAAGGGGTTTGGTCCTACTGTCTCGCTCCACTTTTCAAGATGCTTAACAACTTAGACTAACCTCCTTGAGGCTGAGCTGTATGAGATGATCCTTGATGTGACCTGGGACCCACCATGATCTGGAGTGCAGGACAGGTTCTATGGGTATTTTCTTTCCCTTTGCTCAGGCAGTGAATCTGTCAGTGCCCCCTGTACAGTGATTACAGTGAACATTATGGAATGTGATCTAGTAGTTCCCTTGAAGCTATAATTAGCCTCCAAGACTCAGGATCTGTTTTTAACTCCGTTCTGCACAGAATGTTAACAGAAGGGCCTTCTCTAGCCAGGAGCGGCTGGGCCTTGCTTTTGAACCGGAGAACTCTGGAAAATGCTCTGAGATGCCCTCACTTCTCGTTATGCTTGCTGAACATTGTGTTTTGTGAGGAGTTTAGTTTGAACGCCCTCTCCATCTTTCAAAAATAAATAACAGCCCCGCCTCGATCTTCTACTGATTGTTTGCTCTATGGCGCATGAAGTAGAACCCCGGCCTATTGAATGGCTGCAAGACACTGCACATAGCCACGTTCTTTCCACCGATGGGCCTGTGAGCATTCTCCTCCCAGAGTAGGATTTCCATTTGGACTTCAATTGGGATTGGCACCTTGCTCTTCAAAACTCCCGGTCCCAAACTATTAACCCTCTAAACCAAGGCTGGGCAAAATGCGGCCCAGGGGCTGGATCTACGAGCCCCTTGCTGCAGGGCTGGCCTTACCGTGAGGTGAACTGAGGCGGCCGCCTCAGGTGCCAGACTGTGGGGGGGCACCACTAGGACCCAGAGTGTAGAAAATTGTGTCTGCTGCGGGTGCATATGTAGGTAGCAGAGCAGTCCCATGAGAGGAGTAGAACAGGCAGAGGGCAGAATCGAGACCTTTCAAAGTTTTGGCCCAAGTGAGGGGGCACGGGGCCATCATTTGAGCTCCCCACCTCAAGTGCCAAAATGTTGTGGGCCGGCCCTGCTTTGCTGTGTGTTTAATTCAAAGACTCCGGCCCCAGACAACTCTGGGAAGGAGGCTAGTCCCCAGGCTCCACCTCTTCCACCCCAGGCCCTGCCCCTTCAGGGGCGAGGGGAGCCGCTCCGTGACCACATACCAAAATTCATTAAGTGGCCCCCTTGCGAAAATTATTGCCCACTGCCGCTCTGAACTTTAGACTACATGAATGTCCAGGGCTAGGGCGTATGTGGCCTATTGCAGGGCAATCAGTGGAGAGCACTTCGGATAGTCTAGCCCAGAGGTCACCAACCAGTAGATTGGGATCTACCAGTAGATCTTGGAGCCTTTGACAGGTGATCCTGACTGGTTTGGCCAAGAGGCTATCAGGTGCTGGCACTTCAGCTGCCCCTCCCCGCACTGCCCTGGTACTCCTGCTCAGAGCTGCCCCTGGGAGCCAACTGCTTGTTGTGCAGGGTGGGGGAGACAGAGGCAGGGGGTGCTGATGTCACTCTGTCCCCCTCGCCTGTACCCCATCATCACAGAGTGAGAAGGGCGGGGCCCCAGTGAAGGGGTGGAGCAGGTGCAGGGCCTTAACGAAGGGGTGGGGTAGGGGTATTTGGGTTTGTGGTAGATCCTAGACTGACTTAAATTCAAAAAGTGATCTTCTGCTTAAAAAGGTTGGAGACCCCTGCTCTAGCCCTTGCGGGGACTCTTCTGGGGGTTCCCCCCCCCACTATATAGTTTGGACAATCAAAAGTATCCTCCTGTGACGCTTCCTTTTTTTTTTTTTTTTTGTAACAGTGATTTGTGGGGGTTTTCCAGAGCAGCAGTTTATTGCCTCACTGACTGAGGGCTTTTGCTGGGTTGGGTTCTGAGTTCCCATCAATAATTTAGGCATTGTCATATTGCTTCTCAGTTGTTATGAATGACAGGCCCTCGTCTCCTCCTCCTGAACTAAGTGTCCGAGTTAAACTAACAAGAGCCAAGCAATGGGAATTGACTGTTGCTCTGTGCTCAGGAATTCGGACCTTAAGGAAACAGCAGCAGCCAAGTTCCTTAGTTGTAACATGTCTCTACGAATTTCTAGTGCTTTGTGATTTAGATTTCAAGGCGCTTTACGAAGGAAGATCATTATGTCTCCTCCCCTTTTGCAGATGAAGGGAGCTGCTGTCCTGAGAGTTGAAATGTCTTTCCCAAGGTTATGCAGAAGTTGAGTGGCAGACCTGGGTTTTGTTTCTAGCTCTCCTTGGCCAATACCCTGTCCACTGGCCCATGCTTGGGACAGCTAACTCTAGAGGTCACAGAACAATAGGAAAGGCACCATTAAGGAATGGTTCTGCGCTGTCCAGAGGAGATGGGTCTTCATGATCTTTCCTCTAATTCAGTGTTTCCCAATTTTTTTTTTTTTTTTTTTGGCCATGGAACCCTTTAAGAATTTTGAGGAACCCCAGCCAGGAAAATTTGTCGGGGGGGGGGAAGGCATCTGTCTCTTTAAAGTGGGGAGGGGAGAGGTCCAAGTTCTTGCAGAACCCTTACTGTCACTTCTCGGAACCCCGGGGTTCTGCAGAGCACCGTTTGGGGGAAACTGCTCTAATTGGTGTGGTACCGTAAGTGTAATAGAACATGTTGCGTTATCTTCGTTACAGCATGTTTCCTTTTTTGTCTGAATTTCCTGCCTTTCTCATCTTCCCTTTTAAAAATTTCCATTCATTTGCAATACTGACGTGAAAGAGAAGATAGGTAATATTGTGCCATTCTCGGCCAGTTCTGAATGGGCAGACTTGCTGTCTCCTTGAAGGGGGCAAATGGATCAAGCTTGGTGTAAGGCGGCTGTCAGGGTGGTTAAGCGCTGGAATAAATTACCTGGGGAGATTGTGGAATCTCCATCTCTGGAGATATTTAACAGCAGGTTGGATAGGCACCTGTCGTGGATGGTCTAGATGGTGCTTGGTCCTGCCGTGAGGGCTGGGGACTGGACTTGTTGACCTCTCGAGGCTCCTTCCAGTTTTATGGGTCTAGAAAGCGCTGGCGATTTGTCTTCACTCTCTCCTCCCTGTTCTTTATAGATAAAGGGCTGGGTTCTAGCCCTGAAATTGTCTTGGTAACTGCAGGGTGAGTACAAACGAATGCCTGTCCTTGCACAGTGCTATGCAAGGATCCTCCTAGCAATGTCCCTGCCCTTGTGAAAGACCACGCCCAGGTAGGGATATGACTGAGTACTTGAGTATATGGCTAACCGATAAGTCTGGGCTCACTGGTTAACCCTCACAGTTACACTCAGCTCTCCCTTCCCCCCGCGCTGCTGCTTCTGTAGCAGAGACAGCAGCATGGTGGAGTGGGGGTAGCAGGGAGCCGGCTCCCATGTGCAAATGTGTAACCGCTGCAGTTTTCAGCGGTTACGTGTTTACAAAAATAAATGCATTTTAACATCCTGACTCTGAGTTCTTTGTGCTCATTCACTTTTATCTCTTCATCTGAGACTAGCAAGAGTGTTAACCACGATGGTGATTTTGTAATGTGTGTATTTAAGCCTACATGTGGCTTTTGAATGATGGTTATTGGCTTGGGCTGGATTTAAACCTGTGTCCAGATCCACCTTGTGTTGGGCTTCATTGCAGCTGTTTTTTGGTATTCTTCCAGCCCTTGCCCAATAGGGAGCCATCATATCATAAATCTGCTAGGTGGGTTGCAAAGGAGAGGGAGGCACAACTTTCTTGTGAGCAGGCTTTGCTAGAGAGGTGTGACTCAGGTGAGCGTTTTGTTGGACTTTCATTTAATGCCACGACTGGGGTCTTAACACACCTGGAGCGCTGCTGGCCCTTGTTGAGGTGACTTGAATAGGCCTTAGCATTGGATCCAGCAGCTGACTCTGTTACAGAACTGTGACTCTGTTAGGTCAAACAGCTCCAGTAGGGAACGTGGCTGAATGATTCAAATCCAGACCCTCCCAGCAAGAATAAATATTGTGCGCCAATGCAAATTAAACAGCAGGGTCTTCAGATAGCCAGGAGCAATGTTCCCTCTAATCTTTGCCATCCATGGGTGGATTTTTTTCCCATCCATGTGCAGAATAAATGTAAATAGTTATGTGCACCAAGGTGTGTGTGAATGTGCACCACAAGGAAAAACCCAACTGTGAGTGCTTTACTAATCAGCTGGGCGGCATTAGACTCTCTCTTGAGCGGCCGCACAGGGAACACTGGCCAGGAGGATGTGGTTTGTGCTTCAGTCTACCACAAAGTAGAGAGCATCCCATCGTCATTTCCAAAAGTGCTGAGTGCCCGACAGCTCCTCGCTTTCTCTGAAGGCAACTGCTGGGTGATGGACGAGAACCTAACCCGAAAGGCACGCGTGGACAGGAAGCTTGGGGGAACCACGTAAGCGGCTTTGGTTCTCTCTAAAAATCCTGAGGCCGGCCAGTCCCAGTGGCAGAAGTTGCCTTTCAGTGTATTTAGTTCAAAGTCACCCTTATGTGGACACTGCAGCAGTGCAAGGGTGCTTGAGGGAGCTAGCACCGGAGAGAGCTGGAATCTGGGTGCTGGGTGTCCGGGAGAGTTACAGGGTCACTGCCTGAAGCTTCTTCAGTCAGGGAGCTAGTAATAGAATGCAACAGAACCTCACCAGCCTGTTCCTACACCGTCCCACCATGGACACGTCCATGCTACAGCTGCGCTGGGGTGTTTATTCCATCCATTTCCGGGCATCTTAAGCCCAGCGGGCGAGCAGATGCGGGGAGCGAGAGGGGCAGGGAGAGGAGAACCCTGCAATCATAGCTACAGCTGGTGGGCTGCTTTTGGAAGTCCCTGTCTGCACTGGGTTTGCCCCAGTCACACCCGTCGGTGCAAATCCCCAGTGTGGACAGACATGACTGCTGCAAACTACGGTTAGCCCTGCTGCAGCCTACTCCCTTCTGGGCGTTTCAGGGGGAGGGACTTGCACCCGTGGCTGGTATTCCCCAGTGGTGTTTAGGCCCGAGGTTCCTCTCCAAGAGGCTCTGTTATCCCCCACAAATAGAGTTCAGTCTGCACTGGCACTGTACGGCGCTGTACCTTTCTGGCTCAGGGGTGTGAGAAAACACCCAGTGCCACGGCTCCCAGCTGTTAGCTGGGGGGCGGGGGGCGCTGGGAGAACTCTCTCCCGGCCCTCATACCATGGCCACGCTGTCCGTTGAAAGCACTGCCACAGCTGCGCTTCCAACTGGTCAGTGTAGACAAAGCCCAGGAAATGCAGCTCCGCCCTTGCCATGCTGAGCTGCTCTTAGGTGCTGTGGTTGCCTCAGGCCCCTGGGGGCTTTCTCTGATCCAGACTCACTCTCTCTGCCAAGGGGCTGGAGGGAGAACACAGGGGAGCGGGCCTCTCAAATCAGCCGTGAGGCTTGAGTGGAGGGCTGGCTTGTTCCAAGCAGAGCTGGCCCCGTGCGCGGCTTCAGGTTGCAGCATTAAGACCGCATGACCTCACCTCCCGGCTTGCAAGACTAACGCGCTGCCTCCCGTTTTGCCTTGCCATTGCTGTCCGCAGAGCACGCGGGTGCCTTAATGCGGCATCCGGCAGCATCCTCTGCTCAGAGAGGTGTGGTAGGCAAGCCAAGCCCCCAGTGCAAAATGTCCTCGCCTGATGTGGCCTGGGGAGAAAGCGCGGCAGCTGGCGGGTTGTATGTCACTTTATCTCCCTCACCCGCTTGTGTGCAGTGGGGTTAGGCACCTGGGAATGGGGTGCCAGCCTCTTGAGTGTGCAGACTTGTTCTCTTTGCGGTAATGTGGCAGTGATGTGGATCCAAGGGGCTTAGTGCTGATAAGGTCACCGTGGAATTTTTAACGTAAAGGATGATCCCTAGAATGGAAATCTTCTGCTCTCTCCTTGCCCCGAAATTACCTGCTAGCCTGGGGTTTCTTGGGCAGTCTTGCCCCATCTTGCGGGGGTTGTGATTTCCTGCCACCCAAGCCTATTGTTGCAGGTCTCTGTGTCAGGCGGTGCTGACAGGCTGAGAGAAGCATGTCTGGAATGTGGCTCAGCAGGTGATGTTCCTTCTACCCTGGCTGAGCGATCTGTTGGGCACCAGGCCTGTTGCTGGGCTGCTAGGTTGGTATGGAAAGAGGGTTGGTTTGTGGAAGGGAGCAAGAAACCTAGAAGCGCTGAGGATGATAAATTATCCCAGATCGGATCAGTTGATGTCAGTGATGTCTGGGCACGTTCCACGTACCCTGAAATCATTTGGCCTGCGAGTTCTGACTGCAGCTAGGTGCTGTTCAGGAATGCAGTACAGAGCTCTCTTACCCTCCCTTGGGCTCCTCTCGACACACCCTGCCAGCCAGGCTGACTAGCTTCGTGGGGTAACATTTGTAAGAGCGCCTAAGTGATTTAGGGCCCACATTTCCAATGGGACTTAGGCCCCTTCAGTGCTTTCAAAAGACTATAGGCATCTTTCTAAATGGGGAGTTGGAATAAGAACCCCCAAAGTCCTTGTTGCTGGACCTTAACTTGGAGCGGGACATCTTAGAAGTAAATCCGGCTGTATACTGGGATTCAGCACAGTGGGCATTGGTTTAAACCTGGAAGGATCATACATTCTGATGTCTTTGACAGAGAGATGTCTCTTGCGACAGGAGTCCCGGATAGCTGAAGTGGGGGAATGTCTAGGGCTGTACCAAAAAGTTTGTCTACGTGGCAGCATAGTGAAAAACCAGAGGGGTGGGAATTGCTCTCTCTGCTACAGACCTTGGTGGCAAGTTCTAAAAGGAACCCAGTAGCTGTTAATGTCCTGTTTGAAACAAGACTACATCAACTCTCGGGGCTGGAATGGGGGGGCGGTGTTTTACCCCCGAAAGCTCATGGTTCTGTATATTTTGGTGAGTCTCTAAGGTGCCACAAGACTGCTCGTTTTTAAAGTTACAGACTCACACGGATCCCCCTGAGACTATTAAGCCACTGGTGCAAGGGATGCCTGTGACTCTAAACTAAATCTGAGATCTGAAGATACCTGAGCGTCTGCGGGAGTTTTGAGCCAGACCTGAATTTTGCAGCTCTCTCCAACACGAGACATCCTCGCCCCACTTCGTGAGCAAGGCAGTCGCTTGGCTAGGCATTGGACTCTTTTTTTCCCCCCACCCCACCCCTCCATGCCCTTCTACTGCTCCGCCATTCGCCCCTAATGCCAATTGTCCCACGCTTACATGTTCAGCTGCGTCCATTGTGTCTCCTTTCCACGCTGCTGCAGACTTGAACTGGAGCATCAGCTGGGTGTGGGTTCGTAACAGGATGCCTTCCCTTGCTGACGTTGCATAGTGCATCAAACCTGTGCTCTGAGCCTAGTCTTAAGTGAGCTGGGGAGAAGGGCACAGAAGCCCTCAGCTGCGAGAGTATTTTGGAGGTTGGGAGAGGTGTGAATAAGGCAGGATGAGTAGCTGGGAGTAGTGGGATAAATCTATTTGGGGGATGGAGGATTCTAACCTGTCAGAGGGGTTACTGAAAGGGAAGCCCTGAAGTTGGAGTGTTTGTCTTCCTTACATTGGCAAGAGAGCTGCATCTTTCTCTGCTCATGCCTGCCTCTATCTGTGCTTCCTTTTTTCCTGTCTCCACACTCAAGTTCCTGTTGAATTGCCATTTTCTTCTGTGCCTGGTGACCTGGGCCCTTCCTGAGGACTTGTGCTACCTGCTAGAAGAGCTCTGAAGAGCCCCTAAGCCATGCATCTGGTGAGGAGGTTGAGGCATGGCATTGTCTCTAACCGACAGTGGTCTGGCAAGCTGCTGTCTCGCAGGGTGTTTGTTGGAGAGGGGTGAGTGGCTATATCTGAGCAAGCAACACACCTCCCACTGCTCTGCAGTGTCCTTCCATCATGGAGTGACACATTCAGTCTTCATGGTCTCCAGAAAAGCTCCATCGTCTTCCTGCCAACATGGGTGTGTTCAGGGAAATCCAGTCTGACCTAGAGCCGGGAACTGCTGTGGAAGTTTGGCAAGGCACCCAGACAGCCTGGAATTCCAGCTGCTGCAGATCATTGTTTCTCAGAAAATGAGGGGGCTCGTCACAAACTATGCTGCTCAGAAATAGCTGCAGAACCCCGGATACCTGGGCCTCATCTGTGCTGCAAAAAAGCCATGCGAGCTGACTCTGGTTTTACAAATACTGATGATGTGAACATGGATTTGGTTTTGGTAGTAATATTTCTCTCGCATCCTTCATCTGAACAACCAAAATAATTTCCCAGCCCTATTAAATGAAATCTCTTTTCCCCTTAGCAGGAAGATAAGGCTTGTTGCTATTTGCAGAGGGGGCTATTGAGGCACAGAAAGATTAAGTGTGTGGGCCAAGGTCACCCACTGGATCAGTGTCAGAGCTATGAATAGAAATCTGAACTTCTACACCCATGCCTCAGTGACGTGATCATCCAGTAATAGCATAGCTGAACCAAATGGCGCTTCCTTACTAGCTGTCCCTATTATCCCACTTCTGCCAATAATCCTTGTTACGTGCATAGGTATGACAGGGTTTTCCCCTCTATTCCCCTCCTTCCGTTTCATATTTAAGCAGCAGACTGCTTGGAAAACACTGAATGGTGTTGCAGAAGTCACTTAGTCTTTGCTGCATTTGGTGGCCTCCAGTAGATCTCTCTCTGTCTCTCTCTCTCTCTGGGTACGTCTACACTGCAACACTATTTCGAGATACTGGAGTATCCCGAAATAGCTATCCCGTGTTTTCACAGCAAGTCCATTATTTCGGGCTCACTGTTCCAATGTCTCTGTGAACCTCGTTCCACGAGGAGTGAGGGACGTTTCGGAATAGTGCTTTATTTTGAAATTTGGAGCTGTGTAGACAGCGCCAAAAGATGAAAGAAGCTATTTCGAAATAGCATAGAAATAAGATGTGCAATTTGCGTAGCTCAAATTGGGGATCTTATTTTGAGTTACAGTGCAGTGTTGGGATGAGGACTTGCTAGTAGTTCTAAAGCGGGGCTGTCTCTTAGAGGTCATCAGAAGAGTGAAGCCAGCTTTTAGAAGGAGTAATTGGTATGTCGGAGACTGTTGTGCGGGTCTTGCAGCAGAGCCTGCCAATGTTAACATTTGTATAATTATTCAAACTGCATCATCATTCTAGTGAAATAGTGACTCAGCGCCTTTTTGCTGATGGCTCTGCCTGTGGTAATCTGTGTATAGGCATCCGAGAGGTTGCATTGTTCTGCAGTGCGAAGGGGAGAGCATCAGGGAGTAGCAGATGTCTATGCTGTGGCTTGTGGCTCACATTTTTGGTTGGGTTGCTTCAGGACTGCTAGCTATGCATTGGTGAGGCGGGCTGGTGGGGTCTGCAGTGGGGAGCTTAGGGTACCTTAACCCCTTGAGCAACCACTAAGTCAAACTTTCTCGGGGAAGCCTGGATGTAAAGTATAACCACTGGCCTCCCTCTTTCCTTCCCCCTGTCCAACCTAGTTCCCAGTGTCCTCTGCTCTGATGAATGCACAGACTGGCCATTGCAAAGGCAGAGGTACTTCTGGACTCGGTCTGTTTTTACTCAGTGTTGAAGGATGACACTGTGGCCAATGGCGCAGTCCTGATCAGGTGGTGATAATGCAACCTGCCCCGAACTCATGGGGGTTTTCTCTTCAGCTTCAGTTTGTGGACAAAGCCCCTGATCACAGCTCAGGAATGCTTCCTTCTTCCCTGTCAGATTGCCTCGGAGCTGGTTATCTTCTTCTTGAAGTCCTGGTTTTGTGTACCACGGCTCCCCTCTTCAGCTCCGAGTCCTTCACATGCTCTGAAGGAAGCCGTGCCAGCCCTCATTGCGGTTGCTGCTTGGGTTCGGTAACTCGCTCTGCCGCAGTTCTGTAGTGAGGTGTCGGAGCCGGCGTTGGAAACGCCGCCCTCCCCATCCCAGTCAGAGGGTTCACGGGCTGGGGCTGCTGGTGGAGAGGACCTGCCCAGCTTGCGAGCCAAGAGCTTAACTGCTGTGCAGACCAGCAGGCCAGAATATCGGTGCTTGTGTTTTGGAAGCAGCTGGACTTGATGCTGTTCCCATAGCTCTTAGAACTGATCAACTGAGGGGCTTCTCTTCCCCAAATCCTCACACTGCAGGCCTAGCGAGGGATAGAAGCCTTTGTTGCCAAAGCTGGGAGGGCGTGCGTTTGACTCTAAGGTGCCAATGCTATCCTGGTGTGGGCTTCAATATATGAAAAGCTGGAGAGTTCCTAAGCTTGTGACTAAAACAGGACCATGCCCATACTGCTGGGCAGCAGATCACATGGCGTCGCTCTAAACTCTTGGAGGACTGGCATGGTGACAGTTGGGCGTGCTGTTCCTGTCACTAAGACCTTTAGGCTTCCAAGGAGTAAATTTAATAACGAGGGCTGTACCAAATTCACAGCCATGCAAAATGGGTCTCAGACCATGAAATCTGGCCTTGTGTGCTTTTACTCTATGCCACACAGATTTCACGGGGGACACCAGCGTTTCTCAAATTTGGGGTCCACAAGAGAGTTTCAGCAGGATCACAAGATTATTTTAAAAGTCACAATGCTGCCACCCTTACTTCTGCACTGCCTTCAGAACTGGAGAGTGGTGGTTGGAATGTGGGCTGGACACCCAGCTCTGAAGGCAGCGCCCTGCCAGCAGCAGTGCAGCGGTAAGGTGGTAATACCATCCCCATGTCGCCCTTACTTCTGGACAACTGCTTTCAGAGCTGGGTGATCAGACAGTAGCAGCTTCTGACTCCTAGCCCAGCTCTGCAGGCAGCAACACAGAAGTAAGGGTAGCAACACTATACCAGGCCGTTGTTACTTCTGCACTGCTGCTGGCGGGAACTCAGCCTTCAGAGCTGGATTCCTGGCCAGCAGCCACTGCCCTCCAGCTGCCCCGCTCTGTGCAGAAGTAAGGGTAGCAATACCAGAACCCGCATTCAATAACCTTGTGACCCTCCCCCCCCACCTCTATTTGGGTCAGGACCCCTACAAGTACAACTAGGGTTGCCAGGTGTCCGGTATTGGCCCGGACAGTCTGGTATGTGCAGCTTCTGTCTGGTAAAAAACCCAGAAAATACCATGTAAAATGTCTGGTATTTTCTTTTTTTCTCAGACGGAAGGCTGCTTGGGACATTCTTCCCCTGCCACGTCTGGTGGGGCCGGGGGAAAGCGTGGTGATTTAAAGGCACTGCAACTTTTTTCAGTGCAGTTTTTTTTTTTTTTTTGCGCTCAACAACTTTGGTCCCCCCTTGTTTTTTTGCTCAACCAATTTTTTTCCTGCCATGTTCGGTAGGGGCCCTATTAGAGCACTTGCCTGTATTCAGACCACTTGTCTGGCTTCATAGCGAGCAGTAGTTGGACGCTGCCGGTGTCTCCTTGCTCTTTGTTGTCACTGCATCAGTAAAATAAAGGAATGAACCCAAATAGTTCAACTGGGAATAAAAGCACTGCCAGGGAAAGGTAGAGATGTAAGCCTGGCCACAAACCCATGGTTACATACAGTTTCACAGCTGTCATGGTGCATGTCACGGTGCCAGTGAGCTTAGAAAGCATCCAATTCCAAAGTACAGGTCTTGGCAGAGAATCTCTTAGTGGCACAAAGCTTGGGGCAGTGAAAAGGGGGAGAGGTATGTGCTGTGTTGCTGCCCCATGAACAAGGGACTTCAGACGCGAGGACTGCTAGCTTGCTCCTTTCTTGAGATCCACACATGAGAGCCCCTTCCTTGATACTACCGCTCAATGAAATGATGGCCATCCTTCCACCACCCTCTACCAGAAACCTACTGTCCGTTATTCTTACCTGCATGTCTTTAGCTTCCATCCAGGACACATCACACAATCAACTGTTTACAACCCAACCCTAAAATGCAACTGGTTTAGCGCCAATCCCAGGGGGTGCGTCTACACTGCAAGCTTATTTCGGAAAAAGCTGTTCTGGAAGGTATCTTCTGGAATAGCTTATTTCAAAATAGAGTGTCCACACTGCAGGGAAGCCTCCAAATTAGTCTGAGGCTGGCTCCCCTAATGTAGATGGGCTATCTCCATTTAGAGCCCAAGGAGGTACTGGGGAGGAATAACTTAGAATGGCCCTGGTGAGGAGCTATTTTGACATAGCAGCAGTGGAGCGTCCACACACCACCTCTTCCAAAAGAGCTTTTTCAGAATAGGCCTTATTCCTGGTGGAATGAGGCTTACCGATGTTGGAAAAAGCCCTCTGTTATTTCAATTTTCTTTCGAAATAATGCAATGGCTGTGTGGATGCTAGTATTGTTTTTCTGGAATAGCAGCCATGTGGACGCATCCCCACAGACCGAGACAAACACCTTTGGGATCTTTATCAGGCATTCTTAAAACTTAAATACCCACCTGGGGAAGTGAGGAAACACGTCGACAGGGCCAGACAAGTACCCAGGAATCTGCTTGAAGACAGGCCCAACAAGGAAAACAACAGAACACCACTGTCATCACCTACAGCCCCCAGCTAAAACCCCTCCAGCACATCATTAATGATCTACAGCCTATCCTGGAAAACCACCCCTCACTCTCACAGGCCTTGGGAGACAGGTGAACACACACCTACAGACACCCCCCAACCTGAAGCAAATCCTTTCCAGCAGCCACACATCGCACCTCAGATACACTGACCCAGGAAACTGCTCCTGCAACAAACCCCATTGCCAACTCTGTCCACACATCTATACAAGCAACACCATCACAGGACCTCACCACATCAGCCACCACATCAGGGGCTCATACAACTGCACATCCACTAATGCGATATTTGCCATGAAGTGCCAGTAGTGCCCCTCTGCCATGGATATAGGCCAAACAGAACAGTCTCCACGACAAAGGATACATGGACACAAATCAGATATTAGAAATGGTAACACACAGAAACCTGTAGGGAACATTGTAACCTGCCTGGGCATTCATTAATGGATATGAAAGTAGCCATTCTTCTGCAAAGGAATTTCACAAGCCAGCTATATATAGAGAGTGCAAAATTGACTTTCTTATGCAAATGTTTCAGGGGGGATCCAAGTCTGTACAGAAAAAAAACAACAAATGGTCTTGTAGCACTTTAAAGACTAACAAAACATGTAGATGGTATCATGAGCTTTAGTGGGCACAGCCCACTTCTTCAGATGTCTGGAGTTTTGTGTTTAGGATGTGCAGACCCAGAATAAATAGGAGAGAATGGGTGGGGGGAGGAAAAAAAGGAGGGGGTGGGAGACAGGGAGCAGAGGGTATAGAAAATTCAGGAAGGTAGAGGGAATCAGTAAATGTGGCAGTGTTTCCTTTGGCCTGAACAAAGATTTGAACTGGTTAACCTATTATAAAACCAGCTTTGCTTACAACACCCCACTGTCATCAAAAGCTAATTACGGGACACTTCCAGACCACTCAATTAGCCTCATTAGCACCGGCACTACAATTGACGGGTACTTCCCCCCCTTCTTTTTGTGTTATAAATTCTGAGGCCCCCCCCCTTTTTTTTCTCCACTCCCGCTCATCTGAGGAAGTGGGTTTTGCCCACAAAAGCATATGATACTATGTATGTCTATATGCATTCATTAGTCTCCAAGGGGCCACAGGACTGCTTGTTGTTTTTACACCTTTCAAGTCGGTGAAGAAAACAACCTTCGTGCCTTGCGCTTTTGCGAGGGTTCCTGGAAGCTGCTGTTCTATGAAAGATGGTGGGTGCTTCCTCTGTCATTTCCGTACGGGTGCATGTGAATGCAGCGCTCTGCGCTGGCATTTGTGTTTATGGATTTTACCTTGAAGAGCAGAAGAGACTCTGACCTTGTAAAACCCAGCAAGTGAGATCTAGACGGGTCCCTGCCTGCTTTCTACACAGGGCAGCTCCTGACAAATAATGCCCTCACGGTGTGCTGTCAGTGGTGGTTAGCAAATTCTGCTGGGTCTCATTAGCACCTGTCGTTCAGCCGGTCACATGCCTGTAGCTCTTTCTAATGCAGCCTCATAGAATCATAGAATACTAGCACTGGAAGGGACCTCGAGAGATCATTGAGTCCAGTCCCCTGCCCCCAGGGCAGGACCCAGCACTGTCTAGACCATCCCTGATAGACATTTATCTAACCTACTCTTAAATATCTCCAGAGATGGAGATTCCACAACCTCCCTGGGCAATTTATTCCAGTGTTTGACTACCCTGACAGTTAGGAACTTTTTCCTAATGTCCAAGCTAAACCTCCCTTGCTGCAGTTTAAGCCCATTGCTTTTTGCTCTATCCTCAGAGGCCAGGAAGAACAAGTTTTCTCCCTCTTCCTTGTGACACCCCTTTAGATACCTGAAAACCACTCTCATGTCCCCTCTCAATCTTCTCTTTTCCAAACTAAACAAGCCCAATTCTTTCAGCCTCTTCTCTATTTGTATCTGCCAAGGACTGGATAGAAATGTCCAGACTGGTTTCCCCGGTAAGAGAGACCAGATGAGTTTTCAGATTTCTGGAGTAAAAGATGTGTTATTGGCTCAGAATGGGATTGTAAGGGCTTGTACTCTGCAGTCAACCAGAGTGATATCTTCGGCATAAATTCAGCATCTGGAGAATACCCGTCATTATGTATTTAATGGTCTTTTTAATTGTTGATTGAACTATAACACTCAGTTCGTGGGTGTCTACTACGGACACAGTAAATCCTCAAATCATCTGAGAGAGAGAGATTGTGTAATTCCAGTTCTGCAGGGCAACACAACCTGATCTAGCTGATCTTGCATGTTTAAAGTGGTCACTGGGCTGGTCTGATGAATTGGAAATGCCAGGACTCCTCACTGCAAATGGCCTGCAATGAGAACTTGGGCTGGTCTACACTTGGAAGTTAACTGGGATGAAGGTGGGGTTTGCATTTCAAGTGCAGGAGCTATTCCTAAATATCTCCAAGTGCCGACTCTCTCAGTCCAGAGCAAGAGTGCTGATTAGGCCTCAGTTGGAGTATTGTGTCTAGTTCTGGGCACCACATTTCAAGAGAGATGTGGAGAAATTTGAGACAATCCAGAGAAGAGCAACAAAAATGATTAAAGGACTAGAAAACATGAGCTATGAGGCAAGGCTGAAGGAATTGGGTTTGTTTAGTTTGGAAAAGAAGATTAAGAGGGGACATTATAGTGATTTTCAGGTATCTAAAAGGGTGTCACAGGAAGGAGGTGGGGGGGTGGGGTTCTCCTTGGTCTCTGATGATAGGACAAGAAGCAATGGGCTTAAACTGTAGTAAGGGAGGTTTAGGTTGAGCGTTAGGAAAAACTTCCTGACTGTCCGGGTGGTTAAACATTGGAATAAATTGCCCAGGGAGGTTGTGGAATCTCCATCACTAGAGATATTGAAGAGCAGGTTAGACAGACCTCTATCGGGGATGATATAGACCATGCTTGGTCCTGGCTTCAGGGCAGGGACTTGGACTTAATGATATCTTGAGGTCCCTTCCAGTTCTATGATTCTATTAAATGCAACAGAAACAAGACATCATTGTTACGCAATAAGTGACCACTCATGGAGTTCACCAGCAAAAATTATCTGTAGGCAAGCCTGAAGTCTCCCCATTCTGGTGGTGAGGAGAGAGAGATGCTCTGGGAAGAGAACTAGGAGCAAGGGACACCTGAATCCCACTTCTGACACAGACTTCCTCTCCAGCCTTGGGAAAGTCACTGAAACTTTGTGCCTCAGTTTGCCAATGTGGAGAAAAATGGGTGTAATACTGACCTACCTAGCTACTGCTGTAGCTGGGGGTGTGTGGATTGTGACTGACTAAACATTAATAAAAAGCTTTTGAAGATTGAGAGCCTGATTAACTAAGTGACTGGGCAACAAAATGGCAAATGAAATTTAATGTGGATAAATGTAAAGTAATGCACATTGGAAAAAATAACCCCAACTATACATATAATATGATGGGGGCTAATTTAGCTACAACTAATCAGGAAAGAGATCTTGGAGTCATCGTGGATAGTTCTCTGAAGACATCCACGCAGTGTGCAGCGGCAGTCAAAAAAGCAAACAGGATGTTAGGAATCATTAAAAAAGGGGTAGAGAATAAGATGGAGAGTATCTCATTGCCCTTATATAAATCCATGGTATGCCCACATCTGGAATATTGTGTACAGATGTGGTCTCCTCATCTCAAAAAAGATTTCCTGGCATTAGAAAAGGTTCAGAGAAGGGCAACTAAAATGATTAGGGGTTTGGAATGGGTCCCATATGAGGAGAGATTAGAGACTGGGACTTTTCAGCTTGGAAAAGAGGAGACTAAGGGGGGATATGATGGAGGTCTATAAAATCATGAGTGGTGTGGAGAAAGTGAATAAGGAAAAGTTACTTGTTCCCATAATATAAGAACTAGGGGCCACCAAATGAAACTAATGGGCAGCAGGTTTAAAACAAATAAAAGGAAGTTCTTCTTCACACAGCGCATAGTCAATCTGTGGAACTCCTTGCCTGAGGAGGTTGTGAAGGCTAGGACTATAACAGGGTTTAAAAGAGATCTAGATAAATTCATGGAAGTTAAGTCCATTAATGGCTATTAGCCAGTATGGGTAAGGAATGGTGTCCCTAGCCTCTGTTTGTCAGAGGGTGGAGATGGATGGCAGGAGAGAGATCGCTTGATCCTTACCTGTTCGATTCACTTCCTCTGGGACACCTGGCGCTGGCCACTGTCGGTGGACAGGGTACTGGGCTGGACGGATCTTTGGTCTGACCCAGTATGGCCATTCTTATGATTGTTTTTCTCTCCTACTGACACCTGTGTACATCTGGGCTGACTAGAACACCCCATGGAGCTGCCATGATGTGAAGCCAGGGTAAGGGAGAGGAGAAGTAGGCCCTGAAAGTGCGACGACAGTCATGCTAAATACTTTTATAAACTGTAAAGCTCTTCTTACTTAAGGGAGCTGGCTTTGCATTTGGCTAAACAGCATCTAGACTTCTGGAAGTGGGGCTCTGGGGGAGAGGCACAGAGGCTGGATTGTCTGAACGTTGGCTGGTCCTAGTGTTCCTTGAGCTGTAAGCTCTTTTCATAATGCTGCTTGTGTAAGTGGGATTGAAGAAGCTTAAAACTCTTACGGCACAAGATCTGGGATTCCTGCTGGCCTGCTTGGTGCAGGTTTGCACCTGGCTCAGCCCATCCCTGGAGGCTGGGTGAAATCCTCCTCTCTCTCTCTCTCTCTCTCCTCTGGGATGCCCTAGTGGTTAACCTCTGTTGAACAAAATTAATTGGGAGCCATCAGGATGGCTGTCACATGAATTCTGTTTTCAAGATTGGTGACTGAAATGTCTGAGATGAACAGTCCCCAGTGACTGCTGATTAATTCTGATCAGCGCGCTGGGGTGGCCGAGGTAGAGAGGATGTGCGTGTATCTTGAAAAATCAAAGAACCATTGTGGGCCCCAAATCCTCGTTATTAAACTTATCTATTAACCGAGTGGGGAGCCAGGTGCTGTGAGCTGATTAGTCGTGGGCCACTGGGCATGCTGCTTAAAAGGATTAGCAAACCTTTCCTGATGTGTGCCTTTTAATTGCAACAAAAAACAAAACAAAACAAAAAAAAAGGGATTTGAGTGTTTACTAGCTCTGGTTGTACTGTTGCCTCCTGTTCTAGGGCTATTTGTGGCATGCACGGAGCTCAGAGTTTGGCCGTGGAAGCAGGTCATAACGTGAAGAGCCTAGTGTGTTTTGTGGAAGGGATGAAAAACTGAAGGGCAAGCAGATGTGTTGTCTCTTTGTTTGCAGAGTGCTGGGCAGGCTTCTCAGGTGATGCATTTTGGGGCGATTAGATCTAGTGGACAGGATACTGGTCTGAGATGCTGAGGCTCTGGATTATGTCCCTGGTAAAACCACTGACCGGCAGAGTGACCTCGGGCAAGCTAGTTTACCTTTTTTGCCTCTGTTTCCCCCGTACGGTGCAGATAACGGCCTTGCAGGGGTGTTGAGGCTTAGCTGATTAGTGATAGAAATGTAGCCGTGTTAGTCTGGTGTAGCTGAAACAAAAAACAGGACTATGTAGCACTTTAAAGACTAACAAGATGGTTTATTAGGTGATGAGCTTTTGTGGGCCAGACCCACTTCCTCAGATCAAATAGTGGAAGAAAATTGGCACAACCATATATACCAAAGGATACAATAAAAAAAATGAACACATATGAAGAGGACAAATCAAATTTCAGAACAAGGGGGATGAGGGAGGGGAGGTAAATGTCTGTGAGCTAATGATATTAGAGGTGATAATTGGGGAAGCTATCTTTGTAATGGGTAAGATAATTAACGTCTTTGTTTAGACCGAGGCGTAAAGTGTCGAATTTAAGCATGAATGACAGTTCAGAGGATTCTCTTTCAACTCTGGTGTTAAAAGGTCTTTGAAGCAGGATGCAGGTAATCAAGTCGTTGAGACAATGCCCTTTCTGGTTGAAATGGCAAGAAACTGTTTTTTCTTTGTGATCCTGTCTAATATTTGTTTTGTGGGCATTGATTCTTTGGTGAAGTGTCTGAGACGTTTGTCCAATGTACATAGCAGACGGACACTTTCGGCACATGATAGCATAAATTATATTTCTGGATGGGCAGGAATATGTGTTCTTGATCTTATAACTCACTTGGTTAGGTCCAATAATGGTATCAGCAGAGTGAATATGTGGACAAAGCTGGCAACAGGGTTTGTTGCAAAGGAAGGTTCCAGGGTTGGTATTAGTGTGGTATGTCCTGTGATTGTTGGTAAGAATCATCTTGAGGTTAGGTGGTTGTCTATAGGAGACTATGGGTCTGTCTCCCAGAGCCTCTCGGAGTTTAGTATCCTGTTCCAGTATAGGTTGTAGTTTATTGATAATGTGTTGGACAGGTTTAAGTTGGGGGCTGTAGGTGATGACAAGTGGTGTTCTGTTGTTGTTTTTCTTGGGTCTGTCTTGAAGTAGATGGTTTCTAGGTATTTGTCTGGCTCTTTCAATTTGTTTTTTTATTTCTCTGGGTGGGTAGTTGAGGTTTATAAATGCTTGGTAGAGAGCCGAAGTTTCTCGTCTCTGTCAGTGGGATTAGAGCAGATGCGGTTGTATCGAAGGGCTTGGCTATAGACGATGGATCGTATGGTGTGTTCTGGATGGGAGCTGGAGGCATGTAGGTAACTGTATGAGTTGGTGGGTTTTCTGTAGAGAGTGGTGTCTAATTTTCCATTGGTGATTTGTACTGTGGTGTCCAGGAAATGGATCTCTCGTGTAGAATGGTCCAGGCTGAGATTGATGGTGGGGTGTAGGTTGTTAAAATCTCTGTGGAATGTCATTCATGCTTAAATTCGACACTTTACGCCTCGGTCTAAACAAAGACATTAATTATCTTACCCATTACAAAGCTAGCTTCCCCAATTATCACCTCTAATATCATTAGCTCACAGACATTTACCTCTCCCCCTCATCCCCCTTCTGTTCTGAAATTTGATTTGTCCTCTTCATATGTGTTCATTTTTTTGATTGTATCCTTTGGTATATATGGTCATGCCAATTTTCTTCCACTATTTGATCTGAGGAAATGGGTCTGACCCACGAAAGCTCATCACCTAATAAACTATCTTGTTAGTCTTTAAAGTGCTGCATAGTCCTGTTTTTTGTTTTAGCTGATTAGTGTTAGTGTGTTGCTTAGAGGCTCTGGGTGGCACTGGGGTGTGCAATATTAACACTTATTATGTGAATACTGGAGGCTGGTTTTATCAACTGTGTGTCCTGAGTCGCACGGCAAAGTGCAAGCAGGGTGAGAAGAGGTCCTGGATTCCCCTTTTAAATAGGGATGTTGCTATTTTTTCCTGTCTGCTGAAGGGGAGAAGAAAGATGCCTGCCTGCTCTGTGGATCGGTAGAACACTGTCGCCTTTGGAATGGAGGCAACAGCTGACATTCGGCGCATGGGACTTTGATTGAGAATAAAATCTGGCCATCCTGGTTTGCTCGTCTGGTTTCAAAGGTCCAGTCTCCCTCTCCTGACCCTTGCCTAGCAACAGAGGGTCTCTCAGCCATCCATCAATGTCCAAGGCCATTTTCAGGGATGAGAGCGAGAGAGAGCTGTGGGGCTGTAAAATCTTCAAATTGTGAGGATTTATGGCCTTCCTGCGTGTTTCTTATGGTAGCCCTTCAGAAGCTAAGCTCTTATTTAAAATGTTTCTGGCCATTTCAGTTAAATGCATGACACGACTGTAGATGCTGGACTTGAGTCTGGAGCTGGCAGGACTGCAATGCTGGCACCAAAAGGCATGGTCTTTGGGTTGCTGTTTAACTCTGAACCCTAATAATGATTGCCAGCACACTCTTAGCCACGCGGCAGCTGCCTGCGTCGAGCACTGACTGCGTCGAACACCACCACTGTGGAGTAGGGATGTAATAGTATAGTTGGTTAACTGTTAAGCAAAAGCTTATAGGTTAATGCTGTAGACTACATGCATTTCCCCCCTTCCCACTGCCAGTTAATTTTTTACCAGGCTGGCCAACAGCCTGGCTCAGTCCTGGCTCATGCCGGGTCTGGGACCTACCCCCACTGCAGCTCTGCATTTAAAGTGTATTAGGAGCCAGGCGGCCCCGCTCAGTTCCGGCTTGCACCGGATCCAGCAGCTCAGCTCCCACCTGGACAGGAGCTGCTGCCATCCTGTGCTGCTGCCTCTTTATCAGAGGCAGCAGCACAGGGTGACGGGCAGCTGGTCCGCAAGGGGAGCTGGTTTTTAAACTGGCTCCCCTCGTGGACCAGCGCCTGCCTGGCACCTTGCACTGCTGCCTCTGATACTGTGGCAGTGGGCTCTTCGGGAGTGGGGCCGGAGCACACTGGCTGCCGGCCCTGATCCCAGGGACTATAGAATAGTCGACTAACTGATAAGAATTCATGAGATTACTCGACTATTCAATTAACCGATATTTAACATCCCTGCTGAGGAATAGGGCATTATTAGAAACAGTAGGTGAAAAATTGAAGATTCAGGGATGATCTTGCCCTAGATGAAACAAAAGACAGGACTATGCAGCCCTTTAAAGACTAACAAGATAGTGCAAGATAATGGGTGGCAGGTAGAGACAGAACCCAGGCTGACTGTTCACCAAGAACCAGCCCTGATACGCTGCTGGTAGACGATGGATAGATCTACCTAATGGACAGCAGTGATGGGTGGGGTGGTGTGTGTGTGTGTGTGTGTGTTGATCAGTGTCCCCATAGGTAACGGCCCCCAGGAACTTGTCAGCAATGTGGATCCTCTCCTTTCTTGTCCCCTCCCCCCCATTAGCGCCTGTTCTAATTGAATGTGTCTGCCCCAGATCTGCTTCTTTCACAGCGTTTGGTCAGGAGCCAGGTGATGGGCAGAAAGCATACGGTTAGTGCCCCCCTCTCCTTCCACCCCCGAGATCAGGAGCTGTGTTTCTGAAAGGGGCCCTACGGCAGGGAAAGTCGCATCAGAACAAAATGTCTTTGGGGAAATAAAAAAAAGTGCTTTGATTCTCTCCCACCCCCTTCCCTTATCGGAGGTAAAGAGAACAAAGCAGAGCAGAAACTGTGATTACATCTGTCGAGCGAGCGTGTGTTTGTTTGTGCAGCTGGGGGAGGGGAAAGATGGGTCAGCTCTGTTTGCTGAAGAGGCCGTGGAGACAAAAGGATGTTATGAAATCTTCATATTACTCTCCCTCCCCCCCACAAAACCCTCTTTCAATAAAGCCAGGGGAGCTCCAGGAGCGGTTTTTATAGTGCAGCACTCTGAAAAGCACTCAAGTCCCTGCTCTGAGGTTCTGGTGCACTCAGGGGCTTTTCACCATGGTCATATCTTTCTGGCTTTCTTGGGGGAACAATCCTGCCCTGAAAAGGCTGGCTAGATGAGACACTACAACAATGGATGCTGTAGAAAATGCTCCAATAGATGGGAGCAGTAGGGAGCAATAGGTCTCCTCCCATCTTTAGTGTTTAGGCTTCTTTACTGTCCAGCACTCGGGTACCACCATTATCCGTGTAAACAATGTCCAGGGGAGCGTTCCCATCTTGGCTGCTGCTCCTGCCCAGCTCTCAGAGGAGCAGCGGGCCATTAGAGTCAAAGGATCATCTTATGACTCAAGCCCAGGATAGAATGTCAGATCCAGGTCCTGTCCCCAACTCTGCCACTGACTTCCATTGTGTCCTTGGGCAAGTCATTTCTCTTTCTGGGCCTCCGTTTTCTCACCTGACAAAGTGGAGCCAGAAGATTGGCCTGTGTTGCATCGGCATCGGAGGAAGACTCCTCCAAGTGGCTCACAAGCGAAATGAATGCTGGTCGGGTAGATGGGATTGCACAGGGTCCCGTCTCATAGTGGTATGGGAATTGTTTTTATTTAGAAGGCAAGCCTAGCTGCTTTAGATTGCGATGAAGGCAAGGGCTCTGCCCTCAAGACCTCACCGTCTCCTGTCATCTGCTTGGTAGATGAACTTCATAGGGCTTTGTGGAAGAAGTGTGTGCACTCTTTGAAGGAGGGACGCGAATGAGTGTGGGGGAGAAGGGCGATTTTTGGACATCTGTATATTAGCCCGGGCATCAAAATTAATTTCTCTCTGGGAAGCAGTTCTGGTATCTCCAAGATTAGGAAGAAATCCAGAGGAACATGGGTCTTACCGTTCTGGGTCGCACGGGGGTCTGTTTGGTGCAATATTCTTGCACTGGGATGGTAAGTACCAGCTATGGAAGAAACTCTGCAGTCATCAGCTATGGGGCAAAGCTATTAAAAGATCCAGTGGCTGGAGGTTGAAGATAGGGATGTAAGAAGTTAACCAGTTACCTGGTAAGCAGACGGCTAATGGGCATGCTTACAAGGTAACCAGTTAACTGGCCTTGCTGGCTGGACCCAGCCAGTGGCAGGCTGGAGCAGCCCCCCACCCGTGGCCAACCTGTTAAACAAATGATTTAACCATTTCAGAGGGTTAGTCTGTAATTTAAAAAACAGCAGAGAGTCCTGCAGCACCTTAGAGACTAACACAAAATGTAGAAGGTAAATCATTTAACCGGTCAACTATTATAGGCGGTTTTTACATCCCTAGAAGACAGACCAGTTCAGATTAGAAATGAGTCTTTTATTGGTGTAGGTAATTAATGATTGGAACAACTGACCTAGGAACGGAGTGCATTTTCTATCACTGGAAGCTTTTTAAATCAAGATTTGCTGCATTTCTAAAATTTATGCTCCTGCTGCAAGCGCAGTTACTGGACTTTGAAACAGGCCATTTAATTTAAGTTTTATTGTGTTGCGAAGCAGATCTGACTAGATGAACAATGGCTTTTCTGGCCTTAAAATCTACGAAACTCCCCGAAGAAAAGCTTCTTTCTGCCTCCCCTTCTCCCAGCTAGAGGTTACTTCATGCCCTGAAGCAGGAAAAAGGAGGAGTGACACACACGTACCACGTCTCCTGCCCACCTTTCTCTGCACACCCACACAATGCTGGAGAAGGGCAGCACGGCTGAGTCTACTGTGTGCTAGTCAAGTCACTTCAAACACGGAGCCTGTCACTTATTGAGTGCGTGAAGCTGGGGTTCTGTGCATGCAGGCACAGAGTCCAGAGTGTTTCTCCAGGCTTTTTCAAGGAGGCGTTTGCTGTTGCACGGATGCTTTTGGGGCCTGCGGAGATGGCAAAATCCTTGTAAACGCTTAGCTGAGGAAAGACCGAAATGATGTTAAAAAATCCCCAATCTACTGCATTTTACTGGGCATCAAGGACGTGTAAATAACGCTCCCCTCTCTCATGCATGCAATGATGGAATAAAAATGTATAAGCTTAAGAGCCACAGGCTGCCAGAGCTTACTGTTTTGTTGTTTATCTGTATTCCCTGGGGGGGCCGCAGGTTCCTTTCATGGAAGTGTTAGCAGAGTGCTTGGGGAGAGGCACAACAGGCAGGTGTGTCTATTCTGTATATGTTCTTAATCTAACCTCGTCACCAAAGTATCTAAGCACCTTTTAATAGTGCATTAAGTAACATGGCTAACATCTGTCATCTGTGGTTCATTCTCTCCCAGGGGAAGAACTGTGTGTGTGTGTTGTGGTTGGGTTTTTTTTTTAAGGCCCATGCTGTTCTTTGTTTATCCTAGAAAGGCCGGTTGAAGAGGTGTGCCGAGGACTTGGCACAGGATGGAGGTGGGCAGACTTGTGATGTCCTAAGTATCTGAGAAGTTCTGCTGCAGAGTCGTCAACCATAGTCCTCATCCTAGGGCTTTAGGGTCCCCGAGATATGCTGGGTGCAGGCCCTTGTGCCCCTTGAAAGACGGGGACTGTGTCTGTGAGGGGAAGCCAGCGTGGCGAGCAGGGCCCAGTTTCAATCCGCTCAGGGTAGTTCACGTTGCTGGAAAGATGCTGTGGGGACATTTTCTTAATTCTCGAGTTCATGAATCTAGATTCCCTTGGGCCTTAGACAGGGTTGGGTGCAACTCGTCTGGGTTTCCTGGATGAAGGAAACATAAGTACTGTATGTTGGAGCCACTGAAAGCCCGCTGAAGTCGGCGGGAATGATGGAAAAGCTTTGGAACAGGTCTGTGGTGGAGCAGACGGGAGATGCAGGGCAGTGATAGATGACGGAGTGTAGAGCCTTTCATCCCAGAGTCACTAGGACAATGAGGGTAACCCAGGCTGGTGAGTGGACGACATGCGTGGCTCTCTATCACAGTGGGCCGCAAGCTTGTCGTAACCAAGACAGTCTCCCGGGAGAGGGCAGTCTTACTCACTGCGCTCGTGTACCTAGAATTTGCAGGAGGTGCCGATTTCACCGTAGCAGCGCTGTGATTGGATGCAGAGGGAGCACGTGGCAACCAGCATGGGGAAAAAACGCTGTGCACAGAATCTGGCAACCTTGGGTGTCTGAATACATGTGGTCAAGGCATGCAAGGACACGTGGAGACAGGAACTTCACGTAGAACCTCAGTGGGTCACAAGTTGCTCACCACTGAGCTAGGGTAAGAGCAAATCCACTCCGGGTTGGTAGTAACCACAGATGGTGACCATCGGCTGGCTGTTTGGCCCATGTGGAATGAGTTGCGTGGGTCTCAACCCCCCTTCCTAGACAGCAAGTATCCAACGTTTGCAGCCAAATGTCCCTGCAGTTGTCGGGCCTAGTGGAGAGGCCAAATGTTCATTAGACCTTGGAGGCTATGCCTGTCCCTCCTCCCCTAAAGGCAGCTATCCAAGGCTACAGGTGGAGCACACTGGTAGAGGGGGGAAAGTTTGTGTAGATACTATCAGAGCTTCTCTTCTCTGTGTAGAGTAGGGTTGCTAGGTGTCTGGTTTTTGCCCAGACAGTAATTGCGTCTTCTGTCCGGTTAAAAAAAAAAACCCAACCCAGAAAATACTGGACATTTTTCACCTGCCACATCTGGCGGAGGTGTGGGGGCCTGAATTTAAAGGCGCAGTGACTTTTTTTTTTTTTTTTTTTTTCAACCAATTTTTTTTTCCCCTGCCATGTTCGGGATTTTTTGTGACGGTATCTGGCAACCCTAGCAGAGAGGCTTTCAGTCTCCAAGGCTGTTGGAGCCTTTTGCCAGCAATAAATCCACTCCAAAAATAAAGGGAAAGAGCTTTTTAAAAGAAACCCTGGTTTCCACGAGACACTGCTTATTTGACCTGTGGTTCTGAAGCTGCGGCCCAAATGAATGATTGGTTCAGGCTTGGGAAGGGGGTAAATTCCCCCAGGAAAGCATGATGTTGAAATATAGGCTGAGGTTATCAAAGAACCCTGAAGGAGGCCAGTGGGAATTAGGCACTGAACTCCTGTAGGCGTATGTGAAAACCTGGCCCTTAATCCCTGCCCTTTGGTGCCTCATGTGGCTTTCACCCAGGGCCAGTTTGCACCTCTGGGACTCTGACTGCAGATTCACCCTATGGCACTAAAAATAATGTAGCACTATTGAGAGCAAAGCTTCACTTCTTTCAGGGAGGGGAGGAGGGTGTTCAGTCTAACCCCCCACCTTCCTCTGCATGCTTCCTCCTCATTTGCCCTGAACCCTGCAGATGTGGTGCAAGTGTTTCCATTTGACTCTGGCCCATCCAGGTACCAAAATGACAAAGTTATTGTTAATTGGTTTATGACTATCACCACAGAAAGCAGGTGGCCTGTTTGGTCACGTCATGGAGGCTGAAGCTGGCCAGTCTTATCTGATGGGTGAAGGAAATCCTAGAAGCATCTTGCAAAGAACAACAGGAAATGACACCTGTGTGTTACGCATGAGGTTGGCTCTCAGGTGGCCGATTCAGCCTGTACAATTCAAGCCGGGGGTTCGTTTTAAGCTCTGCCCGTCTCTTGCGGTACCGTGCAAAGTACACAGGTCGCTGCTGAGTTAATGGTTTACAGAGGTGTTTACCTTTTAAATTAAATGTGACTGCCAATATCCGCCCATTTCCTATAGTGCGAACACCATACACAGACTTGTTCATTCACAAATCCTGCAGCCCTGATAGGAAATAGAATTAGCTACAGAAGCTTTGGGGGGGGGGGATTTGGAAGGATGAACTGAAATGAGCCTAAGAGGGACTTGGTTCTGTCCAGAATAAGAGGACTTTGTATGAAACAGACTGCTGGCTTGAGCCAAATGGGGTGTATTTGGGTTAAAATGTTCACCCCTCCATTCTCTGCCGATATTTGGTTTGTTTTCCTTTCATGCCGTGGAGGGGCTGGCGAGACACACCTGGCGACAGATGCTCACTCTTTAATTGGGTACCGCGCGGACCTTCTGTCTGTCCCTCGCTGGGCAAAGAGGGGCAGGGGAGCCGTCCGCATGGTGGTGCCTCTGCAGAGGGTGCCGGCTGTGTGTGCGTGTTCGTGATCTGGACATCAGTTAGCTAGGATGTGGACTTGAGACCCCCTGCCTGCGCAGTGCTGTTGTCGATACCACTGACTTTGGCCCATGTCGTCCTGAGCCAGATTTAGACCAGTGCCCTAGAGGTGAAAGACTTGTGTCTTATTACTAATGTCTTAGGCCAACCAGTCCCTCTGACGTAAACCTTCCAGTTGGCTTCCGGCAGGAAATAACCTCTCCAGTGCCAGAAGGGAGGGATGGATTAGATCCGTGCATTTTAGCTATAGAGACCTCATGCACTCCTCTCTCTCTCTCTCTCTCTCTCTCTCTCTCTCTTGCACCTCTCTCCCTGAGTACTAACTCGTTCCACTAGGTAACCTGCTAGCTCCGTAACTCCTCAGGATCTGTATTGCCAGGACACGCTGCCTAACTGGGAATGGATTTATCCATCGGCTGCTTTCTCTCCTGCCCCTGGAGGGTCCTCCGTGGATCAGACACAGCATTCCTGGCACATGTCACGTGGCCCGCTGCATGCCTTAGCTCCTTACATGCCTATCACTTGGCTCAAGGAAAAGCATTTGTGCTGTTTTCCTTTCTCATCCACTTATCCGAAAAGGGCAGGTGATGGGATGTCTCATTCGGAGGCACATCCTGCCCCCCCCCTCCAGGTCCAAATAGACACAAGCAGCACACCCATGTCAGGAATTGACAAAGACCTGAGATGAACAAAATGCTGCTTCTAGAGTCACCATTTCCATCCTCCCACATTTGATGTGATGTTACAGTAACAGTTGGGTGGAAATGTAGGGGATTGACCATGCTTGGGTAGGATGGGTCCCGATCTTATAAGGGGCAGCCCTCCTAAAAAGGGAATGATTAGAAGCAGAGCTTGATGTGATACCAACTCAGTATCCGCATCTGCAAAAAATGAGCTGCAGTTATCTGCATCCACCTCCGCGGATGCGGATACGCATATCTAGAGAGCGGGTCTACTTAGAAGGTGTTAAACGAGCCCAACTTGCAAAGATCACATTTGGACTGGGGCAATGCCAAAGCTGGAGGGTGATTGGATGCAAGGGGCCAGAGCAGCAATTACAGAGGGGTCTGTCTGTCTTTATCAAATGCTCCGTCCTTCTAATCTGCTCCTGTCCCCGCTGGGGCAGTTGGCAAGGGTGCGGCATGAGGGACAGCCTTGCAGCCCGGGAATGGTAACAGCTCTGTGCCCAGGTTACATGTCATCTTACAGTTCGTGTAAGGCCGCTCTTCTCTTACCCCTGCCACCTTCCGTGGTGGGGTCTGTCCCCGTGTCCACTTGGCATAGAACGGTTAGTGAACGTCTCTGAGTCAGCTGCGCTCGTGTGCCTGCCGCCTGTGTGGTCCGGTTGACTGGTGAGGAGATCGGGGGCGGCGGGGAGGAGGAGAGGGAGGTTACTGACCCTGTGACCCCTCCCTCAGCCTGGGGAAGTGCTGGGATAGCCTCCCTCAGTTCTGCCTTCTCCCTGTCTCTTCTCCATGCTTACTCCATCCCTGCCCCACTTTCCCCCCCAACCAATGCTGCCTGGGGGACTAGTGGGGCCGGCACCGGCAGAAGGGATCCGCTTCCCCCCACGCTCACCAGCTGCAGTGGGGGAAGCAGAGCAACACGGCCCCCGCTCGCTCTGCTATCCCGGCCGCATCGTTCCACTTCCCACGCGTGCGGTGGCCAGGGGAGCCGAGCGAGCGGGGGGCCATACTGCTCCACTTCCCCCGCTGTGGGGAGGGACCACTGCTGTGGGTGCCAGGTCTCCCCTCCCCCCGCGACTTCCCCCAGCTGCTGCCTGGCCCCTTGCCCCTGCCGGCCCCGGTGTTTGGGAGCATGTGCCCCCCAGGTGCCGGCCCTGAGCCTGGCGAATAGGCAACGGAGGTCGACGTGAGGAGTGTTTGCCTTTCTCCTCTAGTGCGGCTGAGCCCTCTTGCAGGAAGAGCCCAGCAAACCGACCACGTGGAGGCGATTTTGTAACTTGTTTCCACCAGGGCGGAGGGTGGGCTGAATGTGGCTCTTGAGAAAGGTTCTGTTTGAGGAAGGAAATAGACCGGGGTGGGGGTGGGGAGGATGTAGAAGCCCAGCCAGGGGATGTCCGTACTGGTGGTTATGGCTGACACACAAAGCTCTGGTCGCCTGTCGTGTTGCATGGTATGCACAGGGCACGAGTGCTCCTCCTGGCATTCCTCAGAGCCAGGCTTTCGTTGCCGCAAGGTCTTGTAGCGCCCCCCCAACGCGCGCACCCTCCCAATAACGTGTCAGCTGCTCTTGTTCTCCTCATGGCTCTATAAATAACCAGCTGACACAAGTGGCTGCTTATAGCCCTTCCGTCTCCCTCTATGTCGCCCCACCCCCGGCTGCACCCCCCCCTCTCCGGGGGGTTTCATTCGTGCTGCTCTGTGTTCTCGTTTCCCTCTGGCTGCCGGGTGCTCCCCGGCTTTGAACCATTTCTCTGGAAAAGTTTGACCTTGCCCCCCCGCCCCTACTTTTGCTTTCCTGCCACTTCTGAAGCTCCAGGGGTTGCCTTGCTCGGGAGCAGCCCTGGGTCAGCCTGCAGGGCTAGGCCTCAGCACATAACAGCGGCCAGACTGGGTCAGATCAAAGGTCCATCCAGCCGAGTGTCCTGTCTGCCGACAGTGGCCAATGCCAGGCGCCCCAGAGGGAGGGGATACAACAGGGAATCCTCACGTGATCCCTCCCCTGTCACCCACCTCCAGACAAACAGAGGCTAGGGACACCATTCCTACCCATCCTGGCTAATAGTCATTGATGGACCTAACCTCCATGAATCTATTTAGCTTTTGTTTGAACCCTGATAAAGTTCTAGCCTTCACCACATCCTTTGGCAAGGAGTTCCACAGGTTGACTGTGCGCTGGGTGAAGAAAAACTTCCTTTTATTTGTCTATCCATGTGTGGATAAGTGTTATATGGGGGAGTGCATCAGTCTGTGCTTGTGTTGAGATGTGATGGGGGCTTTCCTCATGGATCTCAGTCAGGGCAAACTCTGCTTGCCCTTGTCCAGTGGTGCTGGGGGTGCTGAGCTGTGTCCTGCCTTACACTTGCAGCCACCCCTCGCTGCCCCAGGCTGGGGTTATGCCTAAGGTCGCCAACTCTCCCACACCAGAAGGCCCAGACACCACTGCAGCAAATGGCAGCCGGTCCGGGAGAGGTGGCAACTCGGCCACAGGTGGAGTCTGCCGCGGAGCCCTGAGGCAGCAGTGGGACCCCGAGTGGCAGCAGAGCCTCCAGGGCTGGTGGCTTGGACCATGGGACGGGTGGGGATCCTGGAGGGGGGATGCCAAAGCCGATAGGGCTGGCAAGACCCCAGAGACCAGGACCTGAGGCTGCAGAGTCAGCCCCAGGCGCAGGGAAGGTGGGTAAAAAATCGGATGGTGCTGCAGCACTTACTACCCATGGCTATGCCCTGGTCTCCACCTAGGAATCGGTGTCACTGCAGTTATACCAATTGCTGACTGTCCAAGGTACAGGGAAGGCTTTACCTTCCCAGTGCTGACTGCCCTCTCCTTGCCTCTGTGGTCAGTGAGTAGCTTGTGTGCTGAAAGTGTTTGTCACCTCGGCTGCGCGGTGCGATGGTCAAAGCCGCCGCCGTGAGCCATTTGGGCTCAACGGACTCGGAAGGGCTCTACGCGTAGGCCTCAGAACATACCTTAATGTTGGTACAATTGCTAGAGGGATCTTCTATTTGGTCACAAAGGGGCATTAATTCTGGGGCACCTGGCATTGGCCGCTGTCGTCAGACAGGATACTGGGCTGGATAGACCTTTGGTCTGACCCGGTATGGCCGTTCTTATGTTCTTATCCCAATAATAATTCTATGCAACTCTCACTAGTAGCTGCGCTTTTTGTCCTTAGATCTCCAAGCACTTTCAATTGAAGGGAAAGTATCACTATACCAGTCTTACGGGGGGGAGCTGAGGCAGTGACTTACCCATCAAATGTAAAAATAGGTGCAAAGAAATTGCCTTCTCTTTCATGTAATATAATCAGCGGAATTCAGTGCCACATGGTATTATTGAGACTAGTAACTTCGCTAAGGCAAACAGACTAGGCCATTTTGAGTAGGAACAGGAGAGGCTACAGAAAAAGGGCCACTGTCCCTTAGCATCCTCTTTTCTCCAGCCAGGGCCACATAGCAAGCTCAGGTCTGTCCGTCCGTACCTTGGCTAGTAGTAGGATTGTGTTATGGTGTCAGGCTGGGTTCAGACCTTCCTTCGAAGCAGCCACCTGTTGTTCTTTGCTGTTGGAGCCAGATGCTGTGTTGTTTTAATCTCCTAGTGATGCTGTGTTCTCTGAAGTCAGCAGCTATTTGTGTGCACTGAGGGGACTCTCCCATATATAATAAAAGCAAAGAACTCGACAGATGCAGTGGGAGGCTTCCTTCCTGTGACTGGGGAAAATCCAGGAGTGGTCACTGGGTTTCTTTGACGCCGCAAAAATTGCTTTGTTTGCATGATCAGGGCACTCGCTCACCTGCTTCGCTGCTGGTTTGCATTGGACATCAGACCAGGGTGGCTTGTTTGCAGCCAAACTAGCCTCATGAAAATCCGGGCAGAGAGATGGGCCTCCTTCCTCCTGGCTCAATTGCTGCGCAGAGCGGCCATGTGTATGGTGGCAGCGCCTGGTCGTCCACCGGGACCCTGTTGTGTGAGACACTGAACAGACGTAGAACAAAGAGATGGTCCCGGCACCACTTCCAGTGAGTGGGGACAGAAGTTGCTGTGGTTAGCTGGCTAGCTCAGTCTCTAACCCAGTTTAAAGGAACTTGTCTGTAGTATTCTCTCTGCCTTGGCCCGGAGTGAGCAGGGCGATGTATAGTGATTAATCGGCTGCATTGAACTCCACCTCTTCAGCTGTGTGTGTGTGTGTGTGTGTGTGTGTGGGAAGCTAAGGGATTTTCTAGGGTGACATGATTCCCAATTAATCCACATCTGGCTGGGGAATTCTCACCATTTAATGCCTCAAAGCATGGAGCAGTGACACCACAATCCAGCAACTTCTCTGCTCAGAATGCTTCTGATTTCTACACCTTGTGTGAGATGTTTAAAAGTCTCAGTGGGGTCAGCTCTGTTAGTCTGTAACTTTAAAAACAAGGACTAGTCCTGTGGCACCTTGGAAACTAACAAAAATAGATAGAATCGTGAGCTTTTGTGGGTAAAACCCGCTTCATCAGAGGAGTTGGCGTGGAAATAGCAGAAACCAAGAGATCTATAATCACATAAGAAGTACCTGTCAATTGTAGGGTCCATGTGAATGAGGCTAATTAAGTGTGCTGGATGTGTCCCATGCATAGCTTTTGATGTGCGGATGTTAAAAGAAGGAGGAATTGGCTTTGTAATGCACCAACCAGCTAATGTCTTTATTCTAGCCCAGGGTAACAGTGTCAAACTTGTAGATGAATTCCAGTTCTGCAGTCTGTCTATCTCTCTCTCTCTCTCTCTCTCTCTCTAATTGGTTAGTGAACTTATTTCGCAGAAGAATGGCTACTTTGAAATCCATGATTGAGTGCCCAGGCAGGTTAAAATGTTCCCCAACAGGTATCTGTGTGCTACCATTTTTTATGTCTGATTGGTGTCCATTTATCCTTTGTCGCGGAGACTGTCCGGTTTGGCCAATAGACATGGATGTTCATGTTATCAGGCAAAGTGCTAAGGGTGACAGTGTTTATTGGTCTCTCTTGGTCCGTACCAGGTGCATCGTGTTGCTGGAGCATGGCTCAGTGAATTGCTAAAATAACAACAGTGCATGTTGGCTCCGAGTGCCCTGACTTCAATGCTGTAGGCTGCAAAAGCTGTGTCCTTTCCTGCCTGCTTTATCCCTCTATCTCAGGGAGCATCCCAACAGTAACACTATTGGCTCTTTTCCAAATAGTATCCTCAGTGAGAGTCCTTCATCCGGGCTGGTGCTTGGCCAGGAAGATGGTGGCAGTGATGGGAGAGTTGTCTGGTTACATTTCTATAACCCCTCTTATCCCAGAGGTCCTTGAAGTATTTTCACGGATGTTCCGTACAGAGCTGTCGCCTCTGCTTGGGTGGAAATGGAATATGCTTTGGTGCTTATCCTGGAGGGATTTTTAGGGCTGGAAAGGAAGGGCAGTAACTTGCCCAGTGGGAATTGCATACAGATGATGGGTTGGCAGGGAATAGTTGCTGGAGTTGGTGTATGTGAACCCGGATGTGTCTCAAACTGGATTCTTAAAGTCACGTGTTGTTGATAGGATTGGGGGCAAGCAGCGTTCCCTGTAAGTTGTGCACTTGGGCAGCCACCCGGATGATTAGCAGTGTGCCCACAGCTGGCAGCATGTGTTTCTACTGTGGTGCACGCCTCCGTGCACATGGCAAAATGTATTCTGCACCTACATGGGGAAACAAATAGAGGGAGCATTGCTTGGGAGTCCTGTTGGATCATTCTGTTCTTGGTCCTTGCTGCGGGTATTGTGCCATCTCTTGGCTTATGTGCCGTCCTAGATGTCGGAAAACCACTAGGCGGCCGTGCACCTCAAACCCACTGCTCGCTTGGGGCGGATTCTGCCACTCTCCTTATTCTGATTAGTACTGCACATCCCACTGAAATTGGAGGGGCTGTCTGTGAATGAAGTGAGAAACTGTGGCAGCGTCTTGGCTTTATAATGAGGCTATGAACGTAAGTCTACCAGCTCTCAGGCTGGAGTGCAAAGCCCTGTATTATACCAGGGGTATCTATATATGGGGTTTGCACTGCGATCACTCGGATGTAACCAGAGCAGCGTAGCCTCACCAGTTCCGATATCTCCAGTTCACGGGTGTGTTTAACCTTCCCTGCTCCCCCAGCCTTCTTTTTTTTTTCTTCCTCCCAAGCCTTGCTCTCTCAGAGCGCTGCAGCAAAGCCCACCACCTCTTGGGAAGAACAGGAGAAACCACGGTCAGTAGACTTTTACGCAGTCAGAATGAGATGAGCCAGAGCCAAACCCCTGGGGCAGAAGAGTCCGGAATGGTTTGATCAGAAGCTTTTGATTCCTACAAAACCGTAATCCCCTCTCATGCCCCCTCCCGGCCCCCGTGTTCTTTGTCTGTCACTGTGAAACAGTGAGTCATTGGAGACTATTAATGCTGCCTCCTTGTTGCCCTTTACCTGATTTGATCTATTCATTTGGTTTCCCCGTCCCTCCCTCCCCACCCCTCCTTCCAGGCACTACTTCTCCCCCTCGCTCGCTGCTCCCTCTGATGACGTGGCACGTTGTGGCCTTGCTGGCTGAGGTGCTTTTCTCCTGCGTCTCAGGGACGCGCGCTTGATTACCTGCTTGAGGCGCACTTTATTTTTAGCAAGGTTGGGAAAATAAAAATGTGCTGGGAATATTGGGCGCCCTTGGGAGGCAGGGCTGGGTTTGGTGTTTCTTTGTGGTGTTTTATCAGTGACGCAAAGGCAGCTGGGCAGAAGTGATGTGTTGTTTACACACCGTGTCCGTGCTCAGGCCCAGGTTTGCCCTCCTGGGAGGGGGAATGAAGGCCTCTGGCAGGTGGCCCCCATTGAAGCTCAGGCTTTCTCGCGCGCGGTCGGCCTTTGTGCTTCTGGAGAGGGCTTTTGTTCCCCTCTGAAAGGACCGAAGAGCTGCCGCATCTGTCATTCTCGGGAAAGCGGCTGTTTGGGGGTGAGAATAAATACTCGGCAGATGCCTTGCTTGGCCGGGGGATCGCAGAGACGCGCCGCGTCCCACCTGCATCGAAGGGAAGGGCCGGCTCGCGTTTTCCGGCATGGCAGCTGCTGGCTGCACACAGCAGGGCGAAGAGGAGAGCAGCCCTGATGGATGTACTGGAGAGAAGAGGCTCCTCTCTTGCCTTGGCCCAGTGTAAATGCACTGAAGCAGGCTCTGGCGCTGCCAAGTAGTGGGAAGACGTAAGAGTTGTTGGGAGGCAGTGTCCATATAATCACTTGCGTTTGCCTTCCTTCCAGATGGGTGCTTTATTTTTTATGATGGGAGTGCTGAGTGGCCCCGGCTGGAATCTGGGCTCCAGGGGAGCCATCCCTGTGCCTTGTGTACAGTCTAAACAGACAAAGAATGGAAGGGGGGGAACAGAGGAATGAGGAGAACAAAGTGGCTTGCTTGAGGTCAGCCAGCCAGTCGGTAGCAAAGCTGGGAATAGAATCCCAGTCTCCTGATTCCCAGGGCGACACCCTATCCATTAGTCCACGCTGCCTCCTAGGCAGGTGCAGCAAGTGGGGTGGTGGCTGGCCTTGCTTTCCCGTAAGTAAGGGAATCTCACCATGCAGGGAAGCCAGCACCCTATGGCGTGTGTGTGTGTGTGAGTGTGGGGCGTTCCTTACTAACACGGTAGGTGTAAGTAGCACTTCAGCCGCCATGCGAAGGGAGGCAGAGTTGTCTTGAGTGGAACGTGGCACTAAACATCAGGAAATCTGGGTTCTGCAATGAACCCACCCAAATTTGCACATGCCGAGTTAGTGGTAGCGTTCCTTTGCCTCTGTCTCCATCAGTAAAATGGGGATGCACTTGGACCTCTTTAATCTGGCAACCCGGATGCCCGGATTAAAAACTTTGCTGGGCCAGGGAGGACGAGGGGGGATGGGAGTGGGGCACTTACCTAGCTCTGTGTGTTCTCCACCACTCCCAGGTATCACCCCTCCCCCCCACGCCACTGTGGGAGCAGCAGGGAAAAGCCACCGGCAGAGCATGTCGCTGGGCTGCTGTTCCCCCAGCTGGGGGAGGGGAAGAGGGGAGTGCAAAGCCTTTTTCCTCCTCCCCACTGCCAGGCTCTGTATCACGGGTGTTCCTGAATTAGGGGCACCAGAGTATGGAGGTTACAGTATATTTACTGACCGGCTTTACTCACAAGATGAGTTGATCTGGATAGACTCTAAATAGAGCATCTTATTGCATAGACTAGTATTGCCCTTGTGTGACTCCTTACTAGTAACTCCTTACTAGCTTGTTGAGCATCTCTGTCCGTTTTAAGGCTCAAGACTTTTAAATTCCCAGTTGTATGCAAATGTGGCTCTGAATGTACGTCCAGGGCACTGGAAAGCGCAGAGACAGAGTATTTTATACCGAGCTCAAGCATATTCCCCACTTCAGTGCCCTTGGGTCCATCCAACGTCTTAAACCAGTTTATCTGTGGCCCTACACTGTCTCCAGCCTTTGCAAGGTACCAGAAGATTGTGCAGCCGTTGTGACTAAGGGCCGTGTCAAGTAATCATTCAGTTCCCCTGATGGGGGCTTCCTTACGAAAACTTGCTCATGCAGCAGCTGCGTTTCTCTTTGTCAATGCTGAGTTGCCCTTCTCTTCTGTCTTGTTGAGAAATGATCTGCTGGCTCTGTTTTGAGGGGACAGGGCGCAAGGTGTTAACTGTATGAAATTGTGGTCCGTGTCTGGAGCTCTCTGGAGCGGTATTGCTGTAAAACGTAGAACCACAAACCCTGCTTGCATTATGCAATCAGAGGGGCTGGATGTTTTTAAATAACGGAATAGAGATCTCCAGCATTCCTAGCTCTTGGACAGTGGATGATACAGGATGCCCTGGAGAAAGGTCCAAGAAACTCCACCTTGGACAGTAGTTGAATCACTTCCTTGCACAGATCAATTCTAGAGTGGGTACAAAATACCAGCTTGTGACTTCTCAGTTTCATGGAGGATCTCTTTATTCTTGGATTATATGGGAAGGTGAGTAGTAGCATCCCAATTAGCTCTGTCCCATTCATTATCTTGCATAATTCTGTCACGTCCCCTTGGATTCATCTTCTTACCAAACAGTCCCATTCTTTTCAATCTCTTCTCTCATGGAGATCTCACTGTGCTTCTAATCACTTCATATATTATTATTAATATAGATATTTCTCATAGAGCTGGAAGGGATCTTGAGAGGTCATGGAGTCCAGTCCCCTGCCCTCATGGCAGGACCAAGTACCATCCCTGACAGATTTGCCCCAGATCCCTAAACGGCCCCCTCAGGGACTGAACTCACAACCCCAGGTTTAGCAGGCCCATGCTCAAACCACTGAGCTATCGCTCCCTACCCTGTCTGTTGCTACACCCTTGGGAGAAAGACACCAAAGCTGAACAATGTTCCACGTAAGGACGTACCTCCTATTTAAATATTAGTCACATTACAGTGGGGGCTGGGGAGAGTTTGGCCACACACTTTACATTTCTTGTACTAATACACCAGGGAGAGAGAGAAGGTAGGCAGAAAAACAGAGGCGCCCAGAGCTGAAATGACCACAGGTCAGTGGCAGAGCCGGTAATAGGACCAAGATGACCAGCTGCCCAGTCAAACACACACACCGAATCAGCATGCCAGCATGCTAGAGTGGGATTAGCATGTTCTTGATCCCTATTTCCTTATGTAAGATAGCATTTTAGGGTTGCACACAGAGATGGTGTCCATTGGTCTGTCTATACACAGTGACACCCAAGCCTCTCTCCGGAGTTGTTTCAATTAATTTGGAAACCAAGAACGTGGCTAAGTGATTCAAATTATTCCTTGCAATGTGTCACTTAGCATTGGTTGACACATGTATTGTCATGCTGCCCTTTCACCTAGTTGCATATATATTTAGGGCTTGTCTGCCCTTGAAAATTAATTTAGTTTAAGAGTAGCCTATGAATGAGCTATTCCTGAATAACCCTGCGTGTGGATTCTCTCAGGCTACATCTCCACTTACCAGAGGATCGACCCTCTTGCAGTTGAGTTTCTGGGGTTCGATTTAGCGGGGTTCGATTTAGCGGGTCTAGTGAAGACCCACTAAATTGAATGCTGAGGCTGCCCCTGTAGGTGCCGGTACTTCTTGCTGTTGCGAGGAGTAAGAGAAGTTGATGGGAGCATTTCTCCCGTCGACCTCCTGCTGTGGAGACGGCGCCAAACTCGGCTTAAGGTATGACCTCCCCTCTCGCTCATCAGTGTAGACCTGGCCTTATTCCAGAATAAGAGTGCCTCATTCCCGCAGGCAGTAATCCAATACATGAGCCCTTTGATGCCCCTGAAATTCCTCAGAGTCTTTTGAACCTTTCACTGACTTAAATAACTTATCAGCGAAGTTTGGCCATTTTGCTGTTTACCTTTGGTACAAAACAAATTAATATAGAGTGTAGGGATGATAGCGTGTAGTCATTTACACGATTGACCGATAAGCCTGGGTTTTCGGTTAACTTTAACGATTACATGCATCCCTCCCTTTGCTGCCTCTGCATCAGAGGCAGCAAGGGTTTAGGGGGGAGACAGGAGCTGGTGCCCATGGGGAGCCGGCTTTTAAGCTGCTGCCCCCTGAGCCTGCCACCTTTGAAGAACTATGTGCTGCTGCCTCTGATAGAGGCACCAATGTGGGAAGGGGTGGGAGGGTAGGTGGGAGCTGGTACACACGGAGCCGCCTTCCCCCCACGCTGCTGCCTCTTTATCCGAGGCAGCAAGGAGAGGCAGGCAGGAGCTGGGAAAGCCAGCTTAAAAGCCAGCTCTCCACAAGTACAAGCTCCCATCTGCCCCCCTGCATGTAAACATGTAACCGCTAAACATTACAGTGGTTACGCGTTGACACAATTACACGTTAGTTAACATCCTCTAATAAAGCGTGACCTTTTCTTTGAAGCAACCCCACAGTGAGGAAATTGCTGACTCACCAAACTGGGTCTTGCCTCATTCACAGTCTGTGAAAACTCTGAGGAGTTACAGGTTCCTTCTCGGATTTCTCAAAACTAAACGTGCCCTGTTTTTTGGGTTTTTTTTTTTAACCTTCCCTCATAGGTCACATTTTCTAAGCCTTCTGTCATTGTTGTAGCTCTCCTCTGGACTCTCTTCAGTTTATCCACATCAAAATTGTGCTGCTCAAAACTGGAAGCCACCTTGTAGCTTTGGCCTCACCAGCACTGAGTAGAGCAATACAGTTACCACCCATGCGTTACATGCCACAGACCTGTTCATATTTACCCTTTTTGCAGTTGCATCACCCTGAATCCTTTTCCTGTGGTTTTGTAATCTTGTAAGTTAATATCAATATTTATTTCCAAGTGCTTTAAAATGTGCATCACTGTTTAATTTTCAGTTGTGGAAAATTGAGGGGTCAAAACTAAACTTTTGACTTTTTAACTGTATAGGTCACATTTTCTAAGACTTTTGTCACTGTTATAGCCTTCCTCTGGGAGTTATTCATAAGGGTCAGACAACTGTTGTTTGATGATAGTAGATGCTGAGATTAAAAAAGTCAAAGCTTTGTAACTGTTAGAATGCACATTTTCGACATCACATGTCGAAATATACAAAGTAAATATCTTCAAGTCAGACTCTCCACTCCACTTTGCAAATCATGAATGAAGATATTGAGTGATACCAGATCCATAACTGGCACCTGCAGAACCCTTCTAGATATACCCTCCCAGTTTGACAGTGAACAAGCGATCGCTACTCTTTGAGTACAGTCTTTCACCCAGTTTTGTACCCATTTCCTTGTAAGTCCATCTAGACCAGTGATACTCAGGTGGAGGCTTGGGAACCACAAATGGCTCTTAAATGCATCTCCTGCAGCTCTTTGTAGCACATTATGTTAAAACACTGTAGGACTGAATTATGTACCAGTCTGTTATTAAACAATCATTATGCTCTTGCTGTGTTATTAACTGATTATAGCATACTTGGTCAGTCATTTTGCTGTGAGAATATTATATATAAAAGACTAAACGAAACAATGAATTCGCAATATTGTGGCTCTTTTGCATAATGTTGGCTAATTTGGTTCCTGAACCACTGTGTTCTGAGCATTGGTGATCTAGACCGTTTTGCTTATGAGAGTGTCACGTGAGAAATGTATCTCAAGCCTTTCTAAAAGCAAGATACATCATGCCTACGACTAGGGATGTAATAGTGTAGTCGATTAACCGTTAAGCAAAAGCTTATAGGTTAATGCTATAAACTACACGCATTCCCCCGACAGTAAATTTTTTAGCAGGCTGGCCAGCAGCCCTGCTAAGTCCTGGCTTGCACTGGGTCTGGGACCTGCCCCTGCTGCGGCTCTGCATTTAAAGTGTATTAGGAGCCAGGCAGGCAGGCAGCCTGGCTCAATTCCAACTTGCACCAGGTCTGGGAGCTCAGGCCACCCCCCCACCTTGGACAGGGGCTGCTGCTACCCCACACTGTTGCCTCTGTATCAGAGGCAGCAGCACAGGGCAACAGGCAGCTAGTCTGTGAGGGGAACTGGTTTTTAAACGGGCTCCCCTTGCAGACCAGCTCCCACCTGGCACCTGTGTCAGAGGCAGCAGTGTGGAGTGGCAGGGGACTCCTCAGGAGTGGGGCCGGAGCACACTGGCTGCCGGTCTCACCCTGGGGACTATAGAATAGTCAAGTAACCTATAAGAATTCATGAGGTTAATCGACTATTCAATTAACGGATATTTAACATCCCTATCAATGACTCCTCCCCTCTCCCCATCCAATTTGCCAGTAATGCTGTCCAAGAAGGAAATTAGGTTTGGTTGGCATGATTTGTTCTTGATAAATCCATGTTGGCTATTATCTTCTAGGACAATACGAACTGGTAGTTTAATTTATTCCAGTATCTTTCCAGATATCAAAGTTAGGCTGACTGGTCTATAATTCTCCATGTTCTCTTTGTCCCCCCTTTTAAAGATAGGTCCTTCTGTTCCCTGGCATGCCACCTGACTTCTCAACAATAATTGCGAATGGTTCAGAAAGGCTTCAGCGCGTTTCTTACATAACTTGAATACCTTTAACTTATCTAAATCTACTTGAACCTGTTCTTTTCCTGCTGTGGCTTGAGTTCCTGTCCTCCTTGTTGTGAATTGTGTTGATTGTTTCCTTTCAGTGAAGACTGAAGCAAAATAGGCATTAAACACTTCAGTCGTGATGTCTGTTATTAGCTCTCCTTACCTCTGAGTAGAGGACCTACACTTTCCTTTGTCTTTCCTTGCTTCTAATCCATCTAAAGGTTCTCTTGTTACTGCCTTTTATATTCCTTATTTATTATGTGTAACTGCTTTTGTACCTTAGCCTTCCTGATTTTTGTCCCCCACATGCTGCTGTTCTTTTGTACTCATGCTTTGCAGTCTGTCCATGTTTCCTCTTTATGTAGGGATTCTTTTTGATTTTCAGGTCACTACAGAACTTCCGATGGAGCCATATTGACCTCTTATTGATATTCCTGGCTGTCCTTCACATTGTGATAGTTTGCCATTTGCCATTGTACCTTTAATATTATCTTCTGAGAATACTGCCAACTCTCCTGAATGCCTTTCTCTCTCAGATTGTTCTGCCTTTGGGGCCTGCCTTACCCATTCTCTGACGCTGTTAATCTACTTTTTTTATTTCTCTTTGCTTTACTATGCCTCTTTTACTTCTTCCTTTCCGTAGAATCATGAACTCTGTTTTTATGACCACTTTCACCCAAATTGCCTTCCATCTCAAGATTTACAACCAATTCCTCTCTATTGGTCAGAATCAAGTCTAAAATGGCTGTTGCCACAATTACTTTGTAAACTTTCTGGAACAAAATGTTGTCTCCAATACAGTCCAAATACTTATCTTGAGATGGGCCATATGACAGTCTCCCATTACTACCAGTGCTTGTGTTTTGGCTATTTTTGTTATTTGTTCTAGAAATGTCTCCTCTACCTCCTTCCCTGATATGTTGATATACAGTAGACCCTTACCGTGACATCCCGCATTATACTGGCTTGCCTCTCACCGCCATTGGAACTTAGACCATATAGATAAATTCTTCATGTATGATGCAACATGTTCTTCCTTTTTTTTTTTTTTTTTTTAATTCTTGCCTTTCCTGAACAAGCCATACCTGTTGTTGTTGTTGTTGTTAATTTATTTAATTACTTTCCGATGAGATTTATCTTTCCAAGTATCTCTTATACCAGTCAGGTCGTAATTTAGCTTATGTACTAATATTTCCAGTTCTTTCTGGAATATCACGTGATAACTGTGCGTATTTAAGCCATCCTTGCTTAGCTGTCAAGAACATGCCTAAGTTTAAATGCACGAGTAGGCCCACTGACTTCAGAAACTTCATATGCTTCTGTGTTTGCTAGATCAGGTCAGAGCACCTACCCTCCTCCATTTGAGTAGAGCAGGACCTAGATCTAAACCCAGTTTTCCAAATGTGGACATGCTAGAACTTTATGGAGAAGCCCTCTGTCTTCCAGCCTGTGCAATATAATGCTGCATATGCATCTAGGGTTGCCAGATGGTCCCCCCCCCAAAATACCAGACACACGGTATTTTGGTCAAGCAAAAAAAAAAAAAAGGAGCGTGGGATAATAAGTACTGCCACTCCCCCTGCCCCCCTCGCTTCTGATGCGCCCAGAGCGGCGATCGTGGCCCCGCCTCCCATCTGGGACTCCCATGCTGAGAGGCGGGGCTGTGATCAGCGCTGGGAGCCTGGGAGTCCCAGCTGGGAGGCAGGGCCGCAATCGGCGCTGGGAGCCTGTGATTGCGTAGAAGCCTGGTGGAGGCAGGGGAGTCCCAGCCATTCCCTCCGCCCCCACCAGGCTTCTGCGCAATCACAGGTTCCTAGCGCTGATTGTGGCCCCGCCTTCCAGCCACTCCCTCCGCCCCCCCGCCAGGCTTCTATCCAGTGCGCAGCCGGAAAAATCAGAGAATACTGGACATTGCACGTGTCCGGTATTTTCTGATTTTTTTACTGGACAAAGAGCGCAAGTACCGGACGGTCCGGTAGAATACCGGACACCTGGCAACCGTATATGCATCCCCAAATCCCACAAGTCTATATTTTTGTGTGCCTCTCTCTCCCACAGAATACCTTCACTTCAAAACATTCTACCTCAGGTGAATGTGCTTAGTTTCCCCCTCTCTCTCGCCTTCATTTCCTGCCTCTATTTGTAATGCCTCTTGGGTACTCTTTGTGCATTTTTTTTTCACAATCCTCCCTGAGATTCATATCTCTTGGGTGAGTTTCATTAGTGTCCAGTTAGCTCTCTCTTCTGCATCCTTAATGAAGAAGTCACACATCACATACGTCCATTTGGCTCCTTGCTAGATTCCTTTCTCCCCATCCCTGTCCCTACAACTCAGTCAGAGCCGGTCTTAAGGGCGGGTGAACTGGGCGGTTCCCCAGGGCCAGCATTTTCAAGTGGCCGCCGACAGAGCCGGTCTTAGGGGCAGGCTGCGACTGCGTTTCGGCCCGACCTCCCGAATTCTCCCCCCAGGTTTCCCTGGTTACTCCCCGAGACAAATTTTGCTCAACAAATTTCCCGGTGGGTTTTTTTTTTTGCTTGACAAGTTTTTGTCTGTTTTTTTGAAACCTTCTGGCAACCCTATGGGTGAGCGGGGTGGTCGCCTGGGGCCACCAATTGGTTAGAATCGGCCCTGAACTCAGTGTGCTGCCATTCGTTGTTGGTCCCCATTTGCTTGCAGTCTGTCAGCCACTCTGGACCTTGCATAGCAGCCCTCAGATAATACCCAAATTATTTGCATATGCATCTTGATTATCATGATGGGAAATCTCTTTGATTTTCTCGCTTGGCTGATTCCTCAGCAAAAGAACAAACAGTCTGCAGTTCTCACATTAGATAAACCTTAGGCTCTGGATTAGCTAACAGGTAGAAGAACAGACTGCCTTGCCTTTGCTAAGGGTTTGCCACTTGTTAATTAGCATGAAGTAAGATCACAGCTTTTTCCCCCCTAGTATGGTCATGTTCTGAGGGAAGCTCTTTCTTTCTCCCTCCTTGCTCTCCAGGCAGAAGGGACAGTGCAAGTCTCTCTGGTTCCCTCTCACAGAGGGGTTCTTACTCCTCATTTTCCTACAGAAGCTAGAATTAAGCACATGTGCTGCTCCCCGGGACAAGAGGTGGATCATCTGTATTGGGTGGTCGGCGTTGTGGAGACAATGGGGCATCTAAGATTCAGCAGGAAGCAAGGTAGTAAATCAGAGGCTTGTTCTGTCCACAGATTGGACAGAGTCTATGTCTCAGCTGCCGTTGCTGTGAATGGAAGGTGTTAAATCCACAGAAATGAGGGAGGTCTTAAAGTGTCCGGAATGTGACTAGCATTTCCCCCTCACACACACATCAACACCTCTCATTGTACCAGCCTTCATGGCTGCCTGCCCCTTAAACTGCATTTGTCCTGTGGCCTCGAACGCAACCAGAAATCTTCCCCTCAGCTATCAACATCTTCACAACGAAATTATAGCTGCGAGTGGAATTTCACTTGTATAACTCTCTCCAGTCAGGGTTTCTTCATTCCCACATGTGTGCATAAAGCAGACCTTCGAACAGATTACCCTTTTGCTTGGCTGGCCAGCGTCCCTGGGCCAATCGGGTGGGATCGGTGTACCCTGTCAGTGGATTGCCGTGAAAGAGGTGCGGGGGAGAGAATTCTGGAGTGCCAAAGTTGGTGGAATTGGTGGAAACTTGCTGGGTGAGTCCCGGAATGATTCATGGCATGAGGAGGAGGTGAGACTGAGTCAGTGCAGTGGTGTCTGAGAACATGCACTTAATTTCCCAATACTGTTGTGTATAATCCCAGCTGCCTGTCTTCACCAGTATCCCTCCCGTCTGCCTACATCACAGTGCAGAGAATGGAGCGGGCTTCAGTCTCTGCGCGACATGCTCTGTACAGGTCAGGGACAGATGGGATTTGTGCTGTTCTTGTAGGGATGCTGGCTTTTAAGAACTTTACCGGAGTCTGGCTGTCTGGTAAGTGCTGAGCTAGTGCAGGAAACAACTCCTAGGATTCTATGGCATCCAGACTCCTAGAACTGGAAGGGACCTCGAGAGGTCATCTAGTCCAGTCCCCAACCCCCATAGGCAATTAACCTCCCATGTTCATAGCTGGGAGTGGGTAGAGGTGGGGGGAGAGGGGCTGGTATTTTTGTGTCACAGCCATGTGGGCAGACCTAGCTAACATTGCTGTTCTGTGAAGTGCAGGAAGGACTGTGACTGTGTTATGGGCGGTAAGAGATGCGGGAGGCACACGGGCAGGAGCAGAGAGCTCTGTTGAGCACGCGAGAGGCCAGAGTGGCATGTGGAGAGGCCTGTATTTTGTCTAGCAGCAGCCTGGCCTATGACATTTTTCAGGGGAAAGGGATGCCCGTTTTCTAGCCAGCTCTAAGTTTGTGTGCTAAGGTACAACTCCAGACTAGACCCCTGCTGGAATCTTAGGCCAGGTCTACGCCAAACTGGAACATTGCCTTAAGATATGTAAATTAGACATTTAGGGATGTAATATTGTAGTAGGGATGTAATAGTGTAACAGATTAACCGATTAACCAATAAACAAAAGCTTATAGGTTAATGCTGTAGACTGCATGCCTCTCCTCCCTCCCGTCTTTGCCAGTAAATTTTTTAGCAGGCTGGCCAGCCGCCCAACTCAGTCCTGGCTCATGCCAGGTCTGGGACCTATTCCTGCTGTGGCTCTGCATTTAAAGTATATTAGGAGCCAGGTGGGCAGGCAACCCGGCTCAGTTCCAGCTCACCCACTCTGGGAGCTCAGACCCACCCGCTAGCACCAGGTCTGGGAGCTCAAGCAACCCCCCCACCCTGGACAGGGGCTGCTGCCACCCCATGCTGTACAGCAGTGCAGGGTGACAGGCAGCTTGTCCGTGAGGGGAACTGGTTTTTAAACTGGCTCTCCTCATGGACCAGCTCCCGCCTGGCACCGCAGAGTGGCAGGGGGCTCCTTGGGAGTGGGGCCGAAGCACATTGGCTGCCAGTCTCATCCCTGGGGACTATAGATTAGTCAAGTAACTGATAAAAAATTCATGAGGTTAATCGACTATTCAATTAACTGATATTTAACATCCCTAATGTAAATAACATAGCTGGAATCGACTTACCTTGGGCTGAATTTCTCCAGCATCCCCACAGTGGGAGGTTGATGAAAGAAACTCTCCTGTCCACTTTCCTTACTCTTTGTGACTGTGAGGAGTACCAGGGTTGACAGAGGTGCCCTCAGCATTTGATTTAGCAGGTCCTTACTAGACCCGCTAAATCAAATACCGGAAGATCGATCTCCATAGCGATGATTCTCCATTTAGTATACACATGGCCTTAGCCTTTTTCTCCAGTCCTACTCATGGCCAGCCGAGGGGATGAACTGGAGCAACTGACAAAGTGTGATGTGTGGGCTTCTCCGCTACCTCTAATTAGATATTTGTGCCGTGAAACAGCTTCTTTTGGAATTACGGGAGCTGCAAGCTGTTGGCCCCTTAGGAAACCAGGCCCTGAAGCTCCCATGGCTGAGCAGCCTACTAACTAAATGTGGTTGGTAAGTCTGAGCTGTTCAGTGTGTGGTCTCGAAGCTCAGACAGTGGCGCTTATTTAAGTGTCCGGCATCTAGCTTGAGGATTTCAGTGAAGCTAGCAAGTATTTTAGCTTGGTGTGTAACTCATTTCTTTCATGCTGCCTAAATGGCTCCTTAGGGAACTAAACTGAGCCAATACACATAGTGCCAGCAAAAGCCATCTGCTTCATACTGTGGATGTGTGTGTGTGTGAGAGACAATGCCATAATACAGCAGGGGGAACCACTGCTTTTATGTGCCACCTAATGCTGCCAGAGGATGCACAGCTCCGTCCCCTATCTTTCACTCTTTCCTGAAGCACAGATGTTTTAATGGGAGGACATGGCTTAGTGGAGAAGGCCCTGGGTTGAGATTCTGGATTTGAGGGCCTAGTGCCCAGCTCTGCTACTGACTCCTCTCATGACGATGGACAAGTGACTTCAATTCTTTGCCTCGCATTTCCCCAATCTGTAAAATGGGGATAATGATACAGAGGGTGTGAGAATTCATGCCTTGGAGGCTACAGCAATAGGGTCATATACCTAGTTAGAAACCAGGAACAGTGTTCCCTGTAAGCCAGGGGTGGGCAATAATTTTTGACGGGGCCACTCCAAGATTTTGGAAAGTAGTCGAGGGCTGCACTCTTCCATTATATTAAGGGAGGAATTCCGGGGTCTGGAATGGAGGTTGGGTGCAGAAGGGAGCTTGGGGGAAGGGATTGGGGTCCAGGAGGGAGAATGGGGACTGGGAGGGAGTTTGGGTGAAGGAGGCAGTTGTGACACAGGGGAGGGGACTGGGATGCAGGTTTTGGGATGTGATCTAGGGTAGGAGATTGGGATGCAAGGTCTGGGAGGGTATGGGTGCAGGAGGGGCAGAAGGTTTGGGTATGTGGGGGGGGGCAGAGGGTTGGGGAAGAGTGGGGCTGAGGTGCCAGAGGCAGGCTCTGGTTGGGAAGCGCCTACCAGCAGAAACCTGAGGCAGACTGTCTGCTGCAGGCTGCTCACTGCTCCATGTGGCTCTGCTCTGGGCGTGAAAGGGAAGTGGAGGGGGGACAAGGAGGGAGGGAGAAGGCTTCCTACACTTCTCCTGCTCCCAGCAAAAATTCTCCTATTGGCCAGAAACTGAGAGATTGGCCAAGGGGAGCTCAGAGATTTTGCTGTAGGGCGGGAACAGCATGAGAAGTCTCCCTCCTCCCTCCCCAGCTGTCGGGAATGGAGAACAGCTGGCTTTTTAAAGTGTGAGCTGTTCTCTGCCTAAGGGTTCCGGTGAGGTGGCTGTGGGCTGGATCCGGTTGCTTGGCGGGCCGGATCCGGCCCACTGGCAGCCTCTTGCCCACCCTTGCTGTAAGCTGAACACTTGGGTGGTCACCCAGGAGAAATGTAAATGCCTCCCAGGTGATTAGCAGGACGCCCATAGCCGGCAGCATGTGTTCCTACCGGTGGTGCACATTCATGCATGTCTCGGTGCAGAGAAGAAAAATGTATTCCACACGTGGTTGGAAAACAATGGAACACGGACCAGGAACATAATTTTTAGGGAAAGGGTTAAATGGTGTAGGAACCTGTTTCCGAGATGAACATGACACGAGAATGTCTATACACAGGGTGACAATTTCAAGGCATTCATGTTTCACTGGGATGATGCCTTTTGCTAGATAAGCCTGTCCTGCTTTTAACCCACAGGCCAATCCTTTTAAAGAGCACATCTCTTGTCATCCTTGGCTGCTGCCTTTTTTCTACACTGCGGTCCAATCTTTCATTCCCCATCCATGTATCTGGCACAATTTTAGAATTCTCAACATAGCTGCATTTTTTTCTTCTTCTTTGAGCACTGCTGGGAAGGGATGCATCTGGTGAGGTGGGCTGAAAAAATTTGTAACATCTTCCCTACTCGCTGTGTTTAATTAGGAGCCTAATACGGGAAGCCCCTCGTGGAGTTGAAGCTCAGTTAGCACAAGGATTTCCCCACTTACATCTTTTGAGGCTGCTACTTAGCACAAACAATTCATCCTGGCCAACAGTTCTTTTGAGGCCAAACTCAATGGGGGTTCTTGCGGATCTCCTAATGTAGAACCAGTTTTGCTGAGGACGGGCTTCTGGGCTTGCTGTTCTTTAAACTAGCTATGGCCACCCCTGTTGACCAACCAGGAAGTCTGTCAAGCTCTCATCCCCATCTCTCTTCCCACCCCGGAGTGGAAAATGCCTCCAGAAATTATACAGGAGAGCAATTGCAATGAGAACTCTTGATGTGAGGGAATACGAGAGTCTCTTCCAAAGTTGCGCCTGTGTAATGGGTATAAGAAACTGAAATGATGGGCTTTGCTTAAAGAAGCTTTTGTAGTTTTCATGTATATTTCAGCAAACACCCATTTCTCTGTAGTGCTTTCTCTGTTCTTTCCTACTTTTTGTTTTTAAACCTTCAAAATATCGTGTGCACACAGAAGCATCTGCACGTTGCTAATCAGCCTCTTCCTCCTTCCCCTGGTTGACTGCTTCAATACGGCCACAATCCAGAGCTTTCCAAGGGAGTTTGCATCCCTGGTGTGACTAAACTGTAGTGAGGAACACCAGCTTTAGATGTCTCTGAGGGTATGTGGCAAAGTGACCAGCAAGATATTTGTATATCCATCCTTAGATGCTGTCTGCCAATGGTAGAAAAGAAAAAATAGAGTAAAAAAATGAGAGGATTGACCGGATGTTTGGATATTGGATAGTCACAGAGGCAATAGGTTGTAAGACTACTTGAAAACACAATTGATACTAAAGATGCCATAGTCCAATTGCATGTCTTTTCTCTATACTTCCTCTGCCTGCGTGGAAGTCCACATGGTTAGCTGAACGCTTTGATTAAAATTTTGGTTAGTCCACAGCATGATCTGACCGTCATTTTTAAAATGGAGCTTTAGAGGTCAATTTATCCTCAGAGCAAGAATGCGCTAATGTTTCTTGTGATTCAAAGCTGCCAATAACTGAACTTTGGGAACAGGAATGCTGTAAATCGGGTTTACTCCTTTTAACTCAACTGGGACATGGTGCATTTGGGGGAAGGATGGATCAGGGAAAATGAATAATCTGCTGAAAATAAATAAAAGAATGGGCCTTTCTAAATAGGGAAATTCCATACCTATCCTGAAATAAATCCCACCCTCATGAAGGAGAAAACGCCAGCTGTCCAGCACCTCCTTTAACAAATCAGTATTACTTAAAAAACTTAAAAACCAACCAATAGTTTAGCAGCACCGTAAAGACTAACAAAACATGTAGATGGTATCATGAATTTGCGTGGGTACAATCCACTGCTTCTTACTTAGGAACTCAGTTGTGTATGGTACCAGCCTTCCTCTTCTAGGTTTCCAGCAAAGGGCTTTCTCTAAACCATGATATTCATGAAGAATCTTAGAATCATAGAACACTAGAACTGGAAGGGACCCCGAGAGGACATCATGTCCAGTCCCCTGCCCTCATGGCAGGACTAAGCACCATCTATTCTAGATCATCCCCGATTGGGACCTTTTGTCTTTCTCAGATCATTGTGGCTGTACAATGATTGTGCATCAGTTTCCACTCTGCGCCACTGTCCTTGCCCTCTCTCAAGGGGACTCTTTCATAACTCCAGGATCCAATTACTGCACGTCATGCCTGACTTTCTGTTACAGCTTCAAGGTTGTTTGACAGTAACTTATATCAGAGTTTAGGGAAACTTACTGGTCTGGCTTTGTGCAGCTTGCTCAGAGCAGACGGGAGTGAATGCCCGTTCCAAATCCTTTTGCTAGCTTCAGAGGAACATTCCAGACTGGCATGTGATTGATTTGCATTGTCCAGGATGAATATTGTAAATGTCTGGCATGGAAGGTGCAGAAAGAGGGTCATGGGTTCTGTCCCTGGAATTCACCTACCTTGATAGCAAATGAACATCAAAGGCTACTCTGGATAGCTGGAGTGTTTACCTGTCTTCTTGCTAATACTGGAGACCCATAGCTGATTTGAAAGCTGTTAAGTCTTCCCCCGAAAACTTCCCCATCTGTGAACAAGAATATTTCCCTCTCTTTTGTGCCTCAGATGAAAGGCTCCCCGTAAGAGCCTCTGCCCCTCAAGCATTCTCTCCCTAAGACTCCTTGTGAAGTAGGCAGCGCCCACATTTTACAGATGACAAAACCAAGGGTGGGAGAGGCAAAGTGACTTATTTAAAGGTGAGGGTGGGTGTAGAAATCTGGAGCTCAGCTCCAAGGTGTGCGACCAGTGGATCACATAACTGCATCGCCGGATATCACAGGATAGAGAGGTAGTAGGTTTGTATCTTAGGGTACGTCTAGACTACAGGCTTTTGTTGACAGATACTGTTGACAAAGCTTCTGTCGACAAAGAGTGTCTAGACTACAGCCAGTTCTGTCGACAAAGCAGCTTGCTCGACATGAGAGTGTAGACGCAAAGGACAGTGTAGATGCAATAATGCCTTCTGTCAACAGAACTTTGTCGACAAAAGGTGTTATTCCTCGTAGAATGAGGTTTACCGCCGTCGACAACACTGCCGAGTTCTGTCGATGTTATGGCGACAGAACTCGGCGGTAGTGTAGACGCAGGTATAGTTTTGTCGACAAAAGTGGCCTTTTGTCGACAAAACCCTGTAGTCTAGACACACCCTTAATGCTGAAGGTCCTCCACTCTGCCTAATCATCACAGGATATGAATAAATTAAAGCAGTTCTCTAGCTCTAGCAGTAGCTGGCTTATGTGTTTAGCTCTGAAGGTGCCTGGCTTAGCCCCACCCCCATGTGTCTGGTAAGGTGCAGCCATCAGATAGGCCTTGCCAAGAATATTAGATGGGGTGGAGTAGAGAGAGCTGGGGAAAGGAGGAGAGAGAACTTGTCGGTTAGCCGGTGGTTTTCATTTTGCCCGGAGTGGGGAGGGATTAGTTGCCTTCCTGAGACGTACTGTAGCTTTCATCTTATCTGATGCCCTTTGATACAGTTTGGCGAGCGCCTCTTGTCAAGTGATTCTAAAACTGCCTGGGTTTTACTTTCCTCATTGCTGCTTCCTCTGCTTTTTTTTTTTTTCCGGTGGGCGTTGCTCAGCAGGCAGCTCTGCGAGTGGTCATCTTTCCCCTGTCGCTTGGGAGCAGCAACCAGTCTGGCCTGCCTGTGAGCTTGTCATGCTGTCTTCCTGTAGAGCGGCACTGTGTATGTGTGTGTGGGGGCATGTGCAGGAGGGTCGTGTTCTCTGTCCTCACCTCAGCCCTAGGGCTGGAGGAAGTTTGTTCTTCCCACCAACCCCCAGAGGCTGGAGGAGTTCTGTGCCACTGCTGACTTTTTTTTTTTTTTCGGGGGGGGGGGGGGAGGGGGAAAAGGAGGATGTGCTCCTGCTTGCCACCACTCACCCCCTCGAGCATACCTTTATATGCAGGTATCTGATTTAGCTTGGAAAAGAGACAACTAAGGGGGGACATGACAGAGGTCTATATGACTGATGTCTAAACAGCAGAGAGTCATTTGCTTCCATACCACAAGAAGGAGGGGTTGCCAAATGAAATTAATGGGTAGTAGGTTTAAAACAAACAAACAAAAAAAAGAAGGATTTCTTCACACAGCATAGTCAACCTGTGGAACTCCTTGCCAGAGGATGTTGTGAAGGCCAGGACTTTAACAGGGTTCAAAAAAGAACTAGATAAATTCATGGAAGTTAGGTCCATTAATACTTATTAGCCAGGATGGGCAGGGATGATGTCGATAGGCTGTTTGTCTGAAGCTGGGAATGGGTGATAGGGGAGGGAAACACTTGAAGATTCCCTGTTCAGTTCATTCCCTCTGGGGCACCTGGCACTGGCCACTGTCGGAAGACAGGACACTGGGCTAGAGGGACCTTTGGTCTTACCCAGTATGGCCGTTCTTCTGTTCTTATTGTCTGAAGTTGTGTGACTGTCTTGTTCTCTGATGATTTGTAGATTTCTTTGGGGCTATTTGTCACTGCAGCCCTCCCTCTTTATGGACACTTTCTACAAACTGGTTGCGCCTCTCTGTTGTAAGTACAATCCTAGAAATGCTTCTTGTACCCAGTAGATTGGATCAGTCCTGTACCTTCGAAAGTCATTTTTTGGAACAACTTGTTCTGCTTAGTCCAACTTCCATTTCCCACTGTTGAATCTCATGCTGACTGGAGTAGAGCAGAAGTGAGCAAAAGCAGCTCATGTTTGAGAGGCTATTCAACGGCTTCAGGAAGGGAATCCAGAGAAGGATGACCAGATGGTGGGAACTCTTGTGTCTGTGAATTGGTCTGAATAAAGAGGAGTGCCGTTTAATTCTAACAACACCTCACTTCCTTCACTCAAACAAAGGTTGGAAATGCAGGAGAAAGGAGTTTGTTCTGTGCCGCTGTGGGCCGGCGGAGTGAAGACCTGTATTGTTGAGACAATATACTGGATGCTAATGCTTGGCGCATGCCAACAGGACCGATTTTATGCGTCACGCTAGTTGTGTCTGCTCTGTTTCAGTTGTGAGGGTCAGCAGACTGGCGTGTGTTCCAGCCATGTCTTCGTCTGTGCAGATGTTCAGGCTAGGCGGACGTCCTGGCTAATTTGATTACCATGGGGATGTTCTTTTTGCTAACAAGAAATGAAGATGGTTGAGATCCCCTTGGATTCCCCAGTTATCACTTCCCCCTTGAAATATCAATGGTGTGATCTCAGCAGAGGCCTAATTTAGAAGGGGGAACCAGAGATAGACGACATGGAAAAAACTGAAGTGAAAATAGCTGCTTCCTGTAGGGTTTTTACTACAAATTGTCAGTCTCTCATTTGTATCTTCCTCTTTCTCTATTTCTCTCTCCCCAAACTCTGAGTTAGGGAGGTTACTCCTCAGAGCAGCCTTTCTCTCTTCAAAGTTGTATTTAGAAAGCTGGTAGCTCAGTAGCAAATACTCCTCAAGTTAAACCACAATGCGAACAGTTTTTGCCTGAGGAGGTGTGGGCAGTGATGAATTAACCCTTTCTATACTCTGATCCAACACAAATGTTTTCACTCCGCTTTCCCCTCCCCTGTTCAAGATAAAACAGGAAGTAAAAATATTGCCCCAGCTGTGTAAGCTGTTTAAGATAATGGAACTAAATTAAGGACATGGGATTCAACCGGGGCAGGGGGAGGGCTTCCAAATCAACACACCTGAACACACTACACCAGCGGTTCCCAATCTTTTCCAGATGGGGACCCATTTTGACAATTCAGGAAGACTTGGTGATCCAGGGCAATTCCAAAAATGTGTGAATGGCTCCTTAAGAGCCACCTGGGGAGACACCAGGTGACCCTTTTGAAATGTAATGGCAGCCCATATTTGGGTCCCTACCCATAGGTTGGGAAACCCTGCACTAGACCCAGTGTCCAAGTGATCACAACCTACTGTGGGCTACAACAAAATATTTGATTCACACTGATAGAGCAGCATAAATAATGATTAGGGAACAATGGATAAGGCCAGGGCCGTCCTTACCCATACTTAGGGATTCCAGATACTTTCCCGAACAAGGCAGGGAAAAAATTGGTTGAGCCAAAAAAAAAAAAAAAAAAAAAGGTCGCTGCACCTTTAATTTCCCACGCTCCCTGCTCCCCCTACCAGATGCGGCCGGGGAAAAATGCTCGGTATTTTGTTGGGTTTTTTTACCAGACAGAAGACTGTCCAGGAGAAAACCGGACACCTGGCAACCCTACCCATACTCAGAATATGCAGCTGTGTAGGGCACCCAAAAATTTGGGGCACCGCTGGGTCTTAATGTCCACCTATCCATCTCTTCCTATCTCTGTTCCTCTCCTTTCTCCAGTGAGAAAGTAGTTAACTTAAAAGTGACACAGCCTGCCAGACCCATTAGCAGCACATTGAACCTGTGAAAGAGCCATTCACGTGGCAATGAAGCCATTTAACAGGCAACCCCAGGTATGTACTGTCAGTTTCCCAATTTCCTGTGTTAGTCAACAGGTCCTTAGTTTAAAATTTAAATATTTAAAAATATTTCATTCGTGTGTTGCTGAAGATTATCAAATCCCATCTCTGAAAATTCATCTATCTGACTGTCCTCGGGGCGCCAGTTCATTAGTACTATGTAGGGCCCCACAAATCCTAAGAATAAGGCTCTCGGCTAGAAAGCCTGGGTTCCATTAGGGATGTTAAAATTTTGTGTAATAGGGTAACCATGTAACAGTTGAAAATCTCAGTGGTTACACAGTTACCCACCCTGCAGGCTAATCTAAGAGTTGCATATTATGATCCCTGTTTGTTAATGCAAGAGGCAACTGATCCCTGGAGTAATTAGTTGAATTCCTCATGCCCTCTACTGAGCGGGGAAAGGGAACCCAGATGTCCTGACTCCTGCCTCTTGGGAAAAATCATCCTATAGAATGTAACGTTTTAAAGGTGGCTTTGCAGCGTCATTGTGACCTTGTTACTCCCAGGATATTAGAGAGAGAAGCTGGGGAAGCCGCTTGTGAAAGAGACGAGCTTTTGAGCTACTCGCAGCTCTTCAGACCTGGAAGCTAAAAAACGCTCATCTCTTTCACCTGCAGAAGTGGATCCAATAAAATATATGACCTCACGCACCTTGCATTCTCAGAGAACTGTTGAAACATCCTATGCAAATGAACCATTGGATCCACTCTGTAGAATTTTATAAAATAGAGAAAAGGAGGAAGGGTCTAATTCTGGATCAGATTCTGTGGTTTGTGTCGAATCTCCATAGAAACCCAGGCAAATGCCATAATAAGATGGGCTGTAACTACAAGACTACCCTTCCTTTCTGCATTTGGGTTGCACCCGTACGTGCCAATGCAGAACAAAGACAGAAAGGTTTTTATGTCTATACCCACACACACACTTTCTCTCTCCCTCCTTCCCGCCTCATCTGGGTGTGACGCTTGTTCCCCCCACTCCCCTTTCATCCAGGCTGTAGAAAACCCATCACTGGTAAAAGGAGAGTAGGGGAATGGCATAGTGCAGGGGTGGGGAACCTAAGGCCCAGGGGCCGGGCTTGCCTGGATCCGGCCCCCGAGACTCAGGGCTCCCCCCGCCCCAACACTGGGGAGCCTGTGCGGATGCTCGAGCTCCCCAACCCCCCGTTGGGATCGGAGCACACACAATCTACTAGCCTGGGCCCCCCTTGGCACTGGAGTGTGAGGGGGATGTGGGGGCACCTCAGTGAGGGTGTGGGGGCTTTTTTTGCGGCCCTGGACTGATTTTTTTGTGGGTCAGCGGCCCCTTGCCCAAAAAAGGTTCCCAACCCCCTGGCATAGTGCTTCTCTCCTCTTCTCCCATCCCCCTCTCCTCATGAGAGAGAATTAATTTATTCTTTCTAGTCTAGTAGAATCTGAGACCCCAGCTGAGATCGGGGCCCCGTTCTGCTGGGGCTGTGCATGCACCTGGTGAGACCATCTCGGGGAAGGAATGGGGACACGGGGGATTGAGTGAATTGCCCAAGGCCACTTCTGGGAACTGAACTCTGCTCTCTTGCCCACTAGACTGAGGCTCGGCAGCGGCAAAGTGGGCCTTTAATGTGGCTCTTTGCAGGGCATGCTACTAAAACACTGGAGGAGATAATTATTAACCCATCAGGATACTTTTACTAGGTTATTAACCCATTGTGGAATACTTGGCCTGTCATTTTGCTGGGATTTGCCATGCAGAAGAGTAAATGAAACAACAAGTTCGCACCACGGCGGCTCTTTTGGGTAATGTTGATCGCTGATTTGGTAGCTGAATCCCTGAGGTCTGGGTACCACTGCACTAGACCCTTCCCCCAGAATTGATAGAGAGAGAGAGAGAGAGAGAGAGTGTGTGTGTGTGTGTGTGTGTGTGTTTTCAGATGGCAGCTGGGGATGAGGGGTGGGAGGAGTGTTCCCAGATGGCTGCCTGCAGACTATGGGCAGGACCTCTCCTGGAAGCTCTCTGTCCGGGATTGCTGTTTGTCACCTGACATGCACAGCCAGAATGTACGGGGGGTGGGGGTGGGGGGTGGTAAGTGGCATGAGACGTGATGCTAAGAATAGGCATGATCATAACCATGAAACTCATTAGCAAGTTTCCTGCCCTTTCTCGGCCCAGAGGCCTTAGGGATCAGGAGGGAAGGAACCTGTCTTCTTAGCCACACTCCTGAAGTGTTGAAAGGCTGAGCTGATTCTGCAGGGCCATGGAAAAGCCAGCTACGCTGTAGACTCTCTCTTGCTTGAAACTGGGGTGCAGCGGGGAGATGAGAGCAAGTGGGGTACTGCCTGGGGGGCGCGCAGTTCTGATGGTGATGGCTTATTGTTGGAGCGCAGGGCAGGAGGTTCAGAGATGCTGCCTCCCCACAGAGAAGGGTGCACGTGGGATGCAAACGGGCCATTATACTCCTTGTCACTGGTCAACATTTCCCTCCCTGGTCAAAGATGAGTGCATTTCAGCAGCGCGGCACTTAGCTGAGACGTGGCCTGCCTGACGGATTCACGTGGCCCACGTGAAGACTTGGAATTTACGTTTTCCTTTTTAAAGGAACCTCAGGGTTGCAGCGAGAGACTTCCAGATGTAACCATTGCAGGGTTGGCAATATCTCCCCTGCCTGTCATTAGCCTCTTGGGAGTGTTGGCACCCAAGCCCAAAGACACTTGAGAAATCAGCACAAACTGTTTCATTGCTTATTTTAGTGGAGGAATGGGAGGGGTATGAAAAGTTTGAGCAGGGCTGTCCATAGCCGTACACAGATTATGCTGCTTCAGCTGCAAAAATTTGGGGCACCGCTGGGTTTTAATGTCCACCCCGTGTGCCTCTTCCTATCCCTGTTCTGTGACTTCACTTCTTCCCGAGAGGATCTAGATGACTTAAAAGTGACACAGCCTGCCAGACCTTTTAGCAGAACACAGAACCTGTGATAGAGCCATGGACGTGGGGGTGAAGCCATTTATAGCAATGTTTACCAAGCCCAGGTAGATACCATCCGTTTTTGAATTCACCTTCATTTAAAATTTGCTTTAAAAATGTTTCGTTAGTGTATTGCTGGGAAAAAAAAATCACATCTCTAAAAAACAAATTGCCATTCCCTCCCCCCAACCCCTTGCTCCCGGGATGCCAGCTGGGGGCACCAGTTTCATAGCGCTACGTAGGGCCCCATAGATCCCAAGGATGGCTGTGTGCGTGTGTGTGTGTGGGGGGGGGGATTAAGAATTACTATGGGGAAGGAAAGACAGGGAGAAGAGGAAAGGAAAGAGAAAGGGCATGGGGGGGGGGAGGAGGGAGAACCAAAGGGCAGAAACTGTGGTGGCTCTGAAAGTGAGTGTGTATTTTTGCGCGGAGCAAAGCTGAATGCAGCTATAAGGTACTAAAAAGTCGCTGTCCTTGCCAAATTAATTTACTAAACAAAGGAGTTCCCCAGGAGCTCTGTGCACTCCTCCCAGGGGCTCCAACCGAGAATTACTAGGGACTGGGAGGTGTAGAGAGACCACAATTTTAACCTGGGACCATAATTCGAAATGGAATTCAGCCCTTTTCCAGAGGGGGTTTGATATCCCTGGTCTGTGTAGTTGGTCCACGCTGCCTGCAGCCCATTGCAATGCAGACACTGTGCATGTCAGCATGTAAGATAACTACCCCTCCTACATCTGGGGGGAGGGATAGCTCAGTGGTTTGAGCATTGGCCTGCTAAACCTGGGGTTGTGAGATTAATCCTTGAGGGGGTCATTTAGGGATCTGGGGCAAATCTGTCAGGGATGGTACTTGGTTCTGCTGTGAGGGCAGGGGACTGGACTTGATGACCTCCCTTCCAGCTCTGTGAGATGGGTATACCTCCATATCTTTTATATATTTATTTATCTCGCCGCTTTCATCATGCTTTTCTTCCACCCCCCTGTCCAGCTGCTCAATCTGACGTTTCCTGGGTTTGCCCAGTACTCCTACTCTGCAGGTGTTTCCACTTGGGAATAAGGGACCTTCTGCCTCAAGGCCTGAGCCATGCAGCAATTTGCCTGACTTTTACTTTGCCAAGGCCTCTGTATGTCCCGAATCAGAGCTCTTCCCTTTCCTTTCCGGGCCCCTGCCATCTACCCAGCCTATTCCTGTGCCAGAAAAACCTGGATATGAAAGAAACTTGATTAAATCTGGCCTTTGTGAAATGTCTCATGCTGTGGCCCAGCTTGATCTTCCTTCTGCTATCAGAAAAAACCTCCTGAAATGGAACAAATTATCTTATCAAGAGTTAATCAGGCTGCTAGGCCAGCTGGAACGGATTGCCCCCCTTCCCACCGGGAAACAGGAAGTCGGTGGGGAGCGAGGGGAATGAATATATCTGTAGTTGCATTGCAGATAAGGTGTTTTTGCAAGCCATGGAGCAGCTGTTGACTTGCCTGTGGAGGTGGCTGGACATTCCTCTTACAAAGGCAAATGTCACTGCGGGTCTTGACGTACCTGCGTGGGTTATAGAGGCCTCAGGTCTGATTTCATTAGCAAGATGTTGAGCTGTTTGAAAAGGATTCTGAATTACTTCTTAAAAAAAAAAAAAAATCTATTTATACCCTCCCTGGTCTGTGGGAATCAGCATAACATTATTTCCTGTTGTCCAGCTCTTCTAGCCTGCAACTGCAGACAATTTTTCTCTTCCTGCTTCTCCCCTTCCACCACCACGGCTTTTTGGGAACAGCTAGAATTAATCAAGCTTTTAAAAATAGTCACCGTGCGTGTGTTGCGTCGTGATCTTGCCCGATTATCTTGTGATCCACTAGCATCTCTCATAATGGCAGTGCCACAGCAAACAGCCTGCCAAGTGCAGTCCTGAGAACAGTGTGCCATTCCACCCTATGCCATTCCACCTATAGCTTGTGTGAGTGACACGTGTGTTTTTGTTCGGGTTGCTAGGTGTCCAGTTTTTCCTGGATAGTCAGTAATTGCATCTTTGGTCTGTTTCGGATGGAAGGCTGGTGAGGACATTCTTCTCCTGTGGTGAGCGCAGGCAGGGGAATTTAAAGGCGCAGCAACCTTTTTTTTTTTTTTTGCTCAACCAATTTTTTCCCCGCCATGTTTGGGAATTTTTTTGTGAAAGTATCTGGCAACCCTAGTTTTTGTGCGCCATCCTGTGCTGCCCTCCTGCCTGCCAGGAGCTCTCCATACACGTCTGCAAACCTACCTCATTGTCCTTCCACTCTCTCCTTAAATCTCTCCTTTGGGCCAAGGCTTACAAAAAACTTGACTGTGGTTAGGCTACTGAGGCCGCTGCTTGCCATACCGACCAATATTGTCTCATTTAGGGATGTTAATGGGTAAGTGCTCCAGTGTCACTTGGCCCCTGGGCAGGGCTGCCCGCCCAGCTGAAGCAACCCCTGCCCACAGCAGGGGGTGGAGGGTGCGCTAGCTTGCCTGCGGGTGGTCCCTGCTCTAGCTGCTCCCTCATTTAATCAGTTAACGGGTTAAACTTAACACGTAACCAGTTAACTAGCTAAATGGGATTTTACATCCCTCGTCTGGTTGCTTCCTTGTGCCGTGAGGCTGTGTGGCAGTCAAAGGTGAGAAGCAAAGCAGGTCTGTTTAGGCAGAATGTCTCTGGCTGGGAGGAAGGCAATAAAGAGAGGAGACTGTTCAGCCTGGGAATACCCGGGTCAGAAGGTAGAGAGAGGTGTGTCTCTGCCCAGGAGGTGACAGACAAGGGGACCAGGAACCTGATTGGCAGAGGTCTTGTTGAACCACAGAGGGGAATTCACATGCTGTGCCCTGACCTCTGACTACGACCTTTTAGACTCCCCCTTGGTGCTTTTTCCAAATGTCAGGATGTTAAAACGCCATGTCCTGACTGAATTCCAAGTTTCATTGTGTCTCCTGAAATTCCCCTTGCGTTCGTTGCCAGTTTCATACGCTATTCTGCTTCACTTCTGGGCCCACCCGCTGTGCTGTGTTGGTACGAAGTGGCTGCCACGCTCTGCCCCAGAAGCATCTGCAAGGGATGAGGATGAATTTGTGTGCACTGGTGAAATATACTGTGAGATAGAGTAGGTCATTTGGATTTATTTAGATGTGCTAGAAGCTGTATACTCCAGATGCACCAAGAATCCCAAAGTCTACACTATGCAATTTAACACACAGCCCTCCCCCCCCCCGCCCTGCATTAGTGAGCCAGGCAACTCAGTAACCTCAGTCCTCTGTAGCACCTCGCCTGTTGTAATACCCCAATTTCACATACAGAGAGAACACCCTCACACCCTCCTTTTTCATATGCTTGGGCTCACGGGAGGGGAAGATTAGTGCTGCATTGTGAGACGTTAATAGCAACGGGGCAATTCCCACAGCTCCATCTTTAAAGGTCACTGGCTTGGCTGGGTGGGTGGGTGGGTGGTGGAGACCTGTTTCAGACAGGAGCTTCTGCAGTGACTGCCTCTCCTCTGTCATGACTCTCTTATTTCCTTGCCTTTTACAGTGTCATACTTCCTGTTCTTTCATCGGTCTCAGAAGCACTCGGAGTGTGCACTAGTGGGGGGAGGAGTGGAAGTGATAACTTTTTTTAGGGGATGGGCTCTCCCCCCCCTTAAATTCTGTGTATTTTAGAATGTCATGGCTGCTTCCTCAGATAAACTAGAGCAAAGAAAACAGCATCCGCTCTCCTGTCACATGGGTGGTAGGTGGGTTTTGTTGCGATATCGGAGCACTCGTGGGAATCCGACAGCGGTGACCTGGGAACTGGAGGTTCCCAAGCCAGACCATTATCCCCAGGGTACCAGGTCTCTCCAGGGGGAAATCTCATGCTTTTTCCAGTCCAGTCCTGCTGTGCTTTGTGGGAGATTTTCTTCTCAGTAATGGGGGAGGGTAGAGAGTGTGAGAGAGGAAATGGACAAATATGAACACATAAGAACAACATAAGAGCGGCCATACTGAGTCAGACCAAAGGTCCACCTAGCCCAGTATCCTGTCTTCCAACAGTGGCCAATCCCAGATGCCCCAGAGCTAATGAACAGAACAGGTCATCATCAAGTTATCCCTCCCCAGTCACCCATTTCCTGCTTCTCACAAACAGAGGCTAGGGACACCATCCTTGCTCACCCTGGCTAACAGCCATTGATGGACCTATCCTCCATGAATTTATCTAGTTCTTTTTTGAACTAGTACTGATCTTCACAACATCCTCTGGCAAGGAGTTCCACAGGTTGATGGTGCGATGCATGGAGAAAAACTTCCTTTTGTTTGTTTTAAACCTGCTGCCTATTAATTTCATTTGGTGACCACTAGTTCTTGTGTTATGGGAGCAAGTAAATAACTTTACTTTCTGCACATCAGTCATGAGTTTATAGACCTCTATCCTATCCCGCCCCTCCTTTTAGTCTCCCCTTTTTTTAAGCTGAAAAGTCCCAGTTTCTTCCATCTCTCCTCATATGGCAGCTGTTCCAAATCCTAACCATTTTAGTTGAGTCAGAACTGTGTGTGTTGTGTCATCGGGGTGGACTCAGCACTCCTATTCATGTGACTTGACCAGGGGCAGCCTGCAGCTTTCCAGAGCTTTGCCCTGAATTTCCAGTTTCGGTCCAGAAACTCCTGTTAAACAGCCTGGTGTGTCTCACCCTCTGCTGGTTGGAATCGGAGCAGCTGAAGCGAACTCTGCCATGGGCCCTGCATTGCTAGCGGACACTTTCCTTCCACTCCAGAAGGACGTTGTGTTCTAAACTGGCTTGCCACCATGCTGTCTTCACCATGCTGACCGTGGATTTTGTCACCAGGTGTGTGGATGGTCAGCAAGGGCACATTTCTTTTTTGATGGCGTAGGAGAACAAGGTGAGGAGGGGCTGGGCAGCAGTTCCCCCCAGTACCTTACTAAACCCCCCACACATGTATTTTCAGAAAGCAGCACATTTGGGGTTCATGTCCGCTCTTTCAGGTGAGCAGTGGTATAGCGAGGAGGGGTTGGGGGGGCAGTTGCCCCTGGGTGCCACACTAGAGGGGCACCAATTTAGTCCCTCTCCACTCCCCCTCGTCGCTGCCGGCTGGAGCCTCCTCCCTGCCTCTCAGCTCCCAGCCCGACCCTCTACCATCTCTGCCAGTGGGTGCATGCAGGGGCCTGGCCCCAAACTGGAGGGGACAGGGAAAGACGCGGTACAAGCTCCACTCCGTCCTTCCAGGGTTGGGCTCAGCCATGTGGCAGGTTTGGGGCCCCGTCGTGGGGCGGTGGTGGCGGCAGGTGGGGGGAAGAGGGGCGCAAATGAGAAGGTGAGAAGAGTAGTAATGAAACGTCCAGTTTGACTAATGGTGCCGGTGGCTGCTGAAATCCCGCAGCCTGTGTAATGTCTTTATACACCTATGAATGATTTAGAGGCAGCCTGGCATATAGGAAGAGCACCTTTGAAATTTCCCCTACAACAAAGTGAGCTTATTGTAAAAATGGGTTATCCTTTCTCTGGCCCACCGGGTTTCTGTGCTCACGGGCTTGTTAATGGTTTGTGTGGTAGAATTTGCCTTGTGGTACCAGGGTGGCTGACAGACTTGCCAGACCTATGGACAAGATGTGGGGGGTGGCAGCTCCATGCCCTTGGGCAAGATGGGGGGGATGTCTCTGTGACCCTGGAAGGGGCAGGGCCTCGAGTAGAAGGAGCGGGGCTCAGGCTAGCCTCCTCCAGCCACCCTCCAGCACTGCTCGGGGCTCCAGCGGTGATTAAAGAGCCCGTGGCTTTGGCTGCTGCTGCTGTTACAGTAGTGATGGCAGTGGCCAGTAGCCCTTTTAAATCACTGGGCCCCTGGGCAGCTCCCCCATTGTCAGGCATCTGTGCTACAATATGATTTCCAGATTCTTCCCACAGGCTACGTCTTCACTGTGAGATCTTCCGGCAGAAAATATGCTAATAAGGGACTCATTAGCATAAGTTGTGATCTCATTAACATATTTTCTGCCGTTCCTTTTTGCGCAAGGGGTTTTTGCTGGAGTATACCCCGGCTGGCTGTATCCGGTAGGCTGTGGCTTGGCACTGCATTCTTTGCTGGCACAGCTCTGTTGTCATACCTCTGCATACCCTTGTCTGACCTAGCAGTGCCAGCAAACGTGCGTAGAGTAGGGATGTTGAAATGCGTTTCCTTTGGTACATGTGTAACCGTTGGAGTTTTCAGTGGTTAGACATTTACAAGTGGGGGAGGCAGCGCTAAGGGGCCTGGTGCGTGCGGGAAGCTGGCTAACACGTTTGCATATGGGGGGCAGGCGGCTCCTGCAAGCACTGGCTCCCACTCTCCCCTCCCCCGCGTGCTGCTGCCTCAGAGGCAGCCATAGGGGGCCGGGGGTGGGAGACTGAGTGTGACCCAGACTCATTGGTTAACCCAGACTCGTCGGCTGAGTGTGACCCAGACTCTCATCCTTAGTCTAGAGTGGACCCCGTTCATTTGTCAGCGACACGCAAACATGTGCAAGGATGGGGCGAGATTAAAAACAAAACCAAAGCACACGGATTTCCATGGCCAGGAGTTCCGGCCGTCTGTCTCTCTACAGTGGAGAGAAGCAATAGTTTCCTCTTGAGGAAATGTCCTATAGCAGTCAATGGAGAAGCCTATCGCTCACCTTGACCGCTGTAAGATGATTTGAAAACTCACAAGAAGCATTTCACTCTCCTGGGGGCTTCAGTGTGATTTCTGTAGGACCCCGTCAATTCCTGCCCTGTGACATTTGTGCAGCTTTGTCCACAAGAGGTGACATTTGTCTGCTCCCTCACTGCGCCTGGGAATTCCTCAGTGGTTTTATTAGCTGCTCCAGGCCAGGAATGCACCATGCTGTTCTGACTAACCGCCAGCTAGTGGCTTTTCCTTTGGTTCCCTCCTTTTCTCTCCCTTCCCCCTCGTGGAATGTCTTTGCGCCTGGAATGCAGGTTTGACAGCCTGTAGAATGCGCCTAGCCTCCGCGGGGGCCCCTAGCTCTGAGTATACCCCGGCTGGCTGTATCCGGTAGGCTGTGGCTTGGCACTGCATTCTTTCCAGGAGCTGTCATGTAGTTGGCTGACACGGAGTTGCCAGTTGCAGCTTAAGTTTCCTGGAAACTTTTTCGGCTGGCTTCTGTGCAGAGCCTTTCGCTGAACGCTCTTAGCTTGTAATTAGAGCGGTTGGAGGCAGTGTTCCCTGGTGGTTACAGCAGGGCAGTGGGTGCTGGAAGTCATGGGTTTCCTCACTGTGTCAGACTTTGAGCAAGTGACTTTACTGCTCGTGAGTGACAAATAAGCAAGTGTGGAAAATCAGGACATTTATTTTTTTTTAAGTGGAAAATATAAAAGACAAAGCCCCCCCATATTGGAATGGGCCCTATAATGTTAAGAGATCTGGTCACCCTAAATCACAGTAACACCTACTGCCCTGTTGTCCTGGATGCTGTACAGGGCGTCCCTGCTATAAGTCACCCTGGTACACATCCGTTCCACACAAAAGTCGTTGATGCTTGTAGGAACTGATGCGTTAAAAGTCCTCCCACTCCCTGCTTTGAAGTCACTCACAAATAACTAACTAACTAACTAAATAAATGCGCACAAATAGAAGTCAACCCCAGGAAAAAAATTCCCCACTTAAAGTTGTTTCTCTATAAGTCCATGTTTTTTTGGAACGCATCTTGGACTTACAGCGAGGACAGCCTGTCCAAACATAGAAAAGGACCCTCAGGCGCTTGCAGTCCAATCAGACAAGACGTTAATTAGTGGCTGAGGTTAGTGGAAAAGCTGGGAATAGATTCCCATCTCCCAGTTCAGGGCTCTATCCACTAGACTACGCTTCCTTATGTGCTGTTGGTATCACCTTTGTAAAGTGAGGGTTACTGTTGCCCTTTGTACGTGTATGTGTGCGGAGGAGTGATACTTGGCTTTAACCCAGTGAAAGTCTTTGGCCCTTGGAATGAAAGTCCTCGTGGGAATGCGCCTTATCTGTTCCAGAAGTATCATGAAACAATAAACTTTGTTCAAGAGCCAGGTGCCATTCTTGCCCTGCATGGGGTGGGTTTTTGTTGGTGGTGTACGTCAGCCACTCTTGACCCTGTCTCTGGCTGTAGTTAGCACTAACATGCCTTTTGGCGCTTCTGGCAGGCTTGCTGGAGGAAACCTGGATGAGATGAGAAAATCATTTTCAACCATGCAGGAGCTAAAGGGCTAGAGGTGGGGCAGCTTGGTGTGGCTGGCTGGAGCCTGATTGGATGCAGGCTCTCTGGCTGCTCCATGTTAGCTGAGAGAATGAGTGGGGGAGAATAATTTTATTACCTGCCGGGAGGGCAGGAAACTGGACTTGATGATCTCTCCAGGTCCCTTCCAGTTCTAGTGTTCTGTGATTCTACTCCTGTTGTAAAATGAAGCCAAAATTGCTTTTTTTTTCTCATGGTAAAAGAAAAGCCCCAGAAGTGCCCCTAACGTTGTTCAATTCCCCTGGGGAATCTCTTCCCTTAAGGGTGTAATACCGTCTGGCTTGTGGGCTCAGTCTGAGCGCACACCACTATGCCGTCGATGCAATAGATTGTGCTTTTTCAAATCACTGTTTGCCTGAAGCTTGTGCTTTTGTTCTCCACCTGAGGCTACATGCTGCCAAAGAAGATACAATTAGATCATCAGCGTGTAAATCTGAATGGAGCTGGTAGGACTAGGCGTTGAGTGCACGCACATGGTGAGTTTCCTAAGGGTAGGTAGAGATCGCTGCACCTGGGTAGCCCAGTGTGACAGGTTGGATCCCAGAAATCCCCCTGGGGTTGTCCCCTGGTGTACATATCATGCCTGCCTTCCTGTGCTCTGGGGCACCTCACCACCCTGCTGAGTCAGAAGCTCTGGCCTTCCCCAGACAAGACAAAGTTGGGATTAGAGCCACCCGGCAGAGCAACGTAGACACTGGCAAGACTCAGCTATAGAGCCTCAGCACCCAGGAAACCAACCCCCCAATGGCACCAAAATCCCAGATAAATCTGTCTTACTCTATGAGCTTTCTCTGCATAAAATAGGGTTGCCAGGTGTCCGGTTTTGAACCGGACAGTCCAGTATTTGAGGGTTCTGTCCGGGAAACAAATTGAGAAAAATACCGGACATAGAAAATGTCAGGTATTTTCTAATTAGGTAAGTTTTATTATTATTAGGAGTATCAGTACGTACTTGCGAACTGCCTGGCTGGTAGACACGCTCACACTGCGTCAGTGTGTCTATCAGCCAGGCATTATGCAACTACGCCGGGAGAAGGAATCCCCGGGGCTGGACTCACTCGTGCTTCACCAGGACCATGTGCGGGACTGGCAGCGCCCCGGGATCTGCGTGCATATGGGTCAGTCCTGCTCCCTGCTGGCCGGTTCTCTCCCCCCCACTCCCTCTCGACCAGCCCCACTCCTCCCGACGCCCTCCCTTCCCGCCGGTCCCCTTCCCCCAGATCTCCCTCGGCCAGCCCTGCTGCCCCCGACCCTTCCCTCCACCTCCTCCCAGCCAGCCCCGCTCCCCTCCTGGCTGCCCCTTCCCCCGCATCTGAGATCAAGTGTGTCCGGTATTTTTTTTTTTTTTTTAATGCACCTGGTAACCCTAGTGTAAAACTTTCACACACAGTCAGTCCCCTTTATCAACGAAAGAGAGAGATGCACCCCTCCCAGTAACAATTATTTACACCGGGCCTGATGATAAACAAAAGTGTTTTCATTAAGTCAAACAGGAGGATTTAAGTGATTGAAAGCAAAACCAGAGAGATCAAAGTAAATTATGAAGTTAAAATAAATAAAAGACTGCCAGCTAGTTGTAATCCGCTAAGAAACTTGTTACATGTAAATTCTTGCCCTAAACAGCTGTTCTTATCTCAGGTAAAAGACTTAGAGTCAGAGTCAGCGGTGGCCCGTGACTATAGGCCGACTCGGCCGCTGCCTAGGGCACTGCCTTCAACGGCGCCCGATGATGACGTCACAGGGCGCCCGGGGCGCCCGATGATGACATCACCCCATTGACGACCCTGCAGGCGGGGGCGCCGATCGCGCGTTCCACCTGGGGCGCCAGCTGCCGCAGCCCGCCTCGAGCCGCTCCTGGTCAGAGTTGATCTTTACTTTGGCTTGGGTGGACAGCTTTTTTTCAGAGTTCTTTGTTGCAATGGTTCTTCATGTGTATTCTCTTAGGGTGGGTGAGGCAATTTCCAAGGCCAGCTGAAAACAAAGACCTGATTGTTTGCCATTCCTTAAATAGCCTTTTCCTCAGGTTGGGAACCCTTTCGTTTAGCATTCCCCATCCCCATGGAAAAGGACCACGTTCAAGATGGATTCCAGTACCGGGCGGCATGGTCACATGTCTTTCTAGAACCAGCCACAGTTAGGGCTTACTGGAAGACTAAAATCATTCACAGGTTGTTGGTTTGAGTACTGAGCCATTATGTTTAGTGTTGCCAGGTGTCCAGTTTTGAACCGGACAGTCCAGTGTTTGAGCTTTCTGTCTGGGAAACAAATTGAGAAAATATAAATGAGAAAATATAAATGTCCAGTATTTTCTAAAGAAGATGTAATGTAGATTATGTAATGTCAAGCGTGTCCGGTATTTTTGTTGAAACCATCTGGCAACTCTTAATTGTGTTCCTCAAGTATCACTAATGGCTCTCCTTAGCACATTTAGGAATTAAAACCAGATTCGCACTTCACATTTCTAATTTCACATACCAGAATGAGACATGCACAAAAATAGGACATACGGATTCATCAGATTGTAACTCCAAAATGGATATGTTACAGGATGCATTTTGCATAAAGCTTCCTAAAGTTATGCATATTCATATTCTAATTTTAAAGCATGGGAAAGGGGTGACACCCAGCTCCGATGCAAAACTTTGCCATTAAACTGAAACACAGACCCCAGCAAGAGCCTGGATGCAGAATCAGTGAGAACAAAATTCAGTCTACTTAACAGCATGCATGCAACAATAAGCCTTGAAATACTTGCTGGAGGCGGGCAGGGGAGGGCACGTGGCTTTATGTGAGACACATTTGTTGCCTTGTATTTAGGCGTCTGCTGCATATAATTAAGGCTGTTTGTTTATGCTGACAAACATGGTAATTAATAGACTCTGGCAGACTAGCAAATCCTTCCTGTACCTGAGAGCTGGGAGCAGCCTTTGTGGAAGTCAAGGGATTCCTTAAAGAGCTGCTGACTCCTGTGGGAAAAGCTGGGAATCGTACTATTTAGAGCAAAGGCCGCTTATTTATTTTGTCTTCCCTGTGCATGGGATGGGTGTGTTATCTCAGGGGGATACGTTACTAACAGGCTTTCTGTGTTGTACTCTGACGTGAGATCAAGCTGTGCTGTTCCTCAACCAGCATTAATTCTCAGAGGGGTAGCCGTGTTAGTTTGTTGTTTTAAAAGCATTCGTTCTGTATGTTTGATGCATCCAGGGTCCCCACTGGGGGCATCCCAGGGCTCTGAGTTGTGGATTTTTAATGTTCCACATCCGGCAAAACAACTTCTAAAGGGCTTCACAGCAGCTCAATGGCCCGCCCCACCAAACTTCCCATCTATTAACATTTCCAGTAGAAAATTGTTTCAGAAAATTAAAATCAAACTCCTCCCCCTTCCCAAACTTTTAATTCTTGCTGCCGTTCCTTGGCAGTGTTTGCAACCATAAAGCCCAGGCATTGACCACTTCCACTTGGTGAATGTATTTGACTTCTGCATCTCTCAAAGGGGTCCCAAGGTTTCATGGCACCTGGGTCCAGATGTTGCCTGCCTTCCAGTGCAGTGAAGCATGTTACCTCCCTTTTAGCTGTGAGAACACAGCAGGGAATGGGCATAACGGCTCAAAGCCAGCACAGGCTTATGCCCCGTTCTGCTAATAATCTGAGGTGATGCTAGTTTGGCAGGTAAAGAAGCTTGTTTTTTTAAAAGCATGATTAACCTGGCTGCGTAGGCCCAGATCCTCAAAGGCTCCGTAGAAGTCAGGCGCCTACATATCTTTGAGGATCTGCACCATGGTGCTTTTCCCAGACAGTGCTGTACAAGCAAAGAACTTGGTTTTTCTTACAGTTTCTGGGCAACCTTTTCCAAATCTTGCAACTTTTTGGTGTAATTTTTCCCATTGAAAATGTAATTTTAGACTAAACCAAAACCCTTTGGAAAATGCTGATCTGTAACTTTCGCTGGCATATGTGTGTGTGTTGTTTTTTTTCCAACACCAGAGTGCTACGTTTTTCAACGATCAAAGGATTTCCTGGCCATCTCTTTGAAACTTTGAAAAATCCACGAAAAAAATTAAATCCCCACGAGGGATTTAAGAGTTTAAATGGATAACCGATAAGCTGATTCTGATCCGCTCCTGCTACCGTTTTAACTCTGCTAGGGAGTGCAGGTGGGGCAGGCAGGAGTCTGTGTGGCTGATGGTGATTGGAATCCCACTGCCCAGAGCCTGTGGTGGCCCCCCAGACCCAACTGAGCCCATTTCATTAATGGAATTTCCATCGGTTACAAGGTTAATATTTTAAAACCTTTTTCACATTCCTAATCCCCACAAGCATTTCTTGCTGTTGATAACTAGTTCTAATTATATAGTGGCCCGATGCTTCTACCAGTGAGCTGATGGGAGCATTTTGCCTTTGACTTCAGTGATGCCAGCCCAGTTCCCTATGTACCAAAAGCATGGTCTGCACCCCATCCACCACTTTAGGTCCAGCCTCATAAGGGCACAAAGGGAAGCATTTAGTCAATGTCGTTTACTAACCAGTGCTCCAATAACAGTAATTGGATGAGGAAGTTAGTTAATGTGCTCCCGAAAGCTATTTTAATCAGAGCAATTACTGGGTACATTGATGTAATTAAGGAAACCAGACTCATGCAACTCAGCAAAATCCTAAATGGACCCATTTGTGATGATCTTTCAAGTTTGGGTGGTAATACTCCCCTCTGTCCTTCCCTTGCACCCTTTAGGTGTTTAAGGGTGTAGCTGATGGATTCAGTATCTATTGACTGTTGATTTGTCGGTAACATCACTCTTATTTCGGTTCAGCAGACTCGATAAGGCCAGCAGATAAACCTGTTTCATGAGGTTAGAAGTTTGAACCTACGTATCACTAACCCACTGTGCTATCTTGGGAAAAATCACTTTCCTGGTCTGTGCCTCAGTTTCCCCATGCGAGAAAGGATGTTGATCCTGGCATCCCTCAACGGAGCGTGGTGAGGCGCTAGCCCGTGCTGGCATGTAGGGCTCTGTGAGCTCCTGAGAGGAAAGGCAAAGCGCGATTCAAATGAGTCCGTAGGGTTTTGCAGCTGTTTGTAATGTAGATTGATTCCTTCAGCCAGTAGGACGCACAAGCAGCTGGAAGTGATGGGATGAACATCTCCTCTGCCCATGCTTGTGTGCACTGCAGTTCTAAATGGAGTGGCAAAAATTTTTATGCAGCTGCTTGTTGCCACTAGATGGCACTGCCTGCCAGGGAATACAACCAGCTGCTCTCTGCTGGACTCCTTTCACACAGTGGGTGCAGAGCAGGATTGGCATCCAATGGCCCATCAGTCATGTGTATCGAGTAGGGTTGTGGATGGGTAACCGGTTACCTCACCGGGTAACGGTTGGGGCTGCTGGCTCCCAGCCTGCTTGGGGTTGGGAGCCAGCAGCCCTTGCCTGCAATGGGGAGAGGGGGGAGTTACGTGTATGTTGGTGGCCAAAGCAGGGAGGGTTAACAGGGGTGGGTTCGCAAAGGAACATTGTGATGGGAAGCGTTTTAGAATTTTTCTTGAACCCCTGAAAAATTTCCCGGTACAGCATCGTTGTAGCTTCAATTGGCCTTTTAACTTTCCAGCTCCTTTCCATCGAGGGATCATACGCAAACATTTTAGCCTCTTGCCCACTATCTTCATCACTCGCTTTTCTTTGGGGTGCCGTCACTAAGCGTGTGTGCCAGCACTGAAATACTACTGCAGTTTAGAACAACGAGAAGTCCTGTGGCACCTTATAGACTAACAGATGTATTGGAGCATAAGCTTTCGTGGGCAAAGACCTACTTCTTCAGATGCATGTAGTGGAAATTCCAGAGGCAGGTATAAATATACCTAAAAACAGACTTCAAAGAGAAACTGCAGAGCTACAATTCATCTGCAAACTTGATACTATCATTTTAGGATTAAACAAAGACTGTGAATGGCTAGCTAACTACAAAAGCAGTTTTTCCTCTCTCGGTGTTCACACCTCCACATCAGCTGCTAGAAGTGGGCCTCATCCTCCCTGACTGAATTGACCTTGTTATCTCTAGCCTTACTCTTGATTGGAACTCTTTTCTTATGCCTGTATATTTATACCTGCCTCTGGAATTTCCACTACATGCATCTGACGAAGTGGGTCTTTGCCCACGAAAACTTATGCTCCAATATATCTGTTAGTCTATAAGGTGCCACAGGACTTCTCGTTGTTCTTGCGGATTCAGACTAACACGGCTACCCCTCTGATACTGCAGTTTAGTGACGGGTAATGTTTTGATTAGAGCGCACTGAAAAAGCATCTGCATGTGTGGCGTTGCACACGGCAAATCTGCAAATCTGCGAGTACTAAGGCCTTCCTGTATCCAGGATCCCAGCGCATTGCACCCAGGCTGTGATGCAGTCCAGGGGTGGGCTGAGATGTGGGAGAGGTCTAGGTTGGATATTAAGAAAAACTATTTCCCTAGGAGGGTAGGGGAGCTCTGGGATGGGTTCCCTAGGGAGGTGGTGGAACCTCCATCCCTAGAGGTTTTTAAGTGTCGGCTTGACAAAGCCCTGGCTGGGTTGAGTTAGTTGGGATTGGTCCTGCCTTGGGCAGGGGCCTGGACTTGATGATCTCCTGAGGTCTCTTCCAGCTCTATGATTCTATGACTTCTGGCCCTGACTTTAAACCTAAGTGTCAGGAGAGAAAGCAGAACATACCATGGTAACGCTGTCCTTTACTCTGGGTGTGAACTGCTGCAGTGTCTATTCCAAAAAAAACCAAAATAACCCTGAAGGCAGGGTCTGGCTTTCCCTGGAGAGTTTTCCTGCTATAGATATTATTTCCTTGTTGATCTAAAGATGTACTAAGTGCAGGCCTCCTGCTGCTATTACAGATGCATTTGACCTTTCCTTGCAAATTATATTAATTTAAGGGCACCTGTTTTCCCAAGTTACATTCAAGCAGGAATAAATGCTGTTGACACAACTGCACATGGCTAATAGCCCTTGCTTTGTTTTGCTTTGGCTAGGAACCAAATGGTTGGAATTGCATGTATCTGCCACTAGATGGCACTCCTGGTCAGGCTAGATTTAATTCGTGTCGGTTTCCAAATACTGACCTATAATGCGTGCAAATACATCAGTTTCCATTACTTTGACCTTCATGCCTCTAGTTGTTCTATCTGTGGAGGTCTAAGGAGGATCACATGAAAGCTTATTAGTGGAGTATCATGGACAGCAACATCTCTGGCCTTTTAAATTCAGAACCTTTTGTTAAAGCACATTGGGACAGTGGTGGGCAACCTACAGCCCATCGGGGGTTCTACACGTAGTCCACGAGACGTTTTGTTTAATGTTGCCAGATGATGCTGGTTTCTGTCCGTGTCGTTTTTTCATGGCCACTGTTACTAACGTGACACGGTATGTAAAGCCAGGGCATGTGACAGGAGGTGGGCACTGATTGCACACAGCTTTGACTATGAGAGCCGTGCCCTCTCTCTGCAGCCTATCAAAGCACTGCCACGGTCCCGTTGGCAGATCCCGCAAATTGTAGGTGTGCAAGTGTAGTGAGCAACACTACTCTATCCCGGGATAGTGTCTTGGTCATGGCAGTCGTGCAGTCCACCGAGATGGAGGGCTACTACTGCGGCCCGCTCACTAGCCTCAATTGCCCATCACTGATCTTGGACAAAGTTGTGATTCTGGAAATTCTGCTGCACGGGAGAGAAAAGACTGAATTTTCCTTCTTTTCTTTTAGATGCTGCAGGATTGCCCCAAAGCCCGCAGGGAAGTTGAACTCCACTGGAGGGCATCTCAGTGCGCCCACATTGTCAAGATCATAGATGTCTACGAAAACCTGTACCAGGGGAGGAAGTGCCTCCTTATAGTCATGGAATGGTAAGTGTTGTGCCAGAGGAGAAACAAGCCAAATTCCTCCTCCCGCATGACTCTCAGGAGAGGCCGATGCTCTAGAGCTCTGCACCCCATGGAAAACCCTTGGGAAATCTTAGGATGTCAGAGATTGTCTAGAAAGAGCTGGTGTCCAAGCTTCATAACTAGGGCCCTACCAAATTCACAGCCATTCAAAACATGTCATGAACCGGGAAATCTGGCACCTTTCTGTGAAATCTGGCCTTGTGTGCTTTTACCCAATCCGCTACAGATTTCATGGGGTAGAGCAGCATTTCTCAAATCGGGGCTCCTGACCCACAAGGGAATTGCAGGGGGATCACAAGGTTATTTTAAGAGAGTCACAATGTTGCCACTGTTATTTCTGCGCTGCCGTCAGAGCTGGCCAGCTGGAGGGTGGTGGTTGGAATGTGGGCTGGGTACCCAGCTCTGAAGGCAGCGCCCTGCCAGCTGCAGTGCAGAGGTAAGGGTGGCAATACCATCCCCCTGTCGCCCTTACTTCTGTACGGCTGCTTTCAGAGCTGGGTGGCCAGAGAGTGGCAGCTGCTAACTACCAGTCCAGGTCTGCTGGCAGCAGTGCAAAAGTAAGACTGGCAATACCGTACCAGGCCACCCTTACTTCTGCGCTGCTGCTGGCGGTAACTCTGCCTTCAGAGCTGGGCTTCTGGTCAGCAGCTGCCACTTGCCCATTCCCCAGCTCTGAAGGCAGTGCCCTGCCAGCAGCTGCAGAGAAGTAAAGATAACCATACTGCAATCTCCCTACAATAGCCTTGTGAGCACCGCACAACTACAGATTTAAATATGTGAAATCATGAAATTTACCATTTTAAAAATCCTATGACCGTGACATTGACCAAAATGGACCATGAATTTGGTCATGCCCTACTCATAACTTGCGTGTTCTGAGCATGGGAATGATTGGCCACCAACACTTCCTGAATATTAGAAGCGGAAAGCTGGGCCACGTCTCTTTTGCAAAGGGGCTGTGTCTACACTGGGCCACTTATTCCGGAAAATCAGCTGCTTTTCCGGAATAAGTTGCGAGCTGTCTACACTGGCCCCTTGAATTTCCGGAAAAGCACTGACGATCTACTGTAAGAAATCAGCTGCTTTTCCGGAAAAACTATTCTGCTCCCGCTCAGGCAAAAGTCCTTTTTCCGGAAAACTGTTCCGGAAAAGGGCCAGTGTAGACAGCCCAGTAGTCTTTTCCGCAAAAAAGCCCCGATCGCAAAAATGACGATTGGGGCTTTTTCGGAAAAGCAGCGTCTACATTGGCACGGATGCTTTTCCGGAAAAAGGGCTTTTCCGGAAAAGCATCCTGCCAATGTAGACGCTCTTTTTCCGGAAATACTTATAACGGAAAACTGTTCTGTTTTAAGCATTTCCGGAAAATCATGCCAGTGTAGACGTAGCCAGGCTGTGTCCTCTGGATTGATGGGATTTACCTCCGACCTTGCCATCCTGTTAATTCAACCGTTTTGAAAGCAGCTTGGTGTGAGTACATGGCTGAAGGCCAGGCCTGGGTTCTGACACCCCAGATAGTTCTATACCAGTCATTTTACCTCTCTGGGCCTCAGTTTTCTCATCTGTAATATGGAGATTTTTATACCTTTTCACTGCGCGGGATGAAAATATTCATGAATGTTTGTAGAGTGGACTGAAGCAGCGTTTGCTCTAGGAAGGCACAGTGTCTTTTTTGTGACGTTCCTGGAGAATTGTTGGGTATGAGGTGGAAGGGGCTATTTGTGTTCTAAGCTCAGTGTGCAGCGGGGTGCTCTTGGGATGACAGAGGAGGCGTGGGCAGGGGGGGAAATGTCCATCTGTGACCAGGATAAAACAAAACCATGGAGAGATGGAGCAGTATGGCATTCAAGGGCCAGATTTCCAAAGTGCTCTAGAGGGCTGTAAAATCTTGTTTAATTGGTTAATCAGTTAAATGTAGTGTTTAACTGTCTGACCCATTGAAGGGGGGCTGGGCGGGGGGGGGGGGGGAAGCCTGGAGCATCCCCCCTGCTTCCAACTCCAGGTGGGGCTGCTGGCTCCTACCCCAAGCAGGCTGGGAACCGTCAGCCCTGTGGGGGAATCCAGTGGTGCTGGAGCAGCTGTCTGCCCAAGGAGGGCCACGGATAGGGGGGCTGCTCCCAGGTACTGGCTCACTTGGTAAGCATCACCCATTAACCCACTCACAGAACCCAGAACAGGGGCCGGAGTACGAGCTGCTGGTTGCTGAGTCAGGTTAGGCCTACACTAGACCCAGAGGGCCAGCTTAAGGTCCGCAACTCCATCTAAGTGAAGAACGAAGCTGGAGTCGACTTACCTTAAGCTGAGCTCGGTGCCTTCTCCACAGCAGGAGGTCGACGGGAGCAACACTCCCGTCGGCTTCCCTTGCGACTGCGAGGAGTACTGGTGCCAACCGGGGGTGCCCTCAGCGTTCGATTTAGTGGGTCTTTACTAGACCCACTACATCAAATGCCAGAAGATCAATCTCCAGTGCATGGGAAAACTGGGACCTTTGCAAGCAGGCTTATGGCCTGTGGGTCTTTGTCCTGGTTATAAACAGAACTCCTCACAAGCGAAGAGTCCTTTATCCCCAGACCTGCTTTTGCCTTTAATAAAGTGCTGGCTGCTTTGGGATGTGCAGGGCTGAGCTGGTGGCTGGGCAGCAGTGGCAGTCATGCCAGGTGTCTGCCGCCGGCACGGAGCAGGCAAGCGGCAGGCTGGTTTTCACAGCAGCGTCTGAGCGAGTCGGCGGCTCTCAGAGGTTTGATACGAGGAGGGAGGAATGAAGGGGAAAGTATCGAAACCACATCCCAACCGCAGCTGTGATTTTTTAATGCAGCTTCCTTGCCAAAACCTCTCCTCTGGCAGAGGCCAACGGGTTGTCAGGGCAGGGAGGGGGAGCCGCTCAGGGCTCGCAAAGGTTAGGCTGCCGACCTGTTGTGGAAGAGCCTTCTCAGTTCTCTGTGTGGGAAGAGGCTTCTGACACTCGTGCTGAGATCCCAGGCGTCTGCAGGCGGAGGAGGTTTGAGCAGCTTCTCATACGTACGGGGAGACGGCAACCTCTGAACGATAGGAAGCTGGTCGCACGCTGCCAAAAGGGCTTGTGATACCAGTCGAAGCATTGCTCTAATAGCCACTGGCTATTTTCAAGCTAGCTTGAGCATGACAGACTGGGATACCCTTCGATACTGCCAGGACCAAAGTAACCAAAGAGGGAACAGACTCTGTGGCAGTGTCCCATTCATCCCCGTGGCTCAGGTCTGCTAGTGTCGTCGTTCCGATCCTGGCGTTTGTGACTCAGTACGTGGCTATAAAGCTCTTAGCGTGGACACAGATTCTCTCCCCTTCTCTGTGCCCTCTTGTCACTCAGCTGGGCCCTGTGTGTGTTGTTTGTTTTGTGGCAATGCTGAGATTTGGGCTCCATTGTGCCAGTCGTAAGCACGGCCATACCAGAGCAAAGGTCCATCTAGCCTAGTGTCCTGTCTTCTGACGGGCCAATGCCGAGTGCCCTAGAGGGACTGAACAGAACAGGGAATCATCACGTGATCCACTCCCTGTCACTCATTCCCAGCTTATGGCAAACAGGTGAGTGACACCCAACAAGAGCCAGTCCCTGCCAGTGTTCCCTGTAAGCTGAGCACTCTGGCGGCCACGCAGGAGAGAGTCAAATACTGCCCAGCTGATTCGCAGAGTGCCCACAGCCAGGACCATGTGTTCCCACTTGTGGTGCACATCTCAACATTTATTCTGCATATAGATGGATAAAATGAGAGGGAACGTTGCCCCAAAGAGCTTGCAATCGAAATAGACAAGACAGAGAAAGGGAACGTTTCCCATAACGGAAAGTCACACCAGGAGTCTGATCAAGCTGGGACCTGACCCCAGATCTCCTGAGTCCTCAGCTAGTGTTTGAACTCCAAGACCATCCGGCCTTGGTCTCCATCTGTCTGTGTGAAGAATGCAGAAGTGAGCTTTGTCGCCAGATGTTTGAGCTGCGTCGTGCACGCGGCGTAACTCGGGCGAGTGGCTTCGAAACCCAAAACTCTCCTGGGAAAGACCAACCCTGCCCCCAGTCTGAGAGGCTGGGTCTGCGAAATCAATGGAGCAGCGTGGGGCAGGGCCCCTTTGAGCACCGGGGCGCTGCTGTGCTTTGTCCCGTCGGCCCTGGTGCTCGGTAAGTCAGCTGAACACCCGGCATGTCAGGTGACAGCCCGGCATAGGAGCTGAGCACGCCCGCTCAGTGGAAGTGTCAGCTGAGTGCTGCCTTTGTGTGGTTACTTGCTGAAAAGTAGGCCAGTGAGACTGGGAACTCTTTGTAGCACAATCTGCTCTCTTTATTGTCAAGGTGCCTCGGTACGGTTGCTCTCTTGTGGCCAGGAAAGCCACAGCCGCTGGCCTGTTGCCTGTCTGCAGCAGCCTGTCATCATGCTTGGCTGCTTTCTGGAGAGGGGAGAGAGGCCTGGAAGTGCAGGCATGCAAAAGGGGCAAAGTTGGAGGTGGGGAGGAAGGGGGTTGGTAATAGGGATGTAAGCGACTAATTGACTAGTCGACTATTTGATAAGCAAAAGCTTATCGGACAGTTGACAAGAGTCCACTAGTCGCTTCCCCTCCTCTTGCTGCCTCTATCAGAATGAGGCAGCAAGGGGGTGTGGAAGAGGAAGGGCTGCTGGGGGGAGCCGGCTTAAAAGCGTTTCCCCCCAGCTCTAACTCCGTGGGAGGAGGCAGGGGCGCAGTGGCAGTGTTCCAACTTTGAAATATACAAGAGTCCCTTTTGCGGCCCTTGTACATTTCAAAGCGGAAGCGCCCGCACGGAGCCCGGGGTCAGCGGGGGACTCCCCTCTGGCCCCAAGCTCCTTGCGGCGTTTCAATCTTTGAAATGCTCAAGAGCCCCTGCTGGGGCTTTTGTACATTTCTAAGATGGAACGCTGAGCTAGTCCTTATCGATGAATCGAATAGTTGATGGAAATGCCATTAACTATTCGATTAGTTAATTAATTGAAATTTAACATCTCTAGTTGGTAGTCAGGGGTGGGAAGAAGTTGGGAAGTTAATCTCCCTGAACTTGGAAACAGAAATATTGCAAGATCTCCAAGCAGTGTGTATTGGGGCTTCTCCCTTGGTGACCTCTGGCAGCGCTTGGCTTGGAATAGTCAGTTCAGCTCTTGAAGGCCCATCGGAGAGGCCCAATGAGTTGGGGAAGTCACAGCCAAATCTTGAACTCTTCGTGTTTCTGTCTTCCAGCTTGGATGGTGGGGAGCTCTTCAGTCGGATTCAAGACAGGGGAGACCAGGCCTTCACGGAACGGGGTATGGCATGGACCGGTGGCTTTTTTGAACCCCGTGGCCGTTTTATGTTGGTGGTGGTTGAGGGAAAACGCCTTCTCTGAGAGCTGATTGGAATGTCTGCCCCCACTTCATGGCACAGCAAATGGGGGGTTGGTCTGTAAAATGGTTTCATCCTCTTACAGAGGTGGACTAAAATATTGTGGGTAATTTTAAGAGACCCTGATTTGCCCCCCACCAGGAAAAATGTTGGAAAGGGGAAAAAAAAAATCAATTTCCATTGAATTTTTTCCTTGGGAAGGGAGGCAAGATTGTTTCCCTGCCAGCTTTCACCCCGCTTGAGTCTCCGGTTTGTGCACTCCCGCACTCTCCAGCCACGTGGTGAGAACCGAGATGCTGACTGTCCAGTTCCCTGTCTCCTCTATGTCCCAAAGTGGCAGGCAGTGGCCTCTATTTGCTGTAATGAGACTCCGACTACTAAACCAGTAAGGGTCAAAGAGAGTGGCGGGCGCACCCTCAAATCCCCCTGATTGGGAGTGGTTGTTTGTGGGTCTTCTCTCTTCAAGGGAGCTCCATGTGAAGAGCCCTGCTCGGAAAAGGAGGCTCTACGCATGAGAGGTTCTTTGCCTTCTGCCTCTCAGAGGGTTTCTCTGTGACACTCTGGGAGGCCGCCTTTGAGTTGCTGAGTTGTAAATGCTTTTATGTTTTCTTTAACTCCTCTAGAGGCTTCAGAGATCATGAAGAGCATCGGAGAAGCCATCCAGTACTTGCACTCGATTAACATAGCCCACCGGGACGTTAAGGTACTGCTCGCCTGCCTGCCTAGCAGATGCTAGAGCATGTTTTCAGGGTCTTTGCCCCTTTAGTGGAGGCAAAGACCTTGCAAGACCCCCAGCGTTCTGGCCAATGTAACATTGTACAATCCAGATGAGTGCTGCAGCTGCTCCCTAGCTTGCATTTAAGAGGCCCACTAGGGTTAACAGGCCTCAGGTAACTCGTGTTTATTTTAAAGGCAGCAGAATTGCGAGGTGGGGTGGAAGAGCAGAGCAGCTCATGGCTCCTGTCGGCTCCTTCCACACACTCATATGGGGACGTGGCACTTCCGATCAGGAGCTGGACTCTTTCGGGGTGATTGGACCACAGGCATGTAGTTTGGGCACCGTCTCTCCGGGCATGTCTGTGAGAACGGCCTCCGTTAAAGCAGAGGCCAGCTGGGAAATGCCCACGCCTTCCCCCTTTGGGGATCAATTTCAGGCTACCTGCAGAGGTCAGTGAGAACCCATGATCATAGCCCACTAGAACTGGAAGGGACCTCGAGAGATCATCATGTCCAGTCCCCTGCCCTCACGGCAGGACCAAGCTCCATCTAGAGCACCCCTGGTAGATGTCTGTCTAATCTGCTCTTAAATATCTCCAGTGATGGAGATTCCACAACCTCCCTAGGCAATTTATTCCAGTGTTTAACCACCCTGACAGTTAGAAAGTTTTTCCTAATGTCCAACCTAAACCTCCCTTGCTGCAATTTAAGCCCATTGCTTCTTGGCCTATCATCAAAGGCCATGGAGAACAATTTTTCTCCTTTCTCCTTGCAAACAACCTTTTAGATACTTGAAAACTGTTATGTCCCCTCTCAATCTTTTCTTTTCCAGACTAAACAAACCCAGTTCTTTCAGCCTTCCTTCATAGCTCATGTTTTTCTAGACCTTTTTGTCCCTCTTCTCTGGACTTTCTCCAATTTATCTACATCTTTCCTGAAATGTGGCACCCAGAAATGGACACACTACTCCAGTTAAGGCCTAATCATAGAGACCATGAGGTGGTGTCTGGTTTGGCGTAGGAGGAAGGGGGTAACTTGTTGGAGTCCCCTCTTCTCTGGTGTGTGGACCTGACTCTTAGAATTTCCCCTGCCCTGCCGGAAGATGTGCATTGAAACAATGAGTTCTTGCAAAAATGGCATTTCCCTTCTGCAAGGGAAGAGGGATTTTTAAGTTCTGTGGTGTTCTGCAATTCACTTGTAAGCAGGCCAGACTTCCTTGCTCCGATGGTCTTGTAATTTCATGTAGTATCCGTCATCCCGAAGAGCTTTGTGTCCTGGGGTGTGGCGGGCAGGTAATGTTCAGAAAGAAACCCCCTCTCCTGCCCCACCTTGGAAGCACAGCTGCCCCTCAGCAGTGGTTTCCCAATCACACAACACGGTTGCGTGAATCCACAGGGGGAATTTTGTGGAGGCAAAAGAGAGTCACTTAGATTGCATTTGCCACAGGAAACTGGGGCTGAACACCTCCAGTGGGCGACGGATTTACAAGCTGCAAAGGTGCATGCTGTTCCCTGAAAGATGCAGTTTCCTGGTTGAGGAGATTATGGTGTGGGAGGGGTGGAGGGAGAGCTGCCAAGGAAAGCATGAAGACTGAAGAGCTGAAATTGTGTTGGGGAAAATCAGTGCAAGTTGCCTGAATAGCACCAAGCCCCTGGGGCCAGGGATGGGTTCAGGAAGAGCTTTGTGAGACTTGCCCTTCCCTAATGATTATACAGTTCCACACCGCCAGTGTCCGTGCTCCTCCTGCTAGCTCTTCTGAATCACTTGGTGTAGGAGAATAGGGAATATTCTCGCTCACTGGCTTGTAGCAAATCTCAGAAGCTGAATGTGCTGGTTACTGGACTAGCCTGAAAGTCCCACTAACCTTGCCTTTCTCATCATAACTTCACCCTTGTGCTCCTGGCCTACCTTGGATCTGGAAGGCTCGGGGGGGCAAGCGATGGGGGAAGAGGGATGTTTCTGGGATCTCTGGCAGTGCTCCCTGTAAGTTACGTGCTTGTGTAGCTGCTTAGGAGAAATTCAAATGCCAGCCAGCTGCGTCACGGAGCACCCCCAGCTAGGTTCTGTTTCTGCTGGTGGTGCACATTCACACATACCTTGGTGCACACACAAGTTTATTCTGCACTTGGATGGAAAAGATTAGAACATTGATGTCTGGTGCATTTCAGCTGTTACAAATCAGGTTGCCTGGGGGAAAGAGAAAAATTGGGGTGCCAAAAGTTGAGCTGCAATGGGTTATATGGGGTCCTCTTGGGTTCACTTAGAACCACTTGGCTCCCATTGGTCATGGTCCAATCTTCCTTGACTCACACATGGCAGCGCTGTCCTAATGCTGCCCCCCGCTGTGTGAGAGGTAGGAGCCCCGAGGACTTAGCCAGCACTTAGTTTGCTTTTTATTCATTGTGTTTGCACAGCCCGAAAACCTCTTGTACACTTCCAAAAGGCCCAACGCGGTGCTGAAACTCACCGACTTCGGCTTTGCTAAAGAAACCACCACACACAACTCCCTGGCCACGCCGTGCTACACGCCATACTATGTGGGTAAGTCTCCAGGGAAGCTGCGATGCCTCATCCCCTTCTGGGAAATGGGCTCACAGGCATCCAGAATCTCCCGTGCTTGCTGCAGGAAAGGCCGGGATTCATAGACTGCAAGGCCAGAAGGGACCACTGTGATCCTTTCATTTGGCCTCCTGTATGGAACACCACCCCGAGAATGTTACAGTCATTTCTGCACCAGACCTATAATTACAGCGTGAACTACAACTGTGGCAGGGTGTAGGGATGGGCCTGAGAAGCAAAGCTTGGACCCCGACGTTTCCCTTGCTTTGGGGTGTTTGGATCTCAGGTTTCAGGGCAGGCTTCCATCCTTGCTGTTGTGTTAAAATCCAGACTCCTCCGCCCGGCAGCCCAGGTGGCTGCTCTGGGGATGTGTTCCCCTGCGGTGCCTACTCAGGAGCTGCTGCTAACAGTTGACAGCCGGGTGCATTGTAGGGAGGTTAGCGGTTAACCGATCAACCGTTTAACCGATGAAGTTGTTGCGTCTCCGTTAATGGTACTGGTTAAACTCAGCTGGCTCCCAGAAAGGCAGTTTCGCTGTGGCAAGGCAGCAAAGACTCCTCTCCCGTAGCCAGGCAGGCAGGGGCTGGGAACCCTACTCCCAGGGAGCCTGCAGCACGGGTAACTGTTGAGATTTTCAGCGGTTACCCAGTCACCGTATGAAATGATTTTTAACATCCCTAGCGTATTGTAAATGCTGTTCCAAGTGCTGTGCCAGGTGTGGGAAGCAGGGCAGGCGCCCCTGCTTCTCCTCTTCCTGCAGTGTGCCAAGCACAGCTCAGGCCATCGGCTGAACAACTCAGTGTTGGCACACGATACTTTTCCTGGCACTTGCCACGCACAGCTCTGTGAATGCCCTCTGGCCTGATGGGTAGCACCCTTGCGAGTTTAGCCCTGGCTCTCCCCCACACAGCGTGGCTAGGGGACCTGTATAATTCTGTCCTCTCCAAGAGGGGGGCGTCTTGGGAGCTCCCCGCCAACTGTGCTAAGCTGTGTCTGCTGTCAGGAGCCTCAGGACTGGGATAAAAGGGTCATCAAACTTGGCCTGCCTCAGAGCTCCTCCCTCCTGTGTAGCCTCCTGACAAATCTCTGCCTGCCTGGTGAATGTCTCTCTTCCTTTCTTTCCCAGCCCCGGAGGTGCTGGGCCCAGAGAAATATGACAAGTCCTGTGACATGTGGTCCCTGGGTGTCATCATGTACATTCTGTGAGTAAAGCCGTGTCCCCGCCCCACCCTGCTGAGCGTCGTTCGTGCCTAACCCAAGGGAACTGCAGCGTCCACCCTCCCAGGATCTGGCCACACACTGCCCGGCGGGGCGGACCCTGGGTGACGCAGGCAACGGCCCTTTCCCTGTGCTTGGCCAAGCGGCATGCTGGGAAGGCTGCCCTAGGTGCATTTGTGAACATCTGACTTCCTCCCCCTCGGCTGCAGAAAGACGCCAGCCTGGGTGGGTTCCCCGTGAGCCCCGCATGGCTGCTCAGTGTGTGCTGGCATACCCGTGTCTACCCAGGCCGAATGGCATTGAAGATGGGGGCAAACCTATTGCGTCACATAGGGCCTGTCTACACGGGAATACAAGAGCGATGGCAGGGCTGCGGCTGCCCGGGGACAGCCGGCTCAGGCTGCGGGGCTGTCAATTGGTGTTTGGGCTCAAGCGTGGGCGCGGCTTCTATGCTGAGGTCCCAAAGCTTAGATTCCAGCCTGAACCTGAACGTCTCCTCAGCAGCTTTGCAGTCCCATAGCCCGAGCCTGAGTCATGAGCTGTGCCAAGCTGCTGTGCAGACGGACTTTCAGGGGCAGATTTTGACAGGTGTTGGGGCACCAAGAGAGGGCACCTAATTCCCAGGGCACCTAGTGGAAGTTAGGCGCCTCTGACAAGCCTGCGACCATGGAAGACCCTTACAAATCTAGTCTCCATAGTCCAAGCCGGTGTAGGATTCTTCCCCGGTGCAGCGGTAAGCTGTGTGGCAGCCCCGCTTCACGGGTGATCCATCAGTGCCGCCCAGTCAGTCACTCCGTGCAGGGAGCCCTGAGCCTCTGACTGGGCGGGGCTGATGAATCACCTGTGAAGCTGGGCTGCCCCACAGCTTAGTGGGACCACTGCGGTGCAGTGTCTGTCTAGTGCTCGGTGTGGCCTATTTGCAAAGCAAGGGAGTTCTTGCTCTTCCCTTGGAGAGCTATTCCAGAGACTAATCCCTGCTGGGAGTTTCTCCTGTTTTAGGCCTAAAATTTCCCCTTTCTTAAACAATCTCAGTTAAGAAAGAGACTCCCCTACGTGCCTCTCCCTTCCTGGCGTCCACTCCTGCCCTGACTTTTCTCCTGCCCCTCCTGTTCCGTGCCTCCACCATGCTATGGGGACTGATGTCACCCGTGGGATCCTTTGCAGCTGTGCGTATCATTCCCATAGAGGTGTGGATAACTCACTTCTCTTCTCCAAAGATGCTGTTAGGCAAGCTATCAGCACTGATCCCACTTCGATACAAGCAAGGAAACGTGGTCTAGTAAATCTGTTTCAGCAAAAACACATGCGGGCATAAGCTTTCTTGGGCTGGAGTCCACTTAGGCCACGTCTCCTATTGCCATGTCGGCGATTGATCATCCGGTGTTCGATTTAACAGGTCTAGTTGAGACCCACTTAATCAAATGCTGAAGGCGGCTCCCGTCGGCACCAGTACTCCTTGCAGTTGTGAGGAGTAAGGGAAACCGATGGGGAGTGTTTGCTTACGTCGGCTTCCCTCTGTGAAGACGGCGCCACTCTTGGCTTTAAGGTAAGCTGACTCCAGCTATGTATTTTACATAGCTGGAGTTGCTTAGCTTAACCCAACCTGCTGGGTCTAGTGTAGACCTGGCCTTTGTCAGGTGCCACGGGACTCTGTGTTGTTTTTGGTCGAGTAAGTTTCTAACGCCCTCTAAAGGATTTGCCCTCTGCTGGTCACTTAATTACTTTCTCTCTCTTTGACTCAGGCTGTGTGGGTATCCCCCTTTCTATTCCAACCATGGTCTGGCCATTTCTCCAGGCATGAAAAAACGGATCCGGATGGGCCAGTATGAATTTCCCAACCCTGAATGGTCAGAAGTCTCTGAAGAAGGTAAAAGCTGAGGCAGAGTATCTGTGCTGTGAGCGTGTGTGTCCTCGCGACCAGAACATACTGCTTTTTTTTTTTTTTTTTTTTTTTTTTTTTTTAAACAAAATCAGTCTCCTGTACTCAAGGCACCTATGATGCCGATAGTCGGGCGTGTCAGGTTTGTGGCTATCATGCCCAATGGCAAGCCAGTGTGTGTCTGCAATCTCCTGTGGTAGCACAAGGCCTTGCTTAATGTGGGGATTTGCCCTATGGCAGCCAGCAGGGTAGCTGCAGACCAGCGGTTTTCAAACTTTTTTTCTCATGATCTAGTGGAAGAAAATCGTTGGTGCCTGTGACCCAACAGAATTTGACTGGAGTGTGAGGTGGGCTGAGGAGGAGAGCTTTGTGCTGTTGGGGGTCAGAGCTGGGGCAGGAGGAGTTTACCTCAAGTGGCTCCCGGTCAGGGGTGCAGCGGGGGTGCTAAGGCAGCTCCCTGCCTCTCCTGGCACCGCAGACCATGCTGCGCCCCAGAAGCAGCCAGCAGCAGGTTCCCAGCCAATGGGGGTGCGGAGCTAGAGCTCAGGGCAGGGGCAGTGCACGGAGCCCTGGGCGCCCCAACGTGCTGCAGGACGTTTCTGGGGCGCAGCGCAGTCTGCAGTGCCAGGACAGGCAGGGAGCTGCCTTAGCACCCCCACTGGTCCCCCTGCAGCAACGAGACCCAGCGCCCGACATTCCGTGACCCAGTACTGGATCGTGACCCCTAGTTTGAAAACCCCGCTATAAACCCCTAGTGTAGACAGGTGAAGCTGTAACTTACACTGGCACCGTATTTCCCATTTGAATAGAGGCTTTGCTTGTCGGCATGAGGGGCTGGCACTTGCTACAGTTCAGGGCTGCTGCCCTCGTGTTCCCCTTCCATGGCTTCCGACTCCCCAGGCCATCACCTCTCTTGTGGGAAGATCCCGCATCTCACTCCCTCCTGACTAGGGTATTTCCAAGTGGTGTGGTTCCCTGCCCTTGTTGTGGTGTTCCCTGCCTGCTTGTCATGGTGCGCCTGCCTGCTTTCTCTCTGGCGTGACTGCCCACCCCCACAGATACCGCACAGCACTTTTTATGCACGCCTGCTTTATTCCTGAGGTGACGATGTTACAGGAAAAACAAACATCCCGTCACGCTTAACGTTAAGGTTAGCAGAGTTCACCCCAGCTGAAACCTGGGTGCTGGCAGGGCTGGTCCTTCAACAGCCCAACCAAGTGGCTTCGAGTTCACCACAGCTTCAGCTCAGAGCAAGCACACAGTTTGACAGGGCCTCCGTGGGCCTCGTCGTTCCTCCTCTTCACTGCTATCTGTGTGCCAGATCAGGAGGAAGTCCCTGAGCCTGGTTAAAACAAGCCTTTTGATCCGAACAGCCGTGTGTGTGTGTGTGTCTTGGTCCCTGGAGAATCCAGTTTGAATTAATACACATGAACCTCTTCATGAGGTAACTTCAAAGGGCTGATAACCAGAGGAGTTACTCTAGCATCCCCCCCTCCTAGAGAAGGTGCATACAGTTCTACACTAACAAACATACAATTTCATGTTTTTAAGAACAATGGACCCCGAAGGCATTAATCCTAAATTAACAAGTTTTTATCTTAATTCCCTAAGGTTGTGTCCAGGACATTACAAGATAATGTCAATCTGTCATAGTACCAATGGCTAGGCAAGTCCCTAGCACAGACAAGGCCAAAGGGACAGCACAGCTTCTGGTAGTTGTTAGGGCATGATATACCATGGGGGAGAATATTCATCCGCAGTGCTGCTTTTTCTTAACACCTCCCCACCCCCTTCTCCAGTTAAGCAGTTGATCCGGAACCTGCTGAAGACAGACCCAACCCAGCGCATGACGATAACGGAGTTCATGAACCATCCCTGGATCATGGTAAGTGTGCGGGTTTCCAGAGGCAAGACATGGCTAGAAATGTGACGTCTGCTCCATCTGAGAAATAGAAGGGAGCAGTGAGCGGTGTTCCCTGTAAGCTGGGCACTTGTGCGGCTTCTCAGGGGAGGTTCAAATGCTGCCAAACTGATTAGAAGGGCCCCCACAGCTAGGTTTTTTTGTTTCTATGAGTGGTGCACATTCACACATGCCTCGGTGCACATAAAATTATTCTGCGCATAGACGGAAAAATTCACACATAGATGGAAAAGATTAGAGGGAACATTGGCAGGGACAGCAGGGAATTTTATTGGAGGCTCATCCTTTGTGTCTCTTGCTCTCCCCTCGAAAGCAATCGATGCAGGTGCCCCAGACTCCGCTGCACACTAGTCGAGTCTTGAAAGAAGAGAAAGACTTGTGGGAAGACGTCAAGGTAAAAACTCTGAATTGCTTCTGCCCCCGACCCCACTTGGCTGCAGGAGGCACAGCTGGTACAGCCTGCTCTCCAAGTGCATCGCCTCAATGGGCATAAACAGCATGCTTTGCAAAGTGGGGGCTGGGGAGGTGGCTTTGGCTACTGCAGTCAGCTCGCTGGCCCCGCTCCTGCCAGTTGTGCAGGCAGAACCACCTGCAGTAGCATACAAGATCAAGGCCTTGAGTTGCTGTGTGAAATTTAATGCTAATGAAGAGAGCTGTTCTGCACAGAAATTATATTGAAATTACATGGCAGAGAGGTGACTAGTGGGAGGGAAGAGTTGCTATTCACAACCTGTTTCTAGGCAAGTCTTGTAAATAGGAAATTAGTGTAATCAGGGGACTGGACTAATTTTACAGCCACATGCTAAGAAAGTATATGTGATTAGTGGCTCTGCAGAGCATATTCTCCACTTCCCACCAGCAGCCTTGTTGAGGTGCTCAAGGCATGACTGCGTTGTTACTGAAGCATGTTTTTCAGCTGGGTTTTGAGCTGGAGGGGCGAGGAGACGATTGTCTTTGTGGCCTCTTCAATTCTCTGCACGGTGTCCGAGGCTGCTAGTAAAGGTGTTTCTGTGATGTGAGCGTGAAGAATTGGGTGGAAAACGCTGGCTAATTGCACATGCTGTTGGCTACTAAGACAGCTGTTGGATAGTCACAAGCATTAGCTTGGAGAATGACACAATACGAGAGGGTTTTTGTTCGCTAGCAACCAAGCCCCAGGCCAAGTTGGAGTGCTTCGTGGTGTGTTGTTTCAGAGGGGTAGCCGTGTTAGTCTGTGTCAGCAAAAACAACAAGGAGTCCTGCAGCACCTTAAAGACGAATACATTTACTTGGGCATCAGCTTTCATGGGTTGGATCCCACTTGGTCAGATGCATGGAGTGAAAACTTCCATTTGCAGGCATGTACATGCAAAGATGGGTGTGTTACATTATTATGCGGAGGACCACTGCTAACAAGGTCAATTCCATCAGGGTGGATGTGGCCTGCTCCCAACAGTTGATGAGAAGGTGTGAATACCAAAAGAAGGAGAATTACTTTTTGTAGTGAGCTAGCTATTCCCAGTCTCTATTGAAACCCTAGCCGAAAGCGTCAAGTTGGCATGTGGGCTCTAAGCTCTGCAGTTTCATGCTGCCATCTGGTTTTGAAGTTTTCTGGCGGAAATATGGCAACTTTCAATGTGTTACCGTGTGTCCAGGGAGACTGAAGTGCTCTCCTACTGGTTTTTGAGTGTTACCGTTCTTGATGTCTGATTTGTGTCCATTTATTCTTTGGGGCAGAGACTGTCCAGTTTGGCCAATCTACATGGCAGAGGGGCATTGCTGGTGTAACCCACACACCTAGTATGGTTCACTGTCCCATGCAGTGGCACTTAGACCACAGCAACAGCGAAGATCAAGAGACCTCTGCAGCATGGGTTGGGAGCCAGCTGGCTTTTATCTCAGAGGGTAGAGGCTCCTATACTAAGCTCCAGAGGTCTCAGGTTCAAATCCACCTGGTGGTGGTTACACTGGCACATGATGGCATGCATGGTATGATTAGGTATGCCGGTGGATGAGCCCCTGCTGATGTGGTTAGGTCCTCTGATGGTGTCACTTAGGTAGATATGCAGATAGAGATAGCAACGGGGCTTGGTCCACGGAATAAGACCTAGATCAGTGGTTCCCAATGCAGTGCCCACGGGTGCCATGGTGCCTGCTGGGGCATTTATGTGTGCCCGCCTAGCACTGCCCCCGGGTGCCCGGCGCATGTGTGGCCCCGCTCCCGGGTGCGGGGTGCATGCGCAGCCCCAGGCGGCCTGGCAGCCCCGTTTGGTGCCTGCCACCCAAAAAGGTTGGGGACCACTGACCTAGATTATTGGGTGGATAAGAGCTGGACCTTAGAAGCTACAACAATTTGAACGGGAAACAAACCACAGATTTGTAACCGTGATGGTAACGAACTGTTGGAGCAGCTTCCCAACAAACGCGGTGGAGTCTTGATCACTAGACTTATGCTCAGACTTGGATATTGGTTGTGAAATGAGGGGTGTGTGTGTGTTCAACCACACAGAAGTAAACTTGTTAGTAGAACTATTGGCTGAAAGACTCTGGCTTGTGTTACGCAGGAGGTCAAATGATCTCAAATGATCACAATGGTGTTGTCCAGCCATAGAATCTAAGCATGCCCTAGTCAGGGATACACGTGTGGATGGGTATGGACAATAGACATGGGTGCAGGTGCATGTGTGTGGGCCCAAGCACACGGTTTCTACCACCAGTGTTAAATGGCCCCATCACTAACCAGGCCCTATGTTTTCCTTGGTGTTTCTAGGAGGAGATGACGAGTGCCTTGGCTACCATGAGAGTAGATTATGAACAAATCAAGATAAAGAAAATTGAAGACTCCTCCAACCCTTTGCTCATGAAGAGACGAAAGAAAGCGAACCCCTCGGAGCCGACAGCACTCCCTCACTGAGGGCTCGTGCCAAGCCCTTCCTGGCCGCCAAGAAAGCAATAGTACATTTTATATAAAATATATATCTATATCTATCTATATATCTATAGATATATAGATATATATTTAAAGAAAAGGACAAAGACGGACTTCCTCACACGCATGGGATTCCAACATGTATACCAGACGTGTTGTTTTTTAGCTCCCCTCCCGTGTACCTGGCCTTTTTGGAGCAGGTTGGGGAGATTGTCCCCACCCGCGAGATGCACACATTTTTGGTTTTGGTCTGAGAGCTGAACAGCTCTAATAATTTGGATTCTTTTTTTCCTTTGGTTCAATATTTCCTCCCAGCCACTTCTTCCTTACAAAGACATGGAAATTCCTGTGGCAACCTTTTTAGGGTATATAATATATACATATTTTTTTAAAACTAATGCAAGCCCAGAAAGTGTGCTCCCTGTGCAAAGCGCTTGCTAGGGATGAAGGCTTCTGGCTTTTGGGCCTAGTGCTGATGGGTTGGGCTCTTCAGGTGAGCATCTGGTAAATGCAGGCTGATACAAAGGGGCTTGGGGTTGGGAATATGCTCTGCGGCTTCTAATCCCTTCAACCCTCCTATTTTTAATGATTTCCCTTCATGGGCTGGTGGCTTGAGGGGTCTTGCGAGAACCTGTGGATGTGGAGCGCCTTGGCAGGCCTGGAAAATCGCTCTTGAAAGGCACTGTGGCACAAGTCTCCACCAAACAGGAGGCCTGGGCTCTATCGGTGCAGGCACTGGGTTACTCCCTTTGGGGGTGTCCGTGTTGCGTGCGTGTGTATGTCTGGGGGGTGTAGTTTGTCTGTGGGTACTATGCACACGCTGGGGTGTCCTTTCTGAATGATGACGTGGGGTGTGTAACGTGCCTGGAATTCAGTTCTAATCTCAGGGGTGTTGGGGAGTGGGGGGGAGGGGAGGCGGGCTGGGAGGGTGGGGTGGGGCGACGTTGCCGCTAACAAATCCACTACAGCCGCCCCAGCCGTCATGGGATTAGACCAGAAGCACCTAAAGCAGATGCCCTCTTGTCCCGTTTCCATTACTGTCCCCTGCGGTTAGTGTCGACACTGGCGCTGCTGAGAAGTGGCAGGTTGCGAAGAGACCCCTCTTCAAAACGTGCAGTGGAGGTTAAAACAGACATGGCCGAGCCCTTCTGCAAGCCCCCCTCTCCTCAGGGGGCCCCAGCTACTCTCTTCCTGCCCCACTCGGATGTGGGAAAGACACTTGCCCCGCATCGGGGAAGCAGGAGTCAAATGGGGCAATCCAGTTCTCTCTCTTCTGAGCCATCTGGATGGTGACTGCTGTGGATTTTCAGCTCCTGCAGTGCTGTAGCATGTCCGTAAACTCCCTGGCTGTTACTTGTGGCAAGAAGCCACTATGGGAAGATACCAATCAAGGTCTCTCTCCAACCCCCAGAAAACCAGTTGACTCAAGCACGGATGGGAGAAATTGGGGGTGTACCTAAAAGATCAGCCGGATTTTAGTCTTGTTCAAAGCTTCAGCTGGGATATGAGCACTGACCCCTTCCCCCTCCTTGCCTTCCTTCTCCACTCCCCAGAACTCCTGGCTCGTGGGGACCGCTCCTCTTAATCCCATCTTTCTGGATGCCCACGTGCTACCAAAAGGGGAGGCAGCTCCGGACTTCGTCTGTGGTCCCCTTCCTGCTTCTCCGCTCCTAGTGGTTGGTGTTCGCAACCAGCCTCTACTCCTGGGAGCTGAATAGCTACCCTGAAGTCTTTAGTCTGATTTTTCCTTCCCTCTTTGTCACATTGTTTCACTGCATTGTAATGTGTTCAAACACAAAAACAAAACAAAACCATTTTTTATGGAAATGTTTAGACTTTAGGTGACATTTTAAGCACTGTATGGAATTTGAATTTGTTTTAAAGACAAGTTTTTAATTTTTTTGTGTGTGTGTCTGTTGGCTTATACTAATCCTTCTGGTCTGCTTTTCCCTCTTTCAGATTAAAGACACGTAATACATCATGCAGTCTTCCTCCTCCTTGTGTGTGTGTGTGGTAGAGTGGCAAAGTGGCATGTTGCTCCAGGCCAGCTGCTGGGGATTCTCACGATGTCATCCCCAGGGCTTCATGGTTTTTCCAGAGGGGCTGAGTACAGTGCAGGGTGGAATTCACCCAGGGTCCGAGCCAAAGTCCAGGCAAAAACTCAGGGTTTGCCTACACTGCAGTGCTAAAGTTGAATTAAACAACGCAACTTCAGCAATGTCAATTGCACAGCTGAAGTCGAAATAGCTTCATTCGGGTTTTGGCGCTGTCTACGCCGCAGGAAGTTGAAGGAAGAACGCTCTTCCTTCGACTTCCCATGAAATGAGGGTTATAGGAGTTGGAGTAAGAAGTCTTCCAGCTCGACAGTATGTCGAAATAATGGCTTGTAGTGTAAACGCGCACTACGTTATTTCGGAACACTGCTGTGTAGACATGCCCTCACTGACTCTGGCTTCAGCTTTCCAGGCACAGGGTCTGTGCACTACTACAGCTTATTTTGGTGCCTTAAGTGGGATTGGCGTTTGCATAGACTTGCTCTGGCCTTTTGCACCGGGGTGGATTTTACTCCACTGATTTCAGCTGGAGCTGTACTGGTGCTTGGTTTGCCTTTGCTCTGTGCACCTGGGACTCCCAGACCCCATGTGGCACTCAGAGCAGGTTTCAGGCCAGTGTTTTCCATTTACCCTGGCTAGATACCTAGGGGTTCAAAAGAATTTCTTTTCCCCCACATCATGCTGCTCTCCTGGGCTCAGATTTCCACCCCTGCCTTTGCAGTGGGGGCGGATTTTGTTCAGCTGTGGGAACCCTTACAGCTGGGCTCACCGTGGTTGCATGACAGGGCTGGGTTTGCTCCAGCACACACCCCTCCCCTGTCTTGGAGCCTGGAACGTTGCACTGCCCCAAATCCTTTCGCGGAGCCCAGTGCGAAATCCGGGTCTGGTGGGTGTCAGATGGCGGGATGGGAAAGTTCTGTGGACTCCCATTCTTACCATATGTTTGCAAGTGGTCTCCTAGCCCTACCCATCCCACAGAGGGATGGCAGCTAGACCCACAAGTGGTGGCTTGATGGGACGTACTTCTAGTAAGTAGCATCCAGCAATACATGGAAGAGCCAGCAGAGGGAGTTGTGCATCCAACTTTGGCTCTGCTGCCCATAACATTGTTTGATTTCTAGCCACATCTGAAGCTGGGCTATAGAAAGGAGTATGGGGCGGGGGACTCATAGTGCACCAGAAGAGTGTCTCCTGGGTCTCTCACAGGCCAGCTGCAGAGCCTGGAGTGGGGGGAAGCTCCTGTCCTCTTTAGGGTTGGTTTGCTAGCTCTTGTCATATGAGATTTTGGAGATGGGAGACCTCGTGGGACAGCAATGGCAGCCAGTCGGGCTGGTCTTTCCTTCTGCTGGCAGAGGGCTGACAAAGTGACCGGCCCTTCTGGTGGGTCAGAGCGGCCTCTCATGCTACGGCAATTCTCCAACCTTGGTCGCTGCTGCAGCTTGGTGCGTGACTCAAAGCAGTCTCTGGTGCTGCCAGCGATGCAGATGCCACCATGCACACATGCCTGGGGCTGCCTCTGCAGCAGCTTTCGATGCTGGCAGTTGCTTCCTGCTGCGGCCAGTGATGTGAAGAGGAGAAAGTCCTGGGACCCCCAACACCCTCGTGAAAGAGTTGTGAGGCTGAACGCGCGAGGCAGTTGGACGCTATGCTCCTGGGGGCGTATCCAAGTACCTAAGAGAGACAGGCGGGATGGCCTACTCCTGGCACGGTTCTTTCTCTCCCGATCCCAGCTATTGAACCTGACGCTTCAGTTCTGAGCTTCTGCCGGTAAATCCTGAGGACATCAGCGGGTCACAGGCCAGCTTGGCAGTGTTGGGGGTTTGTTGGAAGGAACCAAGTGGCTGTTGAGCGTAGGGAGCAGCCCTGGTTGTGGCGTAGGGGTTGGGGAGCCGTGTGGCACAGCGCAGTGGACACCGAGATCTGTGGGAAGGAGCTCTGGGTGAGCGCAGCCCCCTCGCGCTCTGACTTCCCGGTGGCTCAAATGTGGTTGCGGGGGAGGCCGTTTTGGTTTTGGTATTCGCTGTGGTGCGGTTTTCCTCCTTCTGGCCCCAAACCAGGGCACAAGATCGGACCCTGCACAGGGTGAGCTCCCCACACTGTAACAACCAGACGTGGCCCCAAACCTAGCCCCCAGCCCTGAACACCTCTAAACATTGAGAGGGGCTCGGAAGGTGATCAGGGCTCTGCCCGTCTACCTCCCACCTGACCTATATCACGTGCTGTTAGTCCAGGTCCAGCCACCTTTTTGCTGTACCCAGAGTCTGACCTGCAGTCTCCCTACAGCTCAGTTCATCCATCTAAATCCAGGCCCGGCGGCATGGCCTAGCATCCCATTTCTGGGTCCTTGCACAGCAATAGCTTGGGCAGTTCTAGTCTGACTAGAGTAACAGGACGCTGTCATTAAGGGATGCCCACTACACTTAATTCAAATTCACACGCCCTTGCTACTTCGTTGTTGGCCCCCAATTAGCTGTGCCAAGGCTCCTCCATGCCTATCTGTTAAGCTAATTTTAGTTTCCCCCCTCCCATGGTTTCTGGAGGTGTCACCATCAGTACCTGCCTGGCATGAGTTTCTAGTCTCCACTAGGGATATAATATTTTATAGAGATATACCTATCTCCAGGGCTTGACAAACAGCGGTGAAAACTGCTCACCAGCCCCGCACTGCGCATGCACAAGACCCACATCGCGCATGCGCGCGCCGCCGGTGAACGGGGCGCGCGGCTGAAATCTACTCGCAACGGGTGAGTAGATTCTATAGTTTGTCGAGCCCTGCCTATCTCATAGAGCTGGAAGGGACCTCGAGAGGTCATTGAGTCCAGTCCCCTGCCCTCATGGCAGGGCCGTGTATACCAGATTTGCCTCAGATCCCTAAATGGCTGCCGTCAAGGATTGAACTTGCAACCCTGGGTTTAGCAGACCATTGAACTATCCCTCCCCCCAACAGGATAATAGGATAGTTGATTAACCGATAAGCAAAAGCGTATAGGTTAATACTGTAGACTACATGCATCCCCCTCCCCCCCCCAGTACATTTTTTAGCAGGCTGGCCAGCAGCGCAGCTCAATCCCAGCTTGCGCCGGGTCTGGGGCCTACCTGCGCTGCGGCTCTGCATATCAAGTGTATTAGGAGCCAGGCGGGCAGGCAGCCTGGCTCAGTTCCGGCTCGCGCCGAGTCCAGGAGCTCAGACCTGCCCCTGCACAGGGGCTGCTGCCACCCCCACACTGCTACCTCTTTCAGAGGCAACAGCGCAGAGTGACAGGCAGCTGGTCTGCAAGGGGAGCTGGTTTTTAAACTGGCTCCCCTTGCGAACCAGCTTCCGTTTGGCACCCCGCGCTGCTGCCTCAGATACAGGGGCAGCAGTGTGGAGTGGTAGGGGCTCCCCGGGAGTGGGGCCAGAGCGCACTGGCTGCCAGCTCCACCCCCCGGGACTATAGAATAGTCTACTGACCGATAAGAATTCATGAGGTTACTCGACTATTCAATTAACCGATATTTAACATCCCTAGTCTCCACCCGACATGTTGTAGCTGTGGGCGAGCACTTGTCAGCGTGGGTACATGAAAGGGCTGTCCGTGAGCTCTGCCAAACCACAGACAGCAGACCTGCTTTGAGGAAGCAATGCAAAGGGCATTATGTGATTTATTTTTTTCCCCAGTCATTTCACTTTTGGAGACTGGCTACTTTTTTCTTTTCCGTTCCAGCCAGTGGGGACTGATGCACGTTCTGATATCACCTGCTAAATTAACAGATTAAATCTTTTTTCCTTTACATCTGACTTGGGTCTTTCTATTGACCTATCCACCATGTAACTCAACACTTGCGAAATAAATTAAATCAGCACCTCCAAATATCTGCAGTTTGAATCTCTCTAGTCTGGCATTATCTGATCTGGCAACCTCCTTGGTCCGGCATGATTTCAGTTAGCCGGATATCCACCAATGACGGGTGTGTCCAAGTTTCCCATGGTCCCATAAAGTTACAGCCACCAGTCTGGTTCTCTGTTCTATGCTGCTATGTGAGAAGAGAGCCCTGGTTCAAGATTTCCAAACACGACGGGTGATTTAAGGAGCCTCCAATTTTGAGAGCTCAATTTAAAACTGGAGTGTGGGCACTCTGGCTTGTCGAGAAGACAGGATCTTTTAACAAGTCCCAACTGAAGCCCCCAAACTACTAGTATCCTCTGCAGATCTTGGTCCCGAGAGTCCTGATTGCCCATCTCCTGCTCTGACCATTAGACACATCTCCTCCCTTAGCGTCCTCCCCATCGATATTGCTCCCATTGATGTCTGAGCCCCTTACCGACCTTCTCTATTAACCTCTGAGCACGATGTTTCATGCTAGCATTTCATCATGGCTTCGTGACGTGTAAAGGATTTCATTAGGCCCAATGAAGCATGTTGACAGGAGGGGGAGTTGAGGGGAATACAGCATTAGAAATAGTTCATAATGTGCATCTTCTCCTGTGCCCATGTTTTCTTTGGTTTCTGCAGACCACATGCCTCATACATGGGCTTGGAGCCTTTCACCCACGTGCTTGGGGTGTTGGGTGATGCCAACTCATATTAAAACTATCTGAAAACATTGTGGTTTTGAGCTGTGCTCCCTGAGAGCCTCTGCCTCGTCAAGAATCGAGCAACATGGCACAAAGCCATGATGCCGCTTTGAAACGAGTGCTAAGTGAGAAGCCGTGAGCTGAATGCTGAGATCTAACTAGGGTGCAAAGCTGAATTCTCTTCCCAGGTGGCCAGAAAAACTATTGCACATGCTCAAACGAATGATTGTGCCTACTGATCTCTGGCAAAGTGCTTAATTGTTTTGGTGAGCTATGCAATGTAGAGCGTGCAGCCTATCTACAGGGAGTGTACAGCAGGCCCTGACTGCTACAAAGTAGAGGTTGGTAGTCTTCAGTGTGTTTTTTTTTTTTCTTGCACGCTTTCCATGTGCAAAACCAGGTTACTTGTGGTGCCCGCAGGATTAAACTGATGCCTGTGTCTAGTTGTGAGCATGTACAATGTGCCAATCTGTGCATGCTAATGCTGTGTGCATGAGAAGAGAGGGAGGGCGGGTGCACTTGGTTTTAAAAGATCCAGCCTCAAATTGTGTCAGATTCTATGGCGGTTAGAGCCGAGTCTTGCATCTTCTGAATGTGTTTCAGATCCCAGCAGCAAAATGGGCTCATGAAAAAATGAGTCAGCAAGCTGCTGGCTATATGTCTTACTTTTTTTTTTTTTTTTTTTTTTTTCAATGTATTGCTTTCCTTGTAGGACTTTTTTTAGTTACAAGAAAGTTACTTTAGACTGGAGACAGCATCACGAAGCTAGGACTGTAGGATAGCAGGAGGATTTGCATCCCCAACCAAGAGTGAGATTTGGCTTATGCCCATCGGCAATCTTTCAACGTACAGTGATGAGGAGGGCATTATGCATCTGAATCTTAAAATAGCTTTTTCTCTTCCAGCTTCCCTGTGACCTGAGGAATTACAGAATTACCTCTCTGGTCTGGCAACATCCATGGTCCGGCATGATTGTAGTTAGCCAAATGTCTGCCCTTCTACCTCCCACCTGTGGCCAATTTTCCCACGGTCCCATAAAGTTTGTTTGCAGCCACCAGTCCTGGCTCTCACTGTTCTGTGCTGTTATTTAGCACTAATTTACACCTAAATGTCTTCTAAGAGCCCAGCAAGCAGTGGAAGTATGGGTGATGCTGCTAAACAATATTGACCCCCCAGTCAGCTCCCAAGGGTGCTGGACTAGAGAGGTTCAACCTGCAGTATTACAGGTGGAAAACAGAGGCACAAAGAGATCAAGTGACTTGTCCAAGGAGTTTGTGACAAAACCAGGAATTTGGGCGTCCTGCCTCCTCATTTGGTGCTTTAGACTAGTGGCGCGCAACCTTTTTTCATTTGCGACCCCTCTGGGGGCTGCCAAATTTGGTTGAGCAAAAAAAAAAAAATTGTCAGGTTGCTCTCCTGCCACTCCCCCACCCCTGCTGCATGTACGTCGGGCGCCGAGCTGGGAAGCCAGGAAAAGCGGCCAGCTGGATTCTAGTGCTGCGACCCACCACGAAGGCAGCCGTGACCCCCAAGGGGGTCGCGATCCATGGGTTGCATACCGCTGCTTTAGACACAGAACTGTTATAGTTTGGTTACCTTCTGGTTCTAGGATGTGGGAGGATACGTGAGATATCACTTTGAGTTACACCACTAAGGATATAAAGGCAAGATGTCAACTTGCCCAGGCTCTTGGAAAGGGGCTTGCAAGTCCGGCTCTGCTGAGCAGAAAGGGAGGAGACCGAAGAGAAGATCACCAGGAGAGGCGTGAAGCAGAGCCACTTCCTCCAGGGGCTGTGTTGCAGAAGGGCGAGTCCTGAGTCGAGCCCTAACAGTAAATCATGTCCTTTTTGCATGGTGTTCTGGTGTCACAGTTACTGTGCTGAAGCGGAAACGGGGGACTGTACCAACGCACAGTGCAGAGAGAGGTGTGAAATGGAGGCAGGCAGCTCCAGGGCCTCGGCCCACAGCTGCCGTTAGCTTGTGCCATCTCTTGTGTTTTGGAAAGTGCTTTCATTCTAAACAAATACCAAATGAGCGATTTTAAAAAAAACACACCCCAGCCCGGCTATGAGGGGGGAGAGGCTGAGATTCACATTTCCTCCTGAAAGCCTCTTTGAGTTGCTTTTGAAATCACAGCGCCCATGGGCGCGCATTTCAGCTCCAGCATGGAGGGCTTTGGCCTGGTCTAGTATGGGGGGAAGGGGAGGCGGTAATGGAGGAGGGGCAAAGAGGAGAAGGGAAATAACTGAGGCCATACTGGCCACAGGAGTCTTGCGGCAGGTGGGCTGGAAGGTGCTTGCTGACAAACTGCTCTCAGTGCCGGAATAGGCTGGGAGAAACGTGTAGCCACCTGACCAGCATGGCCATGTGAGGGGGCCTGATTTGATTTCAGATTGCCAATCCTTGTCCTTATTACCTCTCCCAGCAGTGTCCTGTCTCCCCCCCACCCCACCCCACTCTCTCTCTCCCTCTCTCTGTCTCTCCAGAATGGCTCCAAGTCATGCTCTCTTTCTCCTTGTTTAACAGAACCAGACCTGAGACCGCTGGAGCTTAGCACATGAAGCCAGCTCAGACTGTAGAGCAGGGGTGAGGAACCTTTTTTGGGTCGGGGGCCGCTGACCCACAGAAAAATCAGTCAGGGGCTGCACACAAGTGAGAAGCAAAACAACAACCCACAACAAACCCTCACCGACATGGCCCCTGACCGATTCCCCTCACACACCAGAGCCAAGCGGGGCCCCAGCTTAGTAGATTTTTGGGTGGTCCAGCCTTGCAGTGGGGCGGAAGGGGGGCTGGAGTGTGCCTCAATTCTGGGGGGAGCCCTAAGTCTCAGGGGCCAGATCCAGGCAAGCTGGGGGCTGCATCCAGCCCCTGGGCCTTAGGTTCCCCACCCCTGCTGTAGAACAAACGCATTCTCTCTGTAAGCGCTCTAAGCGGCACTATATGGGGCCATGAACTACACCAGCAGGTATGTGGGTTACACTTGCACCTCCAGACAGCTCCGTTTGTCTGATCTTACAGCTCCGTTCACTATCTCACCACTCCAGCTATCCATATCTCCCTGGATCTTCACCATGGTTCTCCTCACCTACACCTTCCATCTACTTCCTTTCCTTCCACCCCTCAACTCTGGCTTCTCCTTTTCTATTAAGCTATATCTACACAACAAACCTTGTAAGGTGTCCCCTGGAGCTGCTTTTTGCTGGCAGGAGAGAGCTCTCAGGCTGGCCCAATTATAATTGCCACCAAACGAGCAGTGTTTAGCTGTGTTGGCAGGAGAGCCTCTCGTTCCTGCATGTTTGCCCGTGAAACTTCTGTCCATTGGGGTGCGCGCGTGTGTGTGGGGTGTGTGTTTTCTGCACCCCCTGACAGAAGTTTTACAAACAAAAGTGGAGGTGTAGGCCAAGCCTTAGACCAGGGCTGGGAAACTTTTTTGGGTCGGGGGTTGTTGACCCACAGTAAAATTAGTCAGGGGCTGCACAAAAATGAGAAGTAAAAAAGGAAAAAAACCAGCCCTCACTGATGTGGCTCCTGACAGAGAGAGAAAAAGACCCTCCCCACATTCCCCTCACACACCAGAGCCTGGGGGAGCCCAGGGTAGTAGATTTTGTGTGCTTCAGCTCTGCAGGAAAATGGTGGCAGGGATGGAGTGCCAGCATGGGCTCCCAATGCTGGCAGGGGAGCCCCAAGACCTGGGAGCCGGATCCAGGCAAGCCAGAGGCCACATCTGGCCCCTGAGCCTTAGGTTCCTCATATCACTCTAGGAAGGTCATGTCTTCCTCACGATCGACAGGCCTCTCTACTCTTTCTTGCACCACTCTCTCGCTCAGACATGTATGCATTGCGGGGAGCGTGAGGGGAAGGGGGGCTAGGAAAAGCATGCTGAAATCTATTTTCTGTAAAGATGCTGCTAATAAAAGGAATCGCTGTGTCAACATGTGGGTGTTGGTGAGAAAAGATTCTTACTCATGCAAGGCGCTATCGCGCTCTCCTCCTAGTTTGAATGAAGAAAAATATCCCTAGCAAACAAAACCACTGTAAATAAAGAGAATAGGAAAAGAAAGAACATGAGAGAAAATGACCTGGGGATTACAGTGGATGAGAAGCTGGATATGAGTCAACAGTGTGCCCTTGTAGCCAAGAGGGCTAATGGCATATTAGGGTGCATTGGGAGGAGCATTGCCAGCAGATCTACAGAAGTGATTATTCCCCTTTATTTGGCTCTGGTGAGGCCACGTCTGGAGTATTGTGTCCAGTTCTGGGCCCCCCACTATAGGAAGGATGTGGATGCATTGGAGAGGGTCCAGCGGAGGGCGACCAAAATGATTAGGGGGATGGAGCACATGACCTAAGAGGAGAGACTGAGGGATTTGGGTTTGTTTAGTCTGCAGAAGAGGAGAGGGAGGGGGGGATTTGATAGCAGCCTTCAACTTCCTGAAGGGAGGTTCCAAAGAGGATGGAGAGAGGCTGTTCTCAGTAGTGACGGATGCAGAACAAGGAGCAATGGTCTCAAGTTACAGTGGGGGAGGTCTAGGTTGGATAGTAGGAAAAACTATTTCCCTAAGATGGTGGTGAAGCACTGGGATGGGTTCCCTAGGGAGGTGGTGAAACACCTCTAGGGATGGAGATTCATGTCTCGGCTTGACAAAGCCCTGGCTGGGTTGGTTTAGTTGGGATTGGTCCTGCCTTGGGCAGGGGGCTGGACTTGATGACGACCTGAGGTCTCTTCCAGCTCTATGATTCTATGAAGAGTGGCCACACCCAAAGTTCCATCTAGCCCAATGTCCTGTCTACCGACAGTGGCCAATGCCAGATGCCCCGGAGGGAGTGAACAGAACAGGGAATCATGAGATGATCCTTCCCCTGTCACCCATTCCCAGCCTCTGACAAACAGAGGCTAAGGACACCATTCCTATCCATCCTGTCTAATAAGTATAGATGGACCTAACCTCCATGAATGTATCTAGCTCTTTCTTGAACCCTTTGAAGTCCTGGTCTTCACAACATCTTCTGGCAGGTCTAAATCTTTGGGCACAGAGGTGTTCACATCTTCTGAGAGCAGAAGGATATGGGGTTCTCTTGCAGTGCACTGGTTTGTATGGGCTGAGTGGGTTGGTTGCCAGAGAAAGGAGGCAAAACCTCTATAATTACTTTAGCGAAAACCTGTAGAGGAGGTGTGAAGAGAAAGGCGGTTCTTGTGGTTCCGTTACTAAACTGGGCCTCAAGATCTGGCTTTGATTCCTAGCTCCATATACATCATGTGCCCTAGCATAAACCACTTTACCTGTCCATGCCTCAATTCCCCATCTTATTGGGGATAATGATTGATTGCTTAGACTGTAAGCTCCTTGGGGCAGAGACTGAGTCTTACTGTGGGTTTGTACCACAGGTACCACAGTGTTCTCTGTAGGTAATATCATGATAGGAACAATAGTAACTGGAGAGAGTTTCCAAGAGGAATGGACACGTTTTACAATGTGGATGTACTTCTAACCTTCTCCCCACAGTTCTCTGAACCAGTCCCTTTGAGAATTTGCCCTTGTTTTCCAGAGGACAGCACTACCGTAAATGTGATAGGTTTAAGTAATGTCGGACTGCGTTTATTGTAGGCAACTGGAGATGAGATTTTTCTGGCAAAGACCACGGCAGCTGTGAATTGCAGTAGCTCAAATACTTGTGTCAGGTCTCATTATACAAATTGTGAGACGATCAGATGCTTGGAAAGCTCCTTAGGCCATGTCTGCACTACCCATTTTGTTGACACTAGACAGCCGATGCTGACCCAATGGTGGAGCTGTACACATGGCAACGCTCCTCCTGCTGATTTAACTCACCTAGTACGCCAGCATAATTAAACCGCCTCAGTGAGGGACATGGGGCAACGTAGAGCGACGCAGTGTCAGTGTAAACACTGAGTTTCTTACGTTGCCCCAAGTGGCCTCCAGGAGGCATCCCACAAAGGCCCACCGTGGCTGCTCTGGCCACCATTTTGATTCCACTGCTCTGGAAAGGTGCAGAGAGGAAAGGCAGAGTGAGGGCACCAGCTTCAGCAATTCAAATGTTTTTTTGGGGGGTCTAGACCCATCTAGGGCTGCAGGTGACCCTCCACTTCAGGGGCAGCCCTAGACTAGCTGCCAGCAACTGGCGCCCTAGGCAAACCATGCAATCGGAGCCCCCACCTCCAAACCCCTCGATATTGCGCCACCATTTGGCGTCCCGTTTAACTTGGTGCCCTAGGCGACCGCCTAGTTCACCTATATGGACGGGCTGCCCCTGCTCCACTTCCCCCGTTAGTCAATTGTGCGAACACCCCTCCCTGGCCCGTTAAAGCTGCAGGAGGCTCTAACCTTGCTCTTCCTGTTTGCTCAGTGCAGCGTGCTCACATGGCAACGGCCTCGCTCAGCAGGCCTGCATCACACAGCAAACGTGCTCCCGCCGAGGTGTGAATCTCCTGGGTGTGTGGAGAGGACAAGCCCGGCAGGCCCAGTTTCCCTCCAGCTGCAGGGCGTGGAAGGAGAAGGGCGCTGACAGGGGGGACACAGTACAAATCACAGAGCTGTGGCATGCTCGGCGGGAGGGTCCGGAGGCGCATAGTCGTCTTGGTGTGGAGCCATAGACATCCTGCTTCTACAAGAAGGGGGTGGGCCGGGGAAGGATGCTGGTGAGTATCCACCTCCAGCCTGCTCAGTGTCTATTATAACCTTGTGCTCGTAGCACACAGCACAATACTGAAGAGCTGGGCGGGATTCATGCTTTCTGACATACTGGCTGACTCGCGGGTTCTCAGGGCTGGAAACTTAGTAGGATGCCCATGGAATGATAGGATTGAGGAACCGGCTTTGCTGTGAACCTGCCCTCGTGAGGCATTGCAAACCCTTCCCAAAGCACCCTGTGGCCAGTTGCACGATGCCGCAGCTACCCACAATGCACTGCTCTCGGTGTCAATGGGAGAGCTGCTTTGGTGGATGCACTCCGCTGAAGAAACGTAGCCTGCCAGCAGAGCTCTGACCAGTGTTTCCTGTAAGCTAAGTGCTTGAGCACTGTCTAGGTCAGATTCAAATCCCGCCCCACCCAGCTGATTTGCAGAGCGCCCACAGCTGGCAGCATGTGTCTACTGGTGGTGCACATCTTCACATACTTTGGTGCACAGAACAAAGTTTATTCTGCACATGGATGAAAACAATTAGTGGGGACATTGGCTGTGACAGAGCCAAGGTAAAGTGTTATGTATGCTTACAGTGCTGCTTTAGCTGATTAACAGCAAGTCCTCATGAAACCCCTGTTCCAATTTTACTCCAGTTTACCCTGACCTCTGGCTGTCCTTACAAGAAGCCATTCATATTTAGTTTCAACTGGAAGCACACAATCAAGACAAAGATAAGTGGTGATAAGAACATGACACCATCACTTGCTAACATTTTGTTTTTGCAAATGCCTCAAGCATAACTGGAAACCAGGAGTGGTTGTACAGATGATAACTGAGATTAAATGTTTTATCTGGCAACTATGACTGGAACAGGGTTTATCGTGGGATAATCAATGCTTTCACACCCAGATGACAAACATTGCGGTTTCTGGTGTGGCCTCTTTGCAGAGAGGGTAAGTATGGTGCTTGTGGGAATGCTGCTAGTGATAAAAAGGATGTGTCTAGCATGATTCTGTAGACAGGGCCCACGCTGCCACCTTCACTTTCCTAGCCCAAAGGATTTGGCCAAATCTCAATAGAATTCTGAAGAATTCAGGGGTTGGCCCTGGAACTAAATAGCAATCAAAGCTATTCCTACCCACACTCCTCTGTGCAGAGACCATCTTCATCTTGGAGGTCCTCCTGCTTAAAAAGGGCGTCTCTTGCTCTAGTCTGAACAGCTCATCCACGCAGAATAAGCTCTCACTGCAAAGACTCTGACAGGGTATGCAGTGTAGTTGTAGCTGTGTCAGTCTCAGGAGAGACATGCAAAGTGGGAGAGGTAATAACATAGAATCATAGAGCTGGAAGAGACCTTAGAAGGTCATCAAATCCAGCCCCCTGCCCAAGGCAGGACCAATCCCAATTAAATCAACCCAGCCAAGGTTTTTGTCAAACTGGGACTTAAACACCTCTAGGGATGGAGACTCCACTATTTCCCTAGGTAACCCATTCCAGTGCTTTGCCACCCTCCTAGGGAAATAGTTTTTCCTAATATCCAGCCTGGACCTCCCCCACTGTAACTTGAGACCATTGTTCCTTGTTCTGCCATCCGTCACTACTGAGAACAGCCTCTCTCCATCCTCTTTGGAACCTCCCTTCAGGAAGTTGAAGGCTGCTCTCAAATCCCCCCTCACTCTTCTCTTCTGCAGACTAAATAGACCCAACTCCCTCTCCTCATAGGTCATGTGCTCCAGCCCCCTCATCATTTTGGTCGCCCTCCACTGGACCCTCTCCAATGCGTCCACATCCTTCCTGTAATTGAGGGCCCAGAACTGGACACAATACTCCAGATGTGGCCTCACCAGAGCCGAGTAAAGAGGAATAATCACATCTCTGGACAAGCTTTTGAACTCTTCTTCAGGTCTGGGAAAGGTACCCAGAGTGTCACAGCTAAAGGCAAGCTGGAATGGATAGTTTAGCAGAAATAGTTATCTCCTATTCTAAGAACCACTCAAGCTGAAGTAGTTGAAAAGGTTGAAAATGGGAGGGAGGGGGGACTTAAGGGGTTACAAGTTGTTGTAACAAGCCACCACACCAGCGGCTTTATTAAGAATGTGATTTTTGGTGTCTCTGAATTTGTGCTCCCAGGCGTGTCTTTTGTATGCCTTGTGCAGGGTTCCTTGCAGGCTCAGGAGAGGTCAGCCCTGGACCGATCACTCTGTGGAAAGGGCTGATGGGTGGGCACAGGAGGTGACATGTAACTGGCTGCTTCCTGGCACCTGCCTGCACTCACCTACAAATGCAGCTTGCAGACAGAGCCAATGCCGCTCAGAAACAAGACGAGGGAGCAAGGTCCTTCTGGCTGAGAGCTGGCACGCAGCAGGGGCTGCGCTGTCACACTGGCAGGGGGAGCAGCCGGCCCTGCATGCTACATCTTCGCCCCGCCCGCAGTCTTGCACACCCGCCCCCATCATCGGCCAATGGACCCTCCATCCCACTCACCACTGATGGGCAGCCAGCTGGCAAGCAGGGATCTGCCCAGTAGCAGGACTCACCAGTATTGATGTGGGGGAGACAGAAAATTTGGGACAATTTGTCTGGTTTTAAGGCAAAGTTAGGACACCTGCAGGAGGGCTTAACTAGGAAACTGTCCCTTTGAAAATGGGACATTTGGTGATCCTACAAGTGATGGCCTGAAGATGTGTAACTACCTGTTTCTCTCCTCAGAGTTGATGCACCGTTTAGATAACTATTTGCCATCATTTGGGCCCACCGTGACTTGCAGGTGTGGAAACGAGGGAGTAAAATGGGAGTCCTTTTAGAAACCAGTCCCACCAAATGGAACCTGTATATGTTCTGTAAGGGAAGGTGTACATGTGTGTGTGTACGCATGCACATGTGCTCCTGGGTAGTGATGAGACTACACTGCCCTGTTGAAGTAAACCCATGGGGCTGTACCTCTGACTTGCTGACTCTAGAGGAACGTATGAAAGATTCACCGCAACATTTACCAATTTTAATCGTTCGCAGGAAATAAAAAAAAGCTGCTCCCAATCACCCCACTCTTTTATTTTTAGCAGCAAATTTCCTGCACAGTAAAAATATCCATTTCTCATTCTCAGTGAAAAGTTGTTGCTTTGGTCACAGGTTTCGCTCCAGCCCAGGTTGATAGTCAGTTTGTTACACTCTTGATACCCGGTTCATTAAAATCTGTGTAAGATGAATTGGGGGGAATTCCTTGGTTCCTAGTGTCTCACTGCCTGCGGTAACTGCCTCTCTGAGTGGCCCCAGGTCTATGGCTAATTTCCCCACTCATCCTAGGAGCTGAGCAGGTCAGCGGAATCTTAGGTCACACTGGCTGGACAGTGTTATGAGACTGCTCATCTGTCCCTCCATGGCCCTTAAAACAGCAGTAAGGCCAGTTGTGAAAAGGAAAATTGCTGTCCAAGGATGACTCACATGAATCCCCGTAGGTGGATGTGAATGGAGAGGAGAACAGCGGTGGTAGTGAGGAATGTTCACATGCTGGCAGCTATGAGAAGGTGGCAAAGGTGAGTGCAGAAAATCTAACTGGATGGTCGTGTTGTGAAGACAATCAACCAGAGGAGCAAGGGAATCCAAGTAAAACCATGCCCAATGGGAAAGCCAGCATGTTGCCTACCAGTTTCAATGTCTACATAGTTTACTGAAATGATGTGGTTTCCATGAGGGGAAGGGAGACGTTACAAGAGTGCTCCATGTCTGGATATATGCAAATATTTAATAAGGTGGTTCTCAAAACTATGTTGGTGTAGTGCCAGGATAAGTAGGACCAATACAACTTGCTGAGGTTGTGCACTCCAAATAGCTTCCTTTGTGTGGCTCTTTACACTGGCTCTTAACGAGTGTGAAGGAGCTTGCTGTCCTGTGTTTAAACAGAGGTCTGCAGTCTCTTGAGCGATCAACTCAGCATCTTTCGCCAGCTCTAAATTGCTCTCCACAATAGAAGTTGCAGTAATTGCTCTCTACACCAGCTGAAGTTTTCTTTATTCTATCCCCCATTGATCTCCAGATCGACTACAGTGCTTTGGAAAGGCAGAAGTGGTGAAGCATGATTATGATGAGGCAGCACTGGGTATTTCTCAAAGTCCACAGGGCTATTTGTGGACGGAGTTGTATAGTCTAGCCTTCTTAATGCTGATTCATCCAGACCAAGCAAAACTGAAGATTTCCAAACCAGAATTCAAAAGCATATAGAAAAGGGAGATGAAAACCCAACATGTGGTGTTTCCCCTGGTGGACTATAGTCATATGATTGTGCACGTCTATCCAGCCAGACTGAACTGGACCCCAAAGGATATTCTTGTAGGATTCACCTAGCCTGTACCTGGGAATCAAGGAGCGTCCTGAAGGCTTTCTTGTGCATCCTTGATTGTGGTAATGTCGCATTCCCATCTCAGGTCAGCAGCTCTCTTGTAACCCCTCTGAGGAACAAGACCAGGGCTGCCAATAGTGCATGCCAGTGAGTTTGTAGTAAAAATACAAAACAAAACAACAAAAAGTCATTTGCAATTTTAGTGGTACCCAATTCATATTGTAAAATGGTAGAGGTGAAGGTGTTCTCTTCACTGAAAACTGGGTAACCCCAAATGCCTCTGGCTAGAATTGATCTTACAACGCATCCACTGGAAAACCTATTTCAAATGTTCTCAGTGCCTGTTCTACACAAGGAAGACAAAACATTTCTCACTGCTTTGAAGAGCAAATCAAAGTATGCCCGACCAGCGTTCCCTGTAAACTGTGTGCTTGTGCGGCCCACCCAGGCGAGATTCAAATTCAGCCCAACTGATTAGGAGAGCGCCCAAGCTGGCAGCCTGTGTTTTGTGTTTCTAGTGGTGGTGCACATCGACACATGCCTCTGTGCACAGAAAAAAAAAATATTCTGTGCATGGATGGAAAAATTAGAGGGAACATTGCTCCTGAGCATCATTGTCAAGGGAAACTATGAACGGGCTCAAGAGTTGGAGAGAAATAGCAGCAGGGGCTGGTGCTGACATTTAAAAGGGTTCAGAATATGGAAATCAGAGTGAAAGAAGAGTGAACTGTGATATTACTGCCAGAAAATCAACCTGGAAGTCGAAGCTTTAAAATAGCAAACAGCTGAAAGCAAAGAAATAATCCACTCCTGCAATGAGTGATAAAAAGGTGGGGTCATATCTCTGATGGGAGAGGGGAAGGGGGGAAGAGGCAGATCATAGAAGGTGAAGGTAGAAAAAATCTTACCTGGGTCTTTCAATTCATGCCCTTGATTTGGCATGAATTGAAATACGGATTTGGTCTCTACAACCTGAATAGGATTCTTATGTAGCATAAATAAGTGGAGATCCAAAGAAGTCAATGGAGGGGTGCTGATTAGACCTGCTGAAGATAAGATAATATATAATATTATTGGATTAATTGGCATATATAATATAACAGTCAGGGCTCCTGGGTCTCTCCTGGCAGACCGTGCCAATCTGCTCTCCGCTTTCCAATTGACACCTTTTAAAAACTGCCCGTTGCCCAGCTTTGATGTCAGGATTTGTGTCTTTGGCGACTCTGATGCAAGGTCTGGAAAAAGCAATTTGTAACAAAGGGAAAGGCCAACAGCACTGCTTGTTTCTGTGGGGTGGTAGCGTCGCGGTGCTGCCCGAGGTCCCTTTCGCGGGAGGTAACCTTCCCCCCGGGTCATTGTGAAACCTCCCTTGGCCAGAAGGGGGAGAGACATAGCATGCAAGGCTACTGTTAAACAATGTCACCAGTACCGTTGACAGGGCGTCGAAATGAATTGCCATATTGGAGCAACTATCAGTGTTTTAATCACCTTTTTTTAATCGCAGATGATCCCGATATGCTTCGCTTCCCACCAGGCCAGTGAGGTACGGGGTGGGGAGGACAGGTGGAGCTCATGGGGCTGGGTGTATGAAAGAACCCGGCTCAATTAGGCTATGTCTACACTACAGGGTTTTTGCACAAAACCAGCTGTTTTTGCACAAAAACTCACGGAGTGTCCACACCTCAAATGCGTTTTTACGCAAATACATTTACAGTAAATCAAACAAACAGAGGGGTTTTTGCAGTGTAAGTAATCCTCTTTCTATGAGGAATAACTCCTTTTTGCGCAAGAGTTCTTGCGAAAAAAGGTGTGCGTGGACTGGCAACGGGGGTTTTTTGCGCAAAAAGAGCCAATCGACAAAAGCACAGGTGCTCTGGTGGCATAGCAATCAGAGCTTTCTTTCCAGAGAGCATCCATGCAGTCTGGACGCTCTCTTGTGCAAAAGCACATCGCTTTTCCGATGCGCTTTTAAAGTGTGGATGTGCTTTTGTGCAAGAAGATTTTGCGGAAGCCTGCAGTGTTGACATAGCTTTAGAAAAGAGCAAGCATGTAGGATACCGAGCAACCTTAGAGGAGAAACCGCTCACATCCCTGTTTGCATCATATGCCTTTGGAAATTCAGGCGGCCCGAGGCGGGCTGCGGCAGCTGGTGCCCCAGGTGGAACGCGCGATCAGCGCCCCCGCCTGCACGGCCCTCAATGGCGTGACGTCATCATCGGGCGCCCCGTTGAAGACGGTGCCCTAGGTGACGGCCGAGTCGGCCTATAGTCACTGGCCGCCCTTGTCTATACATAGCTGATTGGTTCTAGGCTGTGGTTCTCAAGGGAGCCTAAAGCAAGTTAGACACCCACCTTCCCTTGACTTTCCAATGGGAGTTGTACACGTAATTCTTTTAGCTTTATGAAATCCCACCCTTAAGATGCCAGCACACAACTGTATATATTGTAAATGGCACAATTCTCTGTTTTGCTACTAGCGAGGAGAAAGGTTAAGTCATTGCTGCTGTGATAAGCTTCTTGCAGCAGGGGCTGCCTCTTTTTTTTCTGGGTTTGTACAGCACCTAGCTCAGTGGGCATTCTGACCTATGACTGGGACTCCATGGACCTATAATCTTTACCGGGACATGCCAGCCTTTAGGGCCTGGAATACACTATTATCATGCCTATTAAAATGGAGACTGATTATAACTGGTAGTGCAAACAGCCCTACTAATTCTGAGACAGGGTAGAGAATTATGTAATTGGCTGCCCACTCACATCCCAGATGCGTCAGAACCCACCTTGTGGCTCGGCGCCACACCTGCATAACTGTCTCGCTATGAGACAGCGATGGCGCCAGATCCTCCTCTTTACAGGCAACAAGGGAGCGAAAATGAATAAGTGTAGGAGCCAGATGTCATTTGTCAAAATATTGAAAGCGAGGCCTAGGTGTGAATTGTCGTTAGGCCCTGGGAACTGTCAGACATAAACTGACTGGCAGACTGCTAGGTCTGGTGTCCTGTCTCCTGCAAAGCCAGAACAGACTGCTCAGAGTCAGAGAGTCCCCAACCTTTGGGGGTCGGGCAATGTTCCCTCACCAAAGGCTCTTACGTAAATTGAGTTGTCAAGAGGGAAGATCCTTTCATGGACTGAGAACTGGTTATGAGACAGGAAACAAAGGGTAGGAATAAATGGTAAATTTTCAGAATGGAGAGGGGTAACTAGTGGTGTTCTCCAAGGGTCAGTCCTAGGACCAATCCTGTTCAATTTAATCATAAATGATCTGGAGAAAGGGGTAAACAGTGAGGTGGCAAAGTTTGCAGACGATACTAAACTGCTCAAGGTAGTTAAGATCAAAGCAGACTGTGAAGAACTTCAAAAAGATCTCACCAAACTAAGTGATTGGGCAACAAAATGGCAAATGAAATTTAATGTGGATAAATGTAAAGTAATGCACATTGGAAAAAATAACCCCAACTATACATATAATATGATGGGGGCTAATTTAGCTACAACTAATCAGGAAAGAGATCTTGGAGTCATCATGGATAGTTCTCTGAAGACGTCCATGCAGTGTGCAGCAGCAGTCAAAAAGGCAAAGAGGATGTTAGGAATAATTAAAAAAGGGATAGAGAATAAGATATACTGGCATTAGAAAAGGTTCAGAGAAGGGCAACTAAAATGATGAGGGGTTTGGAATGGGTCCCATATGAGGAGAGATTAAAGAGACTGGGACTTTTCAGCTTGGAAAAGAGGAGACTATGGGGGGATAGGCTAGAGGTCTATAAAATCATGACTGGTGTGGAGAACGTGAATAAGGAAAAGTTATTTACTTGTTCCCATAATACAAGAACTAGGGGCCACCAGATGAAACTAATGGGCAGCAGGTTTAAAACGAATAAAAGGAAGTTCTTCTTCACACAGCTCATAGTCAATCTGTGGAACTCCTTGCCTGAGGAGGTTGTGAAGGCTAGGACTATAACAGGGTTTAAAAGAGAACTAGATAAATTCATGGAGGTTAAGTCCATTAATGGCTATTAGCCAGTATGGGTAAGGAATGGTGTCCCTAGCTTCTGTTTGTCAGAGGGTGGAGATGGATGGCAGGAGAGAGATCACTTGATCATTACCTGTTTGATTCACGCCCTCTGGGACACCTGGCATTGGCCACTGTCGGCAGACAGGGTACTGGGCTGGATGGACCTTTGGTCTGACCCAGTATGGCCGCTCTTATGTTCTCTCTCATTCTTTCCATCTATGTGCGGGGCAAATTTTATGTGCACCGAGGCATATGAGTATGTGCACCACCAGTAGAAACACACGCTGCCGGCTCTGGCTGCTGTGGGCGCTCTGCCAATCAACTGGGCAGCATTTGAGTCTTCCCTGGATGGCCACCCAAGCACACACCTTACAGGCTACGTACTTCTGAGGATACAGGCCCTCACCATGGAGACACTCAGATGTGGCTGTGAGAATTTAGTCATGGCAACATGAGCACTCTTAGCTTTAGTAATCTTGTTGTCTCCTCAGCAGCCGGTCTGAGTCAGGCTCCTCACCCTGAGACAGAGCTGGAGTAGGAAAGTGGTAGTCTGTGAAGATGTGGCCTCGCCAGGGACTTCCTCCTTCTGTCTCTGTTACCATAATGAATATGCCAAGCCCATACCAGGACTCTCTGCCCCATTTTCATTTTTACACGTGACCTCCTTTACCACAAACCCCAGCCTTTCAGAATAGCCCTGTTAAAATCTAGGGCATGGAGAGAAGTGAGCCTGGGGCTGGGAGGGGAAGGGCACAAAGACAACTGAAGAGACAGTGACCTCGCACGAAACCACCAGGAAATAAGATTTTTAAAACGTTCAGTATTTAAATGCTTCATTTGCTTTTTTAAAAAATGAACTCCCCCCTCTCCCCAGCTGTTTGAAGCTACTAGAGATCTGGTGCCGGATCCTCAGTTGCATTAGGGCCCCTTTATGCCAGTCTCTCAAAGCGAAGGTGATAGAAACGGACCCCCAGCAAACACCCGCTGCACACGGGACGCCTCAGTCTGCACAGAGCTGCGAGATGAGCCCTAAACAGAACCACTCTCTGTTCCCTCAGCCTTTAAAGGGGTGTCTGCGACAGGGATGGAGTGTAGCTGGAGTACTCTGCGCTATCGCTATTCCCCATCCCTGGAGCCATAGGAAGCAATGCATAAATTACAACAGCCACGAGGTTGCTCTAATTTACACTAATTTAGGCTGGGCCTAAATGCACAATGCCAGAATTAGAGGAGCACTGCTTAAATTCATCCTTTTCCTCCTTCCTTATCCCATGCCAAGTTTAGTCCACCAACCACTGGTTTATGGGGCCCAGGGATGTTTCTTGTTAAGGTTTAAAAAGAAAAAACCCTAATAAAGCAATAATAAAAGCACCGTTTTTTCCCTCAATGCCCATGACTTTAAGTGCAAGGCACAAACTCCTGATAAATCTGCTGTTTAAGCTGAAAGCAGCAGCTTCCCCTTTTTTTCCAGAAGAAGGAAGAGGACAATGTTTTGCGTCTGATAGTCTAAATGCCAAGAGATCTTCCCATCCTTCATCTGGGCGGCATTTCCCTCGGCTGCAGCCAGGTTGGCGAGTAACCATCCCCAGCGGCCCCCACTTCTTCATTCATCCCGCCCTCCCTGTGTTTGTCAGTGAAGAGATGACTAAGATGTGCAGGGCTTCCTGGACTCAGAAAGGACAGATTGTTCAGTACGGGGACACTTATTGCTTTCAAGCAAATTTCTGCACATGTGAAGACCCAAAAAAAAAAAAAAAGCAGAAGATGCTGCTCTCCTATAACCAGTAGAATGACCAGCTGTGACCTGCTCTTAACCTGTTCCTCATTTGTGGTGGAACGTGCTTCCAGGCCGAGGACAGCACCAGGCCGAGGTGCTACGAAAGTTCTCGGTGGCTTCATCTGCTCTGATTTAATAAGCAGTTTTGAAACCAATGGTCAATCACTGCAAACGCCTTGGGCCTCCCCTCTTATTTCAGAGCCTCTGCCCTATTTTTCTGCTAAGTTTCAGTAGCTTCTGCAGAGGAAGGACTCACGTGGTGTGTCGGTTTTGTGCAGGCCCAGAATTTCAATGGGTTGAGGCGGGTGACAGAGCGGCTGACACATTTATCTTTGCAGTAACAACTTGTGAGTGTTTGAGTAATGATGGGTGCTTCTCGGCCTGCTGTTATTGGCTTGATCTCTGGCATTCCCTTCCAAACAGCTCACCCATTCCGGTGATTCATCCGCTGCATGACAGCCACTCACTTCACCATGGAAGTCCCAGCTCAGCGTGACCGGGCAGTTGTGCAAGTCTGTACTTTGTTGTTGAGGTGTTCGGTGGCTTGTCCCCCGCCACTGGGCTCCATGCCATATGGGCAGCCCATTGCTGGCTCCACCACATTGAGCTGTAGGAAGTGTGCTGCTTAAACCACAGGCTGTGAGTGATGTGTGAAAGGAGTTTCACTCGGATGCATAAGCCAAGAGTGACAACTGTCAATAATGTCTCTGCATCCATGTCCAGTGGGAGGTAGCGCTCGACTCACGGGCTGGTGAGTCACACAAATTTGGAGTCAGAAAGGACCCCTCCTGGGGCTATGTATCTAGCGACATCTGAATTACGCCAGAGTGGGTCGTGCTGCTTAGTCTGTCGTTCATGGTAAGTATTCTAGCCTGGGTGAACGCACACCTTAGAATCACAGGGTTGGAAGAGACCTCCGGAGGTCATCTCATCCATCCCCCTGTTCAAAGCAGAACCAACCCCAACTAAATCACCCCAGCCAGGTCTTCGTCAAGCTGGGCTTTAAAATCTTCAAGGCTGGAGCTACCACCCCATCGGTAGACAACTCATTCCAGGGCTTCACCATCCTCCTAGTGAAGTAGTTTCTCCTAATAGCCAAACACTGGAAATGACTGCTGCTTGTTCTGTCATCTGCCACCACCGAGAATAGCTTGGATCCATCTTCTTTGAACAACCACCCTCCGCCTTGTTCCAGGACCACATTGTTTTCACTAGGGACTGCTGAACCTATGACACAGGGGTGGGCAATAATTTTCACAGGGGGGCCACTTAATGAATTTTGGTACATGGTCATGGGATGGCTTCCCTTGCCCTGGAAGAGGCGGGGCCTGGGGTGGAAGAGGCGGGGCCTGGGGTGGAAGAGGCGGAGTCTAGGGTGGAAGGGGTGGGATCTGGGGTGGAAGAGGCGGGGCTGGAGACTAGCCTCCTCCCAGAGTTGTCTGGTGCTGGAGGTTTTAAATTAAAAACACAGCAAAGGGCTCGTGGCTTCACTGCCAATGCATTGCCTGGCAGCCGCCCGGAGTTGCTGCAACTATTAAAAAGGCTCGCTGCTCCAGCCCCTGTCAGGGTAGCACTGCGACTGGGAGCCAGGAGCCATTTAAATAGGATCCTGCTGCCAGAGCCACCCCCTGGAAATTCAGTGGCACGGGCAGCCGGATATAAATAGAAAGAGGCCAGATGCAGTCCATGGGCCGGATCAAAGAGTTAGGTGGGCCAGATCCAGCTCCTGGGCTGCATCTTGCCCAGCCCTGTTCTTAGAGCTCATTGGCTCCCCAATCATACAAACTATATATTTAGGTTTGAAAAACTAGGACAAACGTCTCACCCCTTTTCCCCGCTAATATTGAAACCCTGCCCTCTCACCCCCTCCAAAGGCATTTAACTGGGCACAATGCTGTGATTTTTAGTCCTTGATGTACTTCCATAAGAGTTTTGTCTGGGTGATGACGGCAGGCTTTGGCTCGATATGTATGCAATGGCGGACAGAAGAGGTTTAAGCATTTCAAATGCCTTTCAGGCCCTTTAGCTGAGCTCCCGTGGCCAAAACGCAGTGAATGAACTGGAGCCAGCTGACTGTGCAATGGGTTATATGTCAGGAAGTTCAGCATGCAGAGGGTTTGCTGTCAGGAAGAAGATACCCAGCAAAGAAACCATATTCTGTGTGGGAAAAAATAGAAAACCACCAGTTCTTATTTGTGTTGTACTTGTCAGGTGTTACTGTAACATGGGAAGGCAGGTGAAGATTGTCAGGAACTTGACTCGTATGCAATGATGCAACATAACAGACGCAATGATTAGGGCTTCTATGATTTCGGTTGCGCTGGTATGCAGAATATGCAGAGTATGCAGCAGCAATAAACGGACAGTCCCTGCCCCGCCGAGATGTTCGTTTGTACATATATACGAGACGACTGCCAGGAATGGATAAAGCAATACATGAGGAGGAGGTAAACCGTGAAATAAGCCTGCTGAGTTTAATAAGTGTCAGTGGCAGTACACCCCTTGCTTGAGCAGCAGGTCAGTAATAGATCCACTGAGGATACAGGGCCCCTCAGCTGAAATGGCCTGTAGGCTGCTTGCCCTGCTGTTCTGGACCTTTCTAGGGATTTAGATGTTCCTTCTCCTTTCTTCATTCTGACGACTGCACTCCTGCCAGCAGGTGCACTGTTGAGCAGCGGGTGTTTGTAACCACAGCAAAGGGGAGCTGTCCTTTCGAGAGAGTGAGGGGTGTTTGCAAGAAAGTCTGGTGGTCTCCACTTGGGGGGGAGCTCTTGTCTGAGCTTGGGAGGCAGCAGAAAAAGAGAGAGTGCTTCCCCTGGCATCCTGGCACCCATGTTTAGAAGATGCCTATTTGCAGCAGGGAGCGTTGCCTGGTGTTTGTGGCACGTCCCCATTGAGACCCATGCTCAGCTGTCTAGAGGTCCATTTGATGTATGGGGCGGGCATGGCGGCTTGCCCCTCCCCTGGCACATTGCTCTGCACCCCACTATTTTAGCAAAGGTGGGCATTAGTTCCATTTGATCAGTTGGCAAGAGAGAATGGAGGCAAATGGTCACTTTTGCCAAAAAAAAAAAAAAAATTGGGACGGCCGCAACAGGGTTTAAAAATGGATCTGTCTTCACCAAAACAGGACACACCCTACACCCTAAACCGACAGAGAGTCTTTAACAGAGCGAGAATCTGTGAACCCAGATCTTCTCCATCCAAGTTAGGAAAAATGTCCTAGCTGTCAGGGTGGTTAAGCACGGGAATAAATTGCCTAGGGAGGTTGTGGAATCTCTGTCATTGGAGATTTTTAAGAGCAGGTTGGACAGACACCTGTCAGGGATGATCTAGATAATACATAGATGTGCCATGAGGGCAAGAGACTGGACTAGATGACCATTTGAGGTCCCTTCTAGTCCTATGATTCTATGAAACAGAAAGTATAAGCCTAATGCCTTACCCCAAGGTCGCCCTTCTTCTCTGTGGGTTCCTTCCGTCTGCTGTTGTTAGAATGTAACCTAGATTGCGTGCTCCTGGCCAGCTCTGCAATTGCAGTCGCGTGCCATGCTGGGGAGCTGGTTTGTTTTCATTTCGAGTGTTCTTCGTGCGTGTGGGCAGGCGACTTGCGGGTCAGAGGGCTTGGCTGTGCTGAGAGCCTGGAAGCCTTGCGGGACCCATGGAACTGTAATCCATATCCAACACGTGCAGCCGCTCTCTGAGACACAGATTAGGCGAGATGAAGGCGAGACAAAAGGAAGGCTAGAAGACGCTGGTGCTGTGATTCTGGTTTGATGTAGGTGTTGTGAGTCATGGGGATGAGTTCTAATGGTGCTCTAAGTGTGTCAGCTTTGCAGCCTGCCCCAGGAACTGTGCAACCAGGTGATGAGGGAACTTGCTATTCCCTCCCACCCTGAATTAGTCTGCCTTAAGGGGTAGCCAGAATGGGCACCCAATACCCAGCCCCCTCTCCCCACTTCTTTCAGTGGCATCTCCTCTGCTCACATGGCAGGGCATCAGGAATACCAGTCTGGAAATCGTATGATGATCCTGTGTATGCAAATATGCATGTATGTGGGCTTACTATCTTCCAGTCACCCCTGCACCCTGGATCTCAACACCCCTGTAATTTGGGAACAAAGTTTGCATGTAGATTGAGCTCTCAGCTTCTCCATTTTTTGACTATGGCTCATCTTTCATCATCCTGTCCAGCCAACTGGCTTCCTCGGCCGGGAACCCTGCAAGATAAATCTCTCTGTCCTCTTCTGGCCCTAGCTGAAACTTCAGTGGTGTCTATGTCTGTTTCTTGCTCACGGCTCTCCTTACTCTGTTCCCATTCCATGATGATTTATCTGCTATTACTGTGAGCAGCCACCTTTCCCCCCGCACAAAGGCTCATTTAATGTCTCCATTTCTTTCTTCATTGAGTGACTGGGGTACCAGGTAACTGGAAATCTTTTTTTAATCTGTACAGCAAGAGGCATCCGGTATGCTTCCTTTCTTTGGTTACTTTAACCATACTTGACTGAGTCTTACTGAAAAACTGACCACAGCCTCGCAGACAAAGCATTCATCTCTTTGCAGAGGACTCAATATCCAGTACATGCAACACTTGAGCGAATACAACAGCATCTCTCTCCGCCCTTGGCTACTGTTCTGCAGACTCCTGCTTATAAACTATTGACACTGGCTCCATGTAATTGTTCTTGCTGTTAGTTTAAACAAAAATATCTGTGAATCCAAGTCCGGTTGCAAATGCCATAATATGCCAATAGGCTAGAGAGGGAAGGAGAACTGAAATCACATTTGAGAGACGTTAGAATGTGTCAGGCTATGTCTACACTGGGAAGGTTTGGTGACAAAAGTGCTGTCGACCTGCAAAAGTTGCCAAAAGTGAAAACTGGTTAAACTGTTTTTTCTGCCACCCATTGCCAACATTATGGCTACGTCTACACTGCAGGGTTTTTGAGCGAGAAGTCTTTTGCGGAAAAGTCCTTGCGCAAAAACTTCTTGCGCAAAAGTGCCTCCACACCTCAAAGCACTTGTGCAAAAGAGCGTCCGCATTGCATGGATACTCTTGCACAAGAAAGCTCTGATGGCCATTCACAGAATGGCCATCAGAGCACCTGTGCTTTTTCGGATAGGCTCTTTTTGTGCAAGAAACCCCTGTGGAGTGTCCACACTTGCCTTTTTGAGCAAGAGCTGTAGTGCAAAAAGGAGTTATGCTCGTAGAAGGAGGCTTACCTACACCGGAAAAAGCCCTCTGTTCTATCAATTGACTGTAGATTTTCGTGCGCAAAAAAGCGCCTGTGGTGTGGATGCGCCGCGGGTTTTTGCGCAAAAACCTTGTAGTGTAGACATAGCCTATGTGGCTATGTTGCTAGCAGCCTCTCAACAGCTAAAGCAAAGCCTCAGGGGTAAGGCATCCCACAGTGCAGTGTTGTGGGAAGGCAGAGCTGATCCCTGCACTTCTTGGGATTCCCTCATAGCTCTGTGAACTTTCCATGCTGAAGAATGTCAAAGCAGCACAGTTGTCTCTCCAGCCCTCCCCCTTGCAGCAGCCACCTGCCGCCTCTGTGTTCCTAGCAGGGTAGAACAGGAGCATTCCAATGATTTGTTCTTTTTTTGTTCCCCACACGGAGCAGCTCACTCAGCAGTCAGATGCTTCCCGGAGCTTTGAAAGGGGAGGAGCGCATGCCTGCAGAGCAGCAGAGATCACAAAACACTGAGCAGAGCCATCAGGGTAGGCATTGTGGGACACTGGTGGAAGCCAGTGATAAAGCAAAGAGCCAAGTCCACACTGGCTCTTTGTCGACAATAAAGGGAGGGGAAAAGATAAAAATCTCTCATGGGGTGGAAGTTTTTTGTTGCCAAAACTGGGTGTTTTTCCCGACAAAAGTCACATTGCAATGTAAATGCTCTCACTGTTTTATCAAGAAAAGGCAGGTTTTGGCAACAAAATGTGCCAGTTTAGACAAGCCCTTAGAGACCACAAGGATTAATTTATGGCTCTGGCTCCCCTCCAATGCAGGCTTTTAGAGTCCCTTCAGCTCTAACGTACCTCAGGCCTAATTTCCAGCACCCCACAGTTTCCAAAAAACCTGGGGTCCCCACCCATGTAGCTCAGTCAATGCCTCTCAGACTTGAATATCCCAGTGACAGCTCTTGCTCTTCAAGTACTGGAACATGCCATATGTCCGACTACTCCATCGTTGCACCTCAAAACTGGTGTGCAAAACCCCTTGGTTATCCATAGCCCAACTGGCTCACAGTTCTATTTTGCATTGTAGTTTTGAAGCGTGGACTAGGGATTAAGGGCTTAATGTCAGGGACTGGTCTGACAGATGAATCCAGATTCCCCGTGGTGAAAAGCGAGTGCGCTAACCTACTACAGTCCCCAGGTCCTGAAGAGTGATTAGTTCTATAATGGGACAAATGTGTCCAAAAAAGGAAACAGGGTAGCAACATCTGTCAGGAACAAAGCTAAAGGAGTATGGAATAAGGGAATTGCTTGAAATAGAGGATCTGTACTCACACCAAGTGCACTTCTGCTGTACAGGCCACTCCTCTAACTTTGTAAGATATAAAAATGAGTGTCTGACAAAGGTGCTTTATGCCAAAAATACAGGGTTTTTTTAAAAATTAACAATCTACTTGGCCAAATTCCACGCAGCCATTCTAATCTGCAACCCTCTTGATGCCTGGCTAGAACACTGCAGATCTTATGTCATTGCCTATCATTATGTTAAAAAAAAAAAAAAGCGTTCGGAAGCATTGCTCACCTAAAAACAAGAAGCTTCGTGCCAGAGAAAGTGACTGGAAACTGAGAGTGAAACTGATGACCCTGCTGACTGAAATCCATAAATAACCGAGCTTAAATAGTGGAATGCAAAATGGAAATGTTTTGTTCCAGTCAGGATTTATTAGTAACACAGGTAAAGAATGTTTACATCTGCATGGGTATGTCTACACTACAGTGTTATTTTGAAATATCTAATTTCAAAATAGTTATTTTGAAATAAGATATTTCAAAATAACGCGTCTACACACAAAATGCATTTCGAAATAGCTTTTTGCTATTTCGAAATAGTGCGTCCCCACTGAGTGGACGCTGAATCGCATTTAAGGCTGGCCGGAACCAGGTCTGGCAGGGCATCAGGTCAGGAGTTACTTTGTGTGGCTGTTGCCTGAGGCTATCTGAGGCCTGTGCTTAAAGGAACCCCCCCCCGGACAGCCGGTTCTCAGGTTTCCCTACTTGCTTGCCTACCTCGATGAGGGACAGCAAAGCATTTTGTCTCTGCGTGCTCAGGTTGCCCTCATTTGGGACACCACAGCACTCTGAAACATGGAGCCAGAGCTGCTCCTGGGCACTCTGGTGCTTCTCTTCAACACGTTGCTGCGAGCCTGGCTGCACTTTCTGCAGGCTGCCATCCAGGAGGTCCATTGGGGGGCTGTCAGTATCCAGGAGGCCCTGTGGGAGAGCTTCCACCCTGAGGAGCACTAAGAACCTCCCCTGGTCTGCCCCACTGGGGGCTTGCGCCTCATTCCTCCCTCATGTCCTTCCACTTACCCCTCCCTAACCCCCCTTCCTGATGTCAAATAAAATACATGTATTTTCATGAACACAAACTCTCTTTATTTAACAAAACTGGGGGGGAGGGAATGAAACTCTGGTGAGACTGGGGAAAGGAGGCAGGAGAGAGGGTGGGAGAGGGGAGGGAGAAGCAAGGGGAAGAAGGGGGAGGGGAAGCTCAGGGCTCAGGGTGGGGGGGCGGTCTTGCCGGACCAACTTGATTTTCATGCAAACCTGCTCCTGGTGACAGGGGGTGAGGAAAAAGCTGAAGTACTTAGTGCTTTTTGCCCCTTGGTCTTCACAGACAAGGTCTGCTCCCAGACTGGGCAGCACAACACAGGGAGGAGGTGTGAGGAGGCCTCAGTGGTGAAAGAACAGGTTAAGGACTGTTTAGAAACACTGGGCATGCACAAGCCATGGGGCTGGATCAAATACATCCAAGGGTGCTAAGAGAGTTGGCTGATGTGATTGCAGAGCCATTGACCATGATCTTGGAAAATTCATGGTCATCAGGGGGAGGTCCTGGATGTTTGGAAGAAGATAAATATGGGGCCCATTTTTTTTTCAAAAAGGAAGAAGGCGAATCCAGGGAACTACAGAACGGTCTGCTTCACCTCAGTCCCTGGAAAAATCGAAGGGCAGGTCCTCAAGGAATCCATTTTGAAACACTTGGAGGAGAGGAAGGCGATCAGCAGTAGTCAACATGGATTCACCAAGGGCAAGTTATTCCTGACCAGCCTGATTGCCTTCTATGATGTGATAACTGGCTCTGAGGATCTGGGGAAAGTGATGGATGTGACACATCTTGCCTTTAGCAACACTTTTTGATATGGTCTCCCAAAGTATTCTTGCCAGTGAGTTAAATGATGAGGGGGCTGGAACACATGATTTATGAGGAGAGGCTGAGGGATTTGGGCTTATGTGGTCTGCAGAAGAGGAGAGTGAGGGGGGATTTGATAGCAGATTTCAACTACCTGAAGGGAGGTTCCAAAGAGGCTGGAGAGAGGCTGTTCTCAGTGGTGGCAGATGGCAAAACAAGGAGCAATGGTCTCAAGTTGCAATGGGGGAGGTCTAGGTTAGATATTAGGAAAAACTATTTCCCTAGGAGGGTGGGGAAGCACTGGGATGGGTTCCCTAGGGAGAGGGTGGAATCTCCATCCCTAGAGGTTTTTAAGCCCTGGCTTAGCAAAGCCCTGGCTGGGATGATTTAGTTGGGGTTGGTCCTGCTTTGAGCAGAGGGTTGTGCTAGATGACTCCTGAGGTCTCTTCCATCCCTATGGATGATTCGTGGGTTGTGCTCATGAAAGCTCATGATACCATCTACATTTTTGTCAGTCTCTAAGGTGCTGCCAGACTAATGTGAGTGGCTTAAGGAAGACAGGCTATTATTTGTAACAGCAAACATTTAAGAAGCCATTCGTCTAGGTTTTGGACAACAGTTCACATTTATAATGTGTTAATAAATAAAAAATCTGTTGGATCAGATTTGTTAGAAAACATAAATGGTTTATTTTTATATACACATAAAAACAGATTGAAAATTCTGCAGTCTTGCATGTGAACACATCAACAGAGCCCTTAGCAAAGGCACTGCCCTCTCAGCCATGCCGCATCTTACAGAACTGAAATTGCAGTTGACCACATGGAACTCTGGAACCGAGTTGCGGTGGCGGCAACCCATTTGCACAATTCACAGCCCTGTGATATCACGCGAGCCAAAGGGAGTTTTGCTGGAATAAGGAGCGCAGCATTGGCTTGACAATGGGCATTTAATGCAAAAAGGGGCAGACTTTCGCAGAAGCCTGACTGAATTTTACACTGTTTGCACCAAAGCCTGACTCCTCTTCCCCCCCACCCCCGGCTTAGGCACTGGCTCTGCATGAATTTTAGCTCTTTGAGTTGCAGAACAGTGCTCTGGCAGTAGGGCTGGTAACTCTTCATTGTAACACATTTCCAGGAGGGGGGACACAACCCCCACTTGCCCCTGCAGCATTAGCTTTGAAAACTCAAGCTAAGTCTAATTCTCATCATCCCAGTTCATAATGGTAACTTACATAGCACAGTCACACAAATGACAAACTGACAGTGTTTCATTACAGAAGAGCATCCTAGAGCTTCTAAATATTAGATCCCAGGTCCCAAACATTACTGTGTTTTACTCTCTGTTGTTTACTGCAGAGTAAGCCCCTACGAAACAAGGGAGTTTCAAATACTGACATACAGGCTATGTCTAGACTACAGGCTTCTTGCGCAAGAAGCTTTTTTCAGAAGAGATCTTCCTAAAAAACTTCTTGCTCAAGAGAGCATCCACACTGCCAAAGCACACCGAAAAAGCGATGCGCTTTTTCAAAAGATAGTGTCCAGACTACCTGGATGCTATCTTGCATGTAAGCAGTGATTACTATGGACAGAATGGCCACCAGGGCACCTGTGCTTTTTCCTCTTCCCTCTTCTTCCGAAAAAACTCCCTCTTCCCCCTCCACACACGCCTTTTCTCAAAAAGGCTTCTTCCTCATAGAAAGAAGAATACCAATTGTGCAAAAACTCCTCTGTTCTTTCAATTTACTCTCGAAAGAACGTGCTTGCAGTGTGGACGTTCCACGAGTTTTGTCGGAAACACGGCCGTTTTTCCGAGAAAACTCTGTAGTCTAGACATACCCACAGAGAATACTGACTCTGTAGGTATATAGAGCCAGAATGAGTTGTGACTTTTCTAGTGTGGCATTTGCTTGTTGCAGCTCCTGGTTCATCATATGAGAAGTGAAGCAAAACCAACCTATTGTTCGTCCTACGTGCAGCATCGTGCATTTGAATGCAAATTACCAAATCCACCTTAAAATGGTGGGTAGCCTCGCACCCCTAGCCAATCAGTGAGTTAATCTCAGTCAAAGACTGAAGGCTAAGACACTGTGTCCTGATTTTCAAAAGTGCTGAGTACCTAAAGCTCCCATGGGCTTCAACAGCCAATGTGAATGCCCCCGGCAGCTCTGAAAGTCAGGTGATTAAATGGCTAGTAGCAGTTAAAAGTTAAGTTCTATTAGAACCAAAGTATTTCATTCCAAATGCTATTTTTTTTTCCTACAACAGTGAGCTAAGATTTAAACTGAGGTCAGGAAGTCTGGTCGATCAGAGTCTCTTGTTTGCTATATCATCATCTGCTGGGTTTTTCTAGAGAATTTAAGTTTGGAAGGCAAACCGTCCCTCCCCGAATTTCGTGTAAAAGCTCGCCAAAAAAGCCTTTTCAGGAAAAAAAAGGCCCTCTTTTTTTCACTATGATGAATTGGCTATTTTAAGGCATATGAGCTCAGATTTTAGAGAATAGGTTAGTTCCCTTTCTGAATTGTAGAAGAGAGACCATGCCTACAGCGGTTTATTAATCAAGGAGTAAGGCCTTGCTTCAGCAAAGCTCTTAAGCACATGAGTCTAAGAGCTTTGCTGGATTTGGAGCCTAGAAGGGCTAACTCTTGATGACACAGACCTTGACTTCAGTGGAATTACACTAAGGATGAGCATGAGTATGACTCATCTACTCCCTGAAGAGTATTTCCTGAAATATAAGTTTTGGTATTTCCAAGCTAAGTATACAAATAGCACAATCATACAATGCACAAATATCAATCAATAAATAGTAGTTTAAAATTACATTGCTTTTCCCTATTAAAAATAAGACATCTGTAAATGTAAACATTGAGGTATTGAAGGTAATAAATACTTCACCTGATAGGTGCAATACGGTTTTTTAAAATACAGTATTAATACTTTTCGGCCGTAATTCTGATCCCAAACCATAAGGTTGTTCTACATTTCATGTTTGCAGAGTCTAATGTTACTTTTGTAAAACAGCAGTTTCCTTGTGAAAAATGCAGAACTTCTGGGGGTTTCACTTTCTCGTCTTCATCATCAAGTATTCTTCAATGTAGTTAATGAATATGTCAAATTCTCCCATTGCCTTATAGATTCCTTTCTCTTGTAGCTGGGGAAGGGGAGCAGAAAATATAAATTGCTTCATTAATTTACACATTAGTAATTGTCTAATAAATCACAAGATAATTTACAAGTATCAGAGGGGTAGCCGTGTTAGTCTGAATCTGCATAAACAACGAGATGTCCTGTGGCACCTTATAGACTTACAGATTTATTGGAGCATAAGCTTTCGTGGGCAAAGACCCACTTCAAAGTTTCTTTGCCCACGAAAGCTTATGCTCCAATAAATCTGTTAGTCTATAAGGTGCCACGGGACTTCTCATTGTTTAAGATAATTTACGTTAAAGCATAAGCCTAGAGACATAATTCATAGAGCGTGTGGAAATGTTACTCAGATTCTTAATAAACCACAGAAGTTGAATCACTGCTAACTCACAAGTGACAAGCAAACTGATATGTAGTTTGCAAGCAGTTCATAAATTGCATCTTACATGTGAACTGCTTTGTTCAGAGACATAGCTCTTAGGATCTATTTCTGTTGTCTCATTGACCGAATGGATCCGTTTGCAATGGGAATGCTTTTTTTGCATTTTGGATCTGTTTGCAATGGGAATGCATGTGATTCGGCATTCAAAATTGGCTTCCCACAATGATCCTGCTTGCCTTGTTTAAAATACTTCCATTTGACAGAATAGTCAAGGACAAGACACAGAAGCAATGCAAACTCACTCAAAGCAAACTATGGTTTTGAAACAAAAACAAAACCCTTGCAGATTTTTTTAAATGCAATATTTGCCCAACTGCAGCAGGAATCAGAATGGCAGCTTTAGGCCAATGTAAACTGATAAACTCATGACTTACTCATTTGTGGTTGTATAATTTACCATACAGATGTTTGTCTAGATAATGTGCTAAATGCATACATGCTGTAATTCCCTGTCTACAATTTAAGCTGTTTTCCTGCGGTTCCTCTGGCTAGTGCAGTTACGGTATCTATTTGACTCAGCACCATTGCATAGTAATGTACTTACTGAGTGCCCCATAAACTTTAGCGTATTTATTCTCACAAAGCCCTAGTGGGGTAGATTCTGCTCTTATCCTCATTGTTCAGATAGGAAATCAAGGCTCAGAGAATGCCTAAGGCTATACAAGGAGTCTGGGGTAGAGCAGGAGCTGGAACCAGTGTCTCCAAAACCCCAGGCTTTTTTAAAATCTTTCCCCTCTAACAATTAATGGTTCTAGATTCAACATGTCCCTTGTTTTGGCATTTGCGTTAGCCACATCTTAGAAGGCTGAGAGTTCAGGTTCCATTTGGCTCCTTCGCCATCATATCTGATTCTTCTCTGACCTCATCTGAAAATTCTAGCCCTCCCGACTGTGAAAAAAACGTGTGTGGGAAATGCGGCAAGAGGCTCAGATAGGCCATTCTCATGCAGCGTTTCTGATCTTGGTCCAGACCAGACGCGCAAGAACAAATGTTTCAAATACTTTAGAGTCTTGTTTAAAAAAAAAAAAAAAATCTGGTTTCAACAATGGGCCAGGTTTAGGGGGTGGTTATTTATTTATTGATCCTTATTTTATGAGCACCTGTGTGGAAATTCCCTCTGCTCCTGCTTACCTTATTGTATGTTTCCTTGATCTGCTTTAAGGTCTGGTACGTCTTCTCGCAGATGAAGAATCTGTGCTGTGGAGGAAAGCAACAGGGAATTTTTTTTTTAACAAAACAGCCTTCCCTTATGGACCGGCTTTGGAAGGTTGGGGGATAGGCTGCCCTAGCCCAGCTAGCGCACAAAGGGGTCTTCTGCAAATATGGTATGTGAAAGGGAAATTATAATTAAGTCCTTCTATCCCTGCTTCTCCTGCCACAGCAGCTCCTCTGCTACCCAGCCTCTCTCCCCCACAAGTCTGTGCGTTTCCCTCTTTTTTACCAGCTTTCCTCACCCATCTTCCATTTTCCTCGCTTGCTGCAGAATTCCCCTCATCTCCCCCATGCCAGCCAGGTGTGCCTTTCAACATTTTGTGATGGAATAAATATCTATCGCTGTGTTTCATTTATAATGGGGTCCAGCCCACTGTCCCTTTTGCTAGGATGTTTTATCCTTCTGTTCAGCCATCATTTGTGTTTTTAGATGGTGAGCTTTTTGGAGGAGGAATTGTGGCTCCTTTGTGCAGTGTGCTACCCAAAGGCAACTTGATCCGTTCTGGGACCTCCTGCAGCTATCCCAGTGCAAATAGCAATAGCTGTTATGTTTGCCTCAGCTCCCTCCCTTAGGGAGTTCTAGTAATCAGGTCAGCAAATTGCCCGTGTGATGCACTCTCAGGCCGGGTTCACCCTCCCCTCCGCTGAATTGCTTGCTCACTGACTGACTCATTTCACTACCAGATGTCAGAGTCAGGACACCACAGCCAAGCAGTTCCAGGAGCTGAGGTTGCATTCGGCATTAGTTCTGCCTTCCCGGCCTGTGAGAGCAGTTCTTTTCAGGTAAGGGCTTCAGATGAACCCTCTTCAGCATATATTATCTGTGTTTATTACAGGGGCCGCTGGCTAGCATTTGGAAATAAATCATTATGCCTAAAACTTCACAGCTGAATCTTGATGATACAACTCAGAGATTCCTAGACAGCAGGAGCCCGAAGAACAGACCGCATGGGTCATCCAGTTTGAGCTTCCCCAGCTGCAGTCACCATTATTTCAGTCTATGTCTCTCTGCCCCGTGATGAGCAAAATTTTGCCTCCCTTTTATGCAGCGACAAGGATGTTGGTCCTTAAAGTCCAGCTGTGCTGTATTTTTAATGTGCCTGTCATTCTGCTATCTACGCAGATATCAGTGGCAACCTCCCATGAATCTCAATGGTGCACAGATGGAAGGTGGCTGGATAGGATCTTTATAAGCCTCCTCCCTTGTACCACCACCCTTATCTGCTTGTTCAGTCACAGTACTGATGGACTTGTGGATCCCTCTCTCACTGTGGGCCTGGTCTGCAGCCCTCCTGGCAGGAAAGTCCTTTTAAGAAGCTCTCCATCAAGAAACTGCAGAGGTTTCACGCTGCAGCTTTGCTTGGGATACGTGTATTGACTCCAGCTCTCTGGGGTCTTGGCAAGGAACTGCGAAAGGAGGCGCCGATACTCACACAGCGCTTCAGTGTCTTCCTCAAGTCCAGCAGCATGTTGCCAATAGTGCCCACGCTCTGCATGACGTCTTTGCTGCTGTTGATCGCTTTCGGTAAGACTTCCTCCAGGTAAAACCGGATCATGTCTGACACGGATTGGCAGCCCAAATAGCCCTGGTGGAAGAGGAGAATACTGCATGAATGACACGCCACCACAAGTGGAGGATTCAGCATAAACATCTGTCAGAATCTGTCATTCTGTCGTCATCGCTGACCAGAGGTTTGGTTCTATGGGTTATGCAATGTAGGTAAAAATTCTTACTTAGTGCTTTCCACAGTGCTGTGCTGCCATCATGTGAGACTGGTAAGGAAGAATTATTGTCTCTGATTTACAGATGGAGAAATTGAGCTGTAGGGAGGTGAAGCTATTTGTTGGAGCCCATAGACAGCATCAGCACCCTGGAAATTCAGCGTTCCTGGCTCCCAGTTCTGTGCTCTGACCAGTAGCCCACACCAAGCATGAAACCAGAAGCAGAGCAAGCTCATAGGGAGTGACTTGGACAGATGCCAGACAGGCCAAGATATAATGAAACTGGGCATTGTATTTTTATCATATTACTGTACCAGTTTTAACGCACGCTAAGCTTTGTATAAGGCTTCAAGCTGCCTCTGTTAGAATGGAATATTAGCTTAGAATTAGATTCACCATACACAGAAAAGTTCCACCTTACCTTGAAATCTTCCAGTAAATCGTCCTTTAGCAACGAGATGTCAAGTTCATCATCTTTGGCTTGCTGTAAATGTAGGCAACAGAAATGTCAGTTTTACGAAGGCAGGCAGCCTTTAAAACCTACATTTCTACTGTGTAAAAGTATTTCTGTTAATCAAACTCACTTTTTCCAGTATGTGTGCGTGTTGTCATTTTAAAGTAAAGATTAGAAATAAAAGCCTCTGATACAAAGTCCCATATTTGGCTTTGATACTCCTGTGCAATTAGTTTAAGTCAAAAGACAGGAAAAAATCAAATCACATATGTGGGTGGACAACCTGCATTTCAAACCCCACTTACTTTCTTTTGATTTCTGATAATGTGCACATAACAGCACCCAAAATTATGGTGATAGATAGTAACAGGTCTATTTGAGGGACTGTTACCAGCACATCACTCAGAGACTGGTAGGAAAATTTGATTTAAAGTCTTAAATCCTATCCACCTACCATGTGTCATGTTAATTTGACTGATAATACAAACCCGATGACATTATTTGGTGCTCTAACCTAGGGGGAAGACAGCTCCATTTTTTATATAACTAGGATATAATGCCATTTGATTTTTATATTGCAGTTTAGAGGCATTCAAGGCAATATTGATACTAATACAATTACAAATGTTATGCATCCCTCTTTGCATGACTGCTTTGCTCAGCTGTCAGCAAGACCCATTCCAATACATACATTTCCCACCACAAAGGTGTAATTCTCCCTTGCAACCTATCCACAGACAGTATTCCCAGGCAGGAGGAGAGGGAAATGGGCGTGAAGTTCTCTAGACAAAGAATAATTTTGTTCTTGCTCTGGTTGTATTAATGAACAAATATTAAGCTACAACTTGAAAGCTATAGTGATATATTTTCATCTCATCCATCATTAACTTCACCCACTTACATCAGAGTTGAATTTATCTCTGTCAGCAAAGGGAACAATTTAAATGCAATATTGAAAAGATTAAAATGTACTACAATTCATTGTGAAAGCTGCTGAGTTTTCTGCAGTTGCATCTGGGTAAAAGAAATTATTTTCTCTCCCCTTAGCAAGATATGAAACTAAACTACTTATTTCACTCCCAGCAGCAAACCCAAAACAGAGTGTCCCTGCAGCTGAGTCTTTTCTGAGAGAAGGAACCTGCCTCCTCCGTGGGGATATGCCAAATCACTGAATGCACACAAGCAGTAGACAGAAGGTGGTAGCTTTGACAGGTATCATACTCACAAAATAATCCTTAATTTCAGCAAATGCAATCCGCAGGGCTTTGAGCTGCCGGAGCAGCTGATTGGAGAGGTTCGTGCAGCTTTCTTCAGAGAGCTGGCAGCTGGCATGTTGGATGCTGGCAGTCAGGGCTAGGAAAAAGACTGCTGTGAGAAGTTTCATTTCTCAGCTGAGTTTCTTTCTTGTGGTCCAGCTATTAGTTCAATTTCACAAGAGGCAAAAAAGACCGATCTGAATGCCTTCACCTTGATGGAGCTCCTGATTTTATACTCTCCAAATATGCACTCAATTTCCTTTCCCATTTCCTGGGGACTAATATTGGGGTTTTAAGACATTCAAAGGTCACAAGAGTTTCCCGGCAAGAGGTTTCCTGTGCTCTGCCCCCCCCCTCCCTTTTCCACACCCCATCAAATCATTTGTTAGACACTGCTCTTTTTTTTTTTTTAACGTAGCTTGCTTCTTGTAAATTTGAATGTGGCTATAGATGAAATATGAACACAGGCAGGTGCGGTATGGAGAACACTTCTGCATTCTCATGGGTATCTTCAATTTTTACATAGAAGGCCCGGGGGGGAGGGCGAATGTTTCTATTTTTAAATCTCTGTAATGCACTTACCTAATTTAGAATTTTGTCTAATGCATGACCAAGCTAATATCATTTTAAAGACACTTGAGCCTTTTGAACAGGTAAGTAATTCACTACTACTCACCAAAAGTATTAATTCCCCCTTTTCCTGTCCTTTCTATGATAAATAACCCTTTTTATATAAAAACATAAGATTGGCCGTACTAGGTCAGGACAAAGGTCCTTAAGCCCAGTATACTGTCTGCCGACAGTGGTCAGTGTTAGGTGCCCCAGAGGGAATGAACAGAATATGTAATCATCAAGTGATCCACCCTCTGTCACCCATTCCCAGCCTCTGACAAACAGAAGTCAGGGACACCATTCTTACCCATCCTCGCCAATAGCCATCAATAGACCTATCCTCCATGAATTCATCTAGCTCTTTTTTTGAACCTTGTTAAGGTTCTGGCCTTTCCAATATCCTCTGGCAAGGAGTTCCACAGGTTGCCTCTTTGTTGTTTAAAGAAATACTTCCTTTTTGTTTGTTTTTCGACCTGCTACCTATTAATTTCATTTGGTGACCTGTGGTTCTTGTGTTATGGGAACTTTTCCTTATTTACTTTCTCCATTCCAGTCACAATTTTATAGATCTCTATCTTATCCCCCCCTTGTCTCCTCTTTTACAAGCTGAAAAGTCCCAGTCCTTTTAATCTCTCTTCAGATGGCAGGTGTTCCAAACCCCTACTCATTTCTGTTTCTCTTTTCTGAACTATTTCTAATGCCAAGATATTTCTTTTGAGATAAGGTGACCACATCTGCATGCAGCATTCAATATGTGGGTGTTCCATGGATTTATATAGAGGCAATGTGATATTCTTGGTCTTATCCTTTATCCCTTTTTAATTATTCTTAATGTTCTGTTTTTATCAATAAACAAATGTTCTTATGGGGAAATAAATATCACGTAGGGTTTATGGAAATTAATACAGAGCAATTAAAAATGCCTAGGGACTTTTTCTGTAGAAAAACCTATGCTAGCATGCATTGTCTGGCTAAATTCCAACATTTGTAGTAATTTTGCAACCTGCTGAAGCTCCCCCTTCATCTTCAAATATGTTATCCAGTTTGTTTCAACTGGACCTAGTATCCTTTATAGTAACCTTCTTTCTTTTGCATCATCTTTTGTATAGCACTGCTGTGCACGGTTAAATAGCAGATACATTCTCTTGCAGAGAATTGCATGGCATGGGTATATGACATAACTCCTGTTTCTTTATTACACCATGCGGACAATATACAGCCATATTCTCCTTTTGCACTCAGTTCAGCCCGTGGTGCATGTTCAGATACCACAGAGAAGAGCACTTTATAAAATATGTAATAGTAATTTTAGTATCATCACACATCATAGTTTGGGGTATGATCCCATGCCCCCTGAAGTCAACAGAAGTCTTTCTATTGACTTCAGATCAATGGGTGTTGGCTCTGATGCCTGATCTGCACATGCGATTCTCAAATCTGATGCAAGTGCCACATTTGTAAGGGAGAACAGCCACGTGGGTCAATGAAGAAAATGTGACCGCACTTTGTAAAAGAGATTCTGGGTGAAAAGAGGTTATAAATACCAACTATTTTCAGACATCTTTTTTTTAATTGTCATCGTTTTCCCTTTTCTGCTCATCCACTATATATTTGAGAGAGTCTGTCTGTGTGTCTGCCTGTCTGTTCAAGAACTCCTCCTAAATTGTAGGAGCTAGGTCCACCAAATTTGGTAGGCAGCTTTCTCTTATCCTAACTTTAAAGCAAGGTCGGGGGTTGGTTGTGTCAGGACAATGGGATGTGCAAATGGGATTGATTCTCAGGAACCATAGAGAAAAGAATCACCGGGCAGGTGAAAGGGGCTGGCTGGGGGCATGCACCCCCTCCAATCAGGGACTGCCCCAGCCCCAAGCCTCCCCCCCAGGGTGCCTTTTAGGAATAGGAAGGGGACTGAAGCATCTCCTTCCCCCCCAATTTGTACAGGAACATTGCTGGCTGTTCCACTTTCTTAGGGACAGAGGAAAAAGTGCACAGTTTGCTGCATTCTTCAGTGACTGGGGGGCGCAGGAGGCAGATGAACCCCGGACCTGCTCCAGCTGGGGGACATGCACCCTTCTCCTGGCTGTGCCCGCTGGAGCGGCAGTGGCCACAGAAAGGTGCTTCTCACCTGGTCCCAAGCTGTGGTGGTGTGAGAGGGCTGGGGTTGTCCCCTCTCCTCTGGGGCAACCTGAATTCTGAACCTCTCCTCCCCAGCCCTACCCGAGAGCAATGATTGAAATGAAGAAAAACAACAATTAATTGAGTTATGGACTGGAGCAAGACTGGGTAAAACGTCTAGTTTAAAATAAAGATGTTTCTCATCCCTTGAGGATATTTCATTTTCAGCCACCTCATTTTTATTTTCTTTCTTGCTTTTCATCCAAAGAGAGAAGCCATTGAATCTGCATGCCTTTGGCATCTTCCAGGTTTTCAAGTAAAAACTGTAGGTGGTAGGTGCAGTTAATTTGAGATAAACCAGATGCCAGTTATGCACAGCCCCCAACTTTGGAGCTGAGTAAGTTAACCTCCATCTGAGAAAGTGAGGAAGAAACTTACCCTAACAGCAGGCTGTTTCAAATTGTCCACTTCTAGTTTTCCCTTTCCTCTGAAGTATCTGGTTCTGGCTCGTGTCTGCAACATGATATTGGCTTAGGAGGACCCGTGGATTTGATTCAGTATGCCAATAATACCTATGTTCCTATTACTAATATATACCCTTATCTGGATGCTTTACAGCTATCATATACACATAGAGGCAGTGTTTGCTGTAAGCTAAGCCCCTGAGTGGCCACCCAGGAGAGATTCAAAGGCTGACCAGTTGATTAGCAGAACACCTACAATGCCCACAGCTGGCAGCATGTGTTTCTACTGGTGGTGCACATCTACACTTGCCTCAGTGCACACAGAAGCATAGAATCCTAGAACTAGAAGGGACCTCGAGAGGTCAAGTCCAGCCCCCTGCCCTCACGGCAGGACCAAGCACCGTCTAGATCATCCCCAACAGGTGTCTGTCTAACCTGCTCTTAAATATCTCCAGTGATGGAGATTCCACAATCTCCCTAGCCAATTTATTCCAGTGTTTAACCATCCTGACAGGTAGGAAGTTTTCCCTAATGTTCAACCTCAACCTCCCTTGCTGCAATTTAAGCCCATTGCTTTTGGCCTATCCTCAGAGGCCAAGGGGAACAATTTTTCTCCCTCCTCCTTGTAACACCCTTTTAGATACTTGAAAACCGCTATCATGTCAATACATAACACAATTTATTCTGCACACGGATGGGAAAAATTAGAAGGAACACTGGACCGAGGTAGTCAACTCAATGTGAGATTAGACTGCAGAAAAACCATGTAGTAAGTCAAGCAGGATCTGTTATAGTTGCCACCAGACAAATGCATGCTTTTTCCTACTAGACAACTTTATTTCTTTGAAGTTTAGAAAATTCTCCTCCTTCACTTTGAAAGCTAAGGGTCTGTGTTCTTTTAGAGTTAACACCCAAAGCACATGGGGCTTATGCAAATACTTTCATCTCAGGAGCTTTTAGGAACAAATGAGGGGAAGAATTGGGCAAGAACCTCTCAGTTTTTGGTATGTTTTTTACAGGGATATGTAAATAATGTCTGCAAAATTCAAGGGAACTGAAGAACGAGTACAAAGCTGATTCCTGCTGTGAATGGTCCTGCAGTGGAAGAAGTTTACAGGAGAGGAACACCCGCCTGGTATGGGGATTCCTGTACCTTCCTCAGATGAATCTGGTGCTGGCGCGAGAGATGGGATACTGAACTGGGGGAACTATGGGTCTGACTGAGACTGGCAATTCAAATGCTCTTAGAATCAACATGACAAAAGAAAGACAGAAAAGTGTGCACAATTAAGAAATGTAGGACCAAACCGACCACTTCTCTAACTCCATGAAGTCGGTGAGCTGTAGCAGGGATATATTTAGCCTACAGAGCCTTATTTTCAGATACTTTCATTGGACATCCAGGTTCTGCACTTGGATCATCTTCACTTGGGTAAGTCATTGTCCAATGTGTGCATTTACATTAGGATCTACGTGACTAAATATAGGATTTGGATGTCTGATGGAAAGGCCATCCGAGGACAATACTGCAGCTGATTTCTGTACTCTAAAATATGGCTTGACAGTCCATAGAATCAACACTTGACTATGATCACATGATCAGAATAAATGGAGACTGTTAGTTTTAAGGAAAAAAAAGATTTTGCTTGGGGGTTCAAAGTTTTGGTTCAGGACATTTTGTTTTTGTTTTAATTCAATAAAGCTCTAGATCTTTAAAGGGTATTTTATGGTAGTATTGTATTTACATTTGCTAAGGTGCAATGGTTGGGTGTCTGGAATGTTACATTTCCACTGATATAACAGCGGCAGTGCTTATCACGTATGACACTTTTCACCCTTTCTCAAAGTGCTTTACCCAGGAAGACAAAGTATCATTTTTGCCATTTCACATATGGGGAAACTGAGGCACAGAGCGAGGCAGTGTCTTGCCTAAGGCCACCCAAACTGTGAGTGGCAGGGCCAAGAAGAGAATCAAACTGCTCTTGATAGTCTAGGAGCCATTACAAGGAAAGTGCCCAAATTATCCATAGTATCACTGTTGTGGTGGCTTCCAAAGGCATCAGTCACAGGATCCATCTTCTGCTGCATTGGGTGCCATAAAGACGCAGAGATGAATATGGCTCCTTCCATTGGAAAGCTTCCAAAGAAGGCTATAATCTAGCATGGGGGTGTATTTACATTGTCTTCAATGGGGCTCTCCTGCAGGTATGGAGGACTGCCCCCATGGTGCCTCTTTCATTGCAAACACGCAAGTCTCTGCAAAACAGCTCCGAGACTAAACGGCTAACATCACTGGGCTCCCAATTGACAGCACTATAAGGAGGTGAGAGGGGGGCTGCTGAGAGCTGGCCCCTTGGATTAGAGATCATGGGGTTGTCTTATTCTAACCCGACCCTCTGTAAGGAGCACCATTTGTTTATTACGACTGAGCTGGGGCTGAAGTGTTTTCTCATCAGACAGCCGCATCTGTGGGACCAACTGTGTGTGTCTGTGTCATGGAAGCCTGCATTTCAGCACGAAGGTCTGGGGTTTGAATGCATCAATGAGCTGTGTCTATTTGGGTTTCTGGCTTGGTTTAGTCCTGCTTCACTTCCTGGAAACGGACAGCCTTACAATAACATATTACCCCGGCGACTCTGTGCTGGCTGTACGAAGTGGGGTGTGAGAATTATCACCGTGGCGCCCGTAAAAATAACCATTTTGGTGCTGAAGATATTTCCTCTAACGCTTCTTTCCATTTCCATTTTCCTACCGGAAGGTGTCGCTTCTTTGTTATTGTTGTTTTGGGTTTTTTTTGTTTATTTGCTGAGTCATTGCAAGAAGGGTTCTGACACAAATGTGAGTACCTCATATTTAGGAAAGAGAAAGTAGAAATAACTGTAACAGTTCAAGGTGGTTGTTTTTTTAAAGCAGGTGTTTTGAAGCAATTAGCTATTTTCAGCCTATGGCTTGTGATTATAGGGATCTGCACCAGTGTTTAATGTAAGCTGAGAGCTTGGGCAGCCACCCGGGAGAGATTCAAATGCCGCCCAGCTGATTAGCAGAGCGCTCACCACTGGTGGCAGGTTGTGTCTACTGGTAGTGCACATCCTCACATCTTCAGTGCACGTAACAAAATCCGGTCCGCCCATGGGTGCAAAAAATTAGCAGGACCATTGGTCTGCACCTGCATCTGAAATTTTTTAGGCATCTGTGTGCCACAGTTCTCTATGAAGCACAAGGAATTTGTGCTGCAAAACCCCTTTGAGAGCCTTGAAGCAAAGATGCTAGAAAAGTCGAAAAAAGGATTAATTAGAAGTATTATACAATCAGGCCAGTATCCAGGCAATTCAGAGAGATATAGGTAAAGGAAGCAGACTGATTGTTGGCCTTAGGGCATGAGTGACTAGGAGCAAAGGAATGAAACGGCGAATTGGGAAGTTGCAATAGGACAATTTTCCCTCAATAGGAGAAGATACCTCTGCCTGTGGGGTTTTTAATTATGTGTGACTGTTCTGAAAGAGAAGAGTACGGGCATTTCTAATGAATCATTGCCACAGACACTGTCCATAGTCTGAATCATCTCATTTTCATCACATCACTCCATGACAACATTTTAGAATCCATTTGTCTTCCCATTCTCTGACGTAGTTAGATGTAATGAGGAAGCAGGGGAGGATAGGGAAAAGACCAGCATCTTTGCCAACAAGAGAGAGATCTTTGAACTGATTCATTAAACCAGTGCTTGCCACACACACACACCCCCCTTCCTGTAGAGATACTCCTAATTGAGTTTAGCAGTAGCTTACATTGGGATGGCTGAGACTTGTTCCCAGTCAGCAGAAGCTAAACCACACAAGAGTGTGTGGGAATTAGCCCCAGTTTAATGAATCAATTTAAATGTACACCTTAAATTAAACTGGTGCATCTTTTTGATGTAGACTATGTCTCGTGGCTGGTCTAGACACAAAATGTGCAGTGAAATGAATGGTGGCTTTGGTGCAAGTCTGGATAAGGGCAGTCTTGCAGAATAAGTATCCACGCAGGCCATGTCTTCACTAAACAGAAGATCAACGCTGCCACGATTGATCTTCCAGAGTTTGATTTAGCAAATCTAGTTAAGACTCACTAAATCAAACTCAGAGGGTGCCCTTGTTGGTAGCCGGTACTCCTGCTTCTGCGAGGAGTAAGGGAAGCTGGTGGGAGTGTCGGCCTCCCACTGTGGGGACAGTGGGAAAATTTTAAAAAGGCATGTCGACTCCAGCTATGTAATTAATGTAGCTGGATTTGCATATCTTGATTGGACCTTCCCTTTTAGTGTAGACCTGGCCTCAGAGACTTATACCAAAATAGCAAAAGGTGTGAATCAAACTGGATTTATTTATTTCAGTGCAAGGCCTAACTATAGGCATCCCCTGTTAAATGCCCACTTCTTTCCTGCCCCAGAGAGTTTCCTATACCCTGGTCTGGTTCAGCCTCAGATCATGAGCCTTGGTGTAAGTACCTGGCTTATTTATTTTTCTTTAGTACTTTCTTTGTGCAGCGTTATCTGGAGATGGGACTTTGAGCAGATCTGAATCCCAGTTCTGCACCATTTAAGCCAGTGGTCCCCAACGCTGTGCCTGAGGGCGCCATGGCGCCCGCCAGGACACTTATGTGCGCCTGCTGAGTGATCTGGGCCGGCCCAAGCCATTCTTGGGCCCCGGGCGCATGGTGCATGTGTGCTCCCGCCCCCGGACGCGCAGTGCACGCGCGGCCCCGCCCCCGGGTGCCCGGCAGCCCCAAAAGGTTGGGGACCACTGATTTAAGCCAATGGAGAGATTTACCTTTGATTTCAGTGGGAAATGGATTGGACCCTTGTTTTGGGGCAGGGATCTCTTAATGGGGGGTGAAAAGGCAGAGATAGATCTGCAGCTGGTGCACATTTTTACAGCTCTGTTGAAATCAGCGGAACAACGTCCGATTACGCCAGCTGAAGATCTACCCTCCCCCCCAAATGTGGTTGACCTCTAGTTACTCCAGATTGACACTGTTTTAATGAAGAGCAGCATTTGACCTCTTCCTGTACAGAGATTCCGGGGTGAGCTCGCACTTTGTCCATTCCATAAAGGAAACCAGCCCCTCTGTGTGACATACGGCAGTGTGTTTACCTGTGTTTCCGTTGTGCAAAGACTGCATCTGAGGTCTTGAGCGTGCAGTTTCACTCTGACTCACTCTTGCCTACTGCTATGGAAACACATTCACTGTGCACTACTATGTGGCGGGTGAATGAATGAATGAATGTCCAGGGATGTGGGTGTATCTCTACATCTTTAGGAAATGGATTTGATGTTTGCCAACAAGACAGTTTCAGGAAGGAAAAAATGTTACTGAAAAGTCATACGGGCACTGCTGCTCCATTTCCTACAATCTTCTAAGAACTTTCCTGTTCATAGGAGATCGGCGATACCGCCACGATATTGTTCCCTGCCCTATGCATTGCCAGATACTGCAGTTGGGGAAAGGATGCCCCCGCAGCACATCACGCGTGGTCCAGCACACCGGAAGGATGTGACATGGGGAATAAATGCCGTAGCAGGAGAAATTGCACCATCATTCAGTATGATCTTGTGTAAAACTGCACCCCTGATGCACAGAGGGAGATCATCATATTCCCCTACACAAGGGATGGGTTGTGACCCAGCACTGGGTTGCACATGTCAGGCACTGGATCACCTTGCTGGAGGATCACCTGTTGATTAGTGTGGGTGCAATGGCAGGCTTCTTTCTAATCCCGGCCCTGCGAGCCACGCTGCATCCCAGAAGCAGCCAGCAGCAGATCTGGCTCCTATGTGTGTGTGCATGTGGGAGGAGGAAGGGGCTCTGTGCACTGTCCCCACCCTGAGCAATGGCTCCACACTCCCATTGGCCAATTCCTAGCCAATAGGAGCTGAGGGGGGGGTCTATGCCTGTGGGTGAGAGCAATGTTCAGAGCACCTTGTGTGTCTCCACAGCATGGTCTGTGGTGCTGGGAGATGCAGGAAGCTGCCTTAGCCCCCCACCGCTGCACGACTGACCGGGAGCCGCTGGATGTAAGTCCGTGCCCAATTATGAGCACCAACCTACTACTCTGGCCATGAGCCCCCCCCCCGGACCTAGAGGTCCCTCCTGCACCCCCAGACCTCTCATTCCTGCCTCCCCCCCTCCAGAGTCTGCACTCTAGTCAAAAGATATAATTGTGTTGGGTCACAGCATCAACAATTTGCTTCAATTGGGTCATGAGAAAAAGGGTTTGAAAACCACTGCCCTACATTATGCTGCCTGGCAGATAATTTCACCTCTGCAAAGCCCAGCTTGGGTAATATTGCACAACAGCTGCATAAAACATTGATCGTATTGCACACCCGCTGGGGTAATCTACGGTAAGACCGCAACATCCGTATCTTTACAGTCTCTTTATTCCATCCTATCATTCATGAAATGCAGTGGCTTGGTGTATTTACACAGAGTGCTTTCCACAAATATTTCTAATTGCTTTACAAAGGGGGTAAGTAGCCTTCCACTTTTAGTGATGGGAAAGCTGAAGCAAGGTCAGGTAAAGTGTTTTGGTGCAAGATCACGCTGTGAAAGAAGGGCAGAGTAGGAAAAAGAAACTCAGGTGTCTTGATTCCTGGCATCTTGCTCTAACTACTAAACAGCGCTGCCTCCAAATAAATAATTGCTCTTGTAAATGCTATTTCCAGAGGGTTGGACGGTTATTTTGTGGTTTGAAGAGTTCCTGGGTACTGCCCTGGTCGTTCAGGCCAGTTAGAAATGTACTTGGTGCTTCTGAGAGAAGCATCTGACCTTTGTTGTGCTTTGAAAAGTGGCGTACCACATTGATGTCAAGGCTGCTTGTGAAGCCACAATTCATGTAACCGCCACAGGCTTTAGAGTAAACGATACCAAAAAAGAAACCAGAGGGTTAAAGGAAACATCTGGTGATTCAGAGGCAAAAGTGAAGACAAGACTAGAACAGAGGGGAGCTAGCAGAGGTTAATACATGCAAGTGATTTGCTACCAGAGGTATAGTAGGAGTTTGCACTTGTCTTCGTTGATTTTCATCTTGTTGATTTCAGATCAATTCTCCACCTTATCAAAGTCATTCTGAATTCTAATCCCTCCTCCAAAGTGCTTGCAACTGCTCCTAGCAGTAGTTCCACTTTTAATCATTCCCCCCCCTTAAACCCATAATCTCTAGAGAGAAGCAAAATTTTGTTATGGGCACTGGGGTGTATAAACTAATAAAGGAAGTTTCCAGTTCCGCTGCTCTTGATGGGGCTAGGAGAATGACGCTGACTTTCACTAATGAGCGAAATGCATAATCATTGCTGAAGGGACAAATCTAATCTATAAAAATAATGAGTAGTCCTGTGGCACCTTAGAGACTAACCAATATATAAGGTCATGAACCGACAGAAGCTCATGATCCTATATATTTGTTAGTTTCAAAGATGCCACAGGACTACTTGCTGCTTTTAAAGTTACTAACATGGCTACCCCTCTGAGAATTGAAATCCATGTTAGCCAGAGGTACTTGATAGGTAAGGCTGGGATTGTGAAAAGCACCAGGTCCGGTAACATTTGCAAAAGCACGTATGTTCTATTATCAAACAAAGTGTGATTTAAAAGGTATTTAGGCAGCTAAAGGTGCAGAGAGCGGGCCTAGTCAGAATTCCTGATGCACCTGGGCACTTAACTCCCATTGATTTCTAAGTTGCTTTGATTTTAATGAGAATTAAGTGCCTGGGCACTTTTGAAAATCCCATTAGGTGCCTATTGGCATTATTTGCACCTAAAAACCTTCAAAAATGTAGCCCACCAGCCCTTAGAAGTCTTCCATTGACTTTGGAATTAGGTACCTAAGTCACTTAAGAACGTTTGAAAATGTTACCTCTGAAAGTGAATAGGAACTGGGCACATCATTCCTTCAAGAACCTTTGAAAAGCCCACCTTAAAAAATACTTTTGAAGCACAAGATGTTGCTGATCAGTGTTGATTGCATTACTCCTCCAATAATCCATACAATAGGGAGGGAACAGGTACAGTAATTCCTCGTTTAACACGTGCCCGCTTAACACATTTTCACGATAGCACGATTTTTTTGGGAACATTTTTTGAATTACACGACTGTCCCCGGGATAACACGATTTCCCCAGCCGGCCCGTTGCCAGCGGCTGTGTGGGGCTTCCCCCGCTTCCCTGCAAAGCGGCAGAGGGTTTGCTGCTTGCCGCGCTGTTCCCCCCCCTCGCTGGACGCAGTGCGGGTCCCGGCAGACCCGTCACAGGGGCATACTCCCAACCTAATCCCCCTCTCCTCTCCTCCCCTTCCCTTCCCCAGAGCCAAACACCTCCTCTCCCTGCTGTAACCCAGTCCCCTTTTCCCCCCAACCTTATGTCCTGGTCCCAACAGACACCACCACTTGAAACACGACCCCCACCTTTTCCATTATTTTCAATGGGAAAATTGATCCCACGTAACACGTTTTCACTTAACACGATCATTGTCTGAAACATCTCTATAGTGTTAAATGAGGAATTACTGTAATTGCTAGGTAACCTGACTGTGCACACACCAGGGAAGCTTGTCACTGCACGTCATTTCTTGTGTACTAATGTGTTGTGTTACCCTGCTGCATGGCACATGCTTACTGTTGTTAAGCCCCTAGATCTCCAGACAATCAATGTATTTCTTCCCTTTCTTTTCCAAAACCCCCCATTTTACAGATGTATATATGTATGAAATCCCATCCTTTAGTTGTGACACTCTTGGGAAAACACAGGGAACAGTCCTTGAACATCTGATGAGGATGGCACTTATTAAGCAATGTTGTTTGCCCATGCTCTGATGACTAACAGTTCCTGGGGATTCAACATCAAGGGAATCTCTTTCTTTGCATGTTATTGCTAGCAAGCATGAAGTGGGATTTTTCGCTCTTGGACACCTGCTCTTTTAGAAGGCTTGCTCTGAATTTAGCAACATGGCTGATATCCTTAACTACTAAATCCCATACAACTCTTTGGAAATTTAGCTGAGTCTCCGATTGGTTCATTATGACACACATTCATTTTCAGACTTAAATTCATAGATTTTTAGGGCCAGGTGGGTCATTGTGATCCTCAGACTTAACAAAGAACCTCACCCAATAAGTTCTTCTTCAAGCCCATGGCTTCTGTTCGAGCGGTAGCATCTCTTTTAGAAAGCCAACAATTTAAAGATTTCCACAACATGCCTGGGTGAGTTGTTCCAGATGTTAATTACCGTCACTGTGAAAAGTTTAACTCTTTTCTAGTTTGAATTTCCATAGCCTCTTCCAAACACTGGATATTGTTAAGCCTTTTTCTGCTAGATTCTACTGTCAGAAATCCTTTCCCCACCTAGGTACTTGCAGTCTGTGATCACATCACCTCTTAACCTTTTCTTGGGCAAATTAAATAGATGGAGCATCTTTAAATCTCTCATTGCAAGGCAAGTCTTCCACACCTCAAATCACTATTGTGGCTCTTTACTGAACTCTTTCCAGTTTTTCAGCATCCTTCTTGGAAGTGCGGACACCAGACACACAGTGTTCCAGCAGTAGTCTCACGAATGCCATATGTAAAGGGAATACCATGCCCGTACTCAGACTACATATGAAAGCACGGTGAGGGCAACATTGTGTGCCTTTTGAAAATAATACAATTTATATGCACTATGTTGCTTTGTGCAGGGACACGATGGAATTCTGCATTTCCACAGGAAAAGGGATCAATCTAACAACTTTGTAAACTATTTGCAGGCAATTTATGAACAGTGTAAAAAAAAAAACCAGACAAAAGAACAGTGAACAATACAGAATTACACAATAAGCTCCACTAATTTCATATGCCTTGTGTGGCTATATTGGGCATGGTAGGAACTTTGGACACTCCTGACTGGAGGGGTCCTTTCATAATTCCTACTTTGATGAGCTTCCTTAGTTACACATGCATAGTAATTGCTTAGGGAGGTGGTGGATTTTCCATCATGGAAAGGGTTTCAATTAAGCCTGCTAAGACCTATGCTTTACCTCAGCCAGAAGTTATGGGCTTGATGTAGGAACTGCTTGGTGAAATCCTGATGTACTATGCAAGAGATCACATTAGGAATTCATAATGGTTCCCTATTGCCTTGGGATCCATCAATCTATAGTACTAACCATCTGAGTATCAAGACATGCTTCACAGGTACTAATTAATTAACCCTGGCCATAACATCCCTGAGATGCAGGTAAGTGTTATCCCCATTTGGGGCCAGATCCTGAGATTGCTGTGTCTATAGACACAAGGTAAAAAGGGGACCTGATCAGGAAATAATGTAAGCAGAGATGAAGGTGGGCCAGCATGGTGTACCAGTAAGAAGAGGCCGCCGGTATCAGCCTGTATGTGGCTGACATTAAAGTACTGTAGCAGCAATGCGTTAAAGTCGCTGCCCCTTTTACTCCCTCCTGCCCCTTCTGCCCCCACGTCAGTGGTCTGATTTATCAAATAGGCCACACTAAGGCTGGATTTTCAAGTGCCCAGCACTCACTAATGGAAGCAGGTTTTCTAAAGAGTTCAACTCCTGATTATGCACCTAAACCTGGGCTAAGTTTTTCAAAGTTCCTCCACTTCCGAGGTGGGTGCTGAGTTCTTGGGTATCTGGCCCCCAAAGGCAGAGCTGAGTCTAGGTTTAAAACCAGGCTGGCCTAGTCAAGGTCAACAGCAGCTCAGACAGGTTCCTTGCCAATGATCTTTGCTAACTTGCGGAGGCTTTGCCATTGCCGCCGGTGGAGACGCTAAGCTGTGGATTGAGTTGTTCTTGTTTCATTCTTTCAGAGCTTTGAGGATCACCACCGGGGTTGTGAAGAGGTTCCTTCTGTGCATGCGCAAAGTGGCTCACCCTTGAGAAATCCTGGACTTTCTTTTTCATTTGATAACATGACAGGGAGCACTGGCAGCAGTAAGTGACACATAGGGCACCACAGATGGGAGTGGGTCATCACAAGACCTCGCAGGGTAACCCGGGAGGTTGAATATCAGTAATAGTTTTGTAAGAAGGGGCTTTCCCCCCCTTTAAAAAAAAAAAAATTTGTGCACGTTATAATGGCTGCCCCTGAGGGACTCTCCCTTTGCTATTCCCTCATGAAGAATTCTGTCAAAACCAAACTGCCCTGCTGGGTCTGAGTGTTACTAAGATAGAAGAATATCAATTGGCAGGCAAGTATCTATTCAAATCTGACATTTGAACGAGTTTCTGTAACACCCTAAATACAGCCTGTCTGAAAAAACAGAAAGAGCTTGTTTGTGATATGGATTCTCAGAATAACTGTCTCCTGAAACTGTGTTTAAAAAGTGATGGTGTGCATTTATGTGTATATAATAGATGGCCGCCATGTGCACAGCTTAGAACATTTGCACCAGAAAAGTGTTGTGGGCAGACACTAGCTATGAGTGATTTAGCACAAAACTATATTTCTGTTTCCCACGATTTGGGCGGGGAGGGTGAGCAGAAATGGATTTGATCCTTCATGTACAAATGATTCTATGTACAAATGGAAATTTTTCAGTAATAAATTACACTTTAAATGCATCGGACACAAAGACATAAAAGGTCTTAATCTCTGTGCCTCAGCTCTTACAGGTTTGTTAACTTACCCATGTTGGTGAAGGATCTTCAGACTGAATAGATGTTTTGTTGCTGTACTGTATCTCAATAAGAGAAGATTCATGAAGGGCAGAGTTAAAAATTGTGCTTAAAATTCATGAAGGCCAGAGGGGTTACCAGACATGAAGGCCAGAGGGGTTAGCAGTTCATCCTGATGGCTGATAATCATATTACCCCCCTCACCCATGTCAGGAGGTTTTCTCAGCTCCATCTCTCATTTCAGATACAAAATGAATGGTTAGTACACTTCATTGTCTGGTCTACAGCCTGATAGCTTGCTATGCATAGGGGATGTGTTGTCTAATAGATGAAAGATAGTTAAAAGTTAAAATAATTAAAAGTTCTGGTATGGCTGTCCTAGGTTTGCTAGTGTAATGTGGTAGCAGATGTATATAAATAAATAGTGAGAAGAGAAGATTTGGGTTTCCCCAGCTGTGTGGACAGGGTAGTCTATGAGATCTGTTGTAAAGATCAACTGCATTTTCTCTTTCGGTAGCTTTTGCTGAAGAACAAGTCAATAAGCGGCTCTGGAAATCCTTCTGTGTGTATAGAATGTGTCCTAAATAGCAAAGATGGGCAGTGTCTGCTGAACATATATTTCTTTTCCCCCTATGGAACAGTGGTTGTGACATGTCTCCCTCTCTTTAGCCAATATATTAACAGGGTAACCATGATCCCCACTCTGATCAGATCTCTGCTATTTTGGTCTTGGTGGAAACAGTGGAAAAGCAGAGGGCTAGGAGGGGAATCCTGTTGAGGAGGTGAGTTGGATTCTGCTGTCACTGAAGGCAAAGGGGATCCTGCCTTTGATTTCAGTGGCAGCCAGGATCAAGCTGACTTCTGTGTTCCTTTATTGGAGTTTTGGCACTGTTTTTGACTTTTGTAATATGGGAAGTGGCAGATGAATATGAAATCTGGAAAATCCCTATCACTGAGTTATGTATATCAATGTTAAAAAAAGAGAGACAGAACAAAATCAAGCATTCTCTGCCAGGTTTTAACTCCCTAGTGTTGAGTCTGCAGTTTATGGCTTCTCTCCCCAGTAAAAGCAATTCTGGCAGGCAGTCCTTTCTTGCCTAAGTGTATCTTTCTCTTTGAATTTTTAGTGTCCAAGTTTTGCACGGCAGTACTTTCCAGTTGGCCTGAGGTAAATCCTGTAGTCATGGAGAAGGGGACCCTCTCTTTCATCACAAGCTGACTCTGCTGATATGGAGGAGGTTCCTGACAATTTGGTGTCTCTTTGTAGATGCATCTTTTGGAAAAAGTCCTATAGAATTCAGTAGAAAATAATTCTGAAGTAGAAATCTTCCATAGATTTTTTTGAGCTGCTCTATATAATTTAAAAAGAATTCAACCCTTGCTATAATCTGGAGAAGACTGAGAGGGGACATGATGACAGTTTTCAAATACATAAAAGGTGGTTTCAAGGCAAGAGAAAAATTGTTCTCTTAAACCTCTGAGAATAGGACAAGAAGCAATGGGCTTAAGTTACAGCAAGGGCAGTTTAGGTTGGACATGAGGAAAAGCTTCCTACCTGTCAGGGTGGTTAAGCATTGGGATAAATTGCCTAGGGAGGTTGTGGAATCTCCGTCACTGGGGATTTTTAAGAGCAGGTTAGACAGACATCTAGATGGTGTTTGGTCCTGCTGTGAGTGCAGGGGACTGGACTAGATGATTTCTCGGGGTCCCTTCCCTTCCAGTCCTATGATTCTATCAATGTTATAGAACAATCCAGGAAAGATCTTGTTCTCTATTGCATACTGCTAGATACTAACTAAAACAGTGTTTCTTAAACTGTGCGCCACAGCGAGACAGTCGGAGGTGTACCACGGCCTCTTTTCACTTTTTTTCCCCCTTTCCTCCAGCAGAGACAGAAGCTCAGTTTGGACAACATGCACCGCAGTTAAAGGAGCCACAACCTTTTTCCTTTTTTTTGCTCAACAATTTTCCCCCGGTGTTCTGCATTTAAAAAAAAAAAAAAAAAGATTGTTTGGTGTTCCGCGGTCTTAAAAAGTTTAAGAAACACTGAACTAAGATCATGCTGGACCATGGATGTTGCCAGACTGGAGAGTGCCAGACTAGAGAGGTGTGCCACTACAGAAAGGATGTGCATGCATTGGAGAGGGTCCAGCGGAAGGCCACCAAAATGATGAGGGGACTGGAGCACAAGACCTATGAGGAGAGGCTGAGGAATTTGGGCTTATTTAGTCTGCAAAAGAGAAGAGTGAAGGGAAATTTGATAGCAACCTTCAGCTTCCTGAAGGGGAGTTCCAAAGAAGATGGAGAGAGGCTGTTCTCAGTAGTGATGGATGGCAGAACAAGGAGCAATGGTCTCAAGTTACAGTGTGGGAGGACTCAGTTGGATATTAGGAAAAACTATTTCCCTAGGAGGATGGTGAAGCACTGAGATGGGTTATCTAAAGAGGTGGTGGAATCTCCATCCCTAGAGGTTTTTAAGTCCTGACTTGACAAAGCTCTGGCTGGGTTGATTTAGTTGGGGTTGGTCCTGCTTTGGGCAGGGGGCTGGACTTGATGACTCCTGAGGTCTCTTCCAGCCGTAGGATTCTATGATTCAACCTGTATTTCTTTCAAGTTGATATTAATGTACATGTTTGTACTGCATAATTCTCATTGCTTGCCATTGAACTTGCTTGAATATGAGTAGTTTTAGCAAGTGTCCTTTATTTAGCATAGGGAAATATGATCACCCTACTTCTAGTGAAACAGCCACTTATCCAAGCAGTTATTTCATGTGTGTTCAGGACAATTTCCGTCGAGCTAAACTGAAACTTAAATTTGAGAGCTGAGTTGCCTGAGGCATTTGCAGACGACTTATTGAACCAGCAGGTTTTGGTTTTGGTGAAAGCTAAATCTATTAGGGTTCTGACTGGCTATTGGAATGATTCATTCACTTCTGAGCTATTTAAAAAAAATTAAGCCAAGAGAGCACTGAACAGGCAGTTTCCCCTCTATTAGGCACCATTTATTGTACGCATCATCAGCATATTTTTTTTTCAATCCTCTCAGGCAAACGAAAGCAGCATTGTGTGAGAGTCAGTTGCATTGCTGGTGTTTGTCCTTTACTGGTAGGAGTAGCGTTGAAGACCCACAGAGATGACTAATGGGCCTTGAGGGTGTGCTCTTATTCTCCATGGTTAGCCAAGGCCCAGTCATTTTAACATACAACGAGGCTTTCTGCCACCTCAGGCAATATCAGCAGCGTGTGACTGTTGCGACTCCCATCCCCTGTGCTAGTCTTCAGTTTTGCATTTGTGGATTTAATTTATTAAATTATTTCTTTGGTGGTCGTGCCCAGTGGGTTGGGGGCTAGAGGAGAGCAATGGCTGAGGAACATACGTGAGCAGGGTCTTCTGGATGGTCCTCCTATGTAGGTCTCAATTCCCCAGGGCATGGGAGGCGGGTAATATAGGCAAAGGAAGGCATTGCCTTCCCAGAAAGACAGGGGTGGCTCTGTCTATGTTCCCCAAGCCACCCATGCCCCTGGGGGTACCTTTCCTCTTCCAGTCTCTCCTGAGCTCAGACAGCTAACAATTGTGCTGGACTTCAGAATGGTAACAGCATGTTTAAGGTGAGGCCTTATTCTCTGTTCCTCTGTGCCTTATGCAACACTTTAGGCCCAGTGCAAAGTGAGCGTATCAAGTCGGAATCCTAGTGTTTTACACTCACTTTTCCCTCACTGTGTCCTGGAGCTTTTGGAAATATGTGTTAAATTTTTTTAGAATTTCACAATTTTGTAACCCTCATGATTTTTTGGGGGGATAACTTATGAGTTTTGAATGTCTGAGGCTGGTAACGCTGCATAGTTAAACTGTGGGACTCATTGCTGCAAGGTATCACAGCAGGCAAGAGTCTGGCAGAAGTTGAAAAAGGGTTGGACATTTATATGACCAAGGCATCATGAGAGCTATTTTCTGAAACAAGAGCACAGATACTTTGAAATAGAAGATAGGAAGTGCACAAGGCTCTGGGAGAGATTTAAAGGGGCCAGGGTTCCAAGTTCTGCATCTATGCCTTGGCTGGAAAGCAAATGTATAACATTCAGGGAAGGATGTATGCAGGTGGTTTTTGTGACTCTTAAAATTCATGTGTGTAAAATGAGCTTCTCATTCATTGACTGCAAAATTCTTCCCAAGAAACAGCTCCCAAAAAAGTGTTATCCTTTCTACTAAATAGTTAGATCTCTTGATGAACCAAGATCTAGGACATCCTGGGACTTACGATGCCTTGAGGATCCCAAACCTCTTTGAAAATTGTCTATTTTTCATTGGTTTCATTTTTCACTCATCACTCCTACCATTCACCTTTTAGAAGTCAAAATTCTAAAATGTCACATCTCCACATCAAAAGAATTCCTAAACCTTATGAAAACTGAAACATACTTGTGATTAAGTTAGTCTGAGATCTTGCCAGTGGAGTAGACAGACTCTTCAAGGACATGCACGTTTGCTGAATAGGGCAAACCTAGGGCATCTGAGGGTGTTGGATTTTTTTTTTTCACTTCTTATCAGAAAGCTTGGACCGATATTCAATTCCAAAGCAGTTCTTTATTCGCATTTTCTTCCTTGTTTTTGCTGAAAGGACAAGTGTGATGAAAATAGTCAAAATGAGAACAAAATTCACAGCCTGTGAAATTACATAAAAATGGATTGCCAAACTGCGAAATTCACCCGGGTAGGGTGAAAGTTAAACCCTTTGGAAAATTTCCAGAATGTTGTAGTTCTCTTGTGAAAATTTCACAAGAAGAAACAATACATTTCTGCCTCCAGCTCTTTAAATTAGCAAAAGTTCATTGAACTCCCTCATCTTGGGCCCCAATCCAACAAAGCATTTAAGCACATGCTTAATTTGAAGTACACAAGAAGTCCCATTTGACTTCATTTGGCTTACTTGCCCTTTAAATGTGTGTTCAGATGCATTGTGGGATCAAAGCTCTGACAAAGAGAGTGGTCCTTATTCTAGTTCATATGTATGCTTCTGGTGAAATCCATGAATGTGCCCTTTCACGATTGGATGCGATGTAAGATTCAACATGTATTTCTCGCTGGGGAAGATGACAGCTGTGGTCATTAGAATAATGAGCTCAAGTTTTAGCATAGCTATGAAAGCCATTAGTTCATCTTCAGTTTTTCTTTCTTTCTGGGGACTCAATTCCTATGTTCATCCCCAGAAGAGGTACAGCACAAGTAGTGGAAATGGAAGCTTCCTCAAAGGGGAAATCTTCATGGAGTTGGAATATTTAATTTGTTGCATATAGGAAATCCTGATTCCCATGGGAACAGTAACAGCAATGGGTCAGGATGGGTCTCAAAAAAGAGAACTTGGCACTGGAAAAAGTTCAGAGAAGGGCAACTAAAATTATTAGGGGTTTGGAACGGCTGCCATATGAAGGGAGATTAAAAAGACTGGGACTTTTCAACTTAGAAAAGAAGAGACCAAGGGGGGTTATGACAGAGTTCTATAAAATCATGACGGGTGTGGAGGAAGTGAATAAGGCAAAGTTATTTGCTTGTTCCCATAACATATGAACTAAGGGTCACCAAATGAAATTAATGGGTATGTTTAAAACAAACAAAAGGAAGTATTTATTCACACAGTGCACAGTCAACCTGTGGAACTCCTTGCTAGAGGATGTTGTGAAAGCCTGGGCTTTAACAAAGTTCAAAAAAGAGCTAGATAAATTCATGGAGGATAGCTCCATCAATGGCTATTAGCCAGGATGGGTAGGAATGGTGTCCCTAGCCTCTGTTTGTTAGAAGCTGGAAATGGGTAACAGGGAATTGATCACTTGATGATTCACTGTTCTGTCCATTCCCTCTGGAGCATCTGGCATTTGCCACTGTCGGCAGACAGGTTACTGGCCTCACTGGACCTTTGGTCTGACTCAGTATGGCCGTTCTTGTGTTTTTATGTTATGATTTCAGTGCATGTCTCTGTTATCTTCTATCAGGAGGACAGCTCGGTTACCAAATGCGATGGTGCTTTTTGTAGTGTGGGTGCCTCACTACTTATGACCTGTACTTAGAGGCCTCAGAATAATTTCCTGTAGGCCCCACATGGTGACAGATTTTGGGTACCTTAGTGGAAATAGTGACCAGTGATCATGGACTGAAGGACTCTAAATCCCATTACCTGTTCCCCATGCTATTTATTTTCCATGTTAAGGTAGAATTTGAACATACACATTTTGCAATACCCGCTGAGCTGTAATTAGCTGCCTGTAGAAAACTGTTCCTTAAACATGAATATAACTTTTTTAAACCGTGTTTGTGCCAAACTGAAGTAGAGGTGCCCGGGACAGATCTGCAGTCCTGCAGATTTGCTGGACTGCTGAACCTGATCACAGCTACTTTGGACTCCTTTTGCCTCTGTGCTTGTGTGTTGGAAACTAATTATTAGTATTTATTAGCAGAGATAGCTGATCAGTTGTGGATACAATAAGTAGAGAAGTGATTGATCCTCTGGACTAGGACATGGGAAATCTGAGTTCAATTTCAATCTCCATTCAGACTCCACTTCTTTGTGCCTCAGTTCCCCAACTGGAAAATCAGATGATAATGCTTCTTCTCTCCCAGCTTTGGTCCACCTTGTTGATTTATGTCATCAGCAGTGTTTCCTAAAAGCTCTGTGCTTGTGCAACTGCCCAGGAAAAATTCAAACGCCGCCAACCTGATTAGCAGAGCACCCACAGCCTAACATGTGTTCCTTCTGGTGGTACACGTTCACACAAAAATTTATTTTGCACATGGATGGAAAAGATTAGAAGGAACATTGGCCATAAGCTCTTTGAGAGAGGAGTGATGTGTTTGTACAGTCCTGTGCACAGTGACATCCTTACTGGGGCTGGGATGTAAGAAATGAAAAGAAATGAACTACAATTTTGTTAACTATTCAGCAAGAACTTGGAATATTATTTTCATTTTTTTTTCAAAGTGAGTTCACTTTTAAACTTTCCATAAGTCTGAAATAAGCCCCTGACCTTTGGCTGTCACTAAAGGGTTCATTATCTTTGAGTCTATTGCACACCAGGGGTGGAGTCTTGGCCCTAATTAAGTCAATAGCAAAGTTCCCAGGAACTTTAGTGATGCCCAGGATTGATCTACCTTAAATACATATATGACTCCCATTTCCCTAGTTCTCGAACATGGCGCAATCATTAATGTAATTACCGTACCCACACACTTGGGAGGTCAACATTATTATCCCCCTCATGCAGATGGGGAATTGAGGTACACAGAGACAAAGCACCAGATTTCTAATACTCCCCTGGGTTTGCCCAACATCACAAGCTATCAGTTGAACCTCTAAAATCTGGGACCCTCTGGTCCAGCAACATCCAGGGTCCAGTAGCACCATGGATATTGCTGGAGCACAGCACCCCGGCTGGCTAGGTTCAGGAGCACAGCCTGGACTTGGCTGGCAGTGGGGAGCACAGCTCAGGCAGGCCAGTGGCAGCAGGGTTGGTATGCTGGGGAGCACTGCCCCAGCTGGGGCTGGCGTGGGGGGGAACACCGCCCAAGCAGGGCTGGAGCAGCGAGGATCACAGCCCCAACTGGGTTGGCACCCGGGAGCAGGGCAGACTGCTGGGAAAGGAGCCTTGACGTTCCCTGGTCTGGCAAACTCCATGGCTCAGGGCTGGTCAGGTCCTGAGGGTGCCGGTACATCTGTAGTGGAGTCAGGAACTGAACCCTACTTGCCCAAATTCCAGTGCAGCACTCTCAGTTCTGGAACACCCATCAGTCTATATATAGCAGGGCTACTCAACACATGTCCAGTGGGCTGCGGCCCGTGGTCTGTTTGTTTTCAGCTGGCGGGTGGGAGCCAAAACAAAAAAGTAGTCAACGTAATGGTCTTCGGTGTGTATGCGTTTTGGTAGTTACATTCCTGGACTGTCATAGCACTTTTAATGAGCAGTCATATGGATGGAAATGGGGTAAATATTGCATTTTATTAATATCAGCAGAACTGACTGAAATGGGGCCCGCGTGGTTGTGTAGTCTTGTCTTGCCTTAATCTTTGTATTCATGCCCATTGGTGTGAAAGAAGCTATTTGCATATATTTGCATGTATATATTTTGCATATATATATTTGCATGTCTATGCAACCACACTTAAGTTGCGGCCCTCGGCATGTGCTGTGAGTAGCATTGTGGCCCTTGGGGCTTCCAAAATTGAGTAGCCCCGGTCTATAGCATTCTTGTAAATAAGGTCCTGGGTGTCCGGAAACATGCTTTTTCTATGCTGAGTAGAAGGGCAAATGGAGAGCTTTTGAGGAAGTAATCCTCCCGTTTTGTAAGGTGATTAAACTGCTATTTTTATCTCTTGCCCTTTAGAATATCTGTGTGTGCGCTGAATAAGAGTTGTACTTTGTTAAGCTTAGCCATGAGTGAGCCTTGTGATTCTCCAAAATGTAATGGGTCCTATCTGATTTTCAGAATTATCAAAGCGGTTATGGTCAGAAACGTGACTGCAGAGACGGCACTGTATCATGCCTATCAGCCCATATCAGCTCCCAGCGTTGTCTTCTGAGTCATATCGGCTCAGTTTACTGAGAAAAGCAAATTTTTGCTGCTGTCAGCAACCCTGCGGAGTTGTGGGTGAGCGAGCCGAATCTTACCTTGAGCATTAAGATTGGTGACTGTACTCTGATGACAGAATCTTCAGTGCCGTTAATAACATACTGTGCCAAGTGAAAGAAAACAGAAATGCAGCCAGATTTTTTCCAGAGGCTGGAGGGAGCTGAGCAAACAGTGATGCAAGAATGTGATTCCATCTTGTACAGAGAGCAATTTCAACATGGAAGTTTATTGATGGAGCAAAGTGATTAATTCTGATCTCATGGGCACTAGTGTAAGTGTATTGACTTCAGCAGAGTTTCTCCTCATTTCCACTGATGTAAGCATCAGTGCTGGAACTTGGGGTGCTGGGGATGCTACTGCAACCTCTGGCTTGAGGTGGTTTCCATTCTATATAGGGTTTTCTGCACCCCAACCCCTGTTCCAGCATCCCTGCATGTGAGTGAGACCAGAAACTCATTTTCTTTCATGGTTAATTTCATGATCATTAAGCCTCCACTTTTTGGCTGTCAGAACTAAGCCTTTCAGGCTAACGCAGCCATTCCGCAAAAGAATTACCAATGGTTACCCTAAAGCAGCACCTATTACATTTATAAATCTGGTATGGTATGATCATTTCTGTGGCAGATTGAAGGAAACAAGCAAGCACTAAAGCATCACATCATTAATTCTACTTTTAATCCCCTCTATGTAAGCGCCTAATGGAAGCAGCTCCCATGAGACGACAGAACTAAAATCCTTAGCAAACCCATAAGCTTTCTTGCTTGTTACCTGGGAGTCACTGATGGTGTTACTTAATATGTGTGGTCATAAGAAACAAAAGGAAAAAAAAACCCTGTGGATTAGGGTCATTGCAATACATTTGTACCTGGAAATAGGCATATTAGAGCAAGACTTCCAAAGCCGGGCCCCTAAAATTAGGTTCCTAAATCCATAGTCAGGCTCCCAAATAGTTGGGCTGATTTTTGAAAATGCTGAGTACCTAGCAGTTCCCACTGATTTCAGTGGAATTACTTCTACTTACACTGGAAGATGGGAAATATGCTTCTATGTCTTTTTCCCAGGAGTAGTGTAAATAGGTGAGAATTCTGGTTATCTGATTTAATGGAACCTTGAGGTCTGATAGCTCCCTCCCCCCACCTGTTTTCCTTAACCTTGTATCAGTGCTGGTTCTCAAGGGTCTTTCCCGGAAGTATTTTGCAAACAATTTCTTAATTGGCATTCAGTGTGTGTTTTGCTTGTGCATCACTAAAACTTCAGTGAAGGCATATTTATAACAAACATCTTCCATTACCTAATGGATGGGAGGGACACACCCAAACCTTTTCTGGAAAATTGGAGAAACATGAAATAACCTGCAAACCAGAAATATTTAGGAAAATGTTTTCAGGTCTGTATATTGGAGCGAAGCTGCCTTGACATGCAATGGGTATGAAGTGTAGTTCAATCACAAAGTGTACTAATGCAGATGATGTGTAACATTTTCAAAAGAGGTGAGGTGAGGTGACTGAAGAGTCTAGCCATCATTTTCAAAAGTGATGTAGGAACCTACGTATCACTGAAGTCAATAGGAGGCTCCTAAATCCTATATACTTTTTACCTGAAATCCAAAATTAAAACTTAAATGAGCAAAGCCATGCCCAGGGAGAGCTTTCCCCTCTGGACCAAGACATATGGAAGTGTTTAGGATAAAACAGAGTGTGGTTAACATAGAGAGTGGGGGTTGTGCTGACTATATTCCCACTAGCACAAAGGACTCTGCATGCTTGGATCCCTTATACAGAATCCCATTGACATAAATACTGGAGTAGGGGCTATGTTCATCTCTACTATTGAATTTCTGTGAACTAAGGTGTCTTTCTGTTTTCTTGAGTGGGAGTCTGTTTTCCTACTATGCAACAAGGTTGCTTGGTTTTTCGTCCTCCACTCATTCAGTCACTCGTTATGTAGAAACCTGGCCTTTTCTACAATGACTGTAATTATTTTTGCCGACATAATTGTAACGCTGCTTTTGCCATTTTCACAGTGACGCGGCTGCAGCAGCCTGTTTTGCTTTGCAGCGCTGATGGCACTTAATGATAAACACTTTAGTCACTACGCTAATCGGAGATGACTGTGGAGAGATGATCTCGATAGGTAAGGGGGGTAGGTTGCCAGAGCAGGAGGAGTGGTTTCCAGAGGAGGACAGCCATGCTAGCAAGGTGAATGCCTCATGTATGTCACTGGAAAAGAAAGAAACGCTGGACACATCAAAGGAAACGACACGGAGGAGAGTTTGAGACTGACGCAATGCTAGAAGGGAAATGAAGAGTGCACATTTCAGTAATGACACTCTAGTTTTGCGTGTGCATGTGTAGGCAGCTGAGAGCACGGCGCAGGTGGGGGAAGGACCTATCTCAGGTGCCCTATCCTGTTTGGCGTTTTATTTTAATCTCTCTATTCTAGGTTTCAATGCTTTGCGTAGCTCTGTGAGTTCTCTGCTTTTCAGCAGTCCTGTGGTCCCAGCCGGGACCAAGTAAGTGCCCAAGCAGGTGACACGAATCACTGGGGAAGGAAGCTGCGCCAGCAGCTGTATGGAGGGGGGGAGAGTTACTCCCATCTTCCTCCCCCCATCACACATCTATGCCATTCACTGCCTAACTACTCAGATCAAACACCGGGCTTGGGAGCTGGCCCCTAGGGATTGTCCAGATAAGGAAAATTTCCAGTGGCATAAGGCCCTTGCTCTGATTGAGCCTGGTTACCAGAGCAAGCCTCGTTGGCATCGATGCAGCACATCTGTATGGGAAGTATTCAAATTTCCCTCGTCTTAGACAAAACAGAACCTTAAATTCTCCAACTGTGGTTGATAGTTTATTGCCCTCTAGTGCTATCTAGTGGGATTGGATACACTTAAAAAACTGAGAAATGGTCTGGTAGCACTTTATAGACGAACAAAACATGTCGACGGTATCATGAGCTTTCGTGGGCACAGCCCACTTCTTCAGATGACTGGAGTTTTGAGTTTAGATGCCCAGACCCAAAATAAATAGGGGAGAAAGGAGAGGGAGGAAGGGGCCGGGAAGGGGGCGGGAAACAAGAAGCAGAGGGTATGTGAATATCAAAGGGAAAACCAAACAGGCAACACTGGTAATCTATTAGCACCTAAAGATTGGATAGTTGAAAGAAGCAGATAAGGATCAAAGGATAGCAAGTAGAGAGGAAGAGTACTAGCACAAGAATCTACACAGACAAAGAGCTGTTGGCACCTTCATTGTTTGTTTGGTTGATAATGTCCTAGCCATCCATTAACTCAAGGTGTGAGAATTAAATTTGTGGGTGGATTGTAATTCCAAGCCTGCTCTCTGTACTTGGCTTGTCTTGGTCTGTAATAAGACAGCCCCTTGGAGATCTTTTAAAGTGTGACCAGGTAGATGGAAGTGTTTCCCCCAACAGGTTTCTGTATGTTCCTTTTATGTATATCTGATTTGTGTCCATTGATTCTTTCCTGTAGGGACTGTCCAGTTTGAGCAATATATATAGCAGTGGGGCATTGTTGGCATTTGATGGCATAGATCAAATTACTGGATGTGCAGTTAAATGAGCCTGTGACTTGGTAGCTTATGTTGTTGGCTCCAGTAATAAATTGGCTTGTATAGCTATGTGGGCAGAGTTGGTACCGCGGCTGATTGCAGGGCTGGATTCCTGGATGCTTATGATGTATCTGTGTAGCATGGTTACTGGAAATAATTCGTTTCAGGTTGGGGGGTTGTCTGTAAGTGAGAATAGGCTTTTCCCCCAAGGCCTCTGAGAGTGTGGAATCATTTTCCAAGATCGGTTGCAGATTGTGTATAATGCATTGGAGGGGTTTGAGTTGTGGACTGTAGGTAATAACAATTGGTAATAACAATTCTGTTGTTTTCTCTTTTGGGTCCGTCTTCAAGTAGTTCGTCTGGGGACTTTTTTGGCCCTGTCAATCTGTTTTTTCACTTCTCCAGGTGGGTATTTCAGTTTTAGGAATGCTCTATAAAGATCCTGTAGGTGTTTGTCTCTGCCTGTGGGATTGGAGCAAATCCAGTTGTATTTTAGGGCTTGGCTGTATACAATAGATTGAGAAATGTGTCTGGGATGGAAGCTGGAGGCATGAAGGTAAGTGTAGCAGTCAGTGGGTTTCCCGTATAGGGTGGTGGAAATGTATCCATTATTTAATTGTACTGTAGTGTCCAGGAAGTGGATTTCCCATGTGGACTGGTCCAGGCTGAGGTTGATGGTGGGGTGGAAGTTGTTGAAATCCTTGTGAAATTCTTCAAGGAATACCAAAAAAACCTGAAAAAACTGCTCATGAAGCTCATGCAGCTCAGGAACAAATTTACACTAACACACCCCCTAATCCCCGATCAGGAGCTTTCTATCTGCGACCCAAAATACACACACCTGGAAATCCCAGACAACCCATCATATCAAGCATTGGCACACTTACTACAGGATTATCCGGCTATATCGACTCCCTCCTCAGACCCTATGCTACCAGCACTCCTAGCTACCTCTGTGACACCACTGACTTCCTGAGGAAACTTCAAAACATCAGTAATCTACCTGAAAATACCATACTGGCCACTATGGACATAGAAGCCCTTTACACCAACATTCCACATGAAGACAGATTATAGGCCATCAGGAACACCATACCTGATGACAGCACTGCACACCTGGTTACAGAGCTCTGTGACTTTGTCCTAGAATCATAGAGCTGGAAGAGACCTCAGGAGGTCATCAAGTCCAGCCCCCTGCCCAAGGCAGGACCAATTCCAACTAAATCAACCCAGCCAGGACTTTGTCAAGCCGAGACTTAAAAACCTCTAGGGATGGAGATTCTACCACCTCCCTAGGTAACCCATTCCAGTGCTTCACCACCTGCCTAGTGAAATAGTTTTTCCTAATATCCAACCTAGACCTCTCCCACTGTAACTTGAGACCATTGCTCCTTGTTCTGCATCCATCACTACTGAGAACAGCCTCTCTCCATCCTCTTTGGAACCTCCCTTCAGGTAGTGAAAGGCTGCTATCAAATCCCCCCTCACTCTTCTTTTCTGCAGACTAAACAAACCCAAATTCCTCAGCCTCTCCTCATAGGTCATGTGCTCCAGCCTCCTAATCATTTCCGTTGCCCTCCTCTGGACCCTTTCCAGTGCGTCCACATCCTTCCTGTAATGGGGTCTGTCGGGAATAATTCCGGACACACTGGGTGCAGGTGAAAACAAGTTGAGGATTTATTGAACACACAGTGCTGGTGGAGTGCCAACCAGGTGTTAACCTGGAGAGCACTAACTTAACCAAAACATACATTAGATTATATAGGCAGCAGATGGACGGAGGGGAAGTGATTTGATAGGTCTAGCAGTGGAAATTAGATGAGCATATAAGCCAATGAACTACGAAGGTTACACAGTATCTCCGCCCATTGCTAATTAAACATGTTATCACTAATACAGGTAGTATTCCTAACAAGCTAAATGAGCCAACATGAACAAAATGGACATGTTGATGTTAACTTTTGTTTTGCTGAAATTGTGATATGTCTACTGCGAGATGACTACTTCCTTGCGTTGGCAGAGTCCTTGGAAGGACTGCCAAGCTGATTAATCTGAAATTACAGGAGACAGTGAGAAAACCGCACAGCCTGGCTGGTACCAGCCAGGCCTTATCAGAGTGAGGCCCCTTTGGAATGTAGTTGCCAGGGGAATCAGGGTCACGGTAACAGCCTGTCCGTATGCTTCCCAGGCCTGGCCTACTGATTTTGGATTTGAGTACTCAGTTCTCAGCAAGATACCATGGACTGCCTCAGTTTACCCCTACAGGGTCCCAGAACTTAACACGGTACTCCAGACATGGCCTCACTGATGCCGAATAAAAGGAAATAATCACTTCTCTAGATCTGCTACCTCTCTGCAGTGTTGGCTCTTTACATCCACTTTACACTGGTGTAAATGGCAACACAATATGCAGGGTAATGGACCCCCAAAATTGATACCATCTGATATCTCTTAGGTCACCTATTTGTGAAATGAGTTTTGATGGTGCTTAGTCTAGTTCCTTCTGCGCTTAAAGAAACTAACCACCCCAACCACCCATCATAGGCAAGAACAAGTTTACTGGGCAGGCTAAGCAAAGAAGCCAGGACTGAACAAGCTTCGGAGGGTCAAATGTTCCTTCCATGTCAGGGAGGAGACATGCCATTGGGGCAGGTGAGGGGGAGGGAGGGCAGGAATGCCTGTGTTACTGCTAAGCACAATGAACCTGTTCTTCAGGCAGAAGATCTTGCTTTCCAGTGATCATCTATTTGGGAGCTTTCACCAACACGAAATTCACTTTCTGTTTTCAGTTCATATTTGATCTGTGTTTATTACAGGAACTGCTGGCTGGTATTTAGAAATAAATCATTATGCCTAAAATTTTTCAGCTGAATCTTGATGATACAACTCACAGACAGAAGGTGGCTGGATAGGGTCTGTGTAGCCCTCCTTCCTTGTACCACCACCCTTATCTGCTTGTTCAGTCACAGTACCGATGGACTTGTGGATCCCTCTCTCACTGTGGGCCTGGTCTGCAGCCCTCCAGGTAGGAAAGTCCTTTTAAGAAGCTCTCCATCAAGAAACTGCAGAGGTTTCACACTGCAGCTTTGCTTGGGATACGTGTATTGACTCCAGCTCTCTGGGGTCTTGGCAAGGAACTGCGAAAGGAGGCGATACTCACACAGCGCTTCAGTGTCTTCCTCAAGTCCAGCAGCATGTTGCCAATAGTGCCCACGCTCCGCTTGACGTCTTTGCTGCTGTTGATCGCCTTCGGTAAGACTTCCTCCAGGTAAAACCGGATCATGTCTGACACGGATTGGCAGCCCAAATAGCCCTGACTGAAGAGGAGAATACTGCATGAATGACACGCCACCACAAGTGGAGGATTCAGCATAAACATCTGTCAGAATCTGTCATTCTGTCGTCATCGCTGACCAGAGGTTTGGTTCTATGGGTTTTACAATGTAGGTAAAAGTTCTTACTTAGTGCTTTCCACAGTGCTGTGCTGCCATCATGTGAGACTGGTAAGGAAGAATTATTGTCTCTGATTTACAGATGGAGAAACTGAGCTGGAGGGAGGTGAAGCTATTTGTCGGAGCCCATAGACAGCATCAGCACCCTGGAAATCCAGCTTTCCTGGCTCCCAGTTCTGTGCTCTGACCAGTAGCCCACACCAAGCATGAAACCAGAAGCAGAGCAAGCTCATAGGGAGTGACTTGGACAGATGCCAGACAGGCAAAGATATAATGAAACCAGGCATTGTACTTTTATCATATTACCAGTTCTAACGCACCCTAAGCTTTGTATAAGGCTTAAAGCTGCCTCTGTTAGAATGGAATATTAGCTTAGAATTAGATTCACCATACACAGAAAAGTTCCACCTTACCTTGAAATCTTCCAGTAAATCGTCCTTTAGCAACAAGATGTCAAGTTCATCATCTTTGGCTTGCTGTAAATGTAGGCAACAGAAATGTCAGTTTTACGAAGGCAGGCAGCCTTTAAAACCTACATTTCTACTGTGTAAAAGTATTTCTGTTAATCAAACTCACTTTTTCCAGTATGTGTGCGTGTTGTCATTTTAAAGTAAAGATTAGAAATAAAAGCCTCTGATGCAAAGTCCCATATTTGGCTTTGATACTCTTATGAAATTAGCTTTAAGTCAAAAGATAGGAAAAAATCAAATCACATATGTGGGTGGACAACCTGCATTTCAAACCCCACTTACTTTCTTTTGATTTCTGATAGTGTGCACATAACAGCACCCAAAATTATGGTGATAGATAGTAACAGGTCTATTTGAGGGACTGTTACCAGCACATCACTCAGGGTGTGTCTAGACTATGGGGTTTTGTTGACAAAAGTGGACTTTTGTCGACAAAACTACACCTGCATCTACACTACCGACGAGTTCTGTCGACAGTAACTCGACAGAACGCAGCAGTTTTGTCAAGGGTGGTAAACCTCATTCTATGAGGAATAACACCTTTTTCAACAGAGTTATGTCGAAAAAAGGCACTATTGCATCCACACTGTGCTTTTTCAAAAGAGAGCGTCAACTCTCTCTGTCGAAAAAGCGGCTTGCTTTGTTGACAGAACTGGCTGTAGTCTAGATGCTCTTTTTCGACAGAGGTTTTGTCAACCGTATCTGTCAACAAAGCCTCTGTTGACAAAAGCCTGTAGTCTAGACGTACCCTCAGAGACTGGTAGGAAAATTTGATTTAAAGTCTTAAATCCTATCCACCTACCATTTGTCATGTTAATTTGACTGATAATACAAATCCGATGACATTATTTAGTGATCTAACCTAGAGGGAAGTAATCTCTATTTTTTTATATAACTAGGATATAATGCCATTTGATTTTTATATTGCAATTTAGAGGCATTCAAGGCAATATTGTTACTAATACAATTACAAATGTTGTGCATGACTACTTTGCTCAGCTGTCAGCAAGACCCTTCCGCAATACATACATCTCCCAACACAAAGGTGTAATTCTCCCTTGCAACCTATCCACAGATAGTATTCCCAGGCAGGAGGAGAGGGAAATGGGCATGAAGTTCTCTAGACAAAGAATAATTTCGTTCTTGCTCTGATTGTGTTAAAGAACAAATATTAAGCTACAACTTGAAAGCTATAGTGAAATATTTCCATCTCATCCATCATTAACTTCACCCACTTACATCAGAGTTGAATTTATCTCTGTCAGCAAAGGGAACAATTTAAATGCAATATTGAAAAGATTAAAATGTACTACAATTCATTGTGAAAGCTGCTGAGTTTTCTGCAGTTGCATCTGGGTAAAAGAAATTATTTTCTCTCCCCTTAGCAAGATATGAAATTAAACTACTTATTTCACTCCCAGCAGCAAACCCAAAACAGAGTGTCCCTGCAGCTGAGTCTTTTCTGAGAGAAGGAACCTGCCTCCTCCGTGGGGATATGCCAAATCACTGAATGCACACAAGCAGTAGACAGAAGGAGGTAGCTTTGACAGGTATCATACTCACAAAATAATCCTTAATTTCAGCAAATGCAATCTGCAGGGCTTTGAGCTGCCGGAGCAGCTGATTGGAGAGGTTCGTGCAGCTTTCTTCAGAGAGCTGGCAGCTGGCATGTTGGATGCTGGCAGTCAGGGCTAGGAAAAAGACTGCTGTGAGAAGTTTCATTTCTCAGCTGAGTTTCTTTCTTGTGGTCCAGCTATTAGTTCAATTTCACAAGAGGCAAAAAAGACCGATCTGAATGCCTTCACCTTGATGGAGCTCCTGATTTCATACTCTCCAAATATGCACTCAATTTCCTTTCCCATTTCCTGGGAACTAATATTGGGGTTTTAAGACATTCAAAGGTCACAAGAGTTTCTCGGCAAGAGGTTTCCTGTGCTCTGCCCCCACACTTTTCCACACCCCATCAAATCATTTGTTAGACACTGCTCTTTTTTTTTTTTTTTTAACGTAGCTTGCTTCTTGTAAATTTGAATGTGGCTATAGATGAAATATGAACACAAGCAGGTGCGGTATGGAGAACACTTCTGCATTCTCATGGGTATCTTCAATTTTTACATAGAAGGCCCGGGGGGGAGGGCGAATGTTTCTATTTTTAAATCTCTGTAATGCACTTACCTAATTTAGAATTTTGTCTAATGCATGACCAAGCTAATATCATTTTAAAGACACTTGAGCCTTTTGAACAGGTAAGTAATTCACTACTACTCACCAAAAGCATGAATTCCCCTTTTTCCTGTCCTTTCTATGATAAATAACCCTTTTTATATAAAAACATAAGATTGGCCATACTAGGTCAGGACAAAGGTTCATCTAGCCCACTACGCTGTCTTCCTACACTTGTCAATGTCAGGTGCCCCAGAGGGAATGAACAGAATACATAATCATCAAGTGATGCACCCTCTGGGTATGTCTACACTACAAAGTTAATTCGAAACAACAGCCGTTAGTTCGAATTAAATTTAATAGCGTCTACACATACAAACCGCTATTTCGAAATAAATTCAATCCTTAATTTCAGAAATAAATTCGAAATAGTGGAGCCCTTATTTCGAACTTGGTAAACCTCATTCTATGAGGAATAACACCAAATTTGAAATAGCTAATTCGAAATAAGTGCTGTGTAGACACTTATTTCGAATTAGGGGACCTCCAGCCCTTCCCATGGAGCCCTGGTGGCCACTCTGGGCACAACCAGGAAAACTTGTCTGCTCCCCCACAGCCGTGGAGCCCTTAAAGGGGCAGACTCTGGCCACAGTGCCTGTGCCAGTTGCAAGCCTGCCAGCACACAGCCAGCAGACCGTGCACCTGGCACAGCATGAGCCAGCCACCCGCTGCCACCCGGCCCTCCACCACTCCCCAGGACCAGGCTGGCAGCTCCCAGGAACCCGCCAGGGGCCGCAAAAGCCAGGCGCCCACCTGGTCTAGTGCAGAGATCGTGGACCTCATTGAGGTGTGGGGGGAGGCCTCCAATGCCCACGATCTCCGCACTAGGCACAGGCGCACCCGCAGCCAGGAGGAGTTCCAGAGGCAGCAGCAGTGGTTGCAGGGATGGCAGGTCCACAGCCAGGAGCAGTGGGTGCAAGAGGACCTACAGCTGCGGCGGGAGAGCTTGTGGGAGCTGAGGGAGCAGGGCCGTGCCCTCCGCGAGCACCTGCAGGCCCTGGCAGACCGATTGCTGCCTCCTGCTGCTCCAGCCCCTGCGGCCGCCCCAGCTATCGCTACTCCTCCCATCCCTGCTCCCCCTCCCACTTCTTTGGCCCCCCCGTCCTCCTGCCCCACCCTCCATACCCACTCCCCGGGAACACCAAGGCCCCCGCACCCGCAGTGCTGCGAGATGGGAAAGCCAGCAAGACCCCAACCCTGAGCTTCCCCTCCCCCTTCCTCCTCTCGCCTCCCCCTTCCAGCTCCCTCCTCCCAGGTTTCCCCCCTCCCCTCTCCCACTCTCATTTCCCTCCCCCCACCCCCGTTATGTTAAATAAAGAGAGTTTTTTGTGGCAACACAGGTGTTTTTATTGTACATCAGGAAGGGGAGTTAGGGAGGGGAAAGGGGAAGGAGGTGGGGGTGGAATGTAAAGCACAAGGCCCCAGTGGGGGATGCCAGGGGGACTTCAGTCCTCGTCCGCCTGGAAGCTCTCCTGCAGGGCTTCCCGGATGCGGACAGGCCCCCGAAGGGCCTCCCGGCTAGCAGCCATGCGGTGCTGTGCATACTGGCCAGCCAGGTGGTCAGCCTCTGCCATCCAGGCTGGCAGGAAAGCCTCCCCCTTCCTCTCGCACAAATTGTGGAGCACACGGCATGCTGCCACCGCATGTGGAATATTGTGCTGGGAGAAGTCGAGGTGGGTGAGGAGGCATCTAAATTGTGCTTTCAGTCGGCCAAAGGCCCCCTTGACCACAATGTGGGCCCTACTGAGCCTGGCATTGAAGGCCTGCTGGGAGGGATTGAGGTGTCCCGTGTAGGGCTTCATCAGCCAGGGCTGTAGGGGGTAGGCCTAATCCCCCAGCAGGCACACGGGCATGTCCACGTCCCCGACCCTGATGTGGCGGTCGGGGAAGAAAGTCCCGGTGTGCAGCCTCTGGCACACGGAGGAGTTGCGTCGTGTGCCTTGCTGGACCAGCCCACATTGATGTCCGTGAACTGGCCCCGGTGGTCAGACACAGCCTGCAGGATCACGGAGGAGTACCCCCCTTGCGGTTGATGTAGAGGGAGGCCTGGTGGTCCGGGGCATGGATGGGGATGTGCGTCCCGTCGATTGCCCCCCCCGCAGTTGGGGAAGCCCAGGGCGCTGAACCCCTGGATGACCACGTCCAGGTCGGTGAGGTGGACGACTCTGTGGAACCGCGCCCTGTTGATGGCCTTGACCACCTGCCAAGAAACACACAAAACCAAGGGTCACTGGAGTGCCCGGGTGGCTGGGAGTGTTTGTTCCCCGCCACTGCCCCGTGCCCCACTCCCAGGAGCGACCCCCCGCTGCAATCCTGGCCACCGCGGGCGGTCTGTAGCACGGCTGGGACAGACCGAACCCTCCCGGGGAGGGCACTTACACCACTCCCGGCCCCCCCCCGTTTTCTCTGGGGCAGCCCATGTCCTCCTTGCAGCCCCCCCTCCTGGCCCAGTGGCCGGTGAGTGCCGTACCTGTATGGATCTCCCCATGCTGAACTGGTTTGCCACAGATCAGTAGCTATCTGGCGTGGAGAGCTTCCAGAGGGCAATGGCCACCCGCTTGTGGAGGGGACTGGCGGGCCTCATGCATGTGTCCCGTCGCCGCAGAGCAGGGGCGAGCCACTCGCAGAGCTCGAGGAAGGTGTCCTCCTTCATCCTGAAGTTCTGGGTCCACTGTTGGTCTCCCCAGTGCGCCAGGATGATGTGGTTCCACCAGTCGCTGCTGGTGTCCAGACGCCAGGTGCGGCGGGGCACGCTGGCATCTGGGTGCCGCTCCTCCAGGGCCCCCGAGGGGGGCAAGGGGAGGGCCAGGGGGCTGGCTTGCAGCAGAAGGTGCCAGGCAGCTTCCAGCAATTGGTGCCAGGCTTGCAGCAAGACGTTCAACATGAGCACCAGAGTGCCCAGGGCGGCTCTGTTTCCATGGTGCCGAGTGCTGTGGTGTCCCAAATGAGAGTGACCAAAGCAGGTGGAGAGGAAAATGCTTTGCTGTCCCTCAGCGAGGTAGGCACGCAAGCGGGAAAGCTGAGAACCGGCTGTCCAGGGGTGTCCCTTTAAGCACGAGCCTCAGCTAGCCTCAGACAGCAACCACACAAAGCCATTACTGACCTGATGCCCTGCTGGAACCAGTTTCAGCTGCCCTTAAATGCGATCCAGCATCCAATCAGTGTGGACGCGGTATTTCGAAATAGGAACATGCTATTTTGAATTAGTTTTTGTGTCTAGATGCGTTATTCGATTTAGCTTATTTCGAATTAACTAATTGGAAATAAGTTAATTTGAAATAGTGCTGTAGTGTAGACATACCCTCTGTTGCTCATTCCCAGCCTCTGACAAACAGAAGTTAGGGACATCATCCCTTGTGTTATGGCAGTAGTCGCCAATCTTTTTACGCCCAAGATCACTTTTTAAATGTCAGGACAAGCCAACATCTACCCCATCCTTTTCCTAAGACCCCACCCCTTCCTTGAAACCCCACCCTCTCTATTGTTCTCCTCTCCATCACATGCTATCCCCAGCCCTTATACACTCACAAGGTATGGCTACACTGCCGCTTTTTCAATCCGTCTGTCAGAAGAGGTTTTTCCAACATTTGATTGGGCCAAATGTCGAAAAAAACCCTTCTTTCAGAAGCCCCTTATTTCTCGTGGAACGAGGAATGAAGGGGGTGCAGAAAAAGCATGTTTGCTCTTTCGCTAAAAAAAGCGGAAGAAGAAACGCATCCCTGGACGCGGAAGAGTTTTGTAGTCTAGCCGTATCCTCATTGGGTTGAGACAGGAGGTGCGGGCTCTGAGGTGGGAATGAGGGATTTGGGTGTGGGAAGGGGTGAGAGGTGAAAGCTCTAGGAAGAAATTTGGATGCAGGAGGATGTAGAGAAGGGGCTGCTGGCTCGGGGAGTGGGCTCTAGGCTGGTGAGTGTTGGGGTCAGGTGGAGGGTTGGGGTACTGGGGTATGAAGGTGCAGGAGTTTGGGTTGGGGTGTGTGAGGGGCTAGGGCAGGAAGGTTGAGAGTATGATGGGCTCAGGACACAGAGATTTGCGGTGTGTGGATGGTGCAGGAGTGTTGTGGCAGAAGACTGAGGATGTGGGTGTGCAGGAGTTTGGGGATGTGGGAGGGTCAGGACAGGGAGTTCCAGTGTATGATAGGCTCAGATTTGGGGTAGAGGGGGGTTCAGGAGTGTTATGATGCTGCAGCCAGATGGGGGCTTGTTGGTCAGGCTTCATTTTTAAATAAAATATTATGTCAAATACAAAAAGTTTCAGCATTGTCTTTATTTATGAGAGGGGCAGGGAACTTGTTTTGGGTCACAGGTCACTTGCCCCAACTGACTTTTCTGTGGGTCACAAGGGAGATGCAAAAAAACCCAACCCCTCAAAAAACCCTAAGCCTCACTAATGTGGCCCCATCTGTGCTGGTGGGGGCAGGGGTCAGGATGCTGATGTGTGCTGGGGAAGGGGACAGGTTGCTGGTGGGAGCTGAGGCAGAGTGCTGGTGGGGGCAGGGGACAGGGTGCCAGTGGGTGCTGGGGCAGGAGACAGGGAATCCTCTGTGTGCATGCACTCTTCCTCCTGGCACTCCTCCCCACCGCGTGCAGGAAGGCAGCAGGGGAAGGAAGTCCTTGGCGCATACCTTCTCCCGGGACTCCTGCCCTTCCCCGCTCCCCCACGGGAGAAGGAAGTCCCCAGCGTGCGTCTCCTCCTGAGACTTCTACCTCCTTTCCCCTCCCTATAGGGGAAGGAAGTCCCCTGCATGCGCATCCTCCTGGACACCTATCTACAATTGTGGTTTTGTTTTACCCATGAAACTTTATCTATCTATCTGTCTGTCTGTCTGTCTGTCTAATCAGTCTCTAAGGTGTTACAGACTATTTTTGAACAACTACTTTAATTCATGTGGTTACAGAAAAACTTTGTTCTTTCTCACCTCCCCCCAGCAATGAAAGCCCTTATTATTGTAGGCTCTGGTGGAATTTCATACAGATGTGAATTTATGTTTTGGCTCCATCTAGCTGTAAAGGATCCTGCCATGGGAGTTGCAGTCACCTTTGCAGTCCCCAGAATGCAGATTGGTAAAATCTTTAAAAAATCCTCATTAAGTTCCTTGCTGTTTTTGGTGTGACACCTGTGAGAAATGAGGAATGTTCACTCCAATTTTTTAAGGAGAAATGAGTTTTCAGCCAGTCAAGTACATCTGATGTCACACTGGGTCCCAGGGCTAAATACACTGCAATTCTGAAATCGCCCAACACGTGGCTGAGAAGCAACTTTTATGATAAAGAATTAATGGAGGAGTTTCTCAGTTAGTTCTGACTTGTCTAAACAGCAGTCATGGATGAGAGAGAATTCTAATCCCTGGATGTTGCTAGGATTGCGAAGGAATATAAACTTTGCTTGCTCATTGGCTCTGTTAACGTTATATAGGTGCTTTTATCACTACAGGAGATAGCCTCAAAGTGTCAATCCCCTTTTTACCATTCAATGCTCTATATGTATTGTCATCCCAGGAAGTTCCAGGAATGCTAATTATCAGGAGGGGGAGGATAAAGGTTCCCCTTCCTTCCCAGCCTGTGTGAAATCTGGTTTCATACTGCATGCAGATGTCATTACCTCATCTCAAAAAAGATATCTTGGCATTTGAAACATTGCAGAAAAGGGCAACTAAAATGATAAGGGGTTTGAATGGCTGCTATATGATGAGATTAAAAAGACTGGGACTTTTCAGCATAGAAAAGAGGAGACTAAAAAAGGATATGATAGAGGTCTATAAAATCATGACTGGTATGGAAAAAGTGAATAAGGAACAGTTATTTACTTGTTCCCATAACACAAGAACTAGGGGTTACCAAATGAAATTAAGAGGTAGCAGCTTTAAAACAAACACAAGGCAGTATTTGTTTATGAAATGCCCAGTCAACCTGTGGAACTCCTTGCCGGAGGATATTGTGAAGATCAGGAGTTTGATAGGGTTCAAAAATGTACTAGATAAATTCATGGAGGATAGGTCCATTAATGACTATTAGCCAGGATGGGCAGGAATGGTGTCCCTAACCTGTGTTTTTCAGAAGCTGGGAATAGGCAACGGGGGATGAATCACTTCAAGACCCAGTATGGCTGTTCTTATGTTCATATATTCTTAAATGGACCCATTTTCCATGTTTTTGACATTTGTTGGAGAAGTTTATATAGTCTATATCTGGGGTCGCCAGCCACTAGACTGGTAGATCCGGGAGCCTCTGAAAGGTGATCTTGATTGATTTGGCCAGGAAATTCTCACATGCTGGCACTTCAGCTGCTGCTGCCCTCTGCCTTGGACCTGCCCCCTGGGAGCCGCCTGCTTGCTGTGCAAGGTCGGGGAGGTGGAGAAGGGGGGCGCTGATGTCAGGGTATCCCCCTCCCTCTGCCCTTCTACCCCATATCCACAGAGAAAGCAGGGTGGGGCAGGGGCAGAGGCAGGGCCACAGAGAAGGGTCAGGCAGGGGTATTTGGGTCTGAGGTAGATCCTGGATTGACTCAAATTGAAAAAGTGATCTTGTGCTTAAAAAGGTTGGAGGCCACTGGTCTAGATCATACAACTGAAAATTTTGTAGACAAATTTAATTTGCCCCAACACTGGTTTTCAGTAAAGGAAAAATGTTCTTCATTGTTTTTAGAACACTTTCAATAACATGTTGTATTAAAATGTCGGGAAGAAAGGTATGCCCTTTTCTTGCCATGCGTGGAACACTGCCATCTTTTTTATCTTTTTTTTTTTTTTTTTAAAGTTTTGACTGGGGAAAAAAAAGTTGTATTTGAAAGATGCCGCCGTCTCTACTATGGTGAGACCCTAGTGGAATGACCACTGCTCAGCTGTGTAGGCTTGTAAGTTTCTCTCACGTGTGTCAGAGTCATCCATTTTTAATGAAATATTAGCAGCATTTTTGTGTGTCTGTATTTAAGGTGCTGCTATGGCCCTACCACCTCTCTGAAGTATCTGACCACTTCCCAGTCTTCTAATGTATGTATTCTGCTAACATGTCTGTGAGGTAAGGCGTTTTACAGGTAGGGAACTACAGCAGAGAGAGACTAAATGGCGTGCCCAAGGTTACAAAGGAAGTCTGTGGCAGAGCAGGTAATGATTGTGGCATCCCAGGTTAGTGCTGTAATTGCTGGACCGTCCTTCCTTTTCCTGCATGGTCTGTGTTTGGTGGACCCACCATTGCGTTTCTTTCATTAGTCTTTAACCTAATTTTGCTTTTTGAATAGTCAATTGAGCTTTAAAATTTCCCTTCTTCTCATCCATGATTTACATAATTACTGAGTAACAGTTTCCCCTGTTAGTTCCCCACTGGGATTTGGGAGTGGCTTGGGAAAGCTGGGGGGCACATGGGGAAACTGATTTGGTCAAGTGCACCTAACAAGTGCCCGTTCCTTCTTGCGAGAGGAGCGTACGTTCCCATTGCGTTTGCCAGGCAGCAGCCGGGAACCCAGGGAGGTGTGCACTGTGCAACAGTGCTGCAGGCTACAGGGAATCTTTTCAGCACAAGGGGGGAAACCACAACCCGCTTTGGATTTATTTCCGCTTCTAGTTGCACTAACTGGTTTTCATTATCCTGCAGAATAACAGCCATGGCGAGATGCATTTCTCACGGGCAATCTCAGGTGTCACTCGTATTCCACATTCCCATCTGCATGGTCTGGAGCCGCACTTGCTGGCAGAGTAAGCTAGTCGTGTGCCAGGTACTCGAGGGGGGGGGCGGGGAGGGAGGGGAGACTCAGGTGCCTAACATCACAATGGGTATAACTCAGCCTTACCTGTTTGTCTTGAGAATTTACCAGCCGAGGCACATCATCTACTTGTGTAATCCTACCATACTGAAAGACAATCTAGATCAGGGGGTGGGCAAATACCGGCTCGTGGGCTGGATCTGGTCCGCCAGAGTTAAGCCCATGGTGGCCCCCGACTGCTAGAAGTACCTGCTCCTCCAAAGGTTCTGGCTATCACAACTCCTGTTGGCTGTGGATCGCTGTTCCCAGCCAATGGGAGCTTCGGGAAGCGGTGTCTCAGTCTGCATTCCTTCCCACTGCTCCCATTGGCCAGGAATGTCAATCTGTGGCCAATGGGCTCTACGATTGCTGGTTTCTGTGGTCCTGCAGGTAAACATAGTAGCAGCGGCCCGCTAGGGGCTAACCCTGACGTATAGGGTTGCCAGGCGTCCGGTATTGGCCCACACAGTCCGGTATTTGTGGCCTCTGTCAGGTAAAAAAACCGGAAAATACCGGACATGTAAAATGTCCGGTATTTTCTGTCCTTCTTGGATGGAAGGATGCTTGGGACATTCCCCCTATGCTGCGTCTGGCAGGGGCAGGGGAAGTGGTGGGAATTTAAAGGCGAAGTGCCTCTTTTTTTTTTTTTTTTTTTTTTGCTCAACCAATTTTTCCCCCGCCATGTTCGGTATTTTTTTTAAAGTAACTGGCAACCCACCACTATTTTATTGTCCACCCCGGGCTAGATGATCACAATGGCACCTTCTAGCCTTGGAAGCTATGAATCTATAAACTGACCTCCAGCCTGAGCTGCAATACCAAAGAGCTGACTACATGGCTGTCTTTAAGGCACTAGCCTGAGGTGATCGACCTGGGCCGGGAGGCTCGCTCTTGCAGGCTCCAAGATTCTGTGTAGAAATATCTTCTGGTGGGTATGTGTGTGGGTAGAGCCCTGCACGGATACAAAATTTGTATCCACGTCTGCATCTGTATCTGCAAAAATGATCCACGGATACCTGCATTTACATCCGTGGATGTGGATACCCGGGGATATCGAACAGATACCTGCAAATCTGCAGGGTTCTAGATACAAAATTTGTATCCGCATCTGCACAAATGAGGTGTGGCTATCCCGCAGATATAAAGCAGATAGCTACCGATTTGCAAGTCTCTCTCTGTGGATACTGAGAAAGCATTGTCCATTTCTAGTTGTCCTCGTCATAACAATCTCTGTCATGGATTCCTTGCTTAGTTCAGCGCTATGCCTCCTCCTCCCACCCCTTTTATCCCCAACTTTATTACTGAGGTCTTTCCTTTTGCCCCAGAAGGCAGAAGGAAACAATCCCAAGTTAGACAAGTCCCAAATTGTTTAGGGCTTTATAGGGGAACCAAATCCTTAATCAACCCCTTAGAAATTAGTAGTCAGTGGATCAGACATTGCCTTTCATTGTACAGAGTGTTATTTCAGCTTTAATTGCATGACATCTCCCAAGTCAAAGGTCGTCTTCTGATATGTTTAAAGCTCTGAGAACTGTAGATTACAGTATGAGGATCAATCCTGCACTGATCCTTAGCGGAACAGCTTGGGTGAACTAAATGTCTGCTTCTGACTCCTTTGATTCTGTGAATTTCTGCTCCTTCAAAGACATTTGTAGAGTACTGAGTGCCCAGCAAACCCCATGTGAGTCACTGAGTTTCCACATCATGGCATGTTCAATCTGATGTTTCCAGGCCTGTGACTGTCCCATGTTTCCAACATCATGTGTGTCTGTTCCTGCATCGTGGATGTAAGTCACATATTCAAATTGCTTATAGCAAAGTGATGGCCAATTCGATGTCCATAGCAGTTAAATACCCTGATGGAAGGCCACTCTTAGAACTGCTTACTCAGCTTTCACACTGTCCTTATTCAGGCAAAACTCTTGCTGAGTTTTAGGACTGAGTCAAACTGGAGTAAGGAGCTCCAGATTTGGTTCCTAATAACTACAATGAAATCTGTATTGAGGCTCAACTCCCCATAAGCCAGCACTCTCTAAAATATAAAGATCATTCTCTCCTATTGGCCTACTATTTGCCACAGGGTGGTTGTTAAAGGCAGATGTCACCATCATAATCTCTGCTTGGGCAAAAATTGTATTGATGCTGCTGGGTTGGGAGCAGTTCTAAGACGTGGGCTGATTTTCCTTTGGTCGCCGTGACCGGAATTCTAACTTGGAATCTAGAAAAAAAGATGACCCAGGCATAGTTACATGTATGTGGGGAACTTGGGACTGTGCAGAGCAGGCACCCAAAAAGTTGGCTTGCCTGGAAATCTGACCACTTATTCCCGTGCCTACATGAGAGCTAAGTTCCTTTGAAAATTCTGGCCTCACTGTGGCTCTGGAAATATCCACTTACTGGTTGATGATGAAATGCAAATAGCTCCAAAGGGTATGTCTATACCGGAGCAGACATATACTGACATATATACTACACAGGTGGGGAGATGGGTTAGCACATTCTGACCTGAGGCCTCGGACAGGGGTGGGCAATAAAATAGCAGCAGTTCCCCAGGGCTAGCTGCTGCTGCCATATTTATCTGCACCTCCACAGGTGAGCGCAGCTCCCATTGGCCAGTAAGGGTGATCCGTGGCCAATGGGAACTGTGATTCCCCCATACCTGCAGAGGCGCAGGTAAATATGGCGGCATGGAGGGCAGACCGGATCCGGCCTGTGGGCTGGTATTTACCCACCCCTGCCCTAGGAACATACCATGGGACTGCTAGGTGCTCCCATTATCCATGCAGCTGCAGCAACACTGCTGTTTTTAGCTCACTAGTTTGATCAGAACTAGTACAGGTATATGTACTGCCTGGAAACAACCCCTTCAATGTAGACATACCCTGAGTGAAGCAAGCTGCTGTCAGGCATCCCATGGTCTGTCCAATTGGCCTGCAAGTCTGAGGGCGATGCCCCCAAGCACCCCCTGTACAGCAGTGAGTTCATCATCTGGCCCCTGTGACTGACACAGCGAAGTGAACAGTTGCTGGGAGCAGCATGGCCAACTCTCACAATTTTCTTGTGCGTCGCACCATTTCAGTCAGCGCCAATCTTGATGCGACACCAGAAGCTCCAGCCTTCCGCGGTTTCAGCTCTGTTTCATATCTCTGCTGTGAAGCACCATCCCACACACAAATGTCTTGTCCCCTCATGGGGCCGTAGGGGCAGCCTTTTTCCAGAAAACCCCTGGTAGCACAATTCCTCTGAGACAGGAGGAAGCTGGAGAAAGGGGAAAAGCATGGGTGCTGGCAGCCCCTGGACTCCATCAGATCCCGTATGAGTGGCAGGTTAATTGAGGTAGCACCTATGCAAAGCCCTGCTTCTCCCCCGCAAAGGACAACTTACAAGGAAGCTCTGAGACTTCCCACTCCCATGTGCAGGAATAACACACATGGGGGAGAAAAACTTGGCCCCTTTTAGAAACTAATTAAGTCAGAATATTAGGAAAGGAAATAAAGTAATGAGAGAAGTGGGAAGAGTCCCAAAAGTTCATCCAGAGGCGTTTCCTCTCTACTCTTGCATAAAAAGGATCACTGCTTTCCAGTTGAGGCAGCACATCAAGAAGCAAGTGAATACATATTCTTGAATAAGGTAAGGTACCAATATTTTTGTATATCTCTGCAGCCAGTCCATCTGTTCTACCTGTCTATGATTCATATACTAACGTACTCTACAAGGTATATATGTATATGCATGCATATACACATGCATACCTATCTATGAGATTTTGTTAATTAATTAGTTAATTTTCAGTTGTATCAAAAACTTTAGTAAAAGTATCAGAACTATTTTTGTGATAACCCAATACTTTCAGTGCTCCTAACTTTCTGAGGGAGCTTTCTTTGGGATACAGATTTACATTCTGGGTCCCAGCACAATTATCAGTCCTGGGGAAAATTTTAAGACAGTTTCTTCCACTAGAGTTGTTTTTAAGTTCAAAACAGTTTGAATTATGTAATTAGGATTACATGATCTTTTCCATGCAAAGTTTTGTTTGAGAAGACTTTTTTTTCATTCAAAATTTATGTAATTTAACAATTTTTCACCTGAACAAATCAAAAAGAAAACTTTTTTTTTGGTAAATTTTAAATCAAAATGTATTATTTTATTTCAATTTTGGTTCTCCTACTCTTCCTTCTGGGGGGAAATTGAAAGAACTTGGGGGAAACAGGGAAGAAAAGGGAGGAAATACAAACTAATAATCCAAGAAGCCCAAGAACTGCGACAAAACAAAAATGATCAATTTTGACATAATGAATTGAACATTTCAATTTATCTTCATTTTAATCAAAATATTTTTTTAAAAGTCATAGGAAATATTATGTTGAAGGGGGAATCAGGGCTGTAGTCCTATAGATGCACATGAGATTTTTGCTGTTGATTTGGGGGGCGTGGGGGGCTTAGGGTGGACAGGGGGGAAGGAGTACATCCTAGTACAAAACCCTAAGAGTTGGAGAGTATATTTTTTTTGAATTGTGTAGATAAAGGCTAATGAAGAAATATTTCCTCCCTACTGAACAGCTATCCCGGCTAGCCAGAGCTTTCGTATTCTACTGCAATATGAAGGTCTCCTGCCTCTCTCTCAGCCTCCTTTCTGCAACATGCTGGTTGTATCTGACACCAACGATTACGAGCAAAATCTTCCATTCTGGACACTGCATGATTTCAGTGAATGTGAAGGAAATCAGAGCCAGCTTCACAGCGATCAAAGCAACCATTGTAAGTATTGTCCAGTATGCTGCAGAGGGACAAAGCCCTGTGCAATTATAGTTTTTCCAATGAACGTCTCTTTAAAGTCAAGTCTCAGAGGGGGAGTCATGTTGGTCTGTATCTGCAAAACCAGCAAGGAGTCTTGTGGCACCTTAAAGATTGAGGCCAGATCTACATTACCGGACTAAAGTCATCCTAAGAGATGCAAATCCAGCTACGTGAACAGCGTAGCTGGAATTGATATACCTTAGGCCAAATTTCTGCAACATCCCCCCCCTGTGGGAGGTCAACATAAAAAACTCTCATCGACTTCTCTTATTCCTTGTGATCCGGTGGAGTGCCAGAGTCAATGGGGGTGCGCCATCAGTGGTTGATTTAGCAGGCCCTTAGTAGCGTTCATCCACAGCGTTCATCTTTTGGTAAGTGGAAACAAGCACAACCAGATTTATTTGGGCATAAGCTTTCGAGGGTAAAAACCACTTCATCAGATGCATCTAGCAAAGTGATTTTTACTTATAAAAGCTTATGCCCAAATAAATCTTTTAGCTTTTAAGGTACCAGAGGACTCCTCACTTTTAAAATCGGTTATCTGGGGACTGGTTGCCTCAGGAGATTGAGATATAGAGCTTTAGTAGTGACCCAGGACTAGATTCTTCCTTGCTCTGCATCTTGTGCAGCCATTTACATCTCTGAGTGAGTGCAGAGCGGGCATACTGTGCTACCTCTCTGCGGTATTGGCTCTTTACATCCACTTTACACTGGTGTAAATGACAGCACAAGGTGCAGATAATGGGCCCCCCAAATTGCCACCACCTGATGTCTCTTAGGTCACCTATTTGTGAAATGAGTTTTGATGGTTCTCAGCCCAGTTCCTTCTGAGCTTAAAAAACCCAACCCCAACCATCCATCATAGGCAAGAGCAAGTTTGCTGGGCAGGCTAAGCAAAGTGGCCAGGACAGAACAAGCTTTGGAGGCACAACTGTTCCTTTCTCCACCCCAAGTTCCCTCCACATCAGGGAGGAGACATGCTATTGGGGCAGGTAGGGGGATCCCTGCATTGCTGCTAAGCATGATGAACCTGTTCTTCAGGCAGAAGATCTTGCTCTCCAGTGATCATCTATTTGGGAGCTTTCACCAACATGGAATTCACTTTCCGTTTTTAAGAAGAAAAGTTCTGTTTAGATGCTGGATTCATTAGCTGTCTAAAGATCTCTGTAGCTGACATGCATTAACATCATTGTATTTTTCTATTTCTGTCTAGCAAGCCAGAGATGCCGTGAGAACCATAAGCATTTTGTCATACCCATCCTCTCTGCATAATTTCACCGTAGGTATCATTAGCATCTTCTCATACAACTTTCTTTCTGTTGAATTTATCCTTTACCACTAATTTTAAGGGGGCTAATTCTCAAGTCTGACTATAAAATTCCACAAAGGTGTGAATTAGGGCTGATTACAAGGTTCCAGTGGAACATCTTTCCATCAGAAAATGGAACACAGATGTTTTCTCTGGGAGTGTGTTGATTTCAACAATATTTTATTTTGAAAAAGAAAAATCAAAACAAAGTGAGCTTTTTGGTATAGAACATTTTGATTTTTTTTATTTCAAAATGTATTTTATTTAAGTAAGATATATTAAAATAGAAAAATAAAAATTGAGATGAAATATTTTGATTGACCTGAAACCATTTTAAAAATTTTGTTTCACAAACAGTTTAGAAATGGAACATTTTGTTCTAATTGAGAAGGAAAACACGCTTCACAATTGCAGAATTCACCTTGAAGCAGAAATTCAGGTTCCCATGTGGCTGTAATATGAATACGTTTTCATAGCTAAGTGGACAAATATTGTCTGATTACATGAATTAAGAGCACCTGTTGAGGATGGTCTAGCTTGTGTTTGATCCTGCTGTGCGGGCAGGGGACTGGACTTGATGACCTCTTAAGGTTCCTTCCAGTTCTGTGATTCTAAGAATCCCTACTCTTTTGAAAACAAGATTCCACGTGGCTAGTGTTTGATAATGAACAGGGGACAAAACTGTTTTGCTCAGGAAGTATATTACTGTCATTGATTCTCTTCCACTCCCCAAGTAAAGAAAACTCACACTAGAAGATCAATCTTTGGGATGGGAAACTACTAAGAAACTCAGAGACACTGCAAGAGGGGGGTGGTATTGATAATTTAATAGGTGGCTTCAGGCGTGTTGGAAGATGTTGTACAGCTGGAGGCATCATCTTTTGGAAGTGACGTGTGGCCAAATTCTTGGCTGCTTGTTGATATTAAAACCGCCTAGAACTTTTCATAATGGGTATAGCGGATACCCCCGGCAACCGTATCCTATACCAGCTTGAGTAATAAACTTTTTACTTCTACCTTTCCCTGGCAATTTCAGTTGTATCCTTCACGGGTATTCTTGACTTGCTGCGAGACTTTACACTTTATGGCTGTGTCTACATTGGCACCCCTTTCCGGAAAAGGGATGCTAATGAGACACTTCAATGCTAATGAGACACTTTCAAGTAGGAATAAGAGATCTTGCGGAAAAGGGTTTATTTTCCTCAAGATCGCGTCTAGACTGGCGCTTTTCTCCGGCAAAACCCCGAGCCAGAAAAAAGCGGCAGCCATGTAAATGCAAATGCCGCGGGGGATATTTAAATCCCCCGTGGATTTGCAATTCCGAAGTGTCTCATTAGCATCCCTTTTCCGGAAAGGGGTGCCAATGTAGACACAGCCTATGTGTTTCCCAAGCTCTGGGCACATGGCAGGGTCGTATTTTCAAAAGTGCTCCACTGTCTACAGCTTCTTGTTGTTCACTTGTGAAAGTCAGGTGGCTTGTTTAGGCACCGTAATGGGTCCTTGTCACAGGCTGGCTCATCCCCGAATGGAGTCAGTCCAGTTCCACTGTGCGTGGACAGATCATAGAATCGTAGAATCCCAGGGCTGGAAGAGACCTCAGGAGGTCATCAAGTCCAGCCCCCTGCTCAAAGCAGGACCACTTGATCCCATTGGGCTATTTAATGGGGCAAGGCAGCACCTGGGGGCTATAAAACGCTAGGGCAAACCAGAGACAGGAGAGACCTGCTAAGTCAGAATTGCCTGAGGGAGAGTCACCGGGCGGGGGGAGGTCTGTCACAGACACTGTGTGCAGAGCTGAGAGAGAGCTGAAGGCAGGAGACTAGCAAGAGGTGCCGCAGGCTGGTGTCCCCAAGCCAGAGAGGCAAGGCTGGAGAAGGCTGAAGGCAGGAGCAGCAGCAGAGGGAGCCAGAGCTGAGGAAAGTAGGCAGAGAGGCGATGGAGGAGCTAATCTGCTGATGTCTCCATGAGATGGCTGGGGGGCCTGGGGGAAGAGTGAGGGATGCTCCCCTGGAAAAGACGATCTCCCAGCAGAAAGGCTTGGGGGGCTCCCACGGGGAAGAGTAGAAGTTGCACTTCAGTAAGAAGGTTTGGGGCGGCTTTCCTGATAGCAGGAGAGAGGAGGACTTCTAGAGTGCTTGGGCATGGTCAGAGGAGCTGGTGTGTGATGTGCGGAGGATTGTGGGATATGATGTCAGGGGATCATAATGATAGTTTTCACTGGGGTGAGACAAGTGTTTGGGCTTGTTTTTTGGATCCATGTCTCATTAGAAACCAGCCCAAAGGAGGCTTCAGTTGTGTCAAGGAGAGCGTGCATAGAGTTACGGGGGTCTCCGAATGGGGAAACTGAGGCACGCATAACTGCCATACCGTGGCCTGGTGCAGGTTTGACCTAGAACAGTCCTTGGGAGCTGAGTGCTTTTGAAAATCTATCCCAAAGCTACTGTCAACCGTGTAATACAATGTATTAAACAAAACTTGGTAACAAATAAATCTCCTCAGCTGCCATGTTCAGCCCCAAAGGTGGCTGCCTGCTAGTGGTGGGTGGAGTGGTAGCAGATTACGGGTTTTGATAGCCATTTGTAAAGCACTTACAAAGAAAAGATGCTCTTCCTCTGAAGTCTACAGATAGATGCTGCATCGTCCATCACCTTTTACAATTCTACGTGGACAAGGTCTTCAGACACTGTGAGATTGAGGATTCTCAGGTCAACCGGAAAATCAGCAGCATAGCCAACTCTTTCCTCAGCATCAAGAAGAAATTCAGACGATGTGTATGTCAGGTTTCAATAAATCCCACTTATCTCTAAAATGTATGTTGACTCCATTAACATGAAGGATATAAAACTGCGCACAGATTAAATAAAACAGTCTGATCATTTCCTAAGATTCTAAAAAGTTTGCTTAAAAGAGAGTTCAGACTGCTGTGGGCTTCAGCAAGGAACAGAAGCATCAAAACACCATGAAAAGAATTGTTCACATGTACTCAGTATTCCCTGCAAGCTGAGTGCTTGGGCAGCCACCTAGGAGAGATTTAAATGCCACCCAACTGAGTAGCAGAGCACCCACAACCAGCAGCATGTGTATATTCTGGTGGTGCATGTAACAAAATGTATTCTTCATGTGGATAGAAAAAATTAGAGGGAACACTGCTGCGAATCTTTCAGATTTACCTTTGCACCACATAACTCCTATTTGAGTCTGAAAATTAGTATTTAATTGGGATCTTGGACTAGCCCTCCACTCAGTGGCGAATGTCTTCCTTAGGTGAAGGGGTCTGATTTAAGGGAATGCAGTATTTTGTACAGTTTAGCAACAGCTAGCCTATAAAAGAGTGTCTGTATTAATTAGAAAGCCACGGCTTGCTAAAGCAAAAAAACCTTAATGAATTCTTTCTTCTTCTTCTAGCATGAACAAAATGTGTGCAGTTGTGGAGAGGAAGCAACAGAGAAATATAAACAAATTCTCACCAATTATGGACAGGTACATTGATAAGACTTATTTGCTACCACAAAGACTCAAATTCCTTTTTGCTCATGTTCAGAGTGCCATAATTATTTACCAATATTTCTTTGAATTTACTTCCAGATGAACATTACTTTGGCAGCAATGAAATCTCTTGGGGAGCTGGATATCCTGTTAGACTGGCTGGAGAAGGTTTATTAGAGAACAGAATGCAATAACCAATATGCAACATTTAAAGGTTCTTTAAAGTTGTTCTGTGGCCATAATGATGAGTGTGGAATAAGGACTTAAAACAACTTTCTTTAGGGGGTCTTCCCAATTACTTGAATTGGCATTTGGTAGGGCCATGAATGTTGAAACAGAATCTTGCATAAAGAGCCAATTACTTCAAGCTCATCTGTGGGTTTTTTCCCAATTCACAGCACTCCTATTCCCGATTAGCCTTGAATGACCTCTGCTGACAAGTTTTTAATTATTCTTTTTAGTGGCGGTTAGATGGGTCTCTTGTAGCAATTTAATGCAAGTATTGCTGAGATTGTGTGCTCTTTGGCACAGGGACTGTATCTTCATCTGTGTTTGTAAAGCACTGAGACCACTTTGGAATCTACTTCAATCTAGCTATTAGTAAAGAATGATGTTTACAAACCAAGGGCTCAGTCTTGCATAACCCCCACAGGTAGCAAACTCCCCGTGAAGCTAATGGGAGTACAGACCATGGAAGGCTTGCAGGACTGGTCCCCCCTATAATTATTTTTTAATTGCTAAAAGTATTGCTATTGTCTCTGGAAACAATGCTTCGTGTCATTGTGTTTCTCTGGATGCGAAACCATTTTCTATGTAAAATAATTTATTCTCAAACAGGAAAAGAACTGTGTTCTTCCCTTATGTATTATGCCATCTGCATGACACCCAGTAAGTATATATTGTACTGATCAATTGCACTCATCTTAAATAAACACTTCTCTGAATGATGCTAACTCTGCCTTGTCTGTGTTTGTGAAAGTTCCCAATAATCTTGTATCTGATTCTTGTCTGGAACTTATCTGATATGTTTTCTTAGATGACACATGTTCACAATTGCCAGTCCCACAATTTAGACTAATAATTTAGACTTTCAATTTAGAGTCACAATTCCTGAGTTCATCCCACATAGAACTGGAACAGTTAAGGTGGCCAGATAAGCTTATTAATTACACAACCGTACCTAGAGGAAGAAACAGAGAATAGGGAATTGACTGGAAGCAGGCTCAACTGGGCAGGAACAGAGGAGGCCTATAAAGTCAGGAAGCTGGCAACAGACAGGGACGTCAGTCACGCTCCAAGGAGAGTTTGGAGCTGGAACTGCCAGAGAAAGAGAGGGAGGAAGGAACGAGGAGTGGTAGGAAGTAATCCAGGAAAGGAGAAATGAGGGCTGGGAGAATAAACCCCAGAAGGATTGAGGGACCCTGATCTGGAACACAGTGTAAAAGGAGGGGCCTGGATTCACCTACCACACACTGAAGGAGTGGCACTGGAGGCTGTAAATGGGAATACTGCCTAGGATTGCTGAGGGAAAGACTTGGATACTCCCCGGAATGAGGGGAACACAGAGTCACCTGGCCAGAGGGCTGAGACATGAAGAGAACTCTGAAAGAGAGGGATGGAGTGAGGGTGTATGACTGGAGGAATTGGTGTCATCCCCTTAATGAGCTAATCTCCAGAGCGACCAGGAGGAGGTGCCATCCTTGTGGTGGGTGGACCATCTCGTCCCACAGTCCCAGTGAGACAGTGTTTAGAACCATGAACCTTTAGAAAATAATAAATTTTTGTTATTTGCCTTCTGGGTTTTGAGCCTTGAGGTGTCATGTCTTCAAGCTTTTGACTCCAATCATTTGGGCTAGAAATTCTTTTGACGTGGTATACATGAAAACTGAGATTCTCACATAATTATGACTTTAGGAGGTGGGATTATGAAATAAACTGCAATTATTTTAAGATTTATTATGACATCACAAGAGTTAGTAACAGGGCATATTATAGGGTCCTGTGCATTGTGGGAGGCTGAGTATCTGGGGTCTATGTCGGTGGAGCACAGGGAGGCTGTGGAGATGGAACTTACCCGGTCCCCTAGATCCAGGGTACCAGGCTACCATTCTGTTCCCTTCAGCTATTGTTCCTGAAATGAGCTGGAACGTGGCTATAGGCAGTTGATGCCAGTTGCATAGGATACTAGTGTCACTGCTATAAGAGAAGAAATGTGTGATTCCAAGGTGTTGCAATCTGGAAACCCAAAGGGGTCAGATACTGGTGAGATGTCTGGAATATTTAGCTTCGGTTTGCTGCTGTTGATTTATAGCCTGCAATGGCCACTTTATCTCAGGCAACATCTCTGCTTTGATCTTCCAGGGTTTGATTTAGTGAGTCTAGTAAAGACCCACTAAATCAAATGCTGAGGGCACTGCCATTGTGCTGGTACTCCTACTCCTCGCAAAGAGTAAGGGAAGTCGACGGGAGCGTTTCTCCCATCAACCTCCTGCTGTGAGGCTGTCCCAGAAAATCAATATAAGGTACATTGATTCCAGCTACACAATTCATGTAGCTGGAGTTGCATCTCTTGCATCGATTTTCTCTCCCAGTATAGGTAGACCTGGCCTCTGTGTGGGGTTTTTCCTTTTAAGGCAAATAAGGAAGTCACTTTAGCCTCCCATGGGCAGGAATGGGAAAACAGGCATTCTGAGGAAAAGTTTGGCCAGGCGCAATATCTTAAGTCCTGATGTAAATATGTGAATCTTTCCATGGGAGGAAATGTATGATCAAAGCAGAAATCCCATGGGAATTCCACCTTTAACTTCATTTCCTTTTCTCACCTGTATATAAAGGGGAAGCAACTTCAGAGGCAGAGAGACGGTATATCACAAGACAAGACAACACACATCTTAAAAAACAAGGTATGCTATTTGTCTCCGTTCTATCATTTTACATTACTAGCTCTGTGGAGTTCGTGTTTACAATTCTCCATAAACGGTTAAATATAAAGACCCATTAGACTGATGCATTAGGTCAAATTCAGCATTGGTGTGACTTCAGTAGAGTTATAAAAAGATGCATTTGTCCCACTGAATATAGGACTAGACCTTGTCTACCTATCTAGGGTACTTATATGGTCCCCCTCATCATGATATCTGAATGCTTCACAATCTGTGCTAGATATGTGGTCACAACACCCTGTGAGGTAGGCTAGAGTTCTGTGAAGAATTCCAAAACCAAAAAAAGGACGTTGTTGTTGGTAAGCTTTATTCTGGTGTACTAAGGGCGGGGGGGGGGGGAATGAATTTTACCTTCGTTACATCAACTCACCCCCTTGCCTATCTCCATGGCACCACGAGTCATTAGGCAGGGACTTACTCACTAAGTTTCTGTTTGTCCCAGAGAGCAGGATGAACTGTGACAATGTCATAGCAGGAAACAAAACCTAATGGTGACAGATTACCTAAGCACTTCTAAGTAGCTGATCTTATCTTGGAAAAAAAAAAGGATGGATGCAGCTTTGGTCTACTGAGGTTTCACCTGTGGCCCTGCAGACCCCATCTTCACTTCTCCCCCATGTATCTCTTGCACACTGGGGCACTGGAGACCTATGCCAGGGTCAGAGTAAGCCATGCTGAGCCCCTAAACTATGTCAAGTTTAAGAGGCCCCGTAGCATCACCAAAAACTAAAATTTAGGATTTTTTTTTTCAATTTAGAGGCCCCTCATAATCTGAGGCCCCAAGATGTATCTTACTTAGCTCGTGCATAAATCTGGCACTGCTCCCAGCACTTCTGGAGCACCATGAATTCACCAGTTGGTACTCTGTCCCTGCTCCACCCTCCCCCCCCACACTTCCTCTCAAAGCTGGAATGCTGTGAATCAGCTGTTTGTGGCTGTTCAAGCTCTGGCAGTGGTGGGGGGAGTGTGAATCAGGCAATTCGTGGTGCTCCAAAGGTGCTAAGAGCTCCGAGGAGGAGTAGGAAGAGCGGGGCTTCATTGGCACAAGAGAGATGTGGGGCAGACAGGAATCCCAGTGGTCCGCAGGCTGCGGTAGCCCACGGAGGTGAAGGAGGGACACTTATGCGGCCCACTCACTGTTCTTGGCTGCCCAGGGCTGGCTATAGCTGTTCCCCATATTCCACTCAGGACCTGATCCCACTGAAAGAGAGAGCTTGTACAAGCGCTTAGAGAATTTGTTACCAGCAGCTTGAATTTCCTTTTATGATGCTGTTATGATGTTCTAAGCTGTTCACTCTCCTTCCTGGGGAGCAACAGAAACTTGGTGCCTCAACTTGGAAGGAATGGAGAAGACACCTTTCTAGGTCCCTTCCAGCCGTGCATATCAATAGAGTCTCCTAATTCCAGATCCAGGTGCACATATTTAAATACAAGCAAGAAACAGTCAGCAAACCAAACTTTTCTATCACCTCTTGAAATAATTGGCACAGTCCATGGGTCTGTTTCTCTTTGGCTTTCCTTCCATTCATCCACCTGTCTAAGCTCAGGGTTATAAAATGTAAAAGTGATGTCAGAAGGGGCATGCCAGTTGTACACTGGTAAATGGATGAATCGAAGTGAGTCTGTGTGAAGGTAAAGGACATCTTAGCAGGTTAACATAAATGTTGGAAGGAAAGGAGGTATGAAAATGGGTGAACCTATAGTAACTTAACCCTCCTCTAGACTAGGGTTGCCAAATGGTTTAACCAAAAATACTGAACACCCTTCCCCTGCCAGAAAAAACACTAGAGAAAAAATTTTGTTGAGGGGGGAAAAAAAGGAGGGAGTGGTTGAGCACTAAGACCCAGGGAAGGCATTGCTTCCCCTTGCTTCTGTTCTTTAGGCTTTTTGCCGGTGGCCATTTTATTTTCTTGATGGAATCAGAATGCAGCTTCCCTGTGGAACCAGCTAAGCAGGGGGTCCTGGGGCGGGGATGCTGTGCCCGGGCCCGGGCCCAGGCCCAGGGCCCAGTTGCCGAGTGTGTTGTAGGGTTACCAGGTGTCCGGTATTTTCACGTCCTGGCTAGGAAAAAAATCAGAAAATACCGGACATTTCAGGTGTCTGGTATTTTCTGAATTTTTTTTACCGGACAGGAGGTGAAAATACCAGACTGTCCGGGTCAATACTAGACACCTGGCAACCCTGCTCTAGACACAGGATTCCACTATGAATTTGAACCCCAGTGTCGACAGCATTGGTTTCCTATGTTGCAAAACCAAGATTTCACTTGTGTAAACCAACGATAAGTGAGCAATGTTTTATTTCCTACTGAACAGTTGTCCCGGCTAGAAGCGAGTTTCTGTAAGCTGCAGGAGAATGAAAGGTACCTGCTTCTTCTGTCTTCTCTCCACTGCACTTCTTATATGTTTGAAACCCACCACCAGCCTCCAAAGACTCCACTTGGGCCAATGTGTGATCTCTGTGAACATCCATGAAATAAGGCACAGCTTTAGAGCCATTAAAGACATGATTGTAAGTATGGACTATTTAGAAGCCCACCTATCGCTGTAACTCTGAATCATGCTGATCTATTGAAAGATCCCTCATAAAAGCAAACCTTCACTCAATGACGTCTGTCTGATTTGTTTTTTTTCTTTTCCCCTCTTGTTCAGCAATCTAAAGATGAGCATACAGACATCAGACTTTTACACCAATCATATTCTTTGCAAGACACTGAGGTATGTATAATATCTATCCACTGGCCAAGTGAGTATGGAGAGGGGGAAGATGGAATTTGAGGGGTAACAGCCCTTGTAAGAGGGTCTGGCTTGGATTCTTCTCCGCACTCTGTTGCTTAGTTGTGATTTGCACCTTCTTTGATGCTCAAACCTCCCTGTCTAGCTGCACATCTCCCCCCACCCCCCAACTCTGCTTACAATCCATTGAGGATCCAGCCCAAATGGCCATAAAGGAGTAAGGTGCATGGATATTACAGAAAAGGGCAGCAGTTTAAAACCCTAACCAGTATTGAAAACCCGGTATACTTTGTGCTGTACTATTATGCTCATTTGAGCTATCGTTTCAAAGGAGTAACCCTGTTAGTTTGCTTGAGCAAAAAACAACAAGGAGTCCTGAGGCACCTTCAAGATTAACAAATTTATTTGGGTGTCAGCTTTTGTGGGCAGGAGTTCCCTTCATGCCTCTGACCAAGTGGGCTCCCGCCCACAAAAGCTTATGCCCAAATAAATGTATTGGTCTTTAAGGTGCATTAGGACTCCTTGTTGCTATTTGTACTTTAGTGACCTTAGTCATATAAGTAGTCTTACTGAAGTCAAAGGTCTGCTCATGTGAGTAATGTATGTGGGCGAGGGTCTAGGACCAGATCCTTGGATTATAAATTCTTCAGAACAGGAATGTAAGGCAAAGTTCACTGAGAATAAGAGTCATACACGTGCAGAGGGCCAATATATGACTGAGGCACCATTGAAATCCCTGCATAGCAGGGGTGAATTCCATCCATACACTAGGGTGCCACGTAGACAGCTGGTTACATAATATATGACTTCTTGATTTTTACAACGATTTTTGCTGTATGTACTGAGCTGATTTTTTTTTTTTTTTTTTTTTGTAGCCCATGGACAGGTGTTGTTTCCTTCGTCACTTGTTACGATTTTACCTGACTACCGTTTTCAGCCACTGCAAAGCATCCAGTCCTCCCGTCATCAGGAAGGTCAGCAGCATAGCCAACACCTTTCTCAGCATTAAGAAGGACCTGCGGCTCTGTGTAAGTCAGAGGGAAAGGGGCAGATTCTGCTCACGGTGTAAATGTGGAGTAAAGCCACTGCAGTGAATAGAATCACTCTGGATTTACACTGAGATAACAGACCAGAATCTGGCCAGGAATATAAAGGAACGAGTTCTAATTATGAGCTAGATTCTGCCCCTGTTACTTGCCTTGAATAGCTCCTTACTCTGGGAGGAATCCCATGGGATTACTTGAGAAGTAAGGTGCTATTCAGTGTTAGTAAGAATAGCAGAACTGAGCCCTATGTCTATAATGAGGTCTTATTCATGCCCGCGTAGCTGTCATTAATTACCTTGCTTTTATCCCTCTCCAGCATGAAGTCAGCATGTGCCACTGCAGAGAGGATGTGAAGCACAAATATGGACTAATCATGAGCCAGTATGAAAAGGTAAATCGCTATTTGCTTTCTGATGTAGCTAATAACTATGCAGAGAGTGTCTCATGCGGGAGGCAGGCGACTGGATTTAGGATGTGACAGCTGAAGTGACGCTGACTTGGGATGCTCTCTTTCGTCTCCCCGAAGGAAAGTGCCCTTTGCAAATCTTACTTTGTGGCTGCCGGGTGCTGTAACGATTCTGGATTGTGTCCAAAGGTCCTCAGGGCTGTCAATGCGTTGAGTTCCTCTAGGTGGCATCCACAGACTCCTCTGAGCAGTGTGTGTTGTCTGGAGCTCTCAGCTCCCTGTTGCCCAGGACCGTTGTCAGGATTTCTGGGCCTCTACACAGCGCTATTAAACTGATGCCCCTATGCCCGATGGCAGCAGGGGTGTGTGTGATTTTTTTTTTTTGAGAGATGTGATTTTATAACAACACATTAATGAAATATTTTAAACTAAGGACCTGTCGACTCACACAGTAAGGGTACGTCTACACTTGCTACTTGTTCGAGCTAGGGATGCAAATGTAGCCAACTGAAATTGCTAATGAAGCGGGGATTTAAATATCCCGTGCTTCATTAGCATAATCTCACATTATTCCGCTCAACAGCTGATTCGAACCAGGAAGTGCGCTCCGGGACGCGTTAGTTCGAATCAAACCCCTTGGTTCGAACTAACGTTACTCCTCAAAAAATGAGTACCGCACCCGGTAGGGAAAACCTTTGTTACTTTGAGCTCTGCCTACCGACGCCAGTCATCAAACAGCCTGGCACTGACATTAATGCCCAAATCAAAACCGAGAAGAAGATGAACCAAACAGCCAAGGTTGAGTCTGAGGATGGGGAAGGACCAAGTGCCTGGGTGTGAGTTACAGTCATCATTTGCCAGAGTGACACCTGAGAAATATAGTGCTGAATACTTATTGCTGTCTTGGTTGCAGACACTGGTTCTGGGGCATTGTTGGAAAACCAAAAGGCCCTTTAAAAATGTGCTTCTGTTATTGCAACCGAACTAGCTGTTTAGCAAGCAATTCTCTGCATTCCCTTTCAGATGGACGTTCACTCTGCAGGTTTGAAAGCTCTTGGGGAGCTGGATATCCTACTGGACTGGATGGACAAGGCTGATTGGACAGAAATCTAGAACCGCCATCCTGCCAAGCCACCCATCTTGCCACCTGAGGATGAGCAAGACAGAGGATGGGGCCCTAAATCAGGCTCTCCAAAGAGTTCTTCTGGGCTTGAAGTCTTGCTTTCATTGCAGTCGGTGGGATTGAAACTGAAGACTTCAGTAGGAACAGGATGGGTCATTTCATCTGCAGAGGTAGGGTGCCCAGCACCTCACGGGAGGAGGCACTCAGCACCCTGCAGAATCACACCCAGCACCTCCAGTCCAACAAAACACCTGAGCTGCTGTGCAACTTGAAGCATGTAAATCATCCCAGGGAAGTCCTCTGTGTTCCTGCTTCAGAGTTTGACAAGATGAGCACAGCCCAGATGTTTCACCCTCCGGTCTAATTAAGCTGCATGGCCCAGTCCTTTTTTTTTTGGCCCTGTTTTTATCATGCCATGCACATGTCTCTCATCATTTTTTGTGACTGAAAAATATTTTCTATTATGCCGATTACCCCCCAATTTGTATTATTTATTTATGTATTTATGTATTTATTTAATATTTATTTTATTAATATTATTTATTGGCCCACCACCTTTTTATTGTTCTGGGCTAAATTTATATACAAGGTACCTTTAACTTATTGTTAAACTCAGTAAGCACTGTGTGCTCCCCAGGTGTGTGACATTTGTGGGGCGTTGGAAAACCGTAAATTGTATGAACCCCTCACACTTTTTTTAAATAAAAAGCACTGGAATGATGACATTGTGCCTAGTCTGTGTGTGAAAATGTTCCTTGGCCAAACCCCACAATAACACAGCTGATTAATAGCAGTGTGTGATGCTGTAGAGCCATCCATTCAAAGAGGTCAGAGCACTTTACAAATATAAAAGAATGACGCATATCGAGAGACCTGTTTAGGGAAGGTAAGAATATCCCCTTTTTGCAGGTGAGGAAATAGAGGCAGAAGAGTGGTATGACTGTCTCTAAAGCAGGGGTCTCAAAACAGGGGGCCTGGCAAGTGCCACATGTCTGCAGTGGTCGGAGCCCCCCGGACTCCCCACAGCGGCAGGAGTTGTGAGGAAATGGAGTGCACTGGGGGAGTTCTACACTCTGCTTCCCTGTCACTGTTGGGTGTGTGTGTGGGGGAAAGGGCGGAGAGGGGAGAGGGACTGCTGCCGCCTTGCAGCGCCAGGCACCCGGTGATCCCCTAAGCCGCGTCCTCGTGGACAGGGTGCCATGGGGAGGGAGAGAGTGGGGAGATGGCAGGGAGGGCCAGATTAAGATATGCTGAGGCGCTACGCTATGTCAAGTTTGAGAGGCCCCATAGTATTACCAAAAAAAGTGTATTACTCTAACTCGGTGGTCACCAACCAACAGATTGGAACCTACTGGTAGATCTTGGGGCCTCTGACAGGTGATCCTGACTGGTTTGGCTGGGAGGCTGTCAAGTGCTGGCTCTTCCCCAGCCCCGCTCAGCACTGCCGTGCTGCTCCTGCCCTCTGCCTTGGAGCTGCCCCCCCAGCCTCAGGAGCCTCTTGTTTGCTATGCAGGGCCCAAGAAGAAGAGGCGGGGGTGCTGATGTCAGAGTGCCCCTCCCTTCACCCTGCACCACATCTCCACAGAGCAGGGGGGGCAGGGATGGAGACAGTTTGCTGGCTGCTTTTGGGAGAGGTGCAGGGCCAGTGGAAGGGTGAGCCTGCCTTAGTCCCTTGCACCACCACCCGGAAGCCACCTGTGGTAAGTGGTGCCCAGCTGGAGTCCGCATTCTGAACCCTGGCCCCAGTCCTGAACCTCTCCTGCCCCACAAACCTCTGCCCTAGCCGAGTCCCCCTGCACCCAAACTCCCTCCCAGAGCCTGCACCCTGAACCCCTCCTGCACCTCCACCCACTGCCCCAGGCTCAGCTCAGAACCCCTCCCACACTCCAAATCTTTTAGCCCAAGATCAGAGTCTGCATCCCCCTCCCCTGCACCCCAGCCCTCTGCCTCTAGCCTGATAAAAGTGAGTGAGGTGGGGGAGAGAGGATGGAGTGAGAAGGGGCAGGACAAGAGTGTTTAGGTTTGAGGTGGATCCTGGATAGCACGTAAATTTAAAAAGTGATATTGTGCTTAGAAAGGTTGAAGACCCCTGCTCCAACTAGAAGGACAATGAAAATAGAAAGAGTAAAGTTTGATATTTGCATATATACTGGTACATAGGCGAGCGTGCAACTGAAAACTAATCATTGTGTTGTATTTAGAGGCCCCCTCATAATCTGAGGTCTGAAGCTGTAGCTCACTTAGCTTGTGCAGAAATCCAGCACTGATGGCAGGAAGAGGCGGGGTTTGGGGGGAACGGTAATGGACAGCTCCTCCTCCCCCCACCTGCTGGGTGTCCTGGGCTGGATTGCACAGCCTAGGTGTCTGAGACCCCTGGTCTAAAGTCATACAAGAAGGTTCTGGCAGTGCTGGAAGAAGAACCCAGGTGTTCTAAACTTCGTTCATTGTTTTTATAAACTCATCCGTTAGCCTCCCCCAAGTGTCTCTCTTCACGTTCTTATCTAATCAATCAAGAAGTGGCTACTGTCACTCCCAGCCTAAAGAAATAGCACGGAGATCGGGGTAGGCATTCCCGTGCTTCCATCACTGTGGTGTCTGAGTGCCTTCCTTCAGTAATGCTTTAATAAATGAGGCAAGATGAACCAAATTTTATTTATTGAGGATGTCCATGAGTGCATGCTTCCTTTGCAGCCCATAGGAATTTTCTGGTTTCAGGCCTGCGGTAAGTAAATGTAGCCCATTAGCATGGGCATTCTGCCAGAGCGCGCGTGTCATTTATGTTCCTGGTATCACTGTAATCTGAATGTTTAGGATGTTGAAATTTCCCCTGCTGAACTTGTCCCAGGCTGGAAAGTTCAGCTCAGGGAAGGGAGATGTATTTAGGGTTTGGATTTGGCTCATTTAGGTCTGCAGAGGAAAAGTTCCACCTCAAAAAACATCTAGAGTATGATTAAGATGTGCCTCTTAAAACAAAAGACCAAGTTGCTTGTCCCAGGGGGACATGAAGAGAAGGATCTTTCCTTGCCTCTTACAGTTTTCAAAGACTGCTAGGATGGGGCAAGGATGATTCCAGCAGCAAAATAGTCATCCATCAGATTCTCAAGGAGGGCGGAACAGGGCACCTACCCTCAGGAGATGGAGACTTGCATTTTGAAGTGTCCCCATTTCTCTAAGTATCTGGCCAGTATACTTGACTGGTCACCAAGGCCTGAGGAGGAGGAAATTTTAGAGAAAAGGACACCCTATTTTTATCTGCATAAGAGGACCATCCTAGACATTTGTACAACTAGTTGATTTGCTTTTATTTCGTGTGGCCAACTGTCATTTTTTTATCATGATTCTTATAATTTTTATATTGGCTCCCACTTTTTAAAAGTGTTTTTCTTAAAGTCCTAGCTGCTGGAATCATACTATTGCATGAGATTCTCAGCTTTCATTAAAAAAAAAGTTTCTTGCCTGAATGGAGGGAAAGAATAAAGCAAGTGCAACCTAACTGCAGAAAAGCCAGAAGACAAATAAAAATATCTATCTATCTATCTATCTATCTATCTATCTATCTATCTATCTATCTATTTTAAAAAAACCTTTATTTTTAAATTCTCATAGAATTATAGAACACTATGGTCATCGAGTCCAGTCCCCTGCCCTCATGGCAGGACCAAGCACCGTCTAGTTCACCCCTGATAGATGTCTATCTAACCTGCTCTGAAATATCTCCAGAGATGGAGATTCCACAACCTCCCTAGGCAATTTATTCCAAGGTTTAACCACCCCGATAGGTAGGAAGTTTTTCCTAATGTCCAACCTAAACCTCCCTTGCTGCAATTTAAGCCCATTGCTTCTTGTTCTATCATCAGAGGCCAAGGAGAATTTTTGAGGAGTTGGAATCAACTGGGATTTTTTACTCTTTGGAACTGGCAACATTGTTAATTGTTAAGAGACCCTACACAACCAACCACAGGAGCATGTAGACATGACTTTACTAATTAATACACTGCAGTCACTGAAGCCTTTGGAAAGGGCTCAATGCCTCCACCCCCAGCCTTGGGGATTGCCCCATTATTAACATGCTGAGGTTCATATGAGCCTCTCTTTCATGCCCTGCTCCTCTTCCCACAATGCCTCACTCTTCGTGGGCCGATAAAGTGTCTTCCAGACTTCAGGACAACCCTAGTCATCAGAATCTACCCCACCTCCACTGCTGCATTGGTTGGCCTGCTGCTGACACAGGCAATTTCTACAGAAGTGGTTTTCAGTGGCTCTTCCTTACAGGAGCAGTAAGGAAGATAAGAAATCTCTTGAGGAAGAGACTGTTTTCCAGAGTTGTGTAACCCTATCCATGACATATAGTAAGCTCCCCAAATAATTAAACAGAAGTTTCCTAATGCTTGTGATTTCATCTATGTCAGCATCTAGGCAATACTGCCTCTTCACATACATGTTGGGTCTTTGTAGCAGGTGCTGTTAGATTTTAACTGGAACCGATTGAATTGTTTTGCTGTGAAGAGGGCCTTTCTCCTGCTTTCAAACTGACTCTGATTTCTGAGGATGCTTTATGGAAAATCATAGAAGACAGGAGAGATTCCAGAGGACTGGAAAAGGGCAAATACAGTGCCCATCTATAAAAAGGGAAATAAGAACAACCCAGGAAACTACAGACCAGTCAGTTTAACTTTTGTGCCAGGAAAGATAATGGAGCAAGTAATTAAGGAATTCATCTGCAACCACTTGGAAGATAATAAGGTGATAGGGAACAGCCAGCATGGATTTGTAAAGAACAAATCATGTCAAACCAATCTGATAGCTTTCTTTGATAGGATAATGAGTCTTGTGGATAGGGGAGAGGCAGTGGATGTGGTATACCTAGACTTTAGTAAGGCATTTGATATGGTCTCGCATGATATTTGTATCAATAAACTAGGCAAATACAACTTAGATGGGGCTACTATAGGGTGGGTGCATAACTGGCTGGATAACCGTTCTCAGAGAGTATTATTAACAGTTCACAATCCTGCTGGAAAGGCATAACAAGTGGGGTTCCGCAGGGGTCTGTTTTGGGGCTGGTTCTGTTCAATATCTTCATCAACGATTTAGATATCGGCATAGAGAGTACGCTAATTAAGTTTGCAGATGATACCAAGCTGGGAGGGGTTGCAACTGCTTTGGAGGGTAGGGTCATAATTCAAAATGATCCGGACAAATTGGATAAATGGTCTGAGGTAAACAGGATGCAGTTTAATAAGGGCAAATGCAAAGTGCTCCACTTAGGAAGGAACAATCAGTTTCACACATACAGAATGGGAAGTGACTGTCTAGGAAGGAGTATTGCAGAAAGGGATCTAGGGGTTATAGTGGACCACAAGTTGAATATGAGTCAACAGTGTGACACTGTTGCAAAAAAAGCAAACATGATTCTAGGATGCATTAACAGGTGTGTTGTGAGCAAGACACGAGAAGTCATTCTTCCACTCTACTCTGCGCTGATTAGGCTGCCAGGGTGGTTAAACACTGGAATAAATTGCATAGGGAGGTTGTGGATTCTCCGTCTCTGGAGATATTTAAGAGTAGGTTAGATAAATGTCCATCAGAGATGGTCTAGACAGTACTGGGTCCTGCCAAGAGGGCAGGGGACTGGACTCGATGACCTCTCGCGGTCCCTTCCAGCCGTAGTATTCCAAGATTCTATGATTTTGCAATTCATACGTGTTTGTTTGTGTGAAGACATGTCCCATGAATGGGTTGACTCTGGTTCATTTTAAAAAGGAAAAACTTATATCAAAGACATTCTGAGCCTGAGACCAAGTCATTGTGGAAGCTCAGAAGATGGAGCAGGGTTTGTACAGCTCCCCAGCATAGCATGTTTCTTGTCCATGCCTAGAGCACCTGCAATATAAACAGCACAATATTTTAAGATGCATAGGTGATTGATTGTAAATATTAAGGACATTTCAAATAGGATTTCATGCCCAAATCAGAAAGGAAACACAACATGCAGGATCTTTTCAACTGTTTTAAGGATGCCTGTGGTCATATTTTGCCTCAAAAACCTCCTCATTCTCTTTTAGACAAAAAGCTCATGTAATTATTCTGGAGAGGTCGCTAGTTCTATGCACCGTATCTCACTTCCATCCTCACTTCCATCTCACTTCCATCACTTCCATGCACCGTATCTCACTTCCATCCTCACTTCCATACACTGTGATATACAGACTCTATCCAACCCAGCTTTTCACACAAGGGATACAGACAGGCCTGCAGCCCTTACTCACAAAATAATTCTTACTTGTGTTAGTAGCCGCATTCATTGCCTGGTGCTGACTTCACTAAGACTGTGGAATTGGCTAAAAAACTATTCATAAGAATAAAGGTTGTAGGGTGAGGCCTTCTCCTTTGCTAGACATTGTTGGCATTGTGGCAATTATCTCTGAAGTTAGAATCAAAAGGTTATAAAAATAGTTTAAAGAAAAAGATCATACAATGCTGCCACCTAATGGCAATCTTGATGTTGCCATAATTCAAACAAAATTTGTTAGTGTGTGCAGACTGTGCACTCAGATGAGAACACAGGTCCACATTTTGCTCCCCTTTCCCATATTGGAACTCCATAAATATTCAGCTCATCACTGGTGTAATGGAAAGTAGGATCTGGCTCTGCTTCGGGCTAGCCAGGTATTTAGGCATTTAAAGATGCAGAGAAACACAGAGTGGGATTTTCAAAAGCTCCTAAGCTGGGTAGGTGCTTAACACTGTGGCTTGCACATGGGACTTGAGATAGCAGATATTATTTTTGCTGTTCATCAAATACACGGCAATGAGATGCCTCATGCCCACTGAAATCAATTGGAGTTAGGTATCTAAGTTGCTTAGGTATTTTTGAAAATCCCAGTAGATGCCTATGTGCAATTTTCTAACTTTTAGCTTTGAAAATCTCGCCTGTACTATATGTAGCATTGACCTTGTCTCACATTAATTTATGCATTTCTTTTAACTGCACATTTCATTTGCAGTATGTTGCAGGTCAGCTTTACTTCTTATGCTTTTCCTCTTCTCTCACAGTCAACAGAAAAGTTGGTCCTGGACCAGAGGATATCAGGTGATAGCAGGTAGGAGATTGTGAATTTGTTCAGCTAAGGGCAGATTTGTGCTACATTGGTTTGAAGATGTTTGTATGGTCACTGCCTAGGCTGGTTCCACCCTGGAGATAAGCAGAAGTGTCATTTGCTAGCATTAAATGAACACAAAAATGCACTTAATATCTAGATAGTTACTAGATTTTTAATATAATAATTACATCTGATTTTCTGGTCTCCTAAACCAGGTGTGAGGAACCTAAGGCCTGGGGGGTGGATTCGGCCCTTGGCTCGCCTCAATCCAGGCCCTGAGGCTCAGGCTCCCCGCACTGAGGAGTCAGCGCCAGTGCTCCAGCCTCCTTGCCCCCTTGCCCCCCATCCCTGTGGCATCCCTCGCAGGGCTGGAGCGCCAGCGGTGGCTGCCCATTGTGGGGGGAGAAGCCCCAAGCCTCGTGGGCTGGGGTCAGCCAAGACAGAGCTGGAGCTGATCCATGGGCTCTGCCTGGCAGGGCGAGGAAGCCGCTCCTCTTCCCCCTGGCTTCCTGGAGGCTTTTCCTCACACAAAATCTACTAGCCCGGATCCCCCCAGGCTCTGGTGTGAGAGGGGAATGTGGGGGAGTGTCATTCTCCTCAGTTAGAGTCCATGTAAGTGCAGAGCCGGCTCGAGCCATTCCTGCACCCCAGGCAGCGGGCGTGCAACGCATACGTGGCCCCGCCCTCCGGCGCACTGCGTACCTTACAGCTGCCATCAGGCACCCCCCCATAGGTTGGCGCCCCTGGCAGCTGCCCGGCTAGCCCCCACCTTAATCCGGCTCTGTGTCAGTGAGGGTTTTTTTTCTGCTTCTCATTTTTGTGCAGCCCCCGACTGATTTTTCTGTGGGTCAGCAGCCCCCCCCCCAAAAAAAATGGTTCCCCACCCCAAACGATCCTTTTACTTCTTCAAATAGTTTCCGATACCAGGCAGGACTCTGCCTGGGGTTATGCTGTATTTAACCAGTCTGGTCACCATCAGGTCTCTGCATTTTTGCTTCCAGATGTCTCACTGACAGGATGCTGTACGACAGTGTCTCGCCCCCGATTGTGTGTGTTCTCCCATGTGCTTTGAGCTCACTTCCGAGAGTCGGTGTTCAGCCTGAGGGAGGCTTTCAAGGATTATATTCGGAGCATGTTTTCTGTTTTCAAGTCAGAGCAAAAAAAAAAAAAAAAAACCATGAATGGGCTGGTGACTTAATGACATGCCATCACTTCATCTTCAGGTAAAGCTGCCTGTCACTGAATAAATCCAGATCAGGTTCCCGGTCCCACAGGCCTTGAAAATAGTCCCAATAGCCACAGCGGGACTGTTTCTATAAGGGCTGATCCAATGGAAAGTGAGTTTTCCCATTGTCTTCAATGGGTTTATATCAGCTAAACATGGAGTGCTGGATTGGGCTTCATATCTTGGAAGGTCACACATTCGTAATCATAACTGAATTCCTCTCCAGGAACCAATACACTTAATTTCAATGTACATGCATTAATTGCATTCACCAGGTAAAGTTTAGTCAATCCATTAGGAAGAGGGATGGTCTTGGGGCAGACACACATGTCTGGGAGTCAGTCAGCAGATCTGGTTTCAGCTCCTATTTGCTCAGCTTTGCGTGAGTTGAAGTGATCTGGGATGAAAACCTCTGCATGGATTCAGGCGGAGCAGGGACAAGAATCTGGCTCTGTGGCAGCCCGAGTCGGCATTCTAACCCCATCAGGTCGCAGAATCCATGCCCTTGGGTTTTCATTCCAGTGCTGAGCAAAAGCAAAGTTAGAAACTTGTAACAAAACAGAACTGTTGTTCCCTGTCTAGCCCCAGAAGCTCTAGATAGAGATCAAATTGTTAAGCAATTGTTCGAAAGACTGGATAGTGTCATATGCCTTTTTATCATATGTATCGAGGTCACATTGTGACGGGATCCCTGGGGTGCAGCCTGGGACTGTGGGATCCTTCTGCCCCTTAACTCTCCAGTCTGGGCTGTCTCTCACAATGCTTTGCTAGGGACAAGCAGCAAACCCCTTCAGGAACTGTGATCACTCAGCACAATCACATGTGGAGCCCCACACCCAGCTAGATTGTATGCATGCTCCTAAAGCCACTCATGAGTCCCACAGAGAAAGGCACCAGCCAACCCCCCAGCTCCCAGCGCTGTACCTCAGCAATATACCATCTTGCAGTGCTGAAGATGAGCAGTGGTTCACCATTTATATATTAACTAGCCAATTAGCCCGTCATAAGACAGGATTTTCAGGTCTCTCCTCCATGTCGGTCTTCTCTCCTGAGCCTCCGGTCTCTCGCTCCGTCCCTCTCTCTCTCTCTCCTACTGCCTCCCCCTCTCTTTCTCTCAGCTCTCCTCCGCCTCCTGCCTCTTTCTCTTCTCCTCCCCGTCCTGCCTCTCACTCGGGGGACCGCGGAGCCCAAATGGCCGTTTGGGCTCCGCACTCCCCATGCTGCATGGAGGGCGCGGAGCCCAAACGATCGCTTGCGCTGCTTGCTCCCACGTGGCAGCCTGGCTGAGCAGCGCAGAAGTCGGCCGAGCGCCATGGCGGGAGGCGAAGGGGGGCGGGGCGGTGACATTCACGGCCAGGGGGCAGGGCCTGGAGCCGCTGTCCTGCCGCACGTCACCACCCCACCCCCCTTCACCTCCCGCCATGGCACTCAGCTGACTTCTGTGCCATTCAGCCGGGCCGCCGTGGGGGAGCAAGCGACGCAAGCGGCCGTTTGGGCCCCGCACTCCCCATGCAGCACGGGCCGCCCGAAGGGAACAGCCAGCATTTCAGCAACAGCGCCCCCCAGAGGGAACAGCCAGCATTTCAGGCAACAGTGCCCCCCAGAGGGAACAGCCAGCATTTAGGCGTTACAGACTCACAGACACTGGGCTACTATATATATGATTGGTTCACCACTTATATGCACCAGCCTTTATAAAACTCCCGAGCAAATTTACCAGGCATTTCAGGCAAACTCACTTCTAAAGATAAACAGTAAAACACATTTATTGAGTGCTCAAGATAGATTTTAAGTGACTCTTTAGTGTTAGGCAACAAGTCAGAGGGGGGACACCTGCTACTTTGACCTCTGCAAGTTGATCGTTTGAGGTTTCAGCTCTCAGTGAGGGAACCTCACAGCTAGTGCAAGCTGGGGTGTCTCTTCCCCAGAAACACTGTCCCAGAGTAGGTCTAAGGTAGCGTCTACGCTGCACCGTTATTTCAAGATAACGAACATTATTTCAAAATAACAGTGCGAGCATCTACATAGCTATTCCGTAATTTTGAAATAATGGACTGCTTATTCCAAAATCTGTAAACCTCATTCTACGAGGAATAATGCCTATTCTGAAATAGCTTATTTCGAAATAGCACATCTACACTGCAGGAAAGCCTCAAAATCAGGCCAAGGCAGGCTTCCCTAATGTAGACGAGCTATCTCGATTTAGAGCCCCAAGAGGCCCTGGGGAGGAATAACATAGAATGGGCCTGGTGAGAGGCTATTTTGAAATAGCAGAAGTGGAGTGTCTACACACGCCTTATTTCAAAATAGCTATTTCAGACTAACTCTTCTGGAATAGCTTATTTCAAAATAAGCATGCAGTGTAGATGAACCCTAAGCACTTAGATCTGATTATCAGTGATTTCAGCACTAATCTGATTCTAGACAAAACAAAGATTCTCTATGGTACCTAATCAGTTCTGTGCTTGTGATGCTTAGGCAGAGTACCAAGCAAAACACCTGTCCCAACACCCTTTCTCCACAGGGCTCTGGCATCAGAACCCCCAGTGCATTTCAATGGAAGGAGTCACACTCAGGACAGACAGGCTACAGCTGCACTATGAGTTTTCTCGGCAAAAAATATGCTAATGAGGGACTAATTTGCATGAGTCATGATCTCATTTGCATATTTTCTGCCAATCCGTTTTTGCCTTGGGGTTTTTGCGCAAAACCAAGCAGTGAGGATGTTTCCTTTTTGCGCAAAACCCCTTTCCCTGCCAGATTCTTATGCCCCCAAAAAGGAGGTTTACCGATCTGGTGGGAAAAGGGGTTTTTGTGGAAAAAGAAAACGTCCACACTTCTTGGTTTTGCACGAAAACCCCAGTGCAAAAACGGATCGGCAGAAAATATGCAAATGAGAATGCGACTGTTGCAAATGAGTCCCTCATTAGCATATTTTTTGCCGAGAGAACTTGTAGTGTAGAAGTAGCCACAGAGTATAGGTGTGCTGCCCTTTACTCACACAATAAGGAGAACCACATTTCATTGCCCCAGCATTGAATACTGAGGTCAAAATGTGTAACTAGTTGACAACGAGGGGCAGAAGTTGGGGAAATGTTTTTGGGTACACCTTCCATACTGGGTGAGGGGTGGGAAAATCCCTGGGCTTTATGGAAGCAAGTCATTGTAGCTCCCTTGCTAGTCAACAGCTGGTGATTTCTTTTTAGCTCCCACCCAGGTGTTGGTTACTACTATTGTCATTGTCTCTAGAAAGCTAGTATCTGGGCACCTCCCAAACCCACAACATATTTCAGTGACAGCCTTACAACATATCCTCATAACATCACATGCTTTATTTTTTTATAAGGGTATGGTCTGCGGAAAGTCCTTTGCTAACAATGGTTAAACGAGGTGAGTAATTTAATGGGAAATATCCAAGGAAGTTGTGCTGGTGGCTCATTAGCTGGCACTTTCTCTATATTAATATGAAAAAATCTTTCAGCAGATCATAACAGACGTAAAGACTTTCAACAGATCATAACCTTTCCTCTGATACCTCATATGGACTGCCTTATATGCGATATCACAATTATATATAAAGGAGGAATATAGAGATTACAGGGTGGTCCCCCAAGAGATAGCGTATCACACACACTGAGTATGCATGTGTCACACATATTTAGTGTGAGTCCACGTTCTGTAGTGTTTAGATCAGTGGTGGGCAAGCTGCAGCCCGAGGGTCACCTGTGGTCCATCAGGGTTCTATATGTGGCCTACGAGATGTTTTGTTTATCATTGCCCATTGCCCAGGTTGCCAGATTCCATTGGTTTCTGTCCATGCTGTTTTTTCCCTATCAGCATACTAAAGTGACATGCACATAAAGCAAGGAGCACATGATGTGAGGTGGGTGCTGATTGCTCACAACGCTGACTGTGAGAGCCAGGTGCTCCCTCTGCAATCAATCACAGCACTGCTCCGGTTCAATCCACACACCCTCCAAATTCTAGGTATGCATGCACAGTTAGAAAAACTGCCCTATCCCAGGAGACCATCTTGCGTCCGGTCTACTGGGAAGGAGGAGGCCGCTCATGTGCCCCATTCACTAGCCTAGGTTGCCCATCACTGCTTTAGATGAGGGATTTGTTCTGGAAGTGACTTGTACATTTTCATGTGCCTCAGTTTCACCCATCTGAAAAAAACCCACTTTACTTCATTGGGATGTTGGGAAAAGTAAAACTCCCATTTATAAAGTACTTAGGCTTGGGAGAGAGAACCCAAATATATGTTGTTTTTCATGTCATTTGGAATCTAGACTCATTTTTTGTCCTTGATGAAATGAAAACCCAAGCAATTTTCATTGGAGGTGAGCAAAATGTTTTCAATGTGGTTTCAAAATGAAATTTCAAAATGAAGCTGTTTGGAAGTGAAATGTCAAAATGCTTGATGTAGAAAACACAGAAACAACTTGTTTTGGCTTTTAAAAAAAATCTTGTGTTTTATTTGGCTGAAATTACTCACCAAATTTGATCCACATTTGTGAATAGTTTCTGTTGCCCCTAAATTACATTTTTAGGGACTTTATTATTCAAAGAAAAAATGTGACACAGCTCTAGAGAACTGCACTCTCTGGTAATATAACTTCCCTTTGCTTGCAGTGTAATTGCATGTGTTTTATTTGCCTGCGGGTTCTTTGGTGTTCTGCTCCCATCCTATGTCAAATGCTAGGCAATGGTTAAAAGAGGTGAGTAATTTAAAGGGAAATGTCCGAGGAAGTCGTGCTGGTGGTTCCATAGCTGGCACTTTTTCTTTTGAATCCACACTTAGCCAGTGACCATACTTAGGGCTAGGTAATGTGCCATATTTCACATAAGATGGAAAACTGAGATTTCGGCACTTAATATGGACTGTTGCATTGATCAAACTGTGCGCTGGGTAGCCAGGACTGGAATAGCAGGGCATGCTGCCTGTCAGGAATGAGGTGTATTGATAGTCATTTGTGGGGACTCAAGCCTTGGACACAGAGATGGGGCTGCCTTTCAGAACTGAGATGCACTGGCAGCAATATTCCCTTTAATCATTTCCATCCGTGTGCAGAATAATTTTTCATGTGCATCAAGCCATGTGTGACTGTGCACCACCAGTAGAAACAAAAAACGTATCTGTGGGCGCTCTGCTAATTAGCTAGGGAGTCATTCGAATCTCTCCTGAGTGGCCCCCTTCTAGGGAACACTGACTGGTGAGTTGTGTGTGAGGACACTCTCTCTCTGGTCAGGGCTATCCATCCCTCACTTTCACTAGAATGTAGTTCACTCTCTTTTTCTGGCAGAGTGATACAGCACAAGAGTGGGGACAAGAACAGGGTAGAGAGGGAGATGCTTCCAGGTGGGCTGAAGAGGGAGCAAACTTTTTTTTTTTCCCCTTCTCAGGAAATCCCCAGCTTGAAGCATTTCCCTCCATCTTCCGTGCTCGCCACTCCCTGGAGGACACTTTCCGTGTACACACCTTTTTCCGTTGCACCAGAGCCCTTTGCTCATTTCCAGCAACTCTCTGCAGGTTGGGGCCTGTGCTACACCCTGCCCATTCCGTTCTGTATCTAAGTACACAGTCCATTCACTCCTTTAACAACATGTGAAAACATAGTGAAAGGAGAGAAACTGTTCCAAGCAGCAGTCTCCCCACTGAGGAGAAGCATACGAAACATACATTTTATACATCATGTTTCTATTGAACAGATTAAATATTGTCAAGTTTCTAGTTACATTCAGGATTAACAGTATTTAATTGAACAGGCTGGCTTCATTGAAGATCTATGGGATTTTATAGGGTGAAAACAACAGAGTTCTATAGAAATTAGAGTTCATTTAATATTAAGTCAGTAGGGATGAAACCAGCAGGGTTTTACTGGAGTCACTAATGTCTGAATACTGGGTGCGGATGTGGTTGCCTCGTTTCCAAAAAGGTATTGTGGCATTGGAAAAAGTTCAGAAAAGGGCAACAAAAATGATTAGGAGCATGGAATGAGTGCCATATGAGGAGAGATAAATAAGACTGGGATTTTTCAGCTTGGAAAAGAGATGACTAAGGAAGGATATGATAGAGGTGTATAAAATCATGAATGGTGTAGAAAAAGTGAATAAAGAAGAGTTATTTTCTCCTTCCCATAACACAACTACTGGGGGTTCACCAAATGAAATTAATAGGCAGCAGGCTTCAAACAAACAAAAGGAAGTATTTCTTTACATAACACACAGTCAACCTGTGGAACTCCTTGCCAGAGGATGTTGTGAAGGGCAAGACTATAACAGGGTCCAAAAAAGAGCTGGAAGTTAGGTCCATCCATGGAAGTTAGGTCCATCCATGGGTATTAGCCAGGATGGGCAGGGATGGTGTTGCTAGCCTCTGTTTGTCAGAAGCTGGGAATTGACAACAGGGGATGGATCACTTGAACTCCTATATCATCATATATATAGTAGCCCAATGTCTGTGACTCTGTAACACTGAAACGCTGGCTGTTCCCTCTGGGCGGTGCTGTTGCCTCCCACCGTGGCGCTCAGCTGATTTCTAGGCCGCTAAGCCGGACCAAACAGCTGCTTGCTCCCACGTGGCGCCCCAGTTGAGCGGCGCAGAAGTCAGCCGAGCTCCACGGCGGGAGGCGAAGGGGGGCGGGGCGCTGACGTACACAGCCAGGGGGCAGGTCCTGGAGCCTCCATCATGTCCTTACTGTGCTGACATCTGGTCCAACCAGCCCGGGACAGGTCGCAACCTGGAGCGGGCCCGGGAGGGAGGCGCGGGCTGGAGGAGCACAAGCAGCTGCACAGCCAGCTGGAGAGAAGCGGCACTTTTAAAGGGAAAGTGCCACTTCTCTCTAGCCGCCTGCTCCATGGCTTCCCCCTGCTCAGTCCTCCAGTTGGGGGCTGGGCGCTGAGCCTGGCCGGAGGGAGGGTGGGGGAATGAGGGGGAGAGGGAGGCTGCAGGATCAGTGCTGGGGTGAAGGGAAACGGTGCAGGGGGGCAGCTGGAGCTCATAGGCAGCTGCGCGGGAGCAAGCGGCAAAAACAGCCGTTTGGGCTCCGTGCTCCCCATGCAGGAGGAGGAGGAGAAGAGAAAGAGAGAGTGAGAGGCAGTAGGAGGAGGGGAGAGAGAGAGAGACGGAGCGAGAGACCGGAGGCTCAGGAGAGAAGACCAAGAGAGAAAGGGAATAGGACGTGGAGGAGAGACCTGAAAATCCTGTTTTATGATGGGCTAATTGGCTAGTTCAGTAGAAAAGCTAACCATTCTTTAGGGTTGGGGAACACTACAGAAGGGATTTAACTTTTTGTTAAATTCTACAGGATTTTTCCATAAGGGATGGGACAAATTCATCTCTGGTATCATTCTTTTAACCTTCTGTTTGTTAAGCTAAATAGACTGAGCTCCCTGAATCTTCCACTGTCAACATGTTTTCAAATCCTTTATTTATTCTGATGGCTCTTTCCTGAACTCTCGCCAATTTTTCAACATCCTTCTTGGAGGTGGACAACTGAACTGGATGGAATATTACAGTAGCAGTTGCAGCAGTGCTAAAAAAAAAAAAAAGAGCTAATGTAACCTCCCTCCTCTTCCGACTTGATAGCTGCCTGTTTATATTACCAAGGGTTGCATTAGACCTTTGGCCACACCATAGAAGATTCTCCACCATCACTCCCAAAGTCTTTTTCAGAATCACTCCTACCCCCAATAGCATCTCCCATCTTATAAGTGTGGCCTATATTCTTTATTCCTGGATGTTCCTAGACATTATGATTGAAAGCTTAGGGGACAGCTAATGTAACTGTGATGTAAAAACAGTGTGACGCTGTTGGGAAAAAAAAGCAAACGTGATTCTGGGATGCATTAACCGGAGTGTTGTGAGAGAGGCATGAGAAGTCATTATTCCGCTCTACTCTGCGCTGATTAGGCCTCAGTTGTGTCCAGTTCTGGGCACCACATTTCGAGAAAGATGTGGAGAAATTGGAGAAGGTTGAGAGAAGAGCAACAAAAATAATTCAAGGTCTAGAGAACATGACCTGTGAAGGAAGACTGAAAGAACTGGGCTTGTTTAGTTTAGAAAAGAAAAGACTGAGAGGGGAGATGAGAGCAGTTTTCAAGTCCCTAAAAGAGTGTTATAAGGAGGAAGGAGAAAAATTGTTCTCCTTAACTTCTCATGATAGGACAAGAAGCAATGGGCTTAAATTGCAGCAAGGGAGGTTTAGGTCGGACATTAGGAAAAACTTCCTACTTGTCAGGGTGGTTAAACACTGGAATAAATTGGGGAAGTTGTGGAATCTCCCTCCCTGGAGATATTTAAGAGCAGGTTAGACAGACACCTGTCAGGGATTATCTAGACGGTGCTTGTTCCTGCCATGAGGATAGGGGACTGGACTTGATCTCTCGAGGTCCCTTCCAGTTCTAGTGTGCTAGGATTCTATTCTATGATTCTGTGACAGCTGCCCTGAGGCCATGAGGGAAGACACACAATTAGCGCTTGAACTATGTTCTCAAGGAAGAGAGTTTTACTCACCGTCCTACTCAGTATGGGCCAGACCCCATCAGTGAGCTGTGGGGCTGACAGCCTTGCCGGGGCCTGGATCTATGTTCCGAGAATGGCTAAGCCCTTAGGTGAAAGGGGCAGGGCCAGAGCCAGAGCAGCACCACTCAGAGTGTGCCATACTATGCCCTACCCGCCTCATTCCCCCGTCCCAGGAGTCCTCACAGCTGCTCAGAGCGCACAGGGCAGCACTCCATGGGCGATTTAAAGGGCCTGGGATTCTGTTGTAGCCATGTTGGTCTGTTGGTCCAAGGATTTTAAAGACCAGGAGGGTGAGCTAATATCTTTTCTTGGACCAACTTCTGTTTTCTTGCCAGTAAAAGATATTCGCCACCTTCCAATTCTTTGGAAGAAAACAACAGACAAATTAACAGCTGTTGAACAACTTTCTCTCTCTCTTAAATGTAATTAATATTCTTGCATGTTCTTGTAAGTATTTGTGTATCATCTATCTATCTATCTATCTATCTGTCTGTCTGTCTGTCTACACACACACACATCTCTTCTGTGTGTAAATACACACACAGACACGGAAATAAAAGCACAGTCTCCTTAATATTTTCTAATACAGTTACAGAGGGTACCATGAATGTAGAATGTTCACAAGATTATTTTTTAAAATCATTCCAGAGAATAAGGCTAGACATACCCTCTTCTCTTTATTTTACTTTGTCATAGTCTATCAGATGTATACATGATAAAGACAATGAATCTAGTGGGATGTTGGAATATGAATTTCCCTATCCTACTGTCCAGACACCTCTGCCCCTTGTTTGACATCTCCACCCAAACTTTCACTAGCCGATCAGACTCCAAAACCTTCCACTTGTTCCAGAAAAACTGAGAAACTTACATCCATGCTTTGTTGAAACTATTTCATCAGAACTATTTCCTAACTAGCTTTCTCTACAGACCATCCTGCCTACCTCCCCTACCACCTCATTGACAAGGTAACAATGTAAACTGGGCTATTTTTAAACCCCTGCCTTGATAAATTGCTTCTTCCCGCCTCTTTACCCTTTTTTGACCTTAGGCCAGGAGCTATGAGAATCACCCGTATTGTTAATGGCTTTCAGTGTCTGAGAATCTCAGCATCAGCTGGGCTCAAGAAAAGTGGTTTCACTGCGGAACGGCAGTAAATTAGACTGTGGAGCTATACTGATGCAACAGAGGCTTAGGGCTGATAGGCTAAAGGTCAGATTTTAGGAAGCTCTGAACACCCAACGTGCTGAAGGGTGAGCTCTTTCGAAAATCTGGCTGCAAGTGTCACAATGAAAGTAACTGGGTGCTAAGCACATTGGAAAACCTTGCCCTACTATGTAAATACCTATTCCTGAGTAATCTCCCCTAATCATAACGGCGTGGAAAGGAAAGGGTTTTCTGTAGGTGTCTGACTGGCTGAGTTTCTGGTGCAATGATTATTTCAGAGCTGCTGGGATGTCATTACGCAGTGTAATTAATGAGGTGTCCAGGTGAGGAGCGTCTTGGAGAGGCAATTTTTGTTCATCATTTTAAATCTGAATCAATGAATAGGGGGTCCAGGTGCTGGCGGCTTCCCTGCTGCTCATGGAGCCTCATTCATCCTTGACTAGGTTGCAGGTGCGGAATATGGGGAAATCATTCTGAACCTATAGAACACTGTTGGAATATAAGCAACTGCACAAGAATGTTAGGCTAGAGCAGGAGTGGGGAATCTTTTTTGGGCTGGGGGCCGCTGAGCCACAGAAAAATCAGTCAGGAGCTGCACAGAAATGGGAAGCAAAAACAAACACACACCTCACGGACATGGGCTTCTTCCTGCCTCCCTACCCTTTTTTGACCTTAGGCCAGGAGCAGAAAGACCGTCTGAGGGGCAGAAAGACTGTCCCCTGTATTCCCCTTGCACACCAGAGCCTAGAGGTCCCTGGGCTAGTAGATTTGGGCGGGGGGAACCTCCTGGCAGCTTTACAGCACAAGCCAGGGGAAGGGGGAGCAGTAGCCCCCAAAGCCACTTCCTCCCCCACCAGGCAGAGGATGTGGGTTGGATCCAGCTCTGGCTTGCTTGACTCTGGCCTGTGAGGCTTGGGGCTCTCCCCCAGCAATGGGGAGCCAGTGCTGTGCTCTAACTCCACAGGGCAAAATTGCAGGGGGGCATGGGGTTGGAGCACGAGAGTGGGCTCCCCAGTTCTGGGGCAGGTCACCCGTTCCCCACCCATCCTCTAAAGTTAGTTAGTGAGTCTCATACAGTTGCTGGGATCAAGACTAGAACTAGGTGAAATTTTCCTCGCCACCACTGTTTTTCTGTGAAAAATGCAGGTTTCGTGTCAGTGAAACGTTTTGTGGATTTGTGTTGGGTTTTGCTGAGCAAAATGAAAAAAAATCAAATGTTTACAAAATTTTTATTGGAAAAAACGTACTGTTTCAAATTAGAATTGCTTAAGAAATGTTTAAATGTTAAAAATTGCTCGTATTGAAATAAAAGACTTTGTTTTGAGTTAAACCAAATGTGTATTTTGACCCCAAACAATTTGTTTGTACATTTCGATTTGCTGGAAATGTTGGAAAGGTATTTTTTTGTTTCACCCAAAATATTTTTTTATTGACCAGGATTGACAGCAACCAAAAAAAAAAAAAAATCCATTTTTGTTGCAGCTCCACTTAAGTCTTTATGGACATTTTGGTATTATTTTGACTTTTATTGTGGTTCCTTTTCCTGTACTGCAAATGCAGTTATCAATTTTGTATCCATGTAGGTCTCTAATTTTATCATTTTTTTCTTAGCTTAGGGCCTTAGCCAACATTTTCTTCAATAGGACTAAAGTACATGCTTAAGTGCTTCTCTTAATAAGGATGGACATCAGCATGTTCTTAAACATTTGGCTGAATCAAGGTCTTGGTGTGCAGAAATTTTTAAAAATGAAAAAACTCTCACCTTGTTTCAGATAGATACAGATAATCCTCTGATACCCCCACCATTTACAAATCTGGCATAAACTAAATATGCTATGAAATTAACGAGCAGTTCTGTGGTACCTTAGAGACTAACCAATTTATTAGGTCATGAGTGGTTCGTGGTTAAAAGCCACTTCATCAGATGAGTTTTGCCCACAAAAGCTCTTGACCTCATAAATTGGTTAGTTCCTAAGGTGCTGCTTGTTGTTTTTTCAGTTACATCTACCTGTTTCCAGCATTTATTCCAGTCATGTGCTGGGCTGTGGAGGGCGTTAAGGCCACATCTATACTTAGCAGATGATCAACGCTCCAGAGGTCGATCATCTAGCATTTGATTTAGCAGGTTTAGTATATACCTGTAAATTGAACGCCGAGGGCAGCCCCTGCCGGTGTCTGCAAAGAGTAAGGGAAGCTGATGGAAGCGTTTGCTCCTGTCAGCCTCCTACTATGTGGATGCCACCGTGGCTTGGGTGAAGGTAAGCTGACTCTAGCTACACACTTTGTGTAGCTACAGTTGCGTACCATAAGCCTACCTGGCGGGTCTAGTATAGATCTGGGCTAAAAGTGATGTTGATAGGTCTGGCTTCTTTCTCTATTGTTCTGCCTCATGTTTCAGCACTTAGAAAAGAAACTAGCTTCCACAGTCAGCAATTCTGTGTGTCTTTAATAAAAACTTAGTAGCTAAACAGATGTTTTACTTTTTTTTGTTAAAAGGAATGGTGTGAAACTTTGGTAATTGCATTATTGCATAGGAAGTTGGTCCTGAACCTGCCTCCTATTCAATTTCAAAATCATTATAAATCTGCAAGTGCATGAAGTCATGACTACTCATGACTAGGGTATTTTGGGGGGTGCTTCTGTGAAACTGTTGAAATATGCAAATGAAGCCTTGACAGGAAGGTAGGAGAAGCCACCCCCACACTAGTGCACCTAACAGCTGAAAGAGTTGGCAGGAAATTTCTTTTCACCTGTATAAAAAGGACCAAGAGCCCACAGTTAGACTCACAAATCCATAAACACCAAGCAACTGTCACCAAGGAACTCAGGTAAGAAATGGAACTGAGTACTCTATGCTAACATAAAAATAATGATGCTATATTTTTTAATGAATTGTATATTAAACACCAGTGTGGTCTAGTAGGTAGAGTATGGGATAAAAATTCAAGAAAGCTGGGGTTTATATATCCTGCCACTGTTGACATGATATTTGTGATTATGGGAAAGTCTCTTCCATTTGTCTATGCCTCCATTTTCCCTTCTGTAGAATGGCGATGTTACAGATGTATGTTTGTAAAGTATTTTGAGATATCTGGATGAAAAGACCTATATAATACAAGATTTCTTAGGGTATATTTTAAATAGGTTTAACATTGAACATGGATTGTCTACAGCTTGAGGAATTAAATTTTTTCACTTCAGTTTATGAACACTTTCCATAGCAACAAAACCAACTTTAAACTATGCTTGAAAAACAGGCAGAAATCCCTCTTCTTGAACATGAAATCAAATATTGTGACTGATCATATTTTTGCCCCCAGCACAATCTGGATTCTATACTTGACCATTTATACACTGCGAAGAATTAAAATGACATCTAAATATTATTTTCCCATATGAGATCACATACAAAGAGCCTAGAAAGATCATGTTAAATAACCTTTAGAATAATTAGTAGGTCATTAATAATGACACTGATTATTTGGAGGGTTCGCTGTTCATGTGGACTATGCCTTAGATCCCATTATTACATTTGGTATGAAAGTAAAAATGATGATATTGTGGTCAAGTAAGAGGACTGGGAATCAGAACTTCAAGGGGCAACTTGAAGAGAGTCTGTAAGTACCTACATGGAGAACAAATATTTAATAACCTACTCCTCAGTCTAGTAGAGAAATGTCTAACACAATTCTGTACTTAGAAATGGAAGCTAGACAAATTCAGCTTGGAAATGAGGTGTACATTTTTACCAGTGAGAGTGATTAACCATTGGAACAATTTACCAAAGGTCACAGGTCAAAGGCCTCCATCACTGACAATTTTTAAATCAAGATGGGATGTTTTTCTAAAAGCACTCCTCTAGGAATTACTTTGGGGGCGTATATACTTTGTGCTATATAGGACAATAGACTGGCTGATACTTTCCAGCCTTGGAAACTATGAAACATCTGGTTCTCTCAGTTCTGCCACAGCCTATGTAGAAAGTCAGTAAACCTCAGTGCCTCGATTTCCACCAGGGCCGCCCAGAGGATTCAGGGGGCCTGGGGCAAAGCAATTTCGGGGGCCCTGAGTCTCAGACCTCAGACTTCAGACATTCTCGTGGGGGCCTGTGGCCTGGGGCAAATTGCCCCACTTGCCCCACTTCTGGGTGGCCTTGATTTCCCCACATATATAATTCTTACAGACTTTTCAGAGGTGCTTTAAGAGTACATTCATTTATGTTTGGAAAGTGCTTTGAGATTGTAGTATATAAAGTGCTTAGGAAGGGCTAAGTATGTTTACAGAGTAAACTCATCTAAATATTATTTTCCCATGTGAAATAACATACAAAGAGCCTAGAAAGGTCATGTTAAATAAGTTAGCATAATTAGCACATCATTAATAATGATACTGATTACTTGGAGGGTTTGCTATTTGTATGGACTATGCTTCAGGTTCCGTCATTGTATTATATTTGGTATGAAAGTAGAAAGGATGATCTTGTGGTCAGGTAAGAGGTTTATAGAAGTTTCAGAACCCGAATAAAATAGAATAGAAAAGAAAATGACCCATTACTCTTAAAATTGATCAAACTTACTTTTCTTGGTAGCATGGTCATTTTGTTCATATTTTCCATAAACAACACACCTGGCATTTAATAACATTTAAGAGTTTTAGTGGGTGAGCAAAATGAACGGTACAGTTGCTCCAGGGAAGTCATAGAAATCCCGTCACTCAACTTAAGACTGTGATTCAACAAAGCCCGTAACACACATATTATTCCATCCCTGTTCAGCAAAGTTCTTAAGCATATTATATATGACTATGCTGACTTCTACTACCCGAGGCTGTCCCACTGAGTCAATGTGCTGAAGAAACTGTCAAAAGAAACATGAGAAGACAATGAAAGAAATGAGAGATAAGGCAGGTGAGGCTACAGCAACACTGCATAGTCAAAAGCAACCAAGCCATTCATTTCTAATGACAACTGAAAATGGCCAAGTGGGATACTTTGGAAGATGTTCGAGATAAATGAACAAGTGGAGAACACATTGACTCTTACTCGTATAAGCAGCAAATTATGCTACCAGATGACTTGTATCAGAGGTGCCAATCATCTGTAACTCCAGCACCTCTGAAAATCAGGCTCAAAATGAGCATAAAATTATAACCCCCATTTCTTTTGCACAGGGCAGTTTTGGCTTGTCTGTTCTGTAGAACCATGATGACCGGAAATCGTCTCGCCTGCCTGGTTTTGCTTCCTTTTGTCTTTGGTGGTGTTCTGATGACGGAAAGCAGAAGGCTCCACTTTGGGGAGTGTGAACTGAGTGGTGTTTCTTTTCAGGAGCTAAGGGGCTACTTTGGTGCCATCAGAGAAGCCACTGTAAGTTTCAGCGGGAAATGCTTGTTGGCTTCCCATTTATTCACAGGCAATCACAAGTGCATATTGAGAAGTCTGAATTAAAGGGGGGGTGGGCATGCAAAACGTTGGAATAATATGACAGCTAGAAGCAAGTTCAGGGACAGAACAGCTGTTGACTCAGATGAACGGACCACCACCTTGGATTATTCCCTACAGGAAGTGAAAGGAATTTGGAACCAACATTCTGCTTCCTTCACTATTTATAGTTGTTATTCGGTTGGAACAAATATCCATAGATACCCAGACCAATAGCATTTGAAACCAATGTAAAAAAGAAACTGTAGCCCCGAGCAAAACCCTCAGGTGGTTGACTCTAAATTTAAGCCCAAAATAAAGGAAACTAATCTCTCCTTTTTGTGCCATCATTCAAATGATCTCTCTTCTTGTTGTGATTGCAGCAAACCCAAGACCGCATGACGGACATCGTACTGCTGAAAAGAGTCGCTCTGCAAGGAGTTCCGGTAAATGCTGTCATTTGTCAACAAATCCAATTGCTCAGAGTAGGGTGGTTCTCATGTAATTTCCTGCCCTCTCCCCTCCTGATTAGAATTCACCTTCACACACACACAAGCTTTTTTTCATTTCCTGTCTTCCTCTTGCCATGTTCAAGGTTCCATCGCTACTCACTTCCTTTTGCCACCACCCTCTCCTCCTTGTCCCACATCTTTCACTTTGCCTTCAAGACCAAAAATATTGGTGTTGTTTTTCATCCCAAACGTGTTTGTTTCACAGGTCGTGTGTCTAAAAGACACCTCCCACCTGCTTTCCCTCTTTCTCCAGAAAGTCCTGCCCCTGTGTCTGTGACTCCTCACAGCTGAGTGTGGTCTTTTCATTTCTGCAACTTTGTCTACACCTAAAGCCCCACCTTCCAAGATACTGTGTTATTTGCTGCCTAAAGAGCTCACCAGAAGAGCTGCCTCTACAGTTTAGAGTGATGAGTGTTTCTCATAATGGATTCTGAAAAGAACTTTACAAAGAACAGATTTTCTCCTTTTCACACTGCCTTTGGCTTTATTTCCCATTTTGCTCTCCAGCTTTGTGCAGAACTTCTACTGGTCTCCATGGAGAGTTTCTTGTGCCAGACATGCACTGGAGATCTGATATTGCTGTACAGACTGAACCTCTCTAGTCCAGCACTCTCACAACATCCATGGTCCGGCATGGTTTTAGTTAGCCAGATGTCCACTGATCATGGGTGTGGCTAAGTTTCCCACAGTCCGATAAAGTTTGTTCACAGCCCACCAGTCCTGGCTCTCAGTGTTCTGTGCTGTTATTTAGCTCTAATGTACCCCTAAATGTCTTCTAATTAAGTGGAAGTATTGGCAATGCTGCCAGACAATACTGACCTCCCGTTGTTCAGCAAATTCTCTGGTTCAGTGCCAGTCAGGTCCCAAGGGTGCCGCACTAGAGAGATTCAACCTGGAGTCACCACAGATCCAGAGGTGGGCTGAAAGAGAAGAAGGCTGCCCAGGTCACACTTCAATGATCTTATTGACCAAAGCTTGTTGGGAGCTTGCTCAATGAAAACCGAGGATGAATAAAATGGAAATAATATTGGAAAATAGACCTGGCCAAGCAGGGCTTCATGTGGGCAGGGGCACCACCATATGGAGTCAAACTATTGAGCATAGTTTTGAATTGCCTATAATCTCCCTATGCGCACAACAAGGGACTTTGCATGCGAATGAGTAAGAGACATAAGATAGTTTGACTGTTCAATAACCCTCATATCCTCTCCTCTTGCCTTTAGATTTCAGAGAGCTGCTGCTTACTCCGCCATCTGTTGAGGTTCTACGTTGAGAGTGTTTTCAGGCACTACGAAGCAACAAGCTCCCTTCTTCGCAGAAGAACCAGTAGGCTGTCTAACTCCTTCCTCAGCATTAAGGGGAAGCTGAGATACTGTGTAAGCATGGAGGCTAGCACAAATTTCTTTAATGTCATGAAATAGGGGCCAATAACCTCATGAGATGATGGAGACTTGGGTCCAATAGTTATTATAAGAACAGTGCATGAAATATATTTTAAAAATCAAACTTTGAATAAAATAAGCTAGCATGGCCTATGCTGTCCATCCGGATAACACCTACCTGCTGGGCGACTGAATGTCTCAGATATTAGAAATGAGACATAGGCCCAGGTCCTCAAAAGTTCTTAGGCACTTAATGCTTCAGTGATTTCAATAAGAGTTAGCTGTCTAACTCCCTTAAGAGAGGTTCCATGGGCTTGATAGCTTTTCAGAAATGAGTGGGTAGCTCCTAGTGGACATTAATGAGAAAAAGACCCCATGGCTGGTGCTGGTTCCCATTCTTTTGCATTCTAAGCAAAGTAGGAAAGGACTAAGAGGACCACAGAGATGGAGCAAGCTTTCTCTTTTGTAAGCTGGGGGGAGCAGTATAGGATAGCCGGCTGAACTCCAGAGCATTGACTTCAGTCTCCAGGATGGCCCTTAAGCCACTCCCCAAAACTGGGCACTAAGCAAATTTGTTGGCTTTGCCCAATAGTTCTAACAACATATTTGTGTTTTCCCTTTATGTAGCATGATCAGAGGAAGTGTTCCTGCGGGGAAGAGTCAACCAGTAGATTTCAACTCATCAGAGAGGAATATGAAAAGGTAACTTTTGGGTTTCTCTTAGTCATCAGTTGCACTATTGATTTCTATCTCTGTTTGGGAAGAGGAGAGGGAACAATCAGCACACCACCCCGTTGTTGTTATTAATTTGTATTATAGTAGTAGCTGGAGGCTGCAAACAAGAGAAGGCCCGATTGTACTTGGTGTTGCACAGGCAAACAGGGAGACACAGTCCTTGCCCCGAAGAGCTTAGGCCCAGATTTTGCAAGGTTTTCACATGTTGTTCTATTTGGTGTTGTAACATGTAACTTATTTAGGAGCCAAAATCTCATTTTCAAAAAGGATTTAGGCACTTTCAGGATTTAAATCCCATCAACTGTTACCAAATAATTTTTGAAAATGGAAATTAGGCTCCTACATCACTTAGGCTATGTCTACACTCGTGGCTTCTTGCGCGAGTAATATGCAAATGAGGCTCAGCGTGGAATATCGCCGAGCTTCATTTGCATACCTAATGAGCTACCATTTTTTTCAGAAGAGCTTTTAAAGAAGGAGCGTCTACACTGCCCCTTCATGCAAGAAGAAACCTCTCTTGCGAAATGCCGTTACACCTATTACTTTTCAGGAAGAACGGCATTTGCAAGAGGGTTTTTCTTGTGCAAGAAGGGGCAGTGTAGATGCTCCTTCTTGCGCAAGAGCCTCTTCTGAAAAAAATGGTGGCTCATTAGGTATGCAAATGAGGCTCGGCGATATTCCACGCTTAGCCTCATTTGCATATTACTTGCACAAGAAGCCGTGAGTGTAGACATAGCCTTAGGGTTTTGTGAAAAAAAAAATGCCCATTGTTTTTAAGATTCATAATTTGCAAATAGTTGGCACACATTGATGTGCAAGCCACCACAGGTTTCCTCCAGATTATACTTAGAAATTAATGGTGGTAACTGTATTGGCAAGTCTGGAATTTTTTACAGTGGGCTACCATTCCATTCGCCACTCTTCATTTTATCAGATCAAGAGAGCATCAGTTAAAAAGAAATTAAAATGAGCAGCTCCTTTAGTAAAGTCCTGCAAGATAACTTTGATTATATAAATAGACCTGGAATATGTAAAACCAAATCAATATGATCCACCTTTAATTGTATCTGCAGTTTTTTACGATGGTACTAATGCCTTGACTTGGTTTTATTTCTCTAGCTAGACAGAAATGCTGCAGCAAACAAAGCACTGAGTGAAATGGACATTCTTTTGGTCTGGATGGAAGGGATTAAGAACTAAGAACATGGAGAAAATCTAGAATGACGGCTTATTTTTTATTTCAATAACTTATTTATTTTATTTTAAAATTATATTTATAAATTGTATCCTTGTTGCTTTCTTTTGTACCGTGGAATAAAGTCTCAGATGGTTTAAACTGATGGAGCTCCACGGAAGCCCAGGGAGGGAGGTCAGTTTATACCAGCTGAGGATGGTCTATGTCGTTAATGGTTTGTTCCTGAAAGAGGCAGGAATTCCTGAAGACCCCTAACTTTAGAATCTCAAGGGATCTGGTGCTGTAGACTGAGAGCTACTTTGATATGACAGAGATGAACAGCTAAAGCAGGTTATCTGATCCTGGAATTGTTAGCATGCACTGCTTCTCAGCCCTAGGCCATGTGATTGGAAATGTCACATCAGGAATAAACTGATCTTTCCATTCCACATGCCCCCACAACATTCCATTGCTACTTTTCTGGGACTTACTACTAACGATGGACCTGAACCAAACGCTGGAGCCAAATCAATTCAGGAGCGTGTCTTTCCGCCAGACTGTTGCACCAATTGTAGTAAGAAGCCAGACTATTCAGCCATAGCTTCCATAGATATATTTTTTAATTGTTCTTTGCCTCTGTAGTGTGTGGTCCTAATCAGGGCTAGAAATGGAAGCACCTGACTATTGTGAGAAACACTCTTCCAAAAGCATTTTCAGCCCAGCTGGAAGGAGGTACCAGAAAATTCACAAGAGCCTCTTTTCTGTCTAGATGAAGGCCAGCCTCAAAATTCTGCAAAATAAACCTGTTAATTTGACTGAGACAGTTTCTCTGAGTGCCAGATTTGGCACTACACTTTCCAGCTGAAATGGCTGGATTCTCCTTTTACTTACACCCATGCAGGTTAGAAGCAAGCCTACCGTAGTAGATGGAAATGTGTAGCTATATCACTGGTATGAAATCCTGACTCTACTGAAATCAAACAGGAGGTTAGCCATTGGCTTTGAAAGGGGCTAGGATTTCACTTCTGGTGTCAGTGAGATGAGAATTGATCCCACGAGGTTTAGATAAAGTTAGAGAAGTATTCACCCAAAGTAGAACGTCTTGAGGGTCTCGCATCATGTTAGACACAGAGATAAGCGACAAGATGCAAAGTTCAGACACTAAATTGTTTACTGATTAAAAAATCTTAATACTAAAACTATATTTCCATCATGACCATCACCGTGGTAAAGCTCTTTGAAATCTCTGTTGCTACGCACGTTCAATATATTATTTATTTTTAAAAAGCTCTATTTAAATTATGTGTTTTATTTAAAATGTATTTATAGTAAAATGTATTTAAGGTGTATCTGTTTTGTATAACTAATATGGCATGATCATATTGTCTGTTGTTCAGTAAGTACATACTGTACAAGCTACTGGCAGTAAACCATGTCCTAGAGAGACCGACATCAGTTGTAACGACAGTATTTGTTCTTGCAATTTTTATATGCCTGTTTTTAAGATGTATGGTCAAAGTTCTTTGCTTTTTCTCAGTTAATAAAAGTGGTTCATTTCAAAACAGATGCAGGGAATTTCTTTTTTGAAGATGTTAAGGGAAGGACAGCACCTGATACGGGGAAAGGGTCTGATTTGTCCTCCTCTCGGCAGAACGCACAGGGCTCAGCCATGAAGAATATAAGGAGGATTCAACCGCAGGATGAGCTCTGTGGTTGTCTTTCGCTCCCAGACTAACACAATCCATTCCATCCCGTTGTACCTACATGGAGGCCATGCTAAGTCCTGGCCAGGAATCATGAAAGGGAGTGGTGGCTACAGAACAGGTTTCAGTTCCACTGTCAAGGTCACTGTGAAGTAATCTGTAATGACACTTTCCATGTAGATCAGCCCCGCCCCGCAACAGAAGTGGGCAAAGGAGGCAGTTATCTCGGGGGCCGATGATTCAAAAGGGCCCAGGGCTCCCAGCCACCAAAGCTATCATAGAATCATAGAGCTGGAAGAGACCTCAGGAGGTCATCAAGTCCAGCCCCCTGCCCAAGGCAGCACCAATCCCAATTCAATCAACCCAGCCAGGGCTTTGTCAAGCTGAGACTTAAAAACCTCTAGGGATGGAGCTTCCACCACCGCCCTAGGGTACCCATTCCAGTGCTTCACCACCCTCCTAGGGAAATAGTTTTTCCTAATATCCAACCTAGACCTCTCCCACTGCAACTTGAGACCATTGTTCCTTGTTCTGCCATCCGTCACTACTGAGAACAGCCTCCCTCCATCCTCTTTGGAACCTCCCTTCAGGAAGTTGAAGGCTGCTCTCAAATCCCCCCTCACTCTTCTCTTCTGCAGACTAAACAAACCCAAATCCCTCAGTCTCTCCTCATAGGTCATGCGCTCCAGCCCCTAATCATTTTGGTTGCCCCCCACTGGACCCTCTCCAATGCGTCCACATCCTTTCTATAGTGGGGGGCCCAGAACTGGACACAATACTCCAGATGTGGCCTCACAGGAGTGACAGTGGCTGGTGCCCCTAGGCCCTTTAAATTGCCACTGGAGTGCCAGGCAGTGCGTTCCAGGATGCTCTCAGGGCTGGTTGGAGAGTGGTGGGAGGAAGGGCCAGCCTGGTGCGCTCTGGGTGGCACTGAAGGCTGACTGCCCCAGCCCTGCCCCTCCCATCTGATGCCCCGCCCCTTCTGGGAACGCAGAGCCACTCCCCCTTGCTGAGGGCCCCAGCAAGCCTGTTGGCCCTGCCCCTCCTGGCCTGGATAGTGACAGTACAAGCTCCCTCCACCCCACCCCACTAGTAGGGGTAAACATGGAGGGACCTACTTTAGGGCTGCAAGAGTAGTTTGGAATCTGAATCTGATTTCACTTACACTGCTCTAAATTAACAGTGAAACAAGGGGGTCAATTTCTGTTGGTAAGAGGCACAAGCTACACAGAGTTCTTCAGACCCGGGGAAGGAAGCAGAGCGTTGGAACTAAATGCAAATTGGGGCAGATTGTTAAGCAGAAGGGACAGCATGTTGGAATTAAACGTAACCTCACTAAAGTCAATGGATTTACATCAGGGTTCAGTTGGGATCAGACCCATAGTACCAGTAAAAATAAACACGCGCTTAAAAATTTCTCCAAAACGTTTTTATTTGTTTTAACAAAAAAATGTGCATAAAGTGTTTGGAAATGCAAAACAATCTATCTCAGTTTTCCATACAGTTTCATAACTGATCAGAAATTTAACACCAACTATACATTGAATGAAATTTTTGCAAAACAGTTCCCCTTCTTCTTTTATTGGGCACTGGCTTGACGACTACATTCACCTAGTTCAAGTTGACAATAAAGATGAATTTTAACATGCGAGTCAAAATGCCAATGAGCTCAGGGTGAAATCTATTCCTGTGCAAAGAGCACATAACCTATGCAACACTTCAGTCTATTAACCTAATCTGAGGCTATAATGTAAGGCCAGGTCTACTCTGGAGGAGAAAATCGATGCAAGATACGGCACTCCAGCTACGTGAATTTCAAAGCTGGAGACAATGTACCATCCATCAATTTTCTGGGGCAGCCCCACAACGGGAGGTTGATGGGAGACACTCTCCTGTCACGTTAAGAACATAAGAACGGCCACACTGGGTCAGACCAAAGGTCCATCTAGACCAGTATCCTGTCTGCCGACAGTGACCAATGCCAGATGCCCCAGAGGGAGTGAATACAGCAAGTAATCCCCAAGTTCATCATAAGAGACAGTTAAGGGGTCACAACTGAAAGAAAACCTGCTCAGAAACTAGCAGCTGGGTCTGGTCAGCAGGTGTATGTATGGGAGTGGGAATAACACACAAATAGTGTGGCAGGCCCTGTGAGAGAGGCATGCAGGGGGAAAAGCTGAAAGCACAGTGGCTAACCTGGAAAGAAACCTGGGGAGAGATTTATGTGCTAGGGTGCGGGTGAAAAGAAGTGATTAAGTGCTGTGAACCAAAGAAACTGGTTCCTGCTATTTGATTCCCTCTGCCTTCACAGACACAGGGCCCGCTCAGTACTCAATTTAGTGGGTCTTTCCTAGACCTATTAAATCAAACGCTGAAGACCTATCACCTGAGCGTTGATCCTCCGGTAAGTTGAGACATGACCTAAGTGGTGCTTAGGTCCTGCACTGGCCCTCTGCATAGGATAAAGCTTCATCCATAGTCAATAAATATTGAAAGGGAAAAGTGTGCCGCTGCTTATAATTGTTTACCTGTGCCTGCGTGTTTTGGGAACCATATGTACAGAAACACTAACCAAGATCTGCAGAACACACAAGCAAAACTCACATGTCAAAGACAACAGCCAGTCCATTGTACGTCGGTAAACGCAGCAGGAGCTCACTATGTGAAAAAGCGAATATACCTGCTTCTGCAGGGCATTGCGGTCCCAGAGCATGTCGGGGTCGGGTGCGGTGCCAGATGACCCATGCACAAATGTGCAGTCACAACAGCTCTTATAAGTTGATTCTGCAGTGATATGACTCCTGCGGTACATGAGAACCTAGGGAAAAATGCAGAGAAAGTAGGTGGTACAGGAGTGTCTTTTTATCAAACATGAAATCTAGCAACGGATCTGGCAATGCAGCGGAGTGAGGCAGGGTGGAATAGTATGACTACCTTCCCATCTCAGGTCTGACTAGAGGCAGTGGAATATATCCTCAGCCTTTTGCACTGCCGACTCCTATAAGCAAGGAAGGAGTATACTGGGGAAGTCACCTTTATACTGAAATGATTGTGCCCACAAAGGGATTGCATGGATGTGAGGGGAGCTATTGAGATTCAGTGGGGTGTGGGAGGGGGTGCTCCAGGTTGGAGAGGAGAATTATGGGGATTCCTACCTGCTCCCAGGTCTTGCTCCCTGGCCTGATCAAATGTCCAAGTACCTGCTCCAGCCCCTTTGGATGCCTCCTCCCTCTTCCCAGCCCAGTCCCAGTCCCCGTGGTAGCTGCTCCTGCCCCTGCAGATCCTATGCTCTGCTCTCCAGCTTATTCCTGGGCCCCACGGCAGCTGCTCTAGCCCCTCTGCTCTGTCCTCTGTGTCTGAGTTTATGCAGGAATAGATCGCTGCCAGATGCAGCTGCCCTGGAGAGGCGTTATAGAGGTAAAACTGTTTTGGTAACTCCACCCCTCTCACCAACTCAGTTATACCATAAACATAGGTGACTGGTGCCTGCAAGGAGAGGAGGTCGGGGAGAGCCACCCACAGAGGCAGGGAGGGGGGCAACTAGGACCACCCCATTTATCAATTCCAATTTTGGCAGGGGTATAGTGGGCGGTGCACCTCCCGGGTGCTCCCACGAGTCGCCGATGACCGTAAAACGTTTATGTGTCACACAGTGGCTGAGGCGCACAGGCTGAGATTGTCACTGACACATCGTCAAAGGCGTTGCCAGGCAACTCAGCCCCGTACGGGCCCGGTGTGACTTTGAAACCCTTCCTCACAGCGATCCCACAGATGTCCAGTGGCACCAGTGTGCCCCAGTGACCTAAGTGCTTCTGAAAATCCTGCCTTTAGGGTTGATGGCGCCGGAGGTTTATTCCCCAGCGGTTTTTTTCATAGCAGCTTAAGAGAGCTAGGGCAACTTTGTTGGGGGGAGGGAGGGGACACTTGCTAACTGAAGCAGCTCTAACACTTCCTAGTGTGCCACGGCTGTTGGAAACATGTAAGCAGCAGGACAGTCCGAATACAGGCGACCCACCGTGCTTACGACCTAATTGGTTCCTGGGGAACCGTTGTAAGTCGGGTAGTTGTAAGTCGAAACCTTATTGCCCACTGGGGCAGTGTTATGACTGGGGGGTTCCATTCCTGGCCCGCTTTGCCTTGTGGGAATTGTAGTCTCTTGGAGCCAGCGGCAGGAACGGCACCCAGAGCCGGCTGGGGGCTGTGCTGGGTGGCAGTAGGCAGCCCTGCGGCACGGCACAAACGGTGCCCTGAGCTGGTCGGGGGCTGTGCCGGGCAGTAGGCAGCCCCACAGCTCCCGGAGCAGGGTGGCTGTAAATGCGGGGGGAAGGGCAGGGTGGCTGTAAATGTGGGAGGGGGGAGGGCAGCGGAGGGGGGTCACAGGACGGTCGGTCGTAAGCTAACTTTTTTATCCAGTGCTTTTCAACAGAAGAGCTCAAAGCCCTTTACGAAAGAGGTCACTGTAATTATCCCTGTTTTACAGATGAGGTGACTGCTACAGAGAGAGGAGGACCTGACTTGCCCAAGATCACCCAGTAGACCTGTGACAGAGCTGGGAACAGAATACACTGCATCCCAGCCCAGGGCTTTAACTAATAGGAAGTATTGCCTCCCTGACATGATGATGTAACTATTCCAGGGTTTTGTAACTATGGAAAAAATCCACAGAATGTCTGAATAGACTAGCCCCCCCATCGTCTCCAAAAAAGGCAACACAAATTAGAACTCCTTGGGTGAATGCAACTGCATTTTTCCAGCTTAACTCTTTTCTGAAAAGGCTCCTGGCTTATCAATGCCTAAAGTGGCCCAGTGAACATCCAGTTATCTAGCACTTTCTTTCAGATATTGCCAGCAAAAATGCTGAGTCTTGTCCATGATGCAAGTTCTGTATGTTTCCCAAATGAAAGCATTTCCTGCTGTTGCTTCTCATAGCATCACTACCTGAACATGTATCCAGCCTGACAGGCAAAAGAATAAAGGAATAGGGTGTGTAACATAGACCCTGCCCTGCTGAGGAAGGAATATTATACCCCTTCCTGTAAATTAACTCTGGAAATACCCATGGTCATACTGTGATGATCACTATCTGTGAAAGTTAATGTATCTCTCCTGTACTCATAAGTCTGTTGTTAAGATACACAGGTTGGACCTCCCTGGTACAGCAGCCTCAGGACCTGACTGGTCCCAGATAAGGGATTTTTCGGATTCAGGGGAGGTCATTTCTGGCCCCCCTGCTGCCAGCCCTGCTGCTCCACCAGCTTCTCTGGGCAGCCCCGCTGCGTTGTGTGCCAGGCTTCCCGCCCACCACCCCTTTACCCTCATTCCCCACCCCCCATAGCCCAGCTGGGCCACATGCTGGCCTTCCTGGCTCCCCCAACCCCACAGCTCAGGTGAGCTGAACACCAACCCCTCCTCCCCTTCCCACCCCAGCCCAGCTGGGCTGCCTGCTGGGCTCCACCCTCTCCCCACATCACACCGAGCTCCCAGGATTCTCAGATGCTGGACCATCCAGACAATCATAGAATCATAGAATCCTAGGGCTGGAAGAGACCTCAGGAGGTCATCAAGTCCAGCCCCCTGCCCAAGGCAGGACCAGTCCCAACTACCCCAACAATCCCAGTTTATAGAGGGGCAAATTCTCTTGTTTGAGGTCATTATTTCATTACAGTTTTCTAGCATTGCTGTTCCATCGTTTACTACACACACAGCCACCTATTTAGAGCTATATGAAGAGGATGCCATTTAAAAGGAGAAACTGAGTCTGAGAATCAGGAAAATGGCCTAATTGTGAGCTCTCTTAGGCAATGGAGTAGACTAAGAAAAGACGACATTCTTATCATTGGGGATATTTAAACAAGACTATAAAAAATCCTTAAATAACGCGCCCTATGCTAGCCAGTAAGAATTCTGTGCCAAGACTAGATAATCAAGTTGTCTCTAATTTCCATGATACAAATCAGTCCCTCAGTATCCCCATTTACTTCCTTTGGAAAGTTCTTTGATCGATACAGAGGAGTAGACCTATATGTTATTAATTATTATTTATACCCATTCAGACAGTCAGTCTGAAAAATGGCAGTGTTATAAAGGTTGAACCAATCAGATAAAAATAAACTGTTGGTTAAGTCACACATCTTGCAAGTTATTTCCTAGTGTTGCGGTTTATTGCATAAACTGAACTCGCCCTGGGAAGCTCCATAGATCATGCCAAAATTCTTTCTTTCTCTCTTAAGGTGTAGACTATTGAACTTTTCTCTAGAAGGAGGGAATGGAACTAGCCATCCCAAAGAGAGGTAGCAGGCATAAGCATAAGGTGTCTTCCCATCTATTACTGCTGAGAGTTGAGCTTTCTGTTTGGCCTTAAGATATATGGGGCTCGTTGAGGAAGGCTGATAGAGGAAGGCACAGGTGGACTTACGAATGGATAGTCTGCAGCAATAAAGGAAAGAACCTGCCCTTGAATGCTTTTGTCTCTCTCTCTTTCTCCGTCTTTTGAATCCTCTCCACTGGCCTGAAATACACATTCACCCTAGAAGCTCAACAAGTGGGAATGTACGTGGGGGTTAGAGAGTAGAACCAAAGATCTGGAACAAAACCTTAACGCTTTCTCCCCAGCCCCTTCCTGCTTCGCATAATCATAGAATCATAGAACCATAGAGCTGGAAGAGACCTCAGAAGGTCATCAAGTCCAGTCCCCTGCTCTAGGCAGGACCAATCCCAACTAAATCAACCCGGCCAGGGCCTTGTCAAGGCGAGACTTAAACACCTCTAGGGATGGAGACTCCACTACTTCCCTAGGGAACCCATCCCAGTGCTTCACCACTCTCCTAGGGAAATAGTTTTTCCTAATATCCAACCTGGACCTCTCCCACCACAACTTGAGACCATTGCTCCTTGTTCTGCCATCTGTCACTACTGAGAACAGCCTCTCTCCATCCTCCATAAGAGCCAGGGTAACACAAAGTGGTTGTAAAAGTCTCAATACCCACAGAAATCTAATTGCCCCAGGAGAGGCACTGCAGAACACAGCCATAAGGTTGCTTCCATCAAAAGCCCTATTGTGGGGGACATGCTGGGGGTTGGTGGGGTATGTTGCAGTGGGAGATCTGGGGAAGCACTGCAACCTATAGGATAATTCTGGGAGGTTGCTGTAACCTAGACGGGCCGCTCCGCTCCAGCCATCGGAGCAGCCTGAGAAGATATTAAAGCTGCAGAAAGCTGCCTGAGCTTCACTTCCTTCTGGCCAGTGAATTCTAAGAGGCACTGCACCAAACCCTCTCCCTAGAGTCTGTTCTGAATGCTGCCATTGATCTCTGGCAAATCATTTAGCCTCTCCGTGCACCAGTTTCTCCAACTGTAAAACGGAGGCGACTACCAGCCCTTGAGCCTTATGTAACTGGTTTTCCTCAAGCCCTGGGATCTATGAATACAAAGTGTTATTGTTTATCTCCTTTATTAAGCAGACATGTCCTCAGACAGTCTCCTCAGGAGTTAATTGCCCACTGCAGGTGGATATAATCTTGACAGCAGTATTAAAAGCTGGGTTTAATATGGGTTGATTTAAGTTCCATGTACTAGGAAGTAAACCTCAAAAGGTCTTCAGACTCCATTTGGCTTAGTGTCCAAACCTTTGGGGTCTGAAAAACAGGGCTAGAAATCTCTCAACATTCACATGCTGTATTTCAACTCTTCCCTTTCTGCTTCCAGTTGGAATCAGAGCAGAGGGAAATGAAAATTAAAAGGAGTGGTGTGTGTAGGGGGGGATTAAAATTAACCCAACTTTTAAACTTATTGTTAATCTAGTATTGTTGGATCAAATTCACCTCTACTGTAACTTCCAGGCAGTTACATCAGTGATGGATTTGGCCCAAGCATGAAAAATGTAATATACACTTTGTCTAACAAGAGACAGGATATAGTCACTGGGGTGGGTTGTATGGTTTGCCCTACGAATAATTTGTTAAATTGACTTAATAGGCAATCTGGGGTCAGAGACAGTACAAGTGACTGTAACTTCATTAAAGTCAATGGAGTTTTGCTTGATTAAAGGACTCCATTCTCTGTGGATTAGCCACCTGATTCTCCATGCAAAGTCCCATAATGCACAGCAATTCCTGCAGTTCTGGCCTCCATTGAATAGCTGCTGCAGTCCAAACAGTCTGCAAGCTCCTTCACTCCAGCCTCCTTTATGTGTGGGAAGGATTGCCAGGTGTCTGACGTTTCTGCAGCTTCTGAGCGTTGCAGAGAAATTTCATTCTCACCTAGAGGAACAGTGTGGTTGATGCAATTCAAGAAACAGATGCGTGGTATCTTGGAAAAGGTTCAGACAAGGGGCGGCTTTGAGGAGAAGCCAAAACATCTGGATTTCATCAGGCCTCTGTTCCTGACAGCTCAGGTAATTGTGGATGACTATATCAGCCTAATTATACTGGAGGGAGAAATCTTACTGACGTGAGAGGTCAGGGAGAAAGAGAAAGGCCTTAAAATAGACTCCTCATCCATTTATACACTCCATACTGTGTCCATTCTTGTGGTGGGTAGGTCATGGCTCTGGGGTCTAAGCTCAGCTGGGGAACAACTAGGTTTCTTAGCACCCACACCCAAAGGCCTTGTGTGCTAAGCTCAGCTCAGGTATGAGACTAAGTACTGAAGTCCGGCTAACCAGAGCAATCCTGTGGTAAGCAGCAGCTTGCTATAATGGATCATTATAAAGGAGCTGGGAGTCCAACCTGCCTGGTGACAGGTTCTCCTTTCTTTCCCTTTGCACCACCCCCAGCCAGCTCCTTGTCAACATTAACACCCAGGGGTTTTAGTTTGGACCATCTGCACAAGGTTGCCTCCTCCAGCTTGCTGTTGCAATAGGGACATGACATAGGAATTTTTTCAGTATTCGATGGTCTTAGAGCTGGCCTTATGGGCAGGCGTGTGGTCAAGGGAACATCAGGGTTGAGAGACAAGGAGTGGGGCAGGCCCAGGGAACAAGGCTGCAGAATGGGGTCTGGGGTAATGTGTGTGTGTGAGGGGGGAAGGCAACAGAATCTGAGGGCAATGGATTGGAGGTTGGGGATGCAGCAAGGATAACGGGTGGGGGACAGTGTTCCTTGTAAACTGAGCACTGGGGCAGCTGCCCAGAAGAGATTCAACTGGCTGATTGGCAGAGTGCCTACAGCCGGCAGCTTGGGTTGCCAGATGGTTTAACCAAAAATACCGAACCCCTTCCCCCCCAAAAAAAACCACTGGGGAAAAATTCTGTTGGGGGGGGGAAAAAAAGGGGGCGGGAGACCAAAGTTGTTGGGGGGGTGGGAAAAAAGACCCAGAGAGTTAAGGAAAAAAATTAAAAAATAGTGTAAAAAAAAAAAACCAAAAACCCAGCGTGGCCCCTTTAAGAAATGCTTTTGAGGCTTTTTGGCCCTAACAGGCTGCCGGCAGCCATCCGCCATCTTGCCTCCCTGCGCCGGGCCGGACAGTTCCCCTGCGGAACCCAGTAAGCACCTGGGATTTTCGCCTCCTGGCTGGGAAAAAATCAGAAAATACCACACATTTCAGGTATTTTCTGAATTTTTTTTACTGGACAGAAGGCAAAAATACCAGACTGTCCGGGTCAGTATCGGACACCTGGCAACCCTACCAGCAGCATGTGTTTCCATTGGTGGTGCACCTCCGCACATAACAAAATTTATTCTACACATGGATACAAAAAATGAAGGCGTGTGTGTGTGTGTGTGTGTGTGTGTGTGTGTTGGGGGGAGGGGTGTCGGAGCACCAAAATATAGGTTTGACCGGGGGGTCATTTTTCCTAAAGCCTGCCTGGGAAGGTGTCTTGCTCACACGTGTAGCCTGTGCTCACAAGCCACAGCCTGTGCTGAACAAGTCTGCCCAGTTCCATGGCAGTGTGCCATGTGCAGCACATTACAAAGCCTGCACGGGCTTCTGGTATGTTTCCAGCTGCTGTCAGGAATCTGGGAAGATGGTTTGCATACCTAACAGTCTGCCTCCTTGTGCGTCATCCAGACAAGTGCTATGAGCGGGGTGTGCTTGTACTGCCAGCCCTCAGTGCTGAAATTCTCAGGGGTGGGGGCGTGGAATTTATTCTTTCTTTTGATTCGGCAGGGCATGACCTTTGCTGACCCTGCTGTTTACAGAGGGCTTTGCCTATGGAAGCGACTAATGTAAAAAGGAGCAGAAGCCAGTGTGGATCGGTGTGTGTTGCTAGCCAATAGTGTATATACGTTCATCCCCCAACTAATTTCAGACCAACTCCCAGGGCTACACTAACTTGTTGGTTAGTGATATACAGGAGATGGGTTTCATTTCCCAGGATTACCCCCTACCATTTGGATTTGAGTCTGTTGCAGAGGCTGATCCTACTGATTTGTGTTCTGTGCCGTTACACTCCATGGGTAAGCTGAGTACGGTATCTAGCCCTTTAGAGCTTCTCTGGGGATTCCTGCATCTGTACAAACACAACATTAGTATCACTAGACCTGCCGCTTTCCTTTTCCTTAGGGCTGCCCTGATGCTTGTTTGTCCATCTATGCAACTTTGCTTCAGCAATTTTTTTTTCTTCTTTTTCTTTTTTTTTTGTAAAACCAACTCCCTCAAAAAACAAACAAACCAAACCACCAGGGAAAGAAAGGAGACAGACATGTTTCACAAGGCCCATGCTAACCTGGGAGCACCTTGCGCTCTAGCCAAGCATTACTAGCACAACAGAGGCTGCATAAACCAAAGGGACTGGGCTTGTTAGGTGTGTGTATGGACATTTCCGTAACCATATCCTGCTAGCTCTCCACCCACACGCACCCCAGCCAGCAGGGCACATAACATGAGTAACATTAGACAGTGAGACCAATTCTGTTTTCTGCTGGACTGTGCGGGAGACACAACTTTTTGGGGGGCCAGTCCAGGACTGTGGAATGAACCCCTCCGCAAATTAAGAGCCTTCACAAGTCTTATTGCTTGTCACTCTGAGGGCAAAGTGTGTTCCTTTGACCGTGTCTTCTCTAACATGTTCCTAGCCATGTGTATATTTAAAAAAAAAAAACACATCTAAACCCCAACCAAAACAAGACATTGCCCTGCATATGCTTCTCCCTCTGGAGAGAGGACAGCACATGACAGATGTTGGTCACAATATTTAATGCACCACGGAGAGGCGCGCAGATATGCTAGCCCATTATAGGGTTGCCAGATGGTCTCCCAAAAAATACCGGACACAAAAAATCGAGCAAAAAAAAAAAAAAAAAAGGCTAAGCGGCGATCGCAACCCCGCCTCCCAGCTGGGACTCCCAGGCGGGGCCACTATCGGCGCTAGGAGCTTGTGATTGCACAGAATACCGGACACCTGGCAACCCTAGCCCATTATGAAAGCTTGAGTAGACATGAGTACAATAGTAGCACTGGGGGTGTTAACATAATACTGAGTTCAACATTATACTGGTGTAAATGAGAGAAGAATCTTGCTTTCTGTCATATATGAGCATCTGTGAAGAGAAAGACCGTAGGTGGAGAATAATTCATTAGAGATTGAATAGTTGTGGATGAACTTACTGTTCTTGTCAACTCCCTGGAGCCTGCGGGGACATACACTGTAGATATTTTCCACTGGAGCGTTTCCTTGGACCTGTTCAAGCGCACTCAACCTCAGGTTTATTCCGTAGGTTTCGCTGGGAGCTGCTTTTCCAGAACATCCGAACATGTAGATGGTAATGCCTATAAACCAATGGCTGTCAGCAGGTCTACAGGCTAAATATGTTTTGCATTCATGATTTGTGTTATTTCAGCTTGAAATAAATGAGTGCCTGGATTTGAGAAGTGCTGAGTGTCTGTCTCCCACCGGTGGAAATGTGCCAGTCCTAAATCGGACTCTACAGCAGTTATAAAAATGGCGCTTCAATAGCAAGGTACAGCCAAAGATTCTGTTCACCGGACTTTACAAAATAGATGACAAGTTGCTTCCACTGTCTTCCCTGAAATGCAGCCCCCTCTGGGATGGAAGGCGGGTGTATAACCACATAGCACAACAATTCAGGTGAGCCAATGAAGCAGGTTATGTATATGAAAAAGCCTGAATTGAAACTATAGGGCAATTTTATGCAGGCAGAATGTATTATAGTCAAACTGGAATTTGGCTGGGACCTGGCAGCTAACATCCAGTCATCAGATATGGATGGTCAGGACATACATTTTTGTTTCATCTGAAATGGTTTTATTTCCTATCTAGCTGTTTGAGTTGTGGTGTTTTTTTCCCTAGAAATAAAGCCATTTAACTGGTAATTTCCCCCTTGATGTGACAGGTACACATGTGATTGGGTGAGGGACAAGAACCAAAATAGAATAAAATATCTGTGCAAGCATCTGCAATTTTCATGAGGAGTTGTGCATTTGATCCAGGGTACAGTTTTAGGGTTACCAGATACTGTCACAAAAAATCCCGAACATGGCGAGGAAAAAAATTGGTTGAGCAAAAAACAAACAAACAAAACCCCCCCCCCAAAAAACAAAACCAGAGCCCAAACTTGTTAAGCACACACACATACACACAAAAGTTGCTGCACCTTTAAATTCCCCCACTCCCCACACCCCCACTAGATGCACAGAGGAAAATGTCCCTGCTGGCCTTCTGTCTGAGAGAAACAGAAAATACCGGACATTTTACATGTCTGGTATTTTCGGTTTTGTTTTTTTACTGGAGAGAAGATGCAATTACCGGAGTGTCCGGGCGAAAACCGGACACCTGGCAACCCTATACAATTTGCTTTTAAAAGCAGCTACCTGCAATTTTCATAGTTAGAACCCTGCAAATCCACTGATACCCGCTTTGTATCTGTGCATATTTGCATCTGCAATACGGATGCGGATATTCAGGGTCCATTTCTGCAGCTGCAGATACAAATTTTGTATCTGTTCAGGGACTGTGTTTATAGTGGCACATAAGGACATTCTTTTCAAGAGGCAAAGAACCATGTGACTTTATCCAAAGCAGAAATCCATCCTTTCCAAAGAGAAATTATAGTTCTCCAAGTGTGGAAAGTCTCTCGTCCTTTCTTTTTATCCCAGAGTGGCAGGTTAGCAGGTACAACGTATCATGGGTATGTGACCTTTCTCTTACCTTTCCTTCCTTGTAATTGTTTTCTAACTATGGTCATGGAAGCCACAAGCAGCATTATTATCAGGAGAATTGGTATCAGGATTTGAAAGATGTCTTTCCCATAACTGCTTCTCGGGAGGCTGGAAAATATTGAGTCACAGGGGGAAATGGTTTCACTGCCAGTTCTGACATGCTGACCCACTCCTCCCACAAACAGCTTGGTTGACCACGTGATATGTGTAAGCTTGAGAATAAATGAAGAGATCTAGGGGCAGTTAATGCTGGAAAATCGCTGATGGGGAAAAGGTGGCAGTACTCACAGCTTTCTAGGCCTGGGATGGGCATAGCCAGTTGTCCTGGAAAACCCCTTTGTCATACTTCCAGTTGTTGTATCAGCAAGAGTGTTGCCAATTACTTTGGCAGGCATGATTTTTCTGGTGTCAGGGAACTGGGTGCCAGGTGCTGTGTAAGAGGCATATTTTGCCCTTGCTGTCATCACTGGTTCTGTGACTCCTGGGGGGAAATATATTAAAATTTACTGTGGCTACATTTCCCATTCTTGAACACATGTATCTTTTCCAATTAAGCAAGTTCCCTAGTCAAAACCAGGGATGAGTGTGAGGGGCAAATGCTGATCTCACATATCTATAAATCTGGAGATACAGGTTGAATCCCTCTAGTTCAGCACCCTTGGGACCTGACCGGTCCCGAGCCAGAGAATTTGCCGAATCACGGGAGTTCTATAGTGTCTGGCAGCATGACCAACACTTCCACTGCTTGCTGAGATGTTAGAAGACATTTAGAGGTACATTAGAACTAAATAACAGCACAGAACACGGAGAGCCAGGACTGGGGGCTATAAACAGACTTTATGGGACTGTGGGAAACTTGGCCACACCCATAAGTGAACATCCAGCTAATTAAAATCATGCTGGATCACGGGTGTTGCTGGACCAGAGAGTGCCGGACTAAAGAGGTTCAACCTGTATTCCATTGGCTTCAGTGTGATTTTATGTGGATTTTACACCAATTTGAGAGAGACCATAATTTAGCGTTTTGTTTTGTTAAACTGTGAAGCTCTTGAGCAACACTCTGCTCTCATTTCCTCATAATGTGTTCAGTTGGGTTGCTACATGGGCGTAACTGAGGGTAGGATTTAGCTTTTGTTTGGCCTGAAGGATCAAAGATCCGAGCTGCAAGACTGGAGCCAGGCCCCATCTTTGAAGGTTATTACTGATTGGTCCATGATAAATGAACACTTACTACCGAAACATCTAGATTCTAGAACACAGCAGAGTTGATTCTGCTCTCACATAATAATAGGCAGAGGCTGGCTGGGAGAGGATATAGGGACACGCACAATGATATTGCCAAATATCTACTTGGGAGCCTCTAGGACAAGTACAGATTTAAACACCCCAGGAGGTTTTATGGGCACCAAACTGAAAACGCTCTAGACCAGTGTTTCTTAAACTGTGTTCCATGGCACGAAGCAGTCGGAGGTGTGCCACGAACAACAGAGTTCAAAATGTCCACATTTAAAGGGGTAGGCAAACTTTTTTTTTTTTTTTTTTTTGTCAATAACTTTTCCCCCGACCCTTTTTTTTTCTGGTCAATAACTTTTCCTTGGTGTTCCTCATAAAAGAAAAATATTGTTTGGTGTTCCTCAGTCTTAAAAAGTTTAAGAAACGCTGCTCTAGACAATGAAGTGGCTAAGGTTTTATGAACAGGGGCCATTGTCATAGACCAAAACAGGACAGGCAAATGGGCTGCATATAGGTGTTGTAGAAAAGAACACAAGGCATGATAATTGTTATTGTTATACCAGCGAATATATATGAAGAGACAAGAAGAGAGGATAGCAAAGTTTGGAGAACTTTGCCAGGAAGAGGAATGATTAAGGAAAACTAGAACAAAGATTCTTGGAGCAATTTCTAACAGTGTGAATGAGCAGCTGAGGAATACCTTAGGATTGCAATACTATCAGGACCAGTGGCCTTCGGATATCACTGCTTATTGGCACTGTGAGAATTTAAAGGGAAGTCATAGGAGAACTAGTGTATTTGAGCACCTAAAATTGAGGAATTCTGCAGAGTATAACTAAACTCCTGGCTATGCAGACCGTCGCAATCGGTTTGTAGTCAGGATTCACTGGGACTCCTGTGGATACATTTTAGACAGTAGCTTTCCCCTTTTAAGCTTAATGATCTTGTATATTGTTAAGGTGGTTGGTTAAAAAACACCCAATGCCATTGTTAAAACAGAGGTATAATTAATATACTTACCTCATTTACAAATGTACGTTTTTAGATCTGAGAACATGTTCCAAAAGAACTCAGTATTGTTATTCCCATTTTGCAGCTGGGGAAATGGAGGCACAAATGAAGTGACTTGGCCAAAGTCACCAAGCAAGCCAGTGGTAGAGCTGGGAGGATGGGGACAGATCCACAGTTGGCATAAATGATCATGCACGAGCTGAAGACTAAATGTTGCCAAATTAAGTGATTGGGTAACAAAATGGCAAATTAAATTTAATGTGGATAAATGTAAAGTAATGCACATTGAAAAAAAATAATCCCAACTATACATACAATATGATGGGGACTAATTTAGCTACAACTACTCGAGAGAGATCTTGGAGTCATTGTGGAGGGTTCTTTGAAAACATCCACTCAATGTGCAGCGGCAGTCAAAAAACCAAATAGAATGTTATGAATCATTAAAAAAGGGGATAGAAAATATTTTATCGCCTCTGTATAAAACCATGGTACACCCACATCTTGGATATTGTGTACATATGTGGTTGCCTCATCTCAAAAAAAGATATATTGGCATTGGAAAAGGTTCAGAGAAGGGCAACAAAAATGATTAGGGGTTTGGAACGGGTCCCATATGAAGAGAGATTAAAAAGACGTGGATTTTTCATCTTAGAAAAGAGGAGACTGGGGAGGGGAAGGGGGCAGATATGATAGAGGTCTATAAAATCATGACTGGTGTGGAAGAAGTGAATAAGGAAAAGTTATTTACTTATTCCCACAACATAAGAACTAGGGGTCACCAAATGAAATTAATAGGCAGCAGGTTTAAAACAAACAAAAGGAAGTTTTTTCTTCACTCAGCGCACAGTCAACCTGTGGAACTCCTTGCCAGAGGATGTGGTGATGGCTAGGACTTTAACAGGATTCAAAAAAGAGCTATATAGATTCATGGAGGTTAGGTCCATCAATGGCTATTAGCCAGGATGGGTAGGAATGGTGTCCCTAGCCTCTGTTTGTCTGGAGGTGAGTGACAGGAGAGAGATCACGGGAGGATTCCCTGTTGTGTTCCTTCCCTTCGGGGCATCTGGTATTGGCCACTGTCGGCAGACAGGATACTGGGCTAGGTGGATCATTGGCCTGACCCAGTATGGCTGTTCTTATGTTCTTATGACTGTGCCTTAAGTTTCCAGAGTCCCAATCTAATGCCCTATTCCAGGGGTGGGGAACCGAAAGCCTGGAGCCCAGAAGTGGCACCTGAGTTGCCAGGATCTGGCCCCCAAGGCTTAGAGCCTCCCTCAGAACTGGGGAGCCTGCGCTGGCACTCCAGCCCCACCGCTGCCTCCTTGCAGTCCCCAGCTCCCGACTGATTTTTCTATAGGTCAGCAGTTCCTGACCCAAAAAAGGTTCCCTACCCCTGCCCTGTTCATTAGGCCAGACTGCTAATGTACCAGAAACATGACTCCATTGATTTTTAATGCAGTTCCTCCATATTCCAGCCAAATAAAGACTCCCACTGAATATAAACATTACAACACAGCCAGCTCTAGTAGTGTCCTAGTTTGGGCAATATAAGCCAACAGGCCTAGGCAAAGAAATGGAGGAAACAAGCCTCTGCCCTAAAAAAGAAGGCAAAAATAATGAGAAGGATGTGTGTCCTCTAGCATTATCTGGCCTTCATGCTTGTGCACTGCACCTAAGGGAAGATAGAAAGCCCTATAAAGGAAAACCTCGGGGTCTGAATATATTTGCAGTAGCAACTGCCATGTGTGTATGACGTTAGTCAGAGAAAGTAACAAAAAACTACAGCAACTTGTTGAGTCCAAAAAGGCTTAATCTTGATGGGAACATTCAGAAATAAATGTCTCTGCATTTAAGATTTTCTTTTAGAGAGGAAAAACAATTGCACAGAGAAATCAGCTCTGGAGATTTTACTCCGCCGCCGACTTCCTGTGTGACCATGGGCCACTTACATGGACTACCCTGTGTCCCAGCTTCTTGTCTGTCAAGTAGGGGGGATGCTTCCCCCACCTCACAGAGAGGCTGTGAGGATAAAACCCATTCATACACGTGAGGCGATCTGATACTACAATGGTGGGGGGAAGCAGATAAATCCTTAGATGAGATTGATAATTCTACGTGAGTGAACCCAGTGCCAAAAAATGGTCTGAAATCTACCAAACAAGCACAGCACAGGCAGCTGTGGCATAAAATTCCTGGGTGCATCACCTCATCAGTGCGATCTTGAGGGACCTCCCTCACGCTAGAGGGCACCAGTTAACGTCAATTCCCTTTCCTGTGGGGCAATACAGAGGGATGCAGCAAATCTCACCTTCAGCATCAACACCTTTGATGCCAGACTCTGCTGGGACCACGACAGGTCTGCCACGTCTCGGGGGGTCAGCCAGCAACATGTATGGAGCACCCCCTGCATGGAACAGAAACCAGATGTGTTCCTAGAGCATAAGTCACAATCGGATTCTCATGGCTAAAGCTAGACTGTCAGAGATACGGCAGAGAGAGCATCGCCAGTGACTCTGCACAACCAGCGTGGTACCGTGCAGGGTAATCACAGAACCTCAGTGGCACTATATCAGCAGTGATGCTGTACAGAGTGACTCTGGATTAGCAGAGACACCGAACCATCAGAGTGAGACTGTAGCATCAGTGACACGGTCCTGATACTGTGCACAGCGACTATGTTCCATACAAAGTGATCCCCTACCATTAAAAACATTCAGCTCCACTTGCAGGGTCTTTCCACTGTCTCTGTCATTTTGATATCCTGTCCCACATGCATACAACCCAGTGTCCTCCTCTTCCAGCCTCCTGATTGTGACTTGAAATAGTCTTTCCTGGGGCCTCTCAGAGATGGATATTCTGTCTTTGTAAGTCTCATCGATGTACGGAGAGGTAGAGATCATGGTGACACAGGCATTCGTGACCTCCCTGCACCAGAATTTTCGCTCGGACATGTCCTTCGCAGGACACATTATGGTAATGGATTCTCCAACCTCACCAGTCATTTGAACGCGCCGTCTTGCTGCATTCGAAACTGATGACACAGAGAAAGAAATCACAGGGCCTTAGTTATGTTCATGCAAAAGGGCCCTGTCTTCTCTAAGCTAAAAGGTTGGTCCTTACCGTGTGATAACCAGGGCCGGCCCACAACATTTTGGCACACGAGGCGGGGAGCTCAAATGATACCCCATTGCTCCTTTGCTTGGGCCAAAACTTTGAAAGGTCTCAATTCTGCCTTCTTCCTGTTCTACTCCTCTCATGGTACTGCTTTGCTACCTACATATGCACCCGCAGCAGACACAATTTTCTACACTCTGGGTCCTAGTGGTGCCCCCGCAGTCTGGCACTTGAGGCGGCCGCCTCAGTTCGCCTCCTGGTAAGGCCAACCCTGGTGATAACCCACACGAGGTAAAATCTAAGTGAAGTCTAAGGCCTCATGACCTTTTACAAAATCATACAAGTGTGGGGCTAGAAGTGTGGGTCAGCTAGTCTGGGTCCCTGCACTAAGAACAGGACAACAAAATAACTAGGCCATTCCTTGTAGGTATTTGTCTAACCTGTTCTTAAAAACCTACAATGATGGAGATACCACAACCTCCCTAGGCAATTTATTCCAGCACTGAAGCACCCGGACAGTTAGGAAGTTTCTCCCAATGTGCAACCTTTGCTGCAATTTAAGCCCTTTGCTTCTTGCCCTCTCCTCAGAGGTTAAGGAAGACAATTTTTCACCATCCTCCTTGTAATAACCTTTTATGTGCTTGAAAAGTCTACTGTTCTGAAAGTGTAAATCAGTCTTAGAGTCAAGCTACATTACAGCTACACCCACGTTCAGTGCCTTTTGCACAGCTAGTGTAAATGGAGAAGAAGCTCATGTCCTTTTTCAACGGACTAAAAATCTGTCCCTGAGTTCTGACAGTGGAGAATGTGGGATTTTCTAAAGCACAAATCATGTGAGCTCCCTGAGCTAATTGCCCTAAGTCATTGAAGTATTTTTGGAATCTCACCCCATATTCCGAAAACCAGAGATTATTTGAAAATTCTTTTAGACCCTTACTACTGCCAGTCTTCTCACTAGTGCAGATACAGAGACCCTACACAAATAAAGCCTTCACTTGATTGATATCCTATGTCTGTGAATGGCTTGATTCCTGATCCTTCCACCCTCTTGGTACTGCAATGCCTGAGTTCCATTGGGACACTTTTATTTAAACTCTCCTTGTATTTAAACATGAAGGTTTCCAACTCTGGAATTCATTACTTCTCTAGCGTAAGAGTGCTCAGGTCTGTCAACCTTCAGTGTATAATGTAGTGTCCTTCCGTGAATTGTTTCCTGGGGGGGGGCAGGGCAGTGTGTGGATCTGAACGGGTGGGAATTGTTTTCAGATTTGGTAATGCCCTTTTCTGTTTGCTTTTTGGGAATAAAGACTGATTTTTCTGGAGCATGAAGTACCAACAGCTTCAAATGAAGTGCACAAAAACCAGGGGGGGGGGGGCGTGGGGAAATCAGGACCCATGTTTTTACTTCAGGCCATTCACATGCCCTGAGCTAGGCAAGAGAGGGAACCGTTTATAAATCTATTAACAACTCAATAACATAACACCTTTGTATATAGGCAGGGTTCCCCATCCATCTATTTGTGCTGTAATCCTTTGCTGTAGGTTTGTTTTCCTACCCTATCTCTGTAAAAATGACAGGATAAATTCCACATACTGCTAAAGCGAGGAAGCCCATGGCTTGCTAACCACAAAACAACAAGCTGAGGGACTGCTTATGACAGTATCCAAATTCTGGCAATCTCTGATGCAGTACGGAAATCTTGATCAAAATAGGAGTTTTGCTTGAGTAAAGATGGCTGGCTGGATTTGACCTTTTTAGTAAAATCCTGGCTCTTTTGAAGTCAAGAGCAAAACTCTCATTGACTTCAATGGCATCAGGATTTTATCCCTACATCTTGAACACACTAAATCCAATTTAAAACATGTGTTCATTTGAAAGCTTTTAGGTACCCAGTAGGCCGTTTTATTTAACAGTACATCAACATTGTGGGCCCAGTTCACTAACTTCGGTTTGTAAATCGTTCTGCTTTAGGAACAAGGCTCCCATGATGAACATCTCTAAAATGAAAATGTTCTTCTATTCTGCAAAATTAAAGCATCATCTGAAGAAGTGGGCTGTGCCCACAAAAGCTCATGATCCCATCCACATGTTTTGTTAGTCTATAAAGTGCTTCCAGACCATTTGTTGTTTTTTAAGTTTAAGCTATTTATTGTTCTTGGGAAGCTACAGCAACCTTATGTAGTCCAGTGTCAAACAATTCCTGACATGTCAGGTTGACTCAGATGTCAGAGCCTTAATACCGCTCCCACCCCCCCAAAAAAAAAAGAAATGTACAGTAAAACTCCAGTGGTCCGGCATCCAGTGGTCCGGCACTCCTGATAGTCCGGCACCACCTGGAACCCGGAAGTGCTCCAGGCAGCCGGACAATTGGAGCTGCTCTGCCCCGGGCTTCCCGGAGTCAGCCACTGGTCAGTTTCAGCAGCGGCTGACTTGGGGACACCTGGGGCAGAGCAGCTGGGGTGCTGCCGGGTTGGTCCCGCAGTGCCGCCCCTCCATCCCCCCCATCCCACCCCAGACCCCTCATAGCCCCCCCTTCCGATAGTCCGGCATATCTGATAATCCGGCACCCTCTGGGTCCTAAAGGTGCCGGATTATCGGAAATTTACTGTACAAAGTTTTAAAAATCGCACTGGAAGTTCATGGAGGGTAAAAAACCGTCTGCAATTTATGATAAAAGGAAACAGGCCCAGTAACCTGTTTAACTGAAGATGACCCAAGCTTAAAAACAAAGTTCAAAAGCATCTTCTTCTTACCTGCTATTTCCATTTGGACTCCCTGTCACTCTTATTAATCCATACAACTCTTACCTTGCAGCAAGAAAAGTAACATACTGATGAAATCCATCTTCTCCTTTTGTAAAACAAGATCTGGTGTCTCTACTGCAATAGTTGGGGCACCTTCACTGGTGGCTGCCTACTCCTCTGTGGCATGTGTTTCCAATAAGAGAAAGTTGCAAAGCACCAAAAAGTACTGGCTAGGCTTGAGATTCTATATCGGAACCTTTCTAGCTCTGCAAATGGTATGCAAACCAGAAAGGAAGTTTTACAGGAGGCTTCAAAACATATGGGACCAAATTCATCCCAGGAGTAACCCTATTGTGTGGTTGCACCTGGGCTGAATTATTTTCTGTGTTTAGATGTCTGTCTTATCTGAACCCCGCATCAAAGGACGCTCCTCCCCCATCACCCAACACTCTAGGCGCTTTAGACATTTAGTTAAAAATACAGGCGATGCAAACTAAAAACCAACCCGAAGCAGCAACACTTCCACTTCATCTACTGCACAACATCGGGTCATCAGTTATACGGCCAACATAGAAGAAACCCCTCCACTATTCTCAGGCTTGTCTACACAGAGGGAAAATCCAGCAGTACCTGCTGTGCATTTGTTAGCATTCACTAGCTACTCACTGTTAACTCCAGGCAGGTGCTCTGCCTGCTTGCTAACACTGCCCTTAGCTTAATCCCCTCCCAAAGTGAAGCTGAATCACACGAAGGCTGTTGCCTGTGTAGGCACAGCTGAGCTGGCTTTGATGTAGCTAGCTCCAGTTACGCTCTCAATTGCACGGGTCAGCATGGGCAGTAGAAGCCTACCCAGTTACGTCTACACTGCTGGTTTTGCTGGCAGTGAATATGCAAATGAAGCGTGGATTAGTATATTGCCGCACCTCATTTGCATAATTTATGCAAGCCGTTTTTGCGGGGAGAAAAAGTAGTGTGGACATTTTCTTTTTGAGCAAAAACCTCTTTTCCTGCCAGATCCCTATGCCCCCAAGAAAGAGGTTTACCGATATGGTGGGAAAAGGGGGTTTTGCACAATAAGAAAACGTCCACCCGACTTTTTTTCCTGCAAAAACCCTTTGCGCAAAAACAGCTTGCCTAAATTATGCAAATGAAGTGCAGTAATATGCTAATTTGCATACGAAGTGTGTACTGGAGTGAGTGGCCCAAACTGCCCCCTCTGCTACCAATTTTTGCAGTTGGCCAAGTATCTTTGGTAGGTATGTCTACACACGCTGTGGGGACACCTTTGCAATGTAGACATCTCCACGGAGTCAGGCCCATTGTGCTTAACATAACCAGTATGGCAGGAGCGTATTGTGACCTTATTTGAACTGCTAGAGATACAGACTTCAGGCTGACTCTGGGTTGTTACTACTTTCATGTTCTGCTCGAGTGGGATTGTGAGGAAGGAAGCAAGAGACAATCCAGTGAGGAAAAAATAATGAGCAAAGCTGGAGAAGTGTGCGGTAGGGTGAAAAAAAACAACAACAACAAAGGGAAGGAGCCTGGATACAGAGAGCAAATTCTCTCGCCCTGCTGGTCCTTTGGACTGAGGTGCATAGGGGTTGTGGAGAGCCAGGCTGCTCTCCTGCTGCCCTTCCTGGAACTCTTCACGGTTCCAGGTCTCCATGGCTATTGGCCCGGTACCTCTCAGCCGCATGGTATTAAAAGAAAGAAACACAGCATCACTGGCCACCGCTCAGTGTTGTCACTGAAGGAATTAACAGGGTGAGTGGCCCATGAGAGGCACACCCTTCCTTTTTTCAGTATGTATTTATACCCTTCCTTTTGTCAGTATGTATTTATATCCTTTCTTTAGGGTGTGAGAACCCAGTTGGTGTTGTTTACAGGCAAAAATAGGCTGGTGGTTTTTTTAGTGTGTGGTACAATAATACAAGAAGCAGTCATGCATCTCCGAGCAGGTGGCTTGAAGCAGGGTCTGCCCCTTTTGATTGCTTCAGTGTTATCGCTAGCATCATCCCCTCCTCGTAGCGAAGCAAAGCTCTCCAGTTCCTCCTGCCCCAGCTCTGATGACAAACCACAATGGCCTTCTTTTTGGCGAGGTCAGGAAATAACACTGCCTGCGCTGCGGGTGTCGTCATGGAACCTGGTGGAGCTGAGAACTACTCAGAATGTTTTCTTGAATGTTAAAACTAGGGGTCTGATTTTCTACCTGTTTGCACCAGTGTCACACTGGGGCCATGCCGCTGCTGGTTTTACTGAGAGGAGAATCAGACCCCATGGACCTGAATCAAAGCCTAGGAAAATCATTGGAAAGACTCCCATTGACTCCTCTAGATTTTTGGAGCAGAGCCCATGTTGTAAACTTTTGGGTGGCTTTAAAACTCTTCACTTCTTTTTCTCCCACTCTGTGTCATGCCTCCTCTCCCTGAAACGGCTTCCCACTTTTCCAAGTGTGAAGCACCCACCGCCTTAAAACTCTCCGTGAAAGTTTCCATTGTTTTTCTTTGTACCTTCTCAGGCGTGAACTAGGCATGTAAAATCCTGTTTAATCAGTTAAACGTTGACATCAACTGGTTAACATTAATCAGTTAAATGACCCCTTGTTTGAAAACCACTGATTTAGACTCAGATTTTGAGTGTCACAGACTGGCTCCCGGATAATCCCCATCCTGCTTTCATTGTCATGAGCAAATCTCAGCACAGGAGAGAATCTTGGTCCTTAATGCGTTGCCGTACAATATAAACGTACCTGGTGTCTCAAGAGAGTTCTAGTTTTGAGTAACAAAAAGTAAGAAATAACTCCAAATCCCAAGTGTTTTTTTAACCCTTGCCTACCCCCATAGCATTCGCCCCATGCAGTATAGGAAAGTAAACAGAATAACTGATCTGCTAAAATACAATCATATTCTTTATTAGCTGCGAAGAAAAATTCAGGCTACTTGTCTGGCCTGTAGGTTGTGCCTTGAAGATTAAAAAGCTCATAGGAATCAAAAGAGAGTCACACTGTTCTAAAACATTTCCTGGTGTTGTAAAATCAAATGAGATTTGAATCTAAAGTGCATCCTTAAGTCATTGCCATCCCTGGGACTGGTGAACTCCAACCAGGGAGCCCAGTCTGCAGGAAAGTAAAGGCATTAGAGCTTTATTGACATTTTGCTTCAAAATGTGCTTGAAATGTCACCCTTTGCCCTAATTTTTTTTTAAAAAATCAAACTTCTGAGGGTTCAACTTCCCCAAGGCAACTTATATTTGACCCAGAAGATTCTTATTATATAACCACTCAGAACTTCATTAAAAAATCTTTTGAGGAACTGAAAGATCTCGATGCAGCAAAAGGTTTGACAGTAAGAAAAAGTGCGGCTTGCAGATCTGTTGTTCACTGATTCCAAACACCGTATTGTTTTCAGTCGTTATTGCTTTGTGCTTGTGCCATCTCCAGAAGCAATTGTCCTGGGACTGGTGAGGAATTTGCTAAGCATTTCCCTCGGCTACTTTGTTTGTCTGAAGCAGGAATGTGGTGTAAGCCATATCGGCCTCCTCCTTGGAACCCTGAGAAAAGGAATCACATTATTCAGACTTCCCCAGAAGAACCAAGGATGTGGCAGAAACGAACACATAAAAGTGCCACATGCAGCCAATGTCTAAAGAGACTGTCTTATCCAATACAAACAAGGTCCCCAGCATCTCATCAGAACCCTTTTGTTACACTCTTGCCTATTCAAGAGGTTCAGGCAAGAACCTCAGGATCAACTTCAGAGAAATGTCCAAAATGTTGGAAACTTGAAATTCTTTGCTATGTTCCCTTCACTGCATCCCGGTTTTAGTTGTGTTAAAATGGCCATTAGATTTGCCTGTTCTAAAGCAAGTGTCAAAGTTGCTGTTTTTGCACATTTTTCTCATGGCATAAAGATCTCTTGCACCTCTCTTGAGTGACGTTCAGCTAAGGACCTCAAAGAAATATACAAACCTTAGTTAAGTCAAAGCTATTAGAGAGCCATTCTTCATGGAGACTTTGGACCTTGCTCTCTATGCTCACCTTTTTGGTCAAATAGCCTTCTGGGAATGCTGCAAAAGTTTTGGGGGAGGTGTAAGGAGTAAGGTGATGCTTTGATTTACTGGTTGTGTTTCTGGTGCCATTAATTTGTGGGCACCTAAAACTGTTACAGATATTTTTTTAATAGCTGTCGCCAGCTAGAGGAACAGTAATTCAGCTGTACAGCACTCCTGTGGGAATGTGAGAATATCATGATATCACTTTACAGTTGGGCAAAGTGACTTGCCTGCGATCATACACACAGTCAGCGGTGGACTTGGCAATAAACCACAGGAATCCAGGTGTCTAATTCTCCCACTCAATCCACCCTACAGCACTCCGCATTAGAGAACTGCTTGACCAAACAGGGAAGAACCTGAAAGCAGCTGGATCTCTGTGGCAGGCTCACAGCTTCTATTCACCCCGTAAATCTAGCAGTTTGGGATTGATCCGTCTCTTCCCCTAGTCTCAAGCTTTCAGAACAATAACACCGGCTAATTTTCCCAGCTGCACTGAAATCATGAATCAAAGCTAAGGCCAGGTCTACAATGGTGGGGAAAATCGATGTGAATTGTGCAGCTGGAGTTGATGTACTTGCACTGATTTTTCTGTGGTTGCCCCACAGGGGGAGGTAGATGAGAAAAATTGAATGCTGAGGGTGCTCCCATCGACTTCCCTTACTCCTCGTGACAGCAAGATGTACTGGTGCTGATGGGGGCACCCTCAGCATCCGATTTAGCAGGTCTTTACTAGACCCGCTAAATCGAACTGCAGAGGATCGATCGCCAGAGCATCAATCCTCCGGCAAGAGGAGACGTGGCCTGAGTGACTGCTGTTGAGTTATCTGCTATAATGATGTAGGTGCTGTAAAGGGTTAGAAAGTCCAGTGTAGAGGCTCCAGATGAGATGCGTAACAGGCTGCTAATGGAGAAGGAGTTAATCCTGAATAGGGCAAAGGGAGAAAGAGGAGCTTTTTTTGCTGAAGCTCTAGAGAAAGAAAAACAGGCTGCGGCACCCTAAATTATGTATTCTAGCTGTTCTTACCCTTTTCACCACCTTTGGTTCTTCTGCACCCTCAGTATTGGCAGGAACGGTTACAAATTCTGAAATCATAGGAGATGTTAGAATACCGGGCCTGGACAATCATGCAGCATAGACCAAGCCCCACTTATTCAGTAGCTAGTTTGTCCTAAACTGCTACTGATGTCCAGCCTGATACTCTCTAGGCTGGATGTCAGCTTGCAGCAGTGGCACAATAAGGCTTTTGCAAATGCAACCACTACCCTTCCTTTCCTTTTGACCAACTATGCTGTGCCTGTGTTACGTGCTAAGCAGCGCTGCACATAGAGTCAGGGGAGGCCCTAGATTTCTAGGGAAGAACAAACATTTTTGACGTTTCTTTTCAGAAGTTTTATTGTCCCTTTTCAAAGATGATAATCACTAGCTGCTCTGTGGCCCATACACTCAGGGTATGTCTACAGTACAAAAAAGATCGAAGCTGCTGCTGTCGATCTTCCAGGGTTTGAATTAGCGGGTCTAGTGAAGACACGCTAATTTGAACTGAGAGGGGCAATTCAGTCAATGCCAGTAGTCCTGCTTCCATAAGGAGTAAGGGAAGTCGAAGGGAGAGTGTTCTCCCTTTGACTTCCTGCAGTGTGGACGGCACCAAAAGTCAAGTTAAGGTACTTCAACTTCAGCTACACAATTAACGTAGCTGAAGTTGCGTATCTTAATTTGACCTTACCCATAGTGTACACGTACCCTCAGTGTGGTGATCTAGGTGCTGGAACTTTTAGGCTTAGCATTGAAACAATAACCCCAACTATCAAAAAGAAATTATTTTAACCATTTCTTGTGAATTTAGTGCTTGTGAAAGATGCTGAAGTCAGAAATCTGGAGACCAAGTCTTGATTGCTCCTGTTTGTGCTTTTACACAGGAATGGTCATAGTGGGTGAAGCCATTGGTCCATCTAGCCCAGCACCCTATCTCTGGCTGGTGCCAGTTGCCCTTGAGAGAATGAGCAGAGCAGGGAAATTTCAAGTGATGCACCCTTCATTCAGTTCCAGCTATTGGCCGTTGGAGCTTTAAGAACACTGGGAGACTGAGATTGCATCCTCGCCCATCTTGGCAAATAGCTGTTGATGTACCTCTATCCTTCATGAACTTTTCTATATTTTTTTGAACCTAATTAAACTTCTGGCTTTCACAACACCCAATGTCAACAAGTTCAAGAGGATAACTCTGTTGGGTGAAGAAGTTCTTCTTTTGGTTTGTTTTAGATCTGCTCATAATTTCACTAGAACTTATTTCTAGTGTGTTATATGAAGGGGAAAATAACACATAATTATTCAACAAGAATGGTCCAAAGTATTCAAAGTGTAGGCCTCACAAGCATTTGTCCAGGGGCATTATGGTATTTTCTTTTTTACTATCTATTCCTTTCCTAATGGTTCCTAGCATTCTGTTAGCTTTTTGTTGACTGCCACTATACATTGAGCAGATGTTTTCCGAGACTATTCACGATGACTCCAATATCGTTCTTTAGTAGTAACAGTTAATTTATTTTGCTGTGTGTAAGTGAGATTATTTTTTCCAATGTGTACTACTTTGCATTTAACATTGTAAACCCTTCTGGGAGAATCTGTTTTGTATGTAGTACATCTTAGTCCACTGTAGAAACCATCCAGTTTGCAGTTGGTTGCTAGATACATTTTTAATATATATTTTGCTTTTCCACAAGAAAATGAGAAAAGATCCTAGCACCTATTCTGTAGCCACCACCTGAGTGCAGAATCCTCTTGACATGTCCTGTTCCTTAGGCGAGTCATTGCTTTACCCCAAGATATGCTACAAGTGGTAGAGTTTTAATATGGAACTTACCATCCACTCCCCCAATCTGCGTCTCCTGAGAATTATTTATGCCCGCATTGTCCTTCGCTCCCAGCTCTCGTGGATTGTCAAACTCGGACATGCTAATATTTGTTCTGTAGCTTCCAACCGAAACCAGCTCTGTTCAAGGGAGGAATGGAGCAGACATGTGCACACAACATTGTTTAATACAGTGGGCGCCTTTGTTTGATACTTTCAAGGAAAATACCTCACTATTGGCCATAAATTCTCCCTCCCCTGTTTCACATACACATTTATTGGCACCAGATGACCTGAAAAAGATGCTGATGCTAAGACTGTAGCAGTCAGGTATTTATCTGAGCCTCACTGGTATAGAAACCAGGCTAGTTGTGTAAGGAGAACAGTCCTCCTTCAAGCTTTCTGCTACAGCCTGATTTTGAGAGAGAGACATCTGGAGAGCTGAGCACAGGTTGGGGGGAGCAGACGTCTTTCCCGGCATTAGAACACCACTTCCTTTGCAGCCTCATTTACCATATCTGTAAAATGAGTGTGAAAATCCTCAACTTACCACTGCCTCATGGAGGGGTGGGTAAGTCAATTCACTAAATATAAAGTGCTGTGAAGCACAATGCTGTTATTGAAGCCAGGCCATAAATATTATACCTTCCCAGCCATTTTTTTTATACAGAGTGGCTTTGTTCTGGGGCTAAAGGGTGGGATGCTGTTCCCCACCATTTCTATATGAGTCCTCTGATGGGGTGGGGGGGATCACAGGACCCACTCAAACTGGTACCAAGAGCATTGTTCATGTCACACACCCGCTACCCCCAAATCTCCAGTATTCCCAAAGCTCTCTGGGAGGCTAATAAAGTAAGTTGTTAGGACTCACCTGTGCGCTTCAGGAGCTTGAATTTAACTACAACAAAGACTGTACCAAGGAGTAGACACACAACAGCAATGGGGATCAGGACTGAGAGAATCACCTTAGAGTTGTCATGGTCCTGAGAGCTGGAAAAGGAGCAACTATGTAGTACGCTTGTATGTTCATGTGACTTTATACTGATCTATACAAGACTGAATCACCTAGGAGATCTGGTATACAGTAGAAAATCTATACAGAAACGTGCACAACAACGTACACAGAAATGCTCAACATGGAATTCCCAAACCTGCACCGTCCTTTGTGGGAGATGAATCTGAGGAACTGTCCTGGATTGAAGTGTCATTAGAGGAGGTTTTGGAACAAATAGAAAAACTTAACGTTAACAAATCACCGGGACCGGATGGCATTCATCCAAGAGTTCTAAAAGAACTCAAATGGGAAATTGCAGAACTGTTAATTGTGGTTTGTAATCTATCCTTTAAATCGGCTTCCGTACCTACTGACTGGAAGATAGCTAATGTGACACCAATATTTAAAAAGGGCTCCAGAGGTGATCCTGGCAATTATAGATCGGTAAGTCTAACGTCAGTACCGAGCAAATTAGTCGAAATAATAGTAAAGAATAAAATTGTTAGGCACGTAGAAGAACATAATTTGGTGGGCAAAAGTCAACATGGTTTCTGTAAAGGGAAATCTGTCTTTCTAATCTATTAGAGTTCTTTGAAGGGGCTAACAAACATGCGGACAAGGGGGATCCAGTAGATATAGTATACTTAGATTTTCAGAAAGCCTTTGACAAAGTCCCTCACCAAAGGCTCTTGTGTAAATTACATTGTCATGGGATAAGAAGGAAGGTCCTTTCATGGATCGAGAACTGATTAAAAGACAAACAAAGGGTAGGAATAAATGGTAAACTTTCAGAATGGAGAGGGGTAACTAGTGGTGTCCCCCTAGGGTCAATCGTAGGACCAATCCTATTCAACTTATTCATAAATGATCTAGAGAAAAGGGCAAGCAGTGAGGTAGTAAAGTTTGCAGATGATACTAAACTGTTAAAGATAGTCAAGACAGAAGCAGACTGTGAAGAACTTCAAAAAGATCTCACCAAACTGAGTGATTGGGCAACAAAATGGCGAATGAAGTTTAATGTGGGTAAGTGTAAAGTAATGCACGTTGGAAAAAATAACCCCAACTGTACATATAGTATGATAGGGGCTAATTTGGCTACGACAAATCAGGAAAGAGATCTTGGAGTTATCGTGGATAGTTCTCTGAAAACGTCTACACAGTGTGCTGCGGTGGTCAAAAAGGCAAATAGAATGTTAGGAATTATTAAGAAAGGGATAGAAAATAAGACACAGAATATCTTACTGCCCCTGTATAAAACTATGGTATGCCCGCATCTTGAGTACTGTGTACAGATGTGGTCTCCTCACCTCAAAAAAGATATTTTGGCCTTGGAAAGGGTTCAGAAAAGGGCAACTAAAATGATTAGGGATTTGGAGCAAGTCCCATATGAAGAGAGGCTAAAGCGACTGGGACTTTTCAGTTTGGAAAAGAGGAGGCTGAGGGGGGATATGATAGAGGTATATAAAATCATGAGTGGTGTGGAGAGGATGAATAAAGAAAAGTTATTTATTAGTTCCCATAATATAAGGACTAGAGGATACCAAATGAAATTAATGGATAGTAGGTTTAAAACTAATAAGCGAAAGTTCTTCTTCACACAGCGTGTAGTCAACCTGTGGAACTCCTTGCCAGAGAGGCTGTGAAGGCTAGGACTATAACAGAGTTTAAAGAGAAGCTAGATAAATTCATGGAGGTTAGGTCCATAAAAGGCTATTAGCCAGGAGGTAGGAATGGTGTCCCTAGCCTCTGTTTGTCAGAGGCTGGAGATGGATGGCATGAAACAAATCGCTTGATCATTGTCTTCGGTCCACCCCCTCCGGGGCACTTGGCACTGGCCACTGTCAGCAGACAGGCTACTGGGCCTTTGGTCTGACCCAGTACGGCCATTCTTATGTTCTTATGGAAAAATCATAGATAGCCAAAGTTCAGAATTGAGTAGGATTGTTTTTAAGAATAAAATAATTGCATTCACATAATTCTATTCATTTAGAAAGGTCAGAGCTATTCATCAACAATTGATAAAGTATCTCAACATCCATGCAGATGGGGTAATTGAGACATTTAGGGCAAATAGGCTTCCCCCAATCCCAAACGGAAGGAGCATCCCAGCTAAGAATAGGATCCTAGATTTCTGGCCCCCAGTGTGCTGTTCTAGTGACTAGAACATGTTGCAATCTTTCTACCAACAGAAGCCTTTGATGAATCCGTATTTGCCAAATGGCATTAAGAGAAGTGATGGACGAAAGTCAAAAAGTTGAGGTGCAGAGTGGATTCTGAGTTAGAATGATTACTGTGACGAAGCTCCTAATTTCTCAAAATGGGTCCTGCACTTCTGGGTATAGAATCATAGAGCTGGAAGAGACCTCACAAGGCCATCAAGTCCAGCCCCCTACCCAACACAGGATCAATCCCAACTAAATCAACCCAGTCAGGGCTTGACGTAAAAACCTCTAGGGATGGAGATTCTACCACCTCCCTAGGGAACCCATTCCAGTACTTCAGCACCCTCCTAGGGAAATAGTTTTTCCTACTATCCAACCTAGACCTCCCCCACTGTAACTTGAGACCATTGCTCCTTGTTCTGCCATCCATCATTACTGAGAACAGCCTTTCTCCATCCTCTTTGGAACCTCCCTTCAGGAAGTTGAAGGCTGCTCTCAAATCCCCCCTCACTCTTCTCTTCTGCAGACTAAACAAACCCAAATCTCTCAGTCTCTCCTCATAGGTCATGCGCTCCAGCCCCCTAATCATTTTGGTCACCCTCTGCTGGACCCTCTCCAATGTATCCACATTCTTTCTATAATGGGGGGCCTGGAACTGGACACAATACTCCAGATGTGGCCTCACCAGAGCTGAATAAAGGGGAATAATCACTTCTCTAGATCTGCTGGCAATGCTCCTCCTAATGCAACCTAATATGCCATTAGCCTTCTTGGCTACAAGGGCATACTATTGACTCCTATCCAGCTTCTTATCCACTGTAATCCCCAGGTCCTTTTCTTCAGAACTGCTACTTAGCCAGTCGGTCCCCAGCCTGTAACAATGCTTAGGATTCTTCTGTCCCAAGTGCAGGACTCTAGACTTGCATTGGGGTAGCAGTAGGCTAAATATTATCTTTCCACTTCTGGGGAAAACAACAGCTCCTGATCTAATTGCTCACCTCGGTGGCTCTCTACAGCTCTCAGCCTAGTCTACACTGGCATGTTTTGTCACCAAAAATTGCCTTCTGGTGACAGAAAAGTGAGAATGTTTACACTGTAATGCAACTTTTGTCAGGAAAAACATCTGGTTTTGGTGACACAAAACCTCCACCCATGCCAGAGTCTTTTTGCTTTTCTCCTCCCTTTATTGTTGACAAAGAGCCAGTGTAGATCTGTTGTTTGTTTTGTCGGGAGAACTGGCTTCTGCCAGTATCTCACAATGCCTGCCCTGATGGCCGTGCTCAGTGTATTGTGATCTCTGCTGCCCTGTAGGCATGTGCCTCTCCCCTTTCAAAGCTCTGTTTATGGAACAAAGAAAGAGCAAATCATTGGAATGCTTCTGTTCTTCCCTGCTAGGAACACAGTGGCAGGCAGGCTGCTGCTGCAGGAGGAGGGCTGGAGAGACTCCTGTGCTGCTGTGACATTCCTTAGCACGAAGAGCTCACAGTGCGATGAGGGAATCCTAAGAAGTGCAGGGATCAGTTCTGCCTTCCCACAACACTGCATTGTGGGACACTCACTCACCTTGCTTTGCTCTATTTGTTAACAGGGTGCTAGTGAGGTGTCCGTGAAATGTTGACAATAGGACATAGAAAATCAGTTTGATCGATTTTTCACTTTTGGCGACTTTTGCATGTTGACAGCACTTTTGTCACCAAACCTTCCTAATGTAGACAAAGCCTAACTCCTTTACTTCAGGGGCAAGCCGTGGTCTGATTTATTCACTCTCGTTATTGGCAGAGCAGGGGGAGAAATCTTTTAGTCTCTAATGGTCTCTCCAGATGTGGAGACAACAGACTAGATTTTTTAACTCAGTTTCTCCCTGTGTAGCAGGGGTTTACCTCCCTCAAACTTCTGGGATCCGAAGTGGTTGTTCCCTAGCAGGGCCTTCACCTCTGTACCTTCAGGGTTCCTTGTGGTACCTGACAGCATCTCTACAGTTCCTGCTCTCCTGTAGTACATCCTCCTCTCACCTTGCTTGCCACCCCATCAAACTGACTACAGGGAAGGCTTTTAATCAGTTCCAGCTGGTCCTTGTTTGGCTCCAGGTGTTCAAATCAAACCTAACTGTCTCAACTGGTTCTAGCAGGTTCTTGATTGACTCCAGGTGTCTTAGTTAAGCTGGGGTCACCTTGTTTGATTTCCAGGGAAACAGGGACTTGTTAACCCAGGGCTAATATACCCGCTTTTTGTTACTTTCTTGTAGTCATCTAGCCTGACACAGTCACATTATCCAAAGCTGATCCACAACTTTGATATGGACAAAAATTTGCTGGGAAAACATGACCTCTGACCATATGTAGTATTCAATGGAATTGAACATAGATCAGAATACACAAGAACCATACAAATAAATTAAGTTGTAAAAAAGGACAGAGGTTGAATGAGGCAGGGGAACTCTTGCTTTTTTCCAAAACACTTTGGAACAAAGTTTTCAACAGACTGACCTTGGTAAAGAGCTGTCAGCTGGGCCTCCATCTCTGTTTTGGGGGCTAAGACTATTTCCAGAATCACTGCTTGGAATAACAGGGCCTTCATAGTCTGAATTGCGATGGATGGTACCTTCAGTTCCGAACAAGTTGTAGATGGGAATGGGTTATTTGGATCCAGCATCACAGCAGAGATACACAGAGAGAAAAACAAATATATTGTTAGCATCTGATTCATAGGTAAGTCAATTTTCAAAAGCACCAAAATCTCTTTTTCAAAATGTTCTAATTGATTTTCAGTGGGACTTTGGCTCCTAGTGTCTTTTTGAAAGGGGAGTCTCTTTGTCAAAATGACCTTGTCAGAAAATCTTGAGTGATCTTTTGAGCCATGTATTTAAAAAAAAACCCAGGCTACGTCTAGACTGGCATGATTTTCCTCAAATGCTTTTAACGGAAAATATAGTGGGCTGCTACCACTATATTTATTTGAGCCTCTGCAGGTACAAGTGATTGCTGCTCCCATTGTTCTGTGGATCGCCTTTCCCAATGGGAGTTGCTGGAAGCGGTGCAGCGTGAGACACCACTTCCTGCAGCTCCAATTGGCTGGGAATAGTGATCCGTGGCCAACGGGAGCTGCAGTCGCCCGTACTTCCAGAGGCACAGGTAAATATAGCAGTGGTGGCCTGCTGGGCACTAACCCTGCTGGACCACTGCTGTTGTATTGCCCACCCCGCTGTAGACTGTTAGCTTTTTGTGGCAGGCATGTCCTGTTCTGCCCTGCTAGGAACACAGCAGCAGGCTGCTGCTGCAGGGGGATGGCTAGAAAAACAACTATGCTGCTTTGATATTCCTCTGCTCAAGGTCACAGCGCCATTAAATATCCTCCTGCCCCTGCCAGACGTGGCAGGGGAATAATGTTCCCACCGGCTTTCTGTCTGAGAAAAACAGAAAATAACGGACATTTTACATATCCAGTATTTTCTGGGGTTTTTGTGTGTTTTTTTTTTTTTTTAACTGGACAGAGGTAACAAAAACTGGATTGTCTGGGCAAAAACCGGATACCTGCAACCCTAAGCACGGCAGGACCCAAGTTCTGGTCAAGCAGTCTCAGGGTGTGACTAGACTACATCCCTCTTTCAACAGAGGGATATAAATTAGACACTTCAAAATTGCAAATGAAGCTGGGATTTGAATTTCCCATGCTTCATTTGCATATTTGCGTCATGGCGCTCTTTCAAAAAAGCACTATTTTGACAGTGAAACCGCAGTCTAGACACGGTTCTTTTGAAAGTAGAAGCCTTTTTCGAAAGATCCTGTAAACCTCATTTTTTGAGGAGTACAGGATATTTCGAAAAAGGCTTTTCTTTTTGAAAGAACCACATCTAGACCGCGGTTTTACTTTCGAAATAGCATTTTTGGAAAAAAACTGCCATGTGCGAATATGCAAATGAAGCATGGGAAATTCGATTCTCGGCTTCATTTGCAATTTCGTAGTGTCTAATTTACATCCCTCTGTCAAAAGAGGGATGTAGTCTAGACGTACCCTCAGTGCTACTGTAATACAAATAATAATATCTAGGGGGCAGCAATGCAAAATATTGGGGCAGGCTCCATTCTTTTTACTTGCTAGTAACCGAGATTGGAAAATGGAAGAATGCTGTAACCCATGCGTGAATGAAAGTTAGTGATACATGTTGTGTATACAGTGAGAGCCTTAGCGAAACAGGAAGTGTTTTCTGTCCTAGACAAAGGGGCGGATGACGTTCTGAAAGGCCACCACTTAGTTGAGGTTCAGAGTAGTTTCTCTCAATGAAATGACACCATTTTGGGTGAGCATTGTGGCGGCAGAGAAAACCTGGCCTGTTTTTGCCCTGTGGTAAATTCTTAGGCTCACCTCCATTTACTCTCAGGAACACAGCCATGGTTTCCCCATAGCGACCCGAATGGCTCACTCCACACCAATACCACCCTTGGTCCGTCTGTAAGACTTGGTTAAAAGTTAAGTAGAGTGTCTTATTCTCCTTGTCACAGTTGACAGCCGGGCTGGTTTGGTTTTGCTCATAGGAGACGAGAGGTTTGCAGCCCCTATTATTCCACTTGCACCAATATTTCTGGTAAGAATAATATTTGCACGGGTAAGAGCATGACAAAGTGACCCGTGTACCAATGACAGCATTAACCTCTTTCAGTCCTGTTAAGCCTGGTTGTCCTGTTTAGAAGGGAAAAAAAAACCAATGAGGCTGTTGTTAATGATCTGAACAATTAAAATGCAGAAGTATCCCCGATATGAGCACGGTGTTAGTAATTATAAATTCCTATTATGTAACTACATGGCATAGAATGTATCTATGAGGGTAAACTTACCTTATATTGCTATCATACACCTATATGGTATATTTAAATGTTATGCAAACATATCTCCCTATGTACTTATAGTGCCTATGTGACATTTTAAATAAATCATGTGTCAGAAAAGCTTTAAAATGTTTGGTGGAAAATTAGTGAAAACTTTCAGCTCCCTCCTCCCCCAATTTCAAACATTGTCCAAAAAAGTTTCTGTGGAATTCTTGTACTTTTGAAAATCTTCCACCAGCTCTAATTTGTGCCTTGAAATATTACGTGTTGCCCATTGAGATGATGAAGCTATGAATTAGAAAATAGTTCTCCATAGGAAAACAAGGCTCTGCTCTATCCTGCTGCTTTGGGAGGAACAAAAATAAAGTACACACATCACTTGCACTGGAAGAGACACTAATCTCTACCCGCTCTTTCATACCATCAATAATCTTCAGCTCCTTTGTAGATTTCCTTTCTGCATCTCCATCTGTCATACACCAGTAATATCCTGCATCCTCTGCTACTAGCTGGTTCATTATTATAGTGAAGGTTCCATTTTTCGGGTTATCATGCATGACTATCCTTCCTTCGTATGAATCTATCATCATGATAAGGTTGGTTACTAATTGAGTGCACCCATTCTTTCTCCATTTGCACCAGTACTTAAGTGTGTAATTCCGTCGTGGATCATAGCGGCATTCGACAGATACTGAACCTCCGATGACTCCATTGATTGTGTGTCGTCCCTGGGGCACAGCTGTCTCTGGAGATACAAAAGGGGACATGTGCTGTTAGGCTCCTCTGGTGCATTTCATGCTAGGCTCATGTGCACGCAGCATGTGCCTTGTGTGGTTGTTTGGATGGATCTGTTCCTTGTAAAAACATTTTAAAGTAAATTGCAGGGATACAATGTAACAGACTGCTAGCCTGCTGTAGAATCTTTCCCCTGACTTCTGTGGTCCATATGTCTCAATCCTGAATAGGCGGGACCGCCCCCTCACCCAGAAGCCAGCAACTTAGCTTTCTTGGGAACAAGAGGAGCATTTCCAGCAGATCTAGGGAAGTGATTATTCCTCTTTATTTAAAAGCACTGGTCCAATTCTGGGCCTCGCATCACAGAAAGGATGTGGACACATTGGCGAGAGTCCAGTGGAGGGCAACAAAAATGATTAGTGAGCTGGAGCACATGACCTATGAGGAGAGGCTGAGGGATTTGGGCATATTTAGTCTACAGAAGAGGAGAGTGAGGGGGGATTTGATAACAGCCTTTAACTACCTGAAGGGGGGTTCCAAAGAAAATGGAGAGAGGCTGTTCTCAGTGGTGGCAGATGACAGAACAAGGAGCAAAGGTCTCAAGTTACAGTGGGAGAGGTTAGTTGGAATATTATGAAAAACTATTTTTCTAGGAGGGTGGGGAAGCACTGGGATGGGTTCCCTAGGAAGGGGGTGGAATCTCCATCCATAGAGATTTTTAAGTCTTGACAAAGCCTTGGCTGGGACGATTTAGTTGGGATTTTCCTGCTGTTAGTAGGGGGTTGGATTCAATGACCTCCTGAGGTCTCTGCCAACCCTAGGTCAGGAGAGCCAGCAAGGACACCAACTATAATGGGCATTTCCTTGTTTGAGGTTTAACATGATTGGTTCACGCAAAGTTTTGGTGTCCCCTTCACTTGGAATCTGTGGAGAAACCTAGACACAAAGGCATGACATAATTCCAAACAATGTCTCCTCCAAAGGTCTGAGAATCTAAACACAGAGTGGAACAATAATAGCCACAGGCGCCTCAAGAGGAACAGCAGCCATTAAGGGCAAGTCTACACAACAAGCTTTTACTCCACTTTGGCAAGAGGCATAAGCTGTGTCAGTGGGAGAGCAGCACCTGCGGACATACTGCTGGGGTGTACAGTGAGTGCATCACTCGGGAGAGAGGGGGAGATTTTCATACCCCGGAGCATTGTAAGTTAGATCGCCTTAAGCAGTAGTATACACCTGCCCTATATCTGTTAGCAAATCCACCTGAGCATAGAAATACCTTTGGCTTATTGCCTATAACATCTGCTTTTTGCCCTTGTACTTTGCAAACTAATCCAGAATGAAGCAACAATGCTAATTTGCAGCAGACTGATTATTCTATTTGAATATGCCGTCGTGTCCCTAAGAAAGTGGTGGTAACTCCATCCTGAGAGACGTTTAAAACTAGACTGGAGAATAGATTGTAGGGAGCTATTCTGAGATAGCTGAGGGGCCAAACTGTATGGGCTCCAACAGATCTTTCCCTTTTCTAAAATCTATACAGTTGAACCTCTCTAGTCCAGCACTCTCTGGTCTGGCAACATCCGTGGTCCGGCATGATTTGAGTTAGACAGATGTTCACTTGTGGGTGTGGCCAACTTTCCCATGGTACCATAAAGGTTGTTTACAGTCATCAATCCTAGCTCTCAGTGTTCTGTGCTGTTATTTAGCTCTAATTTACCCCTAAATGTCTTCTCAGAGCCCAGGAAGCAGTGGAAGTGTTGGCAATGCTGCTAGACAATATTGACCTCCTGTGGTTTGGCAAATTCTCTGGTTCGGCACCAGTCAGGACCCAAGGAGGCTGGACTAGAGAGATTCAACCTGTAGTTATTTCTCTTCCTATTGGATCAAAGTTTGTAAAAAATTGCTTAGGTAGGCAGCATGTCTAGTGGTCAGGAAAATGTCTGGGATTTTTTCATCTGTAGTCTGCATTTAAGATACGCTGTTAAATGGGACAAGCAATAGTTTCCTCATCCCAAGTCTGAAAAGAGAACTGGCCGTTTGCAAGTATCATCATCAGGGCTCGACAATTTAGGTAATCTACTCGCCACAGGTGAGTAGATTATAGCCCGGCACGGTGCCGCAGTGCAATCAGCGCATGCGCAGCGTGGTCTGTGAATGCGTAGCGTGCTGAATCACGCGGCTGGCGAGCGGGGCTCGCCGCGGCTTGGCGAGCCCTTATCATCATGAACAAAAGGCTGGTTCGCAGGCAGGATTACAGCCTGTCACTGTGGCCTGCTAATGGAATTACACCTTCAACTCCTGCGATAGCTTCTCTGATGAAAGCTCAAGTTTAAAACCCTGCTGACAACACACAGTGGAGATAGCAACATTGAGTCTTTGGGAAAGGGACTTTGTCTTCTTATTTATATATTGATAAATATATATATTGATCATTTATTTATATATATTCTTATTTATATATTGATATTTAAGAGCAGGTTAGACAGACTTCTATCAGGGATGGTCTGGACCAGTGTTTCTTAAACTGTGTTCTGCGGCACACCAGTGTGCCACAAGGCAGTCAGAGGTGTGCCGTGGAGAACAACAGAATTCAAAATGGCCACCCTTAAAGGGGCAGGCGACTTTTTTTCCCCCTCAATAACTTTCCCCCTGACCCTTCCCCCCCCCCCCTTTTTTTTGGCTCAACAAAAAATCCTTGGTGTTCCTCGTAAAAAAAAAAATATTGTTTGGTGTTCCTCGGTCTTAAAAAGTTTAAGAAACATTGATCTAGACGGTGTTTTGGCCTGCCGTGAGGGCAGGGGACTGGATTTGATGACCTCTCAAGGTCCCTTCCAGTTCTAGTATTCTATGATTCTGTGATTTGTCTGTGACAGACATATGACATTATTGGTAAATGAAAAAAACATAAAGGAATAATAAGTACAATGCTTATACTCTTATCTTTAACTAGAGAGAATCAGTAGGGTTTCAAGGGAAACTCAGATCCATAGGAAATTAAACATTAGACTGTTGGAATGTCTGAAATCCACACACGCTGCCCATTGCTCACCTTGGTAAACATGCACATCCAGTTCCTTGGATTCTCCTGTCTCCCCGTATTGTCCAACCCCGCACAAATATAAACCTGAATCTTCCTTCCTCAGCTGGGTCATGTAGATGGTGAATGACCCAGGAGCCTCCTGAGGACTTAGCAAAGCTCGCCCTTTGTAGGTTGGGTTAACGCTCCCGAAGGTGTCGATGACCGTAAAGCAGCCAGTTTTCCCCATTTTGCACAGATACTTCCTGGTACTAGCATACTGCGTGCCGAACACGCAGTTCATGGTTACAGAACCTCCCAGCTCAATGTAATAGAGTTCAGCTCCTTCGGGCACTTTTGGACCTGTGTAAATGATAGGCCAAGTCAGTATCCAGAACCCAGACTGTACTGCAGTTTACCACACTCTTCTATACCATGCTCTCTTCTACTGCAGCAATCAGACTTCTCTATACTACTCCAGACTGTACTATAGCCTACTCCAGTTTAGTATATCCTGCTCAACCATAGCTCTAGACACCATTACCATACTCTTCAACCCTACGTCATTGTATACTAAGCCACCCCACGTGCACTGCATTGTAGGATGTCTTTGATGCAACACATTACTGCACATAGCATCAAATGTTCCTGCCTTATGACACATGGCACTGTTTGCTGTACTGTTCGGTACCGTGTTCGGCTGCCATGCATGACTGCACATGGTGGTGTAAATTACACACCACTTTTATTTTGACTGAGTAAACACCTTCCATTTAGGAGAGTAGATACATCAAGGACTGGTGGAGAATTTTGGCTGCCTTGAATCTGTGTACATCTCCTTTTTTTATGGTACCTTTATACTACCATGATAGGAGCACTAGAAATGCAGAGAGCTCTTTGGGTATGTCTACAAAGCAAAGTTATTTCGAAATAACTTTCCTAGCATCTACACAAGCCAACTGCTATTTCAAAATTAATTTGAAATAGTGGTGGGCTTATTTCGAAATTGGTAAACCTCATTCCATGAGGAATAGCACCCGTTTTGAAATTGCTATTTCAAAATAAGCGCTGTGTAGACTCTTATTTCGAAATAGGGGGCCTCCAGCCCTTCCCAGGGTGCCCTGCTTGCCGCCCTGGCCACAAGGTAACTTCTGACCTGATGCCCTGCCGGAACCAGTTCCAGCTGGCCTTAAATGCGATTCAGCATCCTATCAGTGTGGACGTGCTATTTCGAAATAGCAAAAAGCTATTTCGAAATGCATTTTGTGTGTAGACACGTTATTTCGAAATAAGATATTTTGAAATAACTATTTCAAAATTAGATATTTCAAAATAACGCTGTAGTGTAGTCATACCCTTGGTTATTACTAAAGGCACCAATCCCCTTGCTCTCTTGGATATTGTCAGTTGGGTAGATTTCCCAATCTCAAATGCTCTTATTACAAAAGACAATAAGATAGGAAGCCCCCAGGCGGTAGCTACCCTGGGAAACTTCCAGCTTGACTTCGAAGGAGAGTCCTCTATCATTGAGACCAATGCCACATTTATAAAAGCCGATGTCCTTTAGCCCTAGCTTCGAGAGCTCCATGATGAAGATGCCTTGCTCTGGGAAGTCGGTGATGGTCGCTCTGCCAGCGAAATCTTGAGCGATGTAGCCATTGGACGAAATGACGGTTGCACACTGCCGTGTTGATTCCTTGCACCAATATTTTCTGTCATGTCGGTTCACGTTGGTGCGAGGGTAGAAGCATTTCACAGTAACTGATCCTCCCAGCAAACCGGTCACCTGCCTGGGTCCGAATATGGAACTTGAACTTGAAACTGGCAAGGGAAAACATATTTCATGTTATTCACCACAATTCAAGTGATTACCATACTAGCACCTTCAGGCCCCAATTGAAATCAGGACTTCAGTGAGCCAGGCATAGCTACAAACACATAGTGTGAGACAGTCCCTGTCCCCAAAGAGTTTTCAGTCAAAGTAGCCAGGACAAACAAAAGAAAAATCAAATGACTTGCCACAGGTCACACGAGGACTCTAAAACAGAGCCAAAAATTAATCTCTTGTGTCATAGTCTAGTGCTTTAACCCCCAGGCTCACTTTGTTTCAGAAAGTGCTCTGAAATGTCTGTGGTAATACAGAGTGGTCGTTATTTGTGATGCTTAAACTGGTTTGGATGAAGTAAGAACCAATTCAAACCTTCGTGCCCAACTTGAAGTGAAACCCCATGGTTTTCGCTCACTTGGCTTTTTAAACTTATTTTAATTTTCTTGCAATCTTGGTTTCAATTATAGGCAGAAATCTACTATATATTTGAAAGAGTTTGTCTGTCTGTGAGTGTCTGTCTATCCCGTTTATCTGTCTGTCTGTCCAAGAGCTCCTCCTAAACAGTTAAGAGCTAGGACTGCCAAATTTGCTAGGCAGCTTCCTCTGATCAAAACTTAAAGCTAGGTCAGGGTTTGGTTGTCCCAGGACAATGGGATGCCTGGAATGTGATTGTTTCTCATAAAACAGAAAGGCTACGTCTAGACTGGCGCGCTTTTGCACCAGAGCTATGCAAATGAGGCTCAGCGTTGGAATATCGCCGAGCCTCATTTGCATAGCTAATGAACTGCCATTTTCGCGGAAGAGGCTCTTGCGCAAGACGGGGCTGTCTGCACTGCCTTCTTGCGCAAGAAAATAATCGGCATAATGGCTTTGCGCAGGGTTTTTCTTGTGCAAGAAGGGGCAGTGTAGACAGCCCCGTCTTGCGCAAGAGCCTCTTCCGCGAAAATGGCGGTTCATTAGCTATGCAAATGAGGCTCGGCGATATTCCAACACTGAGCCTCATTTGCATAGCTCTGGCGCAAAAGTGCGCCAGTCTAGACGTAGCCAAAGTGAAGGCTTTGCTAACAGGGATAGTTATATTGTATAATGACCACAGGGGGGCAGCAAGGGTACAGAGATGGGAACTGGGACAACTTTAACCCCACTGGGACAGCAGGGGGCAGTGGTGGAGAAGGGACAGCTATCTACTATATATTTGAGAGAGTTTGTCTCTTTGGCTACGTCTAGACTACAAGCCTCTTTCAAAAGAGAGCGTCTAGACTACAAGTAGATTTTTCAAAAAAGCGAGCCGCTTTTTCAAAAGACAGTCTAGATGCTCTTTCGAAAAAGCACAGTTTGCATTCAATAGTGCCTTTTTTCGAAAGAGTTCTTTTGAAAAAAGGCGTTATTCCTCATAAAATGAGGTTTACCACGATCGAAAAAACTGCTGCGTTCTTTTGATTTACTTTTGAAAGAACACGGCTTCAGTCTAGATGCAGGTGAAGTTTTTCCAAAAAAGGCTACTTTTTCCAAAAAAAACCCTGTAGTTTAGACACACCTTTTGTGTGTCTGTCTGTCTCTGTGCCTGGAATGGGATTACTTCTCATAAAACCATACCGAAGAGAGACAGAATCACCAGGCAGGGGAAGGGGGCTGGCTAGCACATATCGTCCCCCTCCTGGACTGCCCTAGCCCCATGCGTTCCACCCCCAACGTGCCCTTTAGGGAGGGAAGAAGGGGCTGAAGCTCCCTCCCATTCATATGGGGATGCATAAAACCATACAGAAGAGAGACAGAATCACCAGGCAGGTGAAAGGGGGTGGCTGGTGCGGCCCACCCCCCCCAATCCTGGACTGCCCCAGTTATGAGCCTCCCACCCCACAGGCATTCTTTAGGGTGTGGGGGAAGGCTCCCCACCCCCACCTCCACAATTCATATGGGAACATTGTTGGCTGATCCCCTTTGTCAGGGAGTGAGGGGAAAGTGCACAGTTGGCTATATTCCTCACTCTGCCTGGGTGAGGCAGGGGGCAGATAGGGGGCTGTAGTGGCCATGGAGAGGTGCCTCTTACCTGGCCCCAAGCTACTGTGGTGAGGGAGGGCTGGGGTATTCCTCTCTCCCTGGGGGCAGCCTGCATCCTGTGCCCCTCCTCCCCGGCCCCACCCCAGAGCAAAGATTTAAATGAAGCCTGGACATTTTCATTTTCTTTTCCAAAAATAATAATAATTGAGTTAAGGACCTGAGCAATGCCCGGTAAATCTTCTAGTTCTAAATAGTTGTGGAAACAGTCACTGCGCTGGCTATTCTATCCTGGCTCAAACCAGCATAGATCTGAAATGTTGCAAAGCAGTGGGTCCCAGTCAGACCTACGGAACCTTTCCTTAATGATGGTTTCATCTGCTGGGTTGGTTGCAAACTCAAAAACTCAGCTTTTTTCCATAGTTTCATTGAGGTTCAGGAACCTTGAAAGGGGGAGGCTGAATGTGGAGAGAGCCCTGAGCCTGATTTTATCTTTTGAAAGACACAATGCTAAACGGTAGGGGTAGCGTATTATTTCAGGCCACACCCTGGCACGTTGATTGGGAGAAGCTTAGCACTTACATTTTCAGTCCAATTGAACCCCAAACTCAAAATGGAGCTTGGGGTTTGGAACTCAAACTACAAAATTGCAGAAAGGTTTCTGGGAGCTGCCCCCCTGGACAAAAAAACGCAAGGCCTCACACAGCTCTAGTGCCCAGGAGATTTCAGACTAAATACCACACCAAAGAGAAAAAGACGAGGAAATGAGAAATCAGCTGAATTGCCTCTAATCTGAATGGTCTCAAGAGATCAGCATGGGTATAAAGAACATTCATCTATTTGGTCATAACTATGCCTTCAATGTGCTACGTAAGATCAGCCTTACAGGTATTGTTGATACCAAACATCAACATGCTTCTCACACTCATCACTCAGGCACTAGTTAAATACTTACTTTTTGCAGACTCCACTTGGAGGAAGGACAGCAAGAAGATGAACACCAAGAAAGTCATTTTCCTTTCAAATGCCTGGTTCCTCAACCTCTCCTGAAATCTGTAAATAACCACATTCAGAAGGTCACGTTATTTATTTAGTAGGAGATTTAAAAATTTTTAAAGCTACCTGTTGAACAGGGTCTATGAGACAAATACCTTGAGTCACAAATGAAGCCACACGCATGGAGTGTTCCAGAAACGTAGGAATGCAACAGTTTGTATTACAGGAAAAACAGTGCTCTAACATTCACAGCAGGCAACTGGAACTTCTGTTCTTGGCTTTGCCATTGACTCATTAAGTGACTACAAATAAGTTACCTAATATCCCTAGACCCTAGTTTCCTTCTTAGTAAAATGTGGCATCAGGTTGCTTGGGATGCAGTCCAGATCAGTGAGGTGTTGAGTCATTACCTGTCCTGAAACTGTGGGTGCCTCAAATGCCAGGCTCCAGTAACTCCCTGCTTGGGATGTCTAGCAGCAAGCATGCAGCTCACACTGGACGGTGTCTGCATAATATCACCCCTCATCCAGCAACTTTGAACCCAGCAGCCTGCCGATAAGACACCAGCCACGCTCCTGACCTTTATCAATCTTGGTTATTACTTGCGGAGTGACCCCCGCATACTCCCAATCCTGAATTTTCCAAAATCATGTGCTCTGTAATGTCCAGTCCTCTCTTGGGCAGTTCAGAAGAAAATAATGTTTATATTTTCCATCTAACATCACAAAAGACCATCCTAGCTAATTTACTTTACTGGGGCAAATACCCCCTTCCATTTAAACACAGCACTGAGTTGATTTATAGTTTAAAAAAACCCAATACCCAAATATATTAACAATAAGACATACGTTACGAAGCTACCCAGTAAAAGAAATAAAGTTAGAAAGAGTTACCAACAAGTACAAGTGACAACACATGTCTAAGCATCTAAAACTTAATCTAGCAAGATACAGGCTTTGTTTAAAATGTTTTGTCTCACCAATCATTCTCCTTCCCAGCCATCATTGACTTTTTCCTCTGTCAAGACCTTCACAGAAGTACACGAGGATGCCTTCCCTTGCCTGCCTTGGTGAAAGATCTTTGCCTGAGTGATATTCAGTTCCTAGAGACGTCAACCTCCCTGGTTGAAGAACCCATCTTCCTCAGCTCCCAAAAGCTCTGTTGCCATGTGTCGGTACACTCCTATCTCTGCTTATATCTCCCCAAATGTAATGGCTTTGCTTCAAGAGGCAGGATGATTTCATTCTTCCCTCCCCATGGGTTTTCCATCCCCTGGTGTGTAGATAGGGCTTCCATTGTCTTGAGTCCATCATGCTTAATTAACTCAGGGGACTGCTGTGACGACATTCTCTCCTTTCTGGGAGAGACCTGTTCCTCTCTTTTTGTTTGGACACAGACTGTAAAGCCTTACATAAGTCAGTGTCCATAATTCCTTGTATTGTGCCAATACATACACTTTGGCTGCGTCTAGATTGGCAAGATTTTGCGCAAATACTTTTAACGGAAAAGCTTTTCCGTTAAAAGTATTTGCGCAAGACAGCGTCTATACTGGCATGTGCCTTTGTGCAAAAGATTTGCTTTTGAGCAAAAGCATCCGTGTCCAGTGTAGACGCTCTCTTGCGCAAGAAAGCTCCGATGGCCATTTTAGCCATCAGGCTTTCTTGCACAAGAAATAAACGTGGCTGTCTACACTGGCCCTCTTGCGCAAGTATACTTGCGCAAGAGGGCTTATCTCTGAGCGGGAGCGTCGGAGTATTTGAGCAAGAACCACTGATTTTGTACATTATGAAGTCAGCGTTCTTGAGCAAATACAAGGGACCAGTGTAGACAGGCGGCAAGATTTTTCGCAAAAGCGACCTCTTTTGCGCAAAATCATGCCAGTGTAGACGCAGCCTATGTGATAATATTAAACACCAATGTGTCATTTCATAAATACCTACTTGATACACTTTAATACAATCAGTTGAGTCAGTTGGTTATCACTTGAGGTTCAGTACCCCTGTCTTTATAGACCAATGAACCTTTGCAGGGGAGTCTCTGGAATAAAACCCGGGACCAAGGCTCTCTCTCCTGCTGGGTGTGAGCACAGACATTCTGCTGTCTCCAGGCCAGCTTGATAGCTTTGGTTTACTTGTGTGATGGGGGTGCTTCTCCCAGCACATGTCCTGAGGGTGTTAATAGAGGCCCGATGGACCAATTAACCTGTTCCTCTGAAGTCTGAGAGAAAACTCTGATTAGGGGAAGTTCACCTGTGTAGGAACAAAAGGGCCTTCTATAAAGGCAGGGAGTTAAGAGCAGGCCAGGGGCTGCAAGGAGGCGTCTGCAGTCACTTCGTTGGAGAAGGGAGGTGTGTCAGGGACCTACAGAGTGAAGTGAATCATGGTACCCCCCAGGAGGAGGCAATAGAGAGGCCCTTGAACCTGTAATGGGGAATGCCAGGGCAGGAAGCAGCCTAGCAAGTAAGCAGGAAAGATGAGGACTGAACTGCCCTTAGCTGTGTGTGGTAGGGTCCCTGGGCTGGAACTTGGAGGAGAGGGGGGGCTTGGATTCCCTTAAGCTCTACTGAAGGAAGTGACACTGGTAGGGCAGTGAATGGAAGACTGCCTGGGGCTCTGTGCGAGTGACGGAAACTTTGAAAAACTATATCCTGGAAGGGAAGAACACGGAGTGAACTGGGTGAAGGGCTGAGTCACAGAGAGGACCCAGCAACTCCTGGAGTGACAAAGAAGCGGCAGGCCAGAGAGAGAGATGGAGAGACAGCAGGCAGCCACAGGCAGGAGAGTTGGCCAGGGGAGAGATTCCCCAGGAAAAGGTGCCATACCTGTGTGAGTGAAGGGCCCCTTTTGGAAACCAGTGTGTAAAAAGGAGCCTTCATTGTCTGCCCAAAGACTGGTCTGGTTAGAGACTCCAGTGCCCATTCCTTTGTCCAAGGTGCACTGTGCATGGTTTGCCAAACACATTTTAAGAACATAATTTTAGCAAGTATTGATAACTTTCTGCACACACCCGTGCATACGTCATGCATGAATATTAATGCTCAGTGACTTGTTGGTGTTCCAAGGGTACCTTGATTTCCTGACACCTTTTTAGATGCACATTGTAACCACAGTTGAGTTGGGGTTCACTGAATTGGCCAGTCCGGAGGAAACTCCTAACTTGGTACCAATAGGCCTCCTGGCATCAGGATGTTCTCGGAGTCATATTTACCTGACTCCCATGGGGCATTGCTATGTTAAATTAATGTCTGTGAAATTCTTTATTATCTTAAGAGCCCTGCAAATCTGCAGATACCTAGTTTATGTCTGTGAATATCCGCATCCATGGCTCATTTTTGTGGATATGGATATAGATTTTGTACGTACAATCCTGCAAATCTTTAGATATCTGCTTTATATCTGTGGGTATCTGCCTCTGTGGAGGTGGATGCAGAAATCTGCAGATCGTTTTTGTAGATTTAGATGCAGATACCAATTTTTTGTCTGCGCAGGGCTCTAATTATCTTTTCATAAAAGTCACTATAGTTTGTGGACCTTCAACAAGAAAGGTTGCTTGCAAATGTTTAATTTCTAGCCATTAGAGGGCAGTAGTATCACAAAAAGTACCATCTAGTGCCTGTCCTGATTTACGGTACAATGGTGTTCTAAACCAATCCAGTTTGGACAGGGTTAGCCTATGCTCTGCGGTAAGAATGAAATGGATTCTATGAGAAAAAACATACTGTAGATCTCTGCTCAGCTGAAGATTTTCATTGGATACTTCATGCTGGAGGACCTGGCATGGACCACAGTATTCCACATTTTGAATTATTTTTGACTTTCAGTACCATCTTTGTCTGGAGAATGGATTCCTCTGGTGGCCTTTGCCATCCTCTGTACTGTCCGTGCCCCCGGAATGAGTGAGATGCCTGGATTCTGTAACCACCAACAGGCTGTAAAAGCCAACGCTTTTCTACAAGAGTTCCATATTTGTAAGGCATAGTCTTACATTCAGGATGGTAGCCTGCACTGTGGAATTACCTTCCTTATCCTTTCAGCCCCTCTTAGTTCTTTTGTTAGGAAGATCACCTCAAATCTATTATATGTGTAGATATTGTTATGCAAAACAGCTGCTCAGGCCAAAGAATTGAGGTTCAGTCCCTGCCCCTTTGCTACCCCCCCCCACCCCCTTTATAGACCAATGAACCTTGGCAGTGGAGTCTCTGGAAATTAAAATCCCAGACCAAAGTTTTCTCTCCTGCTGGGTGTGAGCACAGATACTCTGCTGTCTCCAGGCCTGCCTGATAGCTTTGTTTACCCGTGTGATGGGGTGTCCCCCATGGCACATGCCCAGAAGGGGTTAACAGTGGCCAGATGGGCCAATGAACCTATTCCTCAGAAAGCTGATAGGAAAGTTCTGATTAGGGGAAGTTCACCGGGCAGAGACCATAGCGTTCCACAATTTGATATGAATTATTTTTGACTCTTGGTACAATCTTTGCTGGAGAGTGGAACAGAAGGGGCTTCTATAAAGGCAGGAAGCTAAGAGCAGACCAGGTGCTGCAAGGACGTGTCTGCAGCCCCTGTGAGGGAGCAGGGAGGTGTGTCTGGGGGCGATAGTGGCAAGTAGCCCATGTGACTCCTTGGGAGGAAGCAGTAGCGAGGCCAGCGAACCAGTAATGGTGGATACCGGGGTAGGAAGCAGCCTAACGAGTATCTTTCTCGCTCAGGGCTGTGACCCGCCTCTTCCCGCGTGCAGCAAGTTACAGTGCTGTGAAGTGCCAGTGTAAACAGGCTCCCAGTGCTGGGCACTGTACTTTTTGTGGAGGTGCTTTACCTAGAGTGCTGGGAAAGCCTATCTCCCAGCACTGGTGCCCTGACCACATTGCCACCTAAAAGCACTGCCATGGCAATGCTTTCAGCCTGGAAGTGAAGACAAAGCCTTAGGGCTTGTCTACACATACAGCGCTGCACCTGCACTGCTGTAGCACTTAGTGAAGGTGCCACCTAACCTGAGGGGAGAGCTTCTCCCTTCTGGACAAATATTCCACCTCCCTGAGAGGCAGTATCTAGCTCAGGGGTGGAGAACCTAAGGCCCGGGGGCCAGGTGCAGCCCCCGGCTTGTCTGGATCTGGCCCCCCAAGTTTCAAGGTTCCCCCACAGCTCTGGGGAAGCCCGCACTGGCATGCTAGGCCTCCTCCACCTCACCACAGGGCTGGAGCATACAAACTCTACTAGCCTGGGCCCCCGTAGGCTGTGGTGTGCAAGGGGAACGTGGCAAGTGTCTTTCTTCTCAGTCAGGGGCCAAATCAGCGAGGTGTTTTTTTCCTTTTTCTTTTCTGTGTGCGGCCCCGGCTGATTTTTCTGTGGGTCAGTGGCCCTGACCCAAAAAAGGTTCCCCACCCCTGATCTAGATCAACCGGAGGAAGCCATTTTGTGCACACCAGTGTCCACACCAGCAGTTCAGTCAGTACAACTGCATCGCTCTGTTTTCCATCCCCCTGACCAACATGGCTACCCTGAAATACATTTGTAGTATATGCCAGGGCTGAGTCTTGTCCAGATGAGAAATGGGCCTGACCTAACCCTCTCCCCCAAGTTTTTACGTTTTCAAAATCCAAAGCAAAATCTTTTTCTGATGGCTCCTCGCCTTATTCTGAGCTGAACCCAAACTTAGACCCAAGCATCTTTAAACTGAGGGGAAGAAGAAAGTCTGAAAACCAGACAATTTGGATCCAGACTCTTCAACTTGGGTCCATTTCGGAGCAAAGCCCATTTTCAAGAGTTTGGCACCTCACTTTCTCCCTTCTGCATTTTAACATTATTCACCTAGTTGGAAGAGATTGTTCACTTGGCATCCCATTGGGTGCCAGAACCAGGCCTTTAAAACCTTCTTCCATTGTTCCTGCAAAACTATACTTGTCTTCTGATAACTGTTCTTCTGCCATTTTCAATCACAGATGCAGGTCTAAAAAAATGAAAGGTTTTTTCCTTTTTTTTTTTTTTTTTTTTCTCCTCAACTTGTGGTAAGTCAATGGGAGATGCAGGTACTCAACGTGGCTTAAACTGGGTAGAGAACTTGTCACACCCCATCTGTCATACTGTGTCCAATGCAGCACTGCATCTAATGGAGGGGAAAACAGACCAGCGCCCCCCAAAATAAAACCAAGTGTCAAGCAGGACTGGCCCTACCATGAGGCGAACTGACGCGGCCACCTTAGGTGCCAGACTGAGGGGGGGGTGCCACTAGGACCCAGAGTGTAGAAAATTGTGTCTGTTGCTGGTGCATATGTAAGTAGCAGAGCAGTACCATGAGAGGAGTAGAAAAGGAAGAAGGTAGAATTGAGACCTTTCAAAGTTTTGGCCCAAGCAAGGAGGTATGGGGGTGTCATTTGAGCTCCCTGCCTCGGGCCAAAATGTTGTGGGCCGGTCCTGATGTCAAGGATCAAAATTCCAAACATTGGGGCATTAGGATTCTCCTAATCAAACTGTGCTCATCTTAATCAGAGTCTGTCTATAATTCCTATGTTCCTAAAACCTTCATATGTCCCAAAACTTTGATGGTTTGGATGAACTTTTGTGCAACGAGCTGGGGGGAATTGGGATTGTTACTGTTTTAAACATTCTTGCCTATTACTGAAGGATAGTGGGGAAGTATGTGTGTGCAATGCACGATCAATGACGCATAGACTAATGCAGGGAGCAATGTTTGATTGTTCAGTTACTGAGAATATGATGGCTGCCAAGAAAAGTTTGTACAAATAGTCAGACTGGTTTATTTGCTGGGCATCAGGTGACAAGTTTTATTTTATAAGGGGTATTTCCCAGCAAAGAGAGGGTTTTATTTCCTCCTTCAGATGAAAGGTGTTCTGTTGTGCTTTCTTCCTCTTGCTGTGAGACCTAGTTGCTCAATGGCTACTTGACTGTGGCTAATAATTAACTCCTGGAGCATGAAAAAATGCCCCTAATTATCCACCCCCAGAAGATGCTGGTAAGATAAACATGACCCACTCAGCTACAGAATACCAAATCAACATAATAATGGGCCCTGCGTTTATAACAGTTACTGTGTTTTATTAGAAGTGGCCTAAGCAGCCTTGTTGTGGAAGGACCAGCTCAGTCTCTGCTTTGCCAGCCTAGGAAAAGTTGGGAAAAGCCAGGACTCCCAGTCTTTCCTCCTCCTTGGACTAGGGAGAGGTTGTGGGAGAGGTGGAAAAACCTCTGTGGGAACAATCAGGCCAGGGAGACAGTAAAGGGGAAGGTTGAATCAAGATTACACAACTCCAGCTATGTTTATTACGTAGTTGGAGTCGGCATACCTTGATTCAAGTGTCCCCGCTGTCCCCACAATGGGAAACTGATGGGAGCAAATACTCTTGTCATCTTCCCTTACTTCTCACAGGAGCAGGAGTACTAGTCATCGATGAGGGTACCTTCTGAGTTTGATGTAGCAGGGTCTCTACTAAGCCCACTAAATCAAACTCCGGAAGATGAATCACAGCAGCGTCGATCTTCCCCAGAGTGAAGACACAGCCAAAGTCATTCTGTGGTTCCTCGTGGTAGATATTTATTGTTAGGTAACAAAGAAATAGCATCTGTGGTCTGTGAACTCCTGAGAACACAGCTGTCTCCTTGCTCAAGGAGAGAGAGAATGTAGGCGCATGGTCTGGTTTGTGCACATGTGTGTTAAATGACACGTGTGCATAACATCATGCGAGCACCCATGCGTGCATTTACACACAAGTGAGCCTGTATGCATTGGTGTATGTGTGAGCACAATTGTATTCATGTGTGTAAACACACACACTGATGACCACTGAACTCATCCCCCATGTTACGTGCAGTCAGATCCTGAGACTGAGTTCAGTTCCTTCGCTGCAAACATGGCATTTATGCAGAAAATTTCCCCCGAGGAACAAGCCCCAGCAAGTACAATCAGCTGTTGTGTAAATTGCTCTTTGTCTGATGCCTCCATGGCAAGACTGAAGATTGAACCTAAGACCTAGCACGCTGGAAACCCCCTTTTCTCCTGCTGCGTATTATGAACTGTGCCCAGGAAGAGTGTCATTTTCCAGGTCTACAAACAACCTGCGCTGCTCGGTCTACAAGATCCAGGCACTCAAGAGGCTGGGAGAGGATTTTATCAAACCTCTGATGCTTTCCACCTGAATTTGCAGGTACAATATGAGACTGAACATCAGACGACCCGCAGAAGGGAAATGAACAGCACTGATGTGAAGAAGAATGCAAGTGAGTACCACTGAAATTCACTCCGCTTTGTGCAGCCAAAAGGCCCTTAAAGGAAAGAGAGTTTGAGGCAGTTAGTGTTTGCCGGGCACTGTCCAAGGAATAAAGAGGACAAAAGCAATGTAATGTGCAATATGGATTGCACTTCGACCAGCGAAGAAAAGGGTTCATAATCTCCCTGGTGCAGGTTTGATTTAGAACAATGAGTGCGCTCTAAGTTTTGATTCTTGATGCGGGGCCAGGACTTACATAAATTGACGTCTGTTGAGAAGTGCACCAACTCCAACTCTTGGCTACGCCTAACGAATGTCATAATCGAGTGTTGAAACCAGTTTCAGACTAGTGAGGTGTGTTTGTGTCCATTTGCATGTCTATCTCGTAAAGATTTTTATCCCGGGTTCTCAGGGGTGCAAGAGGAGAAAAATCACCTTTCCTTGTAAGTCCGTATCAGGGTGAAATGTTGGCTCAGCTGAAGTCAATAGTAAAACTCCCATTGACTTCATCTACACCACTGATGTGAACATAAGAATTGCAGGACTGGATCAGACCCAGGGCTTCTCCAGTCCCATATCCCATCTCCGACAAAGGCCAGCACTAGCTGCTTCAGAGAGAGGTGCAAGAAACCCTGCATTAGGCAGTGACGGGGCCACCTGCCCACAGGGGAAGATTCTGCCTAAGTCCTCCTTAGTGCCTCAAACATGAGGGCTTATATCCTTTCCAGATGTTTCCAGGGAAAGATGACCTTGATTGCACTGAGATTTGAAAACTATTGTGCATGATAATTAATAACTCCACTTTGCGCTGCAATCCAAAGGCTTCAAGTCACTCTGCCGGCTTCCGTTCTTTCTGTTCACATTCTGTGTGAGTTTAGTGACAGTAGGCTGATGGTGGTGCTGTGTAATTAAATGGGGCGTCCCTTTATTTTTTTTTTTGCACCAACCGCAGCTCCTTCTAAGATAGAACCCACCTGTCCAGACGTACCACTTCTCCAGAGTGATTCTGATCAGAAAGAGCACAGTTCAGCAGACCAGGGTAGCCCAAGGAATGGTTAATGATGTAGAGACTCCCTCCCATATAGATCATCAGGTCAGGGGCTCAGTTCAGTTAGGGTGCATGCTTCTCTCCACCAATATCAGCCATACCTGCCCAGGATTGAAGGAACCCTGGAGGATAGACTATGCTGTCCCCAGTTGATGGTCTCACTCTAGGGCAGGTGTTAGAAATATTACGGGGTCATATATTGGGAGGAAGCAATGTTCCCTCTAATCTTTTCCATCCCTGTGTGGATTTTTTTCCATCCGTGTGCAGAATAAATTTTGTTATGTGCACCAAGCCATTTGGGGATGTGCACCACCAGAAGAAACACAAAACCTAGCTGTGGGCGCTCTGCTAATCAGCTGGGCAGCACTGGAATCTCTCCTGAGTGGCTGCCCAAGCGCTTAGCTTACAGGGAACACTGGGAGGAAGTTTGGATTGCCGCTGCTTGTGTTGTAGCTATGCATACAGACTGAGTGTATTGGTCTCCAGGGCTGCCAATCTCAGCATGAAAACTGCAGGCTGAAAATGCACTTAAAAATAAAAATATTAAAGTCACCGAGAGAATCTGCACGGAGGGAGTGAAAGAGGCTGGGGAGAGAGGAGTGAAATGAAAAGATCCAGTATATCCTCACTGTGGTGGGAGACAGCAGAGCTACCATTGTACAGGGAAACGGGACCAATATATGTATGGTGCAGCAGGAAGAAGCTGTGATGTAGCCCTGCAGCTGATGGTTTCTGCATCACTCCCTCTGTTTGCATTCTTTCGCCTTTTCTGCTGGTCTGCACTGCCTGGATGCACAGCTGATTTGCAGCTGCTTTCTTTTTCCGTCTATGTAAACAGAAAGCAAACTGTTGGAGGGTAAAACAAGTTGTGCCAGTTCCCACTAATACTCTACCTCTCAGCAAATAACTGGCATGGGAAAAAACATTTGGGTTTTGTTTTATCTAGCATGGCACAGGTGCGTGCAGGCCTGGTTTAGAAATCCCCCTTTTGCAAAATTCAAAGGGCAAAATCCCTCAGCTGATCTAAATTGGCACAGCTTCAGTGAAGTAAATCAGCTACTCTCATTTACGTCAGCTAAAGATGTGGCACATCATTCCTGCTAAAGGACATGGCTTGTCCCTGGCTATTAAATGAAAATTCAAAATGATCCGGACAAGCTGGGGAAATGGTCTGAGGTAAATGGGATGAAGTTTAATAAGAACATAAGAATGGCCAAACTGGGTCTGACCAAAGGTCCATCCAGCCCAGTACCCTGTCTGCTGACAGTGGCCAATGCCAGGTGTCCCACAGGGAGTGAATCGAACAGGTAATGATTAAGCCATCTCTCTCCTGCCCTCTCTTCTCTCATCTCCATCCTTTGACAAACAGAGGCTAGGGACAGCATTCCTTACCCATACTGGCTAATAGCCGTTTATGGACTTAACCTCCATGAATTTATCTAGTTCTCTTTTAAACCCTGTTATAGTCCTAGCCTTTACAACCTCCTCAGGCAAGGAGTTCCACAGATTGACTATGTGCTGTGTGAAGAACTTCCTTTTATTTGTTTTAAACCTGCTGCCCATTAGTTTCATTTGGTGGCCCCTAGTACTTATATTGTGGGAACAAATAAATAATTTTTCCTTATTCACTTTCTCCACACCACTCATGATTTTATAGACCTCTATCATATCCCCCCTTAGTCTCCTCTTTTCCAAGCTGAAAAGTCCCAGTCTCTTTAATCTCTCCTCATATGGGACCCGTTCCAAACCCCTAATCATTTTAGTTGCCCTTCTCTGAACCTTTTCTAATGCCAGTATATCTTTTTTGAGATGAGGACACCACATCTGTACGCAGTATTCCAAATGCAAACCCAATTCTTTCAGTCTTCCCTCATAGCTCATGTTTTCTAGGCCTTTAATAATTTTTGTCCAAGGACAAATGCAAAGTGCTCCATTTAGGAAGGAGCAATCAATTTCACACACACAGAATGGGAAGTGATTGTCTAGGAAGAAAAACTGCAGAAAGGGATCTAGGGGCATAGTGGACCACAAGCTAAAGATGAGTCAACAGGGTGACACTCTTGCAAAAAAAAGCAAACATGATTCTGGGATGCATTGACAGGAGTGTTGTGAGCAAGACACGAGAAGTAATTGTGCCATTCTACTTTGTGCTGATTAGACCTCAGCTGGAGTACTGTGTGGCACCACATTTCAAGAAAGATGTGGACAAACTGGAGAAGGTCCAGAGAAGAGCAACAAAAATAATTCAAGGTCTAGAAGACATGAGCTATGAGGGAAGGCTGAAAGAACTGGGTTTGTTTAGTTTGGAAAGGAGAAGACTGAGAGGGGACATAATAGCAGTTTTCAAGTTTCTAAAAGGGTGTTACAAGGAGGAGGGAGAAAAATTGTTCTCCTTAACCTCTCATGATAAGACAAGAAGCAATGGGCTTAAACTGCAGCAAGGGAGGTTTAGGTTGGACATTAGGAAAAACTTCCTCATTGTCAGGGTGGTTAAACACTGGAATAAATTGCCCAGGGAGGGTGTAGAATCTCCATCACTGGAGATATTTAAGAACAGGTTAGGCAAACACTTGTCAGGGATGGTCTAGATTCTGCTTAGTCCTGCCATGAATACAGGGGTCTGGACTTGATGACCTCTAGAGGTTCCTTCCAGTTCTGTGATTCTATGATTAAGGTGGAGGGGATGCTTTCGATTTAATTTTAACTAATTAATTGCATTACAACCTTGGCAGCACCCTAGAACTGTGAGCATTTTCCACCATACCAAAGCTTTGGGTTCATGCTACAGGATGAGGCAGGCGCTTTTTCTATGTGTGTATGTACAGCGCCCAATACAATGAGGCTCTGATCCTGTTTGAGGTGTCTGGACATTAATGTAATATGAACAATATCAAGAACCAGGACATTTGGATCATATAATTCAACCAGCTCACCCTCCTGGCCTGTGCAGGATTGTTCCTGACAGTGTGTTTTCTATTGCTTTGGTTGGTCTGGTTTTTAACCACAGCAAGCAATGACCTCTCCACATCTCCTTTGGCAAGGGCTTCTCATATATCTCTGTTCCAAAAGATTTATTCTAATAGTCATCCTCAATTATCCTTTTCTTAAGGCTCTGGGATGATTCCCAATAGTGTCACCATGCTGAGATCTCCAGAGAAAATCATGCAAAAAAGGCAAACAAGAATATATGACCAACATCACCACTATGGCCTGCCAATCCAGACATCATCAAGGATACATAAATGCTGTCACATGGAGGATATGAGTCACTTTTGTTAAACAAACCAGGCCATTGGTGTGAGCCTTGGTTATAATGGCCCGTAATATACCTCTCTGCGCTGTTTTCCTTGGATTAGACTGAAGTTTATTCTGCTGCGCAAGAAGGCCAAAAGCCAATTGGGTATTTGCATATGAAACATTCCGATCTCTTCCTGGTTAAGGGCAAGGATTTGGACTGCAGACAAGACAGTTTCTTAACATCAAAAGGTACATTTATCCATGCAGAGGGAGATACAAGTGTAGTTCTTGTGAAGGATTTTGCTCCAATGAAGTCTTGCAGTGTGCATTCATAGCTGCTTGCTGGGCATGTCTTCCTTCCAGTGACCATTCACCTAGGAGAATCTGTCATGGAATCCCCCTTAGCCAACATAGAATGTTAAATGCAAATGTACATTTTATCTCCATCACTTGGAAATCATGTCCCCAGTGATTGTCCATGTTCTGGTAGTTACATATTACTTATATTGTGTTAGTGCATCCGAGCCCCATTGTGCTAAGAAGTGTACAGACACACCACAAAAAAACCCGACCCCTGGGTAGGCCCAGGAATCTCCCTTCCCATATTAAACTAGCCTTGTATGAAACTCAGAAGTTCACCACTGTTGCTGATAAAGAATTAATTCAATTAAGTTCTTATATGGTGTCCACCCCTGTGGATGCAGATTGTCTGTGAGAACGGCCTCTAGATTTGTGTTTGCTTTAAGACCTCTAGCCTATTAGCTAAAGCAAGAAAAAAAAGGCGAATTCTCTCATTAAAATATGAGCCACTAAAATTATAGGTGCATTTAATAGCGCTGTTGATAGACCCTACATTCGAGGTAGTTTAGTAGCAGTGGGATATTAATATTTACTAGGAACTTGCTGTGTGACACAAGGTCTCTGAGTGCAACCTGTCACTTTTCAGGAAAAAAACAACAACAACATTTCTATCTTTTGAATTGCAGGTGTGTTTAAAGCAGGGGAAGATGGTCTGCTACCACAGTCCAACTGTACCGTTTGTGGAATCCCCACAACCCCGAGAATGCTTCAGTTGCTCTAGGCCCAGTTTTCCTGTGAAGCCAATTGCTGGGCCACCCAGTCATGAGAAACAGACATGCGCCACCTCTTCCCTGGCACAAGAGAATAATTGTAGCCTGTGGTGAAAATTGGATAACAGTAAAATGTGAAGGCACTGCCTGGAATGCTGAAGGGCAGCTTTTAATGGGAATGAAGAGCTGGTGGGAGGGAGCTCTACACACAACATCTGAGTAGAGATCTAAGAAGAGTCAGTTTTGTGGTTAGAGAAAGGGATAGGATGTCAGGATTCCAGGTTTGTTTGTTTTTCCTCAGCTCTGCCACTGCTTGTGTGTGCAATTGTGGATACACCTGTGCCCTTCGGATTCCCTCATCTGTAACATGGGAACAGTAATGCATATGGGATGTAGACGGTGTAAGAATCTTCAACGGCTGGCTAAGAATAGACCTCCTCCTCTACAGGCAGGTGGCAAGTCTGAATGCACTAATATTTTTGAAGTGCTTTGAGATTCTTGGTTTAAAAACACTATAGGAGGGGGAACAGGAATCTTTCTGGGATTTTCCACTTGGTTGTCCTTTCTAGCTTTGTATTTTTCTTCTTCCTCAACTATAAAATCTTTTAAAAAGCCCCTCCCAAGGGCTGATCTTAGCTATACCATTAGAATTCCATTGGAGACATTCCAGATTGGCACCAGTGCAACTAAGATCGAGCTAGCCCCAGGATTACCTAAGAATTGCTAAACAGCTGTTCTTGCTGTACAGAGGAAAGTGCTAAAGCGCCCCTCCCAAACTCCATTGGTGCAGCTCTGTGAATGAATCTTAGGGAACTGGTATATGCTAGCAGTACAGGAAGCGTAGGGTCAGCACACTGCACAGTCTAATCCATTAGTCATTAACTCTTGCTCTTAACAATGGCCATTGTCAAGGGAACATTACTTGATCATCAAAGCATTAAAATACAGTGCACGGTTTGTAATTTCACCAAATGCACTTTCTTTTTTTAAAAAGATTGCCACCATCAAGCTGGTCACGTTTTCCAGGAACGTGAACAGAATTGATCACCTCCATGGAGAGAGAGCAGTTTCTTTTTATTCTTTTATTTGGAATGGACTTTTGCATCTGCGCTAAACGTTAAGTCACATGAGCTGGGAATACAGGAATTAATGGTTGCAAACTGACTCCTTTCCAACTCAAAAGGAGCTAATAATAATCGTGGCAACTTCCTTGAGTTTCAAAAATACGTTATTGGGCAAATTCCCAAAATCCAGCAAAATGCAATGAACATTTTTAAAAGCAAACTGTGCTTCCCTTCCCACCCTTTTGCCTCAGGTGAAAATGGAAATTGTATGTTATTGCACCTTGCAAGAGTATGAGGTACAATGGATTTTTTCCACATCACAAAACATTAGCACCCCTTGGTCTTTCATTCTATTTTTCCAAAGCAAGACCTGTTCTAGACAAAGTCAATCTAAGGTGGGCTTATGACAGTCATCGGCGATGCTATTTCTAGGCGTTCTTGAGTTTCTAGGCTCCTTCAACATCATTCAAACTAAACAACAGGTGACAGTGATGCAATAGAGCAAGAATGTTTTCCCCCTAATACCTTTTAAACCAATGCACCACAAAAGCAATGAGTTAAACAAAGCAATGCAGTGCCTTGTACGGACACAGATAGTGACCATTGATTGCTGAGCCATAGCCAATGTGCATCATCAGAGGTTAGAATCAGTTATATCATGAGTAAGGCTAAGATTTCGTCATGGATAATTTTAGTAAAAGTCACAAACGATAAAGAAAAGTTCACGGAAGCCTGTGAGCTGACTCTAATTTTTACTAACAATATCAGTGACAAAATGGGGAACGGGGGTGGCTGGGCAGCTGGGCCATCCACGGGGGCTCAGAACTCGGTAGGCATCTGGGAGCTGGAGTCCCGCTATCCCACCGCCCACAGCGAGTCCCCCCGAGGCAGCCAACAGCTATGGGATGCCCACACTGCGCACGGCAGCTCGGAGCCCTGCAGGCTGGAGTCATGGAGGTTTCTGAAAATCACACATTCCATGACTTCCATGTCCTCTGTGACAAAATCATAGCCTCAGTCATGCGCAGGGAGGCTGAGTGGGAACCAGGGGCTACTCCCTAACCTTTTTTGAAAGATGCCACAGGCTCATCATTTTCTCTATGCCAAGTCACCAGAATGGGTCAGATGTAGCCTTCTGTTCTGTACAGAAGGATTTTGCTTATTTAGCTGCCTTGTTAAGGCCTTTTGCTGCAAAAGGAAGAAAGAGGTAGGATGATAATTAAGGATGAAAACCCGAGCCTGTTTCTGCAAAGCTTTACCGTTTCATGCGTTTGAGTAGCCAAATTCAGTGGCCACAACTGATCTGCTCACAAGCAAAGTAAAAGCAAGGTTGAGGCTCAATAAGGGAACATTCATGACCCAGATCAGCCTCCAAGAGAGGCTCTGATTTCACTCCAAGTTTAATTTGATATTAGGAAAAAACTTTGCCCTCCCAATGGGTTTATAACAAATAACTGACTAGCTAAGACTCACATTTGTCAGCCCTACCGGAGAAAAGGGGTTTTTACTTAGAACCAAAAGCTGAAGGTTTTGGTCACACCTTAGAAGAGTTTGCTTAGGTAAAATCTACTCAGAATTGAAGCATTGCTGCAGAGTCCTTTCACAAAAGGGATAATGAATAAAATGACTAAGTAAGAAAGGACTGCAGGAGGATTAATGATATGAAGAGGGTAGGAGGGTCAGTTTGCTGCTGATGTGAAGCAGAAACAGGACAATGAAAACTGGGTAAAGCAGCAGCTGCATCTCTTTCTTTCTCCTTTTCCAACATTGCTAACATCTAGCACTTCTGTGTTTGGTAGGACCTTTTCTTCGGAGGATCTCGACCAGTGTTCCCGCTAATCTTTTTCATCCATGTGTGGAATGATATTTTATGTGCACTGAGGCATGTGTGAATGTGCACAATCAGTAGAAACAAAAAATACAACCCGCCTGCCCCCCAAAAAACCCAACACCTAGCTATGGGTGCTCTGCTTATCAGCTTGGCAGCATCTTAATTTTCCTACACAAACTCACAGCCAACAGGGAACACTGATCTTGACGGGTTTCGCATGGACACGTGAAGAATTTCTGCACCCTTCTGAAGGTAAATGTTATTACAGCCATTTTACAGATAGGAAAACTGAAGCTCAAAGCAATAGTAACTTTGTCATGGTCACATTGGAAGGTCACTAGAGAAGCTTGATTCCCCATTCGTGACTATAATTACTAGACCATACCCCTTTCTATGCAACGTAACATTCTTAACTTGTGAGAATTCAGCCAATAGGCTGCATTGGCAATATTCAGGAATTAATGTAGCAGAATATGGATATTCCAGTGGGACCACCAACATGTGCATTTAGAGTGATGAACTTTTATTGGCTGGAGAAGTAAATGCAACATGTCTAGAGGGATAGAATATGTCCAATGTATTTTGGGGGGCTGTGAGTGAGTAATAGATCATTTCAAATGCTAGTAATACCTGCCAACTTGAGCACTTCTGAAAGTGAGGAAATTCTTCGGCTTCTGAATCAATGTCCCGTTTAGGGCATTGAATGAGTAGAGAATAAATAATCATCATTAAATTGTGATGTGCTAAACAGAAAATGCCCCAAGATTTAGGATAAAATCTACTATTTGCCTATCTGTCTTAAGGTTCTGAGTGCTATAGAAAACCCTAGTATCTTATCACTTACATGCTAAAATAGACATCCTAATATTTTGAATCATTGTAATACGTATAACCATTAGATCATGTCTTAGGAATTACTCACAGAAGATGATTTTCAGCACGGAAAGTGAAGTGACTAATGTCAGACATAAGATTGAAATTCACAGCACCACGAGGAAAGCTCTCAAATGATCTGGTCTCATACTTAAGCTAAATCATTATACTGTACTACAATATACCATTTTGCCAAATCTCATATATTTGGAATTCTTAGTTTGTGTCTCTAGATTTTCTGCTTGTTGTATTTAAGCAGCCTTCCTTGCAAAGGGAATCGAATTACAGTTAAATGCCATTACAATGGCAAGCAGGGAGTTGTTTTAATCCAAAGATACTACTGTACTGCTGCTGATTATACAATAGAAAGTTTGACAAAAGCAGCTATTGCACCAGGGCACGTATGTTAGGATTAAATAAAAGTTTATGTTTGTTATTTATCCATAGTCTAAATGATAACATAGACCAATAATTATGTTAGCCTATTTACTTGGCAGAGTAAAAATGTTGTGTAGAAAAAGTCCTTCACTGATGTGACATATATGTTGGTAGAGGGTGTAGTTAATTTTTTATTTCTATGATCTGGGGATAATAATGTATGACTCATTTATAGATTATGCTTCCACCACTTCGCATCTCTATCTATTGTGCTAATATGATTGAGATTTTTTTAGTGCCTATTAAGGGAATTAATAACACAGCTCCCACTGAAATTAGCTGGAGTGGTGTAGCTGAATTCCCTAGCTGGCTTTGCAAATCTTGGCCCTTATAAAAATATACTACAACTTTCTGCACTAATGATCCAAAATGGTAATCTGATACTGATCTACAGTGTTTTCAATAATGGCTGTAGACTACACTAGTACTTTTTAAACAAGGCAAAAGTACAATTTTTTTTCTGCAGACAAGAAACAATAAAAATCTTGGAGCTAATTCTGCAATGCTGACTTCTGCAAAATCAACAAACAAATCCACTGAAATCCACTGTGTGTCAGTGTATCTGCCTATGGTATGAATAAGACTCACTGAGTTTTCAGGCTGGAAATCTTGCTTTAAGTTCTTTTGTTTCTCCAGCCCCAACATGTAGCTCACTTGGGGATTTCATATTTTAGGGAGACAAATTATAAACATTACTCACAGTAGGTTCTGCAGACTATTTGGGTGTCTTCTTTTCTCTGTTAGTCTGGTCACTTGAATTCTGTTTCCATCTCAGGAACCTGGCCTCTGAGGATCTTCTGTGTGTGGGCGTGTGTATGTCCTGCCTCCCTCTCTGTAGCCAACAGGACACTGAATTATGTAAGAATTGAAAGTGGTTTAAGTACTCCTCTCAACGCTAGCCCTGGACTTCTACCTGTTGAGCCTTCTTAAAGGAATATCATCCAAAAATGCAGGTAGGTAGGAATATCTCATGGGACTGTTTTCACCCAAGCCACATCTTCGTTTTGCTGACCGGTTGGTTGTTCACATTATTGTTTACTTTTTTGATTAAAGGTTGCAATAGCATAATAGTGGCATTGCAGTTACTATTGGACTATATGATTACTCTAAGTGTGGGACAGTGTGTGTTCGCGACCAGCCCTCTCTTGACACTCAGGATCAGGGGAAGGAATCATGCAGTGGGTATTGGAACCAGACTTAAAGGAAATTTCTATGCCTCTTCTCTTGCCAAGTGTTTGCTGGATAGGCTTCCAAAGCATGGATTTAACTGGTGCCCCTAATGCAACATCATCCTGCCTTCTTTCCCCCCTAGGTTTCCATAGTGCAGGCTTTTCTGGGCCAGCTGCAGGAAAATGGTTTGTCTTCTCCTTTCATCTATCACTGAGTTCCCAAATGGGGGACATGTAGAGCACATGCTGAAGGTCTGCAGAGAGCAGGCGGACCGCATGATGTCTGGTTCCTCTTCCTCATTTCCAGCTGCTAACCATCCTGTCCTCACATTCACTGTGGCCAGGACAATTTTCTGTCCTCACATGAAAGTTATCAATAATGTTGCATTATTAATTGACTTGTTTCCATCTGTCCTCCTTAGCACTTTCCAAAAGTGTAAAAGAACATAAGAGTGGGTCAGAGCAATGGTCCATCTAACCCAGTCTCCTGCATTTCGAGAGTGACCAATGCCTGATCTCTGAGTGACCCATCCCCTGTTGTCCACTCCCAGATTCTGGCAGTCAGAAGCTAGGGATACTCAAAGCACAGGGTTATAACCCTGACCATGTTCACTAACAGCTATTGACAGACCTGTCCTCCTATCTCCCTTCCATATCCACAACCTGAGCCTCTTTCCAAGAACTAACCAGGGCTCTTACACTCAGTAAGGTCACTGGGGGAACATTGCTAGTTACCTCTCTCCATTCTGAAAACTGGCCATTTATTACTACCCTCTGTGTTCTGTCTTTTAACCCATTATTGATCCATGAGAGGGCCTTCCCTCTTATCTTTCCTTAAAAGCCTTTGATGAGAGACCTTGAAAGTCCAAGTACACTATATCCATTGGATCACTCTGACCCGCATGTTTATGGTTCCCCTCTGAGAATTCTAATTGATTGGTGAGGTATGATTTTTCTTAAAGTCATGTTGACTCTTGCCCAATGAATCATGTTAATCTCTGTCTGGAAATTCTGTTCCTTACTATAGTTTCAAACCAATTTGCCCAGGGAGGCTTCCTAGCCTGTAATTGTCAGCATCAACTCTGGAGCCTTTGTAAAAAGTTCTTAAGTTACAGATACATAACTGCTGGAATTCCCAGAGCACTGTTAATCAACCAAGGGAAGGAGATCCCTCATCATGAATGGGATAGGGTGTGTCCATCTCTCTCTCCTGGTGACCCACACTATGAAAAAAGTCAGATTCCCGGACTAAAAATCAGTTCCTTAAAAGCTCAATTGAAGTCGTAGGTGCAAAGTTTCCTGGAGACTTCTATGGGAGCTGAATCAGATCAACAGTACAGTGCTCTCTTAGTCCAACTCTAGGAAAGCAGCCAGTCCTCTCTTCTTGGCGTGCCTAGATATTTGCTGTGTCACACATCTTCACAACATGGGCCGATCGGGAGGCGAAGTCCTGAATGGATGTGCTGCTAGTTATCCAGTCAAAGAAACTACCTGCGGTATGTGGGGAAGTGCATACATCTGAGATCTTCATGACTCCTTTGTGGTGTGACAGTGTCGTGCAGCATTGAGTGGAGCTGGTAGTAGAGCAGCATCAAAAAAACAAGAAGATTGAGATGGAAATAGCGGAGCGAGAGAAAGGGAAGAAGAGAAGGGGGAGTGAGCCTGTGTCAGCAGGTAATGTTTATGCGGACATGTTAGTTACAGTTTGTGGGACACACCTTTGATGGAGCTCACATTTGGTCATTTCCAGTATGATGTCATTTCCTCACTGGGAAAATTAGGAGATCTAAATTTGCTAGGCATCAAGTTTTTCAGCTCTTTGGAAAATAATGTCTGTCAGTCTTTTCCTAGTTGACCCATGTAGATGGCTCCTTCCAAATAAGCAAAGCTCTGTAGGGGTGCAAGGATCTACCCACCCACATAGCCCTAATGGGGTCATGCCATGGAAGCAGGCAGTCTTTTATTTCCATTGAGCTCATAGAGGACAGTCCATCAATGGCTGTTAGCCAGGATGGGTAGGAATGGTGCCGGGAGTCTCTTTGTCAGAAGCTGGGAATGGGTAGCAGGGGAGGGATCACTTGGTGATTTACCTGTTCTGTTCATTCCCTCTGGGGCACCTGGCATTGGCCACTGTCAGAAGACAGGACACTGGGCTAGATGGACCTTTGGTCTGACACATTATGGACATTCTTACGTTCTCTTAACAAGTGAAAAATGAACAATAACTCTGCTGTCCCCTTAACGAGGAAATCTCTACTGCTCCTTCATGAGAGAGAGGGAGTAATCAAAGATCTCTTGTTAAGTAAAGTGCTATAGGAAACCCACACAGTCCAGACAAAAATAAGAAAGTATCCCTTTTGAGGCATCAATCATTGATTTGCTGTATGGAAGGGCTAATGGCTCATTGAAGCTGAAATGCAACCCTAAAGCTCCATCATTCATTTCCACAGAGTAATAAGCAGAAAGCTGACCAGATTTGGCAGAGGAATGGTCACCATGCAATGGGAGTGCTGTTTAATTTTTAAACAACATCTAGGCCATCTTGTTTTGTTTCAGTCTTGCCAAAATCTAGGGTCATTATTCTATGGCCATGAACTTAAATTGCCAGATTTTTACAGGCGGAGCTCTGCAGTGGCATGTTAGTTTCAGTTTTGCAAGCCACGAAGCTTTCCTGTGGTTTAAAGGTTAACGCATAAGAAACAAACCAACTGGCTTCTTATTGTTCTCTGTAAAGCATAAAGAAATATCAGGTTTCCAAGGAGCTGTCCACAAGAGGCACAAACTGTGATAAAACCTCCTGCAAAGTGCCACACTAAGCGCACTTTCCCATTCATAGGTAGCCCCTAACAGATGCTCCTTACTAATGTAGATTATATGTAGTATGCCCCAGCAATGAGCTGGAGGGGACTATGTATAGGGGAAAAATTTCTAATCTTTGAAAACCTCTTAATCTCTTTTTCATATTCTTTGTGACAATTAAAGACCTCACAGTTTTGTCTTCTACATAGCAACTTGCTGGTGTTGCATCTTGGTGATGAAAGGAGGTGACTTTTGAAGCTTTGCTGTTTGAAAACGTGGGCCTCTTTAAGACAAAACATTAAGTCCCGTAAAGATCTGCTCTTGCTCAGCCCAGCAGTTTTGGGCTTGAAGCAGGAATCATTGAACAGGATACTCTGGCCTGTGTCATGCAGGAGGTCAGATGGAGCTGTCATTCTCCTAGTCCTGCCTGGCCACCCCCAAAAAACCAATGAATCTATTACAGGTTGAATCTCTCTAGTCCAGCACACTCTGATCCAGCAACATCCGTGGTCCGGCATGATTGCAGTTAGCTAAATGTCAATTTATCATGGGTGTGGCCAAGTTTTTTGTACAGCTGCCAGTCCTGGCTCTCACTGTACTGTGCTGTCGTTTAGCACTAATTTACCCCTGAATGTCGTCTTAAGAGCCCAGTAAGCAGTGGAAGTGTTGGCAATGCTGCTGGACAATATTGACCTCCCCCCCCCCATGGTTCTCCAAATTCTCTGGTTCAGCACCAATTAGGTCCCGAGGGGGCCAGACTAGAGAGGTTCAACCTATGACTGTGAGATGATCATCAAGTATTAATGGAGGGCAAAGACAAGTGAAGATTTTGCTCCCCTGGGCTCTGATTACAGACCTAATCAGGGATGGCTGCTCTCTGCTGCAAACCATTTTGAATACAGTTGTGGATCAGATAGCTTTTGGTTTTAGCTTATAATTTTTTTCATAGGATCTCAGCTTCAAGCATTTTTGTCTGGCAGCAGTCATTCCAGTTCCCTGTTGGAGTTAAGAGTTTAGTAGGGGAGTGTTAGGTCTCCCACATCTTTTCCTGTGGCTTGGGCACCTTCTATGCAATAGGGTTGCAGCTGCAGGGAACAGTCAAGCTCTTGTTAAGGCCATGTCTTCACTAAACAGAAGATCGATGCTGCTGTGATCAATCTTTCAGAGTTCGATTTAGCAGGTCTAGTTAAGACTTGCTAAATCAAACTCAGAGGGCACACATGTTGGTGGCAAGTACTCTTTCTTCTGCAAGAAGTAAAGGAAGCTGATGTGAGTGTTTGCTCCTCCCACTGTGGAGATGGCAGGGAAACTTGAAACAAGGTATGTTGACTCCAGCTACGTATTTAACGAGCTGGATTTGTGTATCTTGATTAGACCTTCCCTTTTAGTGTAGACCTGGCCTAAGAGTTATAAGACCTACACAGGATTAGTTGTTGTCTAGGTGCAGGATGCTTTTAAATGTGCCACTTAGGCATATAAAGAAAAGATGTTCAGGATCTTAGTGTTAAAACAGCAACACCTTGGTGACTATTCACAGCAATCATCCTGTCTCCACAGTCATTGTTGCCAGAACAGAGATTGCCTTTAGGGTTATTTTGTTCTGTCCTCACAAAAATGATTAATAATGTTGGCCACCATTTACTTGTTTACATCTGCACTCCTTCACACCTTCCATTAGCCATTTCCAGACATTCTCTCTTCTCAGCTGTCCGCATGACCTTGTCCTGTGCTGTTTTTCTTCCATAATGTTGTTTGCACTGAGAAATAGTTTTTAAGAACATTAGTGATTAAATAGTTTGTAATTGGCACCAATTTGCCATTTGGAGAGTGTACAAAATGAATGCAATGTACACTGTGGGTGTGTGAAAGGGATTTTGCTAGAAAACCAACTCAGTGGAGGCTGTAAGTTAAAGCACTTGTGGTCTGTGATATCTTACACATCCAGTAAATACAATCTGATTCAAGCAATGTTACTTTGCACCTTGTTTACTGAACTATTTAGCCCATAATTAAAATCAGCAGTGAAACTGGCCCGGTGACTCGAAATTAGCTGGAATTACACAAGCATATTTACATGCCTTTTGCTGATAAGGAAGCATCCTCCTGCCAAACTACAGCTTTCCAGTGCATTCTGGTTTCTCAGACAACAAACCTGAGCTGTTACTTCTCAGTCCCAAGTATGGCGTATAACACAGCACATAGTTCACCCATTAAAACTAAGGACATTATTTGAGTCTGAGCTACAGTCAGGCCAAAATGGTTTGATTAGCTCTGAGGTAAAGATGGATTGGAAGCAGGGCTGGTTATCCAGATCCCCATGCACCTGAGTGGCTTAGGCCGGGTCTACCCTAAAGGGGAAGGTCAAATCAAAATGCACAACTTTAGCTACATTAATTACATAGCTGGAGTCAACATTCTTTGATTTGAGTTTCCCTGTTGTCCCCACAGTGGGAGGCTGATGGGAGGAAACACTCCCATCGGCTTCCCTTACTACTCACAAGAGCAGGAGTACCAGCTGTTGATGAGGGCACCTTCTGAGTTTGATTTAGCCGGTCTTAACTAGATGGGCTAAATCAAACTCCGGAAGATTGATCACAGCAGCATTGAACTTTGCAGAGTGAATATATGGCCTTAGATATGAGTCTCAGATATACACTGCCCCCTGATTTTAGTTTTCCAAAACAAAGTCTGACAGATGAGGCATCTCTAAAGCCAAAACCACACCTTAGTTTTTGTCCGTCTCTATAAGCAGGGCTCGACAAATTAGACAATGTACTCGACCGTGGCGAGTAGATTTTAGCCCGGCGGGGCCGCGCAGCGCGGTCAGCACATGCGCAGCGCACGCTTCCCGCACAGCTGCCGAGCAGGGCTCGCCACCACTTGGCGAGCCCTGTCTATAAGATACATAAGCTGCATTTCAGTCTGTCGTTCATTCAAGCTTAGTATCCATACACATGCATGATGGCTAATGTGCCACATAGATGCTTCTGTGTGCCTCTTGAAGTTTCTAAATAGCCTTTAATCATAAATGTTTTGTCTTTAGTATACATATAAAAGAGATGGGTTGCTCCATAAGAGTTATATATAGAAATATCTTGGCTGTAAAATAGACATTTTATTCTTGGTTTAGCAAACAGTGCAACTAACTGTGCAATCTGTAGTTCTTCTGCACGATCACTACCTATGACATGAAATACATCCCTTTTGAAGATGGGAATAAGCTAAGAGTTCAGCTGTGCAATATACAATTTATAGCGATGTCTATCTTAGCTTGTGCACACCCTGAGTTCCCTTGAGACTTCAGCAATTGGTACTTCATTGTGTGTGGTGGGCAGATGTAATTGGGGGAGCAACATTTTCCATGGGATCCCTGCAAAAACAGAAAGAAAATATTAGCTGCTATTGTTTCTGGCTAATATGAAGTTCTTATACAAAAACTGGGCAATGTTAGTAATGGAGCCTGATTTTTCAGAAAACATTAAGCACCCACCCTCTAAAATAGGGGTTGGGGAACCTTTTTTGGTTTGGGGGCTGCTGACCCACAGAAAAATCAGTTGAGTGGGGGCAGCAGGGCCTGGAGTGCCATCTTAGTCTCCTCCATGCTGGCGGTGGGGAGGAGTCCTGAGCCCCAAGGGGCAGGATCCAGGCAAGCCAGGGACCGCATCTGGCCCCTTAGGTTCCCCACTCCTGCTCCTTTTAAGTTATTTCAAAATGGGCACTCATAATCCAATGAGAATTAGTGGGGTTCTTGGCCTCTGTTCTTACTCTTTTGGACTCTCAAAATGTAAAATGCCTCTGCTTTTTTCCCCAAAGCCCTAGATTTGATTCCATAAATTCTCTCTTATATATTAGACACCTCAAACATCATATATATAGTAGCCCAATGTCTGTGAGTCTGTAACGCTGAAATGCTGGCTGTTCCCTCTGGGCGGCCCATGCTGCATGGGGAGTGCGGGGCCCAAACGGCCGCTTGCGCCGCTTGCTCTCACGCGGCGGCCCAGCTGAGCAGCGCAGAAGTCAGCCGAACGCCACGACGGGAGGGGAAGGGGGGCAGGGCGGTCATGTACATGCCCAGGGGGTGGGGCCTGGCCATGTATGTCACCGCCCCACCTCCCTTCACCTCCCGCCGTGGCGCTCGGCTGACTTCTGCGCCGCTCAGCTGGGCCGCCACGGAGAAGCCCAAACAGCCGCTTGCTCCCCCGCGGCAGCCCGGCTGAGCGGTGCAGAAGTCAGCTGAGCGCCACGGTGGGAGGTGAAGGGGGGCAGGGCGGTGACGTGTGGCATGACAGCGGCTCCAGGCCCCGCCCTCTGGCCTTGAACGTCACTGCCCCCCTTCACCTCCCACTGTGGTGCTTGGCTGACTTCTGCACCGCTCAGCCAGGCCGCCGCATGGGAGCAAGCGGTGCAAGCGACCGTTTGGGCTCCGCGGTCCCCCGAATGAGAGGCAGGAGGGGGACGAGAGCTGAGAGAGGGGGGGAGGCAGTAGGAGGAGGAGGAGAGAGAGAGACACGGAGCGAGAGACCGGAGGCTCAGGAGAGAAAACCGACATGGAGGAGAGACCTGAAAATCCTGTCTTATGACGGGATAATTGGCTAGTTGTTTAATAAAAGTCCCCTGTAAAAACATTGTATCATTCTAAAGTAAGGGGCCACACGCCATAGTAATTTGTAAATTTTTGTTCAAGGTTATGTTACCATATGCAGCATTTTTCCAGATATTAGACATCATAACTGAAATTTTCCAAAGCCATTTTCAAAGGATTTGAATGGCTAATTCCCACTAAAATTAATAGGAATTATATATGCAGATTCCCTAAACATCTTTGAAAATCTCAGCGTGCATCAATAGAAGATCTGGTACCTACTTCTTCTTGAAGTCAATGGAAGTTTTGCTATTGGCTTCATTATGAGCAGAAACATATGATTTGCCTGAAGTCAATGGTTGTGTTGGTCTAATGAAAAATTGTGTATTCTGTGGACCAAATATTCTGCTGGAATAAGTGGTACAACTCTTTTGGGTGTTTCACCTATTTATACTAGCAGGGAATTTACAACATGTCATCAAATCATTGTAACTTTCTTCCTGTTTTGGCTGTTGCTCAATGCAGACGTGTAAATTTTACTGATATCAAATGCCACAAAATGGGGCTCTCTTAAGGTTTTTCCAATGTCCCAGTTGCTTCCTACAGGAGTTCCTTACCCAAGGCACTAATATTCGGAGAGAGCCCCGACTGTTTATCTTCTTAGAAAAACTGAGAGGTTTTCATCTAGGCCACCCGGATCTTTCATAAGTGGTGAAGAATGCTCTGCACACATGGAACAGAAGAGAATGGCATGATTGCAACATCAGGAACAAAAAAGCCCTCTGTATAGCCCTTTGATAGGTCATGAGAAATCAAATACTTTCAAATGGCTGCACACGGGGAAAAGCTCAAACTCATTCGCTTTGAGTAAACAAACCAACAATAATTTTATAAACTGAACAAGAAGTCTGATCCAAAGTCTGTTAAAGCCAATGGCTTAAAGCCATGGAATTAGGCAAAGGAATCAGAGAGCCTTTTTTGTTGTATTCAGGATATAAAATTATATTCTTTGACCAGCACTGTGAGTGCAGACACCAAGGGTGTGTCTAGACTACAGGGTTTTGTCGACAAAAGTGGACTTTTATCGACAAAACTATACCTGCGTCTACACTGCCACTGAGTTCTGTTGACATAACGTCGACAGAACTCAGCAGTTTTGTCGACGACTGTAAACCTCATCCTACGAGGAATAACGCCTTTTGTCGACGGAGTTCTGTCGACAGAAGGCGTTATTGCATCTACACTGTCCTTTGCGTCTACACTCTCATGTCGACAAAGTGGCTCGCTTTGTCGACAGAACTGGATGTAGTCTAGACGCTGTTTGTCGACAGAAGCTTGTAGTCTAGACATACCCCTACTGCCTATACTGTATGAGTACAAATATAGGATATTCTCTGGCAAACCCTCAGCATAGAACTTCCATTACTCCGATCCTTCCAGGAGAATTTTACCCTCAGATATATTGATTGGCTAGAAGCAGAAGTTAGACACCCACAACTTAGTATGGGACGCCACATACATGGTGCTACAGAAAATTCTAAACTAACTAGATGGATACTAAGATTGGGACAAAGAGTTTGAGCAAATCCATTCAGCTCCCACTGAAACTGATGGGATTAGGGTCCTGTCAAAATCTCAGCCTAACTGTTAAATATGGGAATATATTAATGCTCAGAAATGGAATCAGGCAAATATAATCAGGCAAAAAGTAGAATCAATTACAAGATTTTCAAGGTGGTAAACAAAAATGTAAGTTTTTGATATTTCAATGAAAACTTCTTACAAGAAAAGGCTAGTTTAGGGTTGGGCTTTTTCCAACCCACTTAGGGAGTGGTCAATGTTTTTTTAAAAACCTGAAATCTCAATGAAAAATTTCTTGCCGTGTTTTGGGGGTGGGTCTTTGCTTCCACATTTTGGACCATCTCTCCTTGGCTCTCACTGACAGTGCCATTTAGACAGACTTTAGTTTCGTTTAACTGTTCTCTAACCCGGGAGACGATATTGGTAGCCCAGAATCCAGAACATGTGTTTACCTTTGTCATGGCCCATCTTAGGTTTATATGGCTTTGCTAGATCCATGTTTTCCTCCAGCATTTGCTCTTCTAAGCACTTTAAATCAGTCAAGTTTACTGTTGCTTCAAGGTTTTTAATAGAACGTCTGTTCAGATCTTTAAAAAAAGATACAAAGACAAACTCTCATTGATTTCAATAGGCATCTGTTCAGGCCTGTAGTTTCCTGTTGTTTTTCTTTTTTATTGAGTAAAATAACCCTGCTAGACACTTTATTCATTAAAACTCTCTTTCAGTTTCTAAAATCTCAAATTTCATATAATGTATTCTTCAGTGAGATTTAACAGCATTTTCATTTCACCAGCATGATTTTTTTTAGTAAATCTGTGTACCATTCGGAAAGGAGCTGCCATGCTAGGAGTTTGTATGGAACAGCAGGTCCTGTGATCCTGATCCTGCACCATAAAAGCCAAGGGGAGCTTTTTGTCACTGACTCCAATACACAAAAAGCAGGCTCTGCTTTGTTTGAGTGACCTTTACTTTAGATCAGAAACAATAAAGAACAAAAGTGAAGTGTTCATATAGATAACTTCACTGTGTAGGTGTCTGCTTTTTCAGGCTACGTTGAGCTATGTACAAAATGCCCGTCTGCGTAGAAGGCAGTTTGGAGAGATTTAGAAGGGTTGTGTGTGGAAAACAGACACATGGCTAAACACAACATGAAAACCACAAGCAGAGGGTTGCTGCTCTGACTTACCCTTCTTCTTTTGACGCTTTACTTTAATAAAGATAAGAATAATAAGGACAAGAAACAGCAGCACAATGACTGTCATCACAATTGGAAGAAATTGCAGTTCACTGGTTGATGAGCTGGAAAAATAAAGCATCGGGATTAAATGGGATTGAGTGACAGGGATTGTACACACAAAGTGCCTTAGCACAGCCTGTGTTTGCATTCAGTGCATCTGTTTTCTGCAGTTTGAAGAATGAAACAAAAAAGTGGTAAACTCTTCACCTGATTCAAAGGAGAACAGTCAACAAGATCAATTAGAGGCTACGTCATAAGAGCTGGAGTTTGATTCGGAGGTGTAGCTGCTTATGACTGTGCCCCAAAACTCAATGGAATTTGCAAATTCAACTCTTATCAATTTAGGATTGAATAAGGATTTCAACTGGTTAATGCATTACTAACGCAATTTCCCCTCCCTGGATATTCACATCTCCACTCCAAATGATATGAATGACCCACTGCCACCTTGACTTGATTAGCTTCATTAATACAAGCCACTTTTTCCTTCCTTGTATATACCCCTCCTTCTGTAACTTTCACTCCAATTCATCTGATGGAGTGGGTTTTACCCATGAAAGCTTATGCCCTAAAACATCTGTTAGTCTCTAAGGTGCCACAGGACTCCCTGTTGTTTTTGCCCCTTCAGAATGAAAACTAACTGCTCCCATTTTACAGGTGCACAGGTTCGGTGATGGCTCTGTCTGGAGAGGTTCTTACATAGTTCTCCTTACCATGGTATTAGAGTGCCTCTGAGCACTGTCTATAGAGGTGCAATTCGACTAGAAATCTCAAGAGCTCCATAGCCACAGGGTAAATTGTTGGCCACTAACTAGAAACCTGGGACGTCAATTGATCAGAGTAGTATCTTGTATATGTATTGTCATGGACTACCCCAATCGCACACCCTGGCTGGATGGGTGTGGTTTGAGAGAGGCTAGGGGAATGGGAATGGAAACACGTTTCTTTTGGAGGATGGTGCTGCCTGTAGCCAGCTCTCAGGAAGGCAGAGGATGGGATGCAAGGCTCAGTCTGTATTACATCATGTGACAGACACTGGGCAGCTGGCTACAGTAACTTGGTAGAGGGCAAATATACAGGGAACTGGGTAAATAGTTTTCTGTTCCCTGAATGAAGTGGCTGCATCATAAAGGCAGGCAGGCACATGGGCCAAATAAGAGCTTGCCTGAAGCTGCTGGTTAATCAGGATACCTGCAGCCCATTAAGGTCTGCTGGGGCCAGTTTAAAAGGCTTCCTCTCAGGAAAGAAAAAGCCAAGGGCTGAGAGGAAGAAGGGTGCTGGTGGAGAACTGAGGCCTGCAAGGAGGGAAGTGTACCAGGAAGAAGGTTGCAAAACTGAAATGCTGCCAGGTGCCACTGCCGTAGCGTACCTGGGCTGGAACCCAGAGTAGCGGGTAGGCCCAGATTCCTCCCAACCCTTCCCCTTGCCACTAAAGTCTGCACCTGAGGGGGGAGACCAAGACTACAGAGGGGCTTTGCCCCAGTCCTTGGCAGGGCTGGCCTTACCATGAGGCGAACTGAGGCGGCTGCCTCAGGTGCCAGACTGGGGGCGCCACTAGGCCCCTCAGTGTAGAAAATTGTGTCTGCTGCTGGTGCAGATATATTCTCTCTGCTCTAGATGCACAGAGATGGTGGAGTGCTGTGCTGGAGGAAGGAGGGCACGAGACATAACAGGCAGGCAGGAGAAAAGGGGGCATGGGGGCATCATTTGAGCTCCCCGCCTCAGGTGCCAAAATGTTGTGGGCCAGCCTTGGTCTTTGGACTTGCCTATGATGAGGCTGGCTCAGTAGGCTGTGACCCTTGCCTCTAGTAAAGGACGAGGTTTTGTGGAGGGTCACAGTGAGCCTCTGAGGTAAACTGTATCTGCCTAGAAGCACAAGACCCCCCAGGGCACAGGCAGAGCTTTTAACACAATCATTAGCCAATCTGATCTTGCCTCATTCCTTTTGGCTACTTCATTTGTATTATTACCATAGATTTTTCTCCATTGTGAACCCCCAAAGCTCCTTACAAACAGGTCAACAAAGCTATAGGAGGCATCAGGTAACAGCTGCTCACAGCCACATTACGCAACCAGTTAGGACAGGAAGTGAAGGAAAACATTTGCGCCCAGTTAAAATTATTGGGAAGTAGAAATGTGGTCTGGGCAGCACTGAGGGCTAACTGGTACCAGCCACACCCCTTCGGCCTGAGGTCCCACCCCTCACGGGAGTGCGGAGCCAGCCCTCCCCCCACACACCTTGCCTGGGGGCCTGAAGAGCTGATGGCTCCCTGGGGCATTGCTTCAGGAGCCGATGTTTCTCTTTTCTGTGTATGAACTGTTTTAAATGAACGGAAAAAGAATCTGACTAGACTTGTAAGCTGACCCCGGCAATGGTGATTGGGGAAGACATGTTCATTAACGTACCTGACATGGACTGCATTGCTAACGGTTGCAAATTTGGCATCCGGCGTTGTTTTTTCCAATATTCCCTCTGTGACTGTGCTCATGGGATATGTCTGATCTATGACACTGACATGATTGGGGATTCTGGGGATAGCAGATGGTGGTGATGCTGTGCGCCCAGATGCAGATGTTACTGGCCCAGATGTTGGTGATGCTGTGCGCCCAGATGCAGATGGTACCGGCTCAGATGGTGGTGATGCTGTGCGCCCTGATGCAGATGTTACCGGCCCAGATGGTGGTGATGCTGTGCGCCCAGATGCAGATGTTACCGGCCCAGATGGTGGTGATGCTGTGCACCCAGATGCAGATGTTGATGCTGTGCACCCAGATGCAGATGTTACCAGCCCAGACGGTGGTGATGCTGTGCACCCAGATGCAGATGTTGATGCTGTGCGCCCAGATGCAGATGTTACCGGCCCAGATGGTGGTGATGCTGTGCGCCCAGATGCAGATGTTACCGGCCCAGATGGTGGTGATGCTGTGCGCCCAGATGCAGATGTTACCGGCCCAGATGGTGGTGATGCTGTGCGCCCAGATGCAGATGTTGATGCTGTGCGCCCAGATGGTGGTGATGCTGTGCGCCCAGATGCAGATGTTGATGCTGTGCGCCCAGATGCAGATGTTACCAACCCAGATGGTGGTGATCCTGTGCGCCCAGATGCAGATGTTATCGGCCCAGATGGTGGTGATACTGTGCGCCCAGATGCAGATGTTCCCGGCCCTAGTGAAGAGCATGATTGTAACAAAGAAAATAAATTATTTCGGGGCTTGAATACTTACCCTCTGCAGGTCTGGCAATTTTTACCAGTGAATTGAACAAGGCATCCTTCCTGGTAGCATCCCTCCACCTCTTTCATTTCACCTTGCAATCTGTGTCATGGGTAAACATGCAGCACAAAAGGGACCATGTCTTTTTCACGGAGACCTTTGGCTGTACAGAAAATAATGTATGAGTATTAATGGAAACCCATGATCATTTTTGGCAAGTCAGACACTTTTGCCAACGGTCGCTATTTCTGCCTTGCAAACTCTGGAAACTGCATGCACACATAAACCGCTGACTGCGTAAACATGCAAAATAGACAGTGGATCCCCGTTGCTGAAGTAGTGACTCCATTATTGGTTGTTGGAGGGTTTTCTGCTGTAGGGCTCAATATCTAAATGCTGGGGAACATCTGTATTTATTTCCAAATACAAGGTCTAAAGACTGGAAAATATATTTTTTTCTGACAAAGCTTGTGCCTTAAATTGGTGTTTGGAGGTGAATAACCTAACTAACTGAACCAATCGGGTAATTGTTAAAAAACTGAGGTTGAGAAGTTTGACAGGCGCTCTTCAAGGCAAGAACTGCCTGTCTCTGTGTTCACGTAGCACAGTGGAGCCTACAAGGCCCTCCCATAACACGCAAAGTAAATAATAACAATCATTAGAGAGCTTTTCAAAGGCATAAAGCTGAAATGGGGGAACCTAAGGCCCGGAGGCAGCCCCTGGCTTGCCTGGATCTGCCCCCAAGGCTCAGGGCTGTCCCCCACGTATCCCCCTCCCCCCCCAGCATTTTTTTTGCTTGTGCCTGACTGATTTTTTTCTGTGGGTCAGTGGCCCCCAACCCAAAAAAGGTTCCCCATTCCTGAACTATAGGTAAGGATCCAGCTTCCATTAAAGCCGATGGGAATTGGGCACCAAATTGCAATCTGTGCATTTGAAAATCTCCCCCATCGTCTTGACTTTACCCAAACATCTCCAGTTCTGTCCTTTCTATTCTGTGATGAGACTTAAGGAGAACAGAGCTTACTGCTCAACGCAATGACTTTTCTTATCACCTGTGGCTGGGAGGGACACATGGGCTATGATAGAGCAGAATAGCAGAGAGTGAAAGGAAGGGGTATTAATCCCGATGGGCTAAGTCCCTCAAATCACATACTCTTTTGAATGTGTAACTTCACGGAGGAGGTTTGCTCTGTCTCTCCATCTTTAGCTCCGCACCAGTACCATCCTGCATCCGCTTCTTCCAGCTGGCTCATCACCACCGTGAAAGTCCCATTTTCCTGGTTGTCGCTGATGATCTGAATTCTTCCTTGATATGCCTCCTTTATGAATCCACTGGTATCAACCATAAGGGAACACCCAACTTCCTTCCACCTGCACCAGTATTTTATCTCATAATTCCTTTGTGGATTGTAGTGGCACTTGGCAGACACCCGGCCTCCTTCTGCTCCATTCAGGAACTTGAGTGCTCCAGGAATGGTTGACTCTATAGGTGGAGAATATACCAGCTTAGCCTTACAGACTCTTTAAATGATGCTGCTTTGAAGTCCCTACAAACACATGCTGGGTTTTTGGGGGAATACTGTTGCAAATCTCAGCACTTTCTAAAAAATAACGGCTCTTTCTTTCTAGACTCACCTTTAGTCACTTGCAGATCGATGGTTCTTGCATTTCCAGAGTGCCCAAGCATGGCTACCCCACACTTATACAGTCCAGAGTCCTCTATCTTTAGTCTGTTTATCAAGATTTTGAACGTGCCAGAGCTTTCTTCAGAGGTTATAGAGATCCTTCCCTCGTAATTCCTGCCCACGTAACCAGTAGAATCCGCTATGACAGTACAGCCAGTTTTTCCCAGTTTGCACCAGTATTTCCTTCCGCTCTCTGTGATGTTTTCAGATTGGCAATGTATTGTCACTGATCCTCTGAGCTCCCCAAGTACCAGGTCTGGTGATTTGGGCACATTAGAACCTGTTTGAATAGAACATACTAGAACACCTTAATGCAACTCCTATTTCACTTGGACCAATTGTCTTTTTTCTTCTTTTTCTATTTCCTAACAGCCATTTCAGTAAAATCTGATTGTTTGGAAAGTGAATAATAGGTCTTTACTAAGGGGATGGGGAGGTATGAATTAGACGTCACAGTTGGTGCAACAACCACTGTTTTGGATTGAAATGCTCGTTAGTCAACATTTAGGCCTTGTCCATGGGTGGTGGGTAAACATAGGGCTGGGGGAGGCAAGCTCCCAGCCCTGCCCCTTCTGCCGTAGGACCTGTCCCTCAGAGGAGTCAAGCCCACCCACCACTGCAGGGGGACGCCCCCAGCCCCATCCTTTCTGCCCCAGGCCCTGCCCCTCATGGGAGCCAAGCCCATCTGCCACTGCAGGGGCAAGCCTCCAGCCTCCCACAGGAGCATCCCTGGCCTGGAGCATGGGGAGGGCACATTGCCCCAGCCTTCTCAGCCTCAGCGTGGTTGAAGCCCGGGAGCCATGCTGAAGCTGTGGACAGAGTGTGGGCAGGGCCATGCCTCCCAGCTTGGGAAGGCAATGCCTTCCCCCACCTCTTATACTCACTGCCCATGGCCTTGTCTATACTTACTCAAAGATTGATACACTGGAGATCCATCTTCCAGGGTTTGATTTAGCAAGTCTAGTAAGGACGCACTAAATCAAACGCCGATGGCACCCCCGTGAACCCCAGTACTTCACAGGGTTGCAAGGAGTAAGGGAAGTCAATGGGAAAGTTTCTCCCATCGACCTCCCACAATGGGGATGCTACGGAAATTCGACTTAAGGTATTTCAACTCCAACTACACTATTCACATAGTTGGAGTTGCGTATCTTAGATCGACATTCTCCCATAGTGTAGACCTGGCCTCAGAACAGTGGTTCCAAATGACTCACTGTAACTGTGGCACCAGAATATTACAAAGCTGGTTTTGCAGGCTCAGAAGAGAGCTCTACCTTTTGCAAGCAGCCTGTTGTGAAAACCCCCAGCTACTATACCTTCCAAAACTGTCAGATTTACGCTGACAAATAAGGCGTTGTTCTTTCTGCCAATGCCACATCTGTAAGCCCCAGTGTCTTCCTGCTCCAGCTGTGTCATTTGCACTGTGAATGTGCCATTTTTAGGGGAGTCTGTGATGGATGTTCTCTCTTTGTAGTCTGCATAGATGAAAGGGCTCGTAGAAATGATGGTGTTGCAAACACTTCCAGGTCCTGATATTTTACACCAATATTTTCTGCTATATCTGTTGGCTTTAATGGCTGGATAGATACATTTGATGGTGACCGATCCTCCAACTTCACCTATCAATAGCCTTGGTCCATATAAGGCACTTGACACTGTGTTTTAAAAAAAATGTAGAACATGGATTAGCCAAATAGAGGACCAGAACCTCAACAGCATGGAAGGCATGGGTGTCTTACTGATTTTCACCTGCCAAAGATCTTGCCCACAAAATGTAATATTTATTCTGCATAATGTATAAGTTACTGTAGATCAGACCCAGGTCTCTCAAATCCTGTGTTTTTTGCACTGTGCTTGGATAAAACCCTTTGTTTGCACTGTGAATCAGCACAGAGAGAGAAACTTTGAGCTCCTACTCTGATACAGCACAGTCCTGAGCCAAGTAAAACTCCTATTAATGCCAACAGGGATTTTGCCTGAGTTTAAAAGCAGAATGATGCATGCAGTATTTTGGCCATGCAGATTATGGGCTCTATTCAGTGACAAGCAAATCTCAAAATAATCAGAAATACATAGTGCCTACAGGAGCTGTTGTCTTGCAGGCTATGCATTCATTGGCATCTATATCAAATGCTTCCAAAAATACTCATGGCAGTAGTAGCATTTTACACCTGCTTTGCAAATGCATTTTCCCAAGGACTTGTGGGCTTTTTAGTCAGGCCACAAATGGAGACACTCTTACCCCACATCTTGGGTTGTCATTTTACACTAGTGTAACATGGGTGTAAAACATGAGCCTTCTGATCTGAAAAGCTTTTCATATTCCTCTGCTCTCACTTTGCACTGATATTAATGGCAGCACAAAGTGCGGGCAGTGGAGAATCAGGCATTTAATGCTAAAAGCACTTTAATTTTCACAACACTCCTGTTTTGAGAGACAAGGAGGAGGTAATATCTTATATTAGATTAACTTCTTCAGAGCTCTAATTTAAAAGCTTGTCTCTCATCAACAGAAGTTGGTCTAATAAATGGTACTGCATTTCCCACCTTTTCTTTCTAATATTCTGGGTCTGACAAGTCTATAACAAGACTGCTTACACCACTCCTGTTGGATGGATGTGTGTGTCTTCTAGCCATTGTGCAGACAGGGCCATAATGCTCCAGCTGCTCCATGTAAGGAGGGATGTTCCTTCATTTTAAAGCCAGATTTACCTTTGTCCCCTGCAAGTGTGGTGTACTCTCACTTTTATTATGGTGATTTGCATGAGGAATGTGGTTCCCAGCTACTCACCTTGTAGCAAAGTCAATAAAACAATGAAGACAGCCATGTTTAATCTCCAAAAATGTTCACAAGGCAGACATCTGAACTGGACTTTGGCCGTTGAACTCAAGATGCCCTTTCAAATTCAGGTACCAAATCTGCAGTACTGATTTTGTTTTTTCTTTTACCTGTCATCAGACATAAGAAAAATAAAAATGCAATGCTGGGATTTTCCAGGGTCTGGAAACAAGACACCAAAACTGCACAGAAATTTCATCTAACTCCTGGTGCTTTGAAAATCCGAGCCAGCGTGAAATTTCTCAGCTCCAATGGGATGACATCTGTTGAAGACAATGGGGCCTTTGTGCTTCTCTGTAAGGGTCTTAGAGCCTTTTGCATCGAGAAGCAACTTGCCCAAAATCATAGTCATTTGCAGAGTTGGTCTAGAACCCAACTGTCCTGCCTATCTCTCTGCTAGCTCCTGGACACCTGTGTGTCCACACTGCCACCTGATAGCTTTAGTGAAGTAGTGGATGGCAGCCTAAGAGTCCCACAGATCCAAGCACCACCGGGTGTCTCATTTGCAGCAGTCATGACAGGTGGAGCCAACCATGTTCCATCATTGCCCCAGGCATGTTATTTTAGGCTTAGGGAAAACAACTTGGGTACATCTACACAGCAGCGTTATTCTGGAATAACTGATGTTATTCCGAAATAACAGTGCATATCTACACTACAAGCCTTTATTTCGAAATAATGTCAAGCTGGAGGACTTCTTACTCCAACTCATGGTAACCCTCATTTCACAAGGAGTAAGGGAAATCAAAGGAAGAGTGTTTTTCCTTCGACTTCCTGCCGTATAGGCAGCGCCAAAAGCCGAATTAAGCTATTTCCACTTCAGCTACGCAATTGACATAGCTGAAGTTGTGTTGCTTAATTCGACTTTAGCCCTGCTGTGTAGACGTAACCTTGGTGACTCTGCCACTAGCAGGCTGCCTGGCTTGCAGCTGCAACAAACCCCATTACATGCTCCTGTTCTTTTATCTAGTTCCTGATGCCCAGCCTTGTTCCCTTGTTCTGCACTGGACCCCTGGCTCTCTTTCTGTTCTGTCGAAGTGAGTCTCAGACTCAGCAAATGTACGGAGAGTAGTTTATTTGCAATGCTATAGCATAGCGAGAACCCACCGCAGTGTGTTCTACCTTAAGATACAGTTGTAATTCTTTTTATAGTAGCAAGCTGCATAACAAACTATCACTCGGTGCATGTTTGTTACTGAGCAAGCTTTTTGCATGATAAAATATTTCACTTTCCTCATACTTTTAGACTACGTGACCTTCTCGCTTGCATGAAATGGCAGCTATTTTACAAGATGGAGTCCACAGTTCCACTAACCCAACTTTATCAGGTTCATGTGGCTCCAATCCAGCGCATTGGTCTCAACTGCAACCTAACCTGATGACCGGAAATCAGTATGTATTGCTGCTTCTGGTATTGTAGACTGAATTGGGACTCCCGGTCTCCAGTCTTCTCCAGTGTGGGCCTTGACCTGTGCCTCTGTAGCTGGGATCCTGGCAGAGTCCTTCTCTGTAATCACTAGACCAGATTCTATTCAGAAAATAAATAATCTTTATTATTTGTACAGTGATGTAAGTGGACAATATACAAATTATATCAACCAGGAACCAATGTTCCCTCTAATCGTTTCTCTCCAGGTGCAGACTTTTCCCATTCATCTGCAGCATAAATTTATGTGCACCGGGGAACGTGGGACTGTGCACCACGAGTAGAAACAAAAAAGCTAGCTGTGGGCACATTGCTAATGAGTGGGGCAGCATTTGAATCTTTCCTGGGTAACGGCACAAGTGCACGGCTTACAGGGACCACTGCCAGGGAACATTGCAGTGGATTTACAAAATGAGGGCAGGAGCTGGAACTACATTTCACTGGACAAACATTGGCCAAACAAATGTAACATGGTGGTATAGGATCACTGGGTTTCCAGTATTGTTCTGAAGGCAAGAGATGGGGCCTGTTGACTATTGAACAATAATAATGCCCAGCGCTTATACAGGGATGTTCATCCAGAGAGTTACAAAGGAGGTGGGTATCGTTGTCCCCATTTTCCAGAGGGGGAAACTGAGGCACAGCCAGCCGGTCAGTGGTAGAGCCAGTCCTAGCACCCAGACCTCATGAGTCTCAGTGCTAAAACCACTTGGCTACATTGCAACGGAAGGCTATTTTAGGACAGAAAGCGAGCACAGTGAGAGAGAAGAACTGTCTGAACGTGTATGATCCTGACACTGAATGATGCTCCGTTTCTCAGAGAAGCTCAAATCTGCCTAAATAAGGGCTCTCACTGGCTTTTCTGAGTCCTCGAGCGACCAAAGCTGTAGAGAAATTCAAGATTTTTATCAGCTCAGCAAACTCCCCCAAAAAGTGCAGGTGGTGTTCTGGGATTCCCCAAAAGTACCATATCAAGAGGAGATCGTCCACATCAAGGGGAGAACTGTATTTATGATCTGCAAACAAAAAAGACTCTCTTCCTCTCCTTCGCTTCATGCTGGAACTTTTTGGACAGCTTTGCTGCGAATTTCAGCTCTGAATGGAGACACTGTTTCTTAGTCCAACTCCTTACAGACAGCATTTAGTTACTTCCCCACTCGAGTTAAAAATTCACTTTTGGTCATGTCGGTGTTTTGTTCTGAACAGGCTTCTGTTCTGACCATTCTTAACTCAGGAGTTGCTCAATCAGTGCGGTTAAAAACACAGCTCCCTAAAAGCGCACAGTGGAGGGGAACATTTGTAGTTGCGAGGTTACTGGGGTCACCTCAAAGCATTTCTGGAGGCAAGAAAAGGGAAATGAAAAGATTAAGAAATCTTTTGGTTGAAATCAACATGGGTTTGGGCTACTGCAAAGCTATTTAATCACTTTTGTAAAGCAGTTGTCATGAAAAGTTCTACATAAAGGTTCATGGATTTTCTTATCGTTCATGGCAGGTCATTGCTTGTGGCCTAGACATGTCTCTCAATGGCATATTGGAGCCATAAAGGAATAGTATAGGACTGACACGGAACACTGCAGTGAAATGGTTAAATATTAGCGTGACTCTTTATAGAATGGGAAACAGAGGCGCGGAGAAGTTAAGTGACTTGCCTAGAGCCTGCTGCAGAATAGAGCATGGAACCCAGGAACTGTGACGCCCAATTCTGTGCTCCAACCATTAGACTTTACTGCCCCGTTGCACGTGCCATTTCCTCCAACAACCAATGTTAGAGAGGGTGGAAGTTGTTCAAATGCAGGCAGATTTAAATTATGTCTGTTAGCTTTTCTTAGCTAAATTCAGATGGAATACAGCAGCCACATTTGCCTCTTCCTCCCCTGAGATCCTTAGGGAGAAAGAGAGCAGGATGAGGGGAAGACAATGATGGGATTCAGCAAAAACCTTGTGTCTAAACACCACCGCACTTTGAAAAGCCAGCCAAGACGTTTGTGTTCTCTTCTCTTTATGACCGTGTGGGCTCAGTCCGGCTCTCTGCTCTCTTCAATAGCATGTGATGGGACATGCTAGAGAGAGTCTGAGCCCGCACACAAGCAGCAGAGCAGGGTCCCTGGCCTATGGGAGAACACAAGGGGCTGGGCAAGCCTGAGGCACCCATTAATATGGCCTATGCCACATGGCTACAGAGTAGGACACATGCCCCCACCCAGCCAAGCGGCTCGTATCCTGCCAGCGGCAAGAAGTGCCTGTTTGCCACGTGTGTTACTCCTGCTCAGTCATGTGAGCTTAGCTCTTGCTACACAACAGTATACCAATGCACCGTGTGCAATGGGGCTGCAGAAAAGCGCTCTTCTCTTTTCAGGCCACATGCTGAATGGGTTGTGATGACTCAGAGAGCCCCTTGTGTGCAGTCCATGGGTCCCCAAATACAGCCACCCATTTCTTTATTTCATTTCACCTCTGTTTCTCCTCTGGGCCAATACTGCCTTCCGTGCAAAGGCGAATAGCCCCAGAGTGAATCTGCCTCCTTTGCATTGCTCCTCTTGAGCTGCCATGTTATTCAACAGCCTCAAAGTCCAACTCCATAGTAGCCACGCAAGGATCATGAGGAGGGGAGCACCAATTTGTGTAGGGATGAAGCTGACTGGTGAGATTCGTAGGCTTGGGCCATGCAGGGAGTCAAAGCAGATGGTGATCATAGTGCCTTTGGACCATCAAATATATAACAACACCCAGCATCAACAGGCTATTTGGTGAGGAAGCTAGAGACCTTTATAAAACCTCAGGAGCCAAATTGTGGGCCAGCTGAATTCGGCTCACATTGACTTCAACAGGACCAGGAATTAGCTCCTGCAGCTTAATGCCAGACTTTGCAGAGCTGCTCTGGCAATGTTAGCACAAAGCGTATTGCAAATAGAGAGAGACCAAGGACACCGAATTCATATCCCGATTTCAAAGGCGTCCAAAGTTCAGCAGGTTGAGATGCAACCTTCTGGTTTGGACCCAGCTGCGACTGAGAATCAGCAGAGAGTTGCTGCAAAATCTTATGAGAGTCGCCACTGGCATTATATTCGTGCCAATGATGCTGTCATTCTCCGTTTATTAAAGTTCTGATGTGGTACCCGTGGGCACTTCACAATCTGACCACTTAAAATTACACCTTTTCATACTTAATACACTTATTTCTGGTTTATACTATAACCCTATTTATGTAATTTCTAAGGGGGTGGGGATGCTGTGCATATCTCCCTCCCCACTGAGGAAGGAGGCAAGCGTTATTTAAGTTTGGGTTTGTACTCCGAGAGGAACATCTAGGTGCTGTTGTAAGACCCTTGGAGCTGCATTCTCCCAGAGCTGATCTCAGTGTCTGTATCTGTGATGGGGTGTGGCGCTACCTGGGTGTTTTGCTGGCAGAGGCTTTAGTGCCTTGCACAGCACAACTAGTTAAAGGGAGGTGGAAAAGGCAGACTCAGTGGTATCTTCAGCATCTCCGATGGCATCCCAGGGGTCCCAAACCATCACAGTGCCCACTGCCATGGCAGCTGGGCACTTCACAATTGGCTCATCAATACACAAGTTTAAACTAGTACGGGTCAACAAAATGGGTGACGAAGGGAAAAAATCCTCTTTCTTTGCACAGGCAACCCCTTTGCTACAGGGATGGCAGGTGAATTAGTTAAAAATATTTGGAGATAAGGAAATAGGAAGGAAGATCAGTGTAGATGGGATCGAACTAGAGAAGTTCATGTATTTGGGGAGCAACATGACTTATCTAGACTGTAAGAAGGAAATAGCAACCAGAATAGCGAAAGCAATAGTGAGTCTGAAGGCGATGGATAAGATCTGGAAAAGTAAAGCAATTAGCTTAGAAATGAAGCTGAGCGTCTTGAAAACGTGTGTATTTAGCAGCATGTTGTACAGATGTGAGACATGGGTGATAACGAAAGATTCGAAGAGAAGGATATTGGCGTTCGAGAGGAGTTGTTTAGAAAGATCCTGAGAACAGGATGGATGCAGAAGGTCACCAATTATATCGGAAGATACAGCCGAAAGAGAACCTACTGCAGAAGGTTCTACAACGGAAGTTACAGCTCTTTAGGCATATCTGCAGAATGAACGACGAGTGAAAAGTTAAGACCCTGGTATTTGGCATAATGGATGGTCTGAAGAGAAGAGGCAGACCCCACAGAGAATGGGTAGATGATATGGTAGATGGTGAGGAGCTAGTCTACGGAAACTAAGCCACTCTGCACTGGACAGGGAAAGATGGAAGGAAATAGTGAGAGAGGCATCGGACACCGGGCGTTGAGTCCATGGTTGTTGATGATGAATTTTATCCCATGCCATGATAATCACCACTCTTGGGGTCTGGGAAGGGTGAGGGTCCTTTACCCAAGAGAGGAAGTAAAGGGATAAGTTTGCAGGTGGACAGAGAAACGCTACTTATTTTTCCTGACAAAAAAGGGCACAGGTGTCATGTTACCATCCAAAATAAGCCAATTCTTCTTTGCATTGCACAGTACCGATAGGTGTGGGAAGTAAGGGTGTGGTGTGTGTCTGGGGGGGGGGGGGGGGGAGTGGTGTGCTGCAACATCCCAGTCTTGGTGCCCAGCATGGCCTCCTGACACAGTCCCAGCTGCCAGCCTGTGCCCAGAAACTCTGCTGCCATCTTCGGTCCCATTTGCCAGCTCCACGGTCCCAGTCCCTGAGTTCTCTGCTGCTGCCCAGGGTCCCAGCCACCATCTCCATGTTTGGGGCCTCCACAGCCCGCCCCAGCTGCTGGCCCTGGGGGCTCTGCTTCCTCCTAGGGTCCCCGTCACTGGCCTCAGACTGGGGCGCCTCAGCTGCCCCCAGCTGTGGTCCCAGCAAGGGGCGTGGATGGGGTAAGTGTGGCAGGAGGGCGCACGCAGCACCTCCAACCAGAGCCGGTCTTAGGGGCAGGCGAGCTGGGCGGTTGCCCAAGGCTGCCATTTTCAAGGAAAGGGCCTCCGACAGAGACGGTCTTAGGGGCGGGCTGTGACCGCATTTCGGCCCAACCTCCTGAATCCTCCCTGGTTCCCCTGGTTCCTCTCTGATCCTTTTTTTTTTTTTTGCTTGACAGATTTTTGTCCGGTATTTTTTTTAAACCATCTGGCAACCCTACAGGCGAGCCGGGTGGTCACCTGGGGTCACCAATTGGTTAGGACCAGCCCTTCTCCCGATGTAAACACTGGTCCAGCACCAGGGACATTCAGTAATTCTATATGAAGCTTTGCAAGGGAGCTGACAGTATCAGGGTTAATTTTTAGCAAAATTTTGCAAACTGCATTAAAAATCACTCCCGTGCCGTTACTGAGCTTGTGGTGATTTAGGTGTCTATTTTTATATCTCTGTGGATTGTACACATGTCTGTGGTGTCATCGTTAGTTTCATTTCCATTTCATAGTGGATAACTACAGTTAATGATGGCTGGTCAGACCCGAATGTGTAGAGGCGAAATGATGCACCGTGCCAGTTTTGTCCTGGGATCTGGAAATAATAACTCATTGAGCTCAACATACAGTAGATAGCACTTACCATTCTTCCCTAAGAAAATACTCATCCACACAGATTGCCATGAGTTTAACACATTGCTCCAGGAGCAAACTGATTTTACTTACCTTAGGTTAGAGTGAATCTTTAGTGTAGACTTTCTACTATGCCATATTCCAAGGTGGATTTAGACAGCTGAGGGATCTACCGCCTTGCAGCCCGGTTAGCGAGTGTTCAGATCTTGATGTTTACGCCAGTTTTTTTATAAATGTCCTAAAGTTACATATGGACCCACTAAAGTTTTTATTCTTCTCACAGCCGGTCCCTTGTAAGAGTTTCCTTTCAAGGCTGCTGTCACAGAGTTCCACCAAGACGGTATCAGACGTGACGGAATGCGAGTAGCACTGTCAGCATACTGAATATGGAACCCAAAAGCCTCCTCTTATGTATTCAAGTTCCTTTATTCACAAGTGTTAAATGAGGTAATACATTTTTTTTAAAAGGAGAAGAAGTTATGACCAGAAATTCCTAGGATGAAGGAAAGGAATTCCCCTGCTTTCTGGACAACTAGCAAACGTTTTAACACAAAGCAGCCCATTCTGGTCCAAAGTGTGGAGTTAAAGGAAGTCGAATATCCTTTTTAGATTGAATGATATGTGACCAACCAAGATTCCAATGTGAAGTTCTTGTGTTAACCTCTTTTAGTGGAACCTTTCTGCATCTTTCCCCTCACCCTCACCCCCACCCCAAAAATCGGCAGTTCAAATGAAAGAAAAATGTACTAACTTTCTAAAGTCCACCATTATTATTGTGGTAGCACTTCGGAGCCCCCGTCATGGAACAGGACTCTGCTGTGCTATAGGGGCTGTATGAAGCTTTTCCCTGCCCCAAAGAGCTCATAATCTAGGTTGAATGACTTCTTCATTGAAAGCGCAGCATGTCTATTGCCTCTTGATCTCACAGACCCTGCATGACAAATACAAGTATCTGGAAACAAGTCCCTTATACTGAGCAGTTCTTTCCAGCATGCCTAGCCTCCAAGTGGAGGTTTCCAATCGAAACCAAGGGCAAGCACCTTGCCATTCACAATGGAAACTCCTGGTAAAGTCATGTAATCTCATGCTGAGGAATCTTTAAAGGGATTGTAATGTGCACACAGAGCAATACTGAGTGAAATTCGCAGATCAAAACTTATCAGCCTTTGGGATTTAGCACATTATTGGCTTCGCCCCCCAAGTTTGGTTATAAATTCCATTGACTATTAGAGTCATGAACAACCAGGGTTTATACTATGAATACAAAACTCTCTCCTTTCCCCCGCTCCATGCCAGTCCTTGCTCAGAGCTGCCATGTGCTCACAGATAGTCAGCAATACCGTTGTTTAAATACCAAGGAGACAGAGAAAATCTTTAGTGAGGTCCGGGAGAATCTGAGAACGAAGTCCCTGGGATGAATGGTTCCCCATCTGTAAAACCAGGGATACTAGACCTATCTCCCAAGGTGTTGTGGGGATAAATACATAAAAGACGTTGAAGTGCTCTGCAAGCTACTGATGAAAAGCACAATATCAAAGCTAGGTGGTGTTTTTTATTATTGGTGGACACTAAGCAAAGTAAAATTCCGTCAGGAGGTTGCCAAGCATTTTCTGAGATCTCTTAGACTGTAGAATCGTCCCTCAAAGCAAGTCCTGGGTATGTATTAGTTTATTCAAAATAAACTATTTGATAAAATGCTATTAGGAAGAATTCTGTAGTGCCAGAGGGATGGGAAAAGGTATGATGCAGCAGGTCTTTTCCAGCTCTACTTTCTGTGACTTTACTCAGCATTTCACAGGCATCCGCAGGCAAAAGGTTGCCCACCTCCACCAATGTATTTGTTCAGATTTCAATAATAATAATTTTAAAAGGCCCCCTATCCAAGGGTCTAGGTGTCCTAATAAAATCCCAGCTGCATGTAAAATAACCATTTAACTTTGCCAGCCAGCTGCTTACAGAAGCATCTGGTGATGGACAGAGACTGGCGGCAAATCACATGAGAAAAATCAATGTTCTTCCATCACTTCCATTTAATATGGGAAGTTCAAGCCACACGGCCTCAACAACCTCAGATAATTGCCAGCAGCCATGGCAGGTGGGGAGAACTCAAGCATTGCGGGCTAGCCAGTTACAGTTATACTAATGAAAGAAAATCATATTAGAACATTGCAACAGTGAAACCGATTGCTACATGACAGGATTAAGAAATATGAGAAGCAAAGAGCCATGGACTTCATTTGAAAATACCTTTTGCCGGGCTCAGCAACTTAATTTGAATTATGTATATGATTTTTATCATGGTGCATTTTATACGTGGCTTGTTTGATGGCTTTAATGTTGTTTTGTGGAAAAGGTTCACATGGCAAAAGGGTGCTATGAAAAGAAAATATATTTAGTTACTTTTAAGTAAAAAAATTAAAAACCAAGCTGGCTGCTACCTCCCTGCACTGACTAAGCCCAGACATTTATAATGCCACGTTAGCATTGTTACTAATGCAATTTGATGCCGATAGGTACATTTTAATGGGTGACTGCAGTTATAGTAAAGATCATACTTATTTCCTATTGGGAATTAAAGATGGAATTAAGAATGAGTCATTCATGTGCACATAATTTCAAAGTAGTGCTAAATACATTGCCTTAATTAAGAAGGGGGGAAGTAGCTAAAATGTACGTGCATGGGAGATTCTATCCCTGAGGATTTTCGTCTGTGATTTCTTCAAGGGGAAATGTGGGACTGGAAAAAGTCAACCAGACGTATTGTCGAAACTGCTCCAGAGTAAAATGGGGTTCTGGTGCTTTGTATTTTCTTGCAGGTCATAGCAACCGTGTTGTGAGAAATGGCCCAGAATTCATCACGTACCAAGTTGACGTGATCTATTTATGAGAGGGGTTTGTTCTGCCTTTTTTTTTTCTAAGCGGCTAGAAGGGTTCCAAAGGTCCCGATCATGTGTTCCTCTTTTGTGAGGCTCTTTGAACGCTGAGTCCATGTTGTTTGCCAGTCAGTCTGTGCAGTTCTCTGGAATCCTGAGAGATGAAGGCAAATCTTCATTAAGCCGATTTGCATTCTTTATCAGGTTATTATTCGTTCTACAGCGGCGATAATCTCGATTGCTCCGTGCTGGATCAGCACACTATACAGCTTTTTAAATTGATTAAACAGCTCAGCAACTACTCACCTTCAGAAGCCATTTATTGCTCCATAAACTGTGAAGCAATAAAGACAATAGAGATTGCCCTATTATTCCCTCATCAAGTTCTGTGCACAGCCCTAGATAAGGCATGCACACAAGACAAACCAGAGGAGGCGTTTGAAAGAACTCTGTAGGACCCACCTAGTCATGGGATCCATCTTGGGAGCTTCTTCCAACATGCCTGTAGGAACCCAACATGGTGGCCGGGTGAGGAACAAGCAGGCCTTGAGTTCCCCAGGCCAATGGGATACTTTTCAGCCATAGCACTCCAGAGACTCCATTGTATTATGTGCATGTGGTGCCTTCGGCTAGTGCAAATAAAGAGTAATCTCCCCTCCCTCCCCCCCGCCGCCCAGTCACTAGAAGTTAATGGAGTTAAACCAGTCTATCTGAAAGGAGAATCACATGCACGTTATTCCCTTCTTAAATTAGTGCTGAGTTGTCAACCCTAGAGGGTCAGGTTCCCTGTCTGTCCCTACAGCTGGCGCAGCACAGACAAGTAACCCAGAACGCAAGGAAAAGCATCTGTGAAGGGAGGGGATATGCTAAATGGATGATCAAAACCAAGAGGCAAATCCTCAGGCCGTTGCTTGATCCTGACTATTGTTCCCTCTATTTTTTTTTCCATCCATATGCGGAATAAATTTATGGGCACCAAGGCATGTGTGGATATGCACAACCAATAGAAACACATGCTGCCAGCGGCAGTCTCTGCTGGGTGGCTGCCCAAGTGCTCAGCTTACAGGAAACATGGGCCCTGACTCAGGTGAACTCCTGAATCTTCAATGGGAGCCTCGACTGAGCACGTAGGCAACCAACCAGTTTGCCCCACTGGAATTAGAATGAGTGAACAGCTCAGTTCACTTCTCGCCCACGCTCTGGGCAGTGCAGGACGCTCTGAGAGTTTTAGTCTTGCTCAGTCTGGTTTTAAAATGCTGGGGAATTGGAATCTCTACCACTTCCCTTAGGAATCTCTTCCGCACTCGGACAGATGTTTCAGAGTAAGATTTGTGCCTCTGCCTGCCCTTATTTTGAGGGTTTAAGAGGGGCCTGGGCTTTGTGCTCACTCTCTGCTGCTGGGGGATTTCCTCGGCCTTTAGGGATTATGTCCCAATACTCACCTTGAAATATCTTTGTCTTAATTTCGCTCTATGGCACCTAGCTCTTGGGAGGATAAGCACATCCCGATCACCTCGGGGTTTACACTTTCTTGTCTACGTTCTTCACCCACCCTCTGACAATGAAGCCCCTTTAAGGTCTCAAACTGGTAGTCACCTCTTAGTGTCTGACTAATCATATGTGATATAAATGCGTCCTATTTGTATTAGCCCATACAATAGCCAATAATCTGTGAGTGGCTCTCTATCATAAGCAATTGGTACCTATGGGAGAGAGGGGGTGCAGTGAGGGGTGCAGAAGAACAGGAAGGGGGCATGAGAGGACACCCCATTTAGCAATTGAAGTTTTGGCAGGGGCACAGGGAGGCAGTGCGCACACACACACACACACACACACACACACACACACTCTCTATTTAGCAATTGAAGTTTTGGCAGGGGCACAGGGAGGCAGTGCACACACATACACACACACACTCTCTCTCGCTCTATTTAGCAATTGAAGTTTTGGCAGGGGCACAGGGAGGCAGTGCACGCACACACATACACACACACACAATTTAGCAACTGAAGTTTTGGCAGGGGCACAGGAAGACAGTACACACACACACACACACACACACAATTTAGCAATTGAAGTTTTGGCAGGGGCGCGCACACACACCCCTCTATCATGACTCACCTCTGTTTTCCATGCACTACCAATGCCCTGGGGCAGACCCAGAGAGCATCTGGGAGCTGAACATAAGAACGCCCATTTGGGGTCAGACTAATGGTTCATCTACCCCTGAATCTTGTCTTCTGACAGTGGCTGATGTCAGATGCTTCAGAGGGAATGAAGAAACCAGGGCCAGATTTATCACATGATCCAGACCCTGTCATCTAGTGCCAGCTGCTGGCAGTCCAAGGTTTAGGGGCACCCAGTGTGGGGTGGCACCCCTGACTGTCATAGCTAATAGCTATGGGTGGCCCTGTCCTCCAGGAAATTATCTGAACCCAGTTATATGTTTTTCCCTTCATAACGTCCCTGGCAGTGAATTCCACAGGCTGACTATGCAATGTGTGAAGTATTTCCTTATGTGCGTTTTAAACCTGCTGCCTATTAATTTCATTGAGTGACCCTGGCTCTTGGGCTATGTAAAGGGGTAAATTGCACCTCCCTATTCACTTTCACCACCTCGTTCATGATTTGTGCTGGGATGTTCGCTCCACGCCATCCTTGAGGAGGTTAAAATAGTTTAGAAAGGGTTGCTTGATAGGATGGGCTGCACCTGGGTGAGGTGTAGGCTATAGATACAGCCCTAATTGAAGACCAGCTGGGCAGGAGGAGGAAGGGCTTCTATAAAGCCAAGGAGAGCCGAGCAGTAAGGGATTTCAGGGGGAGGGAGTCTGCAGTCATTTTCAGAACTGAGAAAAATGAGTAGGAAGGAGCCTAGCGAAAACAGTTGCAAGGGTGAGACAGTGTGGACCATAGCTGCTGAATAGTCTCTAGGCTAGAACCCAGCATACGGGATGAGCCCGATGGAGTGGGCACAGACAGGGCAGTGGACTTTGAAGACTGACTGAAGCGGTTTGTTCAGAGTCACTTTGCTACCCCAGAAGGAATTCAAAGGGCCAAGCCATGAAGCGGCAGCGCTGCAAGTTGTAGTGCATGCAAGAGGCTGTGGAGGGTGAGACTGAGCTGAGAAACCTGCAAGAAGAGGCGTCAAACCAGTCGTGAGCCACTCCTCAGGAGGCAACACAACAGTGAGTGATGCCTGATTTTATCGGTCTCTGTCCTATCCTCTCTCCTGCATCAAAGCTGACCAGTCCTAATCTCCCCTCATAGGGACACTGTTTCATACACCTCATAATTTCTGTTGCCCCTCTCTGTACTTTTTTCTGTTCCTTCCCCCTGCCCTCCAAGATGGAGTGACAGGAATGTCAAGCACCATTCAAGATGTGGGCATTCCATGGATTTATATAGTGACATATTTTCTATCTTCTTGTCTATCCCTTTCCTAATGATTCTGAACATTCCCATTTGCTTTTTTGACCCTGCTGCACATTGAGAAGATGGTCTGTAGTGAATGATTCCAGGCTCTTCCTTGAGTGGTCACAGCTGACTTACATTCCATCACTTTGTATGTGTAGTTGGGATTAGGTTTTCCCATGTCTATTGCTTTGGACTTGTCCACACTGATTTGTACCTAGGTTTGAGAGATCCCTTTGTAACTCTTTGCAGTCACCTTTGATCACAATCAGCGTGGGTAGCTTCGTATCATCTGCAAACTTTGCCATCACCCTGTTTACCCCTTTAGCTAGTTCATTTATGATTATGTTGGATAGGACTGGTTCCAGTACAGATCCTTGGGGGACCCTGCTATTTACCTCTCTCCATTCTGAAGACTAATAATTTATTCCTACCCTTCGTTTCCCATCTTTTTAACCAGTTACTAACCCGTGAGATGACCTTCCTTCTTATCCCATGTCTACCTTGGTTAAGAGTCTTTGGTGATGGACTTTGTCGAAGGTTGACTGAAAGTCCAAGCACAGTATATATACTGTTTTACCCCTGTCCACATATTGATTGATCTCCTCAAAGAACTCAAAAATCTTGGTGAGTCACAACTTCACTTTAAAAACGCTCTGTTGACTCTTCCCTGACACATTGGCTGTGTCTAGACTGGCAAGATTTTGCGCAAAAGCAGCCGCTTTTGCGCAAAAACTTGCCAGCTGTCTACACTGGCTGCTTGAATTTGTGCAAGAGCACTGACTTTGTAATGTACAAAATCAGTGCTGCTTGCGCAAATACAGTGACGCTGTATTTTGCCGTTCGGGCAAAAGCCCTCTTGTGCAAATGTATTTGCGCAAGAGGGCCAGTGTAGACAGCTAAAAAGTGTTTTACGCAAAAAAGCCCCGATGGCTAAAACGCGATCGGGCTTTCTTAAAACGCGTCTAGATTAGCATGGACGCTTTTCCGCAAAAAGTGCTTTTGCACAAAAGCGTCCCATGCCAATCTAGGCGCTCTTTTGCGGAAATACTTTTAACGGAAAAACTTTTCCGTTAAAAGTATTTCCGCAAAATCGTGCCAGTCTAGACACACACATTGTGTTCACCTACATCTGATAATTTTGTTCTTTACCATAGTTTCTATTAATTTGCCTATACTGAAGTTAGGCTTATCAGTGTATAATTGTCTGGACTGATTTTGGGGCCTTTTGGAAAAATCAGTGTTATATTGTCTATCCATAAATCAGCCCATTGGCGGATAGAAGTGACGTTAGGTTGTGTACCACGGTTAGCACTTCTGCAATTTCCTATCTGAATTTCTTTAGAACTCTTAGAGCAGGTCTGCGCTATGGGGGAAGGTCAGCTTAAGGTACGCATTTCCAGCTATGTAAATAACGTTGTTGGAGTCAATACACCTGAGGCTGAACCAGGGCGCTATCCTTACTGTGGGAGGTAGAGGGGAGAAATGCTCCTGTCAGCTTCCCTTACTCCTCGTGACAGCAAGGCGAACCAGCATCAATGGGGGTGCCCTCAGCATTCGATTTAGCATGTCTCCACTAGACCTGCTAAATCGAACACCAGAAGATCAATCTTCCCAGCAATGTAGAGCTGCCCTTAAATGAACACCATCTGATCCTTGTAACTTTTTACTATTAAATTTATCAATTTGTTCCCAAACCTCCTCTACTGACACCTCGATCGGGAGTAAGTCTTCAGATTTGTCACCTAAAAAGGGTGGCTCTAGGGCAGGAATCTCCCTCACATCCTCTGCAGTGAACTCTGATGCAAAGATGCCATTTCTTCTGAGGGTGAGTTCTCTATTTTGCAGCTGGGAGTCAGTACTGACTAAACCTCCTGGTGAGAACCCTCCCTAGCAGAATGCTGAAGAGGAACCTAGGGATGATGTATGGTTCCTTTCTTTAATAGGCAGAAAGATTCCTTTGCACATGAGTTTTGTGACTTAGCATTGCCGGTGTCAATGGCTTACAGATAATAGCCATTCTGTGTGGCGACGGAGTGGAATCTGGGCCTGAAAATGAACCATGTGGCCTTGCAGGGAAGTGGAGCATGGTTGTGTTGTGCACCTAGCAATGATTAACTCAAAGAACGGGCTGTCCGTCCTGAAGCATGTTGTGGTGGAGAGTGGGGTGGGGGTTCTACAGTGGCTCAAAATTCTTTTTTTGTTCTGCATTTGGATGGGGTCTTGTTTGGTGGGGTGTCCTGAAGTTGTGACCAAAGAAATACAAAGGCATACTGGTCATGATGGCCCACCAATGCCAGAGTGCAGTCCTCAAGTGTGCTCTATCCTGTAGCAGATCATGGCCCAAGGGCAGTGTTTCTTAAACTGTTCCATGGCACACTGGTGTGCTGTGAGGCAGTCGGAGGTGTGCCACAGAGAACAACAGAATTAAAAATAGCCACCCTTAAAGGGGAAGGTGACATTTCTCCCCGACGTTTTTTTTTTTTCTTTGCTCAACAAAAAATCCTTGGTGTTGCTCGTGTGTGTTTAAAAAAAAAAAAATTGTTCCTCGGTCTTAAAAAGTTTAAGAAACACTGCCCAAGGGTAACGAAGAAGCCACCATCTATTCCTTAGCTCTGTGCCTGCCCTGGTGTGGAGATGAATTGTGCTCTTTAGCCACAAAGGGGTGCAGCTGTGGACACTTACCTCATGCCTGCTAATGTGTCTCAATGGTGACCCTAGGGGATACAGGCTCGTCTGGGGAGAAGGGAGGTAGGTGTCTACAGCTCCAGTCAGTTGAAAGCTGTTTTAGGTGTTGCTGAGATGCTATGTGTGACGACGCGTTGGGGTCCCCTGACTCCTGCACCCCCGTAATGGCACGAACAGACTCCACCGGCCCGTAGAATGGAGGGAGTTTATTGTTTCTCCAGGATACAGCACAGCACAGATGTCATCTGGTTACAGGGCAGGCCTAGGATGCCTCAGCCCCCCTGGAGATGGGGGAGACTGGGCCCTAAATCCTAGCCCCTGCCTTAGGCTGGTTCCTCCATGATCCCAGACAGAAACTAACTCACTCTCTTCCAGCCCTGCCCCCCAGCCCGGGCAGCATTTCCCCTTCCTTTGTCTCTCTCCTTGGGGGGTAGCTGGTCAGACAGGTTGAGAGACCCTCTTTGCATAATGACTCATCTCCAGTCCTTCTGGGCTGTGGTACCGATGGCAGCCAGTGGGGATTACCACAGAGCCAGCATAGAAACCAGCCAGGTACCTCCACTACGTCACACTATGTCACAGCACCTGTTCTCCCCCCCCCCCCCGCCTCCCCATTTCCAGCCTTCCAGTCAGGGATTTCCCTACACCCCGCCTATGGAGGTGTATACCCCCCCAAATTTCCCCAATACCCCCCCGTTTTGTGAACTATGGTGCCATACAGCCCACCTTCACCCTCACAGTCTCACCCCTCATCAGCCCTGACACCCCCCTCTGTAAATTTGAACCCCCCCCAATTTCAATTCCTGGGGAGGGTAATGCTTCCAGTGATGCCCCTCGTTCCACACTGAGCCATTAGTAAAGTCTTTTTCTAATTCCCAGTCTTGCCTTGTTTCCAGCCTGTTCTGCAGAACGCATGTGATTTTGCTCCCTGAACAGACTTTAACTTGTGACCAATTAATTATTCTCCCCGGAGTCCCCAAGGAGTTGCACTAGGGAGGAAGGTGCAGTGATTTGGGTGCCAGCCAGAGACCTGGGTTCAGTTCCCTGCTGTTGCAACCTGCTTGCGTGACCTTGGGCAAGTCACATAGTGTCACCGTGCCTCAGTTTCCCCTGTGCAAAGAGACATGTGGAATAGCATTTCTCTATCTCCCAGGGGCAGTAGGAGGATGACTTCATGAATGATCACGAGGTGCTCAGATGTCACACATAGGTGCAGAGCTAGTTAAAAGCCTTCTGCCTCCATCCTAGAGACCAGCTGGCAAAGTGGACTCCTTTGTTCTTTTTTTCCCTCTTGGGGAGCATTTGATATGCTCAAAGGTTGCTGTTATAATTACTTATTGCTTCTGATAAGGCAAAGCCAAATTATTTCTTCCGTACTGTTAATGGGTCCCTTTGATTGTGATGCCAAACTAAGAGTCCGGCTTCCCATTCTAGCTCTTCTGTGTTCTTCAGCGATTGGACTGGAGTGAGGAGCTGGAAAGGCGTTGGGCTGCCCGCCTGGAAGGGTGAAGTCCTTTAGTCACCCGTCAAACCGGTACAGCATGGGCAAGGGGAAGGCAGGCTCCCTCCACTCTCCATTGCAGCTGTGTGAAGGGAACAGGGAAGTTCTGTTCACAAGGTGCAGTCCCCTGCCCTCTTCCCCCTCCTTCCCCCTCCGCACTTAATGGCCTATTGTTCTCACACTGGTGGTGTAACTAGAAAGGAAATGCCCTCCAAAATGGGCTGGCATTGGCTTCCTGACTATCTGGCTTTGTGGGTAATTGGAGAGGTTTGGGGCGATGCATCTGCCTGTGAGCAGCTGGCTTGAGCTCAGGCAGAGAGTTTCTTACACTGCCAGCATCAAACTGCCTCTTCCTTTTATCCCCAGACCTCCCTCCCTCCATATCTTTCACTGGAAATCGCCTCAGAAGGGGAGCCGTGTTAGTCAGTAACCTTAAAAACAAGAAATAGTCCTGTGACACCTTAGACAATAATAAATGGAGATATACCTATCTCGTAGAGCTAGAAAGGACCTTGAGAGGTCATTGAGTCCAGCCCCCTGCCCTTGTGGCAGGACCAAATACCATCCCTGATGGATTTGCCCCAGATCCCTAAACAGCCCCCTCAAGGATTGAGCTCTCAATTCTGTGTTTAGCAAGCCAATGCTCAAACCACTGAGCTATCCCTCATGAGTAGTAGCATGAGCTTTCGTGAGGAAAACCCACTTCATCAGATGAGCTGGCGGGGATAACAGAAAGCAAGTATTTTATAACAGGAAAAAAAAAATACCTGTCAATTGTAGGACCAGTGCTAATGAGGCTAATTAAGTGGGCTGGAAGTGTCCTGGACTTAACTTTTGATGTAAAAATGAGGTGTTAAATGCAGGGAAAACTGGAAGACAGGAATCGGCCTGTTATCAGTTCTGCAAAAGAAGTTGCTCTCTTCACAGGGAGGGGTTCTATTTGCTTAAGCCAACCTCTGGCGTGGCTTCGCTCAAGTGGGTGAACCTTTAAACATTGAAAGCCCCCAATCTCTCTCTCTCTCTCTCTCTGATTCTGTCCCTTGCTGATCTCTGTAGCATCAGGGTCACTCTGTTTCCAGACCCTGCTGGCAAATCAGCTGAAGCCCTGTCCACATTCTATTTGAGTGTTCCCCAAATGGCCCCAGACCTGCCTGCGTTCCAAGCATGGGCTTTATTACATTCATATAGGACCCCGTTCTAGGAACTCTCCTGGCCTCAACCAACAGGTATATTTCCGGTGTACTGAGCCAAGAAGGAGGTTCAAGGCACGATCAGTATCACAAAACAGATCGATCAATATATAAAACGCAGCCTTGATGTCTTAATTTTTCAGATTAGACAAGGCCAATTTGTTTGATCAAGTAGCAGTTTCTCAGAAAGAGGTGGCGAAAGCGGACTTATGTCCTCTGCTGCCTACCCACTTTTGCTGTGCTTTCCCTTCTAGCTGTGATTATCTTGAGTCGAAGGTTTAGCCTCAGTCGTCCCGTAAGAAGCTGGACGACACTCCCAGAGAACATGCTTAACTGAGCTTTGAATCATTCAGTACAACTCAAGCTATCTTTAACCAACACATGCACACGCACACACAAATAGAAGTAGTCTTGTGTCTGAATGAGACAGAGCACCAAAGCCAGGAACATTGAAATTAAAGATCTATACACACAATACGGAACTTGGCCAGTGTCCCCAGCAAATGCAGAAATAAAGGAAGCCGCTTGGCTGCTGGATGGAGCCAGGTGTGCGTGGGAGGGCAGCTGAACACAGGCTGCCAGCTGCAAGTATGCATGCTCTGCTAATCAGCTGGGCAGGCTGGAAAGAAATGCATGGCGGGTTGCATCGGGCCGCTGAGCATGATTTTGACCACCCTTGTTTTACGCTGCAGAATAGGAGCGACAGGCAGAGGTGTAGCGAGGGTGTTATGTCCCAAGGGGGAAAAGGCAAAATTTGTGCCTTCCCCCTGCCACGTGATAGGGCCCCGAACCTGGTGCACGGCTAAGCCCGACCCTGGGTGAGGGGGGGGGGCGAGCTTGTACTGCGTCTTCCCCTGCCCCTTCCAGTTTGGGGGCCGGGCCCCTGCATGCACTAACCCGCCAGCCGAGATGGAGGAGGGTTGGGCTGGGGGCAGAGGCAGCTCCAGCAGAGGGATGACAGGGGGAGTGGAGGGGGACTAAATTGCCGCCCCAGCCTGGCACCTGGGGACAATTGCCCTTCCTGCACCCCCTCACTACGCCACTGGTGATAGGACTCTTGAACTGGCTGTTTCAAGGCCACTTGCTTTCCCTTCCCATTTCCACAGGGCACCCCCACTGCAGCAAGCCATGCAAGCAGCACGGGAGTTCAGCTCTGCAAGTCCAGGTAGCAATCTACCTGTGCAAGCCCTGGGTAGCCTTGTCCTGCAGACACTGTTTCAATTGTGGAACAACACTGCCACCTGCTGGCCCCTGAAAGAAAGGCGTCTTCCCATAGCTTTTCACTGCGCCTCAAATCCTCTGACAGGTGACAAGGAACCATCCCCTGGCAGAAGAGAATCCGTGCAGGCCTCCTAGGGACAAAAGGGCATGGATGTGGTTACTGTTGATAGTCACCAGCATTTATGTCATGCCACAAATGGTGCATTGCATAGCAGCCCCGCATGCCAAGAGCTGCATGCTCCAGTTCCTCTCGTCATCCAAGCAGCAAGCTGCTGCTTAACGTCCCTGTGAATGTGCGATCCTGGGGTACTCACAACCTCCTTTTATGTTAAAAACATCCGGCACACAGGTGAGTGAGGCCTGCTCCTGAATAACCCAGGGAGGAAAGGGGGGGTTACACTCACAGCACTCCTATTAATACCCCCTGCAGCATTTCATTGCTAATCAGCTGGAAGGAGCAGCAGCAAGGCACAGGGTGGTTAATGCTCCCTCTTACAAGCAGGAAATAGGCGTCCTCAGGCCGGTGAGACGCTCAGTGCACTCACAAGGATAAAGACTGAGTGAACAGTCATACACCCGAACTTGACTCTTGCAAGAGGGACCTGTTAGGTCAGTAGTGGAACTGAGCTGCTTTCAAGTAGCAGCGTTGCTGTTTTGCACCCTGACTGAAGGGCAGGGAAGGCTCATCTGCCCCTGCTGGCACACCTCCAAAGCTGGCAGAACAGAGCTGTGACAAACAGCGGCGAGAGGCCATGAACAACTAGTGTCCTCCTGGCTCTCGAAAACCCCTCCCGACTGCAAGGGGAATGTCTTTGACTAGACGGGTTCCTTCTTGGGGTGCAGCATGTTAGAACACAGAGCAAAACGCTGGGGGCAGAGGCCATGTTCCTTTATGGACTATACACGTGGCAAGAGCTCAGTGAATAATAGAAGATTGTAAAATGCTGCAGAGTTCTTATACGGGTTGAACCTCGCTAGTCCGGCACCATTGAGGCCTGACCAGTGCCGAATCACAATTTGCTGGACCACGGGTGGTCAATATGGTCTAGCGGCATTACCAACACTTCCACTGCTTGCTGGGCTCTGAGGAGACATTTAGGGGTGATTTAGAGCTACATAACAGCACAGAACAGTGTGTTAGATGAAAAGCTTGTTGCTCTCACCAACAGAAGTTGGTCCAATAAAAGCAGAGCCGGCCCATCCATAGGATAGTTCAGGGCAGCCACCCCAGGCCCTGCACTTCGCTGGGGGGCGGGGAGGAGAGGCGGGCACAGCTGTCCTCTCAATCACCCTATGAAAGGAGCCCACGGTTTGCCGGAGGGCCTGGTGTGGGGAGGCAGAAGGGGTCGCCACTCCTCACTCACCGTGGCGGCGGGAGCTGGAGGGACTTGAAAACCCGCCCTGCTCCGCCCTGGCACCCTCTCCCAGCCTGCTGCACTCGGCTTCACCATGGCTGTGGGAAGGACAGCGTCCCCGCCCAAGGGCTCTCCACTTCCCGTCACCGGGGTGAAGCAGAGCGCAGCGGGCTGGGACAGAGTGGTGGCATGGAGCAGAGCAGGCTGCTGGGTTATTCCAGCTCCCACCACTGTGGTGAGTGCACCCACCCCTGCCACTGCTATCCTGCGCCAGGCCCCCCAGTAATCCCCTAGCTCACAGTGCTCGGGGTGAGGGGGCTTCAGGCAAAGGGGCAGGAAGGGGTGAGGTGGGGTGGGGTGTAGTAGAGGTGAGGGCAGGACCTTTGGGGTGGAGAGGTTGCCTTGGGCCTTGTGCCTGGAGCAGTAAGAGTGGGGGTTTTCCCTAGAACCAGTGGTCTTCCGCCCCCCCCCACCCCAGGGACAGCCCTTGAAGAAAAGCTGTCCCCTCATGCACCGTGGACTTCTAATATCCTGGGACCATCATTTCTGCAACTCTGGGTTCTTCAGGGATCAGGCCTTGAGCTTCAGGGATTGTTTCTGGAATGTTTCCTTGACTTTTGTGTAGACATGGGGTTGAGGTGAGAAATCCAGATTCCAAACCCCTCCAATGCGGGAGTATTCAGGTTGGGAGGAGGGGAGAGCTTTGCTCTGTCTCTGCGACTCCTGCACGTGTACAGTGAAGTGCTTTAGACTGTGGTAGCTGGGGCAGGCACGAATGAGAAAACATCCAAAGCATTCAATCTCTTGAGTGTTGCAGGCAGGACACACCTGCTGTGTAGCTGAAAATTGACTGTGTAATTGAAAACCTTAAGGCAGGGGTGGGGAACCAAGGCTCGGGGCCACTCCCCCCAGGATTGGGGAGCCTATGTTGGTGCTCCAGCCCCCCTGCAGCCCCATCACAGGGCTGGAGCATAAAATCTACTAACCTGGGCCCCCCTAAGTTCTAATGTGCAAGGAGAATGTGAGGCCTGACTTTTTCCTTCTCAATTGGGGGCCACATAAGTGAGGTTAGTTTGGTTTTGTGGGCTTTTTTAAATTTTATTTTGCTTCCCACTGGTGTGTGGCCCCCGACTGATTTTTTTTTTTTTTTTTTTTTTTTTTTCTGTGGGTCAGAGGCCCCCGGTCCAAAACCGGTTCCCGGCCCCTGCTTTGGGGTTTATCCTGCCTCCCATCACTGTAGAATCTAGGTGCCCTCTGTGTAAAATCAATGACGGTAGCAAAGTCAGTAGAGGACTTCATTGAGTGGTGCCAATACATGCCCAATGGGCTGGTACTTTGAGGCAAGGTGGTAGCGGGCACAGTGCCATCTGCCTTAGCAGGGAGCCTGTCCATAATTTGCAACAGTCATTTATGTTCATGTGTCCCACACCACATAATGGAGAAGTCGAGCCTTTTCCCTCAAAGAATCCTAACCTGCTACCCCAACAGAGCCCTTCACTCTGAAAGACACCCAGCCGCTGCTCTTCATCTTCCTCGCTCGGCAGCCGTGTTTGGGAAGAAACATGAAAAATAAGGTCTCTGTCTCAAATGGCAAGGGGGGGGGGGGATTTAGAGTAGCAGAACGCAGCTGGAAATGAGTGCACCGTGAACAGCAGTGCCAGCCTTAGGATTTGACATCTCAGCCGAAAGGTGGCGCCGTCGCCATGCTGGTTATGCCCTGAGCCAGAAGGGAGGGTGTCCTCTGGGCTTGGTTCTCTGCTGCCTCTGAGGGTGTCACTGTTTACACCTGGGCCTTGTACCCTGCTAGCTCAGGGTGGCTGCTTTTTGATTTTGCATGTGTAAATGACATGCAACGGGTGCAAAGAGAGAATCCAGCCCACCAATTCCTGAGTTTTCTCTAAAACAAAGGTGGAGAACCTACAGCCCAGATGCCGAATCCAGCCTCTAGCTTGCCTGGATTTGGTCCGAGGCTCAGGCCTCCCTACCCAGCATCGGGGAGCCAGGCTGGTGTACCAGCCCTTTGGCCCCCCTCCCGCCCAGACCCCACACCCCAATTCTGCTCTTGCACCCTACCTCCCACCCAGCCCTGCCACCCTTACCGGCTCCTGCACCCCACCAACCGCCAACCCACATCTGCACCCTGCCTCCTGTCCTGATCTACACCCCAAGCCCACTTCCCAGCAGCCCCCTCTCACACACTGAACGCCTCATTTTTGGCCCCACAAAATCTACTAGCCCCCTCTCCCCCCCCCCCCCGCAAGCTCTGGTGTGCAAGGGGAATGTGGAGAATGTCTGCTTCAGTCAGTGTTTTTTCTTCATGCTTTTGTGTGGGCCCGACTGATTTTTCTGTGGCCTCCTGACCAAAAAGGTTCTGCACCCCTGCTGTAAACCCTCCACATCCAGGCAGTGACCCAGCCCAAGACTGATTTGAGATCTGCTGAGGGTAGAGCATGCGGTGCTGCATCCGCAGCCGAATACCTTGCCTTGCCAAGTGGGCTGGCTTGAAACGCAGCAGCCTCTCTTCTGTCCCTCCCTCTCCTGTAGTCAGCACTCACTGGGAGACATGCAGCTTCTTTGGGCAATGAAGGGAAAATCCAAACAGAGGGGCGCCTCTGGGATAAGAAGAGCAGCTTGTGCTACCCAAAGCCCTGTAATAGCAATGAAAAAAACAACACAGATGCAGGGATGGATCTGGAACTAGAGCCAAGCTTCCCACAGAAGTATTAGGAACTGGATTCATTTCTATGCAAAGTATGTACTGTGCAGATCTCGGAGCACCTCTCCTGGCTGCACATCCCTCTGGAAGCAGAATCAATTGAAAGCAGGGTGTTGCAACAGGACTTCCTTTCTGTGGCTTGGGAGAGGATCACAGGTACTGACAGGTGGCCATTAAGGATTGCCGTCAAACTGGCTTGACTAGCACAAGTCAGCTGTGCCTGATCGTAGGAAGAACAACATGTGTAGATATGGCCAGGTCCTTAGGGTGTGGTCAGATTGCCTTTATTCTAGAAATAAGGATGGTCAAATATTTAAAATACTTCAAAGACCAACCGTGGCAGCGATACTGGGGGAAACGTGAGATGTGTTCCCAGTGACATTTGTAAAAGCCACCCCCGCACTGACAGGAACACGGTGCAAACAGACTGGAGGATTTTTGTGGCCAAAAGTTGACCTGAAAATTATTGTTGGTTCTATGGGCTCTTCTCTCAGTCCTGAAAGGTGAAAAAACAGAACCCAAGCTAGAAAATTCCAACTGGGATCTGGCTTCCTATGGCATTCAGAGCTGTGGGTTTGGTTCACCCCATCGCTAATAAAAAAGAGAGCAGCTCCTTCTTTGTTCCCTTGTTGGTATGTTTTGCTCATTCAGCAGCATATACCTGTAAATAACAGGTGGACTCTGTAGTCAAGTATACAAGTTGCTATTCTGCACCTCTCTTCCTGCTCTTGTGGCATCATACAGTACAGTTAGGTATCTTGCGGCAGGGTTACACATCACTCTGAAAAATCTGAGACTGATCCCCCCTGCAGATAGGATATTTGGCTTACGGGATGGCAGTTCCTATCTTCTCAAGGACTGCAGGGCAGGCATAATGTTATATTATGAAACCTTTATGGTGTTCTGCATGGTGGAGTAGGCTGGTGAAAGCAGGCAGGTTGGATTCTGATGGTTGTGGCAACGAAAGCATTACGCAGACACGGCCACAGAATAGTTTCCAGCAGGGTTATTAATACAGTACGTGGTTGTGAGATGCCACAAATTGCTTGGGGAGCCTTCAGCATGCTGCAGAGCATGGTACAATATATATCTTAGAAACACAGATTTTTTTTTAATTTTTTTCCCCCTGAAAATTGCAATTATTATTTCACAAGAGGAGGTCAGTCGGGATGATATAATGGCTCCTTGTGGCCTTAAACTCTATTAATCAATGTATATATTTACAGTGAGAGAGCTTAGTGGTTAACCCAATCAGGGCCCCGCTGCCCCACACCCACAGTACATGACAGTCCTGCCCCCAAAGAGTTCAGTCTACACAAGATAAGGCAGATGAGACCAATGGCATGTAACTGATCTGCAACTGCTAGTAAGAAATTGAAGGCTGGTGATAGGGCTTTAGAAGTGGATGAATGTAAATTAATACAGAAAATTCTTTCCCAGGTGTCTGGCTGTTGGGACTTGCCCACATGCTCAGGGCCGAGTTGGTCACCCTATTCGAGGTCAAGAAGGAATTTTCCACTAGTAGAGACCCTGTAGCTCTTGTTAGTTTGTGGGGCTTTGGGGGAGTTGTTGTGGTTTTGCAGTTTTTGCCTTTCTCTGCAGCATGGGGCACGACATGCTTGTAAACCTGCAAGTGACCCAATGGTGGATTCACTCTATCGTGAAGCCTTTTAATGGTGATTTAAGGAGTTCAGTAACTCACCCAGAGGAGACAGGACTATTGCAGGAGTGGGTGGGGGAAGTTCTGCCCTGCAATGTCCCTTCTGGCCTGCAAAGGGACAATCGAGCAGGTGGGTGGAGAAGACAGACTAACAACAATAATGGGAGGTGTGCAAGGCCTAGAGAGTGAGGAGGTGTAATCACTACTTGGCTGCAGCTTGCTGTGTGCATCATAGAAGAGCTATGTTGTAGGTGAGTAACAGAGTTTGTGAAGACAGGCCTTCCTCATTATGGAAATTGCCTTCATTCATATAATGAGTAGCTGGTGACAAGTGAATCTGTTTGCTTTATACCAGAAATGAAACCATAAGGCATACATATATGTGGGGCCTGTAACATCACCATGGGGTAGTACACAGAATCTGTAGCCAGCGATGGCTAATGTAGTTGTCAGGGCCATGTTCTTAGCAATTCAACACATCCCATCTCCGATCTCCAGTGCTGTTAACTCGCTGCAGCCACTTTCTACTAGCTCCGCAAACAGGTAAGAGTTAAAAATGAAATCCTAGCCAGAGAGGTGCCCTTGCGAAACACCCAGATAAGTTATCGCTCTGCAAAGTCTCCTGCATGAAGTCCCACAGCTACCCCTCCTGTCTCAGTAGAGCTGCATAGATATGGGGCATTTCCAAGCAGAATGCAGCTGCATTTATTTAATAGAAAATGATCAATATTCCTCCGCTTTCTGCTTGTCAGAGCTGTCTCACAATCTGTCATGACAATCTAGTTGGACCCCATAAGCTTAGAGTTGGACCAAGTCAGAACATGGATTCTGAGACCAGAAATGAGGGCAAAGGAATCTGCTTTGGTTTTAAGATTCCAGGATGATAAACCATGGCTTGGCTTATAACCTTGATTGCCTTTGATCCTAATGAAACCCACAATGTCCTTCACAGAGCTTGTCACTGACAATCTTGCCTAACTACAGCTGCGTTGTCTGCATGCCCTGCTGCTAACAGACAACTCCAGAGTGACTGTTTTTCTTGGATGCCTTTTGAATCTCACTTAGAACAGAGTACAAGGGGAAGGGGGGGGAGTATTGGAGAGAAATGGCAAACATTTGTTGAGGTCCACAACAAGGCACTTCCCTGTGCTTAGTTAGCATGTGGAACTTTCCGCCCTGAGACGTTATCAGGACCGGGAACATAGCATGATTCAGAAGAGGTGTGGAGATTTATGTGGTGAACACCCATGTTTGTTACACTTTTTTTTTTTTTTTTTTTTTATTAAAGACTGGAAGTGATCTAAGAGTTGACTGAAGAGTGTTAGTAAGAAACTTAGTTTATGAGAACTTAAGAATTTGTTGCACTTTCCTCTGAAAAAATGGCCACAAGGTCCCGAATGATCACAAATGGTCCCTGCCTTGGTTTATGCAGAAATCTAAAACCTTGCACCTGTGCCCTAGGACTGAAAAGGCATTGGTCCAGCAGCACTGGCCCAGGGCACAGGGTCACATGGTGATTTACCATAGTGCAACACCTGGGTTTTTCTCGGCGATCTCTCATTCAAGGTCTACCCCAGCAAAACCTAGTTTGCGTCAGGAAGCCAGCAAGAGTGCTGCAGTCTGTTAACAGCAACTACGTGGCTATGATGATGGACAACCAGGAGAAATGGTCAGAGGTAAACAGAATGAAATTCAATAAGGATACGTAGAAGTACTCCACTTTGTGTGCAACTGATAGTCATTTTCCATTTTGTAAGGAAGGAACAATCTAGGAAGGAGTACTGGAGAAAGGGACCCAGAGGTCATAGTGGACCACATGCTAAATATGAGTCAAACAGTGTGACACTGTAGCCAAATATATATCATTCTAGAATGCATTAACATGGAGATTCCATAACCTCCCTAGGCAATTTATTCCAGTGTTTGACTACCCTCACAGTTAGGAAGCTTTTCCTAATGTCCAACCTAAACCTCCCTTGCTGTAGTTTAAAACCATTGCTGCTTGTCCTATCATGGGATTAAACAATGGGCTTAAACTGCAGCAAGAGAGGTTTAGGTTGGACATGAGGAAAAACTTCCTGTCAGGGTAGTTAAGCACTAGAATAAATTGCCTAGAGAGGCTGTGGAATCTCCATCACTGGAGATATTTAAGAGCAGGTTAGATACCTCTCAGGGATCATCTAGATCAGTGTTTCCCAATTTTATTTGGCCACGGAACCCTTTTAAACTCGAAAGAATTTTGCGGAACCCCTAATAACAGTCTTATATATGGAGCTGAAAAAGTAGACCACAAATAACTAAGGATAATAAACAAATGCTGAACAAGGTCATGGGATCAAAACAAATGAAAATTGTTTTCAATAAAATTCATAAATGCTTAAATATTATTTTTTTTTAAATAATAAAATGTTATTGTTATGGAATTTTCTTGCGGAACCCTTATTTTCACTTTGTGGAACCCCGGGGTTCCGTGGAACACCATTTGGGAAACACTGATTTAGATGGTGCTTGGTCCTCTCATGAGATTGGACTTCATGACCTCTTGAGACCCCTTCCAGTTCTAATATGTTATGAGTCTATGATCATTAAGCATTTGTATGACAGTAGTACCCAGATGTCCCAACTCAAATGGTGGCTCCCTTCTTCTAGATGCTGTACAAACACAAGAGGTTCCTTCTGACATTAGACTAACCTCACGCCATCATCAGTCATCCAAAGAGTTGGTGCAGGTAACCCCAATGTCTCATCACACTAAGGCAAACAGGTAGAGGGGCTTTGCGTAGCTAGGTCCTCCTCTGTGTTAAAATCAAGGCTAAAAGGAAATTTAATCTCAGCTTCATCAGGCCTATGCTGGCTTAGAGATGTAATTTCATTATCTATCTGAGTTTACGAAGACGTGTCACCCAACAAAACATACAGCATAGACCTTGTGTTACCTGGCTCAGATCCAGTGCTACTGGTTTATTAGAATCTCTATGTGCAAGATAAAGGTCTAAGTTCATGACGATTCAAAACTGCATTTACATGGTGGCCACTTCAAGATCTCGTATGAACTGGTATTTGTTTGTCATATTGGCCAACGACATAGACGCTCTAGAATATCCCGAGTCACAAGCTCAGTGGGAAATGATTGATTAATAATACTCTCTAGTTAAATAGCTTCTTGCAGCAGAGGATCTCAAGGTGCTCTAAAGGCATTAATTAAGCCTCACAATACTCCTGGGAGGAGAGTATAATTATCCCCATTTTACAGAGGGGTAGGCTAAGGCCCAACAGGTGATTGTATAATGAGCAATGCTGGGAAACCGACTTCAGGAGGCCCTGCATTTTAGAAGTGCAATTCAGCAAGCTGCTCAGAGCCTGCAGTGTCATACTGAAATCAGCCACACTGAAGTCAACAAAATGACTCAGACCCTTGAAGTTCCACGTGTGTTTCCTGGATCAGATCTCGGATTCCTAACTATTAGCTAACACTAACAATAGCATAATCTACTCCACAGCCAATGTTGCACTCTCTTAAGGCAAGGGGGTGGGTGTCTGTCTATTCAGGCACACGGACTATGTCTTGCTGAACTCCATCTAGATCATTTGCTCAGTCCCTGGCCAGTGAGGAGGAAGAACTTAGTGAAATTAAAAAGAGGCCGAGCGTTGAAAGAAATAATCTGTGTCCCTAACGCACGTGTGAAGCTGATAGGCATCTTTCCCTGCGGTATGAACCTAGTGACACAGCAGGCACTTGGCTTTTGTTATCTCGGTTGGGAAGATATGGCAGATCAAAGGTGCACCTGTAGAAGTAGGGCATCTTTTCTTGTGTCTTCAGACTGATTTCAGCTTAGATCTGCAGCTTTCACGGTCAGACATATATGCGTATATCGGGGCAGAAACTCTGCTGGTCACTGGCTATTATTCCAGTGAAGTCAACGGAGCTGCAACAATTCACAACAGCTGACTCACTGCCCCATTGTGTGATAAATTAACAGCCGAGCCAGCTCAATACAGACAGGAATATATGCCACATTAAAAAGTTAGACACTTTCCTGTGTGTCTGATTCAAAACAAGCAACAATAGAGAATCCAGCTCAAACATGTTCCCCGCAGGGCAGATGTATTCTAGTGTCTAGTGCTGAGATTGAGAAATATCCATCTTCCAGTTTTTTTTATTTAAAAGGATGAAGTTGGCTGTTCACCCGGAGGTTCTACTCTTGAGCTTTGAGAGTCATAGATTCCAAGGCCAGAAGGGGCCCACAGACCATCTAATCCAGTGTTTCTTAAACTTTAAGACCGAGGAACACCAAACAATAATTTTTTTTAATGAGGAACACCCAGGATTTTTTTGTCGAGCAAAAAAAAAAGTTGCCTGCTTCTTTAAGGGCAACCATTTTGAGCTCCGTTCTCTGCGGCACACCTCCGACTGCCTCGCGGCACACCGGTGTGCCACGGAACACAGTTTAAGAAACACTGATCTAATCTGACCGCATGCATAACACAGGCCAGGGAATTCCATCCAGCGATTCCTGCATCTAGCCCATATCTTGGGGTTGAGCCTATAGCATGTCCTCAGATGAAAGATGCTCTGTAGCTGCAAAGTAGTAGGAAATTGTAACCGTTTCTCATTGAGATTAAGGTACAGCCAGGTTGGTGATTTCAATGCATTTTGCCAATACAAGACACTGATGTTGGTTGCTTTATGTGGTTCCTTAAATACTAAACATTACTGTCTGCCTCTAGCACCAGGGTTAATACAATCTGGAACCAAGAGGGAATCAGGATTTAACCTCCAGATTAAACAATACAAGGGCATCATCTTTAATGTCACAAGTGGTTTATTAAAATCTGGTGCAAGATTTGACCTGGGTAGTTCAGGAGGGTGATAGGTCACTTAAACAAACTATCTGTCTGAACTAATAACACCCTGATGGCATCCCTGCAAGGCATTAAGATTAAATTGCCTGACAGCCTTCATTCTATTGGGCAGCAAGGGTCTCCCTGTCATAGTGAGATGTCCCACTTTGTCCAAGCATATTAAAACTGCTGCGGTTACATTTACCAGTTCTTTGGGTGATCCTCCATTATGCTTTCTCTTCAGCCCCATATCTTGGCCAAATTCCAACTCTGGTTCTGCTGAGGGTCTTTTCCTTAAGACACACAACCAGGAATTAGCTGAAACAAGACAGGACTATGCAGCATTTTAAAGACTAACAAGATGGTTTATTAGGTGATGAGCTTTCATGGGCCAGACCCACTTCCTCAGATCAAATTGTGGAAGAAAATTGGCATGACCATATATACCAAAGGAATACAATCAAAAAAAGTGAACACATTTAAAATTGACAAATCAGATTTTGGAACAGAGAAGAGGTGAGGGGGGGAGGTAAGTGTCTATGAGATAATGATATTAGGGGTGATAATTGGGGAAGCTATCCAGGAATTAGGAGACTTAGCTTCTACTCCTGCCTCTGTTGCCCATTTCATGGATATACCTGAGCGAGTCAACTAATCTCTTGGTGGCTCAGCTTAATCATCCGTAAAAGGGAGCTAATACTTTCCTACCTGTTACAAAGCTATATTCAGAATGTCTGCGAAGGCTTTTAAGAACTCTCAAGGTTCTGTAGAAATGTAAAGAATAGTTCTTATTTGTAGGAAAAAGTATCCATTTTTATTTTGTCCTAAGCCGTATTTGTTGCATTTCAGAGCAGAGATGGCCACATTTCAGAGATCATAGAAGTGATTCTTGTAGCTTCTAGAATAATTAGTCTGTAAAACACTTTGTGACCGGAATGTCATTTATTATCCAATCTAATCTATAAATAGATAAATTTATATCTGACAGTGTAGTATTTCATACCAGTGGCTCCTTATTTATAAACCAGCCATTTATTTTCCCCTGTTGCATCAAAACAAGATGTGAATGAATATTTGATCAGAATATTCTAGTTTAAAAAACTAATTCATGAAGAGCTTGTTAGTAAGAGTGTCCTAGACAGGCAAATGTATAGATTAGAGTGATGGGAAATTAATTCTATGCATCTGAGATTTATGAGTTGCATAATGGGTATAAAAAAACTGTTTTGGCTCCCAGCAATTTATCCTGCCAATGTTTATGGAACAATTACATCAGCGAATGTAAGTGAAATAATGTCATGACGGACACTTTATTTCCCAGCCCCTACAGTAAACATCATTGAAAGAATCTCTGTTGCTTCGTGTGTAAACTGTCTTCTGACCCAGCAGGTTTAAACTAGTGTGGGGCACAAACAGCAGCAAAAGAAGTTTCCACCCAGTTGTAAACTCTTTGCACCATATATTTTAAAGTGCAAATGGCTGCCTTAAATGCAAAGGCAGCAAGCTACCCGAGAGAGAGAAGAAATTTCCAGGTGGTTCAGACTGAGCTTGTCAGTCTTATTAACACAGTTATGCTTTGAAATGTGACTTTCTCAGGACGATAGCCGGTGGGTCCATCTTTAGTGACTCCCTGTGTTTCAAGGCAAATTTCCTCACTTGACAAGTCTGAAGATGTTATCTGTTCCCTCTCCACCTGGAATCCAAAAAAATCAAGATTGGTCTTTCCCGTGTTGTATGTTATCACGAGTGATAGCTAAATTCTGCCTGCAGGATCTCCACCTTTTTGCTGGTGGAAAAGGAAGGCAGGATGGAAACCAGCTTTCTCTCCCACTGCTGCGTCCATCCTGCCCAGCTGGATCACATGAAGGCACTTTCCCAAGAGGGTGCTTTTGGTTTGTTTTTTAAACCCCAGTAAACAAGGAACATCCGGCAGGTTTATCTTATCAGGATGGTGTTCCCTTGGCTCCCAGTGGGTTGGGGGAGAGCTCATGTCCAAAGGTTACATGATTGGGCTGATGCTCCAGAGGAGCTGTGCCCATTTGTACAAGCTGTGGCTCTGACCCAATAGGCGTAAACTGGAAAGGGAGCTTAAAGGAAGATATGCCTGACTGCACTTTGCTCCACCCCCTGCTGAAACACAGCAGCAGATTAGTGGGAGCGGGCGGATAGATTCAAGCAGAAATGTTGTCAAGACCTCCCCTGTGGAGTGAAAGCACTAGGCACTCTTCCCACATCCTAGAATCATAGAGCTGGAAGAGACCTCAGGAGGTCATCAAGTCCAGCCCCCTGCCCAAGGCAGGACCCATCCCAACTAAATCAACCCAGCCAGGGCCCTGTCAAGCCGAGACTTAAAAACCTCCAGGGATGGAGATTCCACCCCCGCCCTAAGTAACCCATTCCAGTGCTTCACCACCCTCCTAAGGAAATAGTTTTTCCTAATATCCAACCTAGACCTCCCCCACTGTAACTTGAGACCATTGTTCCTCGTTCTGCCATCCGCCACTATTGAGAACAGCCTCTCTCCATCCTCTTTGGAACCTCCCTTCAAGAAATTGAAGGCTGCTATCAAATCCCCCCTCACTCTTCTGCAGACTAAATAAACCCAAATCCTTCAGTCTCTCCTCATAGGTCATGCGCTCCAGCCCCCTAATCATTTTGGTCGCCCTCTGCTGAACCCTCTCCAATGCATCCACATCCTTTCCATGGGGGGGCCCAGAACTGGACACAATACTCCAGGTGTGGCCTCACCAGAAACGAATAAAGGGGAATCATCACTTCTCTAGATCTGCTGGCAATTGCTCCGCCTAATGCAACCTAATATGCCATTCGCCTTCTTGGCTACAAGGGCACACTGTTGACTTGTATCCAGCTCCTCATCCACTGTAATCCCCAGGTTCTTTTCTGCAGAGCTGCTACTTAGCCAGTCGGTCCCCAGCCTGTAACAATGCTTGGGATTCTTCCTTCCTAGCGTGTCAAGTCACTTACTTATATTAATTAGTTCAGCCCCACACCAGTTAGCTGGTAAGATGCACACATTACTGATGGATGTACTAAGGTGCATGGAGGTCTTGGAGCTAGCTGAAGATTATACAGTGCATCAGTGAACTAGCATAAAAATCAGGAATCCCAGTCTCCTACTCTAACCACTTTCTAAACGGGAAAAGAATTCTCATGGCTCTACGCGGGGCTCAGAAAAGACACTCCTCGACTTCTCCTCTTAAATCCCTCAAGGCCTAGTTCCCTACTGCCTTGCAGCTTCTGTACTCCTTTGCTCCTGAGCAAAGAGGGTGTAACAGCCCCTCCACTCAATGGTACCATTTTACCTTCTGCAGAGAAGTGTGAATGATCGCACAACGGGCAGGACATTGAAGATTCAGGGCTTGAGTGTTGTGCTTCTCCCACTTTGTAGTAAACAAGGCTGACCTGAACTCTGAAGAAGTGGGCTACCAGACCATAGTAAGGATAATAAACAACAAATGCTAAACAAAATCATGAGAGCAACATTTATTTTAATTGCACATATTTAAAAACAAAAATCACATATTAATTACTAGCAGAAATACCCGGCGTCACCCAGGGAAAATATAGTAAAAGGTGTGATGAATGAACTACGTCAATGACATTAACATAGCATATTTTATTGGAAATACTTTTCTCTTACATATTACTTTAAGAAATTAACATAGCTAGTACTTTTTCTGTTATCATAGGGAAAGGATCTCGTAGTTGCAGTTTGTGACATGCTTAGAGAAGAGTCCAACAAACGCCTATGATCAAGCACTACTAAAAGCTAATTAGTGACCCAGTTGGGGCTCTGGGGGAACCGGTTTCGAGAGATAACCAATCTAGTTATTTAAGTTAGGAAATCAGTAGTATCCGTGCAAAATTCGGTGTTTCTAGGTCTTACTGTTTCAGATTTTTTCTCGGGACAAACAAACTTTCGGAAATATTTATAAGATTTTTTTTAAAACATAAAATATAATTGTAATGGAATTTTCTCGCTGAACCCTTATTTTCACTTTGCGGAACCCCGAGGTTCCGTGGAACACCGTTTGTGAAACACTGTGCTAGACCATTCATTGTTTTTTACAGAGAGAGAGTGCAGAATTGATCTTCATGTGCAAATTTGACATGGTCTTCTCTTGGCTACCAGACCATTTGTTGTTTTTTAAGTTTATCCTGTACAGACTAACTCAGCTACCCCCTGAAGCTTTTTTTTTTTTTTTCTGGTTAGTCCAGTTCTTCCTCCAACGCTGCAAAACAGTCGAGCATTGTTTGGGGTCCAGTAAAGGAATTTGACTCGTATGTCATGCACCTTAACCAGAGTGTTATTTTATTAGACATATCTTATTTAGCACAGATACCTGGGCAGCTTTAACCTCGCGGTAATCTGATCTTGTTTATCTAAGCAAAAATGTGGAGTCTGCCAGTGTTCTTCCAAGAACTTTTGTGTCTGAAACAAAACTTAGTGTGGTTATCAGTGATGTTTGAAAAAGGCACAATTCCAAAATTATCTTGAATAAAGAAAATACCTTACATGCAAAACATTTTATCTAATTTAGCTCCCGGGAAATATTATGGCACCATATTTGTCATGCAGTGGGTGAAGTATCAGTAAAGTTTCTGGATAGGGATCTCCCCTCCAAAAGTTCACTACTGTGCTGGGGAGAGGGGCCATTTACAAACAGCTGTGGATCTGGCCCATGGGCTGCAAAGGAACTGAATCAAGTGAAAGCATCACAGCTCAACACCACCATAAGGGTTGCCACAGCTTCTCCTCTGAACCAACTTGAGCTGTCTGTGCCTTCAATGGTATAAATTAGGTCCTGATTCTTATTGTGTGGGTGTTTTGTAACCCTGCCTGGCAGCAGCTGCTACCTCTTTCCTTCAGACAAAATATGGCAGCTTGGAAACCAGCTCATTTCATAGTCACTATAAACCTAATTTATCTCCACAAGTGGTCCTGCTCCCACTGGGTCTGTGCTTCCAGAGCTGGCCCCTTGTGACAACAGGCATGTATGCTTGCATGGTGCCACATGGCATTAAGGCCTTGTGTGCAGTCCCTTGTTGATAAGGGAATTCTTTTCTAGCGGGGACAGCCCAGCCACTGCAGTGATACGATTTCAACAGCAGGAAGGGCTCCCCGGACCAATTTGCCCTCTCTACTCAGAGCCGTCCTTTCGCAAACGCAGAATACATAGTTGCTGTAGGACATTTGAACATTTGAGGCACCACTGGGTCTTAATGTCCACCCACCCACCTCTTCCTGTTCCTCCTTTGTGACTCCGCTTTGGAGAGGATCTTAACAACATAAAAGTGAAAAACCTGGTAGACCTATTAGCAGAAGACTGAATGTGTAAAAGAGCCATTCAAGTGGTGACTAAGCCATTTAACTGGCATTTGCCAACCCAAGGTACATGCTCAATTTCTGAATTTATTGTAAAAACAACTTTTAAAAACAGTAGCCCTGTGGCACCTTAGCCAACTACAGACAGAGAGCTTACTCTGTAACTGGAAAAACTTAAACAACGAATAGTCTAGCTAAACTATTCATTGTTGTTTTTTAAGTTTTTACAGAGAGAGAGAGTGCAGAACTGATCTTCATATGCAGATTGGACATGGTCGCTCTTGGCTTGAACAAAGACTTGAACTGGTTATAAGACCAGCTTTCTTACATTCAACACCCTACTGACATAAACTAAGTATGGGACAATTCCAGCCCACTCAATTAGCCTCATTAGCAGGGCTTGACAAACCCCAGCGAGAGCCACTCACCAGCCCCCCACTGTGCATGCGCCAGACCGCCACTGTGCATGCGCAAAGTACCGGTGAATGGGGCGCACGGAGCAACCGGCTGAAATCTACTCGCCACGGGTGAGTAGATTCAGCAGTTTGTCGAGCCCTGATCATTAGTGCTGGGACTACAATTGACAGGTACTTCTCTCTCTCTCTCTCTCTTATTCTGAGGGTCCCCCCTTTTTTTTCCTCCACTCAAGATCATCTAATCTGAGGAAATGGGTTTTGCCCTGGGAAGCTCATAATTTTCTCTCTCTCTCTCTCTATATATATATCTATATAAAAAAATCTGTTAATCTCTAAGGTGCCATAGGACTACTTGTTTGTTAACTTACTGTTATTCTATAGGACCTTAGTTTAAAATTCACCTTAAAACTATTTCATTAGTGTTGCTGAAAATTATAAAAAAAATCACATCTCTAAAAAATCATTTCTATGCCCCACAGCTGGGACTCCCATTGGGCATAGGGGCATCAGTTTCATAGTGCTGCGTAGGGCCCCATAAATCTGAAGCACAGTCCTGTCTCCAAGTTTGACCCAGTGTGACTCCAGCACTGAACACACGGCCTCGGAGCAGCATGGCTGGGTGAAAGTTGTTTCTAGGAGAAGTGTGAGGAGGACCTGGACAGGGTGGAACTGTTGTGAATACGGGGTTTAGAAACACTGTCTACGTCCTCCCAGTTCAGGATAAGCCCAAAGGCACGTCCCGCCCCCCCCAGCCCAAAATCACCAGGCAGTCCAGGAGGCTGCACTGTAGGTCTCCAACACAAATGACTTGTAACATGAGCCACCAGTAGTAGGAAAATGGAATTCTGGGGCTAAACTCATCCCTGCACAGGTGCAGGGACTGAGAGAGGGAGGGGGTTAGAAGGCTAAAGCCATCTTGGACAACCAGGCACAAAGCAAGTACCCCATGGGCCTTCTAACAGCTGGGGAATAGCTGCCCCAGCCCTACCACTTAGAATCCCTGCCTGCCTCCAGTATAGGGTTGCCAGATGGTTTAACAAACATTACTGAACACCTTCTCTTCTCCCCCCCCTCCCCAAAAAAAAACAAACCCCAAACACACACCAGGAAAAAATTCTGTTGGGGAGGGGGAGACCAAAGTTGTTGAACCCTCCCCCCAAAAAAAGTGTTGCACCTTTAAATGGCCCCATGCTCCTCACTCCCCTGCCCCCACCAGACGCAGCAGGGGAAAATTGTCCTCACCGGGCTTCCATCTGAGGGAAACAAGAAATAAATGTCCAGTATTTTCTGTTTTTTAGCAGACAGGGGACCTGAATAACGGACGGTCTGGACAAAAACCGGACACCTGGCAACCCTATGCATCTGAGACAGGGGGCAAGCAGAGCAGGCGGTGCATCTGAGGCAGAAGGCCCACTGTGCCAGTGTTATTGGCTGCAGCAAGAGCTCTGGGGTGGGCCAGCAGATCACAAGGCGAGAGCAATTTAGACACCTAAACGTGCTAGGCCTGGAATGGCCTATAGTAGGTCTGACTCCAGGGTCAAAATTCAGGAGCAGGATTTTCACACTAGCAAAAGTGCTTCAGGAAAATTCACCAACTCGTGTGTCTGCAGGATATTTCATGCCGGCCAAACGAGAAGGGTTTTCAGCAAGGCGTGGTTCAGTAACCCACATGCTTCATTTCCTCTCAATGGTGCATGGTTTTGGGTTAAAGCAGACCAGCCCACAACTCATTAAGATAAGAGCTTGCCTGCAAACAAACTTTGTATGTACTAGCAGTAGTTTATCAGGCATCTTTCTCGGACATTGCTGGGATTATCCCCAAAGGGTGGTACTTTTCTTTTCTTCATCTTATTTCGTTTGCTTCCTTTTCCTGCTCCATTTTGGGGAGGGTTTTTAAACAGGTAGGGAGCTGAATCCATTGGCGGGGACTGCCAATCATGCCAAGCTAAAATCCTAGCTCCTAATCCCTCCCAAATTTTGGATGAATTAGAAACCTTGCTCTGAATATTGTAGCCTGCACCCTTCTCTAGGTTTGTAAAACATTACGGCCCAAATGTTTACCCCTTTTTACGTATGTTCTAACCAGCAGTGCATGGTGACTTAAAGTCCTCTTATTCGCAAAAGTGACAATGCCTCTACACCTTGGGAAATCTGGGCCTATTTGCATTGTGCTGGACTTTAAAGGAATGTTGAGTGGTTAATTTTTTTCTCAGGTTAGCAGTCTTATCTCTGGTTTGTGACTTTATGTAAATATTTCAGACAGTTGACACTGGCATTGGAGCCTGCACTACGTTCCAAGTGTTAAATTTCCTGCTAGAAATTGGGACAGTTGCTTCACCCAAATGAATCGTAAAAATGCAAAAAACTTGAGAACATGACTTCCCTGTGAGCAAATTGTGAACTCACCTGCAGTAAGTGGCACTTGGGTGCTGCTGGGTAGCATGTCCGCAAAACGCCCCCTTTGCAGATGAGGAAGTCTGGCCTTTTGGGGCCCAGATCTGCTTTCATCAGAAGAAAGGGGACATTTTAACCAACTCCCATCAGGCCAGCTGTTTGCAAAAGTGATCATGGGTTGTGAGTTCAATTCAAAGCCCCCTGCACCTGATTTAGGGCATGTCTACACAACACAGAAGATCAACGCTGCTGTGGTCAATCTTCCAGGGTTCGATTTTAGCGGGTCTAGTATAGACCCGTTAGATTGAACTCAAAGGGCGCCTCCATTGGCACTGGTACTCCTGTTCCTCACAAGTAGTAAGGGAAGCCAACAGGAGCGTTTGCTCCCATCTGTTTCCCACTGGCTGGATGGCATGGAAACACGATGTAAGATATCTTAACTCCAGCTATGTAATTAAGGTAGCTGGAGTTGCGTATCTTACTTCGATTTTCCCATGTAGAATAGACCAGGCCTTAGAGGTGAAGCCAATAGGACATGCATCAGCTCAGTCCCTGAAAAATCAAGGCTAATGTTTTAAAAGGAGCAAGTATCCAAAAGCAGCCTCCTACTTAATTTCTTTTCAACAGGAATAGCATAGGCAAGGTGTATGGTAAAATGAGGTGAGATGCTTCTGCTATCCATATTTTTTGGTTTTTCTAGTTCAATACTATGATTAAACTAATGACACATAGTCTGAGTAAACACATACAAAGAAGTCTCAAGAATGGACTGGAGTCTGATGGAAGACTAGCGGAAAAAGCAAGTCTAGAGCAGAGACTGGGTAGAGAAACAGCCACAAGTTCTAGGTATGAGGGGAGTGAACAAAAAGGTTGCAGAGAAAAGCAGAATAGGAGCAAGAAGGTCTGCCACATTCACACAGAATAAGGCATATTGGAGGGACGGGGGGCTGAAAAGAGCTAGAAAATGAAGTGCGTTTTGGAAATCCGGATGTGGTATCTGGTGTAGAGGGGCAGGGATATGCAGGCCTCCTTCCAGCAAATTTCTACTCTAGGAATGTTTTAGTGTTGAGTCTCCAGCACTCAAATGGTCACTCAGTTACTAGGGAAGACAAGATTTTCCCGCTCATGAATATGGCTGCCCAAGACTTCAGGAAGAGCTGCTCAGTCTTCACATTAGAGTGGCAGTAGATCAGTGTGTGCTAGCTCCTGCTTGTGACTGTCAGTTCTGAGAGGAAATGTGGATTAGTCAGCGATGGATGGAGAGTATTGTCACCCATTTCCCATGCTATACCTGACACCCCACTTCAGGTGGATGGGGAAGGTGGCAAAGCAAAGCAGGAACAAATTTTATTATTAAATACTTTTTACTGCAGGAGGCGGAGTCTCATTTCCCATAACCTGAATGAGTAACAGGGCCTCTATCAACAGAAGGATGTTTATGTAAAGCTGCAATAGCCATTGAAGGCAGCAGCTTGTCTGGGCTCATAAATCCAGAGCAATGTTTATTGCAACCATTTCTGGTCAGTTCTCCCTTAAAGCAAGTTGCAGTGTTCTGTAGAAAAACCAGGAGACAGCACCTTGAAGAGTTTACAGTAGATGCAATTCGTAGGATTGTGCAGACACGAGGTCGGCAATGTATCCAAGAACCCTCCAGAGAAAGAGCAAGCACCCCTAACTCAAGGCTGATAAGGGGAAAAGTCTTCCTACAGTGACATTTGTTTAAAATATGGAATAATCTTCCAAGGAATTAGTTGGTACTTAGGAGTTCCCTTTCACTTCTGACCCATGAGTTTTTTTGTACAACTAAGTTCTCTGCTCTTGCAGGCAACCTGATCAGACAGGCTAGGTTGGCACTGTTTACTCCTGGTGGAGCAGGCAGGGCCCAATAAGATTTTTAAAGGTCTTGCTAATTAATAAAATGGGCTATGCATGACTGCCATGGTGGCTCAAAGTTGGGTAAGAGCCTGTTCTCTAGATTTATAAAACAAAACAACAAAAATGCTTCTGCATCCCTGGGGCTCAGAGCTGAGGTTAATCAAAGTTAAATGGATACACTATATAAAGCAGAAAATTAGAGTTGAGTAGTAAATGAGCAATCCAATAGCGGGGGGGTGGGGGCAGGGAGAGGAGGAGAGAATCTGTTTGCAGCCCCCTTTGTTTATATTTCATCTCCACCTTTAGGAGGAGGGAACTTAAACGAGGCTACATGAGGCATGGCCTAGCAGCCTCCCAGGAAGATGTGGGTTCTGGCAGGTACTACCTGTGCTCCTGTCAATAACGAGAGCCAGTTTGAAGGGGCAGGTGTTGCTTTTGGCTAAGTGATAACATTGTGTAACAGGTTTTTTCTCTCCCCACTCCCAAGGTCATTTGAGTGCAACACAAACTCACAGCTCTGACTGTACAGAGGTTTGGGCTGCAGAGCTGAGACCCGACAGTCCTAGGCTGCTGCTGTCATGCTCCCTGGCTCCAGACTCCCCAGATCGTCTGTAGCTATGAAGCACGAGCAACTCTTCCTCTAGCCTCAGGCAGCCACATCCACTAAGGGGAAAATATTGTTTTCCATAGTAACTGATGCATAACCATATGGCAGCAGTCTGCCAGCAAGGTATGTGCCTGATGATTAATTCAAGAGTTTACTATGTTGCCCCTGGATACAGCATCATTGCAAGTTTTGCCAAGTCAGGGCAAGGCCTCATTGCTCAGGGCTCATTGCTTGCGAACAGATCCAATTAACCTGTACAATTAGTTTATTGTACGAAATGAACTTTGGAGGCAGCAGCAAGTCCATAGCAGAGAGATTTTGCCTCATTGGTAGCTACCCCTGCTCTCTAGTCTGATATGCTAAAAGAACTAACTGACTCACCATATCCAGGGAGCCAGTTCAGAAGCTTAATCTGTTTTGCTCTGGTTACCCTCTAGAGCCAAGTGGGTTGCACTTAATATCACACCAAGACCAGTCAATACTGTCCTAGTATAGAAATGGGAGTGAATAATTAATTGCATTAAGATACTGCTAACTTTTCAGGTTCTATCACTCAAGTGCAGAGGTAATCATTTCAGTAGCGAGATCTGACAAAGTGGGTTTTATCCACGAAAGCTCATGATAGTGTGTGTATTTTAGTTTAAGGGTATGTCTAGACAGCGGCCAGAGACGTCTGGTATTCTCCAAAATAGCGTTTTTTGCATCTTAACAGCATGCCCATTATTTTGAAATGCAATTGAAATAATGGGCTTACTATTCCAACGTCCTGATAAACCTCGTTCCATGAGGATTAAAGGACTTGTCGGAATAGCAGTCTAATTTCAAAATTTGGCGCTGTCTCTCTTGAAATACGCTTGAATTAAGCTACACAACTTTATTTAGTTTGAGCTACGCAGCTTATTTCAAACTAGCGCTGCTGTGTAGATGTACGCTAAGGTGCCACAGAAGGACTCGTCGTTTTTAAAGTTACAGACTAACACCGCTACTCCTGAGACACTTTCTTATTGGTTCTCAAAGCTTGTTCTTCCCAACATTTGACAGTTGAAACATGCAATCTTTTAAAATAGGAAATCCATACTCTAGTTACTTAAAATAGTTTATTATCAAAATAAAAAACCTTGTATGATAAAAAGGTACATAACATAAAAGCTGACCATAAGGTATCAGCAGTTGTTTGTTCATAAAGCTGGATACATGAAGGCACCTTTCAGATAAGTGAACAAAAAATAACCACACGCAAATCTGTATTTTTCTTCATCTTGGGTGGCAGTTCTGAATCTGATACCTGCACACGTTCTCCTGCCAGTCACCTTTTGATAGAGCAGCAGAAATCTTGCTTGCTACTCACTGCTATCTGGACTAAAATATCTGGCTCCTGATCACACAGGCAGATACATCGCTCCCATTGCTTTCAAGAGTTGTGTATTCCTATAGGCACGTGATCAGGGCCCTGAAAGCTTTGAATCAATGTAAAAAAAAAAACAAACAAAACAAAACAAAAAAAACGAACAAACCAAACATCTTCCCCCCCAGACCAATCATGCCGTCCTATCTTTCCCCAGTTGGCTTTCTGGACAAGATCAAACCACACACCAGGAATCTATGGTGTCCGGACAGTGAACATTTAGGGGAGTAAAATGCAAACACACATTTAGGACAATATTCCCATTCATATACTTATTCCCATGACACATAAATAAGTTTTATACACTATATACATGTGATGTCTATTTGGCACAAAGCTTTGAATAATGCTAATGGCAGTATTACTTTAGGCTTCTCCCCCTGGAAATCAAATCATGAGGATTGTTCATACTGCCAGTTCAGAGTGTGCAGAATTAATCTAAGTGTGCCTAGAACCCTGTTACAAGACTGATGTGTTCACCCACACAGTTGGTCCCATTTTGCTTAAGAGCAACTACAGAAGTTCCCGTATCCATAGCATAAAAGCATAGGTGCAATTGCATAAAACGTGTGAATTTACACAGTGTTAGTTTGCTTATTCCTTCAGTAGACCAAGTTTTTTCAGAGCCTCTCGCCGGTGTTCATTTGTAGCACCTTTAGGGGTGATTTTTACACTGACACAAGTAGGCCGGGGAAACTTTTGCAGTGGGTAAGATTTGTGCTTTTCACTTGTCTCCAACTCCTCCCGATCCATTTTGGATGCCTTGAGTTCGACAAAGTCTTTCCCAGTGCCCAGGGAAACTGGGCGTGGTCGGCTATTCCTGATCACGCTGGGAGCCATCTTCTCCGGGATTGGTGTTTTGCCGAGCGAGCTGCTATCCATGTTCTGGTCCTCGCTGCTCAGACCTATGCCTGAACGCTCCAAGGAGTTGGCTTTGATCATCTCTCTCGAGCCAGAAGCAGCCCTGTGTGCTGGATTCAAACTCTGAGCAAGTGGCAGGTCAGGTTTCTTATGAGCAGGACCACTGGTTCGGTCATTGCTGTTTAAGTTCTCCCTACTGCCAGCCCTAGAAGTCAGCACCTGGGCATCCTTAGGTTTGGGAGTAGTCACAGGTCTGAGAACATGGATTTTCGATTCCCTTCCTTTATCCTGTAAGAGTCCCAACTTCTCCAAAGCCTCCCACCGGGCTCTTTCCTGCATTTCTGGGGAACACTCACTCGTGCTGGATTTGTGCTTGGGTGAAGATGGAGAGAGCCCTTTTTTATTGTGATTAGGATCGAGGATTGGAGCGGTGTTGACTCTGCCGTGTTTAAGGATAATATTTGGTGGCAGTTTTCTTGGCTTCGGGGCTGTGGGAGGCCCTTGCTTGGCATTGCAATCTAGAGAAGCTTCAGAGTCTAATTTCTCGTGGCTGCCTTGAACGGTGGCTCTCTCTCTTCCCTTCTCACAAGGTTTAGTTTCCTTTTGGAGTGGCAGCCTTGCATTCTCTGGAGCAGAATGTGATGGAGTCACTTCAGGCTCATTCCCTATTGCTTCTGTAGCTTTTCCCTTTGCCTCTAAATGGTTAGAGGGTAGCTCACTTTCACTACCAATCACCTGCCCAGGCTTAGCAAGACATCTGGTATTCGCCCCGCTAGGATCCTGGAAGGGTTTTGGGGGTTGGAGAATTACGGACTCCAAGTTTGGTGGCTTCATCTGAGTACTCACGCTGGGCTGGTCAGTTGACTGGTCCTCGATCTCCCTTTTCTTGGGCATCCTCCATGAATGCTTCCCTGTCTCCTGAGCCGTTGGAGTTGGACCATCAGTGAAGTCGGCTGTTTTGTTGACAGAAACCTTGGGGGTGGCTTGTACACTTGCTGCGCTGACATTCCTTGGCAGGCTGTAGTAGCCGGCGCTTGAAACCGCTCCTGGAGCGGAACTCGAGAGCACAGAGACACGTTTTTCACCCTTTTGTTCTATTCCCTGTTGCTGAGCAAAGCTTTCGGTGGGAGACCCATTGTCCAAATCTAGACAGAAAGCCAAATGTTAAGTATGCAGCTACATACCGAACATTGCACCAAGATCATCCCCCTACTTACTTACACAGCAAACCTTTCTAACGGGGCTGCCAATATAACAGAGCCAAGATACCTTACTGTAAGAGATGTACTCTAGAGGGGGGCATTATTGGAAGGGGGCTAATATTTGCTTATTGCAAAGATACTAAGTTGTCACTGAGTGACAGATTGCCCGATGAAAAGATTTAATATCAGTTTGTAGGATACAAGTGTCAACAGCCTATAGAGAGTTTGGCCTGCAGACTAGCTGTTCCCTTTCAGCAGGGTAAATGGGCAATCTCTGCTTCAGTGCTAAATCTACTCTAGGCGCATTAGAGAAAGACAAACCTTTAATCCCTTCGGTCCACCCCAGCACTTCTTTTTCCCCCTAGTCAATCGTGCATTACCACCAGGTATGTATTTACTGTGCAGGGGAAGCTGGGACAATCTGTCCCTTCTGCTCACATTTACTATGGCACAGGGCTTACAGTGCTGGCTAGAAAGCGCAGTAAGTTCTCTGGGGTACAAAATGCAAGTTTTAATCTTACTCTTTGGAACACCATCTCTCTTCGGCCACGTTCTGGGGAGCTTAGACCGTTCGGCATAGTCCGTCTCATCGGCAGAAACCCCGCTGTCTGCTTCTGTATCCAGGGAATCAATAGTTTCTTCTAGGAACAGCAAACATTCCTTTTCCTCCACAGATAAATGGTCATAGCTGTTATCACTCTAGAAGACAAGACAAACCAAACCACAAATGGGAAAAGTAGGCGTAACACTACCACTTATCACCATATTTATAGTGTCAACGAAGCTGCTTGTTCCTTCAGAGGCGCACATGTGGCTGCACTGACACTACTGAATACTCAAACTGCCAGTCTACCTAGGGACAACTCAGCCCCTCAACACCAGAAGTACTGCTTAAGGGCAATCGGCCATATAATCCAACAGCCCCAACAGATTTGCCATTGCTGATCAAGCAATTAGAATCCTGTCCAGCAGCCACCAATAACTTTTCTATGAAGCACCAGTTCCAGTAAATAAGAACAGCCAGACGAATAGTCCATCTAGACCAGTATCCGGTCTTCTGACAGTGGCCAATGCCAGATGTTCCCAGAGGGAATGAACAGAATGGGAACCCCTGTTGGCCATTCCCAGCTTCTGACACAAAGAAGCCAGGGACACCATTCCTACCCATCCTGGTTAATAACCATTAATGGACTTCCATGAATTTATCTAGCTCTTTGAGCCTTGTTAAAATCCTGGCCTTCAATATCCTCTGGCAAGGAGTTCCACAGATTGACTGTGTGCTGCTAAAGTACTCCCTTTTGTTTTAAACCCGCTACCTATTAATTTCATTTAGTGACCCCTAGTTCTTATGTTATGGTAATCCCGTCAGGCATGTGACTGGCTAGTTGTACCACAGACAAGCTGCCTTGGTGTGTGTCAGCCATACTGAGTGTTGGAACCTTGGCAAGCCTCCAGAAATTCAGAAGCTTATGAGGATGGTGGCTTCTCTCCGTGTTCTCTCTAATCCTCCTTTTAGAGGAGCACTGTGGGACCTGTCTCAATCACTGGATTGTAAGCAATTCTCTTCATCATCACATCAAGCCTGTGCATCAGGGCTAGTGGAACATGCTTTTCAACTCTGCAATGCATCTTTAGAGGTCTATAAAACTGAAGGCATGGAAGGGAAAACCGGTCACACACAAGGGAGTTTTTCCTAAGTTTATTTTGGAAAAAGAAATCAAGCTGGAGCTGGTATCCTATAGCAACTGGTTTGCCCATCCCTATTAGTTATACACAGGTCTATTTCTAGTGTGCAATAGCAGGGAGGACCTGTTCAAAACAGTTGCAGCACATTAATTACGATATGCTCCAAGTCAGAGGATTAGTCAGTTTCCCTAATCCTGGAATATGTTTGATACAAACTAGCACCCAACGGAGAGGTGCAGTTGCACGGTTTTCACCATCTACTGGGCCAAATTCTTAATTGGCTTCGTTACTGACTTAGCTGGACTTAAAGCAGAGTGGAGTATGGTTTGACACCTCTCCTTTAGATTAACTTGGAATGGGTTTTTGTTGACCACACTTAGGTGGGAGGAGTCTAGCGGGCTGGATCTCTGGAAAGGGGACCAAACAATGGCGTACTCCTGCCCTGCACCCTGACACAACCCAGGTTGAAGTCAGGACTCTAGCAATTTAGAAGCAGCAAATTAATACTTCCCACTCACTAAGCCATTCTGAGCCACACACTGTGCAGAACACTGGCAAACACAAAGGCAACCCGCGTATCAGTTGGAAGCAGGCGATCTGCTTGTTTTGCAAACTTGTGTTTGCCCATGAATAGGTCTCACTGCACTGGGGTTTGCTCGTTTTGCTTAGGCTAAGTCGGGGTGGGGAACTTGTTTGGGTCGGGCCACACAAGCAAAATAAACCAACCCCACACAACCAACCCACAAACAAACCCACCCCCCACTGGCGTGGCCCCTGACTAAGAAGAAGAAAAAAACCACTCCCCCACATTTAATATTTTCTAAAGTGCCTAAGTCCCATTGTCTCCTCAGGCACCAGAGCGCAAGGGAGCCCAGGCTAGTTGATTTTGTATGCTTCAGCCCCATGGTGGGGAGGCTGTAGCATCAGTGTGGGTTCCCCTATGCTGGGGAAACACCCCTGAGCCTTGGGGGCCAGATCCAGGCAAGCCAGGGGCCACATCCAGCCCCCAGGTCTGAGATTCCGCACCCCAGGCTAAGTGTTCGCCTGATGTTTGAACTGCACTGTGGCTTGATTGCTGGAATATACCTAAGAGAATTAATGAAAAAAACCAAACTCCTTGCGGCAGGAACTGTCTTTTGTTCCATGTTTATATACTAACTAATTCAATGGGATCCTGATCCATGGACAAGGGCTTCTTTGTGCTACCTCCCTGCAAATATCTATTTAATAGAACTGAGAACTTGCTGCCTACCTAGAATCCCCACCTTCTACACCAGTATTTCTTAAACTTTAAGACCGAGGAACACCAAACAATTTTTTTATGAGGAACAGCCAGGAGAAAAAAAAAAAAAAAGTTGGGGGGGAAGTTATTGAGCAAAAAAAGTCACCTGCCCCTTTAAGGACAGCCATTTTGAACTGTTCTCTGTGCCACAGAACTCAGTTTAAGAAACACTGTTCTACATTTACATGGCCATCAGCTACCAGCCCTGGACAATAAAGGTTCCTTGAAGGGTTTACTTACAAATTCAGAGAGGTTTGAGTTAGTGCTGACCATGCTGTCACAACTGCCCGAATCTTGACCACCTGTCCCTAGGCACAAACCCTCTTTAGGCATATCACAAATCACTGGAGCAAGAACTTCCAGAAGCAGGTATGGAGTAGATCCAACTCAAGCTGGAGAAAGAGTATGATGTGTTAAGAGTTGCATTAGTTATATTTGGAACACTCACACCAATTCAGACAAGTTATATTCACGTTCTACTCAAAGGAAGTAAAAACTTCAGCTCTGTTTGATTTGATCATCCTTCCGTGCTGAAAGTCCCTTCAAATTAGTGGCTTTAAAAGAAAAACCTGGAAGACACCAGGCCTCAATAAACCTGTAGTAGGGTAAATGCCAGGCCACCAATTCAAAGAGCCTATTTTGATCACAAGCTGTCACCATTCCCAACAGTCTAGGGGTCTCTGCAAAGTGGGTAAGGTAGTGGTTAATGGGTAAGGGAAAAGAAAGTCAGAGCAAAAGCAATACAATAGTTCTCAGCTTTGCTAGGCTCAGTCTACATGCTTGGATGGGATGAAGCAATTGCTGAAGTTGTGCCAACCACTCTGTCCTTATTGTCACTTGCTGTTTAAACAATTTTTAGTCCTGCTTCAATTACATTTGTTGCTAGAAGGTACAATTTGTAGTGTGGCTAAGACTGAAGAAATATAGCCAAGGCATGAGAGTTTAACAGGTTAGGTTAAGTTTTACTAGCCTGCTAAATAAACTGGCTAGCACACTGCTTTACCAAGAGCTTCTCCTCTGTGCAAAATGCTAGTTTTCTTACACCCCACACCTCTAAATGATGCAAGTTTGTCAGCTGCCACAGGGAGAGGTGAGTCTTCACTTAAATCATGAGTTAGGGTGGGTGTGCTCATGGCATAGCCATAGAGTTTACTCTCCCTGGAGAAAGACACATGGCAGTAATGCCTAGAGGAACGGGTTTTTGCTTCAGACAGGCTTAAGGGGGTGTCGTCTCGGTGAAACTGAATTCAGAGGCCCAGATGAACTGTAGTAACTTGTTTAATGCGACTGTGAGCTTAGATTTTTTTTTTTTTTAAAGTTATGGAAGTTGGAATTCAGAGACAGATTTACTTTTTCCTTGTCTCAGTGATGATTTGTTTACATAGGAGACCTTGAACTCTTCTTTCATCCTAGGATTTAAAGCACTGTGCAGACGTGGGAGAGCATTATCCCTATTTTCTACATGAGGAAGCTGAGACTAAGCAATTCACCCAGGGTCACATAGCAAGTCAGTAGCAGAGCTGAGAACAGAACACTGCTTTCTCTCCCAACTCCAGCCATTAGACCTCAGTTCCTACTGACCATGCGGTCACAAGCTTAATTATTAAGTCTGCTACCAGCCCTGCATTATAAAGCTGCTTACCAAACCCACACTCTCCCTGGGTCACATGCCAAAATATTGTTCCTTGCCATCATGAACTGGAATTTAGGCTTAAAAAAAAAAAAAAAAATCAGATCTCTAACCCATATTTGTTAGGCCCATTAGTCAGTGAGGTACAAATATTGCTGATTTTGAGAATTATGATGACAAGCTCTTCTTTACGTCCAACATGTCAAAACAACCATTGAAGAAACACTGTCCCAAGTAATTAGAACTAGCTAGGAAGTTGTAACTGATGGATGCACGACCCATATGCAGGGACTGCCTTTTTAGAAGTAATTTCTTCCCCTGATATACCAACAGCTATTTGAATGATTCTAGGCTAATATGTTAAGGATACAGAGGCTTAACCCCAGGTACATGGTTATCCGTAATTAGCTCCTAAAAGACTTCCAGCACCTCATACCTGGTGGCAAGTTCAGAGGGGAGGCTTGTTTTGAAAACATTTTTTAGACAAGTGTGTAGAGACCTTAGTGACTAAACTTTATGGAAGCAGAGTTGTAGAAAGCACCAAGTCTCTGACAAAAGTGGGGATGTGACTTTTTTGAGACTCAGGTTAAATGTTGATTGAGAATAACTGGCCTTTTAGAGGTTCAATCCTTCCATGCACCACTAAGGATTTAGAGGATGTGATTAACTCAGGCTGAGAGAGGCTACAAAGTTTAGCTTACAAAAACGTGCTCTTATTTGTAGCCATAAAAATCTGAGACATGGAATCTTAGCATCCTGAAACAGAGGTCAGTGTATTATGAAGAGTGGTGCCTATTAAAGAATGGTGATAAAATATTTTCCAGGTTCATGCTGCCTATTTTTCAGAGTACACAGAGATGCGGGAAAGGCTGGGCTACCAAAAGAAAAGCCACACAAAAAAAAAAAAAACCCCACAACCCCAAAACCACACAAACAATCAACCACCACCAAAAAAAACACCCCACATACTCCATTGAAAACCAGAGTCAATGTTACCCATCAGAAGGAATGGCAAAGCAACTCTTTGTGGTATGAGGCTTTCAGCAATGTAGCAGCTGGGTTTTTTTTTTTTGGGAAACGAGGGTTGTTTTTGTTTTGCCCTTAAACAGCATCAAGAACACACATACAGGATTAGTCAGACTGAGAATTTTTTTTAAAGAAACTTCTTCCTCAAATTCCAGTATGCTCTGTCATAGATATTGTCTCTCAATGCATACAGCAGTCTCAATTTCATGTTTGATTAAGTATTACTTTAAATAAACCACCACCCTTTGGTTAGACAGGTGTGTAGAGGACATAGTGACTAGGCTTTGTAGAGCAGAGTTGGCAAGAAGCACCAGATCTGACAAAAAGTGGGGATGTGACTTTTTGAAACTCAGGTTGGATGTTGATTGGGAATAACTGGCCTTTTAGGAGGTTCAGTCCTTCCATGCACCACTAAGGTTGGGGATGTGATTAACTCAGGCTGAGAGAGAGGCTGCAAAGTTTTAGCTTACAAAACGTGCTCTTATTTGTAGCCATGAAATCTAGATAGTTTTTATCCAGCTGTTGAATCTTGCCAGCATCCTGGAAGACCAGAGGTCAGATGTATTATGACTCTAGGACACTGGGTGCTCTGTGACTTGTAATGCGAATGGTGATAGAAACTACATGCTTTCCAAGAGATCTCTCAAGTTTGCTGCACCTTATTAGGTTCAAGTACACAGAGATGCAGTGAATTGAGGCTGAGTCGATTCTTACCCAACTTGTGTTTGGTGACAGAGAAAGCCTGAAGTGGCTTTAGTTCAACAACAAAAAGAGTTTGTCATTCAGACCCAACCCCAAAACCAATGCTACAGTGATCATGATATAGCAACATCTTAACAAAAGCACATACTCCAAATTTGTGCTGAAGGCAAGTCAATGTGCCCATCAGAGAATGCAAAGCAACTCATTTGTGGTATACAGAGACCCAAATTTTTCCAGCAGTGGAACAGCTGGGTTTTCTGACCTGTATCAGTCGCATAAGAAAGGTACAAAAATATACAACTGTCAGAGTTGCATGATTAACTCCTATTTGCCCTTAAACACTTAGGACTATCAAGACAGACACTTTCTTATACTGGTCGTCCAAATGACAGAGAATTTCAGTTTACTCCTTAGAATGCAAGAGGAAGAGAAACTAACCTCTTCCTCAAATTCCAAAAGTATATATCTCTACTCGTTAGATGTTGTCAAAATCTCAGTTTGCATCTGTGATCAGTACATATTTCATGTTTGATTAAGTATTACTTTAAATAAACCACCACCCTTTGGTCTAGGATAGCTGGTAGTTTTTATATCCAGCTGTTGAACAGTTTGCCAGCATGAAGACCAGGTTAGGATGTTAAGGGACTCTAGGACACTTGAAATTCTCTCTGTGACTTTATGTAAATGCGAATCAGTCACATGGCAAACCACATGCTTACAGTTGCGTCGAGACTCTCAAGTTTGCTTCAGTGGTATTTGTAATTTTCATTAGTTCCCCAGCTACAGTCAGGAAGGGCTTTTGGGAGAGTAGATTGGAGTTGTGAAGTCAGATTCTTACTCCAACTTGTGTTATGACAGAGCCTGAGTGGCTAGATTCAACAGACCACTTCCTCAAGTTTCACCAAGGATTTATCATGCTAGACAACAAAAACAATGCGCTGTGATCAGTGATATAGCAAATAACAAAATACAGGCTTTCCAAATTTGTGCTGAAGGGCTTTAGATTCCATGGTAGATGGAAAATGTATAGAAATCCCATTCTAAGTATGAAGAGACCTAAATAATCATCCTCCCACCCCCATAGTGAACCATAAGGGATTTATCTAGGACTATATCAATCGCATGGGAAAGATCAAGGTACTAAAAATATACAACTGTCAAGTTGCATGGGACTTAACTACTGTTTATCTCACTTGCCTCCCATCTCTGGGAGCCAAAGCAGGGGGAAGAAAACACCAGGACTATCAAGACAGACAGCTTTCTTGTCCTATCATCAAAGCCAGCCAGATCAAAGGTACCCACCACCAATGGGAAAAGCTAGAAAGCTTTCAGTTACTCCTTAGTAATGCAAGAGGAAGAGAAACTAACCTCATGAACTAACCCACTAAGGCTATTTCAGCCCAGCAGTGTTTCTCATACGCAGGGATTCAGGAAGTCTGTCAAGACGCTCTTTCCTGTTGCCTAAAATCCCATACGTAGCTAGTCCCAGTACATATTTCATTTTGATTTTTATAAACTATGAACACAATTTTAGAGATTAAAGCTTTCTGAACTTTGTAGAGAAAGTCGTTTTACAATTAAAAATTTAGCTAGCTGTATTGCTACAACTGCCCTTGAAAACTTTACAACTCCAATCAGCAATGGCAACAGTTAATTCTGTACAAGGAGTCTGCTTTTATCATATTACTAACTGAGTTTAGTGACACAGCTTACGCAGTCAGGACAGGTTTTTGTGAGAGCAGAGCAAATCACAGAGAGCCATAAACTTACCACACAAGTCAAAGGGGCACAACTGCCTGTTCAACAGACCACTTCCCCAAGCACGCAAGTTTCACCAAGATTCTTGGCTGCTAAGTTATCTTCACCAAGAATGGAGTCGCTGAGCTGCCTATCAAAGGCTAGCCAATGAGCTTAGAGAGGGAGAGGTATTATCACAATTACTCTTAGTTACTTACTCTTGTTTCCCCATGGTAGATGGAAGCTATTATAAGAACACCTGGTGCTTCTAAGTTAGAAGTTTAAAAAAATAATCCTCCTCCCACCCCCATAGTGACCATAAAGCCATTTTATAGTTTTTAGGGTCTAAAAGCTGAAGATCAAAACTAAAAATAATGTCTTTGTTAGAGTGACTGGGACTTGCACTTACTGTTTATCACCTGCTCTCCCCCTCCCATCTTCTCCATAGCAAGCAGGCAAAATAAATTACTTGCCACCCAACTGAAGCTTTTAATGTCGGTCATCAAAGCTGGCTGCAGAGGAACATCCTCGCCCCCCACCACCAATGGGAAAGCTAGAAAGCTTTACAGATACCAGTAATTCTACCTCCAAGGGATTTCACCTGGTCTGCAGCCTTCGGAGCAGGCAGATTGCAGCTCCAGCAGCAGATATTGAAATGGCAGGAAGGAAGTCTGAGTTAAGACGCTCTTTCCCAAACTCCTAATCCATCCCATACGTAGCCAGTCCCAGAGAATCCCTCCACTTTATCTCAAACACACACAACTCAGTTAGAGATTAACTCACCTGAACTAGGAGAGAAAGAGAAGGATCAAAAGCCTCGGTTTCCCCCAAGCAAAGGGCTACCACCCCCAACAGACACCTCCTCTTCTGCTCTGCTTATGACCTGTCACTGACTTACCTGGACAGGTAAATACCTCACCCACCCTGCTATAGCCTGCCACCCAATCACAAACTCGCCTCGCAACTTCTCTCTCCAGCTGTTCTCAGAAGTAAGGCGGGGGGGGGAGGGGCTTGACATTGGGGGTTGGATCAAAGTTATCTTCACCAACCTAAGCGCTGAGCCGCTCACCAGGCTAGCCAATGAGCTTAGAGGGTGGGGTCCACGTTGTGGCAGCTGGCGAGGAGCTGCTGAGTGCGGCTCCTGCAGTCAGTTGAGGGAAGGGGGGAGGATAAAGTGACAGGTGAAAAAAACAAGTTAAACTGATTGCTCATGTGCAGTGAGAAACTTCTCCACGCCTCTCTCTTGTCCTTTGTCAAATGCTTACTGCCCATGCCTTATGCTCTGCTCCCAGAACAGGTGCAGCTCAGTAGGGCTCCCCCTTTCCCCATGCTACCGAAGTGCCCCTTGCTTGGACCTAAGGTCAGTTGCAGGGTGACTTCTTCATCTCACAGCGCTGACACTTTGCATGCCTAAAGCAACTTTCCTCTGAGGGTAAGCGCTGTATGGACACTCCCTAATTATGCCTGCGAGAAAGGTAATGCCATCGCTCTCATTGCTGGGGAAACTGAGGCACAGAGCCGCAAAGCAACTTTGTGGTAGAGCTAGGAAAAGAACTCGGAAGTCCTGACTTCCAGTCCATAGACCAGCAGTTCTCAAACTGGATGGGGACCCCCAAAGTGGGTCACAACCCTATTTTAATGGGGTCACCAAGGCTGGCATTAGACTTTCTGGGTCCTCGGTGGTGGGGCTCAGGCTTCAGTCCTCTCCCCCCCCGGGGTCATGTAGTAATTTTTGTTAGCAGAAATGGGTTGGGATGTAGTGACATGAAATCCCCTGCAATAAACCTCAGTCTTTTCCTGGCACACAATGGGCATATCAGTTGCTGTGGTGATTCTTATTATAGAATCACCTTTTTTCTGTCTACTATACTGAGACAACCAAGTCACTTCTGACAGATCACTGAGATGCCCATTGATTTCCATTCTCCTGCCTCCCTCATCCCCTGAAATTCCTGGCTCTGTCTTAAACACTCTAAATACATCTCGCAGGAGACACCTTACTCTGACATCCTGTTCTTCTGCATCGTGACGTTTGGAGGAGTCAGACTCAGTAGCCTTGACCAAACTGTGTTTGCACATAATAATTAGCTCTTTCATGAGGTGTTAGTGGTGTGTGGTAGTGACTATATTAGTTCTCAGCAAGTTTATTCTCTTACGTGGTTCAGTAGCTTAGATTTTACAGCTCAGTTTGGAAGTTTGAATAGGATAATTTCCCGCCTCCCCCTGCTGTAGAAGCGTGGAGTGCTAGTGAAGCAAGCTAGCCCCTCTGTATCCCTAATTGCTTTCGAGACTGGACCAGCCCTAGAGAGATCCCAGTCATCTGCATTCACACCGTTACGTAGCAAACCTGGTGCACACAGAAATGAGATCATGCAATCTGCATTTCTGCTCCTTGACTGTGTTGTGGACCTTGACACCAATCAAGCAGGGGAAACGTTCCCTCCACTGTCTGAGCAACTGACTGCTTAGACAATAACACCTGCCCCTCAGGTTGCTGTGGGAGTTGCACGGCTCAGGCTGGGAAGGCCGCTGAAATCCGTGCCTTTCATTTGGCCTTGTGAATTGAGCCTGCTGTGCACCCTGAATTCCTAGCGCTTTCAGCAGGCTCAGGATTAGAACTTCGGAGTCTGATTCTACCCACTCTTGCTCATGTGGGTAGCCCTGACTGCAGTGGTGTCATTGCTGTGAATAACAGCTACTCATCTGAATAAGGGCTTGCAGGCTTAAGTCGAAGTGCAAGCCATTTGTTCATCAAACTCCCCTGAATGCAATTTACAATACTTTCACCGCTGGATGCAACTAACTTAACATTTCTTACCGGTGCTGTCCTATTGCAACCGGGGTCCTTGCCAGCTCTTTCAATAGTTCCCTGCTGGCTTTTGCCGCAGCCTAGCCAGCTCTTGCTGGAGATGCGCACCAGGGCACAACCGCTTACTGTCACCTCTGGTTGCATCAAGGGGAATCTTGGCCTGATGGGGAAATTGCATAAGCGGAGGGCTTTCAGGATCGGGCCTGGTGTTAGCCTGCACTGGCACAGTGAATACGTATGGTCACTTTTTTGTTAGTATTTTTACAGGAGAGGACCCAGAGTAAGAGTGAGCGCACACGCACACACACTACCGTTACATTTCTGCTGTTTGTAGTCGATAGAAAGTCCTAATGCAAAGGAAACATTTTTTTTTTAAAAGCCCAACGTTTACAAATGCCATTAAAGCATTTTCACAGCACTCCCAGATGGTGGTGAGTACAGAAATATGTTCCTAACACTTAACTGAATTCAGTGAAACATTAACGAAACAGCCTTGGATGGGCGGGAACTAGATTTGAACATGCCTGAGACTAGAGAAGTGCACAATAAACTGTCTGCTGGAATTACCCATTTTACACCATGTTGTTGACTTTTGCTTCTGGGGCAAAAATAAATCCTGCTTGCACCTGTGCAGAGACCCCAGCATGCTTTTCGGAAAGATAACATAGCTACTTATGAACGTTCCACAGCTATAGATACTGCAACATTCTGTAAGTGTGTGTGTGGGAGGGGGGGTGGGACGGGACTTACTCTTTCTATATGATGCCAGGCCCCTAGCCTTAACGTAGTTAAGCTACCTCCTCCCATTAGTATATATTTTTAAATTTTAAGCTAATTGGATACACTCCTTTTTCACAATGGCTTGTGTTTGGTTTGCCCCCATGGAGCTGAAATTACAACCCCCCCCTTCCTCACTATGAGGGTCTGGTCAGCAGAAATACAGTAAATGGGACATTGGCAGGTTCAGACCCCCTTCTCAAAGCTAGGGCTATGTCTATACTGCCTCTTTTTTGCAGAAGGGGCAATGCAAATGAAGCACTCATTAGCAACTTCTTGTGCTTCATTTGCATATTCTCTTCTGATGCTTTTTACGGAAGACGTTTTGCACACAAAAAGCAGTGTAGATGTGTCCATTTTGTGCAAAAAAACCCTTTTGCACAAGAACCTGTAAACCTCATTTTTTGAGAAATAAGGGTTCGTGTGCAAAAGGGGGGTTTTGTGCAAAATTTGTTAGGGAGATTCAAAGTAACTAGTATCAATTCACTTATTAGTGAAATGTAAACAACTGAACATTTTAAATATAATTTGCTGATACATTCCTTCACTCTAGTCCTAGTATTTTTTTTAAATAATTGATTTTAAACCCATCATGATGTTGCAAAGTGCAACACCTATGGACATCAGTGGAAGTTTCATGATTTAAGGACTACTGGATTGGACCACAATTAATTGTGTCCATTGTCTGTATGGCATATATAAATAGTGTGGCCTTCGTGTGCCTGCGTATAGAACAATAGTTCTGCAGACAGTATGGGTATGCCTACACTAGCTCGTTAGTTCGAGCTAGGTAGACAAATGAGGGCAACCGGAGTTGCAAATGAAGCCCGGGATTTAAATATCCTGGGCTTCATTTGCATGTTCAGCGCCGCCATTTTAAATCTCCTTAGTCGAACTCCGTGCCGGCTACACGCGCACGGAGTAGGTAGTTCAATTAGATATCCTAATTAGATATCCTAATTCGAACTACCTACTCCGTGCCGCGTGTGGCACGGAGTTCGACTAAGGGGATTTAAAAATGGCGGCGCTCGGGAACATGCAAATGAAGCCCGGGATATTTAAATCCCGGGCTTCATTTGCAACTCTGGTTGCCCTCATTTGCCTACCTAGCTCGAACTAACGAGCTAGTGTAGGCATACCCTAGGAGTCCTGGGTGTGCATAATTTATATTTACAACAGTGTTGAATACCACCAACCATGCATAACCTGAACTTGCAACTTACTTTCTGGTTGGTGAGCAGCTTGAGGCTCATTTCCACTGCTCCCTTCACATTTGCCTCATTCAGCCATCAACAAAAATCCAAGCATAACCCCAACAGCCAACTCCCATCATTCAAACCCACCAGCTGCATCACATGGCTGTCTCAATGGGGGACACAAGCTTCAGTTCTCAAAGGAGCTGCTCCTATTCCAACAAGCCTTTCCTTAGCACTGCCCTGAGTAGAGAGGTGGAAATGATGTTTAGCCGTACAGAGCCAGCTAGAAAAAAATAAGGCAGAGGGACACCTGGGCCAGAGAGCATAGAGATTCATCTCTGTGTTGCCAGATAATCCTCCACTCAAACAAGAGAGGCTGTGGGAGTTAGAGAATAAGGAAGAGCTACAGCAGAGGTGAAAGTGAGCAGGTGGGCCCAGGGGCACTGCTCTGGCAAGAGCTGGTTGAGCTGCAGCAAAAGCCAGCAGGGAGCTATTTAAAGAGCTAGTAGGGACCCTAGTTGCAATAGGACAGTACCTGAAAGAAACTGTAAGTTGCTTTCACGACTGGGCAGCAGTGTCCCAAAGCCATGGGACCTCCCTCCAAACAAACACAATGGATACAGCCCATTGCTGCCTCAAGGCTGAGATCCCTGGGGCAGTTGCCAAGAAGTTACCTCCAGGAATTAGTGCCATTTCAGCATTAAGACTAGTTGAGAGGTCCACGTGGTTAGCCCTGGGCAGAGGAGTCAGGCTTGGTGTCAAAACGGCCGGTCCTCCGTTTTGCCCTCAAAACACTACTAGCCTGTGTAGTTAAGTGGATTTAATGTTTATGTTCCTTCCCTGGGATATAATTGACATTTTGATGCATCCATGTTTTTTAAAGATGTTAAGATGATCCATAAAGAGTTGTAGCATTGGTTGCATAGAAAGTACTGAAGATTTCTAAATACAACCTGCCAATTTCTCAGCTAATAGCCTTGGTCTTGAAAATGAATGTAATTTTAAAGGTATGGGATGGGATTTTGAAAATACTCAACATTGGCCTAATACTTCTCCTATTGAAATAAATAGTAAAACTCCTATTGCCTTCACTGGGACCGAATGATCTGAATGCTTTTGAAAACACTGAGTGTGTTTGAAAATGTTTATATATAGCATTTCTCTTCTCCTACATTATACCTGTGTTCAAAACGTGATCAGCTGCTTACTTTATTTTGCTGTAAACCGTATCTTGCCTCATCTTGAGCAGAACATTGTAGCAAAGAGTTGTTTTGTTTGTGTTTTTTAAGAATTATTGCTATATAACACTTAATGTTAGTGCATAAACGTTCTTGTAAGTTCAGGTTATGCATGGTTGGTGATATTCAACACTGTTGTAAATATAAATTATGCACACCCAGGATTCATACTGTCTGCAGAAGTGTTGTTCTGTACGTAGGCACACGAAAGCCACACTATTTATATATGCCATACAGACGGACACAATTAATTGTGGTACAATCCAGTAGTCCTTAGATCATGAAACTTCCACTGATGTCCATAGGTGTTTCACTATGCAACATCATGATGGGTTTAAAATCAATTATTTTAAAAAATACATTCCTGCACTCTAGTCCTAGTATCAGCAAATTATATTTAAAATATTCAGTTATTTACATTTCACTAAGTGAATTGATACTAGTTGCTAGTGGGAATGGGGTAGGTTAGAAGATAAAATAAAAAAAGAACAAAGTAAAAATTACTTAGAAAAGTTAGATGTCTGCAAGTCACCAGGGCCTGATGAAATGCATCCTAGAATACTCAAGGAGCTGATAGAGGACATATCTGAGCCTTTAGTTATCATCTTTGAAAAATCATGGAAAACAGGAAAGATTCCAGAAGACTGGAAACGGGAAATACAGTGCCCATCTATAAAAAGGGAAATAAAAGCAACCCAGAAAATGACTGACCCAGTCAATTTAACTTCTGTGCCAGGAAAGATAATGGAGCAAGTAATTAAGGAATTCATCTGCAAACACCTGGAAGATGATAAGGTGATAGGTAACAAACCAGTATGGATTTGTAAAGAACATATCATGTCAAACCAATCTGATAGCTTTCTTTGATAAGATAACAAGTCTGGTGGATATGGGAGAAGCAGAGTATGTGGTATACCTAGACTTTAGTAAGTCATTTGATATGGTCTCACATTATCATCTTATCAATAAACTAGACAAATACAACTTAAATGGGGCTACTGTAAGGTGGGTGCATAACTGGCTGGATAACCATTCTCAGAGAGTATTAACAACAGTTCACAATCCTGCTGAAAAGGCATAACAAGTAGAGTTCTAAAGGGATCTGTTTTGAGACCGGTCTGTTCAATATCTTCATCAACAATTTAGATATTGGCATAGAGTACAATTATTCAGTTTGCAGATGATACCAAGCGGGGAGGGATTACAAGTGCTTTGGAGGGTAGGGTCATAATTCAAAATGATCTGGACAAACTGGATAAATGGTCTGAGGTAAATAGGATGAAGTTTAATAAGGACAAATGCAAAGTGCTCCACTTAGGAAGGAACAATCCATTTCACACATACAGAATGGGAAGCGACTGTCTAGGAAGGAGTATGGCAGAAAGGGATCTAGGGATCATAGTGGACCACAAGCTAAATATGAGCTAACAGTGTGATACTGTTGCAAAAAAAGCAAACATGGTTCTGTGATGCATCAACAGGAGTGTTGTGAGCAAGAAACGAAGTCATTCTTCTGCTCTACTTTGTGCTGATTAGGCCCCAATTTGAGTATTGTGTCCAGTTCTGGGCACCACACCTCAAGAAAGATGTAGAGAAATTGAAGAGGGTCCAGAGAAGAGCAACAAGAATGATTAAAGGTCTAGAGAACATGACCTATGAAGGAAGACTGAAATAATTGGGCTTGTTTAGTTTGGAAAGGAAAAGACTGAGGGGGACATAATAGTGGTTTTCAGGTACCTAAAAGGGTGTCAGAAAGAGGGAGACAAATTGTTCTCCTTGGCATCTGAGGATAGGACAAGGAGCAATGGGCTTAAACTGCAGCAAGGAAAGTTTAGGTTGGACATTAGGAAAAACTTCCTGTCAGGGTGGCTAAACGCTGGAATAAATTGCCTAGGGAGGTTGTAGAATCTCCATCTCTGGAGATATTTAAGAGCAGGTTAGATAGACATCTATGAGGGATGGTCTAGATGGTACTGAGTCCTGCCGTGAGGGCAGGGGACTGTACTCGATGACCTCTCTAGAACTGGAAGAGACCTCGTGTTCTGTGATTTGACTTCTCTCTTGTTTAATCGATTCTACTTAGGAAAATAGGGGTTGCCAGACTGGATAAGTGGCTCTTGTGATCCTGTTTCCCAGAGGGGCCAGTGCCAACAAGGCACTTGAAGACAGTGCAAGAAACTCTGTAATGGACAATCCATGGAATTAACTGTCTCTAGGCAAAGTTTCTTCCTGATCCCCTTAATCAGAAGTTGGTTTATGGAAATTCTCTTAAATTTTGGAAAATGTTATTTCAGACAATTTTACTTTTTAGTAGTTTGGCAGTTTCCAGGCGTGCCAAATTGCATTTGGAAATAGGGATACCAGCCCTCCAGGACTGTCCTGGCGTCTTCAAGTATGTAATGAAGATTACCCTTTAATTAAAGATAGTTATGTGATTAAAAACTCCAGAAAAAAGTCCACCCAAAACTGGCAACCCTATTTTGAAGAACAAATGATTACATTTCCTCTTACTGTTCTACTTGATATTTTTTTTCTTCCCATTACTGAAGTATTACCGTGGGTTTGGTAATAAAATAGACTACACAACAGCTTTCCACATGTGTACATTCCCCTTGCTTAATAATTAACGAACAAGGTTCGTTTTGGGGAAGAAGTACAAACATTGGCCTGGCTAAATCTATAAATATCTAACTGCTTGATATTCATGACCTTTTGAATAAAAGTGTAAGTTATTTAAACACTTGGTAGGCACTCCCAAAATATAGTAAAAAATATGTGGCTTCAAAAATGACAGTACATTCCGTTTCGATGATTTGCTCTCTGACAAGCTTTTGGCTAGTTCTCGCCTATTTTTCCTCTCTACGCAGGCAAGTTAAGTAATCAGGAAAGTGTATTTACCCACTGCAAGGGCGAATAGTGATTTGTTTTGCAGATATTCCGAGCCATGTGTCCTACTAAAATCCATAGAGGTGCTGATAGCAGGACTCAAAATAGTTCTAACTACTTGAAAATAGAACCCTTGCAGTCTGATACCTGAAAACTTCTGTGTGAATTAAGCACATATTTATTAATTATCTGCAAGGGGACGAGCTTTCAATTCCCATTAAAGTCTCAGCAACTTGGCACCCCTAAGGAGTAGATCCATAAAAAGATCCTGTTTGCACCAGTGGTGAAAGTAACTTGACATTTCCTTACAGGTACTATCCTATTTGCAACCCAGGTACCTGCTAGCAGCCCTTAAATAGTTCCCTGGTGGCTGCTAGTTTACTGCGCACCAGAGAGCACCCGCTTACTTTCACCTCTAGTTTGTACAGAAACAAAAGATCCTATTTGTGGAACAATGCATTAGAGAAGACTGAGGTTTTTTCATGTTCTTCCTCCAACAATGTAGGCAAAGGCAAGCTAAAGCTGGGCATGATGTGTTATATACAGTATGAAGTGCACACAAGGATATAGGCAAACACCCCACTCCCCTCACAAAAGGACTTTGGACATGTTAACAGGTTCAATTTACCTCACCCTATACATAAACACAAATAATTCTGTATTGACAGAGTGTGTTGTGGGGGAGGGATTACAATGTCCTTGTCAATGAGATATCTTATCAGGCTCAGCTAGCTGCTTACATGAATTGCTATTTCAACTTGGCTCTGTAGGACCGTCTGGCACTTTCCTTCTCTCAGCGGTGTACTAGGGATGTTAAATATCGGTTAATTGAATAGTTGAGTAACCTCATGAAATGTTATCGGTTAGCTGACTATTCTATAGTCCCCAAGGGCGGGGCTGGCAGCTACTGTATCAGAGGCAGCAGCGTGGGGTGCCAGGTGGGAGGTGGTCTGCAAGGGGAGCCAGTTTAAAAACCAGCTCACCTCTTGCATCAGCTGCCTGTTGCCCTCTGCTGCTGCTTCTGAGAAAAGAGGCAGCAGTCCCTGTCTGGGGCCGGGGGGGAAGGTGTGAGCTCCAGACCTAGCATGAGCCAGAACTGAGCCTGCCCACCTGGCTCTTAATACACTCTAAATGCAGAGCAGTAGCAGTGGTAGGTCCCGGACCCTTCACAAGCTAGGACTGAGCCAGGCTTCTGGCCAGCCTGCTAAAAAATGTACTGGCAGGGAGCGGGAAATGCGTGTACTCCATAGCATTAACCTATAAGCTTTTGCTTATCGTTAATTGACTATACTATTAAATCCCTACAGTGTACAAATTCAGTACCAACAAACAAATAAATTATGCAAAATGCTAATTAACTGACAGCATTTATATAACACTTTACATTTTCAAAATACAGTAGACTTCGGATAATCCAGAACCTTTGGGACCTAGGTGGTGCTGGATCATTGGATATGCCGGACTATCAGGATGTACTATAAAATGGTTATATATATATATATATATATATATATATATATATATATATATATACACACACACACACACAGTATATACTGTATATAAAGTGTTTTAACCCTTTTTATTGTACACACTGTAATGCATAAATTTAGTCAGAATAAATGTACATTACGGTACTCACCATTATTGTTGCAAAGCCTTTGAATACAGAAAGCAGAGGATACTATGTACAGTAGTGTGCAGCACTGGCTAATCACTTAAACTATTAATCACTTAAACTATTAATACAGTAACTTAAAACATTTAATGTACCACTTAATTCACTTAAACACAAAAATTATACACATCAACACTAATACAGTCTGTAATTTACTCACTTAAACACTAAAAAAAACGACTAGGCTCTTGCCATTTTGATGCCGGACTATTGGGAGTGCCGTACAGTTGGATGCTGGACTATTGGAGTTTTACTGTACTTGGCAAAACTGAACCTTAAAATGGCTGTGAGCTAGTTAAGTTCTGCCACTTTACAGATGGCATAAAGTAAGGCAGAGAACTGAAGTGATTTGCTCAAGGTAAAAAAAAATCCATATATAGTTAGAACTAAAAGGTTGACTTGCAATACATAGAGTACAACTTCTCCTCTTATTTTCCCATAAGGATGCTGCAGTGACTGTGAGCCTGGGAAGATACAGGTTTGTTGTTAGCTTCGTTGCCAGTTATTCATTACAAATAGCTTTTTGGTGCTTGGAGTTGAAGTAGAAAAGCAGTGACTTCCCCACCCCTCCACTGTACTTTACTTTTACTCCACTCAGTCCAAGTCAGAACAGGAAGGTAATGGTGAAAACTGGAGGCCCAACCTCATTTAAAACAGAAAGTATGAAAGATAGGTTGCTTACACTTAGGGTGTAGCTACAATATTCAAAACAAGTTATGTCCTGTTTAGAAGGGAAGTGCAGTTTTTATTAATACATTGTATAAAAACAAAGGGATGTTTCTGAAAACAGAAACATGTACGTCACTGACAATTATACTAGAAATAGCACCAAGCTCCCAAAGTTTTGTCTAGGAAACTAATCAAAATGGAGATTGATTTTGGTAGGCAATATAATCCTTGCTGTAAAAATAGTGATGTGTGAGGAAATGTTTTGACCATCCCTCCTTCCCCCACACACATCTCATTTTGTCAATATATTTTGTTTTCAGGACAGACTGTTGACTAGATAAAAGGTTTTAGTGCAAATTTCACTTTCAACACTTGGGCTGCATCTAGACTGGCAAGTTTTTCCGCAAAAGCAGCTGCTTTTGCGGAAAAACTGCCAGCTGTCTACACTGGCCGCTTGAATTTGCGCAAGAACACTGATCTAATGTAAGATTGTCAGTGTTCTTGCGCAAAATATGATGCTCCCGGCTCAGGGATAAGCCCTCTTGCGCAAATGTATTTGCGCAAGAGGGCCAGTGTAGACAGGAGGACTGTTTTGCGCAAAAAGCCCGATGGCGAAAATGGCGATCGGGCTTTCTTATGCAAAACACATCTAGATTGGCATGGATGCTTTTCATAAAAAGTGCTTTTGCGCAAAAGCATCCGTGCCAATCTAGACGCTCTTTTTTCCGCAAATGCTTTTAACGGAAAAACTTTTCCGTTAAAAGCATTTGCGGAAAATCATGTCAGTCTAGACGCAGCCTTGAAGTATAGCACTTAGCTAACTGATTTCTGTTGCAAGAAAGATAGGGCTGCTTACAAAACCTGGCAATGGAAAGATTCCGCCATAGGGTTTACCAAAATCAGCTGAAATGCATTAAAACTGCAACTGCCTTGTGTTCACAAGCTTTGTAAAATGTGGCTAGTCAACATGGGTTAAACATTTCTTTTTTTCCTACAGGCCATATAAAAACTTAAGTAGTTTTGGAAGCTCTTTAGTGTTCAACTATCTGTTCACCAAGGGTGCCCTAATCTAGTTAAAATTCAAATTTTAACTGCTTTCTAGTACTTGTTTAGCCTTGTGAAAACAGTTATTAAAATTAACCAGACTATGTGAGGGGATGGGGGGGAGGGAGAGGAAGGATACTTGTTAGTCAGTTGGGATAAACAATCTTGTGAATATGTATTAGTTCGAATAGACCAAGCACAAAGACTATCCTTCATTCATATGCACAAAATTGCCATATTGAATAAGATGATGTTAACACTCCCTCTGGTGTTAAGAAATGAGAATTAACTCAACTCTGATGCTTTCTGATTTTTTTTATGTACACCAAGCAACCAGTGAAAATCTTCTATAGAAGACAAATGGTTTATCAGACACTTTGTTCTCTTTATTTTTTCACCACAAAGTAAATACACAGCATCACTTAATCACACAGGTTTAAAAGTAAAATTAATATTCAAAGTGGCAAATTCAGAAGTCTTTAGAAGATGTACAAGTTGCCTTCTATGTAGTCATCAGCAATGACATACTGAATTAGAATGCTGGAAAATAATATTGGATAAACAACATGCCACAAATAATGACAGAATTCTGATGTGATCTTGTGTGCATAGAAGATAGGAAGTTGAGTCTAACACTATCCTTTGTGACACCAAAAGATTCTCTTTCTGTTTCCTGCCAGCTTGGACAGCTTTTCTCTCTTACACCCGAGAACCTTGCCCTTTCTACCTTGACTACATCCCATGCACCTTTCAGTTCCAGATCCTCTTACTGTATTTTGTATTTGTTTGCTAAAAGAAACATTGTCTAATTGGGCTGGTAAAAATATTATACTAATTATTTGAATGTAACAATTTTATATTTAATTTCTTGCAATCAAGAGTGGAAAATAATTCTAAGAAGGACACAGTTGTATACTACTGAAACTCCAGTGTTGTGTAGTGCTTCGCGTCTTATGCTTCCGAATACATAGAACTTTGTTCACAGCATTTACCACAGCACATATAGCGACCATAGGTGAAATTACACCTCCATGAAAGTCAAAGGCAAAACTTGCCTTGCTTTCACTGAAGGTATGTCATTCCTTCACTTTTTTTTTTCTGGCCTTCTGGAAAAGTCTTCTTTTGCGCATGTCTCTTGCTTCTTATTGTCCAAAACAAACTCCTTTTGAAGTACCAAAGTAAGCAGTCTGTAACTAGTACACTAAAGACTGTGCAATGTCATAAAGTGCCAATTACTTTCTCAGATCTTAGGTTTACACGCCTTTCTTGAGAGCGTGAGACTGCAGATCTAGAAAGGGATCTTAACTCCTAGAAAGGGAGTTAAAAGAAAGGGATCTGAAGCTGGAGGCTTGGGAATATTTCTACAGAATCAACTTATACACAATTCTGATGTGGTTCAAAAACATTTCATAGAAAGGTCTCCTTAGCGAATTAGATGCATTTTCCATCTGTTACAAAAATATAATACAGTATTTTCAAAAGTTGATCTAATTCCAAACCCTGGGCTGAGGCCATATTAAATACACTTCCTTTTAGAAGTGATTGGTCTTTTTTCATTCATTTTAAAATGCAATTGTACATTGTGGGATGTTGTGTACACTTTCCTGGCCTTATAAGAATATTAGTATTCTAAGAAAACTCTACTTGTCTATGAATTCCACAGAAAAGCTTTATTAAAAGCATTTAAGCACATAAGAACAGGCATACTGGGTGAGACCTAAGGTCCAATCTAGCCCAGTATCCTGTCTTCCAATAGCGGCCAATGCCAGGTACCCTAGAGGGAATGATCAGAACAGGGAATCAAGTGTTCCATTCGCTGTGGCTCATTACTTGCTTGTGACAGAGACTAAGGACACCATTCCTGCCCATCCTGACTAATAGCCATTGATGGAGCTAACCTCCATGAGTTTATCCAGCTCTTTTTTTGAACCTTGTTGCAGTCTTGACTTTCACATCGTCTGGCAAGGAATTCCATAGGTTGACTGTGCGCTGAGTGAAGAAATACTGCCTTTTGTTTGACACCTGCTGCCTATTAATTTCATTTGGTGACCCCCCAGTTCTTGTGTTAGGGGAAGGAGTAAATAACACTTTCCACACTGGCCATGATTTAATAGCTATCATATCCCCCTTTAGTCATCTTTCCCAAGCTGAAAAATCCCAGTCTTATAAATCTCTCCTCGTATGGCAGCCATTCAGTATCCCTAATCATTTTTGTCCTTTTCTGAACTTTTTCCCACTCCTCCCAAGATATTTTTTGAGATGGGGTGCCCACATCTGCATGCAGTATTCAAGATGTGGGTGTACCATGGATTTATAAACAAGGCAATAAGATATTGTCTTACTCTCTATCCCTTTTTTAATGGTTCCTAACATTCTTTGCTTTTTTGACTGCCGCTGAACATTAAGGCTATGTCTATGCTGCAGGTTTCTTGCGCAAGAACAGCCGTTCTTGTGCAAAAACTTGCAGAGCGTCTACACTGCACGTGTTCTTGCGCAAGTAAATTTACAGTCAAGCCTCAGAAGAGAGGGCTTCTTGCGCAAGAGTTATTCCTCTCCCCACGAGGAATAAGCCCTCTTGCGCAAGAGCTTTTGCGGAAGAAGGCAGTGTGGACAGGAACAGGGATTTCTTGTGCAAGAAACTCCTATGGCTAAAATGTCCATCAGCGGTTTCTTGCACAAGAGAGCATCCACACTGCCATGGACGCTCTTGCACTGCCATGGACGCTCTTGCGCAGTCTGGACGCGTTCTTGAGCAAGAAGCCTACAGTGTAGATGTAGCCTCAGTGGATGTTGTCAGAACTATCCACAATGAATTCAAAAGCGAATTCAAAAATGCTTGAGTGACAACAGCTAATTTAGTCCCCATCACTTTACATGTATAGTTGGGATTGTTTTCCAATATGCATTACTTTTCATTTATCAGCATTAAAATTCATGTGTCACTTTGTTGCCCAGTTAACTGGTTTTGAGATCCTTTTGAAGCTTTTCAAAGTCTCCTTTGGACTCAGCTATCTTGAGCAGTTTTGCATCACCTGGTAATTTTGCCACCTCACGGCTTACCCCTTTCTCCAAATCATTTATGAATAGGATTGGTTCCAGTTCAGAGCCCAGGTGGATACCACCTATGTTCCCTCTAATTTTTTCCATCCATGTCTGAAATAGAGTTATATGCTGTGAAACATGTGTGGATATGCACTACCAGTAGAAACACGTTGCTGACTGTGGGCATTGTGCTGGGTGGCATTTGAATCTCTCCTGGGTGGCTCTCCACACACTCATCTTACAGTGAACACTGGGGACTACTCATTTATTCCTACCATTTATTATCTTTTAACCAGTTACCAATCCATGAGAGGACCTTCCCTTTTATCCCATGACAACTTACTTTGCTTAAAAGCCTTTGGTGAGAGTCCTTGTCAAAGGCTTTCCGGGAACTAAGTACACTGTACCCACTGGATTCCCCCTTATCCTCAAGCTTGTGGACCTCCTCAAAGAATTCTAGTAGATTAGTGAGGCACAATTTCCCTTTACAAAAACCATGTTAACTTACCCCCATAAATTATGTTTAGAATTGTCAAGACACAGATGTTCTTTACTATAGTTTCAACCAATTGCTTGGTACTGATGTTAGACTTACTGCTCTGTAATTGTCAAGATCGCTTCTAGAGCACTTGTAAAAAATTAGTGTCATATTAGGTATCTTTCAGTTATTTTGGTACAGAAGATGCTTTAAGGGATAGGTTACAAACCAGTTAGTAGTTCTGCAGTTTCACATTTGAGTTTTCAGAACTCTTGGGTGAATGCCATCTGGTCCTGATGACTTGTTACTGTTTAGTTTTATCACTTTGTTCCATTCCAAAACTATCTCTAACACCTCAGTTTTGTCACCTAAAAAAAAGGCTCAGGTTTGGGAATCTCCCCGATGTCCTCCGTTGTGTAGATCAAAGAATTCATTTAGTTTCTCTGCAATGACTTTGTCCTTAAGTGCTCCTTTAGCATCTTGATCATCCAGTGGCCCTACTGGCTGTTTAGCAGGCTTCCTGCTTCAGATATAAAAAAAATTGCTATTACTTGGGGTTTTTTGGCTAGCTGTCTTTCAAATTCTTTTTGGACTGATTATATTTGTACATTTCATTTGACAGCATTTATGCTTCTTTTTATCTGCTCACTAGGATTTAACTTCCACCTTTTAAAGAATGCCTTTAATCTTTCACTTGACTGTTAAGCCACAGTGGCACTTTTGATTCTCTGGTTTTTCATTTGGGATATACATTTGGTAAGTCTCTATTATGGAGTCTTTGAAAAATTTCCATAGAGCTTACTGTATACTCACTTTTGGCAGTGTATCTTTTAAATTTCTGTTTAACCTCATTTTTACATAGTTCTCCTTTCTGAAATTAAATGCTAGTGTGTTGGGCTGCTATGTTTTTCCCACCACAGGGATGCTTAATTTTATTACATTATGGTCACTATTTCCAAGTGATCCAGCTACATTCACCTCTTCAGCCAGATCTGGTGCTCCACTTCGGACAAACAAGAATTGCCTCTCCTGTTGTGGGTTTCCAGAAAGAGCTGCTCCAAAAAGCAGTCATTTAAGGTGTCAAATTTATCTCTGGATCCTGTTCCAAGGTGACATGTACCCAGTCAATATGGGGATAGTTGAAATCCCCCATTTATTTTGATAGTCTCTCATCTCACTTATATTTCAGTCACTGTCACCATCCTGGTCAGGTGGTCATTAATATAAGCCTACTGCTACACTCATTACTAGAGCATGGAATTACTATCCACAGAGATTCTATGGAACAGTTTGGTTAAGTTAAATTTTTACTTCATGAATGTACACTTTCTTTCACATAGTGCCACTTCATCAGCATGACTTGTTCTTGGCCCTTTGTCTTTGGAACTAAGCAACTGCAAGTAGTCAGATGTTTGTAGTAGCTTGTGAAAACTGGTTCATGCTCTACTAACTTATTCAGGTATTTCCACCACTATAATTAAACCCCCTGATGCAAGCCACAAATGAATACTACACCATAAATGTGCATGCATGAATCACCTTTTTATTGGTGCAATAATGAGTTTCGTAATAGAGCACGTTTAAAGAAATGTACTTAAATAACCTGTGCTGAAGATAAAATAACAGGATGTGTTGTCACTAGAATACATGGGTAAGTTTTGAGGATCAAGATTTAGAAATTGTTCAGTTATTTTACTGCAACACCATACTTACATCAAGCTAGGTCCCTGCAAAACACTGCTAAACATGTAAACTTTGACAAGCTTTTAAAGTGCTGTTCACGAGATGTGTATTTCTTCATGCAATATAAAATTTTGTAAAAGGCCACATGATTAGAGTATGTAAGCTTCTTTCCTCCCTTCCTCTGGAAAAAGAATTGAGTGCTGGTGAAAAGTGCCAAACTGGCAGGCTGGAAGATGAAGTCCTATATTTAATCAGATAACTAATCCTGCCGTAGTCAGCTTCAAAATGATACTGGTGTGCTCAACTTTTAAAGCAAGGAAGCTCCCTCTTGGGCTAGGAAGTTCAGTCTGCAGGGCCCATTCAAATCCCTGACCTCTGCTAAAACATTCGCCATGGAAATTAGTATTAATGACATTCTGGGGGCATGTTAAGGACATCCGTCCACATCGGATCGTAATTTGGATCATTATGGACACATGACAAGCTTTATTGCCAAATGCCAATTACCTGAGCTTAAGTTCCACTCTGTCTTGAACAATTAATTTTAGAAGATGTCCACACTTAGTATCTTGGAGCTAAAGTAGTAATGCTTCAGTGCAAGTCAATTAAGAGGTGTTGAAAAAGTCACAGGTTGATTCCCCGAGCTGAGGAAATCACTCATGACATTTTCATGTCTGTTCAGTAAAAAGGGCTAACAGATGCTAGTAGCAATCGGACAAAATGAAGCTAGCACAAGTTTACAAGGTCTCACAGGGGAGGGACCCAGAAGTTATGTTTCCAATTTATTTTAGAATTTATCTCCGCAGAGAATTTAGACTTTCTGTTTTGGGGAAGATGACTGACCCGTTCCATCTCCAAGTTAAATCTGCTCTTTGAAATATTAAAATGTTGAATTTTAACAAAGCTAATTGTTACACTAAAAGTATCTCAAGTATTACAGCAGTTCAGTTGTGATTTGACCATGGTATCTATTTTAGGGATTCATGGCAGAAAGTTTGGACTATTACAATGTTTGCGGAGATATCAAATCTTATTGTGCAGATTTCAGAGCACAAAACTAAAGGATTTTGTAGTACAGAAGTTATGTTCCCCAAATAAGTTTGCAAACATGGCACAGAATAATAGTACTTTACATTTATGTAGCACCTTTCATCAAAGCACTTTACAAACTATCAGTCTCAATACCTCTGTGAGGTGTAGCAATTTGTCTAGTGTGTATCACCATTCATTGACAAAATTGAGAATATAGCGTCTGATGTCCCTTGGTCTAGTCACAAATCAGTTTCATCTCAACTATTTATAATACAGTATTTAAAGGCATATGAAATACACTCCCATTACAATAGCTTTAAGTATCTGCTTCTAGTCTAGCATTAAAAACAAGTGTAAAAGCTAAGTGGGCTTAACCGTGACAGCTAACTTGATTTCTATAATAAACATGAGCAGTGTCACTTAATACTGAATAAAATAATTCTGGTCCATTATATTCTTGTGGATATTATTTATGTACTGCTTTCTTTAGGTCTTAATCCAGCAAAATATCTATGCACGTATAACTAAAAATCACATTTCTAGTTCCACTGAGAACCACAGAATTATGCCCGTAGTTAGAGATGCACAAGGGCCCCAATTCAGGAAATTACTTAAGCAGGAGGCTTTCCTTGATCAGGGCTGGGGATGCTATCTTTGTTCCCCCCTTGCTCAACTGTCCAGAAGGGGTCTCAAACTGTAAGCAAAGTAACAAAACAAGGCTAAAAATTTAAATGCCTCAACGCATGTGTGTTTTAAGGCATTTACTCTAAAAAAGTTGTTCAGGAATACGTACATCCACAACATCTTTCAGATGATCTCAAAGCACTTGATATTAAGCTCACAATCAATCCCCCATAAAGCGAGACTTCTTTAGTGTAAAAGTTTCAACATCCCTGTTTCACTTCAGAAAGAGCATTTTACCTAGCTTATTTTGTTGCGAAAGAAACTGCTCTATTATTTATTAAAATAGAGATCTTGCTATTTAATCACTGGGGAGAAATCGAGCAAGTTAAATTATATCTGGCACAATACAAAGAAACTTCAAGTTTTTTCCCTCTTGGATAAATGCTCTGACTTTCTGAAAAGAACAAGCCTTTGACCTATAAAAGAATGAGAACCATAGATTAAAAAGTGCCAACACAATACTTGGAGCCTGGTGCAGCTTAACACTTCCAATGCCCACAAGATCAGCCACATTTAAGCAAAACTAGATTTAATGTTTAATCAATACAATCTAGTTGTAATATGAACTACTGTAATTCCTTCTTGCTGTAACTGAGATAATATTTTTAGTATGGGTCAAAGTATTTCAAGAAACAACATCCTGCTATAGTGTAAACTGAGGGATTAACTGTTAACTTTCAAGCAACTAAACTACATTTCAAATAGTGTTCATGGGGAAATATTAAGTCTATTGGCCATTTAACTGTCTACTCAATTTTAAGAAGGCTCTCTCTCAATTTACTATCAGACTGCGTATTCTTTCTTTCATTATGACACAATATAGAGCAACTTCGTTACCAATTCTATAGGAAGTGTTCACTGTAGGTGTCTTCTGCAAACATTGCTTAAATGCATAAAAGTTATTATGTAACTCTTACTCTAAATGCCATTAGTCACTTATAAATGCCAAACTAACACCACTTTAGAAGTCTTGAAAGATTCTAACTCAATCCCATAATTTAGAGTTTAGATTTCAGTGTTATTCTGCAAGTCTTTATGTAACTCTAGGTACAGTATTAAGTGTATGTCCAGCCATGTGTCTCAGCAGCTTCTCCATCAGAAAATAAGGTTCTTCAGGAATCAGGACTTTTAGCTGTTGACATACAACAAAAACAGCTGCCGCTTACTTTAAAAATCAGCATGCAATCCAGCATGCAATAAGTTACCTATTTCAAACTAGTTGGGAAGAGAGCATCACTACCGTATACCTATCTGTAAACCTGCACACTAACCATAACAAACCTGTGTGTCTCAATAATTAAGTTAATAGGGCTTTTCAAGCTTTGTGAAGGGAGCTTTTTATGCTTACATACAGCTTATCTGAAAACCCAGAATCTTATTCTGGATCAGTGAGGTAGTAGATGTAACCATCCTCAAGAAGATGTCACACTTCTCCAAAATTCGTGTGCCCAGTCTCCTTTGCGTGTTCTCTGGCTTCCACTTGTCCAGTTAATCCCTTCTGGCACACCATGCATCTCAGCGTAAAGCGGTTTACATCAGTAAACTGCCTTTTTCGTCTGGCTTCATCTGCTAATTCCAATGCTTGTGCAAGAACAATATCATCATTTGTTGAGAAAATGGTCAGGGGAGGGATGTCTGAGTCCGGGATTTTACGTTCAAGGGGATCATAATGAATCCCATCATAAATCAGAAGGACCCGCTTAGCATAGCCAGCATCTTCCCCAAAACGATCAATTCGGACTGTCTGTGTATCCACTACACAGATTTCACACTGATAAAACTTAGACAAAATGGACACTTCAATGGCTCCTCCCCATGTATCTTCTCTTCTGATCCACGCACAATACTCTTGATTGGTTTTCCCTAGTACTGCCTCACAATAGGACTCCGGATCACTTGCCACTATCTGAGCTATAAGACTGCGCATCTCTGGAGCACATGCTGGATCATAAATGCCCCCCTCTACCACATAGAATATGCTTGTGAAGAGACAAGAGTTATCTGCTGGAACAACCCTCCTTCCAAGTACAGGCACTGCCCCCCTGACAAAATTAGGGACACTCCTTTTTGCAACTACAGGTGACTCAGTCTTGGGTTTGGTTGTGTCCTCTTCAACTATTAGAGTATCACCTGTCAAAAATAAAAAAATTAGAGACATGAGATAAAATCCAGCATTGAATCACCATAATGCATTGCAAACAAAGGAAAAACTGCACAGTGAAGCAAATCTTTCTCCCAGCATACCATGCCTCAGTTCTCTGATGAGATCAGATAAGCACAATAGAAAGCATAACCCATTTGATAAATTACATAAGCCACAGCAAGATGTAGAAAATAACAGTAGCTTTGGGATCTCACTGTATATGGCTGGTTGAGATAAAGACAAACTTTGTACTGAAATCTCTAAATTGGCAAAATAAGTAATATTTTCAAGTTTGTCTAAGTCTGGGCCACAAAAGGAGTGATATTTAGAGATGTTTATATTGACATAAGCTGCTAGACAAGTTTAAGTCACTGACAGCACTATTTTGCAATCCTTTAATAAAAAGGGTGGTAAGTGAAACATCCCAAATGAGTTTCAGTTAAGCTAATTATAATCTGCTTGAAAGGCAGGCTCAATTAAGTCTGGAATTCTGTTGCTCATCCTGTCTTGAGCAGTAAAATGTAGAATAATATTGTTTGTGTGTGCATGTATAAAATAATAATAGAATATTGTGTTAAGCAGCTGCTGCCTTTTACTCCAGCAAGAGCTAGATCTTTTGCAATCTGTTCTTTTACAGTTGACTCATGCTCACGAGGCTACAGTATGTGGGGAGAGAATGAAATAAGCTAGAGAAAGGACATGCTTGCTAAGCCATCCATTTCAGTGAGCCCTGAGCACCACTTCTAGGGACAACTTCAACTTACTCAGATCATATTCTGGAAGAAAACTGGTCTATATGGTCATGCCAAAGGAATACAATGAAAAAAGTGAAAACATTATTAACAGTTTAATAACATGTTCACTTTTTTCATTGTATTCCTCTGGTATATATGGTCATGCCCAGGGCTTGACAAATCAGTGAATCTACTTGTCCATAGCGAGTAGATCTCAGCCCGTTACCCCGTTCACCGGCGGCGCGGGCATGCGCAATGCGGGTGTGCCGCATGCGCAGTGCAGGCAAGGCAAATAGATTCTGCCGCTGTTTGTCAAGCCCTGCTCATGCCAATTCTCTTCCAGAATATGATCTGAGGAAGTGGGTCTGGCCCACGAAAGCCTATTAAGCCATCTTGTTAGTCTTTAAAATGCTACATCGATTTTCCTTTTGTTTTTGCAAGATCAGGCTTAACAAGGCTACCTCTCTAGTATTACTCTTACCCCCAACAGGCTGAAGAAGTGGGCTGTGCCCAGGAAAGCTCACGCTACATTCAACACGTTTTGTTAGTCTCTGAAGTGCGACCAGACCATTGGTGGTTCTTTTCCCGTACAGACGGAGTGGGCTCCCCCCTGCAGTCTCTACAACGTCCGTTCTAGAATGACGACCCGTGAAGCAGGGAGAGAATATTCTGCTCTCTCTCTGGACCTGGAGCCCAAATTCCTACCCCCTCGGGGCAGCTGTGCCCAGTGGGGCACCCAACCGCCTGGGTGCACGTGGGAGCGCAGTGAGCGGCCTGGGGGGGGGGTTCGGAGTCCGTGTGACACCCCCCCCCCGCTGGGTTCAGCCTCTAGGGGCAGAGACGCTGCCACTGATCCCCGCGCCCCAGCGTGAGGGGGGAGGCCGCCCGGCCCGTGCTGGCGGGAGGCAGCCAGGGCCGCCCCGCCCCCCTAGGGAAGGGGGGGGGTCCCCGCGCGCCTCACCTGAGTGGATGCCGAGCTCCCCCAGCCGCCGCTCCGCGTCGCTCAGGTCGAGGCTGCGCGGGGGGAAGCCGAGCAGGAGGCGCTGGGCCGGGGCGGGGACCCCGGTGAGGGCGGCCAGGGCGGCCTGCAGCTCCCCGCAGGCGGGAATGCGCCGTGAGGCCGGGCAGCGGGTGGGAGCCGCTCCGGGCCTTGCAGCGCAGCCGCAGCATCCTCCGCCGGCCCGGGCCTGCCCGGCCTGTGCTGCTGCCCGGGCAAAATGGCCGGCCGGGCCGGCGGCCGCTGCCAGGGCTGCCCCGCCAAGTCTCGCGACAACGGGCGCCGCGGCCCGCTATTGGCTGCGCGCGCCGGGCCCGGCCCTTCCTCCCCGGCGGATGCGGCATGTTACCCTCGCGCGCCCGGCGGCGCGGCCAATCCGCGGCATGGGGTGGAGACGCCCTTGGGGGCGTCACACGCGCACGAGGGGAGTCTCACAGTCGGGGGCGGGAACGTCACCGTGCTTTGCCTTCCCGCGGTCAAGGTGGAATAGGAGCGGAGTTCTGTTATAAACTCATTTGCATATTATTTGCATACTAGAAATTCCTGTTCTTTCGCTCATTCGGAAAAAAAATGGAGTGAGCTCTTCTACATGTTAGTTATCCATGGGCACATTTGCATCTCATTTACATACCTTGCGTATGGGCGCGCTGACGTGTCCAGACCTCTTTGAATTGCGCGTGTTCATTTGCATAGCTTGGCCCCGCCTGTCTGGTTCCGCGGGTCTCCCCCTTTCCCAGCAAAGCGGCGTCTTAGTCACGCGAGCGCTCTATTAGCATATCATTTGCATCTCGTTCCTTGCCCCGCCCTCTTCCCTGTAGCCCAGCCGGTAGGGTGCCCTGGGCAGCGCGCGGAGCCTTGCTGCAGTGCGGGGCCGCGCCAGCCTCGGTGCGTCCATGCCCTTGCTGTTGGGGGAGGCTCCTGGCCGGTGCCCGAGGCTCGCAGCGCTTGACAGGGGCAGCAGCGGGCTGGCTTCCCGCCCCTTCCTGGTACGGCTCAGCACGGGACGCGGCCCCGGCCTCGCGCTGAAGGCTCGGGGTTTGGTGCCTCAGTTTCCCTGCACTGCCAGCGGGTCTGTCTGGGGGGCTCTGCAGGTCCGCGCCTGAGGAATGGCTGAAATCCCGGAGCGGGGTTTGTGAGTGCTGACACCTGCCCCCTGGCTCAGAGGATGCTGTCAAACCATCTGAGCAATAATCCCTGCTGGTCAGCTGGGGGGCTGCTTGGCCATCTCAAAAAAGTGCCACCGCAGCTGTGGACCAGCTTCCGGAGCCTGGGGAAACGCTGTTTCTTTACATTTGTGGTGATTTGCACTCAAGGGTAAATATAGGTACATTCCCCTTATTCCTTGGCTGAGATGATTCATTAATGTTCTAGGTGCGGGTGGCATTTTTTCCTCCTGTGCTTCATTTTGCTACGGTTTGTGTTATCTTGTGCCAACTACGTATGTTACCACCCGAGGTTGACCTTGGACTACAGCTTTGAGACTCTTGCATGGCTTCCTTTCCTTGCCACCAGGAACAGCACAGATAAGTTGCTATGCATCTTATTCCGCTCGCTCTACCGGATTTCATAAGGATTTATGTTTGGTTCTTCTTTTCTTTTCCAAGAGCCTGAAGGTCCAGCACTGACTAAGTGTGTTGATCAGCAGCAATGTCACGATATACAGCATCAGTCCCAGAGCAAAACAACAACAACAATCAGGAAAACAAAACTTCAAATCTCCGAGTCTCAGAAAAAAAGTGCTGTGAGTATTTGTGACAGTCTAGGGAAATAGATCCTGTGTCTTGCAATTAATTTCTCTTTTACCTGTTTATAAAAAGAGGTAGTCAATCAGTATGCTTTATTCCTTCTACCTCAGGGCATAGTAAAGGCGAAGTGGCTTTCCTTATGCCTCTTCCCAAAAATGCTTCAGCTCTGATCTGAAGGGCTGTTCATTTTCTATGTCCCATTCATTTCTTGGCCTTTTTTGCTGAGTCTGCCAGCAAGGGGAACAACTGTGATGTGTTTTTATGATATGTACTTGGAACTGAGATCCCCAGAAATTATTTTATGTAGGCTCCAAAAATAGTACTAGATGAGTTTATAACTGTATACAATTCTTGTTTGTATCACTTCTATCCAGTTATATTTGTTGAACATTTTGCTCTTCTGAACAAATGTTGACCCTTCAAGTTAATAAAATTTTTTAATTCAGCTCTTTTTAAAAGGAAATCTGTTCTAATGTGGATCTGAGTTTAAATGTAATCTCTGTTCCTGAAAGCTACCCACGTGTATCAGGCAAGAACTAGCACAACTGTACTCAACAGGGATTTAAGGTGGCTCACCATGCAACATTGTTTCCTATTTCCATCTAATGTGCTTCATCAGGTAGTGATCTGGGCATGTTACATCTGTGATAAGTTGAGTTGATTCCATCTAACAACCTCCATTAAACTCTTATAACCTAGCCTTAGTCTTCGGTTGTGAAAGGCCAGGTTTCAGCAAAGAATCACAAAGTTCAGTAGGGAAGGATACGCACACACAGAGTGATATGATTTATAGCTGCATAATCACCAGCGGTCTGCTTCGATTTTTACTGCTTTCCAAGTATCTCTCCCTACTCTCATTGAATATCTTTATTAAGAATTACTTTTTCCCAGTATGTGCTAGTTGCCCTTATCCATATTACATTCATTTTGTTATTTCCTGCTTATGTCTCTAACCCATAATTCAGTGTCTTTACTGATTTTTCAGAACCTCCCAATCTAAGGGTATGTCTACACTACAGAGTTGTGTTGGAAAAACAGCCGTTTTTCCAACACAACTTGAGGAATGTCCACACTGCAATTGCGTTCTGCAAGAAAATCTAAAGAACAGAGGGGGTTTTCCGGTATTGGTAATCCTCATTCTACAAGGAAAAAGCCTTTTTCCGAAAGAGCTCTTTCGCAAAAAGGCATGTGTGGACAGAGAAGAGGGAGTTCTTTCGAAAGAAGAGGAAAGAGGAAAAAGCACAGGTGCCTTGGTGGCCATTCCGTCCACAGCAATCACAGCTTACATGCGAGAGAGCATCCATTCAGTCTGGACGCTCTCTTTCGAAAAAGCAGATGCTTTTTCGATGCACTTTTGCAGCGTGGCCGCTCTCTTTGTGAAGAAGTTTTTCCGGAAGATCTCTTCCAAAAAAAGCTTCTTCTAAAAGAAGCCTGTAGTATAGATGTAGCCTAAGTCACTCTGGGAATTTACATTTAACATCTTGTTTGCCTCTTCCTCCAGTTCCTTTATAAAGCTATTTCAAGGAACACCGTCAATGCAAAGGTTATGTTTGTGTCTGACAATGTTTTACCTGTTTTAAGTAATCCTTACAATGACTATGACTGGAAGAGACCACGGGGAAAAACATTTTTTTCCATTTGTTTACTTTGCACTTATGACAGCAAGGAATACAGATGGCTTCCCCAGAGTCAGTTTCTTTGTTGTGGCTATGCTCGAAAATCCGACACAAACAAGTGAGAGAATTTAGAGTATTAATAATAGACAAATATGGCTATAAAACTATAAAAAAAAGATTGGCATGGAAGCTTGGGGGCAAGAGTAGTGCACAGATATACCTTTAACAGAATCTTTGAAACTGACAAGATTTACAACTGACAAAATCCCATCAGCATTGCAGTTAGATTTGAATTGTGTCTTGTGTGGCAAAACCATCTCATCAGGCCATTTAGATACAGGAAAGTCCTATTCTGTCCATTTTGTTTTCCATTTAGTTTATATTCATTTGCTTTGACCAGTTTAATTATGGCAGCACATGCTCCCATATCCCTGTCTACAATCAGCGTCTTTCGTAGAGTTCTATAAAACTGAAAGTTTTACTTAGTGGATTCATTAATTAATTCATCTGTTGCTTTTGGAGAATTATCAGAATTTTTAAATAGATACTAGAAATTTTATGCAAAATCAATACTGGTCAAAAATCCTGCTTCTTAGCAACAGACTAAACATTATCAACTTTGTTTCTAAGTTCATTTGTTCAGTATGCTATGGAAAGAAATTAGCTTCCCGTCTATTGTCATTAAAGAATTTTTTCCTATGTCCTTGATAGCTATTGCTTAATTGGTAAATACTTACAACTCTGACTGACGTATTTTGGCTGACATATTAGTCACACGTTATTTTCCCTGTTCACGGTGGCTGATCAGTTGTTAACCTACTTCATTAGCTAATACCTGAGAGAGCAAAGCTGTGGTACAGTGGTTGCTATAACATTTAATTGGAAAGAAGGGCATGATAATGAATCCACTGTATGAAACACACAGCAAGTAATCTTTTGTATGGCTAATAAATGGTCAGACACAGTGAGTTAGCCAGAGATGAATTTGGTGTCTGACTTGGTGTTTGCTTTGAGCTGTTTTAATTAATTTAATGATTTTTGCCTCCTCATCTTTGCAGCATGGGCTTCTTATATGACCAACTCCCCTACTTTGATTGTAATGATTGGCCTTCCTGCCCGGGGTAAGACTTATATGTCCAAGAAATTAACCCGCTACCTCAACTGGATTGGCGTGCCTACAAAAGGTCTGTGTGAATTTTTGTTCATGGTAGCGCAAAGTGATCGATGGGTCCCAGATCTGGCACTGAAACATTTGTTTTAATCCAGCAGAGGGATGTGAAGGGCTAACCGGTTAACCTGCTAACTAGTAAGCATCACCCTCAACGGGTAATGCTTACTGGTTCTGGTTAACCGCAGAGGCCACCCTGGGAAGGGGGTTCTCCACCCGCTGAGGCTCACGGCAGGTAGGGTCTGCTCCAGCTGGCCAGAGCACCCTCTGTCTGTGGTGAGCCCGGCCTGGCCTGGCACCCCCACCCCTGGTTACATGCTGGCTCCCAGAGAGCCGGCTGCAGAGCCCGCAGCAAAGCCTCCTCGGGCGCGCGGCTGACAGCTCTTGCTGGCTCCGCTCCCAGGGAAGTGGCTTCTCTGTGGCAGGGAAGCCTCCTTCCTGGGAGCAGAGCTGGCAGCATGTACAACCGCTGACATTTTCAGCGGTTACGCTGTTACCTATTTTATAACTGACTTTTTACATCCCTAGTGCAGCCCAGGTGTATAAGCACTGAAACATAACATGACTTGATAGCTACTATTTGGGGTGCTAACTTCAGTGTTGTCCCCTGTGAACAAGAGTCTGCATCATAAAGTCTTGATGGCAGTGCCAACAAAGAGCCCAAAGATTTAGTTATCCTTAGCAACTGAATTCCACTTGACCCCTTAGAGGTGGTTTCTCCAAGCAGGTTGGCAAGGGTCAGTATGTCGGGGAGGCTTGCACTAGTGCTCCTCAAGATCTATCCATTCTGTGCTTAGAGAGGGATTGCACATGAATAAACTGAGAATCCCTGTGCAGAGGGCCAGCACAAAATCTGTGTGCCCTCAAAGTAGGTCTTAAGTGCTTCATAGTGAATCATTTTCAGTTTGGGTTGTGAGGCCGCCAGGGTAAGCCACTGGCAGATCGGTGCCACTTTGTATACTTAACATGTCCATAGCCGTGGAGATTTGAAGCTCCCATTGGCTGCCGTTTGCCGTTTCCAGCCAAGGGGAGCTGCGAGGCTCGGTAGCTATGGACACATTAAGTAAACAAGGTGGCCCGGGCCCACTGGTGGCTTAACCTGGTGGCCCCGTGACCCAAGATTGAAAAACACTGTCATAGACTCTTGTGCTGGCCCTCTGCATGAGAGTGAATTTCACTAAGGCAGAGACCTTTGGTTTCCAGGGCTAACAACTGGGTATCTTTCATGAGCACTAAATTTTTGTTTTGCAAAGTGCACAAGATCTTATCAAATCTCTTCTGCTTGTCTTAGGTCTCTTCTCTTTTCAAAGCCTGAATGTCACGCTGCTTAATGGGGATAGGGATTGCACATGACTATACTGATACCCAGGAGGATAGTTATCAAAAATGTGAATTAGCTTGAGGAGGTCTGGAGAAAAGTACGCAAGGGAAAGAAGAGATTCTGAAATTCTGTGGTGCAGATTAAGTTTTTCAGAGTTCAATCATAGGGAATTCTTGTGGTGATTGCAAAAGTTATTTTGAAGTAAAATTGCCGGAAGATTTTAGTGGGCGGGATAGTTTATGAATTGGTGTATTATTCAAGATAAGGATGTCATTCTCTTCTTGGCTCATGACCAGGTACCATGTATTTGTGAGATGCTGCAAATCACACATCTTCATTTGTCTTTGTGAAGTGTTTAATTTAGGAGTATATCGTCGAGAAGCTGTGCAGTCGTACAAGTCCTATGATTTTTTCAGGCATGATAACAAAGAAGCCATGAAGATTCGGAAGTAAGTCTGTGTGACTGGGTGCAACTCAACATGAAATAGTAGAAAAAAAAGTTCATCTTATTCTAAGGCCTTTGCAACTGGTTTCAGACTATACCTGTGATTGTGGGACGTAACATTTAATGTGTCTAGAGAAATATGGAGCTAAATTCTGCCACCATTGCTTAGATTGAGAAGGACCTGACTACATCAATAGCTCCACTGATTTCAATGGAGACTACTCACGAAGTAAGATATTACACTGTGGGTACATCTACACGGCGACACTATTTCGTGATAACACGCCCGTTCTTAACAGCATGCACGTTATTTCGAAATTCATTCAAAATAACAGGCTTCATATTCCGGCTTCCTATAAACCTCATTGCACGAGAATAAGGAAGATGCTGGAATGGTGATTTATTTAGAAATTAGCGCTGTGTAGACAGCACCAAATTTTGAAATAAGCTATTTCGAAATAAGCTACATAATTTGTGTAGCTCAAATTGAATAGGTTATTTGAAGGTATGCGCTACTGTGTAGTTGTATCCTGTGTGAATAAAGATAGCTGAGTTGGGCCTTCAGTGAAATTTTTGTGGAGTGGATTAATAATTGGTTCAACCTGAGGAAATTCCAGATTATTTTACAAGTTTTAAAAACTGCTTTGGGAGCATGTGACAGAATTTAATGTTGTGTCAACTAGTGCTCTTAAAAAAAACGACAACATGGTTTTTATTACATCCTCATTTTTCCATCTCCATTCTCCATCTGCATCACTCTGGAATGTGGGTGTGAACTCAGGTTATCTCTATGTCAGTCCAAAAGTCATGCCGTTCCAGGGTTCTGCTTTGACTTTGCATTTCTCCACAAGAATAACGAGAGATTTTTCTTACAGTTATTTGCACACAGCAGTGCATCAACACTGTAGTATGAATTCAAGGTGACCACTAGACTTGTTTCATAAAAGTCACACATCTGGGCAGGGGGGTCAGGTGAGGGGGCTCAGTTTTGAGTATTCAGTGCATGCCATTAAAATACCTGCTCTAGAAGCTGTGACTTCAGGGTGGGCAAGAGGCCTCTTGCTTATGAGCGGGTAACAAACTTCAGATTTTCTCTAATAAGTGGGCAGAGATAGAACTATCCCTCCAAGACAGTGCACTTTGGTCCTTGCCCGGGCATGTTTACAAGCGGCCATTCTCTCTCACCCCTTTGGCTGGTGCATAGATTTATTATTTTAAGGAAAGTTGATCCATATAGATGAATGACAAGGGTGAAATCCTTGCTCCACTGAAAGGCGTAAACAAAAATCCCATTGACTCTTATGGGGTGGAGGGCAGGATTTCACCTCATGCATGCAATGGTGGCCGTTGAACGACAGGAGACATCTTGGGGAGAGATGCCAAATGATGCGAAAACAATAAATCTAATAATGGGTCTGAACCTGCTCCCATTGAAGTCAGTAGGAGTTTCATCATTTACTTTTAGGAAAGCAGAATGGGGCCCAAAGCCCAAAACTCAGGTGATAAGAGGGAGGTCTGTGTACTACCAAAAAAAAAAAAGCAAAAAGCAGATGAATTAAAAAGTCTTTATTGTCCCATTTAGTGACCAGTTGGGAGACCTAGATTCAGCCTCTGCTCCCAGAATCTGTCTTCCCTGGTGGGCAGTGCATGTCCCCAATGGGTTTGACTCCACAGTGACCGGTTTGTTCCTTTAAGGAGAGATGGTAGCAGACTCCTGGGCTGGAAGGGTAGAGTGCTCAGAACAGAGGCCTTGAGTGGAAAATGGGATTTAAACAGTTGGCAAAACCCCCAAGGCTCCGTGAAGCATGCAGAGAATGTCCTTCAGGAGAGAGAAGTGTCATATTTTAAGTGTTTCCCACTGAGCTTTGGAGCCGTGATTCATGAGGCTTGGAAGCTGTACGCTTTACGTGGCCTGCAATTCTGCCGATTTCTCTCTTTGCAGACAGTGTGCCTTGGTGGCCCTGGAAGATGTGAAAGCTTATGTCACGGAGGAGTGCGGGCAGATAGCTGTAAGATAACACTCAATTGACACCGAGTTTAAATCAAGAGAGTATTAAATTTTCATCCAAGCCCCTCTGGCAGCTTTAAAAAATGTAGCTAATATTGTTGGGATTCTTTTTTCCTCTTAGGTGTTCGATGCAACCAACACCACTCGGGAGAGGAGGGACTTGATCCTAAATTTTGCTAAAGAGAATGCTTATAAGGTGACTTACTTTGATTTGGAATAAGAGCTGTAGGCATGGGTGCATCCCACACCATTAGCATCAGTGCATTGGATGGCAGATTTGGGCTTTTAGCTTTGCACGGTGCAGCTGCAGTTTCATGGCTTGTGTTATCACCTCAGCCAAGATGGTGTGAAATGCTCTTCTGGTGCTGGTTTTTCATCCCCTCTGCTCTGGGATCAGTGACTGTTTAAGGTGCAAGATAGAGGAGAATCAGCCCCCTTCTGTGCATATGACTGATTTGGGAAGTACTCTATTTTAGTGAATTGGCTGTTGGGATATTCTGCCCTGATCGGCCCTTATCTCTGTGGTGCCTGGTGATGAGTGTAGCACACATTTCTAGATAGACAGATAGATAAATTCACTAAGTTTAATGTAAGGAGCAAGGTTAGTTTCTCACAAAACGTCTCTGGCTAAATCCATCCTTTGGGTAACTCTGCTGCCTTCATTTGTGGCTATACTGGAAATTAACCTGCCTATTTACATTACGCTAGAGGCTCTTAATCCTACTAAGCAAGCTTCATTGCCTCCTCTCTAGGTGTTTTTTGTGGAGTCTGTCTGTGATGATCCAGAAGTCATTGCTGCCAATATCCTGGTGAGTGCTGCTTGTTCATAGGCGCAGGTTGTAGCGTCCTTCTCTAGAACACTTGATGTTTGCCATAGAACAGGGGTGGGGAATCATTTTTGCAGGGGAGGCACTTAATGAATTTTGGTACGTGGTCACAGGCCGGCTTCACCCTGGAAGAGGCAGGGTTTGATGTGGAAGGGGCGGGGCTGGGGACTAGCCTTCCCCCAGAGTTGTCTGTGGCCAGAGGCTTTGAATTAAAAATGCAGCAAAGAGCTCGCTGCTCCTGGTCCCACCACTAACGCATTGCCTGGCAGCAGCCTGAGGTTGCTGCTGTTATTTAAAGGGCTTGCGGCTCCAGCCCCTGCCGTGACCAGGAGCCATGAGCCATTTAAATGGGATTCTACTGCCTGAGCCACCACCTGGAAATTCGGTGGCACAGACAGCAGGGTATACATAGGAAGCGGCTGTATGCAGTCTGCGGGCCGAATCAAAGTGTTAGGTGAGCCCTGTCATCACGGACCATGATAATGGTTCTGAGTAATGATGGAGATTGATTCTTATTAGAGAGCCTTGCAGTTCAGATAAATTCAATCCACAAAAACTCAGGATATTCAGGTTTTCATTCTCCCTCATTCTGTTGGACCTCCCTGTGGGCAAGTCACTCTATGATGTGCTGAATGTTCTACACTGACGTGTCTGTTTGAGCCAGGTGTTTTTCTCAGTTGCTCCAGTGTAAATTCAGAATAACCCAGTAGGAGTAAGCTGAGTCACTCTGGATTTATGCAATCTTAAAAGAGATCAGAGTTTGGCTCAAAGACAGGGTTCTCTCATTCTGATTTTCCTTTCTGTAATCATGAAAGGTACCCTAGGTTAAACTCACCCAATATTCTCTTAGCCCGCTTTAGTGCATTTTATGCCAGGATCACAAAAACTGGCCTTTGTGATCTCAACAGGTAGAAAAAAGATTGAAACTGAAATAAGTGTATCTCTAATTCTGGTGCAGCCCTCTCCCTGTATGAGCTGCATGAGGACGGGTGTCCTTTGTAAGACTGTATGCAGTTCTGAAAGTATTGTTCTTATGTTTCAGTTCTGAGATAAATGTTAACGTGTGTGGATGCTTGGCAACCAAGACAGATGGGCTATTTATGTGGGAACTTGGAAACCAGACTAAAGCCATGAATCATTTTTATCTCGGAGCCTGATTTTATTTTCATGGGCAGATGTGTAATAAGTGGTTTGTGTGGGAAGTCAGTATCAAGCCAGCTGCGTCTGTCCCCAGGCTAAATGTTACCATGTGACATTTGGATTTTTTTTTTCCTTGTCAGGAGATGGTTCTTCACAGGGCAAATGGGAAGTGGAAATGCAAAAAGTGTTTGTTTGTTTGAACATTGAAGAATAATGTCACTTATTCTGGTTTATACCAAGTTTGCTTAACTTTTAAAAAAACTCTCGATCCCTCTCTCTTGATAAGGAAGTGAAAGTCTCCAGCCCTGATTACCCAGAGAGAAATAGAGAGAATGTGATGGATGATTTCCTGAAGAGGATAGAGTGCTATAAAGTCACATATCAGCCCCTGGATCCAGATAATTATGACAAGTAAGAGGCGAGATTTAGCAGCATTTTGCATAGTGGGTACGTTGTGGAAACAGACACCCAGGCTGCTTTCTTTTGCCCGTTGTGTTCCCTGATCTAACATGCTTCTCTTCCTGGCCTAGCAAAACTCTCATTGACTTTGCAGTGTGGGAGATCAGCTAGTATGAGGTGTACAGGGTTATGGCCAAAATGATTTGCAAGCGATTCTCTCTAGTGTATAAAATAGTAACGTTTAGGAAACTATGTTACATTATAATAGTCTTGCCTCTCTCTCTAAGCGTGTTCAAGGAACCTATCACTGAGTTACCCCAGTGCCAAGCAGAGCAGCAGTATTGATATGACGAGAATATTCACACACTTTTTGCTTTAAAGACGCTGATGAGCGTGCTTGTTTTGTGTTGTCTGTATAGAGACCTTTCCTTCATTAAAGTGATCAACGTGGGACAGCGGTTCTTGGTAAACCGCGTCCGGGATTACATCCAGAGTAAAATCGTCTATTACCTCATGAATATTCACGTCCAGCCGCGCACCATCTACCTTTGTAGACATGGGGAGAGTGAGTTTAACCTAGTTGGCAAAATCGGTGGGGATTCTGGCCTGTCACCGCGTGGGAAGCAGGTATGTTCTCGGCTGTGTCAGGAGGAACAGCCTTTTAAAAGTGTCTCACTACAATAGGAACCCAGATTTTGATATGTCTGCTGGTGTAAATGGGCTCAGTTCCATAGACTTCAACTGAGTTTTGCCCAATTATGACAGCAGAGAAACCGGCCTGAATCTGACTCTTAGGGAGGTGTAATTTCTCTTTGGCATGGGCTTGAAGTCCCCACTAGGGATGTAAAATGTTATGTTTACCTGATTAAAAGTGGGCCGCCGGGCTGGAGCACCCCTGCCCACGGAGCTGGTGCAGTGCCTGCCATGGGCAGCATCATGGCAGGCCCCACAGAGCTGGAGGCAGGGTTGCTCCAGCCCATAGGTTAACCATTCACATCCTTAGTCCCCTCATGCACCTTCATCAGTCCCCCGCCCTGTTCTCTTGTGGCAATGCTCCCTGACCATAAGGGGTGTTCATTCTGCAAAGGATTCGTTCTGAACCAATCAACAGTTTACTAATTCGCCTAGAACCTTATTGGTATATAAATAACAGTTCATGGAGCGAGTGTAGATGTAACAAATCTTCTAGGTTTACGCTGCATGCAGAAGACACATGCAGTCTTCTTTGTGATTAATGCAGATGCAGTGTTGGGATCCAGCAACTATTCCAAGGAACAAATCACCCTAAATCTTATTACATTTACCTAGTGTCAGTTATCGGTTCCTCAGTATTTTTCATGCATTTATCACCCTTCAGGTGACGTCTCTTGAGAAGGATGCACTTGTCTTAGGGCACTCTCTTGTATGAATTTGTTCCTTGCTGTTTCTTGCATGTGTTTTGGTAGGGGCTAGTTTGAAATATCAAAAGCAATTGCTTCACTTTCTTTTTTAAGTTCTGAGACCAGTGGGCTCGGAAAGGAAAAAAACGTATGTAGCATTACTTAGTTAAAATCCACAGTATGGTTACTAGGTGGTGCAACAGGCTGTGCACCCCACACCACTGCTGAACAGGTAAAATGGGCCAGTTAACCTTGATCGGCTACAGCTGGAGCAGAGCTGGGGACTGATAAAGCCTAATGGCAGATGAAGCCCAGCTGAGGGAGTGGCTGGGCAGGAAATCTGAAGAAAATAAGTTTGTAGTTGATGGAAGTAGGAAGGAGGAAACATGGGGGGAACAATAAGCCCTGAGGTGCTAGCCCTGGAAAATGGGTCAACCTCGTGTGAAGGAAAAAGTCTGAGAAGGCATAGTAGGAAGAAACCCAGGGAAACAGCAGCAAGGAGAGAGAGTCTGTGTAGACCTGCACTGTTGGTCATAGAGTCCTTGGGCTGGGACTTAGTGCAGAGGGAGGGCCTTGGTTCCCTTACCAACTACCAGGAAGGGGTGTAGGACTATCTGGATAGCTGTTCCAATGAGACTTGAACACCCGAGACGGGAGGACCACATAGCAACCTACAGGGAGGGCTGAGTCGTGAAGAGAGAGCTTTGTGACTTAGGGGGAGACCACCACATTGATGGAGTGACCGTAGCAGGTGGCACCGAATGGGAAGAAAGTTGCTGTATTATGCCTGGCCAGGAAGAGGAGGAGTTGATAAGTGAAACCTCCTCCCTCCCCCACAATAAGGGACTTTCACTACAGACAGTGCAGCCTCAGCAGTGGGAATTTCATTACTAGTTACTTACTTTAAAAAACACAAAGGGTGCGTCTACACTGCACTGTTTTTCCGGAATAACGGCCGTTATTCCAGAAAAACAGTACTTGCCAGACTGCAATTGTGTTATTTTGAAAAAAAAAAAAATTAGAAATAACGGACGGCTTTTTCCAATGGCAGTAAACCTCGTTCCACAAGGAATAAGGCCTCCCCCCAAAAAGCTTTTTCAGAAGAGGGGGTATGTGGACACAGAATTTTGTCGAAAAAAGAGGCCTCCAGGAAATCCCACAGGTGCCCCACTGGCCACTCCGTCCATACTCATCGGAACTTTATAGTTCCTGTTCCCCTGTAGCTCTTAAAGCTGCAGACACAGGGGACCGGGCTTGGGGCAGGAAGCCGGCCCTCAGAGCCTCCAGCCACAGTGCAGCTCACAGTGCCTGACGTCTGGGCCCCAGGTCCCAGCCACAAGCCCCCCAAGAGCCGCTTTCCTGTCCCAGGAGCATGCACAGGGCTCGCAGGAGCCTGGCAGGGGCTACAAGAGGCGTGCGCTGTCCTGGTCTAGGGCAGAGATCCTGGCCCTCCTCGAGGTGTCGGGCGACGAGGAGAACCTCCAGGACCCCCGTCCAGACACAGGAACGCCGACATATATGGCCAGATGGCCGAAAGCCTGGCCACAAAGGGCCACACCTGGACCCTGGAGCAGGTCCGGAACAAAGTAAAAGAGTTCCAGGAAGCTTACACCAGGGTGAGGGAGCACAGCTCATGCTCCAGGGCAGGACCCCTCTCCTGCCCCTATTTTGATGACCTGCACCGCATCCTGGGGGCCAGTGAAGCCCCTTCCCCACCCCCGGTGGTGGACTTGGGGCTGGAGACGCCCGTTGTCGCCCGTGCAGGGGTTCCCAGCCCAGGAGGAGGAGGACGCAGCGAGCACGGTGACCACCATCACCCTTGAGCCCGTACCCCACGGCCTGGATGTGTCCCAGGCGTCCTCTGAGGCTGGGGAAGGATCATCAGGTGAGTGGTCTTAGTTTTTCACACACACAGGGTGGGGGTGGTGGGTGCTGAGGGGCTGGGGTGCGATCATCACTCGGCCTTCTCGGCCTGGTCTTCATGCTGCTGTCTGTGCGCGTGGATGCACATGCAGCGCCAGTCTGCGCCACGCAGCCCCAGGAGGCAGCCCCGGAGCACCCTGGGCTCCTGCTCACAGGACCCCCGGGGCACACGCCGTCCCACCACAAGCTGCTGCTGGAAGGAGGCTGGGGACAAGGACACACACACTCACGCACACAGACTCTGGAGTGCCGCACACGGGTAAGCTTGCCTGCTCGAGGCAGCACCCGCTCCCGGGGACAGCGCTGCCAGGCGCAGGAGTGTGTGTGGCACTGATGGAAGCCCAGGCAGCTCGAGGCCCCCCTCCCGGCCATTGGATGCCAGTGTGACCGGACACTTCCCTTGCCTGCTTGTCCGTGGGACGGGGTTGGGGGGCGGGAAGCATGGTCTCCTGGGGACCTCTGGGCCCCTGTAAGGCAGGGTCAGCTGTCCAGGCCACACATGGCCTTGCTCCCAGGACATCACCGTCCTCTGACCCGAGAACTGTTGCTCTCAGCTCACAGATTAGGGCAAGGCTCCAGCGACAGTCTCTCCAGGGATGACTGACCATCTCTCTTTATTCTCCCCAGCTGGACCAGCCGTGACTGTGGGGCGATCGACACCACCCGAGTCAGCCGCCCGATCCCAGGGGAACCGGAGGGCCCAGGAGGACATGATGAGGGAGTACATCTCCATCCTGCGGGACATGCAGCAGACGCTGGCCCAGAAGGTCCGGGATGATGCATAGTGGTGGGCCCAGATGTGGACTGAGCTGCTGCAGCAGGGACACAACGTGTGCTACCGTCCGGGAGCTCCTGACCTAGCTGGTACCAGTCCCTGTTCCTGCTGCAGTCCCAGTCCCTGCCCCGCTTCCCATGCCTGACCTCACTCTAGCCCCTGCCTTGCCTATCCCCCTATCCTCCCTGAACCCCCCCCACCCCCATGGTTGCAGAGGTCCCCGCACACGAGGCGGAGGAAGCATCCAAGCCATGCACCACTCTCAGCCCCAGCCCTGAGCCTCTCCACCCCCTGCAAAGTTCTCAGCCCCTCCCTTCTCCCCCCTCCAAGGTTCTCAGCCCCCCTCCTCCCCAGTTACTTCTATCCCAAATAAATAACCAAACAGTACTTTTTGTCAAAACAAAACAGTTGATTTTATTGTGGCTGCAGGAGGAGGGGTCGAGAGGAAGGGAGGGGTTGTGGCTGTGCGAAAGGCTGAGAGGGGCAAGGCACAGGCCCCTACTGGGGAGGCCCTGGGGAGAGTTACTAGGGTCCTTGAGAGAAATTCTCCCTCAGGGCCTCCCGGATACACCCCCCCCACCGAATGGGCCTGCCGGATGGCAGCTGTGTGCAGCTGCTCAAAGGCCCTTCCTTCCCGGCCGGCCTCTGCCCCCAACCCCGGAAGGAAGGCCTCCCCCTTCCTCTCCACAATGTTATGGAGCACGCAACAAGCAGATATCACTTGGGGGATGTTCTGCTCCCCCACATCCAAGCAGGTCAGGAGGCACCTGAAACTCGCCTTCAAGCGACCAAAGGTGCATTCGGCCTGGATACGGGCCCTGCCCAGGCGGCCGTGGAAGCGGTCCTTGTTTGGCTCAAGGTGGCCGGTGTAGGGCTTCATAAGCCACAGCATGAGGGGGCAGGCCGCACAGTGGCATTTCCACGCCCCCTACCCTGATGCTGTGCTCAGGGAAGAAAGTGCCGGCCTCCAGCTTGTGGGAGAGGCTGGAATTGCAGAATATGTGGGCGTCATGCGCCTTCCCCGACCAGCCGACGAAGATGTCCGTAAACTGCCCGCGGTGGTCGACCAGGACCTGCAGGACCATAGAAAAGTATCCCTTTCTGTTAATGTACTGCGCTGCATGGTGGTTGGGGGCCCAGATAGGGATGTGGGTTCCATCTGTGGCCCCGTCACAGTGGGGGAAGCCCAGGGCAGCAATTCCGGCGATGACAGGTCCACGTCGCCCAGACGGATGACCCTATGCAGCAGGACGGTGTTAATGGCCCTTACCACCTGCAGAAGGAGACAAAGAAACAAAACAGAGAAAGGGGGTGCCTGAGCCTTGGGGAGGTCCTTGAGCCCTCCCCCCCAAACATCCCAGGAGCCACCCCTTATGAAGCCCGGTCTCCCAGCAGGGCTGGGTGAGGGCGGGACTGCGTAACCCCCCAGGGACAGGACTTGCCCCTGCCACCCCCAGACCAGTCCCCGCACCCCCAAGCCCCCTTTCCCCAGGGTCTCCTTTCCAGTACTCCCCCCCACTCCAGGGACTACAGCCCGAAAGTGCCATACCTGCATAAGGAAGGACCCGACGGTCGACTTCCCCACACCAAACTGGCTGCCCATGAATCGGTAACTGTCGGACATGGAGAGCTTCCAGACAGCGATGGCGACCCGCTTCTTCAGGGGGATGGTGGGTCACATCTGGGTGTCCCGTTGTCTGAGGGCAGGGGTGAGCCAGGCACACAGCTCCAGGAATGCCTCGTTCCTCATACGGAAGTTGTGGAGACGTTGCTGGTCATCCCACCTCTCCATCACAAGACGGTCCCACCAGTTGGAACTGGTGTCCAGCCGCCAGAACCGTCTCTTCACCGTAGGGTGTGGTTGTAAGCACATCGCTCCCGCACAGTCAGAGGTTCCCGACGATGAGCTCCTGAAGAGGGGATCGAGTTGATGCAGGGCCATGCCTAGAGGCAGCTCCGGCTCTATGGCAAGGAGTGTGCTGTGGTGTCCTAAGGCATGGCAACCAAAGCATGCAGTGGAAATGCTTTGCTGTCCCTCGGAGAGGTAGGCGAGCAAGCAGAAGAACCTGAGAAACGGCTGACCAGGGGGGTCCCTTTAAGCACGCATCTCAAATAGCCTTAGGCAGCAGCTCCAGGAAGCAACTGCTGACCTAATGCCCTGCCTGAACTGGTTCCAGATGGCCTTAAATGTGAGATAGCATCCAGTCAGTATGGATGCTCTCTTTCGAAAAAGCACATCACTATTTCATTGCGTTTTTTGCGTGTAGACGCTCTATTTCGAAATAAGCTTTTCTGGAAGATCTTTTCCAGAACAGTTCATTCCAAAAGAAACTTGCAGTGTAGATGTACCTATAGAGAAGTAGGATCTTTAATAGTCTCACCACTGATTGTTCTCAGGCTGGTAACCCTACGAGGGGGTGAATCAGGCCAGAGGACTAGTTTAGTGTCAAACAGTAGTTCTCAGACTTGCGAGCTTCTTTTGTGGGTTTGGTAAACTCTTCTTTGTTATCCTGGAGGAGGATAGAGTTTGTCCACATGGGCTCAGCTAACTCTGAGGTCCCACTCCCATGTTCTGACCTCAGTTTCTGAGTCCATTGGAAGGGGCAGGCAAACTGGTTTCTATTGGCTACTGCTAAATGGTTTTCCATTCTCTGGTTCTCCAGTGCTTCCATTGATATCCAGCAGGTGGCATTAGTGTATAACAAATGTCTTCAATCCATAGAAAGATTTGGTGTTACATTCATTTCAGAGATTTTACTTTTGTTTGCTTTTGTCTATATTATCTAAAGTGTGAATTGGAATCTCTGCTCATAAAGCCATTTCTTTGTTAGCTTCTTATATCTTTCTGAGACAGAAGGTGGGTGAGATCATATCTTTTAGTGGACCAGCTTCTGTTGATGATAAGCTTTTTTTATTTCAGAAGAAAGCAAACAAAATCCAGCTCTTCTAAATTTAGTGGCCCTAGTCCGTACATTGTTTGATTATATCAAATGCCTTTTATTTCACATCTTTCAGGGCTTATGATGGAATAAGAAACATTATTTTGAAAAGAAAAAGACAGGTTAATCAGATGTAAAAAGATAACACCTTTAATTCAAAAAGCAGATAAATGTACAGTTTCTAATTTGGGATAAGGATAATTGGTTTGGATTCCTTGGTGTATCAGGAAGTTGAGCTTTATATGTTCTTTGTATTTCTGTAAGGCCAGGTCTACACTAAAAAGAAAGATGGAATTAAGGTAGACCACTCCAGCTATGTTAATTACATATCTTAATTTGAGTTTTCCCACCATCCCCACAGAAGGAGTTTGACAGGAGCAAATGCTCCCGTCAGCTTCCCTTACTCCTTGTAGGAGCAGGAGTACCAGCGCCAATGGTGGCGTCCTCTAAGTTCGATTTAGAGGGTCTTCACTAGACCTGCTAAATCAAACTACAGAAGATGGATTGTAACAGCATCAATCTTCCCCGCATGGAAGACATGGCTCAAGTCACCTAACAAATTTCTTAACCGGTGTAACTCAGTTTCTACACACAGTTCTGGTTCTTAACAGGAAATAGTAGTATACTCTACACAGGAAAACAAGCAATTATTCTTGTCTGACACCTGGTAGGGGCTCTCTTTAGCTAGACCAAGAGAGATGGAAGTGTCATCCACAAGCAGATGATGTTGGACTCCCAATAGCCAGGAGAGTCCTTAACAAGCATTGGAGCTTTTCTTTCCTGGGAAATGTGTACTTCAGCATTATCTTAACTGATGCTTCCTGGGCTAGATGCCCCTCATATTTGGAAGTGTACATTGATCCCTGTTGTCTTAAATCCTGAGAGGACGTTAAAGTTGGGAATATGTATAGAGGGGATTAATTGTAATCCTAATTGCCATGTTAGTAGGGGCCTGAGCAAGAGCCAAGATAACTTATTGCCAATATGTATTAAATGTATAGAGCAACAAGAATGATTAAAGGTCTAGAGAACATGACCTATGAAGGAAGGCTGAAAGAATTGGGTTTGTTTAGTTTAGTTTAGAAAAGAGAAGATTGAGGGGGGACATGATAGCCGTTTTCAGGTATCTAAAAGGGTATCATAAGGAGGAGGGAGAAAACTTGTTTATCTTGGCCTCTGAGGATAGAACAAGAAGCAATGGAGCTTAAACTGCAGCAAGGGAGGTTTAGGTTGGACATTAGGAAAAAGTTTCTAACTGTCAGGGTGGTCAAACACTGGAATAAATTACCCAGGGAGGTTGTGGAATCTCCATCTCTGGAGATATTTAAGAGTAGGTTAGATAAATGTCTATCAGGGATGGTCTAGACAGTACTTGGTCCTGCCATGAGGTCAGGGAACTGGACTCGATGACTTCTCGAGGTCCCTTCCAGTCCTAGTATTCTGTGATTCTATATCTGACATCTAAACAGCTCACAAGTTTGAACATATTAAATGTAGACCCAGAGTGGCATTAGTTGTCGTTGGATGACATCTTTCAATGCCATTCTGGTGTGAGTTTTATCATGTTCTTTCACAATGAAGAATGACTCCCTTTTGGAACGCGGTGGTTACTTTACCATCTCCCAACCTGCTTCAATTTCTCCTAGTTCGCTCATGCCCTCAAAAAATTCATTGCCGAGCAGGATATTGTGGATTTGAAGGTTTGGACAAGCCAGCTGAAGAGAACCATCCAGACAGCTGAGTCCTTGGGGGTTCCCTATGAGCAGTGGAAGATTCTGAATGAGATCGATGCTGTGAGTAGGGTGGAGAAATGGTCCAAAACTGAACACTGAATTTTTCGGGATTTGTAAATGAGAACAATGAACATGAAATAATGCCTTTCCCCTGCCATCCAAAATGTCAAAACACTTTCTGAGCATTAATTAAATGTCCCAACCTCTCACTTCTGTGAACTCTAGGGCTGCTTGGTGTGGAGTTGAAAAATGCTTATGGGTTTTTACCCATCTAAGTATTCCAGTGCTCTTTACAGCAGATATCATGGAAAAACTCAATATTTAAAGTCCCAGGCAAAGTTGCATCCATGTGTGGAAAAATTTTTATGTGCACTGAGGCATGTGCAGATGTGCACCACTAAGAAGCACATGCTTGCAGCTGTGGGTGCTCTGCTGATCAGCTGGGCGGCATTTGAATGTCTTCTGGGTGGCCACCCAAGCACACACTGGTCGCAGGTACCTGCAACTACCAATTACTCATGTAATTTTTTCATGCAAATAATCTGTAAAGATAATAACGTGGAAAGGGGCGTTTTCATTATTGGCAGAGTTTAAAAAATAAAGAATCCAAAACCACAGTCATAGAACGTAAAGGCTTGGGTCTAAAATTCAAACTAGAGAACGCATTGCAGCTAATTGGGGGGAAACTTTTGCTCCTTTAGTGAGGTCATTTCTGTTATATTCATAGATTCCAAACCCCCTAAGGGACCATTTTGATCATCTGGGCTGATAGGCCCCAAGCCCCTCACCTAAGACACTTGTTTCCCATGTGGGGCTCAGTCCCACAGTGCTGAGGTTGTGTCTTGTGCTCATCCACAGTGCAGAGGTTGTGTCTTGAGCTAGCCTGCCTGTATAATGAAGACGAGGTGGGAGGTTTAAGGAGTGATGGTTGGCAAGCCTGCTCCATGGGTCTCAGATGAAAAGTGCAGTAGAAGGGCCATGTTAGAATTACTCCTGTCTGCAGGGGGACCAACAGAATTGCTGGGCCTCTGGACCTAGGGTGAGGGGCAGGGACTCAGGCAGAAGGAACAGGAATAGCTTCCCCCCACCAACCCTTCAGTGCTGTCTGGGATTCTGGAGTGTGCCACGCAGCGCTCTGGCAGTGATTTAAAGGGTCCGGGACACCCGGCCGCTACTACAGCAGAGGTGGCAGCTGGAAACCCCAGGCCCTTTTGAATTGCCGGGTTTGGGGCAATCACCTCCTCTACCCTCTTTGACCTCTCTGTCGGCAGGCCCACCTTTCTGTCACGAAATGTAAAATACTCGCCACGTAAGCACAGAAACTTCTTTGTTCAGTCCTTTTCTCCTTGCCCCCCCCCATGCTTAAATCCATTGTAACAAACGCCTCTTCCGCCAGGGGGTGTGCGAAGAGATGACATACAAAGAAATTGAAACTCGGTACCCAGATGAGTTTGCGCTGCGGGGATCAAGACAAATACCTGTATCGCTACCCTGGAGGAGAGGTGAACTGGCTGAAAATAACAACAGGAATGCCACATACGCAGCTGCGTAGAGCACCACGGAATTCGGGCCACCATAGTGCCCCAAATTTAGCGGCGCCCTAGGCAGCTGCGTCCCGCGTATGTGACAGCTGTGGTGGCCAGCCCCATTCCCCAGATGCCCGCCGTCCCTAGTGATGCCAGGCCCAGGACAACCTCCAACCTCCGTTTTGCCCTGCCCCCACTCTAGCCCCTTCCCCTGTGTCCCTGCTGTGCCCCACCCCACATCTTTCTGCCCCTGTTGTGCCCCCTCCCAGCCCCCAATCCACCCCTTCCCTCAAGCCCTCGCCCCCAAATGACATGCGGGGAGCTGCCAGAGCAGAATGGGCGGGGGCCAGGTTGCTCCACTTCTCGCTGCCAGCAGTGCGTGAAGGGGTGAGCTTGACCCCCTGCTGCCTCCCTGCCTGGCTCCTGCCCCCCACAACTCTGGACCTGCCTCCCACCGCTTCTTCCCTCACGGCCTTGCAGCCTTTGAATGCAGCCTGGCTTCCATCCCACAGAGGGGGTGCACATGCTTGGGCCACAAAGGGTTCCATACAAATGATACCACTTAATCATATTGGGGCTATTTTACGATTTCGTTGGGGCTCTGGGACAACATAAGTGTCCTTCTGCATGGAGCTCATTGCAAGGAGAGAGCCACAGACATGATGTGTTAACAATGTACCTAGCTCCCTCCCCTCATTGCTGTCTGTTCTTCTGTAACATCCATGTTGTAAGATCTTTAACCTGGGTTTTGGTGACCGTGGAGCAGTTTTAAACCTTGCTCTTGGCTCTGGCATTTCTGCTTATTTGTGGAAACCCCCTCAACCTCTTTCCCTTGATTTCTAGTCGTACCAAGACTTGGTCCAGCGCCTGGAGGCTGTGATTATGGAACTAGAGCGGCAGGGTAACGTCCTGGTTATTGCTCACCAGGCCGTTATGCGGTGCCTGTTGGCCTACTTCCTGGACAAGAGCGCAGGTACGAAAATAACTCCACTTTGTGAGGGTGGGAGTTGCTGGTTCCATCACAGAGAGCTTCTGGAGGGGAGGTTTGCATGAGTTAATGGTGGCAAAAATAGAACTTCTGAAAAACATTTCTCAGGAGTAGAACATTTCCCAAGACTCTTTTAACCCAGAGTGTCTATAGGTGCCTCACAATCCCGTCGCGTTGCAGTGCCATTGAAATGCAGCCACTTTGGGTGTGTAGGTTTGGGAAGGTGAAGCCTGTGGATAGGCCCCATTTTTGGGACTTGAGAGACATGGGTTCAGTGCCTCTCTCTGCCACAGATGCTCCTGTGACATTGGGCAAGTCACTTAATCAACCCCATGCTTCACTTTCCCTTCTGGAAATGGGGAGTGATAACATTTTACTTGCCAGGGTGGAGTTTCGGGAGAGCAGGGGAGGCAGCAGCCATGCGTACCGGGACGCGGCTTGCTTTTCATCCTGTTTTCCCAGACTGTCAGGGAGCGAGGAGAAACTACTTGCATTCTGTGCATGTCTCTCACACCTGGCTGGTGAAGAGAGGAGGTAGAAGAGCCAATCACAGAATGCAAGTACTTTTCCCTTCACTCCCTGGTAGTCCAGGGAACAGGATGAAAAGCAAGCCGCCTCCCAGGGAGCACGGCTTCCCAAAACTCCACCCTTGTTCACGTGGCGGGTGCGAGGAGGATAAAATCCATTAATGATTGTAAGGGTGTCAGATGGCAGGGTGATAAAGACAGTGAAAGTACTTAGAGCATCACCCAGCCAGTGTCTGGTCAGCAGCTGGGTGTGGAGAAGGAAAATTATGGCTGAGAACACGGAGATGAATTCCTAAACTTCTGAAGTGTTCTCCACAATCTCTTTAAGATCCCCAGGGCAGATGCCTTTAGAGTCGTATGGCTTCAAGGAGCTAGGTCTGCACAGCAATTAGACACCCACAGCTAAATGTTGCAACCTAAGCTCAAACATCTACACAGCAATTAAGCTGCTCCTTAGCCTGAGTCCCGTGAGCCGAGTCCTCTGGCACAGGCCAGCGGTGAGTTTTTAATTGCGGTGTAGACTAGGGATGTTAAATTTAGTTTAATCAATTTATCGACTAGTCGATGGATTTTCTGTCGACTAGTCAATAAGCGGGGGAGCCACAGTGGGGTTAGTTCCTGGTCCCACTGCAACTCTGCCTTTTAAATGTATTGAGAGCCTATAGGCTCTCAATACATTTAAAAATCTGAAGCGCAGTGGGCGGGGAGACCCAGCGTGAGCTGGGACAGCTGATTCCCAGCTCATGCCTGCCCCCACCCCCGCTGCACACCAGCCTTAAATGTAAAAAAGGCTGGAGCACAGCAGGGGGACCTGGTGTGACCTGGGAATCAGCTGATTCAGGGCTTGTGCAGCAGGGTCCCTGCTACCCCCCTGCCTCCTCTGCCCCCCACAGAGATGATGCTGGGGGAACCAACTTTTAAGCTGGCTCCCCCGAGCACCGGCTCTTCCCCCCTCCCCGCTTTGCTGCCTCTGATAAAGGGGCAAGACTCCTCGACTAGTCACTTACATCCCTAGTGTAGACATATCCCTAAGTAATCTTGGGATTTTTGCTATAATCTTCAATTTTCAGGGATGTCCATGTCTGCTGTTGAATGCAACTTCCACTAGGTGGCAGGATAGGAACAAAAATACCCCAAAATACCTATTGAAGTACAAAGTCTGGGACCATGTTGGTGGCCATACCTTGGGAGGAATCCCAGCCCCTGAAGTTAGTGGTAAAACTTCCATTGATTTCACTGGAGACAAGATTTCAGGTTCTACAACTGGTGTCTCATCCTCAGAATTGGCAGAGACTGACACTTGTGAAGGCAGTGTGATTAGAACTTGTGCTGGACACAGGAAGGCTGCTCTCCATAGTAACCCTTCTTGCAGACTGAATAGCAGCAGTGATATGCCCTTAGATGGAGTGATTGGAGCCATGATTTGGTGGCTCAAGGAAGGGCAAGAGTTGCACAAAGCTAAGTGATTGGGTAACAAAATGGTACGTGAAATTTAATGTTGATAGATGTAAAGTAATGCACACTGGAAAAAATAATCCCAACTATACATACAAAATGATGGGGTCTACCGGTAATTTAACTACAACTACTCGAGAGAGAGCTTGGAGTCATAGTGGTGGATAGTTCTCTGAAAACATCCCTTCCATGCGCAGCGGCAGTCAAACAAGCAAACAGAATGTTAAGAATCATTAAAAAGGGGATAGAGAATAAGACAGAGAACATCTTATTGTCTCTATATAAATCCATGATATGCCCACATCTTGAATACTGCATGGTTGCCTCATCTCAAAAAAGATATATTGCATTGGAAAAGGTTCCAAAAAGGCAACAGAAATTATTAGGGGTTTGGAATGGGTCCCATATGAAGAGAAATTTAAAAGAATTGGACTTTTCAGCTTAGAAAAAGAGGAGACTAAGGGGGGATATGATAGAGGTCTATAAAATCATGACTGGTGTGGAAAAAATGAATAAGGAATAGGTTATTTACTTGTTCCCATAACATAAGAATTAAGGGTCACTGGATGAAATTAATAGGTAGCAGGTTTAAAGCAAAAGAAAGTTTTTCTTCATGCAACACACAGCCAACCTGTGGAACTCCTTGCCTGAGGATGTTGTGAAGATCAGGACTTTAACAAGGTTCAAAAAAAGAACTAGATAAATTCATGGAGGAGAGGTCCATCAATGGCTTTTAGCCAGGATGGGTAGGAATGGTGTCCCTAGCTTCTGTTTGTCAGAGGCTGCAAATGGATGACGGGGGTGGGGGTGGGGGTGGGGGGATCACGTGATAATTATTTGTTCTGTTCACTCCCTTTGGGGCATCTACCATTGGCCACTGTCGGAAGACAGAATACTGGGGTAGATGGACCTTTGGTCTGACGCAGTACAACCGCTCTTATGAGTTAAAGCAGAAGTGAAATACACAAAGCGGATTCTAGGGGGGTCCCTCAGGAGTGCAGCAGTAGATTCTAGGAGATATAAAGAGATATCAAGCAAAGTGATTACCTTCTACCTCTGCTTTTCAGAAAACAAAGGCTTTGGTCCTGCAAAGACTTACTCACCCATTTTAAATTTAAGCATGTGAGCCATCCTCTTGAACTCCATAGGACTTCTCATGTGTTTCAAGTTAAGCATGTGTGTAAGTCCTTGGAAGATCCAGGCCAAACTGAGGAACTACACAATTCCTGCAAAGTTCCAAGCTGTGCCCAGTACATGCAATTTTTAACCTCTCTCTCTCTGGTTTTAGATGAGTTGCCATATCTCAAGTGCCCCCTTCACACCATATTCAAGCTTACACCTGTTGCTTACGGTAAATATTTCCCTTTTTTCCACTTAACTGAGTCTTTATGAATTTTCTGGACAATTTGACATGCAAAATTGTCATGTTGACCATTTAAGTCCTATATTTGTTTTAAAAAGGGAAGGGGGAGGCAAAATGAGAGAGATAATTAGTTATATTTTAATAAAATGGGTAGCAACAAGTTTCTTATTGTTTTTTAATAAAATGAGTAACAATCATTTTCTTCTGAAAAAGACTCCCATTGATTTCTCGGGATTATATTTATTGACCTGGAAACCAGTCCCCCCTTCCTCCACTTGGACTTGTACCTGGGAATGAATTGAAATAGTTTCCATGTCATTAAGTGTAATCCACATAGCATGTGTCTTTGTATGGAGACTGCCTTTGTGTAGTAGCTTCACTTCTGCAGCGAAAACTACAGGAGAAAGTAATTAAAACATTGCATATGACATATTCATATACAGTGCTTTTTTCTTTAAAAAAAAAAAAAAGGTACCGGTACTTCAGGGGAAAAAGTTGCTGAGCTCTGACTGGAGGTGCTGGTACTGCATACCAGGCAGTACCATCACAAAAAAAGCACTGTTCATATATAATCCATATTGAATGTTATATATAGATGCACGTGTTCTTTACAAAAGAAACTAAATTATTCCTTGTTTCTGAAAACAACTGTAATAACTTGCCAGTTATTTAACTGAGAATAATTAATTGTGAAAAAAAAATTGAGTTTTTCCTTTGACATTTCTCTTTTCCTATGGTGAAGGGTGTAAAGTGGAAACAATTACATCGAATATTGAAGCAGTGGATACTCACCGAGACAAGCCTTCTGGGAGTAACGTAAGTCTTGACTGAAAAATCCCTGCCCTTGATTCGGGTTTGGCCAATTACAAAACTGGACAACTAGGAATAAAATTATGGTGGAGTGCCTGCTTGGAATTTTCCATCCATTTCAGCTGTCACAAAAACTGCTTTTGACGTACCATGTCTATGACAATAATTGACTTCCCTAGCCAAAACTATTGTGGGTCTGCTTTTCAGATATTTAGTTTGTTCCCAAACATGAATGGGGGGGAAATTATTTTTAAAGTTCTTTCAACATATAGGAACACCGAGTGCAAAGGTTATCAAACAGCCTTTTTGAGCTGTAGGGTGAACGTATCAATTTATAACAATACATATCTCCATTGTTGTTGCCTGTGAGCAGACTTGTTAAGGTGTTCCAGCCTGACATGTCTATGCGGTCAGTACAACTGAAATTCTGACCCGGAATCTTAGGCATAGCTAATGGGGAATGACCCCTTATGGATATGAATGCCCACATTAGTCATCAGTATGTTAGGGTATGTCTACACTGCAGAGTTTTTTTTGGAAAAACTGCCAGTTTTCTGAGAGAACTCCACTTACGTCCACACTGTAATCGCGTTCTTTTGAAAAAAATCAAAAGAACAGAGGGGTTTTTCCGACATTGGTAAACCTCTTTCTACAAGGAAGAAGCCTTTTTGTGAAAGAGTTCTTTCGGAAAAAGGCGTGTGTGGACAGGGAAGAGGGAGTTCTTTTGAAAGAAGAGGAAAGAGGAAAAAGCCCAGGTGCCCTGGTGGCTAGTCTGTCCATAGTAATCACAGCTTACATGCGAGATAGTGTCTATTCAGTGTGGATGCTATCTTTTGAAAAAGCAAATCGCTTTTTTGATGCGCTTTTGCAGTGTAGATGCACTCTTTCGGAAGAAGTTTTTGTGGAAGATCTCTTCCGGGAAAGCTTCTTCCAAAAGAAGCCTGCAGTCTAGACATAGCCTTAGGGAGCAGAAGTTAGTACCAGTGTGAGGGTCAAATTCAGCCCTGGTGTGGGCAGCTGCAGCTCCACTGAAATGCAGATGTTAGACTAGCATGCGTGGTCTGTTTAGAAACACTACGCTAGTGTTCTTTGTGGAGGGCTGCATCCTGCGTCATTCAGGGGCTATCTACGCAGCCTGGGGAAGCCAGCTTCCCAGCTTGGCTCAACACACTCAGGATTGAGGGGGCTCGTGCCAGCTCTCACTAAATACTGGTCAGACAGCTCTTTAAAGTTGCAGCACACACTCTGTAGCCTCCAGAGCCCAAGGTCAGTCCTGGGCCATGTGTTCAAAGCTCTGTCTACACTCCTTGTCTACACGTAGAGTGCTGACATGAGCCCCACTATCCCAGCCCGGCAACCTGGCTTCCACTGGTTGTGTGAGCGCACCACAAGGTCCACATTCAACAGCCCACCCTTGTTCCACATAGCACGTAAACCCATGCTTAGTTACTTACAGAATTGAGGCCACAGTGCCGCAGTTTTCAAAGGTTGCTTCAGTTTTTGGGTGTCTGACCTTTACACACTGGGCCCAGAGCCTGATATTTCAGAGAGGGCTGATCATTGGCAGCTGCTAGGATCTGGGGGTTCATCATCTTTTGAAATTCAGGCTCTGCCTATTCCAGGTGAACACTCAAAAACTGCAGTGCTGAGAGTTCAAAGCCAGTTGCCAAATCCAGCCCAGTTAGATGGGTGTAAATGAAAAGCGATTCCATTAAATCCATGAAAACTTGGGTCTCTACCTCTTGGTGCTTTGTAAAGTGTTTATAAAGTGTTCTGGAGATGATTGTTGTTAATACCTATTTCTAATCGTCTTGGAACTTTTTGTGCCATCTAAATTCTCGTCTTATTGAGCTATAAGACGACAAGAGAATCCTAGACTAGATAACATGACCAATAAAGGAAGGCTGAAAGAATTGGGTTTGTTTAGTTTGGAAAAGAGAAGATTGAGGGGGGACATGATAGCAGTTTTCAGGTATCTAAAAGGGTATCATAAGGAGGAGGGAGAAAACTTGTTCATCTTGGCCACTGTGGTTAGAGCAAGAAGCAATGGGCTTAAACTGCAGCAAGGGAGGTTTAGGTTGGACATTAGGAAAAAGTTCCTAACTGTCAGGGTAGTCAAACACTGGAATAAATTACCCAGGGAGGTTGTGGAATCTCCATCTCTGGAGATATTTTAGAGTAGGTTAGATAAATGTCTATCTGGGATGGTCTAGACAGTATTTGGTCTTGCCATGAGGGCAGGGGACTGGACTCGATGACCTCTCGAGGTCCCTTCCAGTCCTAGTATTCTATGATTCTATGATAGCCTGACAAATTTGGAAGTTGTAGATGGTGCAAAAAGTTTTGAAGTGTCTTGCAAAGGCAACACCTGCATTGAACTCTGAGAAGATTCAGCAGTAGCTCATTGGTCAGTTTTATAATTTGCACTCAAGATTTCTCTAGTACCATTACATTGTTGCAGTGTGATACTCCGCACTGCCTTCAAGAAGCTAGTCGCTGCTATTACTATTTGATTGTTTGCTTTCCTGGCAAGATACAGCAGCTCTGAAAATAAATCCAAGTGCACGAGGAAATTTTACTATTAACACATTTTTATCTGCACGGTGTTTAAAAAAATCTTGAACACAGAGAGATAAGGGAAGTAAAGCTTTTAAAAATGCACTCTTGTCATTGCACTGTGTCAGCAGTTATTGAACTAAAGCCATATTTCCGCTGTTCTGTGTGCATTGGGCATACGGCAAAGGGAGTGTTTAGAAATGGATATCTTTAAAAAAGCTGACGTGCAATTTTATAGTTGATGGGCCTGATTCTTTAGCCACCCAGAAGTTTAAATTCCCCTCTCTTTGGAGACCTAGAACAACATCTGTGTGATTTCTTAAAATAGGACTTTAATGGGGAATATATATATGGAGGTCCCTTCTATCTCATAGAACTGGAAGGGACTTTGAGAGGTCAACAAGTCCAGTCCTCTGCCCTTACAGCAGGACCAAGTACCATCCCTGACAAAATAGACAAAAATAGAGTTTTTGCTGCTCCTTTGCACAGAGGAATTTTTCCACTGACTTCCATGGGCTTTGGATCAGGGGATGTAAAATCCCGCTTAATCAGTTAACTAGTTAAATGATAGTTTTAAGTGGTTAACCACTTAAAAGCCTCCCGCCCCCTCGGCCTATGGTGTGGTGCAGTGGCCTCCTGCCCACAGTGGGGGGGAGGGGGGGCTGCTCTAGCCCGACCAGGTTCACCGTGCCTCAGGCTACTCTGGCTAGGCCAGGCCGGGCTGCTCCGTCTGGGCTACAGCGCCCCGTGCATGCATCTCAGTGGTCCCAGCCAGGCTGGAGCATCCCTCCCCTTCCCCCTCCCCACAGTGCGGTGCACCCAGGGTTGGGCAGGGGACAGTTCCGGGCCACCAGTTAATTGACATCCCTACTTGGGATTAGGCCTCAGTTGGTTTGATTGGGAGGTCTGCCCCCAGAGCACAACCAGGATTAGGTTTCTGGTTTTACTAGGTGGAAAAGTGTACTAGGTGGAAAGTGTCTCTGGCATCAGAAAAATCGTGACGTGAACTTTGCTTTTAGATTGCGGTTCTGCTTTTCACTCCTTGTAATATCCTCCGTTTTCAATCAGAACAATCTTCCAAAGAGCCCAACCCCCGTAAGGATGAGAAGAAACAGCTTTACGCCTCTGGCCAGTCCGGACACAATAAAACGCACACGAAATTACAGTGTTGGGAGCAGGCCTCTCAAACCGCTGGGGTCTCTGCTATTCCCAGAGGCTCGAGATGGGGCTGATCAGCAGAAGCGACAAGTCAGTGTCCAAGTGGTAACTTCTCTACCTTACTCCTCTCCCCCAGTCAAGCACAGAACTAGTGACTAAATAATGGCTGATACTTTCCAATGGTCCTGCGTGATGCACAATTGAAACTTCTCAAAATTTAGGTGCCTTATCACCATCCCTGCTTCAGAATTGCTTCAGTTTACAGACTTCTTAAGAGTCACCAAACTTAAGAGTCAGCTCCAATCCTGTAGGCATAAAACACCCTGCTCTCTGCAGGGTGAATGCCATTGAATAACACTGAGTTCCTGGTTTGTTTCTTTTAAAATACAATACCCTTTTCCAGACAGACAGGTTGATTTTAAGGGACTCTCTGCTTGTCCAAATGTCATAAAGTCAAATTGGTTAGCAGCAGCTTTGCATGCAGGATCTTGGGACGGGAAGAACAAGTAGTTCTGCTTCATTGTAAATTGAAATGGATTAGTCTGTGTTTGTTGTTCCAAGATGCATGCTTACTTTTTGCACTTCATCCTGCATGAATACTGAATTGTAAGTAACATTTTTAAAGCTGAGATTCTGATTCATCCATGTGATTTCCACAAGCAAAGAGATAATATGTGTCAATTTGGGCCTCAGTTCAGTTCTAATAATTTTACAGTGGTATTAGTAAAACTCAGGCCTAAATTTTCAAACGTGACTGAGGTGGGGTATCCAGTTTTAAGATGCTTTAAAGAAGGCTACTCTTCAGTGGGCACTTAATGAACATGGAGTTGCCCAAAATACCTAGTCACGTTTGAAAATTTGAGCTGCGGGTAATTTATTTTAAAACCTGAAAATTTCCCTTTAAATTTAGTATTTTAAAACCATTTCTCCATGCAGTGGCATTAATGATGCAGCTTATTAATGAGGAATGCACTGGATTGGATGGAGCCATATCAATGAGCATTCAGCCAACAAGCTCATTGATTGGCTGGACTTCATTGGTGCTTTATGATGCCGTTTCCTTGGCTTGTATCAGGCAGTTGTTACTGATACAAGTTTCCAGTGGTCCCTCCCCTGCAGGAGATTCTGAGGGTTGTTTCCGTTTTTCCTTGTTTGCTGCTCTGCTTTTATATCATTATTTTTTAGTGTTGGTTAAAATGCAGTGTGAGCTATCCTGTGCTGTTTCTTTTTTCTTTGCAGCTTCAAATGGGAAATGCTTGCTTGTGAGTATCGCCGAACACAGCTTGTATGTATTCTCTCTGGGTTTGTTTAGTAAGTAGGAATTCTCTTAATTGTAATTGCATGGAAACCAATTGGGGAGTAAAAAAACCAATAAATGCTTGAGGCAGAAGGAAATCATTTTCCCCATAATCGTCCAGCAAATCAAAGAACCCATTGTTGGTGGAAAATCATCATAGGTGAAATTGATCATCTGCAGAAGCAAGCGCGAGGGTTGAAATGGAATTTAATGGAAGATTGGCTTCATGTTGGCCATCTGCTGAGGGGTGAATTCACCCCAGATCAGCAGGATTACTGGGAGAGATAAATAGTGCCTCTGGTCCCAAATACATACTGGGTGTAACCCCCTACAGGTCATTCAGTGCAGTTAAGCCAGGGGAGAATTCAGCCCCAAGTGTTGTCTACAGCACAAGATGCAAGTAGTAGTTGCCGTTGAGCCGTGTGTGGAAGTCCCTATCGCGATGAATAAATGGCGGATTACACACAGAGGTGGATGGCATGATGCAGCCCTAGTCTGCAAGTCTTCAGAACGGTTTACACGAAGACTTTAATACACTGGAGGGAGAGTTCTGCCAGAAGTGGAGTAGCCTGAACCAGGAACTTCTTGAGTTCTAATTCCTGCTGGGAAACCAACTCTGAGGTCTTGGTCAAGTCTCTGACCCTGACTTCCCCTTTCTACCCCCATGTGATAACACTTGCCCATCTCACAGGGTGTTTGTGATGTTTGTTTAATCATAGCCGAGTCCCGAATGGTGCTGGGCATCCTTGACATCAGTTGACTTCAGAGGAAGGTTGAATTAATTTCCCACCTTGCAGGAGAAATTTGGTACCTTCACAGGACTGTGAACTTTGTTTGCAAAGAGCTCCGTGAAGAATGCTGTGTTAGTGTTACGTTTAATTTTTACTCCTCATTGACTGTAGTCCTACTGGAGGGGTGAATTGAATGGGGCTGAAAGATGCTGTAACATGTCTCTTTCTCGCACCTAGTGAGCGAGCACATAAATAGTCTATTATCCCTTCTCTCTAGGGAACCAGCCAACAAGATCACCTGTGAGTCCTTGGTTTCTGTTTCAGCCACCAAATGAGGCAGTGGAGTGCGAAGTCTTTCCTATTCCACTGTACAGAATGCCCGGAAAATGACCTATGCTGCTTCCCTTTGTGCCTGTGTTGCTTAGATCCAACTCTGCTGGTCACAAGGCCCTTTCTTGTCCTGGCTTTAAATGCTTGTGTGAATCTCACTGGCAAATGTCGATGCACCTATTTCTTGATGTACTTGATGTTTCAGCTTGTACCTTACCTGTGAAATTGACTTGCACAACTTTGATGTTGCATTTTATTTACCTTAGTTGTCAAACTGAGTTTATAATGTGAGATTTGGTTTTATTTAATGTCATTGTGGTTCTTGGTAGTAGGTGTCTCTTCAGGTTTTGTATCAGAGGGGTAGCCGTGTTAGTCTGAATCTGCAAAAGCGGTGAGGAGTCCTGTGGCACGTTATAGACTAACTGAAGTGTTGGAGCATAAGCTTTCATGGGCAAAGACCCACTTCATCAGATGCCGCTTTTTCAGGTTTTGTGTGTGTTTAATGTCCCCTCAGCATTTTTACTTTCTCCTCTGTGAAGTGGACTCTTTTCCCTCTATACATTTGTGGCACCTCCATTTAAATGCCTGTGGTAGTCCTCATTTGCCAGTTATTGAATAGTCTTTGCCTAGAGAGCTTTACACATTGTGGCTGCCTACTGCCATATGGACGTGGAGTGCAATGTGCTTTATGTCTGGTTGTAGCCATCTGGCATGGAATCTCCCTCTCCAGTGATTTTTTTTTTTTGATTGTGTCCGGAATGCACTTCTGATATGCAACAGCGTTTCTGTGGCTACGCTGAAGGAGCGACTTTGCCTTAAGGGAGTATTCGCAAAAGAAGCTGAAAAATGTTACTTTTTGATGGCTTGTTCTAAAGCAATGTCTCCTGGGTAGCTATTTTGGCAGCCAGGGGAATGTTTTAGAATTGGGGTCTGGGAGTCAGAAGTTATAGATTCCATTCCATGGTGTCCACATTGACTAACATTTTTGGTTTTAGCTAGTCACGTGATCTCCCTCTATGTTGGTTTCCCCTCTGGAAACGTCCCACCCCGCATATATATAAAGCTCTTTGAAATTATCCAGTGGAAGGTGCTGGATAAACACCATTGTCAGGGGCTTTCAGGGAGACCATTTTAACTATTGATTTTAAATTAGAGAACTGATCTTGAAACAGCTTTTAAAAAACTGATTTCCAATGCTTTCTAATGGAGATCCTTTCAGACTTGGAGGGGGGGGCATGTCAAACTTTCAAGATGATAGTGAGCGTCAGTTATTCGCTTTTTAACTTTTTAAAAGCACTTCAGGGTGGTTTTTTAGGGTGGTTTTTTTTTTTTTTTTTTTAATTTCATGGATCCAGGGACCAGGAACTATTCCAGGCAGAGAAGTGCCCAGGAATTGTCTCCACTCTTCCAGGCTCTTCCTCTTGAGTGTTCCAATCATTACATGAGCCTAATGCACTCTCTCCAGCACATCAGAGGACAGCCAAGACCAAATTTAGCTATATAGAAATTCATGTTTGCAATTCATGAGAGTTGCAAACAAATCCTTGTTACTGATAACATGCTGCTCTGAAGAATATTTATCCTGTGGCCTTTTCCATTTTATAGGCAATGCACTTTTCTTTCCGTTTCGTTGGCAGAAAAAAATAGGAGGGAGAAATGCATTCCCTTCCCCCCCCCACTATGAAACAAAGGTTAGATGCTTTGTCCTATTTGACAGTTTATTGTAGAGCTGAGCTAAAATTGCTTTTTTAATTGTCATTTGCTAAGCTGCCTTAACTGACAGATTGTACGTGGGAGTTGTGTGGCCAATTGTGTGTTCTTGTTTTGTAGAACTGTGTTCTGTGGATGGAAAGGAAAATGGTTGCTGGTTTGATTATTTTCCGGACATTGAACATAAATTGTAAGAGAGGAAAAGTAGTGTTTCACAAAAGGGACTCCATTCATATGCCATTCTCAGAGACAGTACCAAACAAAATGGAATGCTTCATCAGATTTGGGTCTTGCTGCTTTCAGATCACACTTCAACACCTGTTTCAAGCAGGGGGTGTTGTATAGGGTGTTGAATGAAGACGAGCAAAATTTCCGTCCAGAATTGAACAACTTCAGTTGAATGTCTACATGCCTTTACTGGCATGATCAGCCCTTATAGTTACTACACAGTGATCTGTCCAGGAGCTGTTTGTTACTCATCCTCTAGCAATAGGAGTTTGAATTGCACTTTAATTAAATTGAATCTCTTTAGCACTTTTACTGTGATTGCATAACCTCCCTGTTTGTAACCAGCATTTTATAGGCCTGCATTCCTTAGGATAAATGACTATGTTATGGATTTCAGGGAACGTGCCTTCTTTTGTCTTTTACTCTCTCTAACTTAACAAAGATTTTAAATAACAGATGCCAGAAAAGATTTATTTAAGTGATAAAGTACTGTAGTGACTGTTTAACCAAAGCTGCAATGACGCACAAAATGTCAATGGTGGTTGTTATATACTGAGTTAATGTTTTGGGTATTGTCAGAAAAGTTATTGTGCAGAAATAGCACCTTCTTAGGCCAGCTGTCCACTTGCCGTAGGATCGACACTCTGACGATCGATCTTCTGGGATTCAATTTAGTGGGTCTAGTAAGACCCAGTAAATCAAACACTGAGGTCGCCCCTTTCGGCACCAGTACTCCTCACTGTCACGAGAAATAAGGGAAGTCGATGAGAGTATTTCTCCTGTTAACCTCCCACTGTCGGGCCACCCCAAAAAATTGGTGCAAGGATGTTGACTCAATCCATGCAATTTACATAGCTGGAGTTGTGTATCTTGCATCAATTTTCTCCACCAGTGTAGATCTGGCCTTAGTTAGCTCCCGATGTGTATCTAAGTCCCTCCCATCTGTTGACTTAACTGACACCAACACACATGCATGGGAGAGCGAGGTGGATTTTATTCTACTCCCCTCCCCCTCGCTGAGGGGCTGGTCCAGTTCCCGCTAAAGTTGGTGAGAGTTTTTCTATGACCCGTCCAAAGGAGCAAGTCCCAGTAGAATGGTCGGACTAAGGTCCAATTGCAGAGGCCGAATTGCTAGAGATGAGATGAGAGACAGGAGGGTCCCAGCTAGGACTCCCAAATGGGAGCTTGTGTCACTGGCAATTCTGTAAAATCATCTTTTTTGCTTGTAAATTGAGCAAATAAGATTTCTAATCAAGAAGGGTGAAATTCACTCCTGGACTGAGGAACAAGGCCTGCCTGCCACTTATGCCTTGACTTTGCACAGAAATGAATTGTCCTCCCCTTCCCCCTCCCCAAGGAAATAAATCTGCAACTTCCCCCCACATAATGTCATCTTAGCAACATTATTTTCTAACCATAATTGCACTTTAAGCTTGAGTCTCTGTATGAATAAGATGATGGAGAGGGGGTTGCAAACAAACTGATGGCATTTAGTCCAGCACTTCATGGAATTCAGTCTCCTTTTTTTTTTCTAGTGGCTTTGTTTTGCACTAATCCATGTTGTGAATGTGTTGCTATAGACACATTCTTTATAGACTACTAGCATCTTATATTGGCATGGATGTGTTAAAAAAATTGCTTGTTTTTTTTTTCTGTTTAGGGTTCTTTCGGGTGGGGAAGGGTTTTTTTTAATCAGATGTAATTTTTTTTGTAAGTCACATGTGGAAAATATGTTGTGTCCATTGATTTTTTTCCGGAATGTTTTGATTTTTCATCATTGAATCAATGACTTAGTTTGCTTCTCTTGACTGCAAAGCACGGATAATGATACTATAAGAAAAATGGCACAGACTGATTTACAAGAGTAGACTGCAATCTTCAGAAGTGCCCCTTATTTCTGAAGGGCGAGTGCTCAACAATTTTGGTAATTCAGGCCCCTTTTAGGTGACACATGTTGGGTGCCTAAATACATGAGTCGCTTTTGAAAATCTTGGCCATCATGTATTTCAGTTTATATAACTGTGTCTCTGTAAAGTGACAGCTAGTTTTGCTCACATGAATGCATTCTCTGTATGAAATGCGTCAGAACATCATTCGTTTCCTGTACAGAAAGAGCATACTTGTAAAATCAGCAAAGCATTTCATGTGGTTAATTTTTCTTTTTAAAATATGAGCTTGCAAAATAGATATTGTAATGATGTTTCTGAACATTTGTGTTGGAACTGTAAACTTTCTTGTGGATCAGATAAATAAAATTAAGTAACTTTGAACCATTGAACTGTTTCAGTATTTTTTTTCTCATTGCATGTTCCAATAAACTTCTTTTACACTCCATGTATGAAATGCCAACCTTCTGATATATATCCACTATGCACAATGATAAAGAATGATGCCTAAGTGAGTGGAGACTTGAGCTGTATATGCCCAAAGTTCACTCCCATCATTTCCCAAGGAAAACAGAGCCCCTTTAATTGTAACACTTGAAGACGCCAACTCTGTATTTCTGATGTCGTGGCTTAGACGGGAATTACATGCAGTGAGTTTGGAGGAATAACATTATGGGACATGTGCAGAGATGTTATTGTTTGAAACAGAAATGAATCTGAAGGAGAAATTAATGAGGACGAGATTGTGGTGTGAAAGATTTTGTTCCTAGAAGAGAAAATGGATTCCCTCTTGTTGATGTTATGGGTCACATGGTGTCAGCAAAAATACCCTCTGAAACCAATAGGAATCGTCTTTAAAACTGCTGTGATATCATGGCTCTGTATTTTATACTATTAACGTATCGTTTCAGTCCCATTGTCCAATGTTATTTTAGTGGCTTATCTCCAGTCATCTTTGCACAGTAATAATTTGTATCTTTTTTGATTTCTCATTTCTAGAGGATGCCTGGGTTAGCGATGTGGGGGGTCTTGATTTCATCATGAACTTGACTGAAAACTGAATGGACACTTGAAAGGACAAATCTCATCCTGGAATAAAATGCATCGCCAATTTCCTGGAGTCAACGTGTTGGCAGGATTTATAGGAGCCCAATATGTCTGAAAGTGGGGTTACTTTTTATGTGATTCAGTAAGGATTGTCAATGCTGAAAAGGTTAGCCTGAATTTCTGCTGCAGAAGAGCATTGGTTTTGCCTCCGATGCAAATGACAAGGGAGCAAGAGGAAAGTACTTGGATTCTGTGAATTACTCCTCTATCCTCTCCCTTCACCAGCCAGGAGTGAGATGCTTGCACAGAATCCAAGTACTTTCCCCCCGCTCCCTTAACATCAGGGGAACAGGATGAAACGCAAATGCACAGCTGCTGCCCCTCTGCTCTCCCAAAATGGTGCCTTGTTCAGAGGATCAGGCTCCAGTTTAGGAAGTTTGAAAACTCAGGCCCCCCCGCCCAGAAAAAACAACACAGTTCTAATCACCAGCTTTTCCATTCTTTTAATTCGGCCAGAGGAGCTGTGTAGGTCTGTAACTCTCCCCTGTGCAGAGAGCCAGCACAAAGCCTGTTTGCTCTGGAGCGCTTAAGGGGAACTTTGATGCTTCATAGGCTTTGGGCGGCTAATCTGCAGAGAGGTGAGTATCGCCTGTAACCAATCCCTTTTTGCTTCAAAGTACCCTGATCCGCACTGAAGTGCAGTTTTGCCCCCATCTACTGTGGAAGCCGGCTCCCCCATTTTTATTTATGAAACTTCTCTAGTGAATTAGAGACAAGCCACAAAAATGAAGAAGAGAAAGCATGCTGGAGGAAGAGACCTGTGTGGGCTGTCGCATATTTGCATCCATGGTCACTTACTGTCTAAATGTGTGAGCATTCATCCAGATACACCTTTTGCTGACTTGCTTTCATAAGATGAAAATAACTCCGTAAAGGGAACTACCAATGCCCTGTAATTTGATTATGCAAAATATGTTATCATCACTTTGCACAATACAGTATTATGAAGTTAATTATTTTTCTGTTACGGGTGAGCTTTTGGATCAGTAGGTAACTGGTATCTTTTACCTGCTAGAACGTATGAAAATAGCTGCTAATATGTTGACGTTGTAACTTTTTAGTCAGTACTAATGATGAGCTCCACAATAGAAACACGTTTAATGAAGCTGGGTCTGGTACCCTTCTGCGTCAGGAAGACCCCCAGTTTGGGTACGTCTACACTTGCACCCTCTTTCTAGAGAGGGATGCAAATGCAGACAAGCGAAATTGCAAATGAAGCGTGGATTTGAATTTCCTGTGCTTCATTTGCATAATCGCGCACCACCGCTATTTCAAAATACCCTATTTCGAAATAACAAACGTGTAGATGCAGTTATTTCGGGAGAAAACCCTTCTTTCGAAAGAACCGGTAAACCTCGTTGTATGAGGAATAAGGGTTATTTCGAAAGAACCGGTAAACCTCGTTGTATGAGGAATAAGGGTTATTTTGGAAGAAGGGTTTTCTCCTGAAATAACTGTGTCTATTCAGCCTTCGTTATTTCGAAATAGGGTATTTTGAAATAGCGGCGGTTCGTGATTATGCAAATGAAGCACAGGAAATTCAAATTCGCGCTTCATTTGCAATTTCACTTGTCTGCATTTGCATCCCTCTCTCGAAAGAGCGTTAAAGTGTAGACATACTCTTTGTCCAGTAAAAAGTTGCTACCAAGCAGAACTAGGAGTGACAGATTGTAGCCCCTTGTGTTTTATTTAAGTCTGATATCATTGTCAGTCAAGGCATATCAATGTTTGACTTTAAATTGAGCTTACAAAAGAGATGCACAATTTTAGAGCTATATTAGCACTGGCAATGTTATGTTGAGCTTTCTTCTGCCATGAAATTCCTATGCTGTCCACCTAGTTATAGGTGAATAGTAGAATGGGTGATAAAATCAGGGATGTAAAACCCTTGTTCACCAGTTAACTAGTTAAAGGTTATGTTTAACGGGGATCCTGTGGGCAGGGAGCCCTGATAGGTTGGAACAGTCCTCCCACCCATCCCACGGTTGGCCCTGCTGGGCTGGAGCAGCCTGTCCGGGCCCACCATGCTGCAGGCCAGACCAGGCTGAGGTAACAGGTTAAACGGTTGCATCCCTAGATAAAATGTGCTCTTACATTTAGGAATGCTTCTTGGCACAGCTGAACTTAAAATGCATTTTTACCTCCAGCTATTACTGCCGCACGCATTTGGCTGGTGCCAGAATTATGCAGGCCACGTTCAGAGTTTTGTTGTTAATTGGGAGGGGAACCCAGTGATAGGATTGTTCACGTTTTCTGTTGCACATTCTAACAAAATGCTACTCACATGAGGGAGTGCTCCAACATGAGGATGGGTTGTGCAATTTTAGCCCTATTTAAAGATTAAGCACAACTATTCTGGCCTTTGTTACACCAAGGACAATCTGAGGTAACTCCATTGTCAGTAGAGTCAGTTAAGTTGCTTCACACCAGTGTAACAGCTGAATCTAGCATTGGTATGTTCATAGAACCATAGAATCCTAGGGTTGGAAGAGACCTCAGGAGGTCACTGAGTCCAACCCCCTACTAAAAGCAGAGCCAATCCCAACTAAACCATCCCAGTCAGGGCTTTGTTAAACTGGGACTTAAAAATTTCTAGGGGTGGAGATTCACCACCTCCCTAGGGAACCCATCCCAGTGCTTCCCCACCCTCCTAGGGAAATAGTTTTTCCTAATATCCAACCTAGACCTCCCCCACTGCAACTTGAGACTATTGCTCCTCGGTCTGTCATCCATCACCATTGAGAACAGCCTCTCTCTGTCCTCTTTGGAACCCCCCTTCAGGTAGCTGAAGGCTGCTATCAAATCCCCCCTCACTCTTCTCTTCTGCAGACTAAATGAGTCCAAATCCCTCAGCCTCTCCTCATAAATCATGTGCTCCAGCCCCCTAATCATTTGTGTTGCCCTCCGCTGGGCTCTCTCCAGTTCATCTACATCCTTTCTGTAGTGGCGATCCCAGAACTGGACGCATGTATTGATGTATTTTCTGTGTGCTGATTGCAACATTCTTAAAGAACAAATTAGTGGAGAAAGTTACATTTTTGTGATGTAAGCCTGTCAGAAAACTGTTGCAAAGAGCAAAGCAGTTACTGTTTTCATGCCACTGCTTGCTAAATAGTGCAAGCTATGTTTCCACTAGTTTGGTATTCTGTCATGAGTCATCTTAGCCAGGGACTAAGTGGTTCATTGACTTCCTTGGTATTTTCCAGGGGTTGGATATTTTTTTCCCATCTACTTTTCACTAGTTTTTATCTCCAGTGGCTTTTAATACACAAGGCATTACATCCTGCAGTATTAAATGAGCACCGTCTATCCCTTAGGACTTTGCATTAAGATGCAATTGCTGTCTTATTTTACATTTGGGAAGTTTTGGGGAGGGAGGGGGCGTCAAGTCTTTCTTTTGGTGATTGTTTTCACTTGCATGAAAGGTTTTCAGTCTCAGCTTTGAGATGTCAGAATAATTAGAATGTTGCAAAAGGCTTACAGAGATAAAAAATTAAATCAGGCTGAGTAACTTTAATTTGTGAGTGCTTCATGTGATCTTGGATACTGGCAATAAATATGTAAATGTGAGGGGGGGTTGTCCTAAACTGTACATCAGAGGTTCCTATCCTGAATAAAGGCATAGACATAGTTATTTGGCTTTGATAGCATGCTGTGAGGCCCAATCCTGCTGTCCTTGTGCATTCCAAATTAGGTCTGTATCAGGAGTGCAGGATCAGGAACATAGCACGTAAGTTGCTCTTATGTCCTTGTTCCAGGCCTTATGAGACGTTTGTTACAAGAATACTTGGGATGTTGGTACTTTATTCATATTTCATTTTATGTTCAGGTTGAGGAGTCCCATGTTTGCAAACCTTCCTTGATATATTTTCTGTGTGTTGATCACAACTACCACACAGACATCCATGCATGTTTGTTTATAATAAAGGGTCTCTGCAAACAAATCTTGTTTCCCCTGATTTTTCCGTCCAGTATTTGCTATCATGAGCAAAGCTTCCATTAACAGTTTGAGATTTATGTTGTCTTTTGGTTTCAAAACACCACAATAATGTCTGCAAATATAGAGAGTCTGGAAACCATTAAGAGAGTAATAGTTAAAATACATAAAGGACATAAGGCCGGTCTATGGTAAGTGGATGAATTATTGGTCAAGTTTGAGAATGACATCAATTAGTTAATGCAGCCACACCTTGTACCCTCGCTGCAATAATTCCTCTTAAAATGATAAGTGGTTTAAAATCATGCTATTTCAAACAATATTTAACAGTGGGTTCGTTTTCACTTGCACTCTGGTGTTCATGCAGTTGGGGTTCACATTTTCAAGCTTTTCTCTACAACTGTAAGGATGATAATAATAATAAAAAAGTTTAAGGAAAGCCTACTCTCCCACAATCACATGATTCCCAGTCAGGGGATGTTAAGAAAAGCAACTGGCATTACAAGACTCGTGATAACATCATGAGCTTCAACAACACTGTGAGTCCCAACATCTACAGCTAATGTTGTTTCTAATCTTTTCTAGCCATTTGTGGATTTTTTTTCCATCTATGTATGGAATATTTTTTTCAATGCACCAAAGCATGTGTGAATGTGCACCACCAGTAGAAACAAAAAACCTAACTGGCAGTGCTCTGCTATTCAGCTGAGTAGCATTTGAATATCTCCTAAGGGGCCGCACAAGTGCACAGCTCATAGGGATTCAGGAGTCTTAATGGAGGGTCCTTTGACTCAGAAATTCGCCTTCCATGTTAGTTTGACAATGCAAGTCTATTTATCCAAGGCTCAGATTTTCTCCTGGCATTTGAGTGAGGGTGCTGGACGGACAAGTAAATAGCTGGCTTGAGGGGAAGGTCAGTGGAGGCTTTTGTAATAATGGTGTTGAAAAATATTTGTTTCTTTCAAATGTAAAATCTGGCCTTGAGTGTTTATACCAAGGTGTGTTTTACATTTACAAGTTAACTAAAAATAAATAAACTTTCCAGTGAGCTGTTCGAGCAGAGGGGCAGACTGGGAAGCCCCGTGTAGGCATGTTTGTGAATGCCATTCTGTGTTTGATTTGGAAGGGTTATGGAAGCTAAGTGACATTAGACAGGCAAACTTGTTTGGTAGGAGTGACTTGGCACCGTAACCTCACAGAGCATTGCTACCTCCCTGCATTGTGGGAGCATGGATCCTAGGTGTTCTTCTGCTTCATGGGTGTCAGTTACAGGATAACTCTTCATCGGGAGGGGATCGTTAGTCTGTTAAGGCCAGGCCTTACACCAAGGGAGGAAGTCAACCTAAGAAAAGCAACTCCAGCTACATGAATAGCATAACTGGAGTCAACGTACCTTAGGTTTAATTTTTGCGGCATCTCCACTGCCAGAGGGCAATGGGAGAAACTGGCTTATTCCTTTCTTCTAAGCACTACAGACTCCCAAGAGGTGATATGCCGCACAACATAATTTTCCAGCTGTTTATATTTTTGTGTTGTGTGAAAATGAACATAAGAACGGCCATACCGGGTCAGATCTAGCCCAGTATCCTTCTTCCAACAGTGGCCAATGTCAGATGCCCCCAGAGGGAGTGAACAGAACAGGTAATTATCAAGTGATCCTTCTCCTGTCATCCATTTCCACCCTCTGTCAAACAAAGGTTAGGGACACCATTCCTACTCATCCTGCCTAATAACCATTGATGGACCTAACCTCCATGAATTTATCTTGCTCTTTTTTGAATCCTGTTAAAGTCCTGGTATTCACAACATCCTCTGGCAAGGAGTTCCACAGGTTGACTGCACGCTGCATGAAAAATAACTTTCTTTTGTTTGTTTTAAACTTGCTACCTATTCATTCCATTTGGTGACCCCTAATTCTTACGTTATGGAAACAAGTTAACAATTTTCCTTATTCACTTTCTCCATACCTGTCATGATTTTACAGACCTCTATCATATCCCCCCAATCTCCTCTTTTCTAAGCTGAAAAGTCCCAGTCTTTTTAATCTCACTTCATATAGCACCCATTCCAAACCCCTCATCATTTTTGTTACCCCTGAACCGTTTCCAATGCCAATATATCTTTTTTTAGATGAGGCAACCATATCTCTACGCAATATTCAAGATGTGGGCGTATCATGGATTTATAAAGGCAATAAAATATTCTCTGTCTTAATCTCTATCCCTTTTTAAATGATTCCTAACATTCTGTTTGCTTTTGTGACTGCTGCTGCGCACTGAGTGGGTATTTTCAGAGAACTATTCACAAAGACTCCAAGATCCAAGAATGGTTATAGCCAAATTAGTCCCCAACATTTTGTTTTCAGTGTATAGTTGGAGGGGAACACCTTTGGTTTGCGCTTGACAAAAGCCTGATTCCTGTAAGGGACTAGTGATTAAATATTGACTGAGGTCAATGCCTCTGTTCTGCAAACAAAAGTCTCAGTTACAGCTTGCCTCAACTTGCTAACTCAAAATAAGCCAACATGCAAAAAGGCATTCTACAAAGTCAAAACTAAAGCTAACTCTGTTTTTTTGTTTTTGTTTTTTTTTAAACTGGGTTCAGGTAAAAAATAAATCAGTTCCACTTAAAACTAAATTTCCCCTGATTTCTTTAAGCCGTTACTCCTGGACACTTCAGCTCCTAGTTTGCTTTGTTTCTGTGCCTAAATATCTCCTTGCTCAGGAGTTGCCATTTGTAAGGGCATTTTCTCAGTGGTTAGTGGGGGAATATGGGAGAAGGATATGTTAACTTGTGTTTTAAACCCCATTGCCAATAAGATTCCATTTAACTCTGCTCCTTTCACTGGAATGTTGCTCCTGGTTTTGTCTCCTGTTTCTAGATTTTACAAGATCTTTTTCCTCTGCTGTGTGAGACACTGGGAATCCAGCCTTTGGGACAAGAAGGGAATTAAAAGATGAAGAAATGGCGAATGTTTTTCATTCTGGCCACCTGGCTTCCAATGCTGTTCGGTAAGTCCAGTAAATCTACTAACTGAGTGAGTAATACCAGAAATGCAGGTGGAAACTGTCACAAAGAAGCTGGCACTGACTGTAAAGAAGCCTTCAGGAAGCTCAGACTTGCAAAAGTTTTTTGGCATTTCCAACTCCATTATAAATTGGGGGACTTGCCTTGTTTGCTAAATATTCCAGCAACGTGGATATGATGAATGAAGGGGTGAGAAAAAACAAGAACCTCACTCTGCACCTTCCCAATCTTCAAATCAGACAGGACCTAGACCTTATTTTGAGGTTTTAAAAAATATGGATTATATGGGAATTTATAATGGGATAGCGAGCTTTTCTCTGTAGAGTTGGCTGGATGAAATCCAGTTCTGGTCCCAGAGCAGTTACCATCTGCTAGATGGTCAGAGTCAAATGATCTGGTTGTCTCTGGCTAGTCCTCGATGGACAGGTGTTCATACTGTAGTAACCACTATGATTAGTTCGGGTTGGCTTCGGTACAGGAAGTAGCTAAGCAAAGAGGTGAGGGAGATCCTATCTTGTCATTAGGAGTAAGTTTTTCTAGATTAGTAGAGCCCTCCGGGTGGGGCCCTGCACTGCCTGCGGGAAAAGGACACCACAAACTCCGTCATAAATCTCCCCGCAGGAGGGGCTGAGTGCTGGCCCTGTCCGACCACCTCCTCCCACCCGCCTGATGAGCACTGACCTTCAGAGCTCTGGTCCCTGCTGCCCCTTACTCCCAATCCCTGCTTTTGTGCTGCCTGTCTCTTCCCTGCATGACCCTACACCCCCTCCTCGCACATCTGAGCTCTCCCTCCCCTCTCCCATCCAGATGGTTTGCTGTGCGGAGGCAAGTAAAATCCGGAGTGCGGATTGCGGATCAGATGATGAGTTGAGCCTGGCGGATGTGGATCAGATGCAGATCCCCATGTTTGTATCCTCGCAGGGCTCTATAGAGTAGGGTGCTGCCTCTCAGGAGCGCAGGTCTGGAAGGCCTGTGGTGCTACTGCCTGTGCCTTTTCTGCTCTTCGGAAGAGAGGAGTTCCTTCCCCAGCCCACCACCTTGCAAGAGTCCTTCACTGACTACAAAAACCCGCTCCCAATGCGGCAGGCTTAAAAAAAGGCAGCTCACTGCAGGTTGAGCCTCTCTAGTCTGGCACCCTCAGACCTGACTGGTGCTGAACCAGAGAATTTGCCGAGCCGCCGGAGATGACTATTGTCTGGCAGCATTGCCAACACTTCACTGCTTACTGGGCTCTTAGAGACGTAGGGGTAAATCAGAGCTAAATAACAGCACAGAACACTGAGAGCCAGGGCTGGCAGCTGCAAACAAACTTTATGGGACTGCAGGAAACTTGGCCACACCCATGATACATGGACATCCGGCTCACTAAAATCATGCCAGACCACGGATATTGCCGGGCCAGAGAGGCTCTGTATAACCAGAGCTAAGCTCATCATTTTGCTATTCACAAGCACACTGACGTGGCCAGTTGCCCATGCACTCAGATATCTGTGCTCCATCTGCTCCAGCATGCAAGTTGATCAGGCAAGAGATCTCTCCAATCATTCTGCAGTGTAATTTGGTTACATAAAGCAGTGCAGGGGCTAGTGTGGCATATGGATGATGTCATTCTAACTTCAGCAGTAAGTCCACAGCAGCCTGTCTTTTGATGTGGCTGCTTCTGCAAAGCCCAGAGTTATTCCCACTTGCAAAGTAAACCTGATAAGCGCTGCAGAATGACTTGTCTACAACAAAGATCTGCAAGGCAAACCCTATGCTAATATTGCACAGTAAAGTTCCTTCTAGCAGGTTTTTTTTTTGTTTTCTTTGTTTTGCCATTGATTGCGTCTGTCTCGCCACAGGGGGATAAGAACTTCCTTGTTTTTAATTTTGTTTTTGTTTTTTTGTAGCAGAAAGTTGCAGCGATATTCCTAAGGTTGACAACAGCATTGCAGTTTTTTGGGGTGCTGATGAGGGAAAACAAGTCACATACACGTGTTCCGATGGTTACCATCTCTTTGGAGAAAAAACTCTTTATTGTGCATCTTCCGGGGAGTGGCATGGACCTGCACCCATCTGCAAAGGTAACAGGCTAGCTCTCCCTCTTTGTTTTTTGAGAGTGACGTCCAGATATGTTTAGCCTTTTGAAGGGCTAGGCCTGACCCCGTGACACTTGTTACCCAAGCAGAATCCGTAGGCAAGATTTTATAAAGTGGCTGGTGTTTCTACAGATCCAACTGGAGATGTCTTGGAGGAGTCTAATTTTCCAAAAATATTGCACACTTTCCCTCTTAATAAGAGCCAAACCGAACGAGGCTCCTTTTAAAGTTGCACAAGTTGGGTGTTGAGAGAGTCACTTTGGAAAACCTTGGCTGTAGACCATTGCCCAATTGTATAGCCCTTCCACAGTCTCCTTTCTGCTGTGTCTCTTAAGAGGAGGTGACCAAAACTGCCCATGAGGCATGATCTGAACACCCAGTCCACCACAGCCTCTGGGTTGTGCCTCTACCACGGTGTTCACATGGGCCTGCTTTGTATCTGTGGTCTTTAGGTTGGATGGGAGGAAGAGTAGTTTTGTGGAAGATCAAGGGTAGTTCTTAAAACACAGGACTCGAAGTCTTCTATTAGTTCTGTTGTAGACTCACTGGGTACCCTTGGGCCAGTCACTGTGTGCATCAGTTCCCCCATTCTGTGAAAGGCTCTGATTAATACTTGCCACGGCGGTGTCGCGAGACTTCATTCATGTGTATAAACATTGTTTCATTTCCCGCCCACCCTGCACATGGTCCTTCCAGCTGTGAGTTCCAGAGCTTCCGAACCAGGCACAGAAGATGAAGAAAGTGAAGCATTAGTAACGGAGGAAATAATACAGAGTATTTCTACAGCTGTGGTAAGAGGCAACAATGTCTATGCTGCTGCTGGATTTTTCAGTCGCTTAGTAAGCACATGAGAAATAAGCAGCAAATCTGTTGCTGCAGCACCTTCCTCACTCTAAGTGGGAAAACAAACGTTTTTAACTTTGGGTTGAAAAGTCTACACTATTGCCATGAACTAAGGCCCTGGATCAATCATATGTCAACCAAATCATATGTCAATCATATGTCAATCCACCCAAGTGTCTATATCAAGGTAGCTACACCAATGGAAACTAGGGATATTAGATATCGAGTAATTGAATAATCGTGTAACCACATCAAATACTAGCTGTTACACGATTATCCTGAGCACCGGCTACTGCCTGCCCTCTAATCCCACCTGTGTGGGAGGCAGCATGGTGGGAGCAGGCTGCTCTGTGGAGCCAGCATGCACAGGGAGCCATCTTAAAAGGTAGCTTTCTGCGTGTACTGGCTCCCTCCTGCTCCCCTCATCTTCTGCGCTGCTGCCTCTCTGAGGCAGCAGTGTATGGGGTGTAGTGGGGGGCAGGTGGCTCCGCAAGATCTGGTGTTCGTGGGGAGCTGGCTTAAAAGCCGGCTCCCCACGGGCACCGGCTCCCGCTTCACCCCCACTTGCTGCCTCTGATATCGAGGTAGCAAGGGAAGGGAGTGCGTGTACAGGATTAACTGATAAACACAGACTTACCAGGTAATCGTGTAGTCAAGTACAAGTTGACATCCATAATGGAAACCTCCCATGGAGGTCTGCTTCACTGATGTGAGACAAAACTTGCACCAGTGTGACCCTCCCTGATAAATTGCACTTGTGCAAGCCCTGATTTTCACGTGTGCATTGTGTGGTTAGGTCTTTTGCTCCAGCACAATTGCATGGATGGAGTCCACTGCTGTGTGTGTGTACCATGTCAGAGGTTCACAGTAGTTCAACTAGCCACACAGGCTATAACTAGCAACATGGTGGCCCATAAGGGAATTTGAACAGCTGGAAGCTCTTCCCTAGCCCAGGAGAGTGTGTACTATACTAATACAGTGTGGCTTGCTGTCTCCACAACTCCCCTGTTAAGTAGATGTCATGTAGAGGGTCATGAGTTTGCTATGCTCTCTGGATTCATGGATCAGATCCTTCAGCTTTGCCAATAGAGACTCACGCTCTTAGAGTTAGAAGTCACGAGTTAACATCCTGCAAGGGGCTTTTTTTTTTTTTTTTTTTTTTTTTTGGCTCTTGGGTCACACATATAAATACAAATGAGTCTGGATTCTCTCTGACTTAGTCATGCGCCCTCTGTTGTGTGTCTCTTAGAGAAGCCCCCACCTGTCTTCTTCTGTCTGCGAGGACGTGCGTAAGCTGACAGAGTCCCTGTCATGTGGAATGAACTTGATTGAAATCAAAACCATAATGGAAGTGGAGAAACTCCGCTTGGAAAAGCTAAAATTCCAGCAGGAGGGACGGCAAGGCACCAAATGATGTATGCCAAAGGGACTAAATAAATGCCATGCCCCAGTTGTTGGTCTGGTTTTTTTGTTGGATGGGGTCCCCGGCTTCTGTTGGCCAGAAGCTGGGAATGGGTGGCAGGGGAGAGATCACTTGATGATTACCTGTTCTGCTTGTTTCTTCTGGGGCACCTGCCACTGTCAGAAGACAAGACACTGGGCTAGATGGACTTTTGTCCTGATCCCGTGGTTATGTTCTGGTCTCTTTTTTAAGTTTTCATGTTAATTTGGTTCTGGTGCCATACTAAGGGCACCATCGTTGACAGTGAACAATGCACTGTGGGTATGTGTGCCACATTGCTGTGTGGTGGGAAGGCAGAGCTGATCCCTGCACGTCCTGGGATTCCCTCTGAGTGCTCCCACAGCCTCCTCAACTGCTGGAAGAGGCATCATGAGTAACTCTGTGATGAATGAATAAGCCACACAGCAGTCTGCCTGCCGCTGTGTTCCTAGCAGGGCAGAACAGGACTATTCCAATGTTTGCAATTTGTTCCCTCAAAGCAGCTCGCTCAGCTATCTGGAGCTTTGAAAGGGGAAGGGGTGCATGCCTGCAGGGCAGCAGAGATCCACACGCTGAGCACAGCCATCAGGGCAGGCATTGTGGGATACTGGTGGAAGCCAGTTCTGTTGACAAAACAAACAGCAGTGTCTATACTGGCTCTTTGTGGACAATAAAGGGAGGAGAAAAGAGAGAAGTCTCTCATGGGGTGGAAGTTTTTTGTTGCTGAAACAATGTGTTTTTCCCAATAAAAGTCACATTGAGGTGTGTATGCTCTCATTTTTTGTTGCCAAAAAGCAGTTTTTGGCAACAAAACTTAGCGGCGTAGACAAAGCCTTATTTTTGTTGCTCTTCTCTGGATTTTTTTCCCCAATTTGTTCACTTCTTTCTCAAAGCATGGTGCCCCCTATGGGACACTGTACTCCAGTGGAAGCCTCACAGCACCAATTAGAGTGGAACAATTCCTTCCATTGTCTTACCTAGAAGACTCCTGTCAATACATCCCAGAATGTTTTGGGTTTTTGGGTTTGTTTGTTTGTTTGTTTGTTTGGGGGTTTTTTGCTACAGCATTACATAGCTGTTTCAGGAGAAGAAGTGCAGCTTTTGCCATTGTAGGCACCATGGCATTGTAGGCACCATTGTAGGCACCATGGCTTTTGCCATTGTAGGCACCATTGTAGGCACCAGTAAATGAAAAGAGTTCAACTCCCACTGAAATTCAGTGAGACTTGGGGGACCAGCTCCCCTGAGCAATTTTGAAAATTCCAGCTTGAATAATTTTTGAATGAATTCAGAGACACTTGGAGAAACTATTGAAAAACTTCCATCATAAAATACCATCAGGGTCAGGAGGCATCTACTCATGTCATACATACAAACTGTTGTGGATTTTCCACTGAAATGGTCCCTTTTGGCATATGCCAAATAGTTGTCCTTTGTAGTACTGTAATTATATCCTCACTGGTGTGTGCACCATTCCTTGTTTGCTCTTGGAACAATGAACTATTCAACCAAATTCCAGAGAACCTCTTTATTCAAGTCATTTTCAGTAAAGAGTTGGCAGAGCAACGCAGTAAGTAAACAATTTCGACATCTGCTTGGGATGAAATGAATTATCTAACAATTTATTTCAGGTTGAATAAATTGCTTCCTGGTCATTTTAGAGGAGGAGTTAATCATTCAGAGATAAGCAGGTGTACCCATCCTCCCCAACCCTCCCCCTCACCCCAGCCCCAGATCAAAACCTAGTTTCAATTTCACCATATCTCAGCACTTCTGCATGTGTAAGCATATTGTGCTACCTTCTTGTTTTGGCGAGGTAATGTCTGGGTGCAGGACGGGCTAGAGTGGTAAAGTCAGAGACACCACTTCATCGTTCGTTAACCAAATAGACCCCAGCACATGCTGCCTCTTGCTGACAATCATATAGGTAAGTTGACTGATTCCTGCCCAGCTATTTAAAGCAACATTGCTCTGAGAGAGGCCAAGGGGAATGCATTGGGGGAGGAAGCAGGAAATTCAGAACCATTAACTAACAATCAATATGATCTATTCTAGCAAATATTCCCATGTGTGCAGGTCTTAGTAAATGAAGCAAAACTGGACACCATACCTAGCAGAGGAGGGGGAGTTAGCAAAGCAGAGCGACAGCTAGAAGTATTAGGTTTAAAGGAAAGGAGGGTGAAGAGAGGGAGAGGAGATATCTAGAGAGAGAGAGAAAAAGGGACTCTAGGTGATTTTTAAAACAGAAGTACTGATTGGACGCTAAAAACTTCAGTCTGAATCTCTTGCAGTTGTTGATATGGGGGCACATCTTTTCAAAAGGGACTAAAGATCATTTTTGAAAGGGACTCGGGCACTGAGGGTCTGACCCTGAATCATTAAAATCAAGAGAAGTTTTGCCATTGACTTCCGGGGATGGAGGGAGGGGCAGGGTCAAGAAGCCCATAGATGCCCGAGTCACTTGAGCCCTTGTGAAGTTTTCACCCCAGTCACCACTGGCTCGTACACAGCTCTGATTGACGCTCTTTCTATATGTTCCACACATGTGGGAGTAATGTATTACTTGGCTGTTGTGCTGACTCCAGTGGGATCTGTACCTGCCCATGTATGACAGGATTTGTTCCATAGAGATTTACGAATAGAACATTTTTTCCTGACCGTATATTCTAGTGGACTGAGAAGAAAGATGTGGAGAAATTGGAGAGGGTCCAGAGAAGAGCAACGAGAATGATGAAAGGTCTAGAGAACATGACCTATGAGGGAAGACTGAAGGAATTGGGTTTGTTTAGTTTAGAAAAGAGAAGATTGAGGGGGGACATGATAGCCATTTTCAGGTATCTAAAAGGGTGTCATAAGGAGGAGGGAGAAAACTTGTTCCTCTTGGCCTGTGAGGATAGAACAAGAAGCAATGGGCTTAAACTGCAGCAAGGGAGGTTTAGGTTGGACATTAGGAAAAAGTTCCTAACTGTCAGGGTGGTTAAACTCTGGAATAAATTGCCCAGGGAGGTTGTGGAATCTCCATCTCTGGAGATATTTAAGAGTAGGTTAGATAAATGTCTAGCAGGGATGGTCTAGACAGTGCTTGGTCCTGCCTTGAGGGCAGGGGACTGGACTCGATGACCTCTCGAGGTCCCTTCCAGTCCTAATATTCTATGATTCTAAGACTACATAAATTCTCTGGAAAGTGCCGATCAACTTATATCCCTGTAGACATCAATTTGTCTGCCAGGCTGAAAAGTGTCCATACCCTGTGTGTGTCCAGACTACAGGGTTTTTTTCGACAAAAGTTGGCTTTTGTTGAAAAAACTATATCTGCGTCTACACTACCACCACGTTCTGTCAACAGTAAGTCGACAGAACACGGGAGTTTTGTCGATGGTGGAAAACCTCATTTTACGAGGAATAACGCCTTTTTTCAAAAGTACTCTTTTGAAAAAAACGCACTATTGCATGCAAACTGTGCTTTTTAGAAAGAGAGCGTCTACACTCTCTTTCAAAAAAAGCGGCTTGCTTTTTCAACAAAACTGGTTGTAGTCTAGACGCTCTCTTTTGACAGAGGCTTTGTCGACAGTATCTGTCAACAAAGCCTCTGTCGAAAAAGGCGTGCAGTCTAGACGTAGCCCCAACAATAATGAAGTTTCTGAAGACAGCCTTACAAATTGAAAAGTAGTTGGCCTGTGTTTTGAGGACAGTTTTGTGCTTTGGTCAGTGAATTTGATACCTTTTTATCACGTGGAAAGCTCAGTTGTTAGGTGAGGAGTCAAATAACTTTATGCAAAGACAAAAAGGATCTGAAGAGTTTCAACAAAACTTCTAAACAGATGCAGTGAGACACTTCCATATAAAACAATATGCAATTGTTCTTCACTCTGAATTCTTATTTCAGATATGTTTTATCTTATTTTATTCCTGCAAATATCAGCTACATGTCATACAGTGGTAATATGCAGCTAGCTAAGTAATTGTTTAACAGAGGAGTAGTAATTAACATAAGTCGTTCCTATTAATCACCAATAAGAGACCAATGAGCTAGCATTCATGCTCTCATCGAGTCTGAGTGCTTCGTTGGTCCCATGCAGGGATGAGTCGTGTCACTTTCAGTTAACTTCCCCTTTGACACCCCCCTCCTGGTCTTCCACTAGTGTATTTAAGGTTTTGGGCTCCTTGCCCTCACCTATCTTGGGTGGAGACCTGCCTCTGTTTCCCTACAGACTAGGAGTTCCGGTTTCTGTCACTCGGCACTTTGATGTGATTTCCATAGTAGATCTGAGAAAAGGTTGAGTGTCTGTAATCAGTGCTTTTTTTGTAAGAAAAAAGGTGCTGGTACTCTGGGGGAGAATTTGTTGAGAAAAAGAAAGAGAGAAAAACAAAGCCGTGCCAGGGGCCAAAATGCTGTCACAGCCCCTTTTAAGAGCCATGTGTCCTGAGCGGGCTTCAGTCACGAGCCCAGCCACCCTAGGGAAAGAGGTGCCAGTACGCCCGAGGGGAATGCAATTCATTTGAACTATGCAGGGAAAATAGGTGCAAAAAAAGCTCTGTCTGTAATTTAACCTTTTCCAAGGAGATACCAATGAATTTATTCTTAGGTTAAAGTCCACGCCCAGAACATTTGCTTTATCAAAAGGAGGCCACAAATCTGTTTAAATTGACTGTCAGTGCAACGCACAGTCAACCTGTGGAACTCCTTGCCAGAGGATGTTGTGAAGACTAGGACTTGAACAGGGTTCAAAAAAAGAGCTAAATAAATTCATGGAGGTTAGGTCCATCAATGGCTATTAACCAGGATCAGTAGGAATGGTGTCCCTAGCCTAGCCTCTGTTTGTCTGGAAATGGATGACAGGAGAGGGGTCACGTGATGATTCCCTGTTCTGTTCACTTCCTCTGGGGCATCTGGCATTGGCCACTGTTGGCAGACAGGATGGTGGGCTAGATGGACCTTTGGTCTGAGCCAGTATGGCCGTTCTTATGTTCTTAAACTCAGCCTTTTTATATCGGAATCACTTGCTTTGTGGAAAATACAGACTTGACCCAGTATATGTGAACCTCCCCATTGATGGCACCTCTCTGGAGGTGTGTGCATCCTAAATGATTAATCTTAATCACCCTAGCCCTCACCCACTATTCTTGATTCCTGGAGGAACTGTGCTAAACTCCTCTCCTCCCACAGTTGTGTAGAGTCTCTAGCCCACAGTGGTTCATAACCTATTCATAAGATGAATACCATATGGTCCCCACCGATCATTCCTGCAGTTGCAATATCAGACACAACACAGCTGACAGAAACAAATAGCTCTTGACCATTTGTATTTGATCTATAACTCTCTATCTCAGTGGGCACAGGTGGGGAAACCAAGGCACGGCGTGTCAGAGTTACTTGCCTGTGGTTCTACGACAGGCCAGCAGCACAGCCAGGAATAGAATCCAAATCTCTTGGGTCTCAGACCACTGCTGTCTTCTTTAAGCCATCCCGCCTGCAATTATTAGGACTGGAGGATTGAAGGTTGACTTGAGCTGTGTTATTGACATAACTTACAAGGTTAATGTGGCTTGTGTTGCTGACTCAGGTGTTTCTGTTTGCAGTGCTGTGAATGTGCCCTGGGAAAGTGCGCTGTGAGGCAAGTTTCAATAGACTGAAAAATTAAATAACAAGTTCCTATTCGTTGGGATTTTATTTTTCATGGAAAGACCTCAAAAAAATCCAAGATATGCGTCTGATGAAAGCCTGTACGAGTTATGTGAAAATTGCACTCAAATCCTTGTTGTCTTGTTGCAGAGATGTTTGCTCTCACCCCTGCTCTCAACTTTCCCCACCCTGCTTCTGTTTTTAATAGCCCAGGCCAGACCCTCTGCAGGTGTAAATCAGATGGCACCCCAGGCTTCCATGGGACGACTGCATTCTACACCTGCTGAGGCTGCATCTCACAGAGCTCTGCTGTAAAGTGCTTCGAGATCAGGGGTGCAGGAGCTGTGTATTGCATTATGTTTATTATTACTTGTATGACCAGCGCACATAAGAGTCCCAGTCATGGACCACTGTGGGACCCTAGACCAGCGGTTTTCAAACTCCTTTTCTTGTGATCCAGTTGAAGAAAATTGTTGATGCCCGGGACCCAACATAATTTGACTGGAGTGTGCGCTGAGGATGGGAATTTTGGGCTATAAGAGGGGGGCTCCAGCTTTGCGGGGGGGTCAGGCTGGAGGAAGAGGGGCTTACCTTGAGCAGCTTCCAGTCAGTGGTGCAGTGGGGGGGCTAAGGCAGCTTCCTGCCTCTCCTGGCACCACAGACCCTGCTGTGCCCCAGAAGCAGCCAGCAGCAGGTTCCCAGCCAATGGGAGTGTGGAGCTAGTGCTTGGGACAGAGGCAGTGTACAGAGCCCTCTCCCCCCTAGGAGCCAATCCTGTTGCTGGCCACTTCTGTGGCACTATGCAGGCTGCAGTACCAGGAGAAGGAGGGAGCGGCCTTAGCACCCCCACTAGTCACCTGATCCCTCTGCAGCAACGAGACCCAGTGCCCGACATTCCATGACCCTATACTGGGTCGTCGCCCCTAGTTTGGAAACCACTGCCCTAGAGTCTAGCTGCTATACAAGCCTAGTACAAAAAGTGGTCCTTGCCCCATCAAGCTTACAGTGTATGTCCATTCTAAATGTTAATTAAAGACTTTTCTTCCCCCATCCCCTTATCTTTACAGATATTTAGCCTGGACAGAAATGTGGTAACTTCCTTGCTAGGTCTGCACAGAAGAGACTGTGACACAAAGAAAGATGATCTCGCTAAACCCTGCCATCCCACTGTTACTTGCTGCTGTATTCGTTGTTGCTGTACACAGTGAGTAAACATGAGTATCAGGCAAAAATCCATCTGGATAAAACAACCAACCTGAACATCCAGTGAAACCGCAATGTGTGGAACCTCTTATCGGAGGTTCATATAACTTTGTTTCCCTCTGATCATTTTTCTTGCTACCTCTGCACTTCTGGGTCTTGGGTCATCTCAAATTCCACTAGAAGTTTATCCACAGTCTTGCAAGAGATGAGAACCTGTCTTCCCAATGCCCTTGGGGCTTGATACTTTTCTACTCCTGACATCCTGTGCAATCATTTACATCAGTGCAAAATGAGGACTGCAGTGCATTACATCCACGTTGCACTAGCGTAAATGACTACACAAGAGCTGTGTCTAGCCTACATCCCTCTTTCAACAGAGGGATGTAAATTAGACACTTCGAAATTGCAAATGAAGTGGGGATTTAAATATCCTGTGCTTCATTTGCATAATTGCGTAATGGTGCTCTTTCAAAAAAGCGCCATTTCAAAAGTAAAACCGCGGTCTAGACGAGGAGTCCAGGAGTCCAGGATCTTTTGAAAAAAACCTGCCATTTTTGAAAGAACCACGTCTAGACCGCGGTTTTACTTTTGAAATGGCGCTTTTCCGAATGAGCACCGTTACGCGATTATGCAAATGAAGTGTGGGATATTTAAATCCCCGCTTCATTTGCAATTTTGAAGTGTCTAATTTAGGGTATGTCTACACTAGCTCGTTAGTTCGAGCTAGGTAGGCAAATGAGGGCAACCGGAGTTGTAAATGAAGCCCAGGATTTTTAAATCCCCCTTAGTCCGAACTCTGTGCCCGCGGCTACACGTGGCACTGAGTAGGTAGTTCGAATTAGGATCTCTAATTCACCTACTCCGTGCCACGTGTAGGCTGCGAGCACAGAGTTCGACTAAGGGGATTTTAAATGAAGCCCGGGATGTTTAAATTCAGGTTTCATTTGCAACTCAGGTTGCCCTCATTTGCCTACCTAGCTCAAACTAATGAGCTAGTGTAGACATACCTTTCCATCCTTCTGTCGAAAGAGGGATGTCGTCTAGACACAGCCAAGGTGTAGGGCAATGGTTAACTGAACACGTTGCTCAAGTTCTTGAGATGTGAGAGGCTTGGATGAGTGTGCATATTTTGGAGTGATTGAACAATATGTGCCTTAAATCAAGCATGTGCCTGGATATGCAGGATTTCTCAGGGTTGCATCCATGATCACAGGACTCTTGAGTCCTGCCTACTCGGGGGTGTTTGTAATGGGGTTAATGACTGGTGGCAAAAGTAGGCCACAAAGTTTTCCTTGCCTTTTAAGAATTTAAGCCAGAGAGCAACAGTTTCTTTTGAGTTCATTCTAGCACTTCCCCCACAAACCTTTTGACCATTCCTTTCCTCCTACTACCAATAGCCTCACAAGCACCAGGTCTGTTTCCCCTCCAATAATTTACCCCTTCCCCATCTGGATTCAAAGTGTAGAATAAACTGGGTACAAGGATATTCGCTGTGGACATTCACCTTAGCAGCTGCAACCCAGCTGCTTATCCACCTTCCAGGACCCAACCTGCGGTATTTTGTGGGACAGCTGGTGATGCAGCAGCCATGACAGTGATCATGGGTAAGGATGTATTATGTTCTGTCCAGACAAGCTGCAGAGAAAAAAATTCATGCATCCCTTATATTCCTCGTACAGATGTGAAAATTATTTCCCCCGCTTTAAGACAACTTAGATTTCTTTGGTGCCAATTTTTTTTAATCAAAATCTCTGAGGGTATGTCTACACTACAGTGTTATTTTGAAATAGCTTATTTTGAAATAACGCGTCTAGACACAAAATGCATTTCGAAATAGCGTTTTGCTATTTCGAAATAGCACGCCCACACTGATAGGAACACTGAATCGCATTTAAGGTCGGCCAGAACCGGTTCTGGTAGGGCATCAGGTCAGGAGTTACCTTGTGTGGCTGCTGCCTGAGGCTATCTGAGACCTGTGCTTAAAGGGACCCTCCCTCCCCAGCCCCGGACAGCCAGTTCTAAGGTTTCCCTGCTTGCTTGCCTACCTTGCTGAGGGACAGCAAAGCATTTTTTCTCTGCATAGTCTGGTTGCCCACACTCAGAACACCACAGCACTCTGCAGCATGGAGCCGGAGCTGCCCCTGGGCACTCTGGTGCTTCTCCTGGACATGTTGCTGCGAGCCTGGCAGCACGTTCTGCAGACAGTAACAGTCTCCCTGGTGTACTCCACTGGAGGCTTGTGCCTCATTCCTCCCTCATGTCCTTCCACTTACCCCTCCCTAACCCCCTTCCTGCTGTACAATAAAAGACACATGAGTTCATTACAACAAAGTCTCTTTATTGAACAAAACTGGGATGGGGGGGAATGAAACTGAGGTGATACTGGGGAAAGAAGGTGGGAGAGGGGAGGAGGGAGGGTGGGAGAGGGAAGGGGGAAACCTGGGAGGAGGGAGCTGGCATGGGGAGGCAAGGGGAGGAAGGGAGAGGAAGGGGGAGGAGAAGCTCAGGGCTCAGGATTGGGGGTCTCACCAGCCCAACTGTCTCCCAGCACTGCAGGTGCGGGGGCCTTGGCATCCCTGGGGGTGTGGGGATGGTGGGGAGGAAGAAGCGGGAGGAGGAGAAGGAGTGGGAGGAGGAGCGGTAGCTGGGGAGGCAGAAGGGGCTGGAGCAGCAGGAGGCAGCAAGCTCTGCCTCAGGGTCGATGACCACCTGGGGGACACGGACCATCCTGCCCCCCAGGATGCGGTCCATGGCATCAAAATAGGGGCAGGAGTCTGGGTCTGCCCCTGGTTGGGAGCTGCCCCCTGTGGCCCTGGCATATGCCTGTGCAGCTTCTTTACTTTCATGCGAACCTACTCCTGGGTTCGCATGTGGCCTTTGGTGGCCAGGCTTGCAGCCATACGCCTGTAGACAGTTGCGTTCCTCCATTTAGTGTGGAGATTATGGATGTTGGAGGTATCCCCCCAAACCTGAATTAGGTCCCTGATCTCCGCACTGGACCAGGCATGAGCCTGCCTTTTCCAGCCCCTGGCAGGCTCCTGGGAGCTGACAGGCTGGTCCTAGGGAGCAGTGGAGGGCTGGCTGCCTGGCTCATGCTGGGGCCACTGGGTCAGGTGCAGCGACTGCTGGCTCTGGGCTGGAAGGCTTGGAGCTGGCACAGGCACTGTGGCCAGAGTTTACCCCTTTAAGGGCTCCGGGAAGGGAGGAGTTTTCTTGGTTGTGCCCAGAGTGGCCACCAGGGCACCCTGGTAAGGGCTGGAGCCCCCTATTTCGAAATAAGCGTCTACACAGCGCTTATTTAGAAATAGCAATTTCGAAATTGGTGCTATTCCTCGTGGAATGAGGTTTACCAATTTCGAAATAAGCCCACCGCTATTTCGATTTAATTTCGAAATAGCAGTTTGGCTATATAGACACTGGTACAGTTATTTTGAAATAACTTTGCTGTGTAGACATACCCTGAGAGAACCAGAGGAGGTAGCAGGGGATCAGTTAGGAGGGAGAGCTCAGGTAACTTTTTAAAGACCCTTGTAGTATTCCAATAATGGACATTTTATATGTAAATGAGGTCTTGACTAGCAGATTTTCCTAGTTATGGTGCCTCTGTTTTCTCTCTAGGTAATTGTACTGAACCACCGCGCTTTAATTTTGCTGAGCTGAAGGAGAACTACAGAAATATGAATAACTTCCCTGTTGGTAGTACAGTGGAATACAACTGTCGATCTGGATATGTCAAGGCATACAGATCTTCTCTTCGGTGCATGGTAAATTCTCAATGGACAACCACCTTAGAATTTTGCAAGGGTGAGTATTTTGTGGGGGTTTTTTTTTACTTTTTAAAAAAACTAATTGATTTTCATCAGCCCTTTTTGACTAAAGAGCCCAATATGAGGAATGTATGCCTGGAGGGAGGGGAGAAGTTCACTGATGCAAAATGAAGGCTTTCACCACTCCATTGTCAGTTTGTATCTGAAACCAGGTCAGCAGACACTAACATTTATTGCTGGGCCCTGGCTGCTCCTTGATCTTTTACGGGCAACTCCAAAGATGTTGTCAAAGCTGTTCCCCACTCTGCACTGTTCAAGTGCAGAAGGTGGGGGCCCATGAGAGACCTTAAAAATGCTTTGCCTCTATGGGCTTCTGCTTAAAAACTCTCCAAGGTCACAGATTCCCTGACCTAGGGAGGTATGCGGCCATGACCCAAGTGGAAAAAAGCCCCTTTTTTCTTGAACCCAGGAAGAGTCACTTGGGAATTTCTTTTACCAAAAGAGACCTTGCGGGGAGGGGAACAAACTTCTAATCTCTGATAGCAGACCTCTCAGTCTTAGACATAGAATCATAGAATACTAGGACTGGAAGGGACCTCGAGAGGTCATCGAGTCCAGTCCGCTGCCCTCATGGCAGGACCAAATACTGTCTAGACCATCCCTGCTAGACATTTATCTAACCTACTCTTAAATGTCTCCAGAGATGGAGATTCCACAACCTCCCTGGGCAATTTATTCCAGTGTCTGACTACCCTGACAGTTAGGAACTTTTCCTAATGTCCAACCTAAACCTCCCTTGCTGCAGTTTAAGCCCATTGCTTCTTGTTCTATCCTCAGAGGCCAAGATGAACAAGTTTTCTCCCTCCTCCTTATGACACCCTTTTAGATATCTAAAAACTGCTATCATGTCCCCCCTCAATCTTCTCTTTTCTAAACTAAACAAACCCAATTCCTTCAGCCTTCCCTCATAGGTCATGTTCTCTAGATCTTTAATCATTCTCGTTGCTCTTCTCTGGACCCTCTCCAATTTCTCCACATCTTTCTTGAAATGCGGTGCCCAGAACTGGACACAATACTCCAACTGAGGCCTAACCAGCGCAGAGTAGAGTGGAAGAATGACTTCTTGTGTCTTGCTCACAACACACCTGTTAATGCATCCCAGAATCATATTTGCTTTCTTTGCAACAGCATGCATATACAGACCTCCAATTACTTTCCAGGACACAAGAATCAGATCATAGTCTTTAAAAAGGTGATTTTATTAACAAAACAAAAATATGTACTTAAGCATACTTGGTTGCTAGGTGTTATAGAGCAAATGAGAAAAAAGCATATTAAAGCACAGAGAATTGCTTCCCTAGGATTCAGATTTAGTTACAGTGTAAGGGGGTGGGGCACATTAACTCAGCACAGAGGAGTTTAACCAAATTACAGAACAGAGAAAATAACCTGATCGCGTCTAATAAAACATTCCCTATCTACTCACTTATCTGTACTTCCCAGATCCAGTCCATTTCTAGGCATGAATATTCTTGCCTGGCTCAATTCATCTCTCCCCCACAAATAAAGATTAATTCCTGTCTACTTTTTTCTAGCAAGAACATGCCCTCACCCTGGAGAGCTAGAAAATGGCAGACTTGTTATTCTAACTGATCTTGTATTTGGTGCAACAGTAAACTTCACCTGTGAAGAGGGGTGAGTAATGGGGTGATAGATGTACAGGTTGTTAATTTCCAAAGGGACCATTATGACTATCTAGTTTGATCTCCTGTATAACATAGCCCAGAACATGTCACCCATATTTCACCCACTGACGGTTGTAGCTAGAACAAATTTTTTGAAAGATTTCCTGTCTTGTTTTAGAGACTCCACTATGTCCCTTGGTAGGTTGCTCAAATAGTTAATTGTTAAATTCAGGCTACTGACAAGGCACAAATTGTTATCTCCTTTTAGTTTCCATTTATTGGATCTTTTTATGCCTTCGAATCATGTCAGTATTGTTGACCATCCACAAATCACCTCTTACCCTGCTTTTTGAAAACCTAAATAGATTGAGCTTCCTCCACTTTAAGAAGGCAGATTTTCCTGGCCTCCAATCTTCATTTTAGTAACCTTTTTCTACATGTTTCCTAATTTAATGTCTTTCTTCAGAGTGTGCACAGCAGAATCGGATTCAATATTTTAGTACTAGTCTTATGGCTGCTATATATAAAGGTAATAACTTCTCCTGACTCCATACTGAACTGTCCCCTGTTTGTGTTTCCAAGTATCACATCAGTCTTCTTAGCCACAGCATCTCACTAGGGGTACGTCTAGACTACAGGTTTTTGTCGATAGAAGTTTTGTCAACAAATATTGTCTACAAAGCTTCTGTCGACAATGAGCATCTAGACTACATCCAGTTCTGTCGACAAAGCAATCTGCTTTGTCAACATGAGAGCGTAGACACAAAGGACAGTGTAGATGCAATAACGCCTTCTGTTGACAGAACTCTGTCGACAGAAGGCGTTATTCCTCGTAAAATGAGGTTTACCGCCATTGACAAAACTGCCGAGTTCTGTTGACGTTATGTCGACAGAACTCGGCGGTATTGTAGACGCAGGTATAGTTTTGTCGACAAAAGTCCACTTTTGTCGACAAAACCCTGTAGTCTACACACACCCTAGGAGCTTGTGTTCACTTGTTGATTCACCGTGACCTCTCACTCCTTTTCAGAACCACTGCTTTCCAGGACACCGTCTCCCCATTCCTAGACCTATGCCTGTTTAGCTGTATTAAAATGTATGGTGTTCAGATGAGCTCAGCTTACCAAGCAATCAGGATCGTTCAATAAAACTAACCTGACCTTCACATAATTTACCATTGCACCATCTGTGCCATCTGCAGATTTCAATAGCAATGGTTGTGTATTTTCTTCCAGATAATTGATAAAAATACTCCATAGCACTGGGGTGAAAACAGATGCATAGGGACCCTGGTAGAAATCACCCCCCTGGACGACACACTCATTTATAAAGTCCTTTTTTGAGATACGCCAGTTAAGCTAGTTTTAATCTATTTAATATGTGCTACATTGATTTTTTGTGTGTGTGTACACTGCTTTTTTTAAAAATCAGAACCTCATTCAGTATTAAATCCAGCACCTTACTGAAGTTCAAGTACTGTGTGTTATATCAATGAGTTATCTTCATCAACCAAACTTCCAATCTAATGAAAAAATAATAATATCAAGTTTGTTTGAGATGTATTTTTCCACATAACCATGCTAATTATCAGCTGCTATCCTTTTAACCCATATCAGTCATTCTATGACTTTGCCTGAGATCAGTTTCAGGCTAACAGACCAGGGACTTTTCAGTAGGGCATACAAATCCCAGGAAAAGGTCCAAGAGCTGATGTAGGCTCAGTCATCGCCACCCTGCTACAGCTGCTATAGGTGCCAGGTTTAGATGCTGACTGGGAAGGAGACCAGACTACCAGCTCTCACTTTGAGAGAGGCCTGGCTAAGGCCAAGAATGGCTTCAGCATAGGAATTTTAAAAAGCGGGTAATTTGGATAACTGTGCAACCACTGAACATTTCAGTGGTTACATGCACCTGCACTGCAGGGCAGCAGGCAGCTCCCTGGGAGCTATTGTGCGTTGAGAGTCAGCTTAAAAGCCAACTCCCAGACATACCAGCTCCCGCCTGCTGGCCCTGCTCCCGAGGAGCCAGCTGCTGCCCTGTGCTGCTGCCTCTGATACAGAGGCAGAAGCATAGTGCGGCAGCCAGCTCCCCAGGAGAGGGACAGGCTTATGGTTTAACCCATGTAAACGGTTGTCCTATTAGATCCCTACTTGAGAGACAGTTGCCTGCCAGGTCCTCTCTGTAGGAAGATGGGCATGATACAGGATTCTGTTTGATTTGTCATTGGTGACCTGCCTGCTGGTGCTGAGTAAGTCTGCTGCAGATGGGTGCCCTGCCTGAAAGGGGCAACAGCTAAATAAAATACCTTTTTGGTTCCGTCCATCTGACTAGGGACCTGACAATTATTTGTCCTGAGCCCAGAAGCAACCCAGTCATAGATTCATTCCCATGATGCTACCTCTCCTTGTAAAGGCCAGGATTAATCATTGGAGATGTAGCCTCTCCAGGGAACCCAGCCTACATAGGAGAACGAGGTATCTAAGCTGCAGTTCCAGTGTGGCGCTGCGGCAGTATTTGGAGATAAAAAAATTTCAGTTTGGAGGCATGGTGTTTTTCCATGAACCATGGGAACTTTCTGCAGAAAGCAGATACTTTTTTTTTTTTTTTTTGTAAAAAGCAATTGAAAATCCAATTTACTGTTGAAAAATAGTTTTGATGAATACTTGTGGACCGACCCTACTAATCGTGATGTAAGAGAAAGAAAGCCTTATTGATGATGGAATGGGCAGCACGTCCAATCTCACTTTGCATAGTAATTTCCCTGTCCCTTTATTCAGGTACAGACTAATTGGAACTGCACAAAGAAAATGTGTGCTTGAAGGATCACAAGTCACATGGGACAAAGAGATTCCATACTGCCAGCGTGAGTAGAGACTCTTAATAGCTTTCTAGTGAAAGTATAATCAGAGTTAGACAATACTTTCTCCTGCTGGATGGATTCTGCAACACAACTCATTTATCAGTTTGCTGCATATTAAATCTTGAATGCTTCAGTTTTGTTTTCCTCTTGTACTATGCTGTAGAAAACCTTGTTAACTTTCTACTCTAATGTGGGCTAGAAGCCCAAAAGAATCAGATTCTTGGTCAAGAGATCCTCAGCTAGTGTAAATTGAATCAGACCCTACTTGCTCCTCAAAGGTCTAGCATTAACATGCATATAGCACAATCTCCAAGCACTTTACAGATATCTGTATATTTAGAGAGAACTTTGCCTGCCACTCATACATGCCTAGGATGGAAAGGGACAGGGGTGTTTCACAAGAAGAAGCAGTAACTATTTAGGATGGGGACTGAAGCATTCTGCACATAACTGAAACTATAAGCAGTGTTTAATTACCAGAACAGGAATTTTATCAGAACGCCAGAACTAATGCTTCTGTGTTTGTAGAAAGTGCCATAGAATCCTTCATACTCTTGATGGCCAAGATCTCAGTTTGATTTCTCCTCCCTCCTTCAGTTTTCATAATCCTTCTATCTATGCATCCATTCCCATCACACCGTGGCTGCATAACTACATTAGGAAAGATGCCCTGTTTTCTAGTTTTAAAATCTTGTCTCCTATAGGCCAGAACCGTAACCTATCACTCCACAGTAGCCAATGGGAATCAGAGTACAGTATTCCCTTGGCATCAAATGGAGGTACACTGATTTTAAACTGAGGTTCTGGTCCATTGTGTTTTGGCCTTTTCTTTGACTAGGACGTACGTTAAATTCTCTCTCGCTTCCTTTCTTCCCCCTCCCCCTCCTTTTTTTCTCTCTTCAGTGATACCGTGTCTGCCTCCACCAGACATAGAGCATGGGACACATACTGGGACGACCATGGAGGAATTCAACTATGGAACATCTGTCACTTACCAGTGTGACGCTGAAAAGAGAGGACAGGTGCCTTTCTCACTTATCGGAAAGGCCTCCATTCACTGTACAACCACGGATAATGTCAACGGACACTGGAGCGGGCCTGCCCCTCAGTGCAAAGGTGACATAATCCAATTACGGGAAAGCAAGGGTGGCGGTGTGCACACACACGTTAGCAACCTAAGTCAGAACTGTGCCATTCCCTAAGGGTGCGTCCACACTGCACCGTTATTTTGAGATAACTAGCGTTATTTTGAAATAACACTGCGAGCGTCTACACAGCCATTCCGTGATTTTGAAATAATTTTGAATTAACGGACGGCTTATTCCGAAAGCTGTAAACTTCATTCTCCAAGGCATAACTCCTATTCCGAACTAGCTATTTTGAAATAAGGCGTGTGTGGACGCTCCACTGCTGCTATTTCGAAATAGCCCCTCACGAGGGCCATTCTAAGTTATTCCTCCCCGGTGCCTCCTGGGGTTCTAAATCAAGATAGCACATCTACATTAGGGGAGCATGTCTCGGACTAATTTTGAGGCTTCCCTTCAGTGTAGACGTGCTATTTCGAAATAAGCTGTTTCAGAATAGCAATTCTGGAATAGCTTCTTTCAAAATAGCCGTGCAGTGTAGACGTACGCTTACAGATTGTCCACTGATTCATCTTATCCCCACTCCTCACTGCATGTTATCAGTAACACCCACTGGAGAACAGGACCCAGCTGGAATGTTGCCGGGGTGCAGGAAAATGCATGTACTGTGTCCAGACTGGCATGAGTTCCTAGTCACCTTGCCAAGAGCTACCTTGATCTGCCCACACTCTGTGTTCCTTCCAGTGCCTCCCTTAGACAAGGAGCCAGGTTACAGGTATGAAGCTGGGTCAGTCAGTGTGGGAAGAGATAGGCAGATAAGGTCTGCTTGTCAGTGCGAAGCAGCGTTAAGACTGCAAGGATGGAGCTGGGCTTGCAGCAGGGTGGGCAAGGAGAGGAGAAGGACAGAAGAATGGGGTTTATTTAGTTTATTCACTTAGGCTATATCTACACAGCGGAGGTATTTTGGGATACCTCCAGTATCCCGAAATAGCTATTCTGCATCTTAAGAGCAAGCCCGTTATATCAAAATATAACGGGCTTGCTATTTCGACGTCCCTGTAAACCTCATTGCATCGGGGTTAAGGGACATTTTGGAATAGTGCCTTATTTCAAAATTTGGCACTGTGTAGGCAGCACCAAATTTTGAAATAAGCTATTTGGAGGTAAGGGTGCTAAGTAGACACACGCTCAGTCCTCAGAATAACTGGAACAGAATGAAAAATTTTCAAGTTTTTATGTCAAAAAAGTCCTTTAAAAAAGCATGTTGTTTTGTGATAAAAAAGATTGAAAATTGTTTTATTTTTCATGACATTATTTGTAATGGGTTTTCTCCCAGAAAACTTGTATCAGATGTTATTAAAATGGTAATGGAACTTACTGAAAACTCTATATTAAGGGTTTTTTAAAAACAGGTCATATTTTTATAAGACCTATATGGGGAACAAATGGGGGGAAATATATGGAATTAAAAAGCAAACAAAAATGGTTCAATTTTGAATGATTTGAAATGAAAAGAACTTTAGCAGTTGTCACCCGAATGGGTTCAAATATTTCACTCATTCTGGGAGATATTCCAGCTGAAGTTTCTGCTCATAAAACCAGAAGCATATCTTCTTCACAGGAGACAGGGTCTGAGTATCTGGATCAGCCATAAGCACAGCTAGAACTCTGATTGGAGAAATAATTTTATATTGTTCATGAATGATAAGTTGCAAGAAGGGGCAGTTCCAACAGCTCCTGCTGCTCAATGAGATCTCTCGTGTCAAAGTCTGTAATTATGTGCATGCATGTGTGTGCTCTCTGTCTCTCAATTCCCCCTCCCCAAACCCTATATCCCACAGTCGCCCGTAACAGAACTGTCCTTGCTGACAGTCACTAAATTCAGCAGGCGTTGTTTGATATTTTACTGGAGGTAAGAAAAGACCTGAAGAAGACTAAAACTTGCTTACTAGGTTCCATCAAAACTGATACCCCAAGGAATTGGAGAACATGGCATTATATTTTTCAGCTTTTCCTTAACACAATGTTTCAAAGAAATAAGAGTTGGCTTGTGGGGGAGATGATTTGGGAGACAGACCAGACATGTTCAGTCATGTCATGAATCTCTGTGGGGCCATGTGCATGTTCTTTCAAATCTACATCCTCCTGGTAAATAGATCAGATTCCACAGAAGTATCTTTGTTTCCCTATTTTGAGTTAACAATACAGGTCCCACACTGACACTGTTTTTCTTACACAGTCGTTCGGTGTGAACAGCCAAAAGTTAACCATGGAAAACAGCTGATTGGATATAGTCCTGTCTACACCTACAGGTCCTCCATTATGTTTGAGTGTGAACACCGTTACACCCTCAAAGGCAGTAGTGTAGTTCAGTGCAACGAAAACAACAGATGGGATCCTCCGTTACCAGATTGTGAGCGAAGTAAGTGTCATAGGGTGACTGCTATCTCCTTCAAACCGACCCTGCAGCCCTTGTTCACTCAAGATTCGGGGACAGGGTTGCTTGAGATGGGCCTGCAGACCTCATCCCCTTGCCCTTCAGTCTCCCACTGGCATGACTGAGAATAGCTATCTCCATTTTGCACTTAACTCTATTCCTAGAAACGGTTTCTGCCTGCACCATGGGAGGAAAAAGTAGCTCCAGGAATCCAGAATTACAAGCAACATAACATAGGTCCAATTCTTGATCCTATGCAGACCAGTGGGAATGTTGCCATTGAATTAAAAAAGGACTAGAAGTTAAACTTCTATATTTAATAACATAAAAATATCTTATGGGGTGGTTTCCACTGAAGTCAATTGGGGTTTTGCCATTGACTTTAGTGGGAGGCAGGTACTGGACCTGTAGAAGACAGGAGGTGACATCCCGGTTCTACTTCATTCAGTGGCTATTTTGCCATCGTTTTCAATGGGAACAAGGTTTCACCCTATGGTATGGAAGGATTTTGATCTCCTATTTCCTGCTGGTGCCCTCACTTCTAATACTGAGCAGGCCTTCGCTGCTGCCTCATCAGCATGAGGTGTTGGGAACAGGACCTCTGCTAGTGTAATTAGTTATCTGTGTGCTGCTTTTCAGAAAAATCTCCATGCAGGAACTGGGTTACCTAGGCTGCCAAGCGATAATGCAGTGTTGTAGCCGTGTCGGTCCCAGGATGTTAGAAAGACAAGGAGGGTGAGGTAATACCTTTTATTGGCCCAACACATGGCGAGAGTGTGCTGTTCGAAAGCTTGTCTCTCTCACCAACAGAAGCTTGTCCAGTAAAGGGTATTATTTCACCCACCTTGCCAGAAGATAGACATGCCAGGGCGCTTTGGAATAGGATTGTTTCTGGCTTGTCAGGGAGGACCTACACTAAACTGAACATCTATTATAGTGTCTCAGAGAGTAGCCGGGTTAGTCTGTAACTTTAAAAGCAATGCGTAGTCTCATATATCTCATGAGCTCTCATGAGCAAAACCTACTTCCTCAGATGAGCTGGAGTAGAAATAACAGGAACCCAGAATTTATAACAGAAAAAGAATGGGGGGGAGGAGGAAAAAGGTACCTGTCAATTGTAGGACCAGTGCTAAAATAGTGATACAACCAGTTTTATGTCTCTTTGGTTTTAAGAGAGGAAATAGTCACTGCTGTGTAAACCTGCATCTCACTGAGCTGACACAGCTCCATGGTACGGCCGTTCAATGCTTTGTATGTTGAAAATAGGGATTCCAGTTTGATTCCGCCACAGTCAGTGTTGCCTAGTGGATAGCACACTGGATGTGGGATTCAGGAGACCTGGGTTTATCCCTGACTCTGCCACTGCCCTGCTGGGTGGCCATGAGCAAGCTGCTTCCTCATTCTGTGGCTCAGTTTTCCCCGTAAAATGTGAATAACGATATTGGCCTTTTTCGTGAAGTGCTTTGAGGTCTACTGAAGAAGAGCTACAGGTTATTGTTGTTTGTTTATGTATTTATTATATAAGTTCTTATATTGCATCCATTACCCTCGTATTTGAGTGTCTTCCAGTATTGCATTAAATAAAGTGACTGTGCAGCTGGCATGTTTTTTTTTTTTTTTTTTTTTTTGGTTTGGTTTGTTTGTTTTCCCTCTGCTTGGGAGAAAATCATGTGCAGCCAAGTTTCTTGTTTTGTTATAGTTTTAGGTTGGGGGGGGATTGTTTGTTTGTTTGTTTGTTTAATATACATGTCTTTCATGTCACATTCTTGTAGAGAAGAATGCATTGTCACTAGGATTTCCCGGTTACATATGCCCTTAACTTTTATTTTTGTTCTTAGGTAGCTGTGATGACCCGCCTCTCATTCCTAATACTTCTCAAGATCATTCTCACAGCACATTGTTTCCAGCTGGGACTGTTGTGACATATAACTGTGAGAGAGGTTATCAATTAAAACCTGGAATATTCTCCGCGAGTGTTACCTGTCTAAATGATTTTACATGGTCAAAACACCAAAACTTTTGTCAGAGTAAGCATATTAATCTTTGGTTTAGCTGTTTAGGAGCCTGTTATTCTATAGTCGATATGTGGGTCAAAGTGTGTGTGTGTATAAGAGAGAGTGTGTGTGTAAATGTGTCTTCTGAGAGTTCTTAATTTAACAGTAGGAAGCAGGGTCATACTAATTTAGTTTGTACATTCATGAACCAATCATCTGCTCCCATGTACAACCTCCATGTTACTTAAAGCAGATGACTATCAAGGTGGATTCTACACAGAATTTATTGTAACACAGCAATCGGTGTTGTTCAGAGCCCTGATCAGAATCAAAATATCCTACCAGCTGCAATTCAAATAGTTGTCCAGAAGAAAACTCACAATGGTACTCCTCAAGCCACATGAGACATGCCCACTAACATTCACAGCAGGAAGAAATTATTTGCGATCTCACTCAGTGATGGGAAAACTTGTACCAAAAGTGAGTCTTTTCAAAAATGCGAAGGCAAGGCTGACTTTCTGTGGCTAGCAAATTGTTATGTTGCTCCATAGATACATCTGCTGCTACCGGGTTGTTTCTGCTCTGATTGAATGCTGTTGAGGTTGGGGATGTTTCTTTGCAGGAGTTCCATGTCCATATCCAAACATTCCCAATGGAAAAGCGACACTTCTGTATGGATTTAGAAAAGAAGCATATGAGTATGAGGACAGGATTACCGTGGCATGTAATTCTGATTACGCTCTCAAAGAGAATGGAAGACCGTATATGTGCCAAGCCAGTGGTGAATGGTATCCTCCATTACCCGTTTGTGAACCAGGTAGGTATAAATAGTAAAGAACTCTGATCCCAAACAAATGCATTATTGTATATTTGTATTTTGGTAGCGCATGGAGCCCCCAGTTGGAAAAGAGGGTCTCTCCCTTCGCTTCCACCCCCACCTCCTCTCTTCTTGCTTCCCTTCTTCTGCCTCTATCACCTTGAACCTCTATCTTCCCCTTCAGTCGTCTCCTAAAATGTCCTGAGGATCCCGTGTCCTTAGAACAGTGAACCTGTTTCCTCGCCAAATCCCCACTCTGCCATTGCACCCTGCCTCCTCCCACCCCCCCAACCCCGGACTCCTGCAGTACCAAAAAGATGAGGTATTTTCCTTCATGTAGGTCCTCGTTCCACAAAGTTCTCAAGCACAGGCTTAGCTCGGAGCACAAGCATGGCCTTGATTTTAGGAAGGAGACATTTCCATCCTTAACACGAAGTACGTTTTTAAGTGCTTTGCCGAACAGGGCCTGGGAGAAGTAGCTGCATTTCTCTGGTGGACAGAGTAGGTATGGATGTAACAGATTGAAAAGTCTGATAGAATTGTAGGGTCATTACAATGACCGACGGGCAGGCCAAATGCTACTGGCATAGAGGCACTTCACAGACATTCTTTCTGGTCCCTTTCTCCCATCAGAAGATGAGGACGTGGAAGGGTCCAACAACATAATAATGTATGTTATTAGCACCACAGAAGGAACCATGTTGTTGAGTGGCCGCACTGTATGAGCAGACCATTGGGGTCTTGTTATAAGGCTTCAGTTCATTCCAGGTTTACCCTTGCAACCCTGGTTCATTCCAGGGGGACTAGCCCAGCAGAGGGGCAGGAAATCGCTGGTGAAAGAGAGGAAGAGAAACCGATGCAGTTTGGGGTCTGCAGCAGGCAGGCTGAGTTTCTTCTGATGAGTTCTGCAGGGATCATGGATGCATGAGTGCCCATGAGGATCCCAGTGTCTGAGTCCTGTTAGGCATGCATAGCACTCTGCAAGCACACAGAAAACAAGACACCCGTGATTGTAGCTGGATTGGCTTGGTGACCAGTGGCTCCATCCCTTTCCAAAATGTGAGCTAGAGTTTGCCACCTCCTAAAGGCATCACTCCATACTGTTAATAGCCTTCTTCAATTCCACACAAACCTTTCCTGCATGTCCAGCCATTACCTTTCTTTGAATGCTTTCAGTCATTAGTAATGAATTCACAGAGTGTCATTGCTGCATGTGTGTACAATTCCATTACAGTAACACACACAGGACGTAGGGTTCAAGGTCCCATTGTGCTGGGTGTTGTACAAAGGTAGATGAAGACAGGAGGGTCTCTGCCACAAAGATTTTGCATTCCTAGAATTGTAGGCTTGTAAGAGACCTCAGGAGGTCATCGAGTCAGCCCCCTGCTAAAAGTGGGATGGATCCCAATGAAGTCATCCCAGCCAGTCCTTTTTCAAGCCAGGAAGTTTGCACTCTTCCTGTTGCATTCTGGAAAAGGTGTTTCAAAGAACCCAACATACAATAAAAATAAAGTGAAAAAGCAAAACCAATGGGCAACTTTTATATTAGCTCAGCCATTTTCAGGGAGCTGCAAAGTCTTTTGTTTCTGCTGCCACCTGGATTTCAATATTGAGTAGCATTCTCAAGACTCTTGACCGGCAAATTGAAGCCATAAAAGGGACATCTTGTGCTTTCATCCTACTGAGAGAGATCACCGCATGTGGGTCTTTTGCACAAAGGCTGAAATACCCAAGAAGATAGCTAGCCTTATGAGTAGGGCACAAGACCTGGGGTCAGAAGACCACGGTTCTTTTCCTGGGTCAGCCATTGACCAGTCGGTGCCTTTAGGTAAATGATTTTGCACACCTGAGCCTCTGTTTCGCCACCAACTCTTTCTTTCTGTCCTGTCTGTTTAGACTGTAAGCTCTTTGGGGGTGGGACTATCTCTTATTATGTGTTTTTTACAGCATCTAACACAATGGGGCCCCTGTCTTCCGACAGTATGACCCATTCTGTCTGAGTTGATAGGAGCTGCAGGACTTCAGGACTCCTCAGAGTCTGGCTATAATTCACAGTAATTCAGTGCAGATGACCCAGTGCAGTTCTTCAATATCATAAGCATGTTACCATTGGTCCATGGTGTCCCTACAGGTCAAAGAGCCATTCCCCGGGTGTTCTTCCTGTTTGCTGTTTTCATATTTGCTCTCTCAATGCCATAGATATGATGCTGACCCAGAGCCAGGAACTAAAAGAAAGTGTTGGCAGATTTTCAATGATACTAGAGACCTCTTCAAGCACCTCTTGTTGTAAATGTAGTGCCAGCAAACCCCACGGTATTTATGCTGCCTGCTGTACTTTCGGAGATGCCCCCTTGTGTATAAATACTGTATTTTTCTTTTTAGTTTGTGAGCAACCTGCATCCGTCTCTCAAGGACAGTACGATCACGAAGGGACAAGAGATTTCTTTGTGGGCACAAGCGTGACCTACTCATGTAACCGTGGTTGGTCACTTGTTGGAGCATCCACCATTCGATGTATAGCTGGTGATGGGGGAATTCCGCACTGGGACAAACCTATCCCTGAGTGCAAAGGTGATTCATTCCTTCATTACACTCGAATGCCTGTGATTAGAAAAGGGCGGAGGGCACATGGCAATTTCCTGGGGGCTATTTAAGAATTTAGCCTTAAGTCCTGAACACGTGTAGAGCCATGGGCCAACTCGCTGCAGACACAGTGGCCATAGCAGGGTTTAGATCCAGAATTAGATGGCACTTACGTAGCAGTTCCTGTTTAATGATTTGTGGACTGTTGAAGGGAGACCCAACCTTTGAAGTTGATAGGAGCTGCAGGCCTTCAGGATTTCTCAGGGTCTGGCTGTAAGTCTCTGTAATTCAGTGCAGTTCACCCAGTGCAGTTCTTCAATATTGTGAGTAAGTGACCAATGGTCCCTGGTGGCCCTACAGGTCAAAGTGTCATTTTCAGGGTGTTCTTTTGAGTGGCTGTTTTTACCTTTGCTCTCCTAATGCCGCAGGATGATGTTGATTCACAGCCAGAAAGTGTTGGCAGATTTTCAATGATACTAGAGACCTCTTCAAGCACCTCTTGTTGTAAATGTAGTGCCAGCAAACCCCCCGGTATTTATGCTGCCTCCTGTACTTTCGGAGATGCCCCCTTGTGTATAAATACTGTATTTTTCTCTTTCTTTATAGCTTGTGAGGCACCTGAATCCATCTCCAATGGATGGGACAATCACAGAGGAAGTGTTTTCCCTGTGGGCTCAAGTGTGACCTACTCATGTAACCGTGGTTGGTCACTTGTTGGAGCATCTACCATTCGATGTATAGCTGGTGATGGGGGAATTCCGCACTGGGACAAACCTACCCCTGAGTGCAAAGGTGATTGATTTCTTCATTACACTAGAATGCCTGTGATTAGAAAAGGGCAGAGGGCACATGGCAGTGTCCTGGGGGCTGTTTAAGTACTTAGCCGTAAGTATCGAACACATGTAGAGCCATGGGCCAACTCGCTGCAGACACAGTGGCCATAGCAGGGTTTAGATCTAGAATTAGATGGCACATATGTAGCAGTTCCTGTTTAATGATTCGTGGACTGTTGAAGGGAGACCCAACCTTTGAAGTTGATAGGAGCTGCAGGCCTTCAGGATTTCTCAGGGTCTGGCTGTAAGTCTCTGTAATTCAGTGCAGTTCTTCAATATTGTGAGTATGTGACCAATGGTCCCTGGTGGCCCTACAGGTCAAAGTGTCATTTTCAGGGTGTTCTTCCTGTTTGTTGTTTTACCTTTGCTCTCCTAATGCCATAGATATGATGTTGATTCACAGCCAGAAAGTGTTGGCAGATTTTCAATGATACTAGAGACCTCTTCAAGCACCTTTTGTTGTAAATGTAGTGCCAGCAAACCCCACGGTATTTATGCTGCCTCCTGTGCTTTCGGAGATGCCCTCTTGTGTATAAATACTGTATTTTTCTCTTTCTTTATAGCTTGTGAGGCACCTGAATCCATCTCCAATGGATTGGACAATCACAGAGGAAGTGTTTTCCCTGTGGGCTCAGGTGTGACCTACTCATGTAACCGTGGTTGGTCACTTGTTGGAGCATCCACCATTCGATGTATAGCTGGTGATGGGGGAATTCCGCACTGGGACAAACCTATCCCTGAGTGCAAAGGTGATTCATTCCTTCATTACACTCGAATGCCTGTGATTAGAAAAGAGCGAAGGGCACATTGCAGTGTCCTGGGGATTGAACTCAGTTATAAGTACTGAACATATATAGGTCCATGGGCCAGCTCACTGCAGATTCCTTCTTTGCAGCAAACCAGTCAGCCCTAGCTGCGATGCCTACTGCCCATGTCCTCTTTCCCCTGGCATCCGTATTTGTGCTGTGCTCTGCTCTGACCTATGTCCTAACTAATGCTTCATCCTCCCGTTCCAGTCGTGCTGAATTCCTGCCTCATACACGTCCCATACCTGGTCCATCTCTTGGTTACTGGTTCGCAATCCAGCTTTCCTGAGGATGGCACTTTTAATGTGCCATCTGGGTGTGTGGGATCAGTATGTTTGTGGGGACAATCTGAGTACAAGTTGGAAAGACCCCGGTGGCTTAATTTAGCAGCAGGAAGCTAGGCTGGAGCTTGCAGCCTGAAAGGTTTTAATGCCCTGGCCGCTCCATTGCCCCATCTGTAGTACTCCCATAATCCCTAGGAGGACCTGCAAATAGTTCCAATGTCACCGTGACTCGAGTGCAGGAAAAATTATTTTCTACAACCATCTGTGAAAATAGAACTGTTTTTGAAAGTATGGTTGAGACGATCTGCTGTTGCTATGTCGCTATGACTGTGTGCTCACAAAAGAACACTTATCTGCAGATTTAAACATGGACATCAATCTCCCAGAGTTTAATTTAGTGGGTCTAGTAAGAACCCACTAAATCAACTGTTGATAATGCTCCCATTGACTCCAATATTCCACCAGATCACGAGGAATAAGGGAAGTCAATGGGAGAGTTTCTCCCATCAACCTCCCACAGTGGGGACGTTCTAGTAAGTTGAGCTAAGGTACATTGACTCCAGCTATGCTATTCACATAGCTGGAGTTGCATATCTTGGTACCACTTTCTCTCATAGAGTAGACCTGGGATTGCATAGAAAATGGATCATCAGCTATTGTGACTTTGAATGTCTTATACTTAATGCTAAAATATTAGATTTTTGTCATTTCTCTTCATGAGTTTGCTGTCACAGGCCTATAGTTTGATATGGAGGAATGATTAGAAATCTATTTGCATTTATACATAGTGTGATCTATTCAGTGTTACAACTACTAAAGATGGCAGGCTACTTGCTCAAAGACAGTGAAGGAAAAGATGCCACCTTATGAATATGTTCTGTTTAAATAAGATGCAATATGAGTTCTATGCCACATGTGCGCAGAGTCTGAGTAAATTTTGTACTATTTGGAGAGAGAGGTTTGGTCTATAGGGCTAGTAGCCAGGTGTGACCTCTTGGATCAGAGAGATCCCATTGAGACTGTAACACGATGTGTTGATTATACCACTGACCCCACTTACATGCCCTCTGTGGGGCCCTACCACCTGTCCTACTGGGTCAGAAACTCTGGTCTCTCCTAGCAAAGGTACAGAGTTGGGGTAACAACCCCCCAGCAGAGCAACACAAACACTGAAATAGCTCAGCTCTGGGAAGGCTCAGTTACAGGGGCTTGTCAGCACCCAGAAACACAGCCTCCAAGAGGGACCAAAACCCCAAATACATCAGTCTTACATGTATTTATCAATGTAAGAGAGAAATGCACAGTGATTGTTCTTTCCCCAGGTAACTATTATTTTTACACCTGGTTTGATGATAGAAGTGATTGTATTGGTATAAAAAGTAGGATTTAAGTGGTTGCAAGTGATAGCATGCAAATCAAAGTAAGTTACTGAGCTAAAATAAACAAAACACATCAACTAAGCATAATGCACTAGGAGAAATTGTTACAAACTATAACTTTCTCCCCCTAGTCCTTATTTCAGGAAAAGTCCTTCAGGTCAGAGCTAATCTTTTTTCTGACCTGAACCCAGCTGCTTCTACTCCCCTTCCCCTTTGTTAGGGTTCTTTGTTCCCAGGTCTCTTCATGGGTCCCCTCGTGACAGGGAACAGTCAATGAAGCTAGTTGAAGACAATCATTTAAATAGAATTTCCTTAGGGAAGGTGTTTGTTCCATTCCCCCACCCCCTCTCCCAGGAAGAGTACAAAATTCAAGATGGATTCCAGCTCCAGGTGGCATGGTCACTCTCTTTTCAGGACCAACCACAGTTTAGGCTTAGAGGGACAATTGGACTATTCACAGATCATTGTTTTGAGCACCAGGCTATTAAGTTCCTCAAGTTCTACTAATGGCTTTCACTAAAAGACTTAGATTAAAAAAAAGAGGTTTCAACTACATATTTCTAACTTCATATGCAAGAAAGATACATGCACACAGATAGAATTTACCCATTCAAGGTATTACAAGCTCTTGAATGGCAGGTTACTTGCCCTGTTTTGCATAAAGCATATTTGAGTTATGTATATTTATATTCAAAACCACATTTCCCTAAAAAATATGGGGGCATAGTATCATAATAGGAACTTCTGATTTATAATCCCTTTTCTGCCACTAATCTCATCTGTGGTTTGGACAAGTCACTTCATCTCTGCCTTACATTCAGTTCTGGCAGCGAAAAGGGGCAGTAATGTGGGTGTAAATGTAATTTATGCCTGCTTTAAGGTTGCTCAACATTGCCCGAGCAGTGCAAAGGTGCTGTAGTGCAAACAGAATGTAGCCCTAGTATCCTTATTTAGCTATCTTATTGGGATCTTGAGGATTAATTACAGGTTCAGTCTCTAGTACGGAATTCTCTGGTCCAGAAACATCTGTCATCCGGCATGTTTTTAGTTAGCCAGATGTCAACTTTTCATGGGTGTGGCCAAGTTTCCCATGGTCCCATAAAGTTTGTTTACAGCCACCAGTCCTGGCTCCCAGTGCTGTTATTTAGCTTTAATTTACCCCTAAATGTCCTCTGAGGGTGCATCTAAACTACATCCCTTTTTCGATGTAGTCAATTATCGAAATGGTAAATGAAGCCAGAATTTGAATTTCCCGTGCTTCATTTGCATAATGGCAGCCGCAGCTTTTTTTTAAAAAAACCACTTTTCGAAAAAAAAGCCACAGTTAAGACGGGGCATTTTTGACAGATCCTAGGTTTACAGGTCTTTCGAAATGGGGCATTTCTGTCGAAAATGCCCCATCTTAACCACAGCTTTTTTTTAAAAAGTGGCTTTTCAGAAAAAAGCCGTGGCTGCCATTATGTAAATGAAGTGTGGGAAATTCAAATCCCGGCTTCATTTAAAATTTCAATACATCTAATTTACATCCCTTTATCGAAAAAGGGATGTAGTTTAGATGTACCCTAACAGCCCAGTAAGCAGTGGAAGTGTTGGTAATGCTGCTAGACAATATTGACCTCTCATGGTCCGGAAAATTATCTGAGTCAGAACCAGTCAGTTCCCGAGGGTGCCAGACAAGAGACCTTCATCCTTTAGTAAATTACTTTTTAAAAGAGATGCTAAATAACAATGGAAAAATATTCTAAAAAATATTGTTTGGTGTTTTGTAGAGATTCTGTGTCCCAGACCACACATTGAAAATGGAACATTTGAAATTCAAGGGTTTGGATTTGGCCATCAAATAAAATACAAATTAGGAGTCTCTGTTACATTTAAGTGTAATCATGGCTTAAGACTCAAAGGCAGTGGAAAGAGCAAATGCAGTGACAAAGGGACATGGGCTCCTCCAGTTCCGGTTTGTTCCCTTGGTAAGTATAAAGTACAAAGATTCCCATGTATGCTTCTGTTTTGCCACTGAATGACTAAAAAATTAAATATTGATACAATATATACTGTAATAATAATAATTCAGATATCATGATATCACTTCCCTGACTTCATAAGAGGCATCTACCCACAAGCAAAGATGGAGTGAAGCAAAGAGTAATCCCTACTATCTCAACTGAGACACCCACAATTCACAGACACGTCTTAAATTGTTGTCTGCACACTTGCTGCCTCAGTTTCCCATCTGTAAATGGGAGCATCAATAGTGATGAACTTCAGAAACTTCACTCATGTATGTTTATAAATCATTTTTTATGATAGAAAGTGGCATAAAAATGCCTCTCTTGACAAACTCATAGCTTTCCTAAAGGGAAAGAATTTATTGTGAATTCATCACATTGCGTGAAAAAATGCAGATTTCTCCTTTAAATTCAGTTGTATCTTAGTGTCATTAGGCCATGTTCGGAGCTATTGCTACCAGTGTTCCCCCTAATTTTTTCCATCTATGTGTGGAATAAATTTGGTTCTGTGCACTGAGGCATGTGCAGACATGCACCACCAGTAGAAACACATGCTATTGGTTGTGTGGGCTCTGCTAATCAGCTGGGCTGCATGTGAATCTCTCCTAGATGGCCACCCAATCACTCAGTATACAGGGAACACTTATTGCTACCCATGTTTTTCACGGCTTAATTTAGGCTTGGTTGTGGTTTTGACTCAAGTGGTAAGAGCAATGCTAGGTGCTCTCTTCACCCTGTATCGCCTATTTTTGTTCTATACTATTGTGATGAATGAGCCAAATTTGGCACTCTTGGAAGTGGAGTTAAATTTCAAGTGGGTTCTGCCCACAAAAGCTCATGATACAATATAATTTTTTGTTAAGTGTCTAAGATGGTACAGGACCACCTGTTTGTTGTTGTTGTTTGTTTTTAAGTTACAGACTAACATGGATGCCCCTTTGAGACTGAGGGCAGAAGATAGGGTATTTTTATATCCTATTGTGTCTCTCATGTCATCTTCATGTAAAAGAGGCTTTGGTCTCAGTAGGGTTCAGGGTTAAATATTGTTGTTCTTTTTATAGTTGTTGGGTTTTTTTCATTGTTAGAGAGGTGTTCCAACCCACCAAAAGTCGACAATGCTGTCCCAGAGGAGCAGAGAGAGTTTCGGGTTGGTACCATCGTGACCTATTCCTGCGTAGCTGGTTACACGCTCATCCCTGGAGTATCTTATACCGTGACTTGTCTTCAAAACTTGGAATGGTCCAAAATCACAAGGATTTGTCAGAGTATGTTGACTCATTGTTTGACTAGATTGTCTTTATTTAAATCAAGCTACATGTTTAACTACAATGCCATGTCTTTTAATAACCAAGCATAGTTCTTGTGCTTTGGGTTGTGTTTTGTGTTTGCTTTTGGGCACTTGGGTCCTGGTTTTCAGAGCTCATTGATTTCAGCTGGAGTTGTGCCAATTGCCACAAAATCTGAAAATCTTGCCAAGAGTGAGCTGAGCGATTGGCTGTGTGGTGAAAGTATTTATACCATAGACATGATGATACCACTGTAATGTTATAACCAGGTGATAATCTGTATTCATTGTGCAACTTTCCTTGGAATCACTGGTACGCGCACGCTAACCCTAATCCACAGGGAGGACTTCACACATTCCAAACCTCTGAGCAGCCCCAAAGTGCTGATATATATATTTTTAGATATACTGTGTCAAATAGTAATAGAGATGTAGCCGTGTTAGTCTGGTCTTCCTGAAACAAAAGACAGGACTATGCAGGACTTTAAAGACTAACAAGATGGTTTATTAGGTGATGAGCTTTCATGGGCCAGACCCACTTCCTCAGATCAAATTGTGGAAGAAAATTGGCATGACCATATATACCAAAGGGATACAAACAAACAAAAGTGAACACATATAAAATAGACAAATCAGATTTTAGAACAGAGGGGAGATGGGGAGGTTAATGTCTATGAGGTAACGATATTAGAGGTGATAATTGGGGAAGCTATCTTTGTAATGGGTAAGATAATTTGCATCTTTGTTAAGGCCCATTCGTAAAGTGTCAAATTTAAGCATGAATGACAGTTCAGAGGCTTCTCTTTGAAGTCTTGTGTTAAAATCTCTTTGAAGCAGGATGCAGGTAGTCAGTCGTTGAGACAATGCCCAGTCTGGTTGAAATGGCAAGAAACTGTTTTTTCTTTGTGAAACTGTCTGATATCAGTTTTACGTGCATTGATTCTTTGGCGAAGTGTCTGAGAAGTTTGTCCAATATACATAGCAGACGGACACTGTTGGCACATGATGGCATAAATTATATTTCTGGATGAGCAGGAATATGTGTTCTTGATCTTATAACGGAATTGGTTAGGTCCATGTGACTCCTCCCCACCTGCTGTGTGGATTTTTCTCAGCCTCTCCAACCATCCCTTTATCTCTCCCTCCCCTCCCCCGGATTCAGGTTTGGAATGGGCAATACTCAGTTCAGCACCATTGAAAGGGGTGAAAAAGAATATTGGATAATCCATCAGGGTGAGAAATGGGAAGGGGGGGTGCTCGTTGCCTTTAAAGAGCCAGGAATCTCCTTTTCTAGTGGGACAAACAACACTGCTAGTAAGCTCCCAGTTATCTGACCAGTCAATATAGTGACATTGTTATATTTAGAATAGCTATCATTATAGGTCATTTTTCATTCGTTTCCTTATATTCCTGCTATCTTTCAAAAGCCTGTGCAGTTAGACGTATGGGGCAGAAAGTAGGAGCTGGGGTAATCTGAAGTTTATACTGCCCACACCGGATCTTTGGCTTCTATCCCCTCGGCTGCCATAATTGCCCCAAAGAGATGGTGGCATCTCACCCAGTAAAATCACTAACACAGGGAGTACTCTTAGAGAGAAGTGGCAGTTTGCTAATAGAAGCCTGAATAAATGCAGTTGGAATGAGACCTTTCCTCCCCAGGAAAATACAGAATAATAGCTCTTGACTAATATGGTATATGCCCTCTGACACCCACATCAGGAAGAACTGATTTTTGACAGTCCATGAAACAAAACTTCCTTTAGAAACAAGAGTCTCTTTAAATGAAATTAAAATAATGAAGGAGATTAATGTTTCTAGATGTCAGTGTTTTCTGACACTCCCCCCAGTCCCTAACCACCCCAGAAACAAGTCTCCACAATGGAAAGGGTCTCTACGGTGGCTTTGGAAGAAAATTTACTTAACTCAAAGAAGCACTCTTCGCATGGAAGAAGAGTTGTCGATGGGATGAATTATTGTGGAATTAGTTGTTGTCCTTTTAATTCACACCCTTGTATTTCACACTGATTTTTCCCATGCATGTCTCACACAGACAGACCCTTTGTCTGAATGAAAACATTTGAAACCTTTTGTTTGTTGGTGTTTCTCAGAGGTTCGTTGTCCAAACCCAGTGATTAGAAATGGGAAACCGATCCCTGTGCATGAAAATGACTCTATGTATGGAGACGTGGTTGGATTTCAATGTGATTTTGGCTACATCCTCAAAGGCAGCAAGTGGATTGAATGCCAGGCGAATGGGACGTGGCATCCACAAGTGCCGTCTTGTATTCAGGGTAAATATAAACACAACTACAACATCTTGCTGAGGGGAAACCAGACTCCTATAAAACTTAGAAACCGCATGAGAGAGAATCAAAATCAGATCTGTTTCTAGATGGGGTCTCGTTTGAAGGATCCTCACGGGGCATCGATTCACAAAAGCCTTTTCCATCCCTGTTTTCTCTCAGATGACCAAGTCCGTCTGCAGGGAAGGGGGGAAAAATGTGACTTATCTCCAGGCCTATAGATTTATCTCCAGGCCTTTTTTCTAATCAAGGCTTAAATATCCCAACAAATGGGGCTTTACATCCCTTTTCTTAGGAGCCTATTCAAGCGTCTCTTTGCTCTCACTCTTTGGAGGCTTCTTCTTAAAGTTCAGCCTAAAATTTCCTTTTGTTAATTTCCTATTAGGAGCATCTCAGCCTGCTTGTAACGTCCACTACAATTCTCCCCCTTCTTCCTTAGAGGTGCTGGGACAGTGATTACACTGCAAGGGAGAGGTGGGAAGGTTCAGCAGGGGAATTAGCTGGGGAACTCAGGGAGGCTTGGGGTATTTGCCTACGAGCTCCTGGAAGGATTAAGCACTGTCGGGGATGTGGTCTGGCTATTTCACTGACATGGGGCTTGATCCAACAGCAGCGCCTCTTAAAGAGAATTTACCTGCGCTACACGCGGCAAGTGCTGGGTTCTACTGGAGCTTCTCTGGCTTCCCTGACGCTGCTCTTGATTCTCAGTAGAGTAAGCAAGAGGGCAATCGGGCCTCACTTTTTTCTGTCTAAGGTGTTCATACAGAGCCAGTCACTGTGGTATCTAAACAAAGCCGTTAGCATCCTTCAGGAAGAAAGTCACCATGGAAGTATAAGACACTGTTAAGGACCAAGTTCTGCTCTTGGTTCCACCAGTGTGCATCCAAGGTAACTCCACTGACTTCCACAAACTTCTCCCTCGCTGCAGAGGAGGCTAAATCTGCAATCGACCAAGGAGGCTCTTTTTAAAAAGGCCACAATAGCACACAGGAATGAACTGCATGTTTAGTGTCCCTTGGCCACTCATAAGGCTTCCTGAAATGAGTCAACAAAGCATCCTTACTCTGCTGGCCCAAGTGTGGGGCTGCAGCTGCCGATAGCTCTATGAAACATGATCCACAGTGCTGGCTGGGGTTTGGCTGGCACCCTTTTCCTGTTGAATTCATAACGTTTGTTTCTCCGGAGAGAGAGATGCCCTGTGGGGGTGGTGTGACCAACTGTTTATTTCTCTGCTAGCCCAAAAACAGCTGCAGCAGCAAAGTGAACGAAGGGCATGACTAGCAGGCAATATGCAGCATTCACCGTGCATCTCCCCCTCTCACTGAACTGTCTTCTCTTCTGCCTTTTCCTTTCAGCTGAATGTCCAAAGCCAGATGTGCAAAATGGAGAAGTGGTCAATCCATTAGATGAAAAAAAGCAGTACAATGTGAATGAAAGCATTGCTTTCAAATGCTCTCCAGGATACCAGTTTTCTGGCCTTTGGTATCAGATGACAACAGACAGCTTGAATATTACGTGTTCAGCTAATGGCACCTGGATGGTGTTACCTACATATTCAGCTAATGGCACCTGGATGGTGTTACCTACATATTCAGCTAATGGCACCCGGATGGTGTTACCTGAGTGTGTAAGCATCAGAGGCCATTGGGGTTTCTTGATGCACCCTGTCCAGTTTTTACTGTAAAGTATAACACTGTCTGAATGCCTCTGTGCTGCTTTAAGATAGTGAGGTGTGTGTGGCGAGGGAGATAGGAATGCCGTTGATACAACGTAAGAGAAATAAAATAAGTTGACCTGAAAGCAAAGCACTGACATCACTCCCCCAAGCAATTTTTTTTCTGGTATTTTAAAGGAGTTTTTCTTCCTTTGCTGTGGCTGCTCCAAGCCCACAATAAAATGAGTAAAATGGGGTGGTTAAAAACCACAACAGGAAGAAAATGTTATGCTCTTTCATCATACATCTGTAGAGAGAGGTTTTTAAAGCAAGCGATGGTGTGACACAGATATTACCTTCTGTCAGTCTAGGGCTCAGTGTAAAGCAAATATCGTGAGTGACTGCTCTAGTGAGCAACTGCCAATGAGTTCAGCGTTGTCCAAGTGTAAACAGAGGCCTGGTGCCTGTCCCAGGAGTTGACAGTCCAGGGCCTGATTCTGCAAGTTGCTCAGAACTCCCTCAAAGTTGCTTGGCAGTATTGGAGCCTGTCGAAGTTAAGAATTGAGGTCCCACAACATTTATCAGACCCTCAGTCAGGCACAGACGGTATAAGACAACAGGCCTGTATGCAAGGGGGTGCGAACATACCCCCACCCGTAGTCCCCCAAGCAAGCATGCTCCGTCTTCCCTCGGGAAGGCTGGAGCTGATTTCCTCCCCTTCCCCCAGGAGCCAGGCTGGGGACAGGGCTGGGCCACACTCCTGGGGAAAGGGAGGAAATCAGCCCTGCATTAGGGCCTGGACAGATGCATATGAATAGGCTGTGTGCGTATGTGCAGAAATGGAAATGACCAAAGCCTTCCCAAGATGCCAGAGTGAAGGGCCCTGTCTCTTTGCCTCTCAGCTGCTGCCACCCACGTTGGTTCTCCCCAGGCCAGAGAGGCAGAGAACCAAGTTGCTGTGGCCTCTGAAGCAGTCTGAATGGCCAGAATCTCCAGCTGCTGGAGCTTGGAGTGAATCTGCACAGCCAGGAGCTCTGCTTGCGGGCTGATGTGATCAGCTGGGAAGCCAAAAAATATTTACGATGGGTCTCTTAAGAGAGAATTTTCCTTCAGCTCCTTTCCCATCAAAAATGTCAGGGCCTTTTTTGGTTTGGTTTTGTTCCAGTGCAGGTTGAAACTGTTGTGAAAATTGCAATATATTTTCACGTGAAATTTTCACTTGCTGGCCATTTTTAACGGAGAGTGTGCAGCACGTTTCAGGATGATACAATTGGTCAGACAGACTGTATAAGAAGGCACAAGTGTATTTGCAAAGATCGCTCCTTAACTTCTTCAGCATACTCACAGTCCCTCTGTTTCCATTTTACAGAAGAAGCAAAGTGATAATCCTGTGTGCAAGATGGCTCGCGAGAGTGTAAAGCTTCTCCAATGTGGCATGCCGCTGACAGAATTGACAACCCTGCTGGAAGTGCAGAAACTGTATCTAGAGATTAAGAAACTTAAGCGGGAGCTTCCAAAACCGCAGCGACTAGCTAAAATCTGTGATCCATGACTGTGACAAATGGTCTCCTTTGGATGCAGTTTGTATAATTACTTTGTACATGCGATGATTGTTACTATTTTCAGTGAACTTCCGAGTCCCTCTAGTGATCCAAGAAGAGATTAGCCGGTATATCAGGAATCAGATTTGTTTGTGCTGGGTTCAATTTTTTTTTCTTTTTCAGGCTCACAGATGTGAGTCCCCATTTGATAAATCAGGGATTCCATCCTCTTATCTATTTGTGGGGGTTGAATTCAGTTTCCTTTCCATTAGGAAAGTGAAAGCAAGTGGAGAGAAATTAGATTAAAATGCATGATCATAAACTTTCAATGGATGCAAGCTTGGGACAGAGAAACTTACCCCAACAACCTGGGCCATTCAGAAATCAGCCATCAATTGCACACGGTATAACCCACACATATTTAAAATAGAGAATGGCTGTGTAACTGCCTGATTTCCATGAACCTTAAGGGCAACTGTTCACAACCCCCCTGGCCCACTGTGAAAACATAAGGCTTTTAAAGGCCTATTTTCAGCCCTCGCCTCTTATTTCAAAAGTCAGCAGTTTTCCTTCCCAAACTAAACAAATCTGGTTTTGGTTGACATCAGGGCTGATATAATCTGTAGCGTTTCTACGTCCTCACGCACGCTTCCACGAATAGAGGGTGAACATTTCACTGTAGAGGAGCAATCGGCTGAGCCATTTCCCAGGGCCCAGTCAGTGAGGGGGAAGTTCTCTAACCTGTGTCTTTGTGATCAGTTATTTCCGCCCTGCAAGGCTACAATAAAAGTGCAACTTGTAAAAACTGTCGCTTGTCTTTGTTCGTGTAACTTTCTGCCTTTGGCTGTAAAGCAGGGAGATGACCAGCGTGTTTGAAGGCTCCTTTTCCTGAGGAGGAGCGAAGTACTAACCTCTCCCATAGCCCAGTGAGCAGTCATATCGGGGACTCTAAGGAGCATGGGCCGGCCCTTCCCCTCTCACCTAGACATGGTTAGAGTTGAAGTATATTTGGCCGGTAGCTCAGGGAAAGCTTGTCCTATTTCTGCTGGGCCTGTTGTGTGGAATGTCAGTCTCCAGCACGGTTCGGTTTTCCTTTTTAAGCCAGGAAGCATTGAGTCAGATACATCCCCAGTGTAATGACATTAGCAAAGGTGGATGGAGTTAGAGCAGGGATGAAACAGAGCCACAGGTAAGGAGAAAGGATCCTTTGGTAACTGCCTCTTGGTTCAGGAATTCTCACCTGGTGGAGGGGCTGATCAGGACCGATTGTCCCCAGGCCAGAAAAATAACGGTGCGGCATTACTTTCTGTGGATATTAAGCTTAGCTGTGCAGCCCTGCGATGGCAGGTGCCTCTCTCTGCAAACTGCGACTAGCCAGCTGCTCACTCTGCAAAGAGAACACAAGAATGTGCAGCCTGCAGGGGTGCTAGACAATACATAGCCCTCTGTGTCTTCATCTTCGGATGCTGCCCTGGGAAGGAGGCAAAGGGGGGAAATACTTTCACCCCCAGGTGTTTCCTATCCTGCGAGGGTGACCGCAGCCTGTCTCCGCCACAGTACTAGCTGCAGCTGTATCCGCCTTTACCCCTTGGACTGTGTGTGAGAGCACAACACTACGCAGTGGGCAGGGCAGCACATAGACCTGGAGTCTCTGCCCAGCCCGTTCCTACGCCCCAGCAGTTTCAGAGCACAGACTCCCACTTCCTCCGGCTATATATGCCCAGCCCCTCTGCCTACGGTCTGGGTTGCGCTATGCTGCAGACCTACCTGGCCTGCACTGTCACCACTGTCTCCTAGGAACTCACCTGGTACCATGGCATCACTTCCCTCTTGCTGGACCCTGCGGCTTCTGGGGACCCTGGTTCTCATGCTGCTGCCTGGAGGAGCTCTGAGTGAGTAGAAGGATGCGCCTCTCCCTTCAATCCCATCCCCACCCTCTCTTGTCTCCTGGCTTTCCCCTTCACCCTCACCCCCGGACTCTCCCCTTGCTTCCCTCTAAGCTTCTGGACCCCGGTGGTTGTTGAAGGTCCCATGCCATTGTTCCCACACTGATCCTGGTTTCCTGCCCAAATTCCAGCTCTGCCTTGCCATTGTCTCCTGCAGTTCCCAACGGGTCTGGTGTGTCTCTTTCCTTATGACCCCGTCCACCCAGCTCTGGAGCATGTGCTCAGCTTTAAGTACACACATCATGTTGGGGTCCCATGTTTCAAGTTGAGCTCACACCGTAAGGCTACGTCTACACTTTAGGGTTTTTGCGCAAGAATATGCGTTCTTGCGCAAAAACTCGTGGAGTCTCTACACTGCACGTGCATTCTTGTGCAAGTAAATAAGGCATCAGAAGAGAGGGTTTCTTGTGCAAGAGTTATTCCTCTCCTCACAAGGAATAAGCCCTCTTGCACAAGAGCTCTTGTGCAAGAAGGAGGTATGGACGGGCAACAGGGGTTTCTTGCGCAAATGACCCCTAAAATGGCCATCAGAGCTTTCTTGAGCAAGAGAGCTTCCACTCTGCCATGGATGCTCTTGCACAAAAGCACATCTCTTGCACAAAAGCACGTGGTAGTGTGAACGTGCTCTTGAGCAAGAACTCTTGCGCAAAACAGTTCTTGCACAAAAGCCTGCAGTGTAGATGTAGCCTAAATGTGTGGCCATAACACGTTGAAAATGACCATTACTCCTTCTGGATTGAGCAGTTAGCCAATACGCAGAGTCCCGCCGGCAGTCACTTTTAGGGGGAGAAATTGATCATTGATGTTGATAAGACAAGAAGTTATGGGCTAAAATTGCAGCAAGGGAGGTTGAGGTTGGACATTAGGAAAAATTTCCTGTCAGGGTGGTTAAACACTGGAATAAATTGCCTAGGGAGGTGGTAGAATCTCCATCATTGGAGATATTTAAGATAAGGTTAAATAAACATCTGCCAGAGATGATTTAGATGATGCTTGGTCCTGCAGTGAGGGCAGGGGACTGAACTCGATAATCTCGAGGTCCCTTCCTGTTCTAATGTTCTATGTGTAGTCCCCTTACTAAAGGTGCCTCTGGCTTTTTCTGGGAGAATCCTGTGTGCTGCAATCTAGCCCTAGAGACTACAACTCCCATGAGCCCTTGAGGAAACCAGGAAGGGAAGGCTTGTCCAGGCATGTGGAGAGAGGATCTCATTAGTCTGGGGAAGGGGTCTCCATTTTGGGATAGAGCAGCCAGGCTGCTGTGGAGGAGCTTTATTCAGTCCAGGAGCTGTTATGTTGCAGCTACATCCTGGGACTGAGAGCCTTTCAGACTTGGATCTAGCAAGCTGCTTCTGGGGAGAGACTCTGGCTGTGCCTGAGGCTCAGAAGGACTACACTACAACCAGCACACAGGAGGAGGTTGTAAGTAACTGGGCTCTTTGGGAAAGTGCTGCCTGGGATAGACCTCAGAGATATAGACTGACTCTGGGTCCAAAGAGATGCAGAGTGTCCAGCCCAGGGAACCAGAACTGCTGGCACTTGGTGGAGCCTGCTCCAGTGGCAGAGGGAGTTTGCAGCTGGCTGCACAGCTTGGACTAACACACACAGAACCTACAGAGAACCTCCACTCCAGCTGCAGCTCTTCAAGCCTGCCCATGCAAGCAAGTGTCTGGGACTCTGAGTCCAGAGGAGTGCACATTCTGGGGTGGGATAAATGGTGGGAGCAAGAATGCCAGCTAGATAAATTCCTATTACTTCTGTGTACTTTAATTGATTTTATTCACTGTTAATCTGTTAAACCCTGTTTCTTTAAGTTGTTAAGCAAAGGTGTGTCCATTCTAATGTAATCAATTAGATGTATGTTATTTATAATTATTGTCCTGGAGTTAGATCCGGATTATTGCTGGAATAATTTTATTCCTGGAGGCTCCCAAGGCACACCATTAAGGTGTACAGGGTCAGCCAGGTGGAGGCACCGCCACTGTATATTCTTTATGAGCCAGGGACTGCAGCAAGGGGGTGGATAGGGAATCCTCAACTAAACAACATCACCACTGGAGTACTCAGGATCTCCTTCTATGTTAAAACCATCAGGCGCCCAGGCACACCTGTGAGTGTGACCTGCTCCTGAGTAACCTGGGGAGGAAAAAGGGGGTTACATATGATTCTATGACTGAGTGTGGTATTTCTTTGATGTGGTCCTGTTTAAATACAGAGAAGACAGACAAACGTCTCAATTCCCTGAAACAGTGGGAATCACACAGGAGACAGGGGTTTTTGCTTGCCATTCCAAGCTTCATTGCTGCCTGCACACTATTGAAAAGCTCTCTCTCTGATTTCTCTCAGCCCACACTTCCAGTGCATTTTTTGCCCTCTCCTTAGCCGTGCTGCTCCTTCTTTGTCTGCTTCTGGCTGCTTTTGGGCTGGTTCTCTCTGCCTGCTCCCTGGATGTTCCTGCTCATGGACAAACACACACCCACAGCCTTCTAACAAAACTGACCAGCTTCGCATGCAGCCTGTGCTTGGGCAGCGGCTTCCACAGTTTCTCCATCTTACTCTAGAAAGGAGCTTAACCGTGTTTTATGTTTATCCTGGATGGAGGGCAGCTGGCATCACTCCCACCAGCTTTGATGAGGTTCACCTGACCTCCATTATAATAGTATTGTGGAAATGCAGGGTTTTTCTCAGGATTAGTAGGTCAGCCACTCTCAAATTTGAACTATGTGGATGACAGGTCTTTGCCCGGTGTTATTGGAATGGAGGGGGTGGGGGCGTGTTTCTGACTTTTAATAGTGACCAGCATTTCACTAGTACCGAACCTTTGTGGTTATGTCTGGAGTCGGATCACTGCTAATGTAATTGCCACTTAGGCCTAACTCACTTTGTGCATTTACTGCGAAAATCTCCATGCAGGATCTGCAGGATGTAGGCTGCCTTGCCTGATGGAAGCTAGATAGTCAAGGTGGCTCAGGAGCAGGAGTGCTTCTGGCTTGCCAGTGTGGACGTGCACCGAACTGAATGCCTGTTGCAGCTTGTGCAACTAGTGAGCTGTTTTGTTTAAAAACCAAGAGGAACTTGTCACGGCAGAATAACCCAGAATCTCACTGAGCTGAGACAGCCTCGTGATGCTGCCAGTAAGGGATTCTGGTTTCAACCGTTCTACGGTTTGTAAACAACTTGGACACTTTGTGGCTTCTGTAGGTGGAAGTTCATTCCACAAACATCCCTGGGCTTCTTTCATTCCTCCATTCTCCCCCTGCATGCTGCCTGGGAGCCTCCTGCCTCTGTTTCTCTGGCTCCTGGAAATGTCTTCCCTCATGCCATGGCTCCATGTGGCTCCAAAGCCATCTCCCCTCTGGATCAGGGCTCAGTGCGTATCCTCCCTTCCAACAAACATTGGTTCTTTCTGTCTGGGAGAGAAGTCCTTCCAGGTGTAGCCATTTTAAACGGTGCTGAGAGAATAGCAGAGATGGCAGGCGTTGTACTAGAAGGCATTAATAGCTGAGCTCCATCAGTGCTTTGATCCACTGACAATTTCCAGAGGCAAGGAGCTCTGTTTGCTCCCATCCCCTTTCCAATTGTCTCCATTTCACCGAAAGCAATAGGAGTCTGCCTACTGACGCCTAGAATTCTCCCGGAAATTTTGGAATTGGTGTTCAGCAGTTACTGGTGGGTTACAAACATGAAGGAGAGTTCCATGGAAGCTCGAAAGCATGTGTCTCTCACCCCTAAAAGATATGCCCTCATCACCCTGGTCCCTTTCTAGTATCCTGGGAACACGCCAGTTACAACAGCACTGCATATTACAAACAAGCAGAAACACTGTTTAGAATAGGGCCTTGCAATTCCTTCTCTAATTCCAAACACAGGCTAGAATCATAGGCTGTGTCTACACTGGCATGATTTTCCGGAAATGCTTAAAACAGAACAGTTTTCCGTTATAAGTATTTCCGGAAAAAGCGTCTACATTGGCAGGATGCTTTTCCGGAAAAGCCCTTTTTCCGGAAAAGCGTCCGTGGCCAATGTAGACGCTGCTTTCAGAAAGCCCCGATCGTCATTTTCGCGATCGGGCTTTTTTATGAAAAGACTACTGTGCTGTCTACACTGGCCCTTTTCCGGAACAGTTTTCCGGAAAAGGACTTTTGCCCAGCGGGAGCAGCATAGTTTTTCGGAAAAGCAGCTGATTTCTTACAGTAGATCGTCAGTGCTTTTCCGAAATTCAAGGGCCAGTGTAGACAGCTCACAGCTTATTCCGGAAAAGCGGCTGCTTTTCCGGAATAAGTGGCCCAGTGTAGACACAGCCCCAGTGTTTAAAACTAATAAAAGAAAGTTCTTCTTCACACAGCGTGTAGTCAACCTGTGGAACTCCTTGCCAGAGGAGGCTGTGAAGGCTAGGACTATAACAGAGTTTAAAGAGAAGCTAGATAATTTCATGGAGGTTAGGTCCATAAAAGGCTATTAGCCAGGGGATAGAAATGGTGTCCCTGGCCTCTGTCAGTCAGAGGCTGGAGAAGGATGGCAGGGGACAAATCGCTTGATCATTGTCTTCGGTCCACCCTCTCTGGGGCACCTGGTGCTGGCCACTGTCGGCAGACAGGCTACTGGGCTAGATGGACCTTTGGTCTGACCCAGTACGGCCATTCTTATGTTCTTATAGTGCCTGCCACCCATATTCCTATTTTTTTTATGCAGTTTCACTGAAGTGACTGAGTGAAATTCTGGGTATTGGGATTGCACGGCTCTGTGCCAAAGAGAGTAGAATATGGACTCTGATTTTTCCCAGACGGGTCTCCAGTCTCACATTACACTCTCTTGCAGAGGAGATTTCTCCTCAATAGCTTTTACTGGCTAAGTGTGTCCTTACGCTTCTCATGTTTTACCCGTAGGTGGATGTAATAAGCTACCTACTATTCCTAATGCTGTCCAGGAGGACTTCCGTTGGCACCTTGATTCCCACTGGGATGGTGGTCACATACAACTGCCGCCCAGGTTACAAGCTGATTGCTGGACTAAGCTCCGGACGTGCTACTTGTAATGAGAATTCGACATGGTCTTTCATTCCAGACTTTTGTCAGAGTAAGTCTATTAATCTTGGGCTTACACATCTTTCTTTTACATTGAGCAATTTTTAACCCCTATGGGGAGATTGTGCTGATAATCAGCTGGCGAGTGGTTTAAAGTGTAGACCTGGGAGGTCAGAGGGAAGGAAGGACGGTCAATGTGATTGAGGTGTGATCCTCACTCCCATGCTGGCCTTTTACATCACATAAAAAGTCCAGTGTGGCAAAACAGGCCTTTAAATGAGAGGACCCCACCCAAGCAGGAACTGCCGAAGATAGCAATAGGGCTGTCTTTCCAGGGCCTTCTCACAAGGTAAGTGGTGTGCTGTGCTAGTGAGGCTATGTCTACACTGCGGGTGTTTTGCGGAAGAGGAAATGCAGATGGAGCACTCATTTGCATATCTCGCGCTCTCATTTGCATATCTTTTTCCGATCCTTTTTGCGGAAGAGGTTTTTGTGATAAAAAGCCCTGTGTAGACAGGGCCATATGTTGGGGAAAAAAAACTTTTTGCACAAGATCCCTTATTCCTCAAAAAATGAGGTTTACAGGCTCTTGCGCAAAAGGGTTTTTCCCCAACAAATGGCCCTGTCTACACGGGGGGTTTTTATCGCACAAACCTCTTCCACAAAAAGGATCAGAAGAAGATATGCAAATGAGAGCACGAGATATGCAAATGAGTGCTCCGTTTGCATTTCCTCTTCCGCAAAACACCTGCAGTGTAGACGTAGCCTGAGAGGGCTGGGGTTGGGAGGGGTGGGTTGGGGCAGTCACAGTATACAATGCTGCAGAGATTATGCACAAAACTGAAGCAAAACCCATGGGCAGCTGGGCACAGGTCCCCAGTGCTGTCTCTATTAGGCCACAGCCATAGAGCAGCCCACTAGTGGGAAGTTACAAAGGTAGCTTAAAGTTGGCATATTCCCATGGGCTATGAATTCTATGCTGTGCCTCTTAAAATCTGCCACCTTTACTCATGTCTATGCTTATGGACCAATCAATGGCCCCCATCCATTATCTCCATCTGCACCTAAAGATGCACCATATCACACCACCTGCCTTTTTACACACAGTATGGTCATAACATAGCAGGTGCCCTCAGTGAGTCAATCTGTGATGAAGACCAAAAATACCCTACCAGTTGCCATCAGAACAGCTGCCCATAAAGTCAGTAGAAACCGTAGCTTTTGGCCCACATGCTGTTTCTGCAAAGGAGGTAGAGCTACCTCTGGAAACCAAGCCTCTGTCGCTATGTCAAGGAGATGCTTATTGTTTATAGCTTGCAAAGTGTTCAGCGCCACCTGGGAAAATAAATCTGCAGCCACGCAATTGTCTTTGTGTGATTCAATGCTGTTGCTTTCGTTGGTGTTTCTCAGAAGTTCGCTGTCCGGCTCTAAATGTTAGCAACGGGATAGAGAACTCGACACTTAGACCTGGAGAGAAGACCTATGCTTTTGGGGACAGCGTTACCATTGAATGTGACCCTGGGTACGGTATCAAAGGCACCACCGATGGCAATGCTCAGATTCGCTGCAAACAGGATGGCACATGGGATCCTGCCATGCCTGTTTGCGAACCAGGTCAGTGTAAATGGTGGAGAACTGTGATAGGGTTAGTGACCTCTTACTCCCTGATTTTACATGTACAGAGACCTTTTACACTATGTATGCCACGGTTTATATTATATTATATTATATTAATATTGTTTTGTGATTGGTGTTGTTTTTTATATTTTATAATATTTGTATTTTTATTTTTAATTTCAATGGTCACACTGAGGGTCCCATAACACTGTACAAACCCATACAAAGAGGGACGCTCCCTCAACTTTCCAACTGGCCTTCGTTAGTCCTCATTTAAACGAGAGAGAGGTGGTGGCCCCTGGAATCAGTGCCATGCATACCCCTGTCCATTAGAATCATTGCCTTCTCCAGTTCATATTTCTTGAGCATGAGGATGTGCTGTACTGTAAGGGCCAAAAACGAGAATCAGATTGAGTCAGTAAGGCAGGGTTGGGGAACCTAAGGCCTGGGGGCTGGATGTGGCCCCTGGCTTGCCTCGATCTGGCCCCCGAGGCTCCGGGCTTCCCCACATTGGGGAGCCTGTGCTGGTGCTCCCGACCTCCTGCTGCCCCACTGCAGGGCTGGAGCCCACAAAATCTACTAGCCTGCCCCCCCCAGGCTCTGGTATGTGAGGGGAATGTGGAGACTGTCTTTCTCCTTCTAAGTCGGGGGCCACATCAGTGAGGGGTTGTTTTTGTTTTGCCTCTCACTTGTATGCAACCCCCCGGCCGATTTTTTTGTAGGTCAGCAGCCCCCCGACCTCAAAAAGGTTCCTCACCCCTGCACTAAGGCTTTGGCAGAGACTGCCCCACTGGCTAAAAGCTCTGGGGAACAAGGCGGGGGGACAGTAGATGTGGTCAATGCTGGCTGCATGAGGACCTAAGGGCTGGGACTCAAGTCTGTGGAGATGAGACCCATTGATAAACCGAAGTTGCTCCCGAGGGGTTTTCCAAAGGTAAACCTGGGGAGCAGCATGGAGAGTAGACACCACAGGAATGATCAGTACCCTGCAGCCCTCCCTTTGGTCAAGTGCCCCCACTTAAGCCCAGGGCCTGGACCAGGAAGTTTCCTGGGGAGCGACACAGACTTTGGCCTGCTGCAATGCTAGAGTTACAAGGCCAGGGCCTGTAAACAAAAGCCAGGGTCGGAGATCAAAGACAGCGCCAGGTTAGAATCAAGAGGCAGGAATCAGGGTCCTGATCTCTGACTGGAACCCTGCCTGATTTCTGCCTCTTGATTCAAACCTGGCGCTGTCTTTGATCTCCGACCCTGGCTTTTGTTTACAGGCCCTGGCCTTGTGCCTGCTTCAACTCTGGCCTGGTGGCTCCTCTCCCTGGTGGGCAGTTCTCAAGGCTGGGACCTTGAGAGTCAGCACATGTCCCCATTCTCTGTTACTGGGGGTTGTATGGACTCCTGGTATCCCCCTCCTACACTCCTGTGCAGGGAGGAGAGTGGTGCAGATTCACACGGCAACTCTGTGTTAGGAGGGGATCAGGTCTAAAAAATGTTTAGCCCCTGAAAGGAGTTTTAGGTATCCAATTATTTTCAAAAGGCCTTGTGAGGAATGAAAGGCCTTTTCAGAGCCGGGGGTGTATATGCACGAGCAGCTAATTTACCATTATGCTATGAAAATGTGAATTAAACTCATGGGTCACCACCAATGGTTAAAACTAACCACTAAGAAAAACTCCATTACCCCCTGGAACTAGTGCTATCCCTTGTGTCAGCCTGTATAATCTCCCCCTTTTCTCGTTTGGAAGAAGTGAGTAGCTGGGGTTAAGGATGGCTCTCTTTACCAACAAGGAAAGGTTCCGTTATGGGTGTGAGGCCGAGGTGTTTGTTGGAGGACTCAGAGGGTAGTTTGCTGGGAGAACTTTCAGGCTCCAGAAGAGGCTCCAATCTGGATTTGGAGGAGGGGAAGTGTAACTGGGCCAATTCACCTTCTTGTCAAGGGAAGCTCCAGCTGTTGAACATCTCTTTGGAACATCATCATTGTTTCCGTGCCACTCATGGAGCGTGTGAATGACTGTCACAGCAGCCAACTGACAACAGCATTTTTGTGTGTCCTGTCCTGATGCCATGCACAGCAAGAGATAAACATAGAGCTAGCAGGTTGTTGGACACACCTCAGGTGCTCTTTCATGTGTCATAGAAACATCGGTGTTTTTGCCATAATGACAGCAAGAAATGCTGTGAATCAGTCATCTCCTTTTCTTTGCAGAGATTTTTTTACCTATTGTACAAGTAACATGTTTTTTCTCTCCAATTATAGCTTGTGGCCAACCCCCGAACATCTCCCACGGCCAGTACAATGTCTGGAGCAGGAGAACTTTTGTGGTTGGATCGTTAGTAACTTACAAATGTGATATAGGTTTCTCATTTGTTGGACAAGCCAACATTCACTGTCTAGCTGGTGATGAAGGGACGCCTATCTGGAGTGAGCCTACCCCTCAGTGCGAAGGTAACTCGTGCGTTACACCAAACTGACACACATGGGAAAAGGATTTTTGAATGGTCTGGAACAAAGTATCCTCTTAGCCCATCCACTGTGTGCCATCTCTGTTGACCACTCCTTTCCAGTGCCTTATGTGTTCCCAACAAACTATCCCCTGACATGCACCATACTAGTTTCCTCTCTCCCCCAGCATCCATATATATGGTCTTCTGTTTGGCCCACATCCAAGCTGTTGCTTGTCTTCCTTTCCCACTGATTTCTCCACCACCTGCACCTGATTCTTATTCTGGCTACTGGCTATACAGCATTCCGTTGTGCCTATAGTCCTTCCTCCCTGCGTACAGCAGCGGTAAGTTTGCAGGAACAGTCTGAAGTTGGAATGACCTTGGTGGCTTGACTTAGTAGCCAGAAGATGCAGGGTGGAGTTGGCAGCATGGAAGGTGTTCATGCATTGAATGCTGCATTGTCCCATCTCCAGGATACCCATATCTCCCCAGGAGATCTGTCAATTGTCAAAATTGATCACAAATCCAGTGCTATAAGAAATGATCCGTTCCAGCTGCCTCTGGAAATAAGAACTTTCCTTAAGCACAAAGATCAACAGAAAGATTAAGAAAATGTGATCTTGTTAGTCATGGGGTTTTTTTTGAAGTGTTCAGATTGCTTGGAAGATAGATCAGCAGCCCTCTTAAGTGTCTTGGCTTTCATTGTTCCCTGTTTTACACTTAGCCCAACATCTTTGTTTTCCCTCAGTGATTGAAAATGTAAGGATAACTATAAAAATATGTCTGAAAGGGGAAGCCATTTAATCGGTCACTTTAAAAACAACGAGTAGTCCTGTGGCACCTTAGGGTACATCGACACAGCACTCATATTTCAAAATAAACTTTTCCGAAAGATATATTCTGAAATAGCTTATTTCAAAATAATACATCTACAGGGAAGCCTCAGAATTAGTCCAAGGCAAGCTCCCCTGATGTGGATGTGCCACCTTGATGTGGAGCCCCAGGAAGCACTGGGGAGTACAGTAAAACTCCAATAGTCCGGCATCCAATAGTCCGGCACTCCTGATAGTCCGGCATCAAAATGGCAAGAGCCTAGTGAGTGAGCTTTGGCAAAAAATGAGTCACAAGGTAACAGCGGCAGCTGAACTGAGCAAAAAGGGTAAAAAAGGCTTTAAAAAACTAAAATATTACAGTATACTGTATACAGTATGTACAATAAAAAGGGTTAAGGACACTTTATATACAGTATATAATGTATACTGTGTATATATATAACCTGCTTATAGTACCTCCTGATAGTCCGGCATATCTGATAATCCGGCACCACCTAAGTCCCATAGGTTCTGGATTATCGGAAGTCTACTGTAATTACTTTGAATGGCCCTGGGAAGGAGCTATTTCAAAATAGCAACAGTGGAGCCTCCACACTACCGCTATTTTGGAAGAAGAGTTATTCCTAGTGGAATGAGGTTTACAGAAGTTGGAATAAGCCATCTGTTATTTCGAATTTATTTCAAAATAACGGAATTGCTGTGTGGATGCTCGCATTGTTATTTCAAAATAACGTCAGTTATTTCAAAATAACTGTGCTGTGCACATGCACCCTTAGGGTGTGTCTAGACTACATGGCTCCGTTGACAGCATAAAGCCTCGAGGCATAAAGGATCTGACGACAAAGGTCGGCTGATCCCCGTCTAGACTACCGCGCTGTGCCGACAAACAGCTGATCGGCACAGCGCAGCGGCCATTTTGATGTAAATGAAGCAGCGATTATTTAAATCGCCACTTCATTTTGGTGTGTCTAGTAAACTCATCTACATGACTCCGTCGACGGAGCCATGTAGTCTAGACACACCCGTAGAGACTAACACAAAGACATGGAATCATGAGCTTTCATGGGTAAAACCCTCTTCATTAGATGAGTTGGAGTGGAAATAACAGAAACCAAGATATATATCTGTATTAATGAAGCTAATTAAGTGGACTGGATGTGTCCCAATCATAGCTTTTGTTGTGAAAATGCGGATGTTAAAAGCAGGAGAAATTGGCTTTGTAATGATCCAGTCAGTTAATATCTTTTAAGCCCAGGGTAACAGTGTCAAACATGTAGATGAATTCCAGTTCTTCAGCCTCTCTCTCTAATTGGTAGGTGAAATTCCTTTGTAGAACAATGGCTACTTTTAAATCCATGGGTATTTACATACAGCATCACTCTTGAGCTTTCTATAACAAAAGCTGCCTAGTCAACTGCAGCAAAGAAAGTCCATGCGTGGGTGATAATACATGGGATTTCCTTTGTCTGCTGAGTGGGATGTATATAAATGATGGACTGAGCTATGAATACTTCTCTAGCACATATGACGTATGGGGAAGGGGGGCATGGTGCCAGCACAGGGTTTGGCAATGGAGAGCTCCGAGTTCTAATCCTGGTTCAGTTCTAATCCTTGTCTTCCTCTCAGGCTTTGGGCAAGTCTCTTTGCTTCTCTGCCTCAGTTTCTCTGTTTGTAAAATAGTTTCCTTCCTTATTTGCCTTGCAGAGGTGTTGGGAGGATTAATCAGTACTTTAAAAATGTGCATTAAATAATCAAAGGATCTGGAAAGCCTACTTTAATGTTTTGCAGAGATTCAGTGTCCAGCCCCACGCATTGAAAATGGGATCCTGAAGTCTCCACTTCCACATAACTACACATACAGAACCAGTGTAACATTTCAGTGTGATGCCGGTTATATCCTCCGGGGCCATTCGCAGATTCAGTGCCAAGTGGATGGGAAGTGGTATCCTTCGGTACCAGTCTGTGACCTAGGTAAGTGTGTGACAGAGTAAAGCGATACTTTGTGGGGTGTTCAGGCTGGGGGAAGGCCAGGTGAGGCTTGCTGCAGAATGCAGAGTCTCTGGGGTCAGTCCGCACCAGATAAAAGCAGCGGTGAGTTTGGGAGGGGATTCAGATGCTGGGGCAGTTAATTTTCACCTGCGGGGTGGTTGGAAAAGTTGAATTTTGACTTCTGGGTTGTGTACGTGGGATGTTTTGGTGCCTGTCCTTTCCCAGCTCGGGGACAACAAAGAGCCAGCTTTTACCCAAGAAAGTGCCTGTGAATTTCAATTTAAACAAAAGCTAGACATGCCACCTGAGGTATCCCTGTGACAAAGAACATGGAGATTCCTTATTGTCACAGGGATGGAATATGAAAACAAATGCCCCTGTTGGCTAAAAATGGCCCCATAGGTGCACCCCCTCCCAATTAATGTTCCTCTGACAATTCTTTTTCAGTCTGATAATACACCTGCTGAGGGCTAACTACCGAATATTCCCCCACCCCATCTGAAGTCATAGCCTACTACACCTCTAATATGAAAAACAGGCTCTTCTGTAGCTTCCCTCTTGAATCAAAGTGCCAGATTCCTGCATTTCTCCGCAGTATCCCTTACTGGAACTCAAAACCCAAAGGAAGTAGAGCAAGCAGTACCCACCTTCACAAAAATGCAAGGAAACCAAGGGCTGGCCACCCACCGTGAGCTCATCTTCTTAATCTCCTGGGGTTTTCTCCAGCTCACTGTTCCAAGTATGAAGCCCTGGCCCACAGGTTTCCTTAGATCTTCCTTCTTTCTTGGTTGGAAGAGATCAGTGGGCAAACTCCACTGCATTTAGCCTGGAGCTTTTCCTGGCCCTTTCCCTCGAACAGCTGTTCACTACTGTTTTTTGGATAACTCCAGCAGCATTCCAGAACTTTGACCCAGTCTCCACGTCTCCTTCCCATTGCTGCCCACCCCAGAGCAGTGTCTTCTCTCCAGTCCCCTTGTATGGCCCATAACGAAGCAGATGCGGACACGGCTTCCTTCTTAAATAGGCTAATCCCCTTACCCCTCAGGACAGTGGGTGTTTTTATTTTGCAGTGATTTATCACTAATTAGATACCAATATGAACCATACGAATGGTGTTATCAATGCCTTCACAGGAGACACACACAAATTAGAGCATGATCCTCTTTAGGCATCCCAAGGTGTCTGCCCTCAATAAGCTGCCACAGTTGACGTTTTTGGCATTAATCTCCCTGCCTCATTTTTCCCATCTGTAAAATGGGGACAGTATTGCTGACCTTCCCTTTTGAAGGGTGTGGTAAGAATTCACTCACCGGTGTTGATAAAGCACAAGGCTGGTGCTCAGAAAAGGTCCTATACAAATGGGAACTTGCTATAGGACATTAACTCCCTTCCCTCTTTTCATAAAGGGAGAACTTTTTGTTTTCAAGAAACGTGAAGAATGTAAGAGTGTCACGGTTTTCCTTTTCATTCCATGCTGGGGCTAGCAGCACTACAGATTACTGCTCCTCGTGGTTTTCATGGCCTGCTGTCACTGCCCCGATGTAGCAAGTAGTCATTGCCGTTTGTGTCCTCTCATAACTCCCCATCCCACAATTCAGCTCGAGTTGTTTTATATCATTGCAGGGATCGAACCAAATTCTGCACTTAGAGTGAGCAGAATGTCGGCCCCTGATTTCCACAGCTGGGTCTGACATGCCACATTCTCGTAAGGATGCTTCATTCTTCATTTGTATCTGGGTGAAAACTGTATCTTATCGCTCCCTGTCTTGTTTTGCATTGTTAGGGAGGTGTCCCTACCCGCCAGTATTTGACTATGCTGACAGAAACAATCCCAGAGAGTTTCTAGTTGGTACCACAGTGACCTACTCCTGCAGGCCAGGTTATACGCTCATCCCTGGAGTATCTCCCCAGCTGACTTGTCAAACAGATTTCAAGTGGCCTAAAGTCTCAGCGCTATGTCAGAGTAAGTAACTCGATTTTGGGCTGAATTTTCTTGGCTTTCATTGCTGTGCAAATTTAAGAGCTTATTTCAAGGGGGCCACATTGGGGCCTACTGTTGGAGTTTCTTCTATCTGATTCTGGGGTGGGAAAAAAGTCTAAAACTCTCTGTGTATTGCTGTTTGCTCAGGGGTGCGTTGTCCAACCCCAGTGATTGAAAATGGAAAACTGCTCTCTACGACCAAAGTGCCGTACATGTACGCAAACCGCGTGGTGTTTCAGTGCAACCCTGGCTACATCCTCAAAGGCCGGGGGAGGAGAGCGTGTGCCGGACTGATGGGATGTGGCACCCTCCAGTACCATTCTGTGATAAAGGTAAGTATAAAGAAGAAGAGAACCTGCCATTAAGAAGAAATATGCTGCCACAGATCTCAGTAGCAGGAAGACTGCCTCCCTACATCTCTGCATCTAGGGGGTGTATTAGGTCATTAATAAATAGCCAAAGGGGCTGTTTTCTATCCAATGATCTCATCTCGTTCTGGCAGTAGGGGATCAACAACCCTACAGTCTAATCTCAAGGACTTCTGGCTGAAGGTTAAATGTGCCAGCCAAAGGGACCACCACCTCTTTTCTTCCTCTATTGGGGTACGTCTACACACAGACATTATTTCAAAAATAACTAGCCTTATTTCAAAATAATGTCAAAATACTCTCAAGCTGGAGGACTTCTTACTCCGACTCCTGTAAACCTCATTGTACGAGGAGCAGGGCAAGTCGGAGGAAGAGTGCTCTATTTCGAAATAAGTGCTGTGTAGACGCTCCCTATTTCGAAATAAGCTATTTTGAAATAAGCTACACAACGGACGTAGCTCAATTTGCGTAGCTTCTTTCGAGTTAAGTTCTGCTGTGTAGACGCACCCTTGAGGGCATTAAATCTCACTTTCAGGAAGTTTTTTTTCATAATGTTAGTGCTTAATTTGTGCCAGGGACTGTGGGGCTGAGCCCCAGCATTTCTGGGTTTGCTGCATCAGTAATAAAAGTGTGGAAAAATGTTTCCTCGAGCCCTGGCACCTCCTTAATTACTAATTAAGCACTGCCTAAAGTTCAGCCTAAAAATTCCCTTTTGGAATGCCCTCTCATTAGTCCTAGCTCAGCCTGCTTGTAACATCCTCCACTGCCACTCCCCTTTCATAGGTTTGGATGGGATAGTGATGCACACGGAGGGAGATGTTGCGGAAAGACTTAGCCGTGGGATTGAGAGATTTGTTAAGAGACTCAGGGAAGGTTGGCAGGTTGCAGGAGGGTTGGGTTGTTTGCCTAGGAGGTTCAGGAAGGATTATCACTATAGGGAGCTGATCTAGCCAATGTATTGACTTGGGGCCTGATCCTTCAAGCAGCTGAGCTTCAGCAACCCCCACTGAAGAGAATTTCAATATGGTCTAAATACCAAGCACTGGATTCCCTGTAACTAGTGCTCTCTTGAGTCCGTGAGAGGCTCAACAGGCCTTACAGTGTTTCTATCCACTTTGTAGCCTGTGGCCCACCTCCCTCTATCACGAGTGGGCATCACAATGGTGGGATCCAGGAATATTTCTCCTATGGCTCCCAAGTGACGTACAGCTGCGGGGATAGTTTGTCCCTGATTGGCGAGGCCTCCATTTATTGCACCTCGGATGGGGTGAATCTGACCTGGAGCAGGCCTGCCCCGCAGTGCAAAGGTAAGTCCTTTACTTCGCTCTCTCGTACAAAGGGGGGAGGGTACTTTCCGGAGGCCCGGGTACAACGTCCCAAGGCTTTTGCGAAGTGGGGCTGATAACGAGCAGAGCTGTCTGCCACTCCTAATCCCGCCCACTATCCTCTTTGGAGTCCAGGATTCCCGCTGATGTGGGTGGTGACAAGCCAAGAGTGGGTGTGGCTATGGCACCCAGGTTCCCCTGACCCAAAGCAGCCCATCCATACGGATCCTGGGTGGGGACTGAAGCTGTGGGCGGTGCGTTACATCTCCTGGTCTGGTGGCAAGCCCCACCCTGGAGTGCACATGGCTCCCCCTGCGGCGGGAGCTGCAAACTGCCAGAGCTGACTCGATCCCGCTACTGTTACAATAACCATGTGGCTCTTCCAACTTCCATGTGACGGATCCCAGCAGGAACAGCGGTTCTTGCAGCTCAGGTGGCATCGTGAGCGCTCTGCGCGCAGGAGACGCTTAACGTGGACAGCCTGGCAGGTGCACTGGGGACTAGCCCATGGGATACTAACTTCAGGTGGAGTTAGAGCTGCTAAGGAGAGTTAAGCTGCCCTATCTAAAATGCTGGCCTGGAACCACCGCTGAACCTCCTCCACCATAGACCCCTGTTGTCAAACATAAAAATTAGCCCCACTCTGATTTTCCTGACTGGTCAGTGCTACCAGTCACTGGGTCTGAGTTCCAGCTGATGTCTGAGCCTTGCCCCCAGTGACTTATTCCCCCACCTCCCTGACCCATCTCCTGGCTTTAGTACCCAACCCAGCTGTCCTGGTTTTGTCCCTTTCGGTGTGGGTCCCTCTGGATGCCGCACCGGAGAGGGTTTGAGGGAACAGCTCAATTCCAGAAAAGGGAATAGTTTGGTGGCTTGTGTGGTGATAGGAAGCTGGGGAGGAGAGGACCACATGGAAGGCAATCATCCACATACCGACCTGCCATATAAATTCTTCTCTCCCCCCTGCCGATAGTCTGTGTCATTGTGAATCCACTACAGAGAGAGAGAGAAACATGAGCTGCACCTGCCCATGGAGATACAGGGAGTTTTACACAGTGGCCTGCTCGAAGGTCAAGAATTGGAGACTCATATGTGGCTGTGGTCCCCACACACACACATTTAGCAAATGTGGAAACAGATCAGTGGCTATTTAAGTGCATTGGCTTTGCTTTGTGCCCTGTTGCGGGCGGACGTAACACCAGTTCTGTTGTTCAGTGGTTCGCTGCCCGAGGCCGGAGGTTGGAACCGGGAGAATGACCACTGCCCTGCACATGTTTACATACGGGGTCACTGTGGAGTTTTCCTGCAAGCAAGGCTATCTGCTCCATGGCAGGAGAGCGAGTCGCTGTCAGGAGGATAGCACATGGAACCCCCCTGTGCCGAGCTGTCAGCCAGGTAAGCATGAGTGATGAACTGAGGTGTGATGGGTCTGGCGCAAGCGAGCTGAGCCCTAGGAACAGCTACACGGGGGGAGAGGTGTTCTGTGGACAGCTCTGGGAACCAAGGACTTTGAGTCTTAACCCTCTTCCTGCCCCAACGTAGTCTCCCTGTGAGACTCGAACAAGAGACTTCCCCTCTCTGCCTCCTTTCTCATCAGTAAACCTACCCTGACGAGGTGTCACGAGGATTCGTTGGAAAGCGCGCCGAAGAGAGATGCTAATCATGAATAATCACGCATTGCTAACACTCCCCGGGCTATACGCTGCAAGGGAACCCCCCAATGCTAGTATTTATCAACAAAATATATGTGTAATGGGATAAGGAACCAAACTACCCCAGTGTTTAGATCAGAGTAGCTTCTTTTGGGAGTGGAGCAACTTTAGGGATGGATTTTTCCACTTTTAGAAATGGTGCCTATGAAAGTTTCCAGGCAGCTTGTGCCCTAATATCAAATCCTCAAGTTGAGTCAATGCCAACAAACAGCAAAGACTTCCCAGCCTGCAAAACAAGGCCTTCTGGCTGTCCCTTCACCAGTTCACATTTGCTGGTGGGAACGGCTGAACACTCTAGCCCGCAGGTTTGACAACTCTGGCTCAGCAGTCACACTCTTGAAGCTCACTACGTCTAGACTGCATCCCTCTGCCGACAGAGGGGATGCAAATCAAGCACTTTGGAAGTGCAAATGAGCCTGAGATTTAAATATCCCGGGCTTTGTTTGCATACTCACGTTCCGACGCTGTGCTGATCAGGCTCAGTGTCGAAGGTGAAAGTAAAGTGTAGCCGCGGTTCTGCCGCGTTTCTGCTGACAGTGGGGGCTTTTCCGGCAGATCCTGTACACCTCAAAAAATGATATTTAAATCCCAGGCTCATTTGCACTTCCAAAGTGCTTGATTTGCATCCCTCTGTCGGCAGAGGGCTGCAGTCTAGGGCACAGCCAGAGGCAGACTCAGGCTTTCTTTCTTCTGCGGCAGAGACGTTGTTCTGGAGAGAGTGTTCTGCTGGGGGTGTGAGGTGACGAGCGGTGGGGGATGATTCCCCAATGAAACTTTAAGGACTCAGGGACCGAATCCCATTTTACACGTGGCCCCCCTCTGTTGCCAGAAGCCTTAGTGAACATGAGAATCGGGTTCTGCATTCCTGTCTGCGTGCTGTGGACAGCCCTCAAGTAGCCCTTGCACTTGGCTCGCGGAGGTGGCTATTTCATTGGGAAATGGGGTTTCTTACAATTATCTAAGGGGTTTCTACAGAGTCAGTCACTGTGGTAGCTAATCAAAGCCTCTGGCATCCTGCCAGATAAAAGTCGCTACAGAAGCATAAAACTGTGTTAAGGATCAAATTCAGCTCTTGGTTCTACCCGTGTAAATCCCAGGCATCTTCACTGACTTACAATTGTCCCTCACTGCAGGGTGTGTGCGTACAGGGGCGGCCCATGGCTATAGGCGGACTCGGCCGCCGCCTAGGGCGCTGCCGCCCAGGGAGCCCGATGATGACATCACGGGGGCGCCCGAGGTGCCCGACGATGACATCAGTCCATTGACGGCCCTGCAGGCGGGGGCGCCGATTGCGCGATCTGCCTGGGGCGCCAGCTGCCGCAGCCGGCCTCAGGCCACTCCTGTGTGCGTAGGGAGAGGTGCTAATTCTGCAGTACACCAAAGAGGCTATTTAGGACACAAGTGTGCAAGGGAATGAGCTTCACAGTTGTCCCAAGGCTGCCAAGAAAACCTCCTTTAATAAATCAACGAAGCATGAGTGTAGCTGTTCCATGAACTGCCGTGACACACAGTACTGGATGGAATTTCACTCACGCCCTTTTCTTGTTGAACTCATGGTGTTTGTCTCTCCAGAGAGTCATTATGGGTTTGATATTATATGAAGTTTATTTCTCTGATTGAACCAAAACAGCTGCAGTGAATAAAACATCGGGTCTTAAAATATAGCTGCTTCTTTCCATTACAGTCAAGGAGCAAAGCAGATCGCTCACTGACCTGCCTTCTCGTCTGCTTTTTCCTTTCAGTTCAGTGTGCAAGGCCGGATGTGCAGTATGGAAGGTTGAACAGCATGTTAGAAGAGAAAATGTGGTACAATGTGAACGAAAGCCTTGCTTTCAAATGCGCCCCTGGCTACCACTTCCCAACTCACTGGGACCTGCCTACAACAGACAGTTCTAGTGTTACTTGTTTGGCCAATGGCAACTGGTCAGCATTACCCAAATGTGTAAGTATGACGCTCCAGTTGGATTTCATGAAGTATTCTGCCCAATTTCTAATAACACTGTTTGGAATTTCTGAAAAAACTTTGATTCATTAAAACGATGAAGACTATGTGACCGAATAGGGAGATGTGCCGTTGATACAATAGAAGGGGGAAATGTATTGATCTGAAAGCAAAGGAATAATCTCTCTCCTCCAGCACAGCTTTTCTGAGCCGTTGAAGTAAAAGATGTTCTCTCTTTCTAGTACTTATGCCATGCAAAAAAAAAAAAAAAAAAGTAAAATGTAGCAGGTAAAAATCACACTATATGAAAATTTGGCCACGTTATAAAATAGAGTAGTTTAGCATGTGATGCATTCCATGTCTGCGGATGGGCTAGGGCATAGTCTAAAGCTATTGTAGTGAATAGATGACCATGTTGTTCAGCACTGTGAAAATGTGAATGGTAGCCTGGTTCTTGCGCAAGGAGTTTACAGTCTAAAGTGTCTGATTCTGTAAGTTGTTCCGGACTCTCTGAAATGTGCTCAGCACTATCAGCTCCGGGAGAAAGTCCATACGAATTGTGGGAGTGGAGGCCGTTTCCGAATCAGGCCCATGTCACACTGAAGGAGGGTTCAAATCCCAAAAGAAGCAAGCCTACTTCAGAGGGTAAATCTTTCTCTTCTGGAGCATAATAGCAGTTTTCAAGTATCTAAAAAGGTGTTACAAGGATGAGGAAGAAAAATTGTTCTCCTTGGCCTCTGATGATAGGACAAGAAGCAATGAGCTTAAACTGCAACAACAGAGGTTTAGGTTGGACATTAGGAAAAACTTCTCACCTGTCAGGGTGGTTAAACACTGGAATAAGCTGCCTAGGGAGGTTGTGGAATCTCCATCACTGGAGATATTGAAGAGCAGGTTGGACAGACACCTGTCGGGGATGATCTAGTTGGTGTTTGGTCCTGTCATGCAGACAGGGGACTGGACTCGATGACCTCTCGAGGTCCCTTCCAGTTCTAGTGTTCTATGATTCTATGATTCTATAATCACATTCCCTCTTTCTCTGTTTCATAGAAAAAGCTTAGCAATTATGAAGAATGTGCAGTGGTACGAGAGAGTAAAAGGCTTCTTGATTGTGATGTGCCTCTGACAGAACTGAGAACCCTGCTGGAACTGAATAAACTATATCTGGAGAATCAGAAACTGAAGCGGGAGATTAAAAAATTACAATGAATAGCTGAAATCTGCCATCCTGATTGTAATAAACTGTCTCCTTTGGGTGCAGTTTATATAATTCCACTACCCACATGATGATTTGTACCGTTCATAGGGAACTTGCCAATACACCCAGTGATCCAGGAAGAGAGAATCTAATAAATCCGGAATCAGATTTTCTTATGCTGGTTATCACTGGTTAAGGATTGGTTTTGGCTCCTTCCTTTACATCTCAAGTCTGACCACTCCTCTCCCTTTGATAAACTAGATCTTTTAGGCCCTCTGATAAGTTTTAGGGGTTGTAGTAAAAGGGGTTGAATTGAGGTTGTTTCCATGAGGAAAGTGAAAGCAACTAGAAGGACTAGATTGATCTGTATCAACTGAAGGTTGATTTTTCCTACCAACGTCAGACCTTATGCAGCTGTAAATTTATGCCAACAGCTTTCAGCTTTGCAGACTTTCCATAATTGCTGCTTACATTTAGCTTTTATGAATTATAATTCATATATTCAGAGTAGGTATATGGCTTTTCTACTGTCTGATTAAACATCACTGCCCTTACGGATGTACATCCACTGTGAAAATCTAAGGGTTAGCAAAGCAAATCTTCCCTGTCCTCTGGATTTAAAGTCAGCTCACAGATTTTCTTCCCAACCTGGCCACATCTAGCTTTGATACCATTGTTATCACCTGAAGCATTCTGATAGCTAATCACACTCAACAGTAGATGTTAGAAATTTCATTGTAGAGAAACAGCTTGCTGAGACATTTACCCATTGCCCCCAAAATTCTTATTCCTTTTTGATCCAAATAATATTTCCTGCATACCAGGGCTACAATAAAAGGCAATTGTTATAACACCGGAGTGCTTGGTTGTTTGTTTGTAACTTTATCCCATTGGCTATAAGACATACAAATCCCAACCATTGTGTTTCAAAGCTCCTTTTCCTGATGAGGAGTGGGAAAAATTGTCTCAACTTAGTGAGCAGTCTTAGGGTATATCTACACTACAGAGTTTTGTTGGAAAAACGGCCATTTTTCCAACAAAACTTGAGAAACGTCCACACCTCAATTGCGTTCTTCCGCAAGAAAATCGAAAGAACAGAAGGGTTTTTCCAACATTGGTAATCCTCATTCTACGAGGAAAAAGCCTTTTTGCAAAAGAGCTCTTTCGCAAAAACGTGTGTGTGGATGGGGAGGAGGGAGTTCTTTCGGAAGAAGAGGAAAAAGCTCAGGTGCGCTGGTGGCCATTCTGTCCATAGCAATCACAGCTTACATGCTAGAGAGCATCCATTCAGTCTGGACACTCTCTTTCGAAAAAGGAGATAACTTTTTTCGATGCACTTTTGCAATGCGGATGCTCTCTTTCGGAAGAAATTTTTTCAGAAGATCTCTTACTTATCCCTAGGAGAAGAATCTTGTGATTGGCCACACCAGAAAAACAAGTCCTACCTGCCCTGCCACTGAGAATCCTTAGCTGTATAAAGCCAGGAGGAGCTGAGGGAGGAAAAAAAGCAGAGCTGAGAAGTAACATCTTCCCTCCACCTCCAAATGTTCGCTCTCTGGGCCACTGAGGGCTACTCAGCTCCAAGCGGGCATGATACTCTCAGGGTGGAGCAAATTGTATTTCCAGGAAGGGTAAGGCAGGGACAGAAACAGCAGTGAAAGTAACAGCATTTCTTACCGGTCCTGTCCTCTTGCAACCTGGGTCCCTACCAGCTCTTTAAATAGCTCCCTGCTGACTTGTGCCACAGCTCAGCCAGCTCTTGCAAGAGCAGTGCACCAGGGCGCACCCCCTTCCTTTCACTTGTGGACAGAAATCAGCTGAAATCCGCACTGGCTTTGGGTGGGGGCTCCAAAGAAGTTCACCTTAGAAGCTGAAGCTCGGATGTGCGGAATCAGTGCAACTCTTTTAGGGTGACACTAGTTGCCTGTGTGTCCCCCCTGTAGTCTGGAGAAGCACCGCACCCCCTTACCCAAACCAGTTTGACATCCTGGGCGGGGACTCTGAATTTAGTTTCACTTAGTCTATTACATCTCAATTACTCATCTACCCTGGGCTCATGATAAAAAAGGGTGTTTCACTGTTGACTAGTACCAGCAGAGACCATTTGATAGCCATCCATTTAAGGGGCATGCACCAAGTCAGCCTGGTGCATGCCCCTTATCTCCATTTCTCAAGCCGAGTTACACCTTACACAGAGAGCAGCTCCATGTGCTAATTTTCCAGTCCTTTTACATTAAAAAGTCAATGTGGTTAAACAGAGGGATCTGCTCTCTAGCCTCTAACACAGCCGGGCTCGATGTCTAGGGTTCATTCCTGTTACAAGATGTGCCATTCCCTCTGACAAATGTAACATGCTGTGTGTGGTCTCTGAAATTTAAAATCTGTGTGCTTCTATAAATGGGTTTGAATATTTATTAGTAGCAATAGCATGACTCACCAAGTGCAGCCCCCTGAATGCCAGACAGCTGGCTATTTTAGAGCTCAGCCTATATTGTGTAAAAAGATTTGGCTTGGCCCCAAAAAGCTTTTCCATTCCTCTGTCTCCGGTGGGGTGCCCCAGGAATTACCCCCTGTAAGGTGGGCTGTCTTACACCTTTTCCCTGTGTTGTAAAGAAACATTGTTTTGAACTGTCTGGCCCCTTTCCAAGCCACAGATGCAGTCCGCAAACAGTGCACTCAGTTTCTTGCCTCAGTGTTGAACTTTTGTCAAAGTAAATCGCGTCAGAGGGTGGAAGCTTGTTGCCATCCCAGTCCCCTGCTAGATTAGATAATCCAGTTTCCGCACATAATGTAACTGCTTTCTTTTCTCTGTCAAATGTCTGCCTGCTCCAGTGCTAAAAAATAATATCCGCCCAGGGAGGAGAGATGGTCGCAGCTCCACAATGATATTCATAGTGCTAGCTCATTGAAAATAAAGCCCAGGCCAAAGCTGTGTGAACTGGTATTTCTTTCCTGCTTGTGTTAATGGTGACAGTCCTATCTATGTTATCTGTAACGGACTGAGTTCAGTTTATTTTTTGTAGTGTGTTGTGTTTCCTTTTCCTGAAGAGAATCAGTCCTCCCTTGGCCTATTACCCTGGTGCACTTGCTCAGATGGAGGAGCTGACCTGCAGCCTCCATAGGAAGATGCTATGTTTGCCATCACACAGGGATGTCCTACATAGAAAAGTGAAAATCTCTTTTCCAGGACCAACGTCTGTTGATGAAAGAGACAGGAGCCTTGAAAAAGAGTTCTAGGTAGCCATAGTGAATCAGACCAAAGGTCCATCTGTTATGCTTAAACAAAGCACATGAGATCTTTTATAGGGGAAAAGGCAGTACGCCGCATTTATTGAGAACACAACAGTTGCATATGCTTTTCAATCATTCACATACAAACACCATACACACACACAGTCCTGCCAGATGATGTTATAGTTACCAGTCCAGAATCTGGATCAATCTAGTGACCAGCCAAATTGATCACAGAGGGGAAGCCGGGCTGTGTCCGTCGATCGATCTGATGCTCCTGGAGTTAGTGGCAAGACGAACCCAAAGTTCCATAGCAAAGCACCCTGCTTTTATAATCCTTTTCTCTGTTGAAGTCTATGGATTCCGCTGTGTCAGTCTGTGTCCGGCGTGTTATCTTGTTGATGTTAATCATTCCCAAAACATCTCGAAAGGCTCATCTTCTCCTGGGTTGTTAATCAGTTGTTTTTAGGTATGCCTTCACCTTTAGAGCCGTCAATCTGCCCATCTGATCAATTCTTGACTGTGGGTACACACTGATGGTTTCTCTGACACCGATATGTCTCTTCGCAGTCTGTCTTTTACAGTTTGTCTTCACCCCAACAATGACCTTCACACCGTATCTCATTCATACACACAGTCTTTCTAACAGAATCCTTCAAAAGTAAACAGCAGTGTTTTATTTTAAGCAAAATAAAAATCAAAACAATTCACATCGAAGGCCCGTGCCTTCAATATTGCTAATCTTATTAACATAGACACAATGCCAAAACTCTGTCTCTTTACTTGCTAAGCTTACTAAACGTTAACACAGAGAAATATATATTTTACTAAAGGGCTTAATTTCATAAAATATTAAATGTGTTACTATGTTACCTTACATTGCTACATTATTAATCCTAAAATACAAATATAAAAAGAATAAAACTTTCAATCCCAACACATCTAGCCCAGTATTCTGCTTCAGAAAGTGGCTAATGCCAGGTGCTCCAGAGGGAATGAACAGAACAGGGAATCATCAAGTGATCCCTCCCCTGTTACCCATTTCCAACCTCTGACAAACAAAGGCAAGGGACACCGTTCCTGCCCATCCTGGCTAATGGCCATCGATGGACCTATTCTCCATGAATGAATTTAGCCCTTCACAACATCCTCTGGCAAGGAGTTCCACAGGTTGACTGTGCATTGTGTGAAGAAATGCTGCTTTTCATTTGTTTTAAACTTGCTATCTATTAATTTTATGTGGTGATCTCGTTATGGGAAGGAGTAAATTACTCTTTACTCACTTTTTCCACGCCAATCATGATTTTATAGGACTCCATCCTATCCTCCCTTAATTCTCTCTTTTCCAAGATGAAAAGTCCCAGTTTTATTAATCTCTCCTCATATAGCAGCAGTTCCATGTCTCTAACAATTTTTTGGTGCCCGTTTCTAAACCTTTTCCAAAGTCATGATATCTTTTTTGAGATGAGGCAGTCTGGGGTGGGGAGCGCACGATGGCCCTGGGGCTCGGTGCAAGGGGGGAGCACATCTACAATTTAGATTGTGACATGCCCCTCCCTCCCCCAGTAGAAAGGCAGCAGTTGAATATGTGGCACCTGTAGAGCAGTGGCAGAAAGAGGTGGGATGGGACATGGGAGAGAGTGGGGGCATAGCCTGAGACAGTATGAGGTGGGGGTAGCACTCCCCGGGGAAATTTGGAATTCTGCACCTATGTCCTAACTTGATTTGAGCTTTGTCTTCTGACATGGGCTCTGACCCTTGGCAGGGCTCTGGGTCTGACTGTGAACCGCCCCGCTACTGGCAGCCTCAGGTTTGTCCCTGTCCTGCCCCTGGGTGAGGAGTCTGTGACCCACCTCGCTGCACAGAAGGGACACTCCTGGAGCAGGACCATAGGCTGTATCTGCCAGTGACCAGCCCCTGCTCCCATGTGATGTGGACAAATCCCTATGCAACCCAGCCAGCCCCACTCTCCCCCATGTGTCAGTCTACGCAGCCCCCGCCCCTTCTACCCTGACCACGCCCCCAACCAGTCCATGCTCTGGTTAGGCCCCGCCCCTTCTGCCCTGACCCCGCCTCCAATCATTCTCGGCCCTGTTTAGGCCCCGCCCCGCCCCTTGCCTGACTCATTGGGGCTGGGTATCCCGCACGCTGCGGCTCGGAGCGGCGTTCTGCGCCATGGCCCCGGGGCTCCCCTGCCCCGCCCTAGCCCTGGGGCTGCTGGCGCTGCTGCTGCCCGGGACTCGCAGTGAGTGGGGAGGGGCGGCTCGACCCGGCCCCGCCCCGCCGCGGGTCTGCAGCCGGTCCCGGTGTGGGATGAGCTGGGGCTGGCGGAGGCTGGTCCCCTCCTGTCGCTGGAGGCCGGGGGGATCCCCGGGGCTGCTCTCGGTGGGGGAAGCACACGGCGGGGTGGCGATCGCTACTGTTCTTGTCGCTTGTGCTCCCCTGCGGTGTGGCTATTGCTGGAGGCCAGGTCCTCAGCGCCTGGCTCTAGCAGCTGGGGAATCGCAGTAACCTCCCTGATGTGCTTAGGGGCTTTCTGCTAGAAGAGACCCGGTCTGTTAAAACGGCTTGCGTTTGCTCCCCAGGTGACTGTGGGCGCCTACCCACATTGACTCGTGCCATCCCTACTATCGCTCAGATGGAGAGTTTCCCTGTTGGCACACCTGTTACCTACAGATGTCTGGACGGCTTCGTTAAAATCCCTGGCAAGTCCGACACTGCCCAGTGCCTTCAGAGCTCAGAGTGGTCGCCTCTCCAGGAGTTTTGTGGCCGTAAGTATTTTATTGTTCTCTGGGTTCAAGTTTCTTGGGCTGCCTTTCACTGGTGGAAAGGAAAGACTTTTGCTGTTTAGTAGGTCTAGTGAAAATTAGCCCTGCCCTGTGATGATACCCAGAGGGAAGGGGAAAAAATTGACAAATAGTTGAATGTCTTTCTTTCACCTAGTCTGGCATTACAAGCCCAGAAATACAAAAATCCACATTGCATGTGTCTTTCTTGCTGGTTAAGAGTGTTTGGGTGGCCTAATTCTGCGTTTTCATACTTAAATGTTTTTGGGGAAGTGATAAGAGTAATTTTAATTGTGAATTTCCTGCAGTTTTGTTATCTGGCATGTTGGACAAATGTGGGGTTCTGGTTAATTACGCTTATCAATGGAATACCAATGTTCAGAGTAGGGATGTAAAAGATCACTTAATTAGTTAACTGGTTAAAGATTGAGTTTAGCTGATTAAATGGGGCTTGTCGGTGGCATGCCTGGACCAAGTCCACTGTGCTAGGGATGTAATAGTGTAGTCGATTAACTGATAAGCAAAAAACTTATCGGTTAATGCTATAGACTATTCACATTTTCTCCCCCCCCTCCCCCACCCTTGCCAGTAAATTTTTTGCGGGCTGGCCAGCAGCCCGCCTCTGTTCTGGCTCCTGCTGCATTCAGAATCTACTCCTGCTACAGCTCTGCATTTAAAGAGAATTGGGAGCCAGGTGGGCAAGCAGCCTGGCTTAGTTCCAGCTCATGCCAGGTCCAGGAGTTCAGACCACTCCGCACCTCTTTAATTTTTATTGGTTAGTCAACTTTATCAGAGGCAGCAGCACTGAGTGACAGGCAGCTGGTCCAGAAGAGGAGCTGGTTTTTAAACTGGCTCCCCTTGTGGACCAGCTCCTGCCTGGCATCCTGCACTGCTGCCTCTGATAAAGTTGACTAACCAATACAAATTCATGAGGTTACTTGACTATTCAATTCATATTTAACATCCTTCCACCGCGCACGCGGGCTGCTCTGGCCATGCCGGAGTGCCCGCAACGGATGCTGGTAAGTGTGAGGCTTATCATTAAATCATTCATATCCCTAGTTCAAAGAGTTAGACTATAATAAAATGAATAAAGTATAAAATAGTTTACAGCTACTTGCTAATGCAGTAGGAGTGCTGCACTGCAGAATGGTGAATTTCCTGAAGCACTCAGTTACATGCAGTAGGTTAACTTATGACACTAAATATCACTGTGGGCAGTGCCTGATGTACACCCAGACCACTGAAAATTCACTAAATGGTTAAAAACCAGTGTGAAGATGCATTTAATCTTTGTTTGAGAAGGCACTTCAGGATTTTGTAGTGCCTCAGGGTCATTATTATTCCCATCAGTAGTCATTGTGCATGCAGAAAATGTAGATTGGATTGAATCTGTCATGATCCTATGACACACACTGGAAGCTGTTTTCTGAATAAATCCCTGATACCAGCCTGCATGCTTGTTTTCTGCTGCCTTTGTATAAAAGTAGAGTGTAAAATGTGCAGTTGCATAACCTCCTGGGCTAATAATCCAGTTATTATATAGAGAGTTGTATTGGGAAAGCAAACATGCAGGTTAATAGAGCTTTCTGGCTAATCAAGTGATGGACAACACAGCTTTTATTGTACTTGTTTTGGGAGGGAATATTAAATCTCCAATGGAAATTACTTATACACGCTCTTGACATAGTCAAACTTAATTTGGGTTTTTTCCTGGGACTAATAACATAAATGAACTAAAAGTAAACTTAACTTCCATTCTGAGTCCAATGTTAGGCACTCATTCGGAATAGGGTCAACTTAACAAAGGGCATCCAAATATAATCATAAGCAACCTCCAGAAAATACTGCTAAAGAAGTAATTTGTTTTCTAATTACTGAGTTTTGTTCTGTTATTGTTACAACAGACGGCTTTTGTACTGATCTTCATGGCCAGACCTTTGAAATCTAATGTCTATCTCATTGCTAGGTAGCTGTGGTGTTCCAACGAGGTTAAAATTTGCTGCCTTAAGTAGTGAAGATGAGAGGAAGAGTTACTATCCTGTTGGGATCGATGTAACGTACACTTGTCGCCCTGCATATGAAAACATCACTACAGAGCAGCTTGTTAGTACTTGTTCTGAAAATTTAACATGGTCAGAAGTCCCTGAGTTGTGTAGAAGTAAGTAAGTGTGTGTGTGTGTGTGTGTGTGTGTGTGTGTGTAATATATATGGAAACGTTCCTGTCTCACTTGATCTGCAAAACCATCTTTCTCAATTAGGACTATTAGGGATCTCTGAGACTCACAATTTGCTAGCTTTATAGTTTGTTTGAAGAGCTGTTTAGCCAGGTTCCCCCTCAGGATAAATTGCAATAGCTGTATTTCTACAGAATATTTAGGTTTTCTTAAAACTGCTCAAATTCCAGGCTAGCATTGGCTGCATGAATACAGTGTGTCTGTCTTGACTTTCATATGAAAGGTAAATACCTAATGCCATATACTTCAACAAGAGTAAGCACAGTAAATTACTTGTAGGAGAAAGTGGTGCTCAAGGGCACAAATTCCTCCTAAGGACTCCGGAAGGTTTCTTGTCTGCCATCATTAAAACTAATGGCATGGATGGAGTGGGATTTTTTTCCCCCACAATACTTGGTAACTGAGATATTCCAGATAGATTCATGGAGGTTAGGTCCATCAGTGATGACTAGCCAGGATGGGTAGGAATGGTGTCCCTAGCCAGTGTCAGAGGCTGGGAACAGATGACAGGAAAGGGATCCGCTGATGAACCTATGCAATTCACCGTCAGTAAATAATAATAAAGAATTCTGTGGGATTCAAAAAAAGGGTTGAACTTTTACTATGCATAAGTAAGGACTGAAAAAGCATAAGGGGACGTAAGTCAAACATTCCTGGTGGGGGTTTTAACAAATCTGTTTATCTCATTCTCAATCCTTGACTCTAGTAAGCATTTGATTGCATAATTACACCCTTTTCCTCCCCCTGTTCTCCCCTCCCCCCCAGGGTCTGGGCAGCTGTACAGGGTACAGTCTACAAGGGGTTGAGCACCTTCAGTTGCCACTGGTAGGGCTTAATCATGTGTGGCTTTTACACACACATTGAAAGCGTCTCACCCTGGCCGCTGTGTGACATTATCCTGTATGTAAAGCGGTAAGAGTCAGGGTACATCTAGACTGGCGGGTTTTTCCGGGATACTTCCAGTATCCTGGGAAAAACTCTGCCATGTCCAGAGAACATGTTTGCTTTTCCCCCTTGTTTGTTTTGTTTTTGCAGAAGAGCAAACGTGCTCTTTCGGGGAGCCCTGTGTACCTCGTTCTATGAGGAATAAGGGCTCCACCGAAACAGGAGAGTTTTCCAGAAAAGCTGTCGGAAAAAGCTACATAAAATGCGAAGGTGCAATTTGCATAGTTTTTTCCTGACAAAAGACTAGTCTAGACCTAGCCTCAGTGTGCAGATGTAGCCTTCCCAAGAACATTAGCTCTGTTGTTCTACAGGAGGACCAACAAAATGGCTGAGGGCAGGGCTCTGTGGTCGCAGAAGCGGTGGGGCCTCAGGCAGAAGAGGCAGGGCAGATGCTAGCCTCTGCCTTAGCTCTTCAGTGCCATCAGGCTCTGGCAGCAATGTAAAGGGCCCGGGTCTCTAGTCACTGTTGCGGTACCTGCAACCAGGAGTCCTGGGCAGCTTCCCCCTTCTCCCTGTTGGTGAGCCTGTTCTACCATCATAACACAAAGTGATGCTAATCCAAGCCTTGTTCTCTCTTAGGGAAATCGTGTGGTCCTCCAGGAGAGCTACTCAATGGCAGAGCTGTTCAAGGAACAGAGTTCCTGTTTGGTGACAAAATACGGTTCGTCTGTGAAGAAGGGTGAGCATCAGGGGGCCTCTGGTAGTTAATTTGTTGAACTTTGGTGTGCAGCTGCAGGCTAACTGCAGAAGAATGAATGGGCTCCCTTAAACATCTGGCAAAGGGAGGAGGCAATGCCCTGCATCTGCAGCCTTGGGGTGGGGGTCTCCCTTGGAAGCAGAGCCTTCAAACAGATTAATAGTCTGGGTATATGACTCCAAATTCCTCACTCAAGCGGGGAAGTTGAAGTGGGAAGAAGGCCCAGCTGTGTGGAGAGGAGGGGCTTGCTGTGGATCCTTTAGTTTTTGCACCCAGGGGAGTTCAGTGAACACCAGTCCTGTCTAGATGGGTTATTTATTGCCAGTGAGTCACTATCAAATATGAAACCAGGCCTGGGATTCCATAGCTGACATGCAGCTGGGATTCAACGGAATCATAAAATGCAAATTTCAGGTGGAGTTAGCCACTAGGTGGTGAGGTAAATTCTCAGCGGCCTGGCTTCTGGTGGAAAGAACAGTTCTTGGTTGAAATATTTGCGAGATGCCCGACGTTTTGTAGCGTGGACCCAGGATGTGACTCCGGGCCCAAGTATATCTTTTATACCAAACTCAAATTGGCACAAATGTTTTTAAGCTTTTATTCATAACAGAAAGTAGGTCAAGGTACAGTAGGTGTGGAGAAAATTAAGTTGGTATACAGTGATTTTAACCAAACATGAGATTTAGTGAATAATGAAGGTCGGATTAGTGACCTGACTCTCTTTTAAATACATAAAAAAAGTACCACATGGGCGACATTGGTATTCATGTTGCCTTTCAAACTGCAATAGCACTTGTATCAAGTATGCGTACTGTCAATCTGTAACATAAACAACGAGAAGTCTTGTGGCACATTGTAGACTAACAGATTTATTGGAGCATAAGCTTTCGTGGACGAAGACCCACATTGTCATCTGACGAAGCGGGTGTGTGCCCACAAAAGCTTATGCTCCAATAAATCTGTTAGTCTATAATGTTCCACAAGACTTCTTAGTCTGAATCTGCATAAACAACAACACGGCTACACCTCTAATCTGTAAGTTGTTCACATTTCCATGCATAGTTTTAATCAGGCTTAGAGAACTGTATAATATCTTTTTGTTATCAAATGAAAAAAGGTCTGTATCAAAACTATTTTGGGCATCTCTTTCCTATTAACCTCAAGCACCTTTACCCCAAACACGTGTATAAGCCTATTCTATGCATAATATAGGTTGACATTCAGGGTGTGCACGTCCCTGAGCATCATAGCTATGCCTGATGTAAATGCAACCCCAGAAGAACGTTTCAGTAACCCGAGCTACTGTCCTTCTTGCAGGTGGTGTTCTGACAGTGACAGGAAAATGTTGTAGGCTGTATGTACAGTACAGAGTGATGCAGACAAAGCTAGATTGTTATAGTCGCTGTCATGCAGACCTAGTCTTAGCCTGTTGTGCTAGAGAGAAGAAGGTAGGATGGCTGTGTGGTTTTATCAACATTGAGTAATTTCTGGGCAAGCTTCTTTTAAAGATTATAAAGCTTCTGCTTGCTTACGTGCCTTGGCGTGCTGGTATTTTCACAGCAGGAATGGTCTTGCTCAGTTTGTTACACCTTTCTGTCAAAGTGGCTAGTCAAACTTCAGCACACCGGGGACGTTCCTGTTCAGAGTAGAAATTGATATTTTGATGCAGCCTTGCTTATTTGCAAGGCATGTAGGAAGTGCTGCTGTTTCAAATGTGGAAAAAATCAAAGGTGAAGGAGTTGTTTAGCTTACATACCCTAGCTTCTCCTCATCCAGCACTCTTGACCCAAACCCCTAAGTATCCCTTAGGGTCAAACTGTGCTTAAATCCAAATAGGAGCTTCTGTCTCCGTATCCCTGGTTTTGTTCTGCCTTGTGATTCCTGGCAGACACACCCTCAAATCCTCCTAAAACACCCTATTTGTTTAAGATAGTCAAGACAGAAGCAGACTGTGAAGAACTTCAAAAAGATCTCACCAAACTGAGTGATTGGGCAACAAAATGGCAAATGAAATTTGATGCGGATAAGTGTAAAGTAATGCATGCTGGAAAAAATAACCCCAACTATATGTACAGTATGATGGGGGGCTAATTTGGCTACGACAAATCAGTAAAGAGATCTTGGAGTTATCGTGGATAGTTCTCTGAAAACTTCCACACAGTGTGCAGCGGCAGTAAAAAAGGCAAATAGAATGTTAGAAATTAAGACAGAATATCTTACGGCCCCTGTATACAACTATGGTACGCCCACATCTTAAATACTGTGTACAGATGTGGTCTCCTTACCTCAAAAAAGATATTTTGGCCTTGGAAAGGGTTCAGAAAAGAGCAACTAAAATGATTAGGGGTTTGGAATGGGTCCCATAGGAAGAGAGGCTAAAGCAACTGGGACTTTTCAGTTTAGAAAAGAGGAAACTATGGGGTTATATGATAGAGGTATATAAAATCATGAGTGATGTGGGGAGGGTGAATAAAGAAAAGTTATTTATTAGTTCCCATAATAGAAGAACTAGAGGACACCAAATGAAATTAATGGGTAGCAGGTTTAAAACTAATAAAAGAAAGTTCTTCTTCACACAGCGCGTAGTCAACCTGTGGAACTCCTTGCCAGAGGAGGCTGTGAAGGGTAGGACTATAACAGAGTTTAAAGAGAAGCTAGATAATTTCATGGAGGTTAGGTCCATAAAAGGCTATTATCCAGGGGAAAGAAATGGTGTCCCTGGACTCTGTTTGTCAGAGGCTGGAGATGGATGGCACGAGACAAATCGCTTGATCACTGTCTTCGGTCCACCCCCTCTGGGGCACCTGGTGCTGGCCACTGTCGGCAGACAGGCTACTGGGCTAGATGGACCTTTGGTCTGACCCAGTACAGCCATTCTTATGTTCTTATATGTTCTTATCTTCAAAATCTCTCTCCAAAAAATTCCTCCAAAATAGTGCAAAACTCCCAAGTGTGGTCACATGATCCCAATATTTAGTTGGGGCATTGTGATGCACTTGTCATAATTATATTAACAAATGACAATATTGACAATGTTAGCTGACAGCCATTCATTGACAACCGTCAATCTCAACAATGTTTTTTTTAACTCAACTAGTACCAAGGATTCATTCAGGACGTATGTCACCACCTACAAGCTGAATAGTTACACAAGCAATCAACAAATTGAAACTTTTTTTGTTTCTGTCTTGTGTTTAGGTACAAGTTCATTGGCCGGTCGTTCATCCAATGTATAGTAAGTGGAGGCGAAGTTGAATGGAGTAAACTTCCAACTTGCCAAGGTAAAACTAATCCAATCTTTGCCATATGCTAAATCTCAGGTTTGTTTATAAACTAGCTAATTTTTCAGGTGGCTAAATATTTTTCTTTTATGGACATTGGATATACTTTTTGTTTGCCAGTGTTTGCCCTTGTAACTGAAACTTTATTAATATTAGTGAGACCAGGTTGGAGAGGTAATCTCTTTCTGGGCCACTTTCTGTTGTTTGAAAGTTTGTCTTTCTGCTACACACAACTCTCAATATCGCCTCCTATCTTGGAAGTAACACAGCTACAACAATACTTCAAACATCAATATTCACAGCCTTCTGTTTTCCTGCAGCGATTACTTGTTCTGCCCCTCCTGACATTGCCAATGGGACGCATGATGGCAAAGGTGTAGAAAATCCTGTCTATAACACAACAGTAACTTACAGATGTGACCCTGAGTTCCAGCTTGTGGGTGCTCCCTCCATTCATTGCAAAACAGAAGATAAAATAAATGGAAGCTGGAGTGGACCTGCTCCTGAATGCAAAGGTGATGAATGTGTGTTTTGTGCTACTTTTTTTGCACGAAGTCAAACTAGGCAAAAGTAACTGAAGTATAAGTTGCATGGTTGACTGCTGAAAAGACATGAACAGTGTTTCATCTCTGTTCACTAAATGTTACCTTATTAGCATATCGCTGAGGGTCTGTTCTTAAAAGAATCATGTAACACTTTAAATGTTTTTTCCCCTCCATTTCCTCTACTCAAATCAAATGCTAGAATCCAATTGAAAGAAGAGACGAGTGGTACTCTCACAGTTGAGTGGGGCGAAAACTTCCCATTGTTTAAAGATGATTCCACAGTTTCACACTGGACACTAAATTGTTAATCATTATCTTCATGGTCTAACTTGTGTCATTTTTTTAAAAATAGTAGCGGTAACACTTCTGTAACATTTTGAGCGAGAACTTGGCCCTTGCTCCCATGCACTCGCTACAGCTGTACTTTCTGGTAGCGTACTAAATGGATGGTTTTGAGCATAAGAAGGTGGGTGAAGAGTACAAGAGAGTTTAGCAGGTGTGATCTAAGGTCAGTAATGTACAGAGAAATGGGTTTGGAACAATAGAAGGTTGGTCAGTGCACTGACAGGATTGAACAGTATAAAAGAGGGCATTTGCTTTGGGACAGAGGCTTAGCTGGGATTGATTTATCATAACTTCATTGAAGGCGCTAGTGCTGACAGCTTAGACTTGAACGCTAATCTGTTCTGCCTCTACAGAGACAGGGGACTAGAGGAAGAGCTCTGGGAATCTCCACTGCTTGTTTCTCACCAGCATCAGCTGGTTCAGTTTACTTTCCTCACTTTAAGGCTCATACAGGTCTAGGACTCGGGCGGTGCAGTTATCAGCCAAGTAGCTCTAGGTCGGGTGGGGAGCAGAAGCTGCCTCTGAGCTCCATCCTCCTCCTGCCCCAGCTCTCAGCCAGCTGCTGGGCAGGGCTGCAGAGTAGTGGCTGCAAGAGACTGGTGTTAAAAGCGGCTCCCTCCTTCCTGGTCCATACGTGGGGCCCTGCTTTGTTCTCTCATCGCACCTCTCGCCCTCTCCCCCCCGCATCCTGGTTGTAGGTAAGAACATAACCACCATCATATTGTCAGACCAAAAGTCCATCTAACTCAATAGTCTGTCTTCAATGCCAGGCACCCCAGAGGGAATGAACAGAACAGCTAATCACCATGTGGTTCCCTCCTCTGTTGCCCATTCCCAGCCTCTGACAGACCGAGGATAGGGGCACCATCTCTGCCCATCCTGGGTCCCCCTGCGCCCCTTCCCACAGGGAGCTCAGCCTGGTGTTTAGCGCCTCTTCCCAGGCTTCTCTTGGTGGCTGAAGTACATGGGAGGGTTGACCCTTGCAGCTATTGAAGTCCCTTATGCTCCCCGGCTGTGTGGCTGTTACTGAAGGCCATGTCTTCTGCTCCTGGCTCAAGCCCCTGCAGTGGGTAGGGCTGGGAAATCACAGTAACCTCACTGATGTGCTTAAGGGCTTTCTGGTGCAGAATGCTGCTACTAGAATAAACGCGGTCTGTTAAAACGGCTTGCGTTTGCTCCCCAGGTGACTGTGGGCCCCCACCCAATTTGACTCATGCCATCTCTGTTATCAGTCAGATGGAGAGTTTCCCTGTTGACACATGTTACTTACAGTTGCCTGGACGGCTTCGTTAAAATCCCTGGGATGTCGGACACTGCCGTGTGCCTTCGGAACTCAGAATGGTCGGCTCTCCAGGAGTTTTGTGGCCATGAGTATTGTATTTCAGAACGCAAAATGATGCTAATCCAAGCCCTGTTCTCTGTTAGGGAAATCATGTGGTCCTCCAGGAGAGCTACTCAATGGCAGAGCTGTTCAAGGAACAAAATACTTGTTGGGTGACAAAATACAGTTCGTCTGTGAAGAAGGGTGAGTGTCAGGAGGCCTTTGGTTGTTAATTCATAGAACTTTGGTGTGCAGCTGCTGGCTAAATGCAGAAGAATGCCTGGGCTCCCTTAAACATCTGGCAAAGAGGGGGGTAGTGTTCTGCATCTGCAGCCTTAGGGAGGGGTGTCACTTGAGTCATGTGGTTCAATTTATTTTAGATCTGAGGGAAACCAGGACATTCCAGAAAGACTTAATCACTTTCTTGTTTATTGTCAGCTTCAAGCAGTTAACGTAGTTGTTTAAGTTTTACAAGCCTTAAAAACAATTACTATAGAATGTAAACCTTAAATACTATAAATTCTAAAGCAATTAGTACAGCACAAAACAATGCAAAACCAATTAATGTAATAAATCTTCTATTACAATAATTAAGCCTAGTTCACTTACACTTCATACCACCTACAGTACCAGGCAGGTCATGGTCCCTTTGACTCCTACGCATCGGGATGCCATGCACTGCTGTTGGTGGTGTGATGGGTCTGTTTACTTCTCATTATAATGAGCAGGACCTGTGGATCAGTCCTGCTCACTACCTTCCATCTATTCTTCTTACTAAGTCCTATTTTATAGCAAAGCGAGACTTGGTCATTCTAATAATATTTGCCAATTGATTTTGAATTGTGCAAGATACCTAAAATGCCCAGTGCCCTTATTTGGGGTACATCCTGCTACTCAGGATGTTGCAAAAACTCTGTGCGTGGTTAACAGTTTTTTATGGCTGTATCTGGAATTTTTGCTTATCAAAAATAGAAGTAGCAGTATAAGGTTTCTCCTGATGTCCTTGGTGTGGTCTCACAGTACCATGCTCTATCTGCATGATGGTGCAAAAAACATTCCTGCCTCTCAAAGCTCACCCCCACCCCCCAGTCTTGCCTGTGTGCTTATGTGCCCCAGAGTTGAGACAGGCCTGGGTTTGCTTTGTTTGAGATCTGTACTTTGGACAAGGCAGATGTCGGGGACTTCTAACCCAGACGGCTTCAGTTCGTTGTCTGACCGCAAAGAGACGGGCAACACCAGCAAGGTCTAATCACAAAGCTGTTTATTGAAGAGTGCACACGACAATAGAGAGCAGCCCGTCTCTACCAAGAACCAGCCCCCGATTTCTATAACAAGTGGGGTTATATAGACAGTTCCGTCGCGTCATAGACTATTCACTTAAGCAACCCACTCCCCTTTGTTAGTTAGAAACTTCTAGCATGGATGCATACCTTGCCAACTATACAAGGTGGCCTTGATGCATTAGCAACTTTCTTATTAAGACAGAAAGCAAGTACCAGACAATGAGGAGACAGGGAGTTTTCTTATCAGTTTCTTAAACAAGCTGTTCAGCTTAGCAAGTACAAAAATGCAGCTGTTCGCTTATCTCATGCCCTTGCTCAACTCGTGTCTCAAATTTTGTTCAGGGACTACCCAGAACCCTTTGCTGGACTCTTCTCAGTCTGTCTTAGCATAACCGCCCTAGGCCCAATTTTCTGTGGCCTAACACAGACATTTATTTATTTATTTATTTATTGTCAAGGCAAGGCCATCCAGATTCCCCTACAACATGGAAGCGAAGCCTTCCAACAGATTGATAGTCTGGGTACATGACTCCAACTTCCTCACTTGAGATCTTGAGTGAGGAAGTGGGAAGAAGGCCCAGCTGTGTGGAGAGGAGGGGCTTGGTGTAGTTCCTTTAATTTTTTGCACCTAGTGAAGTGCAGTGTATGCCAGATCCTTTCCAGATGGGTTATGTAGTGCCAGTGAATCTCTAATGGTATGTCTACACTGCAGAGGTGGTTTTTTTTTTTTTGAAAAACAGCTGTCTTTCCGAAAAAACTTCACTTACGTCCACACTGCAATCGTGTTTTGGTCTTTTCCGAAAAAAACAAAGAACAGAGGGGTTTTCCCGACACTGGTAAATCTTTCTGTGAGGAAGAAGCCTTTTTGTGAAAGAGCTCTTTCGGGGGGGAAAAAGCGTGTGTGGATGGGGAAGAGGGAGTTCTTTAGGAAAAAGCACAGATGCCCTGGTGGCCATTCTGCCCAAAGTAATGACAGCTTATATGCGAGAGAGTGTCCATTCGGTTTGGATGCTATCTTTCAAAAAAGCACATCACTTTTTTTGATGCGCTTTTGCTGTGTAGACGCTCTCTTTCGGAAGAAGTTTTTCGGAAGATCTCTTCTGGAAAAGCTTTTTCCAAAAGAAGCCTGTAGTCTAGATATAGACTAACAAGTGTAAAATCAGGCCTGGGATGTCCTAGTTGAAGCCCAGTTGCATATCAACGGAATCTTTCAACCTAAAATGCAAATTTCAGTTGGAGTTAGGCAGTGGCCTGTTTTCTGGTGGAAAGAACTTTTTTTTGATGCCCTATGTTTTGTAGCATGGACCCAGGATGTGACTCAGGCTCAAGTATATCTTTTATCCCAAACTCAAATTGTAACAATTTTTTTAAGCTTTTACTCATAATAGGAAATAGGCCAAGATACAATAAGTGTCAAGACAAATAAGTCAGCATACAATGATTTTTAACCAAACCTAAGGTTTAGTGATTAGCGAAGATTGGATTAGTGTCCTGATTCATTTTTTTTTAAGTATTGCACAGAAGATGTCAGTATTCAAACTACAATAGCCCTTGCGTGATGCATGTTTACCTTCCGTCTGTAACTTGTTCTCATTTTCCATGCATGGTTTTAATCAGGCTTGGAGAACTGGATAATATCTTTTGTTATGAAATGGAAAAAAGCTCTGTATCAAAACTCTTTTTGGGTGTATCTTTCCTATTAACCTTAAGCACCTTGCATAATATAGATTGACATTCAGGGTGTGCGCATATCTGAGCATCATGGCTATGCCTGACATAAATGCAATCCCAGAAGAACGTTTCAGTAACCCTAGCTAGTGTCCCCCTTGCAGATGGTGTTCCGACAGTGATGGGAAAATGTTGTAGGCTGCATGTACAGGACAGGATGATGCAGGCAGAGTTAGGTTGCTGTAGTTCCTGTCATGCAGACCTAGCCTTAGCCTGTTGCGCTAGAGGGAAGAAGGCGGGGACGGCTGTATGGCTGTATATCCCATCCAGTAACTTGTTGGCAAGCTTCTTTTAAACATCATACAACCTCCAGTGACAGAGGAGAGGTAACCTGGGCTGTACAGATGTTGGAGGGCCTGGGGAAAAATTTGGAATAGAGGCTCCCTCCACTTCGCTCCCTGTGCCCCCACCCCACGAGTTCCCAAAATATTACTTTGGGATGGGGGGGAATATGTCTACATTGTACGTATCCCCATGCAATGGCTCCTGTACAGTCAGACTGTGACTCACTCGGGGCATGGAGACCTGGCACATGCGGTTTCAGTACTGGTGAGCTTGGACACTTGCTGCCCCTCTGTCATAGTGTGATCGTGGGCTCAAAATTTTAGTGAGTAGCATCGCAACATGGGATACTGAGATTGCAATACCTCTCTGTTTGGGGACCCTCTTAAATGGGAGGCTGGGGAAAAATTCCCCTCTTGCGTCCCCAGTAGTGGCCTGAGAGGTAGCTAAAGATCCTTCAGCTGAACTACTGACTTTCGGGGTGTGTTTCGAATACTTGACTGTTACAGATATATAGGCTGTTCTCTAGGTTGTAGAGTGCCAAGTTGTTCCATTTCAGAACTGAACCACAAGAGCGCCTGTTGGCTTGTAGGAAGCAAGTCCCTCTTACACCATGCAAGCGTTCTGAACGGTTGGATGGTCTGTAAAATTACTAGCCCTCTGAGGACATCACATTGAGTAACTGGGACTGGTGTAGGGACTCTTCCTAGCAGTGGAAGAAGAGAGAGTCACTACAATGTGTGAGTTACAGGGGAGAGGATCTACTGTTTTGTTGGCCAGAAGATTAAAGATTGTTCAAAAGTGTCTGGTTTAGTGTAGACCTGTTAAGCTTGCAGAGAGCATGAAGTAGCTACAGATTTGCTTGCTTAAATTGTCTCTTACTGCTCATGCACTTTGCGTGCTGGTTCCATCATAGCAGGTATGGTCTTACGCAGTCTGTTGTCCCATTTTTGACTGAGGGTATGTCTACACTTGCACCCTAGTTCGAACTACGGATGCAAATGCAGCCATTCGAAATTGCTAATGAAGCGGGGATTTAAATATCCTGCGCTTCATTAGCATGATCTTGCCGGCACGCTAGTTCGAAGCACAGCTGATTCGAACCAGAAAGCACCCACCGGGACGCTTCCTACAAAAAATGAGGAGTAACGTTAGTTCGAACCAAGGGGTTTGGTTCGAACTAACGTGTCACGGCGGGCGCTTCCTGGTTCGAATCAGCTGCGATTCGAACTAGCGTGCCGGCAAGATCGTGCTGATGAAGCGTGGGATATTTAAATCCCTGCTTCATTAGCAATTTCGAATGCCTGCATTTGCATCCCTAGTTAGAACTAGGGTGCAAGTGTAGACATACCCTAAGTGGCCAGTCAAACTTGAGTGCCTTGGGGGTGTTGCAGTTCAGAGTAGAAATTGATGTTTTGATGCAGCCTTGTTTATTTGCAAGGCGTGTAGGAAATGCTGCTGCTTCACATGCAGAGGAAACCAAAGACACAAGAGTAGGGTTTGTTTTGTTTTTTTTAGCTCATATGCCCTGGTTTCTCCTCACCCAGCGCTATTGACCAAAACCCGTAAATATCCTTTAGTGTCACGCTGTGCTTAAAAGTTCTGTTTGGATTTATCTCAGTCTCTCTGCTTTTGTTCTGCTGTGTGACTCCTAACAGACACCCCAAACACCCTCAAAATCTCTCAGAAAAAACTTCATCTGACACAATGTAAAACTCCTGAGTGGATTCACAAGATCCCAATTTTTAATTAGGCCATTGTGATGTACAATTACAACAAGAACTCATTAATTGACAACCATCAATCTCAACAAGGTTTTGAGCTCCACCAGTAACAAGGCTTCACTCAGGTTTTATGTAATCACCTATAAGCTGAAAGAATCCATATTCCTGAATAGTTATACAAGCAATCAAAAAAACTAAAATTTTTGTGTGTGTGGGGGGGGGTGTTTCCACTTTGTGTTTAGGTACAAGTTAATTGGCCAATCTTTCATCCAGTGTATACTTAAGGGAGATGAAGTTGAATGGAGTGAACTTCCAACTTGTCAAGGTAAAACTAATCCAACCTTTGCCATCCACTAAACCTTATATTTTGGTAAAAAACTAACTAAATTTTCAGATGGCTAAATATTTTTCTTTTGGGGACTTTGGATAAACTTTTTGTTTGGTCAATGTTTGCACTTGTAACTGAAATTTTCATTAATATTAATGAGACCAAGTTGCTGAGGCACTCTCTTAATCTCAAGCTATTGCTTGAAATGTCTGTTGTTCGGAAACTTGTCTTTGTGCTACACCGATCTCTCAATATTGCCTCACCCACCTTGTGCATCTCCTATCCTGTGAGTGTCACAGCCCCAAGAATACTGCAAACATTCGTATTCATGGCCTTCTATTTCCTACAGTGATGACTTGTTCTGCTCCTCCTGACATTGCCAATGGGACGCATGATGGCAAAGGTGTCAAAAATCCTGTCTATAACACAACAGTAATTTATAGATGTGACCCTGGGTTTCAGCTTGTTGGTGCTACCTCCGTTCATTGTAAAACAGAAGATAAAATAAGCAGGGCTCGACAAACTATAGAATCTATTCGCCCATGGCGAGTAGATTTCAGCCGCACGCCCCCGTTCACTGGCGGCGCGCGCATGCGCAATGCGGATCTTGCACATGCGCAGTACGGGGCTGGCGAGCAGTTTTCGCCACCGTTTGTCAAGCCCTGAAAATAAGTGGAATCTGGACTGGACCCGCTCCTGAATGCAAAGGTGATGAATGTGAGTTCCTTTGCTGCTGCTTTGCTTTGCATTAAGTAAAACTAGGCACAAAATAACTGAAGTATAAGTTGCATGGTCAACTTCTGAAAAGACATGACCGGTGTTTCATCTTAGTTCACTAAATATTATCCTATTAGCATATCACTTAGCGGCTCTTCATAAAAGAATGATGTACCATTGTAAATGTTTTTCTCCTCCCCCCCCCCCATTTTCTCTAGTCCAATCAAACACTGGAGTCCAATTGAAAGAAGAGACGAGTGGTACTCTCAAAAGTGAATGGGGAAAAACTTCAGATTGTTTAAAGATTATTGCACAATTTTGCACAGGATACTTACATTGTCATTCACTGTATTCGTGATCTAACTTCTGTAATTTTTGAAAATGGTAGTGGTAACATTTCTGTAACTTTGAGGGAAATTGGCCATGTCTCTGTCTCTTGTTCCCATGCACTTACTTCAGCTGTAATTTCTGGTAGCCTACTAAATGGACGGTTTTGAGAATAAGATGAGGGTTTAACAGAAGTTATCTAAAGTCAGTAATATACTAAGAAATAGGTTCAGAACAATAGAAGGTTAGTAAGTGCACTGACAGGTTTGAACAGTTTAAGCGAAGGCATTTGTTTTGGGACAGAGGCTTAGCTGGTATAATTTATCATAACTTCATTGAAGGTGTTAGTGCTGACAGCTTACACCTGCTGCAGAACAGTATATTCTTCATTTTATCTGATCTCAACTATGGTCCAAAGGCAAGTGTGATTTGGTAGTAGCTGTTTTATCTGGGAGTTTGTTTGATTTTAAATGCTACAACCGGGGTGGGGAATCTCTGACCACAGGCTGGACACGGTTAGTTGGGTTCAGTTGCTAGTGGGCTGCCAGACATTTTGTGTACCTGAATGGCCACAGGCATGGCTGCTTGCGGTTCCCAGTGGCCGCTATTCTCCATTCCAGGCCAATGGGAGCTGCAGGAAACAGCGTGGGCTGGGCCACCACTTGACACAGCTCCCATTGGCTGGGAACAGTGACCTGTGGCCATTTTGTACACTCGGGTTGGGGGAGAAAAGTATCTGGCGGCCCACCATCGACTAACCGTGACAAACCACGTCCAGCCAGCTTGGCGAAGGTTCCCCAATTCTGTCCTACCACTGTGGTCAGACATCGTATTTGTTTTTATTGTTGTAACTGTCAAAACGGGGCAAAGGTTAAACATAGCATTTTAATCCATTGTATTCTACTCAGGTTCTTGTACTGAACCAGTTATCTTGGGGGCGCTTTTTGTTCCAGAGGTGGCTAAGTTACCAACACAACCCAAACTATATAGTCATTCAACATTCCAAAAGACGCCTGTGACCATCACTTCCTCCCGTTCTTCCTCATTCCCTAGAGGGGATCAGAGGATAGTAGGTGAGTCTTGTGCCATTACCAAATGGGGCGTTGGCAGACTAATGGGAGGAAGTGAATTCTCCTACCACAGCTTAAAGCTTTCAGCGATCACATGTGTTTCTTTTCTTTAGGTAGGTGGGCTCCTCTGCCACGGTTAAGGTTTGTCATGCCACTGTACAAGGATCAGAACCATTGTTCTGTGGATAACAAGGGAAGCTCTATTTGCCAACAAAGTTACATGGGAATCTCTGGAGTATTACCCAGCGCCACGTGCTTTAACAACTTGAAATGGTCACAAGTCCCATCATTATGTGGAAGTGAGTCTTTTTTAATTTTTTTCTGTCTCAGTCGATCTGCAAGATGTCTTTGTGCAATTAATATAGTTTTCTCTTCAGAAGCCGGCTCAGTTCAGTCCAGGCTGCATTGATCTGAACATCTTGAAACCTTTGTTTTCAATGTTTTGCTTTCATTTCATTTCATGTCTCCTTGATCACTAGGAGAGCCTGAATGACCCTCTTAATACCATATCTAAAAGCAAGAGACTTTTATACTGTCTATATCAAAACCTTGTTTCTCCATGGCAATGAGGCAATGCCTAATAATTTTGTTCTGTCCTAGAGAGATCCTGGCTATCCAGGAGAACAAATGCTTGGCAGAGCTGCTGCTATAGCCGATTTCCAATTCGGTGCAAGAGTGTGTTTCACCCATGAGGAAGGGTGAGTATCAGGCTCTGGCGCATGACTTAAAGCTGCTGGCTGACTCTGGAAACTGAGCATCAAAGAATAATCTCCAATCTACTCCGGGTTCTTGCTACAAAACTAACTCCTCATAGGCAGAACTTTGAAACTGAACTTGAACCTAAGTTGGGCTCTGATTCCCGGCCCTCCACACCTCAAACAAGAGAACCCAGCTCTGTCCCAGGGGTTAGTGCAGAGTTTTTGGATTATGTGCCTGCTGAAGTTTAGACAGCTAAACTTGGCTGGATGGGAGGATTCTACGATCTAGCCAGTACAACCAATAGAGACTCAAGAGTTGAAACCGATGATGGAGAATCTTGTTGGTTTGTAGTAGGAAACGAGAGATACTAAAAGGGATTCCAAAGCTGCTGGTGACCAATCTTGAGCTGAAATCAACAGTCATAGGTTCATTGAGGTCCATAGAATGACAGGGGTTTTGCTGACATGTAATACACTCTGGTCATGCTAGTGCTGATAGGTGACACTTACTTTTTATGGCCAGAAATGCAACCCAGATTTTTTGACTGTTGGACAAGTAATCAAGAAACCAGATAAATGTGATGGTCTTTATTCAGGTACAAGTGAATGAGACCATTTTTTTTTTTTTACTAAATGTGTGCAAACAAAAGGTGTGTGGAATAAGATACTTGCCGCTGTACAACTTTTGTTAAGGCTTTGAAATGAGCTGGTGCCCAAAGATGATGGCTTTAATTTGGAGCAGAGTAGTAGTGAAAGGCTAGTAGTGTCCCTTATGGGTAAAGTCCCTCCTTCTAATGCTGACTGCAGCCTCAAAATCTGAAGTTCCTTTGGGTACAGCTACACTACAGCGCTAATTCGAACTAACTTAATTCAAATTAGTTAATTCGAATTAGTTTTTAGGTCTAGATGCACTAAGTCGAATTAGCATTTTGCTAATTCTCAATGTAGATGTGCTATTTCGTGGACCCTGAATTGAAGGTAAGGCTGGCCGGAACCAGTGCCAAAAGGGCATCAGGGTCGGACTTAGTGTGTAGGGCTGCTGCCTCAGGCTAGCCGAGGGCTGTGCTTAAAGGGACCCGACCTCCCCATCTTGGACAGACAGTTCTCAGGTTTCTCTGCTGGTCTACCTCACTGAGGGACAGCAAAGCATTTGTGTCTTGGAGTGCTCTGCTTGCCCTCACTCGGGGTACCACGGCACTCTGCAACATGGAACCAGATCTGCCCCCAGGGACTCTGCTGCATCTTGTGGACATGTTGCTGGAAGCCTGGCTGCACTGTCTACAGGCTGCCATCTGGGAGGGGATGTCAGGAGCCAGGGGGCCCTGCGGGAGAGCTTCCACCCTCAGGAGCGCTAAGTCTCCCTGGTCTGCCCCACTGGGGGCTTGTGCCCCATTCCTCCCTCTCGTCCTTCCACTTACCCTTCCCTAGCCCCCCCTTCCTGATGTCAAATAAAAGACACGTATTTTCAAAAATAACTCTCTTTATTTAACGCAACTGGGGAAGGGGAATGAAACTCTGGGGAGATGGGGGGGGGGAGGAAAGGAGGCCGGAGAGGGCAGGAGAGAGGATGGGAGAGGGAGGGGGAAACCTGGGAGGAGGGAGCTGGAAGGGGAGGAAGGGAAGGGAAAGCTCAGGGTTCTGCTGGCTCTCCCATCTCGCAGCACTGCGGGTGTGGGGGCATCAGGGGGGAGTGGGTGTGGAGGGTGGGGCAGGAGGGACGGGGGGTGCGGAGGAAGCGGGAGGGGAGCAGGGGTGGGAGGAGGAGCGAGAGCTGGGGCGGCCGCAGGGGCTGGAGCAGGAGGAGGCAGGAACCTGTCCACCAGGGTCTGGAGGTGACCTCAGAGGACATGGCCCTGATCCTCCAGTGCCTGCAAGCTCCGCTGCTGCAGCCGCAGGTCCTCATGGACCCAGTGCTCCTGGGTGTGGAGCTGCTGCTCCAGTAGCCGCAGGTGCTCCTGGCTGTGCATGTGGCCTCTGGTGGCCAGGCTGGCAGCCATGCGGCTGTAGACGGCCGCGTTCCTGTGGCTAGTGCGGAGATCGTGGACGTTGGAGGCCTCCCCCCCCACCCCAAACCTCGTTGAGGTCCACGATCTCCGCACTAGACCAGGTGGGTGCCCGCCTCTTGCGGCCCCGGGCAGGCTCCTGGGAGCCGCCAGCCTGGTCCTGGGAAGAGGCGGAGGGCTGGGTGGCAGCGGGTGGCTGGCTCATGCTGTGCCAGGTGCAGGGTCTGCTGGCTGGGTGCTGGCAGGCTTACAACTGGCACAAGCACTGTAGCCAGACCGTGCCCCTTTAAGGGCTCCGGGGCCGGGAGGGGGGGCAGAAGAGTTTCCCTGGTTTGGCCCAGAGTGGCCACCAGGGCAACCTGGGAAGGGCTAGCCTCCAACTAGTTCGAATTAAGTGGCTACACGGCCCTTAATTCGAACTAGGTGTTACTCCTCGTAGAATGAGGTTTACCTAGTTTGAATTAAGCGCTCCTCTAGTTCGATTTAAATTCAAACTAGCGGTTTGTATGTGTAGCCCCTATTAGAGTTAATTCGAACTAACTGCTGTTAGTTCGAATTAACTTTGTAGTGTAGACATACCCATTGGAATTAAGAAACCTCTCTTCATAGGGAGCTTTCCATAAAGTTTAAAATCTTCTGGACCTTTCTTGAGGAATATCCAAAGAATACATAGCCTGGTCTAAAACAAACTATGCAATTGGCAAACTTCTTGCTTAACTCCATGCTGCTGGAACATATCAGGAGCTCAGTGCTGTCCCTCAAGGATCAACCAGCTGTACTGCTCTAACTCCCGTAAGGGTGGGGATGTACTTTGTGGCAGTGTCTCAAAGTTTGTGCTGTCAGGCTGACATCTGAGGAGTGCCGGGGAGAGGATGGGAGCAAACTTGACACAGGTAATGCCTCAGCTCGCTACATTACAGTGCTTATTATCCTAACAAATTGCTATGAACTCCTGGAATTTTGGATCAAACTACTTGAAAGGTTTCCTGTTAATCTTGAACTTTAATTGTGTGATTTCAATGTTCTAATCCTCTTTACTTTAGACTCCTGATAACCCTAATGGCATAGAGGGAAGAAGTGTAGAAAGTTTTGCCTCTGCAGCAATGTAGATGTGACACTACTTTCTTTCTTTGAACAGACATCTGTTTATTGTACCATGCGAAAACAAATATACTCTGGAGCTGGCCTGCCCCTGAATCCAAAGGTGAGTAGCATTTAGTATCTGTCCCTTCTACTAGGCATGCACCTAAATGTGAAGAAATTGGTTTCATGTTTGTGGGGGGGTTTTAAGATTTAAGATCTAAATCTTGTTTTTAAAAAACAGGCATTGTTGGAAACTTGAGCTTTACAGAACAGCCCATCCAACATAATTAGCTTTGCTTGGGAGACATTCTGCCATTCCTAGTGCCTGCATTTTTTTTCTTCCATTAGCATTCCAAGAGACATTTCAGACCAGGGCATGACTCCACTACATAAATTGCTACAGTTACATGGCTCAAAACCCCTCTAGCAGAACTGCTACTTATGCTGATAGTTTCTCCCATCCACATAGGAAATCCACATCCCAGAGAAGAGCTAATCACGTCATCAGGAGAATTCTTCTATCAGCCTACCACTAACACCACCAGGAGTTAAGTCAGCATAGTTGTCCCTCCGGTGTGAGAAATCCACACACCTGCAAGTAGCTATGCTGATGGAAATTCCTAGCATAGGCCAGACTTGAGATCATAGGTCCCCACTTGAATATGTGTCTCCTTTAGAAAGCCTAGCCCAGCCCAGCTGCGATTCCAATCTGGAAATATCAATTTCCAGACTTTAAAGGGTTGGGGGGTGAGGGGGTGTTGTTTAATCTTGCTCCATGCCCAGGAGGGTGTTAGGGCCTCTTGGGTTTTTTTTGTTTGTTCCCTCCACATCTTCTGGATGATCCTTATTCATTACCCAAAAGCACTTTATAGATGTGAAAGCAAATTCCCTGAGTAAACATAACCAGCTAGGAGCAGCTTGAATAGATTTTTTCTGAGAGGGCATATATTTTTAGCCCTGCTTAGAGGAGCAGCTTCAGATGTTTTGAGCCACAAAGAACTAATGGAATTGTAGGTCTGAATGTTCTAAAACCCACTACCACTTGTGTTGTATAGCGGGCAAACTCTGCATCTCTAACACATTTGCCACTCTGTTATGCAGATTTGTTAGTATGAAACCGTGGCTTTGCCTGAATTATAGAACCCAGATTTGCCATATGGTTCTATTTCCACTTAATACTAAAAGGCATGTGTACTGCTCCAGGAAATTTGTGTCCATAAACTTTGTAACGGATGGAAATCCAAGTGAAAGGAAAAAGCACTGAGTTAATTTTGTGGTCCCAAAACTATTTTGCCTTCATGACCCCGTTTTGCTTCCAGCAATCCCAGACAGCATAGCAGATGTGACTTATTTTATATATGTATGTATTTATTTATTTTTAATTTTCTCTTTGTAGAGCTAAATGTTGTCCGCTGCACATGGGTGTGTGACCCAATTCCTGATGGTGTGACCCTGCTTGGGGCCATGCCCTATACTTAGGAAACTGAAACTGGATTGACTCCAACTGAGTTTTGATACACACCTAAACCTTTGTTTGAAATGGATCTTTTCTGGCATAGGTTTTGTTCCTGGATGTTTTTCCTTTCCCCGCTACTAATCTTAGAGTCAAAACACAACTAGGGCATGTGTACACTATGGAGAAAATTGACCCTCCTGAGGTCGATCTTCTAGCATTCGATTTAGCGAGTCTAGTGTAGACCCCTCCCCTCCTAGTTGAAGGCTGAGGGCAGCCCCGACCAGCGGCCTGTACTCCTCATTCTGTGAGGATTGAGGGAAGCCGATGGGAGCCAAAGCATTGACGGAAGCCAATGCTTCTGTTGGCCTCGCGCAGTATAGACGTTGCTGCAGTGGCTTCGCTTCAGGTAAGACGAATCCAGTTATGCATTTTGCGTAGTTGAATGGCGTACCTTGAGCCAACCTGCCTAGTTTAGTGTAGACCTTGGCCTAGAATACTGTGCTTTAATCCCCCAAAATAAACCTTGTTTGACATTTTTAAATTGCAGTAGCACCTCACGGTAACAACCAGGTTGGGACCTTTTATTCTAGGTGCTATATCAGAAATGACAGACTGTGCCCCCCAAAGGTCTATCTGACACATTAGTCACATGCACACACTTTTGATTTGTGAAGACTATATTCCAGTGTTACCTATTTAATGCTTATTTGCAGTGGCTGCTGCACCTCCATGTGGAAGTTGGGATGGGCTTAGTCGTCTTCTGGTAAACGGGACAGCATAGCCTTTGTATAGTGGAGCCTAGAAACATAAGAGAACCCTGAAGACTGCAGGAGAACTATGCAAACCTATTCTGATGAAGCAATGATGCTTTTACGAAGGACTTGTCTAATCAGAACACATTTGACTTCATGTCTGAAATATGAAAGAGCCTGGAAAAACCTGCCTGCCTTCAATGTTAGATTATCTGTGAGTCCAATCACAGTTGCCTTATCAATGTTGTACTCTTACTGCTAGTATTTGCTATAATCTAAGATAAGTGATGTTTCTGTAGGTATGGATTATTCCTGGCCTCTGTTAACTGATTAGTTTTTATATAATATATATTTCAGTTGACTTTAATTTCTTCTCTGTGCTGAGAATAGCCACTATCTTGGTAAGGAAATAAAACCTTTTTGTAAACTTTATTTTTTCATTTTTTCACCTTCTCCACCTCAAACCGATATTTCCATCATTGTAAAAACCCACTGTAAGATACTGGAATTTCTATGATGCTAAAATAATTGTTTGCCCATAATGCCAGGGACAGGTTTAGTAAGAGCAAAACAGATTTAGGATCCTTGGCTGGGTGATAAGGATGGGTGTGTATTTAAATCAAGCCAATGGGGAAGGAAGGTGCAAAAAAAAAAAAAAAGGGCAGTTTGAGTTACGTGGATCTGGAGTCCCTTTTCCAAGGTCTGTGGTTTTCCAATCTGATTATCTGTGGGATTTCTTTGTCCTGTATCTGTTTCTCTGGTTGTTGGGGAATGGGGGCAGCCACAAAATGCTGAAGTAAATTTAGCAAGTATTGAGCTGCGTTTACTAATTTCATCCTTAATGAGTTAAGCTACAAGTAACAGTAGGGCTCTGTCTACATTGCGCGCTCTTGAGTAAGAACATATGCAGATGAGCTTAATGAGGCTAGTGTAGACTGGGCCTTCTTGCGCAAAAGCCCATTGTGCAAAATGGTGGCTCATTAAGTATGCAAATGAGGTGTGGCGATATTCATCACTGTGCCTCATTTGCATATGTTCTTGCGCAAGAGAGCACAATGTAGATGTAGCCTAGTAGAATTAAAATCCAAACAGAAGTGGTGTTGATAGGAGAAGGCAACTTGACATGACTGCAGCAGTTTTGTGTCCAGGCTAAAAAGCAGATACCACATAGAGAACAGTAACTGGCCTTGCCTCTCAGCATCCCAACAACAGCTGCATGTTTGTAGTTTTGCTAATCCAAAGGAGAAGAAGGAACAGCTAATGAAGCATGAGAATGGGAGGAAGACTGGGGATGGGCAACCTTGGTTTTGAGTGCCCCTGACAAGTTTAATTTTGACTAGAAATGCTTTACTGTTAAGGGATCATGAGCAATTTGCTGAAGCTGGGGGAATTGGTGCTCCACTAGTGATTGTTATGGTGAACAGGAGTCACTAGGAATTAGCAATAAAATTTTTTAAATAATACACTTTGGGGTAGTTGAACGGAGCTTTTCTGTGAGCAGAGACTTATCTTCTTCCAAGCAGTTGGATGGAAGGTGGCCCCCCCACAAAAGATCAGCTGTTGATCACTTAGACAGTCTCATACTTGAGGCAACTGTTTGGGATGCTCTAAACCTATTGCCTTTGCATATAGGCAAGTATTGTGCCTGGAGCACGTGGAGAAAAACAAGTGAAGTTACCAGAGTGTTTTGTTTGGAAAGCCCCGGGTAACACTTTTTAAAAAGTTTATCTTCTAATTTCCTCAGGTTTTCTGTTTTACATTTAACTTTGGATGGACTCCTAGGAGGCTGTCGCCTAAGCCAAGATGATTGTACAGGGACCTGAAGTATAAGAACAGGGTTTTGAGTACTTTTCCTCCTCTGCAACTTCTGATTTAAACAGAAGATTCTTTTATTTATTCATGACCTCTCTAGGCAGTGACTCTACTTGTGGAAATTAAGACTTTCACAGGGTGGGGTCACACACAAGCAAGAAACACATCCTAGTCAGGGCTGACCCTGGACAATGACTGACTTGGAACAAAGAGCTCTTCATGACACAAGGCAAGACTCCACTGAATTTTGTTTTCCTATGTCACTCACATTGTCTGACTTCAGTTTGACACCCTATTCTGCCTGTGCTTAAAATAAGGGGGAAAGAATGGGAGACCAAGTTCTAACTTTAATTCCAGAAAGACAAATTTTGTAGATCACTTCTATAGACCGTATTTTGTAAACTGCTTAGTGATGGGCTTGCTCCAGGGCTGGCTTTACCATCAGGCGAACTGAGGCGGCCGCCTCAGGTGCCAGACTGTGGGGGGGGCGCCACTAGGACCCAGAGTGTAGACAGTTGTGTCTGCTGCTGGTGCATATGTAGGTAGCAGAGAATACCATGAGAGGAGTAGAACAGGAAGAAGGCAGAATTGAGACCTTTCAAAGTTTTGGCCCAAGCGAAATGGGCTCCCCGCCTCAGGTGCCAAAATGTTGCGGGCTGGTCCTGGCTTGCTCTAAGTATCAGCTTATACTTAAAAGGGGAGAACCACTCCTTGTTCCACTGAAGGCATAAGTGGGAGTCTGAAATAGCTCATGAGGAGCTATGCTTGGTATGACCATAGCTGGCCTTGCTAGCAGTTTTCAAACAAGATCCGTCTGGCTTCAAATGTCAGCTTGTTTTCCTTGAGAGAACACGAGCTGCTGTGGTAACTTCACTTCTAATTTCCATAATGCTGTAATAAGTTAGCCAAGCCTCAACCCTCTTCTGCGTACAAGGCTTAATTCCACTAATGTTCATAGGGCACCTGTTCTATGCAAGACTCCATACGGGGCTCAGACTGCAGCAGGAAGCCCAGGACTGTGTAATACTGTTGGGCTACATCTACACTGGCCAGTCTTGCACAAGAAGATATGCAAATGAGGCACGGTGATGAATATCGCCGTGCCTCATTTGCAAACCTAATCAGCCGCCATTTTTGCAGAAGGGGCTTTTGTGCAAGAAGGAGCTGTCTATACTGCCCCTTCGTGCGCAAACCCCCCCGCTTGCACAAGAGCTGTTCTCCCGCTTATTTTCAGGAAGAACGGCTCCTGCGCAAGCGGGGGGTTTTGCTCAGGAAGAAGCAGTGCAGACAGCTCCTTCTTGCACAAATGCCCCTTCTGCAAAATGGCGGCTCATTAGGTATGCAAATGAGGTGCAGGGATATTCATCTCTAGGCCTCCTTTCCATATTTTCTTACACAAGACTGGCCAGTGTAGACATAGCCTTGGCGTCCTCTTTGGTGCACAGCCCTCACCAAAGGGGAAGAAGATAGAAGCCTTTCCTGCTGCCATATCTACTGTGGCACTGGAGTAAGAGGGAATGGACCAGGGGGCAGCAGGGTCTAGAATTAAAAGTGACCAAGCAAAAGAAAGTGTGCAAAACCAGCACTGCTTCATTTAAAACGTACAAATGAGCCAGAAAGGGCCAGCTCACTATGCAGTTCTGCCATGGTCGCCTCCCCCGTGCCCAAGGACTTGGGCAGACTAAGGTGGACTGTAGGACAAGGATGCTGGAGAATACAGGCTCCCTCGCCTGCCTTTTCTCCGAGGAGGTAATGAAAAGCAAGTTCTGGTAACTGTTTGGCTGGCTGAGGAGCAGGTGTTGGGTGAAATGATGAGAATAGGCATTTCCCACTGAGAGCTAGGCAGGCAGTTTATAATGACCTCTCCTCCCATGCTGTGAATACAAGGCAACATTCCCACCTGCCTGAAGTGGGCATAACTGACTTCATAGGAGAGGGCTAGTTTACACCAACAGGCGAATGGAAAAGACCCTTTCTTTACACTGTACTTTTGAGTCTATCTCCTCCTAAGGTCAAACTTCTGTATCATCACATTACTCAGGGACGTTCTCACCCCTCCCCATTTTCACCTTGTGCCAAAACTAACATGACTTACAGTTTCCTGGACAACTTCTGTGCCTCTCCCCTTCTAAATTAAGTCATTCCATTTCCTGTATCCAAGCACAGACAAATGTGCAGAGTCTCTGCCAAGTCCAGAACTGAAGCTTTTATCAGGAGTGATCAGCCCAGACACAATAGTTGTCGGGTTGTTTGATTTTGGCATTTCAGTTTTTCAGATGCTTTTGTGTGTTACTGGAATCATTAAAGACCAGCCCCTGGGTGGTTTTCTACGTGGTTAATTCAGCCTTGAAGTGGCGCCTTTAGTACAGGGAGATTCACAATCTTAGCATGTACACTTGCTCTGATAGGAAAGGTAATTTACATGTTCACCTGTGTGCCCCAGCTGTTGTGTTGTAAAGTATTAAGGCTACCGTTAAGTATATACTTGCATTTTCCAAGAGTTGGAAAATGCTCACGAATTGACACCAAAAAATGGCAAAATATCTCCTCGCAGCAGGAGCAACTTCATAGAATTTCCCTCCTGCTGTAATAAACATCCTGCTTTGTGTTTGTTCAAGTCAATGGAGTGTTTGCAAAAGTGAGGCAAGACTAGAACTGAGCAGAGGCAGCTAAAGGTAAACATAGTGCACACTTGCCCACTCAGTTTTGTCAGCCCCGATTCCCCCTGTGTTCCTGGCAGGAATTACTAGATAGCTTTGTCAATTCTATCTAGTTTACACTCTTGGGCTATGTCTACACTGCTCCTGTTTTGCGCAAAAAAATATGCAAATGAGGCAAAGCATGGAATATCACTGCCTCATTTACATAATTAATGAGGCTCTGTTTTTGCGCAAGAGACATTCTTCTACATTTTTTTCAGGAAGAATGGCTCTTGCACAAGAGGGGGTTCTTGCGCAAAAAGGACCCATCTACACAGCTCCTTTTTGCGCAAAAGCCTCTTGTGCAAAAACGGAGCCTCATTAATTATGCAAATGAGGTGTGGCGATATTCCATGCGTCCTCATTTGCATATTTTTTGCGCAAAACAGGGGGCAATGTAGACATAGCCTCTGAGTTAACAATTAGTCCCTCCTTTCACTCACCAGCTCGGGCAACATAAAATGCGATTCTTGTCAGAGATACTCTTATCTAGTTGAATCCAGGTACTTTTGGATACAGAAATTGCCAGCCCTGCTGAGTGTTGCAGTGGCTTAGTGAGTTGCATAAATAGGGACAGGGATGAAACTCCCTTATAGTCACATTGCTCTAGATCCTAAACTCCACTCTCCAAAGTGTAAGGGAAAAGGATCCAATTCAGTGGCTGTCTGCGTTCCTTGAGAGTCCTCAACACAATTGTTAATTAGCACCAACAGGGCTTGGTCTTTAGTTCATGGTTATAGCCAACAGACCATGTGCAAGTGTTACAGTGAGAATTGCATGACATGGACATAGTCCTGCGTGTGTAATAACTTCTTCTGATGGAGGACGGAGATCACTGGGGCCTTTGAGGGCTATTTCCTGTCAAAGACACCTAAAGAGCACTATGGTGCTATATAGCTAGGATAGGAAAAGTGGTGGGCCCCTGCTTTAAGGGGGACAGGCAATGATTGGGGCAAGAGGAAAGGGATGAAGGGCCCTGTGGGGGTGGCAGAAAAAAATGGGGGCAGGAAGGATCAGCTGTGCAGGAGGAATCTGGTGCCCGATGGAGGTGGGAAGGATACAGTGCTCAGGAAGGGATCCGGTGCTGTGGCCAAAGGGAGCAGGAGGGATGGGGACTTGCCCCCCCAACCCTTCTTACTGCTCAGCAGGCACCTGGGGTACCCAGGCTGCGAGGCGCACTCATGAGGTCAAGGGGGGCTCTGCCAGGCTGGCCTCAGCCCCCTCCTGCCAATGCTGCATGTTGCTCCCCAGTCTCTGGCCCCAGCGCTAGCCCCACCCAGACCTGCCTCTTGAGACCCTCCCCTCCCCACCGCGTGGACAGCAGCACCACAGCACTTGCAGGAGAGCAATGAGGCCAGACCGATGGACACCCAACCAGCATCGGGAGTCCCAGCCTGTGGATTCGGGGACCTCCATCCCTGATTTGCATGGACGTGGATGCTATGTGGGTGGGCGGGCCATGACTCACCCATAGCTACGCCCCCACTATGGTGACACTGACAGCTTCTTTGAAGAGTTTCTACTGTATGGTTCCCTACTTGTTTATGCAACAGACCTGTTGCTATGGCGATTATCCTATTGAAAGGTGCAGGCTATCATTGCTGTTCATGTTTTGGCTTTAAACATACCGGGATCAACTTAGAACCAGGAAAGTGAAATACATTGACTTTTAATGAAGCCAAATTTTATTTGCATGTATACAAAATGTTTTTAGCTTATCATTAGTGAAGCAAATTAGCCAGCTGGGTAAATTCAGTAAATCAGATAAAGTTCTTGTGCATTTGTATAAAAATACATTTTTCTCATATATTTTTAGTATTTAAGGTTACTTGTGCCATCTGTACCTTTCTGAATAGCATTCAGATTTCATCTGGTTAATTATTGGGAAAATGTATGCCCTGGTAATTTGATGAAAGCTCTGCAGAAGTTTGCAGTAAATAGCACAGTTGTTTGATTCATTCTCTTTAGTGTCTGTGACAATGCCATCTATAAACTCCTCAGACTCCATGAAGGACACAGTGCTGGATCTGGGTCATGGCTTTGTTGGGGGACCTGGAGAAAATATTTGCTGAAAGGCATGTTGCTAGTGCTTCAGTAGGTGGCGCTGTTCCCTTGGGTTGTAGCAGCTGAATCCTAGCATAGTGTCCTGGCACTGTGTTTCAGTGGAGAGGTAAAATAACTGCTGATGGCCATTGCAAATCCTAAGTCTTTTCCCACAAGAGTAAAAGCATTCATGTGGGTGGCTTCAGTCCTGCCTTAAACTTGTGATGTAAAGTTGCTGTTAACCAGGAGTTACTTTGCTACCCAAAGGCAGCTGCATTGGGGAAGGGGTATCAAAGACCCTCGGTGCACCTGTGACTGGCCCAGGTCAGTTGTTTTGGATGTAGGCTGTGGGGCTATTAATTTGCATTGTAGGCGTTTGGGCTCAGGCTCACGCCTCTGGACTCAGAGACACTGGGATAGGGGAGGGTGAGAGAGACAGGCTGACCTGGGCCCTGAGACTCCGTGGAACAGGATTTCTGATGCAGTGTCTCCATATTCACCGAGGGCACAATCCTGCAGGGTGCTGAAAGCTCTCCACTCCACACGAGCTGCATCAGGATTAACCCCAGTTCCCTGGTAGGTGCAGAACGACCCAAGAAGGCAGGTGCAACACCAGGTTTGTGGACTGCTGCACGACATCTCATGTAACGAGGGCATTTGACTAACTGGTTTAAATAATTACAAAATGTATCTCTGTGGCAGAAAAACAGCATTACTCATTTCTGGCACATGTAGCATATGGACTGTTGCTGTATCTTTTGAGTGGCTGAGAATAAGTCTACAGTGAAATATTAAGTCACTTTAAGCACTACACACCTCCATAGAGTGATCAGACGTGATCCTTGCATCTGTCTTTGGAATTTGGATTCTGTTGGTTTTAAAGTATATTTCTTCTTGGCTTATTATACTGTAGTATGTTATGAACTGTTCCCCAGATGTTATCTGCCATGCTAGCAGAGGCTGCATTTCATTAATGGGCATTTTAATAGACTCCTAAATGTGGAATATTGAGTGTGCCATCTATAGGCTTCTTCAGGAAGAACACCGATATAGATCTTTCTTTTTCAGACTGAGCCCTGTAATGGAATTTAACTGTACTTGCTCTTAGTAGTTAGTTAAATTGAATCCTTGAAGTCACTTACAACGGCATAAGAATTGGCTGCCCAGAAGATAATTACAGTGTAAAATTATATCAAGCGATATATTTCTTCTCTCCATTTCTCTCTGTGTGTCTGTTTGTTTTGCACCTTACAATGCACCAAATGGCATTAATACACATATATGAAACTTTCACATTTCCGTGCCACGTGCTTCATGGCTTAGCTTGTGCTGCTGTGATTTTGTTTCTGCCGAAGTAATTTGCATGCAGCTACGTACAGCACACTCATCGCTTCCTCATAGGGTTTGTTTGTTTTCTATTTAACATGTAATTATTTCCTGAACTGACTTGCATGGGCTTATATTTTGCATTGTATTTCCCCATAGTGCTCAGTCTGTTGCTAATCACTTTCTGGTGAAAGTCTGACCACAGGGTAATTGCGTTGCTCCATTTACTGTGGGTGGCTGTCTTGACCCAAACAAACTCTACTAGCCAAATACACAGAGAAGTGTCGGAATTACAGTTCATCCGCAAATTCAATTCTCATGCTAATGGCCTCACTCCGGATGAGGGATGGCTGGGACATTACCAACCTAACATTCAATGAAGGTGCAAACAGCTCTTTGTGTAGATTCTTGAGTTAGTACCCTCCCCTATCTATTGACTTTGATCCTTATCTGCTTCGTTTTAACTATGCAATCTTCAGGTGCTTACTGATTGCCTGTTCTGCCTTCCTGTTTTTCCCTTTGATATTTTCATAACCTCTGCTCCTTGTTTCCCACCCACCCCCTCTTTTTTTTTTCCTTCCCCCCTCTCCCTTCTCCCTTATTTATTTTTGGTCTGCATATCCTAAACTCAAAACTCCAGTCATCTGAAGAAGTGGACTGTGCCCACAAAAGCTCATGATAACATCTACATGTTTTGTTAGGCTATAAAGTGCTACCAGACCATTTGGTGTTTTTTTAAGTTTATCCTGCACAGACTAACTCGGCTACCCACTGAAGCTTCTGTGTATTTAAAGTACACTTTCCATTACGTTTTACAATAGGAGTTAGTTTGACGGGCCACTTAGTGAGTGGACAACCATGAAAGGATTGGTTCAAACAATGGTGAATGTTCCGCTATGGGCTTGTGTACACTTAAAAGCACTACACGTATAACTATTTCTGTTCAGGAAGAGATTTTCACTTTAAAAAAATCTGTACTGTAAAAGGCCTGACTCTGGGTGTCGTGACAGTGCTTGAACAGTGACTTCTGTGACTTATTCTCGTGCCCCTACAAGACTCACTGGACTGCTATATGCATTTTCCTGATTATGGCTGAGGCCATGGTCCATGGGATTGTATAACATTAGCTCTACTACTACAGTGAAAGGGGTACAACTTTCTAGTACAGACAAGCCCAGAGAGTCTGATCCAGTTGAACAGCCTCACTGCTCAGAGACTGCCAAACTCAGACATAAAAGAAACAACAGGCATGAAGCACGGGGGAGGCTAAAGATCAGCTCTGTCATGCTCAGTGACTGGTGCACATTTTCCGCATGGAATTCTCTTTTGTGAACTTGGCTGTATTGTTTTATGGCCCGGCTTGTCTGCCCCACTAGAGCATTCTCCCCCTGCACACACACACTTAAATTATCAGCTCAGGAATGAGGTATGTCAGCCGGGCCCACGGCGTGTGCCTACTGTCAGGACAAATGAAACCTGTCCACATTTCAAAGACACGGTGACCCAGCGCTGGGCGGGGGGAGGATCCTGGCATGATGCGTCACTTACAAGCACAAAGACTTGGAGCCTGGCCTGCACTGAAGTTCCGCTGTTGAAGGAGAGAGCTGGGCAAAGCTCAGTGCCACCGCTCCCAGGCAGCATCGCACTGAACGCGCTGGCCGGGAAAGGGCTGCTTCTCAGCCCCTGCTCTGCCTGCCGGCTGGGCTCCTCTCCTCCTCCCTCCACGTACTCCAGCGGGGCTCTGTGAAGTCGCCTCAGCCCATCGCTTGCCTGGCGGGCGGCTCCGTCTCAGCTTGGAGAATCAGGCCTTGGATGGCATTTGTTGCTATGGCAAGGCCGGGCCACTGCTGCCCACTCTGGCTCCTGGGGCTCGTGGCGCTGCTGCCACTGAGGGCTTGCGGTGAGTGTTCAAGGCAGGGGTGCCAGTGCCAGGACCTGAGGGGCCGAGATCCCAGCACACTGGGTGCGGGCTCCCCACGGTCTGGGGGCCGTGGATGATACTCACCCAGGCCCTCTGTGGGATGGCGCAGGAAGTCACTCTCCGGGAGCAGGGTGCACTTTGGCCCTTGGATTAGCCCAGGTTGCCACTAGGCCTTCAGAGTGTCCCGGGTGTGATAAGGGGATGGAGAGGGGTATTTGTACCAGCACAGAACCCTCCCCAAACTTCAGTAACTGGCATGAAAGAGGAGGGGTCGACCCCAACAGCCATGATGGGCTGGGCCCAAATTTCTCTTAATGGGCCCTATGCCTTCTACTGAAGTCTTCACTTAACCCCTGGCCATGGGAAGCAGGTCTGTTCTCACAGGCTATTGAGGAGCACGTGCATACACCTCATCTGAAGCTCACCTGACTTGTGGCAGGTCCCTGGAGGCACTAAGGCATATCAAGAGCTGTTACAGCTCAAGACAGCAGCGGTACAGCATTATTTAAAATAAACCCCTCATGTTAACGTGAATTTGGTTGTCTTACAGGCCAGTGTGGGGCCCTGCCAAAGTTGAATCATGCCATCCCGTCTAGTACTCAGCCTACAGAGCGCTTCCCAATCAACACAAAAGTGCAGTACAGGTGCATTGATAACTACATTAAAATCCCAGGAAAGTCGGACACCACAGTTTGCCTTTCAAACTCACAATGGTCCAACATCCAAGAGTTTTGTGGCCGTAAGTATTTTATTTCATTTGGAACCAACTTGCTGAGGCTATCTTTTTCTTATGAAATAGCAAGTCAGGCCCCGTTGAATAGGTCTACCAAAACTGCTCTCACCAATTTAGTGCCACCTCCAGAGGAGAGGCTGGAAGGGCCTGTGGGCAGTCTGGCCAAAGAAATGCTGGATGTTGAAGAAGGGACAAACGGGAGGGACCATAATTTGGAGACACCCGAGATGAGGGAATTCACTGAAAAATGTGAGTCAGAAGTGATGGCCACATGGCCACTGAGCAGCAGGTGAGGTGGTGCTATTTCTTAGTTGTGACTACAAGTGTTGACTGGGGAAAGGTTTGGGAAGGAACAACAGCTCAGTTTTCTTTTGGCATGCATAGGTTAAGCCACTGGCAAGGCATCCAAAAGGGAGATTTGAGAGTGATCTGGATAAATATAGCCCCCAAAACTGTGAGAGCAAGAGCATGGAAAGATGAGATTCTCTCCTCAGCCCACCCCTTCTTCTTACACACCCAACCAATCACTTGCTGAAGCGGTATTGGGAGGATCTGTCAAACTGGACCCCAGGATATGAGATTGGAGAAATAACAAGCAAACAGTGAGAGGATGGAATGAACAAACCAAAAGACAGCCATCCCTATTCTTGGCTGTCATCTCAATCAATGTTGTAAGTGGTTTCTGTGAGGTCAGGGAGGAAGAAAATAGAATAGTAGTTCTAGAACTGAACAGGAAGGAAAATGCTAGGCACTTCTGCGAGAGTCGAGCCTTGATTCCAACTGTCGGAAGGGCCTAAGGCTTAGAGTTGTGAAAGAAATCCATGTAGCATCAACTGTAAACAGAATGATCAGTTTGTTTGGAAATAAAGGGGAGAAGGGAAGTCATTCCTTGTCTGTCTTTACACTGTACTCCACCTATACCTTCCTTTCTCTGCTTCCCTTTCCTGTGCTTGGAATAGCCCCAGTGACTTTGCCAAAGCTGCTTGCCTCTCTTCCTGAAATAAATTAATTTCTCCCTTCCATATGGACACATTTTATGACCTGTCTTGTGTACAATGATCAGACACCATTCTATACCCCTACAGCTTATGCCACCAGATAATAAACTTTTTGGCTGGGCACCGGTTAGGCACCCTTTATTTATGTTACAGCACCATGCACGCTTAGTGGTGGGTGGATAGGAGGGTGTGTGTGTGTATGTAATGTATAAAGTTTTAAAGTACAGATTTTATTTGACTTGGTTTTAGAATCGACTATTTCAGTTTTTGTTTTTTGTTTGGTTTGGTTTGTTGCTAGGCAGCTGCCTTGTCCCGACGAGGTTCAGGTCTGCAGTGTTATCTGATGAGGATTTGAGGAAGAGTTACTATCCCGTTGGGACCACTGTGAGATATGTCTGTCGGCCAGGTTATGAGAGTACTGACCTGAATCATTTCCTTACCTGTCTTGAAGATTTAACGTGGTCTGAAGCCCGTGAGTTTTGTACAGGTGAGTATCTTTTGTTACTTTTCTGTCTCTTTTGAGTTACTAGCCATCTCTGGGCACTTACTACTTGACTTCTGTTAAGCAGCTAGTTCACATTTCAGCACTAGCTTCTGTGACTTGTCAATGTTGTTGTCCGTGATTATCAACTGAACCTCAAATGATCCTACAAAAGCAAAGTGGGTACCACTAGACAGTACTTCCTGTGGCTAAACTTCTCATTGTGAACATGATGGTTTCCATTCCCAAATCCATAACAAAAGTAGAATATCACAAATAATGCAGGAAAGTTAATACTATGCTGTGGTAAATGTCCTTTTTAAAATGGTGAGCACTGTATCCCTGAAAACTATATGTGAAGTAGACTAAATAATATAATTGTATTTTTGTTAGATTTCACGGATTGAAAAATTCTACCCTCAGAAACAACTACCGTAAATTAGCAAATATAACCTGTGTCCATATATAACACACACTCATGTATTACCCACGGGTTTCTGTCATATGTAAAAAAAATATTAGATTACCCGTGGACGTATATAACCCGCAGAGTCTTCTGCCGCCTTCATAAAAGGTGGTCTTTGATGCCACGGTGGGAGATGTGGGCCGGTGCAGCAGCCCCGGGCTCTTGAGCAGCAAGGTGAGCCGAGGTGAGGAGGTAGCCACCTAGTGTAGGGAGCAGACACAAGGCGACGGCCATCCTGCTGCCAGCGAGCCGGCCAGCCTGCAGGAGGGGAGCCGCGCTCGCACCCAGGCCTGCCTCGCGCAGCCGCAGCCAGGTGCCACCCACCCTCCTCCGGGCGGGGGGAACGGAGAGCACAGCGCAGGCACGCTGGAAGCTCACCAGGCCCTCCCTGCCCCCCTGCAGTGGAGCTGACCCAGTTCTAATGGGGGGGCAGGTAGAGCCGCTTAGGGGAATTGATGCTCCTGGGGGGACTCCAAGGAGTAAAAATCAACTTGTATAAGATGCGAACATGTATACCCTGTGGGGGGGGTGGTGGTGTTGTAAAACCATGTATAACCCACAGGTTATATTCGCTAATTTACGGTAATGCAGTATATAGTTCAACCAAACTGAATCATAGTATTAAAACTAAATCCAGTATAGCATTCAGTAACAAGATGTTGGGCAATGCTATTCAGATACCAGAATACGTAATAACATTAATACATCCCTGGGCAGATACAAAGTTTGTATCCTCATCCGCATCTGTATCCGCAAAAATGAGCTGCAGATATCCGCATTGATATCTGTGGATGCGGATACCCACATATATAAAGTGGATATCCGCAGAATTGCGAGGCTCTAAACATAAAGACAAAACTGGGTTTCATTGGAAGAATACCGTAATTTTATTCAACCCTGCCTATGTTAAATTCAGTACAAAACCCAACATTATGAATATAGGGTTAGAGGACCTAGCCAACTGTCTCCTCACATCTTTGTATTACATTGTGACTTATTGTTTGTCAAACAGAATATAATACAGTAAACTTCCGATAATCCGGCACCTTTAGGACCCAGAGGGGTGCCGGATTATCAAATATGCCGGACTATCAGAAGGGGGGGCTATGAGCGGTCTGGGGTGGAGTGGGGGGGATGCACCCCTCGGCGCTGCGGGACCAGCACGGCAGCACCCCAGCTGTTCTGCCCCAGACTTCCCCAAGTCAGCCGTTGCTGAAACTGACCAACAACTGTCTCCAGGAAGCCCCGGGGCAGAGCACCCCAGCTGCTCTGCCCCGGGCTTCCTGGAGTCAGCCGCTGGTCAGTTTCAGCAGCAGCTGAATCAGGGAAGCCGGGGGCAGAGCAGCTCCAATTGTCCGGCTGCCCGGAGCACTTCCGGGTTCCAGATGGTGCCGGACCATCAGGAGTGCCGGACCATTGGATGCCGGACCACTGGAGTTTTACTGTACCATGGAGATTTCTTGTATAGCTTTCAACACAAATATGCTGGTCTATCTAATGAAGAAAATACTTTATGTATATAATAGGCCATGTGGTTTTATGTGTAAAAAACCTTTTTGTGCATCCGGGCTGAGATATTTACCAGTGTAATCTGAAGTGTTCCTTGCATCTTTCTTTGTGGCTGCCTGAACATGTCATGTGTATGTTGATCTGCATAGGGAGGTACTGAATTTCTGCTCGTGTGTTCTTTATGGCAATAAGTTTCTTCAGCTAGATAGAGAGCATCGCAAGTAACTTTTCAGCGGTAATGTGTATCTCTGCCACTGAAGTTGATAAAGCAGTATGATTAGACAGTAAATGTGGATAGAATATCCAGAGTTAAATGAAATAGGATAAAAAAGAGACACGATGTAGAACTGCTTAGATCACTGGTCTGATATTGTCCTATTCTCTTCTATAGTGGGGGGAGATGGGTTCCAACATCATAGCATGCTAATATTAATTGTGTTCTCTACTAGCAAAATCGTGTGGTGTTCCAAAAAGCCCAGAACACGGCAGACTTGTTGAGACAACAAATAACCGATACGGTGCAAAAGTGAACATACGTTGTGATGATGGGTGAGTGCTGAACAACTGGAGCTGATTAATTCACATAATTTATCATGGAGTAGAATTTTGGGTCACTATTGGAAAATTAAGAATAAAAAGTGTAGTCTAACTGTCCAAATTTATTGTGAACAGGTACTACAGTTCAGCAGGCCTGGCGTACCTGTTTAAAAAGTTGAACTCTCAAACAAAGTTAGACAAGTGTATCTTATGATCCCTCCTTACTGTCCCCCCCCGCCCCCGAAAGATTGAATTGGTATTAAGTAATGTATTGAATTGATGAGGTTTATATATGGGATTGTGGGAAGTAAGACCTGGTTGAACATGACCATAATTTAACTTCTGATAACTTCTGTCAAGGCTCATTTGGTTGCTAGGAGCTCTCATGGAATGTTGGTTCAAACTGCAGCAATTGGGTGAGGAAATTTGGAAGGGAGAATTGAGATATGCTGGCTAGAAGTGGGGTTTTCCAGGACTTAGCAGGAGCTGGTAGGAGTGTATTCTCAAGATGCCAGAGACTAATTCTTGGGAGACTATAGGACTCCAGCCACTGGTAATGAGTTGTTGAGACTGCATTTGAAGGACAAGGGTTCCACTAGCTTGAAAGAAGAAAGGCCGAATTGGCATCTGTAAAAAAAAAAAAACAAACAAAAACCAAAAAAAACAAAAAAAACCAAACATTTCCTGTGCTTGAGAGGGCCCCTCTAGTTGAACCATAAATAATTTCATGACACTATCTACATTTTTTGTTAGTCTCTGAGGTGCTGCAGGACCATTTGTTGTTTTTTCATAGATAAGTTTGTAATTCAGGGATTCACTTGTAATTACTAAAGTAAGAATTTGTTAAATAATTCTGGGGTGGAAATATAGTGATTGTAAAACAGCTTTATAAAAGAAAACAATGAGTAGTCCGGAGGCATCTTAGAGACTAACAAAATATATGTATTATATCATGAGCTTTCATGGGCAAATCCCACTTCTTCAGATGAAATGATCTTTTAGTGGTTTTGCCCACAAAAGCTCATGATACTATACATATATTTTTGTTAGTCTCTAAAGTGCCACTGGACTTTTTGTTCTTTTTTTAAAAAGTTGCTTTTAAAGTTACAGACTAACACGGCTATCCCTCTGAGACTTTTAAATATAGGGATTGGTTATTCCTGCAGTGGCCTTCAAAAGATCATCTCCTATATTTATCAGCTTGGTCCTTGAAATATGGGAGCAGAATGAGAGGGGGGACAGTTTAAAACATTCATGCGCGAAGTTTAGTGATAGCAGCAGTTATTCAAGCCCAAAGTGTAGCAAACCTGGTGTCATGACATAATCACATGAGTTTTGCTTCAGTTCGTTCAAGGAGTTGTAGCATCATTGGATCATGAAAGTACTGTCTGGATTTGAAATAGTAGAATAGATTGTCTTTTACTGCATGAAATACATGATCCATGCATGAGTATCCTGGATAAAATTAATATGGTTTTGTTAGCTCTGATTCTGTCACAGGGAATCTCTCTCTCAAAACCCACAGACTGAGACAGAGAATGCCCTTCCCCATAGGTTAGCCATCAGCATTCTTTCTTGCTAAGATAATGAGAACATCTATCTGTTGAACAGTGCTTTTTATCAGTGCTCAGAGGAGGTCAATATCATTATACCCATTTTACAGATGAAGACATTGAAGCAGCAAGTGAAAAAATAACATGCCCAGGTTATGCAGAGACCAGAGGCAGAAAAATGAATGGAATCTAAGTCTCCTAAGTCCTGGTCCAGTTTTAGGCAATACTGCATTTAAATTTCATCCACAAGAATAACCAAGCTATTGTTATGTTCATCATTTCCCCAGAAAGTAGCATATAGGAACTGTGCATTGTGGAATTGTGTTCCAGTGGTTTTAAAGGGGCTGATTAGGATTTGGACCTTTTAAAATGCTCAGGTTGTGAAAGTGTGGCAGCAGGGGGGCAGTTGTGGGTAGCCATCTTCCTCCTTCCCCCCCCCCAACACTGGTGTCAGGGAAGGTTGTTTTGGGGTGTTAACATTTTAAGTGAGACAAAAAATAGTGGCCACTTGGACACAAATTATATTTGTGCTGCAGTGGGGCAGCTATCCCACACAGTGAGAAGAGCAGGAAAGTAGCCTTAGCAGGGCTGTGCAGAACCCCAGACTCATAAGAAGAGGGCTTATTAAGAGCCAATCAGGAAAGAGCTTATTGGAAAGCCTCATATATAATATATATATGCTTATGGCCGGGTCTCCCTGGTGGCAGGGTGGCCTAGTGGTTAGGTCACCAAATTAGCCAGCAGAAAACAGTGCTAAACCCTACTGCTAGTGTCCCCAGCCTAGGAACTCCAGCCCATTATATTAGTATAGTCCTTAAGTTTGGGGTATGGCCCCAAGAGTCCAGATTCCCCCCTTATTTGGGGTTTCTAGCAGGTTCCCCCCTTTGTCGCAGAGGATGGGGTTGGAGGCTTACTTCCTTCTGTGGCTGGCCAAGTGGCCATGTCCTGCAGACTGTGGAACCACGCTCCTGTCTCCTTGCTGGTCAGCCCCTAACTAAGCCACGCTCCTTCCTTTTATCCTCCCTCCAGGTCTGGCATTGGTTACAGGTAAAGCAGGGCGGGGCTAGCTGGGCCAAAAGGCTTTGTTTAACCCCTATGCTGCCAGGCCCTCCTCTCTTCACTCCCTCACAGGGCTGCTCAGCAGAGAAGAGAAGATCAGTCTCTCCCTGACCAGCAAGGGAGAAGGACTGGCTGCCTGGGGAGACACTAGATAGAGCAGTGCTGGGCATGGTAGCAGGGCAGAGGGAGTTCCTGGCTGACCACTGCCAGACTGAAAGCCTTGATACAGGGGCTGAGTGGGTGCGACTATGGGGAAGAGGCCCAGGGAAAGCAGGCAGTAGAGAAGCATGGAGGAGGGCAGTAGGCGACTGCCACTAAAGGTCCTTGGATCATGGCCCAGAGTAATAGGTGGGCCTAGGTCCCCCCCACCTTTGCACTCACTTGCCAGAGAAGAGAGTGTCTGAACCAGACTGCAGTGAGGTGAGGTGGGGGGGCTGGAGTTGAGTCTGCAGTTAGCCACTGAGGCGACTGAAAGGACGAAGGACTCCTGAACCCCCAGAAGTGGGGGAGAAGGAGTTGGGGCATAGCTGGAGGGCAATGCACAGCAAACCAGGGAAGGACATGGGTCCGGACGTTGGCCAACAAGAGTGACAATGGGTTCAGCACCACGAGGGGGGAAGGCAGATTGTTGGACTTGAGCTAATGCCCAGAGTGACCAACAGGAGGTGCCACGGTGGTGAGTCCACGCCTCGTGATCTCTGCCTTCATTCCAGACTGGTGAAAGGATCAGAAGAAACCAGCTTTAGGAGGTTAACCCTCCTCTGGTCCTCTGAACCACCTTGCCGAAACTCTAGCGCTGAAGGCCACAACCTTACAATATTAAAAGGCAAAATGTACTGAACACCAAGTGACTTCATTGCCAATATTCAATACTTAATATAGTTTTTAAGGTGAATAATTTCTCCTGCTAATTTATACGCAAGGATTTGCTTGTTCTAATTTGGCTTTAACAACTCAGGATTGCAACTCAGCAGTACCTGGTCTTAATGATCATGCTGATCCTCCTACAGTGGGAATAACCTCACTCAGTAGTAAGTTCTTCCCTTACGCTAGAAAGAACCCATTTTCCATATTTCTGGACTATTAAAGGAGCACGTTGAGAACTAAAACTCTTTCTTCTTTCTTTCTTCTTTAGACACAAAATAAGTGGGCGGTCTTTCATCCAGTGTTTCCTTACTAGTACTCAAGATCAAGTTGAGTGGACTAAACTTCCAACTTGTGAATGTAAGACAATCATCATGGTTTTAAGAAGAGCTCACGAGTGGATGATAATGCCCCTTATACAACTTTCATTTGTCTTTGGTTTGATTTAATTTGGATTATAAGAGAATCTTGTGGACATTGTTAGGAGTGAAGAGACTGAAAATGTATGACCGTCTTTCATGGTGCTGATGTCTTGTGTAGAATTATTACTTCAAACAAACACAACTCCTTAGGTCTCCTCCATCCTTTCAAATCAATCTCCTGGCACCTTCTCCTATTAAGGATTTAGCTGTCCTAATTGTTACTGTATGCACAATACTGAAACAGTGGGGTTTAGTTAGTTTCTCATTCTTCATTAAGTAATCTTTTTCCCCTTTGAAGTCCTTCATCTTGCTTTTGTTTGAGGTTTTTTTAGTGTAAGTCCTCTTTGTTCGGTTCTCCTCTTTTCCTGCCCCAAAAACCTGGACTCCAAACTCAAAATCCGAGGCTATTTTGGAGTGAAACCCAATATTAATGTGGGTTTCCCAATTTATTTGCTTTAATTGTTTTTGTCCTTCTGCACACTACCTGAGGTGCATCTATCAATTGGGCTATTGCCATCTGGCTCTAGAACTAGCTGCAGCTAAGAGAAATGTCCTAATTTAAACTTTCTGCTTCTGCAGCTTGAAGGAGCAGAACATAGTCCTTTAATGACATTAGCCAAGGAGCTTCTGCTCCTTATATTTGTTGTTAGAGGGGCATGTATGTTCTGATAAGGCTGTCTCCAGATATTTGTTTCATTGGGTCAAAATCTGCCAGAAGAAGGGAGTTGGGTTGGAGAAAAGCTTGAAAGCATAAAGCACTGTGACTCTGAGAGAAGAGTTAATTGCATTTTCATTGGCTAAATAGCCTTTTAGGAACAATCATAGACAAATCTTGACTGAACATTTTCAATTCACCTTTAACTGAAATGTTCATTAATATTCATGATGCCATTCCTCTTTCCTTCAGTGATTACTTGTTCTGCTCCTCCTAATATTGCCAATGGGATGCGCAATGGAAGTGGCATGGGAAGCTTTGGCTATAACTCTATGGTAACATACAGATGTGACCATAATTTCTCACTTACTGGAAATGCCTCCATTCACTGTACAACTAAAGATAAAACCAATGGAGTCTGGAATGGGTCTGCCCCTGAATGCAAAGGTGAGTGATCTGTTTTTATTTTCCTCTTGCTCTACATTCTCTCACCAGATAAAACCATGTTTTGATGGCTAGGCAAACCCATGAACATGAGGAAATTCAGTCAAGCATTAATCTTGTAAATCTGTGGTGTCCAACATGTAGGTATTTGGCCAGTTGAGCCGCAGTTCTGGCTATTGCCTCAGAACTGGTTGGACACCACAGAGGTAAATATTTTGCTTGTTGGAAACCTCCTTATTGTTAGAAACTTAACCCTTAAAGAATGTTTGAGGTAATGTTAATATCATCATTTTCTAACTTCTCAGGGCTTACTTGGTGTCTTGAATAACTTTTTGCTGATGTAGGTTTTATGTACTTCGGAGCTTTTTAAAAAGCAGGAAAAAAATCAAATGTGAGGGTAATACAACATCCTCTGACTCTATATGGCATTTAGGTTTGACTCTTGAACCTATAGCACTGCAGCGCATCACATAAGCTAAAGAACTAATTATAATAGGTGGCAGCAGGAGTAAACTGTTATCTGAGGACCAAGCAATGGAGGAGGATGCACACTGAAACAATGGGTTATATACAAAATGAGTTGCCTTATTTTACAGGCATAGCTCAGCATTTAGATTTCAGATTAGAAAGATGGGTTCTCTTCTTATCTTGTGTAACTTTGATTCAGGGAGGATGCCTTGCTCAGTGATAACTTGGCATAACTTCTGGAGAGCGCAGGATTATTAACATCAGTCACTAGAACGAAATGAGTTGAATTCATCTTCTCATTACCAACACAGTGCGCCCTCTCTTACATCGAAGGGTATTTTGATGTGAGGGATGGAGCTGTGTAGTTCTGAGTTACGTGGAAAGACCCTGCAGAGAATACTCAATGAGGACAGCGTGTTCAATGACTTTAGAAGTCACTCTGACAAGTTCTGATGAGTAAAACTGAGGAGAAATGACAGATTATGGCAGATGGTGGCAGCAAGAGGCACCACACTGAGTCTTTCACTTCCACACTACAAATCACAGAAGCAGTAGAGATCTTAAAAAAAGAAGAGAACTTTTGTAAAGGAAAGCGGTAGCCTGTTCACTATAGAGATTGCTGTAGGCTCCCCCTAGAATATATGCATGGGACCCCAGCAGCAATCTCCTGGATAGTTCAAATGATAGTACATGGGCTCTCGCTAGTGTGTCTTGTCTATAAAGATGCAGATTGCTAAATATTAGTTTGGCAAGCTCCTGACTCTGATTGGCCAGCTGGTGATGGGAGACTGATGTAAAGTTCATAACTGCTTTTCCTCTCCTTTTTATCTTAGCCATAATTACCCAAAACAAACCCACAAGTATCCCTCCCGGTGGAACAGGAGTAGGTGATACTTTCTCAGGTAAAATGGAAGCACTTTGAATTTCATTTTTCATCTGAACCCAAAATTCTAGACTTGCAGCAAATCAAAGTGTTAATTTATATAATTTTGCTATGCACAGATTCAAATACAATGATGTTCAATTAGTGCTTGCCTAAAAACTTGATAGAGAGGTTGTTTGTTCATTGCACATTCACCTCGGCCCAAATTACATCTGCTTGACTTCTGGTTACTTGGATTAATTCTATTGTTTGGAATTTGGACATTCACAATAGCTTTCACACATATTTTCCACTTACACCGAACAATTTTACAGTGAATTTCAAAGGATAACTTAGTAGCAAAAGATCCTTACTTAACTTAGTTTGCAATGCAGGCAAGAAGCACAACTTACTTTGCGATGCTAACAAGAAGCAAGGATGATTTGCAGGGTGAAAAGGAGCATCATACCAAACTTTAAAGCAAATCATTGTATAGGACTTATTACCATAATTATATTTATATTTTTATGCCAATACTAAAATACTACTTTCTGGCTATATGGCAAGTTCCTCTGTTATTTTAAAAAACTTGCTTTTCTGTACAGGTTCTCCATCAAACACAACTGTCAACTCTCCTGTGTCTGAAGGTGAAGGTGAGTTAGTCTGGGGAGAGAGAAAACACTTGAGCTGTTAGGCTGGTTAACGCAATGTGCGTGGTAAGCGGGGAAGCCTGGCTTTAGGAAACTTCACAACTGGAGCTGGTGACGTACTTTCAGTTATTCTTCAAACACATTACACTGATTTACACCTGAAAACTGCTGATCCATGTGCCTGAATTATGTGCCTGACATTGGAATCACATTGAATTTCTGCCAAAACCAAATAAAAAAACCCCACTTGTTTCTTGTCAGTAGCTGAGAGGGACCAGAACTATAAATTTGTTTTAAATCAACTGGATTTCGTTTTATGTGGTAGTACTGCTGTTCATCTTCTAGCCCCTTTTCCCCAAACACCTATTTTCCTGCATGGTTTTTGACAAGTTTTTCACTGGGCTTTCTTTAAACCAGAAAAACAGCAGCACAAGTTTAGCGACCAAACTATATATTGCTGCCAACACTATAAAACCAACCTACAGTAATGACAAGCAGCATGGGCATAAATTAATACATATACTCCATATTAAAATTATTAACATTAATGGCTATAAATTTGTCAGTGATCTATTTTTTGAAGGTAAAAGTTCAAAATTTCCAGGAGCCATAGAAAGGCCGCTTCAGAGTAACAAGGAGGGTCAGGACTGTATTGTTTATGACCCTTATGTTCTTATGTTCTTATGTTTAATCGGTCATGTATTTCCTTTGAAATGTTAGTTTGAGCATTCCTTGAACATGAGTCTGATTTCTAAATCCAACACTCATTGACATCAGGGATTGTAGTTCTGTGCAGTCTGACAAGAAACTGATTAAACTTAAAAAACAGCAAATGCTCCTGCAGCTCCTTAGAGAGTAACAAAAAATGTAGATAGTATCATGAGCTTTTGTGGGCACAACCCACTTCTTCAAAAGAATGGAGTAAGGGGTCCAGAGATACAAATAAATAGCAGAAAAAGAGGGGATGGGGAGGGAAAGAGAAGGAAAAACAACTTGACCGTGGCTACTCCTCTAAGAAATTGATTATCCATTCAGTATCTTCCACCACCAGCAGTTAGACATTAAATGATTTTGCTCTAGTAAAGACAGCAAAAGTTTGTCTCTTTTAAAACTATCCATGTGGGTACTTTGAAATACAGATTATAGCACTCTTTACACTTGGGATACCAGATAACACTAACCAAAGAGGATATACTAGGGCAAAAATTGCGGTACAGTACTCCTCACTGAATTTTGTCCAAGTTAATGTTGCTTATCTATTAAAGCACATGCTCATTTAAAGTGGTGCAGTGCTCAACATCTGGCTGCCTACTTTGTCCACTACTTGCAGAATTTTCTGGAAAAGCAACCTTGTGCGAGTTTGGAACCAGGGCGGACAGGCAGCCTCATCCCCGCCAATAAACTCCCCTAAGTTCCCTGTAAAGTATGCAGCTGGGCCGCTGCCATTTAGCTATCCCTCCCCCCACTGCCATGCTGCTCCTGCCTTCTGCCTTGGAGCTGTTCCTGGGAGCCTTCTGCTTGCTGTGCGGAGGGGAACCTACAGCACTGCAGTGCATCACATAAGCTAAAGAACTAATTATAATAGGTGGCAGCAGGAGTAAACTGTTATCTGAGGACCAAGCACTGGAGGAGGATGCACACTGAAACAATGGGTTATATACAAAATGAGTTGCCTTATTTTACAGGCATAGCTCAGCATTTAGATTTCAGATTAGAAAGATGGGTTCTCTTCTTATCTTGTGTAACTTTGATTCAGGGAGGATGCCTTGCTCAGTGATAACTTGGCATAACTTCTGGAGAGCACAGGATTATTAACATCAGTCACTAGAACGAAATGAGTTGAATTCATCTTCTCATTACCAACACAGTGCGCCCTCTCTTACATCGAAGGGTATTTTGATGTGAGGGATGGAGCTGTGTAGTTCTGAGTTGCACGTGGAAAGACCCTGCAGAGAATACTCAATGAGGACAGCGTGTTCAATGACTTTAGAAGTCACTCTGACAAGTTCTGATGAGTAAAACTGAGGAGAAATGACAGATTATGGCAGATGGTGGCAGCAAGAGGCACCACACTGAGTCTTTCACTTCCACACTACAAATCATAAACAAAACCATTTTCTGTCACTAGCTATTGGCAAATTTGGATTTGGGTTTGGAACCAGGGCGGACAGGCAGCCCCATCCCCATCAATAAGCTCTCCTAAGTTCCCTGTAAAGTATACAGCTGGGCCGCTGCCATTTAGCTACCCCTCCCCACACTGCCATGCTGCTCCTGCCTTCTGCCTTGGAGCTGTTCCTGGGAGCCTTCTGCTTGCTGTGCGGAGAAGAACGGAGGGGTGCTGATGTCAGGATAGCCCCCCTCCATTGAGTCCCCAACTTCATACCCCATTTCTGCAGGGAAGTGTTTGCAGCCACTGCTGCATGTCCGTTGGGTTTCCTCCCTCCTGTCTCAGTACATTGTGTCTCTACAGTGTGAGGCTACATCAATAACATATTAAACCTTAAGGGCTCAGCTGAATGCTAGTTTATCATTTAGTAGGAAGACGTTCCCTGGGAAATATTCCCCACTCTCACTCCATCACTTTAACCAAGCTTCACAATAATCATTGCTGTGTACAGTATTAAATTGTTTAAAACTTGTGGGGTGCATCTAGACTGGCAAGATTTTGCGCAAAAGAAAATCTTGCCGCCTGTCTACACTGGCCGCGAGTATTTGCGCAAGAATACTGACTTTGTACTGTACAAAATCAGTGCTTCTTGCGCAAATACTTTGACGCTCCCGCTCAGGGATAAGCCCCCTTGCGCAAGTATTCTTGCGCAAGAGGGCCAGTGTAGACAGGCAAGTTAATTTCTTGCACAAGAAAGCCCGATGGCTAAAATGGCAAGATGTCTTTTGCGCAAAAGCATCCGTGCCAGTGTAGACCGCTCTCTTGCGCAAATACTTTTAATGGAAAAACTTTTCCGTTAATAGTATTTGCGCGAAATCATGCCAGTCTAGACGCAGCCATACTGTATAGATATATACTGCCTTTTGTCTGCTGAAAAAAAAATCCCTGGAATCTAACCCCCTCCCCTCCCCCCCATTTACATTAATCCTTTGGAAGAAATTGCATTCTCTTAACATCATTTTGCTTAAAGTAGCATTTTCCAGGAACATAACTACAATGTTACGTGAGGAGTTACTGTACCTGATCTAGCCACGTGGGTATAATGATTCTGGTCTTCCTTAGCATTTTGGCAGACAGACAGTTGGCCATTGCACGCTTGGTAAATGAAAGCCTAGAAACACCTGCAAAAGAACCTTTAACGTTTAGTAGTTCGTATGATAGAACAATGTTTCTCAACCTTTTTTTTATAAAGTACCCCCCTTTTTAAAAAACAATTTATAAGTACCCCCAGTACCTACAGTTTTCAGACACACAAATTTTTTTGTACTGTTGCAACACATTTGTTTAAACAACTTAGTCGTAGCTGGGTGGGCGAAGAAATTTTTGGATGTAAAAAGTACAAAAATAATAAAGTGCTGTAAAACTTAAAACAACAATTCAGTTTTTTCTAAATTTCAGTTGTGTTGAAGTACCCCGCAGACTTCTTTCGAGTACCTCTGAGGGTACTCGTACCACTGGTTGAGAAACACTGTTAAAGAAAACCTTCAAACCCATATTGGCCCTCCATTTATGCAATGGTTTTCCTGACAGTATTACAAGATACAAACCTATACAATCTTTGCAAAGCTGCTTTTCTTGGTGGTGAGGGGTGAGATCATAGTTTCTAAAAACAAAGGATTCCCCATTTTAGAATGTGATGTTTATAAAGCTACCTTAATTGTTCATTAATATCTGTTATAATCTAGGTAAGTATAGCTTCTTATGTATGGATTGTGAATGAGTTCTTGAAGGTTATTGACACAAATTTGATTTCAGATTTTAGCTCACACTTTTTGTTTTTCTCTTTAGACTCTTTAGGACTTGGTTTATTCATCGACCTAGGCATCGGTGTCAGTATTGGAATTGGTAAGTAACTTAAAACTGAAAAAAAATCATTTAATACACTGAATTTATTACGATATTTTAACATGTGGCACTAAGCCTATTTTAATATTGCCCTTTCTCCATCACATAATTTTTTTGCACCTCTTAATTACTAAGCATCCTGGAATTAGGGCTCTTGAACTTCTCTGCCACTGACTAATGTGCCCAGTGGTGCCTTGTAAAAGCACTGCCATTCTCTGGTGAGAAGCCTGTATTCATACTCTTAGCTGCTTTCTCTCTCTGTAAGCTCAACATTTATTCACAGTATTTGACTGAACTAGTGGCTCTATCTGAAATTTGTCTGCACAATATCAGAGAACAAAAGGGGAGAAAAGAGTCTCATTTCTCCCTTTGTCCCTGGGGAAATCAGGAAAAGTTTCCCTTCTGTTTTGGGTGAGAATACTTCCTCTCCACTTAAGACTTCATGTGTATGTCTGGTGCCTATGCAAAATTGAAAAGGGAAAATCTAGGAAGAGAAGTTGTAGAAAGATTTTTTTAAAACATCACTTTGTAAGCTAGTTTGGATAGTCTCATATTATACAGGGAATTAGAAGGCTGTTATGTACTCGGCACCCAGAGATAGTCAGTCTGTAGTGGTCTCCACGTAACAGATCTTGAGTGTTTTTGGTCATCATGCTGGTTCCTCCTTTTAACCCAGAATTGCCACATATGTCATGACTTAACCTTGGGGAGGAGACTGTTCCTGATGCAGGCACCTGTTCATCAAAGCACTTCAGCACATGCCTAAGTCCCAATGGAGCTAATAGATGTTGGGCCACAGAATAGCATTGTCCAGGAGCAGATAATAAGCCCTCTGCGCAGCTGGAGCTGTTGCAGGCAGGGTTCTAGCATTGGCCCGATCAGCGATGTCCTCCTGAGAATATGCCAGTCCAAACCATTCTGTAGCCTACCTTCCTGTCACATGGTTCTAAGAGGCAGCAGACCCGCTGTGTGCGGATCAGGGCAACTGTGCTCAAGTCTCATTAGCCGGATTGAAACGTGGTTTGAGTTAGGGCAAAGTACACAGACTGGTGGAAGTTTTCATTGTCAGGTTCAAAACTGAGGGAGGATCTGATGAACATGGGTAGCTTCTTTTTTTAATTTGTATTTATCAATTGAAAATATTATAGTGGGGGGGGGGGAGAATCAAGCAAGCCATACTAGATATTGAGCATAATACATTCTATGACCCTTTGGTGGAAAATTTTTAAATATCTTGCAAGGGATTGAAGGGAAGAAGTTGCATTGAAGCTTGAACATCTTGGATGTGAAGTAAACCAAATCCTGAGCATTACTCTGCATGAGCTAGGAATCCAGACAAACCTTAAGCTGTACACAAAAGCATTAATGACTTGATAAATAACAAGATCCAATGTCAGAAGCCCTTTCTGGATTTAGAGTGGAGAGTTCTTTTGATTTCTGATATGGTACTGTATATTAGAGGGGCTTCGGCTACGTCTACACTGCAACAGTATTTCAAAATAACTAGCGCTATTCTGAAATAACTTAGTCCGTGTCTACACAGCAGGCAGTTATTTTGAAATAGTGTCAAAATGCTGTCAAGCTGGAGGACTTCTTACTCTGACTCCTGTAGCCCTCATTGTATGAGGAATAAGGGAAAGAGTGCTCTATTTCGAAATAATGCTATGTACATGTACCCTATTTTGAAAAGCTATTTCGAAATAAGATACTCAATTGATGTAGCTCAATTTGCGTAGCTTATTTTGAGTTAAGCCCTGCAGTGTAGACGCACCCTTATTTATCATCCTAAGGGGGAAAAAACTGTGTCCTGTGATACAAATAATCTGTCAGTGGTGATGAGACCAAGTCCCAGAACGGTGGAGCTTCATAACTGTCTTTTAGCAAAATGTTATTTTTTACGTAAGTTTGTTACTAAATTGCTCTTTTTTGTTTTGTTTTTGTTTTAAAGTAGTTGTTGTGGTTGCTGTGATAGGATTGACAGTTTGGAAGAAAAATGGGTAAGCCAGCCCAAGATACAAATATTTCCTTTTTGAGCTTGTCTCAAGAGAAAAATGTAGAAACAAGAGAAATTGTTTTCATATCCTATGTTGTCCCCCCAAATTTGTTATTGTTGGTTACTTCCCCCTAAGTATCAATAAAACGAAAATACTTATTTTGCTACCAGACAAGGTGAAGTCCAAAGCGTTCCCCATTGGCTTTAACTGATTTCCTCCATGCATCACGCAATCACAGTGAATATTGCAGTTCTTGATGGCGCGATATTTATTTTTCCAAATATTATTTTTGTTGTATTTTGGAAGATGCCTCACAAAGAAAAGCAATGTTTTATAATATCTTGTTCTTGCTAGTTTTAAAATTTAAAATTTCCATAAATAAACTATGACCAGTATCTGGGTGAGACTATGTCTTGACCATGGAAATCTGCTACCTTAATAGGCTACAGTAGTAAGGCTTCCACCGCTTCCCTGATAGAGAATACCACAGCTTAATATATGTTGCCATCAAAATATATTCCGAATACCCCACATATTATCTTACTCCCTTTGTAAGTTCTAGTTTTAGAAAAGCTCTCCTTTTAGAAAATATTTTTTAATTTTATTTCTGCAAACATACTTAATTCAGTTAGTGTTCTCTCCTTTCCTGCTGTTTAGTTCTTACATTATAAATCCAGATCTCTAAAGCACCGGTTTCCAAGAAAATATGAACTACCAGTGAGTGAAACAAAATTTAAACTGGGTTTTGAAAGGTATATTTTTAATATAACTATCTTCCTCTGCCTAACAATATGCAGATGGTATCTGAGAGAACAGGATAGAATTGAACAATATTAAATTCAAACCTTTTCTTTCTTGACATGAGCTGAAATATTGCATGTGACATCATTGTTGGGTTAACCACTAATACACTAAATTTCTTTTATATAATATTTTTCTGCAAACAAAACAGATTGAACACTGTGTGCTTTCTGTCTTTAAAATGAAGTTGATCGAAAACCAGTATCTAACATATAAAATGTCATCTGCTTCATTATTTCCAGGTGTCCATTTTAAGATTGAAGGACATATTGGCTACGTCTACACTGGCCAGTCTTGCGCAAGAATATATGCAAATGAGACGCAGTGATGAATATCGCTGCACCTCATTTGCGTACTTAATGAGCGGCCATTTTTGCACAAGGGGCTTTTGCGCAAGAAGGAGCAGTCTACACTGCTCCTTGTTGCGCAAAATCCCCCTCTTAAGCAAGAGCCATTGTGCTGTTTATTTTCAGGCAGAACGGCTCTTGCACAAAAGCCCCTTGCGCAAAAGGCTGCTCATTAAGTATGCAAATGAGGAACAGCAATATTCATCACCGCACCTCATTTGCATATGTTCTTGCACAAGACTGGCCAGTGTAGACGTAGCCCCCATGGTAGAACATAAAGAACATAAGAACAGCCATACTGGGTCAGACCAATGGTCCATCCAGCCCAGTATCCTGTCTACCGACAGTGGCCAATACCAGATGCCCCAGAGGGAGGGGATACAACAGGTAATCCTCACATGATCCCTCCCCTGTCACCCACTTCCAGAGAAACAGAGGCTAGGGACACCATTCCTACCCATCCTGGCTAATAGCCATGATGAGCCTAACCTACATGAATCTATCTAGCTCTTTTTTTGAACCCTGTTAAAGTCCTAACCTTCACCACATCCTCGGCAAGGAGTTCCACAGGTTGTTCTTTGAGTGAAAAACAAATGCATAAAACCGTAAGGATTATAAGCAAATATAAGATATCATCCAGTATGGAGACATACACTCAGGCCTGCTGATGGAGGCGGGCCAAAAAGAGTAACTGCCCACGGCCCAGCTATTTAAAAGGGCATAGGGCCCTCAGCTGCTGCTTCTGTGACAGTGGTGGCACCCGAGGCCTTGGGTCCGTTGAATGGCGGCTGGAGCATCACATGGTGTGCTCTGAGTGGTTCTTAGGGCAGCCTGGGGAGGTGAGGACACTAGGTGGCACATTCCAGGCAGTGCTGTTGGTTGCGGAGGAGGGTGCTACTGAGCACCAGCAGCTCTGGCCCTGCCCCTTTCGCCTGAGGCCCTGCCTCTTCTGGGGGCGTGGAACTGGCCCCCAACCTTGGCCAGAGGCCCAGCGAGGCTGTCAGCTCCCTGTAAACATTAGTTCATTACATGGATTAAGCAGCACTGGGCACTGTAAGTGTATAATATCAGTGTTTTGGAACATATCGGTACATTAGTCAAATTCCACCCCCACAGAGGTTTGTTTTCTTTAATGTATCTACACAGGTTCCAAAGTTGATTTCATAAGGACTTTAGTACTTTGCATGTTAATTAGCACTGGCCATTGTTAAATAAGATTCATATGCGGTGTGACGAGTCTGTGAAACTAATATCCATCTTTAGAAATGTAGTTTGCATACCTCTATGTAGATATCCACTCCTGATGCGGGGGGTGATTTCCAAAGGAATTCTTCAACTCAGCATTATTTTATACTGGGGAGAAGGGGACCAGGGTAGTTTAGTTCTTTTATGTAATTAACTCTTTTTCATTGTTCGTCCTTGCAGTTACTAATTCTGCTTACTAATTAGCCCTAGCCCTGTTATAGCCATAATGCGTGTTTTCTCCTATGCTTTGTATTGTGAGGGAAATATTATGGCCTCTACTTTAACATGAAATCAGTTGAAAATATATTTCTATTGTATCCTATTGCTATATATCAGGACCTTTTTTTCATTTAAAAAGTTAACATCTGCTGACTTTTTAATACAGAAAGTAGTATTTGTTCCTAAACAGATTGGAAAGTTCAACCTATGAAAAGTTTAAAGTATCACACAGATTAAAGTTTAAAGCTGTGGAAGACTGAAATATATAACTATTTTGATTGTAACTGTTACCTTCTTTTTTCAGGGTTAAGATCAATGCTGGCTAATGGCTCTGGCTTACAAATTAACAGTTGTAATGTTGGAAGAAACAAACAGAAAAGTTAGGAAATAAGCTTCATACATTTGCACTGAATTTCTGTGGTGAAAATAGGCCCTGAACAGGCAACTGATGTCTCTTGCACTACAACGTTTCTTCTTTGAATTGTAATTGTAGTAGGAATCTACCGTATCTGAAGAAAGCAGAAAGTCAAAGGGAACTTGAAAGGGAACTTTTGCCTTTAAAAACTGGTTTCTGAACCAAGCAAAGGCAGTTGGCAGCATCAAAATGACTGGCTATTCTGCACACATAGCTGGCTCTTTATTCTGCCAGTCCATAGTGCTAAATGTTTCACTTGTTAAAGAATATCTTAGCTATCTGAGCATGGCATAGTTTGGATTGTGAGGTTTAGCTGCAGGTGGCAAGACAGCCTGTACAGATACCCGCTTACTGACTTCCATAGTGTATAAGTCAGTAAACCGGAATTTGAAGAGGGCAGACCAGTGGTGGCCAGGTTGCAGGTGCAGCCCATGCACCCCTTCTCTGGCCCCTTTCCCCATGCCTCTCATGCTCTGGGGAGCCCACATTTACCTACTTCTCCCCTTCCCTCCCAGCACAAATCAGCTGATTCATGGCTCATCCCTGCTCCTCCCTCCCAGAGCTTGAACTGAATTGCAGTGTTTAAGCTCTGAGAGGGAGGGGCAGGAGCAGTGACGGGGCACAAATCGGCCAATTGAAGGTGCTCTGGAAGTGCTGGGAGAGAGGGGGAGGAGCAAGGGCAGGATGTGCTTGGGAGAGGAGGCTGGGCCAGAATTTGAAATTGTAAAGTAAGGGTAAATGTTTCTTTGTTTTTAGTATTTGATGTTGATGACAGTTCTGTTAATATATGAGTGATTAAAGTATTTCTACTTGTTTTGAAATGTTCGGCATACCTTTATTAACATATTTAATCTTATTCCTGGGGCCACTGTTAGTGCACATGACTGATTTCAATCTTGTGGCCCATTGAGATGAAGGAGGGCCACTCGTGACCCACTCACTAGCCTTGGTTACCCAGTGCTGCTTTAAATGAAATGCCATAGGATTTCAAATTTACTCTTCATCTACAGGGTTTTGTTGACGTGAGAATCTCTGCAGATAGATCCCTTTGTTCTCAGTGTGTGTGTGTGTGTGTGTGATAGATATATATAGTGTCCCTCCTAAGAGAATAGAGCAACATGTGTGAATTTATATGGGGTTCCAGAGATGTTCAGAATACTCATATCTGAGGGAATGTCTACACTGCCACCCTAGTTCGAACTAGGGTGGCTAATGCAGGCATTCGAACTTGCAAATGAAGCCCGGGATTTAAATATCCCGGGCTTGATTTGCATGATCCCGGGCACCGCCATTTTTAAATGCCCTGTAGTTCGAACTCCCTGCCCACGGCTACACACGGCACGGATTAGGTAGTTGGAATTAAAGCTCCTAATTCAAACTACCATTAAACCTCCTTGAAGGAGGAATAACGGTAGTTCGAATTAGGAGCTTTAATTCGAACTACCTAGTCCGTGCCGCGTGTAGCCGCGGGCAGGAGTTCGAACTACTGGGCATTTAAAAATGGCGGCGCTGGGAACATGTAATAAAGCCCGGGATATTTAAATCCCGGGCTTCATTTGCAAGTTCGAATGCCTGCATTAGCCACCCTAGTTCGAACTAGGGTGGCAGTGCAGACATACCCTGAGGGTTTGTTTTTTTTAAGAATTAGTGAAAATAAGGAATTCTGTGTGCTTCCTTATAATCAGCTAGCACTTTATCAGAGGTGAGCAATAAGATCAAAAGTGTACTTCACAGCAAGCTTTCCCGGGGTTTAGTGACTGAACTGATTTTATATTCAGTACTCAAAAACTGTCTTTGTAGGTCTGGAAAACAAGCTTTTCAAAGTCAGGAAATGTCACAGTCTGCTGATAAAATGGAAGTGATGGTAATCCAATATTTTATTGTACATTATTTTATAATTTAAAAACATGTTTATGCTCTTTTTTTACAATCACAACTATATTGACTGCTATGTAGCAATATGCACAAGTCTTCCCATAAGTGGTGAAGCTGTAACTTAAGGAATTTGTTGGATTTATAATGTCATCTTTAAGTATTTTTCTTAAATAAAAGGAAAACTGAATGAAGACTCTCGTATCCTGTCTTTTTTCATACTTATGACATATTGTAAACTGATTATTTAGCAGTGATGTTGAAATGTAGCCCCCTCTCCTGTCCCAGTCAGTAGCTGCAAGTAGAACAGAATAAATGTTGTCCTTTTCCTCTTGCAGATAAGAATCTTTCTTTTCTAAAGGATTTTTTTCTGACAAATGTGAAAAAGATGCTGTTTGGCTGAATAGTTCCTCTTTATTCCAGAGTCCCACAGGATCTTTGTCCGGAGATCCCACTGTAGGTGAACTGCAATCAATGCTCTGACCTCATCTACAGCCATAACTTCCCCCTTGACCTTGCATCCTGTTAAAGTGGGAACAAGCCATGTGAGTGATGCTTTGGTGCATTCTTTCTAAGATCCCTGGCATTCAGCTCAGGGTCACTGTCTACAGGGATAAGAACCTCTTGCTGGAGCAAGATGGAGGCATCAGTAAGGGAATACGTCCGCTTCCCATTCCAGTTTCCTGAGTCCAGACTATCCCCTTGGCCTGACAACATAATTAGTCCATGTACTAATTTTAAACTACGCTTTGGTCCTATGCACTTGACCTCAGCTAGTGGTCTTTTGGATGGATTGATTTGTGTAGCAGCAAAAAAAAAAAAAAATGTTAAGAATGCTAGAACTGTGAAAACTGTCTCTTACTTTTTCTAGGGAGGGAAAATTGGCAAACTGAGATTATTTCCAGCTAAGTCTCTCTCTCTCGCTCTAATCCGGTAGCTTTGAATTATGTCTATTGGCAGGGACCCAGAGGAATATTTAAGGAGAGGGATAGGCAGTGACTGAGATTTTTGAGTCACATTTCCCACCAAAGGTACCTCTCCATTTGAGGTTTTGGAACGTGCAACTGTTTAAATATCGCCTGTGTTTGGTTGCAGATGTTGCCGGCGAATAGAGTTTCCCTTCCAAAGACAAGGAAATGACAAAAGGAAGAGAACACAAGCACCGAGGAAGGATGCTTATGTGGCTGTATGGCAGGAGGAAGAGTGGGTGTTTGCAGCTCTGTTTTTGCCCCCCCCGCCCCACACACGCACACACATTGTGACAACAGTAGCACCAAAGAGCCCCATTTGTAGTCCAGGTGCAGTACAAACACAGAACAACTAGTCTGTTGTAGCTACATCAATTCCCATGGTCCAGTCAGTCTGGGTCACAGAGGGTCTAAGATTACCAAAGGGGTCCTTGTCTCCATTCAAAAAAAATGTAGGGGTTTGAATATGAAGAATGGTTTTCACTGGTCTAGGTCACTGTGTTGTACTTTCCATTAGTACATTTGGTGAATGCTTGTTTCACTGCACTTTACCACACATTTTACAACTGGATTTGGTTCAAATGGCCGCTTCAGGACTGCACACTTGAAAAGTAGCTGCTGATTTTAAATGGTGGTGGATGTTTCTTGAAGGGCTGGATCCTGTAGGTGTGTGGCGTACTCTCCGCAAGTAGGAGTGGACAGTGCCCAATACTTTTGCAGGCACAGTTCCTCCTGTAAAAGGAATTTCCTATTCAGCTTTGGTTATTGTGAAATGTATACTGTTAGAGTTCATCACTTAGAGCTGTGAAAAAGCCAAGCACATCTCACTACCCCAAACCAACAACTACACATCAGGAATTTTGAAGTTTTGGACCCACTTTTCTACATACTATTTCTGTCTTAGGGGGTGAGAAAGGCAGCACAAGAGAAGAGGCAGAAGGAGCAGAAAACAAGACTGCCTGTATCAGCTGATGCTGCTTGTAACACAACACAGTGAAAAGCCCAGAAAGGGGAAGTTTGGGGGGTACTCTGCTAGCGGCAGTAAGTTTGCCTCTGTGAGCAAGGAAAGGAAGGCGAGCACCCTTGTTTGCTTCCTGCTGTGTTGAAGGAAACAGGACTTTGTACATTCTTTGTAAATAAACAAGGTAACACCAATAGCACCAGACTTCCATTATCAATTTCTCCTCCCATTTGGGACAGCCTACAAGATCCCAAATTTTGGCGAGCTGCTCAAAGAGATAACAGTATTGACTCAAAACCAAGGTCACTAAAGCCTTATGCCAGAAAAGAGCGACACAGCAGTATTACGCTCAATCATTTTGTATTTGGACACGTTCACACCAGTCACTGTGATTTTTAAGTACTGCCAGCATACTCTCCAATAAACTTGTCTGTGTTTTCTATTAGCCTGTAACATGAACAGAGTATTTCATGTTTAAGTCAAAGCAAGCGCTTAGCACAAGCAATCCACTGAAGCCTAATGGCCAAGTTAAGGTCTTGTGGCAGTGGAGACCATGGTTCAATTCTTGCCTGGGACAGCTGAAAACAGCTAGTGCCCTCATTCTTTCCTAGTGGCAAATAAGTCCCCTTTAGACTATTGATTAGGCTCAAACAAGCACCTCTCATGTGGAGGCCTGCCCTAGTGTGGTGGGTTGTTTAGTGGTTGGCAATGCCACAGTTGTGAGTTCTATTCCCCCTGTGCCTGGTGAGACAAAGGGTTTTGGGAAATTATTTGCTGCCTCTTCTGCTTTTTTTAATAAAACTCGGATCTCTCTTTGGCCCCCTGTGGTCCTCGGCCTGCCCAGGAGGTGGGAGATCCCAGTTCCAGTCCTGCCTCTGCCAAGGGACTGGAGCAGGGCTCTCCTGCCTCCCAGGGACTGCCCCCCCACCACCCACCCGCTAAACCCACCACTCCTCCCTCCCCACCCCCACCTCCCTCCCCTAACCCCACCCCTGAGAGGTGAGAGCTGCCAGAGCTGCCAGTCCAAGTCCCTGTCTTTTCTCCTAAGACAATGGCTCCTCCTGGAGCAGGGACCTAAATAGGAATCTGCCACCTCCCCAGTCACCTGGGAGAGAGGATTTCCCCAGTCAAACCCCTTCTAAAGGGGCAGAGGTAGGATTTGAACTAGGAAATCCAAGGATCTCCCATCTCCTAGGCAAGCACCCAACCACTGGGCTATAGAGTGATCCAAACACTCAAGCTGCCTCGAGCAATACTTAAGTAAAGAGGAGCAGCGCCCACCAGCAAGACTAACAGAGCTCCCTGTTCCAATTAAACAACTTTATTAGTAGATGAAGGACTTGAACGCAGGAAGCCTATAGTGCAAGCAAGTGTTGTAACCACTGCACTACAGAACTTACACTACTTAAGCCTTACTTGGGCCCAATTAACAGATAATTAAAGTGGAACATCTTCAACAGCAAAGCTTTAAGCTTGGCACTATTCAATTTCCAGCTCAGGGACCAACAGAACCAGTAACTCAAAGCAAGTTAAGTATTTATACTAGCCAGTATGCTATGGTGCACTACTTAGACTAGACTCAGGCTTTGACTCAATCAATAGTTAACTAAAGTGGAACATCAACAGAAAGGGAGACGTGCTTTTCTAGCCCAGGCAAGAACTGAACCAGCAGTATCAATATCACAAGCACATGCTGTAGCCATTCTGCTACAAAGGACTCCTTGGTGGCTATTCTTACTTTGGCCTAATTGAGCATCAATTAAAGTGGAACCTCTTCAAAAGGAAAAAAGACAAACTCCTATTTGCAGGATTAGCTAGTAATGTGGGGGGAACCAAACCCTTGTAGCTAATACAACCAGTCAAGAGCGCAAACCATTGCCCTAGAAAGGGTTTCTAAAGGTATGAGTTTGATCTGGCCCAAATAACTGATAATTAAAGGGGAATATCTTCAACAGGAAAGTCTCACTGTTGAGATCCTATCACAACAGGCTCAGGCAATACTCTAACTAGGGTCTCAGCCAACTCAGGTACATGCTGTGGCCACTGTGCTAGATAAAGCTGCTTGTTTTCAAGTCTTGCTTTGACTCAATCAATGGGGCTACATCTACACTACATGCTTCTTGTGCAAGAAGCCTTTTGTGCAAGAGTTTCTGCGCAAAAACTTCTTGCGCAAGAGCACGCCCACACCTCAAAGCACATTACAAAAGCGATTTGCTTTTGCGCAAGAGCATCCACACTGCATGGACATTCTTGCACAAGAAAGCTCTGATGGCCATTCACAGACTGGCCATCAGAGCACCAGTGCTTTCCCTCTGGAGCATCCACACTTGCCTTTTTGCGCAATAGCTGTAGCGCAAAAATGAGTTATGCCTCATAAAAGGAGGTTTACCTACGCCGGAAAAAGCCCTCTCTTCTGCCGTTTTACTCTTGATTTCCTTGCGCAAAAGCGCATTTGAGGTGTGGACGCTCCACGGGTTTCTGTGCAAAAACAGCTGTTTTGCGCAAAAACCTTGCAGTGTAGATGTAGCCTTGGTGAGTAAAGTGGAACATCTTCAACAGTAAAGATTGAGGGGTGCCTGCTCCTGTTATCCAGCCCAAGGAAGAATTAAAGCAGGCTCTCTAGTAGCCCACATGCTTACTATAGTCACTGTACTGCAGAGCGCTTCTTGGTTTGACTCTTGCTTTGGCATAATCCAGGGGTTCTCAAACTTCATTCTGCAGTGACCCACTTCTGACAACAAAAATTACTACACAACCCCAGGAGGGGGCACCTAAGCTTGAGCCCACACAAGTTCTGCTGCCCCAGATCAGGGGATCCCCACTGCCCCAGATCCCCAAAGCGTGATCCCCACTGCCCCAGATATGTGGGGGGGAGGGGTCCAAAGTCAAAGGACTTCAGTCCCAGGCTGGGAGCCAGTAACCCAAGTTCCACCATCCAAGGCTTAAGCTGCAGGATTTGGGCTTTGGCTCTGTGCCCAGCAAGTACCCCAGTGATCCCATTAAAATGATGCTGCAACCCATTCTGGGGTCCTGATCCACACTTTGAAATCCTCTGGCTTAATCAATAGTTAATTACAATAGAGCCTCTTCAACTCCCTGTTTAAAACACCAGGCAGGCAGAGGAATTTCACCAGGATATCTAGCATCAGAGGCTAGTACCCCAATCACTACTCTACAGAGGGCTTCCCACATGGGAACCTTGCTTTGGCCCAATTAAGAGATAATTAAAATGAAATACCTTCACCAGGAACATCTCAGGGTTGCCAGTGTTTGGATTCCCTCTCACAAAGCCCAGAGAAAAAGTGAACCCATCTCTACTACTCAATGTAATTACTCTTGCCACTTGCCTACATACCACGATTGTGGCATTGTACATAGTGCATGCAGCACAGGAGTGGGAGTGAAACCACGGAGGGTTGTTTTCTGAGCTCTGCTGTTATGCATGAGCAGCCTTATCTCTGGTATTTCGTAACTTGTCAGTACTTGGCTTTGCAACCAAAATCCATTTGAACATAGTTCTTACTGTATGCAGTTTCCAAGGGCTTTTTTTTAAAGAAAGACATTTGATTATTGGGCTAATACCTTTCACACACATTCACCAAACTCTAACACCGCTGCTTGGCTATACAGCTACCTCTTGAGCTACAGAATGAACTACACTCGCAAACAGCAGAAGGTTATTATCTTCAAATAGGATGTGAGCCACTGGTGTTACACTGGATTGTGGGTAGCCTGGCTCAGCTCCCCCTCTCTCCTCCACATCTTCCACATGAACAACTCTGGAAGATGACAATGGGACAAGGAGAATGACAGCTTCTGACAGTGAATAACTCACACAAATGTGAATGGAATTTCAAATCTGAAAGGGAAAGACATTCTTGTAATCTGAAGGCTTTATTTTTGTTACACTTCAGAGGTCTGCTGTAAATAATGGAAGTGTTAGAATTCCTCAAAGAAGCTCAAAAGAATTTTTTATACATGTGGGCAAATGTTAGGCAACCTAAATATGAGTCATTACCAACTCCCTCTGTAATTTAGAAATAAATAAAATAGCTTGTTAAGGAGAAAATAAACCAGGTTGACATTTGAAAAATACGAGTCCACATCCTCTTAGATCATGTGGCCAATGATGTGATGTGGCCACTCAGTTCCACTGAAAGGAAAAGTCTAGAACACTATGGCTACGTCTACACTGCAGGCTTCTTGCGCAAGAACTGTTTTGCACAAGAGTTCTTGTGCAAAAGGTCTTCCACAAGAGTGCGTCCACACTGCCATGTGCTTTTGTGGAAGAGATATGCTTTTGTGCAAGAGCATCCATGACAGTGTGGACGCTCTCTTACACAAGAAAGCTCTGATAGCTATTTTAGCCATAGGGCTTTCTTGTGCAAGAAATCCCTGTTGCCTGTCTACACTGCCCTCTTGTGGAAGAGCTCTTGCGCAAGAGGGCTTATTCCTCGTGGGGAGAGGAATAACTCTTGCGCAAGAAGCCCTGTTTTCCGACGCTTTACTGTAAATTTACTTGCGCAAGAACGCGCATGCAGTGTAGATGCTCTGCAAGTTTTTGCACAAGAACAGCTGTTCTTGCGCACAAAGCCTGCAGTGTAGATGTAGCCTATCTATTTTATATTTTAAATAAGTATTTGGACAATATGTCTGCAAACCGTGTGATGTGAGCATAGTCCTGCAGCCCTACAGAGTACCAGTGAAATCGGGAGGGGGAGGTTTGAGAAGGCTAGCAACATATAGCAATGTACAGGAACAGACCCAGAGATTGTTAACTCACTCTATGGGACTGTGCCTCTCTTAATCATCTGTCAAACATCTTGGCTGTTTGTTTACTACAAAATACCATTATTTTTACACATCATGACAATATTTATATTCATTTTGCAGACAGTTTTTAAAAATGAAAAAAATTAACAAAATTATTGGGGCAAATCCTGCAGTCCTTAACTAAGGGTATATGGATCTATCAATGTCAAGTTTGTTTACTACAAAATTATATTGTTTTTACACATCATGACAATATTTATATTCATTTTGCAGAATCAGTAGAAATGAAAAAATTAACAAAGTTCCAGGGGCAAATCCAGCAGTAGTTACATAAGGACTGAATATATGTATGTACTTCAGTAAACAGCCATCACAGTCAAGAATTTTTGCTTAATTTAAATATTGAGGAATGATTTCAGGTGTTGGCCTATTGTTTGGGATAAGGAACAGGAGGGTGGGTTAAGAACCAGCTTCACCCTAAGAAGGATTCTGACAGCCTGAAGAACACACACCTGAGAAACACATTGGTATTGCTATTGAGCTTCTTTAACTATCACTCATGCCCCTCTTTTCCCATGGGCTGCTGACTGCTGCTAACTGTTGAATTCCCCAGAAACAAAAGGAAAAGTCGTCATCTCAATACATATTTTCAATTAGCTCTGTTTATTCCCCCCCACTCAAGACCTGGGACGGATAAATTGGCTAAGTGGGCCAATTAACTGCCCCACCTGCACCAGGAGACAGGGATTTAAGTAGACCAAACTCAGCTGGGCAGAAATAATTGGGGCCTATATAAGCTAGGAACCTAACACCACTGGGTCTTAAAAAGAAGGAGACTTCAGTCACTTCCTAGATGAGGGGATGTGTGTCAGGAACCAGATAATACCTTACTGTTATTTCTTGAAAATAGATTGTGTTCAGTTTGGCAAATCTGGACAAGGAAAGTGCCAGTGAGACAAGCAAGGCTCAGGAAAAAATGGTAAAGCTGGTAAAATCTTGGCAGCTAACAGAAAAAGCCCCTAAGTCCAGCCCTGGAAGAAAGAGTAGGTATAGAGTAAGTGGCAATAGATTAGCAGGAGTGAAAAGAATGATTGAGCCCATCTGTCATCAGAGAGTTTACAACTCCAGATGGAGGGGAGAGGGGGAAGAGCATATTGTCAGAAGGCTAGGGCTCTTGGAGTGAAAAGGTCCCCAGAGTGAGAAAATGAGGAAAAACTTTGGTTTAGGGGTAGGGAGAGAGACCTGGCCAGAGCTAATACCTGGGATGGATTGAAGGTGGCCTTGCTAGAGGTGACAAGCTGTCAGTGCCACCTTGCACTGTTTTGCACTCTAGGCAAGCTGTCTTCTTATAAAGTTACACCCTTCTGGCTGCCAGCGGTGATCACCAATAGATTAAGCAACTGCAAGAGTTTTCCATGGGGATGCCAACAGCTCAATGGCACAGGAGCAGCCTCTTCAAACCCAGGTATGACTGACTTACTGGGCAAGAGGCTGGTAACACTTCAGTCAACCCAGCAAGGTTAATGACATTTTAGGGAACTGCATCTCTATTCAGACTGCTTGCCAGCTGCCAGTCACACACCCCACTCCTCTCTCATGTGCTCAGGACTGGCATAACTTGAGTTGAATGCTCACAAACCCCAAGGGAATGTTTGTTCTTTTTTCACATACTTTGATAAGCATTGCCTACCATTTAACTGACCTGTCTTAAGTAATGTTTGTACTAGGGATGTTACAGTGGGTAACTGCTGAAAACTTGAGCAGTTATATGCACCCACAGTGCATGGTGGCAGTGGGCGCTGGCATGCACTGGCTCCTGCCCCACATTGCTGCCTGTGCAGTGTGGGGCAGCAACTGGCTCCCAGGGTGCAGGTGCTCCTGCCAGCAGCTTTGCTCTCGGGGAGCTGGCCGCTGCCTCTGTATTGGAGGCAGTAGCAGGGGGCAGTTTGGCTCCTAGCATGTACTGGCTCCTACCTTGCTCTCAGGGAGCCAGCTGTGGCCCTGTGCTGTGGCCTTGGGAGAGAGCCAACAGGATGAGGTGGTAACCAATAAGCCCAGGCCTATTGGTTAACTGTAAACAGCTAGCCTGTTCCATCCCTAGTTGTAGCCGGGGGTGTAATCCAAGTGACTATGTAGGAGTCAGCTCCTACCTTCCGGGGACTGCTGCTAGCTTGTGGCCTTGTGGAATTTAACGCAGCCCCTGTGAACTGCCTCTGACCTTTCCCTTGGCTTGCGTGTGGCCGGCGTGAATGGGCTCTGCAGGGGACGGAGTAAAGAGGGCTGAACTAGCCCCACCACCCGTTTTCCGGTGGGGAGGGGGCAGGCGGCAGGGCCGGGGAAGGCCGTTGCCCCCGGGGGCGCAGACGGGAAAGGAAACCCGCAGCGGCTGGGAACTTACTCCTGCTGAGCACCAGCGCCGCGGCTGTTGCTCTGGCGGGGCTGTGAGCCCAGCGCTGGAGGGGCCGGGGGCTGCAGACAGGAACGTGCGAGCCCCCGCGCAGCTGCCCCTCCACGCCTGGGCTCGAGCACGGCCCCCCCCCCCGGCAGGCTGGCTGCGGATTCCCGGAACGAGCCAATCACCTCGGCCAAGCGCAGCCCCCCGCGGCACCTGCTGCCCGGACAGCACGTGGGTTCCCAGCAATGGCAAGCCCCGCCCCGCATTGCCCAGACTCCGCCCACTTGGCGGTGGTCCCGCCCCTTAACTTGGGCTGCAGCCCAGGTACCGCAGCCCGATCCCCGCCAGTCCAGCGAGCGGTCATGGTCTCGGGTCCGCGCTGCTCGCCCGCCGCCCGCGGGCTCCTGGCGCCGCCGCTGCTGCTGCTGCTGGTGGTGGTGGTGGTGGTGGTGCCGCGGCCCGGTGAGTTGCGGCGCCGCCCTCCTTTCCCCCCGGCTTGGTGGTTCGGGAGCCTCTCCCGCTGCTGCAGTTTTGTCCCCTGCAGGCCGTTCCTCGCCCTCCTAACACTCTGGATTCCCTGCGGCAGGGGAGGCCGGCTGCAATGGCTGGAGTTGTATGGAGACCCCGGCGTGACCGGGCTAATGTCCAGCAGGCTGCCAACATGCCTGGTGTGTGTCAGCGCGCTCCTGGTGGTGGGGCAAGAGTTAAACCACCCGCCCGGCAAAGGCGCCTCCGAGCGCTCACCAAGCCACTTCCACGCGCGGCCGCAGGAGTGCAGCTGTGGCTGGAACAGTCTGTGCCTTTGGCTCCCCTCCTGCGCCTGTCTGCCCGGGCCGGTGGTTCTCAGTGTGGCTTGCGGACTGCTACTGGTCTCTGACTATCTTATAGGTGGGCGCAGGCTCAGGGTTTGCCCTCCCTGCAGCGGGGAGCCTGTGCTGGCGCTCCAGCCCCGGGGCTCCCCCACCCTTGTGAGAGGAAGCCGGTGCTGGCACTCCCCTTAGGAAGGATGAGGGAGACTCTTGGGCTGCTGCTCTCCTTCCCAGTGGCTGGCAGAACTGCAGCACAGGGAATGGATCACCTGGAAGCTTTCCCCACTGCTCCCATTGGCTGCAATCACGGGCCAATGTGGGGGGGGGGGGCGTGGCTGGAAGTGGCAGGAGGCAGGGAGCTAGGTAAGTGCTCCCACCCCCTCATGTACCCCAACCCACCAAGGCCCCGCACTCCCACTCTGTTGCTGCACCTTCTCTGCTGCCCAGACCTTTTACCCCCCACCTGTGCCCCACCTTCTGCCCAAATCCACCCCCAGCCTGGTCCTGCACTCTCCTCCCTCCCAGACCCCTTCCACTCAGCCTGCTCCTGCACCCAACCTCCCACCCAGTTCCCCCCACCTCCAGCCTGCTCTTGAACCTTACTTCCAAGCCAGACTCCACACCCCCACACTCTCATGAACCCATTTTCTCATGGATGATTGGTCTGTCCATGGGTAGTTTGAGAATCACTTGTTTAGGCAGGTGTGGTTCTTCAAATTCCAATTTGTTTGCGGTACCTGGGATTTGAAGAATGTTCGGAATCCTTTTCCTGTTGCCAACAATACATTTTTGGAACTTGGGTAGTCTCCTTTCTTTTCAGGAGTTGAGATTCAGCATGGTCAGGATAACATGAGTTGGTAAATGTGTTTTTGCAGAAACAGGAGTTCTGTGATATCTTGGACTAACAAGTTTATTTGGGCATAAACTCCTGTGGGCTGGAACCCAATTGTTGCTCTTGTGTGAACTATCTTTTACCTAAACTAGGGAGTCCCAATTCTGTAACTGATTTACTGTTAATCACTGGCTTACATAAATACTTTAACTCCCTTTAGTCTGTTCTTTTTTTATATTGGTAGCTGGCGCTGGTTTTGTAATGCCAAGTTGATAAGCATTTTAACTTAACAGGTCAAGTCAGAGCAGCTAACATACAAACTGCCAAAGATGTCAATTTTCTGAGCTGAATGTCTAACACCTTGCAGAACCACACCTGGGATCTCTGAGGCTTAGTGCATGAGCCTATACAGCTTGAGCTGAAGCCAGCTGGCGCTCTGCTCACTTACAGCAAGAGAGAATGAGTCTGATCTACAGCCTTAGCTAAGTGCTGTTACTTGGGACAATACACCACACAACAGGGTTGAGGAACAGATTTACCATCTTTCTTGACCTGTTCTTTGCCAGATACATTAACTGCCTTTTTAATGAATTGGCATCTTATCTAGACAGATAGCAACTTGAGAATAGTGCATGTCTTGTCTTCCAGAGACTCCACTGTCAACATGATGTTCCTATGACTATTAGGAGGCATTCAGTTCACCCCGTGAAGTCACAGAATAGGTACACTAGTCGGCTTTAAAAGGAGATATAAAATAAACTTAACCCCTAACTCTTTAACTTCCCCGATGATCTTGGTTCTTGCCTTGTCAATCTTGTAAATGTTTATGGCCTATTGTGATACAGTAAATAGTCTGCATGTAGAAGCCGTGAGGTCATTTCACTTGGTCCTGCATCCCAGGAGAGTTGTGCACTGTTTGGCATTCATCCTACTGTGGTGGCTGCAGTGCCAAGAGTTTGGCTGGGCTTTGCTCTCAGCTTTAGTCATGGCAACCTCTGGGATTGCTGTATTTAGACAATTACATAGAACACTGGAGACCTACAATTCATTACATCTAAACTTGTCATGTTCATAGCATTTCCAATTCCTGGTTAGGGGTGATCACACATTCTGCAACCAAGTGCAATATCTGTGTACTGTCTCTTTGAAAAAGTGAAGTCATTCTGTTCCCCAATACCCTTTGAGGAGGGACCGATGTTATTGTAGAAAAATAATGAATATAGAATTCAGCCTTATTCAAATGACTATACTAAAAGTAAATCCAGTGTTGACTGTATTATGAACTTGATAAAACAAATGCATAATACCTTGGAGAAAATACTTTTCTTGGCTTACTTTCTAAGAATACAGTTTTTGAAAGTTTACTTATATCGAGAATATGTAAGTAATAGTCTGTGCCAAGAAATAATTAAACTAGTTACCTATGTGCAGTTGGAAGTTGATGGATCTTAACTCTGCTGCCTTGTGCACATTAAAACATAGCTTTCTGTTTATTATATAATGCTGCTTGAAATTACTTGCATAGCTGTTGACATTTGCACTCTGTCCCTGTGAATAGCCACATGCTTGGGTCCTGTGAAGTCACTGGGCCTTTGCAGAGTACAATCCTTGATCAACATGAGGTTTTAGCCTTCATGAATGAAAGTTGTCCCAGTTAATCATCTGGAGTTCTATCTTCATATTGGTTAGTCACTGCTTTGAATTCCATGTAGCAATGGTGAATTTTGTTCATGCTTTGTTGAAATAAGGTTCCCTTACTGGAGAAAGCATCTCAGTTTTTAGGGTATTCTTGTTGTAGAGGTTGAGGAGGGCAAGTGGGGATCCTTCTGCAGCTCCCTGCCAGCCCCTCACTTGTTGCTCCTGCTGAGTCAAGGGGGTGCTTGCCCTGGCAAGTGTCAGGCAGGTGCACAGAGCAGGTCATGGTACAGGCCCTCTTGCTGAGGCCTTGGGGCACAGGACCCATTAGCCTAGCTACTGACCTGCTCTGGTGGGTAGCCCAAATCTGAGTGGCACTGCAGCTCCATGAGGTAGACCACAACACCACTTATGCAGATTTGGCCCACTTGTGGGGCAGGGTTAAAGCTAAGTGGTGCTGCAACTGCAGAAGTTGTAAGGACCACAGCTGAGAGCCAAGTCTAGCCAGCCCCTTGTCACAGAGCTGCAGGAGCAACCACCGTAAGGTAAGTGCCAGGCAGTGCCCAACAGGGATCACACTAAGCTGCAGGCTTGTGCTGGTGCCCAGAGAGATGTCCACTCCACCCATCTCCTAAGCAGAGCCAGGCAGACAGCTGCTCCAGCAGCCAGGGCCGAAGGAGCCACATGGCAGGCGGCATGCAGCTGCTCCAGTGGCCAGGGCCAGAGGAGCTATGTGAGAACCAGGGTGGGGCAGGTAGTGGAGGAGGCAGTGGGGCCAAGGACAGCGAGGACTCAGGACTGAAGCTGGCTGGGTGGGGGGGCAAAGGCATCTGTTGTCTGGTGGGGGAGTTACTGGGTGCAGGTAAATTTGGGAGGAGAGGGCCAAGTGTGGAGTTGGACACAGGTCTCTGGGTGATGGGCAGGAGAGAACACGTGATGTGCGATGGTGGGTGTGATGGCGAGTCGGGGTTCTCCCTGATCCTGAAGCCCTGTAGCAGCAAGGAGAGATTCCACCAGCCAGTAGAATAGAGGGTTTATTGCTTTTCTAGGATACAGCACAGCATAGATGTGATGTGGTTTCAGGAGTCAGGGCCAGGATGCCTCAGACCTCTTGGATTAGGGGGTCCATTGTCCCCCCTAGACACTCAGTCCTCAGCTTAGGCTGTTTCCTTCGTGTTTCCCAGCCAGCAACTGCTTCATTGTCCGTCCCTGCCCCTAAACCAGGTGTTCGTCTTAACTTCCCTCCCTTTGTCTATACCTGGGGAAGGGTCTTATCTGGTCAAGCTGGGCCTAGGTGTCTGGGCTAATACATGTGGGTGAGTCAGTGGGACTCTCATGTCACAACAACGCAGGGGGACACCGGGTTACAGAGCAGACAACACCCCCGCTACGTCACACTGGGCACAGGTCTCTGGGCAGTGGCACTTGGGATGTGGACCCTAAGCCCAGGTACTGGCTGTTTGTTTGGGTGGGAAGTTAGCATGGCCCTGGCATATATACTTGTGGCACATGGGGGGGGGGGCAGATTGCAAGGCTGGGCCCAACTACAGGGATGTGGGGCAGTTAGCCAGGCCTATACAGGTACCAGCTAGCTGTGTGTGGTTCTGATGAAAGCACAGGCAGTGGGGCCTGCCCAGTGTGTGTTGGGGGCAAGGTCCAGCTAGGGTTGCCAGATGGTTTCAACAAAAATACCGGACACACTTGATATTACATCACAATCTTCATGACATCGTATTTAGAAAATACCGGACATTTGTATTTTCTCCATTTGTTTCCCGAACAGAAAGCTCAAATACTGAACTGTCCAGGTCAAAACTGGACACCTGGCAACCCTAGGTCCAGCAAGTGGGGTGGCTTTCAGGGTGGGTGGATGCAGGGTCATGCACCTTTTTAATTATCCATTTCAACATTTTTTTAACATAATACTTCAAATTTTATAGCTATGTAACTTGGTTAGTAACTGGTGGGCGCCCCAGTGGCGCACATCCAAACAAGTGCCCATTATGTTATATGGCTGCACAAGACAAAGGTCACTCTGCTCATAGATGGAAAATCTGAGGGAACACTGCTACTGCCCATCCCTCTGGGGATGCAGGACCTGACTGAAATGGTCCCAGGGCATCCGTGCCCAGACAACTTACTGACAAGACCATAATCACTTACAAATGGGCCTTCACCTTAAACCACTGGACCAGACCATTGGCTTGCTCTTCCATGGCATTTGTTGTGTTAGATGGTGTGAATCGGTGTATTCCCCCTTTTTCTTTTCCCATTAAGATAATGTGAAGTAACACTAATACTAGACTTGTTCTCTCTTCTAGGAAGATCATGTGAACAACTAAGACTAGCAAATGGCAAGGTTGTTTTAACATACATGTGGCCTCTTTTACAAGCAAACTTCTCCTGCAATGAAGGGTATGTGGCAAATTCTGTTTTGTCTAACAGAACTTAGATTGGTGTAAATCTGCGGGTGAAGTATGGAAAACAGACTAGAAGACTAATTTAAACTTCACGAACATAGAAGTCTGGTGCTATAAATCTGTTCCTGGATGGGCCTTGTTAAGAATTATGCCTGTGTCCTTTGAAAGAGTTGAAGGCAGCTAGCTATCCACTCGTGGTTATTACTCAGTGGGAGATGGCCACCTAATTCACTCAATGTTTTTCAGGATCCTAGACTCAAACCTTAACAAATGATCCTAGCAGGTGCTAAATCGTGAGCCCTAAGGCAAGCCCTACCTGCTGGCAGCATTCACTAATCAGCGTGCCATCTCTGCCTTGTTAAAGGGATGGCTGTTGGTTAGTCTTAGCATCTTGGACAGGTGCTGGTAGTGTGTGGCAGAACATGACCCACAAAAGGCAGCCCTAGGTAGAAGCAGACTGTTTTTCCTGTTCTGCAACAGCAAATATCCCTTAGATGTCAATAGTTATCAGGGTGGTTTAAGTTCAGTTGGGTTGTGGCAAGCTTTGGGGGAATCATAAATGGCTTGTGGCCTCAATCTTCTGAGTGGGTGCTTTCTAGATTTTGAGGTAGCTAATAAATTGCTTTGCATGGGGACCAAAAAAAACCCCCCAAGAACAAGTGCAGGTGTCTATGGTTTTGGTTTTCACTATATCAAACTTCAGAGGGCTTTCCCTGGCAGCAGGAGTTAAGTCCTCTGGGAAGAGGAATTGCATGTCTCTGGGTGGATGCAGAGGCCCAGGCTGAATGAGGAGATAGAGTAAGGGAGGCACCCCCCGAGGATGGCTGGCTTTCCAAACCCCATGGAAGTTAAATGCCTGCGTCTGGAGTTGCTTGTTAGCTGCCTTCTGGCCTGGGTGAAGTAGGTCTAACATACCATGCTTTCTGGGCATTATGTAAGGTCTGTAAGGGTGATGATTGCAGCTCTCTTCCACCCGTTACAGATATTTGCATTCTTCCTGTCTCCAATTTAGAAGGATCACTTGTTCCCCTTTGCAGAGATTTAGCACACCTCTAACAAATGTACGTAAGAGCAGTTGTGCATGTTTATACTCACCAGTTTGTCGTTCCAGGTTGCCTTAAATCAGAATTCCTTGGCCCCATAGTGTTTTATAACTGAAATTACTCTGGTCCAGGGAGGGGACAATAACTTTTTATTTTGGCTGGGGTGGGGAAGGGAGGAATCACTCCAAGAACTTGGTAAGTAGTCAGAGCTGCATTTTTCTACGCTATTAATGGAGTGGGTGCAGGGACTGGGACAGAAGTGGGGTGCAGAAAGGAGCTCTGGGTAGGTGATTGGGGAGCAGGAGGGGGACTGATTGCAGGAGTGGAACTCGACCTTGGGGATGGGTGTAGGAGAGAGTGCCATGTCAGCTCCCTCCCAGACCAGTGCAAGAGAGGGTGCAGAGGTATGAGTTTTTGGCATGGGAAGGGAGTTGGAGTGCAGGAGGGAATGGGATGCCAGATGCGGGCTATGGCTGGGAGGTGCTTACTCTAGACAGCTCCTGTCCAGTAGCCCAACAGAGCCCTCAGGCAGGCTTCCTGTCTGCTACTGCCCCACATGCTGCTCAAAGCAGGTGGCTGCTGGATTCAGCCTGTACGCATCTACGTGGTTCATTATGGTGGAAGGGAGGCTCTACATGCTTGCATCCACGAGCACAGCCCAGGCATCTCCCATTGGCTGGCTTCTGGCCAATGGGAGGTACGACGATTGCCCTGAGAGTAGGGGCACGTGGAGACCCTTCCCCCATCAAGGGATATATATTGTGCAATGACAGTTGCTGGTCCCAGCAACTGGCTGCTTTGAGCAGCATTTAGGGATGCAGCAGGCAGGGAGCCTGCCCAAGGGTCTCACTGGTTTGGGGGACACTGGTGGCCCAGACATCATGGTGGGCCAGATCTGAAAGTTTAGCAGGCTGCATCCAGCTCATGGGCCATATCTTGCACGTCCCTGCTTCTGGTCAATCATTTGTCTCCACCTACTGGCTGAAAGAAAACCCGTTCCGTCTTTCTGGGCTGTTAACTAGTTCTTTGCTTACTTGACTGACAAACTTGAACCTTTTTTCTTAGGTACAGATTAGTCGGAGAGACCTCTGCCCAATGTGATCGAAGAGAAAATGTCTGGAATAAGAGAGTTCCATTTTGCCAAGGTGAATTCATTTAATGGCTCCAAGAACAGTTCATGTCTGGAAATGGTGCAGCATAGCTGGTGCTACAGAGGGATCGGTCTGTTTTCTTTTAATCCAAGTGACCGTAAAACCCGAGGGGGGGGGGTGTGGTGGGGAGAGGAATGAAATCACACTGCAATTGGTCATGGTGTGACTCCTACAGAATCAGAGCTTAAAAACAGTCCCCTCCCGATTGTGCACTTGGCACTGTTTAACATGCCTAATCCAACAGGCCTCATGGCACCTCTTGGCTATTGTATGTGTAATCCCTGTTGTTCACTAAGTCATGATGATGATTTCAAGAAGTCTTGGTAGTCAGTAACTAGCAGTTCAGTGCATCTGTTCCTATCAATGAACTGATTCCCTTCTGCACTTTCAGTTCAGTGTCCAAAGCCAAACGTACAAAATGGAAACGTGGTCAATGCATTAGATGACAAAATGTGGTACAATGTGACTGAAACCATTCCCTTCAAATGCTCTCCTGACTACCAGCTTTCAAGCCATTCCCGCCTGCCTGCAGCAGACGGATTTAATGTTACTTGTTTAGCAGACGGCAACTGGACAGAGATACCACAGTGTGTAAGTATCATTGTCCAGTTGGCTTTCTTGGTGCACCTTTCCCAATATCTAATATAAAGAATAGTAATAGCCTTGGTTTGATGAAGCAATAAACAACTTTGAGGGCTTTGATCAGGCAGGGACAAGTGCCACTGGTGTATCATGTGGTGTTAAACCCGAGTTATCTGGAAACCCCCCCCCCACCACTTTTTTAAAAAGCTGGGTTTTTTTATATCAGCTGCTCCATGCAACATAAAATTTGGTGGATAAATATCACAACAGCAGGAAAACTTCTCTTACAAAGCACTGTCAGATTTTTTTCTACCTAATCTAAGGGTGAGTGTAGGACTAATGAGAACTCAGCACACTGGGAATCTCACTGTGTGAAAGGAGGGCTGGTTCCTGCCCATTGTGTCTATAATCTGTGGCAGTGGGTTCCTATAGAACTGAATAGCATTTGAAGGCATGCAGCATGCTCAGGCTACGGGGGCAGACACCTGTATCAGCCAGGGTGAGGGCTCAGATCAGTGTTCCCTTTAATTTTCCCACTCTTGAGAGGAATGAACTTTGTTGCCCCCACACTAGTGCGCACGATGTATGACACATCACATTCCTATTGGTGCACTTAAAATTCATGTGGCATGAGTGGGTCCAAGGAGTTCTGAGTGTGGGAGGGGGGACTCAGGGCTGGGGTGCAAAGGCTCTGGTGGTGATACAGAAGGGGGCACCATGCTCAGGGGTGGGGCTAGATGAGTTGGGATACAGGAGGGGGCTGTGAGGCAGCGGGGCTGGAGTGCAGGAGGTGGGAGAGGCCTTTGGAGGGCCCTGGGGATGAGGGGTTTGAGATGCAAGATGGGGCGGGCTCTGGGCTGTGGATTGGGGTGTGACATTATAGGCTCTGAGCTGGGGATGTGGGCTTTGGTATGGGGTTGAGGGGTTTAGGATTCAGGGAGTAGCTCGGGGTGGAGAGACCTAAGCTGGGAGGGAGGGTTGGGGCTTGAGCTTATGTGGGCAGCTCCTGGTCAGTGGTGCTAAGGCAGGCTGCCTGGCGCCTATCGGTTCTGGGGCACCATGGCCCGTGCCTCGGAGCTGCATCTGCTGCGCTGGCCTTGGCACAGAGCTGCCCCAGCCAGGGGGAGGACCCCTCCCAACAGGCCCCAGTACAGAACTCTTTTGGCCACAGTTGCTCCTTGTTGGGGCCAGCAGGGGAAGGGTGCTTCCCCCTCTCCCCTCCCCTCCCCAGCAGTGACAGCTTCTGGGCTTTGGGAGGGGCATCTCACCCTGCTGAAGCCCTGAGTCCCTGTACAGGGCTTGGCAGGAACTTAGGCTCAGACTCAAAGGAGCAAAGCATCCTTGAGAGTGAGTCATCCTTGCCATCTGCAGCATAAGCATGTCCCCTCTGTTCTACAGGAAAAGCGAAGCCCTACTGATGCATGCAAGCTGGTTCCGGAGAGAGAAGCGTTTATGGAGTGTGATGTGCCTCTGGAGGATCTGAAAACGCTGCTGCAAGTGCAGAAACTCTACCTGGAGATTGAGAAACTGACGCAGGAACTAAAGTCAGACTGAGTAGCTGAGACCTGTGATCCATAGTGTGATACTGTCTCCCTTTTGGATGCAGTTCATATAATTACACTACAGGATGATTCTTATTGATTTAATAAAACTTACTAATGTAGCAATAACTCGAGTAGGCAGTAGATAGGGATTGGATTTCCTTCCTGGATGCTGGTTTTAAGGGAAGGGAGGTTGTTCTTTCCCTGTGAATTTCACAAATTTTATTTCTACAGATACCCTAGGAATTTCAGGTCTTTGTTGGGATTATTGTAAAGGACTGAAATCAAATTTTGTTTTTACTAAAGTTAATGAAATACTATGGAAGCTGATCAGTTGATACAAATTGCAAATCTTACGCAAAAGGAAATACAAGACTAACTTCAGATTTGCAGACATCCTGCAACTGCTGCATACATTGAATGTTAATGGACCAAAACATCCCTGTTCACCACTTTGAATCTGTATTTAACTGCTCAATTCCCACACATGCTAAGAGTAGTGATAATAAAATGCTTGTTCTACTTCCAAAACAGGAGAGGCTGGAAAGCCTATTCTCTCCCTTGTCCATTCAATTATAAAGTCAGCAGGATATTTGCTTTCAGGGACACAACCTTCCTGAACTAAGCAGCTATTTATGGAATCCTTTATCACCTCTGACACACCAGGAATAGCTGACAGAGGGCTAGAGTGTAGAGAAGCAATCAGTTGAGCCTTTCCCCCATTGTTCAGTAAATGATAGGGGTGTCCTAACCTATACGTTTGTGATTAAGCAATTTTTCTGCCCCATGGGGGCTACAATAAATATAGTTGTGATTTTTTTTTTGTTTTTTTGTTCTGCTGGTTCTGTTCTCATAACTGTGTCCCTTTAGGTGTAAGGTGGGGAGAGAGTTCTCAGTGGAATGAATGCCTTCTCCTGCAGCCCAGTGAATAATCTGAGTTCTTGGAAATGGACCCTTCCCTTCAGGCCTAAAGTGATTGGGGTTGAATTGAACTGGCAAGGTAGTGGAAGGACAGCTTATCCTATGGCATAAAGGGGGTGTAGAAGTTTCTAGCACTTCTGATTACTGCTAATTGGAGGGAGACCTCACCAAATAGCTACATTCATGCCAGGATGGATACCCAAATCAATGGGTTTTTTCAAAAACAAGGATTTAGACAGTTTCTTTTAGAAATCAAACATGAAATTTTTCATTTTAAGAACACTCACAATTAAATTGCATCACAAATATGCTACACTCTCATAAAAATGAATTAATGCCTTTAGTCTATCCAGCTTAACTGCCAGCTCTTGCTTGAAAGTTTTGGGTGTTTAATTCTCAAATAATTTTACTATGATCTTGCAAAGCAAGACAAGTGGCTAGGATTTTTTTATGTACTTACGTGGTGGCTAGCCTTTGCCAAGCATGGCAGATTTAAGATATTGTTTTAGATAGACAATATATAGTAAAGGCCAGGGGCAATGCAGAAGGGAACAGTGGAGTGGACTGGAAAGAAAAGGGGAAAATATTCAGTGTACCCACAGCTTCCTATATTCCCCAACACTTGTCATAATGTCATCTCTTCTAGGTGTAGTCCCTAGCTGGAAATATGTTGTAGAAATTCATTTCCTGGGTGAAAAAGTATTATGTGGGTACATCTATGCTACACCCATAGCTAGCAATAAGCTATGCAAACTGGGCAGCTTATTTTGAGTATTTCAAAATAGCTTATTTTAAAACGTGGCCCTGTCTAAACAGCACCAAATTTCAAAATAAACTGTGCTATTCAGAGATGTCCCTTAATATGCAAGGGGTCCTATCTATTTGCTGGATCAGGAAGAAAGCTCTGAGGCTGTTTTAAAAAAAAGCTATTTATCCAGAAATCCTTTTTTTGTCCATCCCTAGAGACTCTAGCTTAAATGGTATATGCACCTTTGCAGGGGGCTGGCTTCAAAGGTAGTAATAGATTAACTTCCCCCTCCTTCTAGAAAAGGTGTATATAATGCCAAACAACTGTATTTTAATACAATGGTCCCCAAAGGTATTAACCCTAATTCAATAAGGTTTAACTAATTCAGTAAAAAGTCTCAGAAGGGTAGACTTCTGTAATTTTAAAAACTCAGAGTAGTCCTGTGGCACCTTAGAGGCCAACAACTACATTGTATTGTGAGCTGCTCAGGGTTGAATTGAACTGGCAAGGTAGTGGAAGGGAAGCTTGTCCTGGGCAATGCAGGGGGCATGTCAGTTTCTAGCACTTTTTACCAATCTTGATGACTTAGGTTGCCTCACCAATTAGGTACATTTCTACGGTTACAGCAGGGATGAATTTGGCCAATAGGATCAGTAGGAAAGAAGGTTGGTAAATGCCTGGTTGGACATGGTTACTGTGGTGGAGGCTTTGATCAAGGAGGGTTGGCATAGCGTTGCTCTGAGAACAATGTCACTTGTGATTGTTTTCAGGCTAGAAATGGAAAAGTGCTGCAGTCTCCTCCCTAGATAAACCTAGCTGCATAAATCCAGGTGCAGCCAATGGGAAAAGAGCAGCAGAGAAATAACATGCAGACTCAGCCTCTGCAGGTGGGGGAAGTTTCTATCTCATTGAACCTGTGAGGACTACCGCGCTCAGTGGGGCAGAGCTGGACTTGCTGTTAAGAACATAAGAACGGCTGTACCGGGTCAGACCAAAGGTCCATCTAGCCCAGTATCCTGTCTGCCGACAGTGGCCAGCACCAGGTGCCCCAGAGGGGGTGGACCGAAGACAATGATCAAGCGATTTGTCTCCTGCCATCCCTCTCCAGCCTCTGTCAAACAGAGGCCAAGGACACCATTTTATCCCTGGCTAATAGCCTTTTATGGACCTAACCTCCATGAAATTATCTAGCTTCTCTTTAAACTCTGTTATAGTCCTAGCCTTCACAGCCTCCTCTGGCAAGGAGTTCCACATGCTGACTACACGCTGTGTGAAGAAGAACTTTCTTTTATTAGTTTTAAACCTGCTACCCATTAATTTCATTTGGTGTCCTCTAGTTCTTCTATTTAGGGAACTAATAAATAACTTCTCTTTATTCACCCTCTCCACACCACTCATGATTTTATACACCTCTATCATATCCCCCCTCAGTCTCCTCTTTTCTAAACTGAAAAGTGCCAGTCGCTTTAACCTCTCCTCATATGGGACCCGTTCCAAACCCCTAATCATTTTAGTTGCCCTTTTCTGAACACTTTCCAAGGCCAAAATATCTTTTTGAGGTGAGAGACCACATCTGTACACAGTATTCAAGATGTGGGCGTACCATAGTTTTATACAGGGCAGTAAGATATTCTGGGTCTTATTTTCTATCCCTTTCTTAATAATACCTAGCATCCTATTTGCCTTTTGACTGCCGCTGCACGCTATGGAAGTTTTCAGAGAACTGTCCACGATAACTCCAAGATCTCTTTCCTGATTTGTCGTAGCCAAATTAGCCCCCATCATACTGTACGTATAGTTGGGGTTATTTTTCCTGATGTGCATTACTTTACACTTATCCACATTAAATTTCATTTGCCATTTTGTTGCCCAATCACTCAGTTTGGTGAGATCTTCTTGGAGTCCCTTACAGTCTGCTTCTGTCTTGACTATCCTAAACAGTTTGGTATCATCCATAAACTTTACCACCTCACTGCTTACCCCTTTCTCCAGATCATTTATGAATAAGTTGAACAGGATTGGTCCTAGGACTGACCCTTGGGGACACCACTAGTTACCCCCTTTCCATTCTGAAAATTTACCATTTATTCCTACCCTTTGTTTCCTGTCTTTTAACCAGTTCTCAATCCAAGAAAGGACCTTCCCTCTTATCCCATGGCCATGTAATTTACACAAGAGCCTTTGGTGAGGGACCTTGTCAAAGGCTTTCTGAAAATCTAAGTATACTATATCTACTGGATCCCCCTTGTCCGCATGTTTGTTAACCCTTTCAAAGAACTCTAATAGATTAGTAAGACAGGATTTCCCTTTACAGAACCCATGTTGACTTTTGTCCAACAAATTATGTTCTTCTACATGCTTCACAACTTTATTCTTTACTATTGTTTCGACTAATTTGCCAGGTACCGAAGTTAGACTTACCGGTCTGTAATTGCCGGATCGCCTCTAGAGCCCTTTTTAAATATTGGTGTCACGTTGGCTACCTTCCAGTCATTAGGTACGGAAGCCGATTTAAGGGATAGGTTACAAACCACAGATAATAGTTCAGCAATTTCCCATTTGAGTTCTTTTAGAACCCTTGGATGAATGCCATCCGGTCCCGGAGATTTGTTAACATTAAGTTTTTCTATTTGTTCCAAAACCTCCTCTAATGACACTTCAATCCGGGACAGTTCCTCAGATTCATTACCCACAAAGGACGGTGCAGATTTGGGAATCTCCCCAACGTCCTCAGCCGTGAAGACCGAAGCAAAGAAATCATTTAGTTTCTCTGCAATGGCTTTATCGTCCTTGATTGCGCCTTTTATAGTTCGATCGTCTAGGGGACCCACAGGTTTTTTAGCAGGCTTCCTGCTTCTAATGTACTTAAAAACATTTTGTTATTTCTTTTTGAGTTTTGGCTAACTGTTCCTCAAAATCTTCTTTTGCTTTTCTTATTACATTTTACACTTGATTTGACAGTGTTTATGTTCCTTTCTATTTATCTCACTAGGATTGGACTTCCACTTCTTAAAAGATGCCTTTTTGTCCCTCATTGCTTCTTTTACATGGTAGTTAAGCCACGGTGACTCTTTTTTAGGTCTCTTGCTATGTTTTTTAATTTGGGGTATACATTTAAGTTGGGCCTCTATTATGGTGTCTTTAAAAGTTTCCATGCAGCTTGCAGGGATTTGGCTCTAGTCACTGTGCCTTTTAATTTCTGTTTAACTAACCTCCTCATTTTTGTGTAATTCCCTTTTTGAAATTAAATGCCAGGGTGCTGGTCTGCTGAGGTGTTCTTCCCACCACAGGAATGTTGAATGTTATTATATTATGGTCACTATTCCCAAGCGGTCCTGTAACGGTTATTTCCTGGACCTGATCCTGCGCTCCACTCAGGACTAACTGTTGGATGAGATGGTGGTGCCATGGAGCAAGAAGCTATTTAAATCTACACCAGGTATGCTTAGGAGCTCATCCCATAAGGAATATTGATTCACCGCACCCAAGATGCACACCTGGCTGCTTGGGTCCCACTTGTACCATGCAGTATCACATTGCAAAACTCATACATACCAAAACAATGGTCTCTCTGCCTGCAGACTGAGTTCAGTTTGACCCTCCATAGCCTTTGACCCTCCATAGCCACTGCTGCTTTCCTGTGCTACCATACATGGAGGTAGGCAATATGATTTTTCTCTATGCCCACATCTACCGCTAGAGGCCACTCTGTAACCATCCTTTCGTGCACTAACTACCAAACTATTGTTGGGCCACTCCTGTCTCCCTTCCTCATATAAGTGATATCCTCAAGCACCCCCTGTACTAATTTGTATGTGCCCCATGTGGTGAAATGGAGGGTGTGCCTCCTGTGGTGAAACATCTGGGTGTTCCTGTTAATTGTTTGCCACTGTTAACTCTTTCCTAATGGTTCACTGCTATCTGTGATATCAATGGAATAGATTGAATGTGCCTGACATTTATGGATGTATGCTTGTGTGAGCTAGCCACAGGTTTGGTAGTATAAACAGCACACATTAACCAAACTGGAGGTCCAGAATGGCAGCATTATGAATATTATCAAAAATCTCACCTCTTTGCTCAGTGATTTACATCATGTACATCAAGAGCCTGTCCCAGCCCCACAGAGCTTTACTATCTGACGGCTATTTATCCAGCATTCATTATGGCAGCAACTAGCCATTAGGTCAAGATCTGGACTCAGGCTGAAGCTGAACAGATGTTGAGGTGACATGTTAATTGCTACTGAAGTATTCCATGGTCAGCCATGGAGAGGGAAGTTTTATTCATTCTTAGCTCAAGTACATTATGGGAGCAGTGCTGCAAGTTTTTCCACATGGCCTCTGCCACCATGTTCTAAATCCTGATTCTTAGGAACTAACTTTGAGTTGGCAGCGCCTGGTTTCAGCTGGGACTTCCAGATGTGGTTTTTCTTTGTGTTTTCCAAATTGAAACTTCCTATAAAACAACACAAAAGTTACTGGAATTTATGTTGCTCTTTTCACATTTGCAGGGTAGTTTTATTATGAAGCTCAGGATAGTCTCCACTCTAGTTACAGTAAAAAACAAGAAGTTAGAAATGTGTTGCTGTTTCACATGTGCTCAGTGCTGATAACAAATGAATTCATACTTCCTGCTGTGCCTGTTCAGAGAAACAGATTTGGAAAACATTGCACCACTTTCTGAAACAGACACCTATGTGTCCCACTCTGGTGCTTTGAGTGCAGAAGGCAGGGGCCCACAAAAGACTTTAAAATACCCTGCTACTAAAGACTTCTGTTTACAAACTCCCCAAGGTCACAGATTTCCTGATCTTGGTTGGTATACTGCCACTACCAAAATGCAAAAAACCCTTTGAGAACCCAGGAAGATGCATTTGGGAATTTCTTCCTGTGGGGTATCCTCAAGCTTTTTAATTCTCCCTCTGGAGAGAGCTTTAAAAAGAACCTGTAATTCCTTAATAGCTGACCTTGTAGTTTTAGACACATGCGTACAGAACTTTCTGCCTTCTAGGGCAAAGGAATCAAATCATGGTCTTAAATGATTGTTTTTATTAGCAAAGCAAAAAAACCATACATAGTTGCTGGGTATTATACAGGAAGGGTACCTCAATACAGCAGTATTATTTTGGAATAACTGATGTTATTCTGAAATACCATAGTGCACATCTACTCCAAGCCTTTATTTTGAAATAATGTTGAGCTGGAGGATTTCTTACTCTGACTCACAGTAACCCTCATTTCATGAGGAGTAAGGGAAGTCGAAAGAAGAGTGTTCTTCTTTTGACTTTCGGCTGTGTAGACAGTGCAAAATGCTGAATTAAGCTATTTCAACTTCAGCCACGCAATTGACATAGCTGAAGTTGTGTAGTTTAATTTAACTTTAGCCCTGCTGAGTAGATGTACCCGAACTGAAAAGAGAGATTAAAAACACAAAAAAATTGCTTCCCAGGGATTCAGTTTAAAAGTTAGTGTATGGGGGTAGGGAAAAGGGTGTCGCATCGGCTCAACACAGAGAAGTCCAACAAACCCCCAAATAAAAAAAATAACCTGATCCTATCTGACTAAACATTCCCTGTTCTAATCACATATCTGTTGTTCCAAGGTTTAGTCCTTCCCCAGGCGTGGATATCGCTGGATATTTCCAGCCTTTTTACTGGCTCAATCCATGTCTCCAGCTCTACTCTGGGCACACAGAGAAAGCAGCAGAAAGATCACTGCTTCCCATTCAAGAGCCCACACTCTGCTTTCAGTGGCTCTCCTGGCTTCCTGCCAGCACTTCTTGCTTCCCTAGCATTCCTGGAGACTTTCTAGGCCACACAGTCTGTGTAGATTAGCCATTACAGGCAATTTAGTTAACTGAATGGCTGAGTTGTCCAGAAGGGGGTAGTACCCCCTCGATTCATCACAACCTCACGGGCTACGTCTACACTGGCGCGTTCTCACGCAAAAACTCTTTTGCAGAAGAGTTCTTCTGCAAAAACTCTTCCAGAAGAGAGCATCTACACTGGCATGTGCTTTTGCGCAAGAGCATCCATGCCAGTGTAGACGCTCTCTTGCGCAAGAAAGCTCTGATGGCCATTTTAACCATAGGGCTTTCTTGCGCAAGAAATTCATGTTGCCTGTCTACACTGGCCTCTTCTGGAAGAGCTCTTGCGCAAAAAGGCTTCTTCCTGAGCAGGAGCGTCAGAGTTCTCATGCAAGAAGCCCTGATTTTATACATTAGAACGTCAGTTTACTTGCACAAGAACACGCGGCCAGTGTAGACAGGCAGCAAGTTTTTGCGCAAGAGTGGCCCGCTTTTGCGCGAGATCATGCCAGTGTAGACACGACCATAGAGAAGCTGACACCTTTGACCATGAATACCTCATCTGAGCGCCTATAGGCAGGGGCAGATTCCTGATTGTGTGAGTCAGCTGCTCTAGGAGAATTCAAAAAGAAGCGGCAGGTTCTGGTCTGCAAAGCCTCTCTTACCCTGGAAGAATGCTTTATTTCAGGCATTGTGGCTTATTGTAGTCAAATCCAGAAAAATGAGGTTTAAATGGGAAAAAAAAACCCACAGAAAAACTCACTTTCTAGTAGCTTGCTTAAGGGATGGCTATTGTCTTAAGTATTGTGAAAGGTGAAGGGGAAGCAGCGATTCAAACACCAGAGTCATTCACTTGTGCTAATCCTAACTACTTTCTTGCATAGTTTGGCCAGATGTACACCAGGGGAGAAAGTGGAACTAAGATATGCAACTCCAGCTACGTGAATAGCATAGCTGGAGATGACGTACCTTTGTTTGAATTTCTGCGGCATCCTCATTGCAATGGGAGAAACTCTCCTATCAGCTTACCTTACTCTTGCAACCTGGTGGAGTACAAGAATTGATGGGTGTGCAATCAGCAGTCAATTTAGTGGAAGCTTACTAGACCCACTAAAACGAACTTTGGGAGATCGATCTCAAAGCCTTAGAGTACAAGGTTATATACATAGCTCATTCCACAGAGATGTCTTGAAGAGCCACTCGTAGCACTGAAAACAGGAAAAGGCTGTTATGGGAACAGTGAATAAGATATTCTGGCTTTAGTCCCCTGACTCAGGGGCCTTTAGGAACAGCATTATGAACAAAGGAATGAAACAGAGCTCTTCCTGGGAAGCTAAAAGCAGAGCTATCAAAGCTGTTGAAGTGGTTGAGTGCCAGTGATAATGCACACCAGCTAAATGTTCTGGTGGGTAGTAGTAGCAGGTTTGTGATTGCCTGTCTGTGCCTGCTTTGGAGGTCTATGGGTTTTCCATGTCCTCGCTCGGAAAGTAATCAGGAAATTTTGTTCTGACTTTTTGTAAAGTAATATTTCACATGCTGTTGGGGAATTTGTGACTTGCACCAGCGTATGCTGAGCAATGCCAGCTGGGGTAGACCCCTTCCAAACCCCACTTTCATAAAAATCTGAGTATCTTACAGCAAACAGGAATTTTGCCACTGACATTAATGTGAGCAGGATTGAAATGAGTTACTAAGTGCTACGCCTCCAATTGCCGTCTGTGGAAAATGAGGTTGCTGGTCACCTCTCAGCATCTGCCCCTTCATAGGCATTTATTTGTCACCTTTTCTTCTGACACTTCAGCAATCTCTCAAACTCTCCCAGCGTACCGTTTTGCTAATGTTTATACCAAATAAAAGTGCTTCAAATGCTTAGGTCATGAATGCACATGGCAGAACTTTGTCTTTATAAAAACAGGATGCTTGAGAATCTACTAAAAGAAGCCTGTGCTCACGGCAGGGAGATAAATGGGGTTATGATAACTAGTTGCGCCTATGAATCTGTTCCCATCTATTATAGGGGGAATATGGCTCCTGGCTTCTGCAAGTGTATGGTCCTTCCAGGTTGCTGTGAAGCTTTTACTAGAGCTACTCTCTCTGCTCTAGAGAAACTCTCAGAAGGAGTAAAATGAACTGCTAAAATCCTATCAGGTTCCTGGGGAAAGAGAGGCCTTTTACTATCTATCTTTCTCACTACAATATATTTTAGTGAACTAAATTTCTAAGTTTAATTCTCCTTACAGATCTAATGAGAGAGATTCAGCCCATTTTCTACTGTTCAATCAATAGCACATTTAATTGTAATTTGACTCTTTGGGGAGACTTTTCCTCCTCCTGTGTCATCAGATGGTGAGTCAACCAAGGAGCCTGATACTGTCCTGATATAAAGATTTTCATGCTTACTCGTTATATTCATGCCAGTTACTCAGTTTCCATCTGCACTTACTGCCCAACATGGATGTGAAACCTTAGGGCCCAATTATTACCTTCCGAGGCAGAGCCACATAGTGATGTAATGCCTGAGTCTGGGCAACTGGTATCACTAAGCCCCGTTCATCTCTGTGTTTCAGTCCATGGATCTGACAGCTCTGTGTGGTAGGAGTATTTGCAGGGTGTTACACGGTCAGCCCCCTACTCAGGGTTGACCCTGCCGCTTTTCCGAGTCTGCAAGATCCTTGTCCACCATTAGGTGGCTCGGGAAGTTCCTGTGCCTGCTGGGAGGGAAGGGGGACTTGGGCCCTCCCTCTCTCCAGGTCCCAGCCCAGGACCCTAAGAAAAGGCATAACTGACACCTTGTTCGGCAGAGTGGGGCCAATGCCGCAACTCACCAGCCCTCGGGTCTCCTAGGTCCTGTCCTGGGCTTCCTCCTTCCCTTGGGTTGTCCTCCGTCCGGGACACGTTGTTGCCGGGTCTCATGGCTGCTCCTGCGCGGTCCGAGCTAGTCTGCGCCACCTACTGGCCCCGTCCGTCTAGCGGCCTGGCCTCACCGCCCCCAGGTCTGCTCTGGTGCTCGGCCCGAGCTGGCTGGCGCCGCCAATCCCTGATACCCAGCTGACTTCTGCCTGTCCTCCTCCTTGCTGGGGCAGGAGCCCTTCCCTTTTAAAGCCGGCGCCCGTTTCCCAGGATGCCGGCGCATGCACTCCACGGCCCCTCTCCCCTCCCCCCGACACGCCGACCGGGGAGACTCCCGCGCCTGCGCAGGCGGCTGCCGCCGAGCAAGCTCTGTAGAGCCGCTTGCGTCCTGCGGCGCTGGGGCCGCATGCCACTTGGGTGCTGGGAGCGGGGCTTAACCTTTCAGCTCCCACTGCCCCCGTCACACAGGAGCATGGACATGTGGCTGGACCTCTGCTATGCTTTGCTTATTCCCAGCTTCTTGGACACAAACATGCCTCTGAAAGATAGGGCAGCCAGAAGGCTGCTCTAACCTGCACTGAGGCTGAATCATTTTCAGATGGTCCCAGAATGAAGGAGGCGCAAAAGTAGTATTTGTATGGGGATGAATTAGCCCCCCTTGTTCTCATAAAGGGAAGCCACAGGCAGGCATGTGACCTTCAGAGCAAGCACTATTAGCCTCAGGAACATCTGTTTCTCTCACCTAAATAGACTGTGTGCTTCCCAACCTGTCTCACTTTGCCTGTTTGCAGTATGGGAAAGAATTGGGCTGAGTAATGAACTGTAGTTTCCAGCCTACCTCCTCCCAAGCTGACACTGGTGTCCGCAGTTGCAGTGACTTTATCAGCTTTCCTTCTAGTTTCACCTTTGCCAAAGGCAACACTGCAAAAGGGTGGATGTTGTTTTTCCATCACTGACCCTTACTAAATTAGATCATTCCATTTCTGAGTGTAGAAATGTTATATAAGGGTTTCACTTCCCATGTCTCAGCCAAATGTCTGCTAAAGCTTGATTAAGAGCTACACTGAACAATAACATGGTGGTCAGATGTCAAAATCTCAGCCCCCTACAATTGATTTTGTCAAAAGAACTTGGCTCTTGCTTAAATACCAAAGTAAGGGTCAGGTATTCAAGGAGTTCTGCATCCAATATGCACTCAGCATGCTGCACTTTTGAAAATAAAGCCTGAAGAGATTCAGTTCCTTTGAGGGAGGAGGTGGACATCCTCTGTCTTACATTGGTACGTACCCTATTGCTGCATCACCTGCCTTGTGTCCCACTAAAGCTGTAACCCCACCCAGTGACTGCCAGCTATGCCTTATCTGAGGCCCTGCTTCCATGAGCTGCATGTGAGTTTATCTGGGTCAGGTCCTGTCTGAGCTAATCTTGAAGGATCTCTTGTGAACCTTAACTGTTGCAGGCCCATGCAAGTTGCCTGTGGTAGGCCTGGAGCTGGAAAGCCAGAGGTAGGAGAGGCCAGAATTAAAACTGACCCAGGAAACAGGGAAAGAAAGAACAAAGTGACACTGATTTGCAGGTGAAATGCACAATGAAGGAGTAGGGATGTGCCAGCTCATAGAGCAATTCTAGCATAGCCAAGCCCTAAGGCAGAGCGATTCCAACAGAATGAGGGGGACTGTGTGACAGAGGGGTTCTGGAGGAGGTGGCCTGCCATCTCAGGAGAACACAGCCAAGCTGGGGAGGGGAAGGCGTCTTTCTGCTATCAAGCTTAGAGAGGACACTGGGCGAATTGTTCAAAGTGGGTTTTACCCACTTAGGGTAGGGCAGGCTGCCTCTTGTTGTCACTTGTTGACTGTGTGTGCATATGCTTCCAGTGTGCAGTCCCAGCTCTGTGTAGCTAGTGGATCCAGCAGACCTCCATCGAACTCCCCAATAAAACCGCAGCCTGTTTCATGAACAAAGGCCCCTGGCCAGCTTTATTGTTGACAAAGCATAGCCCTAGCACACCAGACCAATGTCTACAGTTACACAAGTGCACAGATGCCCATAACAATGAATGGTGGGACTTTCTGTTCCCTCCTTATCCAGACAAAGACCCTTCTTTGTACATCAATTCCAACAAGTTACGTATTGCCCCTCTGACGTGGTTAGCTCCCAGCCTTTTATTTGTACAAGCTGGTTTGATCAAAATACCTCTGTCCATCAGTGTTTTCCTGACCTCCTCTCCAGGAAAGATCAACATAGAATCATAGAATACTAGGAATGGAAGGGACCTCGAGAGGTCATCGAGTCCAGTCCCCTGCCCCCATGGCAGGACCAAATACTGTCTAGACCATCCCTGATAGACATTTATCTAACCTACTCTAAAAGCATATTCCTGTCCGCTGTGGGGAGCATGTTTTCTTGGGCTTAAACACATTCTGTGGGTCGTTTCACAGTGTTAATTGTTACGGGTTTTATATACTATGATGATGCCTTTGTGAAACCAAAATGGAGCCCAGGAACTGTGACCATAAACTCCATTTTGTTATTGGACCAGCCACAAAGGGTCTTTGAGTCAGGGCTGTGTCAGTTGGAACCAGATCAGTCCGGTTTTTCCCTCCAGAAAACATCCTGAGGGTTCCATCTCCTCAGAGCTGTTTCCCCCCGAAGACTCTCTCTAAGGCTCTGTGCAGCCTCAGTGGCTGCTGCCCATCCCAGTAACTGTATTTTGGGCCTGAGTTCACATGCAGCAATTAGCTGGCTGGCTCTGCAGGCCGCTCAGACGATTGCTCTGGGGCACATTTGCCCAGAGGTTGTAGGTCTCAGGCTTCATGCTGCTTAATCCCATCCCGCACATAGCAAAGTAAAGGGGCCTTTTTATTTAGGAATCTTTTCTATCTCCTTTGTCTTCGTTCTGGCCAAGAGGGATAGTTTGGGACTGGGCTTCATGCCCTATTGTGGTCACATTGGCACTGTTTGCATGAGGGATGCTTATTGTTTTGCTGTGTTAGCTCATTGTTTTATTATCAGTTGTTTCCTTTTCCTCAAACTCTGTCATTGAATCCCTTCAATACACTTACCTAAGCTGCTTCTGATTTTTTTTCATCTGTCATCCTTCTTATCAGCACTACACTGGGGCAGGGTATCCATAGAAAGGTAACCTTCAGGGGGTAGCCGAGTTAATCTGTACAGGATAAATTTAAAAAACAGCAAATAATCTGATAGTACCTTATAGACTAACAAAACATGTAGATGGTATCATGAGCTTTCGTGGGCACAGCCCACGTCTAGCTACCCTAGAAAGATAGTTATTCACCAGTGAAAAGATATAGGTAGAGGTTGGCCTAACATCTCTCTGAGACAGGGGTTATCTTTCCCTCATTCCCAATTCAATTTCCCTTGTTTCCTGCCCCCCTGAGGTAACCCTTTAGCCAGAGTCACTAGTCTTGCAAGGTGATTTATCTTAGGATTTCCCTGGGAATGGTGGCAATTGCAGGGGAAGCAATATGTTCAGGAAGCTGTATGCAACAGAGGCAGAAAGGGAGGGAAGTTGTAAGCAGAGCTATGAGAAGTTGCTGAGAAGGAGAGTGTTTTTACCACAAGATGTGCTTGGAAATAATGAGAAACATTCTTCTGTTTGGACTGTGTCTAGGGAAAGCAGTTGATGTACATTCTTTGCAAACAGGATTTCACTGAAGATATAGCCAACTGGTATCAGTTTCCCCACCTAAGATAAAGCAAATTGCAAGACTAGTGACTCTGACTAAGGAATAAAACTATATTTGCATAATCACAGAGAGCTGCCTGCAGATGAGGTCAGGATTAGCAGTACTTCAGGCAACACACCTGGCATCTCTAATTAATGAGAACTAACTTACTCAAGTGTTCTGTCTATTTTTACCAAGAGTTTGAAAATGCACTTCAACTGGCATGAAAGATAGCAAAATGCTGTTTCTTCTCAGAGCAGGAGAGACTAGAATTTCACAATTTAAGCAACAAGTGGCTTTTAACCTTTGTTGGATAGTGTTGGTAACAGGTAGGGCAGGGTGGGGGAGAGAAAAGATCTAACCAGAGGCAAGTACAGGAAGGCATAGTACAAACATCCCCCACCCAGCTTGGTCCCCACCTTCAAGCCTCTGCCATTCTTGGCAGGAGCTCCCTCATGGCTGCGTCAGCGCTCTTTAATTCTATCCAGCATACCATTCTATTTAGCAATTACTCCCTCTTTTCTCTCCCCACATCAGGCAAATAACAAAATTCTTTCTTACCAGCAGGAGTCTGGCCTGTTTCAGTCCTGGGTCTCTTCTCTGGAGAAACTACCAGCCCTGCGGAATTTTGTGGTGTTCTGGTGCACTACATAAATGGGGACTAGTATGCCATTTTTTGTGTTTTTCGGAGGTGGGGAAATTGGCTCCAGACTTTAAAAAAAATGTAAGGAAAATGCTGTAATCCACTGTCTCCATGAGTACTTTGAGTCCGTAATGTCAGTGTTAATTGTACCATAGAAATAGTTTGGTTGTAGTTTATGAATTTGGCCAACAGATTAACATGCCCATGGAGTAGCTACAATGTGCTTCATATCTATTAAATTAATTTAGTCCTTGATGTATAAAAGTATCTCTCTGAAGATGGAAATGAATGTGGGATTTCAGAGCTATATCCTCAGCAGCCTTTCAGGCTAATTTGGGGCTCCAAAAGGGCTCTGCAGTGTCACTGGCAGCTTCTTTTGGGGCGTTTTCACTGTAGATTTCCCTACTTGTTTTAGCAACACATAAAGAGCTACTGTATCACTCTTATGAGCTTTTTTGGGAATAGAGTCAGTTTTATTGGATAATACTTGTTACAGAAAGGAACAGTGAATCTCTGACTCTGAGGTATAAAGGTCATGTATGAACATAGAAAAGACCCTCTCTAAGTGGGGTTTTATTAGAACTGATTGTGGTGTATGTTTGGTTTGGTTGGTTTCTATCCTGCCGCTAAGTGAAGCCAACCATACCAGATGTATACATCTGATAGGGTAGCTTAACTATTTCCCTTGAGCTCCCTCCCTGGTTTTGGTCAGCGCAACCACTTTGTCTCTCTTCCCTCTTTGAAGCCCGGTGTATCCATGGCTCAGGATAGGTGTGAGCAGTAGGTGCAGCCGAACCAGTGTTGAGTGTGGTTAACTGTAAGTATAAATGGGGCAAATTGTGTTAGGTATCATTCCAGAGACTGTGGTTGCTGTCAGCCTTAAGTAGCTTTCCTGTAGCTGCCCTGGCTAGAGAGTAACACCGGTTCCCTTTGCAAGGCTTTCAGCCTGAAAGAAGCTCAGCAACCCTTAGCTTCCAGCTCTTCCTTTATAGCCTGGCTGGGCAATAACCCACATAGCCCTAGGCTGTTGGAGGAGGTTCTCAGGACCCAACCAAGTGATGCTATGCGGTGGAGTGGGGTGGGGTGTGACAGGGCTTCCAATCTCCTCACTATAGTCCTCTAGCTTCCTGTGCTAAGGGAGCAAAATAAATGAGATACGGACTTGACTGAAGGGAAATAAAAACCAAGCAAATGCCTCTGTTGTGGGAGGAGAAGGGTAGGACTAGCCAGATCATCTGAGTAATTCCCACGTCTCAGTTGACAACACCCTAATTCAGAGCTCTCAAAACAGAGTTCAAACTTTGGGCATGGCCTGGTGGGCATGGCTATTTGCTGCAGATGCTTTCCAAGTAGCTTGAGTTTTCACCGTGCTGTTGCACAAGCCAGGGAAGGTCAGATTTGCTTTGCATAGTCTGCACTGGAGTGAAGAGCAGCACAAACCTTGGTTTACGTGATCTGCATTAACATGGACAACAATTCTCTCTATGGGCTGTGCTGTCATCTGGGGCATTCTTTGTCTTTGGGTCTTGAAGTTTCATTCATTCCCGTCCCCACACACATACATCCTGTAATACAGAGGGCATCCAGGCCCTGGCTGCAGTCAATGAGAGCACAGTCCTGTAGGATGCTTAGTGTCCTATGCTCCCATAAGGCGCCCAGTGCCTTGCAGAACTGAACCCTAAGTCTCCCACTACAAGACATCCTCGAGACTGACAGGCCCAAAATGTTAACTCCTAACTAACAACCTTTTTAAAAAGTCTTCCTGGGGGTCCTGAAAACTCTGACACAAGACTTGCAGCATAATTGAAATTTCAGCTCCCTCACAGGATGGAGTATGTGCAAGGACTGTAGGAAGGCAGGTGTGCATGCTATCACGTGTGTGTCTGAGTGAGATGCTGCATGATTCTTTGTGCTGGCTCAGAAAGTGACAATTACTGTTTCACAAATTATTTCCTCTCTTCTCCATTCACTTTTTTTTTTTTTTTTTTTGAGGTCAGTACAGCAACTTTAGGATCCCAACAGCTATATAAAAGCCACTTTCATTTCTCCATCTGTAAAATGGGAGTAGTTGTTCCTATGTCCTTTTAGAAGTGCTTAGCACTCTACTGAGAAGAGGTGCTGTATAAAAAAGCTGGGTATGGTTCTGGAATTAGGAATAAATAATGAGGCTATTTGACTAACACCCCCTTTCTAATAGAGATCTTTTTCAACAGTTTAAATATTTGTGCACGTTGTAATCATTTATTTCCATAGTAGAAAAATGACATTTCTGACACATGTGACTTCTGAGCGGTAAGAAGTGAGAGAGTTCTTCATGGTTGGAAATAGGCTTGCATGAAGAAGCTTACAGCCTCTGTTATTTTGATCACTACAGTCCCCTGTAAGTGCATCTTCAAGAGATCCAAAGTGACAACTGATTCTTGTCTCTTATAGAATGTTGGTCTTGCAGTCACACCCAGTGGTGTTGGAACAGTTTTCATAAAGGCAGTGCTGAAAGCCATTGAACAAAACTGTGTAAGCCCTTTGTATGTTGGAAACTACATGGATGCCAGGGGTGCCATCACCCCCCTCATTCCAGAACATGAGTCCCAACTTATCTCTTGATTGTGATCCCATCAGATTTCACATGCTAGGATCAGGCCAATGTAAACCTATCGACTGGACAGTCGGCAGAAAAAACACTAATGCAGCAGGAAATGTATGCTTTGAAATTGGTATATGGCTTCCTTATCTTGGCAACTGTATGGAAGCAATGTCCTAATATAGCACAGAGCTGATTACCTGAATTTTCCTGTAGTTTTGTTTAGATCTGGTATTCCTCTTATCCTATCCTATACTGTTATATAAGGTACTTCACCACAGCTGCTGCATTCCACTCTACAGGTGTTTCATGCCATTAGAATCTTGAATGTTACTGTATACATTGAGTAAATTTTTTAAAGATCCTTCCTAAAAAAATTGCTGTATATGGCATAATTCTGTGTTATTTCTATTAAAAAAATTTCACTCTGTGAATTATTTCTTCTGACTAAAAGAGTTTCATCAAAAATCTACATAGCACCCTCGTTTCAAATTGAACCCTGTAACAGCATTTAACTGTAGATGCTATTAGTAGAATGAAGTCTTTACTATGATACAGGAATTCTTCTTTTCGTCCAGAGCTCACTATACAGAAAACTTACAGCTTACATTGGGGGCATACATTTATTCCACTCATTTCCTTTTTGTTTCGTACCTGGAATTTTCAGATTATTCACTTTTTTTTTATGACTTGTGGGGCTGGTATTTTGTTTCTCTCCCTCATATGATTCTGCTGCTCATTGCAGTTAATCCTCCGTTTTTAATAGGTCAAACAATTTATCAGTGCTTCATTACAGAGTTTGTTTCTTTCACCAAGTATTTTACTTCCTTAATTGATTTGGCTTGTGATTTGCAATATATTAGTAATAGTGATAACAGTCTATAATATCTATGCTGCATTTACTGTCTGAAAATCTGAAAATGTGCATGCTAGTTAAAGAAAGTCACCTCAAATTTTACAAGTGGATTAAGTATAGAGGTTCAGCTAGCAATATTACAATCATGAAGGATTTTAAATAGTGATTTATTCTTAAGGCTGACCCTAGGTGTTTGGGTTTTTTGGTTTCCTACAAATGATGAGCAATAAATACAGCAAAGAGCAAAATTTGGTTGATTTGGTGTACACACACAGCCCAGGTATAGATTTACGTCCCCTAGAAATTGGTTCCCAGGGCCACTGCCCTAATCACCCACTCCACAGCCTGGTCCAAAGTTTGATCAGTTCATCTATTTCCATCAAACGTGTGGTGTTTTAGCAAAATAGTTACACTGGTAAAAACTCTAATGGGGATGGAGTTAGCTGGTATGAGATGACTTCTAATAGTATACCTTATTCCCTTGCTCATATGAGACTTGCTATGTTGCTATAAGCACCTTTATTCTGATATAACTGAGCATATGTCTGCACTGCCCGTATTACAGCATTACAGGCTTGGCAGCACTGCCTCTGCTGTGCTATGTATGATGTGGGCAATGTTCTCATGCTTTATCACCAGGGAAGAGCTTTGCCAGCATCCCCATATGAGGGGTGATAGCTTTATAGCCAGGAATGTGGCTCCCAGCAATAGAGGGTTATCTACACAGGCGCTTTTCTGTGCTAAAACTTTTGTCACTGAGTCAAGGGTGTTTTTTCACACCTCTGAATTACTAAAATGTTAATGCTGAAACTGGCAGTGTAGCATAGCCTGGGTCTGCACTACGGGGCTTCATGCGGATCTAACTAAAGTGGCCAAACTCTCTAATATAGACAAGCCCTAAGAATTTGATCCCAAACAGCCTCAGTGCCTATGGAATTCCAAGTATAAAGAAAGTATGGATTAGAATTAACACTACCTGGTCCTCAAAGTGATTGTGTGTTTTCTGCATGGAATTCGTCCTGAACTTTGTTGTGTTTAAAGCCCCCACTATCTCTCTCCACCCACACAGAGTGTCTTGCTTCCTTCATGTAACTGTGACAGGAATGTGAGAGGGCAGAGAGTGAACAGGGTACATATCTTTGTGGAAATCTAAAAGCTATTTTAGCACCTCAGCATACATTTTCTCTAGGATGATGTAGTGCTGTGGTTCTCAATTGGGGAATGCAGAAATCTTCTCGGGGAGGGACATAAACTCATCTAGATATTTGTCTAGTTTAATAACACATGACATAAAAAGCACTAGTAAAGTCAGTAGAAACTAAAATTTCATACAGACAGTGACTTGTTCATAGTACTCTATATACTATATATTGAAATGTAAATACAGTATTTTTATTCTCTAATTGATTTTACGATAATATGGCAGTTAGGAAGTAAACAATTTTTCAAGACTAGTGTGCTAGGACACTCTTGTATTTTATGTCTAGGTTTTTTAAGCAAGTAATTTTTAAATGAGGTGAAACTTGGAGTACACAAGACAAAAATCACTCCTGACAAAGGATTATTGTAGACTGGAAAGATTGAGAGTCACTGATATAAAAAGTGAGTGTTCAGGGATGGAAGAGAAATGTGTGGTCATAACCACTAAATGGTCATGCTCATACTAATAGGAAATGCTGCAACTAAAAGATAAGAGCAAGATTCTGTGCTACAGCTCACAAGAGGCATGGCACACGACACCTTCCAGGAAAAATGGATTTTAAGCCCCCTTTATATCTCCTAAATTCTGGGCTCTGAGGGCCTGTGAGGCCTTCTGTGTAGGTAGGTAGACCACTATGTGCTCATACAGAACCCACCTGTTGCTGGAATAGGTACTGCCCTTGCATAACTCTTTCAGTGGCTTTCTCACTGAAGCTGCCAATAGGTTTTCCTGGAGCTAAGAATCCCCAAACATGAAGGCTACGGCTACATTGGCAAGATTTTGCGCAAATACTTTTAACGCAAGAGTTTTTGCGTTGAAGTATTTGCGCAAGAGAGCGTCTACACTGGCATGTGCTTTTGCGCAAGAGATGTGCTTTTGTGCAAAAGCATCCGTGCCAGTGTAGATGCTCTCTTGCGCAAGAAAGCTCTGATGGCCATTTTAGCCATCGGGCTTTCTTGCGCAAGAAATTCATGTTGCCTGTCTACACTGGCCTCTTGTGCAACAACAGTTGCACAAGAGGGCTTATTCCTGAGCGGGAGCATCATAGTTCTTGCGCAAGAAGCACTGATTTCACACATTAGGATGTCAGTGTTCTTGCGCAAGAACTCCCCATCAGTGTAGACAGGCAGCATGTTTTGGCGCAAAAGCAGCTGCTTTTGCGCAAAAGCATGCCAATGTAGACACAGCCGAAGTGTTCTGGCCACATCTTTTCATGCCTTTATCAGCACTCTCCACCAGCAGAGGCTGCATAGGAGGTGGCTTTGGTGCTGCATATGCCAGCATATGCTTTCCCTACAATACCTCTGAGGACCACACAGCTCTTATTGTAGTCCTTATATGCTGCAGGAATGGCACAAGGTGGCCTGGAATCTGGCCTAATATGTCTAGCCTTACCCATTATATGTCAAGAGACCAATTCTGATTGCATTTCCCCTGGTGTAAATGCAGTGATAATGTCAATGAAAAATATGGAATAAATGAAACCTCATTGTTTCACTCCCTGAAGATGAGATCATCTCCTGACCCTAAGCAAGAAAGCTGAGCTCTTTATGAATTCAGGGTCTCCAAAGCTTTTGTTTATCAGGTTGTCATGCTAATTGCTGTTGATCACACTCCTAGGCTTGGTAAAATGGAAAGCTAGTGGGCATTTCAAAAAAGAGTTCTGTTTGTGTCATTCTAGCTTTCATTTTTTCCCTCTTAATATCTGTGTGGGCTGTGTTTTCTTTGTTTTTTGTTTTTAATAAAGTCTGCTTACTCTGGGGGAACATCTGGGCTGGACAAAGAAGTTTCTGAGCAGGATAAAATGTTGTCAGACTTTCATCAGAACAAACTAAGTGCTGTTATCAAAAAGTATAGCTGCCAGCTATGTATTAATCTTGTTGGAGCTTAGTAACTGTGTTCTCGTAGGTTAGGTCTACACTACACCTTTTATTCAGAAAAAGGTACACAAAATGCGCTGTGCATTCTGAGTACCTTTTTCTGATTTTTTTTTTTTTTTTTTTTTTGGAAGAGGCTTTTCTGAAATTTGGCCCATCTACACTGGAAGATCCCTGTTTTGGAAGATCCCTTTTTCCTCAGAGAACAAGGAAGACGGGGCTTCTGAAGGAGTGCATTTGCTCTTCCACAAAAAAATGTGGAAGAACAAATGCGTTCCCTGGATGCGGCGGAGTTTTTATGGGATACCTTCCGATATCCCAGAAAAAACCCGCAGTGTAGATGTACCATAGAAGCCATGTGAAAGGAGATGAAAAAGAAAAGAGGTAAAGAGCTACATAGGAAGGCTGCATTAGACCAGAGAGATGCAAAGGGGAGATGGTTGTGTCCTAAGGGAACATCCAAGGAGGAATCAAATGCTATAGTCCCTCCCTGTAAGAGGAAACAATACTACATTTCCCAATAGCATTCTGGCCTTTTTCTCATATTCTGCAGTAGAGCAGATGAGCTTAACTCACTGGCCTGCAGAGGCTTTAATGTAACTGAGGCTGTGTCTACATTGGCGCGATCTTGCGCAAAAGCAACTGCTTTTGCGCCAAAACTTGCTGCCTGTCTACACTGGCCGCGAGTTCTTGTGCAAGTACTCTGATGTTCTAATGTATGAAATCAGAGCTTCTTGTGCAAGAACTGTGATGCTCTCGCTCAGGAATAAGCCCTCTTGTGCAACTGTTCTTGCGCGAGAGGCCAGTATAGACAGGCAACATGAATTTCTTGCGCAAGAAAGCCCTATGGTTAAAATGGCCATCGGAGCGTTCTTGCACAAGAGAGCGTCTACACTGGCATGGATGCTCTTGCTCAAAAGCACATCTCTTCTGGAAGAGTTTTTGCACAAGAACTCTTCCGCAAAAGAGTTCTTGCGCAAAATCATGCCAATGTAGACACAGCCTGAGTGTTTTGGGATCCTGCAGGTTGAGAAGGTGTAGAGAAATGTATGTAATTAGAAAATAAAAATGGTTTCTGTTATTTCTACTCTAATTTTTTGATGAAGGGGGTTTTGCCCGCTAAAGCTCATGATTCTATAGATTTTGGTTAGTCTCAAAGGTGCCACTGCAGGACCATTTGTTGACTTTAATAGAGAAAAGGTTCTCTCTAGTCAGTTATTTTGATTAATTCCATGGCATCTTTGTTTTTAGTGTACGTGCATGTATTCTCTTGTTATAGGATAGCTGTAAAACAAACTGCTAATGATAATCCAAGTTAAAAAAAATCCCCACCTTTAATCTATTTAAATGTGAGGTTTTCATTTCTGAAGTTTGAAACAAAGCTGTATGACCATGGTTCAGAGGATATCACCATGCACAAACTATAGTCTACTAAGATTTCATGATGATTTGTTTTCAATAACCATGTGAGGGCTGAATTTAAGAGCCTCCAATTTATCTTCCTTCAGATCTCATCTGCTTCTGACACTTACAAGTTGTGCAGTTCTTAAAACAGTGTCCTCCCTTGGTGGTCACTCATGATTCTCCTACCTTACTCTCTATACCATCACTATTTCTGACGGGGGGAGGGAGGGAAGAACTGGGTCCTTCTTCCTCTTCCATGGGATTCTCACAGCACTCTGACCCATTCCTCTTTTAGCCAAATGTTCTCATCTCCTGATGACTTGGGTGTTGGCTATTGTCTATATTCTGTTGTCTCTCAGAGCTACTTCTCCACTTGTGACCTGTCTCCCTTCCCCCAATCTTTCATTTTAGCTTTTCTTTCTGATGCTTCCTCATGGATATTTCACTAATACTTTATGGTTAACATGGCCAAAGGGGCCCTGATGCCATGTTATGCCAACAATTCCTTGAACTTGCCATTATAAGCTATCTTGTTTCATGTTGGTATCATGGCATTGCAAATGAGCTCATTGAAGGTGTTTTGGAATTCAGGCTGAATTTTTCCAGCCTGGCACTCTCAGGACCTGAACAGCTCTGAATCAGAGAATTTTTCTGGGAGATCAACATTGCCTAGCAGCATTACCAACACTTCCACTGCTTACTGGGGTGTTAGAGGACATTTAGGGATGAAATAGAGATAAATAACAGCACAGAACACTGAGCCAGGACTAGTGGCTGTAAACAAACTTAATCGGACTGCGGGAAAGTTGGCCATATCCATAAAAAGTGGACATCCAGCTAACTAAAATAATTCTGGACAACAGATATTTCCAGATGAGAGAGTTCTGGATTAGAGAGGCTCAACCTGTATTAGTGGCGGGGAAGGGGGAGGAAGGAGCACAGATTTGTTTGTACAGGTCAGAGAGCAATGCAAATCCATATCAGAAGTAGGAAGGGGCTACTTCCTACTAGACTGGACTTTATAGTCAATTAGCAAGAATGTGAACTTGACAGAGGGTTTTAAAAAGAAGGTGATGCAGTATGTGGTAAAGAACACTATTTAGAAAGCAACCAAGATAAATGACAGGAGTAATGTGGGTCTCAAGCAGGCCCGAGTAGAGAGCATTGCAGTAGTTGCAATGAGAAATGGGGACTTGGAGGAGAGATTTAAAAGTAGGAGAAAGAACAGGAATGACTGTTGCTGAGGAATAAACTATGTCCAAGTTTAATGTTTTATAGACACATTTAAAAATATTTGTCTGCCATGGAGAACCAATTGTAAACACAGCAGAAGAAGTCAGTAAATATTATATGGATTTTTAACAAAACTGTTTTTGTTCTTGTGAAGCTTAACCCACACCTTTATGACCACATTACCCAGCACTTTTTTTCACTCTTGCCTCAGAGGTCATGTTCTCTAGACTTTCAATCATTTGTTTTTCTTGTCCACATCTTTCCTGAAATGTGGCACCCAGAACAATACTCTAGTTGAGGCCTAATCAGCATGGAGTAGAGTGGAAAAATTACTTTTTGTATCTTGCTTACAAAACTCACGCTGATACATCCTAGAATGCTTTTTTTAACAACAGTGTCACACAGTTGATTCATATTTAGCTTGTGGTCCACTATGACCCATAGATTCCTTTCTGCAATACTCTATTCTACACAATCATTTCCTATTTTGCATGTGTGAAACTGAATTTTAATCCTTTTCTCAAAAGCACTTGCAACTCCTCCCAGTTTGTTATTGTCTGAAACTGCGTAAGTGAACTCTCTATGCCATTCTCTAACTCATTAATGAAGATATTGAATAGAACCAGAACCAATGGGGCTGACAGCTTCCACAGGCCCCTGGACAAGGTTTGGTGAGACAGCTTCACGCCCCTGGAAGGGGCAGGACCTCAGGCACCCAGCCCTCAGCACTGCTCAGAGCATGGCGCTGTGGGAAAAAAAAAACCCTCCCAACCTCAGAGTCACCAGGAGCTCAGAGTGTGGTGCTTCATGCTGCCTGGCTCTCAGCTGGAAAGAGCTAGTACTAGAAATTGCTCTCACGGCAAAGGCTTGTATTTCCAAGGCAGAAATGAGCTATAGAAGTGAGGGGTAAATACCCCAAGTCTCCGGCTACATCTACACTGCACATTTATTTCAGAATTAGTTATTCTAGAATAGTTATTCTTAAATAATGTATTTAAAACTAGCACATCTATGCTGCAGGGAAGCCTCAAAATTAGTCCAATAGGCTTCCCTAATGTAGACATGCTATCTCCATTTAGAGCCCCAGGAGGAATAACTTATATATATACATACTTATAAATGGCTCAGGTGGGGGCTACAGCCACAAGGCATTGTAGAGTACCCAAGTTTGTAGGTCAGGGGTGATACCGCCCTCACTTGTCTGGATTGCCCCTGCTCATGTCACAGCATGTATTTGGAATCACAAATCTGGATGGCTTGGAGGCAAGCCTCTGCACTGTGAGGCAAGTTGGGTAGAGAAGAATAACTGTGGGACACTAACTGTGCATAAAGCTTTTCTGGAGCAGCTTCACTTCTCTGAACACCCTTTTCTGAGTGTGACAAAACAGCTCTGACTGGTGCAAAAGAATGGTGGTACTGACCAACATGTGAGGCAGAATTTCAGGCTGATGAAGGCTACTTTCCTAGAGATGTGGGTGAAGTTCACAGAGCAGCTGCACAGAAAACAGATTTGTGAGTTACCTCTTTGTCATGCACATATTTTGGTGCAATACAACATTTTCATCAATCTTAATGACTCAACATGTGAATTGATTTTTACAGAGAATCATTTTCATAAAAGGGAAACTAATAAACCTTGGCCAAGTCCTGCAGTCTCAATTTAGTACTTATGTCAGGAGATGTGTTGAACCATGTTGGATCAGAAAAAAAACACAACAGTGTGGAATGGACCAGGTGTTATGGGATAATTTCCTCTTCTTCCACTTGAGCCCCACCCTTGTCATAGAGAGTGTGGGAGATGCATCAGAATTCAGATGTCCACGTTCCCTATCGAAACTGCCCCCCTCTGATTCTTTTGGCTTATGGCAGTAACAGTGCCATACAGCATGTCCACAGAAGGACAAAAAAAGAATAGAAGTGAATTAGGTACAAGTGAATGAAGTAGCACAAACAATGTTTTTTGCATCTTTTGAAATAAACAGTTCTGGCAAGGTCCAGGAAGGAGACTCCCAGTAGCAGAGGAGGAGAAGGCTGGTGCACTCAGAGGTACAGACTGAAAGGGAAATCCAGGGAGGAGTGGAACTGTTACAGTCTTACACCCGAATAACCAAAAGCAAGAAAGGATTAAAGCCACCGACTGTTCCCTTAGCAGCTGCCCCTGCCTCTCTGTGTAATGTGCCCACATCGACACACATGCGGGGGGGTGAGCTGGTTCCCCTCCTCGTGTGGGCTTGGGCAGGTTCCCGCGCATCCCTGGACACGGGCTCAATGCTGATCCCCTGGGCCAACCAATAACTCCGGATCCACCCCCCAGACACTATGTGGGCGCCCACCAGGAACAAACGCCCCACCCCCGTGAATCAGACCCCGCCTCCTCTTCTAGCCCCGCCCCTGGTCCTTCACCCCTTCCCGGCTGCAGTCCCGCTCCCTTTCCTCGCCGTCACGCGAGTTGCGGGGCGCCCTGGCCGCGGTGCGCAGAGAAGCAGAGCGCGCGGTCATGGGTGCGGGTCGGTGCTGCCCGCCCGGCGCCCGCGGGCTCCTGGCGCTGCTGCTGCTGCTGCTGCCGCCCCTGCCCGGGGCTCGCGGTGAGTCAGGGGCGCGATGCCAGCGAGCCCAGCCCGAGGCGGCACCGCCCCACCAGGGCTGCGGGCGCAGCGGCTCGGTGCGGGTAGCTGGGACCCCGCTGGGAAGGCAGGGCTGCGGGAGCAGGCTGGTTCGCTTGGCCGCGTAGCGCTGCTCTGGGGGAGACCAGCCCTGGGGCTGCGCCGAGCTGCTCCTCCGGCCAGGGAAGGGGCAGCCCCTTCGAGCGGTTCGATCCTGTTGGGGGCGCGTCTGCACAGGTGCTGCCCTGGGTAGCTGTGGGATCGAGCCCCCCTTCATCCTAGGGGTGAGACAGGTTAACTGGTTAACCCGCAGGCAGCACTCGGCTAACAGGTGGGGTCCCGCCCGGGAGAGGAGCTGCCCTCATCATCCAGAGCAGCCCCTGTCTGACCTGCCCACAAACAGGCTGGAGCAGGGACTAGGGGTCCCACAGGCAGGGACTGCTCTGGTTGGGCTGGAGCAGCCTCTGACTGCCGTGGGGGAGCCGCTCCAGCCCATCTGTGGCAGGGATGCCCCAGTCCAGCCAGGCTGAAACTCCCCTTCCCCCCAGTACCCCATCTTGTTTAGCTGGTTAACCTGTTCAATGGGGTTTTACATCCCTAGTTCACCTGAAGCTGGGCTGTGCTCTAGCTGTGCTGCTCAGCATTAGGTATTCCGGTATCTCAGCTGCCAAATGGAAAAGGATAAAGGGCTGGCTCTCCAAGGATGATCCCCGCCCCAGCACCTGGATGCGTTGAAAGAAATCAGCACAGAGAGGGTGGCTGAATGAGAAAAGAGGGCGGAATGAACAGCATCCGGTTCCATGATGTTAGAAGGAAAGGGAGGATGGGCCATGGGACAATAGTTGAAGGGGCAGGTGGGATCAGAGGCTGTTTTTAGAGCATATTGGAGACCAGAGTTGGTTCACATTTGATGCTAATGAGATGGCTCTGTGCCAGGGGATTTCCTCTTGTGACTTGCACTCCATACATGCTGGTTGGGCCAAAGATTAGCCAGCTCTAAAACTGCTGTCATCCGGACTGTTGTGCATAGGAATAGATGTAGGAATTCATAGTATGCCTGTACACGTCTTGCACTCTGTAGTCCCAAGAAATATTAAAGAAAATAAAATGAGTAGGCTAGGACTTCAACAGGGTTCAAAAAGGAGCTACAGCGATTCATGGAGGTTAGGTCCATCAATGGCTATTAGCTCGGATGGGTGGGAATGGTGTCCCTGGTCTCTGTCTGTCTGGAAATGGTTGAAAGGGGACGGATCGTGTGAGGATTACCTGCTGTGTTCCCTCAGTCTGTGACAGTGGTCCCCAACCTTTTTGGGGCCACCGGGCGCCCAGGGGCGGGGCCGCCCACGCGCCTCGCACCCAGGGGCGGGGCCGCCCACGCACCAGGCGCCCAGGGGCGGGGCCGCCCACGCGCCTCGCACCCAGGGCCGGCGCCGCTCCTCTGCTGTGCGCCATGGGTTGGCGCCGCCTATGTGCCCTGCACCCAGGGGCTGGGGCGGGGGCGGCCCCCGATCACTCGGCGGGCGCACAGAAATGGCCCGGTAGGCACCACGTTGGGGACCACTGGTCTGTGGCATCTGTCGGCAGACAGGATACTGGGCTAGATGGACTGTTGGTTTGACCCAGTCTGGCCATTCTTATGTCCTTATGAGTATAATTATTGATATTATTGTTTGTGTAAGCTGAGTTGTTCAGTGGTACTTTCACTTGTGTGTTAGGAGGCAGAGCTTTGAAATATTTGTAGGAGAGAGGAGGAGCAATTCTGGGATCGGGCCTCTTTTCTTTTAGCCTGGTTTGTCAGATACTAACTCTGAAAAAGTCACTCTAGTCATCTTGAGGCATCTGATGTCCTTCTGTGAGTGGCCTGGCTGTTCGCATGCTTTTCAGAACAGTGACATGAGTGAACTGATGATCTTCCCTTTTGCAAAATTCGTTTTTATACACAGTCTATGCTGAAAACAATCGCAGGCATCTCTAAAACTCCAAAACTAAAAGTAGGGATGTTGGATATTGTGTAATTGAATAGTCGTATAACTGCATGAAATGTTAATGATTACACAACTATTCGTTAGTCCCTGGGGCTGAGCCAACAGCCAGTGCGCTCCTGGTCCCACTCCCAGGAAGCGCGCTGCCACCTCACAGTGCTGCCTCTCTATCAGAGGCAGCGGTGTGGGGTGGCAGATGGGAGCTGGTCCGCGAGGGGAGCCGGTTTAAAAACCACAAACTGGATCCTGCCTGCTGTCCCACGCTGCTATCTCTGATAGGCAGGAGAGTGGGATGACAGCAGCCCCTGTACTGGCGGCCAGGCTTCCCCTGGACAGAAGCTGCTCCACAGCAGCAGCCCCTGTCCACATGGAGCTCGGATCCCCCTTGGACAGGGGCCATTGCCAGAGTAGGCTCTGTCTGCGGTGAGCCTGGGCCTTCACCACTGTCTCTCCTGCCTCCTACTCCTGGCACTGCTGCCTCTGATAGAGGCTGTGGGGCGGGGCGAGGGGGCGGGAAGCAAGTGGCACCACAGAACCAGTGCTGGATGGAACCAACTTTCAAGTTGGCTCCCCTGAGCACCGGCTCTTCCTCCCCACTGCTGTCTCTGCAAGAGGTGGTAGACAGGTCTGGAGCTGGCATGCCTGCTTGAAAGCAGTCTCCCAGCACGTATCTTCCCGCCTGCCCCCTCACTCTCTGTGCTGCTGCCTCTCTGAGGCTTCCACCATTCTTTTGCAGCATGATTGCTCTGGCTAGGCTAATTGCTGTTTAGATAACTCGACCTTCTAGCACAGCATTGATGATTAACCTGGAGTTTAACCCCCCCCCCTGCTGTGGGAAGCATGTCAGTTCTCATAAACTATTGGAAAACAGGAGGTATCTCTCCCAATAGGGCTCACCTGGCCCATGGCAGGTCCCTGTAGCATCTATGGCATATCAGGGTTTTCAACAAAGGTAGCAGTGTGACCTTATTTAAAAGAAATATCTCCTGTTAACATTAATATGTTCTTACGTTTTTCTGATAGGTGATTGTGGGGCTCCACCAACACGGGAAAATGCCATCCCTCTTGATACTCGCACAGGAGTATTCCCTGTGGAATCAATAGTGCAATACAAGTGCATCAATGGCTTAGTTAAAATCCCTGGGAAGCCGGACACTGCCGTTTGCCGTCCAAACTCAGAGTGGAGAGTCAATGGAGACTTTTGTGGTCGTAAGTATATTATTTCTTCTCTGGAGCAAACGTGGTCAGAACACCTTTCACTGATGGAAATGTAAGATTTTCCCCACTGAATAGGTCAGTTCCTCTCTAGATCAGTGACAAATGACAATTTGCAATTAACCTGTTCATTCAAGAATTCTGTTGCAAAGCGATCTGGGAGCATCTGTCAGTGCGAGGACTTGTGCTTGAGTCAGGAAGGCACGGTTTAGATTAGCAGGCATGGGAAGTAGTTTTAAATTTGTGTTTTGACTGCACAGAAATGGATGGGGATGCCTCTGGCCTGTGGATGCTCAGACAGCTTTACTGCACCAAAAGGCAAATGTCTCAGAAACGATTTAACTGTCTATTGCTAGTTCTATTAGAATATTACCTAGAGGCTCCAATTGGGAGTCATCGACCCCTTGTGCCATGGTTACCTAGAGGCTCCAATTGGGAGTCATCGACCCCTTGTGCAATAAAAAGACATTTTGTCCCCAGAGGATCTCTATTTCCAGGTTAAAAACAAGATCAACAGATGAGTGAGGATATTGGGGAGGGGAGAGGTGTCAAGCCTGTTCCCAACTCTGTTTGGGCGTCCCCTACAGTGCAGCACCTGTAGGGACACTACTCAGAAAAGGAGGAAATAACTCACCTTGTGCAGTAATGATGCATGCTCGAGATACGTGTCCCTATGGGTGCTCCTGAACCGGTCCTTCTCCCCTCTGCTTTGGAGTTCTGTACAGGGCTGTGCAGTAGAGAAGGAAGCGAGGGGGCTTTCACCCGCACAGTGCTAGATAGCCTCAAGGAAGGGAGAGCACACGTGCTACCTCAATGGATATTGCTACCACAAATCTCCAGTTAGAGGCACAGGGGTGCATATACACCTAAAATGGAGCATCCATAAGGAGACACACCTCAAAGAACTGTTTTCACAGTGCAAGGTGAGGGAATACCAGAGGAGAGGAAAATGGCAAGGAAAAGAAGGTGGGGCAAGGAGAAAATCCGGGCTGACTCTTGCTGTTGGGATCCCAGAGAGTGCGGCAGGAGGTGCCAGAGGATCCACCAAACTGGGCCTGAAAATAAGAGATGGAAGGGCCAGGAGGAAAACTTTGAGGTTGGAGTTACAAAAACCAGAAGTAGAAATTCTTGATGGTACTAAGAAGTCAAGAAGGGTAGGGGTGGGGAGAGGCCCTGGGAATTGTGGAGATTTCAGTAAAGTGGAGAGGGAGGGCCCAGACTGGAGGGGATCATGGGGTTAGAGCTGAAGAAGACTCCCATGCAGTGGTTGTAAGCAGAATGTTTGGTGAGAGATGCAGTTGAGGAGAACCTTTCCCTTTCTAAAGGCTTTAATCTATTAATGTCTTCCTCTCTTAGCTCCTTCCTTTTCTTATTCTACTCATTAGTATGTATTGCCCGCTGCTTAGCACAGCATCTACTTTGTCCTGGTAGCTTGCCTCTGCCTTAAAAGTAATTTTTAAAAATTCTTCCTTTGCTGACGTATTTTGTAAAGTATCCTTCTGTCAAGGTCCTGTGCTGTTCTGTGGCTGTATTGGAATGGCTGCTGATGTCTCTAAATCATAAACTTCTGGGGGCAGGGTATCTGTTCCTAGTTTGGAACTCTTCTGTTAGATGTGAGAGCTCTGCCCGCTTAACGGTTTTTTATTTACCTATAAATATGATGTTAAAAGTACAATTTTTATGCATCTGTGTATAGCTAAATCCTTCAGATTCTCTCTTTTGTTGTTGTTGTTTTTTATTGCTAGGTAGCTGTGGTGTCCCACCAAGGTTTAGATCTGCTGCCTTGCGTAAGGAAGATGAAATCAAGAGCTACTATCCCCCAGGGACCACTGTGACTTACGTCTGTCGCCAGGGTTATGAGCCGACCGAACTGATGCCTGTCGCTACTTGCCTTGAGACTGTAACATGGTCAGAATCTCCTGATTTCTGTAAAAGTGGGTGCCTTTGTGTCACTTTTCTCTTTTCATTGTGCGACAGGCCCCGTGTGAGCAATTAAGAGTGTTTTGTGTTAAGCAGTTAAGTCGGAATAATAACCAGCGAGGAGAGGGAAGTAGCTGGATTGCTGGTCTCCGATTGCCATAGGCCAGGAGTGGCAACTTTGCCAAACATGCCGTTCACTGAAGCTGCGTACAACAGTCATGAGAAGTTTGACAGCTGGAGTAGGAGGCACTTGTCATGGCTCAATTCTTCAGCACTGCTCTGACTGAAACCCTGAGACTTCTTTCCGTGCTAAGCAGAAATGCCGACCTCAGCGCTCTGATCCAAGGCTGCGGTCCCCACGCTCTTCCATTCCCTACCAGTCTGGTACGGGACTGGTACTTGAACTATGAAAGAGCCACATGCAGTTCGTAAGCCCTAGTTGGCCCCTCCCTGCCATAGTGTCCTCTGGGTGTGTTCGGGATCGTTGCATCAATCTAAGACTCTTACCCTGATCTTGTTCTTTGCTAGGGAAATCTTGTCCTGTTCCAGAAGGACCAAAGAACGGCAGAGTTGTCGATGGAACAGATTACCTGTTTGGTACACAAGTAAACATAATTTGTAACAATGGGTAAGTGTTGGGCAACCAGTGCTGATTAATTCACAGAGCTTAGTTTGGTGTTGTACTACAGATGAACACTATAACATTCATAATATAAGTTCTGATCTAATGTAATAACACATTCTGAGGGCTGCTACAGGACTGCTGTCCTGGCTTGAGGTACCTATTGAAAAAGTGTCAGCTTCAAACTGGAGTTGACCAGGTTTGGATCATGATCCCTCAGTCCTCCAGCTGACAGATGAAGTTGGGAGGAAGCAGGTGCCGCTTTGATACTATGAGATGTGGTATAATTTGTTCCAGATGCTGTTGGAAAAAACGACCATAAGAGTGACTGGGTTCTAATGTAATTGGATTGAGCAGATACTTCCTGGACATCAGAGTAACTGACCAGGGAAGCATGTCGCACGAGCATGGATGTCATCTTTTTAATTAATATTAAAAGACCAACTTGGTGTTGCTTAGGTCCTTCAGAGTAAGGGACTGGCTGTGTCGGTGATTCAGGAGTCAAGGCAGGGCCTTGGGGATGTGCAGTGGGCAGGGAAGGAGGTTGGTGAGTTGGGGGTGATGGTGGAAGAGTGAGGTTTGGGGCATGAGCAGGGGCTCAGGATGGGAGGGCGGGGGGTCCCATCTGGCAGGACTTTCTCTGCTGCCCCTGGCTAGTGAGGATTTTCTTTCCCCCTTCCTGCCAGCAGGGGCTGCCAGTTTCCTGCCAGGTCCCCTGTCCACCTGTCTCCTCCCAGACCACCCTGCACTGCTGCCAAAGGCTGGGGTGGGAGAGAGAAGGGTTTGAGGTAGGGGGGCTACTTACCCATTCTGCTGTTCCCACTCTTGGGTGTGTAGGTGCTCCCCAGTGATCACTCTGCATATAACTCTCCCCTGTGCTCACTGCCCTCCAGTGGCCACTCTCAGTATCGCATCCATCCTCTCTTGTCCCGTCCTTTTGAGTCGCTCTTCTCTCTGCCTGCTCCCTCTGCATGTTATGTAAAACAGTTCCATTCCTGGGTACTTCCCATTTCCTTAGCACAGCCAAACCCTCACCTTGCTTTAAGTTAGGGTAAGAGGAAGCTGCCTACCAAATTTGGTAGTCCTAGCTAGGAGGAATTCTTGAACAAATAGACTCACAGGTGGACAGACAGACAGACAAGCACATTTCTAAATATATAGCTAGATCTATTTTTGTTTTTCACTCCATCCCACATATAGGTGATATGTGCAGGCTGCAAGGGTTCATTTCCCTGTATTGGAATCATAATGAATCAGAGGGTTGGTTATGGAATAAATTGCTTTGGGTAGTTCTGGAATCTCTGTCGAAGGAGATTTTAAAGACCAAATTAGACAATCCATGTATAGTCTGGTTCAGATAATATTTAGTACTGTCTGAGTGCAGGGACTGGATTGGAAAACCTCTTCAGGTCCTTTCTAGTCCTATGATTGTATGTCACAGAGATTGGGGTTAGAGTATTTTAGTAATCAGCCTACTTTCCAGGTGATGTAATGAGAAGTAACTGTTATCAGATATTAAAGCACTTTGCAAAGGAGGACAGTATTATTAAGCCCATTTTGCAGATGGGAAAATTAAAGCACAGAAGGGAAGTGATTTCCAAAGGTCACCCACAGACCAGACACAGAAATGAAAATGCAACCCAAGGTTTCTGTGTCCCAGTGGTTTTTCCTGTAGGCAATACCATGTCTGGGTTTCACCTGCAAGAATGCCCAAGCAATTCTGATACTTGACGTTTTCTTTTGAAGAAGAGTACAGGAGTGGCGACCCTTGGAATTGCACCTGTCAGTGACGGCTTTGGGTGTAAGTGGGGTGATTAGGTTAGGCCATTTAATATTTTCAGGTTCTGAAAGAGTGGCGACAGCAAGACAGCACTTGTTATGAGAGTTAGTTTGAAGTTGGGAGAAAACCAGTAGCCTCCTGGCTGTAAATGATTTTCATGTGTGCCCTTGTGCAAGAATGAACTAGAGGTCTCTCCAAGACTACGTCTACACTGCCTCTTTTTTGCGGAAGAGGCAATGCATACGAAAAGCGCTCATTAGCAACTTCTCGTGCTTCATTTGCATATTCTGTTCCGTTACTTTTTGCGGAAGACGTTTTGGCGCAAAAAAAAGCAGTGTAGATGTGTCAATTTTGCACAAAAAAGCCCTTTTGCACAAGAACCCTTATTCCTCAAGAAATGAGGTTTACAGGTTCTTTTTCCAACTACTAAGAGGTAAGAAATAAGCAGAGAAAAAAATGTGCAGAAGAGAAACGTATTTGTTTCCATTTGCTAAGGTTTAACAAAGATATTGCCCAGAGAGTTCCAAGCATCTAGCTAGCAAAGGTTTTAAGCTGAAAGATTTCACCTGCTTGCATGATCTCTGCAATCTTAGGTTCAAGTTTTTGCTTCTTCTAAATTGGTGTTAACTTCTGAGTATTCCTTGGTTCTGGGAATCATGTTGGTACTAAAAACAGGAATGACTTTAGATGATGGCTTACTGGCAGAAAGTTCTGAACTGTCCCACGAGAAATTAGAAAACTAGGTACGAAACTTTCTTTCTCTCTCTCTTTTTTTTTTTTTTTTTAAAGGTTCAAATTACGTGAATTTCATCCAATGTGTCCTAAATGGAAACGGTCACTGGACTCAGCTTCCCACTTGTGAAGGTCAGGCAAATTTGTAGTTTCAGTAGAAGAAAAGTCAGCTATGTGTTTGTATAACTGGTATTCTTCAAGATATGCTGCTCGTGTCCATTCAACATCCTTTCTTCCTTCCCCACTGAGGGTGAGGGTGAGGAACTGAGGGTGGAAGGAATCTAAAGATGCCCTACCTAAAGCTTAGAGATGCACATGTAGCATTAACACTTTTTAGTTTCTCTAATAATCTTGGTTCTCACAATGTCACATTTTTTTAGTTTAAAGCTAGACTGTGGTGCTGACTCAAAACCCACCCTAGCTTAGTTTTGTGCTGGTAGAACAGTAGGACCTCTCGAGATGCCAGGCAAGAGGTTTCTGCTCCCTGAGGCTAACTCTGGGAAACGCCCTACTCAGTTGAGGTCATCCTCCAGAGCTGGTGTTGTATGAAGCATCCTCCCCTGAGCAGTGGACATACCGGATTCAGTCAAGACTAAAAGCAGAAAACCTTCAGAATAAAATGTGCTGAAAACACAATATTAAATATACTGTTGGGCGGCTAAATAGCTTTTGGGAGGATCTGAAATAACTTTCTTAGTGAAAAGTTTCTTCAGTTCAACTTTAATTTCATGTTGACATTCTTTTCTTCAGCAATATCTTGTCTTCCACCTCCTAATATCACCCAAGGATCCCACAATCATCTGGGTGAAGAACAGTTTGCATTTGGCTCAGAAGTAACTTACAGCTGTGACAAGGGCTTCTCTTATTGGAGAGGCCGCCATTCGTTGTACAACGAATGATCAAGGCAATGGAGAGTGGAGTGGGCCCTGAATGCAAAGGTTAGTAGCATCTGTTTTTAATCTCCTTATTCAAACAGCTCCGCCAGGAAAACTATATTTTCATTGCTAAGTAGCCCAGCTACCTGAGGAAATGTAGTTAGTGCAGTCCATAAAGGAAAATGTAAGGAGGGATGGGCAGTGAGGGCATAAAGGTTTTGATTCATGTTTCCTCATTAAGATATTACTCCTTTCAAGGTATTTTAAATAGTTACAGTTCTAAACTTGAAAACTTGCTATTGCATAGAAGACTTTCACAGCCAGGATCTGCAGAGGAGGAGAGGAGTAGTGTGTTGAAGAGGACCGTCAGGCTGTTGTGGAATAACTGTTTTGAAATAACTGCATCCTTATCGATGGCTTTCAGTTTCTTCTCTTGGAATCGTGCATATGCATAACCTTGACTAGTAGAAAGAGTACTTTTCATTTGGGGACAGCATCCGATGGTGCTTTATCTCACTGCTAGGCTCTAGCCATTTTGGGGTTCTTCTCATGACCCACGGGGTGCCTTCCAGAACACACTAGCATTCTGGTCATCAGAGAAGTGGTAAATTCCCAAGATTCCCCTGTTCATCTGTGTGATGAGTCGGTGCACGGATTCAAAGAGCGTGAAGGAGGCATAGCTGGGCATGCGGGGGCCAGGCACTTGTTAATGCGTAGAGGCTAATGCCCATGCCACGTGTGACTGAATACCTCCTGAATTTGCACCCTTTACGCAATTGTAGTAAACTTTGCACAAAGTGTGCAAGAACATGGGTGTGGCATAAAGAAATGAATCCTCCCTTGCATGACCGTAGTGGGACATATTCAAACTCAGCAAGAGTGAGGCAAAATGCATCGCAGAGAGATGGATGTTTACCTCAAATGTACAGGTAAACAGAGTCTTCCGACAATGAAAGGGGAAAGGAAGAACACACAAGAGGTCTGCATTTCAGCAAAAGGGGATGGGGAAAAAATCATGGACTTTTCACCAGGAGACTTTATGTTGCCTGGCTCTCAGATGGAAAGAGCTTTTACTAGAAATCGCTCTCACGGCAAAGGCTTGTTCTACTGTCGCTAAGGATACACTTTTAATGAAGGAAAGTCTCCTTTTGTTATATGTACTGAAAGAGATTTTAAGTGAATACAAGTACCGAGGCATAAGTCAGAAATGGAAACAAAAGAAGTCAAAATAAGGCTCAGCTGGTGCCCACCTTAACCAACTGTGGTAAGAAAAACTTCATTTTGAATTTACCACGTGCTCTCAGCAGTCTTAGGTGGACGTTCCTTTTCATCTTAATGGCTGCTTGCTTTGTCCTTTCTAATGCAGTGATTCGCTGGGCGCTGGGCACAGGGAGAGGGAGCTGCGATGGCTTCTAGTGTTTGTCCCTCCTTTTAAAAGTGTAATTTCTACCCCTGGGACAACATTCCTAGGAGGTATGTTAATGGTTAGCTGGAGGAGACTGGAGCAGCCCACCCACCCTCTGCAGGCTGGGATCAGCTCCAGCCCCGTGGGGCCCTCTGCGGATGGTGGTGGGCCTGGCCCCGGCACTCCATGGGCAGGGCCATTCAGGGGCAGCTCCAGCCGGGCCAGATGGCAGCGGGCCCAGCCCCAGCGCTCTCTGACTGTGGCGAAGAGGTGACTCCATTTAACCACTTAAACTTAATGATTTAACAGGATTTCACATCCCTAATTCCCAGCTGACTAGTCGATTAGTCGATAAGGATGCCTCTGCCTTTGATGTGTAGCAACAGTCCCCTCCCCCTCTCTCCCTCCGCCCCTTGCTGCCTTGTTCTGACAGAAGTAGCAAGGGGATGAGCGACTAGTTGACTAATGTGTCGGCAATCCGATAAGAGATTGCTTATCAGCTAGTCGACTAGTTGTTCACACCCTTATTTCTTATTGTTCTTAATTTACCGTGAAAACCTTCACTTTATTGTCTGTAAACATGCCAGTTGTGACTTTTTCATTCATGTCTTTTAACGTAGTCGTGTGCAGGAGATTTCATTAGGTGTGCACCCAGGAATTTTATTTATTTATTTATTTTAAAGGTGAACATTTATGGAATACTCAATCATAAAGGACATGCTGAGCGAACGCAGGCTTTCTATACATTTCTACAACATCTACAGTACGCACTGGTGCTTATTGCATAATGCAACAATCCATATTTTAAAAGTCAAAGAGCGATCATGCGATTGAATTAAAACACAAAGACACTTTTTTTTTTTTTTTGAGATATTAGGTGTGCCTGGGCACACCCGCACACCCTGCGCCTATGTGTGTTTAGCTTTTGGTGCTGATCTCTGTCACGTGAAGCAGATACTGGATTCAAAGACCATTGACTTTGATTTACCATGATATTCACTATGTTAAGAGTTGCAAGTTAGCATAGCTCCCCCCTTTTTTTCCTCTGAAGATAGTGGGTTAACGCTAGTACTACTCTTGTTCTCTTCTAGGAAAACCATGTAGACGACTAGAATTAGCAAACGGCACGGCTGAAATCACCAATCTCCAGTTTGGTGCAACAGTCAGCTTCTCCTGTGATGACGGGTGAGTGCCAAATTGGTGATTTTGGCTAATTAACAGAGCCTAGAGTGGTGTGAAACTGCCGATGTCTGGTAAAACGAGGCTAGCAAGCCTGCTTTAACTGCAAGAACAAAAGTGGGTGCTGTGCCATAAATCTGTAGCTATGGGCTGCGCCTGGTTAAGAATTACAGCTGTGACTTTTTCCCAAAGGAGTCAAAAGAAAAGAGCCATCCAGCTACAGGTGTTGTTCAGTGGGAGATGGGAAGCTTAGCTTGCTCAGGCTCTTCTGAAAATCTTAACCTAGAGCCCTCAGGAGACCATCCAGCAGGTGTTGAGTCATGAGAGAGTGAGAGTCCCACCTCAGGGGTCATGCGGTGCTCACCGACTCATTCCATCTCTCCCTTGTTGCAGGGCTTTCTGTCTGGGTGCTGGGAGCTATTGGCAGAATGTTGCCCATAAGATGCAGCACCAGGTAGAAGCAGATCTCTTCCTGCTCCACGAAAACAAATCTTTGTCCCTCCCTTATAGATGTCAGTATTAGTATCGAGATGGGGAAACAATGAAGTGAGAGATACCGAAAGAATCCTGGCAAGTGAGCCACATTCTCATGCTACAGAGGAAGTGGGCGAAACTCAATGTCATTGCCAGTTTGATCTGGACAAAATTTTTTGCCAACTCCACATACTCCTAGACTCTGAGGTAGAACCTGCAAGCTAAGCACTGAGGTGAAAGTGTTTAGCGTCACCTCAGACTCCTGGCCCACCCCATACAGCCATGGCCTTCCCTGATGGTTCAAAGGAAGGCGATGAAAGAAACAAATCCAGACTACATTGGCTGAGGGTGGGGAATCCCTTCCTGACTGCTGCATGTGACTGGCTGAGACCCTGAAGGGTGAGCCTTTAGGAGCATAACCTATAAACTGGACACTAACTCCAGGATTGCTGAGCTGTACCGCCACGGAAAAGCCAACGTAACATTGCTCTCATAAATTTGTCCAGTGTATGCGCGCTGTCTCTCTCTCAAATGAAGCTGGTTGCCTCCACAGATATCATTGGGTGACTGTTCCTAAACCCCACCCTTCGGATAGATAGAAATGGAGTTTCCGGCCTGAAGTTGTTCCTGGCCGGTTTTATCCTTTGTTCCTGTGGCAGAAGTGTACTTTATTTAAACAGCCCTTCGCCTCCTGCTAATTGTATGGATTATTGCATGGGCTCACAAATGACGTGGGTGCAGGTGTCGTGCAGAGTCTAGTTTCTGTATCCCATATTTAGGGGTCTTGTCCAAGCATCAGAGATTGTAATCCCAAGGTGTGTATGGGGTGAGGGAGATGTCAAGGCTGTCAGAAGAAGTCAATTCAGAGTCTCTCCTATTTTCTCCACAGATCGCCTCTATCAGGCAGTGGGGCTTTACTGCTCAGTCCCATATATTTTTGAAGCGTGACTAAATGTTAACTGGATCTTTCCGGTTATGTCAACAGATAGTTCTGGGCCCAATCCGAGCGTGAAGTTTAAATTTGATGAGGCCCTTTGTAAGCAGGTTGGGAAGTGGGCTCATTTGGCAATTATTAGGATAGTTTTGCAGTAACTTCCAAAAATGCAGTTGCAGGCATCTCACTAGGAGGTAAATTCCCAATAATCAGTTCACTGGTTAATGTTGGGTCACGCTGGGCCTACCTCTGGCTCCCAGCCCCTCTGGAGCAGCCTCTGGCCACTGCAGGCTGCACATCCCATGGTGAGAGGCTCCTCAAGACACTGGCGCAGTCCCTGCCTGTGCGATCCCCAAGTCCCTCACAGAAAGGGGCTGCTCGGTGTGAGAGCAAACCCTGTCTGCAGCAGGCCTCTGCGGGGTTGGAACAGCCCCTGCCCGCAGCAGGTGGGGAGCTGCTCAGTCCTCTCGATCCCCGGTTAATTGGAACCGCAAGCATCGCCTGTTAAGAGGGCTAAGGACGTTGTCCCATGCAATTGTGGGATAGTTCTGGGTGACTCCCAGGCCATGTGTCCAATGGGGCTGCAACTACACAGGAAAGGAATAGGATCCTGGATCTCCTCTGGAATCGAGGTTGGATCCTTCGCGCTGGAGTGTCCTGGGCCCCAAGGTTTGGGGCCTGGATTAATGCAATTTGAGTATTCGTTGCATGAGGGGCTCCTACGGGGACAAACCCATCCCTGTTGGTAGAGGACTGTGGGAGGAGTTCTCAGAAGGGTCACATGACATCCTTTACTTCCGGTCACGTGTCCATCTTGATCCTGGAAGTACTACCCCTGCGGATGGGCTTTCCTGTGGCAGGTGGGCGGGGCATAAGGGGTCCGGGGCATGGCTAATGGGATCGGGGGCAGGGCTGACGTGTCCCCATTTTTGGTTCAGAAAATATGGTCACTGTATTTAGAGCCCTTTGTTGCCTTTAACTTAGGGCTTGGTCCTCAAATGCAGCTGTGCCACAGCACGGTTACAGACGAAGATGCCCCAGTAGGAAAGGGAAAGCCTGTCCATCAGCCTAGCTGTCCATCTCTACGAGAGGTGCTAGCTGTGCTGATGAGAGAAGTTCTCTTGTTGCCATAGCATGGTTTCCATGGGGGCTAGTCCAGTATAACTGTCACTCACCCAGGAGGATGGATTTTTCACACCCGTGAGCGACAAAGTTACACTGACCCACGTGTGTAGTGTAGACCTGGCCTTAGTGTTCCTGGGTCCGATAGTTTGAGGTGGATCCCTTTTTCAGTGGTTTGTCTCCACCTGCTGCTTGAAAGAAACCATGTTCCATCTTTCTGGGCTGATAACTAGTTCTTTGCTCACTTGAGTAACAAACTTGAATCTTTTTTCTTTAGGTACAGAATGATTGGACCAGCTTCTGTTGAGTGTGTGCTTAGGGGAAATGGAGTTGATTGGGATAAGGAGGTTCCAGTTTGCCAAGGTAAGCTGATTTAATGTTCATATCCGGGGATGGGGGACTGTAGCTGGTGCTATAGTGGAGTCAGTCTGTTCTCACTTTGACATTTAATCTAAATGACAGTAAACCTTGGTTCTGTTTGTTTGGAGACAGAAATTAAATCATACTGTGATTGACTCCTACAGAATCGACATTTTAAAAACCTCCTTATACTTTTCACGTATAATCCAACAGGCTTCATGGCACCTTGTTGCTATTGTACCTGTGTAATCCTTGCTCCTCACTAAGCAGAAGGCATAATAATGACTTCGGGAGTCTTGATCCTTCTTAAATCTGTCCACTTAAAATATCAGGCTCTTTTGGAATTAATCACAATTAATTTTCCTACCTTAATTTGATCTCTTGGATGCTTTCAGTGTATCAGTCATGCTGGTGTGTGCATGATAGAATGTGGCGCTGACTCAAAACCATCCTAGCTTAGTTTTCTGCTGGTAGAACAGTAGGACCTCTCGAGATGACAGGCAAGAGGTTTCTCTTCCATGAGGCTAACTCTGGGAAGGGCCCTACTCTGTAAAGGTCATCCACCAAAGCTCGTTTTTTATGAAGCATCCTCCTTGAGCACTGGACATACTGGATTGAGTCAAGACTAAAAGCACAAAAACTTCAGAATAAAATGTGCTGAAAACACAATATTAAATATACTTTTGGGCGGCTAAATAGCTTTTGGGAGGATCTGAAATAACTTTCTTAGTGAAAAGTTTCTTCAGTTCAACTTTAATTTCATGTTGACATTCTTTCTTCAGCAATATCTTGTCTTCCACCTCTCCTAATATCACCCAAGGATCCCACAATCATCTGGGTGAAGAACAGTTTGCATTTGGCTCAGAAGTAACTTACAGCTGTGACAAGGGCTTCTCTCTTATTGGAGAGGCCATTCGTTGTACAACGAATGATCAAGGCAATGGAGAGTGGAGGGCCGGCCCCTGAATGCAAAGGTTAGTAGCATCTGTTTTTAATCTCCTTATTCAAACAGCTCCGCCAGGAAAACTATATTTTCATTGCTAAGTAGCCCAGCTACCTGAGGAAATGTAGTTAGTGCAGTCCATAAAGGAAAATGTAAGGAGGGATGGGCAGTGAGGGCATAAAGGTTTTGATTCATGTTTCCTCATTAAGATATTACTCCTTTCAAGGTATTTTAAATAGTTACAGTTCTAAACTTGAAAACTTGCTATTGCATAGAAGACTTTCACAGCCAGGATCTGCAGAGGAGGAGAGGAGTAGTGTGTTGAAGAGGACCGTCAGGCTGTTGTGGAATAACTGTTTTGAAATAACTGCATCCTTATCGATGGCTTTCAGTTTCTTCTCTTGGAATCGTGCATATGCATAACCTTGACTAGTAGAAAGAGTACTTTTCATTTGGGGACAGCATCCGATGGTGCTTTATCTCACTGCTAGGCTCTAGCCATTTTGGGGTTCTTCTCATGACCCACGGGGTGCCTTCCAGAACACACTAGCATTCTGGTCATCAGAGAAGTGGTAAATTCCCAAGATTCCCCTGTTCATCTGTGTGATGAGTCGGTGCACGGATTCAAAGAGCGTGAAGGAGGCATAGCTGGGCATGCGGGGCCAGGCACTTGTTAATGCGTAGAGGCTAATGCCCATGCCACGTGTGACTGAATACCTCCTGAATTTGCACCCTTTACGCAATTGTAGTAAACTTTGCACAAAGTGTGCAAGAACATGGGTGTGGCATAAAGAAATGAATCCTCCCTTGCATGACCGTAGTGGGACATATTCAAACTCAGCAAGAGTGAGGCAAAATGCATCGAGAGAGATGGATGTTTACCTCAAATGTACAGGTAAACAGAGTCTTCCGACAATGAAAGGGGAAAGGAAGAACACACAAGAGGTCTGCATTTCAGCAAAAGGGGATGGGGAAAAATCATGGGACTTTTCACCAGGAGACTTTATGTTGCCTGGCTCTCAGATGGAAAGAGCTTTACTAGAAATCGCTCTCACGGCAAAGGCTTGTTCTACTGTCGCTAAGGATACACTTTTAATGAAGGAAAGTCTCTTTGTTATATGTACTGAAAGAGATTTTAAGTGAATACAAGTACCGAGGCATAAGTCAGAAATGGAAACAAAAGAAGTCAAAATAAGGCTCAGCTGGTGCCCACCTTAACCAACTGTGGTAAGAAAAACTTCATTTTGAATTTACCACGTGCTCTCAGCAGTCTTAGGTGGACGTTCCCTTTTTCATCTTAATGGCTGCTTGCTTTGTCCTTTCTAATGCAGTGATTCGCTGGGCGCTGGGCACAGGGAGAGGGAGCTGCGATGGCTTCTAGTGTTTGTCCCTCCTTTTAAAAGTGTAATTTCTACCCTGGGACAACATTCCTAGGAGGTATGTTAATGGTTAGCTGGAGGAGACTGGAGCAGCCCACCCACCCTCTGCAGGCTGGGATCAGCTCCAGCCCCGTGGGGCCCTCTGCGGATGGTGGTGGGCCTGGCCCCGGCACTCCATGGGCAGGGCCATTCAGGGGCAGCTCCAGCCGGGCCAGATGGCAGCGGGCCCAGCCCCAGCGCTCTCTGACTGTGGCGAAGAGGTGACTCCATTTAACCACTTAAACTTAATGATTTAACAGGATTTCACATCCCTAATTCCCAGCTGACTAGTCGATTAGTCGATAAGGATGCCTCTGCCTTTGATGTGTAGCAACAGTCCCCGTCTCCCCCCTCTCTCCCTCCGCCCCTTGCTGCCTTGTTCTGACAGAAGTAGCAAGGGGGATGAGCGACTAGTTGACTAATGTGTCGGCAATCCGATAAGAGATTGCTTATCAGCTAGTCGACTAGTTGTTCACACCCTTATTTCTTATTGTTCTTAATTTACCGTAAAACCTTCACTTTATTGTCTGTAAACATGCCAGTTGTGACTTTTTCATTCATGTCTTTTAACGTAGTCGTGTGCAGGAGATTTCATTAGGGTGTGCACCCAGGGAATTTTATTTATTTATTTATTTTAAAGGTGAACATTTATGGAATACTCAATCATAAAGGACATGCTGCGAGCGAACGCAGGCTTTCTATACATTTCTACAACATCTACAGTACGCAATTCGGTGCTTATTGCATAATGCAACAATCCATATTTTAAAAGTTAAAGAGCGTATCATGCGATTGAATTAAAACACAAAGACACTTTTTTTTTTTTTTTTTGAGATATTAGGGTGTGCCTGGGCACACCCGGCACACCCTGCGCACGCCTATGTGTGTTTAGCTTTTGGTGCTGATCTCTGTCACGTGAAGCAGATACTGGATTCAAAGATCATTGACTTTGATTTACCATGATATTCACTATGTTAAGAGTTGCAAGTTAGCATAGCTCCCCTTTTTTCCTCTGAAGATAGTGGGTTAACGCTAGTACTACTCTTGTTCTCTTCTAGGAAAACCATGTAGACGACTAGAATTAGCAAACGGCACGGCTGAAATCACCAATCTCCAGTTTGGTGCAACAGTCAGCTTCTCCTGTGATGACGGGTGAGTGCCAAATTGGTGATTTTGGCTAATTAACAGAGCCTAGAGTGGTGTGAAACTGCCGATGTCTGGTAAAACGAGGCTAGCAAGCCTGCTTTAACTGCAAGAACAAAAGTGGGTGCTGTGCCATAAATCTGTAGCTATGGGCTGCGCCCTGGTTAAGAATTACAGCTGTGACTTTTTTTCCCAAAGGAGTCAAAAGAAAAGAGCCATCCAGCTACAGGTGTTGTTCAGTGGGAGATGGGAAGCTTAGCTTGCTCAGGCTCTTCTGAAAATCTTAACCTAGAGCCCTCAGGAGACCATCCAGCAGGTGTTGAGTCATGAGAGAGTGAGAGTCCCACCTCAGGGTCATGCGGTGCTCACCGACTCATTCCATCTCTCCTTGTTGCAGGGCTTTCTGTCTGGGTGCTGGGAGCTATTGGCAGAATGTTGCCCATAAGATGCAGCACCAGGTAGAAGCAGATCTCTTCCTGCTCCACGAAACAAATCTTGTCCCTCCCTTTATAGATGTCAGTATTAGTATCGAGATGGGGAAACAATGAAGTGAGAGATACCGAAAGAATCCTGGCAAGTGAGCCACATTCTCATGCTACAGAGGAAGTGGGCGAAACTCAATGTCATTGCCAGTTTGATCTGGACAAAATTTTTTGCCAACTCCACATACTCCTAGACTCTGAGGTAGAACCTGCAAGCTAAGCACTGAGGTGAAAGTGTTTAGCGTCACCTCAGACTCCTGGCCCACCCCATACAGCCATGGCCTTCCCTGATGGTTCAAAGGAAGGCGATGAAAGAAACAAATCCAGACTACATTGGCTGAGGGTGGGGAATCCTTCCTGACTGCTGCATGTGACTGGCTGAGACCCTGAAGGGTGAGCCTTTAGGAGCATAACCTATAAACTGGACACTAACTCCAGGATTGCTGAGCTGTACCACACGGGAAAAGCCAACGTAACATTGCTCTCATAAATTTGTCCAGTGTATGCGCTGTCTCTCTCTCAAATGAAGCTGGTTGCCTCCACAGATATCATTGGGTGACTGTTCCTAAACCCCACCCTTCGGATAGATAGAAATGGAGTTTCCGGCCTGAAGTTGTTCCTGGCCGGTTTTTATCCTTTGTTCCTGTGGCAGAAGTGTACTTTATTTAAACAGCCCTTCGCCTCCTGCTAATTGTATGGATTATTGCATGGGCTCACAAATGACGTGGGTGCAGGTGTCGTGCAGAGTCTAGTTTCTGTATCCCATATTTAGGGGTCTTGTCCAAGCATCAGAGATTGTAATCCCAAGGTGTGTATGGGGTGAGGGAGATGTCAAGGCTGTCAGAAGAAGTCAATTCAGAGTCTCTCCTATTTTCTCCACAGATCGCCTCTATCAGGCAGTGGGGCTTTTACTGCTCAGTCCCATATATTTTTGAAGCGTGACTAAATGTTAACTGGATCTTTCCGGTTATGTCAACAGATAGTTCTGGGCCCAATCCGAGCGTGAAGTTTAAATTTGATGAGGCCCTTTGTAAGCAGGTTGGGAAGTGGGCTCATTTGGCAATTATTAGGATAGTTTTGCAGTAACTTCCAAAAATGCAGTTGCAGGCATCTCACTAGGGAGGTAAATTCCCAATAATCAGTTCACTGGTTAATGTTGGGTCACGCTGGGCCTACCTCTGGCTCCCAGCCCCTCTGGAGCAGCCTCTGGCCACTGCAGGCTGCACATCCCATGGTGAGAGGCTCCTCAAGACACTGGCGCAGTCCCTGCCTGTGCGATCCCCAAGTCCTCACAGAAAGGGGCTGCTCGGTGTGAGAGCAAACCCTGTCTGCAGCAGGCCTCTGCGGGTTGGAACAGCCCCCTGCCCGCAGCAGGTGGGGAGCTGCTCCAGTCCCCTTCGATCCCCGGTTAATTGGAACCGGCAAGCATCGTCTGTTAAGAGGGCTAAGGACGTTGTCCCATGCAATTGTGGGATAGTTCTGGGTGACTCCCAGGCCATGTGTCCAATGGGGCTGCAACTACACAGGAAAGGAATAGGATCCTGGATCTCCTCTGGAATCGAGGTTGGATCCTTCGCTGAGTGTCCTGGGCCCCAAGGTTTGGGGCCTGGATTAATGCAATTTGAGTATTCGTTGCATGAGGGGCTCCTACGGGGACAAAGCCATCCCTGTTGGTAGAGGACTGTGGGAGGAGTTCTCAGAAGGGTCACATGACATCCTTTACTTCCGGTCACGTGTCCATCTTGATCCTGGAAGTACTACCCCTGCGGATGGGCTTTCCTGTGGCAGGTGGGCGGGGCATAAGGGGTCCGGGGCATGGCTAATGGGATCGGGGGCAGGGCTGACGTGTCCCCATTTTTGGTTCAGAAAATATGGTCACTGTATTTAGAGCCCTTTGTTGCCTTTAACGACTTAGGCTTGGTCCTCAAATGCAGCTGTGCCACAGTACGGTTACAGACGAAGATGCCCCAGTAGGAAAGGGAAAGCCTGTCCATCAGCCTAGCTGTCCATCTCTACGAGAGGTGCTAGCTGTGCTGATGAGAGAAGTTCTCTTGTTGCCATAGCATGGTTTCCATGGGGCTAGGCCAGTATAACTGTCACTCACCCAGGAGGATGGATTTTTCACACCCGTGAGCGACAAAGTTACACTGACCCACGTGTGTAGTGTAGACCTGGCCTTAGTGTTCCTGGGTCCGATAGTTTGAGGTGGATCCCTTTTTCAGTGGTTTGTCTCCACCTGCTGCTTGAAAGAAACCATGTTCCATCTTTCTGGGCTGATAACTAGTTCTTTGCTCACTTGAGTAACAAACTTGAATCTTTTTTCTTTAGGTACAGAATGATTGGACCAGCTTCTGTTGAGTGTGTGCTTAGGGGAAATGGAGTTGATTGGGATAAGGAGGTTCCAGTTTGCCAAGGTAAGCTGATTTAATGTTCATATCCGGGGATGGGGGACTGTAGCTGGTGCTATAGTGAGTCAGTCTGTTCTCACTTTGACATTTAATCTAAATGACAGTAAACCTTGGTTCTGTTTGTTTGGAGACAGAAATTAAATCATACTGTGATTGACTCCTACAGAATCGACATTTTAAAAACCTCCTTATACTTTTCACGTATAATCCAACAGGCTTCATGGCACCTTGTTGCTATTGTACCTGTGTAATCCTTGCTCCTCACTAAGCAGAAGGCATAATAATGACTTCGGGGAGTCTTGATCCTTCTTAAATCTGTCCACTTAAAATATCAGGCTCTTTTGGAATTAATCACAATTAATTTTCCCTACCTTAATTTGATCTCTTGGATGCTTTCAGTGTATCAGTCATGCTGGTGTGCATGATAGAATGTGGCGCTGACTCAAAACCATCCTAGCTTAGTTTTCTGCTGGTAGAACAGTAGGACCTCTCGAGATGACAGGCAAGAGGTTTCTCTTCCATGAGGCTAACTCTGGGAAGGGCCCTACTCTGTAAAGGTCATCCACCAAAGCTCGTTTTTTATGAAGCATCCTCCTTGAGCACTGGACATACTGGATTGAGTCAAGACTAAAAGCACAAAAACTTCAGAATAAAATGTGCTGAAAACACAATATTAAATATACTTTTGGGCGGCTAAATAGCTTTTGGGAGGATCTGAAATAACTTTCTTAGTGAAAAGTTTCTTCAGTTCAACTTTAATTTCATGTTGACATTCTTTTCTTCAGCAATATCTTGTCTTCCACCTCCTAATATCACCCAAGGATCCCACAATCATCTGGGTGAAGAACAGTTTGCATTTGGCTCAGAAGTAACTTACAGCTGTGACAAGGGCTTCTCTCTTATTGAGAGGCCGCCATTCGTTGTACAAACGAATGATCAAGGCAATGGAGAGTGGAGTGGGCCCCTGAATGCAAAGGTTAGTAGCATCTGTTTTTAATCTCCTTATTCAAACAGCTCCGCCCAGGAAAACTATATTTTCATTGCTAAGTAGCCCAGCTACCTGAGGAAATGTAGTTAGTGCAGTCCATAAAGGAAAATGTAAGGAGGGATGGGCAGTGAGGGCATAAAGGTTTTGATTCATGTTTCTCATTAAGATATTACTCCTTTCAAGGTATTTTAAATAGTTACAGTTCTAAACTTGAAAACTTGCTATTGCATAGAAGACTTTCACAGCCAGGATCTGCAGAGGAGGAGAGGAGTAGTGTGTTGAAGAGGACCGTCAGGCTGTTGTGGAATAACTGTTTTGAAATAACTGCATCCTTATCGATGGCTTTCAGTTTCTTCTCTTGGAATCGTGCATATGCATAACCTTGACTAGTAGAAAGAGTACTTTTCATTTGGGGACAGCATCCGATGGTGCTTTATCTCACTGCTAGGCTCTAGCCATTTTGGGGTTCTTCTCATGACCCACGGGGTGCCTTCCAGAACACACTAGCATTCTGGTCATCAGAGAAGTGGTAAATTCCCAAGATTCCCCTGTTCATCTGTGTGATGAGTCGGTGCACGGATTCAAAGAGCGTGAAGGAGGCATAGCTGGGCATGCGGGGCCAGGCACTTGTTAATGCATAGAGGCTAATGCCCATGCCACGGTGACTGAATACCTCCTGAATTTGCACCCTTTACGCAATTGTAGTAAACTTTGCACAAAGTGTGCAAGAACATGGGTGTGGCATAAAGAAATGAATCCTCCCTTGCATGACCGTAGTGGGACATATTCAAACTCAGCAAGAGTGAGGCAAAATGCATCGTAGAGAGATGGATGTTTACCTCAAATGTACAGGTAAACAGAGTCTTCCGACAATGAAAGGGGAAAGGAAGAACACACAAGAGGTCTGCATTTCAGCAAAAGGGGATGGGGAAAAATCATGGACTTTTCACCAGGAGACTTTATGTTGCCTGGCTCTCAGATGGAAAGAGCTTTACTAGAAATCGCTCTCACGGCAAAGGCTTGTTCTACTGTCGCTAAGGATACACTTTAATGAAGGAAAGTCTCCTTTGTTATATGTACTGAAAGAGATTTTAAGTGAATACAAGTACCGAGGCATAAGTCAGAAATGGAAACAAAAGAAGTCAAAATAAGGCTCAGCTGGTGCCCACCTTAACCAACTGTGGTAAGAAAACTTCATTTTGAATTTACCACGTGCTCTCAGCAGTCTTAGGTGGACGCCCTTTTCATCTTAATGGCTGCTTGCTTTGTCCTTTCTAATGCAGTGACTGGGCGCTGGGCACAGGAGAGGGAGCTGCGATGGCTTCTAGTGTTTGTCCCTCCTTTTAAAAGTGTAATTTCTACCCCTGGGACAACATTCCTAGGAGGTATGTTAATGGTTAGCTGGAGGAGACTGGAGCAGCCCACCCACCCTCTGCAGGCTGGGATCAGCTCCAGCCCCGTGGGGCCCTCTGCGGATGGTGGTGGGCCTGGCCCCGGCACTCCATGGGCAGGGCCATTCAGGGGCAGCTCCAGCCAGGCCAGATGGCAGCGGGCCCAGCCCCAGCGCTCTCTGACTGTGGCGAAGAGGTGACTCCATTTAACCACTTAAACTTAATGATTTAACAGGATTTCACATCCCTAATTCCCAGCTGACTAGTCGATTAGTCGATAAGGATGCCTCTGCCTTTGATGTGTAGCAACAGTCCCGTCTCCCCTTCTCTCCGCCCTTGCTGCCTTGTTCTGACAGAAGTAGCAAGGGGGATGAGCGACTAGTTGACTAATGTGTCGGCAATCCGATAAGAGATTGCTTATCAGCTAGTCGACTAGTTGTTCACACCCTTATTTCTTATTGTTCTTAATTTACCGTAAACCTTCACTTTATTGTCTGTAAACATGCCAGTTGTGACTTTTTCATTCATGTCTTTTAACGTAGTCGTGTGCAGGAGATTTCATTAGGTGTGCACCCAGGAATTTTATTTATTTATTTATTTTAAAGGTGAACATTTATGGAATACTCAATCATAAAGGACATGCTGCAGTAACGCAGGCTTTCTATACATTTCTACAACATCTACAGTACGCACTGTGCTTATTGCATAATGCAACAATCCATATTTTAAAAGTTCAAAGAGCGTATCATGCATTGAATTAAAACACAAAGACACTTTTTTTTTTTTTTTGAGATATTAGGTGTGCCTGGGCACACCCGCACACCTCCGCGCACGCCTATGTGTGTTTAGCTTTTGGTGCTGATCTCTGTCACGTGAAGCAGATACTGGATTCAAAGACCATTGACTTTGATTTACCATGATATTCACTATGTTAAGAGTTGCAAGTTAGCATAGCTCCCCTTTTTCCTCTGAAGATAGTGGGTTAACGCTAGTACTACTCTTGTTCTCTTCTAGGAAAACCATGTAGACGACTAGAATTAGCAAACGGCACGGCTGAAATCACCAATCTCCAGTTTGGTGCAACAGTCAGCTTCTCCTGTGATGACGGGTGAGTGCCAAATTGGTGATTTTGGCTAATTAACAGAGCCTAGAGTGGTGTGAAACTGCCGATGTCTGGTAAAACGAGGCTAGCAAGCCTGCTTTAACTGCAAGAACAAAAGTGGGTGCTGTGCCATAAATCTGTAGCTATGGGGCTGCGCCCTGGTTAAGAATTACAGCTGTGACTTTTTTTTTCCCAAAGGAGTCAAAAGAAAAGAGCCATCCAGCTACAGGTGTTGTTCAGTGGGAGATGGGAAGCTTAGCTTGCTCAGGCTCTTCTGAAAATCTTAACCTAGAGCCCTCAGGAGACCATCCAGCAGGTGTTGAGTCATGAGAGAGTGAGAGTCCCACCTCAGGGGTCATGCGGTGCTCACCGACTCATTCCATCTCTCCCTTGTTGCAGGGCTTTCTGTCTGGGTGCTGGGAGCTATTGGCAGAATGTTGCCCATAAGATGCAGCACCAGGTAGAAGCAGATCTCTTCCTGCTCCATGAAAACAAATCTTTGTCCCTCCCTTATAGATGTCAGTATTAGTATCGAGATGGGGAAACAATGAAGTGAGAGATACCGAAAGAATCCTGGCAAGTGAGCCACATTCTCATGCTACAGAGGAAGTGGGCGAAACTCAATGTCATTGCCAGTTTGATCTGGACAAAATTTTTTGCCAACTCCACATACTCCTAGACTCTGAGGTAGAACCTGCAAGCTAAGCACTGAGGTGAAAGTGTTTAGCCACCTCAGACTCCTGGCCCACCCCATACAGCCATGGCCTTCCCTGATGGTTCAAAGGAAGGCGATGAAAGAAACAAATCCAGACTACATTGGCTGAGGGTGGGGAATCCCTTCCTGACTGCTGCATGTGACTGGCTGAGACCCTGAAGGGTGAGCCTTTAGGAGCATAACCTATAAACTGGACACTAACTCCAGGATTGCTGAGCTGTACCACGGAAAAGCCAACGTAACATTGCTCTCATAAATTTGTCCAGTGTATGCGCGCTGTCTCTCTCAAATGAAGCTGGTTGCCTCCACAGATATCATTGGGTGACTGTTCCTAAACCCCACCCTTCGGATAGATAGAATGGAGTTTCCGGCCTGAAGTTGTTCCTGGCCGGTTTTTATCCTTTGTTCCTGTGGCAGAAGTGTACTTTATTTAAACAGCCCTTCGCCTCCTGCTAATTGTATGGATTATTGCATGGGCTCACAAATGACGTGGTGCAGGTGTCGCAGAGTCTAGTTTCTGTATCCCATATTTAGGGTCTTGTCCAAGCATCAGAGATTGTAATCCCAAGGTGTGTATGGGGTGAGGGAGATGTCAAGGCTGTCAGAAGAAGTCAATTCAGAGTCTCTCCTATTTTCTCCACAGATCGCCTCTATCAGGCAGCGGGCTTTTACTGCTCAGTCCCATATATTTTTGAAGCGTGACTAAATGTTAACTGGATCTTTCCGGGTTATGTCAACAGATAGTTCTGGGCCCAATCCGAGCGTGAAGTTTAAATTTGATGAGGCCCTTTGTAAGCAGGTTGGGAAGTGGGCTCATTTGGCAATTATTAGGGATAGTTTTGCAGTAACTTCCAAAAATGCAGTTGCAGGTAAATTCCCAATAATCAGTTCACTGGTTAATGTTGGGTCACGCTGGGCCTACCTCTGGCTCCCAGCCCCCTCTGGAGCAGCCTCTGGCCACTGCAGGCTGCACATCCCATGGTGAGAGGCTCCTCAAGACACTGGCGCAGTCCCTGCCTGTGCGATCCCCAAGTCCCTCACAGAAAGGGGCTGCTCGGTGTGAGAGCAAACCCTGTCTGCAGCAGGCCTCTGCGGGGTTGGAACAGCCCCCTGCCCGCAGCAGGTGGGGAGCTGCTCCAGTCCCCTTCGATCCCCGGTTAATTGGAACCGGCAAGCATCGTCTGTTAAGAGGGCTAAGGACGTTGTCCCATGCAATTGTGGGATAGTTCTGGGTGACTCCCAGGCCATGTGTCCAATGGGGCTGCAACTACACAGGAAAGGAATAGGATCCTGGATCTCCTCTGGAATCGAGGTTGGATCCTTCGCGCTGGAGTGTCCTGGGCCCCAAGGTTTGGGGCCTGGATTAATGCAATTTGAGTATTCGTTGCATGAGGGGCTCCTACGGGGACAAAGCCATCCCTGTTGGTAGAGGACTGTGGGAGGAGTTCTCAGAAGGGTCACATGACATCCTTTACTTCCGGTCACGTGTCCATCTTGATCCTGGAAGTACTACCCGCGGATGGGCTTTCCTGTGGCAGGTGGGCGGGGCATAAGGGGTCCGGGGCATGGCTAATGGGATCGGGCAGGGCTGACGTGTCCCCATTTTTGGTTCAGAAAATATGGTCACTGTATTTAGAGCCCTTTGTTGCCTTTAACGACTTAGGGCTTGGTCCTCAAATGCAGCTGTGCCACAGCACGGTTACAGACGAAGATGCCCCAGTAGGAAAGGGAAAGCCTGTCCATCAGCCTAGCTGTCCATCTCTACGAGAGGTGCTAGCTGTGCTGATGAGAGAAGTTCTCTTGTTGCCATAGCATGGTTTCCATGGGGGCTAGGCCAGTATAACTGTCACTCACCCAGGAGGATGGATTTTCACACCCGTGAGCGACAAAGTTACGCTGACCCACGTGTGTAGTGTAGACCTGGCCTTAGTGTTCCTGGGTCCGATAGTTTGAGGTGGATCCCTTTTCAGTGGTTTGTCTCCACCTGCTGCTTGAAAGAAACCATGTTCCATCTTTCTGGGCTGATAACTAGTTCTTTGCTCACTTGAGTAACAAACTTGAATCTTTTTTCTTTAGGTACAGAATGATTGGACCAGCTTCTGTTGAGTGTGTGCTTAGGGGAAATGGAGTTGATTGGGATAAGGAGGTTCCAGTTTGCCAAGGTAAGCTGATTTAATGTTCATATCCGGGGATGGGGGACTGTAGCTGGTGCTATAGTGGAGTCAGTCTGTTCTCACTTTGACATTTAATCTAAATGACAGTAAACCTTGGTTCTGTTTGTTTGGAGACAGAAATTAAATCATACTGTGATTGACTCCTACAGAATCGACATTTTAAAAACCTCCTTATACTTTTCACGTATAATCCAACAGGCTTCATGGCACCTTGTTGCTATTGTACCTGTGTAATCCTTGCTCCTCACTAAGCAGAAGGCATAATAATGACTTCGGGAGTCTTGATCCTTCTTAAATCTGTCCACTTAAAATATCAGGCTCTTTTGGAATTAATCACAATTAATTTTCCTACCTTAATTTGATCTCTTGGATGCTTTCAGTGTATCAGTCATGCTGGTGTGTGCATGATAGAATGTGGCGCTGACTCAAAAACCATCCTAGCTTAGTTTTCTGCTGGTAGAACAGTAGGACCTCTCGAGATGACAGGCAAGAGGTTTCTCTTCCATGAGGCTAACTCTGGGAAGGGCCCTACTCTGTAAAGGTCATCCACCAAAGCTCGTTTTTTATGAAGCATCCTCCTTGAGCACTGGACATACTGGATTGAGTCAAGACTAAAAGCACAAAACTTCAGAATAAAATGTGCTGAAAACACAATATTAAATATACTTTTGGGCGGCTAAATAGCTTTTGGGAGGATCTGAAATAACTTTCTTAGTGAAAAGTTTCTTCAGTTCAACTTTAATTTCATGTTGACATTCTTTTCTTCAGCAATATCTTGTCTTCCACCTCCTAATATCACCCAAGGATCCCACAATCATCTGGGTGAAGAACAGTTTGCATTTGGCTCAGAAGTAACTTACAGCTGTGACAAGGGCTTCTCTCTTATTGGAGAGGCCGCCATTCGTTGTACAACGAATGATCAAGGCAATGGAGAGTGGAGTGGGCCGGCCCCTGAATGCAAAGGTTAGTAGCATCTGTTTTTTAATCTCCTTATTCAAACAGCTCCGCCCAGGAAAACTATATTTTCATTGCTAAGTAGCCCAGCTACCTGAGGAAATGTAGTTAGTGCAGTCCATAAAGGAAAATGTAAGGAGGGATGGGCAGTGAGGGCATAAAGGTTTTGATTCATGTTTCCTCATTAAGATATTACTCCTTTCAAGGTATTTTAAATAGTTACAGTTCTAAACTTGAAAACTTGCTATTGCATAGAAGACTTTCACAGCCAGGATCTGCAGAGGAGGAGAGGAGTAGTGTGTTGAAGAGGACCGTCAGGCTGTTGTGGAATAACTGTTTTGAAATAACTGCATCCTTATCGATGGCTTTCAGTTTCTTCTCTTGGAATCGTGCATATGCATAACCTTGACTAGTAGAAAGAGTACTTTTCATTTGGGGACAGCATCCGATGGTGCTTTATCTCACTGCTAGGCTCTAGCCATTTTGGGGTTCTTCTCATGACCCACGGGTGCCTTCCAGAACACACTAGCATTCTGGTCATCAGAGAAGTGGTAAATTCCCAAGATTCCCTGTTCATCTGTGTGATGAGTCGGTGCACGGATTCAAAGAGCGTGAAGGAGGCATAGCTGGGCATGCGGGGCCAGGCACTTGTTAATGCATAGAGGCTAATGCCCATGCCACGTGTGACTGAATACCTCCTGAATTTGCACCCTTTACGCAATTGTAGTAAACTTTGCACAAAGTGTGCAAGAACATGGGTGTGGCATAAAGAAATGAATCCTCCCTTGCATGACCGTAGTGGACATATTCAAACTCAGCAAGAGTGAGGCAAAATGCATCGCAGAGAGATGGATGTTTACCTCAAATGTACAGGTAAACAGAGTCTTCCGACAATGAAAGGGGAAAGGAAGAACACACAAGAGGTCTGCATTTCAGCAAAAGGGGATGGGGAAAAATCATGGGACTTTTCACCAGGAGACTTTATGTTGCCTGGCTCTCAGATGGAAAGAGCTTTACTAGAAATCGCTCTCACGGCAAAGGCTTGTTCTACTGTCGCTAAGGATACACTTTTAATGAAGGAAAGTCTCCTTTTGTTATATGTACTGAAAGAGATTTTAAGTGAATACAAGTACCGAGGCATAAGTCAGAAATGGAAACAAAAGAAGTCAAAATAAGGCTCAGCTGGTGCCCACCTTAACCAACTGTGGTAAGAAAAACTTCATTTTGAATTTACCACGTGCTCTCAGCAGTCTTAGGTGGACGTTCCCTTTTTCATCTTAATGGCTGCTTGCTTTGTCCTTTCTAATGCAGTGATTCGCTGGGCGCTGGGCACAGGGAGAGGGAGCTGCGATGGCTTCTAGTGTTTGTCCCTCCTTTTAAAAGTGTAATTTCTACCCCTGGGACAACATTCCTAGGAGGTATGTTAATGGTTAGCTGGAGGAGACTGGAGCAGCCCACCCACCCTCTGCAGGCTGGGATCAGCTCCAGCCCCGTGGGGCCCTCTGCGGATGGTGGTGGGCCTGGCCCCGGCACTCCATGGGCAGGGCCATTCAGGGGCAGCTCCAGCCAGGCCAGATGGCAGCGGGCCCAGCCCCAGCGCTCTCTGACTGTGGCGAAGAGGTGACTCCATTTAACCACTTAAACTTAATGATTTAACAGGATTTCACATCCCTAATTCCCAGCTGACTAGTCGATTAGTCGATAAGGATGCCTCTGCCTTTGATGTGTAGCAACAGTCCCCGTCTCCCCCCTCTCTCCCTCCGCCCCTTGCTGCCTTGTTCTGACAGAAGTAGCAAGGGGATGGACTAGTTGACTAATGTGTCGGCAATCCGATAAGAGATTGCTTATCAGCTAGTCGACTAGTTGTTCACACCCTTATTTCTTATTGTTCTTAATTTACCGTAAAACCTTCACTTTATTGTCTGTAAACATGCCAGTTGTGACTTTTTCATTCATGTCTTTAACGTAGTCGTGTGCAGGAGATTTCATTAGGTGTGCACCCAGGAATTTTATTTATTTATTTATTTTAAAGGTGAACATTTATGGAATACTCAATCATAAAGGACATGCTGCGAGCGACGCAGGCTTTCTATACATTTCTACAACATCTACAGTACGCAATTCGGTGCTTATTGCATAATGCAACAATCCATATTTTAAAAGTCAAAGAGCGTATCATGCGATTGAATTAAAACACAAAGACACTTTTTTTTTTTTTTTTTGAGATATTAGGGTGTGCCTGGGCACACCCGGCACACCCTCTGCGCACGCCTATGTGTGTTTAGCTTTTGGTGCTGATCTCTGTCACGTGAAGCAGATACTGGATTCAAAGACCATTGACTTTGATTTACCATGATATTCACTATGTTAAGAGTTGCAAGTTAGCATAGCTCCCCCCTTTTTTTCCTCTGAAGATAGTGGGTTAACGCTAGTACTACTCTTGTTCTCTTCTAGGAAAACCATGTAGACGACTAGAATTAGCAAACGGCACGGCTGAAATCACCAATCTCCAGTTTGGTGCAACAGTCAACTTCTCCTGTGATGACGGGTGAGTGCCAAATTGGTGATTTTGGCTAATTAACAGAGCCTAGAGTGGTGTGAAACTGCCGATGTCTGGTAAAACGAGGCTAGCAAGCCTGCTTTAACTGCAAGAACAAAAGTGGGTGCTGTGCCATAAATCTGTAGCTATGGGCTGCGCCCTGGTTAAGAATTACAGCTGTGACTTTTTTTCCCAAAGGAGTCAAAAGAAAAGAGCCATCCAGCTACAGGTGTTGTTCAGTGGGAGATGGGAAGCTTAGCTTGCTCAGGCTCTTCTGAAAATCTTAACCTAGAGCCCTCAGGAGACCATCCAGCAGGTGTTGAGTCATGAGAGAGTGAGAGTCCCACCTCAGGGGTCATGCGGTGCTCACCGACTCATTCCATCTCTCCCTTGTTGCAGGGCTTTCTGTCTGGGTGCTGGGAGCTATTGGCAGAATGTTGCCCATAAGATGCAGCACCAGGTAGAAGCAGATCTCTTCCTGCTCCACGAAAACAAATCTTTGTCCCTCCCTTATAGATGTCAGTATTAGTATCGAGATGGGGAAACAATGAAGTGAGAGATACCGAAAGAATCCTGGCAAGTGAGCCACATTCTCATGCTACAGAGGAAGTGGGCGAAACTCAATGTCATTGCCAGTTTGATCTGGACAAAATTTTTTGCCAACTCCACATACTCCTAGACTCTGAGGTAGAACCTGCAAGCTAAGCACTGAGGTGAAAGTGTTTAGCGTCACCTCAGACTCCTGGCCCACCCCATACAGCCATGGCCTTCCCTGATGGTTCAAAGGAAGGCGATGAAAGAAACAAATCCAGACTACATTGGCTGAGGGTGGGGAATCCCTTCCTGACTGCTGCATGTGACTGGCTGAGACCCTGAAGGGTGAGCCTTTAGGAGCATAACCTATAAACTGGACACTAACTCCAGGATTGCTGAGCTGTACCGTCACGGGAAAAGCCAACGTAACATTGCTCTCATAAATTTGTCCAGTGTATGCGCGCGCTGTCTCTCTCTCAAATGAAGCTGGTTGCCTCCACAGATATCATTGGGTGACTGTTCCTAAACCCCACCCTTCGGATAGATAGAAATGGAGTTTCCGGCCTGAAGTTGTTCCTGGCCGGTTTTTATCCTTTGTTCCTGTGGCAGAAGTGTACTTTATTTAAACAGCCCTTCGCCCTCCCTGCTAATTGTATGGATTGCATTGCATGGGCTCACAAATGACGTGGGTGCAGGTGTCGTGCAGAGTCTAGTTTCTGTATCCCATATTTAGGGGGTCTTGTCCAAGCATCAGAGATTGTAATCCCAAGGTGTGTATGGGGTGAGGGAGATGTCAAGGCTGTCAGAAGAAGTCAATTCAGAGTCTCTCCTATTTTCTCCACAGATCGCCTCTATCAGGCAGTGGGGCTTTTACTGCTCAGTCCCATATATTTTTGAAGCGTGACTAAATGTTAACTGGATCTTTCCGGGTTATGTCAACAGATAGTTCTGGGCCCAATCCGAGCGTGAAGTTTAAATTTGATGAGGCCCTTTGTAAGCAGGTTGGGAAGTGGGCTCATTTGGCAATTATTAGGGATAGTTTTGCAGTAACTTCCAAAAATGCAGTTGCAGGCATCTCACTAGGGAGGTAAATTCCCAATAATCAGTTCACTGGTTAAGTCACGCTGGGCCTACCTCTGGCTCCCAGCCCCTCTGGAGCAGCCTCTGGCCACTGCAGGCTGCACATCCCATGGTGAGAGGCTCCTCAAGACACTGGCGCAGTCCCTGCCTGTGCGATCCCCAAGTCCCTCACAGAAAGGGGCTGCTCGGTGTGAGCAAACCCTGTCTGCAGCAGGCCTCTGCGGGTTGGAACAGCCCCTGCCCGCAGCAGGTGGGGAGCTGCTCCAGTCCCCTTCGATCCCGGTTAATTGGAACTGGCAAGCATCGTCTGTTAAGAGGGCTAAGGGCGTTGTCCCATGCAATTGTGGGATAGTTCTGGGTGACTCCCAGGCCATGTGTCCAATGGGGCTGCAACTACACAGGAAAGGAATAGGATCCTGGATCTCCTCTGGAATCGAGGTTGGATCCTTCGCTGGAGTGTCCTGGGCCCCAAGGTTTGGGGCCTGGATTAATGCAATTTGAGTATTCGTTGCATGAGGGGCTCCTACGGGGACAAAGCCATCCCTGTTGGTAGAGGACTGTGGGAGGAGTTCTCAGAAGGGTCACATGACATCCTTTACTTCCGGTCACGTGTCCATCTTGATCCTGGAAGTACTACCCCTGCGGATGGGCTTTCCTGTGGCAGGTGGGCGGGGCATAAGGGGTCCGGGGCATGGCTAATGGGATCGGGGGCAGGGCTGACGTGTCCCCATTTTTGGTTCAGAAAATATGGTCACTGTATTTAGAGCCCTTTGTTGCCTTTAACGACTTAGGGCTTGGTCCTCAAATGCAGCTGTGCCACAGCACGGTTACAGACGAAGATGCCCCAGTAGGAAAGGAAAGCCTGTCCATCAGCCTAGCTGTCCATCTCTACGAGAGGTGCTAGCTGTGCTGATGAGAGAAGTTCTCTTGTTGCCATAGCATGGTTTCCATGGGCTAGGCCAGTATAACTGTCACTCACCCAGGAGGATGGATTTTTCACACCCGTGGCGACAAAGTTACACTGACCCACGTGTGTAGTGTAGACCTGGCCTTAGTGTTCCTGGGTCCGATAGTTTGAGGTGGATCCCTTTTTCAGTGGTTTGTCTCCACCTGCTGCTTGAAAGAAACCATGTTCCATCTTTCTGGGCTGATAACTAGTTCTTTGCTCACTTGAGTAACAAACTTGAATCTTTTTTCTTTAGGTACAGAATGATTGGACCAGCTTCTGTTGAGTGTGTGCTTAGGGGAAATGGAGTTGATTGGGATAAGGAGGTTCCAGTTTGCCAAGGTAAGCTGATTTAATGTTCATATCCGGGGATGGGGGACTGTAGCTGGTGCTATAGTGGAGTCAGTCTGTTCTCACTTTGACATTTAATCTAAATGACAGTAAACCTTGGTTCTGTTTGTTTGGAGACAGAAATTAAATCATACTGTGATTGACTCCTACAGAATCGACATTTTAAAAACCTCCTTATACTTTTCACGTATAATCCAACAGGCTTCATGGCACCTTGTTGCTATTGTACCTGTGTAATCCTTGCTCCTCACTAAGCAGAAGGCATAATAATGACTTCGGGGAGTCTTGATCCTTCTTAAATCTGTCCACTTAAAATATCAGGCTCTTTTGGAATTAATCACAATTAATTTTCCCTACCTTAATTTGATCTCTTGGATGCTTTCAGTGTATCAGTCATGCTGGTGTGTGCATGATAGAATGTGGCGCTGACTCAAAAACCATCCTAGCTTAGTTTTCTGCTGGTAGAACAGTAGGACCTCTCGAGATGACAGGCAAGAGGTTTCTCTTCCATGAGGCTAACTCTGGGAAGGGCCCTACTCTGTAAAGGTCATCCACCAAAGCTCGTTTTTTATGAAGCATCCTCCTTGAGCACTGGACATACTGGATTGAGTCAAGACTAAAAGCACAAAAACTTCAGAATAAAATGTGCTGAAAACACAATATTAAATATACTTTTGGGCTAAATAGCTTTTGGGAGGATCTGAAATAACTTTCTTAGTGAAAAGTTTCTTCAGTTCAACTTTAATTTCATGTTGACATTCTTTTCTTCAGCAATATCTTGTCTTCCACCTCCTAATATCACCCAAGGATCCCACAATCATCTGGGTGAAGAACAGTTGCATTTGGCTCAGAAGTAACTTACAGCTGTGACAAGGGCTTCTCTCTTATTGGAGAGGCCGCCATTCGTTGTACAACGAATGATCAAGGCAATGGAGAGTGGAGTGGGCGGCCCCTGAATGCAAGGTTAGTAGCATCTGTTTTTAATCTCCTTATTCAAACAGCTCCGCCCAGGAAAACTATATTTTCATTGCTAAGTAGCCCAGCTACCTGAGGAAATGTAGTTAGTGCAGTCCATAAAGGAAAATGTAAGGAGGGATGGGCAGTGAGGGCATAAAGGTTTTGATTCATGTTTCCTCATTAAGATATTACTCCTTTCAAGGTATTTTAAATAGTTACAGTTCTAAACTTGAAAACTTGCTATTGCATAGAAGACTTTCACAGCCAGGATCTGCAGAGGAGGAGAGGTAGTGTGTTGAAGAGGACCGTCAGGCTGTTGTGGAATAACTGTTTTGAAATAACTGCATCCTTATCGATGGCTTTCAGTTTCTTCTCTTGGAATCGTGCATATGCATAACCTTGACTAGTAGAAAGAGTACTTTTCATTTGGGGACAGCATCCGATGGTGCTTTATCTCACTGCTAGGCTCTAGCCATTTTGGGGTTCTTCTCATGACCCACGGGGTGCCTTCCAGAACACACTAGCATTCTGGTCATCAGAGAAGTGGTAAATTCCCAAGATTCCCCTGTTCATCTGTGTGATGAGTCGGTGCAGTTCAAAGCGTGAAGGAGGCATAGCTGGGCATCGGGGGCCAGGCACTTGTTAATGCGTAGAGGCTAATGCCCATGCCACGTGTGACTGAATACCTCCTGAATTTGCACCCTTTACGCAATTGTAGTAAACTTTGCACAAAGTGTGCAAGAACATGGGTGTGGCATAAAGAAATGAATCCTCCCTTGCATGACCGTAGTGGGACATATTCAAACTCAGCAAGAGTGAGGCAAAATGCATCGCAGAGAGATGGATGTTTACCTCAAATGTACAGGTAAACAGAGTCTTCCGACAATGAAAGGGAAAGGAAGAACACACAAGAGGTCTGCATTTCAGCAAAGGGGATGGGGAAAAAAATCATGGGACTTTTCACCAGGAGACTTTATGTTGCCTGGCTCTCAGATGGAAAGAGCTTTTACTAGAAATCGCTCTCACGGCAAAGGCTTGTTCTACTGTCGCTAAGGATACACTTTTAATGAAGGAAAGTCTCCTTTTGTTATATGTACTGAAAGAGATTTTAAGTGAATACAAGTACCGAGGCATAAGTCAGAAATGGAAACAAAAGAAGTCAAAATAAGGCTCAGCTGGTGCCCACGTTAACCAACTGTGGTAAGAAAAACTTCATTTTGAATTTGCCACATGCTCTCAGCAGTCTTAGGTGGATCCTTTTTCATCTTAATGGCTGCTTCCTTTGTCCCTTCTAATGCAGTGATTCGCTGGGCGCTGGGCACAGGAGAGGAGCTGCGATGGCTTCTAGTGTTTGTCCCTCCTTTTAAAAGTGTAATTTCTACCCCTGGGACAACATTCCTAGGAGGTATGTTAATGGTTAGCTGGAGGAGACTGGAGCAGCCCACCCACCCTCTGCAGGCTGGGATCAGCTCCAGCCCCGTGGGGCCCTCTGCGGATGGTGGTGGGCCTGGCCCGGCACTCCATGGGCAGGGCCATTCAGGGCAGCTCCAGCCAGGCCAGATGGCAGCGGGCCCAGCCCCAGCGCTCTCTGACTGTGGCGAAGAGGTGACTCCATTTAACCACTTAAACTTAATGATTTAACAGGATTTCACATCCCTAATTCCCAGCTGACTAGTCGATTAGTCGATAAGGATGCCTCTGCCTTTGATGTGTAGCAACAGTCCCCGTCTCCCCCCTCTCTCCCTCCGCCCCTTGCTGCCTTGTTCTGATAGAAGTAGCAAGGGGGATGAGCGACTAGTTGACTAATGTGTCGGCAATCCGATAAGAGATTGCTCATCAGCTAGTCGACTAGTTGTTCACACCCTTATTTCTTATTGTTCTTAATTTACCGTAAAACCTTCACTTTATTGTCTGTAAACATGCCAGTTGTGACTTTTTCATTCATGTCTTTTAACGTAGTCGTGTGCAGGAGATTTCATTAGGGTGTGCACCCAGGGAATTTTATTTATTTATTTATTTTAAAGGTGAACATTTATGGAATACTCAATCATAAAGGACATGCTGCGAGCCATGAGCTTTCTATACATTTCTACAACATCTACAGTACGCAATTCGGTGCTTATTGCATAATGCAACAATCCATATTTTAAAAGTTAAAGAGCGTATCATGCGATTGAATTAAAACACAAAGACACTTTTTTTTTTTTTTTTTTGAGATATTAGGGTGTGCCTGGGCACACCAGCACACCCTCTGCGCACGCCTATGTGTGTTTAGCTTTTGGTGCTGATCTCTGTCACGTGAAGCAGATACTGGATTCAAAGATCATTGACTTTGATTTACCATGATATTCACTATGTTAAGAGTTGCAAGTTAGCATAGCTCCCCCCTTTTTTTCCTCTGAAGATAGTGGGTTAACGCTAGTACTACTCTTGTTCTCTTCTAGGAAAACCATGTAGACGACTAGAATTAGGCACGGCTGAAATCACCAATCTCCAGTTTGGTGCAACAGTCAGCTTCTCCTGTGATGACGGGTGAGTGCCAAATTGGTGATTTTGGCTAATTAACAGAGCCTAGAGTGGTGTGAAACTGCCGATGTCTGGTAAAACGAGGCTAGCAAGCCTGCTTTAACTGCAAGAACAAAAGTGGGTGCTGTGCCATAAATCTGTAGCTATGGGCTGCGCCCTGGTTAAGAATTACAGCTGTGACTTTTTTTCCCAAAGGAGTCAAAAGAAAAGAGCCATCCAGCTACAGGTGTTGTTCAGTGGGAGATGGGAAGCTTAGCTTGCTCAGGCTCTTCTGAAAATCTTAACCTAGAGCCCTCAGGAGACCATCCAGCAGGTGTTGAGTCATGAGAGTGAGAGTCCCACCTCAGGGGTCATGCGGTGCTCACCGACTCATTCCATCTCTCCCTTGTTGCAGGGCTTTCTGTCTGGGTGCTGGGAGCTATTGGCAGAATGTTGCCCATAAGATGCAGCACCAGGTAGAAGCAGATCTCTTCCTGCTCCACGAAAACAAATCTTTGTCCCTCCCTTATAGATGTCAGTATTAGTATCGAGATGGGGAAACAATGAAGTGAGAGATACCGAAAGAATCCTGGCAAGTGAGCCACATTCTCATGCTACAGAGGAAGTGGGCGAAACTCAATGTCATTGCCAGTTTGATCTGGACAAAATTTTTTGCCAACTCCACATACTCCTAGACTCTGAGGTAGAACCTGCAAGCTAAGCACTGAGGTGAAAGTGTTTAGCGTCACCTCAGACTCCTGGCCCACCCCATACAGCCATGGCCTTCCCTGATGGTTCAAAGGAAGGCGATGAAAGAAACAAATCCAGACTACATTGGCTGAGGGTGGGAATCCCTTCCTGACTGCTGCATGTGACTGGCTGAGACCCTGAAGGGTGAGCCTTTAGGAGCATAACCTATAAACTGGACACTAACTCCAGGATTGCTGAGCTGTACCGTCACGGGAAAAGCCAACGTAACATTGCTCTCATAAATTTGTCCAGTGTATGCGCGCTGTCTCTCTCTCAAATGAAGCTGGTTGCCTCCACAGATATCATTGGGTGACTGTTCCTAAACCCCACCCTTCGGATAGATAGAAATGGAGTTTCCGGCCTGAAGTTGTTCCTGGCCAGTTTTATCCTTTGTTCCTGTGGCAGAAGTGTACTTTATTTAAACAGCCCTTCGCCCTCCTGCTAATTGTATGGATTGCATTGCATGGGCTCACAAATGACGTGGGTGCAGGTGTCGTGCAGAGTCTAGTTTCTGTATCCCATATTTAGGGGTCTTGTCCAAGCATCAGAGATTGTAATCCCAAGGTGTGTATGGGGTGAGGAGATGTCAAGGCTGTCAGAAGAAGTCAATTCAGAGTCTCTCCTATTTTCTCCACAGATCGCCTCTATCAGGCAGTGGGGCTTTTACTGCTCAGTCCCATATATTTTTGAAGCGTGACTAAATGTTAACTGGATCTTTCCGGGTTATGTCAACAGATAGTTCTGGGCCCAATCCGAGCGTGAAGTTTAAATTTGATGAGGCCCTTTGTAAGCAGGTTGGGAAGTGGGCTCATTTGGCAATTATTAGGGATAGTTTTGCAGTAACTTCCAAAAATGCAGTTGCAGGCATCTCACTAGGGAGGTAAATTCCCAATAATCAGTTCACTGGTTAATGTTGGGTCACGCTGGGCCTACCTCTGGCTCCCAGCCCCCTCTGGAGCAGCCTCTGGCCACTGCAGGCTGCACATCCCATGGTGAGAGGCTCCTCAAGACACTGGCGCAGTCCCTGCCTGTGCGATCCCCAAGTCCCTCACAGAAAGGGGCTGCTCGGTGTGAGAGCAAACCCTGTCTGCAGCAGGCCTCTGCGGGGTTGGAACAGCCCCTGCCCGCAGCAGGTGGGGAGCTGCTCCAGTCCCCTTGATCCCCGGTTAATTGGAACCGGCAAGCATCTGTTAAGAGGGCTAAGGGCGTTGTCCCATGCAATTGTGGGATAGTTCTGGGTGACTCCCAGGCCATGTGTCCAATGGGGCTGCAACTACACAGGAAAGGAATAGGATCCTGGATCTCCTCTGGAATCGAGGTTGGATCCTTCGCTGGAGTGTCCTGGGCCCCAAGGTTTGGGGCCTGGATTAATGCAATTTGAGTATTCGTTGCATGAGGGGCTCCTACGGGACAAAGCCATCCCTGTTGGTAGAGGACTGTGGGAGGAGTTCTCAGAAGGGTCACATGACATCCTTTACTTCCGGTCACGTGTCCATCTTGATCCTGGAAGTACTACCCCTGCGGATGGGCTTTCCTGTGGCAGGTGGGCGGGGCATAAGGGGTCCGGGGCATGGCTAATGGGATCGGGGGCAGGGCTGACGTGTCCCCATTTTTGGTTCAGAAAATATGGTCACTGTATTTAGAGCCCTTTGTTGCCTTTAACGACTTAGGGCTTGGTCCTCAAATGCAGCTGTGCCACAGTACGGTTACAGACGAAGATGCCCCAGTAGGAAAGGGAAAGCCTGTCCATCAGCCTAGCTGTCCATCTCTACGAGAGGTGCTAGCTGTGCTGATGAGAGAAGTTCTCTTGTTGCCATAGCATGGTTTCCATGGGGGCTAGGCCAGTATAACTGTCACTCACCCAGGAGGATGGATTTTTCACACCCGTGAGCGACAAAGTTACACTGACCCACGTGTGTAGTGTAGACCTGGCCTTAGTGTTCCTGGGTCCGATAGTTTGAGGTGGATCCCTTTTTCAGTGGTTTGTCTCCACCTGCTGCTTGAAAGAAACCATGTTCCATCTTTCTGGGCTGATAACTAGTTCTTTGCTCACTTGAGTAACAAACTTGAATCTTTTTTCTTTAGGTACAGAATGATTGGACCAGCTTCTGTTGAGTGTGTGCTTAGGGGAAATGGAGTTGATTGGGATAAGGAGGTTCCAGTTTGCCAAGGTAAGCTGATTTAATGTTCATATCCGGGGATGGGGGACTGTAGCTGGTGCTATAGTGGAGTCAGTCTGTTCTCACTTTGACATTTAATCTAAATGACAGTAAACCTTGGTTCTGTTTGTTTGGAGACAGAAATTAAATCATACTGTGATTGACTCCTACAGAATCGACATTTTAAAAACCTCCTTATACTTTTCACGTATAATCCAACAGGCTTCATGGCACCTTGTTGCTATTGTACCTGTGTAATCCTTGCTCCTCACTAAGCAGAAGGCATAATAATGACTTCGGGAGTCTTGATCCTTCTTAAATCTGTCCACTTAAAATATCAGGCTCTTTTGGAATTAATCACAATTAATTTTCCCTACCTTAATTTGATCTCTTGGATGCTTTCAGTGTATCAGTCATGCTGGTGTGTGCATGATAGAATGTGGCGCTGACTCAAAAACCATCCTAGCTTAGTTTTCTGCTGGTAGAACAGTAGGACCTCTCGAGATGACAGGCAAGAGGTTTCTCTTCCATGAGGCTAACTCTGGGAAGGGCCCTACTCTGTAAAGGTCATCCACCAAAGCTCGTTTTTTATGAAGCATCCTCCTTGAGCACTGGACATACTGGATTGAGTCAAGACTAAAAGCACAAAAACTTCAGAATAAAATGTGCTGAAAACACAATATTAAATATACTTTTGGGCGGCTAAATAGCTTTTGGGAGGATCTGAAATAACTTTCTTAGTGAAAAGTTTCTTCAGTTCAACTTTAATTTCATGTTGACATTCTTTTCTTCAGCAATATCTTGTCTTCCACCTCCTAATATCACCCAAGGATCCCACAATCATCTGGGTGAAGAACAGTTTGCATTTGGCTCAGAAGTAACTTACAGCTGTGACAAGGGCTTCTCTCTTATTGGAGAGGCCGCCATTCGTTGTACAACGAATGATCAAGGCAATGGAGAGTGGAGTGGGCGGCCCTGAATGCAAAGGTTAGTAGCATCTGTTTTTTAATCTCCTTATTCAAACAGCTCCGCCCAGGAAAACTATATTTTCATTGCTAAGTAGCCCAGCTACCTGAGGAAATGTAGTTAGTGCAGTCCATAAAGGAAAATGTAAGGAGGGATGGGCAGTGAGGGCATAAAGGTTTTGATTCATGTTTCCTCATTAAGATATTACTCCTTTCAAGGTATTTTAAATAGTTACAGTTCTAAACTTGAAAACTTGCTATTGCATAGAAGACTTTCACAGCCAGGATCTGCAGAGGAGGAGAGGAGTAGTGTGTTGAAGAGGACCGTCAGGCTGTTGTGGAATAACTGTTTTGAAATAACTGCATCCTTATCGATGGCTTTCAGTTTCTTCTCTTGGAATCGTGCATATGCATAACCTTGACTAGTAGAAAGAGTACTTTTCATTTGGGGACAGCATCCGATGGTGCTTTATCTCACTGCTAGGCTCTAGCCATTTTGGGGTTCTTCTCATGACCCACGGGGTGCCTTCCAGAACACACTAGCATTCTGGTCATCAGAGAAGTGGTAAATTCCCAAGATTCCCCTGTTCATCTGTGTGATGAGTCGGTGCACGGATTCAAAGAGCGTGAAGGAGGCATAGCTGGGCATGCGGGGCCAGGCACTTGTTAATGCATAGAGGCTAATGCTCATGCCACGTGTGACTGAATACCTCCTGAATTTGCACCCTTTACGCAATTGTAGTAAACTTTGCACAAAGTGTGCAAGAACATGGGTGTGGCATAAAGAAATGAATCCTCCCTTGCATGACCGTAGTGGGACATATTCAAACTCAGCAAGAGTGAGGCAAAATGCATCGCAGAGAGATGGATGTTTACCTCAAATGTACAGGTAAACAGAGTCTTCCGACAATGAAAGGGGAAAGGAAGAACACACAAGAGGTCTGCATTTCAGCAAAAGGGGATGGGGAAAAAAATCATGGGACTTTTCACCAGGAGACTTTATGTTGCCTGGCTCTCAGATGGAAAGAGCTTTTACTAGAAATCGCTCTCACGGCAAAGGCTTGTTCTACTGTCGCTAAGGATACACTTTTAATGAAGGAAAGTCTCCTTTTGTTATATGTACTGAAAGAGATTTTAAGTGAATACAAGTACCGAGGCATAAGTCAGAAATGGAAACAAAAGAAGTCAAAATAAGGCTCAGCTGGTGCCCACCTTAACCAACTGTGGTAAGAAAAACTTCATTTTGAATTTACCACGTGCTCTCAGCAGTCTTAGGTGGACGTTCCCTTTTTCATCTTAATGGCTGCTTACTTTGTCCTTTCTAATGCAGTGATTCGCTGGGCGCTGGGCACAGGGAGAGGGAGCTGCGATGGCTTCTAGTGTTTGTCCCTCCCTTTAAAAATGTCATTTCTACCCCTGGGAAAAACATTCCTAGGAGGTACGTTAATGGTTAACTGGAGGAGTTCCCCTCTGCAGGCTGGGATCAGCTTGAGCCCTGTGGGGCCCTCTGCAGATGGTGGTGGGCCTAGCTCTGGCACTCCATGGGCAGGGCCGTTCATGGGCTGCTCCAGCCAGGCCAGATGGCAGCGGGCCCAGCTCCAGCGGTCTCTGACTGTGGCGAAGAGGTGACTCCAGTCCGCCCACTCCATTTAACCACTTAAACTTAATGATTTAACAGGATTTCACATCCCTAATTCCCAGCTGACTATTCGATTAGTCGATAAGGATGCCTCTGCCTTTGACGTGTAGCAACAGTCCCCTTCCTTCTCCCCTGTCTCCCCCCCTGCCACTTGCTGCCTTGTTCTGAGAGAGACAGCAAGGGGGATGAGCGACTAGTTGACTAATGTGTCGGCGATCCGATAAGGTCATCCTCCAGAGCTGATGTTGTATGAAGCATCCTCCTTGAGCAGTGGACGTACTGGATTGAGTCAAGACTAAAAGCAGAAAACCTTCAGAATAAAATGTGCTGAAAACACAATATTAAACGTACTTTTGGGCGGCTAAATAGCTTTTGGGAGGATCTGAAATAACTTTCTTAGTGAAAAGTCTCTTCGGTTCAACTTTAATTTCATGTTGACATTCTTTTCTTCAGCAATAATTTGTCTTCCACCTCTTAATATCACCCATGGATCCCACAATTGTCTGGGTGAAGAAGAGTTTGCATTTGGCTCAGCAGTAACTTACAGCTGTGACAAGGGCTTCTTTCTTATTGGAGAGGCCTCCATTTATTGTACAACGAATGATCAAGTCAATGGAGAGGGCCGGCCCTGAATGCAAAGTTTAGTAGCATGAGCAAGAAGTGCCGCATTGATCCATTCACATCCCTGCTGCAAATCATAGGAGTGTTAGAGCACCTAAAAATAAAATAAAAACACAAGTGAAAACTTGGATAAAGAAAAGCATCAGGTAGCTCAGTGTAGTGTTTCTGTGGACTTCCCACAATATATATATAAATGGGATGCCAGAAGCACCCACTGTGACATGTAACTAGGATAAGTATGCTGTGTAGATAAAGATGTCAGTGCCTAAATCAGTGGTCTCCAATGTTTTACGCCCAAGATCACTTTTTAAATGTCAGAACAAGCCATGATCTACCACCTCCTTCTCCCAAGACCCCACCCTTCCATGAAGCCCCCCTCTCTGTTTTCCTTCTCTCCATCACTTTCTATGCCCAGCCCTTATACAGGCACGGCTACACTGCCACTTTTTTCGATTATTGTGTAGGAAGAGGTTTTCCAACATTTGGCCTGTCTAAACTCGGCTGAATGTCAGAAAACCCCTTCTTTCGGAAGCCCCCTTATTCCTTGTGGAACGAAGAATACAGGGGTTACCAAAAGAGCATGTTTGCTCCTCTGCTAAAAAAAGCGGAAGAACAAACGCGTCCCTGGAGGTGGAAGAGTTTTTCTGGGATACCTCTGGAATCCCGGAAAAACTGCTGCGCCGTAGCCCTCACTGGGTTGAGACAGGATGTGTGGGCTCTGGGGTGGGAATGAGGGATTTGCCTGTGGTAAGGGGTGAGAGGTGCAAGCTCTGGGAAGGAATTTGGATGTAGGAGGAGGTGGGAAAGGGGATGGTGGCTCAGGGAGGGGGCTCCAGGCTATGGAGAGTTGGGGTATTTAGCAAGCCATAGGCTTGTGGATGTGAGGGTGCAGGAGTTTGGGTTGGGATGTATGAGGGGCTCAGGGCAGGGAGGTTGGGAGTATGACGGGCTCAGGACACAGATTTGCAGTGTGTGGATGGTGCAGAACTGTTGTTGTGGAAGACTGAGGATGTGCAAGTGCAGGAGTTTGGGGATGGTGCCAGTGGGGATAGGGAGTCCCTGGCATGCACCTTCCCTCTCCCTCCCCGGGGACTCCTACCCACTGCCCCCCACAGAGGAGGGAAGCCCAGTTGCCTCCTCTGGGGACTCCTAACCACCCCCTGCTCCACAGAGGAGGGAAGCCCTGGCATACGCCTCCTCCCAGGACTCCTAACCACCCCACCCATTGAGCAAGTCCCCAGCGCTCTACAGAGCTGGGTTGTGGTACCGTGCCGGCTGTTTGGAAGAGGGGGAGCAGCCAGCGCACTTCCTGAAACCCCAGAAGTGATGCGCAGCTGCCGGACTTCCTTCCACCCCGCAAGAAGCCGGCACCACCTCCATTGTTGCTGGAGGTAGGTAGTGGGGCTTCTTGAGGGTGGGAGGAAATGGGGGGGGGGGGGGGGCCCAAACTCCTTGTGATTCATAGAATCATAGAACCATAGAGCTAGAAGAGACCTCAGAAGGTCATCAAGTCCAGCCCCCTGCTCTAGGCAGGACCTATCCCAACTAAATCAACCCAGCCAGGGCTTGGTCAAGCCGAGACTTAAACACCTCCAGGGATGGAGACTCCACTACTTCCCTAGGCAACCCATTCCAGTGCTTCACTACCCTCCTAGTGAAATAGTTTTTCCTAATATCCAACCTGGACCTCTCCCACCACAACTTGAGCCCATTGCTCCTTGTTCTGCCATCTGTCACTCCTGAGAACAGCCTCTCTCCATCCTCTTTGGAACCTCCCTTCAGAAAGTTGAAGGCTGTTATCAAATCTCCCCTCACTCTTCGCTTCTGCAGACTAAACAGACCCAACTCCCTCAGCCTCTCCTCATAAGTCATATGCTCCAGCCCCCTAATCATTTTGGTTGCCCTCCGCTGGACCCTCTCCAATGCGTCCACATCCTTTTTGTAGTGGGGGGGCCCAGAACTGGACACAATACTCCAGATGTGGCCTCACCAAAGCCGAATAAAGGGGAATAATGACATCTCTGGATCTGCTGGCAATGCTCCTCTTAATGCAACATAATATGCCATTAGCCTTCTTGGCTACAAGGGCACACTGTTGACTCATATCCAGCTTCTCATCCACTGTAACCCCCAGGTCCTTTTCTGCAGAACTATTACTTAACTGGTTGGTCCCCAGCTTGTAACTGAGCTTGGGATTCTTCCGTCCCAAGTGCAGGACTCTGCACTTGTCCTTGTTGAACTTCATCAGATTTCTTGTGGCCCAATCCTCCAATTTGTCTAAGTCACTCTGGACCCTATCTCTGCCCTCAAGCGTATCTACCTCTCCCCCTAGCTTAGTGTCCTCTGGATTGACCAGTCGATCGCGATCGATGGGTTGGTGACCACAGGCCTAAATATTTGTACCCTTCCCTTGTGTTACAAAGCTGTGCACACTTAGGGTGTAACTATACAACAATACTAGCAACACCCAGTATCCCGAAATAATCTCGAAATAGTGCCACTGTCTAGATGTAACCTTGGTGTCTCTGTGTGTTTACATGTAAATAGAAAGCTAAAAGTACAATAATTATCCCCGTTTCTCAGGCTGTCCTTTCAGATCCGGTATCTTTTTTTTCTTTTTCAGTCATGTCCATTCCATTTAGGAGTGCGTGTACCACGTGCATAATAGTCGTAAGGCTTTTTCCTTCAGCGATACTCATAGGACCAGCAGGGTAGCTGTCTGGAATGCTGCCTCAGTGACGGCACATATATATCCCTGCTGGCCCTCTGCCCCCTCAGTTCCTTCTTATTCCCCATGACAGATGTTGGAGTGCTGTAGTCCTTGCTTTTCCGCAAGTGCATGCCTTAGTGGTTTTGTGTACATAGTTCGAATTTATTCGTTTTTGGTGGTTTAGTTTCTGGTCATGAAGTGTTAGTAGAGGGAGTTAGTGGGGTTTTTACCCTGCTTTTATTTTCCCTGGACCGGGACGTGCCTCAACCCCAGAGCTTCAAACCGTCTGACAAATGCTTAACGCGTATGCTCCATGGTGAGCCACACGACTCTTTTCTCATCTACCTGGTGACCCTCTTCCAGGCACTTAGGTGTAAAATCTGCAGGGACTTTAAATCCCATACTATGAAGGAGAGGGGCAGGCATTTAAAATTTCTTCTCATGGAGGTGGCACTTTGGCCACAATCGTATCTGAAATCGATACCCCTGGCTTTCACCCACAGTGCATTGGCCTTGGTGTGTGAGCCATCAGCACCGAGAAGATGGTCTTCCACACAAGGAACCAGTGCCAGTGGGCAGCACCGATCTCAATGCCTAGTGCTGCATAGGAAGAAGAGAGCGGAGAGGGCCACTCTCCTTCCCGCCACATAGCCCCAGCTCCAGTCGGGACACTCTAAGATTGCCTCACCATCTGTGCCTGCCCAGCTCCTGCCATTACAAGAGGGCAGTCGAGTTCGGTGCAGGTGGACTCACTGGGTTGGATGACCTCACGGTGGTGGATATTGACCAGCCATTCATCTGTACACATTCGAGGCTGCCAGGTACCTCACTGAGTTAAGTAGTTCTTCTGGTCCAGCACAGAAAATGGCGCACCGAGGGGACGCTCACTCCTCTGCATGACTGGCACCGCCAGGGTGTATGGCACCCAGGGCGAAGTCCCACACTCAGCCTTGGCCACTGCTGTCTGCACTGGCCCCCGCTCTGGCTTCGGATGAATTGGAGAGGGTCCAGCAGAGGGGAAACGAAAATGATGAGGGGGCTGGAGCACATGACTTATGAGGAGAGACTGAGGGATTTGGGCTTATTTAGTCTACAGAAGAGAAGAGCGAGGGGATTTGATAGCAGCCTTCAACTACCTGAAGGGAGGGTCCAGAGAGGATGGAGAGTGGCTGTTCTCAGTGGTGACAGATGACACAACGAGGAGCAATGGTGACAGGTTGCAGTGGTGGAGGTCTAGGTTGGATATTTCATTAGGAGGGTGGTGAAGCACGGGAATGGGTTCCTTAGGAAGATTTTACCAAGCTATCCCTAGAGGGTTTGAAGTCCCGGCTTGACAAAGCCCTGGCTGCGATGGTTTAGTTGGGGTTGCTCCTGCTTTGGGCAGACGGCTGGACTCGATGACCTCCTGAGGTCTCTTCCAACCCTAGGATTCTATGATTCTATGATTTCAGTGGAATAAACTGTTTCTTATGTGTAGATTTTAATGGGTCACAAGGTTATCCCAAGGAAGAGAATGCACGAGCAGATAATGTATGGCAGAAAGGATTAGCTCTTGACATGATTAAAGGGTAATACATGTGAAGCATGTGAATTTTCTGTTTTGTGCGGATATGTGAGTATTCCCACCAGAGAGAACTGTTATAGAAAATTAGTCCTTATTCAGCCTGAGTCTTTTCACTGGCATGCTTGTGGGGACTTTTCTTCAAATGTCATGGAGAGAGAATATGAGCAGTTGTGGATTTGATTGATTACAATTTGGTATGCTTTGTCCTGTACATGGCAATATAAATTTCACTGCAGTCTGCTTGGGGTTGTTGATGTTTTTATGTGCCTGGCATATCTGTGGCTTTTTGCGATTTAAAATAGTTGTGTGGAGAGCACCTCCCTGATTTTATAAAATATACTTTTCTGTACAGGTTCTGCCTCGGACACAGCTGCCAACTCTCCTCAGTCTGAAAATGAAGGTGAGGTACTTAGTGGGAGAGAAAACAGTTGAGCTGTTAGGCTGATTAGCACAATGTGTGTGGTAAGCAGAGAAGCCTGGGGTTAGGAAGCTTCACAACTGGAGCTGGCAACATAATTTCAGCTGCTTCAGGAGGTAGCCGAGTTACAGAAAAAGCAACAAATGGTCTGGTAGCACATTATAGACTAAGAAAACATGTAGATGGTATCATGAGCTTTCGTGGGCACAGTCCACTTCTTCAGATGACCGAAGTTTTGAGTTTAGGATGTGCAGACCCAAAATAAAAAGGAGAGACACGTGGGAGGGGGGGAAGAGGGTTGAAGACAGGGAGCAGAGGGTATAGAAAATCAGCTGTTCTTCAAACACATTACACTAAATTACACCCGAAAGCTGCTGATCTGTGTGACTGAATTATATGCCTGAGATTGGAATAACGTGGAATTTCTGCTAAAAATAAATTTTAAATAAAAATTCCCTTCTAGTTAATAACTTAGGGGGTCACTATTATACATTTGTTTCTAAATCAGCTAGATTTTTTTTCTACTGCTTTTTTCCCCATTAGCCAGTTTACTGCCTGATTTTAAAATGCTTTTCATTGAGTTTTATTCATACTACAACAACAAAAAAAGAACCCAAACTATATACTTCTGCAAACCTTCTGATGCTGTCTGTAAACCTGAGTCCTACACCACCTGTTATGGGAGACAATATGGATACAAGTGAATACGTCACTCCATTTTTCTATACTAACATTTTTAACATTAAAGGCTGTACATTTGTCAGTGATGTATTTCCTAATGAAAAATGGGTTCAGTAGTTCCAGCAGCCACCGAAAGACCACTTTAGAGCACTTCTTAATCTCATTGTTACTATTGTCATCTTTCATACCGTTTCTCTAAAACATTGTGAGCAGTGTGAGTCTGATTTCTAAATGCGAAACTTATTAACATCAGTGACTGCAGTGCCGTTCAATCTGTGGCAAGACGTTACCAATTTGGTGTGCTCCACAGTTGCTGGCTAGACATTAAACAGCCTTAGTCTAGTAAGGCCAGGAACTGTCTGTCTCTAAAAACGATCTATTTGGATAACTTAAAATACTAATAACAATGCTTTTTACGTGTCTATGCTGCAATTCAAAACCTGTGTTTGGCCATGCCAGCTGACTCTGGCTCTCTGGGCTCAGGCTAGGGATGGTTTAATTGTGGTGTAGATGTCTGGGCTCGGGCTGGGGTTTAGGTCTTTGCAAAGTGGGAGGGTCACAGGCACAAGCCTGAACACCTGCATCACTGTTAAACAGCCCCCCTAGCCTGAGAAAGCAGGCATAGGCCAGCTGCAGGTGTATCATTGCAATTTAGACATATCCTAACACTATCCTTTGGTGACATGTTAGGGTGGATATTGTGTGATACCCCATCTAGAAAGCCCTCTTGTAACAATTCTGTGTTTACTCATTGTTTTGGCAAACACATGGCAGGCCAGTGCAGGATTGGTAAAGAGAGCCCAGAAGCACGTGTGAGAGAATAATGAACATCCTTTGATTTATATTGTAGAATGTGTTTAAACTGAGATTCTTCTTCGAATAGTGTTCCTGTGGCTAGTCCACTGTAGGTGTATGTGCCCCTGCGCCTCTAATTGGAGATTTTTAGTAGCAGTGTCCTGTTGAGCCGATGCATGTGCTCTCCTTCCCTGTCGGTCTGCAGTTTCTGTAACAGTCAAGCGCTCTGACGGTATCAGATGCCTGGGACAGCATCACATAAATGCTTCAACTGTCATAGCTAAAATGTTTAGTCTCACAGGATCTGGAAGCTGAAGTTTAACCACACCCCACCCCCTCCCCATGGAGAAGGCACTTCAATCTTTTGGGGACTTCCTGACAGGTTACTCCCAGAGCTTTAATTTCAAAGGGGATAGAGTCATTTTAAAAAAAAGAAAAACACTGCTGACTCCTATCAAGGCTTGTAAAAACAAGTTCCGAGTGATTGGCCAGCCAGAGGGGTTTCCCCAGTGTGGCAATCTCAATGCCATGGCACCAGCAGCTCTGAATGATGGGGCTTCCCCCCAATGTTCACTCCTAATGTAACTTAATGTGCAGATTTTTTCCATTTTACATGTGCACTGAGGCACCTCAAATGTGCACCCCCAGTAGAAACACAAATCTAGCTATGAGCACTCTGCTAATCAGCTGGGCGGCATCTGAATCTCTCCTGAGCAGCTGCACAAGCACACAGCTTATAGGGAACCCTGGTGTTATAGTTTATGGCTGTCCCTCACCCGGGGGCACCTAGTCCGCCACAGGTGTCACTGTGCACCCCGTGCACCCCACCTTCTCCGTACTTGCCAGTAGTCCTTTTGCAGTCGTTTTCACTCCTCTAAGGTCCCACAAACACCAAGCGGGAAGGGAGACCTGGGCCCTCCCTCACTCCAGGTCTCAGCCCAGGACCCTGGGAACAGGCACAACGGTGACCTGTTGGGCCATTGGGGCCGAACCGCAATTCACCGGCCCGCGGGCTTCTCTCTGCACCATCCTGGGCTTCTTCCTTCCCTCTTGGTGGGCTGTGCAGCCTCTGCCGGGATTTCAGCCCGACTGCGGATCGCGCTGGCCGACTTTCCTCCGCCGCCACTCTCGCTCTCTCTCCGGTCCCCTCGTTCTCACCGATGCCCTCTGTGGTCCAGCGTGCTTTTTTCCCTCCTCCTTCCAGGTGCCGTCCTTTTCAAAGCTGGAGCCCTTGTCCTGGGACGCCGACACATGCGCTGTGCCGTCGCCCGGCACATCAGCCCGGGGAATCCCCGCGCATGCACGCCCGCGGCTGCCCAACACGCCCAACACAGCCGCTTGTGTCCCGTGGTGCTGGGGCCAAGCGCCGCTTCAGTGCGGGGTGCACGGCTTGCCCTGTCAGACTCCACCACCCTGTCACATACATTCACCTTTAGGTCTCTAGCCTCCTCTCCATCCACAGCCTCTTCTGACTCAGTCATTCTTGAAAAGAAATCCGCGTTCTTGTGCTTACTTTCCGGTCTGTGCGCCACTTCAAACCTGTAGGGTTGCAACGCCAGATACCGTCTAGTTACCCGGGGGTTTACTTCTTTCATAGACTGCAACCACTTCAGTGGGGCATGGTCCGTCACCAACTTAACAGAACTTCCCAGTAGATAATACCGCAGGGATTCTATTGCCCTCTTCACGGCCAGAGCTTCCTTCTCTACCGTGGCGTATGTCTGCTCCCTAGGAAACAATTTTCGAATCGAGTATAGTATCAGGTGTTCCTCCCCCTCGACCTCTTGTGCCAGCACCGCCCCTAGCCCTACTGCTGAGGCATCTGTCTGTACAATAAAGTCTTTGGAGAAGTCGGGTTGTGTTAACGCTGGCGCTCTTATTAAACAATTCTTAAGCTCGTCGAAGGCCTTCTCCCTTTGTTCTGACCCTGTAACCTTCTTAGGCTGGTATGCCTTTGTTAAGTCCGTAAGGGGAACTTCTATGGTCACAAAATTTGGTATAAATCTGTGATAATATCCCACTAGGCCCAAAAACTGCTGGATCTGCTTCTTGGCTGTAGGGAATTTATACTTTGCTAATGCCTGTACCTTGCTGATCAGGGGTCTCAATTTTCCCCTCCCTACCATGTATCCCAAATACGACACCTCTTGCTGGCCTATATGGCACTTGGCCGGATTGGCTGTTAAACCGGCTACTTCAGTGAGTGCAACGATGCCTGCAGGTGCTGTAAGTGTTCCTTCCAGTCCCTGCTATAGATCACGATATCATCGATGTAGGCTGCTGGGTAGCCCCGATGTTCATGCAGCACTTGGTCCATTAACCTTTGGAAGGTCGCAGCCGCCCCATGCAATCCAAAAGGCATGGTTTTGAACTGGAACAACCCAAAAGGGGTGGAGAATGCTGTCTTCTCTTTGGAAGCCGGTGTTAAGGGGATCTGCCAGTGCCCCTTTGTTAAGTCTAGGGTTGATATGTACTGGGCCCGTCCCAACCTTTCTAATAATTCATCTACTGGGGGCATCGGGTAGGCGTCATACTGGGAAATGGCGTTTACTTTTCTAAAGTCCACGCAGAACCGGATTGACCCATCCGGCTTGGGCACCGGCACTATAGAGCTTCTCCATTCACTATGGGACTCTTTGATAACATCCAACCGTGACGTATCTTGTACTTCCTTTCTCACTGTATCCCATGTTTTCCGGGGCAAGGGTCTTACCGGGTCACATACCTTGCATCCTGGGGTCGTGCCGATATGGTGACATACTGTCCTGGTCCATCCCGGCATTGTGGAGAGGACTGCTGCATAGTCTAGGGCGATTCTCACCACGTCTTCGCGTTGGGTCGGTGTCAGTTCGTTTCCTGCTTGTAGTGGTATAGGCTCACCTACCTCTCCTGCCAAGGGGCCAAGTTCTGTTTCTCCTCCCACTGGTGCTATCATGAGGGCTTCTCGGGGTTTCCATTTCTTTAGCAAGTTTACATGGTAAATTTGTGACCCCTTCCTTTTTCCCATCAGCCGTACTTCATAATCTACCTGTCCCACTCTTCGGATTATTTCAAAGGGCCCCTGCCACCTTGCTAGTAACTTCAACTCACTTATAGGTAACAACAGGAGTACCCTGTCCCCTGGTTTAAATTCCCTCAATTTAGCTCCCCTATTATAATAATACGCTTGACGGTCCTGGGCTTGCACCAGATTCACTTTTGAGAATTCCCCTAACTTCTGTAACCGTTCCTGTAAATTTAAGACATAATTTACTGACCACTGTACCTGGGTTTACTGGTCTTCCCAGTTTTCTTTAACTACATCCAGGATCCCCCGGGGCTGCCTCCCATACAAGAGTTCAAACAGGGAGAACCCTGTTGAGGATTGTGGCACTTCTCTCACTGCAAAGAGAAGGGCAGGCAATGCCTTGTCCCAATTACGGGGGTCCTCCATAAATTGTCTTAACATATCCTTAAGGGTTCGGTTGAATCGTTCTACTAATCTGTCCTTTGGGGGTGGTATACAGATGTATGTAATGTTTTAATTTTTAGTAGTTTACAGAATTCCCCCATCAACCTAGAAGAGACATTAGTCCCCTGATCTGTCACGATCTCTTTAGGGATCCCTACCCGGGCAAAGATCTTGACTAATTCCCCTGCAGTCGTCTTCGCTGTAACGTTTGTAGGGAATAATTCCCGCCACACTGGGTGCAGGTGAAAACAAGCAGAGGATTTATTGAACACACAGTGCTAGTGGAGTGCCAACCAAATGTTAGCCTGATGAGCACTAACTTAACCAAAACATACATTAGATTATATAGGCAGCGGATGGATGGAGGGGAAGTGATTTGATAGGTCTAGCAGCGGAAATGAGATAGGCACATAAGCCAATGTAATATAAAGGTTACATAGTATTTCCGTCCATTGCCAATTAAACATGTTATCACTAATTCAGGTAGTTATTCCTAACAAGCTAAATGAGCCAACATGAACAGGATGGAAGCCCCAAAATGGACACGTTGATGTTAACTTGTTTTGCTGAAATTGTGATGGCTACTGCGAGATGACTCCTTCCTTGTGTTGGCAGAGTCCTTGGGATCCAAGCTGATTAATCTGAAATTACAGGAGACAGTGAGAAAAACCGCGCAGCCTGGCTGGTACCAGCCAGGACTTATGAGAGAGTGAGGCCCCTTCGCAATGTAGTTGCCAGGGGAACCAGGGTCAAGTTAACTGCTGTCTGTGTGCTTCCCAGGCCTGGCCTAATGATTTCAAATTGACTATTCAGTTCTCAGCAAGATACCATGGACTGCCTCAGTTTACCCTACACGTTCTTTAATGGAACAGCCTCCGGGTAATGGGTCGCATAGTCTAAAAAGACCAGAATGTATTGGAAGCCGGACTTGGACCATTCCAAGGGCCCCACTAGATTTAGAGCTACCCGATCAAATGGGACCCCCACAACGGGGAGGAGAATCAAGGGGGCCTTAGGGCCTAATTGCATCCGTGTACATTGACAGGTGGGACACGACTCACAAAAATCCTGCACAGCTTTATATATCCCTGGCCAAAAAAATTGCTGAGTGAGTCGTTTTCCCTTCCCAGGTGCCCGGCCCATGAGTTGGCATGGGCTAGCTCTAGAATTTTATTTCTATAGTATGCGGGTATTAACAACTGTCGTATACACCCTCTTCCCTCCATTTCCCAGGCAACCCTAGATAAGCGATCCCCTTGTACCTCAAAATAAGGTCCTGGCCGCCCCTGCTGTGGAATTGCGTTCTCTTCTCCAGCTTGGTCCCAGGCCCGCGTTAAGGAAGGGTCATCTCTCTACTCCTGGAGAAAGTCCTGGTCGGTGACCCAATCCGGCTCGGCCCCCTCCTCTTGGTTCATGGGACGTTCTGGGTCTGCCCCTGTGGTGACTAGCACATCCTCCTGTGACTCTTCCCGGGTTCCCTGGGCACACTGTTGGCTCCACGCTTTCAGAACCCGTGGAAATCCAGGCCAATCTTGACCCAACAACACCGGATACGCCAGCCCTGGTGCCAGGGCGACTTGGCACACCGCATCCTCAGCCTCATCCTGTATCCGTACCCAGGCCGTCAGATACGGTTGTACATCTCCATGTACACATTTGTCTTTGGGGTTTCTACGCCCCCTTCCCCTGCTCAGACCCGCACGGGGCTCCGTCTCCTTTACGCCTCTGAGCGGGCGGCCCCTCCTAAGGACTGTTGGCTCCAGTGGGGCTTCCCTCGCCTTCTTTCCTGTTCCCCCCGAGACCTCGGCAGCTAAGTAGTTCTCCATAAGGGATACCGCATCGGTCAGGGTCGGGGGGCGGTGTCTGCGCAGCCACTGCTACGCTCCCGCTGGCAGGATCTGAAGAAATTGTTCTAAAACTACAGCGTCCGCCAATTGTAAACTATCCCGTTTATCAGACTCAAGCCAGTGCCAGCCCAGTTCACACAACTTTTGTGCCACTACTCGAGGCCGGGCTCCAGCGGGGTACCGCTCCTGTCTGAACTTTTGTCTATAAGTTTCTGGGGTTACCCTCGCCTGGTCCAAAATGACCTCTCTGACTTTATAATAGTTTAGCGCGTCCCGGTTGCTAAGCCTCGGTAGGCCAGCTGGGCCGGCCCGATGAGATACAGGGAGAGGAGGGTGGACCAATGCTCCTCTGGCCAAAGGTCTTCCAAAGCCACCCTCTCAAAGGTTACAAGGTAGGCCTCTGGGTCATCCAACCGCCCCATCTTTGTCAGTCTTACCAGTAATTGTGCTGTCCCTGTCTGCCCTTCTCCTCCTCCTATAAGGGCCCTCACACTAGTCCTCCCTAAGGCTGCCCCTAGCTGGAGACATCTTTCCTGTTGGTCCACCATCTCCCTAACTAACTGCTGCTGTTGTTCCTGGGTTTGTGCAGCCAACTGCTGGAGCAACTGAGCCTGCTGTTGTTGTTGCTACTTCTGTTCCTCCGCCAGCCATTCGAATGCTTTGGCTGGATCCATGCTCCCAATACCCCTTGCTCTACCCTAATTATTATATGTCTATTTTTTTTTTTTGCTACACTCTTAAACGCAGGGGCTAGGAATGGGTTACCCACAGTCTCCACCACCTGTTACAGTTTATGGCTGTCCCTCACCCGGGGGCACCTAGTCCGCCACAGGTGTCCCTGTGCACCCCAACTTCTCCGTACTTGCCACCAATCCTTTCACAGTTCTTTTCACTCCTCTAAGGTTCCTCGAATGCCAAGAGGGAAGGGAGACCTGGGCCCTCCCTCACTCCAGGTCTCGGCCCAGAACCGTGGGAACAGACACAATGGTGACCTGTTTGGCCGATGGGGCCGTACCACAACTCACCGGCCCGGGGGCTTCTCTCTGCCCCATCCTGGGCTTCTTCCTTCCCTCTTGGTGTGCTGTGCTGCCTCCACCAGGATTCCAGCCTGACCGCCGATTGCACCGGCCGACTTTCCTCCTTCGCTCCTCTCTCTCTCCGGTCCTCTCGTTTTCGCCGACCCCGTCTGTGGTCCAGAGTGCTTTTTTTCCTCCTCCTTCTGGGTACCGTCCTTTTCAAAGCTGGCGCCCTCGTCCTGGGATGCCAGCGCATGCGCTGTGCCGTCACCCGGCGCATCAACCCGGGGAATCCCCGCTCATGCGCACACCGCGGCTGCTGAACATGCCCAGTACAACTGCTTGCATCCCATGGTGATGGGGCCAAGCGCCGCTTCAATGCAGGGTGGGGAGCTTGCCCCGTCAGACTCAGCCACCCCGTCACACCTGGTTAACCCCAGAAACACACTCTCCAGGCCCTGCTCTGCAACATGGGCTGCATACCACCTGAGAAGCCAGGGGCAGTCAGGCTCTGAGGCAATGATAAGGAGACAGACAAGTACCGTACCATCACTAAAAGAGCGGCACAGAAAAAAATGTTGGCACCAGATGTCACAAAATTCCTATCTAAGGAGTGCTCTGCATCTTCCCAACCATTGGTCCTGATAGCGTACCCCAAACATTCCTTTGCGGTACCACCTGAGCCCCCTTTCAGTATCCTAGGGTACGTCTATATAGCAGGGCTAAACTCAAAATGAGCTATGCAACTTCAGCTACGCTAGTTGTATAGCTTAATTTGAAATAGCTTATTTTGAATTTGGGAGCGTCTACACAGCACTTATTTTGAAACAGAGCATTCTTCTTCCGACTTCTCTTGCTCCTCGTTCAATGAGGCTTAAAGTAGTCGGAGTTAGAAGTCCTCCAGCGCAATGTTATTTCGCTATTATGTCAAAATAACTGTTTGTGTTTAGACATGGACTATGTTATTTCAGAATAACGTCTGTTATTCCAAAATAGTGCTGCTGTGTAGATGTAGTCCTGGAGACTTGTGGCCTTGGTACTCGGGGAAAGAGCGTTAGGGTATTGTCTCTAAAAGAGGGGCACTGACAGCTTTCAGTATCTGGTGCAACAAAACTCATCTAGGGAGTGCTCTGCACCTTCTCAACCGTTGGTGCCAATAAAGTAACCTGGACAATCCTCCATGGTACCGAGTGAGCCCGGGGTACTGCATGAACTCTGGTACCCTGGAGACCTGATGGGTGGGGAAGAACCACAATCCTCAGTGGAGCACCCATAGAGACACACATCTCAAAGAACCATTATTATTATTACACTATGTGAGTAACTTGCCCTTTTCATCCTTTTTTGCATTGCTTTTCCTGCCTATTTATAATATGCCTATGTTGTTTTTTTTTCTTTTCTGTAAGGTTCTTAAGGGGTCAGATCATGGTTTCCGGTAGCTAATGATCATTCATGTGGTGTTTTATGTGACTTCATTAATTTTTTGTTAATATCTGGTATAAGTTAGGGCACTGAGCGTGTCTTTGTATGCATGGATTGTGGATGAGTTCCTGTAAGTTATTGACATGACTGTGGTTTCATATTTTAACTCACATTTTTGTTCGGTTTAGACGTTAAAAAACCCATCATCATTACCTTGATCGTTATTGGTAAGTAACTTAAAACTGAAAAAAATTGAAACACTAAAGCTATGATTGTATTTAAGGTCCACAGTCCAAGCTATTTTCGTATTGCACTTTGTCTATCTCATAATTCCCGCTGAACTCCTACAGTTACTTGGATTTACTGTTCTTGAATTTCTCTTTGCCCTGTGGTGCCATGTAAAATATGTGCTCACGATTCAGAGTGCACTGTCGTTCCTTAAGAGAAGCCTGCATTCATCCTTTTTGCTATTTTTCCTATCTATCGGCTTATAATTTATTTACTCAAGGCAAGCTTCACTTCCGTAATTTTGTCTTGGGTGAGAACGCGACCTCATCCGTTCGGACTGTGTATTTTTCTGGTACCCACAAACAATGGAAAGGGTAGAAGCCAGGAAGGGAAGTTGCTGAAAGACCCAAGCAAGGCTGTTCTAGGTTGGATTTGAAAGTCTAGCAGATTCATGGGAATAAGAAAGTTGATACACATATAAATGAAGTTCCCACCAGTCAGTATGTCAGTCTGCAGTGCAAAGGGCTCCGCTTACCAGAGCATGGGTGTTCAGAATTTGCTAGCATCATGACTTAACACGTGCAATCCTTTCCCAAAGAATTCCTACAATGGCTGTAGCTTAACCTTTAGGAGCAGTGTAGAAGAGCAACATTCATCAAAGCACTTACATTTATGTATAAATCCCACTGAAGTAAATCAGAATCTAGAATGTGTTTTAAATGTGTGTTTAAGGGATTGTTAAACTGGAGCCTTCATGCAGCTGGTAAGGCCTCTGTATGCTTGGAGCACAACTCTGTTAGAGATGGCTGCTATAACCAGATTTCCTGAGCCCTGTGGACTGAGAATATGCAGACCCAAAGTACTCTGCAGTCTATATTCCTATTGAATGGTTCTAAGATGCAATAGTCCCTGTGTGCTAATAATAAGACTGAGAATTTTCAGCTTGTAGAAGAGACAACTAAGGGGGGATGTGATTGAGGTCTATGAAATCATGACTTGTGTGGAGAAAATAGATCAGGAAGTATTATTAATCCTTCCAATAACACAAGAACTACGGGTCACCAATGAAATTAATAGGTAGCAGGTTTCAAACAAACTAAAGGAAGTACTTCTTCATATAACACAGTCAACCTGTAGAATTCTTTTCCAGATGATGTTATGAAGGCCAAGACTATAACAGGGTTCAAAAAAAGAACCAGATAAATTCATGAAGGATAGTTCTATCAGTGGCTATATTAGCCAGCATGTGCTGGGATTGTGTGTCTAACCTTCAGTTGTCAAAAGCTGGGAATGTACAACAGCGATTGGATCACTCGATGCTTACCTGTTCTGTTCGTTCCTTCTGGGGTACTTAACACTACCTATTGTTAGATGACACGATACTGGGCTAAAGGGACTTTTGGTCTGACTCCGCATGGCCAGTCTCATATTCTTATGGAAATTGGGGAAAACTGTCCTGAAATCTTAATAGCAGAATTTAAATGTCATTTTAGCTGGCCCAAACTGAGGAGAGATTTTTATTTGCAAATTCAAGATTAAGAGAAACTGACAAATGTGGATGGATTAATTTTTCTATTTTTTAAATTTTTAAATTCTTTAAACAGCATTGAGGAGCTTCAAGAGAAGCAGTTAATGTAAAGCTTGAACGTCTGGAATGTAAACTAGGCTGGCTACTAAACATTATTTTGAATGAACTGAAAATCTAAACATTCAGCAGTGTAGAGAGACATTATAAAGATTTGATGAATTGGGAAATCCAACCTCAAAACTTGTTCTCTGGATTAAGTAAGGGCTTCGTGTGATTTTTTTTTTTGAGCTGGGATACAAGAGAAGCTCTTCCATACAACTTTATCTGTGAAGCTTGCTAGGTGTGTTTATCAAAATGTTACAAAAAATAACTTAATTGTCTGATTGCTGGTTTTTCCCCCCAAGGGGCTATCATTGCCATTGCTAGCTTAGCAAGTCTTGCAGCTTTTGCTAGAATGCATCCAGGAAAAATATGGCAAAAGAAAAAAAGGTATGTTCGATATTTTTTCTTAGTTTTTACTGATTTTCAACTTCTCATCATGGTGTTTCATTAGTGCAAGAATGAGTATTTCCTTCTGTAATTTACTCTACCTTATTGTCGGGTATGTCTCTTCTTGCATGTACCTGGATGTCAGGAGAAATCACATTTGTGGTATTCTGAAGATGCAGCATTGAAGGACTGGTGTTAATAGAACCATAACACAGCCATGGCTGGCCAAGGTCAGCTGATAAAGGCTCATAAGGCTGGGGCTGCAGGACTGAAAATTTCTGGATAGACATTTGTTTTCAGACTAGAGACCATGGTCTGGGATCCTACTCTCTCTCAGGGTCCAGAGATGTCTTTCAGTGTGATTTAACCATTTGAAATTAGAATGAGAGTCAGCTTCATTAGCTCTCTATGGACTGCTTGCAAAATTCTCCATGGACCATAGTTTGAAAACTGTTGGATTAGTTAGTTAGTCCAGTGTATGACCATTGTGCTTCCCAATGCGTAAGTCTTAAATGTGCAAGGATAAGATGATATAAATAAGACTGCATGTCACTAAAACATGACAGAGCCATGGATGTGTGCCTAGATGCCCTAGATACCATGAAAATACAAATATCTGTGGGATAGATGCAGAAATGCTTTGTTGTGGCTTGGTCCAAAACGCTGCCTTAAAATTTTTGCTTAATTTAGCCCTTCGCTGTCTGCTCTGTAAGTTGCAGCATGGTGGAACACAACGCTGTAGCATGCTCCAGTTTATTTCAGCAGGAATTCTGCATGTGGAGTGTCTATAGCGTGCATCTTCAAGAATGTTTCTCATACAGAGCCTCTCAGTCTTCAAACCTGCCAAACATAAATATGGCAAATAAAAAACACAAAGTGGGATTTGTGTAGAATTACCCATGAAGTTGTGTTCTCACACTGCAGTACTGGCTTTGTATCACTGCCAGATAATATTGTGTAAGGGCTTTTTTAAATAGATGCTTTGCTTTGTAGAACATTCACTTGAATAATGTTCCTGGGATTCACTGATACTGAGATGCCTCTGATTTAAAATAGACTGAAGATCAGGTATAAATCTATTCTTTATTTTTAATCAAAGATTAATTTTGCTTTAGTTATCTTCGATTATATAAACTCTGATTTTTACTAATTAATCTGGCTACTCCTTCAAGGTGACAGCATCACTTGTGAGCTGTTGTGAAAAGATTTGCATCTTTGCCTTCCCACAAAAACATGACTTACCACTGAATTTAAAAAAGCACCTGCCCAGTATATTAATTATATGGTGAATGAAATTTGTAGTATGACTGCTTCCTGGAATGCGGACAAGTAAAGCCATTAACAATCACTGTTCAAGTTTAAAGAAAAATTGATTTCCAATCCCTTACTAAGCTAATAATAAATTGCAGCCACCTACAAGTAATAATTGGTATGGTCCCCTCCTCAACATGTGGAATGAAATTCTTCAGAAATCTGTTCAGACTTACAGAATTTTCAGCTTTCCTTCTCATTTCTCATTAAATGTTTGATTATAGTTAATGTTTTTAAGGAGGCTTATTTAATAGTGTGGAGTATTGCACTTTATCCCACTGAAGTGAAGTTGATGCTCATGGAATCCGGTTCCATTTTATCCTGATCATCAAGCAGGTAGCTTCTTTAAGATAGGGTTTATATTCAGAAGCCCAGTTTGCAAAGTCATTTGAATGAAATATCCAGTCTTGGAGGTTCCTAAGCAAAGATACTCACCGAGCAGAAATTGGATTTTATTGTGGGAGAAGCAGTCTAATGTTGGTTCAAAAGTGTTACGTTGTCATATGAAACATAGAAGGTGCTAGAATTTAACCCTGAAAAATATTGGTGAACCAGCCTCTATGTGGCTATTGCAGTCTTGTTTGTGTGTTACTGGCAAAATACAGGTAGCAAAATATATACACATCAAACACAAAAGAAAATTACATAGTATTCTGTTCTTGCTTTATTGAGCTGTTGAGTCTGAAAGATAAATTATACAGAAGTGATTCTATGTGAGAATAATAATCTGAGACTTCACTCGCAAGGCAAAAATATTGCTTGTTTTGTGACATTTACTTCTACAGCACTTACCCCTCTTGCTGAAGGACAATGATAAAAGATACACACATACACCTAAAATTAAATGCTTTCTGTTGAATATTGTTTTTTGGTATTGTTAAAACTTAATTCCCGTGAGAATGTTTGTGTTCCTGAAAGGATAGGGGACATAAGATTTTGCCAATGTGTTTTGTTTTATTTTGAGGAGCATTTTACAGAAGAAAACAATCTTTTAAGTATCTTGTCCTTGTTAGCAGTAAAATTCTAAACAGTAATGCTTTTAACACTTTGCTTGCTAGAAAATTGAGCTGGTTAATATATCTTATCAAAATATTTTTCTAATGTTAAGACTCCAATTTTTTCTTTAAATGGTTCTAGTTTTATAAAAAAAGGTTCCATCTTTTTAATCAACTACTTTACATTAAATTTGTTTTAGTCTTAATTATGTGAACATTTTTTATTCAGCAAATGTTCTCTTTTTCTGTTTAGCTCTTACAATGTAAGTCAGGATTCTTCAGTGTGTCAAATGTCAGCAGAACAGACAAAGAAACTGCTGATTTGATCTTGAAAGGTAATGTACCCAAAAGTATGCATGTAGGATAGTAATATTCTGACTAAATGTCACCATAGAGTGTAAGATAGAATTTTACAATATTAAATTCAAATTGAGAAATATAAATTACTTCTACAGATTATTTATTCTTTTTTTTCTGTGTTTTGAACTCAGATTTTTCATTATAGAGTGAAGGTGGGTAAGGTCTGTGTGACTTGAAAGAGTGTCTCTCTTGCCAACAAAAGATATAAAATAAAATAAAATAAAATATATATTATCTCCAATAAAAGATATTATCCATTAAAAGATATTATCTCACTCACCTTTCCTCTCTAATATCCTGGGACTGACACAGCTATAATTACGCTGTACGCAAAAATGTTTCATGTCATATTATTTGATTATCTACTAAAACACATTTTTTGCAACAACAAACCTGACCATTTTGTGTACTTTGTTAAACATAGTATGTGAGAAGCAGGTATTTGTCTAAAATAAATGTTTCTTCCGAATCATTACCTCTTTTATTATATAGGTTCTTATGCCATGCTTATCAATGTCCTATCTGATCGCCTTCCGCTAGGTTAACGCATTAAGCATTGTGACTAACACCTATCATGTCGTGGAGTGTCTTGTTTAGGTAGGTTTTCTCTGGGGAGCAGGAATTGTGTGTGGTGGCTTGTTAACATACAATTTGTTGTATATTTGTTTAGATATAGCAGGTCAAATATATGTTTCTTTCACTTGGAGTGGAAGGTAACAAGACTTGTGATGCTCCTTAGTTCCTGAAGGAGATCATTCTACCTCCGCCCAGCCTGAGAGAAAGTTATCTACCATATATCTGAAAATGTTTGGGCGTCTGTCTGTCTTTGCGTCCATCCATCCATGAGTCTGTTTGTTCAAGAACTACTCCTACATGGGAAGAGTAAGGACCAACAAATTGGGTAGGCAGCTTCCTCTCCTAACTTAAAACAAGGTCAGGGTTTAGTTGTGCTAGGACAATGGGATGTGCCTGAAATCAGATTGTTTCTGATAAAATGGAAAAGGAGGGTGTCATGGCCATGAGGATGGCCAGCAGCCAGGGACTAAGGGGTTAACTATGTCACCTGTACCTAGACAGGTAGCGGTTAGCCAATATAAATGCAGGTACGGATTTCAAACTGAGACAAAGGCATTTTTAACTTTTCCCTCCTTTGTCTCTGAGCCAGATTTGCTCTCTAGATACTGAGGGAGACAGAAGACATGTCTCTCTCCAAGAAAAAGCCTCTTCATAATGTGTAAGTAAAGTCTAGATAAATCCATCAGGTTTTATTGTTTTTCTGGTTTGGGAATTTGGATCTGATGCCTGTGCTGTTAGAAATGTTTTTCCTCTCTTTTGTAACTAAATTTTGGCACCAAATCATGCACATTGAACATTGTTACAATTCTTAGTAACAACAGTACAGTGGTTACTAAAGTTAACATCAGCAATGGGGACAAACCCCATAGCAAATTCTGGGCTTTTAGACTTAAAAAGCTGCAGCCTTCCTTGGCAAACACAAGTCTTGCCATTCCCCCTTTCCCTGTGGGTTCAAATTCAGAACTCCCGATCCCCATGACAAAGGGCTGGCTGGGTGTGTCTTCCCTGCTCACAATGGCCATGGAATTTCCTTGCTCCCCACAGTTAATCAGGTAGCAAGCAGTCCAGACATTAATCTGCCCCCCTGCTTTCAATCTAGTTTTCCACGTGGGCCACTGCCTCACAGAGACAGGGCCTAGGTGTACTGGCCTGTTAGACTTACAGATCTCTGGCCTTTCACCACCAACCTCTCCTTCCTCTTGGAATTAGATGTTAAGCTCACTGATAGATTACTAGTGTGCAGAGATGGGAGTTTGTCTGCCATCTTTGCATTCCAGAGAGATTCACTACAACACAGCTGCTCCTCTGAAACTCATACACACCTTGTCCACTCGCAGAATCAAACTGTAAACATTCCTGTCCCAGCAACGCACACTCCCAGCAAGCTGGTCAAAGACAGTCACTTGGTCACCAGAGGGCTGTTCCATCTCTCTGGCTGCTTCCATTTAATCTGAAACAACTTCCAATCCCTTTGCAACTCCTTCACAACCATTCACATTGGATCTTTCTAAACCCAAGTTACATTTACCCCCTTCAGGCACAGCAAACTGCTGGTCAACAGCACCATAAGGATGCTCTTCCCTATGAACTTTTTTAAGCAAAACCTCACCTTTCCCTAGCCCTACAGGAGCATTGTCCTGCTGGGCCACCATCAACTCCTCCTCAGTTTCCCCTACACGCTGAACAGGCAGGTCTCCACACAACCCCCTTTCAGGCAAACAAACAGATTTCTCTGGTAAGATATCAGAAACATCCTCCTTCCCCTTGCAGCTTTCTAGACTGCTACAAGCTTCCACACTGTCAGTAGGTACCACAAGTAACTTACCCTGCTGCTCTCCCAGTGTCCTAGTTAGGTTAGCACCCTGATCACCCAGAGTCACTTTTCTCCCAGCAACACACCAGCAACAGACAAAACACAATCACCAGACTGGTCTGATCCCTGGGGACCTGACAGGACCTACCCCAGTTACAGCACCACTCTCCCCAGCAGACACAAACCTAGGGTCCTCTCCTTTCTGGGCTTCAGCTGTCCCCAGCACTAAATCTGGAACCACAGCACTATCCTCAGCCACTCCAGGCTGATAAGCACCTTCTGCAGACAAACACCTGGAAAGAAACCCTTCCCCCACAGGCATACCGCCCCTCCCAACAGCCAAACTGCCAGTGTCCACACACAGAGGTTGCTCACTCTGAGCACCCTCACATAAATCACCTTCAGCTTGTGCATGTTCAATTTTACAAACCTCACCAGCTAACAACCCATCACCCTCCAGAACTTTATCTTTTTCCTCTGCTAAAACTTCACTCTGGCCAGCCTCTCCAGACTGCTCCACAGAAACACTTCCATGATTACTGGGCTCTCCCTAACCTGTTTGTGATTCCAGCCTCACCTCTGAGGCATCAGGCAGACATGCAGAAATCTTACTCATAGACACACAGCTATCTCCCTCAGGCAAACATTGAGAAAAATTTTAACCTTGGTCCCAGTAGGACTAGCCAAAGACAACTGTCCAGAATCACTCACCCCCTTCACCTCCCTGTTAGCTACAGGCAACACAGAAGATTTACACTTATACATGTTCTGGGGCTGGGTTAAGATATCAGCCCGATGGTGCATATTAGCCATGTCATAATCATACCCCGTCTCCACATGGTTGGACACTGAACTCCTAGGAGGATACAATCTCTGTTCTTCCACTATCTGGGTCTGGAGTTTCCTGGGGGGTTGAACAGCATTCATGGGAGCAGGGTGGTTAGTTGGTGAAGTTGGTGCTTCTGCTCCTATTCGCCTTGTCTCTGCTTCTGTTCTTGCTAGCCTTGCTTGTTTTTCTGCTTCTGTTTGGGGTAGCCTCGCCTAATGCTCTCGTTGGGCACGCTTCACCTTGGCCTCTCTATTCTGCCTTTCTGCTTCTCGTTGGGCGCGCTTCTCCTCTGCTTGTATTTGCTTGAGTCATTGTAAGAACTCCACCTCTTTCTCAGTTAGAGGTCTGCCAGCTGCCTTACAGGCAGTTTCCCACATAGAAGGCAGTAGTGAGGGGGAAGGAGGGCTGCTATACCTTGCTCCTGCCCTCAAGGTTACTCCCCCCTGGACTCATAGGGACATGCTCCTGACTCCTTCCTTGGGGTATGAATCTGTCCTATAGCTGGACATCATGCCTTAACTAGCCTAGCTATCCAGTTATCCTGAAAGCGAGAAAAAAACAAACTAGTTGGGTTGGAGTGTCTGGCTTTAGCTTAACCTTCTATGTGCCTCTCCCAAGGCAGCAACCGAACACCAAAAGAAAAAGGGGAAAAAACTGCAAAGCTTGCAACTACCCAAAAGAAAAACCTGTGTCCTTTTAAAATCCTGGTTCTCAAAATGATCCCGCTGCTCTGCCACTATGTCAAGGCTGTTCCCCACTCTGGCACGATGAATGCAGAAGTGGGGCCTGCAAAAGCACCCCAAAACCTGATTTCTGAAGGCTTTTGTAAAAAAAAATGCCACCCAAAATCCTAATACCTGGACTTGGGGGAATAAAAACCACTGCCACCACCCAAGTAATGGTAAGAAAACCAGGGAAGAGATCACTTGGGAAATCTCAGCCCTAAAGTAAAACCAGGACACAAAAATTAACCAATACCAGGTTGATTAAAAAAAAAGAACTTTTATTATCAAAACAATACCCCAGTTACAAGCATAGTTGGAATGGCTAGATGGTAAGAGCCACCAATTAATATACTCATGGAGAATCCCCCCCATGGGCCAAAACTTAGTTACAAACGAGAGGAAAAACCATTTCTAACAGCACAGGCCTCAGATCCAAATTCCCAAACCAGAAAAACAATAAAACCTGATGGGTTTATCTAGACTTTACCCTACTTACACATTATGAAGAGGCTTTTTCTTGGAGAGAGACATGTCTTCTCTCTCCCTCAGTATCTAGAGAGCAAAATTGGCTCAGAGACAAAGGAGAGAAAAGTTAAAAATTCCCTTGTCTCAGTCTGAAATCCCTACCTGCATTTCAATTGGCTGACTGCTACCTGTCTAGGTACAGGGGACATAGTTAACCCCTTAGTCCCCAGGCTGCTGGCCATCCCTCGTGGCCATGACAAGTGGTCTGGTTGTAGGGATAGTTATATTGTAGAATGACCCCAGGGGATAACAAGAGGCCAGAGATGGGGACCAAGACATCTTCCTGTGTTCTAGCCCCCTGAGTGCTCAGAAGAGGGTGTTCTTGGAGGCAAGGAATGAAATTGAACTGGGTGAAGCCACGTCAAGGAAGACATTTCTGCTCCAGAGCAGGAGACTGGGAGCTGGGCGAGTGGTTGCTCTGGGTCTCCAGAGTAGGGAAGCAGGACCAGGGACACTGCCCTAGCATGTGGATTTCATAAGGGCCATACCATGTTTTACAGAGCATTCTCATGGTCCATTGTTCAAGAAGAATATTCAATGTGACTAGACACTTAAACTAACGTTTAGCGATAAAAATGCCATTTATGTAAATCTACATAGGTGTCCACTCCTGGTGCAGAGCAGAAATTATAGAGGAGTGTTTCAGCTCAGCTTTGTTTTACAGTGGGGAGAAGAGCTGATTCATGGATAGCCTATTTTTCTATTCACTTCAGAGGGGTGGCCGAGTTAGTCTGTAATGGGAAAAACTTACAAAACAACGAATAGTCTGTCAGCATCTTAAAGACTAACAAAACATGTAGATGGTATCATGAGCTTTCACGGGTAAAACCCAGATGAAGAAATGGGTTGTATCCACAAAAGCTCATGATACCATCTACATGTTTTGTTAGCCTTTAAGGTGCTGCCAGACTATTTGTTGTTTTTCAGGTATTTCTCCGTTAGTTAGCTTATGTAATTAAACACTTGTCATCCGTCACTTTTTTTGTTGTTCATCCCTGCAATTACTACCTCTTCTGACAAATTAGCCCTCACCCTCCAATATCCATAATGCATATTCTAACCTGCTTTTTTCAAAGGCCACGTGTACACTGAGAGATACCAAAGTTATTAAAGTCAAATTTGTAGCAAACGATTTTGTAAAGTTGAATGTCCATATCCCCACTGAGCATAAGCACTCAATGTAGTCTGAAGTAAGGCATCCCCAGTAGAGTGGCTACTGTTGACTTTGAGAGCAATGCACTGTGGGTAGCTATCCCACAGTGTCTGCACCCCTTTGCATTCTGGGTTATGTTCCCAGGGCACACCAAAACTGTGCAGTAGGTGGTTGTGGGTACATATTGTCAGCATCCCATAATGCGCTGTTTCCTCCTCCCTGCTTGAAAGCAATGGCAAGCAGTCTTTTCATGACCTTTTTTTTCCCTTGGTTGTCATCCTGACACCATAGCAGCATAAGCATGGAACTCATCGTGAATCCCATTGAGCATCAAAGCATTATGATAATGATCGTAACCATGATCATTATCATATACTAATCCTGTAGTATATCCACAGCATATTCAGGGTCCACTGGAATGAGGACAAATCTCAGGAGGCCATCAACATACTCTTGTGCAAAGCATTAGAGTTGAAGGAATGGCAAATGCTTTTGATCCTCTAGACACAGTGGAACGCCGGTTCTGGTGCCATGAGACAAGCACAGACTGGTGGGACCACATTGTGATGCAGGTATGGGACGATTGGCAGTAACTGCAGAACGTCCATATGCACAAGGCCACTTTTGTGGAAGTTTGTGAATTGCTTTCCCTGCCCTGAATCACATGAATACCAGAATGAGACCTACACCAAATGTTGAGAAGTGAATGGCAATAGCCCTGTGGAAGTTTGCAAGGCCAGACAGCTACTAGTCAGCTGGGAGTCAATTCGGAGTGGGGAAATCAACAGTGGGGGCTGTCATGATACAAGTGGCCAAGGCAATCAATATCCTTCTGCTAAGGAGGGTAGTGACTCTGGGAAACGTGGAGGACATAGAGGAAGGCTTTGCTGCAATGGGGTTCCCGAACTGGTGGGGCAATAGATGGAATGCACGTTCCCATCTTGGCCCCGCCACCTTGCCCAATGGATATGAACCACCAGGAGTACTTCTCAATGATGCGGCAGGTGCAGATCGTCCCAAGGGCCATTTCACGGACATCAACGTGCAATGGTCAGAAAAGGTGCATGACTTTCACACCTTTATGAATTCCAACCGACCCTTGTTCCTGTGACTCGTAAAGCTGCGCACAGGCAGCCTGGACCACAGTAAGCAGCAATTCAACCACAGGCTGAGCAAGTGCAGAATGGTGGTTGAATGTGCTTTTGAGCATTTAAAATAACTTTAGTGCCCTTTGGAATGGGCTCAGTAGAATGGGCTTGTGATGTGGACTCAAAATCGACCTAATGTGGCTAAACTCTACTTAACCTCTCAGTGTAGACCAGGCCTAACATTTTGGCACTAAGGAAAAATTCCATAATCTCTGCTTTAACCTAAAATAAGTTTAAAATGTTTCTATTCTATGCAGTTACAATAATAAAAGAATTAGTATTTGTTACTATACTGAAAAGTTTAGTCTAAACAAGTACTTTGAGGTCTAAAGAAAGATGCGTGGAAGACTGAAGTATACAACTATTTTGATTTTTAAGTGTTTATCTTCCTTTTGCAGGATAAATGACACATGTTGGATGATGTCTATCTTTTACAAATTAATCGACACTGGAAGAAAGTAACAGAAATGTTAGGAAATAAATTGCAAACGTTTGTACTGAAATTCTTGTGGGGAAAATAGACCCTCCCGGGCAACTGGTGTTACGTGTTACTTTGAGTATAACCTCTTTCTTCTGCGGAGCTAGCGTTTGAGTAGGAATCCACTGCATTTGAATAAAGCAGAAAGAAAGGAGGCAGAACATTGCTCTTGCCTTTGAAAATTGGCTTCCGAAGCAAGCAAGTCGGTTAGGAGCGTCAAAATAATTTGCTGTTCTGAATGTACAGCTCATGCCTTATTCAGCCTCTCCATAGCACTAAATCTTTCTCCTTAATGAACATAGTCATCATTAGATCATGGTGTGGTTTGGTTGTGAGTTTTGGCTTTAACTGCAGACGATGGAATGCATATTATTCTTTAAACATTATTTTAAAATGCCAGACACTTTGTGGAATGTTGTAGATTCTTCTGGTGTGTTTCACCTTTGAGAAAATTAAGGATAATATGAATTTTCATGCCATTACAAAGATGCTCTGAATACTCACTGCTGAGTTGCTAAAAATTCGCTCAGGGTGTATTTACACTGGACCCTAAACTCGAAATAAGATACATCATTTGTGGTATGCAAATTGCGTATCTTACTTCGAATCTGTTTTCAAATAGCTTATTTTGAAATTTGGCGTGTCAGCACGGCGCCAGATTTCGAAATAACGTGCTATTTTGAGCCATCCCTTATCCCTCGTGCAACAAAGTTTACTAGGATGGCAAAACAGCACCCCCGTTCTTTCAAAAAATATTTTAAAATAATGGACGGCTTGTGTGGATGCAGGGTAGTGCGGTGTAGACGTACCCTCAGTGAGAATAACAAATTATATTAGTTTCCTTGCAATCCACTCTCACTTTCTTATAAGAAGTAAGCGGTAAGATTAAAAGTATACTCCTGTTAAGTTCTTTAATGCTTTAATGCCTACGTTATTTTTATATGTTTGTTGTGAAAAACCTATCTTTGTAGAGCTTAAAATATGTTTTTTTTAATATTCAGGAAATCCTATTCTCTGCTGCCGAGAGAGGATGTTTATAATCAAGCACTTTAAATCTTCTAAGATAAATGACAAAGATTTTAAATATTTACATATTTTTATGACTGTAAGCTGCATTGAGTTTTATTTAGCAGTAGAACAAACCTTTCCACAAATGAAGAAACTATAATTGAAGATATTTGTTGTATTTACAATGTTTTCTTTAGAATAAGTTTTTTTTTCTCTTAAATAAAAGTGAAAGTGAAAGACTGGAGCATCCTGATTTTTTTTCCCATATGTGTTAAGACAAACTGAATAAACTAAGGCCATGATGGTCCTAGTATCTCCCTCTTAGCTGATGGCTTAAGGCCAGGTCTCCAGGTCTAAGGCCAAGTCTACACTAGACTCAGCAGTTAGGCTTCAGGAAGGCAACTCCAGCTACATAGAATACATAGCTGGAGTTAGTATACCTCAAGTGGAGCTTGGCCGCGTCCCCCAGCGGGAGGCCAGCGGGAGCAGGAGTACTAGATGCCAGCAGAGGTTGATCTGGCCCGCGGAAGCCCTATCGCTCCCCTGCCCCCAGGCCAATTAAGGCCTGGGGGCGGAGGAGCACACGAAGCTTCCTTGAGCCCTCTGAGCAGCATGCAGTGCTTTGAATCACCATGCACTGCTCACAGGGCAGGAGGAGACGTCACGCACTCTACCGCCCCCAAGTCCTGATTGGCCTTGGGGAGGAGGAGCATGTGAAGTTTCCTCCGCCTTCCCCGCTCCACCTTGTGAGGAGCGCACGGCACTTCAAAGTGCTACAAAGGCTCATGTCTCTGGCAGCACAGAGATGATGCCTCGAAAACAAGCAGCTAATACCTATGTCAGGGGTGGACAAAGGGGCCTCCTCAGGCTGGATCCAGCCTACAGATGCCCTGCCGCTTCCCAGTCCTGAGGCCAACCAGGGCCCGGGGAAGGGGGAGCGTGTAAAGTCTCCTCCCACCCTGCAAGGGGTGCGTGGTGCTTAGAGTGAAAGTGCCACGCATCCCTTACAGGGCAGGGGCAGGGAGCGAGAGACTTCCCCTGCTTTACACACCCCCAGGATCTGATTGACCTGGAGGTAGGGGGAGCAATGTTCTCTAAATGGGGAGAGGGTGGGGCAAAGTGCTCCCCCACTCCTAACCCAATCAGAGTCGGTGGGTGGGGGAGTACAAGAGTCCTGGCCCCGCCCCTTTTGGGGTGGTCCGGGGACACTTCAAAAATTAGTGAAATGCCCCCAATCTAAAATTATTGCCCACCTCGACCTCGACTTGCGTAGCTGACCTAAAATATCACATTCTCCGTGAGAGCATGTATATTCTGTGCCAAGAGCTTCCAGTCTTTGCTTTTCACTCAGTCCTTCTGTAACCGCCCCCCCTTACAGTCAATGACTTGTCCCCGATTAAAGACCGAGGAATGATTTTGGGGATGTAGTCCAGGGTTTCTCAAACTGGGGGCACGACCAGCAATGAGAAGCAACGTGGGGTCCACTGGCCACATGACCAGACCCTTGCATGACTCCTAACCGCACCTCTCCTAGTCCAGGCAATGACTGGGTCAACGCTTATCTGCCCCAGGCCTCACCGATCCCTGCCCCTTCTTCATTCCTCTCCTTCCCCTGCCCTGCCTCTTCCTGCTCCCCAGACTGCCCGAGCAGCATTGTTAGGGGGATTAGAGGAGAGGATGGCATAGGCAGCAGGAATCGCTTCCCACTGGTGGGTGTGGAGCCGGGGTAGGGGAGGGTGAACAATGCAGGTGGTGGCTGGGGGAGCAGGCTAGGGTTGCATTGCTCCATTTCCCTTCTCTCAGCCCCACTGCTGCCTGTGACTATGGTAGCCGCAATCCCTGCTGTGGATGCCAGGCCCCCACTAGTCCCTCCCCCGGATGCCCAGAGGCTCTGGCTCCTGTTCCTCCCACCCATGGTGTTTAGGAGGGGTGTCGCATGTCGCCCCTACTCATGAACCCTCAAAAGGTTGCAAAGTTATTATGTGGGAGTCAGCTTCTACTCCCAAAGCCCTCCTTTGCCAGCCTTTTATACACCCTGGTTCTTTGGAGTTAAGAGCCTGCTTAATCCATGAGAGACTGAGTTTTGGGGGGAAATGAATCAGTGTTTACTCACCACCACCCATGCTGTTCTCGTCCTGCCATAGTTTGCCAGGCCCTGCTTCTCCTCCTAGTGGCTGACAGAAGCCATGTTCCATCTTTCTGGGCAGTTAACCAGTTCTTTGCTCACTTGACTAACAAACTTGAATCTCTTTTTCCTTTAGGTAGAGTTTATTGGGATCAACTTCGGCCCAATGTATGCTTGAGGAAAGTGAAAGTGGTTGGGATGAGGCGGTTCCAGGTTGCCAAGGTAAATTAATTTAATGGCTTTAAGAAGAGTGCACATCTGGAGATGGCGCAGCCTAGCTGGTGCTACAGAGGAGACAGTTTGTTCTTTATTTTTTAATCCAAATGGCAATGTCAAGGCTGTTCCCCACTCTGGCATGACAAATGCAGAAGTAGGGGCCCGCAAGAGCACTCCAAAAGCTTGCTTCTACAGGCTCTGATACAAAAACTCCTCCCCCCCCCCCCCAAATCCTAGTACCCAGATTTTGGGAAATCTGCTGCCACCACCCAAGCAGTTCCAAGAAAACCAGAGAAGAGATCACTTGGGAAACCTCCTCCCTAAGGTAAAACTCTCCTCTGCCCCAACCTCCGTTTTACTTGGAGTTGAGAAAACCAGAGGGGATTCACGGACAACAATGGACTCTGCCCTTATAACTAGGCACTGAGGGTGTGTCTAGACTACAGGTTTTTGTTTTTTCAAAAAAGTAGCCTTTTTTCTAAAAAACTTCCCCTGCGTCTAGACTGCTGCCACGTTCTTTCGAAAGTAAATCGAAAAAACGCGGCAGTTTTTTCGACCGCGGAAAACCTTGTTTTACCAGGAAGAACGCCTTTTTCCAAAAGGGCTCTGTCGAAAAAAGGCTCTATGTAATGCAAACTGTGCTTTTTCGAAAGAGAGCCTCCAGACTGCCTGGGTGCTGTCTTTTGAAAAAGGGGCTTGCTTTTTCAAAAGTACTGGTTGTAGTCTAGATGCTCTTTTTCGAAAGAAGTTTGCAGTCTAGACATAGCCTGAGTCAGAGGATACAACAATCAACCAATTCCAGTTAATTAGGAAAAAGAAACAAACTTTTATTATTAAAACAAAAGCATAGTTGCAAGCATAGTAAAGTGGCTAGATGGAAAGAGCTACCAATTGATCTGAACCCCCTGGGCTAACAGCTTTAGTTACAAAAGAGAAAAACCACAATTAACAGCTCAAACCTTGTTTCCAAACCCCAAACACAGAAAATAAAAATCCTGATGGACTATCTAAACTTTGCCCTACTTACACATTGTAAGAAGTCGGTTCTTGGAGAGAAAAGTGACCCCCATCTCCCTCAGTCTTGGGAGAAACTGCTCTAAATCTCAAACAAAGAAACAGAGGAAAAACTCCTCTTTTTCCCGTTTGAAATTCCTACCTGCATTGTTATTGGCTGACCACCTGATACCTGGCTAGGTACAGGAGACACAGTTAACCCCTTAGTCACTGGGTGCTGGTCAGCACTCCTGATTACGACGGGCAGTAAAAGCCGAGGATGTGTGTTTGGTAGGGGAGAGGAATGAAATCACACTGCAGTTGGTCAGGGTGTGACTTCTATAGAACCAGGGCTTAAAAGCAAAGTCCGCTCCAGATAGTGCACCTTGCACTGTGGAACATGCCAATCCAACAGGCCTCATGGCACCTCTTTGCTATTGTATTTGTGTCATCCCTGCTGTTCACTCAGTACACAGCATGATAATGATTTCTAGGCATCTTGGTAGTCAGGTTTGGGCAGAACTCACTTAAAATCTGAGGTTTTTTGGCAGTGAATCACAATTTGCCTTTACCTCAATTAGATCTCTTGGATGTTTTTGGATGTGGTCTGTCAGTCGTGCTGCTGATTCCAGTCTAGAATCTGCTGCTGCCACAAGAAATGTCCTACTTTGGTTAGGAGAGAATAACAAACATACTAATAAATTTCCCAGATTTAATCCCAACACATCTGGCAGGCACAGTCCTTCATGTCTAACCAGAGGGGGATTGCTTCTCGTTAGTTATTGATCAGAGCTTGAGCTCAGAATAAATACCTGATCCTTCCAACCCTTTGCAAAGGATGGGGGCCCTCCATATACAGGGCATCCTATCCTTTTGCTGGATCAGGAAGAAAGACCTGCGGAAGGTTTAAAAAAAAAAAAAAAAACAGGCTATCCAAAAATCCTTTCTTTGTCGTCCCTAGAGATTCCAGTTTGAATGGTCTATGCGCCTTTGCAGGGGGCTGGCTTCAAAGACTGATAACAGATTAGCATCCCCCTCCTTCTAGAAAAGGTGCATACAATGCCAAACAATTGTATTTTAACACAATGGACCCCAAAGGAATTAACCCTAATTCAATAAGGATTAACTTAATTCAGTGAAGTCTCGGAGGGGTAGACTTGTTAGTCTGTAATTTTAAAAACTCGGAGCAGTCCCGTCGCACCATAGAGGCCAACAAATACATTGTAGCGTGAGCTGCTCAGGGTTGAATTGAACTGGCAAGGTAGTCGAAGGGAAGCTTGTCCTGGGGAATGCAGGGGGCATGTCAGTTTCTAGCACTCTTTACCACTGTTGATGGCTCAAGTTGCCTCACCGATTAGGTACATTTCTGGGGTTACAGCAGGGATGAATTTGGCCAATAGGATCACCAGGAAAGAAGGTTGGTAAATGCCTGGGTGGATGTCAGTACTCTGGTGGAGGTTTTGATCGAGGAGGGTTGGCATAGCGTTGCTCTAAGAACAATGTCACTTGTGATTATTTTCAGGCTAGAAATGGAAAAGTGCTGCAGTCTCCTCCCTAGATAAACCTAGCTGCATAAATCTGGGCGCAGCCAATGGGAAAAGAGCAGCAGAGAAATAACATGCAGACTCGGCCTCCGCAGGTGGGGGAAGTTTCTATCTCCTTGAACTTGTGAGGACTACCGCGCTCAGTGGGGCAGGGCTTGACTTGCTGTTGGTTGAGATGGTGGTGCCATGGAGTAGGAAGCAATGTAAATCTACCCCAGGGATGCTTAGGAGCTCGTCCCGTAAGGAATATTGATTCACCGCACCCAAGATGCACACCTGGCTGCTTGGGTCCCACTTGTACCACGCAGCATCCCATTGCAAAACCCGTGCATACCAAAACAGCGGTCTCTCTACCTGCAGACTGAGTTCAATTTGACCCTCCATAGCCTCTAATTCTACTCACTGCTGCTTTCCTGTGCTACCATACATGGAGGTAGGCAATGTGATTTTTCTCTATGCGCACATCTACCGCTAGAGGCCACTCTGTAACCATCCTTTCGTGCACAACTAGCAAACTATTCTGGGGCCATTCCTGTCTCCCTTCCTCATATAAGTGATATTTCACTCCCCAAGCAGCCCGTTGTACTAATTTTTATGTGCCTCGTGGTGAAATGGAGGATTAGGGTTAGCTCATCTGGGTGTTCCTGTTAATTGTTTGCCGCTGTTAACTCTTTCCTAATGATTCACGGCTATCTGTGATATCAGTGGAATAGATTGAATGTGCCTGACATTTATGGATGTATGCTTGTGTGAGCTAGTCACAGGTTTGGTAGTATAAACAGCACACATTAACCAAACTGGAGATCCAGAATGGCAGCATTGTGGATATTACCAAAAATCTCACCCTTTGCTCAGTGATTTACATCATGTACATCAAGAGCCTGTCCCACGCCACAGAGCTTTCCTATCTGACGGTTATTTATCCAGCATTCATTATGGCAGCACCTAGCCATTAGGTCAAGATCTGGACTCAGGCTGAAGCAGAACAGATGTTGAGGTGACACGTTAATTGCTACTGAAGTATTCCATGGTCAGCCATGGAGAGGGAAGTTTTATTCATTCTTAGCTCAAGTACATTGTGGAAGCAGTGCTACAAGCTTTTCCACACTGCCCCTGCCACCATGTTCCAAATCCTGATTCTTAGGAACTAACTTTGAGTTGGCAGCTCCTGGTTTCAGCTGGGACTTCCAGATGTGGTTTTTGTTTGTGTTTTCCAAATTGAAACTTCCTGTGAATATGGTTGCCAGGTGTCTGGTTTTGAAATGGACAGTCCAGTATTTGAGCTTTCTGTTTGGGATACAAATGGAGAAAATATAGATGTCCGGTATTTTCTAAATACGATGTAATGTAGATTGTGATATAATGTCAAGTGTGTCTGGAATTTTTGTTTAAACCATCTGGCAACCCTACCTGTAAAACAACACACAAGTTACGGGCATTTATGTTGCTCTTTTCACATTTGCAGGGTAGTTTTATTATGAAGCTCAGGATAGTCTCTGCTCTAGTTAAAGTAAAAAACCAAGAAGTTAGAAACGTGTTGCGGGTTCCCATGTGCTCAGTGTTGATAACAAATGAATTCATACTTCCTGCTGTGCCTGTTCAGAGAAACTGAGTTGGAAAACATTGCACCACTTTCTGAAACAGACACCTCTGCTTCCCACTCTAGAACTTTGAGTGCAGAAGGCAGGGGCCCACAAAAGACTTTAAAATACCCCACCACTAAAGACTTCTGTTTACAAACTCCCCAAGGTCACAGATTTCCTGATCTTGGTTTGTATACTGCCACTACCCAAATGCAAAAAACCCTTTGAGAACCCAGGAAGATGCATTTGGGAATTTCTTCTTGTGGGGTATCCTCAAGCTTTTTAATTCTCCCTCTGAAGAGAGCTTTAAAAACAACCTGTAATTGCTTAATAGCTGACCTTGTAGTTTTAGACACATGCGTACAGAACTTTCTGCCTTCTAGGACAAAGGAATCAAATCATGGTCTTAAATGATTGTTTTTATTAGCAAAGCAAAAAACACCATACATAGTTGCTGGGTGTTACACAGGAAGGGTACCTCTATACAGCAGTGTTATTTTGGAATAACTGATGTTATTCTGAAATAACATAGTGCACATCTACTCCAAGCCTTTATTTTGAAATAATGTTGAGCTGGAGGATTTCTTACTCTGACTCACAGTAACCCTCATTTCATGAGAGTAAGGGAAGTTGAAGGAAAAATGTTCTTCTTTTGACTTTCGGGTGTGTAGACAGTGCAAAATGCTGAATTAAGCTATTTCAACTTCAGCTACACAGTTGACATAGCTGAAGTTATGTAGTTTAATTCAACTTTAGCCCTGCTGAGTAGACATACCCGAACTGAAAAAGAGTGATTAAAAACACAGAAAATTGCTTCCCTGGGATTCAGTTTAAAAGTTAGCGTATGGGGGTAGGGAAAAGGGTGTCGCATCGGCTCAACACAGAGAAGTCCAACAAACCCCATAATAAAGAAAATAACCTGATCCTATCTGACTAAACATTCCCTGTTCTCATCACATATCTGTTGTTCCAAGGTTTAGTCTTTCCCCAGGCGTGGATAGCGCTGGATATTTCCAGCCTTTTTACTGGCTCAATCCATGTCTCCAGCTCTACTCTGGGCACACAAAGAGAGCAGCAGGAAGATCACTGCTTCCCATTCAAGAACCCACACTCTGCTTTCAGTGGCTCTCCTGGCTTCCTGCCCTCGATTCATCACAACCTCATAGAGAAGCTGACACCTTTGACCATGAATACCTCATCTGAGCGCCTATAGGCAGGGGCAGATTCCTGATTGTGTGAGTCAGCTGCTCGAGGAGAATTCAAAAGAAGCGGCAGGTTCTGGTCTGCAAAGCCTCTCTTACCCTGGAAGAATGCTTTATTTCAGGCATTGTGGCTTATTGTAGTCAAATCCAGAAAAATGAGTTTTAAATGAAAAAAAAAAACCCACAGAAAAACTCACTTCCTAGTAGCTTGCTTAAGGGATGGCTATTGTCTTAAGTATTGTGAAAGGTGAAGGGGAAGCAGCTCTTCCTGGGAAGCTAAAAGCAGAGCTATCAAAGCTGTTGAAGTGGTTGAGTGCCAGTGATAATGCACACCAGCTAAATGTTCTGGTGGGTAGTAGTAGCAGGTTTGTGATTGCCTGTCTGTGCCTGCTTTGGAGGTCTTTGGGTTTTCCATGTCCTCGCTGGGAAAGTAATCAGGAAATTTTGTTCTGACTTTTTGTAAAGTAATATTTCACCTGCTGTTGGGGAAATTGTGACTTGCACCAGCGTATGCTGAGCAAAGCCAGCTGGGGTAGACCCACTTTCATAAACATCTGAGTATCTTACAGCAAACAGGAATTTTGCCACTGGCATTAATGTGAGCAGGATTGAAATGAGTTACTGAGTACTACACCTCCAGTTGCTGTCTGTGGAAAATGAGGTTGCTGGTCACCTCTCAGCATCTGCCCCTTCATAGGCATTTATTTGTCACCTTTTCTTCTGACACTTCAGCAATCTCTCAAACTCTTCCCAGCGTACCGTTTTGCTAATGTTTATATCAAATAAAAGTGCTTCAAATGCTTAGGTGATGAATGCACATGGCAGAACTTTGTCTTTATAACAACAGGATGCTTGAGAATCTACTAAAAGAAGCCTGTGCTCACGGCAGGGAGATAAATGGGGTTATGATAACCAGTTGCTCCTATGAATCTGTTTCCATCTATTATAGGGGAATATGGCTCCTGGCTTCTGCAAGTGTATGGTCCTTCCAGATTGCTGTGAAGCTTTTACTAGAGCTATTCTCTCTGCTCGAGAGAAACTCTCAGAAGGAGCAAAATGAACTGCTAAAAACCTATCAAGTTCCTAGGGAAAAAGAGGCCTTTTACTATCTATCTTGCTCACTACAATATATTTTAGTGAACTAAATTTCTAAGTTTAATTCTCCTTACAGATCTAATGAGAGAGATTCAGCAGCATTTTCTAGTGTTCAATCAATAGCACATTTAATTGTAATTTGACCCTTTGGGGAGACTTTTCCTCCTCCTGTGTCATCAGATGATGAGTCAACCAAGGAGCCTGATACTGTCCTGATATAAAGATTTTCATGCTTACTCGTTATATTCATGCCAGTTACTCAGTTTCCATCTGCACTTGCTGCCCAACATGGATGGGAAACCTTAGGGCCCAATTATTACCTTCCGAGGCAGAGCCACATAGTGATGTAATGCCTGAGTCTGGGCAACTGGTATCACTAAGCCCCATTCATCTCTGTGTTTCAGTCCATGAATCTGACAGCTCTGTGTGGCAGGAGTATTTGCAGGGGCATGGACATGTGGCTGAATCTCTGCTATGCTTTGCTTATTCACAGCTTCTTGGACACAAACATGGCTCTGAAAGATAGGGCAGACAGAAGGCTGCTCTAACCTGCACTGAGGCTGAATCATTTTCAGATGGTCCCAGAATGAAGGAGGCACAAAAGTTGTATTTGTATGGGGATGAATTAGCCCCCCTTGTCCTCATAAAGGGAAGTCACAGGCATGTGACCTTCAGAGCAAGCACTACATAGCCTCAGCTACACCTGTTTCTCTCACCCGAATAGATTGTGTGTGTGACGGGGCGCTTGCACCCCGTTCTCATGCCGGGTTCGTCCCAGCATTGTGGGGAGCACCGCCATCAGGGCAGAAGCGGTGCGGCACCTGCTTTTGGGCGTCGAGCTGGGGAGGAGGGCTCCCGAAGCGGGAGGACGAAATGGTCAGTGCGGAGCAGGGCAGGCACGCTGCGCTACAACGCCAGTGGGACGTCCGGGCGGGCAATTTAAACCTGCCGGACACCGGGAAGGGGGCAGAGATCCAGCATGATGTCAGCACCAGGCTGGGGTGCCTGTGGGAGAATCCGGCGGGGGATGTGAACCCGAGGGACTCTGAGGAGGGAAGAGAGAGTGACCCCAGAGCCCAGGGAGAGGGGCAAATGGGCTGTGACCCACCCCCCCAGTGTGAGCGGATGTGGGGATGAGGAGTGAGAGACTCCAGAGCCACTACCAGCGATCCACGGCAGGATGCTCTGATGGTAAGACTGCACCACGTTTAGCGAATCGGCAGAGCCCCGGGACGAGGCAAGGAGTAGAAAGTGGCCCAGGGCAGGGCTCTTTTGCCCGCAGGTTGACGTGCTTCGGGAGGATCCCCCATCAACCAGGCAGGGGAGCAGGTGTGAGTGACTCCGCCTTAGGGCCCTGGGCTGGGACCCAGAAGAGAAGGAGGGCCCGGGTCCCCCTACTCCACCACTTGCGGCCAGAGACTGGTAATCATGGACAAACGAGGACTCTTATTCATAAGAAGGACTAAAAGGTCATGTCTGTGGGACAAGAGAGACACATTCTGTGGGAATCGGGGGGCACCCACCCGGGCAGGGCGGCCGGGCCCCGAATCCAGGGGAGAGTGGGCCCTGGTTGAGCACTGTGGGTAAAATGGGAATGGACGTAAGGGGGAAGTATAAGATAATAAACCAGTGGTGAACACTCTTCCATGTAGCTCCTTGTAACAATGTGCTTCCCAACCTAAAGTGAAAGAGACTTTAACTCCAGACTTCAACGAGAAGCTTCAGAATGGTCATTCATGCTTAAATTTGACTCTTTATGTATGGGTTTAAACAAAGACTCTAATTATCTCACCCATTACAAAGATAGCTTCCCCAATTCTCACCCCTAATGTCATTACATCACAGAAACTTCCCCTATTATCACCCCTATGTCATTACTTCACAGACACTATCCTTCCCCCCTCAGCCCCACTCTGTTCTAAAATTTGATTTGTCAATTTCACATGCGTTCATTTTTTTGATTGTATCACTTTGGTATATATGGTTGTGCCAATTTTCTTCCACATATTGATCTGAGGAAGTGGGTCTGGCCCACGAAAGCTCGTCACCTAATAAATCATCTTGTTAGTCTTTAAAGTGCTACATAGTCCTGTCTTTTGTTTCAGCTAGACCAGACTAACACTGCTGCATCTCTATCACTAGTCTTGCAAGGTAATTTATCTTAGGATTTCCCTGGGAATGGTGGCAATTACAGGGGAAGCAATATGTTCAGGAAGCTGTATGCAACAGAGGCAGAAAGGGAGGGAAGTTGTAAGCAGAGCTATGAGAATTTGCTGAGAAGGAGAGCGCTTTTGGCATAAGATGTGCTTGGAAATGATGAGAAACATCCTTCTGTTTGGACTATGTTCAGGGAAAGCAGTTGATGTACATTCTTTGCAAACTGGATTTCACTGAAGATATAGCCAACTGGTATCAGTTTCCCCTACTAAGATAAATCACCTTGCAAGACTAGTGACTCTGGCTAAGGAATAAAACTATATTTGCATAATCACAGAGAGCTGCCTGCAGGTGATGTCAGGATTAGCAGTACTTCAGGCAACCCAAATAGCATCTCTAATTAATGAGAACTAACTTACTCAAGTCTTCTGTCTGTTTTTACCAAGAGCTTGAAAATGCGCTTCAACTGGCATAAAAGATAGCAAAATGCTGTTTCTTCTCAGAGCAGGAGAGACTAGAATTTCACAATTTAAGCAACAAGTGGCTTTTAACCTTTGTTGGATAGTGTTGGTAACAGGTAGGGCAGGGTGGGAGAGAGAAAAGATCTAATCAGAGGCAAGTACAGGAAGGCATAGTACAAACATCCCCCACCGAGCTTGGTTCCCACCTTCAAGCCTCTGCCATTCTTGGCAGGAGCTCCCTCATGGCTGCGTCAGTGCTCTTTAATTCTATCCAGCATACCATTATATTTAGCAATTACTCCCTCTTTTCTCTCCCCACATCAGGCAAATAACGTAATTCTTACTAGCAGGAGTCTGGCCTGTTTCAGTCCTGGGTCTCTTCTCTGGAGAAACTACCAGCCCTGCGGATTTTTGCGGTGTTCTGGTGCACTACATAAATGGGGACTAGTATGAAATATTCTGTGTTTTTCGGAGGTGGGGAAATTGGCTCCAGACTTTAAAAAAAATGTAAGGAAAATGCTGTAATCCACTGTCTCCACGAGTACTTTGAGTCCGTAATGTCAGTGTTAATTCTACCGTTGAAATAGTTTGGTTGTAGTTTGTGAATTTGGCCAACAGATTAACATGCCCAAGGTGTTGCTACAATGTGCTTCATATCTATTAATTGAATGTAGTCCTTGAAGTATAACAGTATCTCTCTGAGGATGGAAATGAATGTGGGATTTCAGAGCTATATCCTCAGCAGCCTTTCAGGCTAATTTGGGGGCTCCAAAAGGGCTCTGCAGTGTCACTGGCAGCTTCTTCTCGGGCGTTTTCACTGTACATTTCCATACTTGTTTTAGCAACACATAAAGGGCTAGTGCATCACTCTCTTATGAGCTTTCTTGGGAATATAGTCAGTTTTATTGGGTAATACTTGTTACAGAAAGGAACAGTAAACCTATGATTCTGAAGCATAACAATCATGTATGAACATAGAAAAGACCCTCTCTAAGTGGGGTTTTATTAGAATTGATTGTGGTATACGTCTGGTTTGGTTGGTTTCTGCCCTGCCGCTAAGTGAAGCCAACCAAACCAGATGTATACATCAGACAGGATAGTTCAACTACTTCCCTTGACCTCCCTCCCTGGTTTTGGTCAGCGCAACCACTTTGTCTCTCTTCCCTCTTTGAAGTTCAGTGTATCAGTGGCTCAGGATAGGTGTGAGCAGTAGATGCAGCCGAACCAGTGTTGAGTGTGGTTAACTGTAAATATAAATGGGGCAAATTGTGTTAGGTATCATTCCAGAGACTGTGGTTGCTGTCAGCCTTAAGTAGCTTTCCTGTAGCAGCCCTGGCTAGAGAGTAACACCGGTTCCCTTTGCAAGTCTCTCAGCCTGAAAGAAGCTCAGCAACCCTCAGCTTCCTGCTCTTCCTTTATAGCCTGGCTGGGCATTAACCCATATAGCCGTAGGCTGTTGGAGGAGGTTCTCACGACCCAACCAAGTGACACCAAGGGGTGGGGTGTGACAAGGCTTCCAATCTCCTCACTACAGTCCTCTAGCTTCGTGTGCTAAGGGAGCAAAATAAATGAGATAAGGACTTGACTGAAGGGAAATAAAAACCAAGCAAATGCTTCTGTTGAGGGAGGGGGAGGATAGAACTAGCCAGATCTTAGTAATTCCCTCATATCTCAGTTGACAACACCCTAATTCAGAGCTCTCAATACAGAGTTCAAACTTTGGGCATAGCCTGGCGGGCATGGCTATTTGCTGCGGATGCTTTCCAAAAAGCATGAGTTGCAGAAGCCAGGGAAGGTGAGATTTGCTTTGCATAGTCCGTACTGGAGTGAAGAGCGCCACAAACCTTGGTTTACGTGATCTGCATTAACATGGACAATACTTCTGTCTATGGTCTGTGCTGTCATCTGTGGCATTCTTTGGGTCTTTAAGTGTCATTCCTTCCCCTCCCCACACACATACATCCAGTAATACAGAGCCTCTGAGGGCCTGTGCAGCCTTCTGTGTAGGTAGATAGACCACTACCTGCTCACACAGAACCCATCTGTTGCTGGAATAGGTACTGCCCTTGCATAACTCTCTCCTCAGCTTTCTCACTGCAGCTGCCAATAGGTTTTCCTGGAGCTAAGAATCCCCGAACATGAAGGCTGTGTCTAGACTGGCAAGTTTTTCCGCAAAAGCAGCCGCTTTATGAAAAACTTGCCAGCTGTCTACACTGGCCGCTTGAATTTAGCAAGAGCACTGACTTTGTAATGTACAAAATCAGTGCTTCTTGCAAAAATACAATGATGCTCCCGTTGGGCAAAAAAGCCCTCTTGCGCAAATGTATTTGCGCAAGAGGGCCAGTGTAGATAGCTAAAAAGTGTTTTATGCAAAAAGCCCGATGGCTAAAATGGCGATCGATCAAAAATCGATTATAGATGGACGCTTCCGCAAAAAGTGCTTTTGCGCAAAGCGTCGTGCGCAATCTAGACGCTCTTTCGCAAATGCTTTTAACGGAAAAACTTTTCCGTTAAAAGCATTTGCGGAAAATCATGCCAGTCTAGACGTAGCCGAAGTGTTCTGGCCACATCTTTTTATGCCTTTGTCAGCACCCTCCACCAGCAGAGGCTGCATAGCAGGTGGCTTTGGGGATGCATATGCCAGCATATGCTTTCCCTACAATTCCTCTGAGGACCACCCGGCTCTCACTGTAGTCCTTATATGCTGTAGGAGTGGCACAAGATGGCCTGGAATCTGGTCTAGTATGTCCAGCCTTACCCATTATATGCCAAGAGACCGATTCTGATTGCATTTCCCTTGGTGTAAATCCAGTGATAACTCCAATGAAATATATGGTCTGAATGAAACCTCATTGTTTCACTCCCTGAAGATGAGATCATCTCCTGACTCTAGCCAAGAAAGCTGAGCTCTTTATGAATTTAGGGTCTCCAAAGCTTTTCTTCATTAGGTTGTCGTTCTAATTCCTATCGATCATGCTCCTAGGCTTGGTAAAACAGAAAGCTGGTGGGCATTTCAAAAAGGAGTTCTGTTTGTGTCACACTAGCTTTCATTTCTTCCCCGGCCCCCTTAATATCTGTGTGGTCTGTTTTGTTTGTTGGGTTTTTTTTAAATAAAGTCTGCTTATCTCTGGGGGAACATCTGGGCTGGGCAAAGAAGTTTCTGCGCAAGATAAAATGTTGTCAGACTTTTTGATAACAGCACTTAGTCTGTTCTAATGAAAGTATAGCTGCCAGCTATGTTGCACAACTCAGGGAAGGTGAGATTTGCTTTGCATAGTCTGTAGTGGAGTGAAGAGCACCACAAACCTTGGTTTACGTGATCTGCATTAACATGGACAATACTTCTCTCTATGGTCTGTGCTGTCATCTGTGGCATTCTTTGGGTCTTTTAAGTGTCATTCCTTCCCCTCCCCACACACATACATCCAGTAATACAGGGGGCTGTTAATCAATGGGGATATCATTCTCATTTGCAGTGCTATGTCTTTGATGAGCATCCAGGCCCTTGCTGTAGTCAATGAGAGCACAATCCTGCAGGATGCTCACTGTCCTATGCTCCCATAAGGCTCCCAGTGCCTTGCAGGGCTGAACCCTAAGTCTCCCACTACAAGAAACATACTGACAGGCCCAAAATGTTAACTCCTAATTAACAATCTTTTTAAAAAGTCTCACTGGGGGTCCTGAAAACTCTCTGATAAAAGACCTGCAGCATTATTAGAATCCCAGCTCCATCACAGGGCGGAGTATGTGCAAGGACTGTAGGAAGGCAGGTGTGCATGCTATCACACCTGTGTCTGAGTGAGATGCTGCACGATTCTTTGTGCTGGCTCAGAAAGCAACAATTACTATCTCATAAATTCTTTCCTCTTTTTTCCATTCACATTCTATTTTGAGGACAGTACAGCAACTTTAGGATCCCAACAGCTATATAAAAGCCACTTTCATTTCTCCATCTGTAAAATGGGAGTAGTTGTTCCTGTGTCCTTTTAAAAGTGCTTAGCACTCTACTGAGAAGAGGTGCTGTATAAAAAAGCTGGGTATGGTTCTGGAATTAGGAATAAATAATAAGGCTATTTGACCAACACCCCCTTTCTAATACAGACCATTTCAACATTTTAAATATTTGCGCACTTTGTAATCATTTATCTCCATAGTAGAAAAATGTCATTTCTGACACATGTGACTTCTGAGCAGTATGAGGTGATATAGTGTGTTCTGCATGTTTGGAAATCGGCTTGTATGGAGAAGTTTACAGCCTCTATTATTTTAACCACTACAGTCCCCTGTGAGTGCATCTTGGAAAGATCCAAATGTGTTTCTTGTTTCTTATAGAATGTTGGTCCTGCAGTCACACCCAGTGGTGTTGGAACAGTTTTCATAAAGGGAGTACTGAAAGCCATTGAACAAAACTGTATGCCCTTTGTATGTTGGAAACTACATCAAGTCAGAGGTGCCATCACCCCCCTCATTCCAGAACACGAGTCCCAGCTTATCTCTTGACTGTGATCCCATCAGATTTCACACGCTAGGATCAGGCCAATGTAAACATATAGACTGGACACTTGGCAGAAAAAACACTAATGCAGCAGGAAATGTATGCTTTGAAATCGGTATATGGCTTCCTTATCTTGGCAACTGTATGGAAGCAATGTCCTAATATAGCACAGAGCCGATTACCTGAATTCTCCTGTAGCTTTGTTTAGATCTGGTATTCCTCTTGTCCTATCCTATACTGTTATGTAAGGTACTTCACAACAGCTGCTGCATTCCACTCTACAGGTATCTCATGGCATTACAATCCTGAATGTTACTGTATACACTGAGTAAATTTTTTAAAGATCCTTCCTAAAGAAAATTGCTGTATATGGCACAATTTTGTGTTATTGCTATGAAAAAAATGTCACTCTGTGAATTAATTCTTCTGACTAAAAGAGTTTTATCAAAAATCTACATAGCACCCTCGTTTCAAATTGAACCCTGTAATAGCATTTAATGGTAGAATGAAGTCTTTACTATGGTACGGGAATTCTTCTCTTCATCCAGAGCTCACTATACTGAAAACTTACAGCTTACATTGGGGCATACATTTATTCCACCCATTTCCTTGTTGTTTTGTACCTGGAATTTTCAGATTATTCAACTATTTTTTTTTACATGTCTTGTGGGGCTGCTATTTTGTTTCTTTCCCTCATATGATTCTACTGCTCATTGCAGTTAATCCTCCTTTTTTAATTGGTCAAACAATTGATCAGTGCTTCATTACAGAGTTTGTTTCTTTCACCAAGTATTTTACTTTCTTACATAAGAACATAAGAATGGCCGTACTGGGTCAGACCAAAGGTCCATCTAGCCCAGTAGCTTGTCTGCCGGAAGTGGCCAGCACCAAGTGCCCCGGAGGGGGTGGACCGAAGACAATGATCCAGCGATTTGTCTCATGCCATCCATCTCCAGCCTCTGACAAACAGAGGCCAGGAACACCATTCCTATCCCCTGCCTAATAGCCTTTTATGGACCTAACCTCCATGAATTTATCTACCTTCTCTTTAAACTCTGTTATAGTCCTAGCCTTCACAGCCTCCTCTGGCAAGGAGTTCCACAGGTTGACTACACGCCGTGTGAAGAAGAACTTTCTTTTATTAGTTTTAAACCTGCTACCCATTAATTTCATTTGGTGTCCTCTAGTCCTTATATTATGGGAACTAATGAATAACGTTTCTTTATTCAGCCTCTCCACACCCACCACTCATGATTTTATATACCTCTAACATATCCCCCCTTACTCTCCTCTTTTCTAAACTGAAAAGTCCCAGTTGCTTTAGCCTCTCTTCATATGGGACCTGTTCCAAAGCCCTAATCATTTTCGTTGCACTTTTCTGAACCCTTTCCAATGCCAAAATATCTTTTTTGAGGTGAGGAGACCACATCTGTACACAGTATTCAAGATGTGGGCGTACCATAGTTTTATACAGGGGCAGTAAGATATTCTGGGTCTCATTTTCTATCCCTTTCTTAATAATTCCTAACATCCTTCTTGCCTTTTTGACTGCCGCTGCACACTGCATGGAAGTTTTCAGAGAACTATCCACGATAACTCCAAGATCTCTTTCCTGATTTGTCATAGCCAAATTAGCCCCCATCATACTGTACGTATAGTTGGGGTTATTTTTTCCAATGTGCATTACTTTACACTTATTCACATTAAATTTCATTTGCCATTTTGTGGCCCAATCACTCAGTTTGGTGAGATCTTTTTGAAATTCTTCACAGTCTGCTTCAGTCTTGACTTTCTTGAACAGTTTAGTATCATCTGCAAACTTGACCACCTCACTGCTTACCCATTTCTCTAGATCATTTGTGAATGAGTTGAATAGGACTGGTCTTAGGACTGACCCTTGGGGGACACCACTAGTTACCCCTCTCCATTCTGAAAATTTACCATTTATTCCTACCCTTTGTTTCCTGTCTTTTAACCAGTTCTCAATCCATGAAAGGACCCTCTTATCCCATGACAATGTAACTTACACAAGAGACTTTGGTGAGGGACTTTCTCAAAGGCTTTTTGAAAATCCAAGTATACTATATCTACTGGATCCCCCTTGTCCGCGTGTTTGTTAACCCCTTCAAAGAACTCTAATAGATTAGTAAGACAAGATTTCCCTTTACAGAAACCATGTTGACTTTTGCCCAACAAATTATGTTCTTCTACGTGCCTGACAATTTTATTCTTTACTATTGTTCCGACTAATTTGCCCGGTAGTGACGTTAGACTTACCGCTCTGTAATTGCGAGGATTGCCTCTAGAGCCTTTTTTAAATATTCGTGTCATGTTAGCTATCTTCCAGTCATTAGGTACCGAAGCTGATTTAAAGGATAGATTACAAACCACAGTTAATAGTTCTGCAATTTCCTTAATTGATTTGCAATTACTTCCTTAATTGATTTGGCTTATGATTTGCAATATATTAATAATAGTGATAACAGTCTATAATAGCTATGCTGCACTTACTATCTGAAAATCTGAAAATGTGCATGCTAGTTAAAGAAAGTCACCTCAAATTTTACAAGTGGATTAAGTATAGAGGTTCAGCTAGCGATATCACAACCATGAAAAATTTTAAATAGTGATTTATTCATAAGGCTGATCCTAGGTGTTTGGGTTTTTTGGTTTCCTACAAATTAAGAGCAATAAACACAGCAAAGAGCAAATTTTGCTTCATTTGGTATACATACACACAACCCAGGTGTAAATTTCTATCCCCTAGATATTGGTACCCAGGGCCACTACACTAATCACCCACTCCACAGCCTGGTCCAAAGTTTGACCAGTTCATCTATTTCCATCAGATGTGTGGTGTTTTAGCAAAATAGTTACACTGGTAAAAGCTCTAATGTGGATGGAGTTAACTGGTATGAGATGACTTCTAATAGTATACCTTATTCCCTTGCTCATATGAGACTTACTATGTTGCTATAAGCACCTTTATTCTGATATAATTGAGCATATGTCTGCACTGCCCATATTACACCATTACAGCCATGGCAGCACTGCCTCTGCTGTGCTACGATGCGGGCAATGTACTCATGCTTTATCACCAGGGAACAGCTTTGCCGGCTTTTTTTTAAAGCATCCCCATATGAGGGGTGATAGCTTTATAGCTAGGAATGTGGCTCCCAGCAATAGAGGGTTATCTACACAGGCGCTTTTTAGTGTTAAAAGTTTTGTCACTGAGTCTGAGTCAAGGGTGTTTTTTCACACCTCTGAATTACTAAAATGTTAGTGCTGAAACTGGCAGTGTAGCATAGTCTGGGTCTGCACTATGGGGCTTCATGCGGATCTAACTAAAGTGGCCAAACTTTCTAATATAGACAAGCCCTGAGAATTTGATCCTAAACAGCCTCAATGCCTATGGAATTCCAAGTTTAAAGAAAGTGTGGATCAGAATTAACACTACCTGGTCCTCAAAATGATTTTGTGTTTTCTGCATGGAATTCTTTCATTAACTTGGTTGTCTTTAAAGCGCCCACTATCTCTCTCCACCCACACAGAGCATTTTGCTTCCTTCACGTAATTGTGGCAGGACTATGAGAGGGCAGAGAGTGAACAGGGTATATATCTTTGTGGAAAGCTAAAAGCTATCTTAGCACCTCAGCATACTTTTTCTTTTGGATGATACAGTCCCGTGGTTCTCAATTGGGGGTATGCAGAGATCTTCTCGGGGAGGGACATAAACTTATCTAGATATTTGCCTAGTTTAATAACACGTTATAAAAAGCACTAGTGATGTCAGTAGAAACTAAAATTTCATACAGACAATGACTTGTTTATACTACTTTATATACGAGATTCTGAAATGCAAATACAGTATTTTTATTGTCTAATTGATTTTACCATTATATGGCAGTGAGGAAGTAAACAATTTTTCAATAATAGTGTGCTAGGACGCTCTTGTGTTTTATGACAGTTTTTTTAAGCAAGTAATTTTTAAATGAGGTGAAACTTGGGGATACACAAGACAAAAATCACTCCTGACAAGGGATTATTGTTTTTGGAAAGATTGAGACACACTGATGTAGAAAGTGAGTGTTCGGGGATGGTACAGAAATGTGTGGTCATAACCAGTAAAAGGTCAAACTCATAATGACAGGAAATGCTGCAACTAAAAGACAGGAGCAAGAATCTATGCTGCAGTTCACAAGAGGCACGGCAAACGATACCATATAGGAAGAATGGACTTTAAGCCCCCTTTGTACCTTCTAAATTCTGGGCTCTGAGGGCCTGTGCAGCCTTCTGTGTAGGTAGATAGACCACTACCTGCTCACACAGAACCCACCTGTTGCTGGAATAGGTATTGCCCTTCCATAACTCTCTCATCAGCTTTCTCACTGCAGCTGCCAATAGGTTTTCCTGGAGCTAAGAATCCTCAAACATGAAGTGTTCTGGCCACATCTTTTCATGCCTTTATCAGCACCCTCCACCAGTGGAGGCTGCATAGGAGGTTGCTTTGGGGCTGCATATGCCAGCATATGCTTTCTCTACAATTCCTCTGAGGACCACACGGCTCTTATTGTAGTCCTTATATGCTGCAGGAGTGGCACAAGATGGCCTGGAATCTGGTCTACTATGTGCAACCTTACCCATTATATGCCAAGAGACGATTCTGATTGCATTTCCCTTGGTGTAAATCCAGTGATAACTCCAGTGAAATCTATGGTCTGAATGAAACCTCATTGTCTCGCTTCCTGAAGATGAGATCATCTTCTGATCCTAACCAGGAAAGCTGAATTCTTTATCAATTTAAGGTCTCCAAAGCTTGTTCATCAGGTTGTTGTGCTAATTGCTATCAATCATGTTCCTAGGCTTGATAAAATGGAAAGCTGGTGGGCCTTTCAAAAAGGAGTTCTGTTTGTGTCACACTAGCTTTCATTACCCTCCCCGCCCGCCCACACACACACTTAATATCTGCCTGGTCTGGCTTTTTTAAAAGTCTGCTTATCTCTGGGGGAACATCTGGTTTGGGCAAACGCATTTCTCAGCAGGATAAAATGTTGTGTCAGACTTTCATCAGAGCAGACTCAGTGCTGTTGTCAAAAACTATAGCTGCCAGCTATGTATTCATCTTATTGGAGATCAGTAACTCTGTGTTCACCTAGGCTAAGTCTACAAAAAAATGTGGAAGAGCAAACGCTTACCTTGGATGCAGCGGAGTTTTTCCGGGATACCTTCCAGTATCCCAGAAAACCCCTGCAGTCCAGATGTACCATAGAAGCCATGTGAATGGAGATGAAAAGGAAAAAAAGGTTAAGAGACACAAAGGAAGGCTGCATTAGACCAGAGAGATGCAAAGGGGAGATGGTTGTGTCCTAAGGGAACATCCAAGGAGGAATCAAATACTATAGTCCCTCCCTATAAGAGGAAAATTGCTACATTTCCCTTTTGCTGCATTGTGTGTCTGGCCTCTTTCTGATATTCTACAATAGAGCTGATGAATTTTACTCACTAGCCTGCAGGGCCTTTAACATAACTGAGTGTTTTGGGATCCTGCAGGTTGAGAAGGGGTAGAGAAATGTATGTAATTAGAAAATGAAATTGGTTTCTGTTCTTTCCACTCAAATTCATCTGATGAATTTCATCAAATTCATGCCCACAAAAGCTCATGGTTCTATATATTTTGGTTAGTCTCAAAGGTGCCACAGGACCACTTGTTGACTTTAATAGAGAAAAGGTTATCTCTAGTCAGTTATTTTGATTAATTTCATGGTATCTTTGGTTTTAGTGTATGTGCATATATTCCCTTGTTATAGGATAGCTGTAAAACAAACTGCTAATGATAATCCATGTTAAAAAAAATCCCCACCTTTAATATATTTAAATATGAGGTTTTCATTTCTGAAGTTTGAAACAAAGCTGTATGACCATGGTTCAGAGTATATCTCCATGCGCAAACTATAGCGTGCTAAGATTTCAAGATGGTTTGTTTTCAATACCCACATTAGGGCTGAATTTAAGAGCCTCCAATTTATCTTCCTCCAGATCTCATCTGCTTCTGATACTCACAAGTTGTGCAGTTCTTAAAACAGTGTCCTCTCTTGGTGGTCACTCATGAGTCTCCTACCTTACTCTCTATATCATCACTATTTTGGAGAGTGGGGGGGAGGACTGGGTCCTTCTTCTTCTTCTTCTTCCATGGGATTCTCACAGCACTCTTTTCTGTCTGGATATTTTAGCCAAATATTCTCATCTGTTGATGACTTGGGTGTTGGCTATTCTCTGTATCCTGTCGTCTCTCAGAGCTACTTCTCCAATTGTGACCTGTCTCCCTTCCCCCAATCTTTCATTTTAACTTTTCTTTCTGATGCTTCCTCATAGATATTTCACTAATACTTTAAAGTTAACATGGCCAAAGGGGCCCTGATGCCATGTTATGCCAATAATTCCTTGAACTTGCCATTATAAGCTATCTTGTTTGAGGTTGGAATCATGGCATTGCAAATGAGCTCATTGAAGGTGTTTTGAAATACAGGTTGAATCTCTCTAGTCTGGCACTCTCAGGACCTGACCAGCTCCGAATCAGATAATTTTTCTGGGAGGTCAACATTGTCTAGCAGCATTACCAACATGTCCACTGCTTACTGGGGTGTTAGAGGACATTTAGGGATGAAATAGAGATAAATAACAGCACAGAACACTGAGAGCTAGGACTGGTCGCTGTAAACAAACTTTATCGGACTGTGGGAAACTTGGACATACCCATAAAAAGTGGACATCCAGCTAACTAAAATAATTCTGGACCACGGATGTTTCCGGATGAGAGAGTTCTGGATTAGAGAGGTTCAAACTGTACTAGTGGCGGGGAAGAGGGAGGAAGGAGCACAGATTTGTTTGTACAGGTCAGAGAGCAATGCAAATCCATATCGGAACTAGGAAGGGGCTACTTCCTACTGGACTGGACTTTATAGTCGATAAGCAAGAATGTGAACTTGACAGAGGGTTTTAAAAAGAAGATGATGCAGTATGTGGTAAAGAACAGAATGTAAAAAGCAACCAAGATAAATGACTGAGGAGTAATGTGGGACTCAAGCAGGCCCGAGAGGAGAGCACTGCAGTAGTTAGGGTTACCAGGTAGAGTAAAAAAAACCCAAAAATGGACACACTTGATCAGGGGCAGGAGGGGGGAGGAACCGGCCGGGAGAGGAGCGGGGCTGACCGGGAGGAAGGGAGGGGCGGGAAGAACTGTTGGGGAAGGGGCGGAGGCAGCATAGCTGGCCGGGGAGAACGGGGAGAGGGGACTGTTGGGAAGCAAAGCTGGTCGGCGGTGGGGGTCGGAGGCCGTGGGGCTGGCTGGCAGGAAGCAAAGCTGGTCGGGGGTGGAAGTTGGGGGCAGCGAGGCTGGCTGTGGGAAATCAGGAGGAGGAACCAGCTGGCGGGGGCGGGGGGAGAGAGTGAGAGGGAATCAGCCGGCAGCGAGTCGGACTCACCCGGGCATGTGCAGATCCCAGGGTGCTGCCCACCCCACTCACAGTCCTGGCAAAGCGAGTCCGGCTGCGGCTCCAGCACGCACTGGAACAGCGCTCAGGAGCAGGGACAGAGCTTCCCCTGCTTCCCAGAGGCAACTAGAGGCTCCCAGCGCCGATCGCGCCCTGCCTCCCAGCCATTCCCCGGCCCCCGCCAGGCGTCCGTCCAGCTCCCAGCCGCAGAACCAGAAAATACCGGACATTGCACATGTCCGGTATTTTCTGATTTTTTTTTACTGGAGAGAGGTCCTGAAAACCGGACTGTCCAGTAGAAAACCAGACACCTGGCAACCCTAGCAGTAGTTGCAATGTGAAATGGGGACTTGGAGGAGAGATTTAAAAGCAGGAGGAGAAAACAGGAAGGACTGTTGCTGAGGAATAAACTGTGTCCATGTTTAATGTTTTACTGACACATTTAAAAATATTTGTTTCCGGTGCAGAACCAATTGTAAACAAGCAGAAGAAGTTAGTAAATATGATATGGATTTTAAACAAAACAGTTTTTGTTCATGTGAGGCTTAACCCACAGCTTTATGACCACATTACCTAGCAGAAGAATTTTTTTTTTCACTTTTGCCTCATAGGTCATGTTCTCTAGACTTTTAATCATTTTTGTTTTTCTTGTCCACATCTTTCTTGAAATGTGGCACCCAGAACAATACTCTAGTTGAGGCCTAATCAGCATGGAGTAGAGTGGAAAAGTTACTACTTGTATCTTGCTTACAAAATTCATGCTAATACATCACACAGTTGATTCATATTTAGCTTGTGGTCCACTATGTCCCACAGATTCCTTTCTGCAATATTCTCTCCTACACAATCATTTCCCATTTTGTATGTGTGAAACTGATTGTTCCTAAGCAAAGTACTTTGTATTTGTCCGTTTTTTGAATTTTATCCTATTTATCACAGATCATTTCTCCAGTTTGCTCAGATCATTATGAATTTTAATCCTTTTCTCAAAAGCATTTGCAACCCCTCCCAGTCTGGTATCGTCTGGAAACTGCATAAGTGAACTCTCTATGCTATTCTCTAAATCATTAATGAAGATATTGAATAGAACCAGAACCAATGGGGCTGACAGCTTCCACTGGCCCCTGGGAAGGTTTGGTGAGCTGGCTCCATACCCCTGGAAGGGGTGGGACCTCAAGCACCCAGCCCTCAGCACTGCTTAGAGCATGGTGCTGGGAAACAGCCCTTCCCGCCCCCAAACCTCAGAGTCACCAGAAGCTCAGAGTGTGGTGCTTTGGTGGGGATTTAAATTTATATTCATTCTTCGTAATTTGACCTAGTTTCCACTTTTTGTAGGGTTCCTTTTTTATTTTTAGATCATTTAAGATCTCCTGGTTAAGCCAGGGTGGTCTCCAGCGATACTGCCGCGGAGCAGCCAGCTCGGGGGACAGCTATATTGAAGGGTTACCACAGAGGCCGGGGCCTTCCACGGTGCCAGCCACTAGACCGGATAAGTGGCCCTCACCCCAAACAGTGCCAGAGTGGGGAGCCCCCACCCACTGGCCCCACCATCTCAGCCCTCCCTCAGGACCACCCCTGTAGTCAGGGAGTGCAATCAGCCTCAACCTAGGTGACATCCCCCAAAAGAGGGAACTGTGGCTTTGCCCATCCCCAGATGGCTCCTGAGGAGAATCCCCACCCTGAGGAGATGCTGGGACTGGGAACCATGTCTTGGCCCCGGACCAGCTGCAGTGCAGGGTGAGGGGCAGCTGAAACCCAGGACTGGCCCCCAGACTTCTGCCCCTCCCTGCACCAGCTGATTAATGGGGCTGGCCTCCAGATCCCTGACCTCACCACCTCCCAGACCAACTTCAGGCTGGGAGGGGACACTGCACACCAGCGCTGGCCCCTCGAGCCTCATCTTCCCTTGACCAGCTGCAGAACAGGGGGGCTGATGCAGTCTGGGCTGGTCCTTGGAGCCCCACCGCACCCCTCTGGACCAGCTGCAGGGTGGAGGGGGCACTGGAAGTCAGAGCCAGCCTCTGCAGGCCTGTCCCCTCAAAACTAGTTGCGGGGAAAGGGGTCCACTGGAAGTCTGGGGGCCCTGGACCAGCTGCAGCAGCAGGGGGGCCGATGCAGTCTGGGCAGCCTCTGTAAGCTCCCCCCATGCTTCCTTGTTTTGACTTCTACATCCGCACCCCCTGTCCTGAGTCCTTCTCGCCTTGAGTCCCCACGCCTCCCCACTCTCTGCCCTGATTCCTATCGTCACTAAATCCATATAATCATCTCAAGGATGCGAATTTGGGAGCAGACAATTTAAAGAATTAGCTCTTGGAAAAGCTAGAAGGGGAATGCACCTCATGCATGTGGATTTTCTGCTTATATGCAGAATTGATAGCAGGCCCAAAAGAGATTAATATTAAAGGCAATGAAGTGAGAAAAAAGTTGAGAGGGATTCTACTAACTGGGTGCTGGTGGTGCTTTTGCTCCCCCTGCCTTGAATACAGGTTTTGCTGTTTGTTTCAATGGCTCTCAGTGACCCCATTTTAAATATTGTTCCAGCACCTCTGCTTCTAACTAGGCAGGTTGATATCTCTTTCACTCGGGGCCTCTATCGAGTGTGGGTGCCCCCAGAATGGGGGGTGAGAAATAGCAGTCCATGTGCTAGCTAAGGGGGCTGGTTAAATCTCAAGTGTCCTGAGCCAGTGTTCTCCCTCATGCTGTTGCTGCTCCCAGGCATTCCTAGTACAGCCACCCTCAATACAGGGTCACTACTAGCTCACTCTCTGAGTTAGAAATAAAGAGAACAAGCTGTCAAACTGCACACACACCATGTTTCTTTTCCCCGGAACTATCAGGTTACACCCTTCCTGAGTTAATGTGGTTTCCCTTTACAGTTACATCATAGTAATGACTCCACTCTGAGTTCTGTGGAACTCTTTTTTATATTTAACACATAAAACAAATCTGAACTCTACTTCTGCAACTTGTACTATGGGAGCAGACCCTGTAGTTGTGTGGAGCTCTCCTGAAATCCACAGAGCTTCTGTGGGTGAGCACCTGTTACATGTTTGTGTGGTATAATTAAATATCTTGTTCTTCCCTAAGCTGGGTTCAGAAGCTACTTTTCCACTGTGCAGCATAAAAAATATTATCTGTACCATCAACTAAAGATTGCTTATGTAAAGAGAACATTATGATGAATAGTGTTCTTCTCCAGACCACATTCTCCAGTGGTACAGACTGGGAGGCTAGACACTTGTTAATGCGTAGAGGCTGATGCCCATGCCATGTGTGACTGAATACCCCCTGAATTTTCACCCTTTACACTATTGTAGTAAACTGCACAAAGTATGCAAGAAAATGTTTGTGGCACTATATATAAAGGAATGAATCCTCACTTGCGTGACAATAGTGGGACATATTCAAACTCGGCAAGAGATAGGCAAAATGCATCTTAGAGAGATAGATGTTTTCCTCAAATTTACATGTAAACAGAGTCTCCAGACAACGAAAGGGGGAAGGAAGAACGCAAAAGAGGTCTGCATTTCAGCAAAAGGGGATGGGGGAAAAAAGCATGGGACTTTTCACCAGGAGATTTCATGCTGCCTGGCTCTCAGATGGAAAGAGCTTGTACTAAAAATTGCTGTCACTGCAGAAGCTTGTATTTCCAAGGGGGAAATGAACTATAAAAGTGAGGGGCAAATATCCCAAGTCACTCCTCTCTCCGATTACATCTACACGGCACATTTATTTCAGCATAAGCTATTCTGGAATAGTTATTCTGAAATAACTTATTCCAAACAAGCACATCTACACTGCAGGGAAGCCTCAAAATTAGTCCACATAGGCTTCCCTAATGTAGATGTGCTATCTTGATTTAGAGCCCGGGAGGAATAACTTGTATATGTGTTTATAGATAGCTCAGGTGGGAGCTACAGCCACAAGGCATTGTAGAGCATCCAAGTTTGTAGGACAGGGGCGATACAGCCATCACTTGTCTGGATTACCCCTGCCCATGTCACAACATGTATTTGCAATCTGGCTGACTTGGAAGACAGCCTCTGTACTGTGGGTAGAGAAGGATAACTGTGGGACGCTAACTGTGCATAAAGCTTTTCTGGGGCAGCTTCACTTCACTGAACACCCTTTTCTGAGTGTGACAAAACAGCTCTGACTGGTGCAAAAGAATGGTGATACTGACCAACGTGAGGCAGAATTTCAGGCTGATGAAGGCTACTTTCCTAGAGATGTGGGTGAAGTTCACAGAGCGGCAACTCAGAACCACTTTGTGAGATGCCTCTTTGTTATACACATATTTTGGTGCTATACAACATTTCCTTCAATCTTAATGACTCTGCATTTGAATTGACTTTTACAGAGAATCATTTTCAGAAAAGAAAAACTAATAAACCTTGGCCAAGTCCTGCAGTCTCTATTTAGTACTTATGTCAGGAGATGTGTTGAACCATGTTGGATCAGAAACAAAACTCAACAGTGTGGAATGGACCAGGTGTTATGGGATAATTTCCTCTTCTTCCACTTGAGCCCCACCCTTGTCACAGAGACTGGGGGAGATGCAGATGTTCATGTTCCCTATCTAAATCCCCTTCCCCCCCCCCCATTCTTTTGGCTTACTGCAGTAACAGTGCCATCCAGCATGTTCACAAAAGGAAAAAAACAGAAGTGAAGTGTGTAGTAAGTTGAGGGTCAGTAACATGGAGTCAGCAGGCCTAAATAGAGCCTGTAACATGAAAGCAGTAACAGGCCTAGAATCTAGTGAGCAAGACTTTGGTTTAGTAACACAGAAGCCAAGAAAGAGGCCTTACTGATAACTGTGTGATTGTGTATGTTAGGACACAGGGAGGCACTGGGTACAGACTGTAAGCCAAAGGGGAGTAGTGGAACATCTTAATAAGAAATGTCTTGGTACAAAGACTCCCTAAAAACTAATGCACATACCGACCTAGGTTCAGGACCAGGTCGGAATTGACAGCATGAAGGATAGTAAGCAAGCCCCCCTTCCGTAAGGTGAGGGGTGGTAACTAGGCAACAGAGGGTGGCAACCTGGTACGTAAAGAAGTGATGTAAGTTGTTTGTACCTGTCTATAAAAGGACACCGCAGAGGGTGCTCTCAGGCCGACCTTGGTGGGGCGCACTAGGTGCCTGAACGGCAGGTGTCATTGCCTAAACTTACAGAATGCACAGTACCTTAACTTTGACTAACTGCTGTTAATATCCTTTATACGGCAATAGGCCTGCCCGGTGTTGGTACCTTGTCAACGCGGGCCATAGTGTCCAGTGGTGTAAGATTGTACTGATCTCTGTTACCAACTGGTAGAGCTTCGCATTTGACAATAAACCTGCTCAATTGATTTCAAACCTTGTCTGCATCTGTCGTTTCCAGGGCCTCTCAGAGATCTCCTGTGTTGACCCAAGTGCACGGGGTCTAACACTCTAGATAAAGGGAGTACTGATTGTTACGCACGCAGCCAAAAGTTTATAACCGACGGAGTAGAGGTCCATTGCGGAGCGCGCCAGGATGATCCGGAACAGACGACGCTGACACTGACAGTTCACACCACCGAAAGTACCGAGGTACAAGACACCGAGGTACGACAAAGTGAATTAGGTACAAGTGAATGAAGTAGCACAAACAATGTTTTTTGCATCTTTTGAAAGAAACAGTTCTGGCAAGGTCCAGGAAAGAGACTCCCAGTAGCAGAGGAGGGGAAGGCTGGTGCACTCAGAGGTACAGACTGAAAGGGAAATCCAGGGAGGAGTGGAACTGTTACAGTCTTACACCTGAATAACCAAAAGCAAGAAAGGATTAAAGCCACCGACTGTTCCCTTAGCAGCTGCCCCTGCCTCTCTGTGTAATGTGCCCACATCGACACACATGCGGGGGGGTGAGCTGGTTCCTCCTCGTGTGGGCTTGGGCAGGTTCCGCGCATCCCTGGACACGGGCTCAATGCTGATCCCCTGGGCCAACCAATAACTCCGGATCCACCCCCAGACACTATGTGGGCGCCCACCAGGAACAAACGCCCCGCCCCGTGAATCAGACCCCGCCTCTTCTAGCCCCGCCCCTGGTCCTTCACCCTTCCCGGCTGCAGCCCCGCCCCCTTTCCTCGCCGTCACGCGAGTTGCGGGCGCCCTGGCCGCGGTGCGCAGAGAAGCAGAGCGCGCGGTCATGGGTGCGGGTCGGTGCTGCCCGCCCGGCGCCCGCGGGCTCCTGGCGCTGCTGCTGCTGCTGCCGCCCCTGCCCGGGGCTCGCGGTGAGTCAGGGGCGCGATGCCAGCGAGCCCAGCCCGAGGCGGCACCGCCCCACCAGGGCTGCGGGCGCAGCGGCTCGGTGCGGGTAGCTGGGACCCCGCTGGGAAGGCAGGGCTGCGGGAGCAGGCTGGTTCGCTTGGCCGCGTAGCGCTGCTCTGGGGGAGACCAGCCCTGGGGCTGCGCCGAGCTGCTCCTCCGGCCAGGAAGGCAGCCCTTCGAGCGGTTCGATCCTGTTGGGGCGCGTCTGCACAGGTGCTGCCCTGGGTAGCTGTGGGATCGAGCCCCCCTTCATCCTAGGGGTGAGACAGGTTAACTGGTTAACCCGCAGGCAGCACTCGGCTAACAGGTGGGGTCCCGCCCGGGAGAGGAGCTGCCCTCATCATCCAGAGCAGCCCCTGTCTGACCTGCCCACAGCCAGGCTGGAGCAGGGACTAGGGGTCCCACAGGCAGGGACTGCTCTGGTTGGGCTGGAGCAGCCTCTGACTGCCGTGGGGGAGCCGCTCCAGCCCATCTGTGGCAGGGATGCCCCAGTCCAGCCAGGCCGAAACTCCCCTTCCCCCCAGTACCCCATCTTGTTTAGCTGGTTAACCTGTTCAATGGGATTTTACATCCCTAGTTCACCTGAAGCTGGGCTGTGCTCTAGCTGTGCTGCTCAGCATTAGGTATTCCGGTATCTCAGCTGCCAAATGGAAAAAGGATAAAGGGCTGGCTCTCCAAGGATGATCCCCGCCCCAGCACCTGGATGCGTTGAAAGAAATCAGCACAGAGAGGGTGGCTGAATGAGAAGAGAGGGCGGAATGAACAGCACCCGGTTCCATGACGTTAGAAGGAAAGGGAGGATGGGCCATGGGACAATAGTTGAAGGGGCAGGTGGGATCAGAGGCTGTTTTTAGAGCATATTGGAGACCAGAGTTGGTTCACATTTGATGCTAATGAGATGGCTCTGTGCCAGGGGGGATTTCCTCTTGTGACTTGCACTCCATACATGCTGGTTGGGCCAAAGATTAGCCAGCTCTAAAACTGCTGTCATCCGGACTGTTGTGCATAGGAATAGATGTAGGAATTCATAGTATGCCTGTACACGTCTTGCACTCTGTAGTCCCAAGAAATATTAAAGAAAATAAAATGAGTAGGCTAGGACTTTAACAGGGTTCAAAAAGGAGCTAGAGCGATTCATGGAGGTTAGGTCCATCAATGGCTATTAGCTCGGATGGGTGGGAATGGTGTCCCTGGTCTCTGTCTGTCTGGAAATGGTTGAAAGGGGACGGATCGTGTGAGGATTACCTGCTGTGTTCCCTCAGTCTGTGGCAGTGGTCCTCAACCTTTTGGGGCCACCCGGGCGCCCAGGGGCGGGGCCGCCCGGCCGCTCGGGGCGGGGCCGCCCACGCGCCTCACACCCAGGGCCGGCGCCGCTCCTCTGCCGTGCGCCATGGGTCGGCGCCGCCTATGTGCCGTGCACCCAGGAGCTGGGGCGGGGGCGGCCCCCGATCACTCGGCGGGCGCACAGAAATGGCCCGGCAGGCACCACGTTGGCATCTGTGGCATCTGTCGGCAGACAGGATACTGGGCTAGATGGACCGTTGGTTTGACCCAGTCTGGCATTCTTATGTCCTTATGAGTACAATTATTGATATTATTGTTTGTGTAAGCTGCGTTGTTCAGTGGTACTTTCACTTGTGTGTTAGGAGGCAGAGCTTTGAAATATTTGTAGGAGAGAGGAGGAGCAATTCTGGGATCGGGCCTCTTTTCTTTTAGCCTGGTTTGTCAGATACTAACTCTGAAAAAGTCACTCTAGTCATCTTGAGGTATCTGATGTCCTTCTGTGAGTGGCCTGGCTGTTCGCATGCTTTTCAGAACAGTGACATGAGTGAACTGATGATCTTCCCTTTTGCAAAATTCGTTTTTATACACAGTCTATGCTGAAAACAATCGCAGGCATCTCTAAAACTCCAAAACTAAAAGTAGGGATGTTGGATATTGTGTAATTGAATAGTCGTATAACTGCATGAAATGTTAATGATTACACAACTATTCGTTAGTCCCTGGGGCTGAGCCGACAGCCAGTGCGCTCCCGGTCCCATCCCCGGGAAGCCCGCTGCCACCTCACAGTGCTGCCTCTCTATCAGAGGCAGCGGTGTGGGGTGGCAGGCGGGAGCTGGTCCGCGAGGGGAGCCGGTTTAAAAACCACAAACTGGATCCTGCCTGCTGTCTCACGCTGCTATCTCTGATAGGCAGGAGAGTGGGATGACAGCAGCCCCTGTACTGGTGGCCAGGCTTCCCCTGGACAGAAGCTGCTCCACAGCAGCCCCTGTCCACATGGAGCTCGGATCCCCTTGGACAGGGGCCATTGCCAGAGTAGGCTCTGTCTGCGGTGAGCCTGGGCCTTCACCACTGTCTCTCCTGCCTCCTACTCCTGGCACTGCTGCCTCTGATAGAGGCTGCGGCGCGGGGCGAGGGGGCGGGAAGCAAGTGGCACCACAGAACCAGTGCTGGATGGAACCAACTTTCAAGTTGGCTCCCCTGAGCACCGGCTCTTCCCCTCCCCACTGCTGTCTCTGCAAGAGGTGGTAGACAGGTCTGCGGAGCTGGCATGCCTGCTTGAAAGCAGTCTCCCAGCACGTATCAGTTCCCGCCTGCCCCCCTCACTCTCTGTGCTGCTGCCTCTCTGAGGCTTCCACCATTCTTTTGCAGCATGATTGCTCTGGCTAGGCTAATTGCTGTTTAGATAACTCGACCTTCTAGCACAGCATTGATGATTAACCTGGAGTTTAAACACCCCCCCTCCCCCGCACCCCCCTGTGGAAAGCATATCAGTTCTCATAAACTATTGGAAAACAGGAGGTATCTCTCACAATAGGGCTCACCTGGCCCATGGCAGGTCCCTGTAGCATCTATGGTATATCAGGGTTTTCAACAAAGGTAGCAGTGTGACCTTACTTAAAAGAAATATCTCCTGTTAACATTAATATGTTCTTACGTTTTTCTGATAGGTGATTGTGGGGCCCCACCAACACGGGAAAATGCCATCCCTCTTGATACTCGTACAGGAGGATTCCCTGTGGAATCAATAGTGCAATACAAGTGCATCAATGGCTTAGTTAAAATCCCTGGGAAGTCGGACACTGCCGTTTGCCGTCCAAACTCAGAGTGGAGAGTCAATGGAGTCTTTTGTGGTCGTAAGTATATTATTTCTTCTCTGGAGCAAACGTGGTCAGAACACCTTTCACTGATGCAAATGTAAGATTTTCCCCACTGAATAGGTCAGTTCCTCTCTAGATCAGTGACAAATGACAATTTGCAATTAACCTGTTCATTCAAGAATTCTGTTGCAAAGCGATCTGGGAGCATCTGTCAGTGCGAGGACTTGTGCTTGAGTCAGGAAGGCACGGTTTAGATTAGCAGGCATGGGAAGTAGTTTTAAATTTGTGTTTTGACTGCACAGAAATGGATGGGGATGCCTCTGGCCTGTGGATGCTCAGACAGCTTTACTGCACCAAAAGGCAAATGTCTCAGAAACGATTTAACTGTCTATTGCTAGTTCTATTAGAATATTACCTAGAGGCTCCAATTGGGAGTCATCGACCCCTTGTGCCATGGTTACCTAGAGGCTCCAATTGGGAGTCATCGACCCCTTGTGCAATAAAAAGACATTTTGTCCCCAGAGGATCTCTATATCCAGGTTAAAAACAAGATACCCTCCCTGGGGAGGGAGAGGTGTCAAGCCTGTTCCCAACTCTGTTTGGGAGTCCCCTACAGTGCAGCACCCGTAGGGACACAACTCAGAAAAGGAGGAAATAACTCACCTTGTGCAGTAATGATGCATGCTCGAGATACGTGTCCCTATGGGTGCTCCTGAACCGGTCCTTCTCCCCTCTGCTTTGGAGTTCTGTATAGGGCTGTGCAGTAGAGAAGGAAGCGAGGGGGCTTTCACCCGCACAGTGCTAGATAGCCTCAAGGAAGGGAGAGCACACGTGCTACTTCAATGGATATTGCTACCACAAATCTCCAGTTAGAGGCACAGGGGTGCATATACACCTAAAATGGAGCATCCATAAGGAGACACACCTCAAAGAACCGTTTTCATAGTGCAAGGTGAGGGAATACCAGAGGAGAGGAAAATGGCAAGGAAAAGATGGTGGGGCAAGGAAAAAAATCCGGGCTGACTCTTGCTGTTGGGATCCCAGAGAGTGAGGCAGGAGGTGCCAGAGGATCCACTAAACTGGGCCTGAAATTAAGAGATGGAAGGGCCAGGAGGAAAACTTTGAGGTTGGAGTTACAAAAGCCAGAAGATGACACGATTAAAAGAAGTAGAAATTCTTGATGGTACTAAGAAGTCAAGAAGGGTAGGGGTGGGGAGAGGCCCTGGGAATTGTGGAGATTTCAGTAAAGTGGAGAGGGAGGGCCCAGACTGGAGGGGATCATGGGGTTAGAGCTGAAGAAGACTCCCATGCAGTGGTTGTAAGCAGAATGTTTGGTGAGAGATGCAGTTGAGGAGAACCTTTCCCTTTCTAAAGGCTTTAATCTATTAATGTCTTCCTCTCTCTTAGCTCCTTCCTTTTCTTATTCTACTCATTAGTATGTATTGCCCGCTGCTTAGCACAGCATCTACTTTGTCCTGGTAGCTTGCCTCTGCCTTAAAAGTAATTTTTAAAAATTCTTCCTTTGCTGACGTATTTTGTAAAGTATCCTTCTGTCAAGGTCCTGTGCTGTTCTGTGGCTGTATTGGAATGGCTGCTGATGTCTCTAAATCATAAACTTCTGGGGGGCAGGGTATCTGTTCCTAGTTTGGAACTCTTCTGTTAGATGTGAGAGCTCTGCCCGCTTAACGGTTTTTTTATTTACCTATAAATATGATGTTAAAAGTACAATTTTTATGCATCTGTGTATAGCTAAATCCTTCAGATTCTCTCTTTTGTTGTTGTTGTTTTTTTATTGCTAGGTAGCTGTGGTGTCCCACCAAGGTTTAGATCTGCTGCCTTGCGTAAGGAAGATGAAATCAAGAGCTACTATCCCCCAGGGACCACTGTGACTTACGTCTGTCGCCCAGGTTATGAGCCGACCGAACTGATGCCTGTCGCTACTTGCCTTGAGACTGTAACATGGTCAGAATCTCCTGATTTCTGTAAAAGTGGGTGTCTTTGTGTCACTTTTCTCTTTTCATTGTGCGACAGGCCCCGTGTGAGCAATTAAGAGTGTTTTGTGTTAAGCAGTTAAGTAGGAATAATAACCAGCGAGGAGAGGGAAGTAGCTGGATTGCTGGTCTCCGATTGCCATAGGCCAGGAGTGGCAACTTTGCCAAACATGCCGTTCGCTGAAGCTGCGTACAACAGTCATGAGAAGTTTGACAGCTGGAGTAGGAGGCACTTGTCATGGCTCAATTCTTCAGCACTGCTCTGACTGAAACCCTGAGACTTCTTTCCGTGCTAAGCAGAAATGCCGACCTCAGCGCTCTGATCCAAGGCTGCGGTCCCCACGCTCTTCCATTCCCTACCAGTCTGGTACGGGACTGGTACTTGAACTATGAAAGAGCCACATGCAGTTCGTAAGCCCTAGTTGGCCTCCCCTGCCATAGTGTCCTCTGGGTGTGTTCGGGATCGTTGCATCAATCTAAGACTCTTACCCTGATCTTGTTCTTTGCTAGGGAAATCTTGTCCTGTTCCAGAAGGACCAAAGAACGGCAGAGTTGTCGATGGAACAGATTACCTGTTTGGTACAAAAGTAAACATAATTTGTAACAATGGGTAAGTGTTGGGCAACCAGTGCTGATTAATTCACAGAGCTTAGTTTGGTGTTGTACTACAGATGAACACTATAACATTCATAATATAAGTTCTGATCTAATGTAATAACACATTCTGAGGGCTGCTACAGGACTGCTGTCCTGCTTGAGGTACCTATTGAAAAAGTGTCAGCTTCAAACTGGAGTTGACCAGGTTTGGATCATGATCCCTCAGTCCTCCAGCTGACAGATGAAGTTGGGAGGAAGCAGGTGCCGCTTTGATACTATGAGATGTGGTATAAGTTGTTCCAGATGCTGTTGGAAAAAACGACCATAACAGTGACTGGGTTCTAATGTAATTGGATTGAGCAGATACTTCCTGGACATCAGAGTAACTGACCAGGGAAGCATGTCGCACGAGCATGGATGTCATCTTTTTAATTAATATTAAAAGACTGACTTGGTGTTGCTTAGGTCCTTCAGAGTAAGGGACTGGCTGTGTCGGTGATTCAGGAGTCAAGGCAGGGCCTTGGGGATGTGCAGTGGGCAGGGAAGGAGGTTGGTGAGTTGGGGGTGATGGTGGAAGAGTGAGGTTTGGGGCATGAGCAAGGGCTCAGGATGGGAGGGCGGGGATCCCATCTGGCAGGACTTTCTCTGCTGCCCCTGGCTAGTGAGGATTTTCTCTCCCCCTTCCTGTCAGCAGGGGCTGCCAGTTTCCTGCCAGGTCCCCTGTCCACCTGTCTCCTCCCAGACCACCCTGCACTGCTGCCAAAGGCTGGGGTGGGAGAGAGAAGGGTTTGAGGTAGGGGGGCTACTTACCCATTCTGCTGTTCCCACTCTTGGGTGTGTAGGTGCTCCCCAGTGATCACTCTGCATATAACTCTCCCCTGTGCTCACTGCCCCCAGTGGCCACTCTCAGTATCGCATCCATCCTCTCTTGTCCCGTCCTTTTGAGTCGCTCTTCTCTCTGCCTGCTCCCTCTGCATGTTATGTAAAACAGTTCCATTCCTGGGTACTTCCCATTTCCTTAGCACAGCCAAACCCTCACCTTGCTTTAAGTTAGGGTAAGAGGAAGCTGCCTACCAAATTTGGTAGTCCTAGCTAGGAGGAATTCTTGAACAAATAGACTCACAGGTGGACAGACAGACAGACAAGCACATTTCTAAATATATAGCTAGATCTATTTTTGTTTTTCACTCCATCCCACATATAGGTGATATGTGCAGGCTGCAAGGGTTCATTTCCCTGTATTGGAATCATAATGAATCAGAGGGTTGGTTATGGAATAAATTGCTTTGGGTAGTTCTGGAATCTCTGTCGAAGGAGATTTTAAAGACCAAATTAGACAATCCATGTATAGTCTGGTTCAGATAATATTTAGTACTGTCTGAGTGCAGGGACTGGATTGGAAAACCTCTTCAGGTCCTTTCTAGTCCTATGATTGTATGTCACAGAGATTGGGGTTAGAGTATTTTAGTAATCAGCCTACTTTCCAGGTGATGTAATGAGAAGTAACTGTTATCAGATATTAAAGCACTTTGCAAAGGAGGACAGTATTATTAAGCCCATTTTGCAGATGGGAAAATTAAAGCACAGAAGGAAGTGATTTCAAGGTCACCCACAGACCAGACACAGAAATGAAAATGCAACCCAAGGTTTCTGTGTCCCAGTGGTTTTTCCTGTAGGCAATACCATGTCTGGTTTCACCTGCAAGAATGCCCAAGCAATTCTGATACTTGACGTTTTCTTTTGAAGAAGAGTACAGGAGTGGCGACCCTTGGAATTGCACCTGTCAGTGACGGCTTTGGGTGTAAGTGGGGTGATTAGGTTAGGCCATTTAATATTTTCAGGTTCTGAAAGAGTGGCGACAGCAAGACAGCACTTGTTATGAGAGTTAGTTTGAAGTTGGGAGAAAACCAGTAGCCTCCTGGCTGTAAATGATTTTCATGTGTGCCCTTGTGCAAGAATGAACTAGAGGTCTCTCCAAGACTACGTCTACACTGCCTCTTTTTTGCGGAAGAGGCAATGCATACGAAGCGCTCATTAGCAACTTCTCGTGCTTCATTTGCATATTCTGTTCCGTTACTTTTTGCGGAAGACGTTTTGGCGCAAAAAAAAGCAGTGTAGATGTGTCAATTTTGCACAAAAAAGCCCTTTTGCACAAGAACCCTTATTCCTCAAGAAATGAGGTTTACAGGTTCTTTTTCCAACTACTAAGAGGTAAGAAATAAGCAGAGAAAAAATGTGCAGAAGAGAAACGTATTTGTTTCCATTTGCTAAGGTTTAACAAAGATATTGCCCAGAGAGTTCCAAGCATCTAGCTAGCAAAGGTTTTAAGCTGAAAGATTTCACCTGCTTGCATGATCTCTGCAATCTTAGGTTCAAGTTTTTGCTTCTTCTAAATTGGTGTTAACTTCTGAGTATTCCTTGGTTCTGGGAATCATGTTGGTACTAAAAACAGGAATGACTTTAGATGATGGCTTACTGGCAGAAAGTTCTGAACTGTCCCACGAGAAATTAGAAAACTAGGTACGAAACTTTCTTTCTCTCTCTTTTTTTTTTTTTTTTTTAAAGGTTCAAATTACGTGGGCGGAATTTCATCCAATGTGTCCTAAATGGAAACGGTCACTGGACTCAGCTTCCCACTTGTGAAGGTCAGGCAAATTTGTAGTTTCAGTAGAAGAAAAGTCAGCTATGTGTTTGTATAACTGGTATTCTTCAAGATATGCTGCTCGTGTCCATTCAACATCCTTTCTTCCTTCCCCACTGAGGGTGAGGGTGAGGAACTGAGGTGGAAGGAATCTAAAGATGCCCTACCTAAAGCTTAGAGATGCACATGTAGCATTAACACTTTTTAGTTTCTCTAATAATCTTGGTTCTCACAATGTCACATTTTTTAGTTTAAAGCTAGACTGTGGTGCTGACTCAAAACCCACCCTAGCTTAGTTTTGTGCTGGTAGAACAGTAGGACCTCTTGAGATGCCAGGCAAGAAGTTTCTGCTCCCTGAGGCTAACTCTGGGAAAGGCCCTACTCAGTTGAGGTCATCCTCCAGAGCTGGTGTTGTATGAAGCATCCTCCCTGAGCAGTGGACATACCGGATTGAGTCAAGACTAAAAGCAGAAAACCTTCAGAATAAAATGTGCTGAAAACACAATATTAAATATACTGTTGGGCGGCTAAATAGCTTTTGGGAGGATCTGAAATAACTTTCTTAGTGAAAAGTTTCTTCAGTTCAACTTGAATTTCATGTTGACATTCTTTTCTTCAGCAATATCTTGTCTTCCACCTCCGAATATCACCCATGGATCCCACAATCGTCTGGGTGAAGAAGAGTGTGCATTTGGCTCAGAAGTAACTTACAGCTGTGACGAGGGCTTCTCTCTTATTGGAGAAGCCTCCATTCGTTGTACAACGAATGATCAAGGCAATGGAGAGTGGAGTGGGCCGGCCCCTGAATGCAAAGGTTAGCAACATCTGTTTTTTAATCTCCTTATTCAAACACCTCCACCCCGGAAAACTATATTTTCATCTTAATGGCTGCTTCCTTTGTCCTTTCTAATGCAGTGATTCGCTGGGCGCTGGGCACAGGGAGAGGGAGCTGCGATGGCTTCTAGTGTTTGTCCCTCCTTTTAAAAGTGTAATTTCTACCCTGGGACAACATTCCTAGGAGGTATGTTAATGGTTAGCTGGAGGAGACTGGAGCAGCCCACCCACCCTCTGCAGGCTGGGATCAGCTCCAGCCCCGTGGGGCCCTCTGCGGATGGTGGTGGGCCTGGCCCGGCACTCCATGGGCAGGGCCATTCAGGGCAGCTCCAGCCAGGCCAGATGGCAGCGGCCCAGCCCCAGCGCTCTCTGACTGTGGCGAAGAGGTGACTCCATTTAACCACTTAAACTTAATGATTTAACAGGATTTCACATCCCTAATTCCCAGCTGACTAGTCGATTAGTCGATAAGGATGCCTCTGCCTTTGATGTGTAGCAACAGTCCCCGTCTCCCCCCTCTCTCCCTCCGCCCCTTGCTGCCTTGTTCTGATAGAAGTAGCAAGGGGGATGAGCGACTAGTTGACTAATGTGTCGGCAATCCGATAAGAGATTGCTCATCAGCTAGTCGACTAGTTGTTCACACCCTTATTTCTTATTGTTCTTAATTTACCGTAAAACCTTCACTTTATTGTCTGTAAACATGCCAGTTGTGACTTTTTCATTCATGTCTTTTAACGTAGTCATGTGCAGAAGATTTCATTAGGGTGTGCACCCAGGGAATTTTATTTATTTATTTTTTTTTTAAAGGTGAACATTTATGGAATACTCAATCATAAAGGACATGCTGCGAGCGAACACAGGCTTTCTACAACATCTACAGTACGCAATTCGGTGCTTATTGCATAATGCAACAATCCATATTTTAAAAGTTAAAGAGCGTATCATGCGATTAAATTAAAACACAAAGACACTTTTTTTTTTTTTTTTTTTTTTTTGAGATATTAGTGTGTGCCTGGGCACACCCGGCACACCCTCTGCGCACGCCTATGTGTGTTTAGCTTTTGGTGCTGATCTCTGTCACGTGAAGCAGATACTGGATTCAAAGACCATTGACTTTGATTTACCATGATATTCACTATGTTAAGAGTTGCAAGTTAGCATAGCTCCCCCCTTTTTTTCCTCTGAAGATAGTGGGTTAACGCTAGTACTACTCTTGTTCTCTTCTAGGAAAACCATGTAGACGACTAGAATTAGCAAACGGCACGGCTGAAATCACCAATCTCCAGTTTGGTGCAACAGTCAGCTTCTCCTGTGATGACGGGTGAGTGCCAAATTGGTGATTTTGGCTAATTAACAGAGCCTAGAGTGGTGTGAAACTGCCGATGTCTGGTAAAACGAGGCTAGCAAGCCTGCTTTAACTGCAAGAACAAAAGTGGGTGCTGTGCCATAAATCTGTAGCTATGGGCTGCGCCCTGGTTAAGAATTACAGCTGTGACTTTTTTTCCCAAAGGAGTCAAAAGAAAAGAGCCATCCAGCTACAGGTGTTGTTCAGTGGGAGATGGGAAGCTTAGCTTGCTCAGGCTCTTCTGAAAATCTTAACCTAGAGCCCTCAGGAGACCATCCAGCAGGTGTTGAGTCATGAGAGAGTGAGAGTCCCACCTCAGGGGTCATGCGGTGCTCACCGACTCATTCCATCTCTCCTTGTTGCAGGGCTTTCTGTCTGGGTGCTGGGAGCTATTGGCAGAATGTTGCCCATAAGATGCAGCACCAGGTAGAAGCAGATCTCTTCCTGCTCCACGAAAACAAATCTTTGTCCCTCCCTTATAGATGTCAGTATTAGTATCGAGATGGGGAAACAATGAAGTGAGAGATACCGAAAGAATCCTGGCAAGTGAGCCACATTCTCATGCTACAGAGGAAGTGGGCGAAACTCAATGTCATTGCCAGTTTGATCTGGACAAAATTTTTTGCCAACTCCACATACTCCTAGACTCTGAGGTAGAACCTGCAAGCTAAGCACTGAGGTGAAAGTGTTTAGCGTCACCTCAGACTCCTGGCCCACCATACAGCCATGGCCTTCCCTGATGGTTCAAAGGAAGGCGATGAAAGAAACAAATCCAGACTACATTGGCTGAGGGTGGGGAATCCCTTCCTGACTGCTGCATGTGACTGGCTGAGACCCTGAAGGGTGAGCCTTTAGGAGCATAACCTATAAACTGGACACTAACTCCAGGATTGCTGAGCTGTACCGTCACGGGAAAAGCCAACGTAACATTGCTCTCATAAATTTGTCCAGTGTATGCGCGCTGTCTCTCTCTCAAATGAAGCTGGTTGCCTCCACAGATATCATTGGGTGACTGTTCCTAAACCCCACCCTTCGGATAGATAGAAATGGAGTTTCCGGCCTGAAGTTGTTCCTGGCCGGTTTTTATCCTTTGTTCCTGTGGCAGAAGTGTACTTTATTTAAACAGCCCTTCGCCCTCCCTGCTAATTGTATGGATTGCATTGCATGGGCTCACAAATGACGTGGGTGCAGGTGTCGTGCAGAGTTTAGTTTCTGTATCCCATATTTAGGGGGTCTTGTCCAAGCATCAGAGATTGTAATCCCAAGGTGTGTATGGGGTGAGGGAGATGTCAAGGCTGTCAGAAGAAGTCAATTCAGAGTCTCTCCTATTTTCTCCACAGATCGCCTCTATCAGGCAGCGGGGCTTTTACTGCTCAGTCCCATATATTTTTGAAGCGTGACTAAATGTTAACTGGATCTTTCTGGGTTATGTCAACAGATAGTTCTGGGCCCAATCCGAGCGTGAAGTTTAAATTTGATGAGGCCCTTTGTAAGCAGGTTGGGAAGTGGGCTCGTTTTGCAATTATTAGGGATAGTTTTGCAGTAACTTCCAAAAATGCAGTTGCAGGCATCTCACTAGGGAGGTAAATTCCCAATAATCAGTTCACTGGTTAATGTTGGGTCACGCTGGGCCTACCTCTGGCTCCCAGCCCCCTCTGGAGCAGCCTCTGGCCACTGCAGGCTGCACATCCCATGGTGAGAGGCTCCTCAAGACACTGGCGCAGTCCCTGCCTGTGCGATCCCCAAGTCCCTCACAGAAAGGGGCTGCTCGGTGTGAGAGCAAACCCTGTCTGCAGCAGGCCTCTGCGGGTTGGAACAGCCCCTGCCCGCAGCAGGTGGGGAGCTGCTCCAGTCCCCTTCGATCCCCGGTTAATTGGAACCGGCAAGCATCGTCTGTTAAGAGGGCTAAGGACGTTGTCCCATGCAATTGTGGGATAGTTCTGGGTGACTCCCAGGCCATGTGTCCAATGGGGCTGCAACTACACAGGAAAGGAATAGGATCCTGGATCTCCTCTGGAATCGAGGTTGGATCCTTCGCGCTGGAGTGTCCTGGGCCCCAAGGTTTGGGGCCTGGATTAATGCAATTTGAGTATTCGTTGCATGAGGGGCTCCTACGGGGGACAAAGCCATCCCTGTTGGTAGAGGACTGTGGGAGGAGTTCTCAGAAGGGTCACATGACATCCTTTACTTCCGGTCACGTGTCCATCTTGATCCTGGAAGTACTACCCCTGCGGATGGGCTTTCCTGTGGCAGGTGGGCGGGGCATAAGGGGTCCGGGGCATGGCTAATGGGATCGGGGGGCAGGGCTGACGTGTCCCCATTTTTGGTTCAGAAAATACGGTCACTGTATTTAGAGCCCTTTGTTGCCTTTAACGGCTTAGGGCTTGGTCCTCAAATGCAGCTGTGCCACAGTACGGTTACAGACGAAGATGCCCCAGTAGGAAAGGGAAAGCCTGTCCATCAGCCTAGCTGTCCATCTCTACGAGAGGTGCTAGCTGTGCTGATGAGAGAAGTTCTCTTGTTGCCATAGCATGGTTTCCATGGGGGGCTAGGCCAGTATAACTGTCACTCACCCAGGAGGATGGATTTTTCACACCCGTGAGCGACAAAGTTACACTGACCCACGTGTGTAGTGTAGACCTGGCCTTAGTGTTCCTGGGTCCGATAGTTTGAGGTGGATCCCTTTTTCAGTGGTTTGTCTCCACCTGCTGCTAGAAAGAAACCATGTTCCATCTTTCTGGGCTGATAACTAGTTCTTTGCTCACTTGAGTAACAAACTTGAATCTTTTTTCTTTAGGTACAGAAGGATTGGACCAGCTTCTGCTCGTTGTGTGATTAGTGGAAATGGAGTTGATTGGGATAAGGAGGTTCCACATTGTGAAGGTAAGCTGATTTAATGTTTTAAGAACAGTTCCTGTCTGGGGATGGGGGAGTGTAGCTGGTGCTATAGTGGAGTCAGTCTGTTCTCACTTTGACATTTAATCTAAAGAACAGTAAAACTTGGTTCTGTTTGTTTGGAGAAAGAAATGAAATGATACGGTGATTGACCGTGGCGTCTGCATGACTCCTGCAAAATCGACATTTTAAAAACCCCTTTATATTTTTCACGTATAATCCAACAGGCTTTATGGCACCTTGTTGTTGTTGTATCTGTGTAATCCTTGCTCCTCCCTAAGTAAAAGGCATAATAATGACTTCAGGGAGTCTTGATCCTTCCCAAATCTGTCCCCTTAAAATATCAGGTCCTTTTGGAATTAATCACAATTAATTTTCCCGATCTTAATTTGATCTCCTGGATGCTTTCAGTGTATCAGTCGTGCTGCTGTGTGCAAGCTAGAATGTGGTGCTGACTCAAAAACCATCCTAGCTTAGATTTCTGCTGGTAGGACAGTAGGACCTCTCGAGCTGCCAGGCAAGAGGTTTCTGCTTCCTGAGCCTAACTTTGGGAGGGGTCCTACTCTGTTGAGGTCATCCTCCAAAGCTGGTGGTGTATGAAGCTTCCTCCTTGAGCAGTGGCTGTATTGGTTTGAGTCAAGCCTAAAAGCAGAAAACCTTCAGAATAATATGTTGTTAAAGCACAATATTAAATATACTGTTGGGTGGCTAAATAGCTTTTGGGAGGATCTGAAATAACTTTCTTAGTGAGGAGTCTCTTCAGTTCAACGTCAATGTAATCTTTAATTTCATGTTGACATTCTTTTCTTCAGCAATACCTTGTTTTCCACCTCCGAATATCGCCCATGGATCCCACAATTGTCTGGGTGAAGAAGAGTTTGCATTTGGCTCAGCAGTAACTTACAGCTGCGACAAGGGCTTCTCTCTTATTGGGAGAGGCCTCCATTCGTTGTACAACGAATGATCGAGTCAATGGAGAGTGGAGTGGGCCGGCCCCTGAATGCAAAGGTTAGTAGCATCTGTTTTTTAAATAAGTGGAGTCTGGAGCGGGCCTGAAAAAAAGGGGAAAAAAGTTTGCGTACGAAACTGTCCCATCCTCCCCCTCCACTTCACTTTGGCCACTATCGTATCTGAAATCGATGCCCCTGGCTTTCACCCACAGTGCATTGACCTTGGTGTGTGAGCCATCAGCACTGAGAAGATGGTCTTCCACACCAGGACCCAGTGCTGGGGGGCAGCACCGATCTCAATGCCTGGTGCCGCATAAGAAGAGGAGGGCGGAGAGGGGCCACTCTCCTTCCCGTCACGTAGCCCCAGTGCGTCTCCAGTCGGGACACCCTAACATTGCCGCACCATCTGTGCCTGGCCAGCTCCTGCCATTACAAGGGGACAGTCGAGGTCGGTGCAGGTGGACTCTCTGGGGTTGGATGACACGGTGGTGGATATTGGCCAGCTGTCGAACTATACACATTCGAGGCTGCCGGGGACCTCATTGAGTTATCTAGTTCTCCTGATCCAGCACAGAAAACGGTGCACTGAGGGGACGCTCACACCTCTGCAAATCTGGCACCGCAAGGGTCTCCTCTTCTTCCCCACTCCCCCAGCCCTTGCTGCCTTGTTCTGGTAGAGGCAGCAAGGGGGATGAGGGACTAGTTGACTGTGTCGGCTATCCGATAAGAGGTTGCTTAAATCAGGCCCTTTTGGAATGAATCACAATTAAATTTCCCTACCTTAATTTGATCTCTTGGATGCTTTCAGTGTATCAGTCATGCTGCTGTGTGCAAGCTAGAATGTGCTGCTGACTCAAAAACCATCCTAGCTTAGTTTTCCGCTGGTAGGACAGTAGGACCTCTCGAGCTGCCAGGCAAGAGGTTTCTCCTCCCTGAGGCTAACTTTGGGAAGGGCCCTACTCTGTTCAGGTCATCCTCCCAAGCTGGTGTTGTATGAAGCATCCTCCTTGAACAGTGGCTGTATTGGATTGAGTCAAGCCTAAAAGCAGAAAACCTTCAGAATAAAATGTTGTTAAAGCACAATATTAAATATACTGTTGGGTGGCTAAATAGCTTTTGGGAGGATCTGAAATAACTTTCTTGGTGAAAAGTCTCTTCAGTTCAACGTCAATGTAACCTTTAATTTCATGTTGACATTCTTTTCTTCAGCAATACCTTGTCTTCCACCTCCGAATATCGCCCATGGAGCCCATAGTCGTTTGGGTGAAGAAGAGTTTGCATTTGGCTCAGCAGTAACTTACAGCTGTGACAAGGGCTTCTCTCTTATTGGAGAGGCCTCCATTCGTTGTACAACGAATGATGGAGTCAGTGGAGAGTGGAGTGGGCCGGCCCCTGAATGCAAAGGTTAGTAGCATCTGTTTGTTAATCTCCTTATTCAAACACCTCCGCCCAGGAAAACTATATTTTCATTGCTCAGGAAAACCCCTGCGCTCGACACACCCCTCTGGCATCGGTGGCACAGGGAAGCCGCCGCACTCTTCCTCCAGGGCCGACGCCTCCTCCCCCCAGCACGCAACAGAGCTGTGGGAGGGGAGCAGCCCGTGCACTTCCGGAACTCCCGGAAGTGACGCGGGCTTCAGACAGGACTTCCGTCCACCCCACGGGAAGCCGGCACTACACTAGAGGTAGGTAGTGGGGCTTCCCGGGGGTGGGGGGAAAATACGGGGTGGGGGTGCCCCAACGCCTCGCAATCGACTGGTCGAGGCCTCGCGATCGACCAGTCGATCGCGATCGACGGGTTGGTGACCACGGCTCTACAGCATGGGCTGAAAGCCAGCTGGCTTCTACCCTATGAGCTAAAGGCTCCCATAGGCAGCTCCTGAGGTCCCAGGTTCAAATCCGCCTGTGGCGGTTACACCAGCATCCCAGCTACCCCCTCCACCTGTGCTGCTGCCTCTGACACAGATTACTGATACAGAGGCAGCAGCATGAGGGGGGACAGGAAACTCAAGAGCCAGTGCTTGTGGGGAGCCAACTTCTAACCTGGCTCCCCCAGAGCACTGGCTCCCACCAGTTTCCCTCCCCTCTGCATGCGCACAGAGCAGGCTTAAAAGCTGACTTCCCACATGTACCAGCTCCTGCCTGTCCCCTTCACCCTCCGTGCTGCTGCCTCTCTCTCTCTACCAGAGACAGGGGTGGGGTGGGGAAGCAGCTCCATGGTAACTGGCATGCACGGGGAGCTGGCTCCCGCCTCTCTCTCTCTCTCTTCCCTCCTCCCTGCTGCCTCTGATGCAGAGACAGCAAAAGGAGGAGGGTTGTACGTAGTCAGTTGGATTAACCGATAAGCCTACACTTATCGGTTAATCATTTAAATGGATAGATGCTAACATCCCTAATACCCTTGCACTTGGCCCCTGCCAGTTACCTACCCGCACTGTGACTGTTGACTGTTTACAGTGCCTGTTCCAACCCACACTGCTGAAGAGAGGCACACATTAGTGAAAAAGTTCCTCGTTTGCAAATCGTTTAAGCTTCATGCCAAAAAGGAGATGGATATTAGTCTAAAAGCTCTCCTAATGGAAAGTGCCTTAACTTCCGTGTGTGACCAGTCGGCCTCTGCACCGAGCATCAGGGCACAGTGCTCCACTGGTGCCATCTGCCTCCCAGGATTGTTCTTCAGCATTGTGCAAAACAAGGCAGAGCAGGGGCAAATCTCTGGGGCCCAAAAAGGATAAGAGCAAGATGCTGGTCACTGCTAACTAGGGATGTTAGATATCAGGTAATTTATTAGTCATGTAACCGCATGGAATGTTTGTAGATACACGACTATTCAGTAATCCCAGGGGTGGGCCTGGCAGCTCCCTGCCACCCCCCGCTCCTGCCTCAGTATCAGTTTAAAAACCAGCTCTCCTCACAGACCAGCTGCCTGCCGCCCCACGCTACTGCCTCTGTTACGGCAGCAACAGTGCGGGGTGGCAGCAGCTCCTGTACATGGCGGATCAAAGCTCCCCACGGACAGAGGCTGTGCCACGGGATGTGAAGCACCCTCTGTCCGTGGGGAGCTTAGACTCCCCACTGACAGGGGCTGATACCGCTGCAGACAGAGGCTGCGCTGGAAGAGGTAGACCACTCAAAGAAGAAAAATCAGCTATGTGATTGTGTAACTAGTATTCTTCAAGACATGCTGCTCGTGTCCATTCAATATTCTTTTTTCCTGCCCCACTGTCAGGATTTCCTGCAAGAAGGAACTGAGGGTGGAAGGGACCTAGAGATGCCCTACATAGTGCTGCATATCCATGCCACTCGAGGGGGCACCTGAGCCAGTTCCTCTACAGATCCTGCTAAGGGAAAATCTGGCATGGGTGCATGTGGCAGGTGCATACACCTATGTTGAATGGACATGAGCAACACATCTTGTAGAAAACCAGTTATGGAAATGGGTCTTTTATCATACATGCTCAAGGTGATGTACATGTGGTAAATAATGTGCAGTTTTAATATTTTGCAGTTTTGTATCAAGCCCATTCAGTAAGCTAGATTCGAGGCTGTAATGAAAACAAGAACATTCAGATTGTTCCCATTAAAATCATTTGTGGCTTCTGAAACAAAATTCTCATTTTTGAGAAGGTTACTGAATACCTTTCAGAGTTAATGTTTTCCCTTCCTTGTCTGTGTCTGTTGCTAGGTGATTGTGGTTTGCCTCCAAGATTCAATTTTGCTGAGCTGCGTGGGGTAGCGAACGATTCTTCTTCTGTTGGGACCAGACTGAGATACCACTGTCGCTCAGGATACACTCTTAATGAAGGAAAGCTTCCTTATGTTACATGTACTGAAACTTCAACATGGTCAGCAGACCCTGAGTTTTGTGTAGGTGAGTATAGTTATTGCATTCCCATTTCAACTGATGTACAAGCCATCTTCACACGGTTAGGAGACTCTCTTCTATTGGGCGGAGTGGTTCACAATTCAACACTGGTATCCATAAACACTTTGTAGGCAGTTCATTGTTTCTATTAGTAATAGACTTCTTTAATAGACTTCTTTTTTTTTTTTTTTTTTTTAAAAGCCCAGAACTTCACAGCAAGTTAAATACAATTTTGTTTTTAATTTCAGCCTTCTGCTCTGAAAAATCTCAAGTAGGATTAAGCGAGGTGTTATATCTACCACATTTCTTCCTTGTTTTTGGGCAAGGTGTTGAATATCTAAGCTTTAACACTTTGTAGTTTCTCTAATCATCTTGATTCTCACGATGTCACATCTTTTAACTTCTTTAAATTGGGTGCTACAGAACACTGGACAACTACAGCTTGCTGCAGTTAAATTAATTGTGTTCATAGTATTTCCTGTTTGGTAGTATAGAAAGCATCACAAATACAGTAGACTTCCGATAATCCGGCACCTTTGGGACCTAGGTGGTGCCGGCTTATTGGATATGCCGGAGTGTCCGGAGGTCCCGGTACAGCTGCAGGTCTTAACAGTTGGCTGGGACCTGATCTCCATCCCCCTCCCCTCTCCTTTCTCCTTAGCTGAAGCAAAACACTCTTCTCCATGCTGTAACCCGATCCCCCTCCCCTTTCCCCTTCCCTGAAGAAAAATGCTCTTCTCCATGCTGTAATCCAATCCCACTTCCCCTCTCCCCCCCAACCTTATGTTTGTTCTGGGTACAGCCGGCATGTGCGCTGAGCAGCCGGCTTTTTAATCAGCTGGATGGGAGCGCTTGACATTTTGATGCCGGAGTATCGGGAGTGCCGGAGAATTGGGTGCCGGACTCTTGGAGTTTTACTGTACTTCAATATAGTAAAACTCTTTGGTGTGTGGTAAGCGTGTGTCTTTTTTGAAAAGTTGTAGTTGTTCTGTCCCTACATTTCGCCCTACTAAGTTCACTGTGCTAAAGATAAACCCGCTATGGAATAACAGTTGTTTTACTATTGTTTTACCAGCTGGGAGGTGGGGCCGCAATCGGCGCTGGGAGTCTGTGGTTGCGTGCAGAAGCCGGGAGTGACTGGGAGCCCCAGCCACTTCCCCCGCCCCTGCCAGGCTTCTGCACGTGACCACAGACTCCCAGCGCCGATCGTGCCCCGCCTCCCAACCACTGCCTCACCCCCGCCAGGCTTCCATCCGGCACCCAGCTGGAGAAACAGAAAATACCGGACGTTGCACATGTCTGGTATTTTCTGAATTTTTTTACGGGACAAAGGGCGCAAAAAACCGAACTGTCCGGCAGAATACCGGACACCTGGCAACCCTAGAGTTCAAGCCCATTTTGTCTTGTGTTATCCTCAGTGGTTAAGAAGAGTAGCTTGTTTCTGATCTCCCTCCTCCTTGTAACACACTTTTATGTTCTTGAGAACTTATGTCCCCTCTCGCTCTTTTCCAGACTAAGCAAACCCAGTTTTTGCAGTCTTCCCTCATAGGTCATTTTCTAGACTTTTAGTCATTTTTGTTGCTCTTCTCCAGACTTTCCCCTGTGTCCCCACATCTCTCTTGAAATGTGGCACCCAGACCTGGATGCAATACTCCAGTTGAGGTCTAATCAGCATGGATTACAGCAGAAGAATAACTTGTCATGTCTTGCTTACAACACTCCTGCCCATATATCCTAAAGTGATGTTCGGTTTTTGGAACAATGTCACAGTGTTGACACACATTTTGCTTGTGGTCCACTATGACCCCGACATCCCTTTCTTCAGTACCTTGAAATTATTGTGCCTGGGAATGAGATCATGTTAACTAGTGTATAGTTACCTACCTCATTGTGCTTGCCCTTTTTGAATACCGGCACAAGATCAGCATTTTTTCCATTCTTCACACCTGTGGTCTGAGGTGTGGTGAGTCATAGTGGCGTGAGAGCAATCCAGGAGGGGATGGGCTGAAGTAGCGGGATGGGGCAGAGACTGGCACTGGCAGCAGCCTCCGGCAACCCTCAGTAGTGGGGCTGGAGCAAGCAGCAGCCCCTGGTAGCTCCCAATAGCCTGTGGGACGGGGACCAGGTCAGGGCAGCCTCTGGCAGTGCAGGATTGGGCCAATGACAGTCCGTGGCAGCGCAGGGCCGGAGCCAGAGCCCCAGGCAGCCCGCAGAAGCAGGCTCAGAGTCTCCAGGCTGCTGCAGGGGAGAAGCCTGCGCTTTTGCCAGCTCATGGCAGCAGGATCTGGAACGGGACTGCCGTCAGCCCCAATAACATACGGCAGCATGGGGCTGGAGCCCTGGACAGCCTACAGAAGGTGCAGGCTGCCACGGGGCTGGGTCCAGAGACTTGGCAGTGCAGGGCCAGAACCTGTGATAGCCTGCGGCAGTGCGGGCTGCTGGAGCCTGACATGCAGCCTGGCAGGCAGTCTGGCTGGGGTAGCAGCAGCAGGGCTAGCGACCCAACAGGCAGGCCAGCAGGAACTGAAGATAGTCGCCTCTATCCCCCACCTGCCAGAGTCAGCGTCTGGGAGCTGCATCGTTGAACCTTCTCTAGTCCAGAAAATTCCTGGTTCACGACTGATCAGGTCTTGAGGGTGCCGGATAAGAGATGTCCAAGCTGTGTTCTAAAGATTTGTTTGGCCAACCTTTTAGGATACTTGAAAAGTTTGGGATAACTTGCATCCATTTTAACAATGTTTATTCCTAGGAGATGTAGGTGAACTTGCTCCTTAATTACTAATAGACATGAACATGTTTCGTCATCTCATGCAACGAGACAACGTTGGCACGCTTCTGTCCAAATACAAAACAGAGATATTAACTGATCGCTTCTGCCTTGTCTGCATGAGAATTAAATATTTTACCATCTCTAGCACGTGTTTTACCATTACAAGTCGTGGTATCCTCATTGTATAATCCAGACTGTTGAGAATCTGTCAGTCTTACCCTCTAACCTGGGGAACTCTTTACAGTGCTTTGTTGCTGTAGCCTCCATTCTGGACTGCTCACAAACAGCCTTCAGCCTGCAGGTCACTCCCAGTTAAGTGTCAGTGTTTGCTACAGCCAGCCAGTCACACGTTGGCTCTCACCAGCCTCGGTGACCAACACACTCCTCGTCTGTAGGTTTTGGGGGATCCTCCCCCCCACCCATTCCAGAAATCTGTGTCTTGTATTGCCCAGTGGTCTCCTGGACAATAGAAATTCATATAGAGCCCATATTTCTTGTCACCCAAATAGAGATTCACTAACACTTCAATTTAAACACACTGGATTAGATCAAACAAGTGTATAAGCTACAAAGAGATTTTAAGTGAATACAAGTAAGGAGGCATAAGTCAGAAATGGTTACAAGAGAAATCAAGATAAAGCTCAGCTGGTGCCCAAGTTAACCAACTGTGGTAAGAAAAACTTCATTCTGAATTCACCACATGCTCTCAGCAGTCTTAGGTGGACGTTCCCTTTTTCAGCTTAATGGCTGCTTCCTTTGTCCCTTCTAATGCAGTGATTCGCTGGGCACAGGGAGAGGGAGCTGCGATGGCTTCTAGTGTTTGTCCCTCCCTTTAAAAGTGTCATTTCTACCCCTGGGAAAACATTCCTAGGAGGTATGTTAATGGTTAGCTGTAGAGACTGGAGCAGCCCACCCACCCTCTGCAGGCCGGAATCTGCTCCAGCCTCGTGGGGCCCTCTGTGGATGGCAGGGGGCCTGGGCCCAGCACTCCATGGATAGGGCCACTCAGGGACTGCTCCTGCAGCAGGCCCGGTCCAGCACTCTCTGACTGTGGTGGAGGGGTGACTCCAGTCCGCCCACTCCATTTAACCACTTAAACTTAATGTTTTAACAGGATTTCACATCCCTAATTCCCAGCTGACATTCTGGAGACAGTGAATGGGGAAAGATCTTTCCTCTGGCTTTTTCTCACCTTTTTGTTTTTTGATTGTTGACTGTTACTGCGTAATGTCAAATGAAGCAGAGCAGAGATTCCTTGAAGGGAGACTGGTTTGCCAAGTTCTGCTGTGGTTTGCAATGTTATATAGATTACTGTTATACATTTGCGTGTGGCAACGCTGTATGCCACACATTTTAGCAGGAAGATATTCACCAGTAAATTATAAACTTTTAGATGATATCTCACAAGGCATACTTTGTAAAACGATTATTATAGCACTCTTTGGAGTGTGAATACAGATGTATTGTATTCTTCCAAGATGTCTGATTAGGGATGTTAAATTTAGATTAATTGGCTAATTTAGTAGTTGATGCAATTTGCATCGACTATTTGATTAGTTGATAAGGGTGCCTCCGCCTTTGAGGTGTAGCAACAGTCCCCACTCAACCCCCCGCCTTGTTCTAATAGAGGCAGCAAGGGGGATGAGCCACTAGTTGACTAATGTCGGCTGTCCGATAAGAGGTTGCTCGTCAGCTAATCGACTAGTTGTTCACACCCTTATTTCTTATTGTTCTTAATTAACCTTAAACCTTCTCTTTATCTGTAAACATCCAGTTGTGACTTTTTCATTCATGTCTTTAGCTTTTGGTGCTGAGACCATTGACTTTGATTTGCCGTGGTATTCACTACGTTAAGAGTTGCAAGTCAGCATATCCCCACCCCCCTTTTTTTCCTCTTAAGATGATGGGTTAACGCTAGTACTACTCTTGTTCTCTTCTAGGAAAACCATGTACACCATTAGAAGTAGAAAACGGCAGAGTTGAATTCATCGATCTCCGGTTTGGTGCAACAGTCAACTTCTCCTGTGATGAAGGGTGAGTGCCAAATTGGTGATTTTGGCTGATTAACAGAGCCTAGAGTGGTGTGAAACTGCTGATGTCTGGTAAAACGAGGCTAGAAAGCCTACTTTAACTGCAAGAGCATAAGTGGGTGCTGTGCCATAAATCTGTAGCTATGGGCTGAGCCCTGGGGAAGAATTACAGCTGTGACTTTTTTTGCCAAAGGAGTCAAAAGAAGAGAGCCATCCAGCTACAGCTGTCATTCAGTGGGAGATGGGAAGCTTAGCTTGCTCAGGTTCTTTTGAAAATCCTAACCTAGAGGCCTCAGGAGACCATCCAGCAGGTGTGAGGTCATAAGAGAGTGAGCGTCCCACCTCAGGGGTTATGTGGTTCTCACTGACTCATGCCATCTCTCCCTTGTTGCAGGGCTTTCTGTTTGGGAGCTAATGGCAGAATGTTGCCCGTAAGAGGCAGCACCAAGTAGAAGCAGATCTCTTCCTGCTCCATAAAAAACAAATCTTTGTCCTTCCCTTATAGATGTCAGTATTAGCAGGGCTCTCCAGCCGCGCGGTTCTGCGCGCTCCGCACGCGCAGATCGTGCCGTACCGGCTCTTCCGGGGTGTAATCTACTCACCACGGGGAGCCTGAGCATTAGTATCAAGATGGTGAAACAATGAAGTGAGAGATACTGAAATAATCGTGGCAAGTGATCTACAGTCTCATGCTACAGAGGAAAGGGCTGGGGGGGAGGAAATCCCAATGTCATTGCCAGTTTGATCTGGGAGAGAATTTTTGCCAACTGCACATATTCATAGACCCTGAGGGAGAACCCACAAGCTAAGCACTCTCTCAAATGAAGCTGGTTGCCTCCACAAATATCATTGGTGACTGTTCCTAAACCTCACCCTTCGGATAGATAGAAATGGAGTTTCCGGCCTGAAGTTGTTCCTGGCCGGTTTTTACTGGTTCCTGTGGCAGAATTGTACTTGGTTTGAACAGGCCTTCGCCCTCCCTGCTAATTGTATGGATTGCATTGCATGGGCTCACAAATGACGTGGGTGCAGGTGTCGTGCAGAGTTTAGTTTTTCTGTATCCCATATTTAGGGGTCTTGTCCAAGCATCAGAGATTGTAATCCCAAAGTGTGTATGGGGTGAGGGAGATGCCAAGGCCCACTCTCAATTATATGGATCCTGGGGCGGTGAGGTAATTCCCTGAGATTGGGCTGGGTCTCCAGGCCTCACAGAGGTGGGAGTGAAATCCATTGTCCTGTAGATTGGTCATTAACCTGCCTTCTGAACAAAGTGGGTTTGACCCACAGAAGCGTCTGAGCTCTTATTGTAGGACTTGGTGGATTTCTGTGCAGTAGCCTAGAGGGGCCTCAGGTTTAGGAATTGTTCAGGCCTATGAGTTGTCTGGGTTTGAAGAGCAGTGATTAGATCATGGATAGTAAAAATGCTTGAGTTTTAAATATTGAAAAGGGACGTGATAAGGTAGTCACAGCACAGGGAAGCTGTCTTGTCTACCATTACGCGTGTCGACAGATTGTCTTTTTGGGTGTAATTCTGTTTTACAACGTAGCAGCAGCATGGCCAAAAGCTCTTGCTCTTATCTCTCTTCGGTCTTCCCTGCCTCCACAGGAGATTGAAGGGAGAGAACTTGGAGAAACGAACGTAATCAAATGCTTAGCGCATTCTGTAGTAAAGACCGAGGGTCAGTTTTGCCAGTATATTTCCACTTCTTGTACTGGTTTAGCTGGACGTTGAGCTAACTGGACTTGGAAATGCAGTACTTTTGGCTGCCCACCACTGGCAGCGCTGGCAAAAGCAGGAGGAAAGGTAACAAGAGCTGCTTAAGCTGAGACAGTGTGACACAACTATACATTCAGAGAGGAGGTTTTTAGTGCTTACTAGAGTTGTTGCATGATTAACCTAGTTAATCTTTCAATTAGTAATGGACTATAATAGTCTTGTGGATAAGGGACAAGCGGTGGATGTGGTATACCTAGACTTTAGTAAAGCATTTGCTATGGTCTCGCATGACCTTCTTACCAATAAACTAGGGAAAATACAACCTAGATGGGGCTACTATAAGCTGGCTGCATAACTGACTGGATAACCGTTCTTAGAGAGTAGTTCTTAATGGTTCGCAGTCATGCTGGAAGGGCATAACAAGTGGGGTTCCCCAGGGGTCTGTTTTTGGATCGGTTCTGTTCAATATCTTCATCACCGACTTAGATATTGTCTTGGAGAGTACAATTATTAAATTTGCAGATGATACTAAGCTAGGAGGAGTTGCAAATGCTTTGGAGGATAGGGTCATGCTTCAGCCACCATTCCACAGGACATGTCTGTGTGGCTTTTTTGGTGGTTCGTGTTCTATAGTTTACGCATCAGACTGTTGCTTGTTTAAAACTTCTGAAAGCATGTTCCACACTTGTCCCTCAGTTTTTGGTAGGCACTTAAGATTCTTAAACCTTGAATCAAGTGCTGTAGCTATCTTTAGAGATTTCAGGTTGATACCTTCTTTACTTTTTTGTCAGATCGCAGTGAAAGTGCTCTTAAAATGAGCAACATGTACAAAGTTGTCCTCTGAGATTGCTGTAACATGAAATATGTGACAGAGCGTGGGTAAAACACAGAGCAGGAGAAATATATTTTTTCCCCTAAGGAATTGTCAAACCTTTAAATAATACTTTTATTTTTAACAAGCCTCATCAGCACGCTCTTTTAGGATGGTAGCTGAAGTCCGAAGGGCATACAATAGTTCAGCGAATCTGGTGCACAAATGCCTTGAGTTGGCTGCTGTAGAAGTGCCCTGGGAATGCCTGTTTTCTCTTTCAGATGATAGTTTGTATTTGCACAAGATAATGCTGCCTGTTTCTTATTTGTATTTCTCCCCCTGAGCACGTAAGTGGCTCCCTTGGTGCGTTGCTGGCAGGCAGCCGGGCTGCCTTGCAGTGGCCCCCAGTTTCTGGAGCCAATCAGAAAGTGGAGTCTGGAGCATTCATTCCCCGGGAGCGGTGTGCGCCCCCACCCGGCAAGCCCCTGACTGCCCTCCACCCATTGCGGCTGCCCCAGTGTGGCTCTCCTCCCACCCCCCACAGGACTGCCTCTGCCATGCAGAGCCCCCGGTCCAGCTGCACCACAGCCGCCTTTTCCTTCCTCTCCAAGCAGCTGCTTGTTCTTTCTTGCCATGGCCAGGTGGGTCCAAAGCAGCCGCAAAACCTGGCAGAGCCATTCCCAGACTTTGGCCTATTGGAGCAGCTGCTTCAGCCCTGGCAGGGGCTGAGGGGGGCCTGGCTGGGGTGCTGCAGGGCTCGCTTGGGCTCTGCTGCTGCGCTGGTGTAATGAAGACTTCAACCCTGCACCTCTGACAAACTCCGCACCTCCTGTTGCCATTTGGGAAAAGATGCTGTTGAAGCGAACTACTGGAATCTGTGCTCAGTACACAGCAGCTCTGTTTGCGAAGAACACCCACTGCCTCCCCATTCCTAGTGACAGGGCAGCGCAGTTGGAGCCATGACCAGGAGACTGAAAGGAAAAGATGACTTGGCTCAGAGGACAGATCTCTATGGGATTGGCTGAGATCCTTGTGCCTGTACTACAAAGGGGACTGTGGCTTTGTTCTGCTTGGGTTCTGCAGCATGTTGCAATTTGGCTTTCCTTTGCTGGGTAGTGTGTGTTGTTTGTTTTGTTTTTTTACATCAAATATTCTAAGAGAGAAACTGGTTTCTCAACTGATGTTGGTCACATGTCACTGACTGAGCCCTAAGCAATGAGCACAAATGACTGAAATATATTTCTGATTTAGTTGGGATTGGTCCTGCCTAGGGTGGGGGATGACCTCGAGGTCTCTTCCAGCTCTATGATTCTATGAGCCAACAGGGTCCCTGCACAAAGCACTTCTAGCCTTTAGAGAATGATAGGGAAGAAATGCTGAACAGATAAACTTAGCAACTCTTCAGTTTACTTCTGATTCACCTAGCTGTAGGTACACCAGAGAGAATCTGGTTTCCTCTAGGCTTCACTGCTAGGAACTCTGCTGAATGGATCTCAGTTGGAAATGCCAGTGCCGGAACCACTGGGAGCTGTACTGCACCCAGGATGTGCTAGGAGTTGACTCCTCTAGTCTAGTTGGTAGAGCAGTGTTGAACTGTTCCAGCTGTAAACTGATCTGTCCTAGCCAAGCAATTTGTAGCAGTTCAGACTGAGCAGGTCTCAGCTCAGAGTCCTCTTTCCTGCTGGATTGATAAAATCATGGCAAAGAAACTCAAGCCAAACAGTTGAGATGGAAGGAGAGTTCGGAGCTGTCTGATTGAGCCCCGTCCAAGTTTGGGAAAAACTCAGACCTTGCAAAGGGCGTGCTTGGCTGTGAGCCTGTCTTCAGAAAGTCCCACACTGGACTAGCACTTCATTTCTGCAATACCAGATGGACCAGACACATCCTCATATGGCGGGCATTTGTTCTCCTATCACCTTCCACCCGGCTCACATTGTGCAATAGAATGAGATCCTATGCTGTTGTTGCAACCAGATCATCATGCAGGTTCTGAGGTTAAAGAACATTGCAGCTGAAGTCTGAACGAGAAGCTGAATCTCTTGGGGTTCGTTTTCACTGTCCAAAACCACTCTTTACTGGACTGCAAAACAGCCTTCCAAACTATTGCATTGACATGAGTTTTGCCAATATTCTCCATGGTTTCCCCAATAATGCCATCTAGTGTTAAATACCCTGATCTTACGTGCACTACTCCCAGCCTGCTTCTGTACCCTACCTCCCACAAAGACCTCACAACCTCTCCCCCTTCTGCACCCTGCCTCCCTTCCAGATCCTGCAGCCCATGCCTATCCCACTCGCTGGCAGCCCTGTCTTACACACTTAGCCCCTCATTTTTGTCCCTACCCCAGAGCCGGGGAGGGGAGGGAGGGGGGACGGCATTCCACAAAATCCATTAACTCCGGAAGTCCACAAAAGTAAATTGGCCTCTGGGAAACCCTGAACCTCAGTCATCCCTGTCCCGTCCCCTCACCCCGTGAGGCTGGAGCGTCAGAGGAGTGAGGTTTCTCAGTTGGGGGCCACATCAGTGAGGATTGGGGATTTTTGGAGGAGATTTTTTGTTTCTCACTTGTGTGGTCCCCAACTGATTTTTCTGTGCGTCAGTGGCACCCGACCCAAAAAAGGTTTCCTACCCCCGCCATAAATAAAGAAAACATTGAAACCTTTTGCATTGGACATACATTAATATTTACTTTATTTAAAATGAAGTTTGATAAACTGACATGAGAGGGTTAAAATGCTTAATCTGTTTAATAATTTAAGTTAAACCATTCTCCGTAGCTGCAGCACTAGCAGAATGGCTCGGGTGTAATTATGTAATTAATGGTGAGTTTCCATTTGCAACTGATGGTCCGCGGAAAGATTTCCATTGAGACACGTGGTCCAGAAGCCCAAAAGTTTGAGAACCACTGAAATAGAGGCACCCCCAGCCTCTTCCCCACCGAGAGACGGCTCTGAGCTCCCTGCTGCTCCACAAGAGCTCATAGAGAGATCGGTAGCACCTTATAGACTAACAGGTGTATTGGAGCATAAGCTTTCGTGGGCAAAGACCTGCTTCATCAGATGCATGTAGTGGAAATATCCAGAGGCAGGTATAAATATGCAGGCCAGAATCAGGCTAGAGATAACGAGGTTAATTCATTCAGGGAGGATGAGGCCCACTTCTAGCAGCTGATCTGGAGGTGTGAATACCAAGAGAGGAGAAGCTGCTTTTGTAGTTAGCTAGCCCATTCACAGTCTTTCTTTAATCCTGAGCTGATGGTGTCAAACTTGCAGATGAACTGTAGCTCAGCAGTTTCTCTTTGGAGTCTGGTCTTGAAGTTTTTTTGCTGCAGGATGGCTACCTTTAGATCTGCTATTGTGTGTCCAGGGAGACTGAAGTGTTCCCCTACAGTTTTTTGTATATTACCATTCCTAATATCTGATTTGTGTCCATTTATTCTTTTACGTAGGGACTGTCCAGTGTGGCCGATATATAAAGCAGAGGGGCATTGTTGGCACCTGATGGCGTATATCACATTGGTAGATTTGCCAGTGAATGAACCCGTGATGGTGTGGCTGATCTGGTTAGGTCCTGCGATGGTGTTGCTAGTGTAGATACGTGGGCAGAGTTGGCACCGAGGCTTGTTGGCTAAGATGTGATAAGATGCCGTGTGAAAACACTTGGTGTGTCCGCAGGGAGGCAGGATGTATCCTGTCTCTCCAGAGAGGGTTGTCAGGATGCACTCCCCATGGAGAAAGGCTGCTCCAGACACTGGCGCAGTCCCTTCCTGTGCGATCCCCAAGTCCCTCACAGAAAGGGGCTGCTCTGTATGAGAGCATACCCGGTCTGCAGCAGGCCTCTGCGGGGTTGGAACAGCCCCCTGCCCGCAGCAGGTGGGGAGCTGCTCCAGTCCCCTTCGATCCCCGGTTAATTGGAACCGGCAAGCATCGTCTGTTAAGAGGGCTAAGGACGTTGTCCCATGCAATTGTGGGATAGTTCTGGGTGACTCCCAGGCCATGTGTCCAATGGGGCTGCAACTACACAGGAAAGGAATAGGATCCTGGATCTCCTCTGGAATCGAGGTTGGATCCTTCGCTGGAGTGTCCTGGGCCCCAAGGTTTGGGGCCTGGATTAATGCAATTTGAGTATTCGTTGCATGAGGGGCTCCACGGGACAAAGCCCATCCCTGTTGGTAGAGGACTGTGGGAGGAGTTCTCAGAAGGGTCACATGACATCCTTTACTTCCGGTCACGTGTCCATCTTGATCCTGGAAGTACTACCGCTGCGGATGGGCTTTCCTGTGGCAGGTGGGCGGGGCATAAGGGGTCCGGGGCATGGCTAATGGGATCGGGGGCAGGGCTGACGTGTCCCCATTTTTGGTTCAGAAAATACGGTCACTGTATTTAGAGCCCTTTGTTGCCTTTAACGACTTAGGGCTTGGTCCTCAAATGCAGCTGTGCCACAGTACGGTTACAGACGAAGATGCCCCAGTAGGAAAGGGAAAGCCTGTCCATCAGCCTAGCTGTCCATCTCTACGAGAGGTGCTAGCTGTGCTGATGAGAGAAGTTCTCTTGTTGCCATAGCATGGTTTCCATGGGGGCTAGGCCAGTATAACTGTCACTCACCCAGGAGGATGGATTTTTCACACCCGTGAGCGACAAAGTTACACTGACCCACGTGTGTAGTGTAGACCTGGCCTTAGTGTTCCTGGGTCCGATAGTTTGAGGTGGATCCCTTTTTCAGTGGTTTGTCTCCACCTGCTGCTTGAAAGAAACCATGTTCCATCTTTCTGGGCTGATAACTAGTTCTTTGCTCACTTGAGTAACAAACTTGAATCTTTTTTCTTTAGGTACAGAATGATTGGACCAGCTTCTGTTGAGTGTGTGCTTAGGGAAATGGAGTTGATTGGGATAAGGAGGTTCCAGTTTGCCAAGGTAAGCTGATTTAATGTTCATATCCGGGATGGGGACTGTAGCTGGTGCTATAGTGGAGTCAGTCTGTTCTCACTTTGACATTTAATCTAAATGACAGTAAACCTTGGTTCTGTTTGTTTGGAGACAGAAATTAAATCATACTGTGATTGACTCCTACAGAATTGACATTTTAAAAACCTCCTTATACTTTTCACGTATAATCCAACAGGCTTCATGGCACCTTGTTGCTATTGTACCTGTGTAATCCTTGCTCCTCACTAAGCAGAAGGCATAATAATGACTTCAGGGAGTCTTGATCCTTCTTAAATCTGTCCACTTAAAATATCAGGCTCTTTTGGAATTAATCACAATTAATTTTCCCTACCTTAATTTGATCTCTTGGATGCTTTCAGTGTATCAGTCATGCTGGTGTGTGCATGATAGAATGTGGTGCTGACTCAAAAACCATCCTAGCTTAGTTTTCCGCTTGTAGAACAGTAGGACCTCTCGAGATGCCAGGCAAGAGGTTTCTCCTCCCTGAGGCTAACTCTGGGAAGGACCCTACTCTGTTAGGTTCATCCTCCAGAGCTGGTGTTGTATGAAGCATCCTCCCTGAGCAGTGGACATACTGGATTGAGTCAAGACTAAAAGCAGAAAACCTTCAGAATAAAATGTGCTGAAAACACAATATTAAATATACTGTTGGGCGGCTAAATAGCTTTTGGGAGGATCTGAAATAACTTTCTTAGTGAAAAGTTTCTTCAGTTCAACTTTAATTTCATGTTGACATTCTTTTCTTCAGCAATATCTTGTCTTCCACCTCCTAATATCACCCAAGGATCCCACAATCATCTGGGTGAAGAACAGTGCATTTGGCTCAGAAGTAACTTACAGCTGTGACAAGGGCTTCTCTCTTATTGAGAGGCCGCCATTCGTTGTACAACGAATGATCAAGGCAATGGAGAGTGGAGTGGGCCGGCCCCTGAATGCAAAGGTTAGTAACATCTGGTTTTTAATCTCCTTATTCAAACACCTCCACCCCGGAAAACTATATTTTCATTGCTTAGTAGCCCAGCTAACTGAGGAAATGTAGTTAGTGCAGTCCATAAAGGAAAATGTAAGGAGGGATGGGCAGTGAGGGCATAAAGGTTTTGATTCATGTTTCTTCATTAAGATATTACTCCTTTCAAGGTATTTTAAATAGTTACAGTTCTAAACTTGAAAACTTGCTATTGCATAGAAGACTTTCACAGCCAGGATCTGCAGAGGAGGAGAGGAGTAGTGTGTTGAAGAGGACCGTCAGGCTGTTGTGGAATAACTGTTTTGAAATAACTGCATCCTTATCGATGGCTTTCAGTTTCTTCTCTTGGAATCGTGCATATGCATGACCTTGACTAGTAGAAAGAGTACTTTTCATTTGGGGACAGCATCCGATGGTGCTTTATCTCACTGCTAGGCTCTAGCCATTTTGGGGTTCTTCTCATGACCCACGGGTGCCTTCCAGAACACACTAGCATTCTGGTCATCAGAGAAGTGGTAAATTCCCAAGATTCCCCTGTTCATCTGTGTGATGAGTCGGTGCACGGATTCAAAGAGCGTGAAGGAGGCATAGCTGGGCATGCGGGGGCCAGGCACTTGTTAATGCATAGAGGCTAATGCCCATGCCACGTGTGACTGAATACCTCCTGAATTTGCACCCTTTACGCTATTGTAGTAAACTTTGCACAAAGTGTGCAAGAACATGGGTGTGGCATAAAGAAATGAATCCTCCCTTGCATGACCGTAGTGGGACATATTCAAACTCAGCAAGAGTGAGGCAAAATGCATCGCAGAGAGATGGATGTTTACCTCAAATGTACAGGTAAACAGAGTCTTCCGACAATGAAAGGGGAAAGGAAGAACACACAAGAGGTCTGCATTTCAGCAAAAGGGGATGGGGAAAAAATCATGGACTTTTCACCAGGAGACTTTATGTTGCCTGGCTCTCAGATGGAAAGAGCTTTTACTAGAAATCGCTCTCACGGCAAAGGCTTGTTCTACTGTCGCTAAGGATACACTTTTAATGAAGGAAAGTCTCCTTTTGTTATATGTACTGAAAGAGATTTTAAGTGAATACAAGTACCGAGGCATAAGTCAGAAATGGAAACAAAAGAAGTCAAAATAAGGCTCAGCTGGTGCCCACGTTAACCAACTGTGGTAAGAAAAACTTCATTTTGAATTTGCCACATGCTCTCAGCAGTCTTAGGTGACGATCCCTTTTTCATCTTAATGGCTTCTTCCTTTGTCCCTTCTAATGCAGTGATTCGCTGGGCGCTGGGCACAGGGAGAGGGAGCTGCGATGGCTTCTAGTGTTTGTCCCTCCTTTTAAAAGTGTAATTTCTACCCCTGGGACAACATTCCTAGGAGGTATGTTAATGGTTAGCTGGAGGAGACTGGAGCAGCCCACCCACCCTCTGCAGGCTGGGATCAGCTCCAGCCCCGTGGGGCCCTCTGCGGATGGTGGTGGGCCTGGCCCCGGCACTCCATGGGCAGGGCCATTCAGGGGCAGCTCCAGCCAGGCCAGATGGCAGCGGCCCAGCCCCAGCGCTCTCTGACTGGCGAAGAGGTGACTCCATTTTAACCACTTAAACTTAATGATTTAACAGGATTTCACATCCCTAATTCCCAGCTGACTAGTCGATTAGTCGATAAGGATGCCTCTGCCTTTGATGTGTAGCAACAGTCCCCGTCTCCCCCCTCTCTCCTCCGCCCCTTGCTGCCTTGTTCTGATAGAAGTAGCAAGGGGGATGAGCGACTAGTTGACTAATGTGTCGGCAATCCGATAAGAGATTGCTCATCAGCTAGTCGACTAGTTGTTCACACCCTTATTTCTTATTGTTCTTAATTTACCGTAAAACCTTCACTTTATTGTCTGTAAACATGCCAGTTGTGACTTTTTCATTCATGTCTTTTAACGTAGTCGTGTGAGATTTCATTAGGGTGTGCACCCAGGGAATTTTATTTATTTATTTATTTTAAAGGTGAACATTTATGGAATACTCAATCATAAAGGACATGCTGCGAGCCAACGCAGGCTTTCTATACATTTCTACAACATCTACAGTACGCAATTCGGTGCTTATTGCATAATGCAACAATCCATATTTTAAAAGTTAAAGAGCGTATCATGCGATTGAATTAAAACACAAAGACACTTTTTTTTTTTTTTTTTTTGAGATATTAGGGTGTGCCTGGGCACACCCGGCACACCCTCTGCGCACGCCTATGTGTGTTTAGCTTTTGGTGCTGATCTCTGTCACGTGAAGCAGATACTGGATTCAAAGATCATTGACTTTGATTTACCATGATATTCACTATGTTAAGAGTTGCAAGTTAGCATAGCTCCCCCCTTTTTTTCCTCTGAAGATAGTGGGTTAACGCTAGTACTACTCTTGTTCTCTTCTAGGAAAACCATGTAGACGACTAGAATTAGCAAACGGCACGGCTGAAATCACCAATCTCCAGTTTGGTGCAACAGTCAGCTTCTCCTGTGATGACGGGTGAGTGCCAAATTGGTGATTTTGGCTAATTAACAGAGCCTAGAGTGGTGTGAAACTGCCGATGTCTGGTAAAACGAGGCTAGCAAGCCTGCTTTAACTGCAAGAACAAAAGTGGGTGCTGTGCCATAAATCTGTAGCTATGGGCTGCGCCCTGGTTAAGAATTACAGCTGTGACTTTTTTTCCCAAAGGAGTCAAAAGAAAAGAGCCATCCAGCTACAGGTGTTGTTCAGTGGGAGATGGGAAGCTTAGCTTGCTCAGGCTCTTCTGAAAATCTTAACCTAGAGCCCTCAGGAGACCATCCAGCAGGTGTTGAGTCATGAGAGAGTGAGAGTCCCACCTCAGGGGTCATGCGGTGCTCACCGACTCATTCCATCTCTCCCTTGTTGCAGGGCTTTCTGTCTGGGTGCTGGGAGCTATTGGCAGAATGTTGCCCATAAGATGCAGCACCAGGTAGAAGCAGATCTCTTCCTGCTCCACGAAAACAAATCTTTGTCCCTCCCTTATAGATGTCAGTATTAGTATCGAGATGGGGAAACAATGAAGTGAGAGATACCGAAAGAATCCTGGCAAGTGAGCCACATTCTCATGCTACAGAGGAAGTGGGCGAAACTCAATGTCATTGCCAGTTTGATCTGGACAAAATTTTTTGCCAACTCCACATACTCCTAGACTCTGAGGTAGAACCTGCAAGCTAAGCACTGAGGTGAAAGTGTTTAGCGTCACCTCAGACTCCTGGCCCACCCCATACAGCCATGGCCTTCCCTGATGGTTCAAAGGAAGGCGATGAAAGAAACAAATCCAGACTACATTGGCTGAGGGTGGGAATCCCTTCCTGACTGCTGCATGTGACTGGCTGAGACCCTGAAGGGTGAGCCTTTAGGAGCATAACCTATAAACTGGACACTAACTCCAGGATTGCTGAGCTGTACCGTCACGGGAAAAGCCAACGTAACATTGCTCTCATAAATTTGTCCAGTGTATGCGCGCTGTCTCTCTCTCAAATGAAGCTGGTTGCCTCCACAGATATCATTGGGTGACTGTTCCTAAACCCCACCCTTCGGATAGATAGAAATGGAGTTTCCGGCCTGAAGTTGTTCCTGGCCGGTTTTTATCCTTTGTTCCTGTGGCAGAAGTGTACTTTATTTAAACAGCCCTTCGCCTCCTGCTAATTGTATGGATTGCATTGCATGGGCTCACAAATGACGTGGGTGCAGGTGTCGTGCAGAGTCTAGTTTCTGTATCCCATATTTAGGGGTCTTGTCCAAGCATCAGAGATTGTAATCCCAAGGTGTGTATGGGGTGAGGGAGATGTCAAGGCTGTCAGAAGAAGTCAATTCAGAGTCTCTCCTATTTTCTCCACAGATCCCTCTATCAGGCAGTGGGGCTTTTACTGCTCAGTCCCATATATTTTTGAAGCGTGACTAAATGTTAACTGGATCTTTCCGGGTTATGTCAACAGATAGTTCTGGGCCCAATCCGAGCGTGAAGTTTAAATTTGATGAGGCCCTTTGTAAGCAGGTTGGGAAGTGGGCTCATTTGGCAATTATTAGGGATAGTTTTGCAGTAACTTCCAAAAATGCAGTTGCAGGCATCTCACTAGGGAGGTAAATTCCCAATAATCAGTTCACTGGTTAATGTTGGGTCACGCTGGGCCTACCTCTGGCTCCCAGCCCCCTCTGGAGCAGCCTCTGGCCACTGCAGGCTGCACATCCCATGGCGAGAGGCTCCTCAAGACACTGGCGCAGTCCCTGCCTGTGCGATCCCCAAGTCCTCACAGAAAGGGGCTGCTCGGTGAGAGCAAACCCTGTCTGCAGCAGGCCTCTGCGGGTTGGAACAGCCCCTGCCCGCAGCAGGTGGGGAGCTGCTCCAGTCCCCTTCGATCCCCGGTTAATTGGAACCGGCAAGCATCGCCTGTTAAGAGGGCTAAGGACGTTGTCCCATGCAATTGTGGGATAGTTCTGGGTGACTCCCAGGCCATGTGTCCAATGGGGCTGCAACTACACAGGAAAGGAATAGGATCCTGGATCTCCTCTGGAATCGAGGTTGGATCCTTCGCTGGAGTGTCCTGGGCCCCAAGGTTTGGGGCCTGGATTAATGCAATTTGAGTATTCGTTGCATGAGGGGCTCCTACGGGACAAAGCCATCCCTGTTGGTAGAGGACTGTGGGAGGAGTTCTCAGAAGGGTCACATGACATCCTTTACTTCCGGTCACGTGTCCATCTTGATCCTGGAAGTACTACCCCTGCGGATGGGCTTTCCTGTGGCAGGTGGGCGGGGCATAAGGGGTCCGGGGCATGGCTAATGGGATCGGGGGCAGGGCTGACGTGTCCCCATTTTTGGTTCAGAAAATATGGTCACTGTATTTAGAGCCCTTTGTTGCCTTTAACGACTTAGGGCTTGGTCCTCAAATGCAGCTGTGCCACAGTACGGTTACAGACGAAGATGCCCCAGTAGGAAAGGGAAAGCCTGTCCATCAGCCTAGCTGTCCATCTCTACGAGAGGTGCTAGCTGTGCTGATGAGAGAAGTTCTCTTGTTGCCATAGCATGGTTTCCATGGGGGGCTAGGCCAGTATAACTGTCACTCACCCAGGAGGATGGATTTTTCACACCCGTGAGCGACAAAGTTACACTGACCCACGTGTGTAGTGTAGACCTGGCCTTAGTGTTCCTGGGTCCGATAGTTTGAGGTGGATCCCTTTTTCAGTGGTTTGTCTCCACCTGCTGCTTGAAAGAAACCATGTTCCATCTTTCTGGGCTGATAACTAGTTCTTTGCTCACTTGAGTAACAAACTTGAATCTTTTTTTCTTTAGGTACAGAATGATTGGACCAGCTTCTGTTGAGTGTGTGCTTAGGGGAAATGGAGTTGATTGGGATAAGGAGGTTCCAGTTTGCCAAGGTAAGCTGATTTAATGTTCATATCCGGGGATGGGGGGACTGTAGCTGGTGCTATAGTGGAGTCAGTCTGTTCTCACTTTGACATTTAATCTAAATGACAGTAAACCTTGGTTCTGTTTGTTTGGAGACAGAAATTAAATCATACTGTGATTGACTCCTACAGAATCGACATTTTAAAAACCTCCTTATACTTTTCACGTATAATCCAACAGGCTTCATGGCACCTTGTTGCTATTGTACCTGTGTAATCCTTGCTCCTCACTAAGCAGAAGGCATAATAATGACTTCGGGGAGTCTTGATCCTTCTTAAATCTGTCCACTTAAAATATCAGGCTCTTTTGGAATTAATCACAATTAATTTTCCCTACCTTAATTTGATCTCTTGGATGCTTTCAGTGTATCAGTCATGCTGGTGTGTGCATGATAGAATGTGGCGCTGACTCAAAAACCATCCTAGCTTAGTTTTCTGCTGGTAGAACAGTAGGACCTCTCGAGATGACAGGCAAGAGGTTTCTCTCCATGAGGCTAACTCTGGGAAGGGCCCTACTCTGTAAAGGTCATCCACCAAAGCTCGTTTTTTATGAAGCATCCTCCTTGAGCACTGGACATACTGGATTGAGTCAAGACTAAAAGCACAAAAACTTCAGAATAAAATGTGCTGAAAACACAATATTAAATATACTTTTGGGCGGCTAAATAGCTTTTGGGAGGATCTGAAATAACTTTCTTAGTGAAAAGTTTCTTCAGTTCAACTTTAATTTCATGTTGACATTCTTTTCTTCAGCAATATCTTGTCTTCCACCTCCTAATATCACCCAAGGATCCCACAATCATCTGGGTGAAGAACAGTTTGCATTTGGCTCAGAAGTAACTTACAGCTGTGACGAGGGCTTCTCTCTTATTGGAGAGGCCTCCATTCATTGTACAACGAATGATCAAGGCAATGGAGAGTGGAGTGGGCCGGCCCCTGAATGCAAAGGTTAGTAACATCTGGTTTTTAATCTCCTTATTCAAACACCTCCACCCCGGAAAACTATATTTTCATTGCTTAGTAGCCCAGCTAACTGAGGAAATGTAGTTAGTGCAGTCCATAAAGGAAAATGTAAGGAGGGATGGGCAGTGAGGGCATAAAGGTTTTGATTCATGTTTCCTCATTAAGATATTACTCCTTTCAAGGTATTTTAAATAGTTACAGTTCTAAACTTGAAAACTTGCTATTGCATAGAAGACTTTCACAGCCAGGATCTGCAGAGGAGGAGAGGAGTAGTGTGTTGAAGAGGACCGTCAGGCTGTTGTGGAATAACTGTTTTGAAATAACTGCATCCTTATCGATGGCTTTCAGTTTCTTCTCTTGGAATCGTGCATATGCATAACCTTGACTAGTAGAAAGAGTACTTTTCATTTGGGGACAGCATCCGATGGTGCTTTATCTCACTGCTAGGCTCTAGCCATTTTGGGGTTCTTCTCATGACCCACGGGTGCCTTCCAGAACACACTAGCATTCTGGTCATCAGAGAAGTGGTAAATTCCCAAGATTCCCCTGTTCATCTGTGTGATGAGTCGGTGCACGGATTCAAAGAGCGTGAAGGAGGCATAGCTGGGCATGCGGGGGCCAGGCACTTGTTAATGCATAGAGGCTAATGCTCATGCCACGTGTGACTGAATACCTCCTGAATTTGCACCCTTTACGCAATTGTAGTAAACTTTGCACAAAGTGTGCAAGAACATGGGTGTGGCATAAAGAAATGAATCCTCCCTTGCATGACCGTAGTGGGGACATATTCAAACTCAGCAAGAGTGAGGCAAAATGCATCGCAGAGAGATGGATGTTTACCTCAAATGTACAGGTAAACAGAGTCTTCCGACAATGAAAGGGAAAGGAAGAACACACAAGAGGTCTGCATTTCAGCAAAAGGGGATGGGGAAAAAAATCATGGGACTTTTCACCAGGAGACTTTATGTTGCCTGGCTCTCAGATGGAAAGAGCTTTTACTAGAAATCGCTCTCACGGCAAAGGCTTGTTCTACTGTCGCTAAGGATACACTTTTAATGAAGGAAAGTCTCCTTTTGTTATATGTACTGAAAGAGATTTTAAGTGAATACAAGTACCGAGGCATAAGTCAGAAATGGAAACAAAAGAAGTCAAAATAAGGCTCAGCTGGTGCCCACGTTAACCAACTGTGGTAAGAAAAACTTCATTTTGAATTTGCCGCATGCTCTCAGCAGTCTTAGGCGATGATCCCTTTTTCATCTTAATGGCTGCTTCCTTTGTCCCTTCTAATGCAGTGATTCTCTGGGCACAGGGAGAGGGAGCTGCGATGGCTTCTAGTGTTTGTCCCTCCTTTTAAAAGTGTAATTTCTACCCCGGGACAACATTCCTAGGAGGTATGTTAATGGTTAGCTTGAGGAGTTCCCTTCTGCAGGCTGGGATCAGCTTGAGCCCCGTGGGGCCCTCTGCAGATGGTGGTGGGCCTGGCTCTGGCAGTCCATGGGCAGGGCCGTTCAGGGGCTGCTCCATCCAGGCCAGATGGCAGCGGGCCCAGCTCCAGCGGTCTCTGACTGTGGCGAAGAGGTGACTCCAGTCCGCCCACTCCATTTAACCACTTAAACTTAATGATTTAACAGGATTTCACATCCCTAATTCCCAGCTGACTATTCGATTAGTCGATAAGGATGCCTCTGCCTTTGAAGTGTAGCAACAGTCCCCTTCTCCCCTGTCTCCCCCCCTGCCACTTGCTGCCTTGTTCTGAGAGAGGCAGCAAGGGGGATGAGCGACTAGTTGACTAATGTGTCGGCGATCCGATAAGGTCATCCTCCAGAGCTGATGTTGTATGAAGCATCCTCCTTGAGCAGTGGACGTACTGGATTGAGTCAAGACTAAAAGCAGAAAACCTTCAGAATAAAAGGTGCTGAAAACACAATGTTAAATGTACTTTTGGGCGGCTAAATAGCTTTTGGGAGGATCTGAAATAACTTTCTTAGTGAAAAGTCTCTTCGGTTCAACTTTAATTTCATGTTGACATTCTTTTCTTCAGCAATAATTTGTCTTCCACCTCTTAATATCACCCATGGATCCCACAATTGTCTGGGTGAAGAAGAGTTTGCATTTGGCTCAGCAGTAACTTACAGCTGTGACAAGGGCTTCTTTCTTATTGGAGAGGCCTCCATTTATTGTACAACGAATGATCAAGTCAATGGAGAGGGCCGGCCCCTGAATGCAAAGTTTAGTAGCATGAGCAAGAAGTGCCGCATTGATCCATTCACATCCCTGCTGCAAATCATAGGAGTGTTAGAGCACCTAAAAAAATAAAAATAAAAAACACAAGTGAAAACTTGGATAAAGAAAAGCATCAGGTAGCTCAGTGTAGTGTTTCTGTGGACTTCCCACAATATATATATAAATGGGATGCCAGAAGCACCCACTGTGACATGTAACTAGGATAAGTATGCTGTGTAGATAAAGATGTCAGTGCCTAAATCAGTGGTCTCCAACGTTTTTACGCCCAAGATCACTTTTTAAATGTCAGAACAAGCCATGATCTACCACCCCATCCTTCTCCCAAGACCCCACCCCTTCCATGAAGCCCCGCCCTCTCTGTTCTCCTTCTCTCCATCACTTTCTATGCCCAGCCCTTATACGCTCTCAGGGTACGGCTACGCTGCCGCTTTTTTTCAATTCTTGTGTAGGAAGAGGTTTTTCCAACATTTGGCCTGTCTAAACTCGGCTGAATGTCAGAAAACCCCTTCTTTCGGAAGCCCCCTTATTCCTTGTGGAACACGAAGAATACAGGGGTTACCAAAAGAGCATGTTTGCTCCTCTGCTAAAAAAGCGGAAGAACAAACGCGTCCCTGGAGGTGGAAGAGTTTTTCTGGGATACCTCTGGAATCCCGGAAAAACTGCTGCAGTCTAGCCGTACCCTCACTGGGTTGAGACAGGATGTGTGGGCTCTGGGGTGGGAATGAGGGATTTGCCTGTGGTAAGGGGTGAGAGGTGCAAGCTCTGGGAAGGAATTTGGATGTAGGAGGAGGTGGGAAAGGGGATGGTGGCTCAGGGAGGGGGCTCCAGGCTATGGAGAGTTGGGGTATTTAGCAAGCCATAGGCTTGTGGATGTGAGGGTGCAGGAGTTTGGGTTGGGATGTATGAGGGCTCAGGGCAGGGAGGTTGGGAGTATGACGGGCTCAGGACACAGATTTGCAGTGTGTGGATGGTGCAGAACTGTTGTTGTGGAAGACTGAGGATGTGCAAGTGCAGGAGTTTGGGGATGGTGCCAGTGGGGATAGGGAGTCCCTGGCATGCACCTTCCCTCTCCTTCCCCGGGGACTCCTACCCACTGCCCCCCACAGAGGAGGGAAGCCCAGTTGCCTCCTCTCGGGACTCCTAACCACCCCCTGCTCCACAGAGGAGGGAAGCCCTGGCATACGCCTCCTCCCAGGACTCCTAACCACCCCACCCATTGAGCAAGTCCCCAGCGCTCTACAGAGCTGGGTTGTGGTACCGTGCCGGCTGTTTGGAAGAGGGGGGAGCAGCCAGCGCACTTCCTGAAACCCCAGAAGTGATGCGCAGCTGCCGGACTTCCTTCCACCCCGCAAGAAGCCGGCACCACCTCCATTGTTGCTGGAGGTAGGTAGTGGGGCTTCTTGAGGGTGGGAGGAAATGGGGGGGGGGCCCAAACTCCTTGTGATTCATAGAATCATAGAACCATAGAGCTAGAAGAGACCTCAGAAGGTCATCAAGTCCAGCCCCCCTGCTCTAGGCAGGACCTATCCCAACTAAATCAACCCAGCCAGGGCTTGGTCAAGCCGAGACTTAAACACCTCCAGGGATGGAGACTCCACTACTTCCCTAGGCAACCCATTCCAGTGCTTCACTACCCTCCTAGTGAAATAGTTTTTCCTAATATCCAACCTGGACCTCTCCACCACAACTTGAGCCCATTGCTCCTTGTTCTGCCATCTGTCACTCCTGAGAACAGCCTCTCTCCATCCTCTTTGGAACCTCCCTTCAGAAAGTTGAAGGCTGTTATCAAATCTCCCTCACTCTTCGCTTCTGCAGACTAAACAGACCCAACTCCCTCAGCCTCTCCTCATAAGTCATATGCTCCAGCCCCCTAATCATTTTGGTTGCCCTCCGCTGGACCCTCTCCAATGCGTCCACATCCTTTTTGTAGTGGGGGGCCCAGAACTGGACACAATACTCCAGATGTGGCCTCACCAAAGCCGAATAAAGGGGAATAATGACATCTCTGGATCTGCTGGCAATGCTCCTCTTAATGCAACATAATATGCCATTAGCCTTCTTGGCTACAAGGGCACACTGTTGACTCATATCCAGCTTCTCGTCCACTGTAACCCCCAGGTCCTTTTCTGCAGAACTACTACTTAACTGGTTGGTCCCCAGCTTGTAACTGTGCTTGGGATTCTTCCGTCCCAAGTGCAGGACTCTGCACTTGTCCTTGTTGAACTTCATCAGATTTCTTGTGGCCCAATCCTCCAATTTGTCTAAGTCACTCTGGACCCTATCTCTGCCCTCAAGAGTATCTACCTCTCCCCCTAGCTTAGTGTCTTCCGGATTGACCAGTCGATCGCGATCGATGGGTTGGTGACCACAGGCCTAAATATTTGTACCCTTCCCTTGTGTTACAAAGCTGTGCACACTTGGGGTGTAACTATACAACAATACTAGCAACACCCAGTATCCCGAAATAATCTCGAAATAGTGCCACTGTCTAGATGTAACCTTGGTGTCTCTGTGTGTTTACATGTAAATAGAAAGCTAAAAGTACAATAATTATCCCCGTTTCTCAGGCTGTCCTTTCAGATCCGGTATCTTTTTTTTTTTTTTCAGTTTTCGCTCATGTCCATTCCATTTAGGAGTGCGTGTACCACGTGCATAATAGTCGTAAGGCTTTTTCCTTCAGCGATACTCATAGGACCAGCAGGGTAGCTGTCTGGAATGCTGCCTCAGTGACGGCACATATATATCCCTGCTGGCCCTCTGCCCCCTCAGTTCCTTCTTATTCCCCATGACAGATGTTGGAGTGCTGTAGTCCTTGCTTTTCCGCAAGTGCATGCCTTAGTGGTTTTGTGTACATAGTTCGAATTTATTCGTTTTGGTGGTTTAGTTTCTGGTCATGAAGTGTTAGTAGAGGGAGTTAGTGGGGTTTTTACCCTGCTTTTATTTTCCCTGGACCGGGACGTGCCTCAACCCCAGAGCTTCAAACCGTCTGACAAATGCTTAACGCGTATGCTCCATGGTGAGCCACACGACTCTTTTCTCATCTACCTGGTGACCCTCTTCCAGGCACTTAGGTGTAAAATCTGCAGGGACTTTAAATCCCATACTATGAAGGAGAGGGGCAGGCATTTAAAATTTCTTCTCATGGAGGTGGCACTTTGGCCACAATCGTATCTGAAATCGATACCCCTGGCTTTCACCCACAGTGCATTGGCCTTGGTGTGTGAGCCATCAGCACCGAGAAGATGGTCTTCCACACAAGGAACCAGTGCCAGTGGGCAGCACCGATCTCAATGCCTAGTGCTGCATAGGAAGAAGAGAGCGGAGAGGGGCCACTCTCCTTCCCGCCACATAGCCCCAGTTCGTCTCCAGTCGGGACACTCTAAGATTGCCTCACCATCTGTGCCTGCCCAGCTCCTGCCATTACAAGAGGGCAGTCGAGTTCGGTGCAGGTGGACTCACTGGGGTTGGATGACCTCACGGTGGTGGATATTGACCAGCCGTTCATCTGTACACATTCGAGGCTGCCAGGTACCTCACTGAGTTAAGTAGTTCTTCTGGTCCAGCACAGAAAATGGCGCACCGAGGGGACGCTCACTCCTCTGCATGACTGGCACCGCCAGGGTGTATGGCACCCAGGGCGAAGTCCCACACTCAGCCTTGGCCACAGCTGTCTGCACTGGCCCCCGCTCTGGCTTCGGATGCATTGAAGAGGGTCCAGCAGAGGGGAAATGAAAATGATGAGGGGGCTGGAGCACATGACTTATGAGGAGAGACTGAGGGATTTGGGCTTATTTAGTCTACAGAAGAGAAGAGCGAGGGGATTTGATAGCAGCCTTCAACTACCTGAAGGGAGGGTCCAGAGAGGATGGAGAGTGGCTGTTCTCAGTGGTGACAGATGACACAACGAGGAGGAATGGTGACAGGTTGCAGTGGTGGAGGTCTAGGTTGGATATTTCATTAGGAGGGTGGTGAAGCACGGGAATGGGTTCCTTAGGAAGATTTTACCAAGCTATCCCTAGAGGGTTTGAAGTCCCGGCTTGACAAAGGCCTGGCTGCGATGGTTTAGTTGGGGTTGCTCCTGCTTTGGGCAGACGGCTGGACTCAATGACCTCCTGAGGTCTCTTCCAACCCTAGAATTCTATGATTCTATGATTTCAGTGGAATAAACTTTCTTATGTGTAGATTTTAATGGGTCACAAGGTTATGCCAAGGAAGAGAATGCACGAGCAGATAATGTACGGCAGAAAGGATTAGCTCTTGACGTGATTAAAGGGTAACACATGTGAAACATGTGAATTTTCTGTTTTGTGCGGATATGTGAGTATTCCCACCAGAGGGAACTGTTACAGAAAATTAGTCCTTATTCAGCCTGAGTCTTTTCACTGGCATGCTTGTGGGGACTTTTCTTCAAATGTCATGGAGAGAGAATATGAGCAGTTGTGGATTTGATTGATTACAATTTGGTATGCTTTGTCCTGTACATGGCAATATAAATTTCACTGCAGTCTGCTTGGGGTTGTTGATGTTTTTATGTGCCTGGCATATCTGTGGCTTTTTGCGATTTAAAATAGTTGTGTGGAGAGCACCTCCCTGATTTTATAAAATATACTTTTCTGTACAGGTTCTGCCTCGGACACAGCTGCCAACTCTCCTCAGTCTGAAGATGAAGGTGAGGTACTTAGTGGGAGAGAAAACAGTTGAGCTGTTAGGCTGATTAGCACAATGTGTGTGGTAAGCAGAGAAGCCTGGGGTTAGGAAGCTTCACAACTGGAGCTGGCAACATAATTTCAGCTGCTTCAGGAGGTAGCCGAGTTACAGAAAAAAGCAACAAATGGTCTGGTAGCACATTATAGACTAAGAAAACATGTAGATGGTATCATGAGCTTTCGTGGGCACAGTCCACTTCTTCAGATGACCGAAGTTTTGAGTTTAGGATGTGCAGACCCAAAATAAAAAGGAGAGACACGTGGGGAGGGGCGGGGGGAAGAGGGTTGAAGACAGGGAGCAGAGGGTATAGAAAATCAGCTGTTCTTCAAACACATTACACTAAATTACACCCGAAAGCTGCTGATCTGTGTGACTGAATTATATGCCTGAGATTGGAATAACGTGGAATTTCTGCTAAAAATAAATTTTAAATAAAAATTCCCTTCTAGTTAATAACTTAGGGGGTCACTATTATACATTTGTTTCTAAATCAGCTAGATTTTTTCTACTGCTTTTTCCCCATTAGCCAGTTTACTGCCTGATTTTAAAATGCTTTTCATTGAGTTTTATTCATACTACAACAACAAAAAGAACCCAAACTATATACTTCTGCAAACCTTCTGATGCTGTCTGTAAACCTGAGTCCTACACCACCTGTTATGGGAGACAATATGGATACAAGTGAATACGTCACTCCATTTTTCTATACTAACATTTTTAACATTAAAGGCTGTACATTTGTCAGTGATGTATTTCCTAATGAAAAATGGGTTCAGTAGTTCCAGGAGCCACGGAAAGACCACTTTAGAGCACTTCTTAATCTCACTGTTACTATTGTCATCTTTCATACCGTTTCTCTAAAACATTGTGAGCAGTGTGAGTCTGATTTCTAAATGCGAAACTTATTAACATCAGTGACTGCAGTGCCGTTCAATCTGTGGCAAGACGTTACCAATTTGGTGTGCTCCACAGTTGCTGGCTAGACATTAAACAACCTTAGTCTAGTAAGGCCAGGAACTGTCTGTCTCTAAAAACGATCTATTTGGATAACTTAAAATACTAATAACAATGCTTTTTACGTGTCTATGCTGCAATTCAAAACCTGTGTTTGGCCATGCCAGCTGACTCTGGCTCTCTGGGCTCAGGCTAGGGATGGTTTAATTGTGGTGTAGATGTCTGGGCTCGGGCTGCGGTTTAGGTCTTTGCAAAGTGGGAGGGTCACAGGCACAAGCCTGAACACCTGCATCACTGTTAAACAGCCCCCTAGCCTGAGAAAGCAGGCATAGGCCAGCTGCAGGTGTATCATTGCAATTTAGACATATCCTAACACTATCCTTTGGTGACATGTTAGGGTGGATATTGTGATACCCCATCTAGAAAGCCCTCTTGTAACAATTCTGTGTTTACTCATTGTTTTGGCAAACACATGGCAGGCCAGTGCAGGATTGGTAAAGAGAGCCCAGAAGCACGTGTGAGAGAATAATGAACATCCTTTGATTTATATTGTAGAATGTGTTTAAACTGAGATTCTTCTTCGAGTAGTGTTCCTCTGGCTAGTCCACTGTATGTGTATGTGCCCCTGCGCCTCTAATTGGAGATTTTTAGTAGCAGTGTCCTGTTGAGCCGATGCATGTGCTCTCCTTCCCTGTCGGTCTGCAGTTTCTGTAACAGTCAAGCGCTCTGACGGTATCAGATGCCTGGGACAGCATCACATAAATGCTTTAACTGTCATAGCTAAAATGTTTAGTCTCACAGGATCTGGAAGCTGAAGTTTAACCCCACCCCACCCCCTCCCCATGGAGAAGGCATTTCAATCTTTTGGGGACTTCCTGACAGGTTACTCCCAGAGCTTTAATTTCAAAGGGGATAGAGTCATTTTAAAAAAAAGAAAAACACTGCTGACTCCTATCAAGGCTTGTAAAACAAGTTCCGAGTGATTGGCCAGCCAGAGGGTTTCCCCAGTGTGGCAATCTCAATGCCATGGCACCAGCAGCTCTGAATGATGGGGCTTCCCCCCAATGTTCACTCCTAATGTAACTTAATGTGCAGATTTTTTCCATTTTATATGTGCACTGAGGCACCTCAAATGTGCACCCCCAGTAGAAACACAAATCTAGCTATGAGCACTCTGCTAATCAGCTGGGCGGCATCTGAATCTCTCCTGAGCAGCTGCACAAGCGCACAGCTTATAGGGAACCCTGGTGTTATAGTTTATGGCTGTCCCTCACCCGGGGGCACCTAGTCCGCCACAGGTGTCACTGTGCACCCCGTGCACCCCACATTCTCCGTACTTGCCAGTAGTCCTTTTGCAGTCGTTTTCACTCCTCTAAGGTCCCACGAACACCAAGCGGGAAGGGAGACCTGGGCCGTCCCTCACTCCAGGTCTCAGCCCAGGACCCTGGGAACAGGCACAACGGTGACCTGTTGGGCCATTGGGGCCGAACCGCAATTTCACCGGCCCGCAGGCTTCTCTCTGCACCATCCTGGGCTTCTTCCTTCCCCTCTTGGTGGGCTGTGCAGCCTCTGCCGGGATTTCAGCCCGACTGCGGATCGCGCTGGCCGACTTTCCTCCGCCGCCACTCTCGCTCTCTCTCCGGTCCCCTCGTTCTCACCGATGCCCTCTGTGGTCCAGCGTGCTTTTTTCCCTCCTCCTTCCAGGTGCCGTCCTTTTCAAAGCTGGCGCCCTCGTCCTGGGATGCCAGCGCATGCGCTGTGCCGTCGCCCGGCGCATCAACCTGGGGAATCCCCGCTCATGCGCACACCGCGGCTGCCGAACATGCCCAATACAACTGCTTGCATCCCGGGGTGATGGGGCCAAGTGCCGCTTCAGTGCGGGGTGCGGGGCTTGCCCCCGTCAGACTCCGCCACCCCATCACACCTGGTTAACCCCAGAAAGACACGCACCAGGCCCTGCTCTGCAACATGGGCTGCATACCACCTGAGAAGCCAGGGGCAGTCAGGCATTGAGGCAATGATAAGGAGACAGACAAGTACCGTACCATCACTAAAAGAGCGGCACAGAAAAAAACTTTGGTACCAGATGTCACAAAATTCCTATCTAAGGAGTGCTCTGCATCTTCCCAACCATTGGTCCTGATAGCGTACCCCAAACATTCCTTTGCGGTACCACCTGAGCCCCCTTTTAGTATCCTAGGGTACGTCTATATAGCAGGGCTAAACTCAAAATGAGCTATGCAACTTCAGCTACGGTAGTTGTATAGCTTAATTTGAAATAGCTTATTTTGAATTTGGGAGCGTCTACACAGCACTTATTTTGAAACAGAGCATTCTTCTTCCGACTTCTCTTGCTCCTCGTACAATGAGGCTTAAAGTAGTCGGAGTTAGAAGTCCTCCAGCGCAATGTTATTTCGCTATTATGTCAAAATAACTGTTTGTGTTTAGACATGGACTATGTTATTTCAGAATAACGTCTGTTATTCCAAAATAGTGCTGCTGTGTAGATGTAGTCCTGGAGACTTGTGGCCTTGGTACTCGGGGAAAGAGCGTTAGGGTATTGTCTCTAAAAGAGGGGCACTGACAGCTTTCAGTATCTGGTGCAACAAAACTCATCTAGGGAGTGCTCTGCACCTTCTCAACCGTTGGTGCCGATAAAGTAACCTGGACAATCCTCCATGGTACCGAGTGAGCCCGGGGTACTGCATGAACTCTGGTACCCTGGAGACCTGATGGGTGGGGAAGAACCACAATCCTCAGTGGAGCACCCATAGAGACACACATCTCAAAGAACCATTATTATTATTACACTATGTGAGTAACTTGCCCTTTTCATCCTTTTTTGCATTGCTTTTCCTGCCTATTTATAATATGCCTATGTTGTTTTTTTTTCTTTTCTGTAAGGTTCTTAAGGGGTCAGATCATGGTTTCCGGTAGCTAATGATCATTCATGTGGTGTTTTATGTGACTTCATTAATTTTTTGTTAATATCTGGTATAAGTTAGGGCACTGAGCGTGTCTTTGTATGCATGGATTGTGGATGAGTTCCTGTAAGTTATTGACATGACTGTGGTTTCATATTTTAACTCACATTTTTGTTCGGTTTAGACGTTAAAAAACCCATCATCATTACCTTGATCGTTATTGGTAAGTAACTTAAAACTGAAAAAAATTGAAACACTAAAGCTATGATTGTATTTAAGGTCCACAGTCCAAGCTATTTTCGTATTGCACTTTGTCTATCTCATAATTTCCCCCCTCCCTCCCCGCTGAACTCCTACAGTTACTTGGATTTACTGTTCTTGAATTTCTCTTTGCCCTGTGGTGCCATGTAAAATATGTGCTCACGATTCAGAGTGCACTGTCGTTCCTTAAGAGAAGCCTGCATTCATCCTTTTTGCTATTTTTCCTATCTATCGGCGTATAATTTATTTACTCAAGGCAAGCTTCACTTCCGTAATTTTGTCTTGGGTGAGAACGCGACCTCATCCGTTCGGACTGTGTATTTTTCTGGTACCCACAAACAATGGAAAGGGTAGAAGCCAGGAAGGGAAGTTGCTGAAAGACCCAAGCAAGGCTGTTCTAGGTTGGATTTGAAAGTCTAGCAGATTCATGGGAATAAGAAAGTTAATACACATATAAATGAAGTTCCCACCAGTCAGTATGTCAGTCTGCAGTGCAAAGGGCTCCGCTTACCAGAGCATGGGTGTTCAGAATTTGCTAGCATCATGACTTAACACGTGCAATCCTTTCCCAAAGAATTCCTACAATGGCTGTAGCTTAACCTTTAGGAGCAGTGTAGAAGAGCAACATTCATCAAAGCACTTACATTTATGTATAAATCCCACTGAAGTAAATCAGAATCTAGAATGTGTTTTAAATGTGTGTTTAAGGGATTGTTAAACTGGAGCCTTCATGCAGCTGGTAAGGCCTCTGTATGCTTGGAGCACAACTCTGTTAGAGATGGCTGCTATAACCAGATTTCCTGAGCCCTGTGGACTGAGAATATGCAGACCCAAAGTACTCTGCAGTCTATATTCCTATTGAATGGTTCTAAGATGCAATAGTCCCTGTGTGCTAATAATAAGACTGAGAATTTTCAGCTTGTAGAAGAGACAACTAAGGGGATGTGATTGAGGTCTATGAAATCATGACTTGTGTGGAGAAAATAGATCAGGAAGTATTATTAATCCTTCCAATAACACAAGAACTACGGGTCACCAATGAAATTAATAGGTAGCAGGTTTCAAACAAACTAAAGGAAGTACTTCTTCATATAACACAGTCAACCTGTAGAATTCTTTTCCAGATGATGTTATGAAGGCCAAGACTATAACAGGGTTCAAAAAAAGAACCAGATAAATTCATGAAGGATAGTTCTATCAGTGGCTATATTAGCCAGCATGTGCTGGGATTGTGTGTCTAACCTTCAGTTGTCAAAAGCTGGGAATGTACAACAGCGATTGGATCACTCGATGCTTACCTGTTCTGTTCGTTCCTTCTGGGGTACTTAACACTACCTATTGTTAGATGACACGATACTGGGCTAAAGGGACTTTTGGTCTGACTCCGCATGGCCAGTCTCATATTCTTATGGAAATTGGGGAAAACTGTCCTGAAATCTTAATAGCAGAATTTAAATGTCATTTTAGCTGGCCCAAACTGAGGAGAGATTTTTATTTGCAAATTCAAGATTAAGAGAAACTGACAAATGTGGATGGATTAATTTTTCTATTTTTTAAATTTTTAAATTCTTTAAACAGCATTGAGGAGCTTCAAGAGAAGCAGTTAATGTAAAGCTTGAACGTCTGGAATGTAAACTAGGCTGGCTACTAAACATTATTTTGAATGAACTGAAAATCTAAACATTCAGCAGTGTAGAGAGACATTATAAAGATTTGATGAATTGGGAAATCCAACCTCAAAACTTGTTCTCTGGATTAAGTAAGGGCTTCGTGTTTTTTTTTTTTTTTTTTTTGAGCTGGGATACAAGAGAAGCTCTTCCATACAACTTTATCTGTGAAGCTTGCTAGGTGTGTTTATCAAAATGTTACAAAAAATAACTTAATTGTCTGATTGCTGGTTTTTCCCCCCAAGGGGCTATCATTGCCATTGCTAGCTTAGCAAGTCTTGCAGCTTTTGCTAGAATGCATCCAGGAAAAATATGGCAAAAGAAAAAAAGGTATGTTCGATATTTTTTCTTAGTTTTTACTGATTTTCAACTTCTCATCATGGTGTTTCATTAGTGCAAGAATGAGTATTTCCTTCTGTAATTTACTCTACCTTATTGTCGGGGTATGTCTCTTCTTGCATGTACCTGGATGTCAGGAGAAATCACATTTGTGGTATTCTGAAGATGCAGCATTGAAGGACTGGTGTTAATAGAACCATAACACAGCCATGGCTGGCCAAGGTCAGCTGATAAAGGCTCATAAGGCTGGGGCTGCAGGACTGAAAATTTCTGGATAGACATTTGTTTTCAGACTAGAGACCATGGTCTGGGATCCTACTCTCTCTCAGGGTCCAGAGATGTCTTTCAGTGTGATTTAACCATTTGAAATTAGAATGAGAGTCAGCTTCATTAGCTCTCTATGGACTGCTTGCAAAATTCTCCATGGACCATAGTTTGAAAACTGTTGGATTAGTTAGTTAGTCCAGTGTATGACCATTGTGCTTCCCCAATGCGTAAGTCTTAAATGTGCAAGGATAAGATGATATAAATAAGACTGCATGTCACTAAAACATGACAGAGCCATGGATGTGTGCCTAGATGCCCTAGATACCATGAAAATACAAATATCTGTGGGATAGATGCAGAAATGCTTTGTTGTGGCTTGGTCCAAAACGCTGCCTTAAAATTTTTGCTTAATTTAGCCCTTCGCTGTCTGCTCTGTAAGTTGCAGCATGGTGGAACACAACGCTGTAGCATGCTCCAGTTTATTTCAGCAGGAATTCTGCATGTGGAGTGTCTATAGCGTGCATCTTCAAGAATGTTTCTCATACAGAGCCTCTCAGTCTTCAAACCTGCCAAACATAAATATGGCAAATAAAAAACACAAAGTGGGATTTGTGTAGAATTACCCATGAAGTTGTGTTCTCACACTGCAGTACTGGCTTTGTATCACTGCCAGATAATATTGTGTAAGGGCTTTTTTAAATAGATGCTTTGCTTTGTAGAACATTCACTTGAATAATGTTCCCCTGGGATTCACTGATACTGAGATGCCTCTGATTTAAAATAGACTGAAGATCAGGTATAAATCTATTCTTTATTTTTAATCAAAGATTAATTTTGCTTTAGTTATCTTCGATTATATAAACTCTGATTTTTACTAATTAATCTGGCTACTCCTTCAAGGTGACAGCATCACTTGTGAGCTGTTGTGAAAAGATTTGCATCTTTGCCTTCCCACAAAAACATGACTTACCACTGAATTTAAAAAAGCACCTGCCCAGTATATTAATTATATGGTGAATGAAATTTGTAGTATGACTGCTTCCTGGAATGCGGACAAGTAAAGCCATTAACAATCACTGTTCAAGTTTAAAGAAAAATTGATTTCCAATCCCTTACTAAGCTAATAATAAATTGCAGCCACCTACAAGTAATAATTGGTATGGTCCTCCTCAACATGTGGAATGAAATTCTTCAGAAATCTGTTCAGACTTACAGAATTTTCAGCTTTCCTTCTCATTTCTCATTAAATGTTTGATTATAGTTAATGTTTTTAAGGAGGCTTATTTAATAGTGTGGAGTATTGCACTTTATCCCACTGAAGTGAAGTTGATGCTCATGGAATCCGGTTCCATTTTATCCTGATCATCAAGCAGGTAGCTTCTTTAAGATAGGGTTTATATTCAGAAGCCCAGTTTGCAAAGTCATTTGAATGAAATATCCAGTCTTGGAGGTTCCTAAGCAAAGATACTCACCGAGCAGAAATTGGATTTTATTGTGGGAGAAGCAGTCTAATGTTGGTTCAAAAGTGTTACGTTGTCATATGAAACATAGAAGGTGCTAGAATTTAACCCTGAAAAATATTGGTGAACCAGCCTCTATGTGGCTATTGCAGTCTTGTTTGTGTGTTACTGGCAAAATACAGGTAGCAAAATATATACACATCAAACACAAAAGAAAATTACATAGTATTCTGTTCTTGCTTTATTGAGCTGTTGAGTCTGAAAGATAAATTATACAGAAGTGATTCTATGTGAGAATAATAATCTGAGACTTCACTCGCAAGGCAAAAATATTGCTTGTTTTGTGACATTTACTTCTACAGCACTTACCCCTCTTGCTGAAGGACAATGATAAAAGATACACACATACACCTAAAATTAAATGCTTTCTGTTGAATATTGTTTTTTGGTATTGTTAAAACTTAATTCCCGTGAGAATGTTTGTGTTCCTGAAAGGATAGGGGACATAAGATTTTGCCAATGTGTTTTGTTTTATTTTGAGGAGCATTTTACAGAAGAAAACAATCTTTTAAGTATCTTGTCCTTGTTAGCAGTAAAATTCTAAACAGTAATGCTTTTAACACTTTGCTTGCTAGAAAATTGCGCTGGTTAATATATCTTATCAAAATATTTTTCTAATGTTAAGACTCCAATTTTTTCTTTAAATGGTTCTAGTTTTATAAAAAAAGGTTCCATCTTTTTAATCAACTACTTTACATTAAATTTGTTTTAGTCTTAATTATGTGAACATTTTTTATTCAGCAAATGTTCTCTCTTTTCTGTTTAGCTCTTACAATGTAAGTCAGGATTCTTCAGTGTGTCAAATGTCGGCACAACAGACAAAGAAACTGCTGATTTGATCTTGAAAGGTAATGTACCCAAAAGTATGCATGTAGGATAGTAATATTCTGACTAAATGTCACCATAGAGTGTAAGATAGAATTTTACAATATTAAATTCAAATTGAGAAATATAAATTACTTCTACAGATTATTTATTCTTTTTTTTCTGTGTTTTGAACTCAGATTTTTCATTATAGAGTGAAGGTGGGTAAGGTCTGTGTGACTTGAAAGAGTGTCTCTCTTGCCAACAAAAGATATAAAATAAAATAAAATAAAATATATATTATCTCCAATAAAAGATATTATCCATTAAAAGATATTATCTCACTCACCTTTCCTCTCTAATATCCTGGGACTGACACAGCTCTAATTACGCTGTACGCAAAAATGTTTCATGTCATATTATTTGATTATCTACTAAAACACATTTTTTGCAACAACAAACCTGACCATTTTGTGTACTTTGTTAAACATAGTATGTGAGAAGCAGGTATTTGTCTAATATAAATGTTTCTTCCGAATCATTACCTCTTTTATTATATAGGTTCTTATGCCATGCTTATCAATGTCCTATCTGATCGCCTTCCGCTAGGTTAACGCATTAAGCATTGTGACTAACACCTATCATGTCGTGGAGTGTCTTGTTTAGGTAGGTTTTCTCTGGGGAGCAGGAATTGTGTGTGGTGGCTTGTTAACATACAATTTGTTGTATATTTGTTTAGATATAGCAGGTCAAATATATGTTTCTTTCACTTGGAGTGGAAGGTAACAAGACTTGTGATGCTCCTTAGTTCCTGAAGGAGATCATTCTACCTCCGCCCAGCCTGAGAGAAAGTTATCTACCATATATCTGAAAATGTTTGGGCGTCTGTCTGTCTTTGTGTCCATCCATCCATGAGTCTGTTTGTTCAAGAACTACTCCTACATGGGAAGAGTAAGGACCAACAAATTGGGTAGGCAGCTTCCTCTCCCCTAACTTAAAACAAGGTCAGGGTTTAGTTGTGCTAGGACAATGGGATGTGCCTGAAATCAGATTGTTTCTGATAAAATGGAAAAGGAGGGTGTCATGGCCATGAGGGATGGCCAGCAGCCAGGGACTAAGGGGTTAACTATGTCACCTGTACCTAGACAGGTAGCGGTTAGCCAATATAAATGCAGGTACGGATTTCAAACTGAGACAAAGGCATTTTTAACTTTTCCCTCCTTTGTCTCTGAGCCAGATTTGCTCTCTAGATACTGAGGGAGACAGAAGACATGTCTCTCTCCAAGAAAAAGCCTCTTCATAATGTGTAAGTAAAGTCTAGATAAATCCATCAGGTTTTATTGTTTTTCTGGTTTGGGAATTTGGATCTGATGCCTGTGCTGTTAGAAATGTTTTTTCCTCTCTTTTGTAACTAAATTTTGGCACCAAATCATGCACATTGAACATTGTTACAATTCTTAGTAACAACAGTACAGTGGTTACTAAAGTTAACATCAGCAATGGGGACAAACCCCATAGCAAATTCTGGGCTTTTAGACTTAAAAAGCTGCAGCCTTCCTTGGCAAACACAAGTCTTGCCATTCCCCCTTTCCCTGTGGGTTCAAATTCAGAACTCCCGATCCCCATGACAAAGGGCTGGCTGGGTGTGTCTTCCCTGCTCACAATGGCCATGGAATTTCCTTGCTCCCCACAGTTAATCAGGTAGCAAGCAGTCCAGACATTAATCTGCCCCCCTGCTTTCAATCTAGTTTTCCACGTGGGCCACTGCCTCACAGAGACAGGGCCTAGGTGTACTGGCCTGTTAGACTTACAGATCTCTGGCCTTTCACCACCAACCTCTCCTTCCTCTTGGAATTAGATGTTAAGCTCACTGATAGATTACTAGTGTGCAGAGATGGGAGTTTGTCTGCCATCTTTGCATTCCAGAGAGATTCACTACAACACAGCTGCTCCTCTGAAACTCATACACACCTTGTCCACTCGCAGAATCAAACTGTAAACATTCCTGTCCCAGCAACGCACACTCCCAGCAAGCTGGTCAAAGACAGTCACTTGGTCACCAGAGGGCTGTTCCATCTCTCTGGCTGCTTCCATTTAATCTGAAACAACTTCCAATCCCTTTGCAACTCCTTCACAACCATTCACATTGGATCTTTCTAAACCCAAGTTACATTTACCCCCTTCAGGCACAGCAAACTGCTGGTCAACAGCACCATAAGGATGCTCTTCCCTATGAACTTTTTTAAGCAAAACCTCACCTTTCCCTAGCCCTACAGGAGCATTGTCCTGCTGGGCCACCATCAACTCCTCCTCAGTTTCCCCTACACGCTGAACAGGCAGGTCTCCACACAACCCCCTTTCAGGCAAACAAACAGATTTCTCTGGTAAGATGTCAGAAACATCCTCCTTCCCCTGGCAGCTTTCTAGACTAGTAACTTACCCTGCTGCTCTCCCAGTGTCCTAGTTAGGTTAGCACCCTGATCACCCAGAGTCACTTTTCTCCCAGCAACACACCAGCAACAGGGAAAACACAAGCACCAGACTGGTCTGATCGCTGGGGACCTGACAGGACCTACCCCAGTTATAGCACCACTCTCCCCAGCAGACACAAACCTAGGGTCCTCTCCTTTCTGGGCTTCAGCTGTCCCCAGCACTAAATCTGGAACCACAGCACTATCCTCAGCCACTCCAGGCTGATAAGCACCTTCTGCAGACAAACACCTGGAAAGAAACCCTTCCCCCACAGGCATACCGCCCCTCCCAACAGCCAAACTGCCAGTTTCCACACACAGAGGTTGCTCACTCTGAGCACCCTCACATAAATCACCTTCAGCTTGTGCATGTTCAATTTTACAAACCTCACCAGCTAACAACCCATCACCCTCCAGAACTTTATCTTTTTCCTCTGCTAAAACTTCACTCTGGCCAGCCTCTCCAGACTGCTCCACAGAAACACTTCCATGATTACTGGGCTCTCTTTAACCTGTTTGTGATTCCAGCCTCACCTCTGAGGCATCAGGCAGACATGCAGAAATCTTACTCATAGACACACAGCTATCTCCCTCAGGCAAACATTGAGAAAAATTTTAACCTTGGTCCCAGTAGGACTAGCCAAAGACAACTGTCCAGAATCACTCACCCCCTTCACCTCCCTGTTAGCTACAGGCAACACAGAAGATTTACACTTATACATGTTCTGGGGCTGGGTTAAGATATCAGCCCGATGGTGCATATTAGCCATGTCATAATCATACCCCCGTCTCCACATGGTTGGACACTGAACTCCTAGGAGGATACAATCTCTGTTCTTCCACTATCTGGGTCTGGAGTTTCCTGGGGGGGGTTGAACAGCATTCATGGGAGCAGGGTGGTTAGTTGGTGAAGTTGGTGCTTCTGCTCCTATTCGCCTTGTCTCTGCTTCTGTTCTTGCTAGCCTTGCTTGTTTTTCTGCTTCTGTTTGGGGTAGCCTCGCCTAATGCTCTCGTTGGGCACGCTTCACCTTGGCCTCTCTATTCTGCCTTTCTGCTTCTCGTTGGGCGCGCTTCTCCTCTGCTTCTATTTGCTTGAGTCATTGTAAGAACTCCACCTCTTTCTCAGTTAGAGGTCTGCCAGCTGCCTTACAGGCAGTTTCCCACATAGAAGGCAGTAGTGAGGGGGAAGGAGGGCTGCTATACCTTGCTCCTGCCCTCAAGGTTACTCCCCCCTGGACTCATAGGGACATGCTCCTGACTCCTTCCTTGGGGTATGAATCTGTCCTATAGCTGGACATCATGCCTTAACTAGCCTAGCTATCCAGTTATCCTGAAAGCGAGAAAAAAACAAACTAGTTGGGTTGGAGTGTCTGGCTTTAGCTTAACCTTCTATGTGCCTCTCCCCAAGGCAGCAACCGAACACCAAAAGAAAAAAGGGGAAAAAAACTGCAAAGCTTGCAACTACCCAAAAGAAAAACCTGTGTCCTTTTAAAATCCTAGGTTCTCAAAATGATCCCGCTGCTCTGCCACTATGTCAAGGCTGTTCCCCACTCTGGCACGATGAATGCAGAAGTGGGGGCCTGCAAAAGCACCCCAAAACCTGATTTCTGAAGGCTTTTGTAAAAAAAAATGCCACCCAAAATCCTAATACCTGGACTTGGGGGAATAAAAACCACTGCCACCACCCAAGTAATGGTAAGAAAACCAGGGAAGAGATCACTTGGGAAATCTCAGCCCTAAAGTAAAACCAGGACACAAAAATTAACCAATACCAGGTTGATTAAAAAAAAAGAACTTTTATTATCAAAACAATACCCCAGTTACAAGCATAGTTGGAATGGCTAGATGGTAAGAGCCACCAATTAATATACTCATGGAGAATCCCCATGGGCCAAAACTTAGTTACAAACGAGAGGAAAAACCATTTCTAACAGCACAGGCCTCAGATCCAAATTCCCAAACCAGAAAAACAATAAAACCTGATGGGTTTATCTAGACTTTACCCTACTTACACATTATGAAGAGGCTTTTTCTTGGAGAGAGACATGTCTTCTCTCTCCCTCAGTATCTAGAGAGCAAAATTGGCTCAGAGACAAAGGAGAGAAAAGTTAAAAATTCCCTTGTCTCAGTCTGAAATCCCTACCTGCATTTCAATTGGCTGACTGCTACCTGTCTAGGTACAGGGGACATAGTTAACCCCTTAGTCCCCAGGCTGCTGGCCATCCCTCGTGGCCATGACAAGTGGTCTGGTTGTAGGGATAGTTATATTGTAGAATGACCCCAGGGGATAACAAGAGGCCAGAGATGGGGACCAAGACATCTTCCTGTGTTCTAGCCCCCTGAGTGCTCAGAAGAGGGTGTTCTTGGAGGCAAGGAATGAAATTGAACTGGGTGAAGCCACGTCAAGGAAGACATTTCTGCTCCAGAGCAGGAGACTGGGAGCTGGGCGAGTGGTTGCTCTGGGTCTCCAGAGTAGGGAAGCAGGACCAGGGACACTGCCCTAGCATGTGGATTTCATAAGGGCCATACCATGTTTTACAGAGCATTCTCATGGTCCGTTGTTCAAGAAGAATATTCAATGTGACTAGACACTTAAACTAACGTTTAGCGATAAAAATGCCATTTATGTAAATCTACATAGGTGTCCACTCCTGGTGCAGAGCAGAAATTATAGAGGAGTGTTTCAGCTCAGCTTTGTTTTACAGTGGGGAGAAGAGCTGATTCATGGATAGTCTATTTTTCTATTCACTAAACAGGGGTGGCCGAGTTAGTCTGTAATGGGAAAAACTTACAAAACAACGAATAGTCTGTCAGCATCTTAAAGACTAACAAAACATGTAGATGGTATCATGAGCTTTCACGGGTAAAACCCAGATGAAGAAATGGGTTGTATCCACAAAAGCTCATGATACCATCTACATGTTTTGTTAGCCTTTAAGGTGCTGCCAGACTATTTGTTGTTTTTCAAGTATTTCTCCGTTAGTTAGCTTATGTAATTAAACACTTGTCATCCGTCACTTTTTTTGTTGTTCATCCCTGCAATTACTACCTCTTCTGACAAATTAGCCCTCACCCTCCAATATCCATAATGCATATTCTAACCTGCTTTTTTCAGAGGCCACGTGTACACTGAGAGATACCAAAGTTATTAAAGTCAAATTTGTAGCAAACGATTTTGTAAAGTTGAATGTCCATATCCCCACTGAGCATAAGCACTCAATGTAGTCTGAAGTAAGGCATCCCCAGTAGAGTGGCTACTGTTGACTTTGAGAGCAATGCACTGTGGGTAGCTATCCCACAGTGTCTGCACCCCTTTGCATTCTGGGTTATGTTCCCAGGGCACACCAAAACTGTGCAGTAGGTGGTTGTGGGTACATATTGTCAGCATCCCATAATGCGCTCGTTTCCTCCTTCCCCCCTCCCTGCTTGAAAGCAATGGCAAGCAGTCTTTTCATGACCTTTTTTTTCCCTTGGTTGTCATCCTGACACCATAGCAGCATAAGCATGGAACTCATCGTGAATCCCATTGAGCATCAAAGCATTATGATAATGATCGCAACCATGATGCGCCTAATCCTGTAGTATATCCACAGCATATTCAGGGTCCACTGGAATGAGGACAAATCTCAGGAGGCCATCAACATACTCTTGTGCGAAGCATTAGAGTTGAAGGAATGGCAAATGCTTTTGATCCTCTAGACACAGTGGAACGCCGGTTCTGGTGCCATGAGACAAGCACAGACTGGTGGGACCACATTGTGATGCAGGTATGGGACGATGGGCAGTAACTGCAGAACTTCCATATGCACAAGGCCACTTTTGTGGAAGTTTGTGAATTGCTTTCCCTGCCCTGAATCACATGAATACCAGAATGAGACCTACACCAAATGTTGAGAAGTGAATGGCAATAGCCCTGTGGAAGTTTGCAAGGCCAGACAGCTACTAGTCAGCTGGGAGTCAATTCGGAGTGGGGAAATCAACAGTGGGGGCTGTCATGATACAAGTGGCCAAGGCAATCAATATCCTTCTGCTAAGGAGGGTAGTGACTCTGGGAAACGTGGAGGACATAGAGGAAGGCTTTGCTGCAATGGGGTTCCCGAACTGGTGGGGCAATAGATGGAATGCACGTTCCCATCTTGGCCCCCGGCCACCTTGCCCAATGGATATGAACCACCAGGAGTACTTCTCAATGATGCGGCAGGTGCAGATACGTCCCAAGGGCCATTTCACGGACATCAACGTGCAATGGTCAGAAAAGGTGCATGACTTTCACACCTTTATGAATTCCAACCGACCCTTGTTCCTGTGACTCGTAAAGCTGTGCACAGGCAGCCTGGACCACAGTAAGCAGCAATTCAACCACAGGCTGAGCAAGTGCAGAATGGTGGTTGAATGTGCTTTTGAGCATTTAAAATAACTTTAGTGCCCTTTGGAATGGGCTCAATAGAACGGGCTTGGTGATGTGGACTCAAAATCGACCTAATGTGGCTAAACTCTACTTAACCTCTCAGTGTAGACCAGGCCTAACATTTTGGCACTAAGGAAAAATTCCATAATCTCTGCTTTAACCTAAAATAAGTTTAAAATGTTTCTATTCTATGCAGTTACGATAATAAAAGAATTAGTATTTGTTACTATACTGAAAAGTTTAGTCTAAACAAGTACTTTGAGGTCTAAAGAAAGATGCGTGGAAGACTGAAGTATACAACTATTTTGATTTTTAAGTGTTTATCTTCCTTTTGCAGGATAAATGACACATGTTGGATGATGTCTATCTTTTACAAATTAACCGACACTGGAAGAAAGTAACGGAAATGTTAGGAAATAAATTGCAAACATTTGTACTGAAATTCTTGTGGGGAAAATAGACCCCTCCCGGGCAACTGGTGTTACGTGTTACTTTGAGTATAACCTCTTTCTTCTGCGGAGCTAGCGTTTGAGTAGGAATCCACTGCATTTGAGTAAAGCAGAAAGAAAGGAGGCAGAACATTGCTCTTGCCTTTGAAAATTGGCTTCCGAAGCAAGCAAGTCAGTTAGGAGCGTCAAAATAATTTCCTGTTCTGAATGTACAGCTCATGCCTTATTCAGCCTCTCCATAGCACTAAATCTTTCTCCTTAATGAACATAGTCATCATTAGAGCATGGCGTGGTTTGGTTGTGAGTTTTGGCTTTAACTGCAGACGATGGAATGCATATTATTCTTTAAACATTATTTTAAAATGCCAGACACTTTGTGGAATGTTGTAGATTCTTCTGGTGTGTTTCACCTTTGAGAAAATTAAGGATAATATGAATTTTCATGCCATTACAAAGATGCTCTGAATACTCACTGCTGAGTTGCTAAAAATTCGCTCAGGGTGTATTTACACTGGACCCTAAACTCGAAATAAGATACATCATTTGTGGTATGCAAATTATGCATGATCTTACTTGAATCTGTTTTCAAATAGCTTATTTTGAAATTTGGCGTGTCAGCACGGGCGCCAGATTTCGAAATAACGTGCTATTTTGAGCCATCCCTTATCCCTCGTGCAACAAAGTTTACTAGGATGGCAAAACAGCACCCCGTTCTTTCAAAAAATATTTTAAAATAATGGACGGCTTGTGTGGATGCAGGGTAGTGTGTAGACGACTTCAGTGAGAATAACAAATTATATTAGTTTCCTTGCAATCCACTCTCACTTTCTTATAAGAAGTAAGCGGTAAGATTAAAAGTATACTCCTGTTAAGTTCTTTAATGCTTTAATGCCTACGTTATTTTTATATGTTTGTTGTGAAAAACCTATCTTTGTAGAGCTTAAAATATGTTTTTTTTAATATTCAGGAAATCCTATTCTCTGCTGCCGAGAGAGGATGTTTATAATCAAGCACTTTAAATCTTCTAAGATAAATGACAAAGATTTTAAATATTTACATATTTTTATGACTGTAAGCTGCATTGAGTTTTATTTAGCAGTAGAACAAACCTTTCCACAAATGAAGAAACTATAATTGAAGATATTTGTTGTATTTACAATGTTTTCTTTAGAATAAGTTTTTTTTCTCTTAAATAAAAGTGAAAGTGAAAGACTGGAGCATCCTGATTTTTTTTCCCATATGTGTTAAGACAAACTGAATAAACTAAGGCCATGATGGTCCTAGTATCTCCCTCTTAGCTGATGGCTTAATGCCAGGTCTAAGGCCAAGTCTACACTAGACTCAGCAGTTGGGCTTCAGGAAGGCAACTCCAGCTACATAGAATACATAGCTGGAGTTAGTATACCTCAAATGGAGCTTGGCCGCATCCCCCAGCGGGAGGCCAATGGGAGCAGGAGTACTAGATGCCAGCAGAGGTTGATCTGGCCCGCAGAAGCCCTATCGCTCCCCTGCTCCCAGGCCAATTAAGGCCTGAGGGCGGGGGAGCACACGAAGCTTCCTTCAGCCCTCTGAGCAGCATGCAGTGCTTTGAAGCACCACGCGCTGCTCACAGGGCAGGAGGAGACGTCACACGCTCTCCCGCCCCCAAGTCCTGATTGGCCTGGGGGAGGAGGAGCGTGCAAAGTTTCCTCAGCCCTCCCCCCTCCACCTTGTGAGGAGCGCACGGCACTTCAAAGTGCTACAAAGGCTCATGTCTCCGGCAGCACAGAGATGATGCCTTGAAAACAAGCAGCTAATACCTATGTCAGGGGTGGACAAAGGGGCCTCCGCAGGCTGGATCCAGCCTGACAAGCAGGTGGATCCAGCCTACAGATGCCCTGCCGCTCCCCAGTCCTGAGGCCAACCAGGGCCTCAGTGCAGGGGGAGCGTGCAAAGTCTCCTCCCACCCTGCCAGGGGTGCATGGCGCTTAGAGTGAAAGTGCCACGTGCCCCTTGCAGGGCAGGGGCAGGGAGCGAGAGACTTCCCCTGCTCCTCCCACCCCCAGGCTCTGATTGACCTGGAGGTAGAGGGAGCAATGCTCTCTTAGTGGGGAGAGGGTGGGGCAAAGTGCTCTCCCACCCCTAGCCCAATCAAAGTCTATGGGTGGAGGAGTACAAGAGTCCTGGCCCCGCCCCTTTTGGGGAGTCCCGGGGGCACTTCAAAAATTAGTAAAATGCCCCCCATCTAAAATTATTGCCCACCTCGACCTATGTAGCTGACCTAAAATATCACATTCTCCGTGAGAGCATGTATATTCTGTGCCAAGAGCTTCCAGTCTTTGCTTTTCACTCAGTCCTTCTGTAACCGCTCCCCCCTACAGTCAATGACTCGTCCCCGATTAAAGACAGAGGAATGATTTTGGGGATGTAGCCCGGGGTTTCTCAAACTGGGGATCACGACCAGCGGTGAGGAGGGACCTGGGGGCCACTGGCCACATGACCAAACCCTTGCGTGACTCCTACCCGCACCACTCCTAGTCCAGGTGAGGGCTGGGTCAACACCCCTCTGCCCCAGGCCTCACCAATTCCTGCCCCTTCTTCATGCCTCTCTCTGCTCCGCCTTGCCTCTTCCTGCTCCCCAGACTGCCCGAGCAGCATTGTTAGGGTGATTAGAGGAGAGGACGGCATAGGCAGCAGGAATCGCTCCCCCAAATGCTGGCCATGTTACTCCGCTTCCCACTGGTGGGTGTGGAGCGAGGGGGGAAGGGTGAAGAATGCAGGTGGTGGCTGGGGGAGCAGGCTAGGGTTGCATTGCTCCACTTCCCTTCTCTCGGCCCCACTGCTGCCTGTGACTGTGGTAGCCGCAATCCCTGCTGTGGATGCTAGGCCCCCACTAGTCCCTCCCCCGACTGCCCAGAGGCTCCTGCCCCTCCCACCTATGGTGTTTAGGAGGGGTGTCACTTGCCTCCTTGCCCCCCTCACATGTCGCCCCTGCTCATGACCCCTCAAGAGGTTGCAAAGTTATTCTATGGGAGTCAGCTTCCACTCCCAACGCCCTCCTCTGCCAGCCATTTATACACCCTGGTTCTTCTGAGTTAAGAGCCTGCTTCATCCATGAGAGACTGAGATTTGGGGGGAAATGAATCATTGTTTACTCACCACCACCCATTCCATTCTCGACCTGCCATAGCTTGCCAGTCCCTACTTCTGGTCTGTCAATTGTCTCCACCTAGTGGCTGACAGAAGCCATGTTCCATCTTTCTGGGCAGTTAACCAGTTCTTTGCTCACTTGACTAACAAACTTGAATCTCTTTTTCCTCTAGGTAGAGTTTATTGGGATCATCTTCAGCCCAATGTATGCTTGAGGAAAGTGAAAGTGGTTGGGATGAGGCGGTTCCAGGTTGCCAAGGTAAACTTATTTAATGGCTTTAAGAAGAGTTCACATCTGGAGATGGCGCAGCCTAGCTGGTGCTACAGAGGAGACAGTTTGTTCTTTATTTTTTAATCCAAATGGCAGTGTCAATGCTGTTCCCCACTCTGGCATGACAAATGCAGAAGTAGGGGCCCACAAGAGCACTCCAAAAGCTTGCCTCTACAGGCTCTGATACAAAAAAAATTCCCCCCCCGCCCCAAATCCTAGTACCCAGATTTTGGGAAATCTGCTGCCACCACCCAAATAGTTCCAAGAAAACCAGAGAAGAGATCACTTGGGAAACCTCCTCCCCTAAGGTAAAACTCTCCTCTGCCCCAACCTCCGTTTTACTTGGAGTTGAGAAAACCAGAGGGGATTCACGGACAACAATGGACTCTGCCCTTATAACTAGGCACTGAGGATGTGTCTAGACTACAGGTTGTTGTTTTTTTAAAGTGGCCTTTTTTTGAAAAAACTTCCCCTGCATCTAGAATGCTGCCGCGTTCTTTTGAAAGTAAATTGAAAGAACGTGGCAGTTTTTTCAACCACGGAAAACCTCGTTTTACGAGGAAGAATGCATGTTTTCGGAAGTGCTCTTTCGAAAAAAAGCGCTATGTAATGCAAACTGTGCTTTTTCGAAAAAGCATCCAGAGTGGCTGGGTGCTCTCTTTCGAAAAAGTGGCTTGCTTTTTCAAAAGTACTGGTTGTAGTCTAGACGCTCTTTTTCGAAAGAGACTTGCAGTCTGGACGTAGTCTGAGTCAGAGGATACAACAATCAACCAATTCCGGTTAATTAGAAAAAAGAAACAAACTTTTATTATCAAAACAAAACTACAGTTGCAAGCATAGTAAAGTGGCTAGATGGAAAGAGCTGCCAATTGATCTGAACCCCCTGGGCTAACAGCTTTAGTTACAAAAGAGAAAAACCACAATTAACAGCTAAAACCTTGTTTCCAAACCCCAAACACAGAAAATAAAAATCCTGATGGACTATCTAAACTTTGCCCTACTTACACATTGTAAGAAGTCGGTTCTTGGAGAGAGAAGTGACCCCCATCTCCCTCAGTCTTGGGAGAAACTGCTCTAAATCTCAAACAAAGAAACAGAGGAAAAACTCCTCTTTTTCCCGTTTGAAATTCCTACCTGCATTGTTATTGGCTGACCACCTGATACCTGGCTAGGTACAGGAGACACAGTTAACCCCTTAGTCACTGGGTGCTGGTCAGCACTCCTGATTATGACGGGCAGTAAAACCCGAGGATGTGTGTTTGGTAGGGGAGAGGAATGAAATAACACTGCAGTTGGTCAGGGTGTGACTTCTATAGAACCAGGGCTTAAAAGCAAAGTCCGCTCCAGATAGTGCACCTTGCACTGTGGAACATGCTAATCCAACAGGCCTCATGGCACCTCTTTGCTATTGTATTTGTGTCATCCCTGCTGTTCACTCAGTACACAGCATGATAATGATTTCTAGGCATCTTGGTAGTCAGGTTTGGGCAGAACTCACTTAAAATCTGAGGCTCTTTGGCAGTGAATCACAATTTGCCTCTACCTCAATTAGATCTCTTGAATGCTTTTTGGACATGCCAACACATCTGGCAGGCTCAGTTCTTCATGTCTAACCAGAGGGGGATTGCTTCTCGTTTGTTATTGATCACAGCTTGAGCTCAGAATAAATACCTGATCCTTCCAACCCTTTGCAAAGGATGGGGGCCCTCCATATACAAGGCATCCTGTCCTTTTGCTGAATCAGGAAGAAAGACCTGAGGCTGTTTTTTTTGTTTGTTTGTTTGTTTTTTTAAAAAAAGCTATCCAAAAATCCTTTCTTTGTCCGTCCCTAGAGACTCCAGTTTGAATGGTCTATGCACCTTTGCAGGGGGCTGGCTTCAAAGACTGATAACAGATTAGCATCCCCCTCCTTCTAGAAAAGGTGGATACAATGCCAAACAATTGTATTTTAACACAATGGACCCCAAAGGTGTTAACCCTAATTCAATAAGGATTAACTTAATTCAGTGAAGTCTCAGAGAGGTAGAATTGTTAGTTTGTAATTTTAAAAACTCGGAGCAGTCCCGTGGCACCTTAGAGGCCAACAAATACATTGTAGCGTGAGCTGCTCAGGGTTGAATTGAACTGGCAAGGTAGTCGAAGGGAAGCTTGTCCTGGGGAATGCAGGGGGCATGTCAGTTTCTAGCACTTTTTACCACTGTTGATGGCTCAGGATGCCTCACCATTTAGGTACATTTCTGGGGTTACAGCAGGGATGAATTTGGCAAATAGGATCAATAGGAAAGATGGTTGGCAAATGCCTGGTTGGACATGGTTACTGTGGTGGAGGCTTTGATGGCATAGCATTCCATCAAAGGAGGGTTGGCATAGCATTGCTCTGAGAACAATGTTACTTGTGATTGTTCTCAGGCTAGAAATGGAAAAGTGCTGCAGTCTTCTCCCTAGATAAACCTAGCTGCATAAATCCAGGTGCAGCCAATGGGAAAAGAGCAGCAGAGAAATAACATGCAGACTCAGCCTCCGCAGGTGGAGGAAGTTTCTATCTCCTTGAACTTGTGAGGACTACCGAGCTCAGTGGGGCAGGGCTTGACTTGCTGTTGGGAGAGATGATGGTGCCATGGAGCAGGAAGCAATTTAAATGCACGGCAGGGATGCTTAGGAACTCATCCTGGAAGTGACATTGATTCAGCGCACCCCAGTCACATGCCTGGCTGCTTGTGTCCCACTTGTACCATGCAGCATCACATTGCAAAACTCGCACATAACGACACAGCCGTCTCTCTACCTGCAGATTGAGTTCAATTTGACCCCCCACAGCATCTTACTTCTCATCCCCGCTGGTCTCCTGTGCTACTGTACGTGGAAATGTGATTTTTCTCTATGTGCACATCTACCACTAGAGGCACATCATCCGTTTGTGCACTAATTACCAAACTATTCTGGGGTCGCTACTGTCTCCCTTCCTCATGTTAGTGATATTTCACTCCCCAAGCAGCCCCATGTACTAATTTTTCTATGCCTGTGAAGTTAAGAAGTATATGTGGTGAAATAGAGTGATAGGCATATCTCAGTTGGAATACACTGAATGTGCCCGACATTTATGAACGTATTCTTGTGTGAACTAGCCACAAGTTTGGTTTTATAACATCACTAATGAACCAAACTCAAAGTCCAGAATGGCAGGAATGTAATTATGTCTTAAAACTCCTCACCCTTTGCTCTGTGATTTACATTATGGACGTCAGGAGTCTGTCCCAGCCCCAAAGAGCTTTCCTATTTGTCGGCTTTTTATTCAGCATTGTTTGTGGCAGCATCTAACTTTTGAATTAAGGTTCGGAAACATGCTGGAGCAGAACAGATAGGGGAGGGAAGTAAGTGGCATGTTAATTGCTACTGAAATACTACGTGGCCAGCCATGGAGAGGGAAGTTTTGTTCATTCTCAGCACAAGTACATTGTGGGAGCAGCGCTGCAAGCTTTTCTACACTGCCCCTACCACTATGTCCTAAACCCTGTCCCTAAGGGCTACCTTTGAGTTGGGAGTTCCATGTCCATTGCCCATTCAGTCTCTGGTTACAGCTGGGACTTCCAGATGTGGGTTTTGTTTGTGTTTTCCCAATTGAAATTTCCTGTAAAGCAACACAAAAGTTATTGGAACTTCTGTTGCTATTTTAACATTTACACTGTATTTTATTATGAAGCTCATGCTACTCCTTGCTCTAGTTAAAGTAAAAAAAAGAAAAAGTAGTTAGAGATGTGTTGATATTTCCCATACGTCTCAGTTCTGATAACGAATGAGTTCATTCTTCCTGTTGCATGTGTTCAGAGAGACTGAGTTTAAAAACACTGCACCACTTTCTAAACCAGGTGCGCCTCACAAAAAACCTGATGCTTTTAACATGAATAACTGGTCTGTTGAGTGCCTGTAGGTAGGGACAGATTCCTGGTTGTGTGAGGGTTCATTGCTCGGAGAATTAAAAAGAAAACAGCAGCTTCTGAACTTCAAACCCTCTCTTACCATAGAAGAATGCTTTATTTCAGGCATTGTGGCTTGTCATAGTCCAAGGAAATTACAGATTAGTATGTGGGGAAAAAATATCAGGAAAACTCATTTCCTGATATTGCTTGAGGGATGCCTGTTGTCTTAAGTATTGTGAAATACAAAGGCAGAGATTGAGAAACTCCCTATTAATCACTTGTGCTAATCTAGACTACTTTCTTTCATAGAGTACAAGGCTACGCACATTGCTCATTCCACGGAAATGTCATAAAGAGCCACCCTTTGCACTGATGAAAACAAGAAATGATTGTTCTTCAAGTGATTGCTCATGTGCATTCCAATCAGGTGTGTGCGCGCAGCGTGCATGCGTCGTCGGAAGTTTTTCCCTCAGCAGTACCCTTAGGGCCAGCGGGGAGCCCCCTGGAGTGGCGCCGGTATATCGGCTCATATATACTCCTGCTGGCCCCCTCGCCCACTCAGTTCCTTCTTACCGCCGTGACGGTCGTTGGAACAACCCTCAGCTCGTCTAACGATAGTTGTCTTCAGTATTGTTCTTTGTTTCTTCAGTTAGCTTAAGTACCTGCAGTTAAGTTAGACTCTTTTGTTGTTTTCGTTGCTGTTCCCCGCTGCGGCACGCCGTGCGCCCACAGCAGAGCATGCCCGGCTCTCAAGGCTTTAAGTCCTGCAAAAAGTGCCACAAGCCTGTGCCCCGTGGCGACCCTCATTCTTTGTGTTTAAAGTGCTTGGGGGAGACGCACCTCACAGAAGCCTGCAGAATCTGCAAGGCGTTTAAGCCCCGCATGAAACACAAGAGAGAGTCACCTCTTAAGATCATCCTGATGGAGGCGGCTCTCCGGCCGGTACTGGCATCAGAGCCAGCACAGGTCCTCAAAGTGCACTGGCATCAGTGCGGGACTCCCCCCTGTACCGTGCCTCACCAGCACCACAGAGACCTCAACACCGGACTCAGTCTCTGGCACCGCAGAAGAAAAGGAGGCCTAACAGGGGATGGTCCCCTGCTAGACATGCCCACCATGCACCCTCCAGTGGGGCATGTGGCACCGGCAAGTCCGAAGTCCACACCTTCCAGGTCGGGCGGACCTTCCTCCCAGGATAGGGAGCTGAGCCCATTGGAGGACTTCCCTGAACCCTCCACACCGGAAGCCTTAGAAGCGGCAAGGTTGCTTATAGACTCTTCTCCCTCACCGCCCCCCACTCCAGCACCCTCCAGGCAACACGGGATGTCCTGGCACCGGCAGTCGAAACAATCCGATAGCACAGCATCGGAGGTACGGGCCCACGCCCCTGCGTCCCAGCTCCACTGGCACCTCTCGCGGCACCGACCAGCGGCGCACCCCTACCCGTGGTGCCTCATCATCAGGATGCGGCACCGGCTACACCGAGGTACTATGCTCCAACACCGGCTCACACCATTCCGGCACCTACCTCTGCACCAGACATCCATACCACTATGCCACCACCTTCGTCTCGGCACTGTGGCAAGCCGGAATCTATGGCCAGGCACGCAGCTGCTCTGCAGGTGTCTGAGTCGGCTCCTCCCTGGTCCACCTCGGAGTATACATCTGACTCTGAGGCAGAATCCAGCTGGTCTGCTCGGGGCTCCTGGTCCCAGTTGCAGCACCACTCCCGCTCGGGGCACCATAGTCCGCCTTTTCCATACCAGCAGCAATGGACACAACCGGTCCTGGTACCGGTGCTCCAGCAATCGTGGTCTCCTCAACCTCCGGCCCAGTGGCCATTCTGGACTCCTTGGGCATATCACCAAGCCCAGGGAAACCCCACTTCCAGGTCGGCTACGGTCGCATCGGGTCCTCGGGCCCCTCCTTCGGCGACCCCACTGATCAGATCGCCAAACTCTGGCCAGTCATTGCCCCCCCGCCAGCAGTCACCGGGTCCTTCGGGGAGTGCGGCTCCAGTGAGCCAACTTCCCCCACCCTCATCTGCTGGCACACCACAGGATCCAGCACTTTCGGGGATATCTGTCAGAGAAGTCCGAAAGGGACCATCGTCCTCCTCCCCTGACGAGGCTCTGGGAGACCCTAGACCATCCAGGACCTCTATGGACGCCAGGGACCACCAGGACCTCCTCCGCCATCTAGCCCAAAGTTTGGGAGTCCAGACGATTAGGGTGTCCGATGACTCCAATCCCACGGTGGACATCCTCCGCGCGGACACCCCCTCTAGAGTGACCCTCCCGATTAACAAAATGGTGGCCAAGATCTCCAAAGCCTTGTGGCAGACTCCCGCATCTATCCCCCCTACAGATAAGCGGGCCGAAAGGAGATACTTTGTCCTCCAGGAGGGTAAAGAGCATCTTTGTTCCCACCCTCCACCGGGCTGTCTCATGGTACAAGCCGTGAACCAAAGAGAGAGGCAAGGTCAGCCCGCTGTTGTCCCTAAGAACAGGGAGGCCAAGAAAACTGATCTGCTAGGCCGGAAAGTCTATGTGTCTGGTGGTATCCAGTACCGCATTGCAAACCAACAGGTCCTCTTCTCATGGTATGCGTTTAACACCTGGGCCTCGATGGACAAATTCACGGACCTACTTTCCCGAGATTCCTGTGCAGAATTCAAAGCTCTCCACGAAGAGGGGAGAGCGAGTTCCAGGACAGCTCTCCAGGCGGCTTTAGACGTGGCGGACGCTGCTGCCCAAGTAATGGTTTCCGGTGTGGTCTTACGCTGTAGTTCCTGACTCCAGGGTTCTGGAGTTCCCCCAGAGCTCGAGAACACCATACAAGACCTCCCTTTTTGAAGGCCCCTCGCTCTTTTCTGAGCAAACTGATCAGAGGCTCCATGGCCTGAAAGACACCCGTGCTACCCTAAAATCATTGGGCATGCACACCCCGGCTACCCAGAGGCGCTCTTTCCCCCTTAGGAATGTTCCTAGAGCACCTCCCCAGGTTCCACGTACCGACTTCTCCCGCCATAGGAGCAGAAGCGGTAATGGCAGGAACAATAGGCACCACCCTCGCCCGACCCCAGATCACAACCAGGGGCCCCCCAACAAATCCTCCAGTCCACGTCAGGGGTTTTGGGACCTACGAGGGCAACCTTCCAGTCTCCTCATTTCTCTTCCGGGACCGATGATCCCACTTTACCCCAGCCTGGCAGTTGGTCACTTTGGACCGCTGGGTGCTCGAGATAGTGGAAAGGGATTATATAATCCCTTTCCGTTCCCCTTCTCCTTCCCAACCCCCGACCCCGTTCCTTTTCAGGGACCCCTCTCACGAGCTTCTGTTTCAAGAGGAGGTCCAACATCTCCTTATGATAGGGGCGGTAGAACGCGTTCCCCCCGAGTTTCGGGGGAGGAGGTTCTATTCCCGTTACTTTCTGGTCCCGAAGGCCAAAGCGGGCCTGCGTCCCATCCTGGACCTAAGAGCCCTCAACTCCTTCATCGCCAAAGCAAAATTCAAAATGGTAACATTGGCGTCCATAATTCCCTCACTAGCCCCCGGAGACTGGTACGCTGCCCTCGACTTAAAAGACACTTACTTCCACATTTCCATCGCCCCCCACCACCACAAATTCCTCAGATTTACTGTGGACCCAGACCACTACCAATTCACGCCACTCCCATTTGGTATTTCCACAGCCCCTCGGGTCTTCACCAAATGTATGGCTATGGTAGCTGCTGCACTCAGGAAAAGGGGTATCCAGGTGTTCCCCTACCTAGACGACTGGCTCCTGAGGGGGGATTCGGAGTCAAATGTGCGAACCCACATCACCGTAGTGTGCGCACTTTTCGATGATCTAGGTCTTTTGTTAAACTTGGACAAGTCAACCCTAACGCCCACTCCGATAATAGAGTTTGTGGGAGCCACCCTGGACTCTACCCTGGCGAGAGCCTTCCTACGCACTTCTTGGTTTCTCACAATAGAGGTGGCAGTCAGGGAACTCCAGAACTTTCCAGTAACCACCACCCAGACTTGCATGCTCCTCCTGGGTCTCATGGCTGCCTGCACTTACGTAGTGCAACACGCCAGGCTGCACATGCTCCCGCTACAGATGTGACTATCGCGAGTCCACAACCCAGTCGCCCATTCATGGGACAGGGTGGTAACAGTCCCCACCTCCACCCCCATCCTCCTTGCACTGAACTGGTGGACCAACAAGGCAGAGGTCTCCGCGGGGGTACCATTTTCCAGGCCTGTACCATCCACCCGCCTTGTCACAGACGTCCGACGCCTTGTCACTGGCGTTGGACACCGGCTGGGAAGCCCACCTGGGAGACCTTCACATGCAAGGTCTGCGGTTTGCAGATGAGATCTCCCTGCATATCAACATCAGGGAGCTCCGGGAGTCCGACTGGCTTGTGCAGTTTTCCTTCCCTACCTCAGGGGCAAGTCTGTCCTCATCCTATCAGACAACACAACAGCGGTGGCATATATAAACAAGCAAGGTGGGGCCTGTTCCCCTCACCTGTGCTTGGAGGCGATTCACCTGTGGGAACTTTGCATCAGGGCAGATATCCACCCGATGACCTCATACCTCCCGGGCTCCCAAAACGTCCTGGCGGACAAACTGAGCAGGACCTTTGCAGGACACTAATGGTCTTTGAGGTGGGATGTAGCCCAATCTATCTTTTATGCGTGGAGGTCGGCCCATCTGGACCTCTTCGCCACTGGGCTGAACAGGAAGTACCACTGATTCTGCTCCCTCATGGGACTGGCATAGGGCTCACTGGGAGATGCTGTCCTTTTCCCCTGGCCGCAGGGCCTACTATATGCCTTCCCACCATTCCCGCTAATCCACAAGGTCTTACTCAGGGTGCGGGAGTTCAGGGCGTCCCTGATTTTAATCACCCCGGCCTGGCCCAGGCAGCACTGGTTCTCAATCCTCCTCAACCTGTCATGCGAGACACCCATGACCCTCCCGCTGCTCCCGGACCTGATTACTCAGGACTCGGGCAGGCACCGCCACCCGGACCTGCACTCGCTGCATTTGACAACGTGGAAGCTCCGTGGCTAACGGCCGAGGAACTTCAGTGCTCAGAACGGGTCCAGGAAGTCCTGCTGGGTAGCAGGAAGCCCTCCACTAGGACCACATACCTGGCTAAGTGGAAACGGTTCTGTATTTGGGCTGCCCAGAAGGGGATACACCCAAGGCGAGCTGCGATCCCCTTGATCCTGGATTACCTGTTAGACCTCAGGCTCTAGGACCTCTCTTCCTCCTCCATCAAGGTTTACTTGGTGGCCATTTCGGCCTTCCACCCAGGGAAAGGGGGAGAAACTCTGTTTGCTAACCCAATGGTCAACAGGTTTCTGAAAGGGTTGGACAGGCTCTACCCATACATCCGCCAGCTCGTCCCCCAGTGGGACCTAAACCTGGTCCTTTCCAAACTTATGGGACCCCCATTCGAACCTTTAGTGATGTGCTCCCTTCTATACCTGTCTTACAAGGTGTCTCTCCCGGGGGCGCTCACATCTGCCAGGCGGGTATCAGAACTTAGGGTACTCACCTCGGATCCCCCATACACGGTGTTTTTCAAAGACAAGGTTAGGCTCCTCCCCCACCCAGCTTTTCTGCCCAAGGTGGTGTCTTCTTTCCACACCTCCCAGGATATTTTCCTGACGGTCTTTTACCCCAAGCCGCACGCGTCTGGGAAAGAACAGGCTTTACACACTCCAGATGTGTGCAGGGCGTTAGCTTTTTACTTAGACAGGACAAAACCATTCAGGAAGTCACCGCAACTCTTTGTGGCCATCGCCGAACGGGTGAGGGGTCAACCCGTGTCCTCCCAGGGGATCTCCTCCTGGATAACCGCTTGTATCAAGGAGTGTTATGCCCTAGTGGGGGTACCGGCTCCACCCCTTAGAGCGCACTCCATGAGAGCTGTGGCAGCCTCCACCGCTTTCATGGTGCAGGTTCCCATCCTGGACATCTGCAGAGCCGTGACATGGTCCTCTGTCCTTACCTTCGCCAATCACTATGCGTTAACGCATCAAGCCAGGAAAGACACTGCTCTGGGCAGGGCAGTTCTCCACTCCTCTGTAGCTTCAACATCCAGCCCTCCTCCATAGGTTCTGCTTTGGAGTCATCTAATTGGAATGCACATGAGCAATCACTCGAAGAAGAAAGAACGGTTATTTACCTCGTAACTGATTCTTTGAGATGTGTTGCACATGTCCATTCCAAATCCCTGCCCACCACCCTCTCTCCAGAGTATTCTGGTAAGAAGGAACTGAGTGGATGAGGGGTCCAGCAGGGGTATATATGGGCCAATATACCTGCGCCACTCCAGGGGGGCTCCCCGCTGGCCCTAAGGGTACTGCTGAGGGAAAAACTTCCAACGGCATGTGCACACTGCGCGCACACGCCTAATTGGAATGGACACGAGCAACACATCTCGAAGAATCACAGTTACGGGATAAGTAACCATTCTTTATGGGACCAGTGAGTAAGGTATTCTGACTTTAGTCCCCCGACTTAGGGGCCCTTAGGAATAGCATTATGAACAAAGGAATGAAACAGAGCTCTTCCTGGGAAGGGGGAAGCTAAAAGCAGAGCTATCAAAGCTGTTGAAGTGGTTGAGTGCCAGTGATAATGCACACCAGCTAAATGTCCTGGTTGGTAGTAGTAGCAGGTTTGTGATTGCCTGTCTGTGCCTGCTTTGGAGGCCTTTGGGTTTTCCATGTCCTCATTGGGAGAGTAATAAGGAAATTTTGTTCTGACTTTTTGGAAAGATAATATTTCACATGGTGTCGGGGAATCTGTGAATTGCACCAAGGTATGCTGAGCTATGCCAGCTGGGGTAGACCCCTTCCTAAGCCCACCACTGTAAAAATCTGAGTGTTTTACAGCAAACAGCAGTTTTGCCACTGACGTTAATGGGCACTGGATTGAAATGTGGTACTTAGTAACTCATCAGTTCCAATTGCCATCTATGGAAAATGCAGCTGCTGGTCACCTCTCAGCATCTGCCCCTTCATGGGCATTTATTTGTCACCATCTGGGTACTGGCCCTATTCTTCCTTGGCTTTTCTCTTTCAAAGGCCCCAACAGGTGGCCTGTATGACAGGGCTGCTGAAGGAGGTGGCCTGCCATCTCAGGAGAACACAGCCAAGCAATGAAGGGGAAGGCGTCTTTCTGAAAAAGTTACCAGGAAGCACATGCTATTGGTTGCTGTGATTCTTAAAGCTGACAGTGGTCAAAATGTTCCAAGTGGGCTTTACCCTCTTATGGTAGAGCAAGCTGCCTATTGTTGTCACTTGTTGGCTGTGTGCATGTGCGCACGTGTGTTTCCAGTATCCCAGCTCTGTGTAGCTTGAGGACCCAGCAGAGCTCCATCGAACTGCCCAATAAAACCACAGCTTGTCTCACGAACAAAGGCCTCTGGCCAGCTTTCTTGTTGACAAATATGGTCCTAGCACCCCAGACCGATGTCTGCAGTTTAGGGATGTTAGCATATAATTGAATAGTCATATATCTGCATCAAATTGTAGTGGCTACATGACTATTTAATAGTCCCTGGGGGGTGGGTCTGGCAGCCACTGTGCTCCCAACCCCACTTCTGGGGAGCCCCCTGCCACCCTGTGGTGCTGCCTCTCTATCAGAGGTAGCAGTTCAGGGTGGCAGGTGGGAGCTGGTCTGCGAGGGGAGCTCTTGTAAAAACCACCTCCTCGCGCAGACCGGCTGCTGCCTGCCACTCTGATACAGAGGGCAGCAGTGTGGGGCAGCAGCAGTCCCTGTCTGGGGGGGGCCTGAAATGTAAAGGAATGTAAATGTGAGGTAAATGCTGTAATCCACTGCCTCCATGAGTCGTTAATATCAGTATTAATTGTGCAATTGAAATAGTTTGGTCTGTAGTTTGGGTTATAGCCAACAGATTAACACGCCCAAGGTGTTGCTACAGTGTAATTCATATGTATTAAATGGATGTAGTCCTTGATGTATCCCTGAGCATGGAAATCAGTGTGGAATTTCAGGGTTATTTCCTCAGATGCCTCTACATCACGTATGTCAAACTGGCGGTTGGCAGGCCGCATGTGGCCCGATCGAATTTTTTTGCAGCCCACCAGTACATTTTTATAAAGGTTCCCATCCTGGACATGTGCGGCCTGCTGGCCGCTCGGAGCACGTGGCCGAGTGCAGATCACAGCCGGCCGGGCTGCTCTGTACCGCAGCAACTGTTCACAGCCGGGGCGCTCTGCACACAACACCCAGCAGGTGCTCACAGCCGGCCGGGCCACTCGGCACACGGTGCCTAGCATACATTCACAGCAGGCCGCCCCAGCGCGCCTGAGGAAGAAATGTGTGGCCGTGGCAACGGCAACTCCAGGACTCAGGTATTAGGTTGGGGGTGCCTGGCTGTGGTGGAGAGAGGAGGCATTAAGTTGGGGATGCCTGGCTCTGGGGGAGGGAGGAGGTATTGGGTTGGGGGGGCCTGACTCTAGGAAAGGGAGGAGACATTGGGTTGGGGGGGCCTGGCTCTGGGGGAGCGGAGGGGGATTGTGTTAGAACAGGGGTATGGGAGTGCCTGGCTCTGGGGGAAAGGTGGGGGTTATTTTGTTAATTTTTTGTTATTTATTTATTTATTCCCAAATAAAATCACAAAATGTATATTAATTTTATATCAATAATATGTCAATTTTTTGCAATTGCACGCATAATTATAAGTTTATGCAAAATCTCAAACTTACAAAGTATCTGAAATTTTCACAGAAGTGTGTTCTATTTGATTAACCACTGTCTGTACTTGTTTTTATTTCAACAAAACAAGATATGTATCATATCAAATTAAAAAGTACTTAAATGTATATTTACATTAAAAATTATTTTATATGCGCAAATAACAATTTTACACATCAAATTATTGTATTATATTAAAACAAGACCTGAAAAAATGTTATAAAATATACCTAAAACATAATCTATAATAATAAATAATTACAACTTTCTGATAAAGTACATTTTCTTTGGTGGCCCTGAAAGCTATCAGTTTTTGTTTGTGCAGTCCTCAGTAGGCTTCGAGTTTGACATGTCTGCTCTACAGTATCACTGGTAGCTTCTTTTAGAGAATTTTCACTGAACATCTCCTTACTTGTTTTAGCAACATTGATCTGTTGCCATAACTAGCCAAACTGTTATAATTCTTGTTTGTGTTTTGTCTTATTCATCCCAGGAACAAGTTAGAATTTTGGAAATAAAGAGAAATAAGTTTAATTTTAATGAAGCACATCTCATTTGCATGTATAAAAGATGTAGCCAGCTGGATAAATGCAGTAAGTCAGCAAAGTGCATTTTACCTATAGAGTCATTAGCACCTAATGTTACTTGTCATCTGCAGCTTTTTGAATAGCACTCACGCATAATCTTACAACTTGTTGATTTTTGGAAAAAAATACATGCTCCAGTAATTACTACATGGAAACACTGCAAAAGTTACTGATATTAGTCACAATTATTTGCTTGTATTCTCACAGATGCTGAAGAGAATTAATCTGTGAACTCGTCCGATCTCACCAACTACACAATGCTGGATCAGGGTTATTACTCGGACAAGGGAGCTGGGAAAATTGCTGCACGACATGATGCCCGTACTTCAGTAGGTGACACTATTCCATCTGGATGTGGCATAATGCTGGGTTGTGTTGATTCAAGTGGTGTAATACCAAGACCACCTCTGTTAGTGGAGGCTGTTAGTGGCCATTGCAAATCCTAAGGGCCCTTTTGTGCAAGACTAAAAGCATTAAACTTAGTGTCTTCTGTTCCTGCCCTAAACTTATGTAATGTTTCAGTGTGCAGTTAATAGTCGTCGCTTTGCTCCTCAGGGGTGGCTGTTTTGGGTTGGGGATTTAGGGCAAAATTCCTACATGTGTAATTTGTGTAATCACTGTGGATCCAGTTGGAAGAAGAGACTGTGTATGATAAAATTCACATGCTTGGGCCTTGATATAAATGACAACAGACAATGAAAATGCAGTTTATTAATCTGAAACACAAGCTATTGCCTTCAGCTACCTGGAGTTAATCTTTGAAGGAAAGTTTGCTCTGGTAACCAATCTCCCTCCCTCCCCCTCGCACGCTTTTAAAAAATGTTTTGCATTTGTTCTTTTCCCCACACAAAAGCCTGAGATCAAGTGTTAGTTTAGCCATTGCTTGTACAACACTTCTTAGCCCTTGTTTTCTACAGAATGAGGGTGGGTCAAAATGAAGATAGTTACCTTAGGAACTTTCTTTAAGCAACCTTCTTTCATCAGCCATGTCCTTCCTATTTAAGTGGCCAAGGACAGGCACAGAAGAGACAGGCTGTAAGAGGACTGAGAAGTACACACAAGAATTGTTCTCCACAAGCCAGGCTAAGCCAATGAGTAGGCTTCATTTACTGCCCCGAGACGGCTCTATCTCAGTACTAGCTACTATAAAATGCCTGTTATCTGTAAAATTCTGATTGTGCTATTGACTTCAAACACTGTTGTTTGATTAGTAAACAGAGCACTCAAGGTGCCAAACTCAGCTGTATTTATAACAAGCTCAGTAGGCTGGGACATGTTTTCCCACAGCTGCCAAGGGGAGTCCTGTTTAAATCCCTGTGGACCTTGCTACAAATGTCTGGTCATTTGCGTCTTTGATTAAATTCTTTCACAGAGATACATAGTTATGTACCACTTGTTTTTTTCCATTGAAAAGGGAACTTGAGCTTTATTTCAAACAGCCGTTATTTCGAAATAACTTTCCTAGCATCTACACAGCCAAACCGCTATTTCAAAATTAATTTGAAATAGCAGAGCGCTTATTTCGAATTTGGTAAACCTCATTGCATGAGGAATAATGCCAAATTTGAAATAGCTATTTCGAAATAAGTGCTGTGTAGACACTTACTTCGAAATAGGGGGCCTCCAGCCTTCCCAGGGTGCCCTAGTGACCACTCCAGCCTCAACCAAGAACACTCCTCTCCCTTCCCCGGCCCCGGAGCCCTTAAAAGGGCCCAGTGGCCCCAAAACCTGAGCCAGTGAGCCACTGGCAGCCAGCCCTCCTCCACTATCCAGGAGCAGTCTGCCAGCTCCCAGGAGCCTGACAGGGCCCGGAGAAGGCGGGCACCTTCTTGGTCCAGGGTGGAGATCATGGACCTTATTCAGGTTGGGGGGGGATGCCTCCAACGTCCATAATCTCTACACTAGATGGAGGAACGTGGCCGTCTATGGCAGGATAGCTGCCAGCCTGACCACCAAAGGCCACATGCGAACCCAGGAGCAGGTTTGCATGAAAATCAATTTGGTCCAGCGAGACCCGCAACCATGAGCCCTGAGCTTCCCCTTCCCCTTTCTTCCCCTTGCTTCCCCCTTCCAGCTCCCTCCTCCCAGGTTTCTCCTTTCCCTTTCCCACCCTCCCTTCTCCCGCCTCCTTTCCCTAGTCTCACCAGAGTTTCATTCCCCCCGCCCAGTTTTGTTAAATAAAGAAAGCTTGCGTTCATGAAAATACCTGTATTTTATTTGACATCAGGAAGGGGGGTTACGGAGGGGTAAGTGGAAGGACGTGAGGGAGGAATGAGGCACAAGCCCCCAGTGGAGCAGATCAGGGTTCTCCCGCAGGGCCTCCTGGATACCGATAGCCCCCCGATGGACCTCCCGGAAGTGCAGTCAGGCTCGCAGCAACGTGTCCACAAGAAGCACCAGAGTGCCCGGGGGCAGCTCTGGCTCCATGTTGCAGAGTGCTTTGGTGTCCCGAATGAGGGCAACCAGAGCACGCAGAGACAAAATGTTTTGCTGTCCCTCATCAAGGTAGGCAAGCAAGCAGGGAAACCTGAGAACCAGCTGTCCGGTTAAAGCACAGGCCTCTGATAGCCTCAGGCAGCAGCCACACAAAGAAACTCCTGACCTGATGCTCTGCGGAACCTGGTTTCAACCGGCCTTAAATGCAATTTAGCATTCATTCAGTGTGGAGACACTATTTCAAAATAGCAAAACTCCACTAAGTGAAACCAACCAAACCAGATGTATACATCAGATAGGGTAGCTTACCTACTTCCCTTGAGCTCCCTCCCTGGTTTTGGTCAGCACAATCACTTTGGGTACGTCTACACTTGCTCCCTAGCTCGAGCTAGGGCTGCAAATGTAGGCGACCAAAATTGCTAATGAAGTGGGGATTTAAATATCCCGCGCTTCATTAGCATGATCTCGCCCGCGCTTTATTCCGCTCAACAGCTGATTGAAAAGTGAAAGTGCGCTCCAAGACGCATTAGTTTGAATCAAACCCCTTGGTTCGAACTAACATTACTCGTAATTTTTTGTCTTTCTTCCCTCTTTGAAGCCTGGAGTATCCATGGCTCAGGATAGGTGTGAGCAGGAGATGCAACTGAATCAGTGTTAGTTTGGTTAACTGTAAATATAAATGGGCAAATTGTGTTAGGTATCATTCCAGAGACTGTGGTTGCTGTCAGCCTTAAGTAGCTTTCCTGTAGCAGCCCTGGCTAGAGAGTAACAACGGTTCCCTTTGCAAATCTCTCAGCCTGAAAGAAGCTCAGCTGCCCTTAGCTTCCAGCTCTGCCCTTATAGCCTGGCTGGGCATTAACCCACATAGCCCTAGGCTGTTGGAGGAGGTACTCATGACCCAACTAAGTGACACCATGGGGTGAGATGTGACAGGGCTTCATATCTCCTCACCACAGTCCTCTAGCTTCCTGTGCTAAGGGAGCAAAATAAATGAGCTAAGGACTTGACTGTACTCTGAAGAGAAATAAATAAGTAAATGGTTGACCTACTCACATTCTGTAGAAAACAGGGGTTAAGAAGTGTTGTGCAAGCAATGACTAAACTAACACTTGATCTGAGGCTTTTATGTAGGGAAAGAACAAGTGCAAAACATTTAAAAAAAGAGGAGGGGGGATTGGTTACCAGAGCACAGTTGATGATGCCCTAGTTCAAAGCTCTCACAACAAACTTTGGGCATGGCCTGGCGGGCATGGTTATTTGCTGCAGAGACTTTCCAAATAGCCTGAGTTTTCACCTTGCTGTTGTACAAGCCAGGGCAGGTCAGACTTACTTTCAATAGTCTGCACTGGAGTGAAGAGCACCACAAACCGTGGTTTACATGATCTGCATTAAGATGGACAATGCTTCACTCTATGGTCTATACTGTCATCTGTGGCAGTCTGAGTTTTTGAATTTCTTTCTCCACCCCCACACCCAGGCATCCAGTAATACAGGGAGCTGCTAATCAATGGGGACATGGTTCTCATTTGCAATGCTATGTCTTTGATGGGCATCTAGGGCCTGGCTGCAATCAATGAGAGCACAATCCTGCAGGATGCTCACTGTCCTATGTTCCTATAAGGTGCACAGTGCCTTGCAGGGCTGAACCCTAAGTTTCCCACTACAAGACACATCCTCGAGATTGAGAGGCCCAAAATGTTAACTCCTAACTAACAACCTTTTAAAAAAACTCTCACTGGGGGTCCTGAAAACTCTCTGACACAAGAACTGTAGCATTATTGAAATCCCAGCTCCCTCATGGGACAGAATACACCAAGGACTGTCGGAAGGCAGGTGTGCATGCTATAACAGATGTGTCTGCATGGTTCCTTGTGCTGGCTCCAAAAGCAACAGTTACTATTTCATAAATATTGCCATTAACAGGGCTCGCCAAGCGGCTACAAGCCCTGCTCGCCAGCTACGCGGTTCTGCATTATTCTGCGCGTTGCGCATGCACAGATCGCTCCGCACCGGCTCTTCCGGGTTGTAATCTACTCGCCACGGGCAAGTAAATTACATTATTTGTCGAGCCCTGGCCATTAAGAAAAAATTCCATAACTACTGCTTTAATCTAACATGAGTTAAAAGTGTTTCTGTTATATGCAGTTACACATAAGAGAAGAACTAGTATTTGTTACTGACTCTACTGAAAAGTACAACTAATGAAAAGTTTAGTCTAAATAAGTACTTTGAAGTCTAAAGAAAGATGTGTGGAAGACTGATGTATATAACTACAGTGGAGTGCCTAGCATCCGACGTAAACGGGACCAACACGTGGTCGGATTACCGAATATGTCAGATGATACAGACTCTACTGTAGAGATCAAGGGAACAGCTGATGCCGCTCCTGCCGGAGACTCGTCCCCGCAGAGGAGCATAAGCTGTTCTGTTGCTCTTTAGGAGCAGCTGCTGCCGCTGCTGCCGGGACGCTTCCAGGCAGGAGCGACAGCAGCAGCAGCTTCTCCTAGAGAGCAAGGGAACAACTGATGCCGCTCCTGCGGGGGACGTCCCCCGCAGGAGCAGCATCAGCTGTTCCCTTGCTCTCTAGGAGAAGCTGCTGCTGCTGCCGCTCCTGCCTGGAAGCGTCCTGGCAGCAGCGGCAGCAGCAGCTTCTCCTAGAGAGTGACGGGGCAGCAAGCGGGGCCGTTCTCTCGGTCCGCGATGTGTCCGACCCTGCAGCTCCCGGGGACAAAGTCCCCAGGAGCTGCAGGGTCGGATAAAGCAGAGTGTTGGATTACCGGGTGTTGGTTAATCCGGACTCCACTGTATTTTGATTTTTAACTGTTTATCTTCCTTTTGCAGGATAAATGACAAATGTTGGATGATGTCTATCTTTTACAAATTAATAGACATTGGAAGAAAATAATGGAAAAGTTAGGAAATGTATGGAATTTATTTGTACTGAAATTTCCTCAGTGAAAATAGGCCCCCTCCCAGGCAACTGGTGTTACTTTGACTATAACCTCTTTCCTCTGTTGAGCTAGAATTTTAGTAGAATCCACCGCATTCGAGTAAAGCAGAAAGGGAGATGGAAAATTGCTCTTGCCTTTGAAAATTGGCTTCTGAAGCAAGCAAAGCAGTTAGGAGTGTCAAAATTATTTGCTGTTCTGAATGTACAAGCTTTATTCAGCCTCTCCACTAAATCTTTTCTCCTTAAAGAACATAGTCACCATCAGAGCATGGCATGTTTTGGATTGTGTTTTGTGGCTGTAACTGCAGAAAGCAAAAGAGCCTGTTCAGATCCCTACTTACAAGCTTCGATGATGGAGTGCATATTCTTCTTCTTTTAACAAAATGTAAAAATGCCAGACACTAAGTGGAATGTTGAAGGTTCTTCTAGTGTTGTCTCACCTTTGAGAAAATGCATATAAATTCATATTATTCTTAAGTTACAAAGATGCTCAGAATACTCATTACGGAGTTGCTAAAAATTCTTACATCGAGAATAAAAATTATATTAGCTTCCTTGCAATCCACTAGCACTTTCTTATAAGAAGTAAGTGGTAAGATCAAAAGTGTACTCTTGAGAAATTCTTCCAATGGTTTGGTGCCTACATTCTTTTTATATATTTGTTGTGAAAAACCTGTCTTTGTAGAGCTTACAATATGCTTTTTTTTATATTCAGGAAATCCCACAAATCTTTCCACAAATGAAGAAAGTATAACTGAAGATATATGTGGTATTTACAATAATCCTTAAATAAAAGGGATTGTGAATAAAGACTCTAAGGTCCTGATTTTTTTCCATACACGTTAAGAGAAACTGTCTCTTAACTATTTAAAAGTGGTGTTGAGATCTGCCCTCATCTAATCAGTATCTGCTTTGTTACCTACCAGCCCTGTGCTCTTGCGGAGCCAGGGAGTGACATTCATGAAAACCATCCCCGCCTTCCCCTAGGCCTTTACTACAATCAGACAAAGCAAGGAAAAGGCCAGGGAAGACACACCTAAACTAATTAAGGAAACACCCCAGCCTCATTTGCATTGAAGATAGAACTCATTAGGATATAGAATGGAGACCAGCTCTTCCAAGGCAGGAACCGCAGTGAACTACAGGATACCGAAAGCAGAGAAGCACTGCCTGATGGGAAATCTCTACTCCAGATGCTAATGAACCCAGCCCTGCTCATACCCAAATTAGTCATTATCAGACCAATTCTAATAACAATCCTATTGACATCTAAAATACTGAAACTGCCTAGTTGCATTGTGAGCTCGTTCAAGGAACATCACCCATAACCAGGGGTGATCAGTCTCTATTGTTTCTCTTCTTTCTCTTTGAACTATTGTCCTATCCCTATAAAAACTCCTATCCTTGCCCCAAGAAAAACTGTTCCGATACCTGGATTTAAACTGCATCAGTTCCATTGAGATTTATTCATCTCCTGTCTGATCGTGCTGGGGGCTCTGCTCTGCTAGTCTCCTGCCCTCTGGACCCCCGGCTACCATCATCATCTGGGAATCCTGATCAGTGCAAGCTCCACGTAGTGGTGAGCTCTCTCTCTCCCTCCCACCAACTACCTATCTCTGGGTATGTCTACACTAGACACCCTAGTTCGAACTAGGGTGTCTAATGTAGTCATTTGAACTTGCAAATGAAGCCTGGGATTAAAATATCCCGGGCTTTATTTGCATGTTCCCGGGCGCCACCATTTTTAAATGCCCGGTAGTTCGGACTCCCTGCCCGCGGCTACACGCGGCATGGGCTAGGTAGTTCGAATTAAAGCTCCTAATTTGAACTACCGTTGCAGGAGGAGTAAATAACTTGCATTGTTAAGCTGATTGCTTCTCTCTCTTTCTTTCTCTTTCACTAACTCTTCCTCACGGGGTGTTGTTTTGGCTTCCCCATTCGCTCTGCAACAACGCTTCTTGTACCCAAGCTAAAGATCCCTGTATTGCCCAAAATCCTGTGGGGTTTGCTCATCGTGTGGTTTACCAGTGAATGACTGTGGTGTGAAAGTGGGGATAGGGGGTGCTGAACCTGGAGGCATATGAGGATGGCAGCTTAAAGTCCTGTTTAATCCAGCCCACTGAGTCCAAAGGTACATGAGGGTGCAGAGTGGCATTGCTGTTAAACCCAGCCCCCTGAATCCAGGGACATATGAGGGGTCAGCTTGTGAGTGCTGATTACCCAGTCATCTCAGACGTCCTCTGTTAATGGGTGTGAGTGTCTGTGTGTGTTGCTAAGGTGGGAAGAACCCCATCCTGAGGAACCTAGTTCCTGCAGGAGAGCTATAGTGGGAGGGGGAATTGGCAGCAGGGAGAAATCAGCTCCACCTGAGAGCACAAGTAAGCACAAGCAGCACACTGATAGAATTGATAACCTTCCCCAGTCCCATAAGAGTAACCCTAATAAATGAGCATACCCCAGAGTATTGGGCAAATCTGGTAACAGCTTATAGAAAAGAAGGAAATAGTCTCCTTATCTCTTGCAGAGAAGTATTTTTATTAGGGGAGGGTGTATTTCCTAACATGAGTCAAAAGTGGACTCAGTCTGGTTTAGCTTAACTCCCACAGGATGAAAGAAGTCCTTTTTTTCAGAGCTGAGATCAGACCTCTGACATCAACTAGACCTGCCTTCTTTCTGACATGCATGCAAACACAAAGGGAAACGGATATTTTTCCTGTTAATGAATATGCCATATTTCTTCAAATGATTGCTCATGTTCATTCTATTTACATGTGCATGTGCTACATGCACGATTTTTGGAAGGTTTTTCCCATTGGGCCAGCAGGGGAGCACTCCAGAGCGGTGTCTCCATGTGGGTGCATGTATACCCCTGCTGGTATATATGTTGCAGTTGCTGGAGTGCTTGATCTTTGCTTCTACAAGAGCTTCCCTTAGCGGTTTCTTGTATATATTTTAAAATTCTAGATCATTGAGTGTATATTTAGTTGTATAATTAGTTCTTAGTGTTAGTGAGGTTTCCCTCCACTTTTGTTTTCCGCAAACCAAGTTATGCCTGCACCTTAGGTCCTTAAACTTTGTGTTAAGTGCCTGAAGCCTATGCCTCAGGCTGACCCACACACTCCTATCTCAAATGCTTGGGACAGGGTCAAAATCTGCTGGGGCTTCAGAGGGATACCCAGAGTCAGCACTTCAGACCCAATCGGCCCCAAAATCAGCACCAGTGGCCACCACCCACAGCACACCGGCCTCAGTGCGAGAACTATCCTCACAGAGAAGACTGTCTCTGGCATCGAGACCCAATGCCAGTGGGCGCCCCTGATCTCATTCCCCGGTGCCGCATAAGAAAAAGAGAGCAGAAAGGGGCCGCTCTTCTTCCTTGCATACAGCCCCAGTTGGGACACGCTAAGATCGCTGCTCCATCAGCACCCTCAAGCCAGTTCCTGCCATCATGAGAGGGCAGTCGAGCCTGGTGCAGGTGGGCTCCCAAGAGTTGAATGACGTGTTGGTGGAAATATCGATTAGCCATCCAGCCTGGAGACATTTTGAGTCCACCAGAGACCTCATCGAGTTGACTAGGTTCCCTGGTCTGGCACCAAAGTTGGCGCCTCTACGTTGACGGTACCAGTAGAATCTACGGCACCCAGGGAGAGGGGTCAGACTCAGTCTCGGCCATCACCTCTGCTCTCAGCACCGGCCCCATCCATGACTTCGGTTCTGGCACTGGTGCTGATGCCACCAACCAGGGGGGTGAGACAGGAAAGGAGGCCAGTATGTTGCGTCCCCTCCGCACCATTCACTGGCACTTACTTCTCGGCAGTGCCCTGGTCCTGCATTGAATATTCTTTGAAGTCAGAAGCAGAGTCCTATACATCTAAGACAAAGTGGCACCAGTCCTGATCTCGGCACCATTCACAGCACTGCAGCTCTGCCCCCCAGCTGCCTCAGACAGCTTGGCCGACTCAATGACAACTTCCCATGCAGTGGCCTTTCTGGACATTGTGACCATATCACCCAGGGGCCACTGACATCTCGGGCAGTGTTGGTTTACTTGGGTACTCACCATGCCCCATCTGCCACACCACTTCCAGGAGCTCCCAGGTCAGAATCCAGGCACAGTGTCCAATGGGCTACTCCTCTGTCTATCAAGGGCAAGAGCCTTGTGACCTCGCAGCCCCCAACCACCCAGCAGCCAGTTCAGGCGGAAGGAGAGATGCTGCAAAGAATCTGAGGAACAGGTCCTCCTCAGAGTCATCCTCATCCTCACCTGACGAGGCAGTGGTGGGGACCTCAGAGGCCTCCATCTCTTTATAAGGAAGACCAGGTTGACAATGATAACCCTAGCTTCCGTTATCATCTCCTTTGATCCCGCAGAATGGTACGCTGCCCTCCGTCTAAGATGCATATTTTCATATATCAGTCATTCTCACTGACGATTCTTCCTGGTTTATGGTTGGTCATATCCACTACGAGTTTGCGATGCTCCCATTTGGCCTTTCCATAATCTCGTGGGTATTTATGAAATGCACAGCAGTCATAGCCGCCTTCCTCAGAAAGCGTTGGGTCACCGTGTTCCCTTACGTGGATAACTGGCTTATCAAAGGTCCATCAGAAAGACGTGTTGGACCACATATAGCTGGTAAGGTCTACAGTCCTCTGATTGGGGCTCATGTTGAATGAGGCCAAGTCCATCCTCATCCCCATGCAGCACAAAGAGTTTGTGGGAGCCTTTTGGATGCGACCCAGGCCCAGGTTTCTAGCAATAAGGGACGTTGTAGACTGGCTGCATTAGTCACCTATCAGAACAGCCAGAAATTGTATGAGGGTGCTGGGCCGTACAGTGGTAGGCACACGCAGTGTGCAACAGGCCGGATTCAGGCTGTGCCCTCTGCAGGTGCGGCTTGCTCATACTCACAAGCCCCCTTGTCACCCGATGGACATGGTGATCACCAGGGCTCGCCAAGTCATGGACTCCCTGACCTAATGGCTGGTGCCGTTTGCCAAACCGCAGCCTTCGGTTCAGCTGGTGACAGACACATCAGCACTGGGCTGGGGAGAACACATGGGCAATTTGAGATTGACAGGGATAGAGCAATAATGTTCGGAATCGCTGCGGGAGGTCCTGTTGGGCAGTAGGAAACGTTCCACCACAGCCACTTATCTATCCAAGTAGAAACGTTTCTCAATTTGGTCCCTCCAGAAGAGCATGGTCCCATTGGAGGCTCCAGTCCCCTTCATACTTGAGGACCACCTACTAGATTTGAGAAGGCAGGGCTTAGCTATGTCAGCAGTCAGGGTCCACTTGGCTGCTTTCTCTTCTTTCCACCCAGGAACCCAAGGGAAGTCCATTTTTGCCAAACCAATAGTATGTTGTTTCTTTAAGGGCCTGGATCGGTTGTACCCACTGGTGCAACAGCCTCTTCCGCTCTGGGACCTGAACATAGTCTTCACAATGACTCATGGGGCCACCTTTTGAGCTGTTAGTGACTTGCTCTCTGTGGCACCTGTCATGGAAAGTGACTTTCTTGGTGGCCATCACATCAGCTAGATGGGTGTCATAGTTACATGTGCTAATCTTACACCATTTTCTTTAAGAACAAGGTGAAACTGTACCCATATCCAGGGTTTTTACCTAAGGTGGTGTCTCCATTTCATGTAAATCAGGGTATGTTCCTTCCGATTTTCTTTCCTAAACCTCACTCCAATAACAAAGAACAAGCTCTCAACCCCCTGGATCTGAGACATGATTTAGCCTTCATTATAGAGAACAAAACCATTCCATAGGGGATCCCTAATTCTTCATCTCCACAGCAGAAAGCATGATGGGTCTGCCCATGTCCGCCCAGCGTGGATCCCAGCCTGCATCAGGATTTGATATGACCTCGCTAACGTGCTGGCACCAGCAATCACAGCCTACAGCTCTAGAGCCCAGGCCTCTTCAGCGGCCTTCATGCAGGTGCCCATCCTGGGTATTTGCAGGGTGGCTACCTGGTCTTCCATTCACCAACCATGTGGCATCTCATATATTCTGTTCCACAAGACCTTGTAAAAATAAGCACTTTGCTTTCCACTCAATCCTTTTTTAAGCACCCCCCCCCAACATGCAGTCAATACCTCTTTCCCACTTAAAGACTGAAGAATGATTTCAGGGATGTAGCCCAGGGTTTCTTAAACTGGGGGTCATGACCTTGGCGGACTAGTGGGGAGAGATGGGGGGAAGGGGGGGCACCAGCCATGTGATCCCTCCCACAGGACTCCTAATTTCCACCATCCCTAGTCTAGGGCAGGGTGGGGACAATCCCCCTGCAATCTCCTCCTTCCCTGCTCCGTTCCTTTCCCTGCCCCACCTCTCCCCCTCCAGCCCCTGCAAAAAGCATCTCTAGGAGAACTAGCTGGCACATGGGACTGGAAGCAGGGGTTGGTTTCCTTCCTACCCCCTGCACTCACTGGCAGTGGTGTGGGCCAGGGAAGTGGAGCAACACAGCCGCAGCCTGCTCCATTCCCCAGAGGCTCTGAGCCCTTGCCTCTCCCACCCACAGTGCTTGGAGGGGTCATGTGTCTCCTCGCACCCCCCTACCCATCACCCCTGGTCATGACTTCTTAAGAGGTTGCAGGTTAATACATGCTGATTGTGAACTGTCAGCTTCCACTCCTAAAGCCCTTCTTCACCTCCTGCGTTTATAACAGTGTCAAATATTTAAAAATCTGTTTTTAATTTATAAAGGGCTTGCACTCAGAGGGGTCCTGTGAGTGCAGGTGGTATGCAGGTGAAAAGGGGCACCAATACAAAAGTTTGAGAACTACTGTTTTGATCCCTTGGATGGGGTTGGCAGCAAACCACAGGGCTTATGAGTCAAGAGCCTGCTTTTTCCACGAAAGACACTGAGATGTGGGAGAAAATGTGTCAGTGTTTACTTGCCTCCCCGCCCTGCGGTTCTCCTTCTTCTACTAGCTCATTATTGATGTAACCTGAGCACTCAATACAAAGGAGGAAGCAATTTGTTTATACAGATATATAAACAAATTAGCTACCTCCTTCCTTTTACAGCCAGCCACAGTCTCAAGGTAGGGCTGCAATTGTATGGCGCACTGGGCACCCCTCTATTCCAGCCCGAAGTGAACAAATAGTTATTTAAACAAAGGGCATTGTGGCCGGGGTGGGGGCTGATTCCTCCCACGGGGAAACCAACCCATGGCAAAGTACTTGTCTCCCTGGCTTCCCGGCCGCATGCCAGGCTGAAGGGGCGCAAGGGCCAAGCCCTAAAGGAAGGAAGCAGGAACAAGCAGACATGCCTGTGACCGGGGTAACAGGGGAGGGGGCAGACCAGCCTCCCCTTAGCACTGGGCTGAACCAGCTGCTCTGGGCCTCGGCTCCCACAAGCACCTGCCTCCGCACCGGGACACGAGCCCCGCCCCTTTCGCAGTGGCCCCGCCCCCATACGCATTCGCCCGCCCCTTTCGCAGTGGCCCCGCCCCATACGCATTCGCCCCGCCCCTTTCGCAGTGGCCCCGCCCCCATACGCATTCGCCCCGCCCCTTTCGCAGTGGCCCCGCCCCCATACGCATTCGCCCCGCCCCTTTCGCAGTGGCCCCGCCCCGCCTCACCTAAAGCCCGGAGCCGCTCCCCTTGCTCACTCAGACCTCACAGGTGCAGCCCGGAGACTGCTGCGTCTTTTCCTCCCGGCACCGCCTCCATGGTCTCGGCTCCGCGCTGCCCGCCCGGCCTCGGGGGGCTCCTGGCGCCGCTGCTGCTGCTCCTGCTGCCCGGGGCTCGCGGTGAGTCCGGGGGGGGTCTTCCTCCCTCTTCCCCCGCCCTGACAGAGGCGAGGGGCGCGCTGAGGGGCCGGGGAGGAGCCGGGTCTGGTGGGTGCCAACGGTCGCAGCACCCCGGGGCCGGGGGAGGGGCACGCCGCCGGGTCTACGATGGGGGGGGGGGGAGTGGCAACAGCGCACGCTCCGCGGGGCCAGTGGCTGGCGGGCCGGGCTCGGCAGGGGGCGCGCCCAGGGGAGCCCCTCGGCCAGCCGCGCGGGTGGTCCGTTGGTGGCGGCTGCCTGCGAGGCTAACCCCGTGGCTGGCTCCCGGGGAGGCGCCGCTGCTGTGCCTGGCCGCTTCCCCCGTGTGTCCCCCGTGGCCGCCTTGGGCGGGTGACTGCGCGGCGGTGGCGCCTCCCTTCTTCCTTGCACCGTCACAGGGTGTCCGTGCGCAGGTGACTCGTGGCAGCGCGCAGCAGGTGCCCCACGCCCCCGTGCGTCATGTGTGGGCTGGTCTGCTGCCTCCCCGCTCCTTGGCTCCCGCAGACACACCTGCGCTCGAGCCGGCTGGTGCGAATCGCTCCCGGCTCCCTAGAGTTGAAGGAGGGCGGGGTCGCTTCCTCACAGGCTGGTGCCCCACACCTTGGCGACGTCTACCCTGGCGTGAATTTCCGGAAATGCTTAAAACGGAACAGTTTTCCCTTATAAGTATTTCTGGAAAAAAGAGCGTCTACATTGCCAGGATGCTTTTCTGGAAAAAGGCCCCGATCGCCATTTTCGCAATTGGGGTGTTTTGTTTTTTGGTGTTTTTTTTTTTTTTCAGAAAAGACTACTGTGCTGTCTACACTGGCCCTTTTCCGGAACAGTTTTCCGGAAAAAGGACTTTTACCCGAGCGGGAGCAGCATAGTTTTTCCGGAAAAGCAGCTGATTTCTTACAGTAGATCATCAGTGCTTTTCCGGAAATTCAAGGGGCCAGTGTAGACAGCTCGCAGCTTATTCCGGAAAAGCGGCTGATTTTCCGGAATAAGTGGCCCAGCGTAGACACAGCCTTAGTGTTTAACTAAAGCGTCTCTTTTGGAATGGGCCCTGCAGGCACTGCTCTCCTGTCTGTCCATACATCATGTAAGAAATAGGCAAGATCTAGGTCTGAGGGTGCTGATCACCAGCTGGTTTCACTTGTTTCTAAAACCAGATGATTCATGCACTCTTCTGTCCTTACTCCTTTGGCATCCTGTGCCCTGTATGCCATCTTCTGTCATGTAATCCGTATGTTTGCCACAGTTTCTGTGAGGTGGAGGAGGCTTGCCTAGTGTACTTCCTTACATTACCATGTATGCTCAGATTGTTGTATACATGGTAAATAAGGGGGGGGAAATAATGGTCACTAAAAGCTTAGTTATCTGGCACTTGAATATCCAGAAAACTCAGTTAACTGGTATTGCCCCCCAGCCATCCTACCCCTACGTCTTTGGGCGCATGCGCCCTGCTCCCACCTGTCCAGCCAGCTTGATGCCTCTGCCTGTTGTGCGACTTCTAACAGCTGGCACTGCCAGCTGCCATGGTCCTCAAACGCCGCCTCCTTCCCCCTCAGGCAGCTTCAACCTGTCAGGTGCTGCTTCAGCTGGAGGGCTCCCGGCAGCTGGTCCGCTTGTCTGCATGCCCTGTAGGATGGCTCTGTGGCTTAGGGAGAAGGGGAAGGGCCATCAGATGTTCCCAAGGGAGCAAGGGTTGGTCAACATGGTACGTCTAGTTATGGGGCAGGAGAAGAGCAATAAGCTTAAATATCTGGCACACTTGATTAACCACGAATTCCCATTCCTAAAAGTGCCAGGATAAGAAAGCATTACTGTAATTTTATACCAAGCCCATTCAGTAAACTAGATTCAAGGCTCTAATGAAAACAAGTACATCTAAATGGTCCCCAATAAAATAATTTGTGGTTTCTGAAAAGTGAGCATTTTGTTACAGTAGACTATTGAATATCTTTTGTAGTTAACTTTTCCTTTCCTTTTTCTGTCTCTGTTGCTAGGTGACTGTGGTCTTCCTCCAAGGTTCAGTTTTGCTGAGCCGCCTAAGGAACTGAACAGTTCCTATCCTGTTGAGGCTAGACTGAAATATTCGTGTCGCCCAGGATATACTTTCAGTGAAGGAAAGTCTCCTTGGGTTACATGTCTTGCAAATTCAACGTGGTCAGCAGACCCTGACTTTTGTGTAGGTGAGTATTATTGTTGCTTTTCCATTTCATTTGATGGGCAAGTTGTCTTGACACAATTAGGAGTCTCTCCAACACTGGTATCCACAAAAACTTTCTAAATGCTTTTTCGACAGTTTTGTTTATATTAGCACAGGCTGTGTTACCCGGGGTTCTTTCAACCCAAACCTCTTGGTAACTTTTACTCTCTGCGAGGTGGTGTCACAAAATAATTCAGGGGAGACATGGCCATCTGACCGATAGATGGATGGTACAAACAGGAGAACACGAGTGCTTTCACTTAAAGCTAAACTTTACTTAGTCTCAAGCACTTGCACACGTCCGCAACAGGTTAGTAAAACACCCCCACCCTTGATAGTTAGCGAAGTTGAGTGTGGCTCTCAAGTGACACCGGGCAGGCTTCTGATGGCCAGTCTTCCGTCTGCCGGTGGGGACGAAGATGTGCCCAGATGTGAAGAGTCCTCGAGGCATCCCTCCAACTGTTCCCAAAATTGTCCCCCTAACTCAAACTTTCCTTCCTTATTAATCCATAGTATTACAATAACATGTCACTTAAACTTGTTAGGCAAGTACTTTTTAAAGGTTAGGCAAGAGCTTTTTTTCTGATGGGGGTTTTTCATGCTCCGGCGGGGGGACCCTGACAGATATGTCTTGGGGCATTTAGACAAACTTCCTGTTCTAAATGTATAGCTCAGTGATTTCACTAGAGATTTGGGCCTCAGGAAGGATGTGGGGTCAAGCTGCCCTTTCTGTGGCATCCAAACTCCCCCTTCCCTCCCTGACTGTGGTCATGCGGAAGTTGCAGTCTAGGTCTAATTTGGGCCTGTTAGCTTGGTTGCTAAAGTTTAAACAGTAAGCAATAGTGGTTCAGGCACATCACTGGATTTGCTGAAGTCTCCCCATACAGCTGAACCTCTATAATTGGGCCTTGACTGATCCCAAACAAGGGAATTTATTGGGTAGGGGGAGGGCAATGCTGACTCCCCTGCTGCCACAGAATGGAGGCAAAGAACATGGTTGGATTCAAAGAAGGATGAGAGAGTTAGAAGGATGAGACACTGGTCCAGCAGAAACGTGTGCTTAATATTGCTCATGTGAATAGTTCATTACTTTGTAGAGTTTAATGATGAAAGGGTCATTTAATCACAGGCTATTCACATTTCACCAAATTATCCTGTTACTGAGCCCAAAACCTTGTTTAACTAAAGCATATCTTTTGGAATAAGGGTGGGAAAAACACAGCAAATGGGACAGATCTGACCCATCTAGCGTTTCTGTCCGGCCTGTCATGACCCCCTGGCGATTGGAACTCTGGAGCCACATGTGGCTCTTTGGCTGCTGCTTCAATTACAGGACTTTTAATAGCCTGGAGGCACAGTGAGGCACTCAGGCAAGGCAGCCTGCCTGGAAGAAGGAAAGCAGCAAAATACACACCCTGGACTTTAGAAAAGCAGACTTTGACTCCCACAGAGAACTGATGGGCAGGATTCCCTGGGATGCTAACATGAAGGGGAAAGGAGTCAAGGAGAGCTGGCAGTATTTTAAAGAAGCCTATTGAAGGCACAGAAAGAAACCATCTAGATGCGCAGTAAGAAAAGCAACATGGTAGGCAACCAGATTGGCTTAACGGGGAAATCCTTGGTGAGCTTAAATACCAAAAAGAAGCTTACAAGAAGTGGAAACGTGGCCAGATGACTAGGGAGGAGTATAAATATATTGCTTGAGAATGCAGGGGAGTTATCAGGAAGGCAAAAGCGCAATTGGAACTGCAGCTAGCAGGGATGTGAAGGGTAACGAGAGACATGTTAACAATAGGAGGGTGATCGGAGAGTGCATGGGGCCCTTACTGGATGATGGAGGGAACCTAGTGACAGATGATGTGGAAAAGCTGAAGTACTCAGTGCCTTCTTTGCCTGCTTTCACAGACAAGGTCAGCTCCCAGACGAATGCACTAGGCAACGCAGTGTGGGAAGGAGGTGGACAGCCCTTGGTGGGGAAAGAACAGGTTAGGAACTATTTAGAAAAGCTAAACATACACAAATCCATGGGTATGGATTTAATGCATCCAAGGATACTGAGGGAGTTGGCCAAAGGTTCCTCAATGACATTTGCCATTATCTTTGAAAACTCGTGGAGATTGGGAGAGATCCGGAATGATTGGAAAAAGGCAAATGTAGTGCCCATCTTCAAAAAAGGGAAGGACAGTCCAGGGAACTACAAACCAGTCAGCCTTACCTCAGTCCCTGGAAAAATCATGGAGGGGATCCTCAAGGAATCCATTTTGAAACACTTGGAAGAGGGGAAAGTGATCAGGAATAGTCAGTGTGGATTCACAAAGGGCAAGTCATGCCCGACCAATCTGATTAGCTTCTATGATGACGTAACTGGCTCTGTGGATATGGGGAAGTCAGTGGATGTGATATACTTTGACTTTAGCAAAGCTTTGGATACGGTCTCCCACAATATTCTTGCCAGCAAGTTAGGGGAGTATGGATTGGATAAATGGACTGTAAGATGGATAGAAAGCTGACTAGACTGTCGGGCCCAACGGCCCGATGTCAGGTTGGCGGTTAGTTTCCAGCGGAGTGTCCCAAGGATCAGTTCTAGGGCCAGTTTTGTTCAACATCTTTATTAATGACCTGGATGAGGGGATGGATTGCACCCTTGGCAAGTTCGCAGATGACACTAAGCTAGGGGGAGAGGTAGGCAGGGTGCAGAGTGACCTAGACGGATTAGAGGATTGGGCCAAAAGAAATCTGAGGTTCAACAAGGACAAGTGCAGAGTCCTGCACTTGTGACGGAAGAATCCCAAGCAGTCTTACAGGCTGCGGATTGACTGGCTAAGTAGTAGTTCTGCAGAAAAGGACCTGGGGATTACAGTGGATGAGAATCTGGATATGAGTCAACCGTGTGCCCTTGTAGCCAAGAGGGTTAATGGCATATTAGGTTGCATTAAGAGGAGCATTGCCAGCAGATCTAGAGAAGTGATTATTCCCCTTTATTCAGCTCTGGTGAGGCCACATCTGAAGTAGTGTGTCCAGTTCTGGGCCCACCCCTTATAGAAAGGATGTAGACACATTGGAGAGGATCCAGCAGGGGGCAACCAAAATGTTTAGCTGCTGTGCTCCAGCACCCTATGAGGAGAGACTGAGGGATTTGGGCTTGTTTAGTCTGCAGAAGAGAAGAGTGAGGGGGGATTTGATAGCAGCCTTCAACTTCCTGAAGGGAGGCAAATGAACTAGGGAGGCAAATGAAGCATACCAAAGTTGCTAATGAAGCGTCGGATTTAAATATCTCACGCTTGATTAGCATATTTGTGGCCGGTCACTATTTTAAAATGCCGGTAGTCCGAATTAACTCGCCGCGGTAGTCCGATCCAAAACCCTTCCCTCGAATTAGCTGTTACTCCTCATTGCAGGAGGAGTCTCAATAATACTACCTACAAAAATGAAAGCACTTTCCTATTTCTGCTCCCATGCTAATACATAGAATCATAGCACTGGAAGGGACCTCAAGAGATCCTCTAGTCCAGTGTTTCCCAACTTTATTTGGCCATGGAACCCTTTTCAGCTCCTCAGAATTTCAAGGAACCCCTAGGTTTGTCAAGCAAAAAAAAGAGGCAAACCCACCAATGCATGAAAATCACATTCCTTCCCCAAGACCCCACCCCTTTGAGGCCCCATCCTCTGTTCCCCTCCTCTCCATCACTTGCTATCCCCAGCCCTTATACACTCTCACTGGGTTGAGACGGGAGATGCGGGCTCTGGGGTGGGAATGAGAGATTTGGGTGTGGGAAGGGGTGAGACGTGCAAGCTCTGAGAGGGAATTTGGATGCAGGAGAAGGGGATGCTGGCTCGGAGAGGGGGCTCCAGGCTGGGGAGTGTTGGGCTCAGGTGGAAGGTTGGGGTGCCGAGCAAGTCACAGGCTTGTGGATGTCAGGGTGCAGGAGTTTGGGGTGGATATGTGAGGGGCTCAGGGCAAGGAGGCTGTGAGTACGATGGGCTCAGGACACATTTGCCATGTGTGGATGGTGCAGGAGTGTGGTGGCAGAAGACTGGGGATGCGGGGATGCAGGAGTTTGGGGATGTGAGAGGCTCAGGACAGGGGGTTCCGGTGTATGATAGGCTCAGATTTGGGGTCTGGTGATGCAGGAGTGTTATGATGCTGCAGTGAGATGGGGGTTTGGCCCCAATTGGGGGCTTGTTGGCCAGGCTTCATTTTTAAATAAAATATTATGTCAAGCTCAAAAGGTTTCAGCATTGTCTTTATGAGAGGGGCGAGGAACCTGTTTTGAGTCAAGGGTCACTGACCCACAGAGAAGTCAGTTGGGGCCACACAAGTGAGATGCAGGGGACAGGGTACTAGTGGGTGCTGCTGGATGGCAGGATGCTGGCACAGGTGGCGGGGTGCTGGGGCAGGATGCTGGGGTCAGGGACATGGTCCTGCTGGGCCCTGCGGTGGGTGGCAGGGTGCTGGGGCCAGGGCCAGGGTGGTGCTGGATGCTGCGGTGGGTGGCAGGGTGCTGGGGCCAGGGCCAGGGCCAGGGTGGTGCTGGCTGCTTGGGTGGGTGGCAGGGTGCTGGTGCTGGGGCCAGGGCCAGAGTGGTGCTGGATGCTGCGGTGGGTGGCAGGGTGCTGGGGCCAGGGCCAGGGTGGTGCTGGATGCTGCGGTGGGTGGCAGGGTGCTGGGGACAGGGACAGGGTGGTGCTGGGTGCTTGGGTGGATGGCATGGGGCTGGGGACTGGTTGCTGGGGTGAGTGGCAGGGTGCTGGGGCCAGGGCCAGGGTCTTAGGGTGGGTGGCAGGGTTCTGCTGGGGCTGGGGACTGGGTGCTGGGGACAGTGCTGGTGGGGACAGGGTACTCATGGGGCAGGGGACGGGGCACCTGGGACCAGTACATGGCAATCCTGCAGCACCTCTGGGTTACAGGAAGTGTGCGACTGCACTTCCCCTCCACAAATAGCTGGCGTGCGCACTGCCTGAGCAGCAGGGGCTCTTGCACGCCAGCAACTTACTTCCGCGATGCCGTCCTGTGGGGGCATGGTGAGTCCCAGGGCAGAGCGTGCTGCCTGCACAGTCAGAGCTGCGCAGACCCGGGTCTCCTGACCCCCCACCTGCCCCTCTGCACCATGCAGAAAGGCCCTGGAACTAAGTTGCTGGGGGCCACAGCCCCAGCTGTTCAGGTTGCATGCGCTGGCTCCTTTGGGGAGGGAAGCACTTTCCCTCCCCAGCTGTGGGTCACATGGAGTCGCTCCTGTCTGGCACCCCCCTCGTGTGCCGGCCAGGAGCAACTGTTCCCTCTGCCCCTGCCTCCCTACGCCTCTGCGTGGCCAGGGAGGAAGGGGAAACAAGTGTGCTGTTCTTTAAGAAGCTGGCTAGCCGGCGATCTTTCAGAGGGGCCGGGGGAGTGCCGGCTCGTCGCAGAACCCCTACTTTTGCTTCACAGAACCCCAGGGTTCCGCGGAGCACCAATTGGGAAACACTGCTCTAGTCCAATCCCCGGCACTCAGGATGGGACTATGTATTATCTTAATTATCCCTGACTGGTGTTGGTCTGTCCTGCTCTTAAAAAATATCTAATGAAGATTCCACAGCTTCTCTAGTAAGAGTGACTAAGCTCTGGAATAAATTGTGTAGAGATGTAAGAATTTAACCTTACCAATTCAGCTCCTGGTCACTGCCAGCAGCCTGTGAAGCATTTAACCGTGTAACCAACTGAATTTCAACCCGTTACACCCTTAGTGAGTTTTACATTTTTTTAATATCCCTAACATCTCTGCCAGGAATGTTTTCCTAATGTCCAATCTAAACCTCCCTAGCTGGAGTTTAAGGCCGTTGTGTCTCGTTAACCACTGAGAATAGGACAAGAATTTTTCTCCTTCATAGTACAGTAAACTTCCGATAATCCGGCACCTTTAGGACCCAGGGGGTGCCGGATTATCAAATATGCCAGACTATCGGAAGGGGGGGCTATGAGGGATCTGGGGTGGAGTGGGGGGGATGCGCCCCTTGGCGCTGCAGCCAACCCGGCAGCACCTCAGCTGCTTTGCCCCAGACTTGCCCAAGTCAGCCGCTGCTGAAACTGACCAGCAGCTGACTTGGAAGCCAGGAGCAGAGCAGCTCCAATGGTCCGGCACTTCCGGGTTCCAGATGGTGCCGGACCATCAGGAGTGCCGGACCATTGGATGCCGGACCACTGGAGTTTTACTGTAATGACCTTTTTATGTACTTGAAAATTGTTACGTGCTCTGTCTCTTTCAGACTAAACAAACTCAATTATTTCATTCTTCTTTCCATAGGTTGTTTTCTAAAGTTTTAATAATTTTTGTTGCTCTTCTCTGGACCTTCTCCAGTTTGTCCACAGCTTTCTTGAAACGTGGCACCCAGAACTGGATATAATACTCCAGTCGAGGCCTAATCAGCATAGTGTTGAGTGGAACAATTACTGCTCATGTTTTGCGCTCGTATCCCAGAATGAAGTTCAGTTTTAATATAATATGACACTTTCACAACAGTGTCACACTGTTGGCTCACATTTAGCTTGCAGTCCACTATGACCCCAAAATTCCTTTTTGCGATACCTTGAAATGACTGTGCCTGGGAGTGAGATCATGTTAGTTAGTGGATAGTTACCTAGGTCACTGTTTGCCCCTTTTTGAATACTGGTACGAGACCAGCGCTTTTTCCATTCTTTTGAATGGTACTTTAACAATTATTTGGCCAACCTTTTAGTTTGAGTGCAAGTTATCCCCAAGCTTTCGATTTAACAATATGCATTCCTAGTGCTCCTTAATTACTAATAGACATTAAAGTACTTCATCCTGCTCACGTGATGAGGTGAGATTTCATGCTGCTTTCCAAATACAAAACAGAAATAGTACTGTAATTTAGTGAATATAACCCGCGGGTTACATTCATTTTTATAAACCCCGCATCCACTGTGCAGGCTATAGTCGTGTGCAGGTTATATAGTTTTTGGTTTTTTGTTGGGTTTTTTTTAACTGAAATAGCAGAGGATCCCCTCCTCCCTGCCTCTTTCACTAACTTTGCCAGGCTGGGGTTAGGCTCCCAGCCCGAGACCGAACAACGCGGGGAAACTTACAAGGGGAGCAGCAGCCGGGAACGCTCCAGAGCCAGGGCAGAGGCATCCCCAGCAGAGGCACAAGATGGGAGGCTCCCAGCCCGGGCTGACAAAGGAAAGGAGTCCGGAGCAAGTTGCGGGCGCGGGGCTCGGCAGCCAGCAGCAGCAGCGAGAGTCCGCAGGCGGCCACGGCTCTCAGAAGCGGGGCCGGGGCATGGTGCTTGTTGCTCCTGTGTGATCCAGACAGGTGCCCTCCTGTGCCAGCAGCTGCCGCACGCCAGATCCGCTGCGCGCTTGCTTGTTGCTCCTGGACCGTGGCATGGTTCGGGGCGGCGGGGCCGCCTGCTCCGGGCTCCTTCCCTTTGTCAGCCCGGGCTGGGAGCCTTGCGCCTCTGCTGGGGATACCTCTGCCCCAGCTCCGGAGCATTCCTGGCTGCTTGTAAGTTTCCCCACGTTGTTCAGTCGTGGCCTGGGAGCCTAACCCCCTTCCCCCGCCCTGCACGGTAAATATACCCCTGGCACAGTCTTGTATACCCCGCAGGTTATACTCGTGCACGGGGTATAGAAAAAACCGCGGGGTATATTTGGGGGTGGGGTATATTTGCTGAATTACGGTAACTGAACACTTCTGCCTTTCCTGCATCGTTACTAAATATTTTACTAGCTCCATTTACTAACAGGTTTTTACCATTAGAGTGTGATATCTTCAGTGTATAATGTGGACTAATCAAAATCTATCACCCCTGCCCTCTAATATGGGGTACTCTTTACAGTGTCTTGCTGTGGTAGCCTCCCTTCTGGATTGCCCACAAACAGCCTCTATCATGCAAGCCATTCCCAATTAAGTCTCGGTGTTGGCTGCAGCCAGCCAGTCATGCATTGATCTCACCAGCCTTAATTATACTGTGGTGTCGCGGACATACTCCTAGTCTTCAGGGTTTTTTGGCTCCCTCCACCCCCTGAGAAATGTCCTGTATTGCTCAGCATTCTCTTCAATACAAACTCTTAATATGGACTCTACTTTAGGGGTGGGCAATAATTTTTGGTGGGATGCCACGCCAAGATTTTGGAGTGCTCAAGGGGCACACTTTTCTGTGGAGGAAGTGTGGGGTCTAGGGTGGAGGTTGGGTACAGGAGACTGTGTGAGATCTGAGAGGGAGTTTGGGTGGAGAAGGGGACTGTGACCTGGGTCAGGGGATTGGGGTGTAGGGTCACGGAGGGAGTATGGGTACATGAGGAGATTTTGGCCTGGGGAAGGGGATGCAGAGTCTGGGAGGGAGTTGTGGCCTGGGGCAAAAGGTGCAGAGGGTTTGGATGATGGCCTGGGGGAGGGAGTTGGGATGTGGGAGGGGCTACGGGTGCCAGAGGCAAGCTTTGACTAGGAAGCACTTACCTAAGACTGCATCACCCACAAGGCAGGCTGGGCTGCCTGTGTGCTGCAAACCCAGATCCCGTTAAACTGCAGGTTGCTTCCTCCAGTGGCTCTCTGCTCCTGGAAGGAAAAGAGGCTTGTGCTGCCCCCATCCCCCAGGCCAGTCTTTCAGCTCCTATTGGCTGATTGATTGTTTCCAGTTAATAGGAGCTGAGAAATTGGCTGGGGTCAATTCCTGTTGGCCAGTTGTTTCGAGCCTATTGGAGCTGAGGATTGGGCTGGGGATCAGGAGATCACACAAAGCTTCCCTCTCCCTGCAGAGCAGAGAGCTGCACGGACTACGCTTTAAACCACAGCATCTGCGTGCCTGAGCATCCTGGCAGGGTTGATCCATGAGCCGGATCTGGTGGCTTGGTGGGCAGGATCCAGCCCCCAGACTGTATTTTGCCCAGCCCTGCTATACTTGATACCCATATAATTTCGGAGACATTTCAATTTAAATGCACTGGATTAGATCAAACAAGTTTACTTGTATAAATAAAGAGATTTCAGGTGAATAACAAGGCATAAGTCAGAAATGATTACAAGAAGTCAAGATGCATGGGTGGTGGGGATCCCTTGTTCAGCTTAGTGACTTCTTCCTTTGTCCCTTCAAGTGCAGTGATTCAATGGACAGAGCGAGCAGGTATGGCTTGGAGTATTTGTCCCTCCTTTTATATATATATATCAGGCCTGGTTGTTGACTGCTACTGCTTAAATACACATTTAGCAGAACAGACATTGCTTTCCAGAAAGACCTGTTTGCCAACTTCTGCTGTGATTTGCAGCATGTTCACATGAAACAGAGAACCCTTATAATTTCAGTGTTGCCACATATTTTAGCAGGAAAATGCTGACCAGTAAACTATATATTTTTTCAGATTCTTCACAAAGTATATTTTGTCCAAAGATTGTTACAGCACTTTCTAGAGCCATGGTATCCAACGTACTAGCCACATGTGGCTATTTGGCCAGCTGAGTGTGACTAGTTGGCGTGAAGTATTTGGCTGGTTGTGTAGCTTGTTCACTATAGCAGTAGCTACTGCTTCATAACTGGCAGGACCCCACAGCTCTAGAGTGTAGAGGTGGATGCATTGTAAGCCACTACCATTTCTTTTGCTCCTAATGAACTTTAAAACCTTCTCTCTATTGTCTGTAAGCATGCCAGTTGTGACTTTTGTACTGATATCTTTAGCTCCCATATCAATTTTTACTTTTCATAATTTCTAACTTATGCTATCTATAATTTTTTCCATGTATTACTGCTTTTTGTTTGCAATTGCTGCCCATTGAGGTCAATGGGTCTCCTCACATGAATATAGCTATTAGGGATGTGAATGGATAACTGGTTAATGGGTGGGGCTGAAGCAGCTCGTTGCCCACCGCAGACAGGGTGCTGCTCCAGCTCTGTGGGGCCTGCTGCAGGCAGGGGCTGTTGCAGCCCAGCTGGAGAAGTCCCTATCTTCAGCAGGCCTGGTTCTGCTCTGGTGTGGGCAGGGGCACTCCAGTCCACCCAAAGCAGTCCCCACCCATGGCTGGGAGCCACTCCAACCCACCTGCTACCCCTTTTATTGGTTAATCAGTTAACGATTAGGGATGTAATATCTAATTTATGCATATGAGTTTTTGGAATCTGGGCCTTAATAGGTACAGTATGAATATTTGTGCTTATAGTAAATCTGCAAGGGGATTTTAATTCTCACTTGAGGATATAAGGCAACCACTGTCCGTGTGGGATTAGGAAGCATCATCCCTCTTCCATTTCACCTCACTTCTGTGGGGCATATTACAAAAATATCCATAATGTGGGTTTAAACTTTCCTCTGTAGCCTTTGGAGCCGACCTGATATATGGAACAGATACTGAACTCAAAGACAACTAGCTTTGATTTTCCATGGTATTTGCTGTGTTAGGGGAGTGCAAGTTCACACATCCTCTCTTCGCTTTTTCCCATTAGGATAATGAGGTAATGCTTATATTAGTCTTTTCTCTTCTAGGAAAACTATGTCCAGCACTAGAAATAGAAAATGGCAGAGTTCATCTCACTGATAACCGGTTTGGTGCAACAGCAAACTTCTCTTGTGATCCAGGGTGAGTGGTTTCTTCTCTTGACCTAGACTGATGCAAAACTGCTGGTGAAGTGTGACAAAATGAGATGAGAGCCTGTTTTAATTTCAAGAATGTAAGTGCTGTGCTACTAGTCTGTAGCTATGATTTTTTTCAAAAGAGTCGTAATGAGAGAGCCAGACAGCCCTCTATCATCATTGAGTGGGAGATGGGAAGCTAACTTGCTCAAGTTCCTTTGAAATATCAGCCTAGAGTCCTCCGGATATGCTCTAGCAGATGTTGGGTCGTGAGAGTCCCACATCAAGGATATTGTGGACTCACTGACTCATACCAGCTCTTGTTACAGTGGTTTCTATCTGGATTCTGGGAGCTAGTTGCAGAAGGTTGCCTGTAAAATGCTGCACTAGACAGAAGCAGACCTCTTCCTGTTTATTTGTGTCTTTCTTACAGCTGTCTAGTATTACCTGGGATAGCATTGAATGCAGTGGTTGCTTTTGTCAGTCGGGGTTCTGTTGCCAAGCCTCGGGGAATCAAAAATAGCTTGTCTTCATTGCACTGAGCAGGTGTTCATTGGATTTTGAGGCCTCATGGAGTTTAAGGTCAGAAGGGGCCACCAAGTTATCCAGTCTAACATCTCTACAAGATGTCCAGGTTTAAACAGTTTCCCACTAAGCATTGCCTTACTGCCATACTTACCAGATTAATTGGTGCCTCACCTAGCTGGAGCAGCCTCCTGTGCACAGGATGCTGCAGCCAGGCAGCTGCTGCAGCCAAGCTGGACCCACTGCAGGTGGAGGGGTGCTCCAGTGGTCCTCAGCCAGTGAGATGATGACCTGGTTAACATTTTACATGGGGTATTAGATGTCTATCGTCTCGTATATCACAGGCCTCCAACACTGCTCAGGGAGTCACATGCTAAACTCCATCAAAATCAGTCCAAAATATTACAGACCACAGGAGATCAGACCATGAAGATGGCATGGGCTGAGGTGCACAAATTTCTCAGGTCCCTGTTATGGCAGGGAAATGATCAAGTGAGGTATTGATAGAATCCTGGCAAGTGACGGCAGTTTTGTGTTACAGCAAAAGGCAAACCTCTCTCCTTCCTCCCCAATGTCACTGACAATCTCACTGAGGGAAGGGATTTCTCACCAACCCCACATTAGACCCTGAGCAAGAAATCCACAGGCCAGGCCCTGAAGTGAGAGTGTTTGGTATCATCATAGAGTCCTGGCTTACCCCATTCCATAGCCTTTCTTCAGCCATGGCCATCCCATGTGGTATAAAGGAAGAAACCCAGAATACATTGGGTAACGGTGGGGTCTGTTGCAGGTGACTGGCCGAGAGCCTGAACTATGAGCCTTTATGAACATCTCTCTCACACACACACACATATCCCAGGGTTACTGAGCCCTACCATCATAGGCAATCATGGCATCAATTGTTCTCCAACTTCTCCAGCTTGCTCACACTGTCTCGTACTGAACTCACTGCCCTCACAACTGCTGTTGGGTGACACTAAACTTCTCCCCTTGTAATTAGAATCCTAATTTACAGCCTCAAGCTGTTCTGGCTGGTTTTTATCCTTTGTTTTTGTGGCAGCATTGTTCTTAGCATGGGGGCGATGAGCTATTTAAACTAACTGAATGGATTGGGTTGCACGGGCACAGAAATTATGTCAATTTAATTGTTGTGTAGAGCTTTGTTTTTCTGTATCCCGACTTGAGGTGCCTTGTCCAAACAACGAAAATTGGACTCCCAAGGGACGTTTAGGGTGGAGGCAGATGGCAAGGCCTAGTCCCAGTTAAACTTGAGGTGGTGAGGTAACTCTGGGGCAAGACTGGGTCTTCATCTTCAGAGGTGGGAGTGAAATCCCTTATTCCATAGGTTGGCCATCATCCCGCCTTGTAGGTGAATTAGTGTTGATCCTCAGATATGTCTGAGCTCTTGTTGAAGGTCTTGGAGGCTCTGTGTTTCAAGAGCAGTGGTTAGATGGTGGATAGTGAAGCTTCTTGAATTTTGAATATGGAATAGGGAGGTGGGAAATGGGAGACAGCTCAGGGTATCTGTCTTGTTTCCCATTACTGTTGTCCACAGGTTGCCTTTTTACAAATAATCAGCAGCTTGCCCAGTTGATCTCTCTCCTCACTGTTCCCTACCTTCAGGGGAGACTGAAGGGGGAGAACTTGCAGAAATGAATGCAATTGAATGCTTAGCACATTCTGTAGTGAACACCAAGGCTGCATCTAGACTGGCAAGTTTTTTCCGCTAAAGCAGCTGCTTTTGCGGAAAAACTTGCCAGCTGTCTACACTGGCCGCTTGAATCTCATGTAAGATTCAGTGTTCTTGCGGCGGAAATACTATGCTGCTCCCATTCGGGCAAAAGCCCTCTTGCACAAATGCTTTTGCACAAGAGGGCCAGTGTAGACAACGCGGTATTGTTTTGCGCAAAAAGTCCCGATTGTGAAAATGGCGATCAGGGCTTTCTTGCGCAAAACCGCGTCTAGATTGGCACGGGCGCTTTTCCGCAAAAACTGTTTTTGCGGAAAAGCGTCCGTGCCAATCTAGACGCTCTTTTCCGCAAATGCTTTTAATGGAAAAACTCTTCGGTTAAAAGCATTTGCGGAAAATCATGCCAGTCTAGAGACGTAGCCCTTGTGTCAGCTTTGCCAGTATATTTGCAGCTTTATGTACTGGGTCCAGAGCTAACTGGACTTGGAAATGCAGTGCTTCTGGCTGTCCTGCATTGGCAAAAGTGGGAGGAAGGGTAATGAGCTACTTAAGCTGAGCCAGCCTGACACACGTGGGTGTTAAGAAAGGAAGTTTAATAGTACTTGTTTGGGCTTTTGAGCGATTAACCTGATTAATTGTGTAGTTTCACAATAATACAATACCATTTATTTACATTTTTGATCTTTCACCTTTTATAATTTTTAGTTACACAACAATTTGAAATGTATGGTGCTTACTTCATATTTCTGACTAGAAGATTTACCTAGCATTGCTCATGTCCTTACCTCATTTAATTTTGGGGGGTTTTTTTGGAAAATAAAATGAAAATGTACATGTTTTATTGAAATAATTGCTGTGGGGTTGGTCTGAGGATAAGGGTTCAGTATATCAACTGTCCTGAAAGAGAGGATTACCCAGCCCTCTCACTGCAGCAGCGTGGGGTCAGGTGAGCAGCACCTCTCTCCATGGCAGCTGCAGAGGGCACAGCTAGGGGAGGAGTACACGTCCCCCAGCTGGAGCAGATCCACATTTGTCTGTCCCCTGGGTTCTCCAGCCAGAGTGAGGAGTGCAGCAAACTGTGCACTTTCCCCTTGCTCCCTGACAAAGGGGAACAGCCAACAATGTTCCTGTACAAATGGGGGTGGGAGGTGCTTCAGCCCCCTTGCCCTCCCTAAGGGGCACCTTGGGGGTGGGAGGCTTAGGGCTAGGGCAGTCTCGGGTGAGAGGGGGCAAGCCCTAGCCAGCCCCTTTCACTTGTCTGGTAATGTCTCTTTCCTGTATGGTTTCATTGGAAGCACCCCATTCTAGGCACATCTCATTGTCCTGGCATGACCGGACCCTGGCCTTGCTTTAAATTATAGTAAGTGGAAGCTGTGTACCGAATTTGGTGGCCCTAGCTCTCACTGTTAGAGGTGGTTTTGAACAAATGGGCAGACAAACGCAAATATTTACAAATATTTGGTAAACGTGTTTTCAGTTCCACAATGACAAGTACTGTAGTGCAATCCTTTGATAGTGAAAGTTGAACTTACCTGTGTAGAATTGTGTACAAAAAATAACTTCACTCTAAAATAAAACAATGGAAAACTTCAGAACCTACAAGTCTACTTGGTCCCACTTCTTGTCCACTTAGACAAATTTCATTACACTTGCAGGGAATAATGCTACTTAGGGATGTTAAAGACTAGTCTGTCCACTAGTTGATTCCTCTTCTTCCCCCATGAAATAGAGGCAGCAGAAGGGGGTACTTTGAAGAGGCAGTGGCACAACTGAGCCAGGGATCAGACATGTGGAGCTGCCACTTTGAAACCCCAAGGTGGCGTTTCAAAGGGACAGCTGCCACACAGCTCATCCATGGCTAAGCTATGCGACGCTGCCCCTTTAAAATGCCGATGTGCTGTGGAGCCCGGGGTCAACTGGGGAGTCTTCAACTGATCCCGGGCTTCCTGCAGCATGTAGCTCCCTGTGGGAGCTCTTGTACGTTTCAAAGGAGGAATGTGGAAGTGCCCATCAAGTGGTCAATGGAAATTCCATGGACTACTTGGCTAGTCTATTAATGGCATTTTAACATCCCTAATGTTACCCACTGCTTGTTTATCTGAAAGTCAAAAGGATGTTTGTGTGGCATTGCTGTAACCAGCATCACAAAATATTTGTGCCATGTGCACTGAAGATTTGCATGTCCCTTCACTCTTCAGCCACCATCGCAGAGGATCGGTGTCCATGCCGCTAGTGGATTCTGATCAATAATGATCCAAAGCAGTGGTGACACACATCTGTTCATTATCATCTGAGTCAGATGCCACCTGCCGAAAGCTGACATTCTTGGTCATTCAGGTTTTGTAGTTCCTGCATCAGCGTGTTGCTTTTTTTCAAGGCTTCTAAAAGTACGTTTAACACAGTGGTTTCCCCACCCCCATTTTGGTAAACATTTCAGGTCCTTAGACTTTGGATCAAGTACTAGAACTTCATTTAGAAATCTCACATCTTTGTGTTTTCTCAGATTTGCAGCGAACCTGTTCTTCAACAGCATGTGCTGGGTTGCCATCTGAAACTGCAATAACAAACTATATGGTAGAAGGCGGGTAAAACACAGAGCAGTAGACCTACAATTCTCCTCCATACACTTGTCACATTTATATAACACACTTTTTAATGAGCATATGCAACAGCAAGGAAGTATGTCCTATGCAATGGAGGCAGAAGCAAAAAAGGCATATGGATTTTTAGCATATCTGGCATGTAAATACACTGCACTGGCTGGCTGCTATACAAGTGCCATGTGAGAACAGGAGTTCCTCCCTGTCAAGTGACATTGTAAGTAGAAGGCGGACAGCATTATCTCCTACAAAATTTAAACTAACTGAACAAGAAGTAGGTCTGAGTGGAGCTGTAAGTGATCAAGTTCTATATTACTTTTTTGAGTACAGCTATTTACCAAACTACATTTGTAATTTGCCCTTTCACAGTAAAGATCACACTTCAATACTTGTGAGTTAAGCTGAAAAATAATTTATTTTCTTTATTTTTATTATAAATATTTCAGCAGTAAAAATGATTGAGTGCTTTATATTCTGTGTTGTAATGGAAAATGTAGAAAAACATCCAGATGTATTTAATTTCAATTGGTATTGTTAGTACCACAATTAAAACTGTGGTTAACATGAAAAAGAATTAATCACATGAGTTAACTGCAGCAAATCAACAGCCCTAGTACTTGCACAGAGAAAAGCAAGGTAGCGCTAAGGTGTATACTGCCAGCAGCTCAAACACTTCCTCCTACATGTTGGAAACCTAGAATGAGAGAGCCTCCTGTTCACCAAGCCCCACTTCTTTTCCATGTTGAAAGCAGTGTGAGCTGTAAAATAACTAGTTTTCTGGTCATTTTAAGATTTCTGTTGCAACGATAAGGCCTTCTTTCACCTATTAGACAGAGTAAAGATATCTTTTTTTTTTTTTTTTTTTTTTTTCCACACCCTGAGCAATGAAGTTGGACTGATACAGGTGTATAAGATAGCTCTGGCCTTCATGTTCCTTGGACCTATAGTGTTAAATATAATCCTTCTGAAGAGAATTTCAAAACCTGATTACTAAGGGAAACAGCTGCACAGGAGTTATAAAGACTGTACAATCAGCTTATGATTGCATAAGGATCTTACCTGGTTAATACAAAGGCAATTTTGATATTTACAACTCCTCATCAATGACTTCATTTTTTTTATTTATTTATATAAATAAATCCCTGCCTCTAACTTCCACTCAGTTCATCTTATGAAGCACGTATTAGCTATGAAAGCTTACGCCCTAATAAATCTGTTCATCTCCAAGGTGCCACAAGACTCCTCATTGTTTTTGCAGTTAAATATATAGATGACTAACACAGCTACCCTCAGACCTCTTTCAATGGCTTGTCTCCACCTATTGGCTAAAAGAAAACATGTTCTCTCTTTCTAGCCTGTTAACTACAGGATGGACCTCTCTGGTTCCTTAGGACCTGACTGGTGCCAAACCAGAGAATTTGCCAAACCACAGGAGTTCAATATTGTCTAGCAGCATTACCCACGTTTCCATTGCTTTCTGGGCTCTTAGAAGACATTTAGGGATAAAATAGAGCTAAATAACAGCACAGAACACTGAAAACCAGAACAGGTGCCGTAAACACTCTTTATGGGACAGCGAAAAACTTGGTGTCACCTATAAGTGGACTTCCGGCTAACTGATGACATGCTGGACCATGGATGTTGCCGGACTAGAGTGCCTGTAGTTCTTTGCTTGCTTGAGTAACAAACTTGAACCTTTTTTTCTTTAGCCATAGATTAATTGGACCAACTTCTGTCAAATGTGAGCTTATGCTGGACGGTACAGTTAATTGGGATAAGGTGTCTCCAATTTGCCAAGGTAAACTAACCCTAATGGTTTCAAGAATAGTTCACATCAGGAAATGGCAGCATAGCTGGTGAGACAGGAGTCAATCTGTTCTTAGAGGAGGCTTTGGAACAAATTGATAAACTAAACAGTAACAAGTCACTGGGACCAGATGGCATTCAACCAAGAGTTCTGAAAACTCAAATGTGAAATTGTAGAAAAACTAATTGCAGTTTGTAGCCTATCCTTTAAATCATCTTCTGTACCAAATGACAGGAGGATACCTAATGTGATGTCAGCCTTTAAAAAGGGATATAGAGCTGATCCTGGCAACTACAGGCCAGTAAATCTATCAGTATTAGGCAAATTAGTTGAAAATATAGGAAACATCAGAATTGTCACACATAGATGAACATAATTTGTTTGGGGAGGGTGGGGGGCGGAGGGGAGTTAACATGGCTTTTGTAAAAGGAAATCCTGCTTCACTAATAAACTAGAATTCTTTGAGGGAGTCAACAAGCAGTGGACAAGAGAGATTCAGTGAATATAGTGTACATGGATTTCCAGACAGCCTGTGACAGTCTCTTACCAAAGTCTTATAAGTAAAGCAACCTGTTGTGGGATAAGAGGAAGGGTCCTCTCATGGATTGATAACTAGATAAGATAGGAATAAAGGGTAGGAATAAATGGTCCATTTTCAGAATGGAGGGAGGTAAATAGTGGCTTCCCACAGGGGTACATACTGGGACTGATCTTGTTCAACATATTCATAAATGATTTGGAGACAGGAGTAAACAGTGAGGTGGCAAAAGCTGCTGATGATACCAAACTGATCAAGATAGTGATGTCCAAAATCTACTGTGAAGAGCTTCAAAAGTATCTAACAAAACTAGGTGACTGGGCAACAAAATGGCAGATGAACTTTAATGATTAAGTGCAAAGTAATGCATATTGAAAACATAATCCCAGCTATACATCCAAAATGATGGGGTCTAAATTAGCTACAGGCTGTCCTCGCTATAAATCCAATGTACGTTACAAAAGACTTGGACTTATAGCGAAACAACTTAAAGCAGAATTTTTTTTCTCATGGCTGACTTCCATTTGTGCAGGTTTTTTTGCAACTTAAGAATGGGGAACAGGAGGACTTGTAATGCATCAGTTCCTACAAACATCAATGACTTTAGTGCAGGACAGATGTATACCAGAGCAATTTATAGTGGGGATTATCTGTATTGCCGTTTGAGAGAGATCTTGGATCATTATGGATAGTCATCCACGCAACATGCAGCAGCAAACAATATTAGGAATAATTTGTAAAGTGATAGAGTATCTTACTGCCTTTATAAAATCCCTGGTACACCCACATCTTGAAGACTGAAAACAGATGTGGTTGCCTCATCTGAAAAAGCATCTTGGCATTGGAAAAAATTGAGTAAAGGGCAACAAAAATGAGTAAGGGTTTGGAAGGGCTGTCATATGAGGAGAGATTTTAAGACAGGGACTTTTGATCTTAGAGGAGATTAAGGGGGAATATGATAGAGGTCTATATAATCCTGACTGTTGTAGAGAGTCAATAAAGAGAAGTTATTTGCTTGTTGCCATAATGCAGAACTAGGGGGTCACTAAATGAAATACATAGATAGCAGGTTTAAAACATACAAAAGGAAGTTTTTCTTCATGTGCCGCACAGTCAACCCATAGAACTCCTTGCCCCAGAAGATGTTGCGAAGACCAAGACTTTAACAGTGTTCAAAAAAAGAACTAGATAAATGCATGGAGGATAGATCCATCAATATTTATTATCCAGAATGGGTAGGAATAGTGTCCCTAGGCTGTTTGTCAGAAGCTGGGATGCATGAAAGGGGAGAGTTCATTAGATTTTCACATGTGCTGTTCATTCCCTCTGGGGTACCTGGCATTTGCCATTCTCGGAAGATAGGTTACTGAGCTAGATGGACTTTTGGTCTGACCCAATATTGCCATTCTTGTGTGTGTTTAATCCAAATGACAGTAAAATTTGTGTTTGGTTGGGGAAAAGAATTTAATCATACTGTAGTTTGCCATGGTGTTTGGATTACTTCTACAAAATCAACCTTTTTAAAAAATCCACATTAAATTGTTCATCTGGCACTGTTCAATGTGTATACTCCAACAAGCCTCCTGGCATGTTTTCATTGTTATATCTACATAATCCCAGTTCTTGAGTTAAAAAGCAGGCTAATGACTTGAAGTCTTGACCTTTCCCAAACCAGCCTATTCACTTAAAATCTAAGACTGTTTTGGAGTGAATCACAATTTCCCTCTACCTTAACTTGATCTCTTGAATGCATTCTGGACTTAGTCGGTGCCTTATGCTACCGATGTCCACTCTAGAAGCTGCTGCTACAAGACCTGTCCTAGCTTTAGCTTTTTGCTTCTGGAACAATTATTCCTCTAGAGATGTCGAGCAAGAAGTTCTGGCTCCCTGCAGCTAACTCTGGAAAGAATCACGCTCTGTTAAGATCATCCTTCCCCACGCCATGCCCAGAGCTGGTGTTTTTACAAAGCATCCTCCTTGAGCAAGGGACATACTGGGTTGGAGCAAGCCTAAAAGCAGAAAACCACCATAATCTGAAACGTTAATGCAATTCTAAATAAATTTTCAAATGGTTAAATAGCTTTGGGAGGATACGAGGCAACTTTCTTAATGTGAAATCTCTTCATTTTATCTGCAATGTAAACTTGAATTTCCATGTTGACATTCTTTGCTTCAGCAATACCTTGCGTCCCACCTCCTGATATTGCCAATGGTTCATATGCTCCTCGGAATGAAGAGTTTACTTATGGCTCATCAGTAACTTACAGCTGTAACAAGGACTTCTCTCTCATTGGAGAGCCTTCCATTCATTGTACAACGAAAGATCAAGTTGATGGAGAGTGGAGTAGGCCAGCCCCTGAATGCAAAGGTTAGTGGTATCTGTTTTTTATCCTCTCCTTATTTTTCCATCTCCTCCCAGTAAAACTTTGCAATCAAAATAAAGTTATCTCAAACCAGAGGAAATTCAGTTAGTGCTTAGACCCCTCCCCCCCATATCTATCATGAAAACTAGTTGCAATTTGAAACTTTATCTCTAAAGCAGGGCTATTCAACCCGTGGCCCATGGGCCACGTGCGGCCCATTTGTTTGCGGCCTGCAGCGTGGTTTGGTCCATGCGGGGCTCACCACGCAGCCGGCGGGTGGGATCCTTTGAACACAGCCTCCACTGGGAACACTCTTCACAAAGGCAAGGCATGTCCCTGGCAGGATGAGCATTGAAAGATGGAAGTGGATGGGTTGGCTGGAACAGACAGGTACAGGGTGTCGGCATTTCTAGCTCCCAGGGAGGAGGTGCTGGGAGCTCCAGGGCATTGTGACGGAAGAATCCGAAGCACAGTTACAAGCTGGGGACCAACCAGTTAAGTAGTAGTTCTGCAGAAAAGGACCTGGGGATTACAGTGGATGAGAAGCTGGATATGAGTCAACAGTGTGCCCTTGTAGCCAAGAAGGCTAATGGCATATTAGGTTGCATTAAGAGGAGCATTGCCAGCAGATCCAGAGATGTCATTATTCCCTTTATTCGGCTCTGGTGAGGCCACATCTGAGTATTGTGTCCAGTTCTGGGCCCCACTACAAAAAGGATGTGGACGCATTGGAGAGGGTCCAGCGGAGGGCAACCAAAATGATTAGGGGCTGGAGCATATGACTTATGAGGAGAGGCTGAGGAGTTGGGTCTGTTTAGTCTGCAGAAGCGAAGAGTGAGGGGGGATTTGATAGCAGCCTTCAACTTCCTGAAGGGAGGTAACAAAGAGGATGGAGAGGGGCTGTTCTCAGTAGTGGCGGATGGCAGAACAAGGAGCAATGGTCTCAAGTTACAGTGGGGGAGGTGTAGGTTGGATATTAGGGAAAAACTATTTCCCTAGGAGGGTGGTGAAGCACTGGAATGGGTTGCCTAGGGAAGTAGTGGAGTCTCCATCCCTGGAGGTGTTTAAGTCTCGGCTTGACCAAGCCCTGGCTGGGTTGATTTAGTTTGGGATTGGCCCTGCCTAGAGCAGGGGGCTGGACTTGATGACCTTCTGAGGTCTCTTCCAGCTCTATGGTTCTATGATTGTGTGAAAGAAGCTATTTGCATATATATTTGCATGTATATGCAACCACACTTAAGCTTCGGCCCTCGGCATGTGTTGAGTAGCATTGTGGCCCCCTGGGTTTCCAAAGTTGAGTAGCCCTGCTCTAAAGAATATCTGACTCTTTTTTTTTTGATCATTCCTGGAAATATTTTTGCCTCTAATATCCTGTAGTTTTGTCTCCCTTCAATGCTTCAAGGTTGCCATTAAGTCTCCTGTCACAAACAGTTGATTTTTTTTTTTTTTTTTTTTTAAGGTGAAGGTAAACTCAAAGCAAGGTTATAGTTTTATGTCCGTACTGTTATTCAAGTGCTAAAATGGGGGGGGAGAGCCTGACCAGCAGGATTCTTTGACAGCCATCTTTTTTCAGACCTCTTTGGGAGGGTTTCTTGGCACTGAAGGTTCATGCTTTTTGAGAGTTCATATCACAGCTATAAAGTTCTTGGAAGGGGGAAATGAAGGTAATAGTACAGTCCTCATTTTGGTGATTGCAGTGGAGTCTTGATGTGCACTATTGCATTTAGCTAATAGTACTTTTACGTACTTGGTGTTCAAGCAGCTACAAGCGGGTTGCCCAACCTAACCACTGGGATTATGAGGGTTTTGCAGAGGCATTAAGCACGTTGTTTACCTCACTGCTTGATATACCCCTTGGATCCCCCAACCCCGCAAAGAAGCAGGGAAGTTCAGTTGCAGAGTTTTATCACAAGTCAATCTTACGGCAGGGCTGGGCAAAATACATGCCGGGTTGCTGAATCCAGACCACCCTCAGGCATGCAGCTGCCGTGTTTTTAAAGTGCAGGCGGTGCTGCTCTCCGCTCTGCGGGCAGGTGGAGGCCTTGAGTGATCTTCCCACTCCCAGCCCAATCCTCAGCTCCTATTGGCTGGAAACAACTAGCCAATAGGAGCTGCGAGATTGGCCTGGGGGATGGGGGCAGTGCAAGCCTCTTCCCTCCACGTGGCTCTCAGCTCCCAGAGAGGGACCAGCCTGCAGTTTGAGGGAGTCTGGGGCTGCAGAATGCAGGGAGACAAGCCTGCCTAGTGGGGGAACTGCTGGCCAGGAGACACTTAGGTAAGCGCTTCCCAGCCAGAGCCTGTACCCCAACTCCCTCCCCCAGGTGATCATCTAAACCCTCTGTACCCTCCTTGCTCTCCCTCCCAGAACCTGCATCCCGTTCCCCTGCCCCAGGTCATCACCCAAACGCTCTGCAGTGTGCACCCCCTTTTTCCTTTCTTCCAGGTCACAGTTCCCTCCCAGATTTTGCACCTCCTCCTAAAAGCCTTCCCTCAGGCTAGAATCCTCTTTTGGACCCATACACCCTCCCTGACACTGCACCCCAATTCTCTGACCCAGGTCACAACCCCCTCCTTTAACCAAATTCACCCTCAGATCTCACACCCTCAGATCTCACCCTATCTCCTTCATCCCAGTCCCTTACCCCATGCACCCGTCTGAGCCCTACCGCCATCCTTGACCCCTGCATCTCCTCCACAAGAGTGTGGCCCTCAATAACCAAAAATTATTGCCTGCCACTCTTTTAGCATGTGCACAGCATGTCCCAAATTCCAGATGGCTTCATACAATGATGATTTAACTCATGCAATATACTGCGGTATGGCAGGGCAGAGTCCTGATACCTATACAGTTGGGTGCTGTGCTGTATACACACTAACATCATCTTTCTTTAAAAAAAAAAAAAAAAAAAAAAAAAAATCTTAAGTTATATAGTCAGTATCAGGGCTTTTTCTTTCCTCTATCCCCTCTGAATGCTTCCTGCAGAAAATATTCTTAGACTGGTATTTTTAATTTTCAGTGGTGAAGTGTCTAGAGCCACAAATCGAAAATGGAAAAAAGCAATCTGGATTTGGACCTAACTATTCATATGGATACACTGTCATATTTGAATGCAATCCTGGCTTTACTCTGCATGGTAACAGTTCAGTTACATGTGAAGCTAACAGTTCATGGGTTCCATCTTTGCCAATCTGTGTCCGTAAGTATAAGCAGTTGTATAGAGCTTTTACATGCTGGTGTTTAGAAAACGTATTGTTTTTAAGTAGCCATATTAGAAGGTCAAGTTTATGGGTATTTGTGTCCCCCTTATAGGCATCGTACAAACTATAACTACGCCTACACCTTCCTCTCCAGAAGGAACAAAACATACTTCTGGTGAGTTGCAGGAACTTTTGCTAAATATCTCTAAGATTTAAGTAGCCATATAGTTTCTAGAAGACTGAAAATTGGAGTGTGACCTTCACAAACTGTATTTCATATCTAAGTTCTAGAGTTCAGTCATTCACCATTGGTCATATAAGCAATGTTTTATCTCTCGGGTTTTAGAGCACTACATATTTCTTAGTCACCCTTGGGTGCAGTCTGGGACTGTGATCCCTGTGTCCCCTCAGCTCTCCAGCTTAGAGCAGGGTGGGGAACCTAATGCCCAGTGGCCTGATGTGGTCCCTGGCTTGCCTGGATCTAGCCCCCAGGGCTTAGGGCGCCTTCTCCTCCCCCTGCATTGGGGAGCCCACTCTGGCACTCCAGCTCCTGCTGTCCCTCACCCAACTGATTTTTCTGAGTCAGCAGCCTCCAACACACGAAAAAGTTCCTTACCCCCGGTATAGAATGTCACGTGCCCTTCCTTGCATCCTCTTCTCAGAGCACATGATCTGTAATGATTTTTTTCTGATCGCTTCCTACCTGTTCTGAGCTGTAAACATGTGCCATTTTCCTCATGAGCCTATCCGGTGAAGCATTCGTCGGGGGGGATGTTAATTGCCACCCAAGATTAGCGATGCATTTGAACCACAAGAAAATGGTGTCCGATTGGTAAAAGCTTTAGCACTGTATCAAAGAAATAAAAAAAAAAAAGCAGCACGCAATCCCTTGAAAGGAGAGGAAATTTCAAACACCTTGAGGATGGGGCAGGGGCTTGTCTGACACCAGAGAGCTTGCAGTAGTGGTACCATTGGAGTGGTGCATATGCCCTGAACTGCCTCATTCCTCTGCTAGAACTACCCTAGCTCCTGTCAGTTATTTCTCATTCCTTATGGTGAGTAGTTAGTCTCTAGTCAGCTCGGCGCCCAGGGTTTTTCCTCTAATCAATCTGTAGCACTTGTGTTAGCCTGTTAGAAAATATTTAAGAAAATAATCCTTGATTTCTCTTCCGGGCAGTTACTCAGAATTGGGGCTTTAGCATGCAGAAGTCGTCTGGTTTTAAGCACTGTTGCATCAGCAGGGTAGTGTTATCCTTTAGTTACCCATTCTCAGTTCTTGAAGACTCTGGGAGAGGGTCATATTGGGGAGTGCAGGAACTTTGTAAAGGTGAGTAGAACCCTGCAAATCCACTTTAGATCTGCAGGTATCTGCAGATGTAGATATCCATGGTTCATTTTTGTGGATACAATTTTGTATCTAGACCTCAGCAAATTTGCAGAATTTGTCATAGATATAAAACCAATGTGCATTTGCAGATGTGGATACGACATGTTGTATCCGTGCAGGGCTCAGTGATATTGCTGGGCTTCCTTGATTGTGGAGAAGGTATACTCACCTTACTGGTTAGTTTCATAGAATCATAGGTTGATATGTATTGACCCTGTTTTCAGCCTTCCTAACTGTCAGGGTGGTTAAACTCTGGAATAAGTTGCCTAGGGAGGTTGTGGAATCTCCATCTCTGGAGATATTTAAGAGCAGGCTGGTTAGACAACTATCATGGCTGGTGTAGATGGTACTGGGTCCTGCCATGAGGGCAGGGGACTGGACTCGCTGACCTCTCAAGGTCCCTTCCAGTTCTAGTGTGCTATGATTCTAAGTTTCTGACAAGTGGTAATATATCTACTTCCATCAGACTGCTTATTTCCCTGTTACTTCCCTATGTAATTTCCCAAGCTTCGCAGTCACAAAGATGCAGACAATGTAGATTTTTTTTTTTTTTTTTTTTTTTTTTTTTTTTAAACTTCACATCTGGGTGCTTAAGCAGAAAGGATGAAAGGGTGTGCGGTTTCAAGCCCAACTATCCTGAACTGGATTGCGACCTGCATATTGATGTCAGCATGTGGCTAAAGCCATACCACCTTCAAAGGTGTTCAGTGCACTCAAGCACAGAGCATCCCTATGTTGGACATGTGCAGAGTTGCTCCTTGTTTCTGAGTTCATAAGCTCACCACACATTGCCATCATGACATTTTTGGGAAAATGATGTGGGCTTGTGGAAGGTGGCTTCTACAATCCCTCTTTAAATAGACTGAGCCCTTCCTCCATCGTATACTGGCTGGAATTACTAACAAAATTCTCTGGGTAGAGTACATGAGACATGGAATAAACGTGCAGTGCATCGCAATTACAGCACAGATGAGAAACCATTTTCCCAAATATGCTTTTTTCTGTCTGTATGAGCTCTTAAACTACAAGTTGTTTGGGAGGTTTACTGGCTTCATCACAATAAATAATGAAACCAGCCTAAGGGAACATCCAAAAATAGTCTGAGTAGAATTTGTTAAAGACTAGCTGAAATTGCATTGGAAACTGTGGCTATAAGAAAAGTTGCCTATTACAGATGTGAATAAGTGCAGGTTTAGTGGTTTTATTCTTAAGCAAGAACAAAGCGCGTGTATTTTAGCTTGACTAATACAGGGTAGCCACAACAAGTGGAGTGGAGCCATTGTTCATGGTTTGGTGTCACTCACTTTGTACTGCCTACTGGATTCTCTCAACTATTTTATATGGCCTCTCAGGATTGCTGGTAATGTACTTAAGCTTTTTTTTTATTCTTTCAACTGTGCAATTAGACTAAGTTATTGACTCCAAAGATGATGCTGATTGATTTCCTAAAAATGTTTGTTTGTATAAATTATTCTTTATACAGAATCAACTACAAAACCCACTCAAGAACCCCTTAAAAATGCCACAGGTAAATACCACTCTTAAAATCTTTCTGAACTTTGGTCCATTGGAAAGTGTTCTTGCCTTTGTTTTGTTCCCTCGTTAGTCTGGGTAACTTAAATGTCCCAAGATGAGCCTCAGACGGACTGAGGTGTGGCTTTGCTTTAGAATTTTATACCTGGTTGGCTTTCTTTGTTATCTGAATGCAAAGTTGATGGAATGAGTGAGTAATAGACTCCAAGGATGATAGTTACCTAGTCCCTGAAAATGTATGTGTTTCTTTTACAGGATCAGCTACAAAACCCACACAAGAAACCCCTAAAAATACCACAGGTAAAAATACTGCACTTTCTAATGGACCAAAGTTTAGAAAGATTTTCTTGCCTTGATTCTGTTCTCATATTAGTCTGGGTAACTTAAATGTCCCAAGATGAGCCTCAGACAGACTGAGGTGTGGCTTTGCTTTAGCATTTTATACTTGGTTGGCTTTCTTTGTTATCTGAATGCAAAGTTGATGGAATGAGTGAGTAATAGACTCCAAGGATGATAGTTACCTAGTCCCTGAAAATGTATGTGTTTCTTTTACAGGATCAGCTACAAAACCCACACAAGAAACCCTAAAAATACCACAGGTAAAAATACTGCACTTTCTAATGGACCAAAGTTTAGAAAGATTTTCTTGCCTTGATTCTGTTCTCATATTAGTCTGGGTAACTTAAATGTCCCAAGATGAGCCTCAGACAGACTGAGGTGTGGCTTTGCTTTAGCATTTTATACTTGGTTGGCTTTCTTTGTTATCTGAATGCAAAGTTGATGGAATGAGTGAGTAATAGACTCCAAGGATGATGTGCATCTAGTCTGCGGTGGGCAATAATTTTTTGGTGGGGTGCAGGACATGGTGTGAGCTCTGAGGAGTTTGGGTGGAAGAGGGGGTTGTGACCTGGGTCATAGGATTGCGATGTAGGGACAGGAGAGGATTCTGGCCTTGGGGAGGGGTGTAGGAAGAGGTACAGAGTCTGGGAGGGAGTTGTGACCTGGGGCAGAGGTGTGGAGAGCGAGTTAGGGTACAGGAGGGGCTGGGGTGCCAGAGGCAGGCTTTGGATGGAAGGTGCTTACCTCACATGTCCTGACCAGCAGCCCTGCAGCACCCCTAAGGCAGGCTGGGCTCCCTGCCTGCAGCTACAGATTGTCTGAAAATGCAGACTGCTCCCTCCATGTGGTTCTCAGTTCCAGGAATGACGAGAGGCTTGCGTTGCCCCCATTCCCGAGGCCAATTTCTCAGCTCCTATTGGCTCGTTGTCTCTGACCAACAAGAGCTGAGAGATTGGTTGGGGTCAGTTCTTGTTGGCCGATTATTTCTGGCCAATAGAAGCTGAGGATGGGCTGTGGGTGGGGAGATCACACGAAGCCTCCGCCTCCCTCCAGAGAGGCACACGGAGCAGCCCAGCACTTAAGAGTAGCTGCTTTATGCTTGATGGTCCTGGCAGGGGAGTCTGTGGACTGGGTCCTATGACTTGGCAGGCCGAATTTTGCCCACCACTGATCTAGTTCTTGAAAATGTTCGTATATCTTTTCTTTGTACAGGATCAACTACAAAACCTACACAAGAAACCACTAAACATTCCATGGGTAAAAATACTCTTAAATTTCTCAACTTCCTTCTGGAAAGAGTTAATTCTATAGCTTAATTCTCACAGTTTTGAGGTAACTGTATATTTGACGCTCTCCCTTATGATCGGCACAAGTACTGTCCTTTTGGGCCTTTTAGCTATAATTTTTCTCTGCACGCAACTCACATTGTCTCTCTCCAGCTTGGGAGATCTTAGGCTACAGCTCCTGTTTTACACAATGGTATCTGCAGAGACTGTAGATGCAACTGTAGACCATAAACCATTTCAAGACCTCTTCTGTGACACAGTGGCTATTGATCAATTTCACCTTTGAATCCATATTTGGGGCACCGTTATGTGTTCAGTGGTTTGGATGGTCTCCCCACAGTTGTATGAAAGAGTCTGACTTTTTTTTTCCATTTGTGCATCAAGTAGCTGCATCTTTGGCCAGTTTGTTCAGGTGCCGTTCAGTATGGTCTAGAGCAGTGTTTCTCAAACTGAGCTCCACAGAGCCCCAGTGCTCCGCGAGACATCTCCAGGGGCTTCGCGAGGTAGACTAACTGGAAACATCAATAGGCACAACACATACAATGAGTGGACTGCTGAGGCTCCGCATAAATTTTTATGCATGTAAAGGGCTCCGGAGCCCAAAAAGCTTGAGAACCACTGGACTAGAGTGTGTGTGATGGATTCGAGACCATGAGGGTAGCTTATTGATCAGTGGTATTGTGCTTGTTAGGAATGGTAGATGAAATCCAGACACTTTGCTATTCCCTGACTGGATCCAAAGATGTGAGGTGGTTGCTTGTGGTCTACAGTGCATCTGTGAGGCATGCAGTATGTTGTCCATAGCCTGCTGGGTAGGAAGTTCTGGGTAGTCTTTGTGTTAAGTTCACATGCAATGGCTATATCTCAACAAACAGTTGCTGTGGTAGAGGGGTTGATTTTTAAAGTTCCTATGATGATTCATAGCCCATCAAGTTGTGGCAGCTTTTTGTACATACTGGTGCACAGCACTTTGCAACCAAGTTTGCCAGGGCCAATGCTGATGTTGATAGCATCAGATCAGTTGATCCCCAGCTTGTTCCTGCTGTGTTTTGGACCATGTTGAGGTGAGTCTCTGGAGGCTACTCTCTGTGATATGGTTTTGGAAGGTCAGTGTGTGGGCAAGCGTGACATTGAGATGTTGAGTTTGGGTTGTAACTTAGTTTTACCACAAAAATCTGTAGAGATTTTGTGCGATTCTATTAAGGGGGAAAGTAGATTCTCCTGAGTTGCTTCTCAGCTGTAACTTTTGGAAATACGTCTGCAGTAGCTTAGATGTAAGGGCCACTTCATGTTATTGACAGCTGTAGGCATGAGATGCAAGTATCAAATCAGTGTATACAAAGTGTAGTCCTTTAATTCCCCTGCAATACACTGAGTATCCCAAATGTCTAGCCCCAGTGCTCAAGAACAGTGATAGCGGTTTACCGAAATCCAGTCGTTTTCCATCAGTCTTTTGAAGTCTTTTGTACACAGATTTAAGTCCTTCCACCCTTTCAACACGTTTAGATCCTCCCTTGGGCTAATGTCACATCCATTTGTTGAATCAAAATGAAAGTCCCTACAAGTTCAAGATGTTCCTTGATAACTTTTAAGCTCTTTCCTTTTTCACACTACACTTTGAGGTCTGTTCAGTTCACTTTGAGAGCATCTACACTGCACCCTTACCTCAAAATAAACTACACAATATGTGCTATGCAAATTGCGCGGCTATTTTGAAAAAAGCGCTATTCCAAAATGTCCCTTGACCCTCATGGAACGAGGGTTACAGGGACACCAGAATAGCATGCCTGTTGTTTTGAAATCTATTGAAAATGCAAAATAGCTCTTTCGGAATACCGGAAGTACCTCCGCAGTGTAGACGTAGCCTTTCCAAGCTGTAAGAAATGGTTAGGCTTTAGATGGCTGATACTTTTGCTGTCATTGCCATAGAATCACAATATAAATGATTCTTCCCTACTCCCAAATAAGTACAAGTTGGCAGATGAGCGGGTGTCAAATCACGTGGGTACACATTGAGACATGTTTACTGGTATCTGCTCTCAACACTTCATCTCTAATGTCTTTTGCCAAAGGTAAAAATGTGGCTGATCAGTGCAGAATTTGTGTATGTGTGGTAGCCATCTGTCCAAGAATATTAGCAATAAGTTGGATGAGCCCCAAACTTTTATTGCACCAACTTCAGTTGGTGAGAGCTTGAAAGCCTGTTGCTTACATAGAGCTGTTCATAGTGCAAAATTTGGCAAATGATTCTGCAGATAAGTGTGTGAGGGGGATCTCTGGTCTCAGAAGGATGCAGAAGACTTCTGCAAATCAAGCATTTATTTATAATACAAGAAATATTTACAGAGGATTTGCCCTGTCAATTCTCAAATCTATTGTCATGCCCATTAAAATGTGCATAGAAATAGACTCTCCAGAAAAGCTTTCTGCCTTCTCTAGATTTTTGGATTATCCATAGGTCAATCATGGTGTCCGGTATGCATTGTAACTTCATCATTTGCCTGTTTTGTTAATTTGAGTCATTTTAATTTAATGTTAAGGTCTGGGTTAAGGTGCTTAAATGTTGTACCAATATGAATTGGATTCCTATAGTTAGATGGCATTTGTATAACTTCAGCTCATCCTGTATTTTTTCCTTTCTAGGGATGAACACTGGTACCATAATAGCTATTGGTGAGTAACTTAAAATTTAAAATTTATTTTTAAAATCCTCCCATGATGAAGTATGGGAGTTCCACAGGCTTCTTTGGAATCCTATTCAGTGCTTAACTCTCATTATAGTCAGAAAGCTTTTCCTAATACCTGGCTTGGATCACCCTTGCTGTAAATTAAGCCCACCACTACTTTTCCTACCGTACAGTGGACACTGGAAACAATGGATTGCTGTCTCCTTTGTAACATGACACACTTGAATACTCTGATCAGAGGGTCTTCCCAAGATTACTCTCCCATGAGTAAACCTCTGGTAGAGTGTATAAACTTATCCTTTATTAGCAATATTTCCCTAAGCCAAGCTGACTGCTGTGATTCTATCCTAACTATTATAGTCAGTTTAATAGGCTGTGGAAGTGGAAATTAAGAATCTTACCCCTAGAAGATGCACTTCTGTAGATCTGTATTGGATAAGGGTACTACTATAGACGGCATGTGTACTGACAAGAAAACTCTACATGGAGTAACATTTTTACTGCTTTGCCTGTCTAGTTCCAGAGCTGGAGCTTGCTTTCCACTTTTGAAGGGAGGGGTTTAATCCTAAACTTCTCTCCCCGGCTTGGATAACTTGTTAATGTCTGTCCAATTTCTTTTCAGAATAATAATAATTTGGCTCAAATGTTTGTGGGATCTTGTGGGGAAACAATCGTTAAAGCACTTCTGGGAAACTCGTGTTTGAATAATCTTGGTATTGATGACGTTAGAGCAAGTGAATTTGAAAATTGTGAATTTTGCTGGACTTCACCAGAAATGTTAGAATTTAATGTCATCACCAGGTTACTGTTTCCTTTTTTCCATCAAGGAGTCGTCATTGGTATATTGGTGGCTGTTGGAATTGTTGCCATTGTGACATACAAAGCTTGCTTTGAGAAAAAGGGGTGAGCCAAAATAAGATACTGAAAATGTATGTCTAATTCTTCAGAGTAGCTTTCAGTTGCTTTCCTGTAGTCCTTCAGTTGTTGCATAAGCTAATATATTCTGAGGTTTTACTTTATTTTTACTTTTTATTAAATGTACCGGGATACCAGGAAAAAGCAAGGCTATGGCTCTCTAAAGTAGTACTTGTGTGCAACACTGAAGCAATAACACTTCCTAACTATACAAAGAGAGCTCTTCTAGAATTGCATTTCAAATTTTTATTAGCAGCAAGGAGCAGAAGCTCTTAAGTGATTTAAATGGACTTTTTTCCTCTGTGTAATACTACTTTGCTACTCCAGGAAAACTGAGTCTGCATTAGGAAAAACAAAACAATGTGCTGCTGAAAACCGCAATGTGGTGATCAACAAGCAGTATTAGATGCAGAACGTTTTAAAAAGCTGTTTTTTACGTCCTTCGTTTAGCAAAAAACATTACAGGCAGTCCCCGATTTATGAATGGGTTACGTTCCGAATACCTGGTCGTAACTCGATTTGGTCGTAAGTCAGAAATAACCTTAAATGCGCTGCCCCGCGCAGTTTGAAAAACTTGATGTACCTGGTTCTCAACTTGAAACTATTATAATGGGGTTAATGGGAGGTTGGTCGTAAGTACGGTGGTTGTAAGTCGGTGTGTTAATAAGTCGGGGAGTGGCTGTAATCTAACTTCACCTTACACAAAGCAAAACTAACTCCTACTTCGTTGCCTGAATGTACCCATGCCTCTAAAACTTAAGCCTCAGTTCTGTCAGCATTTCTGGTATGTGCTTAATGTTCATGCATATGATATCCCCTGTTGTCACAAGAGGGCGCTGTCATCCAGTTGATCAAGCCATATCACAATGTGCATTTGGTTCAACATTCACAGAACAAAAGAGTCTTCCACAGTATCTTTAACGAGTTTTATTGCATGCAATTCAGGAGCAGTTTTAAAAGCTCTATATGTGTATGTATATTTAGTACTAAGCAATTAAAACAGCATTAAAAGGCATTAAAATCAATATTTAAATAGAATAATTAACAGTCTAAATCTAATCCTTAACCCAATTTAGCAGCCTAATTCTTAATTCAATTACACACACAGACACACACACACACCCCAGGTAATAGTGATTAATTTGGTTGAGGCAGAAGTCTGACTTGCATTTCACCCTAATATGCTGAATCAATGGACTCCAACTTGTGGGGCAAAATGGTGTGGTGTATATCCCCTCGGCAGGGGCCAGTCCAGTGGGATGCCATCCACTGGTTGCACACAGTCCAGATGGGGTGATGTCCGTTCTTCTTACTGGTGGGTCCACAACCGACCCAGAAACACCTAGTTTTTGCACCACCCAATTTTGCTTATCTCACCATGAGTGAGAAACAATGGTCTGTCCTTAACAAGGGAAGAATCTGACCAAGTTTTCCTTATCTAGAAATGCTGGAAACACTGCCTCAGCATGCATACACAGCTGTCTTATTTCACACAATCCTTCTTAAAGTTGTAAGCAAGTGCATAATCCTCTGGGGCTCTTGCCTGGACCTCAGCATGGCCTCTCTTCAGCTCACTTACTGTTGATTCACTCATGCTAACCATTCACACTACCCATAATTCGTGACACTGACAGATTGTAGCCATGTGATTCAGAAACAAAACTAATAAGTCTGTCAAAATTAATAAGCTTTTTCAGAGAAGGGCTTGAAAAGTATCCAGTAAATAATGCCCGGGGTCACAGCAGTATGAAAAGGAGAAAAAAATCATAATGGCCATACTGGGTCAGACCAGTGGTCCATCTAATTTACTATTCTGTCTTCCAGTAGTTTGGCTCACTGTGCTTGCGTATCTAGAATTTGCAGGATGTGCCAACTGAACCACAGCAGCACTTTGAGTGGATGCAGAGGGAGCACGCGGCTCTAACAGCCCAAGCTGTGTGCAGTCAGCATGCACCTCGTGTGCCTTTGCTTCACATGTCATAATGGTAGAAAAAAATCATATGGCTGGAAACCAGAGGAATTTGGCAACTCTATCCCTTGGCAACAGTAAACAAACTTTATCATGGGCCACGCATAACTCCAGTGAGCCACATGCAGCCCGCAGGCTGCAGGTTCCCCACTGCTGATGTAGTCTCAATCTACATTTCTTTGTATTTAGCTCTGACTTTGCCATAGACATCTTCAGTGCCATGAAGCCTGCTTTTAACTGTGTAACGATTCTTAGAAAGGACAGTATTGCTTGTTACAGGTGTAGGCAGAAGCTCAAATATTCCCATCCATATAATAAACGTTCTTAGCTTACAGGGAACTTCAATAAAACACATGCCTAATATTTTTTGTAGAGTAAATGAGAATTCTGGTGCTGAGGCTTATTTTACCCTTAATCTGTAAGCAAAAGCCAATGATCATAAGCTTTTAACAACATTTGGTGTCCCGTTTTGTATCTAAGCTGGTGAGATGTGCAGCATCCTGCAACTGTTAAATTAGAGCTCTCTCCAGCTAGCTGGATAATAGGATCTCTGAAGTCATTCTGTTTTGTATAACTTTTAGCTTTCCTTTTATTTTTGATGCCTCCTCCTTTTTAAAAAAAAAAAGAGATGTTCACCAGTTATGTTCAAGTGCAGTATAACTCAGTGTTAGCTATTAGACATGTATGCTTATTGTGACGCTATTGTATTTTTGGCATGGTCATCAAGCCTGGTGCTTGTGGAAGGTAGTACTGAATTTCGAAGCCTAATCAGTGAAATCTTTTGAATAATATCTAGTGTTGGAGTTTCATAAGAAAAGATACTTGCTTTTAAAATGAGCCTATAGTTGCAGAATAAAACAAATACAATATTAAGACAACTGGCAATAAGTATCATGGTGCTATGTAGCCTTTCTCTGATTAAAAATAATTACTTGCTAGTATTTAATTGGGTTAGTTTTGAAGATGATTTTAAATAACTTCTTACTTTCCTGTAAATTTTATTCAGAATTGCCTAATAAATAGGGAAGCACACGCACATTGCTTTTTTTGCATTCTGTTGAGATTTTGACAATGCCAAGACTAGCTCACATACAAAATTATGTTTGTGGCGGGGGGAAGGATTCTGACCAACAGTTCCTGATCCAGGACAGTCAAAATGTTCTACTCAGCTCTTGTGAAAACATACCCATTTTTTGTGAGGAACAATGATCAAACCCACAACTGAAGTCTAAAACTCAGAAATGTAATATTGTATTGTTAACTTAATCCCAGGGAAAGTTTGCTGTCTGACAATGTGAGGTCTTATGCTTTTCAAACGATTTAACTTAGTTTTTAGGTAACACTGTTATAGTTGTCTTCAAATTGCATTTTGAATGTTTTCTTGGAGATTTATTTTGTTTCAATAAATCTGAGATTTCATTCATTAAAGCAGTAGCAAATACACTCAAAATTAATCACAGACACAATCATGGTCATCTGAAGCCTGACACCTCTGTTTGCTGCCATACCCTGGGGAGGTTTGGCTGAAATATGAGCACAAATATTGATAGGAAGCTTGAGTTAAAGCTGTGCCTCCTTTTTAAAACGAGGCGCAGTTGGGTAGATTACATAGGTGTGTGGTGTTTTTTTTTTGTTTTGTTTTTTGTTTTGGTTTTTTTTTAACCATATATGGGACAACTTTCACAACTGAGTTTAATAGAAAATTGTACATAAACTTTTAGAAAAGATTTTTGGCTTTAAACACTCATAGTTTGCAACACTGCAAAGCTTTATTGTGCTAGTGCTTGGAAAGTAAAACTTGTTTCCCTATGCCTATAAAAAGAAATGCAATATAAATAGTGTGATTCACTTTTAATCACTGATATGGAAATAACACAAGGACACTTTGCAAACCAGTTAACCTCATGATTATAAAGTGAGAACCTGTTGGATCATCCTGGCCCTACAAAGGCAGGATTGCTCTCTCCAGTATTTTTACTACCCCTTTAGTGCATGCTAGTTGTAAAAGTTCCAGGTAATAGTGTTGCTGCTTCCCCGTGCCAAAAAAAATTAGAATCAAACTTTTTCCTAATAGTCAGCATCAGTTTTTGTTGGCCTTCTAATTTATATAAAAAAGTCCTTTAAAGACATTGGGTTTTTTATATCCTGAACTCTGGAATAATATTTTATTGAATTTAGTTTTTCTCCTTTCCTACTGTTCAGCCCTTATGATGCAAATCAGCGCTTCAGTGATCTCCAGGAATGTGAAATAAAAGCCCTAACTTGAAAGGTATTCTCATAGAAAATATTTACTTCAGTGTGAAAAGATGATGTTCTTATGAACTATTATCTGCAAGAACATAATACAACTGTGAAACATACCAAATTGAGAATACAAATTCCCTTCTTAGATTACCTTTTTCTTTTGGGCCTGAACAGAGATGTTGTGACATTTACGTGAATATCCCTACTCCATTACAGTGTGTCCCTCCCCCCCCCCCCCAATACAGCAGTTATGAATGTGGTGTGTGTCTTATGTCCTTATGATGCAACTTGCCATTAAGTGCTGTCTTAATATATAAGCATTACTTCAGTATGTTACTGTTTTGAGAATATAAAAAAAAAAAAATTTCTCCAGAAAAATATTAATGCTACAAAACCCATGTAGATGTGTGCCACTTTCTGGAAAAAGATTGCAAACCTATGTAATTCTAAAAGTATTTAATCCTTAAATCTGAGCCTTCATTCAGAATAGTAGCAGCATACTGGCTTTCTATTTAAACAATCATACAAGTTAAAAACTGTATGTGGCGCTTTCCAGCAGGTCAGTTTTGTTTAGCATTTCCTCTGAGGAGCTGAGCTGTGGTGGTGGGCTCACTGTGAAACCTGGGTCCTGATATTACTCCAAAAGCACTGTTGACTCTTAAACAGTACTCTGCTATCCTTTGGGTCTGCAGTTGAATAAGATTCTTGGATAATGTGATTAGTCAGTGGAATTAACCAATAGGTCCTAAAATAATGTTATAGATGGCTCTTTCTCTTCTCTCTTCCCCCTCCCTCCCCCCCCAGTGCTGTGAACAGATGAGCATTACCCTTCCTCATTTAGGGGGAGGGAGCATAAATAGTCCAGTTCTATATTTATAATCTGTAATGGCAAACAGTGACTAATTAGCTAACTTTGCTTACAGATTCATCCATAAATTGTCTTTCTGCCTCTTTTGGGGGTTGGACATGGCCCCTGAAGAAACAGCATTAACTCTGCTTTAATTGGACATTTATAATTTTGTTACTGTATTAACTGTAAGATTAACAAATATTCTTGCAGACATCAGAAAACCTAACATGAAGAAAGCTTGTTTTACTAAACATGTGGAGTAAGGTCAAGATATTATGCATTTCTGCTCTTTTAACTTCCTTTATTTTGGTTTTGCAGGAAAGATGTCTGTCGTCCTGGCAGTGCTGGTTACTAACTTGTTCATCTAGCAGTGAACATGATAGCAGAAGTCAATGGAAGAATTGAGAGAAACTTCATATAACTGCACTACATTTCCTAGACGACTCACTGCAGGCCTTTTTCCCCCCTGTGAATTCAAATAGAGGTGTTGAGCTTGAGTGAAGCAGCATTAAAGAAAAGAGTATATCCCTCTCACTGCTGTCTTTGAAAACTGGGTATGTGAATGCTTAAGGGCTCAGAAGCAATCATGTAGCATCATGGTAGCATCAGTGAGTCTCATGAACATAAAATTAGCTACCATATTGTTACCTCTGCATAGTGCTAAGTTCCTTTTTATAGAATACTTTAACTACCTTGAACGTATGGTGTATTCTGGATTGTGGTTGCTGTTGAGAGCAAAGGCCTGTTGGAATTTTTATTTGGAAATTTCTCTTGTCCCTTTAAAAGTGCAGATTTAATGATGCCAAAGGAACTTACTGATCTGCTGTTAATTCTTCAAATTTATCATCCTCTTTTAAATCAAAACTTGTGAATAATCAGTGTTCCTTGGCTCCCCTGTCCAGGAAACTAAAAGGAAAACCCCCAAACCAGCAATACTGAAGTATTCTTACCCCAAGTATTGCATTCAATGTGTTCAGTATAGCATCACAGGGTGCAGTATCTGGATGTTACTTTCAGGTTTTCAGAATTGACACTAGCACATTTTTAAGCTCCTATTGAGAGCCAAAGCAAATGATATCTATTTCCCTATAAGCAATGAGCACTTTCTGAAAAGTAAACAGTAAAATGGCTATATTGTGAGCAAATTCATCTTTGATCCTGTGCCTAAAAATTTCTATTTTTATATTCCAGTAGCAGGAAATAAGTTTGGTTCACATTTTTGCGAGTTTTTTACATTCAGGATATAATTCTCTGGAAAAGGGTGTTAAATGTAGCCAAATGCTGTTTGTCATTATCACTGGAAATATAATTTATTTGTATTTATATGAGTTGTACAGGATTTTACTTGGCAATCTGCTTATTTATCAAATGAAGAAATGGGAATTTCTGTGTTTACTTAAGTCTTCTCTCTAAATAAAAAGAATAATGTATTAAAAACTTCAGCATCCTGACTCTTTCCCCTTATGCATTAAAATCATGATCTGCCTCATTACTGATTGGGGAAAAATGTTGAAATCTGCCCTTCTACTGTGATCTGGTCACTAGTTAGTTTCCAAAGAAGATGACTTGTCCCTTTCTTTACAAAAAGTGTCATACTTGATTTCCAAGGGTATGGATTTTGTTAGCAAGGGAGCAAGAAGTCTTATGATACTTGTAGCAATGGACTGCCAGAAATTACAGGGTCTATAGCGTCAGTGGGATCACTTGCCCAGTAAGATGCTCTCACTCAGTTTGGATAGTATACAATAGAATTAGGATTAATGTGAGGGGAAACAGATTTGATGCTCATTGGAAACCACAAAGATGTGCAATGAAGCTTGCCTTTGCTCAGATCACCTGAGGGGTGTGTCTGGATTTAGATGTGTTAATTTCCCTTTGTTGCTAAGGTCATAGGTATGCTGGGGATTCTTTGGTTAGCAGTTCAACTCCCCAGCATAGTGTCAGGTGAATCCTTGATTTGCACTAGTGCAGCTTCAGTTTTCAAGCATGGGTAGGTCAGGTGTAAGATGCACCTGTGTGAACTGCAGTTCATAGTAGTTCTCTAGCTACCCTACAGCTGAGCACTGATGGTGCCATAATGGGGGTCTGGCTTAAAGCAGGACAAAGGCTCCAGTCACATCTACCCTGCTGGAAAAATCACTGCTCTGATGTAGCAAGCAACATGGATGTTAGTGGAGCTGGTGAAGATGTGTTATGTCAATGGGGGAGTGCTTTCCTGTTTATCAGTACTCCACCTTGTCGAGAGGTGGAAGCTATGGTGATGGGAGAATGTCTTTGACATATGTCAATGTTCAGTCGTGTCTGATGCACTAAGTTATGCAATGTATGTAACTGAAGTGGACATAACTTAGATTGACTTAGTGTTAGTGAAGAACAGCCCTCAGTATAGACGGTGATGGTAGTAGTGCACATGAGCCACCAGGTGCTACTGCCATTTTAAACACAATGGTATTTTCAAAAGAGTCCAAGTGAGTTTGAGGAAAAACACTATTGAAATTTGTCAGGAGGATCTGTCCCGTGCCACTGTGCTGCTGCTCACCTCAACTTTCCATACAATGAGATGATGGCAGTGGAAAAATGTTAGAAAAAAATCACTTTAAAGCAGCAATGAGACATCTCTACTGCAAGTAAATAGTAAATTGAAAAAACATTTGTCATAAAATGGGTAACATGCACCAAATGTGGTAAGCTAATGAGGGGAGAGGGTGGTGAAGTCAGATATTAGTTCAGCTTTGCCGTGATGTGTGCTGAGACCCTAGTTCCTGTGAGCAGTAAGTGGCTCTCCATTTCTCCTACCTTGCTGGCTACCCTGTGCTGCAGCAGCATGTAAATGGTAAGCAGTTTTAACGTGGGTCTCTGTCGGAGTGTGTGGGAGGGGAGATAAGGTCTAATGAACCCAATGCATGCACTTTTAAATATGGGATAGAAACTTCAAGCTTGTGTGATTTGATTAACAGAATGGGTTTTAGATACCTGCTTCGTGTGCTGACCTTCAGTAAGGAGAAATGCAACTGAAGCCATGGATACCATGCTCCTCCTTTGCTGGTTCCACAGCATAAGCAGTACTTAAAAGCACCACCTGTATGTACCACATCCTTCCATTTGCTCATGTACTGCACCATTCTAGCTGACTCATTCATGGGTGAAGAAAAGCCTCCTAGCTACACGTTTTACCATAGTTTGGTGGTTCTTGCTTTTTTCCTGTCACTTGCATTCTCAGCTTCCTCCCCTGTGCCATTACAGCTTGCTCAGACAGCTGGGCTGACACGAGGGTGCTGAGGAGGTGGCTTGAAGGAGGAACAAGCCCTTCCTCTTGGTAAATTCACAGGTAGCCACTCTGTGTGGAACAATGCCACTACAGTACACATCTGTGACCTGGCAGCTGCTGAGCAACTTCTCATTTTGCAGCAATAATAGAGACTTCAGTATGTAAAATTCCCCTTATTGAAACAACCCTGCACCCAAGAAAGCACCAGGACTGTTCCTATGAACTGCCACACTTTTCCCATTGAGAAACAGCAAACATCAATCCCGCCAGCAGTGGTAGAATGGCCAAGCCCAAGTCTTTTGCAACTCCTGCCTCCAAAACCAAAGACTTCAGAGTGGCTACAGTGATGTTTTAAATACGCGTTTGTGCGTTCCCTTGGGCTATGTTTGCACTGAGGGGTTCTTGCGCAAGAATCCGCAGCGCATCCACAGTGCCTGCCCGCTCTTGTGCAAGAAGATTTACAGTACGGCATTAGAAGAGAGGGCTTGTGCAACAGCTATGCTCTTTTCTAACAAGTGTAAGCCCGCTTGTGCAGGAGCTGTTGCACAAGAGGGCAGTGTGGATGTGTGGCAGGGGTTTCTTGTGCAAGAAAGCCCTATGGCTAAAATGACCAGCAGAGCTGTCTTGTGCAAGAGCCTGTCCACACTGGCATGGATGCTCTTGTGCAAAAGCACAGGGCCATGTGGATGTGTTCTTGCACAAGAATGCACCAGTGTAGACATAGCTCTAGGGTCCCACAAGCAATACTGGTGTATCATAACTCTGTTGTTTTAAAGGGAAGTGGAGTGTCTCAAATCAAGTGTGGGCAGGGAGCCTTGAGAACAAGCACCCCCTCCTGCAAGACCTGGCATAAGGTGGCACAAAAATGGCTGGCTGTACTTGGGGCCTAGATTTTTAAAGGGAAGGGGTGGCAGCTGTGCACCCCCAAAAGAAATGACAACGTGTCTCAAGGATCCTGGATTTCATCCCCTGCTTCCCTCCCTGGTTTGTGTGTAAGAAACCCGTCTGGCACTAGCACAATGGTGATAATTCTTCTCTCCCTCCTCCCCCCGAGCCTTCGGTCTGCACCTGAGCCGCGCTCCTCGGCCGTGCCCGCAGCTGCGGCTCCGGCGGCCAGCGAGCTCCGTGCACGGTGACACCCGTTTGCGCCCCGGGAGCAAGGAGCCAAGTGCGCTCGGGGCGGGGCTGCCGCGCCCTGGTCCCTCCCCGGGGGGCGGAGGCGGCCGCGTGCGATATCCTCGCCGGCCCGGGGCAGCCGCGCTCAGTGCTGCTGCCTGGCGGGATGCGTCGCGGCGCCTTCCTCCTCCGCCTCTTGGGCGGCTGGGCAGCGCTCCTGGCTGCGGCCGCCCGGCATCTAGGTGAGCCCCGAGCATCCTTCCCGCCTCGGCTCTTCCCCTGCGGCCAGCCCCTCCACCGGAGCGGCTCCTTCCCGCCCTCGGCCCCTTGTGGGTCTCCTTCCCCTCTACGCTCCCCCAGTCGGTCCCCTCTCTGCCCCATCGCTCCCTTGTGGGTCTCCTTCCCCTCTACGCTCCCCCAGTCGGTCCCCTCTCTGCCCCATCGCTCCCTTGTGGGTCTCCTTCCCCTCTACCTCCCCCAGTCGGTCCCCTCTCTGCCCCATCGCTCCCTTGTGGGTCTCCTTCCCTCTACCTCCCCAGTCGGTCCTCTCTGCCCCATCGCTCCCTTGTGGGTCTCCTTCCTCTCGCTCCCCAGTCGGTCCCCTCTCTGCCCCATCGCTCCCTTGTGGGTCTCCTTCCCTCTCGCTCCCCAGTCGGTCCCCTCTCTGCCCCATCGCTCCCTTGTGGGTCTCCTTCCCCTCTACGCTCCCCCAGTCGGTCCCCTCTCTGCCCCATCGCTCCCTTGTGGGTCTCCTTCCCCTCTACGCTCCCCCAGTCGGTCCCCTCTCTGCCCCATCGCTCCCTTGTGGGTCTCCTTCCCCTCTACGCTCCCCAGTCGGTCCCTCTCTGCCCCATCGCTCCTTGTGGGTCTCCTTCCCCTCTACCTCCCCCAGTCGGTCCCCTCTCTGCCCCATCGCTCCCTTGTGGGTCTCCTTCCCCTCTACCTCCCCCAGTCAGTCCCCTCTCTGCTCCCCGGCCGCCCTGGGTATTTGACTGCTGGGGGGAAGTGTTTCAGCACCACCCCCACTACCATAGGAAAACAAGGGGGATTAGGTACCTCTGTGGGTTGGGGCCCAGGGCTCCTAGAACACTAGAATGGGAAGGCACCGCGGGAGGTCATCGAGTCCAGTCCCCTCAGGGCACCGTCTAGATTGGGGTGGGGAACCTACACTCCAGGGCTATGTCCGCCCCCAGCTTGCCTGCATACGGCCCCTGAGGCTCCGGGCTCCCCCAGGCATCAAGGAGCTGGGGTTGGTGCTCCAGCCCTGCAGCACCCCCCAACCCCAGCCTGCTGATGCACTTCCATTCTGCTCCTGCATCCTCCCTCACACCCCCAGCCTGCTCCTGTGCCTTACCACCACCCCAGACCCATCAACCCCCCACACCCTCAGCCCGCCTCCTAGCAGCTCCCTTCCACACAGTGAACCTGACCCACCCCAGAGCCTAGAAGGGCCCACAAAGTCTACTAGCCTGAGCCCCCTTAAGCTTTGGTGTGTGAGGGGAAATTGGGGAGTGTCTTTCTGCTTCTCTATCGGGGTCACATCCGTGAGGTGTTTTTATTTTGCGGGGGGGGGTTGCTTCTCACTTTTCTGTGGGTCAGCATCCTCTAGCCCCCAAAAAGGTTCCCCATCCCTGACAGATGTCTCTCTAACCTGTTCCATTCGCCCATCCTAGCGGGGCAGCATCAGGCTTTAGAGGTAAAGGCCATGTATTGACAGAAGCACTTCCCTTGCATTATCCATATCCTCATGGGGTCTTAAAGTTGAAAGAATGGCCACAAAATGCTCTCATTGAGCTTTCTCCCACTCTGCTGCTAGTTTACATTTGGCCCTTCACTTCCCTTCTGACAGGCTGGCCACATTCATTGTCATGTAGGCAAGTCCCTTTCTCTTTCTGTGCTTTCCTTGTGCTCCTCTGCAAAATGGGTGTAAGCACTCTGCCTCCGGCATGTACCCATAGGCTTCGTGAAGTAGTTTTTTGAGATTCTCAGGTGAGAGGGGCTGCCCACATGTCTGTTTGTTTGCTTAGGTCAGGAGACCAAATTCTGTATTCCATTACTCAAGCATAACTCCCCACTCATGACGATGGGAGTCTCCTTTAACTCAGAAGAACTATGGAACTGTGACTGGCTGACTAGCTCAACAAAGTTTATAATGAGGATGTGGGTAGTGAGAGCTCAGGTTAAGGTTTGATGCATTATATTTTTGAAATATAAGAAGTGCTTTAACATAGATAAAAATAGTGGGTTAATGAGCATGAAACAAAGTGTCAAACCACTACTGTTGATTTGCAGAAGTGAAAGATACTTATGAATTAAATATTACATAGTTGAACCCTAGTCTGTCCCTGTGTTTCCTTTGTTCAATGAATTAAACTGTAGAGTCTCTTACCTACTGAATGAAATGTTGTTGGTAAGAATCCCTTTGTTTGATCAGGATAATGGTTTCTCCGCATACACAGTCAAAACTCTGAGGAAAATATCTGCGAAGACTCTTAATAGAGACAAGAAGGTCAATCATAATACATTTTTTTAATGGGAACTCTTTGGTGTAATGACTTCCATCTTGATACTGCAACTAATTAGTAATTCTATAAGACTGTGACAACATAAAGGGTACGTCTACACTGCAGGCTTCTTGCACAAGAACTTTTTGCACAAGAGTTCTTACGCAAGAGCGTGTCCACACTGCCATGTGCTTTTGCGCAAGAGTGTCCGTGGCAGCGTGGATGCTCTTTTGTGCAAGAAAGCTCTGATGGCCATTTTAGCCTGTTCCCGTCCAACTGCCTTCTTCCGCAAGAGCTGTTGCACAAGAGGGCTATGTCTACACTCGCGGCTTCTTGCGCGAGTAATATGCAAATGAGGCTAAGCGTGGAATATTGCTGAGCCTCATTTGCATACCTAATGAGCCACCATTTTCTTCAGAAGAGGCTCTTGCGCAAGAAGGAGCGTCTACACTGCCCCTTCTTGCGCAAGAAAAACCCTCTTGCGCAATGCCATTACACCTATGGCTGTGTCTAGACTGGCATGATTTTCCGGAAATGCTTTTAACTGAAAAGTTTTCCGTTAAAAGCATTTTCGGAACAGAGCATCTAGATTGTCACGGACGCTTTTCCGCAAAAGCACTTTTTGCGGAAAAGCGTCCATGACCAATCTAGACGCGCTTTTCTGCAAAAAGCCCGATCGCCATTTTCGCGATCGGGCTTTTTGCAGAAAACAAATCTCAGCTGTCTACACTGGCCCTTTTGCACAAAAGTTTTGCGCAAAGGGACTTTTGCCCAAACGGGAGCAGCATAGTATTTCATAAAAGCACTGATTTCTTACAGTAGGAAGTCAGTGCTTTTGCGGAAATTCAAGCGGCCAGTGTAGACACCTGGCCAGTTTTTCCAGAAAAGCGGCTGATTTTCCGGAAAAACTGGCCAGTCTAGAGACAGCCCTATGACTTTTCAGGAAGAACGGCATTGCACAAGAGGGTTTTTCTTGCGCAAGAAGTGGCAGTGTAGATGCTCCTTCTTGCGCAAGAGCCTCTTCTGAAAAAAAAAAAAAGTGGCTCATTAGGTATGCAAATGAGGCTTGGTGATATTCCACGCTTAGCCTCATTTGCATATTACTCACCCAAGAAGCAGGGAGTGTAGACATAGCCCAGGGCTTATTCCTTGTGGGGAGAGGAATAACTCTTGCGCAAGAAACCCTCTCTTCTTCTTCCGGTAGTCCCCCTGGGTGCTCCATGTCTGGTGTCGGGCTGGTCCCGGCGCCGCGAATCGGAGCTTGCCAGAGCTGTATTTGGCTCGACCGCGGGTGCGGGAGCTGGTTTCGCGCCTTTCATGGGCCGCGCGCTGTCCCGCGCCCGCTAGTTTCCTCTAATCCGCACCTGGTCCCGGACGGAGCTCCTTTCATCTCCTCAGGTTTCCTGAGTGAAGTTTAAGACAAACTTTTAGTTTTTCCCTCTTTCGCTTGCTAAGTGGCTCATTAGCTGTAGTTAATTAGTATTAGAGTTATCTGCAGTTTAAAGCTCTCAGCTGTTCCGGCCGCAGCTGCGGCTCTAAAAAAATAAATAAATAAATAAAAATAATAAAATGGAAGTAACGTTAAGAGTAGAAAGAGTTACCACTTGTACATAGTTATCGTTTCATTTAATTACTGTTGCTGTTTCAAAAAAAAAAAAAAAAAAAAAAGCCGGGAGAAGAGATACATTGTTACTCCCCCTCTTAGGGTCGGGCTAAGTTCAGTAGTCCATGGACCCTTCATTCTTTAAAAAAAAGAAAAGAAAAAGTACAGGAGAACTTAACTAAGATAGATATAGTAATTCCCAAACAGGAGAGAGAAAGGGGCTAAGGAAAGCGGAGAAACTAGAGCAAACGCCTCCCAGTTAAAAAAAAAAAAAAAAAAAAAAAAGCCGACATGCCGGGCTCCCCCGGTTTTAAAAAATGCTCTATGTGCAGAGACTCAATGCCTGTCTCTGATGGACACTCCGCTGTGTCCGCTGCCTTGGGGAGTCTCATATCCCACAGAAATGCAGCCACTGTGCCAAACTCACAACGCGAGCTCTCAAGGAGCGAGAGAGACGGCTAAAAGAGATCCTGTGTGATAAGGCTCTCCTACCTCCCAGTGCTCCAGGCTCATCAGCATCTGACCCAACAGCAGGGAAGCGGAGGGCTCCTTCCCCGGCTGGGGCTTCCCCCAAGAGGAAGAAAGCCTCCGCTGCTCGTTCCCTGCAAATTGCCCCACAGTCGCAGGTGATAAGCCCGGCAGCTCCATGTCGAAGGCAACCAGGGCAGCCACTTCAAAGAAGCCAGCTGGCACTTCAGGGCCCCGACTGCCTTCGGCACCGCAGATAGCAGGAATGCTTCTTAAAGAGACACTCACCCACGCACCGACGGTGCTGACCTATGGAACTTCGGAGCCTTCCCCTGCTCACAAGGAGCTGTCCTCGGCACCCAGGGCACCCAGCACTGGGCAAATGAATGCTTCAGCACAGCCCTCTGAACCTCCAGCCTTGCAGCCTGCAACCTCTGAGCAGCTGCCAGCAGCCTCTATTAATGCTGTGTCAAGAGCTGACACTCATACAATCGCCCTCTCTCCCTCTCCGGGATTCTCTCCAGAGCCATCGCCTCACCCCTCCACGTCTGCACATCATGCGGCGGGGCGCAAGGAGCATCATAGACGAAGTTTATCATCTCACCACTGCTATAGGAATGTAGCTGCTCGCATTACAGATACTCCAGATCTCGATCCCCATCAAGGCAATTCCGTTCCCCGACTCGCTCGCTGCGCAGCACTTATTATGTTACGCATCGAAGCCCACAATCCTCTAGACGCTCGTCACTGGTAGCCGCTGATCGACATCCCAGTCACTACGATAGGTCATACTACTACGGTTCACCCCATCATTGCCGCTCCCGATCTCGCCGCAGATCACTATGCTCCTATCGGTCGATCAGCCCGCGTTTCTTGAATTCTGAACCTCGGAACAAATCTCCACGCCGACCTACGCTACCGCCATGCTCTCCAGCCACACACTTACAACACAGACCTGGAGGAGGGGCAGCTCTCAGAGACGGAACCAGACATGTCTCCTAGTGCTCACTCGCTCGTCCACGCTCTCGCCGGGAGAAGCGGTAACCTTGGCCGAGACACCAGCCCCCGATGATCTCAAGGAATTCCAAGACCTATTTAAACGGGTGGCACAATCCCAGGAGGTGCAGCTCACGGAGGCTGAGGTGAAACAGCATAAGCTATTTAAAAACCTACACCCTAAACATCAACGGAAAATTGCCCTCTCAGTAGATGAGGCTATCATGGAGGTAGCGGAGGAGATCTGGCAGACGCCAACATCCATACCGCCTACAAATAAAAAAGCTGACAAAAAATATTTCGTCCCCTCCAAAGGCTTAGACTTTCTTTTCAATCATTCACAGCCTAATTCCTTGATAGTGGATGCTGTCCGCCACAAAGCCAAGGCGCCCCACTTCAAGACCTCCCTTCCGAACAAGGACTCCCAAAAACTGGCCGGAAGATCTATTCTTCTGCAACCTTGCTCCTCCGAATCGACAATTACGCAGCTCTTCTGTCAAACCACAACTTCGATAATTACTCTAAGCTTCTGGATTTGATGCAACACCTCCCTGACACCAAGAGACCCCTCTTAAGAGCCGTTGTCCAGGAGGGATACACCGCGTGTAGAACATCACTTCAAATCGCCGCTGATGTAGCGGACACGGCGGCATGAGCCATGGCAACAGGCATTGCCATGCGGAGAGCCTCCTGGCTACTGTCAGCAGGAGCCCCTAGAGAAATGCAGTCCAAGGTTGAAGATTTGCCGTTCGACCGACAGAAGCTGTTTACCACCACTACTGACGAGGTTCTCCATTCTGGAAAGGACTCTTGTACGACCCTTCGAACCCTGGGCATGTACACCCCTCCTTTTAAGCGCAAATGATACTACCCCTTCCAAAGGAGGTACGATTATTCATCTTACAAGCAGCAACAGCGCGGACCTGACCAGGCGAGATTCAGACAGCGCCTGCAGCGCAAGCGCCAACAACAGAATCGAACATCAGCTCGGCCTACGTCTAAGCAGCAGGTTTGACTCCTGTGTCAAGGACTCGAACAAGTCTCCCACGGTCATCACACAGAAGCCTGCCACCAGCCTCTTCCACCATTGGCTGAGGCCATACCGTCATCAATGGGCCAGCATTACCTCGGACCGATGGGTCCTGGAAGTAATATCATCAGGCCTCACGATCCCCTTTACCTCAGTCCCCCCCACTACCCCACCCACCTTGTCCCTTTTCAGGGACCCATCTCACGGGGCCGCTCTTCAACAGGAGGTCCGCCACCTTCTGCAGATCGGGGCCATAGAACGAGTACCCGCGGAATTCCAGGGGAGAGGCTTCTACTCCAGGTATTTCCTAGTCCCCAAGAAGTCCAGGGGGTGGAGGCCTATCCTCAACCCGAGAGGCCTCAATTGCTACATTCGAAAGCAGCGCTTCAAGATGACCACGCTGGCCAAGATCATACCAGCGCTAAACAAGGGGGACTGGTTCGCAGTCCTAGATTTACAGGACGCATACTTCCATATCACGATGCACGTAGCGCACAGACATTTTCTTTGGTTCGTAGTGGGAGACGAGCACTTCCAATACAGGGTGCTCCCTTTCGGCCTGGTATCAGCCCCGAGAGTGTTCTCAAAGACACTAGCGGTGGTGGCCGCCCATTTACGCAAAACAGGGGTCTCAATTTTCCCGTATCTCGACGACTGCCTCATCAAGGGTCACACGCAGTCAGAGACACATTGTATGGTAGCCACGACGCGGGATCTATTCGACTCCCTTGGCCTCATTGTAAACATGCAAAAATCGCGTCCGCAACCGACGCAAACTCTAACTTTCATAGGAGCCCGACTCGACTTTCTCTCAGAGCGAGTTCATCTTCCTGCCGAGCGCTTCCAAGTCATAAAGGACTTAATAGGCACAGTCCTACACGCTCCAACTCTCCCGCTACGAGTATAGCTGCAGCTCCTAGGTCATATGGCGGCCACTACGATCATCGTGCGCCACGCCAGGTTGCATTTGCTGTGCCTGCAGCATTGGTTGAGCACGGTGTACAACCCTGTCAGACATAGCACCCGAAAACTCGTGGCTCTACCCGCACATGTAAAGGAGTCCCTCCATTGGTGGGCCAACCCCAGCAATATGTTGTCAGGAGTCCCCTTCCATGCGGCGCAACCGTCAAAGGAGATAACCACAGATGCTTCTCTCGTGGGATGGGGCGCCCACATCGGCACGGAAACAGCTCAGGGCCGCTGGTCCGCGTCAGAACGGATGTTGCATATCAACCTTCTCAAGTTGCGAGCGGTGTTCCATGCCTGCAGACAATTCAGGATGTATATAAGAGGCACGACGACCAGAATTCTCACCGACAACATCGTCACGATGTATTATGTGAACAGACAAGGAGGCGCCCGGTCCCGGTCCCTCTGCGCAGAGGCAGTCCGCTTATGGAGGTGGTGCATTCGAAACGACATCATTATAGTCGCATCATACTTACCCGGTGTGAACAACACCATCACGGATGCATTGAGCAGATACTTCCATCACGATCACGAGTGGGTGATCAGTACAGACGTCCTCCTGCCTCTCTTCCGTCGCTGGGGCCATCCGATGATAGATCTCTTCGCCACTCGGGCCAACAGGAAATGCACAGAATACTGTTCCAGAGCAGGAGCAGGCACCCATTCCCTGGGAGATGCCTTTCTCCTGCACTGGGGAACATCACTATTATATGCATTCCCCCCTGTTGTGCTCATTCCCAGAGTGCTCGAGAAGAGCCTCATGGACAAGGCGAGAGTCTTGCTCGTAGCTCCGGCCTGGCCCAGACAGCCATGGTACTCAACTCTCCTGCAGCTGTCCACGTGACCACCATACCGCTTCCCGCATCTACCGGACCTCCTGACGCAGCAGAACGGCGCCCTTCTTCACCCGAAGTTGGATACTCTACATCTAACAGCATGGATGATAGATGGTTCAGTGCATCCAAGAGTCTTTGCTCTGACCAGGTGAAACGTGTATTGCTGCATAGCAGGAAAGACTCTACCAGGAAAACCTACCTGTCCAAATGGTCTAGGTTCACACGTTGGTGTGCTCCAAAGGGCCTAAACCCTCTTCTCTCACCACTGCATGTCCTGTTGGACTATATCCTCCAGTTACAGGTTGCCGGGCTCTCCATATCATCACTCAGAGTCCATGTAGCAGCAATTGCGGCCTTTCACGGCCTGGTAGAAGGCAGGTCGGTCTTTTCTCACCCCATGGTGACAAGATTTCTCAAAGGCCTCACTAACCTTAACCCACCTCGCAGGCCCCCGCCACCCGCATGGAGCCTAGACCTCATTTTGGATGCTTTGACATGCCCTCTCTTTGAACCCTTGGAGACAGTACCCTGGCCTATGCTTGCAATTAAAGTACTCTTCCTCCTTGCTGTAACATCAGCGCGTAGGGTCAGCAAGCTGGCAGCACTAATGGCATCTCCCCCCCATACAGTCTTCAGTAAGGACTCGGTGACATTGAGATCTCATCCGGCTTTCCTACCTAAGGTCTGCACAGAGTTTCATATTAACGAGCCAATCGTTCTGCCATGCTTCTATCCGAAGCTTCACGTCTCTCAGCGAGACGCTCTCCTGCATACTCTGGACATCCGTCGGGTGCTGACATTCTATATAGATAGAACCCACGATATCTGGAAAATGGATCGCCTTATTATTTCAACGTCAGGGTGCTTTAAGGGCCAACCCCCTCTCGGCCCAGCGTATTTCCAAACTCGTCGTCTCTTGTATTACCATGTGTTACACCATTCGCGAGAAGCTGCTCCCATCGCAGCCAAGGGCCCATTCTATGCGAGCAGTGGTGACGTCCGCAGCGTTCATTAGGGGAGTCCCTCTACGCGACATCTGCCGGGCAGCCACCTGGTCTTCCAATACCACATTCTCAAGGCACTATGCAATCGTGCAGCACCTAGCTTCTGATTTAGCTGTGGCTCTAGCGGTACTCCCTAGCCACCAAAATCGTGATTCCGCAACCCACGTCTAACTCAGATCACTGCTCCGGAGTCACCAGACGTGGAGCACCCATGAGGACTACCCGAAGAAGAAAAAGAAGTTACTCACCTCCTTGCAGTAACGATGGTTCTTCGAGGTGTGTCCCCGTGGGTGCTCCACGACCCGCCCTCCTCCCCCGCTACGGAATCTCGTTTGTTTTTTCGTCTTGCAGACGGGCGGTTGAGAGGAAACTGGCGGGCGCCGGACCGCGCACGGCACATGAAAGGCGCGAAACCGGCTCGCGCACGCACGGTCCGGCCGAATACAGCTCTGGCAAGCTCCGATTCGCGGCGCCGGGACCAGCCCAACACCAGACGTGGAGCACCCACGGGGACACACCTCGAAGAACCATAGTTACTGCACGGAGGTGAGTAACTTCTTTTTTCTGATGCTTTACTGTAAATTTACTTGCGCAAGAACATGCATGCAGTGTAGATGCTCTGCAAGTTTCTGAACGCCTGCAGTGTAGACATAGCCAAATGCTCAGTATTATTGAAATCGGTTAGGAGAATGTAGCAGTGATTTATGGTTCAGGGTAAGGCTTTTATGTCAGTGTTAAACTGTGAGGCTGTGTCTGCACTGGTGCGATCTTGCGCAAAAGCGGCCGCTCTTGCGCAAAAACTTGCTGCCTGTCTACACTGGCTGCGTGTTCTTGCGCAAGTAAACTGATGTTCTAATGTATGAAATCAGGGCTTTTTGCGCCAGAACTCTGACGCTCCTGCTTAGGAATAAGCCCTTTTGCGCAACTGTTCTTGTGCAAGAGGCCAGTGTAGACACAGGCAACATGAATTTCTTGCAAGAAAGCCCTATGGCTAAAATGGCCATCAGAGGTTTCTTGTGAGAGCATCCACACTGGCATGGATGCTCTTCAGCAAAAGCACATCTCTTGCGCAAAAGCACATGCCAGTGTAGACGCTCTCTTCTGGAAGAGGTTTTTGCAGAAGAACTCTTCCGCAAAAGAGTTTTTGCGTGGGAACGGGCCAGTGTAGACATAGCCTGAGTCTTCATAACTTTTTCTTTTGTTGGTTTCCCACCAATTCTGAAACCAACAAAGATCTATAATTTTGCATATGTCCTAGTGGCATTTCTGTGGCCTTTGGCCTGTTAAAATCTGACCGATAAAGGAGTTGGATATGTGCCTCGAATTCAGAAATTCAGAAATTTCAATGTTGTAGCAGCAAACCTTTTACTTACATTTATTTCCAGTAATTGTTCCTGGGGTTCTAAATAAGAGAAAAGTCCCACTTTTCTTGCACTCTGAAGGTAAGTTGTTAACAATTTTAGGGAAATGGACAACCTTGTTGGTTGGTATAAGAATTGCAAAGCAAGCAAGAGTGCTTGAGCGCTATTTAAATGGCTTTCTCTGGGCTAAGTATAGAAGTTTTGCCCCATTTAGCAGACCATTGCATACCTTGGTGCAGAATCATTTATGAACAGCATTTAAAAGACAGCAGTATGGCCTCTGAGTCCTAAGCAGGAATACAAAATAGACAAGCAGAAATTACCCAATAGCCACAATAATTTTACTGAAGCAATGACAAAACTCCCCCTACAAGCCATTTCGTATAACAGAATCACTCTAAAAAAGCCCCCATCTAAATGGTGTTTCCAATAACCTTGGAAAAAAGACATTCCAGAGGCTTTATTATGTCCTCTATCTGCCTTTGTCTATGGGAAGTGCTCAGATACTAAAAACATGGATATAAAACCTTGAGACAGAAAATACAGATAAGAGAATCTAATTTCAAAAGGAAAGGGTAGTAGAATCAAACACAGAAGTAAAGACAATGTAATCAAACTGAATGGAGTTTTTTGGATTAGATATTAATTAATAAAAAGTATCAAAGTTTGCATGTAGAAAGAAACAAGCACAGACTGGGACATTTTGTTTAGTGAAGACTTTTGTTACTTTTATATGATCTGGAATTTTTTTTTAAAGTTGGAAAGCAAAGTGTCTGGAATATCAAGGTTCCTCATTTTGTCAGTTTTGAGGGTAGGAGATTTTACCGAGGAAAGACCAGTTACTCAATAGATCCAAACATCCATCTAACGGAATGGAAAACTTGCAAACCATCAGGGTAACAAGTGCTCCATGTCCATAGTCAAAACTCAGTGGGGAACAGTCACCAGCCCATTTAGTAGAGATTGGAAATCACCTGAATATTAATTTATGTTTAGGAGCACTTTTGTATAAACACTTACATTCCATGCCTGCAATTAGCTGTCACTGTGCTCAGGGGTTTGCTTGCTTCTCAGAGGTGTAAAATTATGGTCTACTTATAAATATTAAACATTAGATTTTTTTTTCTAGCTTACCAGCCTAGGAGGAGGTATAAGGTCTAGCGGAAGAAATCACTCGATTGGGACTCAACGGATCTGGCTACAATGGGAGTTCATTCATATATTTTAAGGCCAGAAGGGATCATTATAATAACTTAGCTTTCAGTTCATTGTACCCAGGGGCAGCCTGAGGCGGGCTGCCGGCAGCTGGTGCCCCAGGTGGAATGCATGATCGGCACCCCCCGCCTCCACAGCCCTCAATGGCGTCATGTCATCATTGGGCACCCCTTTTAACGCGGCGCCCTAGGCGACGGCCGAGTCGGCCTATATGCACGGGACGCCCCTGATTGTACCACTGAATATAGACGCTGCACTAAGGCAATATAATGATGAATATTTATAACCAGATGCAAATGGTGTGTGTGTGAGTGTGTGTGTTAATCACCAGTTTAACATCTGCAAGAATGTTTACAAAGCGGATCCTCAGTCCTTTCTTAATAGCAAGTTTCTCATGACACCGCTGTATCTATGCAGCTGTACTACTATAAGTTTGCTTATGTAGCCACTTGATGCTGACTGGAAAGAGCTCTCCTTTTGATCTAACAAAATCACTTCAGTGAGTAAGTGGTAGATATTTTGGCAGGAGATGCAGTCCCTCCAACATAGCACTGTGCACACACTGTGCAGCGTAGAAACAATCTTTGTAAAAATATTGTTTTATCTGCCTCCACCTGATCTGTTTATATACCAGCACAGTAGAAGTGGCTCTTATTTCTAATCTGTGTTTCATTTCTAGATGGCTGTGGTGTCCCAACGAGGTTAAGCTTTGCTGAACTGAGGAATGAATATAAAAATATGAACCACTTTACCGTTGGGGCGACTGCAAAATACATTTGCCGGCCTGGATACAGCAAACACCCAAGGATGTCTCCCAGTGTTACATGCCTTGAAAATGGAAGGTGGTCAGAAGCCTCTGAGTTCTGTAAAAGTAAATATTTTATTTCTGTTGTTAGAAAAAGGTCTTAATGGTATGCGGATGTGTCAATGCTACAAAATGTAACATAAATCTTTAAATAGTCAATAGTGACCAGTAAAGGTCTTTCTTTATCTGTGCCCATTCTGGGCCTTTCTAAATAAGATTTTTATGGGGAGTGTTTAATATCCATGGATCCCCAGGATAATTTCTGCCTTGACAGAGAGAAGTTTAATCCTAGCTTTGTTCTCTACCAGGGAAATCGTGCGGTCATCCAGGAGAGCTGGAGAATGGCAGAATTAGTCTAAATGATAACCTGTTTGGGTCAACAGTCAACTTCACGTGTGACGAAGGGTACGTTTCCGACTGCCTGAGCTGGCCATTTGTGCTTAGCTTGGAGGTGTGCAACATAAATGGATATCCTCGTATTCCCCTATTTCCTGTAAGCAGATTGCTGTTTTATAATATGCCAGCACAGCTCCTCCCTGGCTCAGTCAATGTAATTTTGACATGAAAGGAAAGCTGGATTGGCCTAAGTCTCCCTGTTTTTCTTGTTTGTGCTCAGTCTTGTGGAATGTCTTCGCTTTTCAATCTGCTTTGGCCTGGGAATAGTTCTTCTTCCGAATGATGTGACGTGTCTGCCTTTCCTAAGGGCCATGCAGAGAAGGGACTCCAGGGCTGCCTTCCCATATCCAAGGACACACCCAGCGCGGGAGCTGTCTGAGTTAGAGCTTGGGGATAGGGCATCTGTAGCCTGCCCTCTCCTTGAAAGTGCTTCAATGGCCTGTTCTGCAGCTGCAGCACTGGCTGGGAAGGCTGTAGGAGTCTCATGTCTGGGCTGGAAAAGGAAGAATCTCTTTGCGCGTCAAGTCCCATGTCACAGAAAATGACCATAGCAGCTGCTGGTGCTGAACTCTAGATCCACCATGTCTGTGCATGTGGGCCTCACGTGGTGCAATGGTTTATATATAGCACTTTCTTGGGTTAGGACAGACCTGACTGATTATCTCAAGCTGGCCAACCCCAGCTGGGTGTGCCAGGCCCACACCCATAACCCAATGCACTACAACGTGAAAAGTGTAGAACTGGTGTGGAGCTGGCGTAGTAACAACCCCCAGCAGCCTGCCCCAAAGTGCTGATGTTCCTAGTTTGCCTGTGGCTTGTGATTCCCTGGCAGGGCATGAGCCTGCTGGTATGGGGAGGAGCAGAGGGCACAGGAAGGAGATCTTGGATCCCCTGGCTCTCAGAACACCAGCTGATGGGGCCTGCACAGGATTCTGTTCTGTGCTTGAATTGTGGAAGGGGCTGGGGAGTTCTCAGTGGATGAAGGAGCCTTTGCTCTGTGACCATCACTCAGTGGTGTTGGTCCTGACCTGCTGCGGCTACTGAGAAAAGCTTCCCAAAAAACTGAGCTTCTCAGGAGAACTGAAACGCCAAAAAATTAAAAAAATAAAAAAAAAAATAAAATAAAACAACCAGGTAACAACTGATCATTCTTCTGCCTAACTCCAGGCACCGGTTGATTGGACGGCCTTACAGACAATGTGAGCTTTCCGGCCAGCGCGTTGCATGGAGCGGTGGTCTGCCCTTTTGCGAGCGTGAGTGAATTACAGACGTCTGTCCGTGTGCTGGCATGGGCACTTGTGTTATCTGCTTGCCTCACAAAAGTTCATAAGCAGTTAGGGAAGCCCTCGTGATCCCCACATCAGAAAGGGAGAACTCAGACACAGAGAAATGCAGTGATGTGTTCGGGGTGATTTAGGAAGTTGGCCAGGAGCAGAGCTAAAGTAATCCAAATCTCAGAGTCCCAAGTAAGTCCTCTAACCACAACGGAATCTTCGATTGAGAAGTGAATGTGAGACCGCAGAGGGAAGTGTGTCCCGAGAACAACAATTTTGCGTTTCCTTGAGACCAGAGTAACTGAAAAGGACACTGAACTTCGTATGGCAACAATATTCCGCCAAGATGGTTATTGCCATGGGCCATATTTCTCCTCTCAGGTCCCCTCCTGACAGCCAGGGTCCCTTTTTCTCTCCCCCTCTGGCACTGCAGCCATGGGCTGGGAACAGGGGGGAAAGGGTTGGGAGAGAGTGGCTACTTATTTGGACGGTTGGCAAGCAAGATGGAAGAGCTCCAGCCCTGCTGAGCTGTTGCCTGTGGACACATTAGGATAGCCCTTCTCTGCAGGCTCCCTGTTCCCAATGGGCACACTTGTTTCATGTCCCTCCAAACAGCAACCCCCTCCTTTGGCTGTGTTGGAAAATAGTTCCTTTCCCAGGGCTTTCAGTTGTCCTGGCACAACCAAACCCTGACCTTGCTTTTAGTTAAGAGGAGGAAGCTGCTTAGCAAACGTGATGGCCCTAGCTCTTATCATTTGGGAGGAGTTTTTGAACAATAGGCTCACAGACAGACACATTCTAATATACATATCTAGATGAATTGAGATATATATAAAATACTTACATTTCAGTGTGTAGAGTGGTATAAATAAGTCATTGTCTGCATGAAATTAGTGGGTCTATTGACTTTGCTAGTGCTTTTTATGTAGCCAATTGTAAAACTAGGCAAATATCCAGAGTTTATTTACCATCAGGAAAAGACCTTGTCATAGCCCAGATGTACACGGACCCCTGGTTGAGAACCACTGACCAGGCAACCTCAGTTTGTCAGAGATACTACGTTTGCTGAGACAGAGAAACACGTCACTCATGACAGGGCAGTCTCATGCTATAGGTAGAGAATAGTAGTTACATTTGTTCCCTTATTGCTGTGAATAGCTTCTGTTCTTAATCCACCCTGAATTTGGAAATCCAGCTACACAGCAGTAAGATGCTACAATTAACAGTTGTATTAATTAGTACATTTTGCAATTTACATCACATCAGTGTCAGAGCAAATCAGACACCCCAGGACCATTCCCTGTTGGGCTAGTCCATTCTAGTGGTTTCATAGCTAGGGTAGCTCATTTTCTTTAGCAGGTCAAGTAATGGGAGCTGCTTCTTTACAATTCTCAAATACTCTTCTCCTATATCTCTCCAGGTATTCCATGTCATCCCCCTCCAGACATCCCCAATGGAAAGCACACTGGGGTGTTAATGGATGAATTCTCTTATGGGTCAGCTGTAACTTACAAATGTGACAAAGGCTACCCGCCGACTGGAGAGACCTCTATTTACTGCACAACCAAAGATGGGCTAAATGGAGTGTGGAGTGCACGTCCTCCTCGGTGTGGAGGTGAGGTTTGTATTAGTGCGTCTGTCCCAACACTGCTCTGTCACATGTAGAAACTCTTGGTTTGCCTACCAGGAAATGTGAGTCTGACCTTCGCAACATCGACCCGTTTTCTACCAATGGAATTGTTACATGCACATAAGCTGCATCGCGAGGGTTGACTTATTTCTGATAACACCGTGGTCTGGTGCTGTTGGCTTAGTTAGAGACATGGGTAACTGTTCTATTATGGGTAGCTAGAGACTCTTGGGAGAATGTGTACTGTGGAGGCTGAAAGATTCTGCCCCTTCTAACTCTAACAAAGACAAAGTACGTTGCTGGGGCCGGCAGCCTCCTGATGCATCTTGGCCCTGACTGTGTGGATTGCTGAGCTCCCTCAGTGTTGGATGTCGATGAGTCTGAAGGACCTTTGAGTCTTTGTAGGACTGAGCTTCTTGGCTTTACTCTGGGTCGCTTCCATGATTTGGAGATCGGTGCACAGTACACGCCTTGAGGAGAGGATCCTTGACAAGTTGCAATGAAGAGAAGTAACTCTGTAACCAGTGCAGGTCCATCTCTCAGTGCAGCTCTCCACATTTCCCACAACAGTCTGTATTTTCAAGGAGGAAGAACACAGGATAATGCAACAAGGTGATATATAAAATGTTGACAGTGTAAAAGCAGCTAGGAGGGCTGCATAGGCTGCCAAGATTTGTCTTCCTATCTGGCCCTGTGTTTCAGCAAAAGCATTTCTATTTCAGAGGTTAGGTGCCCAGCTCCACACATCCCGAATGGAAGAAAAGTATCCGGCAATAAAAACATCTATTCCTATAAAGACAATGTGACCTTTGAGTGCAATCCTGGCTACAAAATGAAGGGTCCCAGAGTGAGCCAGTGCCAAACTGATCAGACGTGGGATCCGCCTGTGCCAGTCTGCGAGCAAGGCAAGTGTCAAAACTTTGATTTCTTCATATTCTGCACGTAGAAATGGGTTTCCCTTCTGTCTGATCTGTGAGCACCTCAAACACTAGCCAGGCTGCATGCTCACCTCAAATCAAGAGACTTTGAAGACGGGTTTGAGGGAAGAGGGTCCCAATAGATAGGAGCATAGCTGGAGGATAAGAAATGAACCAGATTGGGGGCTGTGGAGCATGGTGCTGAGAGCTCTGGGGATGCCAGATGAGATACTTTCTCTCTTCTGTTTGCTCGTTGTGCTACTCCACAATGCATTGAGTGTCAAGATTCCTCAGACGGCACCAGCTACGAAAAGTGAGCCAAGTTGCAAGACCATTGGGTCTTCCGGAGGGGAATTTCTGTAACTCAAAGCTGAAAGCACAACACTCTGATCTTCCTCTCTTCAGGACCTCGTGTCTTGTCCCATTCTGAAATGGGAACTGGAAGTGATTTAGAAGAGGATATTCTTGGTCCACCACAGCTTGTTGTGGGTATTTCTGCTTCCTCTCCTGGATTCCACACTTAACTTGAAATCTTCTGTCAATTTAGAGCAGTCCTTCCAGTAAATTGGACAGGGCTTTTCTTCTTTTTATGGATGTGGAATACCACCCCTCCCCACGCCACTAGCTCCTGCATGGTGAATAATAATGGAACCATGTTCTGATTTTCTCCCTGACACTGGTCTTGCAGCCACGCTCTTTTCTATAATGGGATGTTACAAAAAGTAAAGATTCCTGAAGCATTGGTGCTGGTGATGGAACACGCTGAATCATTAGTCTGTCTTCTCCAGTGATGTTTCATTGCCCGCCTTAAAATGCTTAAAGGGGCCTGATTTTTTTTCTGGAGGGGGCAGGTGCTGTGTCCTTCAGCAAAGGAAGCCCCTTTCAGATGTCTGTTGTTGGGCACCCAACGTTGCTAGTCACTCTGAAAAATGTGAGCCTCAGCTTTAAAATCACCTCAACGCCTGCTTCTCAGAGCACCAGCTACAGTTCAGAGACGGTGGATAAATCTGACCAGCGAGTGAGAGTGACCGTTGTGCTCACACCTCGCTCTGATCACACCTAAGAGAATGTAGTCTGTGTTCCCTGTCTGTATTTGAGTGTGCGGAATGGCTTCTTTCCTTGACATAGGTAACTCTAGCACCTCATTAGATCATATTTATTCTTCCAACAGGAGGCTGTTTCAGTCACAGGGCTGTGGGGTTCAATCCATGAGCCAGCTGGTATTTGGAAGGGTGTCCCTGGTCATTTATGTTCACTTCCTATAGACACTTATGCTCATGTAATGTTTCTTCTTTAGTGGAGCAATGCCGCTCTCCTCCACGCATTATGAACGGACGGCTCAGCGGCCGGGTCTCAGATGTCTTCACCAGTGGGATGTCTGTGAAGTACCAGTGTAATCCTGGCTACTTCCTTGTTGGGGAGGCATCACTTCATTGTACAGCATCCGGAGCCTGGAGCAACCCCTTCCCTCAATGTGAAGGTGCGTTTCTGTTCTGTTTGCTGCTTCCCGTTGTCTCGCTCCGTGTGTCAGACACACGGGGGATTTATATCGAGATCAAGAGAAATTTGAGACTGGGCACCCGTTCAGCAGTTTCCACAGCTGGGGATGAAACCTGCAGTGACACAAATGGGCCAAAGTCGCTGCTGGCAGAAGGAGCTCCTTTAACTGCAGGGGCTTCGCATCCACTGGTACCAGCGGGGAATGGTTCTGGGAGTGCAGCGGGGTAACGTTCCTGCTGAAGAACTGATAACATTGAAAAGAGGATGTCCCAGTGTAGCCGTACTTAAGAGACTGATGTAAAAGGCTTGTCAAAGGAACCGGCTCAGTGGGTAAACGGTCCGTTCCATCGCACGCATGTAGGGGACCCTACAGTGGTTGTTACACTTTCCCTTTCAGCGAGGTGTGTAAACCCAGAACTGGAGAATGGCAAAACGAACGGGGCACTGGCCCCCTACAGACCTGGAGACGTTGCGGTGTTCAAATGCAAGCCTGGTTACACCTTGCGTGGGAGCGCTGAGACTCAGTGCCAACGTGATGGTAGCTGGGATCCTCCGGTCCCCGTCTGTGAAAGGGGTGAGTGTGGCTACGGCTTTGAGTATCCGTTGTATTTCATCCCATTGGGACCAGTAAGATCTGGCAGGGCTGAGCATAGAGGCCAAAAGGACTGTGGGATTGGTAATGGGATCTAAAAGTGAAAAGTAACATCTGTCCAGCTGTCTTTCCCATGCTTATCTCCATAGCGTGGGCTTTTTCACTCTCTGAAAAGGTCCCTGAAGAGCTGGGTCCTGGCCAGCCCTGCCCACTTAAACCCTCCCCCTGTGCCCTCAGTTCTAGGAACTTGGGGAAGGCCCCAGCCAACCAATAAATACTCACAAAGTTTCAGCATGTCCAATTAAATCACAAGAAATACAATGGGAATAGCCCTCAGAGGTTTCCTAAGATGTCTGGGAACATATTTGCGGGTGTTAAGAAGAATGACTCAGTCATAGTGGTTTGTAAGAATTTGGGGGGGATGGGAATGGGGTAGAGGGGAATGGAGGTGGGTAAGTTTATCCCTGGCATGTTAGTCTTATTGCTGTTGTGTTGGGCACAACTCAAAACAAGCATGTGGATCCCTCCTATGGATTAGCGTGCATGAGCTCTGCTTCACTGAAGACTCTCGACCTTCCCTGTAGTACATTCTCCTTATCCAGGAGATCTAGAATGATCTAAAATCCAAAAGAAGTCCCACAGAAGGGCAAAATTAGTCAGGACAAAGCACAATATGAGGTCACACTAGATAAAGGGTACAAAGAAAACCTTCTACAAATACATTAGGAGCAAGAGGAAGACCAAGGACAGAGTACACCCGTTATTCAGTGAGGAGGGAAACACAGTAACAGAAAATGGGGAAATGGCCAAGGTGCTTAATGACTTCTTTGTTTCGCTTTTCACCAAGAAAGTTGGTGATGATTCGACACGTAACATAGTGAATGTCAGTGAAAATGAGGTAGGTTCAGAACTACAATAGGGAAAGAATATGTTAAACATTACTTAGACAAGCTGGATGTCTTTAAGCTGTCAGACCCTGATGAAATACATCCTAGAATACTCATAGAGCTGACTGAGGGAATATCTGAGCCATTTGCTATTACCTTTGAACAGTCCTGGAATATGTGAGAGATGCAAGAAGTCTAGAAAAGAGCAAATATAGCGCCCATGTATAAAAAGGGAAATAAGGACAACCCAGGGCCTTACAGGCCAGTCAGATTAACTTCTGTGCCAGAGAAAAAAAATGGAGCAAATAATTAAGGAATCCGTTTACAAACAGATACAAGATAATAAACGTATAAGTAACAATCAGTATGGATTTGACAAGAACAAATCATCCCAACCAACCTGATAGTTTTCTTTCAGAGGGTAACAAGGCGCATGAATAAGGGGGAAAACAGTAGATGTGGTATTTCTAGACTTTAGTAAGGCATTTCAAAAAGTCTTGCATGACCTTCTCATTAACAAACAAGGGTAATAGAACATGCATGGATCTACTAAAAAGTGGGTGCATAACTGGTTAGAAAACCATTCCCAGAAATTAGTTACATAAGAACATAAGAACAGCCACACTGGGTCAGACCAATGGTCCATCTAGCCCAGTATTCTGTCTGCCGACAGTGGCCAATACCAGGTGCCCCAGAGGGAGAGATCACAACAGATAATCCTCATGTGATCCCTCTCCTGTCACCCACTTCCAGAGAAACAGAGGCTAGGGACACCATTCCTATCCATCCTGGCTAATAGTCATTGAATGGACCTAACCTCCATTAATCTATCTAGCTCTTTTTTGAACCCTGTTAAAGTTCTAGCCTTCACCGCATCCTCCGGCAAGGAGTTCCACAGGTTGACTGTGGGCTGAGTGAAGAAAAACTTCCTTTTGTTTGTTTTAAACCTCCTGCCTATTAATTTCATTTGGTGACCTCTAGTTCTTATATTGTAGGAATAAGTAAATAACTTTTCCTTATTCACTTTTTCCATACCAGTCATGATTTTATAGACCTCTTTCATATCGCCCCTTAGTCTCCTCTTCTCTAACTTGAAAAGTCCAAGTCTTTTTAATCTCTCTTCATGTTATCAATGGTTCACAGTTATTCTGGACAGGCATAATGAATGGAGCTCCTCAGAGATCAGTTTTGGGTTTGGTTCCATTCAGTATCTTCATCAACGATTTTGATAATGGCTTAGAGAATACACTTATAAAGTTTGCAGATGCTACCAAGCTAGGAGGGGTTGCAAATGCATCGGGGGACAGAATTGTAATTCAAAACAATCTGGACAAAGTGGGGAAGTGGTCTGAGATAAATAGGATGAAATTCACGACAGACAAATGAAATGTACTCTGCGTAGAAGGAACAATCAATTGCACACCCACAAAATGGGAAATGACTGCCTAAAAAAAAGTACCGCAGAAAGGGATCTAGGGGTCATAACAGACCACAAGCTAAATATGAGTCAACAGTGTGACGTTGTTGCCAAAAAAGCAAACCTTATTCTGGGATGCATTATCAGGAGAATTGTAAGACAGACTCAAGAAGTCATTCTTCTCCCTACTCCGTGCTGATTAGACCTCAGCTAAAGTATTGTGTCCAGTTCTGGGTGCCACATTTCATGATGTGGACAAACTGGAAAAAGTCCAGAGAAGAACAATAAAAATCATTAAATGTCTAGAGGGCGTGTCCTTTGAGAGAAGATTCAAAGAACTGGGTTTGTTTAGTCTGGAAAAGAGAAGAAGACTGAGAAGGAACATAACAGCTTTCAAGTACCTGAAAGATTGGTATAAGCACGGGGGAGAAAAATTATTCTCCTTAAACTCTGCGGATAGGACAAGAAGCAATGGGCTTAAATTGCAGCAAGGGAGGTTTAGGTTGGACATTAGGAAAAACTTCCTGCCAGGGTGGTTAAGCACTGGAATAAGCTGCCTAGGGAGGTTGTGGAACCCCATGGCTGGAGATATTTAAGAGCAGGTTAGACAGATGTCTAGCAGGGATGATCTAAAAAAACGAGGCTTTAGTGGTGTTAGCAATGGAATCTCTGTACCTTTTAACTATAAACTCGGCTATTCCCTCCCACCCCTAATATGAAGGTGTGTTCATGTTCTGTTACCTAGAGCTAAGAGAAAGAAGCTTCTGCTATAGGATTTCACTCAAAACACTAGTTCACCAGTGCAACAGAATTAACAGCAGAAATGAAAGCTCTATTTAACGAGACACATGGTGAAATACATGGTTTTGAAAATAAAGGGACAGCATGTAAATAGACATACACGTGCACAGACATACATCTATTAGGGAAATATTTTTAAAAAGCATCCATGTGAAACTTTAGGCACGCTCGGCATGAATTACCCGAACTATCTCCACTTTCCTCTCACAGACAGAAACACAAACCTCAGCCTCCAATTCCCACACTTGCTACATCCTGGTGAGCAGAAAAGATTTGCAGTGTGTGTCTTGGAAGGCCAACAGCCCTGTACTCCTTCAGACCACATGTGAGGAGCAGGCTCTCTATTGAGAACCCCTCGCAGACAGCTCTCCTGCCAGCCCGGCTGTCTGTGTCACTGAGAGAGATCCACCTCTGTTCATGAGCAGCAGTACAGTGCCCGGGACAGGTGATTTTAGGCAGGCTAGCACTGAAGTATTTGCATTTTGCACCGTTTCAATTTCAGAGGTCCTGTGCATGGCCCCAGAAATCCAGCATGGAAGACAAGTAGCTGGACGTGGCCCTGTCTACAGACCCAGGGACAGGGTGAGCTTTGAATGTGATCCTGGCTACACGCTGGATGGCAGCAGGCAGATTGAGTGTGGAAATGATGCAACCTGGGATCCCCCTGTTCCAGTCTGCATACAACGTAAGTGTGAATCAAGGGTGGCTGCTGGGTCACTGGGATGGTCAGTGTCGGGTAGGGAAGTGCCTGGAGGCTAAAATAGAGTCCATCTGTGTCCTGGGGTCAGTTTTCAGCTGTGAATGGGGAAAATATAAATATCCACCTGCCCCCTAATCTCCTGATAGCGCTCGTCACTGTGATAGCTGATCCCCTGCATCCTGCCCTGCCCTGCTGACAGACAGAGAGACCTGTCGGTGTCTCTCTCACTGAGCAGCCGAATGGTATAAATGGAAACTCAAATCAGCAGAACTCATCCCGCTCAGAACACATTCTATTTTCGATTCCTAAGGGAGTCCAGGGAGGTTTGTAGGGACAGAAAAGTAACAGAAGGGGGCCAGCTGAGTTCTGGAGAGAAGGGGAATCTAAGCCTGTGGTTTTTAATCTTGTGTGTCTGAGATGCATCGCTGATGTATTGGTGGGTTTGACTTACCACGTCCAGCCGTGGCTTTCCCTCTCAGCCTCTTTTAAGCTTTTTTTGAACAGGACTGACATTATTGCTGAAATACTTTTCTTCCCTGTTTAGCCTTGCCATGTTCCCCACCACCGGTCATTCGCCATGGGAAGCACGATGCCAATCCTTTGGCTGCTTTCCCCAGTGGAACGTATGTTAACTACAGCTGTGAGCCCGGCTACGCCCTCCGAGGAAAGGCTTCTATCCATTGTACCACATCTGGAATGTGGAGCCACCCCTCTCCTCTATGTGAAGGTGAATGGATTTTCAATTGTCTTCCTCCCTTGGGCTGTAGGTGTGTCAATCCCCCAACAGGATTTAAAGTGAGAGAGAGAGTGTTCCGTCACACCAGATAATGCAACAAAACTCACAGCTGGGAATAGATCCCCCAGGAGACGCACAGGGCTGAAATCACAGCTGGCAGAAGCAGCTCAGTTTAATTCAGTGAAACTCTGCACACTCACGCCCTGATTGCTGCCAGATGAAATTACAGTGGAATCAATTTCTAAAAGTGTCAGTAAGAAGATAGAAAAGTGTACAACTTCTAAGTTAAGTGGCTCAGCAAAGGAAGTTGTTCTGGGGCCGTACTCCAAGGCAGAGGGCATGTCTGCACATAGCTCTTGCACTGGTTAGAGTAATGGTGTGAACCCAGAAACTTGCCATTGTTATGAACACAAATGTATCTTTATGGGGCAACTGAATTTGACAATGTAAACGAAGGAAGTAGCAGTGAATGCATTCATGAAAGCAGTCTGACAACTCACAGGCTGTGAATCTAGGTGTCTGTAAGCTTCTAGACACAATGAAAAGACAGCTCTAATGGTGTAAGGAACATGAGTGTTTATTTATGGGCCCATATCTACCATTGGTGATGAGTAATCATCCAATCACTTAATCTGGGAAATGAAAAGTAAGAGGTAATAAATAGTCTTGAGTCAATAGGCTGCTGTGAGAAAGTTTCTAAATGGTTCAGGTCCTTTTCTGGATGATGCCATTTGTGGACATTATTAATTATGTTGGGCATTGCTAAGCCTAGAGAATCAAACATTTAAGGCTAGAAACAACTACCGTGATCCTTTCATCTTTAGCTGACAGTATTCCTGAAAAAATGGCACATTTGAGCATCCTGGGAGAAGAGAGCCCAATGATGGCTAATACAAATAAGGGTAAACAGAACAAGTGCATATTTTGTTTTAGCTCATTAAGAAATGAGGGTTCTGGTCCCACAGTGAGTTTGGCCTTGCGTGTTTTATTTCAGATTTGCTCACAGTTTACACCTTCAGGAATATTTGTAAACAGATCCACAGATCTTACTTAGTAACAGTGTTGTTGTTATGCACCGGAAGAGGAGGTGTTGTACTTTTTTCTTATATGTGTTTCCTTTCTTCCTAGATGGCTGTGGTGCCCCAACCAGGTTAAGCTTTGCTGAGCTGAGGAATGAGTATAAAAATCAGACTAACTTTATCATTGGGGCGACTGCAAAATATACTTGCCGGCCTGGATACAGTAGACACCCAGGGATTCAACCCATTATTACATGCCTTGAAAACAGAAGTTGGTCAGAAGCCCCTGAGTTCTGTAAAAGTGAATATTTTGTTTCTTTTGTTAATAAAAGGTCTTAATGGCACCACATAGTAACAACACCACAAAAAGATTCGTTCCTTTTAAATGGTTAATAGTGACCAGAAAAGCTCGATATTTGTGCCCATTCTGGGCCCTTCTAAACGAAATCTGGTGTTTAATGTGGTATTTAATATGGACAGTCCCAGGGATAATTCCTGCCTTGAAAGAGAGAAGTTTAATCCTAGCCTTGTTCTCTACCAGGGAAATCGTGCGGTCATCCAGGAGAGCCAATGAATGGCAGAGTTATTGTAACAGAAATCAAGTTTGGGTCAACGGTCAACTTCACGTGTGATGAAGGGTATGTTTCTGACTGCCTGAGCTGGCTATTTGTGCTTAGCTTGGAGATATGCAACATAAACGGATGTCCTCGTATTCCCCCTTCTCCTATAAGCAGATTGCTGTTTTATAATACTCCAGCACAGCTCCTCCCTGGCTCAGTCAATGCAATTTTGACAAGAAAGGAAAGCTGGATTGGCCTACGTCTCCCTGTTTTCCTTGTTTGTGCTCAGTCTTGTGGAATGTCTTCGCTTTTCAATCTGCTTTGGCCTGGGAACAGTTCTTCTTCCGAATGATGTGACGTGTCTGTCTTTCCTAAGGGACATGCAGAGAAGGGACTCCAGGGCTGCCTTCCCATATCGAAGGACACACCCAGTGCGGGAGCTGTCTGAGTTAGAGCTTGGGGATAGGGCATCTGTAGCCTGCCCGCTCCTTTGAAAGACTAGGGCTGTGCTTGAATGGCCTGAATAGCGAGGTCTGTAGGTGCAGCACTGGCTGGGAGGGCTGTAGGAGTCTCGTGTCTGGGCTGGAAAAGGAAGAATCTCTTTGCGCGTCATGTCCCATGTCACAGAAAATGGCCATAGCAGCTGCTGGTGCTGAACTCTAAGAATGTAAGAACATAAGAACGGCCAGACTGGGTCAGACCAAAGGTCCATTTAGCCCATCCAACCTGTCTCCTGACAGTGACCAATGCCAGGTGCCCCAGAGGTCAGAGTGATCATCAAGTGATCCCTCCCCCCTGTCACCCATTCCCAGCCCCTGACAAACAGAGGCTACGGACACCATTCCTACCCAACGTGGCTAATAGCCAGGGCTTGACAAACGGTGGCGAAAGCCGCTCACCAGCCCCACACTGCGCATGCGCGCACCGCCGGTAAATGGGGCGCCGGGCTGAAATATACTCGCCACGGGCGAGTAGATTGCATAGTTTATCGAGCCCTGCTAATAGCCATTTTTTGGACCTATCCTCCATGAATCTATCTAGCTCTTTTTTTGAACCATGTTAAACTCCTGGCCTCCATAACATCCTCTGGCAAGGAGTTCCACGGGCTGACTGTGTGCTGCATGAAGAAATACTTCCTTTAGTTTATTTTAAACCAGCTATTCATTTCATTTGTTCTTATTTCATGGGAAGAAGTAAATAACTTTTCCTTATTCACTTTCTCCACACCAGACATGTTTTTATGGACCTCTATCATATCTTCCCTTAGTCTCCTCTTTTTCAAGCTGAATAGTCCCAGTCTTTTTCATTTGTCTTCTTATGGCAGCCCTTCCAAACCCCTAATCATTTTTGTTGCCCTTTTTCTGAACTTTTTCCAATGCTAAGATATCTTTTTTGAGACAGGATGCCCACATCTGCAAGCAGTATTGAAGATGTGAGTGTACCATGGATTTATACAGAGGCAATAAGATGTTCTCTGTCTTATTCTCTTTTCCTCTTTTAATGATTCCTAACATTCTGTTTGCTGTTTTGACTGCCGCTGCACGCTGAGTGGATGTTTTCAGAGAGCTATCCACAGTGACTCCCAGATCTCTCTCTTGAGCGGTTGTAGCAAAATTAGTCCCGTCATATTGTACTTATAGTTGGGATTATGTTTTCCAATGTGCATTACTTTGCATTTATCAAAATTAAAATTCATTTGCCATTTTGTTGCCCAGTCTGCTACAGCTCAGCTCAGCACTGGTTTATTTATCCATGTCTGTGCATATAGGCCTCATGTGGTGCAGTGGTTTATATATTGCACTTTCTTGGGTTAGGACAGACCTGACTGATTATCTCAAGCTGGCCAACCCCAGCAGGGTGTGCCAGGCCCACACCCATAACCCAATGCACTACAACGTGAAAAGTGTAGAACCGGTGTGGAGCTGGCGTAGTAACAACCCCCCAGCAGCCTGCCCCAAAGTGCCTGTGGCTTGTGATTCCCTGGGAGGGCATGACCCTACCGGTGTGGGGAGGAGCAAAGGATACAGGAGGGAGATCTTGGTTCCCCTGGCTCTCAGAACACCAGCTGATGGGGCCTGCGCAGGATTCGGTTCCATGCTTGAATTGTGGAAGGGGCTGGGAAGTTCTCAGTTGATGAAGGAGCCTTTGCTCTGTGACCATCACGCAGTGGTGTTGGTCCTGACCTGCTGCGGCTACTGAGAAAAACTTCCCAAACAACTGAGCTTCTCAGGAGAAATGAGATGCCAAAGGGAGGTAAGAAGCAATAACCCCTCTGCCTAACTCCAGGCACCAGCTGATTGGACGGCCTTACAGACGATGTGAGATTTCTGGCCTGCGCGTTGCATGGAGCGGTAGTGTGCCCACTTGCAAGCGTGAGTGAATTACAAACGTCTGTCCATGTGCTGGCATGGGCACTTGTGCTATCTGCTTGCCTCACAAATGTTCATAAACAGTTAGGGAAGCCCTCATGATCCCCATGTCAGAGAGGGAGAACTCACAGTGTCCAGCTCTACACTATGGACGTTAAATTTCAATTAATTAACTAATCAAATAGTCGATGGGATTTCCATCGACTATTCGATTAGTCAATAAGGATTAGCGTCTTCGGCCTTTGAAATGTACAAGAGCCCCAGCAGGGGCTCTTGTACATTTCATAGTTGGAACTTCACCACTGTGCCCCTGTCCCCTCCCACGGAGCTGGAGCTGGTGGGAACCAGCTTTTAAGCCGGCTCTCCCCAGCACCCGTTCTTCTCCCCTCTCCCCTGCTGCCTCTTTGTGATAGAGGCAGCAAGGGGAGGGAAGTGACTAGTGAACTAGTGTGTTGATTATCCGATAAGCTTTTACTTATCAGAGAGTTGACTAGTCAATTATTCGCTTACATCCCTACTCTACACTAGTCCCGGGAGGTCAACTTAAGAAACACAACTTCAGCTGGGTAAATAATGTAGCTGAAGTCAGTGCACTGTATGCTGAGCTTGGCACCATCTCCGCAGTGGGAGGTTGATGGTAGATGAATTGAAATATATAAATATTGTACTTACATTTCAGTGTGTAGAGTGGTATAAACAAGTCATTGTCTGCATGAAATTGGTGGATGTACTGACTTTGCTAGTGCTTTTTATGTAGCCAATTGTAAAACTAGGCAAATATCCAGAGGAGTTGATTTACCACTGGGAAAAGACCTTGGCATACCCCAGATGTACACGTACCTCTGGTTGAGAACCACTGACCGGGCAATCTCAGTTTATTAGAGACTCTGTTTGCTGGGAAAAAGAAGCAAAAGTCACCCACGACAGGGCAGTCTCACACTACAGGTAGAGAATAGCAGCAAGATTTGTTCCCTTATTGCTGTGAATAGCTTTTGTTCTTAATCCACACTGAGTCTGGAAACCTGTCTATGGTACTCACCAGTAAGACCAGAATTTAAAATTATATTAATTAATGAATTTGGCATTTTATATCATCTCAGTGCCGGAGTGAATCAGACACCCCAGGGCCATCCCCTGTTGGGTTAGTTCGTTCTAGTGGTTTCATAGCTAGGGCAAGTATCAGAGGGGTAGCCGTGTTAGTCTGAATTTGCAAAAGCGGCGAGGAGTCCTGTGGCACCTTATAGACTAACTGAGTGTTGGAGCAGTTGTGGGCAAAGACTCACTTCATCAGATGCATGCATCTGATGAAGTGGGTCTTTGCCCACGAAAGCTTATGCTCCAACACTTCAGTTAGTCTATAAGGTGCCACAGGACTCCTCGCCGCTTATAGCTAGGGCAGTTAGTTTTCTTTAGCAGGTCAAGTAATGGGAGCTGCTTCTTTACCAGTATCTATTCTCAAATACTCTTCTCCTATATCTCTCCAGGTATTCCATGTCATCCCCCTCCAGACATCCCCAATGGAAAGCACACTGGGGTGTTAGTGGATGAATTCTCTTATGGGTCAGCTGTAACTTACACATGTGATAGCGGTTACCCACTGACTGGAGAGGCCTCTATTTTATGCACAACCGAGGACGGACTAAACGGAGTGTGGCGTCCACGTGCCCCTTGGTGTGGAGGTGGGGTTTGTATTAGTGCATCTCTCCCTATGCTGCTCTTACACCTATAGAAACTCTTGGTTTACCAACCACGAAATGTGAGGATGTAGTTAAATCCCTGCACTTAGTGTATCTGCTCTTCATAACACCAACTCATTTTTCTACCAATGGACAGAGTTGTTGACTCGAGTCTCACGACTTGAACTCGAGTCTGAATTAAGTCACCTAGGTGACTCTACTTCATTGCTTGTGACTTGAGACTCGACTTGCGACTTGCTAATCTTGTTAAATCAACTTGGTGAAAAAATTGTCCGAAAATGCCAATATTGATGGCTTGTACAAAAGTGACTTGACATTTTTAAAATTAAGTCTTGAGATTCGACTTGGGACTTGACTCGAAAATGACTTTAGGGACTCGAGACTCAACTTGAGACTTGAACTGTAGTGACTTGAGACTCGACTTGGACTTGACAATGACGACTTGAAGACAACACTGCCAATGGAATCGTTCCATGCAGACGAGTTGCACCGTGAAGATTGAGTTATTTCTGATAACACCATAGTCAGGTGCTATTGGCTTAGTTAGACACGTAGCTGACAGTTCTATTTTAGGAAGAAAGAGAACCTTGAGAGAAATGGCTGCCAGACCCAGGCAGTTTTGTCTTTGAAGGTGTGGAGTGTGCAGTCTGAAAGATGCTGCCACTTCTAACTCTAACAAAGACTAAGTACGTTGCTGGGTCCAGAGGCCTCCTGATGCATCTTGGGCCTGACTTTGCAGATTGCTGAGCTCCTTCAGTGCTGGATGTTGATGGCTATGAAGGTCCTTGTAGGACTGAGCTTCTTGGCTTTACTCTGGGTTGCTGCCATAAATTAGAGATTGGTGCACAGGATGCTCCAAAGGAGAGAACCTTTGATAAGTTGCTCTGCAGGGAACTACTCTGTTCCCAGGATATCTCCATCTCCCCCTCTCAGTGTACCCCTCCACGTTTCCCGCCACAATCTGTATTTTCAAGGAGGAATAACACAGGCTAGTGCACAAGTGACATGGCTTGAAAATCTAAAAAAGGCTGCAGAGATTTCTGTCTTCCTATCTGGCCTGTGTTTCAGCGAAAGCATTTCTATTTCAGAGGTTAGGTGCCCTGCCCCACACATCCTGAATGGAAGAAGAGAACCCGGGGATAGACGTGTCTATTCGTATAACGACAGCGTGACCTTTGAGTGCAATCCTGGCTACACCATAAAGGGTCACAGAGTGAGCCAGTGCCAAACAGATCAGACGTGGGATCCACCTGTGCCAGTCTGTGAGCAAGGCAAGTGTCAAAACTCCAATTTGTTCATATACTGCATCTAGAAACGAGTTTCCCTTCTGTCTGATCCATGAGCTCCACATACACTAACCCAGGATGGATCTGATCTGCCTGCTGCTCACCTCAAATCAACAGACTTTGGAGACTGGTTTGAGGGGCGAGGTGGATGGTCCTGATAGCAACAGATGCCGGGGATAGGAAGTGCACTATATTGGGGGTGGTGCTGGCAGGGTTCTGAGCACAGAGGGGAAAGCCAGGTGAATAATTTTGTCCCTTTTCTTTGCTGCAATCCGGGTGTTTTTCCACTATGCGTGTGGGGTCATGATTCCTTGAACTGCAGCAGCTGTGAGAAATGACCCAGGATGGCAAAAGCAATGGGGCTGTTTGAGGGGAATTTCTGTAACTCTCGAGTTGAAAGCAGGGCACTTTGATCTTGCTCTGCTCGGCATCTGAATGTCTGTCCCATCTTGAAATGGGAACTGGAAGTGATTGAGAAGAGGATATGCAGTAACTTCTTGGACCACCGCAGGTGTTTAGATCCTTCCACTTCCTCTGCCGAATTTCTCAATTAAATTGGAAATTTTCTCCATTATGAGCAATCTCTCCAGTAATTAGACCCACTTTTCACTCTTCCTCTGTATGTGGAGTACGGCCATTTAGTTTCTGCGTGGAGAAATCCCCTTGTCTCCCCCTTCACTCTTGTCTTGCAATCAAGCTGATTTCTACAATGCAGTAAGAGGGAGAGTGTTGCAAATGAGTAAAAGATTGTAAAAAGCAATGGGCTGGTAGTGCTGGCTGCTCACTAGTGGCCCAGATTGGGTGTCCAATTACAGATGCATAAAAAGGAGCCTGATTTTTTTTTTCTTCCTGGTGGATGTCTCTAAATTACCGTTATGATTCTGGCTACTCCCTTATTTGGGAGGCATCATTTCCTTGTAAGGCATCTGGAGCTTGGGGCTTTCCCTCCTTCTGTGTAAAGGTGCATTTCTGTTTTCTTTGCTTCTTCCCTTTGCCTTGCTCTGCGTGTCAGACACAAATGGGGATTTAAATTGACTCCAAGAGAACTTTGAGTCCAGCCACCAATTGAGCTGTTAAAAACAGCTCCTTGAACTTCATCGAATCATAGAACAAGAAAACTGGAAGGGACCTCGAGAGGTCATCGAGTCCAGTCCCCTGTCCTCAAGGCAGGACGCAGTACCATCTAGACCAGGCCTGGGTAAAATATGGATGGCCCATGGGTCAGATCCAGCCCGTCAAGCCCCCAGATCCAGCCCATGGAGACAGTGGGGAGCCCCAGGCAGTCTCCCCAGCTTGCCGTGCAGCCCTGAGTGCCGGTGAGAAACTGGAGGGGAGGTGGGAAGTTTTAGGAGCTGCCCTCCCCCCAGGACAATCCCATTGGCAGAAATCAGCCAATGGGAGCTGTTTGTTTGAATAACAGGCAGCCAAGAAGAACCACACCCCCTCTCCTCGGCTCAGTTATTCATGAAGCACATGGCCAGGCAGGCAGGTAGGAAACATTTTAAGCTCGGCAGGCAGGCTAGTTTGGCAGCTTGCAAGTAAGTCTCTTGGCCAGAGCCTGCTTCTGGCACCCCAGCCCCTCCCTGCCCCACTCTCTGTCCCCCCTCTCAACATACCCAAACCCTCTGTCCCCCTCTTGCACCCATACCCCTTCCCATATCTGGCACCCCAATCTCCTGCCCCAGATCACAACCCCCTCTTACCCTAGGTCATATCCCAAATCCCTGCCCTCCAGTCCTCTGCCCTACAACCACCTGCTTTATCCCAACTCCCTCCCAGACTCTAGTCTCCCTCCTGCACTCCAGTCCCTTACCCCAAGCTCCCTTCAGCACGCAACCTCCATCCCAGACCCCGCATCTCCATTCATATCATGGAAGAATGCGGCCCTAGACCACTTTCCAAAATCTTGGAGTGGCCCCCTGTCAAAAATTATTGCCCACCCCTGGTCTAGACCATCCCTGATAGATGTCTGTCTAACCTGCTCTTAAATATCTCCAGTGATGGAGATTCCACAACCTCCCTAGGCAACTTATTCCAGTGTTTAACCACCCTCACAGTTAGAAGGTTTTTCCTAATGTCCAACCTAAACCTCCCTTGCTGCAATTTAAGCCCGTTGGTTCTTGTTCTATCCTCGGAGGCCAAGGAGAACAATTTTTCTCCCTCCTCCTTCTGACACCCTTTTAGATACCAGAAAACTGCTATCATGTCCTCTCTCTATCTTCTCCTTTCCAAACTAAGCAAGCCCAGTTCCTTCAGCCTTGCCTTTCTAGAACTTTAATCATTCTTGTTGCTCTTCTACAATTTCTCCACATCTTTCTTGAAATGTGGTGCCCAGAACTGGACACAATAACCCAATTGAGGCCGAATCAGTGCAGAGTAGAATGGAAGAATGACTTCTCATGCCTTGCTCACAACACTCCTGTTAATGAATCCCAGAATCAGGTTTGCTTTTTTTCCAAACAGCATCAGACTGTTGACTCATATTTAGCTTGTGGTCCATTATGACCCCTTGATCCCTTTCTGCTGTACTCCTTCCTAGACAGTCGCTTCCCATTCTGTATGTGTGAAACAAATTGTTCCTTCCTAAGCGGAGTACTTTGCATTTCTCCTTATTAAATTTCATCCTATTCACCTCAGATTATTTCTCCAGTTTATCCAGATGATTTTGAATTATGACCCTCTCCTCCCAAGCACTTGCAACCTCTCCCAGATTCGAATCATCTACAAACTTCATGAGCGTGTATTCTATGCCAATATCTAAATAGTTGATAAAAATACTGAACAGAACCAGTCCCAAAACAGACATCTGCGGAACCCCACTTGTTATGCATTTCCAGCACTATTGTGAACCATTAATAACTACTCTCTGACAATGGTTAGAACATAAGAACATAAGAACGGCCGTACTGGGTCAGACCAAAGGTCAATCTAGCCCAGTATCCTGTCTGCTGACAGTGGCCAGCACCAGGTGCCCCAGAGAGGGTGGACCGAAGACAATGATCAAGCGATTTGTCTCCTGCCATCCCTCTCCAGCCTCTGACAAACAGAGGCCAAGGACACCATTTTATCCCCTGGCTAATAGCCCTCACAGTAACTGGTTATCCAGCCAGTTATACACACACATTATAGTATCCCCATATAAGTTGTATTTCCCTCGTTTATTGCAAATAAAATTAAGGAGCATCACATCCACTTGTACCAGAGGAGAATGGTTCTGTAAGTGCAGAAGGGTAATGTTCCTGCTGAATGAATGGATAAAGGTGAATAGAGGATAAAGATGGCACTCGAGAAATACAGATGAAGTTCAACCAAAAAAAACCTCAGCAATGGACATGGCTCTGTGGGTAAAGGGTCTAGTCCATCCCATGTGTGCTTTGGAGTCTAAAGCGGTTGTTACGCTTCCCCTTTCAGTGACATGCATGAGCCCAGAACTGCAGAATGGCAGAACGAATGGGGCGCTGGCCCCCTACAGCCCTGGAGATGTTGCGGTGTTGGAATGCGAGCCTGGTTACACCTTGCGTGGGAGCTCTCAGCCTCGCTGCCAAAACGATGGTAGCTGGGATCCACCTGTCCCCATCTGTGAAAGAGGTGAGTGTGGCTACAGCTTTGAGTGTCCACTGTATTTCACCCCATTGGATCTTCCTATGCTCAATAGCCGAGTGTCTGTCCCATCTTGAAATGGGAACTGGAAGTGACTGAGAAGAGGATAGTCAAGACAGAAGCAGACTGTGAAGAATTTCAAAAAGATCTCACCAAACTGACTGACTGGGCAACAAAATGGCAAATGAAATTTAATGTGGATAAGTGTAAAGTAATGCACTTCGGTAAAAATAACCCCAACTATACGTACAGTATGATGGGGGCTAATTTGGCAAAGACAAATCAGGAAAGAGATTTTGGAGTTATCGTGGATAGTTCTCTGAAAACTTCCACACAGTGTGCAGTAGCGGTCAAAAAGGCAAATAGGATGCTAGGAATTATTAAGAAAGGAATAGAAAATAAGACACAGAATATCTTACTGCCCCTGTAGAAAACTATGGTACGCCCACATCCTGAATACTGTGTAAAGATGTGGTCTCCTCACCTCAAAAAAGATATTTTGGCCTTGGAAAGGGTTCAGAAAAGGGCAACTAAAATGATTAGGGGTTTGGAACGGGTCCTATATGAAAAGAGGCTAAAGTGACTGGGACTTTTCAGTTTAGGAAAGAGGAGACTGAGGAAGGATATGATAGAGGTATATAAAATCATGAGTGACGTGGAGAGGGTGAATAAAGAAAAATTAGTTATTAGTTCCCATAATATAAGAACTAGAGGACACCAAATGAAATTAATGGGTAGCAGATTTAAAACTAATAAAATAAAGTTCTTCTTCACACGGCGCATAGTCAACCTGTGGAACTCCTTGCCAGAGGAGGCTGTGAAGGCTAGGACTATAACAGAGTTTAAAGAGAAGCTAGATAATTTCATGGCGGTTAGGTCCATAAAAGGCTATTAGCCAAGGGATAGAAATGGTGTCCCTGGCCTCTGTTTGTCATAGGCTGGAGATGGATGTCGCGAGACTAATTGCTTGATCATTGTCTTCGGTCCATCCCCTCAGGGGCACCTGGAGCTGGCCACTGGGCTAGCGCTGGCCCCTGGGCTAGATGGACCTTTGGACTGACCCAGTACAGCCATTCTTATGTTCTTATGCAGGATATGCAATAACTCCAGGCCCACTGCAGTTTTTTTGGATCCTTTCACTTGCTACGCTGAATTTCTCAATAAACTTGGAATGTTTATCCATTATGAACAATCTCTCCAGTAATCAGACACATTTGTCACTCTTCCTTTGTACGTAGAGTACGGCCCTTTAATTCCGGCGTGGAAACATCCCCATTTTTTCCCTTGACCTTTTTTCTTGCAGTCAAGTTCTTTTCTACAATGGCATAAGCATGAGAGTGTTGCAAAAGAGTAAAAGATTGCAAAGGGGAATGGCGTGTTAGTACTGACATTGTAATGCACCAGTGAGACTAAATTGTCCAATTTCAGTTCCTGAAAGGAGCCTGATTTTATTTTCTCTGGCTGGTGGATGTCTGTAAGTTGTTATTACGAATCTGGCCACTCCCTTCTTCGGGCGGCAAAACTTGATTATACAACATCCGGAGTTTGGAGCCACCTCCTCCGTCAATGTAAATGTGCTTTTTGGTTCTCCTTGCTACTCCCTTTGCCTCGCTCAGTGTGTCAGACACACATGAGGATTTAAAGGAGTCCAAGAGAACTTGGAGACGAGTCACCAATTCAGTAGATTTCACAGTTTGGATCTAAACCACAAGTGAGATACACGAGCAAAAGTCACGGCTGCCAGAAGGAGCATCGCATCCACTTGTGAATGGTTCTGTGCTTGCAGAGGGGTACTGTTCCTGCTGAAGGAATGGATAAAGGTGACTAGAGGAAGTGATACTCGAGAAATACAGATGATGTTGAAGCAAAAGACTTATCAATGGACATGGCTGTGTCGGTAAACTGTTCGTTCCATCCCATGTGCGCTCTGGAGTCTAAAGGGGTTTTTATGCTTCCCCTTTCAGTGACATGCGTGAGCCCAGAACTGGAGAACGGCAAAACGAACGGGGCGCTGGCCCCCTACAGCCCTGGAGACGTTGCGGTGTTGGAATGCGAGCCTGGTTACACCTTGCGTGGGAGCTCTCGGCCTCGTTGCCAAAACGATGGTAGCTGGGATCCTCCTGTCCCCATGTGTGAAAGAGGTGAGTGTGGCTACAGCTTTGAGTGTCCATTGTATTTCAGCCCATTGGATCTTCCTCTGCTTAATAGCCGAGTGTCTGTCCCATCTTGAAATGATTCCCCAGTATGGGGCTCAGATCAACAGAAACACAGCTTTCCAGGCTAAGGTCCACCGATAAATGCCCTTAATTAACAAGTGCATAGCCTTCTTGCCTCAAGTCCACAAGTAAGTGACTCTAATTCACAGGTGTACAGCCATCTCGGCTAAAGTCCACAGCTAAGTGTCTCTGATTCACAGGTGTACAGCCTGCTCAGCGAAAGTCATAAGAACATATGAACATAAGAATGGCCGTACTGGGTCAGACCAAAGGTCCGTCTAGCCCGGTATCCTGTCTGGCAACAATGGCAAGTGCCAGGTGCCCCAGAAGGGGTGGACCGAAGACAGTCGTCAAGCAATTTGTCTTCTGCCGTCCTTCTCCAGCCTTTGACAAACAGAGGCCAAGGACACCATTTCTATCTCCTGGCTAATAGCCTTTAATGGACCTAACCTCCATGAATTTATAAATATCTTAACTTTAATTTATAAATAACTTTTAAACTCTCTTCTGGTCCTAGCCTTCACAGCCTCCTCTGGCAAAGAGTTCCACAGGTTGACTGAGCGCTATGTGAAGAAGAACTTTCTTTTATTAGTTTTAAATCTGCTACCCATTAATTTCATTTGGTGTCCTCTAGTTCTTATATTATGGGAACAAGTAAATAACTTTTCTTTATTCACCCTCTCCACACCACTCATGATTTTATAGACCTCTATCATATCCCCCCTCAGTCTCCTCTTTTCTAAACTGAAAAGTCCCAGTCTCTTTAGCCTCTCCTCATATGGGACCCGTTCCAAACCCCTAATCATTTTCGTTGCTCTTTTCTGAACCTTTTCTAATGCCAAAATATCTTTTTTGAAGTGAGGAGACCACAATATTCAGGATGTGGGCGTAATATAGTTTTATTTAGGGGCAGTACGATATCCTTTGTCTTATTTTCTATCCCTTTTTAAATAATTCCTAGCATCTTATTTGTTTTTTTGAGTGCCGCTGCACACTGTGTGGACGTTGTCAGAGAACTATCCACAATAACTCCAAGATCTCTTTCCTGATTAGTTGTAGCTAAATTAGCTCCCATCATATTGTATATATAGTTGGGGTTAATTTTTCCAATGTGCATTACTTTTCACTTATCCACATGAAATTTAATTTGCCATTTTGTTGCCCAATCACTGTTTGGTGAGATCTTTTTGAAGTTTTTCGCAGTCTGCTTTGGTCTTGACTATTTTGAACAGCTTAGTATCGTCCACAAACTTTGCCACCTCACTACTTACCCCTTTCTCTAGAGATCCTTTATGAATAAGTTGAACAGGATTGATCCTAGGACTGACCCTTGGGGGACACCACTAGTTACCCCTCTCCATTCTGAAAATTTACCGTTTATTCCTACCCTTTGTTTCCTGTCTTTTAACCAGTTCTCAATCCATGAAAGGACCTTCCCTCTTATCCCACGACAAACTAATTTACACAAGAGCCTTTGGTGAGGGACCTTGTTCAAGGCTTTCTGGAAATCTAAGTATACTATATCTACTGGATCCCCCTTGTCCATATGTTTGTTATCCCCTCCACAGATAAGTGTCTCTGATTCACAGGTGTACAACCTTCTCAGCTGAAGTCCATAGAAAAGTGTCTCTGATTCACACATGTACAGCCTTCTTGGCTCAAGCCCAACAACAGAGTCCTCCTGGAGCGAGCCAGTGGAAGGGACGGCCCACAGGTTCGGGGTAGGGGAACTCGAGCCCTCCGTCTCCACTGGGTCCCGACCCAGCGCCCTAAAGGGCAGGGAAATGGTCCACTGCCCAGGTTGGTGGGGATGAGCCGAAACTCACCAACCCCCGCAGGGTAATTCAAGTATTCCCGCCCTGGGTCACTTTCTACCAAGCAGCGGCTGCCTACCCGGAGTCGCTCTCCATCGCTGGAGTTGGGTTCACAGCCAGGCGTCCCACTCGGGATGAACGCCTCAGCGATGGCCGGAGTGAGGCTCTTTCGGCTCAGACTAGCGATCCCCGCTGCCTCGATCTCTACGGAACCCCTACCTGGCCGAGGGTCCGTAGCCCGGGGGTGACCTATCCCCTTTGCTGCCGCGAGCATTTACCCTCCCTCAGGTGGGTCTGAGGAGTCCTGGTCTGCCCCGAACAGGGGCGTTAAGTACCCTGGCCCACTCAGCGTCTCTCATCACGCGAGTCTTGCTAGGGGTCGGTGGACCGGCTCGCTCAAGGTGGGCACCCGCACCTTCTCCGCCTCCACGCCGAGTGCTCCTCCTCCCGACTCTCCCCCTTCCCCTGGCAGTCCAGGGACACTTAAAGATCCGGCAGGGGGAATGCTGGCGGAAACGCCCCTGGTCGTACACTTGCCCTTCTAGCTGGCACCTTCCCCAGGTCCTAAAAGGAGGCGGATTTGCCTCTGAGGCCTGGGAGCATGTGTGGCAGGCCGACACGGGGGGGTCTTTCGCCCAAAAGTGCAGCGCTTCCCCTAACCGAAATCCAGGGTGTAAGCACCCCATCATGGAGTCCAAGAGAAGTTTCAGTCGAGCCACCACTTCAGTAGATTTCACAGTTTGGGTCTTAACCACCAGTGAGATACACGAGCAAAAGTCACTGCTGCCAGAAGGAGCTCCTCTATTTTCATGAGCATTGTATCCACCTGTACCAGCGGGTGAATGGTTCTGTGCGTGCAGAGGGGTAACGTTCCTGCTGAAGGAATAGAAAAGGTGCTTAGAGGAAGTGATACTCTAGAAGTACAAATGAGGTTGCAGCAAAAGACTCATCAATGGACATGGCTCTAGGGGTAAATCGTTCATTCCATCCCACGTGCGCTTTGGAGTCTAAAGCGGTTGTTACGCTTCCCCTTTCAGTGACATGCGTGAGCCCAGAACTGGAGAACGGCAGAACGAACGGGGCGCTGGCCCCCTACAGCCCTGGAGACGTTGCGGTGTTGGAATGCGAGCCTGGTTACACCTTGCGTGGGAGCTCTCGGCCTCGGTGCCAGAGTGATGGAAGCTGGGATCCTCCTGTGCCCATCTGTGAAAAAGGTGAGTGTGGCTACGGCTTTGAGTGTCCGTTATCTTTCATCCCACTGGGACCAATAAGATGTGGCAGGAGTGAGCGTGAATGACAAACAGACTGTGGGATTGGAAATGGGATCTGAATGGTCCTGGCCAGCCCTGCCCTCTAAACCCCCCTCCCAGGTTAAGGGAACTTAGGGAAGGCCCCAGCCCACCAATCAATACTCCCAAAGTAGCAGCATTTAAACCCTAAATACACAGGGGCAGCAGCCTTTGCAGCCTTCTTAAGATGGCTGGGAATGTGTCTGTGGAGTTAGGAAGAGTGACCAGGGTGTCAGGGTATTTGGGGGGGGGGGGGGTATTAAGGAGGTGGAGGGGAATGGAGGTGGGTAACGTTATCTTTGGCCTCATTGTAGTTGTGTTAGGCTTGACTCAGTACAAGCAAGTGGTTCTATTCCCTGCTACACATTAGCCTTCATGAGCTCTTCTTCTTTCCCTGCAGTGCTGCAGTGCCCCTCCCCTCCACTCATCGCCAACGGGAAGCCCAGCAGCCAGGCCCTGGCAGTGTTCACCAGTGGAGTGTCTGTAAATTACAGCTGTGAGCCAGGCTATTCCCTTACCGGACAGGCATCTATTCACTGTACGGCAGCTGGAACGTGGAGCCCTCCGGCCCCTCGGTGTGAAGGTCTGTTTATGTTCTGTTAGTTAGCGCTCAGAGGAAGAAGTTTCTAACAGAGGATTTCAATTGAAAGACAAGCTGACTGGTGGGACAGAATTCAGAGCAGGGAATTAAAGCTCCATTTACGTACTCACATGGCAAAATAAATACTTTGGAAAATAAAGGTACTGGATGTACACTGCATGTCTAACCCACGAAGTTGCTAAGAGGTGAAGAGTAGCGCCGTGATATTAATAGAAGAGATGCATAACATAAGAACATAAGAACGGCCGTACTGGGTCAGTCCAAAGGTCCATCTAGCCCAGTATCCTGTCTGCTGACAGTGGCCAGCACCACGTGCCCCAGAGAGGGTGGACCAAGACAATGATCAAGCGATTTGTCTCCTGCCATCCTCTCCAGCCTCTGACAAACAGAGGCCAAGGACACCATTTTATCTGCTGGCTAATAGCCTTTATGGACCTAACCTCCATGAAATTATCTAGCTTCTCTTTAAACTCTATTATAGTCCTAGCCTTCACAGCCTCCTCTGGCAAGGAGTTCCACAGGCTGACTACACGCTGTGTGAAGAAGAACTTTCTTTATTAGTTTTAAACCTGCTACCCATTAATTTCATTTGGTGTCCTCTAGTTCTTCTATTTAGGGAACTAATAAATAACTTTTCTTTATCCGCCCTCTCCACACCACTCATGATTTTATATACCTCTATCATATCTCCCACAGATATGATACAGGGGCAGTAAGATATTCTGGGTCTTATTTTCTATCCCTTTCTTAATAATTTCTAGCATCCTATTTGTCTTTTTGACCGCCGCTGCACGCTGTGTGGAAGTTTTCAGAGAACTGTCCACGATAACTCCAAGATCTCTTTCCTGATTTGTCATAGCCAAATTGGCCCCCATCATACCGTACCTATAATTGGGGTTATTTTTCCCGATGTGCATTACTTGACACTTATCCACATTAAATTTCATTTGCCATTTTGTTGCCCAATCACTCAGTTTGGTGAGATCTTCTTGGAGTCCCCTCACAGTCTGTTTCTGTCTTGACTATCCTAAACAGTTTGGTATCATCTGCAAACTTTACCACCTCACTGCTTACCCCTTTCTCCAGATCATTTATGAATAAGTTGAAAAGGATTGGTCCCAGGACTGACCCTTGGAGGACACCACTAGTTACCCCTCTCCATTCTGAAAATTTACCATTTATTCCTACCCTTTGTTTCCTGTCTTTTAAGCAGTTCTCAATCAAAGAAAGGACCTTCCCCTCTTATCCCATGGCCATGTAATTTACACAAGAGCCTTTGGTGAGGGACCTTGTCAAAGGCTTTCTGAAAATCGAAGTATATCATATCTACTGGATCCCCCTTGTCCGCATGTTTGTTAACCCCTTCAAAGAACTCTAATAGATTAGTAAGACAGGATTTCCCTTTACAGAAACCATGTTGACTTTTGTCCAACAAATTATGTTCTTCTACATGATTCACAATATTATTCTTTACCATTGTTTTGACTAATTTGCCCGGTACTGAAGTTAGACTTACCGGTCTGTAATTGCCCGGATCGCCTCTAGAGCCCTTTCTAAATATTGGTGTCACGTTGGCTACCTTCCAGTCATTAGGTGCGGGAAGCCGATTTAAGGGATAGGTTACAAACCACAGATAATAGTTCAGCAATGTTCAGTGGGTGTTCGGCACCTCTGCTCTGCACTGGCTGTGTCCCCAGTGCTATGTTGCCTAAAATCCTCTTTCCGGCGGTACCGTATTGCTGGGTTCCTGGGGACCAGAGGTTCCTGGTGTTTCCTCTCTGTCACAGAAAAAGATGCGGGGGGTTTGGGATGGAGTTTGGGTGCAGAAGGAAGCGTGGGATAGTGGATTTGGGGTCAGGAAAGAGGGTGGGATCTGGGACGGTGTTTAGGTGAAGGAGGGGGTTGTGAAATGGGGCAGGAACTGGGGAGCAGGGGTTGGGTTGTGATGTAGGGCTTTGCTAAGTCTGTGCGTGGACATGGGTGCAGTAGCAGGGATGCAGAGGGTTTGGAATACATGGGTTGGGGTCTAGGTGTGCGCGTACAGAGAGTAGGGAGGTTGGGGAAGGGGCTGGGTTGCCATAGGCAGGCTTTGGACGGGAGATGTTGAACCTAGGTGACTCCTGGCCAGCAGCCCAGCAGGTTTCTCAGGAAGGCTCCCTGCCTTCCATGCCACTGCGCAACACTCAGAGCAGCTGCGGGGGCCATGTCCTGCTCTGACTGCTGAAAAACTGGGGACAACGTGTGGGGGCAGGAAAACTGGCAGAGGATCCCACAGTGCCTGCAGAGCAGATCTGAGAGCTTAGCAGGCCGGATCCAGCCTATGGGCTGTACTGTAGCCATCCCTGCCCTATGCGAACACACACACAGGGTAGGGAAATATTTGAAAAAAGCATCAGTCTGACTTCATAAGAACCCTGGTTGTGAATTACAGGAACTAAAAACTGATCCCCACGTTCCCCTCCCGCATGCGGACAGACTCACAAGCCTCAGCCTCCGATTCCCACCATGGTCACACGCTGAGTGAGCAGGGCAGATTTCCAGAGTGGGTCCTAAAAACCAGTAGACCTTTACTGATTACTGCCAAGTGCAGTTAGCTCTCCTGTCAGCTCTGCGCTCTCTGTGACAGAGAAGAAACACCAGGAGCCTCTGGTCCCCAGGAACCCAGCAATACGGTTCCGCTGGAAAGATGATTTTAGGCAACCTAGCACTGGGACGCAGCCAGTGCAGAGCAGAGGTGCCGAGCACCCACTGAACAGCACTGCTAGCCAGGCAGGCTGATGCCTTCTGCACCGTTTCAATTTCAGAGGTCCTGTGCATGGCCCCAGAAATCCAGCATGGACAACAAGTAGATGGACGTGGCCCTGTCTACAGACCCAGGGACAGGGTGAGTTTTGAATGTGATCCTGGCTACACCCTGGATGGCAGCAGGCAGATTGAGTGCAGAGATGATGCAAGCTGGGATCCCCCGGTTCCAGTCTGTATACAACCTGGTAAGTGTGAGTCAAGGGTGGCTGCTGGGTCACTGGGATGGTCAGTGTCGGGTAGGGAAGAGCCTGGAGGCTAAAATATGGACTCCATCTGTGTCCTGGGGTCAGTTTTCAGCTGTGAATGGGGACAATACAGATATCCCCCTGCATCTCCTCCCAGTCTCCTGATGTGTTCACCTCTGTGATAGCTGGTTCCTTGAGTCCCCTTGAGTCCTGCTCGCCCTCCTGACAGACACTGACTTGGCAACGGTGTGTCTCACTGAGCAGCCTAAAGGTGTGAATGGAAACACAGTTCAGCAGGACTCATGCCCCTCTCAACAAATTACAGTTGAGATCCTTAAGGGAGTCAGGGGAGATTTTCAGAGACAATAAAGTAGCAGGATGGGACCACTTGAGTTCTGGGGTTAAAGGGAATCTAGGTCAGTGGTTTGTAATCTCCTTTCTATGTGTTGCACCCCTAGTATGTTTGTTGGTTTTGCAGAACACAGGCACCCTGAGCCTAGTCCACGATCCTGTACATCAGCCAATTTAACCTCTTCTCTGAAGAGTTGTGATTTTCACTGAAATATTCTTCCCATCACCCCGTTTTTTCTAACGTGTGTTTCTGTTCTTGCCAGTTGGCTGTGGTGTCCCCACGAGGTTAAGCTTTGCTGAGCTCAAGAGCGAGTATAGAAGTAAGTTCTACTTTCCTGTTGGGAAGACTGCAAACTATACTTGCCGGCCTGGATACAGTAGACACCCTGGTATTCGACCCACTATTACATGCCTTCCGAATGGAAGTTGGTCAGAACCACTCGAGTTCTGTAAAAGTGAGTATCTCCATGCTATTCGTTTCTGCTGTTCGCTAAAGCTCCTAATGGCACTTGCATCCATGCTACAAAATGTAACGCATGTTTAAATAGTTAATAATGACCAGTAAAACTCTGTGTTGTTGCTTATTCTGGGCCCTTCTCAATGAGATCTTCTGTGCAGAGTGTTTGATATGGACACAACCTCGGAATAACTGTTGCTTAGAAAGAGCAAAACGTAATTCTACTCTTGTCCTCTACCAGGGAAATCGTGCGGTCATCCAGGAGAGCTGGAGAACGGCAGAATTAATGTCACAGATATGCTGTTTGGGTCAATGGTCAACTTCACGTGTGAGGAAGGGTATGTTTTTTACTGCCTGAGCTGACTATTTGGGCCTAGCTTTCAACTATGCAACAGAAAGGGAAATCCCCGTTACTCCCCTAGTTCCTGTAACAGGATTAGTTTTCCCTGTTTCTTGGATCAATATGTGAAAACAGATTGATTGACATAAACCTCCCTCTTTCCTCTTCTCTTGCATTCTGTCATGCTATACCATTTATATTACACTCTTTACTCATAATTTCTCACCCTACTTCTTATTTCAGATAAAGTCTTTTTCAGGCCAGAGCTCGTCTTTTTTTCTGGCCTGGGCCTCGTAGCTTCTCCCCTCTCTTCCTAGAGTTCCTCTGTTTCCAAAGGTTTTCCTGTATCCTCCTGGGGTGGGGAGAAGTCAGTGATGCCAGTTGAAGACAATCATTGCTTGTTTCCCATTCCTTAAATAGCATTTCCTCAGGGCAGGAAATCGTGATTCACTCTCCCTAGCTGTATGATATAGTCCAAAATTCAGCTTGGACCCAGCACCAGGTGCATGGTCACCTGCCTTTGTGGGACCTACCACAATCCAGGCATACAGCAAAAATGACTATTCACAGATCATTGCTTTGAGCAGCGGGACATTAATTTCCTAGAGTACTCCTCATCTCCACTATTAGCTCATATACATATATAAATAGGCTTATACTTCACAATTCTAACTTCATATACAAGAATGATACCTGCACAGAAGGAGGATATACACATTCAGGAGATTACACGCTCTTCAAGGATAGGTTATTTGCCTATGTGAGTTATTCATATTCAAATTCAAAAACATATTTCCATAAAAATGTGTCGGTGCAGCATCATAATAGGTTCCAAATGACCAGGGAAATGTCTTGGAGTTTACACCTCTTTTCACATGGGAATAGTTCTTGTTTTGAATAATTGGCAATGGCTGTCTTTGTGTAGAGCTGGGTGGAAAGGCCTTTAGTCACTAACTGTTCACTGCCCAGACACAGGGGGTGTCTCCCAGGGAAACCCAGCTCAGGAAAGTGCTGCAGTGAGACCGCTGGGGATATTTTCATACAAACCAACTGAAGCTGTAGTGCCAGATGGTTCCTATTTAGAGGAAATCATGGTGGAGGAGCTGGTGGGGGAGTGGAAAAGGGAAGAGCCTGTGACTGCAGAAAGTCCCATTTCACAGACATTGCGTAAAATAGGAGCTGGCTCCTGACCTCTAGTGACAGGTCTGCCGTGCTGTGCATTGTCTTTGTGGCTGGGCATCTCCACTGGGGTGACTTGTAGCTGCACTCCATGGATTATCTCAGTGGTGATTGATTTCCTTGATCGATCTCGACCTAGCCAGAGCCCAGCTGAGTCTGCTTGGCCCACACATCCACAGAAACATAGCTCGTCTCTCAAGAGAAAATCAAAACTCCACTCACGCAGGCATAACAGTGTTCCCTCCCCCAGCAACCTTGCTGACAGTGTTAGGGGAATACGCTGTTACTAGTTTGCCTGTGGCTTGTGTTTCCATGGTGGGGAATGACAGGAGAATTCAAACAACAGAGGAGCAGGTAACAACTGATAACCCCTCTGCCTATTTGCAGGCACCGGTTGATTGGAGAGTCTTACAGACGATGTGAGATTTCTGGCAGCCATGTCGCGTGGAGTGGGGATATGCCCTTTTGTGAGCGTAAGTAGGTTACAAATCTCGGGCTGTGTGCTTCCATAGGCCCTTTCCCCCCTCTTTTCTGCTTGCCATGCAAATGTGACTTAAGGGAAGCATTATGATCCCTGCTTTACAGAGTGGGAAATGAGGCACAGGGAGATTAAGTGACTTCTCCAGGCTGGTCAGTAGCAGAGCCAAAAATTTCACTGAGATCTCCACGTCCCAGATCGGTTCTTTAACCAGAAGAGCCACTCAGGGTTATAGGTATCTGTGAGAAGGGTTGTAGCTCAGGAAGAAATGTGTTGTATCAAGTTCCTGACCATAAGAACTCGGTCTTTGTTTGCCAATTGAGGAGCAGAAAAAAGGCACCAAGCAAAACGTGGAACACGTGAGATGCTCGTAGCTCATGCCTATAGCCGCACGCCTCAGGAAATACTGACAAATACAAAGCTGGGAACCCGTCTGATTCACCTGTGTATTAGGGTTCTTAAAATAGATGTTCAGTTACAACCAAGTGTTTAAACTTGATGAAATTCTCTGATGTTGCTGCATGCCTTCCTCCCATTTATAAATCTGTATCCCATTTTATAAAGCCATATTTCAGTGTTGGATATGGAAATATAAAAAGCAGTTCCTCTACAACACTCAACCCCCAGTCTCAGGAGAGTAGCATTACCCAGTGGAAAATGCTAATTTAGTTCAACACATGGCATTTCCCGCTCAACAAGGAAGACCTGTAGACCTCTGACCATCCAGGGTAGCCCTCAAAAGGACGCATACAGCTTGCGTATTACAGAAGCTTGTGTCATCTTTTGAAACTTAAAACTGTAACTCATTTCTCTCTGTGTTCCTCCTTTAACTGTAAACAACTCTCTTGTTTCTTTTACCTTGTTCATAACCCGTTTAGTTTAATATAGGACTGGCATTGTAACATAGGACAGGTGTGTGTCTTCGGCGAGAGATCTCAGGTACCACGGACTCCGGGGAGTGACTGTATTTGATTCTCAATACACTCCTCCTGTGTCTCTCCAGGTATTCCGTGTTATCCCCCCTCCAGACATCCCCAATGGAAAGCACAGTGGGGTCTTAATGGATGAATTCTATTATGGGTCAGCTGTAACTTACACATGTGATAGCGGTTACCCGCCGACTGGAGAGGCCTCTATTTTATGCACAACCGAGGACGGACTAAACGGAGTGTGGCGTCCAGCTGCCCCTCGGTGTGGAGGTGGGGTTTGTATGAGTGCAGCCCTCCCAGCTCTGCTTTGTCATGGATAGAAAGTCTAAGAAATCCCCCAATGTGACGATACAGTTAAATCCCGGCACTTCGTGTTCCTGCCTTGTGCAACGTCTCCACAAGATTTCCATGACGCACGTTAGAGTGAATAGTTTTAGAGCAGGCCTGAAGAGTTTAATGGGAAACCGGTATCTTTGAGTGCACCTGTAGAGCAGCCCCGTTTGCAGCACTGGGATAGTCCCAAGTGTGTAGGAAGGCTGCTGAAGGTCTCTAACCCTAGCCACACAGGGGTGGAACCGGGGAATGTCAGGGGAGGTGGTGAGTGGAAGTTTGTATATTGCATATCCAGTGTGCTCTCCTAGCTGCTCTTCACTCCGTGGCCATGGCTCTAAGAAACCCGAATGCAGTGTCATGGTGAGCGTGTGTGACGTGGATCTATGTGTTGATTTGTGCAAGTAGCGACTGAAAAATCTGTGCTGCAGTGTGGGGCTGTGTGACAGACTAACCATGTGTGCTGGTTGTGTTATGTCGGCGGTTGTTCTGATTGGAGTGTGGGGGTGGTACGGGAGTGGTGTGTGCGATGAACAGAGGCTACTTTGTGAAGGGTTATTGTGCGTGCAGCGTGTGGTGTGTGGACGGTTGGGAAGAAATGCAGATTCTGGGCCAAGGAATCCCCTCTCTGGGCCGTCTCCTTCGTGCCACTGACCCAGTGGAATTGTGATGTGAATACGAACTGCACTGGGGCAGTGCACGTATCGCTTTCTGCTATGTCACCGCTAGACAGTGCATCTTGGGAGAAATGGCAGCCAGGCCCCTGAACCTTTTGTGTTCAAAGGTGTGCAACGTAGAAGCTGAAAGGTGCTACCACTTATACCTGTAACAGAGACAAAATACGTTGCCGGACCAGCAGCCTCCTGGTGCATCTTGGGCCTGACTATGCAGATTGCTGAGCTCCCTCAGTGTCTGAAGTCAAAGGCCATGAAGAACCTTGTGGGACTGAGCTTCTTGGCTTTATCCTGGGTCACTCCTGTGGTTTAGAAATTGGAGCACAGGACCCCCTAGAGGAGAGAACCTTTGGCAAGTTTCTATGGAAGGGAGCTAACTGTTACCAGGGTATCTCCTCCTCTCAGAGCAGCCCCGCACATTGCCCAAAATAATCTGTATTTTCAAAGAGGAATAACACAGGTTGGTGCAACAAGTGACATGGGTTGAAAGGCTGAAAAAGGCTGCAGAAATGCCTTTCTTCGTATCTGGCCCTGCGGTTCAGTAAAAACATTTCTATTTCAGAGGTTAGATGCCCAGCTCCACAGATTGAGAATGGAAGAAGAGAACCTGGCGAGCGCCGTGTCTATTCATATAACGACAGAGTGACGTTTGAGTGCGATCCTGGATACACCATGAAGGGTCACAGAGTGAGCCAGTGCCAAACAGATCAGACGTGGGATCCACCGGTGCCAATCTGTGAGCGAGGCAAGTGTCAAAACTCCGAAATGTTCATAAGCTCCATTTACAAACAAGTTTCTCTTCTGTCTGAGCAGTGAGCCCCAGAAACACTGACTCAGAATGGATCTGATCTGCATGCTGCTCACCTCTAAGCAACAGACTTTGGGGACTGGTGTGAGGGGCGAGGTGGATGGTCCCGTGATAGATAGGAACAGACCCAGAGTGTAAGAAGTTCGCTAATTTGGGGATGGCGCTGGCAGACTCGGAGAACAATAGGGGTGACGGCTAACTCTATCTCTTCTCTTTGCTGCAATCCGGGTGCTTTCCCACAATGCGGGTGGGGGTCACGATTCCTCTCACTGCTCCAGCTGTGAGAAATGACCCAGGGTGGAATTTCTGTAACTCTACTTAGAGTTGAAAGCAGGGCACTTATTCTTCCTCTGCTCGGGATCCCAGTGTCAGTCCCATCTTGAAATGGGAACTGGAAGTGGTCGAGAAAGGATATTCAATGACTTCTTGGTCCACTGAAGGTTTTTGGGTCCTTTTACTTTCTCTGCGGAATTTGTCAATTGACTTGGAATTTTTATCCATTAGGAGCCGTCGTTTTGGTAATAGGACTTTTTTCACTTTTCCTTTAATGTAAAACCCAACCCTTGAGGTCCTGCATGGAACCATCCCCCTTTCCCCTCTTGAGACTTTGCTTACCATCAAGCTCTTTTCTACAGACTGTGGGACTGGTAATGGGATCTGGAAGGGAAAAGCAAATAACAGATGCAGCTGTCCTAGTCTTTGCTCAGCTTATCTCCATAGTACCTGGGCTTTTCCACTCTCCAAATAGATCCCAAAAGAGCTGGATGGTGACCAGCCCTGCTCTCTGACCAAGTTCCCTTGAAGGTCCAAGCTGACCAATGTAGTCCCGAAGTGGCAGCATTTCCACTGTAAACACTAAATACACTGTGGAAGGAGCCCTTGGAGCCTTCCTAAGATGGCTGGGAATGTGTCGATGGTGTCAGAAACCGTGGCAAGCTATAAGGGTGTGTGGGGGAATGTGAATGAGATGGAGGTAGGGAACTCTACCCCAGTCTGCATTAGCCTCACTGCTGTTAGGGTCAGATCAACCATGTGGATCTTTTCCCTCCTATATATTGGCCGGCATGAGCTCTGGTTCAGCTCTTCCTTCCCTGTGGTGTGGCATGGTGCCTCTCCAATGAACATTGGCAACAGAAAGCCCAATAACCAGGCCTTGGCAGTGTTCACCAGTGGAATGTCTGTAAATTACAGCTGAGCCCGGCTATTCCCTTATTAGCAAATGTGCCCAGCATTGCTTGAGCCCTTAACTGGAGTAAAGCTTGAGGTTTCTGGCGTGAAAAAGGAAAATGGACATGCTTTCTTTCAATGATGAGGCTCTGAGCAGAGGGTGGGGGTGCAGGAGTCAGGGCAGAATACTGGGAGGTGGGGGGAGGCTCAGGGTAGGGGGTTGGGCGTGGGGGGCTCAGGTCAAAGTGTGGGTGTGCAGGAGTCAGGGCAGAGCACTGGAAGGTGGGGGTGTTAGTGCAGGGGCTTGGGGTGCAGGAGTTAGGGTAGGGTGTGGGAGGCTCAGGGCAGGCACCTGAAGGCAGGGGGCTTGGAGATATGGGGGACCTTACTGGGGCCACCTATGGCGGCAAATGTGCAGCCGTATGGCAGCTGTGAGAAATAACCCAGGGGACCAAAAGCAATGGGCCTGAGTGAGGGGAAGTTTTGTAACCATACTTAAACCTGAAAGCAGCGCACTTTGATCTTCCTCTGCTCAGTCTCCAAGTGAGGATGGAGCCTCCTCCTCCTTCAGTGCAAAGGTGCGTTTGAGGTCTCTTTGCTACTCCCTTTGCCTCGCTCACTGTGTCAGACACACACGAGGATTTAAATTGATCCAAGAGATCTGTGAGACGAGCCACCAATTCAGCAGATTTCACAGTTTGGGTCTAAACCACCAGTGAGATGCACGAGCAAAAGTCACTGCTGCCAGGAGGAGCTTCTCTGTTTTCATGAGCATTGTACCCACTTGTACCAGCGGTGAATGGTTCTGTGCTTGCAGAGGGGTAACGTTCCTGCTGAAGGAATGGATAAAGGTGCCTAGAGGAAGTGATAGCTGAGAAATACAGATGAGATTGAAGCAAAGGACTCATCAATGGACATGGCCCTATGGGTAAAGGGTCCATTGCATCCCACGTGTGCTTTGGAGTCTAAAGCGGTTGTTACGCTTCCCCTTTCAGTGACATGCGTGAGCCCAGAACTGGAGAATGGCAGAACGAACGGGGCACTGGCCCCCTACGGCCCTGGAGATGTCGCGGTGTTGGAATGCGAGCCTGGTTACACCTTGCGTGGGAGCTCTCAGCCTCAGTGCCAGAGTGATGGTAGCTGGGATCCTCCTGTCCCCATCTGTGAAAGAGGTGAGTGTGGCTCACACTTCGAGTGTCCATAGTGTTTTATCCCCATTAGATCCTCCTCTGCTCAATAGCCGATTGTCCGTCCCATCTTGAAATGGGAACTGGAAGTGGCTGAGAAGAGGATATACAATCACTTCCTGGCCCACTGCAGGTTTTTTTTTTTTTTGGATCCTTTCACTTCCTACGCTGAATTTCTCAATAAACTTGGAACGTTTATCCATTATGAACAATCTCTCTAGTAATCAGACACATTTGTCACTCTTCCTTTGTATGTAGAGAATGGCCCTTTAATTCCTGTGTGGAACCATCCCCATTTTTTCCCTTGACCTTTTTTCTTGCAGTCAAGCTCTCTTCTACAGTGGCATAAACATGAGAATTTTGCAAAGTAGTATAAGATTGCAAAGGGGAATGGCCTGTTAGTACTGGCATTGTAATGCACCAATGAGCCTAAATTGTCCAATTTCAGTTGCTGAAAGGAGCCTGATTTTATTTTCTCTGGTTGGTGGATGTCTGTAAGTTGTCATTACGATGCTGGCTATTCCCTTCTTGGGGAGACAAAACTTCACTGTAAAACGTCTGGAGTTTGGAGCCACTTCCTTTGTCAATGTAAAGGTGCCTTTTGGTTCTCTTTGCTACTCCCTCTGCCTTGCTCAGTGTGTCAGACACACACGAGGATTTAAACGAGTCCAAGAGACCTTTGAGACGAGCCACCAATTCAATAGATTTCACAGTTTGGATCTACCACCAGTGAGACACAGGAGCAAAAGTCACAGCTGCCAGAAGGAGCTCCTGTACTTTCAAGAGCATCGCATCCACTTGTACAAGCAGTGAATGGTTATGTGCTTGCAGAGCGGTACTGTTCCTGCTAAAGGAATGGATAAAGGTAACTAGAGGAAGTGATACTCGAGAAATACAAATGAGGTTGAAGCAAAGGACTCATCAATTGACATGCCTCTGGGGGTAAAGGGTCTAGTCCATCCCACGTACTCTTTGGAGTCTAAACGGGTTTTTACGCTTCCCCTTTCAGTGACATGCGTGAGCCCAGAACTGGAGAACGGCAGAACAAACGGCACGGGGCGCTGGCCCCCTACAGCCCTGGAGACGTTGCGGTGTTGGAATGCGAGCCTGGTTACACCTTGCGTGGGAGCTCTCGGCCTCGGTGCCAGAGTGATGGAAGCTGGGATCCTCCTGTGCCCATCTGTGAAAAAGGTGAGTGTGGCTAGGGCTTTGAGTGTCCGTTATCTTTCATCCCACTCACACCGATAAGATGTGGCAGGAGTGAGCGTGAATGACAAACAGACTGTGGGATTGGAAATGGGATCTGAATGGTCCTGGCCAGCCCTGCCCTCTAAACCCCCCTCTCAGGTTAAGGGACCCTAGGGAAGGCCCCAGCCCACCAATCAATACTCCCAAAGTAGCAGCATTTAAACCCTGAAAACACAGGGGCAGCAGCCTTTGCAGCCTTCTTAAGACGGCTGGGAATGTGTCTGTGGAGTTAGGAAGAGTGACCAGGGTGTCAGGGTATTTGGGGGGGGGTATTAAGGAGGTGGAGGGGAATGGAGGTGGGTAACGTTATCTTTGGCCTCACTGCAGTTGTGTTGGGCTTGACTCATTACAAGCAAGTGGTTCTATTCCCTGCTATAGATTAGCCTTCATGAGCTCTTCTTCTTTCCCTGCAGTGCTGCAGTGCCCCTCCCCTCCACTCATCGCCAACGGGAAGCCCAGCAGCCAGGCCCTGGCAGTGTTCACCAGTGGAGTGTCTGTAAATTACAGCTGTGAGCCCGGCTATTCCCTTACCGGACAGGCATCTATTCACTGTACGGCAGCTGGAACATGGAGCCCTCCGGCCCCTCGCTGTGAAGGTCTGTTTATGTTCTATTAGTTAGCGCTAAGAGGAAGAAGTTTCTACTGGAGGATTTCACTTGAAAGACAAGCTGACTATTGGAATAGAATTCAGAGCAGGGAATTAAAGCTCCATTTACTTATACACATGGGAAAATAAATGCTTTGGAAAATAAAGTTACTGGTGTACACTGCATGTCTGCATGCCCTATGCCAGAGTGAGCAATAATTTTGGATGGGGTGGGTGGGGTCTACCCCACGAAGTTGCTAAAAGGTGCAGAGTAGCGCTCATGATATTAATGGAACAGATGTGGGGTTTGGGATGGAGTTTGGATGCAGAAGGAAGCGTGGGATCGTGGATTTGAGGGTGGGACCTGGGAGGGAGTTTAGGTGAAGGAGGGGGGTTGTGAAGTGGGGCAGGGAACTAGGGAGCAGGAGTTAGGGCTGGGGCTTGGGGTACTAAGTCTGGGCGGGACATGGATGCAGTAACAGGGATGCGGAGGGTTTCATTTACATGTGTTAGGGGTCTAGTTGTGCGCGTACAGAGAGTAGGGAGGTTGGGGAAGGGGCTGGGTTGCCATAGGCAGGCTTTGGACGGGAGACGTTTAACCTAGGTGACTCCTGGCCAGCAGCCCAGCAGGTTTCCCAGACAGGCTCTCTGCCTTCCATGCCCCTGCGCGACACTCAGAGGAGCTGCGGGGGCCATGTCCTGCTCTGACTGCTGAAAACCTGGGGACAGCGTGTGGGGGCAGAAAAGCTGGCTGAGGCTCCCACAGTACCTGCAGAGCAGATCTGAGAGCTTAGCAGGCCGGATCCAGCCCGTGGGCTGTACTGTAGCCATCTCTGCCTTATGCGAACACACACACAGAGTAGGGAAATATTTGAAAAAAGCATCTGTCTGACTCCATAGGCACCCGGGTTGTGAATTACAAAAACTAGCAACTGATCCCCACGTTCCCCTCCCGCATGCGGACAGACTCACAAGCCTCAGCCTCCGATTCCCACCATGGTCACACGCTGAGTGAGCAGGGCAGATTTCCAGAGTGTGTCATAAAAACCAACAGGCCTTTACTGATTGGTACCAAGTGCAGTTAGCTCTCCTGTCAGCTCTGCACTCTCTGTGACAGAGAGGAAACACCAGGAGCCTCTGGTCCCCAGGAACCCAGCAGTACAGTTCCGCCGGAAAGAGGATTTTAGGCAACCTAGCACTGGGACGCAGCCAGTGCAGAGCAGAGGTGCCGAGCACCCACTGAACAGCACTGCTAGCCACGCAGGCTGATGCCTTCTGCACCGTTTCAATTTCAGAGGTCCTGTGCATGGCCCCAGAAATCCAGCATGGACAACAAGTAGATGGACGTGGCCCTGTCTACAGACCCAGGGACAGGGTGAGTTTTGAATGTGATCCTGGCTACACGCTGGATGGCAGCAGGCAGATTGAGTGCAGAGATGATGCAAGCTGGGATCCCCCGGTTCCAGTCTGTATACAACCTGGTAAGTGTGAGTCAAGGGTGGCTGCTGGGTCACTGGGATGGTCAGTGTCGGGTAGGGAAGTGCCTGGAGGCTAAAATATGGACTCCATCTGTGTCCTGGGGTCAGTTTTCAGCTGTGAATGGGGAAAATACAGATATCCCCCTGCATCTCCTCCCAGTCTCCTGATCTGTACACAAATGCTAGGAGTCTGACTAATAAGATGGGTGAACTAGAGTACCTAGTATTAAAGGAGGAGATTGTCATAATAGGCATCACTGAAACCTGGTGGAATGAGGAAAATCTGTGGGACACAATCATACCGGGATATAAAATATATCGAAAGGATAGAGCAGGCCGGGTGGGTGGCGGAGTGGCACTGTCTGTGAAAGATAATGTAGAATCAAATGAAATAAAAATATTAAATGAATCAACATGTTCAATAGAATCGCTATGGATAGTAATTCCATGCTCCAATAATAAGAAATTAGCAGGAGGGATATCTTACCGACCACCTGACCAGGACAGCGATACTGACATTGAAATGCTGAGGGAGATTAGAGAGGCTACCAAAATAAAGAACTCTATAATAATGGGGGGATTTTAATTACCCCCATATTGACTGGATACATGTCACCTCAGGAAGAGACGCGGAGATAAAATTTCTCAATGGCTTAAATGACTGCTTCTTGGAGCAGCTAGTGCAGGAACCCACAAGGGGGAGAGTTAATTCTCGATTTAGTCCTGAGTGGAGCGCAGGATCAGGTCCAGGAAATAACGGTTACAGGACCGCTTGGGAATAGTGACCATAATATAATAACATTCAACATTCCTGTGGTGGGAAGAACACCTCAGCAGTCCAGCACCCTGGCATTTAATTTCAAAAAGGGGAATTACACAAAAATGAGGAGGTTAGTTAAACAGAAATTAAAAGGCACAGTGACTAGAGCCAAATCCTGCAAGCTGCATGGAAACTTTTAAAGACACCATAATAGAGGCCCAACTTAAAATGTATACCCCAAATTAAAAACATAGCAAGAGACCTAAAAAGAGTCACGTGGCTTAACCACCATGTAAAAGAAGCAGTGAGGGACAAAAGGCATCTTTTAAGAGGTGGAAGTCCCATCCTAGTGAGATAAGTAGAAAGGAACATAAACACTGTCAAATCAAGTGTAAAAAATGTAATAAGAAAAGCAAAAAAAGATTTTGAGGAACAGCTAGCCAAAAACTGAAAAAGAAATAACAAAATGTTTTTTAAGCACATTAGAAGCAGGAAGCCTGCTAAAAAAAACTTGTGGGTCCCATAGATGATCGAACTATAAAAGGCGCAATCAAGGACGATAAAGCCATTGCGGAGAAACTAAATGATTTCTTTGCTTCAGTCTTCACGGCTGAGGACGTTGGGGAGATTCCCAAATCTGCATCGTCCTTTGTGGGTGATGAATCTGAGGAACTGTCCCGGATTGAAGTGTCATTAGAGGAGGTTTTGGAACAAATAGAAAAACTTAATGTTAACAAATCTCCGGGACCGGATGGCATTCATCCAAGGGTTCTAAAAGAACTCAAATGGGAAATTGCTGAACTATTATCTGTGGTTTGTAACCTATCCCTTAAATCGGCTTCCGTACCTAATGACTGGAAGGTAGCCAACGTGACACCAATATTTAAAAAGGGCTCTAGAGGCGATCCGGGCAATTACAGACCGGTAAGTCTAACTTCAGTACCGGGCAAATTAGTCGAAACAATAGTAAAGAATAAAATTGTGAAGCATGTAGAAGAACATAATTTGTTGGACAAAAGTCAACATGGTTTCTGTAAAGGAAATCCTGTCTTACTAATCTATTAGAGTTCTTTGAAGGGGTTAACAAACATGCGGACAAGGGGGATCCAGTAGATATAGTATACTTAGATGTTCAGAAAGCCTTTGACAAGGTCCTCACCAAAGGCTCTTGTGTAAATTACATGGCCATGGGATAAGCGGAAGGTCCTTTCTTGGATTGAGAACTGGTTAAAAGACAGGAAACAAAGGGTAGGAATAAATGGTAAATTTTCAGAATGGAGAGGGTAACTAGTGGTGTCCCCAAGGGTCAGTCCTAGGACCAATCCTGTTCAACTTATTCATAAATGATCTGGAGAAAGGGGTAAGCAGTGAGGTGGTAAAGTTTGCAGATGATACCAAACTGTTTAGGATAGTCAAGACAGAAGCAGACTGTGAGGGACTCCAAGAAGATCTCACCAAACTGAGTGATTGGGCAACAAAATGGCAAATGAAATTTAATGTGGATAAGTGTAAAGTAATGCACATTGGGAAAAATAACCCCAACTATACGTACAGTATGATGGAGGCTAATTTGGCTACGACAAATCAGGAAAGAGATCTTGGAGTTATCGTGGACAGTTCTCTGAAAACTTCCACACAGTGTGCAGCGCGGTCAAAAGGCAAATAGGATGCTAGGAATTATTAAGAAAGGGATAGAAAATAAGACCCAGAATATCTTACTGCCCCTGTATAAAACTATGGTACGCCCACATCTTGAATATTGTGTACAGATGTGGTCTCCTCACCTCAAAAAAGATATTTTGGCCTTGGAAAGGGTTCAGAAAAGGGCAACTAAAATGATTAGGGGTTTGGAACGGGTCCCATATGAAGAGAGGCTAAAGAGACTGTGACTTTTCAGTTTAGAAAAAAGGAGATTGAGGGGGGATATGATAGAGGTGTATAAAATCATGAGTGGTGTGGAGAGGGCCGATAAAGAAAAGTTATTTATTAGTTCCGTAAATAGAAGAACTAGAGGACACCAAATGAAATTAATGGGTAGCAGGTTTAAAACTAATAAAAGAAAGTTCTTCTTCACACAGCGTGTAGTCAGCCTGTGGAACTCCTTGCCAGAGGAGGCTGTGAAGGCTAGGACTGTCGGCAGACAGGATACTGGGCTAGATGGACCTTTGATCTGACCCAGTACGGCCGTTCTTATGTTCTTATGTTATGTGTTCACCTGTGTGATAGCTGGTCCCTTGAGTCCCCTTGAGTCCTGCCCGCCCTCCTGACAGACACCGATCTGGCAACGGTGTGTCTCACTGAGCAGCCTAAAGGTTGAATGGAAACACAGTTCAGCAGGACTCATGCCCCTCTCAAAAAAATTACAGTTGAGATCCTTAAGGGAGTCAGGGGAGATTTCCAGGGACAATAAAGTAGCAGGATGGGACCACTTGAGTTCTGGGGTTAAAGGGAATCTAGGTCAGTGGTTTTTAATCTCCTCTCTATGTGTTGCACCCCTAGTATGTTAGTTGGTTTTGCAGAACACAGGCACACTGGGCCTAGTCCACCATCCTGTACATCAGAACATTTAACCTCTTCTTTGAAGAGTTGTGATTTTCACTGAAATATTCTTCCCATCACCCTCTGTCTGTTTTTTCTAACGTGTGTTTCTGTTCTTGCCAGTTGGCTGTGGTGTCCCCACGAGGTTAAGCTTTGCTGAGCTCAAGAGCGAGTATAGAAATCAGTTCTACTTTCCTGTTGGGAAGACTGCAAACTATACTTGCCGGCCTGGATACAGTAGACACCCTGGTATTCGACCCACTATTACATGCCTTCCGAATGGAAGTTGGTCAGAACCACTCGAGTTCTGTAAAAGTGAGTATCTCCATGCTATTCGTTTCTGCTGTTCGCTAAAGCTCCTAATGGCACTTGCGTCCACGCTACAAAAGGTAACGCATGTTTCAATAGTTAATAATGACCAGTAAAACTCTGTGTTGTTGCTTATTCTGGGCCCTTCTCAATGAGATCTTCTGTGCAGAGTGTTTGATATGGACACAACCTCGGGATAACTGTTGCTTAGAAAGAGCAAAATGTAATTCTACTCTTGTCCTCTACCAGGGAAATCGTGCGGTCATCCAGGAGAGCTGGAGAACGGCAGAATTAATGTCACAGATATGCTGTTTGGGTCAATGGTCAACTTCACGTGTGAGGAAGGGTATGTTTTTTACTGCCTGAGCTGACTATTTGGGCCTAGCTTTCAACTATGCAACAGAAAGGGAAATCCCCGTACTCCCCTAGTTCCTGTAACAGGATTAGTTTTCCCTGTTTCTTGGATCAATATGTGAAAACAGATTGATTGACATAAACCTCCCTCTTTCCTCTTCCCTTGCATTCTCTCATGCTATACCATTTATAGTACACTCTTTACTCATAACTTCTCACCCTACTTCTTATTTCAGGTAAAGTCTATTTCAGGCCAGAGCTCGTCTTCTTTCTGGCTTGGGCCTAGCCGCTTCTCCCCTCTCTTCCTAGAGTTCCTCTGTTTCCAAGGGTTTTCCTGTATCCTCCTGGGGTGGGGAGAAGTCAGTGATGCCAGTTGAAGACAATCATTGCTTGCTTCCCATTCCTTAAATAGCATTTCCTCAGGGCAGGAAATCGTGATGCACTCTCCCTAGCTGTGTGATAAAGTACAAAATTCAGCTTGGACTCAGCACCAGGTGCATGGTCACCTGCCTTTGTGGGACCTCCCACAATCCAGGCATACAGGAAAAATGACTAGTCACAGATCATTGCTTTGAGCAGCGGGTCATTAATTTCCTAGAGTACTCCTAATCTCCACTATTAGCTCATATACATATATAAATGGGATTATACATCACAATTCTAACTTCATGTACAAGAATGATACCTACACAGAAGGAGGATATACACATTCAGGAGATTACAAGTTCTTCAAGGATAGATTATTTGCCTATGTGAGTTATTTATATTCAAAGTCAAAAACATATTTCCATAAAAATGTGTCGGTGCAGCATCATAATAGGTTCCAAATGACCAGGGAAATGTCTTGGAGATTACACCTCTTTTCACATGGGAATAGTTCTTGTTTTGAATAATTGGCAATGGCTGTCTTTGTGTAGAGCTGGGTGGAAAGGCCTTTAGTCACTAACTGTTCACTGCCCAGACACAGGGGGTGTCTCCCAGGGAAACCCAGCTCAGGAAAGTGTTGAAATCAGATCCCTGGGGATATTTTCATACAAACCCACTGAAGCTGTAGTGCTAGATGGTTCCTATTTAGAGGAAATCATGGTGGAGGAGCTGGTGGGGAGTGGAAAAGGGAAGAGCCTGTGACTGCAGAAAGTCCCATTTCACAGACATTGTGTAAAATAGGAGCTGGCTCCTGACCTCTAGTGTCAGCTCTGCCGTGCTGTGCATTGTCTTTGTGGCTGGGCATCTCCACTGGGGTGACTTGTAGCTGCACCCCATGGATTATCTCAGTGGTGATTGATTTCCTTGATCGATCTCGACCTAGCCAGAGCCCAGCTGAGTCTGCTTGGCCCACACATCCACAGAAACATAGCTCGTCTCTCAAGAGAAAATCAAAACTCCACTCACGCAGGCATAACAGTGTTCCCTCCCCAGCAACCTTGCTGACAGTGTTAGGGGAATACGCTGTTACTAGTTTGCCTGTGGCTTGTGTTTCCATGGCGGGGAATGACAGGAGAATTCAAACAACAGAGGAGCAGGTAACAACTGATAACCCCTCTGCCTATTTGCAGGCACCGGTTGATTGGAGAGTCTTACAGACGATGTGAGATTTCTGGCAGCCATGTCGCGTGGAGTGGGGATATGCCCTTTTGTGAGCGTAAGTAGGTTACAAATCTCGGGCTGTGTGCTTCCATAGGCCCTTTCCCCTCTTTTCTGCTTGCCATGCAAATGTGACTTAAGGGAAGCATTATGATCCCTGCTTTACAGAGTGGGAAATGAGGCACAGGGAGATTAAGTGACTTCTCCAGGCTGGTCAGTAGCAGAGCCAAAATTTCACTGAGATCTCCACGTCCCAGATCGGTTCTTTAACCAGAAGAGCCACTCAGGGTTATAGGTATCTGTGAGAAGGGTTGTAGCTCAGGAAGAAGTGTGTTGTATCAAGTTCCTGAGCATAAGAACTCGGTCTTTGTTTGCCAATTGAGTAGCAGAAAAAAGGCACCAAGCAAAACGTGGAACACGTGAGATGCTCGTAGCTCATGCCTATAACCGCACGCCTCAGGAAATACTGACAAATACAAGGCTGGGAACCAGTCTGATTCACCTGTGTATTAGGGTTCTTAAAATAGATGTTCAGTTACAACCAAGTGTTTATACTTGATGAAATTCTCTGATGTTGCTGCATGCCTTCCTCCCATTTATAAATCTGTATCCCATTTTATAAAGCCATATTTCAGTGTTGGATATGGAAATATAAAAAGCAGTTCCTCTACAACACTCAACCCCCAGTCTCAGGAGAGTAGCATTACCCAGTGGAAAATGCTAATTTAGTTCAACACATGGCATTTCCCGCTCAACAAGGAAGACCTGTAGACCTCTGACCATCCAGGGTAGCCCTCAAAGGACACATACAGCTTGCGTATTATTACAGGAGCTTGTGTCATCTTTTGAAACTTAAAACTGTAACTCATTTCTCTCTGTGTTCCTCCTTTAACTGTAAACAACTCTCTTGTTTCTTTTACCTTGTTCATAACCCGTTTAGTTTAATATATACTGGAATTGTAACATAGGACAGGTGTGTGTCTTCGGTGAGAGATCTCAGGTACCACGGACTCATTGATTCTCACTCCGGGGAGTGACTGTATTTGATTCTCAATACACTCCTCCTGTGTCTCTCCAGGTATTCCGTGTTATCCCCCTCCAGAGATTCCCAATGGAAAGCACAGTGGGGTCTTAATGGATGACTTCTTTTATGGGTCAGCTGTAACTTACACATGTGATAGCGGTTACCCGCCGACTGGAGAGGCCTCTATTTTATGCACAACCGAGGACGGACTAAACGGAGTGTGGCGTCCAGCTGCCCCTCGGTGTGGAGGTGGGGTTTGTATGAGTGCAGCCCTCCCAGCTCTGCTTTGTCATGGATAGAAAGTCTAAGAAATCCCCCAATGTGACGATACAGTTAAATCTCCGCACTTAGTGTTCCAGCCTTGTGCAATGTCTCCACAAGATTTCCATGACGCACGTTAGAGTGAATAGTTTTAGAGCAGGCCTGAAGAGTTTAATGGGAAACCGGTATCTTTGAGTGCACCTGTAGAGCAGCCCCGTTTGCAGCACTGGGATAGTCCCAAGTGTGTAGGAAGGCTGCTGAAGGTCTCTAACCCTAGCCACACAGGGGTGGAACCGGGGAATGTCAGGGAGGTGGTGAGTGGAAGTTTGTATATTGCATATCCAGTGTGCTCTCCTAGCTGCTCTTCACTCCGTGGCCATGGCTCTAAGAAACCCGAATGCAGTGTCATGGTGACCGTGTGTGACATGGATCTACGTGTTGATTTGTGCAAGTAGCGACTGAAAAATCTGTGCTGCAGTGTGGGGCTGTGTGACAGACTAACCATGTGTGCTGGTTGTGTTATGTCGGCGGTTGTTCTGATTGGGGCTGGTCCGGGAGTGGTGTGATGAACAGAGGCTACTTTGTGAAGGGTTATTGCGTGCAGCGTGTGGTGTGTGGACGGTTGGGAAGAAATGCAGATTCTGGGCCAAGGAATCCCCTCTCTGGGCCGTCTCCTTCATGCCACTGACCCAGTGGAATTGTGACGTGAATACGAACTGCACTGGGGCAGTGCACATATCGCTTACTGCTCTGTGACCGCTAGACAGTGCATCTTGGGAGAAATGGCAGCCAGGCCCCTGAACCTTTTGTGTTCAAAGGTGTGCAACGTGGAAGCTGAAAGGTGCTACCACTCATACCTGTAACAGAGACAAAATACATTGCACGACCAGCAGCCTTCTCGTGCATCTTGGGCCTGACTATGCCGATTGCTGAGCTCCTTCAGGGCACAGGACCCCCTAGAGGAGAGAACCTTTGGCAAGTTGCTATGGAAGGGAGCTAACTGTTACCAGGGTATCTCCTCATCTCAGTGCAGCCCCCCACATTGCCCACAACAATCTGTATTTCCAAGGACGAATAACACAGCCTAGTGCAACAAGTGCCATGGGTTGAAAGGCTGAAAAAGGCTGGAGGGCTGCAGAAATGTCTGTCTTCCTATCTGGCCCAGCGGTTCAGCAAAAGCATTTCTATTTCAGAGGTTAGATGCCCAGCCCCACAGATTGAGAATGGAAGAAGAGAACCTGGCGAGCGCCCTGTCTATTCATATAACGACAGCGTGACCTTTGAGTGCCATCCTGGCTACACCTTGAAGGGTCACAGAGTGAGCCAGTGCCAAACAGATCAGACGTGGGATCCACCTGTGCCAGTCTGCGAGCGAGGCAAGTGACAAAACTCCAAATTGTTCATAAGCTGCATCTACAAACAAGTTTCCCTTCTGTCTGAGCCATGAGCCCCACAAACAATGACCCAGGATGGATCTCATCTGCCTGCTCACCTCAAAGCAACAGACTTTGGGGACTGGTGTGAGGGGCGAGGTGGATGGTCCTGATAGATAGAAACGGACCCAGAGTGTAAGAAGTTCGCTAAGTTGGGGGTGGCGCTGGCAGGACTCGGAGAAGAATGGGGGTGCCGGCTAACTCTGTCCCTTCTCTTTCCTGCAATCCGGGTGCTTTCCCAAAATGCGGGTGGCGGTCTCGATTCCTCTCACTGCTCCAGCTGTGAGAAACGAACCAGGGTGGAATTTCTGTAACTCTACTTAGAGTTGAAATCAGGGCACTTTGGTCTTCCTCTGCTCGGGATCCAAGTGTCAGTCCCATCTTGAAATGGGAACTGGAAGAGGTGACTTCTTCGTCCACTGAAGGTTTTTGGGTCCTTTTACTTTCTCTGCTGAATTTCTCAATTGACTTGTAATTTTTATCCATTAGGAGCCGTCCTTTTGGTAATAAGACACGTTTTTCACTTTTCCTTTAATGTAAAATCCAACCCTTGAGGTCCTGCATGGAACCATCCCCCTTTCCCCTCTTGAGACTTTGCTTACCATCAAGCTTTTTTCTACAGACTGTGGGACTGGTAATGGGATCTGGAAGGGAAAAGCCAATATCAGATCCAGCTGTCCTAGTCTTTGCTCATCTCATCTCCATAGTGCCTGGGCATTTCCACTCTCCCAATAGATCCCAAAAGAGCTGGATGGTGACTAGCCCTGCTCTCTGTACAAATTCTTTTGAAGGTCCAAGCCGACCAATCAGTAGTCCCGAAGTGGCAGCATTTCCACTGTAAACACTAAATACACAGGGGAAGGAACCTTTGGAGCCTTCCTAAGATGGCTGGGAATGTGTCGATGGTGTCAGAAACCGTGTCAAGCTATAAGGGTGTTTGGGGGAATGTGACTGAGATGGAGGTAGGGAACTCTACCCCAGTCTGCATTAGCCTCACTGCTGTTAGGGTCAGATCAACCATGTGGATCTTTTCCCTCCTATATATTGGCCGGCATGAGCTCTGGTTCAGCTCTACCTTCCCTGTGGTGTGGCATGGTGCCTCTCCAACAAACATTGGCAACAGAAAGCCCAACAACCAGGCCTTGGCAGTGTTCACCAGTGGAATGTCTGTAAATTACAGCTGAGCCCGGCTATTCCCTTATTAGCAAATGTACCCAGCATTGCTAGAGCCCTTAACTGGAGTAAAGGTTGGGGGTTCTGGAGTGAAAAGGAAAATGTACATGCTTTCTGTCAATGATGAGGCTCTGAGCAGAGGGTGGGGGTGCAGGAGTCAGTGCAGGCGCTTGGGTGGGAGGGGCCTCAGAGTAGGACTTGGAGTGTGCAGGAGTCAGGGCAGAGAATGGGGTGCAGAGCAGAAGGTGGGGGCAGGAGTCAAGACGGGGGCTGGATGGAGTGGGGGCTCGGGAAGGGGTGGAGGTGAGTAGTCAGGTCAAGGGTCTGGGAGATATGGGGCTCAGTGTAGTGGTGCTAGAGTCAAGGTAGGAGTTGGGCAGGGAGTGGGGTTCAGGAGTCAGGGCAGGAGGCTGGGAGGTTTGGGGATCTCAGGGCCGGGGTTGGGTGTGGGGGGCTCAGGTCAAAGTGTGGGAGTGCAGGAGTCAGGGCAGGGACTGGAAGGTGGGGGTGTTAGTGCAGGGGTTGGGGTGCAGGAGTCGGGGTAAGGAGTGGGAGGTTCAGAGAAGGCACCTGAAGGCAGGGGGCTGGTAGGTGTGGGGAAGCTTACTAAGGCCACCCATGGCGGCAGAGGTGCACTAGTATGGCAGCTGTGAGAAATAATCCCGGGGAGCAAAAGCAATGGGCCTGCCTGAGGGGAATTTTTCAAACTGTAACCTGAAAGCAGCGCACTTGGATCTTCCTCTGCTCAGTCTCCAACTGAGGATGGAGCCTCCTCCTCCTTCAGTGCAAAGGAGCATTTGAGGTCTCTTTGCTACTCCCTTTGCCTCGCTCACTGTGTCAGACACACACGAGGATTTAAACGAGTCCAAGAGAACTGTGAGACGAGCCACCAATTCAGTAGATTTCACAGTTTGGATCTAAACCACCAGTGAGAGACAGGAGCAAAAGTCACAGCTGCCAGAAGGAGCTCCTGTACTTTCAAGAACATCGCATCCACTTGTACCAGCGGTGAATGGTTCTGAGAGTGCAGAGAGTGTACTGTTCCTGCTGAAGGAATGGCTAAAGGTGCCTAGAGGAAGTGATGCTCGAGAAATACAGAAAAGGATGAAGCAAAAGACTCATCAATGGAAATGGCTTTCTCGGTAACGTGTCCCTTCCATCCCATGTGTGCTTTGGAGTCTAAAGAGGTTGTTACGTTTCCCCTTTCAGTGACATGCGTGAGCCCAGAACTGGAGCGGCAGAAGCAGATGGGCGCTGGCCCCTCGGCCCTGGAGGCGTCGCGGTGTTGGAATGCGAGCCTGGTTACACCTTGCGTGGGAGCTCTCGGCCTCGGTGCCAAGACGATGGTAGCTGGGATCCTCCTGTCCCTGCGTGTGAAAGAGGTGAGTGTGGCTACGGCTTTGAGTGTCCATTGTATTTCACCCCCATTAGATCCTCCTCTGCTCAGTAGGTGAGTGTCTGGCCCATCTTGAAATGGGAACTGGAAGTGTTTGAGAAGAGGATGTTCAAGAACTTCTTGGCCCCCTGCAGGATTTGTGGGTAATTCCGCTTCCTCCGCTAAATGTCACAGTTAGCTTGAATTTTTTATCAACTGTGAGAAGCCCTTCTGGTAATTAGACACGTTTGTCACTCTTCCATTGGATGTACAGTACGGCCTTTAGTTCATGCACAGAACCATTCCCATTTCCCCCCTTGACACTTGTCTTACAATCAAGCTGATTTCTACAATGCAGTAAGAGGGAGAGTGTTACCAATGAGTCAGAGTGAAAAAAGCAATGGGCTGGTAGTGCCGGCTGCACACTAATGGGCCCAAATTGTGTGTCCAATTACAGATGCTTAAAAAGGAGCCGGATTTTTTCTTGCTATTGAATGTTTCTAAATTACCGTTGTGATTCTGTGTGCTCCCTTGTTTGGGAGGTGTCATTTCCTTGTGAGGCATCAGGAGCTTGGGGCTTTGCCTCCCTCGGTGTAAAGGTGTATTTCAATTTTCTTTGCATTGCGTTGCTCCGTGTGTCAGACACACATGAGGATTTAAATTGAATGCAAGAGAACTTTCTGATTAACAACCAATCAGCTGACATAAAAGAGCTCCTTGAACTTCAGGAGCATCGCATGCACTTCTACCAGTGGTGAGTGGTTCTGTGAGTGCAGAGGGGTAACGTTCCTGCTGAAGGAATGGATAAAGCTGATTAGAGGAAGTGATACTCGAGAAATACAGATGAAGGTCAAGCAAAAAACTCCTCTATGGACATGGCTCTGTGGGTAACGTGTCCATTCCATCCCACGTGCGCGTTGGAGACTTTGCTTTCCCTTTCAGTGACGTGCGTGAGCCCAGAACTGGAGAATGGCAGAACGAATGGGGCACTGGCCCCCTACAGCCCTGGAGACATCGCGGTGTTGGAATGCGAGCCTGGTTACACCTTGCATGGGAGCTCTCGGCCTCGGTGCCAAAACGATGGTAGCTGGGATCCTCCTGTCCCCGCGTGTGAAAGAGGTGAGTGTGGCTATGGCTTTGAGTGTCCATTGTATTTCACCCCATTGGATCTTCCTCTGCTCGGTAGCCGAGTTTCTGTAAATTACAGCTGTGAGCCCGGCTATTCCCTTAGCGGACAGGCATCTATTCACTGTACGGCAGCTGGAACATGGAGCCCTCCGGCCCCTTGGTGTGAAGGTCTGTTTATGTTATGTTAGTTAGCGCTAAGAGGAAGAAGTTTCTTCCAGAGGATTTCACTTGAAAGACAAGCTGACTAGTGGAACAGAATTCGGAGCAGGGAATTAAAGCTCCATTTACCTACACACATGGCAAAATAAATACTTTGGAAAATAAAGGTACTGGATGTACACTGCATGCCTGCATGCCCTATGCCGGAGTGGGCAATAAATTTTGATGAGGGACTACTCAAAGAATTTAGCAAGAGGTGAAGAGTAGCGCTCGTGATATCAAAGAAAGAGATGTGGGGTTTGGGATGGAGTTTGGGTGCAGAAGGAAGCGTGGGACAATGGATGTTGGGTCAGGAAGGAGGGTGGGATGTGGGAGGGAGTTTAGGTGAAGGAGGGGGTTGTGAAGTGGGGCAGAGAACTGGGGAGCAGAGGTTGGGTTGTGACCTAGGGCTGGGATTTGGGGTGCTAAGTCTGGGCGGGGACATGGATGCAGTAGCAGGGATGCGGAGGGTTTTGTTTACATGGGTTAGGGGTCTAGGTGTGCGGGTACAGAGAGTAGGGAGTTTAGGGAAGGGGCTGAGTTGCCATAGACAGGCTTTGGACGGGAGACGTTTAACCTAGGTGACTCCTGGCCAGCAGCCCAGCAGGTTTCCCAGACAGGCTCCCTGCCTTCCATGCCCCTGCGCACCACTCAAAGCAGCTGCGGGGGCCATGTGCTGCTCTGACGGCTGAAAAACTGGGGACAGCGTGTGGGGGCAGGAAAGCTGGCTGAGGCTCCCACAGTGCCTGCAGAGCAGATCTGAGAGCTTAGCAGGCCGAATCCAGCCCGTGGGCCGTACTGTAGCCATCCCTGCCCTATGCGAACACACACACAGGGTAGGGAAATGTTTGAAAAAGGCATCTGTCTGACTCCATAGGCACCTGGCTTGTGAATTAGAAAAACTAGCAACTGATCCCCACGTTCCCCTCCCGCATGCGGACAGACTCACAAACCTCAGCCTCCGATTCCCACCATGGTCACACCCTGAGTGAGCAGGGCAGATTTGCAGAGTGTGTCCTAGAAACCAACAGGCCTTTACTGATTGGTACCAAGTGCAATGTGCAGGTTCCAAATTGAGGGCCCCGCGCAGGGAGCTCACCTGCCAGCTCTGCACTCTCTGTGACAGAGAGGAAACACCAGGAGCCTCTGGTCCCCAGGAACCCAGCAGTACAGTTCCGCCGGAAAGATGATTTTAGGCAACCTAGCACTGGGACGCAGCCAGTGCAGAGCAGAGGTGCCGAGCACCCACTGAACAGCTCTGCTAGCCAGGCAGGCTGATGCCTTCTGCACCGTTTCAGAGGTCCTGTGCATGGCCCCAGAAATCCAGCATGGAAGACAAGTAGCTGGACGTGGCCCTGTCTACAGACCCAGGGACAGGGCGAGTTTTGAATGTGATCCTGGCTACATCCTGGATGGCAGCTGGCAGATTGAGTGCAGAGATGATGCAACCTGGGATCCCCCGGTTCCAGTCTGCATACAACCTGGTAAGTGTGAGTCGAGGGTGGCTGCTGGGTCACTGGGATGGTCAGTGTCGGGTAGGGAAGAGCCTGGAGGCTAAAATATGGACTCCATCTGTGTCCTGGGGTCGGTTTTCAGCTTTGAATGGGGAAAATACAGATATCCCCCTGCCTCTCCTCCCAGTCTCCTGATGTGTTCAACACTGTGATAGCTGGTCCCCTCCATCCTGCCCGCCCTCCTCACAGACACAGATCTGGCAACAAAGGTGTGAATGGAAACACAGTTCAGCAGGACTCGTGCCCCTCTCAACCAATTACAGTTTAGATCCTTAAGAGAGTCAGGAGATTTCCAGGGACAGTAAAGTAGCAGGGTGGGACCACTTGAGTTCTGGGGTTAAAGGGAATCTAGGTCAGTGGTTTTTAATCTTCTTTCTATGTGTTGCATCCCTAGTACGATAGTTGGTTTTGTAGAACAAAAGCATCCTGAGCCTTTTCTCCCATTCTGTAGATCAGCATATTTTAAGCTCCTCTTCGAAGAGTTCCATTTTTCTCTGAAATATTCTTCCCATCACCCCCTGTTTTTTCTCATGTGTGTTTCTCTTCTTGCCAGTTGGTTGTGGTGTCCCCACGAGGTTAAGCTTTGCTGAGCTCAAGAGCGAGTATAGAAATAAGTTCTACTTTCCTGTGGGAGAGACTGCAAACTATACTTGCCGGCCTGGATACAGTAGACACCCTGGTATTCGACCCACTATTACATGCCTTCCAAATGGAAGGTGGTCAGAACCACTGGAGTTCTGTAAAAGTGAGTGTCTACATGCTACTTGTTTCTGCTGTTCCCTAAAGGTCCTAATGGCACTTGCATCCACGCTACAAAATGTAACCCATGTTTAAATAGTTAATAATGACCAGTAAAACTCTGTGTCGTTGCCCACCGTGGGCCCTTCTAAATGAGATCTTTTCTGCAGAGTGTTTGATATGGACAGCGCCTCCGGATAACTGTTGCTTAGAAAGAGCAAAACGTAATTCTACTCTTGTCCTCTACCAGGGAAATCGTGTGGTCATCCAGGAGAGCTGGAGAATGGCAGAATTAATGTCAGAGATATGCTGTTTGGGTCAATGGTCAACTTCTCGTGTGAAGAAGGGTATGTTTCTGACTGCCTGAGCTGACTACTTGGGCCTAGCTTGCAGCTATGTAACAGAAAGGGAAATCCCCGTGCTCCCCTAGTTCCTGTAAGAGAGTTACTCTTCCCTGATTCTAGGATCAATATCTTCTTTGTATGTGAGAACAGATTGATTGACATAAACCTCCCTCTTTCCTCTTCCCTTGCATTCTCTCATGCTATACCATTTATAGTACACTCTTTAATTGCCTTTTCGGCCAACTGAATGTTCTGCCTGCAAGTGCTGGGTGAGGAGAGACGTCTCCTGTGGAGAGTAAGTGTGATGGGTTGGGTCACCTGAGGAGCTTATCACTGCACTGAGACCACCTAACTTCCCTAAGGGGCACCCCACCACCAGTGTTCCCCGTAGCTGTGCGCTTGTGTTGTTGCTCAGGAGAGATGAAATGCCGTGCCGTTGGTTAGCAGAGTGCCCTCAGCCTGATTTTTGTTTCTACTGGCGGTGCAATTTCACACATGCCTTGGTGCACATAAATACATTTATTCTGCAAATCGATGGAGAAAATCTGCACAGAGATGTAAAACATTGGGGGACCATTGCCCCCCACCATGTCCTGCTGATACTGAAGCTCTGGTCTTCCCCATAAGGGCACAGAGTTGGGGTCACAGCCCGCAGCAGAGCAACACAGACACTGAGAGCAATTCAGGTCCTAGACGGCTCAGTCATAGGAACTTGGCACAACACTCTGGTGCAGAGCCCCATGCGATCAAAACTCCAAATAAATCCATCTCACTAAGCATCCAGTTTGTACAGAGTAGCTCATAAGATGTTCCTCCCTTTCATCAGCGGTTGCAAGTGACAACAAACAGAGCAAACATCTAATAAATGACTAAACCAAAAAAAAAACCCCTCCAGTTAAGACTAACAAACCAAGAGAAGTTGTTATAAATCATAACTTCTCACCCTACTTCTTATTTCAGGTAAGGTCTTTTTCAGGCCAAAGCTCATCTTCTTTCTGGCCTGGGCCTAGCAGCTTCTCCCCTCTCTTCTTTGAGTTCCTCTGTTTCCAGGGGTTTTCCTGTATCCTCCTGGGGTGGGGAGAAGTCTGTGATTCCAGTTGAAGACAATTGTTGCTTGCTTCCCATTCCTTAAATAGCGTTTCCCCAGGGCAGGAAACCGTGATTCACTCTCCCTAGCTGTGTGATAAAGTACAAAATTCAGCATGGACCCAGCACCAGGTGCATGGTCACCTGCCTTTGTGGGACCTCCCACAATCCAGGCATACAGGAAAAATGACTAGTCACAGATCATTGCTTTGAGCAGCGGGCGTTAATTTCCTAGAGTACTCCTAATCTCCACTATTAGCTCATATACATATTTAAATGGGCGTACACTTCATAATTCTAACTTCATATTCAAGAATGATACCTACACAGAAATAGGATATACACATTCAGGGGATTACAAGCTCTTCAAGGGTAGGTTATATGCCCTACTTTTCACAAAGAATATTTGAGGTATGCATATTCAAATTAAAAAACATATTTCCATAAAATCTGTTGGTGCAGCATCATAGTAGGATCCAAACGACCAGGGAAATGTCTTGGATTTTATACCTTTTTTCACATGGAAACAGATCTGTTTTGAATAATTGGCAATGGCTGTCTTTCTGTAGAGCTGGGTGGAAAGGCCTTTAAGTCACTAACTGTTCACTGCCCAGACACAGGGGGTGTCTCCCAGGGAAACCCAGCTCAGGAAAGTGCTGCAGTGAGACCGCTGGGGATATTTTCATACAAACCCACTGAAGCTGCAGTGCCAGATGGTTCCTATTTAGAGAAAATCATGGCGGAGGGGCGAGGGTGGGGGGAGTGGAAAAGGGAAGAGCCTGTGACTGCAGAAAGTCCCATTTCACAGACATTGTGTAAAACAGCAGCTAGCTCCTGAACTCTAGTGTCAGGTCTGCCTTGCTGTGCAGTGTCTTTGTAGTTGGGCATCTCCACTGGGGTAACTTGTAGCTCCACCCCATGGATTATCTCAGTGGTGATTGATTTCCTTGATTGATCTCGACCTAGTCAGAGCCCAGCTGAGTCTGCTTGGCCCACACATCCACAGAAGCATAGCTCGTCTGTCAAGAGAAAATCAAAACTCCACACACCCAGGCATAACAGTGCCCCCTCCCCGGCAACCTTGCTGACAGTGTCAGGGGAATACGCCGTTACTAGTTTGCCTGTGGCTTGTGTTTCCATGGCGGGAAATAACCTAACTGATGTGGTGAGGAGGATTTGAGGGCATTGGAAGGGGATATGGATCCCCTGGCTCAAATACCAGCTCCTGGGCCTGCACAGGACTGTTCCATGACTGAATTCTAGAAGGGGCTCAGGAGTTCTAAAAAGGTGAAGGAGCCTTTACACCAGCAGTCAGTGGTGTTGGTCTCTACTTGCTGTGGCTGGGGAGAAGCGCGTCCCAAATGACTGAACTTTGCAGGAGAATTCAAACAACAGAGGAGCAGGTAACAACTGATAACCCCTCTGCCTATTTGCAGGCACCGGTTGATTGGAGAGTCTTACAGACGATGTGAGATTTCTGGCAGCCATGTCGCGTGGAGTGGGGATATGCCCTTTTGTGAGCGTAAGTAGGTTACAAATCTCGGGCTGTGTGCTTCCATAGGCCCTTTCCCCTCTTTTCTGCTTGCCATGCAAATGTAACTTAAGGGAAGCATTATGATCCCTGCTTTACAGACTGGGAAATAACGCACAGGGAGATTAAATGACTTCTCCAGGCTGGTCAGTAGCAGAGCCAAAAATTTCACTGAGATCTCCACGTCCCAGATCGGTTCTTTAACCAGAAGAGCCACTCAGGGTTATAGGTATCTGTGAGAAGGGTTGTAACTCAGGAAGAAGTGTGTTGTATCAAGTTCCTGACCATAAGAACTCGGTCTTTGTTTGCCAATTGAGTAGCACAAAAAAGGCACCAAGCACAACGTGGAACACGTGAGATGCTCGTAGCTCATGCCTATAGCCGCACGCCTCAGGAAATACTGACAAATACAAGGCTGGGAACCCGTCTGATTCACCTGTGTGTTAGGGTTGTTAAAATAGATGTTCAGTTACAACCAACTGTTTATACTTGATGTAATTCTCTGATGTTGCTGCATGCCTTCCTTCCAGTTATAAATCTGTATCCCATTTTATAAAGCCATATTTCAGTGTTGGATATGGAAATATAAAAAGCAGTTGCTCTACAACACTCAACCCCCAGTCTCAGGAGAGTAGCATTACCCAGTGGAAAATGCTAATTTACTTCAACGCATGGCATTTCCCGCTCAACAAGGAAGACCTGTAGACCTCTGACCATCCAGGGTAGGCCTCAAAAGGACACATACAGCTTGCGTATTACAGAAGCTTGTGTCATCTTTTGAAACTTAAAATTGTAACTCATTTCTCTCTATGTTCCTCCTTTAACTGTAAATAACTCTCTTGTTTCTTTTACCTTGTTCATAACCCGTTATTTACTTTAATATAGGACTGGCATTGTAACACAGGACAGGTGTGTGTCTTCGGTGAGAGATCGCAGGTACCATGGACTCCGGGGAGTGACTGTGTTTGATTCTCAATACACTCCTCCTGTGTCTCTCCAGGTATTCCGTGTTATCCCCCTCCAGACATCCCCAATGGAAAGCACACTGGGCTGTTAATGGATGAATTCTATTATGGGTCAGCTGTAACTTACACATGTGATAGCGGTTACCCGCCGACTGGAGAGGCCTCTATTTTATGCACAACCGAGGACGGACGAAACGGAGTGTGGCGTCCAGCTGCCCCTCGGTGTGGAGGTGGGGTTTGTATGAGCGCAGCCCTCCCAGCTCTGCTTTGTCACGGATAGAAAGTCTAAGAAATCCCCCAATGCGATGATGCAGTTGAATCCCAGCACTTAGCGTTCCTGCCTTGTGCAAAGTCTCCACAAGATTTCCATGACGCACGTTAGAGAGTGAATAGGTTTAGGGCAGGGCTGAAGAGTTTAATGGGAAACCGGTATCTTTGAGTGCACCTCTAGAGCAGCCCCGTTTGCAGAACCGGGATAGTCCCAAGTGTGTAGGAAGGCTGCTGAAGGTCTCTAACCCTAGCCACACAGGGGTGGAACCGGGGAATGTCAGGGAGGTGGTGAGTGGAAGTTTGTATATTGCATATCCAGTGCGCTCTCCTAGCTGCTCTTCGCTCAGTGGCTATGGCTCTAAGAAACCTGAATGCAGTGTCATGGTGAGCGTGTGTGACATGGATCTGTGTGTTGATTTGTGCAAGTAGTGACTGAAAAATCTGTGCTGCAGTGTGGGGCTGTGTGACGGGCTGACTGTTTGTGCTGGTTGTGTTATGTGGGCGCTTGTTCTGCCTGGAGTGTGGGGGTGGTAAGGGAGTGATGTGCGCTTTTGTGTTCAAAGGTGTGCAACGTGGAAGCTGAAAGGCACTGCCACTTATACCTGTAACAGAGACAAAGTACGTTGCTGGGCCAGCAGCCTCCTGGTGCATCTTGGGCCTGACTATGCAGATTGCTGAGCTCCCTCAGTGCACAGGACCTCCTAGAGGAGAGAACCTTTGGCAAGTTGCTATGGAAAGGAGCTAACTGTTACCAGGGTATCTCCTCCTCTCAGAGCAGCCCCCCAGATTGCCCACAACAATCTGTATTTTCAAAGTGCAACAAGTGCCATGGGTTGAAAGGCTGAAAAAGGCTGGAGGGCTGCAGAAATGTCTGTCTTCCTATCTGGCCCCACGGTTCAGCAAAAGCATTTCTATTTCAGAGGTTAGATGCCCAGCCCCACAGATTGAGAATGGAAGAAGAGATCCTGGCGAGCGCCGTGTCTATTCGTATAACGACAGCGTGACCTTTGAGTGCCATCCTGGCTACATCTTGAAGGGTCACAGAGTGAGCCAGTGCCAAACAGATCAGACCTGGGATCCACCTGTGCCAGTGTGTAAGCGAGGCAAGTGTCAAAACTCCGAATTGTTCATAAGCTGCATCTACAAATAAGTTTCTCTTCTGTCTGAGCCGTGAGCCCCACAAACACTGACCCAGGATGGATCTCATCTGCCTGCTCACCTCCAAGCAACAGACTTTGGGGACTGGTGTGAGGGGCAAGGTGGATGGTCCTGATAGATAGAAACGGACCCAGAGTGTAAGAAGGTCGCTAAGTTGGGGGTGGCGCTGGCAGGATTCGGAGAGCAATGGGGGTGCCGGCTAACTCTGTCCCTTCTTTCCTGCAATCCGGGTGCTTTCCCACAATGCGGGTGGGGGTCACGATTCCTCTCACTGCTCCAGCTGTGAGAAACAAACCAGGGTGGAATTTCTGTAACTCTCCTTAGAGTTGAAAGCAGGGCACTTTGGTCTTCCTCTGCTCGGGATCCGAGTGTCAGTGCCATCTTGAAATGGGAACTGGAAGTGGTCGAGAAGAGGATATTCAATGACTTCTTGGTCCACTGAAGGTTTTTGGGTCCTTTTACTTTCTCTGCTGAATTCCTCAGTTGACTTGGAATTTTTATCCATTAGGAGCTGTCCTTTTGGTAATAAGACACATTTTTCACTTTTCCTTTAATGTAAAATCTGACCGTTTAGGTCCTGCATGGAACATCCCCCTTTTCCCTCTTGACACTTTTCTTGCCATCAAGCTCTTTTCTACAGACTGTGGGACTGGTAATGGGATCTGGAAGGGAAAAGCAAATATCAGATCCAGCTCCTAGCCTTTGCTAAGCTCATCTCCATAGTGCCTGGGCTTTTCCACTCTCCCAATAGATCCCAAAAGAGCTGGATGGTGACCAGCCCTGCTCTCTGAACAAGTACTCTTGAAGGTCCAAGCTGACCAATCAGTAGTCCCGAAGTGGCAGCATTTCCACTGTAAACACTAAATACACAGGGGAACGGAGTATCAGAGAGGTAGCCGTGTTAGTCTGAATCTGTAAAAGCGGCGAGGAGTCCTGTGGCACCTTACAGACTAACCGAAGTGTTGCAGCATAAGCTTTCGTGGGCAAAGACCCACTTCGTCAGATGCATACACAGGGGAAGGAGCCTTCCTAAGATGGCTGGGAATGTGTCGGTGGTGTCAGGAATCATGTCAAGCTATAAGGGTGTTTGGGGGAATGTGAATGAGATGGAGGTAGGGAACTCTACCCAAGTTTGCATTAGCCTCACTGCTGTTAGGGTCAGATCAACCATGTGGATCTTTTCCCTCCTATATATTGGCTGGCATGAGCTCTGGTTCAGCTCTACCTTCCCTGTGGTGTGGCATGGTGCCTCTCCAATGAACATTGGCAACAGAAAGCCCAACAACCAGGCCTTGGCAGTGTTCACCAGTGGAATGTCTGTAAATTACAGCTGAGCCCGGCTATTCCCTTATTAGCAAATGTAGCCAGCATTGCTTGAGCCCTTAACTGGAGTAAAGGTTGGGGGTCTCTGGAGTGAAAAGGAAAAGATACATGCTTACTTTCAATGATGAGGCTCTGAGCAGAGGGTGGGCGTGCAGGAGTCAGTGCAGGCGGTTGGATGGGAGGGGCCTCAGAGTAGGACTTGAGTGTGCAGGAGTCAGGGCAGAGAATGGGGTGCAGAGCAAAGGTGGGGGCAGGAGTCAAGATGGGGCTGGATGGAGTGGGGGCTCAGGTAGTGGGTGGAGGTGAGTAGTCAGGTCAAGGGTCTGGGAGATATGGGGGGCTCAGTGTAGTGGTGCTAGAGTCAAGGTAGGGGTTGGGGGCTTGGGAGAGGGAGTGGGGTTCAGGAGTCAGGGCAGGAAGCTGGGAGGTTTGGGGAGTCTCAGGGCCGGGGTTGGATGTGGGGGGCTCAGGTCAAAGTGTGGGAGTGCAGGAGTCAGGGCAGAGGACTGGAAGGTGGGGGGTGTTAGTACAGCGGGTTGGGGTGCAGGAGTCGGGGTAGGAGTGGGAGGTTCAGGGCAGGCACCTGAAGGCAGGGGGTGGTAGGTGTGGGAAAGCTTACTAGGGCCACCCATGGTGGCAGATGTGCAGCAGTATGGCAGCTGTGAGAAATAATCCAGGGGGGCAAAAGCAATGGGCCTGCCTAAGAGGAATTTTTGTAACTGTAACCTGAAAGCAGGGCGCTTGGATCTTCCTCTGCTCAGTATCCAAGTGAGGACGGAGCCTCCTCCTCCTTCAGCGCAAAGGTGCATTTCAGGTCTCTTTGCTACTCCCTTTGCCTCGTTCACTGTGTCAGACACACACGTGGATTGAAAAGGATCCAAGGGAACTGTGAGACGAGCCACCAATTCATTAGATTTCACAGTTTGCGTCTCAACCACCAGTGAGCTGCACGAGGAAAAGTCACAGCTGCCAGAAGGAGCTCCTTTACTTTCAAGAACATCGAACCCACTTGTACCAGCTGTGACTGGTTCTGTGAGTGCAGAACGGTACTGTTCCTGCTGAAGGAATGGATAAAGGTGACTAGAGGAAGTGATACTCGAGATATACAAATGAGGTTGAAGCAAAGGACTCATCAGTTGACATGTCTCTGGGGGTAAAGGGTCTAGGCCATCCCACGTGCTCTTTGGAGTCTAAAGCGGTTGTTACGCTTCCCCTTTCAGTGACATGCGTGAGCCCAGAACTGGAGAACGGCAGAACGTATGGGGCACTGGCCCCCTTCAGCCCTGGAGACATCGCGGTGTTGGAATGTGAGCCTGGTTACACCTTGCGTGGGAGCTCTCAGCCTCGGTGCCAAAACGATGGTACCTGGGATCCTCCTGTCCCCATCTGTGAAAAAGGTGAGAGTGGCTATGGCTTTGAGTGTCCATAGTATTTTATCCTCATTTGATCCTCCTCTGCTCAATAGCCGAGTGTCCGTCCCATCTTGAAATGGGAACTGGAAGTGATTGAGAAGAGGCTATACAATCACTTCCTGGCCCACTGCAGTTTTTTTGATCCTTTCACTTCCTACGCTGAATTTCTCAATAAACTTGGAATGTTTATCCATTATGAGCAATCTCTCTAATAATCAGACACATTTGTCACTCTTCCTTTGTACATAGAGTACGACCCTTTAATTCCTGCGAGGAACCATCCCCATTTTTTCCCTTGACCTTTTTTCTTGCAATCAAGCTCTTTTCTACAGTGGCATAAGCATGAGAGCTTTGCAAAGGAGGAAAAGATTGCAAAAGGGAATGGCCTATTAGTACTGGCATTGTAATGCACCGGCGATACTAAAATGTCCAATTTCAGTTGCTGAAAGGAGCCTGATTTTATTTTCTCTGGCTGGTGGATGTCTGTAAGTTCTCATTACGATCCTGGCTACTCCCTTCTTGGGGAGGCAAAACTTCATTGTACAACGTCCGGAGTTTAGAGCCGCTTCTCCGTCAATGTAAAGGTGCATTTTGGTTCTCTTTGCTACTCCCTTTGCCTCGCTCAGTGTGTCAGACACACATGAGGATTTAAACGAGTCCAAGAGAACTTTGAGACGAGCCACCAATTCAGTAGATTTCACAGTATGGATCTAAACCACCAGTGAGATGCACGAGGAAAAGTCACAGTTGCCAGAAGGAGCTCCTGTACTTTCAAGAGCATCGCATCCACTTGTACCAGCGGTGAATGGTTCTGTGAGTTGCAGAGGGGTACTGTTCCTGCTAAAGGAATGCATAAAGGTGACTAGAGGAAGTGATAATCGAGAAATACAGATGAGGTTGAAGCAAAAGACTTATCAATGGACATGGCTGTGTCGGTAAACTGTCCATTCCATCCTACGTGTTGCTTTGGAGACTAAAGCGGTTGTTACGCTTCCCCTTTCAGTGACATGCGTGAGCCCAGAACTGGAGAACGGCAGAACGAATGGGGCGCTGGCCCCCTACGGCCCTGGAGAGGTCGCGGTGTTGGAATGCGAGCCTGGTTACACCTTGCGTGGGAGCTCTCAACCTCGTTGCCAAAACGATGGTAGCTGGGATCCTCCTGTCCCCATGTGTAAAAGAGGTGAGTGTGGCTACGGCTTTGAGTGTCCATTGTATTTCACCCCCATTAGATCCTCCTCTGCTCAGTAGGTGAGTGTCTGGCCCATCTTGAAATGGGAACTGGAAGTGTTTGAGAAGAGGATGTTCAAGAACTTCTTGGCCCCATGCAGGATTTGTGGGTAATTCCGCTTCCTCTGCTAAATGTCACAGTTCACTTGAATTTTTTATCAACTATGAGCAGGCCTTCTGATCGTTAGACACAGTTGTCACTCTTCCATTGGATGTAGAGTACGGCCTTTAGTTCATGCACAGAACCATCCCTTTTCCCCCCCTTGACACTTGTCTTACAATCAAGCTGATTTCTACAATGCAGTAAGAGGGAGAGTGTTGCCAATGAGTCAAAGAGTGAAAAAAGCAATGGACTGGTAGTGCCGGCTGCACACTAATGGGCCCAAATTGTGTGTCCAATTACAGATGCTTAAAAAGGAGCCGGATTTTTTCTTTCTATTGGGATGTTTCTAAATTACCGTTGTGATTCTTTCTGCTCCCTTGTTTGGGAGGTGTCATTTCCTTGTGAGACATAGGGAGCTTGAAGCTTTCCCTCCCTCTGTGTAAAGCTGTATTTCAGTTTTCTTTGCATTGTCTTGCTCCGTGTGAGACACACATGAGGATTTAAATTGAGTGCAAGAGAACTTTCTGATTAACAACCAATCAGCTGACATAAAGAGCTCCTTGAACTTCAGGAGCATCGCATGCACTTCTACCAGCGGTGAACGGTTCTGTCAGTGCAGAGGGGTACTGTTCCTGCTGAAGGAATGGATAAAGGTGACTAGAGGAAGTGATACACAAGAAATACAGATGAGGTTGAAGCAAAAGACTTATCAATCGAAATCTCTCTGTGGGTAACGTGTCCATTTCATCCCACCTGTGCTTTGGAGTCTAAAGCGGTTGTTACGCTTCCCCTTTCAGTGACATGCTTGAACCCAGAACTGCAGAATGGCAGAACGAATGGGGCACTAGCCCCCTACGGCCCTGGAGACGTCGCGGTGTTGGAATGCGAGCCTGGTTACACCTTGCGTGGGAGCTCTCAGCCTCGGTGCCAAAACGATGGTAGCTGGGATCCCCCTGTCCCCATCTGTGAAAGAGGTGAGTGTGCTACGGCTTTGAGTGTCCATTGTATTTCATCCCATTGGATCTTCCTCTGCTCAATAGCCAAGTGTCTGCCCCATCTTGAAATGATTCCCCGGTGTGGGGCTCAGATCCACAGAAACACAGAAACACAGCTTTCCAGGCTAAGGTCCACCGATAAATGCCCTTAATTAACAAGTGCATAGCCTTCTTGCCTCAAGTCCACAGGTAAGTGACTCTAATTCACAGGTGTACAGCCTTCTCATCTAAAGTCATAAGAACATATGAACATAAGAATGGCGGTACTGGGTCAGACCAAAGGTCCGTCTAGCCCGGTATCCTGTCTGGCGACAATGGCCAGTGCCAGGTGCCCCAGAAGGGGTGGACCGAAGACAGTGATCGAGCAATTTGTCTCCTGCCATCCTTCTCCAGCCTTTGACAAACAGAGGCCAGGGACACCATTAATTATCCCTGGCTAAGAGCCTTTAATGGACCTAACCTCCATGAATTTATAAGTATCTTAACGTTAATTGATAAATATCTTTTAAATTCTCTTATAGTCCTAGCCTTCACAGCCTCCTCTGGCAAAGAGTTCCACAGGTAGACTGTGCGCTGTGTGAAGAAGAACGTTCTTTTATTAGTTTTAAACCTGCTACCCATTAATTTCATTTGGTGTCCTCTAGTTCTTATCTTATGGGAACAAGTAAATAACTTTTCTTTATTCACCCTCTCCACACCACTCATGATTTTATAGACTCCATCATATCCCCCCTCAGTCTCCTCTTTTCTAAACTGAAAAGTCCCAGTCTCTTTAGCCTCTCCTCATATGGGACCCGTTCCAAACCCCTAATCATTTTAGTTGCTCTTTTCTGAACCTTTTCTAATGCCAAAATATCTTTTTTGAGGTGAGGAGACCACATCTGTACGCAGTATTCAGGATGTGGGCCTACTATAGTTTTATTTAGGGGCAGTAAGATATTCTTCGTCTTACTTTCTATCCCTTTTTTAATAATTCCTAGCATCCTATTTGCTTTTTTGAGTGCCGCTGCACACTGCGTGGACGTTTTCAGAGAACTATCCACAATAACTCCAAGATCTCTTTCTGATTAGTTGTAGCTAAATTAGCTCCCATCATATTGTATGTATAGTTGGGGTTATTTTTTCCAATGTGCATTACTTTTCACTTATCCACATGAAATTTAATTTGCCATTTTGTTGCCCAATCACTCAGTTTGGTGAGATCTTTTTGAAGTTCTTCGCAGTCTGCTTTGGTCTTGACTATCTTGAACAGCTTAGTATAGGCCACAAACTTTACCACCTCACTGCTTACCCGTTTCTCTAGAGAGCGTTTATGAATAAGTTGAACAGGATTGATCCTAGGACTGACCCTTGGGGGACACCACTAGTTACACCTCTCCATTCTGAAAATTTACTGTTTATTTCTACCCTTTGTTTCCTGTCTTTTAACCAGTTCTCAGTCCATAAGGAGGTGGAGGAATGGAGGTGGGTAACGTTATCTTTGGCCTCATTGTAGTTGTGTTGGGCTTGACTCATTACAAGCAAGTGGTTCTATTCCCTGCTACATTAGCCTTCATGAGCTCTTCTTCTTTCCTGCAGTGCTGCAGTGCCCTCCCCTCCACTCATCGCCAACGGGAAGCCCAGCAGCCAGGCCCTGGCAGTGTTCACCAGTGGAGTGTCTGTAAATTACAGCTGTGAGCGGCTATTCCCTTACCGGACAGGCATCTATTCACTGTACGGCAGCTGGAACATGGAGCCCTCCGGCCCCTCGCTGTGAAGGTCTGTTTATGTTCTGTTAGTTAGCGCTAAGAGGAAGAAGTTTCTAACAGAGGATTTCAATTGAAAGACAAGCTGACTGGTGGGACAGAATTCAGAGCAGGGAATTAAAGCTCCATTTACGTACTCACATGGCAAAATAAATACTTTGGAAAATAAAGGTACTGGATGTACACTGCATGTCTAACCCACGAAGTTGCTAAGAGGTGAAGAGTAGCGCTCGTGATATTAATAGAAGAGATGCATAACATAAGAACATAAGAACGGCCGTACTGGGTCAGTCCAAAGGTCCATCTAGCCCAGTATCCTGTCTGCTGACAGTGGCCAGCACCAGGTGCCCCAGAGAGGGTGGACCGAAGACAATGATCAAGCGATTTGTCTCCTGCCATCCCTCTCCAGCCTCTGACAAACAGAGGCCAAGGACACCATTTTATCCACTGGCTAATAGCCTTTTATGGACCTAACCTCCATGAAATTATCTAGCTTCTCTTTAAACTCTATTATAGTCCTAGCCTTCACAGCCTCCTCTGGCAAGGAGTTCCACAGGCTGACTACACGCTGTGTGAAGAAGAGCTTTCTTTTATTAGTTTTAAACCTGCTACCCATTAATTTCATTTGGTGTCCTCTAGTTCTTCTATTTAGGAACTAATAAATAACTTTTCTTTATCCGCCTCTCCACACCACTCATGATTTTATATACCTCTATCATATCCCCCACAGATATGATACAGGGGCAGTAAGATATTCTGGGTCTTATTTTCTATCCCTTTCTTAATAATTTCTAGCATCCTATTTGTCTTTTTGACCGCCGCTGCACGCTGTGTGGAAGTTTTCAGAGAACTGTCCACGATAACTCCAAGATCTCTTTCCTGATTTGTCATAGCCAAATTAGCCCCCATCATACCGTACCTATAATTGGGGTTATTTTTCCCGATGTGCATTACTTGACACTTATCCACATTAAATTTCATTTGCCATTTTGTTGCCCAATCACTCAGTTTGGTGAGATCTTCTTGGAGTCCCTCACAGTCTGTTTCTGTCTTGACTAAACAGTTTGGTATCATCTGCAAACTTTACCACCTCACTGCTTACCCTTTCTCCAGATCATTTATGAATAAGTCGAAAAGGATTGGTCCCAGGACTGACCCTTGGAGGACACCACTAGTTACCCCTCTCCATTCTGAAAATTTACCATTTATTCCTACCCTTTGTTTCCTGTCTTTTAAGCAGTTCTCAATCAAAGAAAGGACCTTCCCTCTTATCCCATGGCCATGTAATTTACACAAGAGCCTTTGGTGAGGGACCTTGTCAAAGACTTTCTGAAAATCTAAGTATACTATATCTACTGGATCCCCCTTGTCCGCATGTTTGTTAACCCCTTCAAAGAACTCTAATAGATTAGTAAGACAGGATTTCCCTTTACAGAAACCATGTTGACTTTTGTCCAACAAATTATGTTCTTCTACATGATTCACAATATTATTCTTTACCATTGTTTTGACTAATTTGCCCGGTACTGAAGTTAGACTTACCGGTCTGTAATTGCCCGGATCGCCTCTAGAGCCCTTTCTAAATATTGGTGTCACGTTGGCTACCTTCCAGTCATTAGGTGCGGAAGCCGATTTGAGGGATAGGTTACAAACCACAGATAATAGTTCAGCAATGTTCAGTGGGTGTTCGGCACCTCTGCTCTGCACTGGCTGTGTCCCCAGTGCTATGGTTACCTAAAATCCTCTTTCCGGCGGTACCGTATTGCTGGGTTCCTGGGGACCAGAGGTTCCTGGTGTTTCCTCTCTGTCACAGAAAAAGATGCGGGGGTTTGGGATGGAGTTTGGGTGCAGAAGGAAGCGTGGGATAGTGGATTTGGGGTCAAGAAGGAGGGTGGGATCTGGGACGGTGTTTAGGTGAAGGAGGGGGTTGTGAAATGGGGCAGGGAACTGGGGAGCAGGGGTTGGGTTGTGACGTAGGGCTGGGGTTTGGGGTGCTAAGTCTGTGCGTGGACATGGGTGCAGTAGCAGGGATGCAGAGGGTTTGGAATACATGGGTTGGGGTCTAGGTGTGCGCGTACAGAGAGTAGGGAGGTTGGGGAAGGGGCTGGGTTGCCATAGGCAGGCTTTGGACGGGAGATGTTGAACCTAGGTGACTCCTGGCCAGCAGCCCAGCAGGTTTCTCAGGCAGGCTCCCTGCCTTCCATGCCTCTGCGTGCCACTCAGAGCAGCTACGGGGGCCATGTCCTGCTCTGACTGCTGAAAAACTGGGGACAACGTGTGGGGGCAGGAAAACTGGCAGAGGATCCCACAGTGCCTGCAGAGCAGATCTGAGAGCTTAGCAGGCCGGATCCAGCCCGTGGGCCGTACTGTAGCCATCCCTGCCTATGCGAACACACACACAGGGTAGGGAAATATTTGAAAAAAGCATCTGTCTGACTTCATAAGAACCCTGGTTGTGAATTACAAGAACTAACAACTGATCCCCATGTTCCCCTCCCGCATGCGGACAGACTCACAAGCCTCAGCCTCCGATTCCCACCATGGTCACACGCTGAGTGAGCAGGGCAGATTTCCAGAGTGGGTCCTAAAAACCAATAGACCTTTACTGATTACCAAGTGCAGTTAGCTCTCCTGTCAGCTCTGCACTCTCTGTGACAGAGAGGAAACACCAGGAGCCTCTGGTCCCCAGGAACCCAGCAATACGGTTCCGCCGGAAAGATGATTTTAGGCAACCTAGCACTGGGACGCAGCCAGTGCAGAGCAGAGGTGCCGAGCACCCACTGAACAGCACTGCTAGCCACGCAGGCTGATGCCTTCTGCACCGTTTCAATTTCAGAGGTCCTGTGCATGGCCCCAGAAATCCAGCATGGACAACAAGTAGATGGACGTGGCCCTGTCTACAGACCCAGGGACAGGGTGAGTTTTGAATGTGATCCTGGCTACACGCTGGATGGCAGCAGGCAGATTGAGTGCAGAGATGATGCAACCTGGGATCCCCCGGTTCCAGTCTGTATACAACCTGGTAAGTGGGAGTTGAGGGTGGCTGCTGGGTCACTGGGATGGTCAGTGTTGGGTAGGGAAGAGCCTGGAGGCTAAAATATGGACTCCATCTGTGTCCTGGGGTCAGTTTTCACCTGTGAATGGGGAAAATACAGATATCCCCCTGCATCTCCTCCCAGTCTCCTGATGTGTTCAACCTCTGTGATAGCTGGTCCCTTGAGTCCCCTTGAGTCCTGCCCGCCCTCCTGACAGACACCGATCTGGCAACGGTGTATCTCACTGAGCAGCCTAAAGGTGTGAATGGAAACACAGTTCAACAGGACTCATGCCCCTCTCAACAAATTACAGTTTAGATCCTTAAGAGAGTTAGGGGAGATTTCCAGGGTCAATAAAGTAGCAGGATGGGACCATTTGAGTTCTAGGATGGTAGGGAATCGAGCTCAGTGGTTTTTAATCCCCTTTCTATGTGTTGCACCCCTAGTATGTTAGTTGGTTTTGCAGAACACAGGCACCCTGGGCCTAGTCCACCATCCTGTACATCAGCCAATTTAACCTCTTCTTTGAAGAGTTGTGATTTTCACTGAAATATTCTTCCCATCACCCTCTGTTTTTTCTCAGGTGTGTTTCTGTTCTTGCCTGTTAGCTGTGGTGTCCCCACGAGGTTAAGCTTTGCTGAGCTCAGGAGCGAGTATAGAAATCAGTCCTACTTTCCTGTTGGGGAGACTGCAAACTATACTTGCCGGCCTGGATACAGTAGACACCCTGGTATTCGACCCACTATTACATGCCTTCCGAATGGAAGTTGGTCAGAACCACTCGAGTTCTGTAAAAGTGAGTGTCTACATGCTATTTGTTTCTACTGTTCGCTAAAGCTCCTAATGGCACTTGTATACATGCTACAAAATGTAACGCATGTTTAAATAGTTAATAATGACCAGTAAAACTCTGTGTCGTTGCCCACTGTGGGCCCTTCTCAATGAGATCTTTTGTGCGGAGTGTTTGATATGGACAGCGCCTCAGGATAACTGTTGCTTAGAAAGAGCAAAACGTAATTCTACTCTTGTCCTCTACCAGGGAAATCGTGTGGTCATCCAGGAGAGCTGGAGAATGGCAGAATTAACGTCAGAGATATGCTGTTTGGGTCAATGGTCAACTTCACGTGTGAGGAAGGGTATGTTTCTGACTGCCTGAGCTGACTATTTGGGCCTACCTTGCAGCTATGCAACAGAAAGGGAAATCCCCGTACTCTCCTAGTTCCTTTAAGAGGGTTAGCCTTCCCTTTTTCTTGGATCAATATGTGAGAACAGATTGATTGACATAAACCTCCCTCTTTCCTCTTCCCTTGCATTCTCTCATGCTCTCCCATTTATACCACACTCTTTAGTTGCCGTTTCGGCCAACTGAATGTTCTGCCTTCAAGTGCTGGGTGAGGGCAGACATGTCCTGTGGAGAATAGGTGTGATGGGTTGGGTCACCTGGGGAGCTGATCACAGCAGTGAGGCCACCTAATTTCCCTGTGGGGCACCCCACCACCAGTGTTCCCCGTAAGCTTTGCGCTTGTGTGGCCGCTCAGGAGAGATGAAATGCCGTGCCGTTGCTTAGCAGAGCACTGGCAGCCAGATTTTGTTTCTACTGGTGGTGCAATTTCACACATGCCTTGGTGCACATAAGGGCAAGGAGTTGGGGTCACAGCCCACAGCAGTGCAACACAGACACTGAGAGCAATTCAGTTCCTAGACGGCTCAGTCACGGGAACTTGGCACAACACTCTGGTGCAGAGCCCCATGGGACCAAAACTCTAAATCAATCCATCTCACTAAGCATCAAGTTTGTACAGAGTAGCTCAAAAGATGTTCCTCCCTTTCATAAGCAGTTGCAAGTGACAACAAACAGAGCAAACATCTAATAAATGACTAAACAAAAAAACAAACCCTCCAGTTAAGACTAAGAAACCAAGAGAAGTTGTTATGAATCATAACTTCTCACCCTACTTCTTATTTCAGGTAAAATCATTTTCAGGCCAGAACTCATCTTCTTTTTTGCCTGGTCCTAGCAGCTTCTCCCCCCTCTTCTTAGAGTTCCTCTCTTTCCAGTGGTTTTCCTGTATCCTCCTGGGGTGGGGAGAAGTCTGTGATGTCAGTTGAAGGCAATTATTGCTTGCTTCCCATTCCTTAAATAGCATTTCCCCAGGGCAGGAAATCTTCATTCACTCTCCCTAGCTGTGTGATAAAGTAGAAAATTCAGCATGGACCCAGCACCAGGTGCAGGGTCACCTGCCTTTGTGGGACCTACCACAATCCAGGCATACAGGAAAAATGACTATTCACAGATCATTGCCTTGAGCAGCGGGACATTAATTTCCTAGAGTACTCCTAATCTCCACTATTAGCTCATATACATATATAAATGGGCTTATACTTCATAATTCTAGCTGGGCATCTTTACTGGGGTGACTTGTAGCTCCATGCCAGGGATTATATCAGTGGTGATTGATTTCCTTGATCGATCTCGACCTAGCCAGAGTCCAGCTGAGTCTGCTTGGCCTACACATCCACAGAAACATAGCTCATCTCTCAAGAGAAAATCAAAACTCCACTCACGCAGGCATAACAGTGTTCCCTCCCCAGCAACCTTCCTGACAGTGTCAGGGGACTACGCTGATACTAGTTCACCTGTGGCTTGTCTTTCCATGGTGGGGAATGGTCCGGCTGACGTGGTGAGAAGGATTTGAGGGCACGGGAAGGAGATACCAATCCCCTGGCTCAAATACCAGATCATTGGGCCAGCACAGGACTCTGTTCTAATATTGAATTCTAGAAGGGGCTCAGGAGTTCTAAAAAGGTGAAGGACCCTTTACACCAGCAGTCAGTGGTGTTGCTCTCTACTTGCTGTGGCTGGGGAGAAGCGCGTCCCAAATGACTGAACTTTGCAGGAGAATTCAAACAACAGAGGAGCAAGTAAAAACTGATAACCCCTCTGCCTATTTGCAGGCACCGGTTGATTGGAGAGTCTTACAGACGATGTGAGATTTCTGGCAGCCATGTTGCGTGGAGTGGGGATATGCCCTCTTGTGAGCGTAAGTAGGTTACAAATCTTGGTCTGTGTGCTTCCATAGGCCTTTTCCCCTCTTTTCTGCTTGCCATGCAAATGTGACTTAAGGGAAGCATTATGATCCCTGCTTTACAGAGTGGGAAATGAGGCACAGGGAGATTAAGTAACTTCTCCAGGCTGGTCAGTAGCAGAGTCAAAATTTGAACGGTGATCTCCACGTCCCAGATCGGTACTTTAACCAGAAGAGCCTCTCAGGGTTATAGGTATCTGTGAGAAGGGTTGTAGCTCAGGAAGAAGTGTGTTGTATCAAATTCCTGAGCATAAGAACTCGGTCTTTGTTTGCCAATTGAGTAGCAGAAAAAAGGCACTAAGCAAAACGTGGAACACGTGAGATGCTCGTAGCTCATGCCAATAGCCGCACTCCTCAGGAAACACTGACAGCTACAAAGCTGGGAACACGTCTGATTCACCTGTGTGTTAGGGTTGTTAAAATAGATGTTCAGTTACAACCAAGTGTTTATTCTTGATCCAATTCTCTGATAGTGCTGCATGCCTTCCTCCCATTTATAAATCTGTATCCCATGTTATAAAGCTATATTTCAGTGTTGGATATGGAAATATAAAAAGCAGTTGCTCTACAACACTCAACCCCCCGTCTCAGGAGAGTAGCATTACCCAGTAGAAAATGCTAATATACTTCAACACATGGCATTTCCCGCTCAACAAGGAAGACCTGTAGAGCTCTGACCATCCAGGGTAGCCCTCAAAAGGACACATACAGCTTGCGTATTACAGAAGCTTGTGTCCTCTTTTGAAACTTAAAATTGTAACTCATTTCTCTCTGTCTGTGTTCCTCCTTTAACTGTAAATAACTCTCTTGTTTCTTTTACCTTGTTCATAACCCGTTATTTAGTTTAATATAGGACTGGCATTGTAACACAGGACAGGTGTGTGTCTTCGGCGGCGAGAGATCTCAGGTACCACGGACTCCGGGGAGTGACTGTGTTTGATTCTCAATACACTCCTTCTGTGTCTCTCCAGGTATTCCGTGTTATCCCCCTCCAGACATCCCCAATGGAAAGCACAGTGGGGTCTTAATGGATGAATTCTATTATGGGTCAGCTGTAACTTACACATGTGATAGCGGTTACCCGCCGACTGGAGAGGCCTCTATTTTATGCACAACCGAGGACGGACGAAACGGAGTGTGGCGTCCAGCTGCCCCTCGGTGTGGAGGTGGGGTTTGTATGAGTGCAGCCCTCCCAGCTCTGCTTTGTCATGGATAGAAAGTCTAAGAAATCCCCCAATGTGACGATGCAGTTAAATCCCCCGCACTTAGTGTTCCTGCCTTGTGCAACGTCTCCACAAGATTTCCATGACGCACGTTAGAGAGTGAATAGGTTTACGGCAGGCCTGAAGATTTGAATTGGAAACCAGTACATTTGAGTGTACCTCTAGAGCAGCCCCGTTTGCAGAACCGGGATAGTCCCATGTGTGTAGGAAGGCTGCTGAAGGTCTCTAACCCTAGCCACACAGGGGTGGAGCCGGGGAACAGCAGGGAGGTAGTGAGTGCATATCCAGTGCGTTGTGTAAGTAGTGATTGAAAAATCTGTGCTTTAGTGTGGGGCTGTGTGACGGGCTAACCGTGTGTGCTGGTTGTGCTCTGTGGGCACTTGTTCTGCTTGGAGTGTGGGGGTGGTACGGGAGTGGTGTGTGTGATGAACAGAGCTTGCTTTGTGAAGGGTTATTGTGCATGCAGCGTGTGGTGTGTGGACAGTTGGGAAGAACTGCGGCATGTAGGCCAAGGAATCCCCTCTCTGGACCGTTTCCTTCGTGCCACTGACCCAGTGGAATTGTGACGTGAATACGAACTGCACTGGGGCAGTGCACATATCGCTTACTGCTCTGTGACCGCTAGACAGCGCATCTTGGGAGAAATGGCAGCCAGGCCCCTGCGCTTTTGTGTTCAAAGGTGTGCAACGTGGAAGCTGAAAGGCGTTGCCACTTATACCTGTAACAGAGACAAAGTACATTGCTGGGCCAGCAGCCTCCTGGTGCATCTTGGGCCTGACTATGCAGATTGCTGAGCTCCCTCAGTGTCGGATGTCAAAGGCCATGAAGAACCTTGTGGGACTGAGCTTCTTGGCTTTACCCTGGGTCACTCGTGTGGTTTAGAGATTGGTGCACAGGACCCCGTAGAGGAGAGAACCTTTGGCAAGTTGCTATGGAAGGGAGCTAACTGTTACCAGGATATCTCCTCCTCTCAATGCAGCCCCCCACATTACCCACAACAATCTGTATTTTCAAAGAGGAATAACACAGGCTAGTGCAACAAGTGACATGGGTTGAAAGGCCGAAAAATGCTGGAGGGCTTCAGAAATGTCCATCTTCCTGTCTGGCCCTGCGGTTCAGCAAAAGCATTTCTATTTCAGAAGTTACATGCTCAGCCCCACAGATTGAGAATGGAAGAAGAGAACCTGGCGAGCCCCGTGTCTATTTGTATAACGACAGCGTGACCTTTGAGTGTGATCCTGGCTACACCATAAAGGGTCACAGAGTAAGCAAGTGCCAAACAGATCAGACGTGGGATCCACCTGTGCCAGTGTGTGAGCGAGGCAAGTGTCAAAACTCCGAATTATTCATAAGCTGCGTCTACAAACGAGTTTTGTCTTCTGTCTGAGCCGTGAGCCCCACAAACAGTGAGCCAGGATGGATCTGATCTGCCTGGTGTTCACCTCTAAGCAACAGACTTTGGGGATTGGTGTGAGGGGCGAGGTGGATGGTCCTGATAGATAGGAACAGACCCAGAGTATAAGAAGTTCACTAAGTTGGGGGTGGGGCTGGCAGGACTCGGAGAACAATGGGGGTGCCGGCTAACTCTGTCCCTTCTCCTTCTTGCAATCCGGGTGCTTTCCCACAATGCGGGTTCGGGTAACAATTCCTCTCACTGCTCCAGCTCTGAGAAACAACCCAGGGTGGAATTTCTGTAACTCTACTTAGAGTTGAAAGCAGGGCATTTATTCTTCCTCTGCTCGGGATCTGAATGTCAGTCCCATCTTGAAATGGGAACTGGAAGTGGCTGGGAAGAGGATATTCAATGACTTCTTGGTCCACTGAAGGTTTTTGGGTCCTTTTACTTCTGTGAATTTCTCAATTGGCTTGGAATTTTTATCCATTAGGAGCCGTCCTTTTGGTAATAAGACACGTTTTTCACTTTTCCTTTAATGTAAAATCCGACCCTTTAGGTCCTGCATGGAACCATCCCCCTTCCCCCTCTTGACACTTTGCTTACCATCAAGCTCTTTTCTACAGACTGTGGGACTGGTAATGGGATCGGGAAGGGAAAAGCAAATATCAGATCCAGCTGTCCTAGTCTTTGCTCACTTCATCTCCATAGTGCCTGGGTTTTCCACTCTCCGAATAGATCCCAAAAGAGCTGGACGGTGACCAGCCCTGCTCTTTGAACAAGTTCTCTTGAAGGACCAAGCCGACCAATCAATAGTCCCGAAGTGGAAGCATTTCCACTGTAAACACTAAATACACAGGGGAAGGAGCCCTTGGAGCCTTCCTAAGATGGCTGGGAATGTGTCGATGGTGTCAGAAACCGTGGCAAGCGATAAGGGTGTTTGGGGGAATGTGATTGAGATGGAGGTAGGGAACTCTACCCCAGTCTGCATTAGCCTCACTGCTGTTAGGGTCAGATCAACCATGTGGATCTTTTCCCTCCTATATATTGGCCGGCATGAGCTCTGGTTCAGCTCTACCTTCCCTGTGGTGTGGCATGGTGCCTCTCTAACAAACATTGGCAACAGAAATCCCAACAACCAGGCCTTGGCAGTGTTCACCAGTAGAATGTCTGTAAATTACAGCTGAGCCCAGCTATTCCCTTATTAGCAAACTTACCCAGCGTTGCTTGAGCCCTTAACTGGAGTAAAGGTTGGGGGTTCTGGAGTGAAAAGGAAAATGTACATGCTTTCTGTCAATGATGAGGCTCTGAGCAGAGAGTGGGCGTGCAGGAGTCAGTGTAGGAGGTTGGGTGTGGGGGGGGTGGGCTCAGAGCAGGGATTTGAGAGTACAGGAGACTGGGGAGGGGAAGGAGCGCAGAGGAGAAGGTGGGGGCAGGAGTCAAGATGGTGGCTGGATGGAGTGGGGGGGCTCAGGGCAGGAGGTGGAGGTGAGTAGTCAGGTCAAGGGTCTGGGAGACATGGGGGGCTCAGTGTAGTGGTGCTAGAGTCAAGGTAGGGCTTGGGGATTGGGAGAGGGAGTGGGGTTCAGGAGTCAGGGCAGGAGGCTGGGAGGTTTGGGGAGTCTCAGGGCCGGGGTTGGGCATGGGGGCTCAGGTCAAAGTGGGAGTGCAGGAGTCAGGGCAGAGGACTGGAAGGTGGGGGTGTTAGTGCAGGGGGTTGGGGTGCAGGAGTCGGGGTAAGGAGTGGGAGGTTCAGAGAAGGCACCTGAAGGCAGGGGGCTGGTAGGTGTGGGGAAGCTTAATAGGGCTACCTATGGCGGCAGAGATGCAGCAGTATAGCAGCTGTGAGAAATAATCCAGGGGGGCAAAAGCAATGGGCCTGCGTAAGGGGACTTTTTGTAACTGTAACCTGAAAGCAGCGCACTTTGATCTTCCTCTGCTCAGTATCCAAGTGAGGACGGAGCCTCCTCCTCCTTCAGTGCAAAGGTGCATTTCAGGTCTCTTTGCTACTCCCTTTGCCTCGCTCACTGTGTCAGACACACACGAGGATTTAAACGAGTCCAAGAGAACTGTGAGACGAGCCACCAATTCAGTAGATTTCACAGTTTGGATCTAAACCACCAGTGAGACACAGGAGCAGAAGTCACGGCTGCGAGAAGGAGCTCCTGTACTTTCAAGAACATCGCATCCACGTGTACCAGCGGTGAATGGTTCTGTGAGTGCAGAGGGGTACTGTTCCTGCTGAAGGAATGGATAAAGGTGCCTAGAGGAAGTGATACTCCAGAAATACAGATGGGGATGAAGCAAAAGACTCATCAATGGAAATGGCTTTGTCGGTAACGTGTCCCTTCCATCCCATGTGCTTTGGAGTCTAAAGGGGTTGTTACATTTCCCCTTTCAGTGACATGCGTGAGCCCAGAACTGGAGAACGGCAGAACGAATGGGGCACTGGCCCCCTACGGCCCTGGAGACGTCGCGGTGTTGGAATGCGAGCCTGGTTACACCTTGCGTGGGAGCTCTCGGCCTCAGTGCCAAAACGATGGTAGCTGGGATCCTCCTGTCCCTGCGTGTGAAAGAGGTGAGTGTGGCTACGGCTTTGAGTGTCCATTTTATTTCACCCCCATTAGATCCTCCTCTGCTCAGTAGGTGAGTGTCTGGCCAATCTTGAAATGGGAACTGGAAGTAATTGGGAAGAGGATGTTCAGGAACTTCTTGGCCCCCTGCAGGATTTGTGGGTAATTCGCTTCCTCTGCTAAATGTCACAGTTAACTTGAATTTTTATCAACTATGAGCAGGCCTTCTGGTAATTAGACACCTTTGTCACTCTTCCATTGGATGTAGAGTACGGCCTTTAGTTCATGCACAGAACCATTCCCATTTCCCCCTTGACACTTGTCTTACAATCAAGCTGATTTCTACAATGCAGTAAGAGGGAGAGTGTTGCCAATGAGTCAAAGAGTGAAAAAAGCAATGGGCTGGTAGTGCCGGCTGCACACTAATGGGCCCAAATTGTGTGTCCAATTACAGATGCTTAAAAAGGAGCCGGATTTTTTCTTTCTATTGGATGTTTCTAAGTTACCATTGTGATTCTGTGTGCTCCCTTGTTTGGGAGGTGTCATTTCCTTGTGAGACATAGGGAGCTTGAAGCTTTCCCTCCCTCTGTGTAAAGGTGCATTTCAGTTTTCTTTGTATTGCCTTGCTCTGTGTGTCAGACACACATGAGGATTTAAATTGAGTGCAAGAGAACTTTCTGATTAACAACCAATCAGCTGACATAAAAGAGCTCCTTGAACTTCAGGAGCATCGCATGCACTTCTACCAGCGGTGAACGGTTCTGTCAGTGCAGAGGGGTACTGTTCCTGCTGAAGGAATGGATAAAGGTGACTAGAGGAAGTGATACTCAAGAAATACAGATGAGGTTGAAGCAAAAGACTTATCTGTGGGTAATCTCTCTGTGGGTAACGTGTCCATTTCATCCCACCTGTGCTTTGGAGACTAAAGCGGTTGTTACGCTTCCCCTTTCAGTGACATGCCTGAACCCAGAACTTCAGAATGGCAGAACGAATGGGGCACTGGCCCCCTACCGCCCTGGAGACGTCGCAGTGTTGGAATGCGAGCCTGGTTACACCTTGCGTGGGAGCTCTCAGCCTCGGTGCCAAAACGATGGTAGCTGGGATCCTCCTGTCCCCATCTGTGAAAGAGGTGAGTGTGCTACGGCTTTGAGTGTCCATTGTATTTCATCCCATTGGATCTTCCTCTGCTCAATAGCCAAGTGTCTGCCCCATCTTGAAATGATTCCCCGGTGTGGGGCTCAGATCAACAGAAACACAGCTTTCCAGGCTAAGGTCCACCGATAAATGCCCGTAATTAACAAGTGCATAGCCTTCTTGCCTCAAGTTCACAGGTAAGTGACTCTAGTTCACAGGTGTACAACCTTCTCGGCTAAAGTCATAAGAACATATGAACATAATAATGGCCGTACTGGGTCAGACCAAAGGTCCGTCTAGCCCGGTATCCTGTCTGGCGACAATGGCCAGTGCCAGGTGCCCCAGAAGGGGTGGACCAAAGACAGTGATCGAGCAATTTGTCTCCTGCCATCCTTCTCCAGCCTTTGACAAACAGAGGCCAGGGACACCATTCCTTACCCCTGGCTAATAGCCTTTAATGGACCTAACCTCCGTGAATTTATAAATATCTTAACTTTAATTTATAAATATCTTTTAAACTCTCTTATAGTCCTAGCCTTCACAGCCTCCTCTGGCAAAGAGTTCCACAGGTAGACTGTGCGCTGTGTGAAGAAGAACGTTCTTTTATTAGTTTTAAACCTGCTACCCATTAATTTCATTTAGTGTCCTCTAGTTCTTATATTATGGGAACAAGTAAACAACTTTTCTTTATTCACCCTCTCCACACCACTCATGATTTTATAGACCTCTATCATATCCCCCCTCAGTCTCCTCTTTTCTAAACTGAAAAGTCCCAGTCTCTTTAGCCTCTCCTCATATGGGACCCGTTCCAAACCCCTAATCATTTTAGTTACTCTCTTCTGAACCTTTTCTAATGCAAAAATATCTTTTTTGAGGTGAGGAGACCACATCTGTACGCAGTATTCAGGATGTGGGCGTACTATAGTTTTATTTAGGGCAGTAAGATATTCTTCGTATTATTTTCTATCCCTTTTTTAATAATTCCTAGCATCCTATTTGCTTTTTTGAGTGCCGCTGCACACTGCGTGGATGTTTTCAGAGAACTATCCACAATAACTCGAAGATCTCTTTCCTGAGTAGTTGTAGCTAAATTAGATCCCATCATATTGTATGTATAGTTGGGGTTATTTTTTCCAATGTGCATTACTTTTCACTTATCCACATGAAATTTAATTTGCCATTTTGTTTCCCAATCAGTCAGTTTGGTGAGATCTTTTTGAAGTTCTTCACAGTCTGCTTTGGTCTTGACTATCTTGAACAGCTTAGTATAGGCCACAAACTTTACCACCTCACTGCTTACCCCTTTCTTTAGAGAGCGTTTATGAATAAGTTGAACAGGATTGATCCTAGGACTGACCCTTGGGGGACACCACTAGTTACACCTCTCCATTCTGAAAATTTACTGTTTATTCCTACCCTTTGTTTCCTGTCTTTTAACCAGTTCTCAATCCATGAAAGGACCTTCCCCTCTTATCCCACGACAACCTAATTTACACAAGAGCCTTTGGTGAGGGGCCTTGTTCAAGGGTTTCTGGAAATCTAAGTATACTATATCTACTGGATCCCCCTTGTCCGCATGTTTGTTAACCCCTCCACAGACAAGTGTCTCTAATTCACAGGTGTACAGCCCGGTCCCTCCCTCTCCACCGGGTCCCGACCCAGCACCCTAAGGGCAGGGAAATGGTCCACTGCCCAGGTTGGTGGGGACGAGCCAAAACTCACCAATCCCCGCAGGGTAATTCAAGTATTCCCGCCCGGGGTCACTTTCTACCAAGAAGCAGCTGCCTACCCGGAGTCGCTCTCCATCGCTGGAGTTGGGTTCACAGCCAGGCGTCCCACTCGAGATGAACACCTCACCGACGGCCGGAGTGAAGATCTTTCGGCTCAGACTAGCGATCCCCGCTGCCTTGATCTCTACGGAACCCCTACCTGGCCGAGGGTCCGTAGCCCGGGGGTGACCTATCCCCTCTGCTGCTGCAAGCATTTCCCCTTCCTCAGGCGGGTCTGAGGAGTCCTGGTCTGCCCCGAACAGGGGCGTTGACACCCCTCTCCCACTCGGCGTCTCCCGTCGGGCGAGTCTTGCTGGGGTCGGTGGACCGGCTCGCTCAAGGTGGGCCCCCACACCTTCTCCGCCTCCACGCCAAGTGCTCCTCCTCCCGACTCTCCCCCTTCCCCTGGCAGTCCGGGGACACTTAAAGATCCAGCAGGGGGAATGCTGGCGTAAACGCCCCCGGTCGTACACTTCCCCTGCTAGCTGGCACCCTCCCCAGGTCCTAAAAGGAGGCGGATTTGCCTCCGAGGCCTGGGAGCATGTGTGGCAGGCCGACACGGCGGGGACTTTCGCCCAAAAGTGCAGCGCTCCCCCTAACCAAAACCGTAAGAACCCCATCACAGAGTCCAAGAGAAGTTTGAGTCGAGCCACCAATTCAGCAGATTTCACAGTTTGGGTCTAAACCACCAGTGAGATGCACGAGCAAAAGTCACTGCTGCCAGCAGGAGCTCCTCTGTTTTCATGAGCATTGTATCCACTTGTACCAGCGGTGAATGGTTCTGTGCGTTCAGAGGGGTAACGTTCCTGCTGAAGGGATGGATAAAGGTGCCTAGAGGAAGTGATACTCGAGAAATACAAATGAGGTTGAAGCAAAAGACTCATCAATGGACATGCCTCTGGGGGCAAATCATTCATCCCATCCCACGTGTGCTTTGGAGTCTAAAGCGGTTGTTACGCTTCCCCTTTCAGTGACATGCGTGAGCCCAGAACTGGAGAACGGCAGAACGAACGGGGCGCTGGCCCCCTACAGCCCTGGAGATGTCGCGGTGTTGGAATGCGAGCCTGGTTACACCTTGCGTGGGAGCTCTCGGCCTCGGTGCCAGAGTGATGGAAGCTGGGATCCACCTGTGCCCATCTGTGAAAAAGGTGAGTGTGGCTAGGGCTTTGAGTGTCCATTATCTTTCATCCCACTCACACCGATAAGATGTGGCAGGAGTGAGCGTGAATGACAAACAGACTGTGGGATTGGAAATGGGATCTGAATGGTCCTGGCCAGCCCTGTCCTCTAAACCCCCCTCCCAGGTTAAGGGAACTTAGGGAAGGCCCCAGCCCACCAATCAATACTCCCAAAGTAGCAGCATTTAAACCCTAAATACACAGGGGCAGCAGCCTTTGCAGCCTTCTTAAGATGGCTGGGAATGTGCCTATGGAGTTAGGAAGAGTGACCAGGGTGTCAGGGTATTTGGGGGGGTATTAAGGAGGTGGAGGGGAATGGAGGTGGGTAACGTTATCTTTGGCCTCATTGTAGTTGTGTTGGGCTTGACTCAGTACAAGCAAGTGGTTCTATTCCCTGCTACACATTAGCCTTCATGAGCTCTTCTTCTTTCCCTGCAGTGCTGCAGTGCCCTCCTCCACTCATCGCCAACGGAAGCCCAGCAGCCAGGCCCTGGCAGTGTTCACCAGTGGAGTGTCTGTAAATTACAGCTGTGAGCCCGGCTATTCCCTTACCGGACAGGCATCTATTCACTGTACGGCAGCTGGAACATGGAGCCCTCCGGCCCCTCGGTGTGAAGGTCTGTTTATGTTCTGTTAGTTAGCGCTAAGAGGAAGAAGTTTCTTCCAGAGGATTTCACTTGAAAGACAAGCTGACTGGTGGGACAGCATTCAGAGCAGGGAATTAAAGCTCCATTTATGTACACACATGGCAAAATAAATGCTTTAGAAAATAAAGGTACTGGATGTACACTGCATGTCTAACCCACGAAGTTGCTAAGAGGTGAAGAGTAGCGCTCGTGATATTAATGGAAGAGATGCGGGGGTTGGGATGGCGTTTGGATGCAGAAGGAAGCGTGGAATAGTGGATTTGGGGTCTGGAAGGAATGTGGGATCTGGGACGGTGTTTAGGTGAAGGAGGGGGTTGTGAAATGGGCCAGGGAACTAGGGAGCAGGGGTTAGGGTTGTGACCTAGGGCTGGGGCTTGGGGTGCTAAGTCTGGGCGGGGACATGGGTGCAGTAGCAGGGATGCAGAGGGTTTCATTTACATGGGTTAGGGGTCTAGTTGTGCGCGTACAGAGAGTAGGGAGGTTGGGGAAGGGGCTGGGTTGCCATAGGCAGGCTTTGGACGGGAGACGTTGAACCTAGGTGACTCCTGGCCAGCAGCCCAGCAGGTTTCCCAGACAGGCTCCCTGCCTTCCATGCCTTTGCGCGCCACTCAGAGCAGCTGCGGGGGCCATGTGCTGCTCTGACTGCTGAAAAACTGGGGACAGCGTGTGGGGGCAGGAAAGCTGGCTGAGGCTCCCACAGTGCCTGCAGAGCAGATCTGAGAGCTTAGCAGGCCGGATCCAGCCTGTGGGCCGTACTGTAGCCATCCCTGCCCTATGCGAACACACACACAGGGTAGGGAAATATTTGAAAAAAGCATCTGTCTGACTCCATAGGCACCCGGGTTGTGAATTACAAGAACTAACAACTGATCCTCACGTTCCCCTCCCTCATGCGGACAGACTCACAAGCCTCAGCCTCCGATTCCCACCATGGTCACACGCTGAGTGAGCAGGGCAGATTTCCAGAGTGGGTCCTAAAAACAAATAGACCTTTACTGATTACTGCCAAGTGCAGTTAGCTCTCCTGTCAGCTCTGCACTCTCTGTGACAGAGAGGAAACACCTGGAGCCTCTGGTCCCCAGGAACCCAGCAATACGGTTCCGCCAGAAAGATGATTTTAGGCAACCTAGCACTGGGACGCAGCCAGTGCAGAGCAGAGGTGCCGAGCACCCACTGAACAGCACTGCTAGCCACGCAGGCTGATGCCTTCTGCACCGTTTCAATTTCAGAGGTCCTGTGCATGGCCCCAGAAATCCAGCATGGACAACAAGTAGATGGACGTGGCCCTGTCTACAGACCCAGGGACAGGGTGAGTTTTGAATGTGATCCTGGCTACACGCTGGATGGCAGCCGGCAGATTGAGTGCAGAGATGATGCAACCTGGGATCCCCCGGTTCCAGTCTGTATACAACCTGGTAAGTGGGAGTCGAGGGTGACTGCTGTGTCACTGGGATGGTCAGTGTCAGATAGGGAAGTGCCTGGAGGCTAAAATATAGACTCCATCTGTGTCCTAGGGTCAGTTTTCAGCTTTGAATGGGGAAAATACAGATATCCCCCTGCATCTCCTCCCAGTCTCCTGATGTGTTCACCTCTGTGATAGCTGGTCCCTTGAGTCCTGCCCGCCTTCCTGACAGACACCGATCTGGCAACGGTCTGTCTCACTAAGAAGCCTAAAGGTGTGAATGGAAACACAGTTCAGCAGGACTCATGCCCCTCTCCACAAATTATAGTTGAGATCCTTAAGGGAGTCAGAGGAGATTTCCAGGGATAATAAGGGTATGTCTAGACTACATGGCTCCGTCGACGGAGCCATGTAGATTAGCTTACTAGACATAGAGAAATGAAGCCGCGATTTAAATCGCTGAGCTCAGGAGCGAGTATAGAAATCAGTACTACTTTCCTGTTGGGATGACTGCAAACTATACTTGCCGGCCTGTTGCTTAGTCTGGGCCCTTCTCAATGAGATCTCCTCTCAGTGCAGCCCCGTATATTGCCCACAATAATCTGTATTTTCAAAGTGCAATAAGTGACATGGGTTGAAAGGCTGAAAAGGGCTGGAGGGCTGCAGAAATGTCTGTCTTTCTATCTGGCCCAGCAGTTCAGCAAAAGCATTTCTATTTCAGAGGTTAGATGCCCAGCCCCACAAATTGAGAATGGAAGAAGAGAATCTGGCCAGAGTCGTGTCTATTCCTATAACGACAGCGTGACCTTTGAGTGCGATCCTGGCTACACCTTGAAGGGTCACAGAGTGAGCCAGTGCCAAACAGATCAGACGTGGGATCCACCTGTGCCAGTGTGTGAGCGAGGCAAGTGTGAAAACTCCGAATTATTCATAAGCTGAATCTACAAACAAGTTTCTCTTCTGTCTGAGCCATGAGCCCCACAAACACTGACCCAGGATGGATCTGATCTGCCTGCTGCTCACCTCAAATCAACAGAGTTTGAGGACTGGTGTGAGGGGTGAGGTGGATGGTCCTGATAGCTAGGAACGGACCCAGAGTGTAAGAAGTTCGCTAAGTTTGGCGTGGCAGTGGCAGGGTTTGGAGATGGTCAGTGGGAAGCTCAGGGCGGGGTCCTCAAGGTAGAGGCTGGGAGGTGTTGGGGAGCTTACTGGGGCCACACATGGGAGCGAAGGTGCAGCAGTATGGTACCTCATGGGATGTGATTTTAGGCAGGCCAACGCTGAATTATTTGCATTTTTTAGGAGATTAAGAGCAACGTCATCAATTCTCCGCAGACACTGGGAGGCAGCCAGGGTAAAGCCGAGGTGCCAAGCACCCACTGAACAGCACTGCTAGCCAGGAAGGCTGATGCCTTCTGCACCTTTTCAGTTTCAGAGGTTCTCTGCATGGCCCCAGAAATCCAGCATGGAAGACAAGTAGCTGGACGTGGCCCTGTCTACAGACCCAGGGAGAGGGTGAGGTTTGAATGTGATCCTGGCTACAACCTGGATGGCAGCCAGCAGATTGAGTGTGGAGATGATACAACCTGGCATCCTCCTGTTCCAGTCTGCATACAACTTGGTAAGTGTGAGTCAAGGGTGACTGCTGGGTCATTGTGATGGTCAGTATGACCTGGAGGTTAATAGATAGATTTCCTCTGTGTTCTGGGGTCAGTTTTCATCTGTGAATAGGGCAAATACAAATATTCTCCTACCCCTTAATTTCTGCACTATGCTCGTCACTGTGATAGTCCCCTGCATCCTGCCGTGCCCGCCTGACGGACACAGATCTGGCAAGTATTTTTAAACATATGTAAATGTGTCCACACATGCACTTGCACCAGGTTAACCAAATTGATTTAAAGTCTGATTTAACTTCAACCAGTGTGATTTGTGTGTATAGATAGGTCTTAAATAGGCAAACTCTCTCAAGTGGGTTCTATCTAAAATGTAATACACTGTCCAACTATGATTTGGGTTTTTTGACTATGTAGAAACCATCAATTAGTGTTACAACAATGGCTTTTGTTTTGCTTTACAGATTGGCTTCCCAAGGGGAGCTTTTCATGACAGTTACGTTATTGTGTGTAAAACTCATTGCGAGTAGATTGGATGTTTCAAAATATGCCTAAGGGAGTTAGTTATGCCCTCAGGCATTTTTGGAAATCACACACTTATTCTTTACTTAAAATGTAGAGTTCTGTAAGCAACAACTTTGTCCTCCCAACTTAACTCACCCTGTGTGTGACTCGCTCCCAAGGAATAGTTGATATAGGGATGATTTAGCAGGTGAACTAAAAGAGTTTCTTTCTGCCTCAGCCACTCAGAACAATGCTGAGTTTTCTCCTCTGCTGGAAGAGGCTATTGTGTTACAGTGTTTGATCTCCCTTTAAAAGTTGGAAGGACTTTTCTATATAACTGGCAATATGGAGAGGACTTTTAATACGTTTTTCTTTCTAGCTCTTACCTATAAAATGTGTAACATGCCCGAGATATGGAAAATGGTTTGGATAAATATTTTTGAAGAAATTATGTGTCTGAGTTTCCTCTTTCATATTATAATTGTTCATGGTTTTTTTTTCCTCCTCTCTCCCCAGTTCAAAGTTCCTATAACTTCATCTCTATTGAAGTTATACTGGGTAAGTAGTATATGTAAAAGACTTGGGGTCAGATAGCTGAACCGTCTGAGCTCTAGCTGAACATCTGGCTCATTGTTTCTAAACCTTCTTTACAGCATCAGTATCCCAGCTTTCAAACCTTTGCTTCTCCGGAAAAGTGCTTGTGAAGTAGGAAGAGTACAGTACCTCTATAATCAGCCTCTTTAAAAACCGTGCTTCCTCAGGGAGTTCCATGAGGCTTGAGATTCCATTGTCTAGAACTCAACAACTCTTTTTATGTCCAAACAGTATGCACCAAAGCCCCTTGGGCCAAGATTTTTGTCAGCTTTGTTACCGTTCTTCGATTTTTGCTACAGGGCTTCCTCTAGAGCACCTGGCTCAGGTCTGGCCTATGCTAAAAAAATAGCTCAGTTTCCTTATGTCAGTAAGGGGTATGAAATATCCATACCTGAGAGGCGTTATTAAGCCAACTCAAATCCTTGTGTAGACAGCACAAGATCAATGGAAGAATTCTTCCGTCAACCTAGTTACTGCCTCTCGAAGAAGTAAATTACTTATGCTAATGGTATAGGTAGTGTCTACACTGAAGCACTAGAGCAGCACAGATTTTTCATGTATTAGACCATAGCTGATCCCATCATTTCATGCAGTTTGCAGGTTTTAGGTAATCATTTGTGAATCTTGACCCAATTGCGCATGGTGTAAGTCATCTTTTGCTTGTGTCAATACTAACCCACATATTGTATGCAAACAGTGATAGATGGTCTTACTCACAGTGAATGTTTTGAGTGGACTAATGCTAAACTTTTGCCAAAAGATCCAAGGCTGAGAAGGGTACAATATGACATGTTAACTGTGTAAAGACAGACAGTGGCTCAGGATTCAGAAATCTTTCTGGTACAGATAGAGGAATGCCATCACTTCTGGTCAGTTTCATCCTGAAACTTGTTAGGGATTTGAGTTAATTAAAAATCTGCAAAGCCCACTAATAGTATTTCAATGTGTTCTGAGTCCATAGGAAATGCTATTTCTGTTTTTTCCCTTGTGTCTCAGGGATCACAGTGGGGGGGCTGTTGCTTCTCGTGGTTATGATCATCATCATCATCAGGAGGTTTGTGACCAAGCAGAATGCAGGGTGAGGGATTTTTCTAAATTTCCATTCATTTAATTGTGCATGGACTGTTGTTTGGTTCCTCAATTTAATGCTGGAAAATCATATCATAATGAATCATGATCTCCATATGCAGCAGTGGGGCAAAAGAAATAGGTAATCACTAGCATAATCTTGAATCTGCAACTAGTGATAGATTGGTATGGCATGCAAAGGACACTAAGCTTTTTATATAATAAATAGAAAACAAAGAATTCTCTCACTTCTAGTCTCTTTGCCTTGCCAGAAGCATTATAAAAATGTATTTTTTCAAAAAGAAACCCCAAAACCTTCTTTTCTGTCACCATGATATTGGCATACAGAAATATAAGGCTCATGATGGATTTGTCCCCTCTAGATCTGAAAGGACTTTTTTTTATTTTAATTTTAATTTTTAATTTTTTTGAATCTCAGTAAAACTAAGGTTTGAAAAGAGAGAAGTCAGGGGAAATAATGTAAAGGGATTTTCCCAACCTACTGCTTTTGTGTCTTTGAAATGTCAGTGATATAAATAACATGCAGGTCTCTGGTTCTCTCATATTCTCTCACACACTCACACTCACACTCACACACACACACACACACTCTCTCTCTCTCTCTCTCTCTCTCTCTCTCCATCCCACCCCACCCCAGCCCACCCCCTTGGTTTCTGTTATTTCCACTCCAGATCAAGTGGGTTTTACCAATGAAAGTTCATGATACATTTTTGTTAGTCTCGAAGGTGCTCCAGGACTACTTGTTGTTTTTAAAGTTATAGACTAGCACAGCTCCCCCTCTGAAACTCTGGAAATGTGTGTATTTTGAGCTCTAAAACTTTAATTGCAGGGGCAAGTTGCATTTAAAAATTATGAAAACCCCCAAACCCTTTTCCCTCCCTTTTCCAAACAGCTAGACAATGGCCTTAAATAATTGCAAACAAAGTGCCTTAAACACTCCTTTCCACTTTCTCATTTGCACAATGTTGAGTTTTTTGTGATGTCCTACTCTACTATAACCTTTTTAGTTCTCTAGTTGCCAGTAACTGAATTTCTAGTACACTTGAACATCCTTAATCGGGGTGTCTGATCTGGGAACACTTGTGATTCAGACACCTGCATGGCTGGAAGACCATAACGATAATAAAAACAAAATAAGTCAATACATAAGTACACGCATGCACGCAGGCTCTCTCTCTTTCTCTGTCTCTCACACTGTACTGTCTAGGACAAATTTAACTTGTAAATATGAGAAATGGCAGAGCTCTGTACTGTACAATTAGTGATTTCTGCTTAATTTCCTACATATGATAAAAACAAGACAGTTTAAATACAGTGTGTTAAGGATTTATCTTACAGCATATTATATATGTACCGTATTCTATAATGGTTTGTGCATACAAAAGTTTTTAAAATAGATTTTGTTTACCCTTCATCATGGTGAAAATCCATGGTCCAGAAAATTCTATAATATGGCATAGCCTATTTGCTAAGGTTGCCAGATTAAAGAGGTTCAAGTGTAATACCATTGAGGCTGCTCTTGTGTGTAACAAAACAGTACTGAAGTGGAATAAGCCCTATTTTTTCCTACTTTGCATATCACCTTTAATTTCAGATTTCCTTCCCCACCTACAAAGTGCCTTCAATCTTTTAGATTGCTTTTAGATTACAACCCTCCTCATTTTTAGGTCTAGTAAATCTTTGTATCCTTTGATGCTATCAGTGAGAACTCAAATATCTTAGAATTATAGATCTGGAAGGAACCTGGAGAGGACATCAAGTCCAGTCCTCTGCATTCATGGCAGGACCAACCACCCCCTTGACCACCACCAAGAGGTGTCTGTCTAACCTGCTCTTAAAAATCTCCAATGGAGAATCCACAAGCTCCTTAGGCATTTTGTTTCACTATTTAACCATCCTGACAGTTAGGAAGCTCTTCTTAGGCTATGTTTATACTACAGAGTTTTTCCGGGATACTGGAGGTATCCCGGAAAAACTCTGCTGCATCCAGGGAACGTGTCTGCTCTTCTGAATTTTTTCCGGGATAGCAGATGCACTGTTTTGGGAGCCATGTAAACCTCATTTCACAAGGAAGAAGGGCTCTTCCAAAAAAGGTGTTTTTTCTGAAATGTGGCCCAGTGTAGACAGGCCAAATTTCAGAAAAGTCTCTTCCGAAAAAAGAATCGGAAAAAGGTACGCAAATTGCGGAGCGCAATTTGCATATCTTTTTCTGAAAAAGAAGTGTAGTATAGACATAGCCTTAATGTCCAACCTCAGCCTCCCATGCTGCAATTTAAGCCCATTGCTTCCTCCCATGCTCAATTTAAGCCCATTCCTCAGAGGCTAAGGAGAATGTTTTTTCTTCTTCCTCCTTGTAATGAACTTTCCAAACATGAATAGCCATAAAGCTCTGCAATTAATTTTGAGCCTAAATATAAATTTACTTCCAGTCTGTCCTTTTAGCAAACTAAATTAGTTTTTCTTTTAAAGTTACTTTTATTTTTCCTCTCCACCATTCAGTTATTATGATCCACAAGAAAACCATATATACCAAAAACCTGGGACCCACGTTATTGAACAAAAAACTTCATTTGTACCATAGCAGGTAAGGGAATTAGATCACTTTTTTCCACATAAAAATGTCAAAATTATGGTGAATGATGTCAGATCTGTTTTACAATAATGCTGTGATACTCAGATTGAGAGCTGGAAGTGGCTCTTTAATGCATCTCTTGTGGTTCTTTGCACTCAGGAGACTTATTAACCAACTAGGATGGCTTTACTATGTTACCCAATTATTAACTTCACTGAGTTATTGTTTGCTATGAGAAGAATTAATTCTTTGTAACTGGCTCATTTGGGTAATATTGATTGCTCGTTTGGCTCCTGAATCACAGAAGTCTGAGTATCACTGCTCTAATGCAAAGGCACTGTGTGTTGAGTGAAAAATGACTACTCTTCTACCACTCTCTCCTGCATTGCTTGAATGAAAAAATGCCTGTTGTAACCCCCAAACACATCCCATTGCTACAAACGAAAGCTTAGCTAACGAGCAGGAGCAGCTCGAGGTGAGCTGCCGGCAACTGGTGCCCTAGGCGGAATGCGCGATCGGCACCTCCGCCTCCATAGCCCTCAACGGCTTTACGTCATCATTGGGCACCACGTTAAACACGGTGCCCTAGGCAACTGCCGAGGTTGCCTACATCCATGGGCTGCCCCTGCTAACGAATAGATCACATTTGCAATGTCATATCGCTCTTTGGAAGCTGGAACAAGAGAACCAGTTCTGAAGCATTATTTGCATATAAGTGTGTTTCCATGTAGTACAAAGGAAAATGGAAACCATGGGTCAAATGTTACCTACCGTTGAAACGATGTTTTGTTTGTATAGTTTTGTGGGAAACGTTTTAAACCATATTTTGTTTGTAAAGTTGTGAGAAAACCTGTTCTCTATCCAACTTACTTCTAACCAGTAAGTTCTTATACTAATTACAGGAAGGCTCAAACAATTCTTCACCTCTGTGTGCTTAAATGTGTAGCAGTGGCTACTCTTTGTACAGATTAATCTACCTCTAGTCCTGTGGCTGTAAAAAGTAATCTTTTGGATGTTTACTCTAAGGGTATGTCTAGACTACATGCCTCTGCCAACAGACATATAAATTAGACATACCGACATAGTCAATGAAGCAGGGATTTAAATATACCCCGCTTCATTAGAATAAAAATGGCCACCGTGTTGTGCCGGCTCAGCTGTTTGTCTGCACGAACTGGCAGTTAAGACGGGGATCGGTCGACAAGGAAAGCCTTTGCCGACCGATCCCTTATGCCTCGTGAAATGAGGTTTACAGGATCTGTTGGCAAAGGTCTTTCCTTGTTGACCGATCCCCGTCTTGACTGCCGGTTCGTGCCGACAAACAGCTGATCTGGCACAATACGGCAGCCATTTTTATTCTAATGAAGCGGGGGATATTTAAATCTCTGCTTCATTGACTATGTCGGTATGTCTAATTTACATGCCACTATCGGCAGAGGCATGTAGTCTAGACATACCCTAAGTGAAAGTAATACAACTGCAATAACATTTTTATAAAGATTGGCAGGAAAATAGAAATTAGTTTTGTTTTAACATTGGTGTATCCTTTTCTGCAGACAAGAAACAGTTTCTCCTCATGGTCGTGCATTTTGCTTCTTTCGTGTGGAGAACATGGAAGCATTTCCTTCACCTTTTTTGTGGGTATTTTATACATTCTTACAATGAGGTTCTCAAGGGGAAAATGCAAAGCCCTAGCAGACAGTTTAAGTTGTTACTACAGCTGCTTCCATTAGATCCTTATAGAAGTTTGGTTCATCAAGTTCAACTTTACATAGCACCAGATTGTAGCTTTTGGATTGTCCTCTTTTCTGTCTTTATGCTGTTTGTCCATGGAAACACCTTGCCTGCAGACTTCCAAGATGAACAAGACACATTGCAGCATCAAGGATGCTTACTACTCAGATTATGCTCTGCCCTTCTTTCCCTTTCATGGAACTTCTCATCTCTGAGAAGTGACTAAGCAATCTGTCACATGGAAGAGATGGACCCAATGCTGCTGAGCCTGCCTTGATGAGAAACTGCAAAAACAAGATCCTGAACTTTCTCCTGAGCATGATTCTTTGACTAATTGTCACAGCTATTTTCTTTAAAAATGTGTGTGTGCACGTGCACGTGCATGAAAGGAACCTTTAATTTTGCAGAATTGCTGGATTATAAAATCATGACTGCCATCCCTATCTCATTTTAGTTTTACTTGATCTTCAAAAAACAGCACTTGATACCCCTCACACTATAGTAGAGAGACTATCCACTTTTTTTTTTTTTTTTACAAACTTTTTATATTTAGAGGGGTTAAAAATTACAGACTATGATGAAAGTTTGCCATCAGTATTTTTTTCTTCTTGGATTGCTTATTTTAAAATGACTTTATAAGCCTGAAAGTACAGATTAATTTATTAAATCAAAATCTTTGCTTAAAATTTTGTTTGGAATTTATAATATATTGTTATCTGAGAAAAATAAATATTTGTTAAAAAATGAAATGTGTGTATTTACTGCATGCAACACATTTTTAAAATCAATCTCGATACCTTCATGATGCAGAAATTGATGATGCCTATTTTTGGAGACCTTGCCTGCCCTATTTTTTATGCAGTGATTCATATGCTGAACTTTTCATTTTTATTAAAGCTAAAAGAACATGCATACAAAAAAGCAAATGCCTCCCTTAAACTATAAAATAACTATACATTGATTAAAGGCATTTGTGAATGCCAGCTGCAGTACTAACATTTTATGACTCGTATCCTTAATCAAGGAGTTAACAACTGGCAGTTCCACAAACCATATATCAACTCTAGGCCCCCTATGCTGCCAGGGGAAGACTTGTCACAATTGTAACAGGGTTGTCTAATACTGGTATGTAGCCTAATGGTTTTTCTACATGGGGAAATTGACTGGCATAACTATAGTAGAATAACTTCTCTGGAACCAATTATATTCCAGTATGGGTCCATCACATGGATGCTCTACTCTGATTAAGTAATTATTTTAAAATAAGAGCACTCTTCCAAAATGAGTGTCCACAAGGGAATTATATGGATGACAGGAGAGGGACCACATGATGATTACCTGTTGCGTTCCCTCCCTTTGGGGCATCTGGTATTGGCCACTGTTGACAGACAGGATACTGGGCTTGATGGACCTTTGCTCTGACCCAGTATGGCCATTCTTATGTTCTTATATTAGAATGGCATAGCTGAGATGGAATAACCAATCAGCTTCCTCATACAGGTAAGCTCTAAGGCTATATCTACACTGCAGGCTTTTGCTGGCAGAGAGTATGCTAATGACTTCTACTTTAAGCCTTCCGCTGCTTGTATTTACTGCAACCAAACTTTAAGGCTACGTCTACACTGTTGGCTTTTTTGCGCAAGAACCGCCGTTCTTGCATAAAAACTTGCGGAGTGTCTACACTGCACGCACATTCTTATGCAAGTAAATTGACAGGAAAGCATCAGAGGAGAGGGCTTCTTGCACAAGAGTTATTCCTCTCCCCATGAGGAATAAACCCTCTTGCGCAAGAGCTCTTCCGCAAGAAGACAGTGTGGACGGGCAACAGGGGTTTCTTGCGCAAGAAACCCCTATGGCTCAAAAGGTCCATCAGAGCTTTCTTGCACAAGAGACTGTCCACACTGCCATGGATGCTCTTGCGCAAAAGCACATCTCTTGCGCAAAAGCACATGGCAGTGTGGACGCGCTCTTGCGCAAGAAGCCTGCAGTGTAGAGCTAGCCTAAGTGTTATGGTCACAGTTGGACAGTAGGGAGGAGGAATTACTGGTACAAGAAGAGGGGAGAAACAGCAACGGCTTACTGGGAGTAGGGTCAGTGTTTACAGCAGCAATCATCAGACCCCAATGGTTAAGGAGCCGAATTAGCAATCAGCACTACCTAAAAGAGCCACAGCAGTGTAAATTAATGGTTGTCTTTACTCTATAGTCGTATTTAAACTGCATGCACACAGGAGACATTTAGTTTAAATATGATGTTAGTTTTATGGACTGCAGCTCATTCACACAGTCATGAGGCTACGTCTACACTGGCAGCTTCTTGCGCAAGAACTCTTTTGTTCTTGTGCAAAAACTCTTTCACAAGAAAGCGTTTACACTGCCATGTGCTTTTGCGCAAGAGATGTGCTTTTGCGCAAGAGCATCCATGGCAGTGTAGACGCTCTCTTCTGCAATGAAGCTCTGATGGCCATTTTAACCATAGGGGCTTCTTGCGCAAGAAATTCATCTTGCCTGTCCACACTGCCCTCTTCTGGAAGAGCTCTTGTGCAAGAGGGCGTAATCCTCGTGGGGAGAGGAATAACTCTTCCGGAAGAAGCCCTGTTTTACAACACGATACTGTAAATTTACTTCTGGAAGAACGCTCGTGCAGCGTAGACAGCCGGCACGTTTTTGCGGAAGAACGGCTGTTCTTCCGCAAGAAGCTGCCAGTGTAGACGTAGCCTTATAAGAGCAGCCCCAGTGCGATGAAATAAGTAACCAGTGTTACACTAGTATGCGCTGCAAAAAACCCCCATTGCAGCTCACGGAGTCAACCTGAGCCGCGCTGGCCCGGAGCAGTGTTTCTCAGCCGGCGGGAGGCGTACCCTCAGGGGTGCTCAAGGGCAGTCTGGGGGGTACCCAACACCTCTGACAGTGGGAGGAAAGGGAGTGTGTGCGCGAGGTGGTGCAGCGCTTTATGGTGGTTGTGCTCCCGGCCCCCCCACAGGTCATCGCCCGCCCCGCTACGGTCCCGCTGTTGACACGCACGTGTTGCAACGGTGGAAAAAAATTGCGCGTGCCTGGAAACGGGGGGCACGGTATTCAAAAACCGGTTGGCAGACACGTGCTCAGGGCACCAAGGCCCGGCCCCGGCCCCTCCGCATGGCCGTTAGCTGCGGCAACGGCTCGCCCAACCCCCGGCATGCCGCCTCAGCCAATCGGCGGCTCGCGGCCGCGCAGGCGCAGTGAGCGGGCGGGGCTCGGCAGAGGATGGAGATGCTCCGGCCGCGCTGGGAGCCGCGTCTCTGGGCGCTGCTGGCGCTCGCGCTGCTTCCCAGCGGAGCGCGGGGTGAGTGTCGCGGGCGGGGCAGGAGCGGGGAGCCCCCACCGCACCCCGTTTTTCCAGGGTCCTCCCCCTTTCCGCTTCTGGCCCCGCCCCCTCGGCCCCGCCCCTTTGCTCTCCGCCCTGTGCCCCTTTTAGCGCTTGGCTTCCGGCTCTCACCTCAGCTGCTCTCACTTCCCCTTGGAGGGCGGGTTGCCGTGGTGACGGGGACGGGGCTGGGGGCAGCTGTAGGAGGGGGTGTATCCGGCGGGGGAGGGCGCTGCCCACTGACAGATCGCTTGGCTCTACCCGAGTCTGGCGGCCAGGGCTGCAGGGGGCCCTTGGTAATGAGTATGGGGTACCGGTCCGCTGGAAACCAGCCCTTGCTGGGTGGCTGGGAGCGGGGCAAGTTCTTGTGCCCCACGTAATCTTTAAACCGCGTCTGGCGTCCGCCTAGCGACATGATGCCCTGGCGAAAAGGGGCCATATGGGGTAGAAACATTCAAAACAGCTACTCGCCGGCTTTTGAAGTTACAGGCTAGCATGGCTAGCCCGCTGAGACTGATAGAAACATAGTTTAATTTGGACCAGAGTTGCAACCCCCGCCCAGCCTCCTGCGTTTCTCCCCGGTACTGCCCCAGTTCCTGCACCCCACCAGACCCCTGCCTTGAAGGACTTGGCAACGCTGGGAGGTGGGGGGAGGCCTAGAGAAGGGTGTGGGAGACTAACAGAAGGAGATGGGAGCACCCGTTGTCTAGTCCCGGGAAGGCGCAAGGTGGGGGGTTGTCATGCCTGGTGGCTGCTCCCAAGGGATATGGTCCTTGCAGGAGGGGGGGAACTGTGCATTCTGCACATCCCGCCCAGCAGCTACTCCCTGGTGTGGCCTTGAAGAGGCAGAGGGAGTGAGCCCCAGTGTTCTTGTTCATTTCAAAAGCAGGGAGCGAGGGGCTAGCGGGGGAGTGGTTGAGTCCCCAGGCTCCCCACAGTGCTGCTGCTTTTGAAATGTAGCAAGAGTCCTCTTGCTACATTTGAAAGGCAGAAGTGCTGCTAGTTCTCCGCTGTGCCTCTGCCCCTTCTCCCCACAGAGACAGTGCTAGAGGGGAGTGGGCTTTTGAGCCGGCTCCTAAGAGCACCAGCTCCTGCTCTCCCCCCGCCCCTTGCTTCCTCTTTCTGATAGAGGCAGCAAAGGGGGGAAGCGACTAGTTGAGTCGCTAGTTGACTATGATAAGCTTTTGCTTATTGAATAGTCAACTAGTTGTTTATATCCCTACTTCCTACTTGAAAAAAGTTATGCACATGAGTTTTCAGAATCTGGGTCTTTATGTATACAATATGAATATTTGCACTTACACTAAATCCGCAAGGGGATCTTACTTCTCTTGTTTCAGGATATAAAGCCATCACTGTCTGCGAGGGATTAGCAAGCAATCATTCCTCTTCCACTTCACCTCACTTATCCCAGGGCGTATTACAAAATTATCCTTAATGTGATGTTAAGCTTTCCTCTGTAGCCTTTAGTGCTAACCTCTGGACAGATACTGATAGGATACATACCATAGGCTTTGATCGGCTATAGTATTTATTATGTTAGGAGGTGCAAGTTATCCCATTTTTCCCTATCAAGGGAGTATGAGGTTATATTAGTCTTGTTCTTTTTTAGGAAGACAATGTAAAGCACCGGAGATAGAGAACGGAAGGGTTGATTTCATTGATCTCCAGTTTGGTGCAACAGCAAACTTCTCCTGTGATGAAGGGTGAGTGGCAAGTTGCTGCTTTTGATTAATTGACAGAATCTAGACGGATGTAAAACTGTTGGTGAAGACTGGCAAAATGAGACTAGAAAGCTTACTTTAACTTCAAGAACATAAATGAGTGCTGTGTTATAAATCTGTAGCCGTGGGCTGGGTCCTTGTTAAGAATTATGCTTGTGATTTTCAAAGGAGTTGAAGGAAGTGAGCCAGCTAGCTACAGTTTTCATTCCACTGGAGAGAGCTCCCCAAAAGCAAAATTTTGTCTCTCCTGGATGTCAGTATTACCCAGGATAGCATCGAGTGCAGTTGTTGTTTTGCCCACAGGACAAACCTTGGGGAATCAATAGTTATGACTTCATTCAATTGAGCAAGTGTTATTGGATTTTGAGGTCTCAGAGTATAAGGCCAGAAAGGGCCACCAGATCACCAATCTGACCTCGTGTATGTCACAGGCCACCAACTCTGCTCAGGAACAGTCAACCATGTAGTAAACTCAACCAAAATTAGTCCAAAATATTACAGCCCACAGGAGATTAGACCTTTAATAGGCTGTGGTCTGAGAATAGGAGGCGCTGAGATGCAGAAATTCCTCAGGCTGCTGTCATGGCGAGGAAATGATGAAATTAGATATATGGAGGTAATCCCGGCAAATGACTTGGACTCACATTCTACAGAGGAGGGCAAACCTCTCCTGCCTCCTCTCCCTCCCCAAAGTCCCTTCAATCTGTCCTGGGGGAATTTCTCACCAACCCTCCATACTAGAGCCAGAGGATGTTGTAAGCAAAAGCTGTCAACAAGCCAAGCACTGTAGTGAGAGTGCTTGGTGCCACCTCAGAATCCTGGCCTACCCCATCCAGTATCCTACCTTCAACCATGGCCATCCCCAACGGTTTTAAAAAAAGGAGACAAAGGAAACCAGCTCAGAATACATTGGGTGGGAAATCCCTTCCTATTGTTGCAGGTAACTGGCTGAGATCCCAAAGTGTAAGCCTTTAGAAATACGATGTATAAGCAGAAAACAAACCCCAGGGTTGCTGAACCTTCCCATCACAAGAAGCCCCTTCCTATAGCTGCTCTTATGAACTTGTCCAGCTCTCTCTCTCTCATTTATTTGGTAGCCCTTACGGCTACTGCCGGTTGACTGTTCCTGGACCTTCTGATGGTTAGAAACCTTCTGATTTCCAGCCTGAAATTGTTCCTGTCCAGTTTTTACCCTTTGTTCTTATGGCAGCATTTTACTTAGGAAAGCATGATAATTCTAAGGTGTAGAATGCTGGCAGCTCAAACGTATCCTCCTAAAATGTTAAAAACAGAGGATGGGACAGCTTCTTATTCAGCAAACTTAAACCCCTTTGGGAAAGCACTGTGAGCAGCAGCCTGTAAAATAACTAGTTTTCTGGCCATTTGAAGAGTTCTGTTGCAAAGGTGATGGGGTCTTCTTTCACCTGTTGAAGATAGGAGTGCACAAATCTCTTTGCAAGAACTAAAGTATTCTCAAGCATCTGATAAGCATGACTCTTTTTTGTGAACATTTTTGGGAGCTATGTCGCCTGGTCTGTAGCTCTTTATTGCCTTTAAACTACACAGGGCTTGGCTCTCACATGCAGCAGTGTACCTGCCACCTTATGGTTGTGTATGAACATGCTCCTCTAACAATGGGAGAGCCACTCCTTCAGCATAGCTAATCCATTTCTCCAAGAGATGATAACTTGTTGGGGGGGAAGTTCTACTGTTAACACAGCGCTATCTACATGGGAGGTTAGGCCAGTATAACTGTTCCTCAGGGAGATGGATTTTTCACACCCCTGAGCAACGAAATTATACTGGCCAAGGTGTATAGTGTAGACCTGGCCTTAGTGTTCATTGGTCCTATGGTGTGAGGTGTAACCCTTTTTCATTAGTTTGTCTCTGCCTATTGGCAGAAAGAAACCATGCTCCATCTTGCCAGACCGTTGACTAGTTCTTTGCTTACTTGAGTAACAAACTGGAACCTTTTTCTCTAGGTACAAATTAATTGGACCAACTTTTGCACAGTGTGTAATTGTGGGAAATGTAAGTGACTGGAATGCGAAGGTTCCACATTGCCAAGGTAAACTAATGATTTTAAGAATAGTTCACATCTGGAGATGGGGCAACATAGCTGGTGCTACAGAGGAGTCAGTCTGTTCTTACTCTAGCATTTAATCAAAATGACAGTAGAACTTTTGAGTATGTTTGCTTGGAGAGAGGAATGAAATCGTATTGCAGTGCTTTCTGGACTTGGTCAGTCTCTCCTGCTGCTGACGTCCACTCTGTAATCTGCTGTTACTATAAGAAATGCCCTAGTTTAGTTTTCTGCTGGTGGAATAATACTACTTCCAGAGATGCTGGGCAAGAAGTTCTGGCTCCCTGAGGCTAATTTTGGGAAAGGACATACTCTGTTAAGGCCATCCTCCAAAGCTGGTGTTGTATGAAACATCCTCCTTGAGCATTGGATGTGCAGGGCTGGGTCAACCCTAAAAGCAGAAAACCTTTAGAATCTGGTGGAAGTCATGCCTCGAATGTTGTTAACATGCAATGTTAAATGTACTTTCGAATGGTTAAATAGCTTTTGGGGTGAATCTGAGACAACTTTCTTAGTGAAAACTCTCTCCAGTTTATCTTCAGTGTAAACTTAAATTTTCTTGATTACATTCTTTGCTTCAGAAATACCTTGTCCTCCACCTCCAAATATCGCCTATGGATCACATAATGATTTGAGTGAACGAGAGCATACCGTTGGCTCATCAGTAACTTACAGATTTGTATTTTACACTCTTTGTTCTCCTGAGGTTAGTTTTCAGCTGTGATTAGGGAAAATACAAATATCCACCTGCCCCCATGTCTCCCAGTTCTGCACTAGTCTCACAAAGACTGCCACAGGAGGATCACTGCTTCCAGTTTAAAAACCCACACTCTGTTTTCATTGGCTCTCCTGCCTACCTGCAAATACTTCCTGCTTCCCTAGCATTCTTGGGGACTGTCTAGGACCCAGAGTCTGTGGATTTAACCCTTATGGGCTATTTAGTTAAGTGAATATCAGGGATGTTCAGAAAAGGTTAGAATTTCAGGATTCAGTGATTCTATGATGTCCAGAAAAGGGTAGCACCACTCCCATTCATCACAGAGTATTAGATGTGAATGAAGTGGAGAGGAATGGAGGAAGGTAACTGTATTGTGTATTCCCCCCCTATAGGTTAGACTTCATGAGCTCTGCTTTCCTTTCAGTGTTGCATTGCCCCTCCCCTCCACCCATCGGCAACAGGAAGCCCCTTTTCCCCCATGACACTTTTCTTGCAATCAAGCTCTTTTCTACAAACTGTGGGACTGGTAATGGGATCTGGAAGGGAAAAGCAACTATCAGATCCAGTTGTCCTAGTCTACGCAAAGCGCATCTCCATAGTGCCTGGGCTTTTCCACTCTCCGAATAGATCCCGGGAACAGCTGGATGCTGACCAGCCCTGCTCTCTGAAAAAGTTCTCTTGAAGGTCCAAGCTGACCAATCAGTAGTCCTGAAGTGGAAGCATTTCCAGTGTAAACACTAAATACACAGGGGAAGGAGCCCTTGGAGCCTTCCTAAGATGGCTGAGAATGTGTCGGTGGTGTCAGGAATCATGTCAAGCTATAAGGGTGTTTGGGGGGAATGTGACTGAGATGGAGGTAGGGAACTCTACCCCAGTCTGCATTAGTCTCACTGCTGTTAGGGTCAGATCAACTATGTGGATCTTTTCCCTCCTATATATTGGCCGGCATGAGCTCTGGTTCAGCTCTACCTTCCCTGTGGTGTGGCATTGCGCCTCTCCTCCAAATATTGGCAATGGGAAGCCCAGCTATCAGGCCTTGGCAGTGTTCACCCACGGAATGTCAGGGCAGGAGGTTGGGTTGGGGGGGGCTCAGAGCAGGAGTTGGAGGGTGCAGGAGTCAGGGCTGGGGATGGGGTGTAGAGCAGAAGGTGGGGGCAGGTCTCAGGACGGGGGTGGGATGGAGTGGGGGAGCTCAGGGCTGGGGGTGGAGGTGAGTAGACAGGTCAAGGGTCTGAGAAATGTGGGGGGCTCAGCGCAGTGGTGCTAGAGTCAGGGTAGGTGTTGTGGGGGCTTGAAGCAGGGAGTGGGGTGCAGGAGTCAGGCAGGAGGCTGGGAGGTTTGGGGAGGCTCAGAGCAGGGGGTTGGGTGTCGGGGTCTCAGGGCAAAGCATGATAGTGCAGGAGTCAGGGCAGAGGACTGGAAGATGGAGGGGTCTTAGTGCAAGGGGTTGGAGTGCAGGAGTCGAGGTTGGGAGTGGGAGGCTCAGGGCCTCATGGCAGGGGTCTGGGAGATGTGGGGAAGTTTACTGGGGCCACCCATGGCGGCAGAGCTGCAGAGGTATGACAGCTATGAGAAATCACCCAGGGGGGCAAAAGCTATGGGCCTGCCTGAGGGGAAATTTTGTAACTCTACTTGAACCTGAAAGGCAGGGCATTTGCATCTTCCTCTGCTCAGTATCCAAATGAGTTTGGAGCCCCCTCCTCCTTCAACATAAAGGTGCATTTCAGTTCTCTTTGCTACTTCCCATTGCCTTACTCAGTGTGTCAGACACACACATGAGGATTTAAATGAGTCCAAGAGAGTTTTGAGATGACCCACCCAACCAGCAGATTTTGCAGTTGGGGTCTAAGTCACCAGTGAAATGGACGAGCAAAAGTCACGGTTGCCAGAAGGAGCTTCTGTATTTTCAGGAGCATCGTATCCACTTGTACCAGTGGTGAATGGTTCTGTGAATGCAGAGGGGTAACGTTCATGCTGAAGGAATGGATAAAGGTGACTAGAGGAAGTGATACATGAGGCTGAAGGAAAAGACTCATCAATGGACATGGCTCTGTGGGTATAGGGTCCATTCTGTCCCACGTGTGCTTTGGAGTCTAAAGGGGTTGCTATGCTTTCAGTGACATGTGTGAGCCCAGAACTGGAGAATGGTAGAACGAATGGGTCACTGGCCCCCTACAGCCCTGGAGACGTTGCTGCATTGCAATGCAAGCCTGGTTACACCTTGCGTGGGAGCTCTGAGACTCGGTGCCAGAACGATGGTAGCTGGGACCCTCCTGTCCCCATCTGTGAAAGAGGTGAGTGTGGCTACGACCTTGAGTTTCCATTATCTTTCATCTCACTGGGACCAGTAAGATCTTGCTGGACAGAGCATGGATGACAGACTGTGGTATTAGTAATAGTCCCAAAATAGCAGCATTTACAGCCCTAAATACACTGGGGCAGCAGCCCTTGCAGACTTCCTAAGACAGCTGTGAATGTGTCTGTGGCGTTAGGAACAGTGATTGAGTGACCAGGGTGTCAGGGTACCTGGTGGGATGTGAACGAGTTGGAGGGGAATGGAGGAGGTAACTATCCCTGGCATGCGTTAGCCTCACTGGTGTTGTCTTGGGCATGACTCAGTACAGCCAAATGGTTGTACTCCCTCCTATAGATTAGCTTTCATGAGCGCTGCTTCTTTCCTTGCAGTGTTTCAGTGCCCTTCCCCTTCACCCATCGCCAACGGGAAGCCAAGCAGCCAAGCTTTGGCTATGTTCATCAGGACTCATGCCCCCTCAACAAATTACAGTTGAGATCCTTAAGGGAGTCGGGGAGATTTCCAGGGACAGTAAAGTAGCAGGATGGGACCATTAGAGTTCTGGGCTTAAAGGGAATTTAGGTCTGTGTTGCACCCCTAGTACGATAGTTGGTTTTATAGAACACAGGCATCCTGGGCCTTTTCCCCCATTCTGTAGATCAGCCTATTTTAAACTCCTCTTCGAAGAGTTCCGATTTTCACGTAAATATTCTTCCCATAACCCCGTTTTTTCTCACGTGGGTTTCTGTTCTTGCCAGTTGGCTGTGGTGTCCCCACGAGGTTAAGCTTTGCTGAGCTGAAGAGCGAGTATAGAAATCAGTTCTACTTTCCTGTTGGGGAGACTGCAAACTATACTTGCCGGCCTGGATACAGTAGACACCCTGGTATGCGACCCACTCTTACATGCCATCCAAATGGAAGTTGGTCAGAACCACTCGAGTTCTGTAAAAGTGAGTGTCTCACTTGTTATGCTACTTGTTTCTATTGTTCGCTAAAGGTCCTAATGATGCTTGCATCCATGCTACAAAATGAAACATATGTTTAAATAGTTAATAATGACCAGTGAAACTCTGTGTCATTGCCCACTGTTTGCTCTTCTCAATGAGATCTTCTGTGCGGAGTGTTTGATATGGACAGAACCTCAGGATAATCTCGGGATAACTGTTGCTTAGACCAAAACATGATTCTGCTCTTGTCCTCTACCAGGGAAATCGTGCGGTCATCCAGGGGAGCTGGAGAACGGCAGAGTTAATGCCACAGATGTGCTGTTTGGGTCAATAGTCAGCTTCACATGTGAGGAAGGGTATGTTTCTGACTGCATGAGCGAACTACTTGGGCCTAGCTTGCAGCTATGCAACAGAAAGGGAAATCTCCTTACTCCCCTAGTTCCTGTAAGAGGATTACTCTTCCCTGATTCTAGGATCAATATCTTCTTTGTATGTGAGAACAGATTGATTGACATAAGCCTCTCGCTTTCCTCTTCCCTTGCATTTTCTCTGGCTCTACCATTTATAATACAATCTTTAGTTGCCGTTTCAGCCAACTGAATATTCTGCCTGCAAGTGCTGGATGAGGACAGATGTCTCCTGTGGAGAGTAGGTGTGATGGGTTGGATCACCTGGTCAGCTGATCACACCACTGAGGCCACCTACCTTCCCTGTGGGGCACTGTACCACCAGTGTTCCCCGTAGCTGTGCGCTTGTGTGGCCGCTCAGGAGAGATGAAATGCCGTGCCGTTGGTTAGCAGAGTGCCCGCAGCCTGATTTTTGTTTCTACTGGTGGTGCAATTTCACACATGCCTTGGTGCACATAAATACATTTATTCTGCACATCAATGGATAAAATCTGCACAGGGATGGAAAACATTGGGGGGACCATTGCCCACCACCATGTCCTGCTTATCCAGAAGCTCTGGTCTTCCCCACAAGGGCACAGAGTTGGGGTCACAACCTGCAGCAGAGCAACACAGACACTGAGAGCAATTCAGTTCCTAGAAGACTTGGTCAGGGGAACTTGGCACAACACTCTGGTGCAGAGCTCCATGGGACCAAAACCCATCTCACTAAGCATCAAGTTTGTACAGAGTAGCTCAAAAGATGTTCATCCATTTCACTGGTGAAAGAGAGAGATGCACAGCTGTTGTTCCCCCAGCTCACAAATATATTGGGTTGGATAATAAAGAGAAGTGGTTTTTTTGCGTATAAAAAGTAGGATGTAAGTGGTTGCAAGTGACCACAAACAGATCAAACATATAATAAATGACTCAACAAAAGAAAACAAAACCCTCCCATCAAGATTAATACACCAAGCGCAGTTGTTACAAATCATAACTTCTCACCCTACTTCTTATTTCAGGTAAAGTCTTTTTTAGGCCAGAGCTGATCTTCTGTCTTACCTGGGCCTAGCAGCTTCTCCCCCCTTCTCTTACAGTTCTGTTTCCAGGGGTTTTCCTGTATTCTGCTGGGGTGGGGAGCAGTCTGTGAAGCCAGTTGAAAAGAATCATTGCTTGCTTCCCATTTCTTGAATAGCATTTCCCCAGGGCAGGAAATTTTGATTCATTCTCCCTAACTCTGTGATAAAGTACAAAATTCAGCCTGGACCCTGCACCAGATGCATGGTCACCTGCCTTTGTATGACCTACAACAATCCAAGCACACAGGAAAAATGACTATTTACAGATCATTGCTTTGAGTACCAGGCCATTTATTTCCTAGGATACTGCTAATCTCCACTGTTAGCACATATACATATATAAATGGGCTTATACTTCATAATTCTAACTTCATATACAAGAATGATACAGATGCACAAATAGGATATACACATTCAGAGGATTACAAGCTCTTCAAGGGTATGCCCTAATTTGCATGAAGGATATTTGTGTTATGCATAGTCAAATTAAAAAACACATTTCCATAAAAAATATGTGGCTGCAGCATCATAGTTTGATCCAAATGACCAAAGAAATGTCTTGGATTTTACACCTGTTTTCACATGGGAATAGTTCTTGTTTTGAATAATTGGCTGTCATGATCATGAGGGATGGCCAGCAGACTGGGGAGTAAAGGGTTAACTATGTCCCTATACCTAGCCAGGTAGCATTCAGCTAATAGAAATGCAGATAGGGATTTGAAACCGAGACAAAGGAAGTTTTGGGTTTTCCCTCCTTTGTCTTTGAGCCAGTTGACTCTCCAGATGCTGAGGGGACAGACATGTCCCTCTCCAAGAAAAGACCCTTCTCCATCTGTAAGAAGGGCGAAGTCTACATAAATCTGTTTTTATTATTTTATGGTTTGGGAACCTGTGCATTTAGAAATGCGTTTTCCCCTCTTTTTTAACTGTTTTGTTCCCATGGGAAAATTTCCCATGGCTACGTCTAGACTGGCATGATTTTCCGCAAATGCTTTTAACGGAAAAGTTTTTCCGTTAAAAGCATTTGCGGAAAAGAGCGTTTAGATTGGTACAGACGCTTTTGCGCAAAAGCACTTTTTGCGGAAAAGCGCCCGCTAATCTAGACGCGTTTTGCGAAGAAAGCCCGATCGCCATTTTAGCCATCGGGGCTTTTTGCACAAAACAATTCTGGGTTGTCTACACTGGCTGTCTTGCAAAAGCATTTGCGCAAGAGGGCTTTTGCCCGAACGGGAGCGTTATTATTGTATTTGCGCAAGAAGCACTGATTTTGTACATTACAAAGTCAGTGCTCTTGCGCAAATTCAAGCGGCCAGTGTAGACAGCTTGCCAGTCTAGACACAGCCCATGAGTTTATTAGTTTACTACTTGGTGGCTTTTACCATCTAGCCAATCCGACTATGCTTGTAACAGGAGTATTCTTGTGGTGATAAAAGTTCTTTTTTTTTTTTTTTTTTTAATTAACCTGATATTGGTTCAGTTCTATGTCCTGGAAAATCTGTTTGTGGGATCTGCGTGCCTCTTACTAGAGGATAGCAGCCACAGACTGCAGTTTGTATTTTCTCTTTTCTTTTTCAAGCTCTTTGGAGAAAAGAGTCTGTGGTGCCACCCCTGTTTGTGGGTTCAAAAGCACTTGATGGTGGCAGTGGATTTTTATCCCCAAAACGTAGGTTTTTAGGGTTTTGGGGGGAAGTTTTATACCAAAGCCTGGAGAGAAGGTTTTGGGGTACTTTTGTGGGCCCCCACTTTTGGATTCATCGTGCCAGAGTGGGGAATCAGCCTTGCCTTTGGCAATGGCTGTCTTTGTGCAGAGGTCCGTGAAAAGGCTTTCAGTCACTAACTGTTCACCCTCAGTGGCAAGGCCTTCAGTCACTAACTGTTTCACTCGCAGGGAAACCCAGCCTAGGAAAGTGCTGAAGTCAGACCGCTGGGGATATTTTCATACAAACCCACTGAAGCTGTAGTGCCAGATGGTTCCTATTTACAGGAAATCATGCTGGTGGGATGAAAGGGGCGGGGGAGTAGAAAAGGAAAGAGCCTGTGACTCTAGTGTCAGGTCTGCGTTGCTGTGTGGTGTCTTTGTAGTTGGGCATCTCCACTGGGGTGACTTGTGGCTCCATTCCATGGATTATATCAGTGGTGATTGATTTCCTTGATCGATCTCGACCTAGCCAGAGCTTCTGCTTAGCCCACACATCCACAGAAACAACTCATGTGTCAAGAGAAAATCCAAAGTCCACTCACGCAGGCATAACAGTATCCCCTTCCCAGCAACCTTCCTGACAGTGTCAGGGGAATACGCTGTTACTAGTTTGCCTGTGGCTTGTGTTTCCATGGTGGGGAATGATCCAGCTGATGTGGTAAGGAGGATCTGAGGACATGGGGAGGGGATATGGATCCCCTGGCTCAAATACCAGCTCATTGGGCCTGCACAGGATTCTCTTCTATGACTGAATTCTAGAAGGGGGTGGGGAGTTCTAAAATGGTGAAGGAGGCTTTACATCCATAGTCAGTGGTGTTGGTCTCTACTTGCTGTGGCAGGGGAGAAGAGCGTCCCAAATAACTGAACTTTGCAGGAGAATTCAAACAGCAGAGAAGCAGGTAACAACTGATAACCCCTCTGCCTATTTGCAGGCACCGGTTGATTGGAAAGTCTTACAGACAATGTGAGATTTCTGGCAGGCATGTCGCGTGGAGTGGTGGTATGCCCTTTTGTGAGCGTAAGTAGGTTACAAATCTCGGTCTGTGTGCTTACATAGGCCCTTTCCCCTCTTTTCTGCTTGCCGTGTAAGTTAAGGGAAGCATTATGATCCCTGCTTTAGAGAAGGGGAAATGAGGCACAGGGAGATTAAGTGACTTCTCCAGGCTGGTCAGTAGCAGAATCAAAAATTTAACTGAGATCTCTATGTCCCAGACCAATACTTTAACCAGAAGAGCCACTCAGGGTTATAGACATATGTGAGAAGGGTTGTAGCTCAGGAAGAACTGTGTTGTATCCAGTTCCTGACCATAAGAACTCGGACTTTGACAATTGATTAGCAGAAAAAGGCACTAAGCAAAACGTGTAATACGTGAGATGCTGGTAGCTCATGCAAATAGCCACACACCTCAGGAAATACTGAGGAATACATAGCTGGGAACCCATCTGATTCATCTGTGTGTTAGAGTTGTTAAAATAGATGTTCAGTTACAATGAACTGTTTATACTTGATGAAATTCTCAGATGTTGCCGCATGCCTTCATCTCATTTATAAATCTGTATCCCATGTTATGAAGCCTATTTTCTATATTTGGTATGGAAATAGAAAAAGCAGTTGCTTTACAACACTCAACTCCCAGTCTCAGGAGAACAGCATTACCCAGTGGAAAATGCTAATTTAGTTCAACACATGGCATTTCCCACTCAACAAGGAAGACCTGTAGACCTCTGACCATCCCGGGTTGCCCTCAAAGGACACATACAGCTTGCGTATTACAGAAGCTTGTGTCCTCTTCTGAAACTTAAAATTGTAACTCATTTGTGTGTGTATTTGTTCCTCCTTTAACCTTCTAAATAACTCTATTTCTTTTACCTTGTTCGTAAAGTGTTACTTAGTTTAATATAGGACTGGCATTGTAACATAGGACAGCGTTGTCTTTGGTGAGAGATCTCCGGTACCATGGACCCTGGGGAGTGACTGTGTTTGATTCTCAATACACTCCTTCTGTGTGTCTCCAGGTATTCCGTGTTATCCCCCTCCAGACATCCTCAATGGAAAGCACAGTGGGGTCTTAATGGATGAATTCTCTTATGGGTCAGCTGTAACTTACACATGTGATAGCGGTTACCTGCTGACTGCAGAGGCCTCTATTTTATGCACAACCGAGGATGGACTAAACGGAGTGTGGCATCCACGTGCCCCGCAGTGTGAAGGTGGGGTTTGTATGAGTGCAGCCCTCCCAGCTCTGCATTGTCATGGATAGAAAGTCTAAGAGATCCCCCCAATGTGAAGATGTAGTTAAATCCTGGCACTTAGTGTTCTTGCCTTTTGCAGCGCCTCCACAAGATTCCCATGATGCACATTAGAGAGTAAATAGTTTTAGGGCAGGGCTAAAGATTTAAGTTGGAAACCGGTACCTTTGAATGCGCCACTAGAGCAGCCCCATTTGCAGAACCGGGATAGTCCCAAGTGTGTAGGAAGGCTGCTGAAGGTCTCTAACCCTCGCCACAAAGGGGTGGAACTGGGGAACGTCAGGGAGGTGGTGAGTGGAAGTGTATATATTGCATGTCTAGGCAGCTCTCCTAGCTGTTCTTCACCCCGGGCCCATGGCTCTAAGAAATCCGAATGCAGTGTCATGGTGAGCGTATGTGACATGGATCTCTGTGTTGATTTGTGCAAGTAGCGACTGAAAAATCGCTTTGTGCTTTAGTGTGGGGCTGTATGATGGGGCTGGCCGTGTGTGCTGGTTGTGTTGTGTGGGCGCTTGTTCTGATTGGAATCTTGGGGTGGTAAGGGAGTGGTGTGTGCAATGAAGAGAGGCTACTTTGTGAAGGGTTATTGTGTGTGCAGCGTGTGGTGTGTTGGCCGTTGGGAACAACTGCGATATTTGGGCCAACGAATCCACTCTCTGGGCTGTCTCCTTATAAATTCTGTAATTTGCATGATTGTATTAATTGGAGTCTGTATTTAATTTAGAGTCTGGCTTAAGGAATTAAATGATGCACCAGTTTGAACTGGATTTTGTAGTTAGCTGACATTGGTATAATTTCACACTTTATCTCCCTTTATATTTTTCCTTTCTAGGGATGAACACTGGTTCCATAATTACTATTGCAGATGCACAGTTGTTTCTTTGTAATACATTGTTTTCTCTGCTTAGACCTGTTACATACATAGGATTCTTTTTTCTCGTGTGTGTTCATTTCTTGGTAGGTGGCTGCGGTGTCCCAACGAGGTTAAATTTTGCTGAGCTGAAGAGCACGTATAAAAGTCAGTCTTACTTTCCTGTTGGGCAGACCATTGGCTATACTTGCCTGCCTGGATACAGTATAATCCCAGAGATGCGACCAACTATTACATGCCTTCAAAATCAAATGTGGTCAGAAGCCTTAGAGTTCTGTAAAAGTGAGTATCTCTATGGATTTTGTTTCTGTTCTTCAGTAAAATCTTAATGACACATTGTTGTGTCTATGGTGCAAAGTATAATGTATCTTGAAATAGTTAATAGTGACTAGAAAAGCTCTTCATCTATGCCCGTTCTAGGCCCTTCTAAATGCTGGGTTTGAGAGCCATGTTAAATATGAACAGAAGCTTGGGATATTTGTTGTTTTGAAAAAGAGAAGTTAAATCCTAGCCTTGTTCTCTATCAGGGAAATCGTGTGGTCATCCAGGAGAGCTGGAGAATGGCGAAGCTGTTTTAATAGATACGCTGTTTGGGTCAACAGTCAACTTCGTGTGTGACAAAGGGTACGTTTCCGATGCCTGAGCTGACTATTTGTGCTTAGCTTGGAGGTGTGCAACAAAAATGGATGTCCTCGTATTCCCCCATCTCCTGTAAGCAGATTACTGTTTTATAATACGCCAGCACAGCTCCTCCCTGGCTCAGTCAATGTAATTTTGACAAGAAAGGAAAGCTGGATTGGCCTCAGTCTCCCTGTTTTCCTTGTTTGTGCTCAGTCATTGATTTCACCAACTGCAGTTGCAGTTTGCCCAGCACAATGCTCTGCCTGCAGGTCCTGGGTGAGCACAGACATCTCCTGTGGAGATAGGAGCCAAGTGAACAGGACCGAGCTTGGAATGTCTTGGGTTTTAAATCTGCTTTAAATGATTTGGAATGGCTGCAGTCTCCTGTGAGATGTGTGGAGCTGGCATAAAAACAACCACTCAGCAGCCTGCCCAAAAGTGCTGGTGATACTAGTTTGCCTATGGCTTGTGATTTACTGGCAGGTCATGACCCTGCTGGTGTGGTGAGGAACAGAGGATACAAGTAAGAAGATAGAAGATATGGGTCCTCTGGCTCAAAAAATACCAGAGTTAGAGGTTTGTCCCCACTTGCTGTGACTGGGGAGAAGAGTTTCTCAAATATCTGAGTTTCTCAGGAGAGCTCAAACACCAAAGGAATAGGTAACAACTGATAATTCTTCTGCCTAACTCCAGGCACCGGTTGATTGGACGGCCTTACAGACGATGTGAGATTTATGGCACACATGTTGAATGGAGTGGTGGTGTGCCCTTTTGTGAGCGTAAGTTCATTACAGATCTCTTTAGGTACTCTTAATTCCTTAGAGACACAGCTCTGTCTCGGTAAACAAAGAAAAAGTAGCCCGTGACAGGGCAGTTTCATGCTATAGGTAGAGAATTATAGCAAGATTTGTTCCCTTATTTTTGTGAATGGCTTCTGTTCTTAATCAACCATGAAGTTGGAAACTGGTCTACTCATCAATTGTCTTAGTGAGTTTGATGATTTTCCTAACATCAGTGCCAGAGCAAATCAGACACCCCAGGGCCATTCCCTGTTGAGCTAGTCCATTCTAGTGGTTGTCAGAGCTAGGACAGCTAGTTTTCTTTAGCAGATCAAGTAACGGGAGCTGCTTCTTTACCAGTATTGATTCTCAAATACACTTCGCCTGTATCTCTCCAGGTATTCCATGTTTACCTCCTCCAGACATTCGCAATGGAAGGCACACTGGGACACTGAAGGATGACTTCTCTTACGGATCAGCTGTAACTTATACATGCAACAGTGGTTACCAGCTCACTGGAGAGGCCTCTATTCACTGCACAACCAAGGATGGGCTAAATGGAGAGTGGAGCATGCGTCCACCTCAGTGTGAAGGTGCTGCTTGTGTGTGTGCAAAACCTCACCTGGCTCTACTCTGTCATCTAGAGAAAGTCCAGGTTCAGACAAACCCACAAAACTAAAACTCTAAGTGTGCCTGCCCTTGACGATATTGCCACAAAGTTTTCCAGGATTCAGATCAGATAGTGAAGAGCGCTAGGCTAGAGCTAAAGATTTGGTTTGGAAACTGGTGTTGCTAGCAAGGTCATCCTGAGCAGCTCTGTGGGCTAAATTCAGTATGGGGAAGCATCCTGTTGATCTTGGGCCAAATTACTGAGCTCCCTCAATGTCTGATGTCAGTGGCTCTGAAGGGCACTTAGTTCCTGGTAAGATTGAGCTTCTCCTTACCATGGGTTATTCTCTTGATTTGGAGGTTGATGCACAGGACACTCCTTGAGGATAGAACCCTTAACAAGACCGGTCATCTGAAGAAGTGGGCTGTGCCCACGAAAGCTCATGATGCCATTTACATGTTTTCTTAGTCTATAAAGTGCTACCAGACCATTTGTTGTTTTTTAAGTTTATCCTGTACAGACTAACTCAGCTACCCGCTGAAGCTTCTGTTACCAGGATATTTCCATCTCCCAGTGTAGCCCTCTACATTGCCCACAACAATCTGTATTTTCAAGTAGGAATGTTATAGACTAGTGCAACAAGTGACAAGGAAAATGTTGAAAACCTAAAGTCTGCAGAGGTTTATTTCTTCTTATCTGGCCCGGAGTTCAGCTAAAGCGTTCCTTTTTCAGAGGCTGGATGCCCAGCCCCACAAATCCCGAATGGAAGAAGAGTTTCTGATGATAGACATGTCTATTTGTATAAAGACAGTGTGACCTTTGAATGTGATACTGTCTACACCATGAAGGGTCACAGAGTGAGTCAGTGCCAACCTGAGGGCACATGGAATCCACCTGTGCTGGTCTGTGAGCGAGGCAAATGTCACAATTTTGATTTGTATTATTCACCCACAAGAAGGTTTCCTCTGGTGTCTCATTCTTGAACACTAACCCAGGTTGGATCTGTTCTGCCTGCTGCTCACCTCAAATCAAGAGACTTCACAAACTGATTTGAGGGGAGAGGTGTAAAGGAGGGAACATACATAGAGAATAAGAAATGAACCATGTTGAGAGTGGTACTGGCAAGGGCTCTGAGAGCAGAGGGGGGTCCTAGATTAGCAATTTTTCCCTTCTCTTTGCACACCGTTGGTGTGAAGGTGTATTTATACTTTCTTACCTAGAACTAAGAGAAAGAAGCTCCTATTACAGAATTTCACTCACAGGCAAGCTCACTAATGCTACAAAATTAATTGCAGAAAACTGTTTCATTCAGAACAGGGTAAACAAATGCTTTTAAAAAATAAAGGCAGTGTATGTAAACACTACACTCCTAAAAAGCAGTGTCTGAAACCCTGTGCACCTAAATTAGAAAAACTAGAAACTAATATTCATGCTCCCCTCAGACTCACAGGCAGGTATGCTTTCCCTATGTTTGCTACATGCTGAGTGAACAGGGAACATTTTCAGTGTGAGTCCTGAAATGCGAACAGGCCTTTGTTTTAAGAACAAGTACAAGGTGTAGGCTCCAAACTGAGGGTCCCACACAGCGAGCTCTCCTGCCAACCCTGCTGTCTCTGTCATTGAGGGATAGCCACCTCTGTTCCTGACAAGGAGCTTCAGTTCCCCAGGGAATGTGATTTTAGGCAGGCTAGCACTGAAGTATTTGCATTTAGAAGTTAAAAATAACACCACCAATTCTCCCCAGACATTGGGAGGCAACCAGGGCAGAGCCGAGGTGCCAAGCACCCACTGAACAGAACTGCTTGCCAGGCAGGCTGATGCCTTCTGCACCTTTTCAGTTTCAGAGGTTCTCTGCATGGCCCAAGAAATCCAGCACAGAAGACAAGTAGCTGGACGTGGCCCTGTCTATAGACCCAGGGACAGGGTGAGGTTTGAATGTGATCCTGGCTACACCCTGGATGGCAGCCAGCAGATTGAGTGCGGAGATGATGCAACCTGGCATCCTCCTGTTCCAGTCTGCATACAATGTCAGTGTGAGTCAAGGGTCACTGTGATGGTCAGTATGACCTGGAGGTTAATAGATTTCCTCTGTCCTGGGGTCAGTTTTCAACAGTGACTAGGGAAAATACAAATACCTTCCTACCCCCTAATTTCTTCACTATGCTCCTCACTGTGATAGTCCCCTGCATCCTGCCGTGCCCGCCTGACGGACACAGATCTGGCAATGGTCTGTCTCACTTAGCGGCCTAAAGGTGTGAATGGAAACACAAATCATCCCTCTCTCAAGAAATTACAGTTTAGATTCTTGAGAGAGTCACAGATTTCTAGGAACAGAAAAGTTGTAGAATGGTGCTATCTGAGTTCTGGAGTGAAGGGGACTCTAGGTCAGTGGTTTTCAATCTGTGTATATATTGTTTCCCTAGTACAGTAGATGGTTCAACATAGCACACGCATCCTGGGTGCTTCACCCTCTTGTAAATCAGCTATTTTAAACTTTTTTTGGGGGGAAGGGGGCGACAGGATTCAGATTTTTCTCTGAAATACTTTTCTTCTTCTCTCCTCCATTAGCCTTGATGTGTCCACCACCACCGGTCATTCACCATGGGAAGCATGATGCCAGTGCTTTGGCGGCTTTCCCCAGTGGAACGTACATTAACTACAGCTGTGAGCCCGGCTACACCCTCCATGGAGAGGCTCCTCTCTATTGTACCACATCTGGAACATGGAGCCACCCCTCTCCACTATGTGAAAGTGAGTGGATTTTCAGTTGTCTTCCTCCCTTGGGCTGTAGGTTTGTCAGTCCCCCAACAGGATTTAAAGTGAGAAAGTGTTCTGTCACACCAAAAAATACAGCAAAGTTAGAGGTAGCTGTGTTAGTCTGATCTTGGTAAAACAAAAAAAAGCAGTCATGTAGCACTTTAAAGACTAAGAAGATGGTTTATTAGGTGATGAGCTTTCGTGGGGCAGACCCACTTCTTCGGATCATATTCTGAAAATGAAATGGTATGAGCATTATATAATAGAGGGATACGATGAAGTAAACAAATTCTACAGTAACGAATCAGCTACATAGAATAGAAGGTGGAGGCGAGGGGACCAGGAGGAGACAAGGAAGGAGGAAAGTCTCTTTGAAGTAAGATGCATGTTGTCAGTTCTTTAAGGGAATGGCCAGTTTGGTTTTAATGCCGGCTAACAGGTTTCTCTTTGTAGAGATGTCTGATTTGTGAGCATTCTCTGGCGAAGTGACTGACCAGTTTTTCCAATATACATTGCAGAGGGACATTGCTGCCATATATCACATACGTCCCCCAGGAGAGACATAGGCTGGAAAGAGCAGCTGGCAAAAAAAGTTCAGTTTAATTCAGTGGAACTTTGCATGCTCAGACCAGTGGAGAAGGTGGCTCCCTGAGTTTTTTCTGGATGGGATTACAGTGATATAGTAGGTGAATTGAAAGAGCTTTCTTTCCCAGCCACTCAGAATAGTGCTGAGCTTTCTCTTCTGCTGAAAGAGGCTATTGTGTTACAGTGCTTGATATCCCTTTACAAATTGGAAGGACTATTCTATATAGCTGGCAATATGGGGAGGATTTTTAATACATTTTCCTTTCTAGCTCTCCCCAGTTAAAATCTTGTAATATGTCTGATATACAGAAAATGTTTTGGAAGAAATTGTGTGGCTGTGATTCCCCTTTTATATTATAGAGGTTCATTTTTTGGGTTTTTTTTGTTTGTTTTTCTCCCCTGTCCCTGGCTCTAGATTACTGGAAAATCATCTTTGTAGTCCTGGGTAAGTAATATACTTAAAAGATTTGGGGTCAAATTCACCGCTGGGGGAGAGGGAGCAATTTTTATGTCCCAACAGTATGCACCAAAGTCGCTTGGACTAAGACTTTTGTCAGCTTTGTTACAATTCTTCGATTTTACTGCAGGGCTTCCTCTAGAGTGCCTGGATTTGATCTGGTCTATGCTAAAAAATTAGCTTAGTTTCTATGTCAGTAAGGGGTGTGAAATACCTATACCCAAGTGGTGTTGAGTCAACCCAAGCCCTTATATGGACAGCACAAGATCAATAGATGAATTATTGTTACCTGCCTCTTGAGGAGGTAAATTACTTATGTCAATGGGATGGGTAGTGTCTACAGTGAATCAGTAGAGCAGCACAGATTTTTCATACATTAAACCATAGATGATCCCATCATTTCAAGCTGTTTGCAGGTTTTAGATAACTGTTTATGAACCCTGATCAATTTACGCATGGTATAAGTCATCTTTTGCTTGTGCCACTATGAACCCACAAATTATATGCAAACACTGATAGATGGTCTTACACAGAGAACTTTTTGAATGCACTAATGCTATACTACTGTCTAAAGATCAGAGCCTGAGGAGGGTACAATATGACATGTTAACTGTGTAGGCACAAATAGTGACTGAGGACTAATAAACTCTTCTGGTATAGATTAAGGATGTTAAGGACTGGTCAACTATCCAATAACCAAATGCTTATCTGATAATCAGTCGACTAGTCGATTCTCTCCCTCCCTCCACCTCCTCCCATGCTGTCTCTTTCTGATAGAGGCAGCAAAGGGGAGGAAGAAGGGGGTACTTCAAAGCCACAGTGCCGCACAACTAAGCCCAGGCTCAGTTCTGAGGTGCTGCCGCTTTGAAGCACCAAAGCGGTGCTCATAGAGGCAGCACCGCACAGCTGGTCCCTGGCTCAGCTGTGCGGCGCTGCCCCTTTGAAACACTGCCTTGGCATTTAAAAGGGACAGAGCTGCATAGCTGAACCGGGGATCAGCTGTGCAGCGCTGCCGCATGTGGAGCCCAAGGTCAGCTGGGGACTCCCCAGGAGAACACTGGGCTCCACCGCAGAATTTCAGTGAAACCCAGGATCAGCTGGGGACTCCCCAGCTCCTCATGGCATTTCAAATCGGCAGTGCAACGTGAAGCCCAAGGTCATCAACTACTCAAATTGTAAATTAACTGTTACATAACATCCTCAGTATAAATAGAGAAATTCCATCACTTCTGGTGAGTTTCATCCTGAACTTTGTTAGGGATTTTATGAGTTAATTTGCAAAGGCCACAAATGCTATTTATGTGTGCCATAAGACCATTCGGAAGACTAACTGAGTCTCTCCCTGTGTCTCAGGGGTCATAGGGCTGTTGCTTTTACCAGTTATCGTCTTCGTCATCTGGAAGATTATATCTAAGCAGAAATCTGGGTGAGAGATTGTTCTAAATGTCTGTTAATTTCAATGTGTATTAACTATTTGGTTCCATAGTTTAATGCTGGTAAAAATTTAATTAAATGAATCATGATCTTCATATGCAACAATGGGGCAAAAGAAATAGACAATCACTAGCATAATCTTATGAGTCTGCAGCTAGTGATAGCTTAATGTTCCTCACATGGCAATTTTTTAAATATAATTAAAAACACAATTCTCTCCCCGCTCCACTCTTCACCCTGCAAGAAGGACAATAATTTAGTTTCACAAAAAGATAACCTAAAATGTTCTTTTCTGTTACCAAGATATGGGCATGATACAGAGAAATAAGGCTTATGATGCATCTCTGTTAATAGACCAAGATTGGAAAAAGGGGAAGAGGATAAAAGTGTTCTCGTCTCTCTTCTCTCCCCTTCCCCCCCCCCTGCTGCTTTTTTACCTTGGACATGTCAGTGATCGTTCTAAGTGGAGTCTAGGATCTGGTCCTTGAGGTAAATATAACTGGATTGCTTGGAAATAGTGACCATAATGTAATAAAATGTAACATTCCTTTGTTGGGGAAAAACACCTCAGCAGCCCAATACTGTGGCTTCTAATTTCAGAAAGGGGAACTACACAAAAATGAAGAGGTTAAACAGAAATTAAAAGGAACAGTGACAAAAGTAAAATCCCTGCAAACCGCATGGAAACTTTTCAAAGACACCATAATAGAGGTCCAACTTGAATATATACCCCAAATTAAAAAAACATAGTAAGAAAACCCCCCAAAAATGCCACCGTGGATTAACAACCAAGTAAAAAAGGCAGTGAGCAATAAAAAGCCATTGTTTAAAAAAGTGGAAGTTAAATCCTAGTGATGGAAATAGAAAGGAGCATAAAATCCATCAAATTAAGTATAAAAATATAATGAAAGCCAAAAAAGAGTTTGAAGAACAGCTAGCCAAAAACTCAAGAAGTAATAGCAAAATGTTTTTTAAGTACATCGGAAGTGGGAAGCTTGCTAAACAACCAGTGGGGCCCCTGAACAATCAAGATGTTAAAGGAGCACTTGAAGAAAATAAAGTAATTGTGGAGAAACCAAATGAATTATTTGCTTCAGTCTTCACAGCTGAGGATGTTAGGGAGATTCCCAAACCTGAGCCATTCTTTTTGGCTGACAAATCTGAGGAATTGTCGTAGATTAAGATGTCATTAGAGGAGGTTTTGGAACAGGTTGATAAACTTAACAGTAACAGGTCACCAGGTCCAGATGGCATTCACCCAAGAGTTCTGAAAACTCAAACGTGAAATTGTGGAACTATTAACACTGTAATCTATCCTTTAAATCAGCTTCCGTATCTAGTGACTGGAAGATAGCTAAAGTGACACTATTATTTAAAAAGGGCTCTAGAGGTGATCCTGGCAATTACAGATCAGTGAGTCTAACATCAGTACCGGGCAAATTAGTTGAAACTATAGAAAAGAATAAAATTGTCAGACACATAGATGAGCATAATTTGTTGGGGGAAAGTCAACATGGTTTCTGTAAAGGGAAATCATGTCTTACTAATCTATTAAGAGTTCTTTGAAGGGGTCAGCAAATGTGGACAAGGGAGATCCAGTGGATATAGTATACTTAGACTCCCAGAAAGCCTTTAACAAGGTCCCTCACCAAAGGCTCTTAGGCACAGTTAGTTGTCATGGGATAAGAAGGAAGGTCCTTTCATGGATTCAGAATGGAGAGAGGTAACGAGTGGTGTCCCCGAAGTGTCCATCTTAGGACCAATCCTATTCAACTTCTTTATAAATGATCTGGAGAAAGGGATAAACAGTGAGGTGGCAAAATTTGCAGATGATACTAAACTGCATAATTGTTAGTATTTAGTATCATCTAAATACTTAATTGTATTAAGACAATTAAGACCCAAGTAAGACCAATGTAGACTGTGAAGCGCTTCAAAAAGATCTCACCAAACTGATTGGGCAACAAAGTGGCAAATGAAATTTAATGTTAATAAATATAAAGTAATGCTCATTGGAAAAAATAATCCCAACAATACAAACAATATGATGGGGACTAATTTAGCTACAATTACTCGATAGAGATCTTGGAGTCAGTGTGGCTAGTTCTCTGAAAACATCCACTCAATGTGCAGTGGCAGTCAAAAAAGCAAACAATGTTAGGAATCATTAAAAAAGGGATAGAAAATATATTCTTGCCTCTATATAAAACCATGGTATGCTCACATCTTGAATATTGAGTACAGATGTGGTCGCCTCATCTCAAAAAAGATATCTTAGCTTTGGAAAAGGTTCAGAAAAAGGCAACTAAAATGATTAGGGGTTTGGAACGGGTTGCATATGAAGAGAGATTAAAAAGACTTGGACTTTTCAGCTCAGAAAAGAGAAGACTAAGGGGGAATATGATAGAGGTCTATAAAATCATGACTGGTGTGGAAAAAGTGAATAAAGAAAAGTTATTTACCTGTTCCTATAACATAAGAACTAGGGGTTACCAAATGAAATTAATAGGCAGCAGGTTTAAAGCAAACAAAAGGAAGTTTCTTTATGCAGTGCACAGTCAAACTATAGAACTCCTTGTCAGAGGCTGTTGTGAAGACTAGGACTGTAACAGGATTCAAAAAAGAGCTAGATAAATTCATAAGAGGTTAGGACCATCAGTGACTATTAGCCAGGATGGGTAGGAATGGTGTCCCTAGCTTCTGTTTGTCAGAGGCTGGAAATGGATGACATTAGAGCTGTGGTCACCAACCTGTCGATTGCGAGGTGTTTGGGGCCCCCTCCTATTTCCCCCCTTTCCCAAGAAGTCCCCCTACCTACCTCCAGTGACAATGGAGGTAGTGCTGGCTTCTTGCGGGGTGGAAGGAAGTCCGGCAGCTGCGCATCACTTCTGGGGTTTCAGGAAGTGCACTTGCTGCTCCCTCTCCCCCAAACAGCGGCACGGTACCACAACCCAGGTCTGTGGCGTGCCGGGGACTTGCTGTGCGGGGGGGAGAGGGGGAAGGAGTACTGGGAGTAGGCGCGTACCAGGGACTCGGTTCCCTGCTCTCACCAACACCTTGTCCCCTGCCCCCACTGGCAGCCTGTTCCCTGTCGCAGAACCCTGTCCCCAGCACCCTTCTCCAGTACCATGTCCCCTGCTCCCACCAGTACAGTTGGGGCCATATTAGTGAGGCTTTGGGGGATTTGGAGGTGTTATTTTTTTTGCATCTCACTTGTGTGGCCCCAGCTGACTTTGCTGTGGGGCAGTGACCCCCTGACTCAAAACAGGTTCCCCACCCTTCTCATAAATAAAGACAATGCTGAAACTTTTTGTTTGACATATTTTATTTAAAAATGAAGCCTGGCCAACAAACCCCCATCTGGCCGCAGCATCATAACACTCCTGCATCTCCCCCTTCCCCCCCCAAGACCCTAGATCTGAGCCTATCATACACTGGAACCCCCTGTCCTGAGCTTCTCACATCTCCAAACTCCTGTACCCCCACATCTTGAGTCTTCTGCCACAACACTTCTGCACCATCCACACATCGCAAATCTGTGTCCTGAGCCCATGTTACTCCCTGCCCTGAGCCCCTCACACATCCCAACCCAAACTCCTGCACCCTCACATCCACAAGCCTGTGGCTTGCTCAGTTCCCCAACCCTCCCCCTGACTCCAACACTCCCCAGCCTGGAGTCCACTCCTCAGAGGTATCCCGGAAAAACTCTTACACGTCCAGGACGCATTTGTTCTTCTGCTTTTTTTTAGTGGAAGAGCAAACATGCTTTTTTGGTAACCCCTGTATTCCTTGTTCCACGTGGAATAAGGGGGCTTCAGAAAGAAGGGGGTTTTCTGAAATTTGGTCCAGTCTAGACAGGCCAAATGTTCGAAAAACCTCTTCCTACAGAAGAATTGGGGGCCGGGGGGAAGAGGCAGTGTAGCCATACCCTGAGAGTGTATAAGGGCTGGGGATAGCAAGTGATGGAGAGGAGGAGAACAGAGAGGGTGGGGCTTCAAGGAAGGGGTGGGGTCTTCGGGGTAGGATGGGGCGGTAGATCTTGGCTTGTTCTGACATTTAAAAAGTGATCTTGGGTGTAAAAGGGTTGGAGACCACTGCATTAGAGGGATCACTTGATCTCTGAATTCTCAATTCTCGATTTAGTCCTGAGTGGAGCGCAGGATCAGGTCCAGGAAATAACCGTTACAGGACCGCTTGGGAATAGTGACCATAATATAATAACATTCAACATTCCTGTGGTGGGAAGAACACCTCAGCAGACCAGCACCCTGGCATTTAATTTCAAAAAGAGGGATTACACAAAAATGAGGAGGTTAGTTAAACAGAAATTAAAAGGCACAGTGACTAGAGCCAAATCCCTGCAAGCTGCATGGAAACTTTTAAAGACACCATAATAGAGGCCCAACTTAAATGTATACCCCAAATTAAAAAACATAGCAAGAGACCTAAAAAGAGTCACGTGGCTTAACCACCATGTAAAAGAAGCAGTGAGGACAAAAGGCATCTTTTAAGAAGTGGAAGTCCAATCCTAGTGAGATAAATAGAAAGGAACATAAACACTGTCAAATCAAGTGTAAAAATGTAATAAGAAAAGCAAAAAAGATTTTGAGGAACAGCTAGCAAAAACTCAAAAAGAAATAAAATGTTTTTAAGTACATTAGAAGCAGGAAGCCTGCTAAAAACCTGTGGGTCCCTAGGCGATCGAACTATAAAAGGCGCAATCAAGGGCGATAAAGCCATTGCGGAGAAACTAAATGATTTCTTTGCTTCAGTCTTCACGGCTGAGGACGTTGGGGAGATTCCCAAATCTGCACCGTCCTTTGTGGGTAATGAATCTGAGGAACTGTCCCGGATTGAAGTGTCATTAGAGGAGGTTTTGGAACAAATAGAAAAACTTAATGTTAACAAATCTCCGGGACCGGATGGCATTCATCCAAGGGTTCTAAAAGAACTCAAATGGGAAATTGCTGAACTATTGTCTGTGGTTTGTAACCTATCCCTTAAATCGGCTTCCGTACCTAACGACTGGAAGGTAGCCAACGTGACACCAATATTTAAAAAGGGCTTTAGAGGCGATCCGGGCAATTACAGACCGGTAAGTCTAACTTCGGTACCTGGCAAATTAGTCGAAACAATAGTAAAGAATAAAATTGTGAAGCATGTAGAAGAACATAATTTGTTGGACAAAAGTCAACATGGTTTCTGTAAAGAAATCCTGTCTTACTAATCTATTAGAGTTCTTTGAAGGGGTTAACAAACATGCGGACAAGGGGATCCAGTAGATATAGTATACTTAGATTTCCAGAAAGCCTTTGACAAGGTCCCTCACCAAAGGCTCTTGTGTAAATTACATGGCCATGGGATAAGAGGAAGGTCCTTTCTTGGATTGAGAACTGGTTAAAAGACAGGAAACAAAGGGTAGGAATAAATGGTAAATTTTCAGAATGGAGAGGGTAACTAGTGGTGTCCCCAAGGGTCAGTCCTAGGACCAATCCTGTTCAACTTATTCATAAATGATCTGGAGAAAGGGGTAAGCAGTGAGGTGGTAAAGTTTGCGGATGATACCAAACTGTTTAGGATAGTCAAGACAGAAGCAGACTGTGAGGACTCCAAGAAGATCTCACCAAACTGAGTGATTGGGCAACAAAATGGCAAATGAAATTTAATGTGGATAAGTGTCAAGTAATGCACATCGGGAAAAATAACCCCAACTATCGTACAGTATGATGGGGGCTAATTTAACTACGACAAATCAGGAAAGAGATCTTGGAGTTATCGTGGACAGTTCTCTGAAAACTGCCACACAGTGTGCAGCGGTCAAAAAGGCAAATAGGATGCTAGGAATTATTAAGAAAGGGATAGAAAATAAGACCGGAATATCTTACTGCCCCTGTATAAAACTATAGTACGCCCACATCTTGAATACTGTGTAAAGATGTGGTCTCCTCACCTCAAAAAGATATTTTGGCCTTGGAAAGGGTTCAGAAAGGGCAACTAAAATGATTAGGGGTTTGGAACGGGTCCCATATGAGGAGAGGTTAAAGCGACTGGGACTTTTCAGTTTAGAAAAGAGGAGACTGAGGGGATATGATAGAGGTGTATAAAATCATGAGTGGTGTGGAGAGGGCCGATAAAGAAAAGTTATTTATTAGTTTCCTAAATAGAAGAACTAGAGGACACCAAATGAAATTAATGGGTAGCAGGTTTAAAACTAATAAAAGAAAGTTCTTCTTCACACAGCGTGTAGTCAGCCTGTGGAACTGCTTGCCAGAGGAGGCTGTGAAGGCTGGGACTATAACAGAGTTTAAAGAGAAGCTAGATAATTTCATGGAGGTTAGCTCCATAAAAGGCTATTAGCCAGGGGATAAAATGGTGTCCTTGGCCTCTGTTTGTCAGAGGCTGGAGAGGGATGGCAGGAGACAAATCGCTTGATCATTGTCTTCGGTCCACCCCCTCTGGGGCACCTGGTGCTGGCCACTGTCGGCAGACAGGATACTGGGCTAGATGGACCTTTGGTCTGACCCGGTACGGCCGTTCTTACGTTCTTATGATTCTCTGTTCTGTTCACTCCCTCTGGGGCACCTGGCACTGGGCACTTCCGGCAGACAGGATGGGCTGGATGGACCTTTGGTCTGACCCAGGCTGGCTGTTCTTATGATATAAATAACGTGGTTCTCCCAGGTTTTGTTGGACTTTCTAGGAGTAGGCAGAGAACATTCTAAGTATGCATTTTGAGCCCTCAAACTTGAATTGCAGGGATAAGTGGTGTTTAAAATTTTTTTTAAAGCTCATTCCCCTCTTTTCTCCTGTTAAACAGTGGCCTTAATTGGTTTTAAACAAAGTGACTTACAGAATTTGGTTTAAAATCCTTTCCATACTCTCACTTGCTGGAGGTATGATGAGACTCTTGCAATGTCCTACTATAACTTTCTTAGTTCTATAGTTGCCAATAACTGATTTTCTAATACCATTGAGGCTGCTCTTATATGGAGCCAAACAGTATTGAAGTGGCATAAACCCTCTTTTTTTCTTACTTTGCATATTGCCTTTAAGTGACGATTACTTTCCCTCACCTACACCATCCCTCTTAAATCAGAAGGCTTTGAAATTAGAACCCTCCTCATCTTTTGGCATTGTAAATTAATTAATCTTGATGTTCTCTGTTACCAGTGAGACCTCAGATATCTTCAGATCAACTTTCCAAACTTCAACATAAAACTCTGAAATATTAGTTTTGAACCATGTGTTCTTTCACGCTCTTAACAGAAAAAATTAGTTTTCCTTTGAAAGTTAAACTTTTCTTTTTTGTCTGCACCACGCAGCTCTTACTATACATGTGCGAACAAGAATGAAACTACTTTGATCCCCATGACCGCAGAAAATACTTGATTTGCACCATAGCAGGTAAGGGCATTATTTTACTTGCTTCAACATACAAGTGTCAGAGTTGTGGTGAATTATGTCAGTTCTCACTCACTCTAATGCAGTGATACTCAGAATAAGGCTTGAGAGCAGCAAGTGGCTCTTTAGTGGTCCTTTACGCCCAGGAAAGTTATTAACCAATCAGAGTGGCTTTTCTATCTTACCCAGTTATTAACTTGCAGTAAGTTATTGCATGTTTTGAGAAGAATAATTTCTCTACAACTGTGGCTCCTTTGGGTAAGGTTGATTGCTTATTTGGCTTCTGAACCACAGAGGTCTGAGCATGGCTGCTATAATGCAAACTTACTGTGTGCTGAGTGGAAAGTGACTTCTCTTCTTCTACCTGGGTTGCTTGAAAGTAAACAGTGTTTGTTGTAATCCCAAACACTTCTGGTTTCGCTATAAACAACAGCTTAGCCAACAAGCAGATCTACCTCTTTCGGATGCTGGAATACATCAGTTCCAAAACATAGTTTGCATATGTTTCCATCTAGTACAAAGGAAGATGGAAATCATGGGTCAGATGTTATCTACCCTGGAAACCATGTTTTGTTTGTATCGTTTTGGGGACACCTTTGAAACCATAGTTTGTTTGCTCTCTGTACAACTTCTAACCTGTAAATTCTTATACTAACTAGAATAAGGCTCAGACAATTCTTGGTCTCTGTGCTTAAATGTGTAGCTGTGGTTATACTTTAGTACAGATTAATTTACATCTAGTTCTGTGGCTGTAACCATCCAGAATGTAAACCAGTTTTTGCTGGTGTTTCTTCTCTTCACAATGTTGAGATTTAACATAATGACTTCCAACAGCTATCTGCCTTTAGACTTCAGATAGACTTATCTCATGTACGTGCATTATACAGTGATAAATACAATCTGTCATGAACAAGTTTACAATGTGCTATTTTATTCCTTCTGAGAAGCTTTCCCTATGAAATAAAAAAAGTAATCTTTTGGACATTTACACCAAGGTATAATAAAAATGAAATAAAATCTTAATAAATATTTGCAGGGGGAAAAGCCCTATTTTTGGTTTAATATTGGTGTATCCCTTTTTTGCAGGCAGGATACTGTTTCTCCTCATGGCTGTGCATTTTGCTTCTTCATATGGAGAACATAGAAGCATTTCCATCTTTTTGTGGGTATTTTACATTGACATTTTTGAGGGGAAAAGGCAAAGTCATGACAGTTGAAGTTGTTACTGCAGCTGCTTCCATTAAATCCTTTATAGCAAGTTTAGTTCATCAAGTTCAACTTTAACAAGCACCAGATTGTAGCTTTTGGACTGTCCTCCTTTCTGCCCTCATGCTGTATGTCCGTGAAAACGCTTTGCCTGCACACTTCTGAAGTGAACAAGACACACTGCAGTATCAAGGATGCTTACTACTCAGATTATGGACTGGCCTTCTTTCTCTTTTATGGAACTTCTTGACCCCGAGGAGTTGACTAAGCAACCTGCCACTTGGAAGATATGAATAAAAGTGCTGCTAAAAAGTTATTAGAAACTTCAAGAACAAGATCCTGAAATTCCTCCTGAGATTGGTTCATTAATTGCCATAGATATCGTCTTGAAAACTTTGCATGTGAAAGGAGCCTTGAATTTTTGAAGACTTTGCTGGATTAAAAACGGGCTTCATGAATACCATCCGTAGCACTTTGGTTTACTTGGTGTTCAGAGACACAGCACTTGATATTGCTTGTACTATAGTTGAGGGACAATCAGTTTTTACAACCCTTTTATCTTAAGAGGGGTTACAAATTATTGACTAGGATGAAATTTTGCCTTCATTATTTATTTTTTCCTCTTTTGGATAGCTTTATTTAAAAATTACTTCAGGGGTCTGAAATTACCAAAATCTTTGTTTAAAGTTTTATCTGAAATTTATAATATTGCTAACAGGGGAAAGTAAATATTCTGCTTAGAAAAGAGATTTCTGAATGTATAGCAACACATTTTAAAATCAATCTTTGTTACGTTTGTGATGCAGAAGTTCATGTCTCTATTTTTGGAGATCTTGCCCTATTTTTGTGGAGTGGTTACTATGCTGAACTTCTGAGGTTCACTATTGAAAAGAGCCTGCATACAAAAAAGCAAATACTTCTCTCAAACCAGGTAAAGGGACTGATTTTGCAGGTTTGTAATGTAATATAATATACACTGGTTGAAGGCATTTGTGAATGCCAGCTGCAGCTTAATGTTGGCTACTGCAGAGTCTCCAAAGAATGTGCACTGTTACATAAAACAATAAAGGCCTCTAAAATACATAATTTTCCAAGTACTTGGATTCACTTAAGACCTTACTCTTCTTGTTTACACAGTGCCTTATGTTGATTTGATTATTTTGGTAAGTAAAGTAACAGGTCTCTACACTGAGGAGCTTGCAGATTAAGAAGTGCTGCAGAGAAATGTCATCAGGGAGAGGGGGTAAGTGTCTCTAGATCAGGAATGGGGAACCTTTTTTGTGTTGGGCCACTGACCCACAGAAAAAATCAGTTTGGAGCCACACACAAGTGAAAATAGAAAAATCTGCAAACCCCATAAACCCTGAGAGCAGGAAAAACAGACATCCTACTCCCCCTGGGCTCCATCTCCATAGCAGGAGGAGAACACTTCAGAGTTTACCTCCAGGGCCAGATAAAATTGAGGGCTACAGCTAAACAATTTTTGTGGGCTCCCCTAAAGGCAAAAATGAGGGGTTCACTATATGGAATGGAGTTGCCAGGGAGCAAGGTGAGTGTGCATGGTCTAGGGAAGAGATGGGGTGTGGGAAGTGGCAGGAGATTGGGGCATCTATCTGGGTGGAGGGCACAGATGGCACTGCCCCGCTCATGCAGGCACTGCTCCATATCAATCCCGTTGGCTGTTATTTCCAGCCTCATGGGAGAGAGGCTGGAGCTTGCAAGTGAGCCCATTGTGTGTGGCGTGTGTATGTGAGAGGGGGATGGGGCACAGGAGTTAGGGCAGGGGCTTGGGAATGTGGAGGATACAGAAGTTAGGGTGCGGGGGAGTGAAGAGGGGGGCTCATGGCAGGTGTGTGTGTGTGGGAGGTAGGAGTCAGGTTAGGGAGTGGGAGGGCTGGCACATCTGCCCACTTCTCCCCAGGGCTGGCAGTATATAGGTGTGTGGGGGGGAGGGGGAAGGCCAGCTGTCCATGTGATGAGTATGACTGTTTTATCACGCACCTCCCTTTCGTTGGATGGGAATTGCATGCACATCACCAAGTCTTAGCACAACCCCCCTATCCCTCCCCAACCTGGCTTTCTGTGTATGAGATGAGGAAGCTGCATGCCAGTCTAGCAGCTAGGCTTGGCAGATTAGGTTTAGAAAAAATACCAGACACACTTGATGGGGCAGGGAGGGGGCAGCGCGCCTAAGGGAGATTGGAGGGGGGACGGGAAGCAGGGTTGGCCGGGAGAGGGTACAGCGCAGCTGGCCGGGGGAGATCAGTAGGAGAACCGGCCAGCAGGAAGCAGGGGTGGTTGGGAGGGGGGAGGGGGCAACGGAGCTGGTTGGGAAAGGTCGGTGGAAGCAAGAGGTGGGGTGGGGGGAGAGAATGGGCCGGCAGGGAGCGGGACTGACCCAGGCACATGCAGATCCCGCGGCGCTGTCAGTCCCGCGCACAGTTCCGGCGAAGCGCCAGTGAATCTGGTTGCAGCTCCACAAAGCACTCAGGAGCAGGGACAGGGCTTCTGCTCCCCAAGGCGTCAGACGCAGCCCGGGCTCCCAGCGCCGATCTCCCCCCCAGCCACTCTCCCGCCCAGCTTCCCTCCGGCGCCAGCCAGAGAACCAGGAAATACGGGACATTGCACAGGTCCGGTATTTTCTGACACTTTCTACACACAGAGGGCCCGAAACCGGCCCCCTGGCAACCCTACATGGCCCCATTGAACAGTTCTTGAAAGGACTCACTGGGGATAACAAGAAAGGTTTCTACAGGCATGTTAACAAGAAGGTGATCAGAGAGGGTGTGCAGCCCCTACTGGATGAAGGAGGTAACCTAGTGACATGATGTGGGGAAAGCTAAAGTACTCAATGCTTTCTTTGCCTCTGTATTCACGGACAAGGTGGGCTCCCGCACTAATGCTCTAAGTGATGCAAGATGGGATGAGCTAAACGTACGCAAATCCATGGGTCTGGACTTTATGCATCCGAGGGTACTGAGGGAGTTGGCAAATGTCATTGAGGAGCCTTTGGCCATTATCTTTGAAAAGTCGTGGAGATTGGGAGAAATCCCGGATGATTGGAAAAGGGCAAATGTAGTGCCCATCTTCAAAAAAGGGAAGAAGGACGATCCAGGGAACTACAGGCCTGTCAGTCTTACCTCAGTTCCTGGAAAAATCATGGAAGGGATCCTTAAGGAATCCATTTTGAGGCACTTGGAAGAGAGGAAAGTGATTAGGAATAGTCAGCATGGATTCCAAAAGGGCAAGTCGTGCCTGACCAATCTGATTAGCTTCTATGATGAGGTAACTGGCTCTGTGGACATGGGAAAGTCAGTGGATGTGATATACCTTGACTTAAGCAAGGCTTTTGATACGGTCTCCCACAATATTCTTGCCAGCAAGTCAAGGGAATGTGGATTGGATAAATGGACGGTAAGATGGATAGAAAGCTGGCTAGAAGGCCGGGCCCAGCGGGTAGTGATCAATGGCTCAATGTCAGGATGGCAGTCGGTTTCTAGCGGAGTGCCCCAAGGTTCGGTTCTAGGACCGGTTTTGTTCAATATCTTTATTAATGATCTGGATGAGGGGATGGATTGTGCCCTCAGCAAGTTTGCGGATGATACTAAGCTAGGGGGAGAGGTAGATACGCCTGAGGGCAGAGATAGGGTCCAGAGTGACTTAGACAAATTGGAGGATTGGGCCACAAGAAATTTGAGGTTTAACAAGGAAAAGTGCAGAGTCCTGCACTTGGGACGGAAGAATCCCAAGCATTCTTACAGGCTGGGGACCAACCAGCTAAGTAGTATTATGCAGAAAAGGACCTGGGGGTTACAGTGGATGAGAAGCTGGTTATGAGTCAACAGTGTGCCCTTGTGGCCAAGAAGGCAAATGGCATATTAGGTTGCATTAAGAGGAGCATTGCCAGCAGATCCAGAGATGTCATTATTCCCCTTTATTCGGCTCTGGTAAGGCCACATCTGGAGTATTGTGTCCAGTTCTGGGCCCCCCACTACAAAAAGGATGTGGACGCACTGGAGAGGGTCCAGCGGAGGGCAACCAAAATGATTAGGGGGCTGGAGCATATGACTTATGAGGAGAGGCTGAGGGAGTTGGGTCTGTTTAGTCTGCAGAAGCAAAGAGTGAGGGGGGATTTGATAGCAGCCTTCAACTTCCTGAAGGGGGGGGTTCCAAAGAGGATGGAGAGAGGCTGTTCTCAGTAGTGACGGATGGCAGAACAAGGAACAATGGGCTCAAGTTGTGGTGGGAGAGGTCCAGGTTGGATATTAGGAAAAACTATTTCCCTAGGAGGGCGGTGAAGCACTGGGATGGAATCTCCATCCCTGCAGGTGTTTAAGTCTCGGCTTGACAATGCCCTGGCCGGGATGATTGAGTTGGGATGGGTCCTGCCTTGGGCAGGGGCCGGGAGGTGATGACTCCTGAGGTCTCTTCCAGCGCTACGGCTCTGTGAGTCTATGGCAGCGCTTCTGCCTGCCCCGCAGCGAGCCGGGGGACGGTCCGTTACTGACTCGAGCGGGGCGGGCGTAGCGCAGCGGGGCTCGGCTCCCCGCCCCGTGCCTGGAGCGCTGGTGGCCGCACCCCGGCCGAGCCCAGGCTCTAACCCGCACGCGCTGGCACGCGCACGCGGAGGGGGGGGGGGGAGGTGGTGTCTCGCGGCCAGGCAGCGCACGGGAGCCCGCCCGCCCCCGCGACTCCTGAGGGGCGGCGCCCGACACGCCCACCCGGCGGCTCCTCCGGCCGCGCAGGCGCAGTGAGCGGCGGGGCTTGGCCGCGGCCGGAGGAGCGCCGACCTGCGTCATGCGGCTGCTCCGGCCTGTCTGGGCGCTGCTGGCGCTCGCGCTGCTTCCCGGGGGAGCGCGGGGTGAGTGTCGCGGGCGGGACGCCCCCCTTGCCCCGTGTCCCCGGGGTCCTTCCCCCTTCCGGTCTGTAGCCCCGCCCCCATTCCCCGACTAGCCGCCCGGGGTGCGCCCGGGGTGCGCCGCTCCCGTGCTGGCCGCGTTCACACGGAGATCTCCCCCCCCCCGGCAGGGGTCTCACTCCGGAGCGGGCGGGGCCCCGGGGGGCAGCGGGGCGGGGCCCTGTGAGGCGCTGCCAGTGACTCGCCCCTGCCGGGAGCGGGCTGTGTTCCGGCCCCGCCCTGGCCGAGCGTCTCCCCGCATCCCCTCAGACGCCGGCCGCTCTCCCGCGGTCCCCGACCCCGCCTCCTCCCCCCGCTCTGGTGCCGACCTGCGTCTCCTCCCGCGTGCCCGCCGCGGGCTCGGAGCCTGCTGGCTGCAGTGCCGCCCGTTGGCAGAGGCCGGCGGCCGTTGGGTTGCACAATGGACTCAGGCGCCGCGCTGCTTCAAGGGCTCGCTCATCGCCATGTCCTGTGGGTCTGTGTGTGCTCGCCGTTTGCACCAGCGCCAGGAGGTTTTCCCTGAGCGGTGTCCGTGGCGGGGACTGGCTCAGGCAGCTGTCTGTGGTGAGCCCAGGCCTGCTGCGGGAAGAGGCTGCTCCGCAGCCGCAGCCCCTGTCTGCTGGCGTTCCCTGCAGAGGCTGCGCCAGTGTAACCCGCGCCCCTAGCCGGCGTCTAGACGGGCATGATTTTCCACCCATGCTTTTAGCGGAAAAGCGTTTCCGTTAAAAGCATTTGCGGAAAAGAGCGTCTAGATTGGCACGGATGCTTTTGCGCAAAAGCACTTTTTGCGGAAAAGCATCCGTGCCAATCTAGACGCGGTTTTGCGCAAGAAAGCGCCGGTGGCCGTTTTCGCCATCGGGGCTTTTTTGCGCAAAACAGTTTTTACCTATCTACACTGGCCCTCTTGCGCAAGAGGGCTTTTTCCCGAGCGGGAGCATCAGTGTATTGGTGCAAGAACACTGACAATCATACATTAGATCGTCAGTGTTCTGCGCAAATTCAAGCGGCCAGTGTAGACAGCTGGCAAGTTTTTGCGCAAAAGCAGCTGCTTTTGCGCAGAAACTTGCCAGTCTAGACACACCCTTAGTGTGGTTACTGAGCAGTGCAAGTGGTGCCTAGACCACAGTAACAGTTAAGATCAAGAGACTTCTACAGCAGTGGTCTCCAACCTTTTTACGCCCAAGATCACTTTTTAAATGACAGAACAAGCCAAGATCTACTGCCCCGCCCCTTCCTTGAAGCCCCGCCCTCTCTGTTCTTCTCCTCCTCCATCACTTGCTTATCCCCAACCCTTATACTGCTGCTTTTTCCCCCTAATTCTTCTGTAGGAAGAAGTTTCTCCAACATTTGGCCTGTCTAGACTTGACCAAATGTCAGAAAAAACCCCTTCTTTTGGAAGCCCCCTTATTCCTCGTGGAAAGAGGAATATAGGGGTGATCGAAAGATCATGTTTGCTCTTTCACTAAAAGAAGTGGAAGAACAAACGCATCCCTGGATGCAGAAGAGTTTTTCTGGGGTATCTCCGGAATCCTGAAAAACTCCTGCACTCTAGATGTACCCTCGCTGGGTTGAGACAGGATATGTAGGCTCCGGGGTGGGAATGAGGGATTTGGGTGCGGGAAGGGGTGAGAGGTGCAAGCTCTGGGAGGAAATCTGGATGCAGGAGGAAGTGGATAAGGGAACGCTGGCTTGGGGAGGGAGTTCCTGGCCGGGCAGTGTTGGGGTCAGATGTAGGGTTAGGGTACTAAGTAAGCCACAGACTTCTGGATGTGAGGGTTCAGGAATTTGGGTTGGGGCATGTGAGGGGCTCAGGGCAGGGGGTTCCAGTGTATGATAGGCTGAGATCTAGGGTCTGGGGGAAAGGGGAGTGCAGGAGTGTCATGATGCTATGGCCAGATGGGGGCTTGGCCCCTATTGGGGGTTTGTTGGTCAGGCTTCATTTTCAAATAAAATACTATGTCAAACACAAAAAGTTTCTGCATTGTCTTTATTTCTGAGAATGGCAGGGAACCTGTTTGGGCAGGGTGCCAGTGGGGACAGGTTTCTGTGGTTGGGGACGGGAGAGGGGATAGGGTGCCAGTGGAGACAGGTTTCTGCGGCTGGGGACGGAAGGGCAGGAGACAGGGTGCCAGTGGGGACAGGTTTCTGAGGGTGGGGAGAGGGAACAGGGGGCTGGGGAGAGGGGGCCGGGAACAGGGGGGAGTGGGAGCAGAGAGTCCCCTGCTATTTCCTCCTCCCAGGATACCCCCTCTCCTGCGGCACGGCTAACCGGCGGCGGGGCCAAACCCCTGCAGGTGCCTGCCCTGGGGCCAAGGCCCCCTCCCCCCCTGCGGCGGGGCCAAACCCCCTCTCCCGCAGTGCGGCCAACCCCCACGGGTGCCTTCCCCAGGGACAAACCCCCTCTCTCGCAGCGCGGCCATCCCTGCGGGCGCCTGCCCTGGGGCCAAACCTGCTCTCCCATGGCGTGGCCTGGCCAATCCCCCCTCTCCCGCAGTGTGGCCAAACTCCTGCGGGTGCCTGCCCCGGGCCAAACCCCAGTGCCGACCCCCGCTCCCGCGGCTCAGGGAAACCCCTGCGCTCGACTCACCCCTCCGGCGTCGGCGGCGCAGGGAAGCCACCGCACTCCTCCTCCAGGGCCGACGCCCCCTTCCCCCAGCACGCAACAGAGCTGTGGAAGGGGAGCAGCCCGTGCACTTCCGGAACCCCCGGAAGTGACGTAGGCTTCAGACAGGACTTCCGTCCACCCCACGGGAAGCCGGCACGACACTAGAGATAGGTAGTGGGGCTTCTCGGGGGTGGGGGGAAAATACGGGGTGGGGGTGCCCGAAGGCCTCGCGATCAACAGGTCGAGGCCTCGCGATCGACCAGTCGATCGCGATCGACGGGTTGGTGACCACGGCTCTACAGCATGGGCTGAAAGCCAGCTGGCTTTTAGCTCAGGGGGTAGAGGCTCCCATAGTCAGCTCCTGAAGTCCCAGGTTCAGATCCGCCTGCGACGGTTACACCAGCATCCCAGCTGCCCCCTCCACCTGTGCTGCTGCCTCTGACACAGATTACTGATACAGAGGCAGCAGCATGAGGGGGACAGGCAACTCAAGAGCCAGTGCTTGTGGGGAGCCAACTTCTAACCTGGCTCTCCCAGAGCACTGGCTCCCACCAGTTCCCCTCCCCTCTGCATGCGCACAGAGCAGGCTTAAAAGCTGACTTCCCACATGTACCAGCTCCTGCCTGTCCCCCTCACTCTCCATGCTGCTGCCTCTCTCTCTCTACCAGAGACAGGGTGGGGTGGGGAAGCAGCTCCATAGTAACTGGCATGCACAGGGAGCTGGCTCGCACCGCTCTCTCTCTCTCTCTCTCTCTTCCCTGCTGCCTCTGATGCAGAGACAGCAAAAGGAGGAGGGTTGTACGTAGTCAGTTGGATTAACCGATAAGCCTACACTTATTGGTTAATCATTTAAACGGATAGATGCTAACATCCCTAATACCCTTGCACTTGGCCCCTGCCAGTTACCTACCCACACTGTGACTGTTGACTGTTTACAGTGCCTGTTCCAACCCACACTCTGCTGAAGAGAGGCACACATTAGTGAAAAAGTTCCTCGTTTGCAAATCGTTTAAGCTTCATGCCAAAAAGGAGATGGATATTAGTCTAAAAGCTCTCCTAATGGAAAGTGCCTTAACTCCCGTGTGTGACCAGTCGGCCTCTGCACCGAGCATCAGGGCACAGTGCTCCACTGGTGCCATCTGCCTCCCAGGATTGTTCTTCAGCATTGTGCAAAACAAGGCAGAGCAGGGGCAAATCTCTGGGGCCCGAAAAGGATAAGAGCAAGATGCTGGTCACTGCTAACTAGGGATGTTAGATATCGGGTAATTTATTAGTCATGTAACCGCATGGAATGTTTGTAGATACACGACTATTCAGTAATCCCAGGGGTGGGCCTGGCAGCTCCCTGCCACCCCCTGTTCCTGCCTCAGTATCAGTTTAAAAACCAGCTCTCCTCACAGACCAGCTGCCTGCCGCCCCACGCTACTGCCTCTGTTACGGCAGCAACAGTGCGGGGTGGCAGCAGCTCCTGTACATGGCGGATCAAAGCTCCCACGGACAGAGGCTGTGCCACGGGATGTGAAGCACCCTCTGTCCGTGGGAGCTTAGACTCCCCACTGACAGGGGCTGATACCGCTGCAGACAGAGGCTGCGCTGGAAGAGGTAGACCACTCAAAGAAGAAAAATCAGCTATGTGTTTGTGTAACTAGTATTCTTCAAGACATGCTGCTCGTGTCCATTCAATATCCTTTTTTCCTGCCCCACTGTCAGGATTTCCTGCAAGAAGGAACTGAGGGTGGAAGGAACCTAGAGATGCCCTACATAGTGCTGCATATCCATGCCACTCGAGGGGGCACCGGAGCCAGTTCCTCTGCAGATCCTGCTAAGGGAAAATCTGGCATGGGTGCATGTGGCAGGTGCATACACCTATGTTGAATGGACATGAGCAACACATCTTGTAGAAAACCAGTTATGGAAATGGGTCTTTTATCATACATGCTCAAGGTGATGTACATGTGGTAAATAATGTACAATTTTAATATTTTGCAGTTTTGTATCAAGCCCATTCAGTAAACTAGATTCGAGGCTGAATGAAAACAAGAACATTCAGATAGTTCCCATTAAAATCATTTGTGGCTTCTGAAACAAAATTCTCATTTTTGAGAAGGTTACTGGATACCTTTCAGAGTTAATGTTTTCCCTTCCTTGTCTGTGTCTGTTGCTAGGTGATTGTGGTTTGCCTCCAAGATTCAATTTTGCTGAGCTGCGTGGTGTAGCGAACGATTCTTCTTCTGTTGGGACCAGACTGAGATACCACTGTCGCTCAGGATACATGCATAATGAAGGAAAGCTTCCTTTTGTTACATGTACTGAGACTTCAACATGGTCAGCAGACCCTGAGTTTTGTGTAGGTGAGTATAGTTATTGCATTCCCATTTCAATTGATGTACAAGCCATCTTAACACGGTTAGGAGACTCTCTTCTATTGGGCAAGTGGTTCACAATTCAGCACTGGTATCCATAAACACTTTGTAGGCAGTTCATTGTTTCTATTAGTAATAGACTTCTTTTTAAAAAAAAAAAAAAAAAAAAAAGCCCAGAACTTCACAGCAAGTTAAATACAATTTTGTTTTTAATTTCAGCCTTCTGCTCTGAAAAATCTCAAGTAGGATTAAGCGAGGTGTTATATTTACCACATTTCTTCCTTGTTTTTGGGCAAGGTGTTGAATATCAAAGCTTTAACACTTTGTAGTTTCTCTAATCATCTTGATTCTCACGATGTCACATCTTTTAACTTCTTTAAAGTGGGTGCTACAGAACACTGGACAACTACAGCTTGCTGCAGTTAAATTAATTGTGTTCATAGTATTTCCTGTTTGGTAGTATAGAAAGCATCACAAACACAGTAGACTTCCGATAATCCGGCACCTTTGGGACCTAGGTGGTGCCGGATTATTGGATATGCCGGAGTATCCGGAGGTCCCAGTACAGCTGCAGGTCTTAACAGTTGGCTGTCCCCTGATCTCCATCCCCTTTCCCCTCTCCTTTCCCCTTAGCTGAAGCAAAACACTCTTCTCCATGCTGTAACCCGATCTCCCTCCCCTTTCCTGAAGCAAAATGCTCTTCTTCATGCTGTAACCCAATCCCACTCCCTCCCCCCCCCCCCCAACCTTATGTTTGTTCTGGGTACAGCCGGCATGTGCGCATAGCAGCCGTCTTTTTAATCAGCTGGATGGGAGCTCTTGACATTTTGATGCCGGAGTATCGAGAGTGCCGGAGAATTGGGTGCTGGCCTCTTGGAGTTTTACTGTACTTCAGTATAATAAAACTCTTTGGTGTGGTAAGTGTGTGTCTTTTTTTGAAAAGTTGTAGTTGTTCTGTCCCTACATTTTGCCCTACTAAGTTCACTGTGCTAAAGATAAACCCACTATGGAATAATAGTTGTTTTACTATTGTTTTACCAGCTGGGAGGTGGGGCCGCAATCGGTGCTGGGAGCCTGTGGTTGCTTGCAGAAGCCGGGAGTGGCTGGGAGCCCCAGCCACTTACCCCGCCCCTGCCAAGCTTCTGCACGTGACCAGAGGCTCCCAGCGCCGATCGTGCCCTGCCTCCCAACCACTCCCTCCCCCCGCCAGGCTTCCATCTGGCACCCAGCTGGAAAAACAGAAAATACCGGACATTGCACATGTCTAGTATTTTCTGAATTTTTTTTACCGGACAGAGGGCGCAAAAACCGGACTGTTCGGCAGAATACCGGACACCTGGCAACCCTAGAGTTCAAGCCCATTTTGTCTTGTGTTATCCTCAGTGGTTAAGAAGAGTAGGTTGTTGCTGATCTCCCTCCTCCTTGTAACACACTTTTATGTTCTTGAGAACTTATGTCCCCCTCTCACTCTTTTCCAGACTAAGCAAACCCAGTTTTTGCAGTCTTCCCTCATAGGTCATTTTCTAGACTTTTAGTCATTTTTGTTGCTCTTCTCCAGACCTTCCTCTGTGTCCCCACATCTTTCTTGAAATGTGGCACCCAGACCTGGATGCAATACTCCAGTTGAAGCCTAATCAGCGTGGATTACAGCAGAAGAATAACTTGTCATGTCTTGCTTACAACACTCCTGCCCATATATCCTAAAGTGATGTTCAGTTTTTGGAACAGTGTCACAGTGTTGACACACATTTTGCTTGTGGTCCACTATGACCCCGACATCCCTTTCTTTAGTACCTTGAAATTATTGTGCCTGGGAGTGAGATCATGTTAACTAGTGTATAGTTACCTACCTCATTGTGCTTGCCCTTTTTGAATACTGGCACAAGATCAGCATTTTTCCATTCTTCTAGAATTTCCTGATACAGGTAATTCTCTGGTCCAGCAACACCTGTGGTCTGAGGTGTGGTAAGTCATAGTGGCGTGAGAGCAATCCAGGAGGGGATGGGCTGAAGTAGCGGGATGGGGCAGAGACTGGCACTAGCAGCAGCCTCCGGCAACGCTCAGTAGTGGGGCTGGAGCAAGCAGCAGCCCCTGGTAGCTCACAATAGCCTGTGGCACAGGGACCAGGTCAGGGCAGCCTCTGGCAGTGCAGGATTGGGCCAATGACAGTCCGTGGCAGCGCAGGGCCGGAGCCAGAGCCCCCAGGCAGCCCACGGAAGCAGGCTCAGAGTCTCCAGGCTGCTGCAGGGGAGAAGCCTGCGCTTTTGCCAGCTCATGGCAGCAGGATCAGGAGCGGGAGTGGCGTCAGCCCCAATAACACATGGCAGCATGAGGCTGGAGCCGTGGACAGCCTACAGAAGGTGCAGGCTGCCACGGGGCTGGGTCCAGAGACTTGGCAGCGCAGGGCCAGAGCCTGTGATAGCCTGCGGCAGTGCGGGCTGCTGGAGCCTGACATGCAGGCTGGCAGGCAGTCTGGCTGGGGTAGCAGCAGCAGGGCTAGCGACCCAACAGGCCAGCAGGAACTGAAGATAGTCCCCTCTACCCCCCACCTGCCAGAGTCAACGTCTGGGAGCTGCATCATGGAACCTTCTCTAGTCCAGGAAATTCCTGGTTCAGGACTGGTCAGGTCCTGAGGATGCCGGATAAGAGAAGTCCAAGCTGTGTTCTAAAGATTTGTTTGGCCAACCTTTTAGGATACTTGAAAGGTTTGGGATAACTTGCATCCATTTTAACAATGTTTATTCCTAGGAGATGTAGGTGAACTTGCTCCTTAATTACTAATAGACATGAACATGTTTCGTCATCTCATGCAGCGAGACAACGTTGGCACGCTTCTGTCCAAATACAAAACAGAGATATTAACTGATCGCTTCTGCCTTGTTTGCATGAGAATTAAATATTTTACCATCTCTAGCACATGTTTCACCATTACAAGTCGTGGTATCCTCATTGTATAATCCAGACTATTGAGAATCTGTCAGTCTTACCCTCTAACCTGGGGAACTCTTTACAGTACTTTGTTGCTGTAGCCTCCATTCTGGACTGCTCACAAACAGCCTTCAGCCTGCAGGTCACTCCCAGTTAAGTGTCAGTGTTTGCTACAGCCAGCCAGTCACACGTTGGCTCTCACCAGCCTCGGTGACCAACACGCTCCTCGTCTGTAGGTTTTGGGGGTTCCCCCCCCGCCACCACCCACTCCAGAAATGTGTGTCTTGTATTGCCCAGCAGTCTCCTGGACAATAGAAATTCATATAGAGCCCATATTTCTTGTCACCCAAATAGAGATTCACTAACACTTCAATTTAAACACACTGGATTAGATCAAACAAGTGTATAAGCTACAAAGAGATTTTAAGTGAATACAAGTAAGGAGGCATAAGTCAGAAATGGTTACAAGAGAAATCAAGATAAAGCTCAGCTGGTGCCCAAGTTAACCAACTGTGGTAAGAAAAACTTCACTTTGAATTTAGCACGGGCTCTCAGCAGTCTTAGGTGATGATCCCTTTTTCAGCTTAATGGCTGCTTCCTTTGTCCCTTCTAATGCAGTGATCCCATGGGCACAGGGAGAGGGAGCTGCGATGGCTTCTAGTGTTTGTCCCTCCCTTTAAAAGTGTCATTTCTACCCCTGGGAAAACATTCCTAGGAGGTATGTTAATGGTTAACTGGAGGAGACTGGAGCAGCCCACCCACCCTCTGCAGGCTGGGATCAGCTTGAGCCCCGTGGGGCCCTCTGCGGATGGTGGTGGGCCTGGCCCCGGTATTCCATGGGCAGGGCCGTTCAGGGGCTTCTCCAGCCAGGCCAGATGGCAGCAGGCCCGGTCCAGCGCTCTCTGACTGTGGTGGAGCGGTGACTCCAGTCCGTCCACTCCATTTAACCACTTAAACTTAATGTTTTAACAGGATTTTACATCCCTAATTCCCAGCTGACATTCTGGAGACAGTGAATGGGGAAAGATCTTTCCTCTGGCTTTTTCTCACCTTTTTGTTTTTTGATTGTTGACTGTTACTGCTTAATGGCAAATGAAGCAGAGCAGAGATTCCTTGAAGGGAGACTGGTTTGCCAATTTCTTCTGTGGTTTGCAATGTTATATAGATTACTGTTATACATTTGCATACAGCGTTGACACACATTTTAGCAGGAAGATATTCACCAGTAAATTATAAACTTTTAGATGATATCTCACAAGGCATACTTTGTAAAACGATTATTATAGCACTCTTTGGAGTGTGAATACAGATGTATTGTATTCTACCAAGATGTCTGATTAGGGATGTTAAATTTAGATTAATTGGCTAATTGAGTACTTGATGCAATTTGTATCGATTATTTGATTAGTTGATAAGGGTGCCTCTGCCTTTGAGGTGTAGCAACAGTCCCCTCTCAACCCCTCTCCCCCCCGCCTTGCTCTGATAGAGGCAGCAAGGGGGATGAGCCACTAGTTGACTAATATGTCCGCTATCCGATAAGAGGTTGCTCATCAGCTAATCGACTAGTTGTTCACACCCCTATTTTTATTCTTAATTAACTGTAAAACCTTCACTTTATTGTCTGTAAACATGCCAGTTGTGACTTTTTCATTCAGTCTTTAGCTTTTGGTGCTGAGACCATTGACTTTGATTTGCCATGTATTCACTACCTTAAGAGTTGCAAGTTAGCATATCCCCCCCCCCTTTTTTTCCTCCTAAGATAATGGGTTAACACTAGTACTACTCTTGTTCTCTTCTAGGAAAACCATGTAAAGCATTAGAAGTAGAAAACGGCAGAGTTGAATTCATCGGTCTCCGGTTTGGCACAACAGTCAACTTCTCCTGTGATGACGGGTAAGTGCCAAATTGGTGATTTTGGCTGATTAACAGAGCCTAGAGTGGTGTGAAACTGCCGATGCCTGGCAAAACGAGGCTAGAAAGCCTACTTTAACTGGAAAAACATAAGTGGGTGCTGTGCCATAAATCTGTAGCTATGGGCTGATCCCTGGTTAAGAATTACAGCTGTGACTTTTTTCCCAAAGGAGTCAAAAGAAGAGAGCCATCCAGCTACAGCTGTCATTCAGTGGGAGATGGGAAGCTTAGCTTGGTCAGACTCTTTTTGAAAATCCTCATTTAGAGCCCCCAGGAGATCATCCAGCAGGTGTGAGGTCACAAGAGAGTCAGAGTCCCCCACCTCAGGGGTAATGTGGCGCTCACTGCCTCATGCCATCTCTCCCTTGTTGCAGGGCTTTCGGTCTGGGTGCTGAGAGCTAGTGGCAGAATGTTGCCCATAAGATGCAGCGCCAGGTAGAAGCAGATCTCTTCCTGCTCCATGAAAACAAATCTTTGTCCCTCCCTTATAGGTGTCAGTATTAGTATCAAGATGGGGAAACAATGAAGTGAGAGATACTGAAATAATCCTGGCAAGTGATCTACATTCTCATGCTACAGAGGAAGGGGGGGAGGGAAATCCCAATGTCATTACCAGTTTGATCTGGGAGAGAATTTTTGCCAGCTGCACATATTCATAGACCCTGAGGGAGAACCCACAAGCTAAGCACTCTCTCAAATGAAGCTGGTTGCCTCCAGAAATATTATTGGGTGACTGTTCCTAAACCTCACCCTTCGGATAGATAGAAATGGAGTTTCCAGCCTGAAGTTGTTCCTGGCCGGTTTTTACTGGTTCCTGTGGCAGAGTTGTACTTAGTTTAAACAGCCCTTTGCCCTCCCTGCTAATTGTATGGATTGCATTGCATGGGCTCACAAATGACATGGATGCAGGTGTTGTGCAGAGTTTAGTTTTTCTGTATCCCATATTTAGGAGTCTTGTCCAAGCATCAGAGATTGTAATCCCAAAGTGTGTATGGGGTGAGGGAGATGCCAAGGCCCACTCTCAATTATATGGATCCTGGGGCGGTGAGGTAATTCCCTGAGATTGGGCTGGGTCTCCAGGCCTCACAGAATGGAATGAAATCCATTGTCCTGTAGATTGGTCATTAACCTGCCTTCTGAACAAAGTGGGTTTGACCCACAGAAGCGTCTGAGCTCTTATTGTAGGACTTGGTGGATTTCTATGCAGTAGCCTAGAGGGGCCTCAGGTTTAGGAATTGTTCAGGCCTATGAGTTGTCTGGGTTTGAAGAGCAGTGATTAGATCATGGATAGTAAAAATGCTTGAGTTTTAAATATTGAAAAGGGACGTGATAAGGTAGTCACAGCTCAGGGAAGCTGTCTTGTCTACCATTACGCGTGTCGGCAGATTGTCTTTTTGGGTGTAATTCTGTTTTACAGCATAGCAGCAGAATGGCCAAAAGCTCTTGATCTTATCTCTCTTCGGTCTTCCCTGCCTCCGCAGGAGATTGAAGGGAGAGAACTTGGAGAAATGAAGGTAATCAAATGCTTAGCGCATTCTGTAGTAAAGACCATGGGTCAGCTTTGCCAGTATATTTCCACTTCTTGTACTGGTTTAGCTGGACGTTGAGCTAACTGGACTTGGAAATGCAGTACTTCTGGCTGCCCACCACTGGCAGCACTGGCAAAAGCAGGAGGAAAGATAACAAGAGCTGCTTAAGCTGAGACAGCGTGACACAACTGTACATTCAGAGGGGAGGCTTTTAGTGCTTACTAGAGTTGTTGCATGATTAACCTGGATAATCTTTCAATTAGTAATGGACTATAATAGTCTTGTGGATAACGGACAAGCGTGGATGTGGATAAGGGACAAGCAGTGGATGTGGTATACTTAGACTTTAGTAAAGCATTTGCTATGGTCTCGCATGACGTTCTTATCAATAAACTAGGGAAAATACAACCTAGATGGGGCTACTATAAGCTGGCTGCATAACTGATTGGATAACTGTTCTTAGAGAGTACTTATTAATAGTTCAAAGTCATGCTTAAAGGGCATAACAAGTGGGGTTCCCAAGGGGTCTGTTTTTGGACCGGTTCTGTTCAATATCTTCATCACCAACTTAGCTATTGTCTTGGAGAGTACAATTATTAAATTTGCAGATGATACTAAGCTGGGAGGAGTTGCAAATGCTTTGGAGAATAGGGTCATGCTTCAGCCACCGTTCCACAAGACATGTCTGTGTGGCTTTTTTGGTGGTTCGTGTTCTATAGTTTACGCATCAGACTGTTGCTTGTTTAAAACTTCTGAAAGCATGTTCCACTCTTTGTCCCTCAGTTTTTGGCAGGCACTTATGATTCTTAAACCTTGAATCAAGTGCTGTAGCTATCTTTAGAGATTTCAGGTTGATACCTTCTTTACTTTTTTGTCAAATCTGCAGTGAAAGTGCTCTTAAAATGAGCAACATGTGCAAGGTTGTCCTCCGAGATTGCTATAACATGAAATATGTGACAGAGCGTGGGTAAAACACAGAGCAGGAGAAATATATTTTTTCCCCTAAGGAATTGTCAAATCTTTAAATAATACTTTTATTTTTAACAAGCCTCATCAGCACGCTCTTTTAGGATGGTAGCTGAAGTCCGAAGGGCATACAATAGTTCAGCGAATCTGGTGCACAAATGCCTTGAATTGGCTGCTGTAGAAGTGCCCTGGGAATGCCTGTTCTCTCTTTCAGATGATAGTTTGTATTTGCACAAGATAATGCTGCCTGTTTCTTATTTGTATTTCTCCCCCTGAGCACGAAAGTGGCTCCCTTGGTGCTTTGCTGGCAGGCAGCCAGGCTGCCTTCCAGTGGCCCACAGTTTCTGGAGGCAATCAGAAAGTGGAGTCTGGAGCATTCATTCCCCAGGAGCGGTGTGTGCCCCCACCCGGCAAGCCCCTGACTGCCCTCCACCCATTGTGGCTGCCCCAGTGTGGCTCTCCTCCCACCCCCCACAGGACTGCCTCTGCCATGCAGAGCCCCCGGTCCAGCTGTACCACAGTCGCCTTTTCCTTCATCTCCAAGCAGCTGCTTGTTCTTTTTTGCCATGGCGAGGTGGGTCCAAGTCAGCCGCAAAACCTGGCAGAGCCATTCCCAGACTTTGGCCTATTGGAGCAGCTGCTTCAGCCCTGGCAGGGGCTGAGGGGGGCCTGGCTGGGGTGCTGCAGGGCTCGCTTGGGCTCTGCTGCTGCGCTGGTGTAATGAAGACTTCAACCCTGCACCTCTGACAAACTCTGCACCTCCTGTTGCCATTTGGGAAAAGATGCTGTTGAAGCGAACTACTGGAATCTGTGCTCAGTACACAGCAGCTCTGTTTGCGAAGAACACCCACTGCCTCCCCATTCCTAGTGACAGGGCAGCGCAGTTGGAGCCATGACCAGGAGACTGAAAGGAAAAGATGACTTGGCTCAGAGGACAGATCTCCGTGGGATTGGCTGAGATCCTTGTGCCTGTACTACAAAGGGAACTGTGGCTTTGTTCTGCTTGGGTTCTGCAGCATGTTGCAATTTGGCTTTCCTTTGCTGGGTAGTGTGTGTTGTTTGTTTTGGTTTTTAATCAAATATTCTAAGAGAGAAACTGGTTTCTCAACTGATGTTGGTCACATGTCACTGACTGAGCCCTAAGCAACGAGCACAAATGACTGAAACATATTTCTGATTTAGTTGGGATTGGTCCTGCCTAGGGTGGGGGGCTGGACTTGCTGACCTCCTGAGGTCTCTTCCAGCTCTATGATTCTATGAGCCAACAGGGTCCCTGCACAAAGCACTTTCTAGTCTTTAGAGAATGATAGGGAAGAAATGCAGAACAGATAAACTTAGCAACTCTTCAGTTTACTTCTGATTCACCTAGCTGTAGGTACACCAGAGAGAATCTGGTTTCCTCTAGGCTTCACTGCTAGGAACTCTGCTGAATGGATCTCAGTTGGAAATGCCAGTGCCGGAACCACTGAGAGCTGTACTGCACCCAGGGTGTGCTAGGAGTTGACTCCTCTAGTCTAGTTGGTAGAGCAGTGTTGAACTGTTCCAGCTGTAAATTGGTCTGTCTTAGCCAAGCAATTTGTAGCAGTTCAGACTGAGCAGGTCTCAGCTCAGAGTCCTCTTTCCTGCTGGGCTGATAAAATCATGGCAAAGAAACTCAAGCCAAACAGCTGAGCTGGAAGGAGAGTTCGGAGCTGTCTGGTTGAGCCCCGTCCAAGTTTGGGAAAAACTCAGACCTTGCAAAGAGCATGTTTGGCTGTGAGCCTGTCTTCAGAAAGTCTCACACTGTACTAGCACTTCATTTATGCAATAGCAGATGGACCAGACACATCCTCATGTGGCGAGCATTTGTTCTCCTATCACCTTCCACCCGGCTCACATTGTGCAATAGAATGAGATCCTATGCTGTTGTTGCAACCAGGTCATCATGCAGGTTCTGAGGTTAAAGAACATTGCAGCTGAAGTCTGAAGGAGAAGCTGAATCTCTTGGGGTTCGTTTTCACTGTCCAAAACCACTCTTTACTGGACTGCAAAACAGCCTTCTAAACTATTGCATTGACATGAGTTTTGCCAATATTCTCCATGGTTTCCCCAATAATGCCATCTAGTGTTAAATACCCTGATCTTACGTGCACTACTCCCAGCCTGCTTCTGTACCCTACCTCCCACAAAGACCTCACAACCTCTCCCCCTTCCGCATCACGGCTCCCTTCCAGATCCTGCACCCCATGTGTATTCCACTCACTGGCAGCCCTGTCTCACATACTTAGCCCCTCATTTTTGTCCCTACCCCAGAGCCTAAGGGGTTGGGGGGGGACCTTCCATAAAATCCATTAACTCCGGAAGTCCACAGAAGTAAATTGGCCTCTGGGAAACCCTGAACCTCAGTCATCCCTGTCCCATCCCCTCACCCCGTGAAGTTGGAGCGTCAGAGGAGTGAGGTTTCTCAGTTGGGGGCCACATCAGTGAGGGTTGGGGATTTTTGGAGGAGTTTTTTTGTTTCTCAGTTGTGTGGTCCCCAACTGATTTTTATGTGTGTCAGTGGCACCCGACCCAAAAAAGGTTCCCTACCCCCCGCCATAAATAAAGAAAACATTGAAACCTTTTGCATTGGACATACATTAATATTTACTTTATTTAAAATGAAGTTTGAGAAACTAACATGAGAAGGTTAAAATGCTTAATCTGTTTAAATAATTTAAGTTAAACCATTCTCCGTAGCTGCAGCAATAGCAGAATGGCTCGGGTGCAATTATGTAATAAATGGTGAGTTTCCATTAGCAACTGATGGTCTGCGGAAAGATTTACATTGAGCCAGGTGGTCCACAAGCCAAAAAGTTTGAGAACCACTGAAATAGAGGCACCCCCAGCATCTTCCCCACGGAGACACAGTTGTGGGCTCCTTGCTGCTCCACAAGAGCTCAGAGAGAGTTTGGATCTGTTACCAAGGTGGTGAAATCACCGGGTCACTCCAGTGTGGATGATGGACAGACTCTTTGTGAGTCTTCCTCATCCAAGCAGTTGATGATTTATACAGCGTGATAAGATGCCGTGTGAAAACACTCAGTGTGTACGCAGGGAGGCAGGATGTATCCTGTCTCTCCAAAGAGAGTTGTTATGACTTCTGTGTCGGGGTAAACAAACCCTTTGTGAGCTTCTGTGAAGAGGTGAGATGTTTTGACTTCCATTTTCAAGGGATTTGGTTTTCTGTCTTGGGGATGCATGTTGCCTAGACCTGAATGGAGTTAGCTGTGACAACACATTTCTGAGTTATTCTGACATTGAAAGTGAAACCTGTGCTTAAGACCCCACGTCCTGTGAGAAAACGTGCTGCTGTCGGAAGAGTCAATTCAAAGTCCCTCCAATTTTCTTCACAGATTGCCTCTGTCGGGCAGTGGAGCTTTTACTGCTCAGTCTCATATATTTTTGAAGGGTGACTAAGGGTACGTCTAGAATATAGGCTTCTGTCGACAAAGAGCATCTAGACTACATCCAGTTCTGTTGACAAAGCAAGCCGCTTTGTCGACATGAAAGTGTAGACTCAAAGGACAGTGTAGATGCAATAACGCCTTCTGTCGACAGAACTCTGTCGACAAAAGGCGTTATTCCTCATAGAATGAGGTTTACTGCCGTCGACAAAACTGCTGAGTTCTGTTGACATTATGTTGACAGAACTCGGCGGTAGTGTAGACGCAGGTATAGTTTTGTTGACTAAAGTCCACTTTTGTCAATAAAACCCTGTAGTCTAGACACACCCTAAATGTTAACTGGATCTTCTTGGGTTATATCAACAGATTGTTTTGGGCCCAATCCGAGCTTAAAGTATAAATTTCATCAGGTCCTTTGTAAGCAGGTTGGGAAGTGGGCTCATTTGGCAATTATTAGGGATAGTTTTGCAGTAACTTCAAAAATGCAGTTGCAGGCATCTCACTAGGGATGTAAATTCCCAATAATCAGTTAACTGGTTAATGTTGGGTCACGCTGGGCATGCCGCTGGCTCCCAGCCCACTCTGGAGCAGCCCCTGACCACTGCACGCTGTACTCCCCATGGAAAGAGGCTGCTCCAGACCCTGGCATAGTCCCTGCCTGTGGAATCCCCAAGTCCCTCACAGAAAGGAGCTGCTCGATATGAGAGCAAACCCTGTCTGCAGCAAGTGGGGAGCTGCTGCAGTCCCCTTAGATTACTAGTTAATTGGAACCAGTAAGCATCATCTGTTAAGAGGGCTAAGGAGGTTGTCCCTTACAATTGTGGGATAGTTCTGGATGACTCTAAGGCCATGAGTCAAATGGGGCTGCATCTACACAGCCAAGTAATACGATCTTTGCATGGTGTCAAGTATCAGAGGGGTAACCGTGTTGGTCTGGATCTGCAAAAGCGACGAGGAGTCCTGTGGCACCTTGTAGACTAACTGATTTATTGGAGTATAAGCTTTCGTATCGCATCTGACGAAGTGGGTCTTTGCCCACGAAAACTTATGCTCCAATAAATCTGTTAGTCTATAAGGTGCCACAGGACTCCTCGTCACTAATAGGATCCTGGATCTTATCTTGAATCGAGGTTGGATCCTTAGCGCTGCAGTGTCCTGGGCCCCAAGGTTTGGGGCCTGGATTAATGCAATTTCAGTATAGTTGCATGAGGGGCTCCTATGGGGCCCCAACCCATCCCTGTTGGTAGAGAACTGTGGGAGGAGTTCTCAGAAAAGTCACATGAGATCCTTTACTTCCAGTCATGTGTCCGTCTTGATCCTGGAACTACTACCCCTGCGGATGGGATTTCCTGTGGCAGGTGGGCGGGGCATAAGGGGTCCGGGGCATGGCTAATGGGATCGGGGGTAGGGCTAATGTGTCCCCATTTTTGGTTCAGAAAATATGGTCACTGTATTTAGAGCTCTTTGTTGCCTTTAACAACTTAGGGCTTGGTCCTCAAATGCAGCTGTGCCACAGTACGGTTATAGACAAAGATGCCCCTGTAGGAAAGGGCTAGGCTGATGGACAGGCTTTCCAGCCATCTCTACAAGAGGTGCTAGTTATGTTGATGAGAGAAGTTCTCTTGTTGCCATAGCATGGTTTCCATGAGGGGGTTAGGCCAGTATAACTGTCACCCAGGAGGATGGATTTTTCACACCCCTGAGCGACAAAGTTACACTGACCCGTGTGTAGTGTAGATCTGGCCTTAGTGTTGCTGGGTCTGATAGTTTTAAGTGTATCCCTTTTTCAGTGGTTTGTCTCCACCTGCTGCTTGAAAGAAACCATGTTCCATCTTTCTGGACTGTTAACTAGTTCTTTGCTCACTTGAGTAACAAACTTGAATCTTTTTTCTTCAGGTACAGAAGGATTGGACCAGCTTCTGCTCGTTGTGTGATTAGTGGAAATGGAGTTGATTGGGATAAGGAGGTTCCATTTTGCGAACGTAAGCTGATTTAATGTTTTAAGAACAGTTCATGTCCGGGGATGGGGTAGTGTAGCTGGTGCTATCGTGGAGTCAGTCTGTTCTCACTTTGACATTTAATCTAAATGAGAATAAAACTTGGTTCTTTTTTGAGGACTGTCCCCGTGGGTGCTCCACCTTAGGTGCTTCAGCGCTGCTGAGCCCAGGACAGAGATCTTTTACAGCAGTACCCTTGGCTGGTCACACGCGCAATGAGCTGGTGTGTGTTCTATGCTGGCTACTGTGCATGCGCTACTGGCCCTTCTCTTCCCCACCAGCTCCTCAGTCCCGTCTCTACCGCCGCCGGCTGCGGTCGCAGCTCCAGCAGTCTCCCTCATAGCCTTATCTTATCTAGTCTGTAAATAGTTACCTTAGCATTTAGTCATATAACTTTAGTCAGTAGTGAGTAGTCAACGTTTAGATAATTTAGTTTAAAAAAACAAAACAAAAACCAAACCCACAGATGAAGAGAGAAGTGGCGGCAAGCCGCTTCCCTCAGCCAACCTTCCTGTCGGGTTCGTCTGGCTTCAAGTGCTGCTCTGCTTGTAAAGCAGCCATATCTGTCGTGGAGAGACACGACCAGTGCCTCTGCTGTCTAGGGCAGCACCAACTGACTGAAAGCTGCCCTTGCTGTCAGAAACTGAGAAGCCTCTCCAAGAGAGCGAGGGAGCTACAGATAAAACTAACAATGGAGAAAAATGATAGCTCCTCATGCGGCAAGGCACTCTCTACCACTACTGGTCACAGATCTCGGTGGCTCCCTCCAGGTTGAGCCCAAAGCTCAAGGGGTAGCCCAAACAAAAGGGCTCACTCCCCCTCAGGCATTGACTCGCCACCAAGAAAGCAGTCAGTTTCTGCTGCCATGCTGTCCCAGTCAGCCACATTGTCGCAACGACTTGACTACCTGCATCCTGCTTCAAAGACATTTTAACACAAGACTTCAAAGAGAAACCTCTGAACTGTCATTCATGCTTAAATTTGACACTTTACAACTGGGTCTCAACAAAGATGCTAATTATCTTACCCATTACAAAGATAGCTTCCCCAATTATCACCTCTAATATCATTAGCTCACAGACATTAACCTCCCCTCATCCCCTCTGTTCTGAAATTTGATTTGTCCTTTTATGTGTTCACTTTTTTTGATTGTATCCCTTTGGTATATATGGTCATGCCAATTTTCTTCCACAATTTGATCTGAGGAAGTGGGTCTGGCCCACGAAAGCTCATCACCTAATAAACCATCTTGTTAGTCTTTAAAGTGCTGCATAGTCCTGTCTTTTGGTTCAGCTATACCAGACTAACACGGCTACATCTCTTACTAAAAAAAGATTGTGGACAAGCACAAAAGGAAGGCTACCAGCAGAGAGAAAAGCCGGGACTCTAAACACGCGTCCTGTGCTACAGCCCGGGTACCGACAAAGGCAAGCCACAAAGCCTCTATGTAGGTACCAAACACCCAACCAGACCAGACAGGGCTGGTGCAAAAAATGCTGCCTCAGCACTTGTACCAAAGGCTGGCAATCTCACTCAGCGTGCTCCACTCCAGAGATTAGCTAGCAGAGAGCACAGGAGGCACTCAGACATGCAAATGCTTTAAGCCTCACAGGTGCCATTGTTTGCCTTCCCTCCCCCACTACTGCAGTTCTCTATGGCAGGGGAGCTAGCTCTGCTCTCTGCTTCTGGCATGCCTCTTTTTGGCACAGATGGGACCCCCCCACAGTGTAAAGAGCATATACTTACTGCTACCCCACACAGTTTAACTACTGGTGCTATTAGTGGAGGAGAGCGGGGAGCGTATATTAGAACACCTACCGTAATTTAGCGAATATAACCTGCGGGTTATATTCGTTTTTACAGACCCCGTGCTGTTTTTACTCAAATAGAAAAAAACACGGGGTATATTTGCTAAATTACGGTACTCTCTCCCAAGGCAGACTTCAACCAGACATCCCAGAAGGGCACCCATCACAGTGGTTCCCTCCGCCAGCCGTACCTAACTGGCCATACTGGGACCCCTGGGCTTTTTACAGGCAGCAACAATGCATGCAGCCACAGCCTCAATCAGTGATAGCCCAGGCACAGACTCGGCCAATAAGCTCTTCACATTACATCTCGGACCCAGATGATCAGGAAGGATACAGAGAAGGAAAGCAGTTTCCCCTCATCCCCACAAGAGCAAGCCACTGACAAGGGCCCTGAAGACACAATAACGGGCTCGCCACCCACAAGAGGTGATGATATTAGGTCTTTTCAAGATCTATTCAGGAGAATGATAGAAACACTAGACATCAAGCTCTCAGACACACCTCAAACCCAACACAGGCTCACAAATATCCTACAAGCAGTGGCATATTCAAAACTGGCCATCCAATGAATGAGGCGCTAATGGACTTGGCAAAGGTGACATGGGTTATCTCAGCCACAATCCCCCGTACCCCCCATATAAGAGAGTTGACAAGAGATACCATGTAGCTCCCAGAGGGCAGAATTCCTTTTCTCCCACCCAGCACCAAACTCGTTAGTGGTAGAGGCAGTCACTCAGAGGGGCAGGCAACAAAACTTGCGCCTAGCCCTCAATGACAAAGACTGGAAGAGACTGGACGTGATGGGGGGAAAAAGGCTTATTCCTCCACAAGCTTGCAGATGAGAATTGCTAATTACACAACCCTATTAGCAAAATACACTCATCACATTTTCAACCAGATGGCAATGTTTATCGAAGACGTTCCAGACACTAAATTGGAACAATTTAAAGCAAATATTAAAGAAGGCATGCTTATAGTGCGCACAGCACTGCAAGCTGCGCTGCATTCCGCGGACACCACATCTAGTTCCCTTGCTTCCACGGTAGTTATGAGAAGAGCGTCATGGCTGCAGCAGTCAGGTTTTCCCAGAGAGATCCAGAACAGGGTGGAGGATCTCCCATTTGAAGGCTCAAAGCTATTTGCGGAGGCCACAAATGCATCTCTTAACACCTTGAAGGATTCCAGGGCTACGCTGAGAACATTAGGAATCCAAGTAACTACAGTGAGAAGAAGACAGAATAGGTCTTTTCAGCAAAGATACAGACCTACAGCCTTCAATCAGCAACAAAGACACTTCGACAACAGACTTGGACAAAGACAAAAGTCATGCAGCCAACAACCCATGACAACCAGACAGCAAATTTGAAGGTCTGGTCGAGGGTCTGAAATCACCCGTATCTCTACGGCAGCAAATAAAGCTATTTCCATCATTTGATAACAGACTAGCCAATTTTTATCCATCTTGGCAGGACATCAGCACCAACAAATAGGTGTTGGAAATCATAAGAGACGATTACTGCATCCCCTTTACGTCCATTCCTCCTTCCCCCCCTCCCTCCCTGTCCCTCTTCAGGGACCCCTTTCACGAGACCTTACTCTTACGAGAGGCGGAATGCGTCACGGCAATAGAAGCCATGGACAAAATCCCCAAACAGCACAGGGGAAGGGGGTTTTACTCCCATTATTTTCTCATGACCAAAAAGTCTGGGGGATGGAGACCGATACTAGACCTGTGAAAGTAACGTCTCCTTATGTTTGTTTGGAAAAAGAAATAAAATCATACTGTGATTCAGCATGGTGTCTGGATGACTCCTACAGCATTGACATTTTAAAAACCTCTTTATATTTTTCACGTATAATCCAACAGGCTTTATGGCACCTCTTTGCTATGTGTCTGTGTAATCCTTGCTCCTCACTAAGTAAAAGGAATAAAAGTTATTTCAGGTAGTCTTGATCCTTCCCAAATCTGTCCACTTAAAATATCAGGCTCTTTTGGAATTAATCACAATTAATTTGCCTCTACCTTAATTTGATCTCTTGGATGCTTTCAGTGTATCAGTCATGCTGCTGTGTGCAAGCTAGAATGTGGTGCTGACTCAAAAACCATCCTAGCTTTGTTTTCTGCTGGTAGAACAGTAGGCCCTCTCGAGATGCCAGGCAAGAGATTTCTGCTCTCTAAGACTAACTTTGGGAAGGGTCCTACTCTGTTACGGTCATCCTCCAAAGCTGGTGTTGTATGAAGCATCCTCCTTGAGCAGTGGCTGTATTGGATTGTGTCAAGCCTAAAAGCAGAAAACCTTCAGAATAAAACATTAAAACACAATATTAAATATACTTTTGGGTGTCTAAATAGCTTTTGGGAGGATCTGAAATAACTTTCTTAGTGAAAAGTTTCTGCAGTTCAGCTTCAGTGTAAACTTTAATTTCATGTTGACATTCTTTTCTTCAGCAATACCTTGTCTTCCACCTCCGAATATTGCCCATGGAGCCCATAGTCGTTTGGGTGAAGAAGAGTTTGCATTTGGCTCAGCAGTAACTTACAGCTGTGACAAGGGCTTCTCTCTTATTGGAGAGGCCTCCATTCATTGTACAACGAAAGATCAAGTGGATGGAGAGTGGAGTGGGCCAGCCCCTGAATGCAAAGGTTAGTAGCATCTGTTTTTTATCTCCTTATTCAAACATCTCCTCCCAGGAAACTGTTTTCATTGCTAAGTAGCCCAGTTACCTGAGGAAATTTACTTAGTGCTTTGTCCCTCTAAATACCTGTAGTGCAAACTAGTTACAGTTGGAAACTTAATCTCTAAAGAATGACTGAGACTTTCTAAATACATCGTTGTTCGAAACAATTTTACCGCTAATACATCCTGTATTTTTCTCTCCCTTCTATGGTCTAAGATTGCAGTTAATTCTTATGCCACAAACAGTTGATTTTAGGTGAAGCTAAACTCTTAAAGTAAGGTTTTGGGTTTATGCCTATTCAAGTGCTAAAGTGGGGAGCAAACCTGATAAACAGGGTCCTTTGGCAGCTATCTTTTTCAGAACTCTATGGGAGGGCTTCTTGGCAGTGAAGGCTCATGCTTTTGTGAGTTCATGTCACAGCTATCCTAATTTCTTTGGTGGGTAAAATAAGTCCTGTGCCATCCTCGTTTTGGAGACTGCCGTCAGTGTTCATGCACATTATTGCATGTAACTAACAGTACTTTTAAGTTTTGGAATTCAAGGAGCTGCCACAACCTGGTTTTGTCTTTGATGGGTTGCCCCTCTGAACAGCTGAGATTGTGAGGTTTTTTGAGAGGCGCAAGGCAGATTGGCTACCTTGCTGCTCAGCATATCTCTGCCCTTTCCCCCTCTCCTTCCAAAAGCAGGGAAGTTCCATTCCAGAATGTGATCACATGTAGACCTTTTATAGCTTGCCTTAAATTTCAGATGCCTTTGTACAATAATGATGTGTAACTAATGGGATGGGAGGAGGGCTGATACTGTAGATTTTGGTGCTGTGCTATATATAGACTAACAGTTTTTACAAAGGAAGGTTTAAAGTTGCATAACTTCAGTTTAAAATATATTTTGATACCACCTGTAGTCAAGTATCAGGGCTTTTTTTTTTTTTTTTTCTTCTGTCCCCACTAACTGCTTCATGTGCAAAATGATCTTATGCTGGTACTTTTAATTTTCAGTGGTCAGGTGTCCAGAGCTACAAATCAACAATGGAAAAAAGCAATCTGGATTTGGACCTAACTATTCATATGGAGACACAATAGTATTTGAATGTGATCCTGGTTATACTTTAAGTGATAACCCTTCAGTTAAATGTGAAGCTAACAGTTCATGGGTCCCATCTTTAGTAGCTTGCCAACGTAAGTATAAGCAGTTATGTTGAACCTTAACATGTTAATATTTAGGAAGTTTGTTGGTTTTGACTAGCCACGTTAGAATGATGTCAAGTTTGAGGGAGTCTGTGTCCCCTTTTTTGCCTTAGTAATAACACATGTTGCTCCTACAACTTCCCTTCTAGAAGAAGCAAAAGATACTTCTGGGAAGTTGCATGAACTTTTGGCTACTTAAAGCTTAGAGATTTTTATCATGTGGTTTCTGCAAGACTGAAAATGGAAATGTTACCGTCACAATGTATATTTCGTATCTAATTTTTAGAATTTAGTCATTCACAATTGCTAATATAAATAGCGTTTTTCTCCCTTAGGTTTTAAAGCACAATATATTTCTTCATCCACCCGGTGACAGAATCCTTGGGGTGCAGCCTGGAACTGTGGCATGGTTGTGCCCCCTTAACTCTGCAGCCTGGGCTGTCTCTCACAATGCTTTGCTAGTGACAAGCAGCAAACCCCTTCAGGAGTTGTGGTTACTCAGTACCACCTTATGTGGAGACCCACACCCAGCTAAGATTGCATGAATGCTCCTAGAACCACTCCTGAATCCCACAGAGAAAGACACCAACCAATACCCCTGCTCCCAGCACCGTTCCTCAGGAATATACCAGCTTTTACTGGCCAAGATGAGCAATGCAGATTTATTCATCATAGAACTGGAAGAGACCTCAGGAGGTCATCAAGTCCAGCCCCCTGCCTAAGGCAGGACCCATCCCAACTAAATCAACCCAGCCAGGGCTTTGTCAGGCCGAGACTTAAAAACCTCTAGGGATAGATATTCTATCACGTCCCTAAGTAACCCATTCCAGTGCTTCACCACCCTCCTAGTGAAATAGTTTTTCCTAATATCCAATCTAGACCTCTCCCACTGTAACTTGAGACTGTTGCTCCTTGTTCTGCCATCCGTCACTACTTTGAACAGCCTCTCTCCATCCTCTTTGGAACCTCCCTTCAGGAAGTTGAAGGCTGCTCTCAAATCCCCCCTCACTCTTCTCTTCTGCAGACTAAATAAACCCAAATCCCTCAGTCTCTCCTCATAAGTCATGTGCTCCAGCCCCCTAATTATTTTGGTCACCCTTCGCTGGACATTCTCCAATGCGTCCACATCCTTCCTGTAGTGGGGGGCCCAGAACAGGACACAATACTCCAGATGTGGCCTCACCAGAGCCTATTAAAGGGGAATAATCACTTCTCTAGGTCTGCTGACAGTGCTCCTCCTAATGCACCCCAATATGCCATTAGCCTTCTTGGCTACAAGGGCACACTGTTGACTCATATCCAGCTTCTCATCCACTGTAATCCCCATGTTCTTTTCTGCAGAGCTGCTACTTAGCCATTCGGTCCCCAGCCTGTCACAATGCTTGGGATTCTTCTGTCCCAAGTGCAGGACTCTGCACTTGTCCTTGTTGAATCTCATCAAATTTCATTTGGCCCAATCCTCTAAACTGTCCAGGTCACTCTGGACCCTATTCCAGCCCTCTAACGTATCTACCACTCCCCCTAGCTTAGTGTCATCAGCAAACTTGCTGAGGATGCAATCCATCCCCTCATCCAGATTATTAATAAAAATGTTGAACAAAACCAGTCCTAGAACAGATCCTTGGGGTACTCCGCTAGAAGCCAACCGCCAACCTGACATTGAGTCATTGATCACTACCCGTTGGGCCGGAGAGTCTAGCCAGCTTTCTGTCCGTTTATCCAAACCATACTCCCTTAGCTTGCTGGGAAGAATATTGTGAGAAACCATATCAAAAGCTTTGCTAAAGTCAAGGTATATCACATCCACTTTCCCAAATCCACAAAGCCAGTTACCTCATCATAGAAACTAATCAGATTGGTCAGGCATGACTTGCCCTTAGAGAATCCATGCTGACTGTTCCTGATCACTTTCCCCTCTTCCAAGTGCCTCAAAATGGATTCCTTGGGGATCTCCTCCATGATTTTTCCAGGGACTAAGGTAAGCCTGACTGGTATGTAGTTCCCTGCATCATTCTTCTTCCCTTTTTTAAAGATGGACACTACATTTGCCTTTCTCCAGTCATCTGGGATCTCTCCCGATCTCCATGAGTTTTCAAAGATAATGGCCAAAGGCTCCGCAATGACATTTGCCAACTCCCTTGGTACCCTCGGATGCATTAAGTCTGGACCCATGGATTTGTATACATCTAGCTTTTCTAAATAGTTCCTAACCTGTTCTTTCCCCACCAAGGGCTGTCCACCTGCTTCCCACACTGCGTTGTCTAGTGCATTTGTCTGGGAGCTGACCTTGTCTGTGAAAACAGAGGCAAAGAAAGCATTGAGTACTTCAGCTTTTCCCACATCATCTGTCACTAGGTTACCTCCCTCATCCAGTAAGGGCCCCACACCCTGTCATGATCACCCTCTTCTTGCTAACATGCCTGTGGAAACCTTTCTTGTTACCCTTCATATTCCTTGCTAGCTGCAATTCCAATTGCGCTTTCACCTTCCTGATAACTCCCCTGCATTCTCAAGCAGTATGTTTATACTCCTTCCTAGTCATCTGTCCAATTTTCCACTTCTTATAAGCTTCCTTTTTGTGTTTAAGCTTACCAAGGATTTCCCCGGTAAGCCAAACAGGTCGCCTGCCATATTTGCTTTTCTTGCTGCGCATCGGGATTGTTTCTTCCTATGCCTTCAATTAGACTTCTTTAAAATACGTCCAGCTCTCCTGGACTCCTTTCCCCTTCATGTTAGCGTCCCAGGGAATCCTGCCCATCTGTTCTGTGAGGAAGTCAAAGTCTGCTTTTCTGAAGTCCAGGGTGTGTATTTTGCTACTCTCCTTTCTTCCTTTGGTCAGCATCCTGAAATCTACCATCTTGTGATCACTGCTTCCCAGGTTGTCACCCATCTCTACTTCCCCTAGTAGTTCCTCCCTGTTTGTGATCAGCAGGTGAAGCTGTGCATGGCCCCTGGTCGATTCCTTCAGCTCTTATACCAAGAAGTTATCCCCAACATTCTCCAAAAACTTCCTGGATTGTCTGTCTACTAACTACTGCTGTAGTGGTCTCCTAACAGATGTCGGTGATTAAAGTCCCCCGTGATAACCAAGGCCTGCAATCTGGAAGATTCTCTCAGTTGTCTGAAGAAAGCCTCATCTACCTCATCCACTTGTTCCAGTGGTCTATAGCAGACACCAACTACAACATCACCCCTGTTGCTTCCACCTCTAAACTTTACCCATAGACTGTCAGCAGGCTTTTCTCCTTCTATATACTGGATTTCTGAGCAATTGGCAAACTGCTTCATCAATGGAAAGTGGATATGCACCAGCCTTTGTAAAACTCCTGAGCAAATCTATCAGACAGTTCATGGAAATACACTGATAAAGATGAACAGTTAACATTTTGACTGTAAAAGATAGGTGAAAAGTCAGAGAGGTTCCCAAAAGAAAATGAAGTACAAGCATGGAGTCTAAACTCTGAACCCTGTTAGACTGCTGTTGTCCTCGGGGATGTTAAAATCAGGCTGATTCCCCAACTTACAGATGTTTTAGTGACAACTATACAGCATGTTCTTCAAGTGGTGTCCCTATGGGTGCTCCACTGTAGATGTTGTGTCATCCCGGCACCACAGATTGGAGATTTTTTCCAAAGTCCCCCATGAGGAAAGTTATACATGCTCAACTCTCTCCCACTCTTCAAGTGATAGAGATACAGCCGTGTTAGTCTGGTCTAGCTGAAACAAAAGACAGAACTATGTAGCACTTTAAAGACTAACAAGATGGTTTATTAGGTGATGAGCTTTCATGGGCCAGACCCACTTCCTCAGATCAATTTGTGAAGGGCGTTCTTGATCTCTTCATAGGCAAGTGTAGAGAGAGGCTTCAGCCTCTACTGCCTTACTCATTCTCTCAGTGGCCTTGCTGGAATCCATCGGGGTCCCTCCTGTCTCTTGGCTAATTCCCACAGCTCCCAAGTTCAGAGTGTAGGTTAAAAAAAACATTACCTGTTACTGCACTAACACGTATTGCATAACTAAGCAACCTCAGATTTGAGGCCTCGTAAGCAGCTTGCAGAAAAAATACTTCCTTACTCTCTGCAAATACAGGTGGGCTTTCTCCAGATGGCACACCCAATTTGAATCATTGTCACTGGTCCCACTTGGTCCCAGATTATTTCAAGACATACTGCGAGCTAATTAAAAGTGTTGCTACCTTGATGGGGGTAGAGGTGGAGCTGATGCAAGAAAACCCTCCTCTAAGTTTGATCTACCTCCACATGTTTTATTCAGGCAGGGTAACAATACCAATCCCTAAGGCAGTTTTAGTGCTCAAAAGCAGCTCTGGCAGATTCCTTTGTTTCATTAGATTTTTTTTTTTTTTTTTTTTTTTTACACTATTAGATACAAGGAGTTAATTTTGGTACCGGGTTCCCTGTAGGGTCTTGAGGCATTTATATGTACCTGACACCTGGATCCTATGTAGTAATAATGGCTGGAATAATGGTAACAGTGGTTGATATGTATTAGTCCTGTTTTCAGTCTTCTGTTACATCTTTGGAAGTTCACCACACTGTAGATTACCTGCCATTTGCAGGATGTAATCTTTCTTAAGAAAATGGACACCATTCAACATTTTCTTAAAGATTCAAGAATCCTAACTTATTCCTGTACATGTATTCTTTGGTGCTAAAATGGAAGCAGGTTTGTTGTCCAGCAGAGAACCTTATTAGCTGAGGTACCTGGGTCAGTCCAAAAGGAAGTATAAATCTCAAGTACCCGCCATTTTCGTGCCTCCACTATTGTTTTTTCCAGGCAATAGTCAGTTATCTCAAAATAGTACATTTCACTTTATGGTGAAGACCAGTGCACTACTCTTCCGGGACTTTTCTTGTTACTCTGCTCCCAAATGGTGAGAAGATTCTCATTTCTTTGGTCCTCAGTCACATCAGACCAGTCAATTCTAAGCAATGTGGAACTGGTTTGTGCTCTGCGGTTTTTCTCCATCCCCCTCATTAGTCCCTTCCAGGGACCATTTTCATGAAGAAATTCCATGGAGTGCTCGAATAGCTGATTAATCAAAATGTAACATCCCTAGAGTGAATCTATCCTTTTTTTTTGGTGCACAAGATAGAACTCACTCTGCTCATAGATGGAAAATCTTAGAGGAAACACTGCTTGGGTTAATCGTTGCTTTGAAATGGAAAAGCCTAATTCTAGCCTTGTTCTAGGGAAATCGTGCGGTCATCCAGGAGAGCTGAAGAACGGCAGTGTTATTGAAACAGATTTCCTGTTTGGCTCAGTGGTCCACTTCACATGTGAAGAAGGGTAAGTTTCCACCTGCTTGAGCTGAATATTTGTGCTCAGTTTGTGCAACATAAATGGATACTCTCATATTCCCCCATCTCCTGTAAGCAGGTTACTGTTTCATAATAAGGCAGCACTCCTGCTTCTTTGCTCTATTAACGTAATTTTGAGTAGTAGTAGTGTTGGGTGAACACAAACGTCTCCTGTGGAGATAGGAGCCAAGTGAGCAGGGCAGACCTTGGAATGTCTTGGCTTTTCAATCTGCTTTGAATTATTTTAAATTATTGTAGCTTCCTGAGAACTATGCAGAGAAGGGACTTGATGGCCCGTCTATCCCCAAGGACTCACCCAGCTGGGAGAGCCCTCTGAGTTAGAGTTTGAAGATAGGGGTGGCAGAAGGGCAGTAGCCTGGCTTCTCCTTTGAAAGTCTAGGGCTGTGCTTCAGTGGCCTGAATAGCGAGGTCTCCAGGTGCAGCACTGGCTGGGAGGGCTATAAGAGTCTCGTGTCTGGGCTGGAAAAGGAAGAATCTCTTTGCGCGTCAAGTCTCATGTCACAGAAAATGGCCATAGCAGCTGCTGGTGCTGAACTCTAGATCCACCATGTCTGTGCATGTGGCCCTCATGTGGTGCAGTGGTGTATATATAGCACTTTCTTGAGTTAGGACTGACCTGACTGGTTATCTCAAGTTGGCCAACTCCAGCTGGTTGTGCCAGGCCCACACCCATAACCCAATGCACTCCAACATGAAAAGTGTAGAACCGGTGTGGAGCTGGCGAGAAACAACCTCCAGCAGCCTGCCCCAACGTGCTGATTGTCCTAGTTTGCCTGTGACTTGTGATTCCTTGGCAGAGCATGACCCTGCTTGTGTGGTGAGGAAGACTTCAGGGCACAGAAAGGAAAGATAGATGCCCTGGCTCAACCTCCCTCCTTAATTCATTGGACCTGCATAAGATTCCATGGTTTAATTCTAGATGGGTCTGGGGAGTTGTGAGTTGGCGAAGGAGCCTTTTCTCCTATGATGATCACTCAAAAGTCAGAGGTGTTTGTCCCACTTTCTGTGACTGGGGAAAATAGCTTCCCAAATAACTGCCTCCCAGGAAAACTCATACGCAGAGGAATAGGTAACGGCTGATAACCCCTCTGTGTACCTCCAGGCACCGCTGATTGACAGCCTGACAGACGATGTCAGATTTCGGCACGGACGTTGCGTGGAGCGGGATATGCCCATTTCCGAGCGTAAGTAAATTACAAATATTTGTCCAGGTGTTTATGTAGGCAGTGCTCTCTTACTGCTTGCCTCACAAATGTTAATAAACAGATAGGGAAGCATTATGATCACCACCTTAGAGAGGGAGAACTGATACACAGATTAAATGACTTATCCAGGGTGATATACTGAGTTCATCAGTATTAATAAAGCCAAACATTTAATCCAAATCTCCAAGTGTTAGGTGTTTACCTTAATGGCAAAGCATCGTTAAGATAGCATGGTTGAGAGAGGCATGCGAAGGGGCTTTGTCCCCAAGGAGAAGTGTGTTTGGTCAAATTTCTGACAGTAAAAGATTTCAGTTTCTTTGGCAGCTGAATAAATGAAAAAAACAGAGAGCTTGGTATGGCAACAGTGTCCCACCAAAATGATTATTGGCCATTGTGGATTTTTGAAAAAAGTAACAGGTGTGCCTGCTAGGTATTTGTATTGATTAAAAACTATGAACCTAGAGACCAGTCTACTCAGTAGTAAAATATTACAATTAGCACTCATCTTAGTGAGTTTGGTAATTTACATAACACCAGCGTCAGAGCAAATCAGATACTCCTTGGCCATCCCCTGTTAGGCTGTTTTGTTCTTGTGGTTTCGTAGTTAGGGCAGCTAGTTTTCTTTAGCACAAGTAACTTGAAACTGCTTCTTTACCAGTATCAGTTCTCAAATACACTCTTCCTGTGTCTCTCCAGGTATTCCGTATCATCCCCCTCCTGACATCCCCAATACAAGAATCTTAGACCTATTCTTGTACATGTATTCTTTGGTGCTAAAATGGAAGCAGGTTTGCTGTCCAGCAGAGAACCTTATTAGCTGAGGTACCTGGGTCAGTCCAAAAGGAAGTATAAATCTCAAGTACCCGCCATTTTCGTGCCTCCACTATTGTTTTTTCCAGGCAATAGTCAGTTATCTCAAAATAGTACATTTCACTTTATGGTGAAGACCAGTGCACTATGTTCAGGGACTTTTCTTGTTCCTTCTCACCATTTGGGAGCAGATAATCTCATTTCTTTGGTCCTCAGTCACATCAGACCAGTCAATTCTAAGCAATGTGGAACTGGTTTGTGCTCTGCGGTTTTTCTCCATCCCCCTCATTAGTCCCTTCCAGGGACCATTTTCATGAAGAAATTCCATGGAGTGCTCGAATAGCTGATTAATCAAAATTTAACATCCCTAGAGTGAATCTATCCTTTTTTCTGGTGCACAAGATAGAACTAACTCACTCTGCTCATAGATGGAAAATCTTAGAGGAAACACTGCTTGGGATAATTGTTGCTTTGAAATGGAAAAGCCTAATTCTAGCCTTGTTCTAGGGAAATCGTGCGGTCATCCAGGAGAGCTGAAGAACGGCAGTGTTATTGAAACAGATTTTCTGTTTGGCTCAGTGGTGCACTTCATATGTGAAAAAGGGTAAGTTTCCAACTGCTTGAGCTGACTACTTGTGCTCAGTTTGTGCAACATAAATGGATATTCTCATATTCCCCCATCTCCTGTAAGCAGGTTACTGTTTCATAATAAGGCAGCACTCCTGCTTCTTAGCTCAATTAATGTAATTTTGAGTAGTAGTAGTGTTGGGTGAACACAAACATCTCCTGTCGAGATAGGAGCCAAGTGAGCAGGGCAGACCTTGGAATGTCTTGGCTTTTTAATCTGCTTTGAATTATTTTAAATGACTGCAGTTTCCTGAGAACTATGCAGAGAAGGGACTTGATGGCCCGTCTATCCCCAAGGACTCACCCAGCTGGGAGAGCCCTCTGAGTTAGTTTGAAGATAGGGTGGCAAAAGGGCAGTGGCCTGGCCTCTCCTTTGAAAGTCTAGGGCTGTGTTTCAGTGGCCTGAATAGCGAGGTCTCCAGGTGCAGCACTGGCTGGGAGGGCTATAAGAGTCTCGTGTCTGGGCTGGAAAAGGAAGAATCTCTTTGCGCGTCAAGTCTCATGTCACAGAAAATGGCCATAGCAGCTGCTGGTGCTGAACTCTAGATCCACCATGTCTGTGTATGTGGGCCTCATGTGGTGCAGTGGTTTATATATAGCACTTTCTTGAGTTAGGACTGACCTGACTGGTTATCTCAAGTTGGCCAACCCCAGCTGGTTGTGCCAGGCCCACACCCATAACCCAATGCACTCCAACATGAAAAGTGTAGAACCGGTGTGGAGCTGGCGTAGAAACAACCTCCAGCAGCCTGCCCCAACGTGCTGATTGTCCTAGTTTGCCTGTGACTTGTGATTCCTTGGCAGAGCATGACCCTGCTTGTGTGGTGAGGAAGACTTCAGGGCACAGAAAGGAAAGATAGATGCCCTGGCTCAACCCTCCCTCCCCTTAATTCACTGGACCTGCATAAGATTCCATGGTTTAATTCTAGATGGGTCTGGGGAGTTGTGAGTTGGCGAAGGAGCCTTTTCTCCTATGATGATCACTCAAAAGTCAGAGGTGTTTGTCCCACTTTCTGTGACTGGGGAAAATAGCTTCCCAAATAACTGCCTCCCAGGAAAACTCATACGCAGAGGAATAGGTAACGGCTGATAACCCCTCTGTGTACCTCCAGGCACCGGCTGATTGGACAGCCTGACAGACGATGTCAGATTTCGGCTACGGACGTTGCGTGGAGCGGGGATATGCCCATTTGCGAGCGTAAGTAAATTACAAATATTTGTCCAGGTGTTTATGTAGGCAGTGCTCTCTTACTGCTTGCCTCACAAATGTTAATAAACAGATAGGGAAGCATTATGATCACCACCTTAGAGAGGGAGAACTGAGATACAGATTAAATGACTTATCCAGGGTGATATACTGAGTTCATCAGTATTAATAAAGCCAAACATTTAATCCAAATCTCCAAGTGTTAGGTGTTTACCTTAATGGCAAAGCATCGTTAAGATAGCATGGTTGAGAGAGGCATGCGAAGGGGCTTTGTCCCCAAGGAGAAGTGTGTTTGGTCAAATTTCTGACAGTAAAAGATTTCAGTTTCTTTGGCAGCTGAATAAATGAAAAAAAACAGAGAGCTTGGTATGGCAACAGTGTCCCACCAAAATGATTATTGGCCATTGTGGATTTTTGAAAAAAGTAACAGGTGTGCCTGCTAGGTATTTGTATTGATTAAAAAACTATGAACCTAGAGACCAGTCTACTCAGTAGTAAAATATTACAATTAGCACTCATCTTAGTGAGTTTGGTAATTTACATAACACCAGCGTCAGAGCAAATCAGATACTCCTTGGCCATCCCCTGTTAGGCTATTTTGTTCTTGTGGTTTCGTAGCTAGGGCAGCTAGTTTTCTTTAGCACAAGTAACTTGAAGCTGCTTCTTTACCAGTATCGGTTCTCAAATACACTCTTCCTGTGTCTCTCCAGGTATTCCGTATCATCCCCCTCCTGACATCCCCAATACAAGAATCTTAGACCTATTCTTGTACATGTATTCTTTGGTGCTAAAATGGAAGCAGGTTTGCTGTCCAGCCGAGAATCTTATTAGCTGAGGCAGCTGGGTCAGTCCAAAAGGAAGTACAAATCTCAAGTACCCGCCATTTTCGTGCTTCCACTATTGTTTTTTTCAGGCAATAGTCAGTCATCTGGAAATAGTATATTTCACCTTAGGGTCAAGACCAGTGCACCGATGTTCAGGGACTTTTCTTGTTCCTTCTCACCATTTGGGAGCAGATAATCTCATTTCCTTGGTCCTCAGTCACATCAGACCAGTCAGTTCTAAGCAATGTGGAACTGGTTTGTGCTCTGCAGTTTTTCTCCATCTCCGTCACTAGTCCCTTTCAGGGACCATTTTCATGAAGAAATTCCATCGAGTGCTCGAAAAGCTGATTAATCAAAATTTAACATCCCTAGAGTGAATCTATCCTTTTTTTTTGGTGCACAAGACAGAACTAACTCACTCTGCTCATAGATGGAAAATCTTAGAGGAAACACTGCTTGGGATAATTGTTGCTTTGAAATGGAAAAGCCTAATTCTAGCCTTGTTCTAGGGAAATCGTGCGGTCATCCAGGAGAGCTGAAGAACGGCAGTGTTACTGAAACAGATTTCCTGTTTGGCTCAGTGGTCCACTTCACATGTGAAAAAGGGTAAGTTTCCACCTTCTTGAGCTGACTACTTGTGCTTAGTTTGTGCAACATAAATGGATATTCTCATATTCCCCCATCTCCTGTAAGCAGGTTACTGTTTCATAATAAGGCAGCACTCCTGCTTCTTAGCTCAATTAATGTAATTTTGAGTTGTAGTAGTGTTGGGTGAACACAAACATCTCCTGTCGAGATAGGAGCCAAGTGAGCAGGGCAGACCTTGGAATGTCTTGGCTTTTCAGTCTGCTTTGAAAAGGAAAGATAGATGCCCTGGCTCAACCCTCCCTCCCCTTAATTCACTGGACTTGCATAAGATTCCATGGTTTAATTCTAGATGGGTCTGGGGAGTTGTGAGTTGGCGAAGGAGCCTTTTCTCCTATGATGATCACTCAAAAGTCAGAGGTGTTTGTCCCACTTTCTGTGACTGGGGAAAATAGCTTCCCAAATAACTGCCTCCCAGGAAAACTCATACGCAGAGGAATAGGTAACGGCTGATAACCCCTCTGTGTACCTCCAGGCACCGGCTGATTGGACATCCTGACAGACGATGTCAGATTTCGGCTACGGACGTTGCATGGAGCGGCGATATGCCCATTTGCAAGCGTAAGTAAATTACTAATATTTGTCCAGGTGTGTATGTAGGCAGTGCTCTCTTACTGCTTGCCTCACAAATGTTAATAAACAGATAGGGAAGCATTATGATCACCACCTTAGAGAGGGAGAACTGAGATACAGATTAAATGACTTATCCAGGGTGATATACGTACTTAGTCAGTATTGGTAAAGCCAAACATTTAATCCAAATCTCCAAGTGTTAGGTGTTTACCTTAATGGCAAAGCATCGTTAAGAGAGCATGGTTGAGAGAGGCATGCGAAGGGGCTTTGTCCCCAAAGAGAAGTGTGTTGTGTCCAATTTCTGACAGCAAAAGATTTCAGTTTCTTTGGCAGCTGAATAAATGAAAAAAACAGAGAGCTTGGTATGGCAACAGTGTCCCACCAAAATGGTTTTTGGCCATTGTGGATTTTTGAAAAAAGTAACAAGTGTGCCTGTTAGGTATTTGTATTAATTAAAAACTATGATCCTAGAAACCAGTCTACTCAGTAGTAAAATATTACAATTAGCACTCATCTTAGTGAGTTTGGTAATTTACATAACACCAGTGTCAGAGCAAATCAGATGCTCCTGGGCCATCCTCTGTTAGGCTATTTTGTTCTTGTGGTTTCGTAGCTAGGGCAGCTAGTTTTCTTTAGCATAAGTAACTTGAAGCTGCTTCTTTACCAGTATTGGTTCGCAAATACACTCTTCCTGTGTCTCTTGGAAAGTACACTGGTGTTGACTTCTCTTATGGGTCAGCTGTACCTTATACATGCAACAGTGGTTACTAGGTCATTGGAGAGGCCTCTATTAATTGCACAACCAAGAACGGAATAAACGGAGTGTGGAATGCACGTCCTCCTCAGTGTGAAGGTGGGGCTTCAGTATGTGCAAAATGGTAGTGCTCTAGTTTTCTTTAGCAGATCAAGTAACTGTAGCTGCTGCTTTACCAGTATTGAGTCTCAAATGCATCCTTTTGTGTCTTCCCAGATATTGTGTGTCATCCCCCTCCAGACATCTCGCATGGAAAGTACACTGGAGTTGACTTCTCCTATGAATTATCTATAACTTACTCATGTAACGGTTGGTACAAGCTCATTGGAGAGGCCTCTGTTTATTGCACAGCCGAGGACGGAGTAAACGGAGTGTGGAGTGCACCTCCTCCTTATTGTAAGTGTGGGGCTTCTGTATGTGCAAAATTAGTATGGGAGTTTCTTTTCTTGGCATTGGAAGGGACAACTGAAACTGTATGAGAAAAATCTTCCTTAAAAAGAAAAATATTGAATCTTCCAAGAACTTTGTATGCAGAACTGCCATAGGATTCAGTAGGAATTCCTTCAGTGGGAATGTAAAGTCTGCCCTCTGAGGGTATGTCTAAACTGCAAGGTTATTTTTGAATAACTGCTGGAATATCTATTTTAAAATAGCATGTCCGCACTACATGGAAGTCTCGAAATCAATCTGAGGTAGATGCACTACCTTGATTTAGAGCCCCAGGAAACACTGGGAAGTATTTACTCTGAATGGCCCTGGGGAGGAGCTAATTTGAAAGAGCAGGAGCAGCAGCCAATCTCTACTACCGCTATTTCAAAATAAGCGTTAATCCTTATGAAATGGGCTATTGTTTCAAAATAAGAAACCTGTTGTTTTGTAATAATTTTGAAGTAATGGGCTTGCTGTTTGGACACACTGATGGTTATTTCAAAATAATGTGTTGTCTTAGATGACAACAAAGGAAGAGCAGACAAGGTAGCTATTTCCAATTCACATTTCAGCACTGTATTCCATTGGTTCTTCTGGCCCCCTGCCAACACATTTGGTAGGTACCTGATTTTAACACCTTCAGAATTTCGCCACAAAGTCATTGGCAAACGTAGCCACTTCCATGGTTTTTGTGCAAAAAAGGGACTATGTGTGCTTTAAATGGCAAGTGTAGACATGTCCTGAGCAACAACTTTGTATCACACACAAGGTGACGACACTCCCAAGTCACAATTGATATGTGGTTGATTTAGCAGGTGAACTGAATAGCTTCTGTCTGGCTCACCCATTAGAACAGTGCTGAGCTTTCTTCTCACCTGGAAGAAGCTGTTGTGTTCTTTAAAATTAGGCAGGGCCGTTCTGTATAGCTGGATATATTTGGAGAATTTTAATACATTTTTCTTTTCCAGTTAGCACCAGTACAATCTGTAACTTGCCAGAGAAACAGAAAGTGTTTGGATACATATTTTTGAAGAAATCATATGGCTGCAATTCCTCTTTCATATTATAGTAGTTAATTGTTTTGTTTGTTTTTTTCCCCCTCTTCCCAATTCTAGGTTCCAACATAATCATCGTAGTCCTGGGTAAGTAGTATACTAAAAAGACTTGGGGTCAGATTAACCACTGAGGTAGATAAAAATAACTCAATTGACCTCAGTAGAGCTGATTTACTCTAGTTGAACATTTTCCTTGAACCTAGCTATTGCCTCTTGGGGAGGTAAATTACTTATACCAGTGGGATAGGTAGTGTCTACATGGAAGCACTAGAACTGAACAGTAGTTTGGGGTTTGGCTTTTTCATATACTAGAATAAAGTCCTATCATTTTATGCAGTATGAAGTTCTCTAGGTTTTAGATAATGGGTTGTGAATACCCATTTGCGTATGATGTAATCATCTTTTGCTGCTGCCGACATGAATCCACATATTGGATGGCACTGATGGTCTTATTCACAGTGAACTTTTTGAATGCCCTAATGCTAAACTTTTGCCGAAAGATCAAAGCCTGGGGAGGGTACTGTACAACATGTTAACTGTGTAACCACAAGCAATGACTCGGGATTCAGAAACCCTTCTGGTACAGATAGAGGAATGCCATCACTTCTGATCAGATTCATCCTGAACTTTTTAGAGATTTTAATTTGCAAAGGCCACAAATGCTATTTCTGTTTGGAAGACTAATGCCATTCTCTGCTTGTGTCTCAACGATCACAGGGGTGCTGTTGCTTATCGTCATCGTCATCATCATCATCATCATCGTCTACAAAAAGATTTGGTATAAGCAGAATATGGGGTGAGGGATTTTTCTAAATTGCCATTCATTGCAATGTGTATGGACTGTTGTTTGGTTTCCATTTAATGCTGGTAAATCATTTCATAAAATGAATCATGATCTCCATATGCAAGAGTGGGGCTAAAGAAATAGACCATCACTAGTATAATCTTGTGAATTTGCAACTGGAGAAATCTTAGTGCCCTTCACATGCCAATTTTTTTTAGATCATTAAAAAGAAAACATTCTCTCCCTACTAGCCGATTTGTCCTGGATGAAGCACAATAATTTAAAAATGACAAGAAGTCCTGTGGCACCTTATAGACTAACAGATTTATAGGAGCATAAGCTTTCGTGGGCAAAGACCCACTTCGTCAGATACATCTGACGAAGTGGGTCTTTGCCCACGAAAGCTTATGCTTTTCTAAATCTGTTAGTCTATAAGGTGCCACAGGACTTCTCGCCGTTTTTGCAGATTCAGACTAACACGGCTACCCCTCTGATACATAATAATGTAGTTTCACAAAAACAAACAGACCCAAAGCATTCTTTTCTGTTGGCATGTTACAGAGAAAAAAGGCTCATGATGGATTTGTCCCATTTAGATCTGAAAAGATTTATTTTTTTTTTTATCTTTGTAATATACTAGGATTTGAAAAGAGGAGCATACAGGATAATTTTTTGTTTGTTTGTTTGTTTTGTTCCTTCTGCTTTTTTTGCATTTGGCATGTTAGTGATATAAATAACATGTAGTTCTCTCAGGTTTTGTTGGAGGACTTTCTGGGATTAGTAAGGGAAGTGTCTTTGTGTATTTTGAGCCCTCACTTTTTAATTGCAGGGGCAAGTGGTGTTTAAAAATTACACCAAAAACACCTCTCTTCTCCAATCTGTTGGACAATGGCCTTAAATAGTTGTAAACAGTGTCTTGAACAGTCTAATCCAAAATCCTTTCCACTTTCTCACCTGCTGGAGGGATGTTGTATCTCTTGCAATGTCCTACTGTAACTTTATTAATTCTCTAGTTGCTGATTAACTAAATTTCTAATACCATTGAGGCTGGTCTTGTATGTAACAAATCAGTACTGAAGTGGCATAAGCCCACTTTTTTTCTTGTTTTGCCTTTCACTTTTAAATGATGGTTTTCCTCCCCACCCAAACCATTTTTCTTCAGTCAGAAGGATTTGAGACCTCTTTAGACCTGGTAAATTAATCTGTGTTGGTATCCTCTGACAGTACAAATGAGACCTCAGATACCTTCAAATAAACTTTCCAAACTTAGCTACCATAAAACTCTGATGTTAATTTTGAGCCTAAATATAAATTTACTTGCAGTCTCCTTTTTAACCCCGGTGAGCAAAATATGGCCTGCGAGCCTAATTCGGACCGCCCAGCATTTCTGTCTGGCTCGCTCAGCTGATTAGCAGGGCATACAGGCAGCATGTGTTCAGCTTCCCCTCTCTACATCTTTCTTTGGCCTGCCACCAAGCTGCTCCCAGAACTCTCCTACTAGCTGCGCAGACAGGGGCAGGAGAGGGAAGGAAGAGGGGAATGCTGAAATTAGGGTGTCCCCTGCCTCTTTACCCCATCTTTGGCAAAGCAAGGGGTGGCGAGAGGGACAGTCTGCAGTCTGTGTGCAGTCTGAAATAGGGATGTAAAATTTTGATTAATTGGCTAATCAAATAGTCGATGCAGTTTGCACCAGGGCTGTTGCTACACTTCAAAGGCGAAAGTGCTGTGGGAACACGGGGCCAGCAGGGGAGTCCCCAGCTGACCCCTGACTCTCTGTGGCACTGCCACTTTCAGATGCCACGTGCAGCCTGGGGACTCACAGCTGGCCCCAGGCTGCACTTGGCATTTCAAAGCAGCAGTGCCATGTGGAGCCCAAGGTCTGGTCCCGGGATCCACACGGTGCTACTGCTTTGAAGCACCCTATTCTCTTTTTCCTCTCCCGCCCTGCTGCCTCTTTCTGATAGAGGCAGCAAGGGGGGGAAACAACTAGTCAACTAGTATGTCGACTATCCAATAAGCATTTGCTTATTGGATAGTCAACTGTCGTTCACATCCCTAGTCTGAAGTATGGTAAGTGACTGAGATGAGTACCTGTCTTAAGAGGTAAGTCTGCTGTTTCTGAAATTTCTCCAGCAGCCTGCTCTTTCACACATACACAAACACATTCTTCCCCCTCCCATAAGCCCTATCTGCAGAGCTGGGAAGGGGTACACAACAGAGCAGGACAGCTTTCCTGCTCTGAAAGTAACAGTACGTAGTGTGTTTCAGAAACTTAACCAGCAGCAGTCAGCACACACGCGGTCACACACACTCGCACCTCATCTGTGCCACAGACTTTCTCCCAGTCTCTGTGCCACAAAGTCTGTCTGTCAGACACAAATCTCTCTCTCTCTCTCTCTCTCTCTCTCTCTCTCTCCTCTTCAGACTGGCACTTTCCACTGGAGGCTCTGTCCCTTATATGGGCCCAGAGCAGGCCTTGACCACTTATCAAAATTTGGGAAGTGGCCCCCTTGAGAAAATTATTGTCCACCCATTTTAAGAGAAACTAAAATAGTTTTCCTTTTAAAGTAACATTTATTTTTCTTCCCCACCATTCAGCTGTTACCGTTCTCAAGAAAACAAGTACCAAATGTCTTCGTCCTGTGTAACTGAAAAAGAAACTTGATTTGCACCCGTGCAGGTAAGATTTGCACCCCAGAAGGTTAGATGACTTTCTTCAACAAAAAATGTCCAAATGGTGGTGATCTCACTCACTTAAATGCAGTGATACTCAAATTGAGCCTTGAGAGCTGCAATTGGCTCTTTGGTTCCTAACTTCTCTGTGTGCAGTCAAGATGGTTTTACTAGGATAACCAACTAAGTTACAAAATTGTTTGCTGTGAGAAGAATTAATTCTCTACAATTGTGGCTCCTTTGGATAATGTTGATTGCTTATTTGGCTCCTGAACCACAAAGGTGCACTGTGTATTGAGTGGAAAATGACTACCCCATACCCATTCTTCTGCCTCCTTGGTTGCTTGAATAAAAAACAGAGTTTGTTATGACCCCCAAACACTTCTGGATTGACTAAACCAAGGGTAGGGAACCTTTTTTGGGTCAGAGGCTGCTGGCCCAAAGAAAAATCAGTTGGGGGGCTGCACACAAGTGAGAAGCAAAAAAGAAAACCAAAAAAAACCCCCAACCCTCACTGATGTGGCTCCTTACTGAGAAGGAGAAAAGACACTCCCCACTTCACAGTCCCTTTGCACAGCAGAGCCTAGGAGGGTCCTGGCTAGTAGATTTTTTGTGCTCCAGTCCTATGCTGGGGTGGCAGAGAGGCTGGAGTGCCAGCATGGGCTCCCCAAATGCCCTGAGCCTCGGGAACCGCATCTAGGCAAACCGGGGCCTGAGGTTCCCCACCCCTGGGCTAGGCTTTTGTTTGTAGCAAATGACCAGATCACATTTGCAGTGTCATACCACTCTTTTGAAGCTGGAAAACCAAAACCAGTTCTGGTGAATTACATGTATGTGTTTCCGTCTAGTACAAAAGAAGATAGAAATCGTGGGTCAGATGTTACCTACTTTTGAAATGATCTTTTGTTTGTATAGTTCAGGGGAAACCTGCTCTCTGTCCAATGCTTCTAACCAGCAGGTTCTTACACTAACTAGTATAAGGCCTGAACAATTCACCTCTGCACTTAAAGGTGTTGCAGTGGCTCCTCTGCTTATATATGAGTCTGTATTTAGTCCTGTGGCTGTAACTGTCAGTACTGCAAGCCAACTTTTGGTGGTGTTGCTTTGCTTTGAATTGTTGTGCCATTATCTTATCTGCCTTCATACATCAAGTTACTGCTTCATGTATGTGCATTTTTAAACACACAATACACAGTCCCTGATATGAACAAGTTCACAACGTGTTATTTATTGTGACTTGTAAACAGATTTTTAAAAGTAGACTGATTGGACAATCTTTCCCTATGAAATGTAAAAACGTCCAAATGAAAGTAATAAAAAATGCAATAAAATATTTCTAAAGAGTAGCAGGAAAATAGAAAACCCTAATTTTAATATTGGTGTATCTTTTTATGCAGGCAGGAAACCGCTTTTCCTCATTGTCGTGCATTTTGCTTGTTTTCTGTGGAGAACATGGAAGGATTTTCTTCACCTTCTTTGTGGATATTTTATATTCTTGCAATGAAGTTTGAGGGGAAAATGCAAAGTTATAACGTGGTCAAAGCTGTTACTGTAGCTGCTTTTCTTAGATCCTTATAGTGGGAAAGTTCAACTTTACACAGCACCAGATTGTAGCATTTAGACTGTCCTCCTTTCTGACCTCTTGCTGTTTGTCCATGAAAATGCCTTGCTTGCAGATTTCTAAGATGAAGACAAGTGGCAGCATCAAGGATTATGCTTTGGCCTTCTTTTCCTTTCCCTCATGGAACTTCTTGACCCTGAGCAAGTTGACTGAGCTGTCTGTCATCTAGAAGAGATGAACACACGTGCTGCTGAGCATGCCTTGATTAGAAACTTCAAGAACAAGACCCTGAACTTCCTCCTGAGCTTGCTTCATTGACTGACTCAGCTATTTTCTTGAAAACTTTGTGGAGGTTGTGTGTATGAAAAGAACCTTTAATTTTGAAGAGTTGCTGGATTATAAAAGGGCTTCATGAATGCCATTCCCATCACTTTAGATTTACTTGCTCTTCAAAGACATGGCACTTGATATCCCTTGCACTATTGTAAAGAGACAATCAGGTTTTTTACAATGTTTTTATGTTTATAGGGGTTAAAATTACAGACTTAGAATGAAATTTTGTCTTCAATATTTTTTCTTCTTGGATTGCTTATTTAAAAATAAAAATGACTTTATAGGCCAGAAGCTACAGGTTAACTTGTTTAAATCAAAAGCTTTATTTAAAATTTTGTCTGAAATTTATAATATATTATCTAGGAAAAATAAATATGTGCTCAGAAAAGAGGAATTGTGAATTTATGGCAACACATTTTTAAAATCAATCTTGGTACCTTTGTGGTGCAGAAACTGACGATGCCTCCGCATTTAGAGACTTTGCCCTTTTTTTGTGCAGAGGTTCCTATGCTGAAATTCTAATGTTCACTGCTGTTAAAAGAACATGCATACAAAGAAGAAAATGCCTCCTTTAAACTAGGTAAAGGGAGTGATTATAACTGAGGGGTTATTTTACAAGAGTGCATACATTTATTGAAGGCAATACTGAGGTGTTATGACTTGTGTCCTTAGTCACATCCAAGGATTAAGAATTAGCAATTCCACAAACCATGCATCAACTCCAGGCCTCTTATGCTACCAGAGGAACATTTTTTAACAATTATATTGGGGTTGTTGGATGCTGGTAAGTAATCTAATGGCTTTTTTACATGGGAAATCGACTGGCATAACTATAGAAGAATAACTGCTCTGGAACACTTATATTCCAACATGAATCTCTCACATAGACATTGTTCTGGAAAAGGAGTGACTTCATTACTTTGAAAGTAATTTTTCTTCGAGTGATGGATCATGTCCATTCCATTTAGGTGCATGTGTATGCTGCATGCATGATTGTTTTAAGGTTTTCCCCTCAACAGTACCTGTTGGGCCAGGTGGGAGCTCCTAGGAATGGCTCCATCATGGCAACACATATATACCCCTGCTCACCCTCTGCCCCCTCAGTTCCTTACTGCCTGCGTGGTTGGCAGGAGTGGAGCAAGTGTTAGGAGTTAGTAAAAGAGGTGCTCTTGGGCAATATGAAACCCACCACTAGGGCTGTTTATATGGCCAAGTGGAAACGGATTTACAATTTGGTCCCTCCAGAAAAGCGTAGCCCCAATAATCCTAGGCTACGTCTACACTGCCAGGTTCTTGCACAAGAACATCTTGCGCAAGAAAGCTCCGATGGCCATTTTAGCCATAGGGCTTTCTTGCGCAAGCAACCCCTGCAGCACGTCCACACTGCCCTCTTGCGCGAGAGCTGTTGCGCAAGAGAGCTTACACTTGTAAGAAAAGAGCATAGCTCTTGCGCAAGAAGCCCTCTCTTACCACGCCGTACTGTAAGGCTACGTCTACATTGGCAAGATTTTGTGCAAAAGCAAGCGCTTTTGCGCAAAAACTTGCCGTCTGTCTACACTGGCTGCGAGTTCTTGTGCAAGAACACTGACGTTCTAATGTAAGAAATCAGTGCTTCTTGCGCAAGAACTATGATGCTCCTGCTCAGGAATAAGCCCTCTTGCGCAAGTGGCCAGTGTAGACAGGCAACATGAATTTCTTGCACAAGAAAGCCTGATGGCTAAAATGGCCATCAGAGCTTTCTTGCGCAAGAGAGTGTCTACACTGGCACGAATGCTTTTGTGCAAAAGCACATCTCTTGCGCAAAAGCACATGCCGGTGTAGATGCTCTCTTGCGCAAATACTTTAACGCAAAAACTCTTGTGTTAAAAGTATTTGTGCAAAATCTTGCCCATGTAGATGTAGCCTAAATCTTACGCAAGAGAGGGTGGGCAGTGTGGACACTTTGCAGGTTCTTGCACAAGAACGGCCATACTTGTGCAAGAACCTGCCAGTGTAGACATAGCCCGTGTTCTGAGTGTCAATAAATAGTCTAGGGCTATGTCTACACTTGCGGCTTCTTGCACGAGTAATATGCAAATGAGGCTAAGTGTGGAATATTGCTGAGCCTCATTTGCATACCTAATGAGCCACCATTTTTTTCAGAAGAGGCTCTTGTGCAAGCAGGAGCGTCTACACTGCCCCTTCTTGCGCAAGAAAAACCCTCTTGCGTAATACCGTTCTTCCTGAAAAGTAATAGGTGTAACAGCATTGTGCAAGAGGGTTTTTCTTGTGCAAGAAGGGGCAGTGTAGACAGCTCCTTCTTGCACAAGAGCCTCTTCTGAAAAAAATGGTGGCTCATTAGGTATGCAAATGAGGCTCGGTGCTATTCTACGCTTAGCCTCATTTGCATATTACTCGTGCAAGAAGCCGCGAGTGTAGACATAGCCAGGCTGTTTGGGTCCACGTGGCAGCTATCTCTGGTTTTCACCTAGGTACTCCCTGCTTGGGACTCTGGTGTATTTCAAAGGAGGAAGGTGGAGGTACCTATTTATTAGTAGACGGAATTCCACCGATGAGTTGATTAATCATGTTTTAACATCCTTAAGAGCCTGCTGGCTCTTAGTCCATTTAAAAGGCAGAGCCACAGATGGGTTAGCAAAGTAGTTTGGCAAGATCAGCCCCAGGTGCAACACCTTACATTTAAGTAAATTGATTGAGAAAATAGGCCCAGGGGCCGGCCCAGGCTGCAGAGCAGTGAATATCTGCTTCACTAGCCACATGCCTGGCCTAAGGTTTGAAGAAGATACAGGCACTCCCCTGAAGGGCTGTACCACCGCCTGTTCCGTGCCATGTGCGATTTAAAAAGCCTTAGGACACTAGGACAGCGGGGCCAAGCCAAAGCGCTTTGTGGATGGCGGCACTAGGACTAGTGTTGGGGTGAGGGGGGGCAGCGGCACACAAAGCTCCGCTTCACGGCTGTGCGCAGGGCTCAGAGCCGCCCCCCCCGTTCTGCCACAGGGCCCCGCGCTGCCAGCGCCCGAGGGGACCCGCACGGCACGAGAGACGCTTTTCAAAGCGGCTGCCGTTAACGGAAACCGCGGGGCGTTAACGGCCGCTCTAACGGGCACGCGTGAGTCACTTTGCAGCCCGGCGTCGCCCTCCTCCCCCTCTTGCCGCATGCGTCAGCGGCGCGCAAGGCCGGACGCGCCCCCGCAGCCAACCGGCGGCGGGGGTCCGCGCAGGCGCAACGAGCGGCGGGGTTTGGGTGAGGCGGAGAGAGGTGCTGGAAGCCGCGCTGCGCCATGGGGCTCCTTCGGCCGCGTCTCTGGACGCTGCTGGTGCTCGCGCTGCTTCCCAGCGGAGCGCGGGGTGAGTGTCGCGGGCGGGGTTGGGGCTGGGGCGTCCTCCGCCGCACCCTGTTTTTCCGGGGTCCTCTCCCTTTCCGGTCCGTAGCCCCGCCCCTTCCCGGTTCTGGCCCCGCCCTCGCCCACCTGCCCCTGGTTCTCGTTCCCCCGTGGCCCCGCCCCTTTGCCCTCCTGCGCGGCTCCTTCCCAGCAGCCCCCCGCACGCAAGGGGGCGCCCTGGCCAGGGAGCCGCACGCGGGGGCCCGCATCTCTGACTGCCCGAGCCCCGGGGGGGGCGCCTGGCTCGGAGGCTAAACCCGCCCCTCCCCCCGTGGGCCTGGCCCCCGGGGTGCGGCGCTGCGACTGGGGGCGCTCCTGCCCCTCCCTAGCGGCGGGGAAAGGAGGAGCCGCTTCCCGCGGAAGGGCAGGGCGCTGGCTGCTGTCAGTAAAACCGGGGTGAGCAACCTTTCCGGAGGTGGGGCCGCCCACAAGCGGGGGCTCTCACTGCGGGCTCCCCTGTGCTGGGGGAGGGGTCTGGAGCTAGGCAAACCAAGGGCTGCACCCTGAGGTTCCCCCCCCCCCCCGAGTAGAACAGAGCTGGGCTGAACCACTCAGACGGATTGAGACGTTTCTGACTTATGGCCCCAGGGGTGAGACTGCAGCAACAGCTCCTGTCTGTCCCTGCCCTGCACGCGGCGCCATGCCCATGCGTGGGTGGCTGGTGGTAGCGCTCCAGCGGAGCGCTGCTTCCCCCTGCCCCTACCAACCTTTTAGTTGTGGAGTAGAGTGCTCTTGTAACAAACATGCAATATGGGTGCAGTTTCCTGTGCCATGTGGCATTGAGATCACTTACAGAGAGAGGAAGAATGAGTCTTATCTACAGCCTTATTTGAGAATTAGCTGGCTTTTGGCTCATGAGGTAGAAGCTCATGTACCAAGCGTGGGTCTACGCAGCAGGGCTAAAGCCAAAATAAGCTACATAACTTTAGCTATGTCAATTGTGTAGCTTAAATCAAATAGTTTATTTTAGCTTTTGGCGCTGTCTACACAGCATGAAGACCAAGGAAGTGCACTCTTCCTCCAACTTTCCTTACTCCTCATAAAATGAGGGTTACAAGAGTTAGAATGAAAAGTCTTCAAGCTCAGCATTTTGACATGTCGAAATAACTGCTTGTAGTGTAGATGCAGGCTATGTTATTTCAGAATAATGCCTGTTGTTCTGAAATAACACTGCTTTGTAGATGTACCCTAAACTCCAGAGATCCCAGGTTCAGGTTCTCCTTTTGGTGTTATACCCTCACATGCCCCCTTTCCTATCCACTCCTTACCCTGCAGGCACCAGTTGCTTCTGTCTCCATGCATCATCATATATATAGTAGCCCAATGTCTGAGTCTGTAACGCTGAAATGCTGGCTGTTCCCTCTGGGCGGCGCTGTTGCCTGAAATACTGGCTGTTCCCTCTGGGCGGCCTGTGCTGCATGGGGAGTGCGGGGCCCAAACAGCCACTTGCTCCCCCGCGGCGGCCCGGCTGAGCGGTGCAGAAGTCAGCCGAGCGCCACGGCGGGAGGGGAATGGGGGCAGGGGCGGTGACATGCGGCGTGACAGCGGCTCCAGGCCCCACCCCCTGGCCATGAACGTCACCGCCCGGCCCCCCTTCGCCTCCCGCCGTGGCGCTCGGCTCACTTCTGCACCACTCAGCCAGGCTGCTGTGTGGGAGCAAGTGGCGCAAGCGACTGTTTGGGCTCCATGCTCCCATGCAGCACAGGAAGTGTGGAGCCCAAACAGCTGTTTGGGCTCCGTGGTCCCCCGAGTGAGAGGCAGGAGGGGGAGGAGAAGAGAAAGAGAGAGGCAGGAGGCGGAGGAGAGCTGAGAGAGAGAGAGAGAGGGAGAGGCAGTAGGAGGAGGAGAGAGAGAGATGGAGTGAGAGACCGGAGTCTCAGGAGAGAAGACCGATGTGGAGGAGAGACCTGAAAATCCCGTCTTATGACAGGCTAATTGGCTAGTCATATATATAGTAGCCCAGTGTCTGAGTGTCTGTAACACTGAAATGCTGGCTGTTCCCTCTGGGGAGCGCTGTTGCCTGAAATGCTGGCTGTTCCCTCTGGGGGGCGCTGTTGCCTGAAATGCTGGCTGTTCCCTCTGGGCGGCGCTGTTGCCTGAAATGCTGGTTGTTCCCTCTGGGCGGCGCTGTTGCCTGAGTCACGTCCTTCGCCTCTAGCCGTGGCGCTCGGCCAGGCCACCGCGGGGGAACAAGTGGCGTAAGCGGCCATTGGGGTGCCATGGTCCCCATGCAGCACGGGGGTGAGAAGAAGACCGACGTGGAGGAGAGACCTGAAAGTCCTGTCTTATGACGGGATAATTGGCTAGTATAAGAAATACCAGCAGATGTATCTGGTGTTGCTCAGGTCTTTAACTGAAGGAATTTTGTTGTCTTTTTGGAACATAAATGAACAATGTACACGTTTTATTTCAGTGGTTGTATTTTTTGAACATGAAGGCTAGAGTAAGGGTTGGGGGGGAAGGAGAAGCTTAGGACAAAGGGTTAGAGTTGGGGGGGGGACTCAAAACGACGTGGTGGCCTCAGGGCAAAGGGAAGGAAGTGGGGGGGACTAATGGGGAAGGAAGTGGGGATGCAGAAGTCAAGACAGGTAGGAGGTGCAGGACTCAGGGCAGGGGGCTCAGGACAGAAGGTGGTGGGACTTTAACAGAGCTGCTCATGGCGATGAGGATGGCGCTGCTCCAGAGTTAACTCCTCCCAGGAAGCTGTGGCAGTGCTCTCTGGCCAGCATGGGGCTAAGGCTGCACTCCCTGGAGGGGCTCCTCCTGAGTGAGGGGATCTGGGTCTGTGCACTTGTCTGGTGTGGGGGAAGTTGGGGCTCTGTGGGCCAGCTTCGGCCTCCAACTGCTCACTATGGAAGTTAGATATCATGTATTTTGCAATAATTTTTAGCAGTTACACACTTAATAAAATGCTCCCCCTGGGGCAGGGCCAGCAGCCAGTGTGCTTCTGGCCTCACTCCCAAGGAGCCCCTGGCCACTTCACACTGCTGCCTCTATAGTAGAGGGAGCAACTCGGGGTGTCAGCAGGAGCTGGTTTGAAAATACACAAATACAGAGGAGGCAGTGTGGGGTGGCAGATCAAGGCGTTCCACGAAGGGGGCCCATTTAAAAATATAGATATACAGAGTCAGCAGTGCAGGGTGGCAGCAGTTTCTCTCTGCGGGGGCGGAGGGCAGTCTCCTCAGGACAGAGGCTGCTCCATTCTCCCACCTATTGCTCCCCCTTCCCACCTGCACTGCTGTGGAGCTGATGCTCCTGTTTTTAAGCTGACTCCTCCGGCCCCCTTATACTGAGGCAGCAAGGGGAGAGATGTGTAGTTGTGTTAACTGATAAGCTCAGGCTCGTTGATTAATTGTTTAAATGACTACATGATAACATCTCTACTCCCCCATCCTGCTGCCTGTCAGGGTGGGGGTAGCCCCCAGCATGGAGCTGCTCCCTGGGAGGCAGTGCTCTGCAGGCTGGCCCCACCCTCCAGTCCCCCTTCAACCTTGCAGGCCAGTGGTCCCCAACGTGGTGCCCTCGGGTGCCATGGCGCCCGCCAGGCCATTTCTGTGCGCCCGCCGAGTGAACCAGCCCGGCCCCGCCCCTGGGCGCATGGGCGGTGCCGTCCCCCTGGCCGCGCAGTGTAAGGGCAGCGTTGGCCCCGGGCACACAACACATGGGCGGCCCCGCCTCCGGGTGCACAGTGTTTAGGTGGCCCTACCCCTGGATGCGTGGTGCAAGGGCTGTGCCGGCCCCGGGCGCGCAGCATATCGGCGGTGCCGGCCCCGGGCGCGCGGCACAGAGGCGGCCCTGGCTGCGGCTGTGCGGCACAGGAGCAGCGCCAGCTCCGGGTGCGCAGCACATGGACAGTGCCAGCCCCGGGCGCACGGCGTTTGGGCGGCCCCGCCCCCGGGTGCATGGCGCAAGGGCTGTGCCGTCCCTGGGCGCGTGGCATATGGGCGGTGCCAGCCCCTGGGTGCGTGGCTCAGGAGTGGCACCGGCCCTGGGCGCGCAGCCCACGAGCGGCGCCGCCCCCGGGCGTGCAGCGTATGGGCTGTTCCGGTCCCGGCGTATGGGCAGCCCCACCCCTGGGTGTGCAACACAGGAGCGGCGCCGGCACTGGCCCCGGGAGTGCAGCGCATAGGTGGTGCCAGCATCGGGCACGCGCCGTATGCATGGCCCCGCTCTCAGGCACGTGCACGGCCCCTCCCCCGGGTGTGTGTGTGGCCCGGCCCCCAGGTGCCCGGTGCTTGAGTAGCCCGGCCCCCGGGCAGCCCCAAAAGGTTGGGGACCACTGCTGTAGGCTGTCTGAGGAGCGGCCAGGTTCTGCCTTTTTCCAGCAGCCCCCTGTGTCCTGCAGGATGTCTTGTTGGGTTGGTGAGGCTCTGGAGGCTGTCCCTGGCCTCCAGCAGACCCGCTCCCCTGCAAGAACCTGCAGGCTGTTTGGGGTAGAGGCAAGATTCAGAGGGCTTCCCCTGGTCTCCGGCAGCCTGTAGGTTCTTGCAGGGGAGCGAGGCTTGGTGCATTCCCCCTACTCCCCCCCCCTCCAGTGGGTTACCCCCACTACATCCTGCAGGTTGTTTGGGGAGGGGCCAGAGTCTGGGGGCTGCTCTCTGCTCTAGCTGCTCCTCTACCCTGCAGGCTGAAGGACAATGTGGGGACCAGGTTCCAGGGGCTGCCCCCCCCATATCAGTCTTTCCCCTTCCCCCCCTTGGCCTGTAGGCTGTTCGGGGAATGTGCAGGCTCTGGGGACTGACCCCTCCTCCAGAGGGGTCCCACCCCCACATCCCACGGGGTGGGGGGGGGGCGGGCATGCTCCTAGTTTGGGGCAGGGGAGTTCCTTACCTAGTCTTGAGGCAGGTAAGAGGGCAGAGCCTCAGCCCTGCTGGCTACTCTTTGTTCTGCGACTCCCCCCAGTGGCCACTCTCAGTCTCATGTCCCTCTGTGCCCTTCCCTTTCACTTCCCTCCACTCTCTGCTCCCTTTCCATGTTATCCAAAACAGTCCCATTCCCGGCACTCGGGGTGGCCCATGCCTATAGGCAAACTAGGCAGCCGCCTAGGGCGCCAAGTTGCATGGGGCACCAAATTCCAAACCCTGCCCCTTCCATTTCCCATTCCCTTTCCGGTGCCTTACCTGGAGCACGGCTTCCCTGCGCCAGGAGGGGGTAAGTCCTGGGAAAGGCAGTGCACGGGGTTGGCCCTGGGGGAGGAGGAATGCGGGGTTCCCCTGTGCCACGGGGGGCGGGGGTCGGCCCTGCGGCAGGAGGAACACCGGGGGGGTTTCCCCTGTGCCACAGGAGGGGGTATCGGCCCTGGGGGAGAAGGAATGCAGGGGTTTCCCCTGCCCCGCAGGAGAAGAGGGGGGTCGCCCTGGGAGAGGCGCATGCCGGCTTCTCTCTGGGGGGGGGTGGGAACTTGGGAGGAGGCGGGTGCAGGGGACTCTCTCCCCTGACTGGCACCCTGTTCCCTCTCCCCGGCCCCCAGCCTCCGAACTCCATCCCCAGCCCCTCGGCCACCAGCCCCAGAACTCCAACTCCATCCCTGGCCCCCAGCCACCAACCCCTGGGCCCCCAGCCACAGAACTCCATCCCCAACCCCTGGTCCCCAACCCTCTGACCCCAGCCCCAGAACTCCATCCCTAGCCCCAGAACTCCATCCCCAGCCTCTCAGCCACCAGCCCCAGAACTCCATCCCTAGCCCCCAGCCCCAGAACTCCATCCCCAACCCCTGGCCCTCGGTCCCCAGCCCCAGAACTCCATCCCCAGCCCCCGAACTCTATCCCCAGCCCCCAGCCACAGAACTCCATCCCCAGCCTCCCTCTCCCCAGAACAGAACCAAAACCCTAAGTCGATATCTGCCCTTGGGGTTGGGGAGGAGGGGGGGCGCCGATTGCATGGTTCGCCTAGGGTGCCAGTTGCTGGCAGCTAGGCTAGGGCCGCCCCTGCCGCCACTTCACATTTTCCAGGCACAACCAAACCTTGACCTTGGTTTAAGTTAGGGTAAGAGGAAGCTGCCTACCAAATTTGGTGGTCCTAGCTCTTACGGTGTAGGAGGAGTTGTTGAACAAATGGACAAATAGACAAGCACCCACTGAAATAGATAGATATAGATGAAAGACATCTGTCTCAAATATTGCCGTTCGCCAGTTGTTTTCACTTGTTTCTTGAACAATGGACGCACAGACAGAAAAACACACTCTTTCGTGTGTGTGTGTGTATATATATTAGACATCTGCCTAGATATTGCTGTTCACCAACTGTTTTCACTTTTTTCTAAACCCATGTTTCACACACTCTTACGTAGATTGCTCCCTTGGTGTACTGTGCCCTGTATGCTACATTTTCTCATGTAACCTTGTGTGCTTGCCAGTCACTTTGAGCCGGTGCTGTCATAAATAATAAAACCGGTGCAGTGGAGGAGTCTCTTGTAATGCAAGGTATGCACATGGTGCAAAATAATAGTTGCTCGGGATGATGTATACATAGTAAATTAAATTTTTACATTATTATTGCAGTTGTGCATCAAGCTCATTCACAGTAGATTCAAGGCTCTAAAGAAAACCAGAACAGATTGACCTTCTCTAGTTCGGTACCCTCATGACCTAACTGGTGCCAAACCAGGGAATTTGCCAAATTACGGGAAGTCAATATTAAAGTCAATTGGTCTGTCTTATTTTTATTTCACTGAGGTGAATACATGAAAAATACTTGCAAAGCAGCTCTAATAATGTCTGATTGTACTGATACATAACAAATTGTGGTGTTACACAATTTTACTATATTGGCGCAAGGAAATAAGTAGATAAAGCTTAAAAGTCATGCTTGTGCTTAGTATCATTACCAGCACTTCCACTGTTTGCTGGTGTCTTTAACTTTAATTTTTCCCTTAAATAAGAGCACGGAAACTTGGAGAGCCAGGACAAGTGGCTGTAAACAAACTTTTTCGGACCGTGGGACTCTTGGTCACACCCGCGATAAGGGGACACGCACCTAACTAAAATTGTGCCAGACCACGGATATTGCCAGACCAGAGAGTGCTGGATTAGAAAAGTTCAACCTGTGTATCCAAATTGTCCCCAGTAAAATAAGAAAATACTCATTTTTGAGAAGACTACTGAATGTCTTTCAGAGTTAACTTTTTCTCTTCCTTGTCTGTCTCTGTTGCTAGGTGATTGTGGTTCTCCTCCAAGGTTCAGTTTTGCTGAGTTGCCTGAGCAAGCAAGAGATTCCTATGCTGTTGGGACCAAACTGAAATACTCCTGTCGCTCAGGGTATATTTTCAGCAGTGGGAAGTCTCATTTAGTTACATGTCTTGCAAATTCAACATGGTCATCAGATCCTGATTTTTGTGTAGGTGAGTATCGTTGCTTTTCCATTTCAATTGTTGTGCAATCCATCTTGATAAAGTTAGGAGACTGTCTTCTGTTGGGCAAGTGGTTCAAAGTTCAACACTGATACCCATAAACACTTTCTAGGCAGTTCTTTGTTTATAGTAGTAGTAAACTTTAAAAAAAAATAGCAGAATGCTTCCGTATTTTTGTAGGGTGCTTTAACAGCAGGTAAAATACAAAATTCTGGAAACTTCAGCCTTTTGTTCTCAAACAGGATTAAGAGGAGGGATAGGTTTACCACATTTCTTCCTTGTTTTTAGGTCAGGAGTTAAATATCTGTCTTTGTAGAACATCAACACATTGTTATCTAGTGGTAGATATGAACTGAAGAACAGTGCAGTTCTTGCCTACCAGAGGCCCCACTATCCACATAAAGTTCCTGTGACTGGGTGGCATTTAGCACGCACCAGTTAAGTTACTGGAATATGACACTCTACCTTTCTAAAGGTGGTCAGTTTTGAATGGAAGTATAAAATAAAGGACATCTAAGCTTAAACACTTTTTAATTTCTCTAATGATATTGGGTCTTACAGGTGACGTCTTGTAACTTCATTAAAGCAGGTGCTACAGAACATTGCTGCAGTTAAATTAATTGTGTTCATAGTTTTTCTTGTTGATAGCATAGAGAGCATCACAAATACCTCAAAGTACTAGTTTATAACAAAACTTAGAATACTTCTCTTGGCTTCATTGCTAAGAGGACATGAAGATTGTTGCAGGTTTGGTCTTATCAAGACTATATATACTGTATTCTGTGCAGAAATCCCTAGTACGTGCACTAGTGCAGTAACTTGTAAGGATATGTATAGTTGGATGCTGATGAACCTTAACTCTGCTTTGTTGTTTTAAATTATGATTTAATTTGTCTTATTTAATACTGATGGGGCTTCTTGAATAGCCTTAGACTCTGGCCTGCTGGCTTGAGAAAATATATAGGTACTGATTGAGCAAAGCACTTAAGAACTCGCTAAGTCCCAGTGACTTCAGTGGCACTTGTTTTGCTGCATCAATCACGTCTTAGTTAACAGGTCGCAATTTGTACATGCCTTATCTGCTTTGAGTGTTTTCCCTAGCTCAGGAGACCAGATTGGATTCAGCCCTCAGTGCTGCAGCCTCCGTGTGGGGCACTTGTCAGTGCCCTTGTTGGGCTGGCACTGTTTCCCCTTGCAATCTCTGGCACAGAAGGCAAAACACCAGTGAGAGGATGGTCCCCAGCAGCTTACAAGGGTTGCGGAAAGACTTCTGCTGTGGTTTGCTGTGTGTTAACATTTGACAGAGAAATCTTAACACTCTACATGGGGTGCTGTCACACGTTTTAGGAGGATATTGACCAGTAAATAATTTTTCAGATGATCGCCCACAAGGCATACTTTGTAAAACAATTATTACTGCATATTGTGCTAGGATTTCTTTTGTTCCTAACGAACTTCAGAACCTGCTTATTGTCTGTAAACAAGCCAGTTGTGACTCTTTCACTATTTCTTTAGTTTCTATATCATTTTTTTACTTTTCATAACTTCTAATTTATGCCAGCTATCCTTTTCTTCCTGGTGTTATGTTACTTTTTATTTGTAATTGCTGCCCGTTGAGATCAATGGGTGTCCCCACATGAATATAGTTGAGAATATGATTTTTCAGGATCTGGACCTCGCTTACCTGGGGGCATAATTCAGAATTATCCATATTGTGTGTTTTAAGCTTTCCTCTTGCCTTTGGTGCTGACCTCCGTAATATGGGCCAGATACTGGACTCAAAGGCCACTGGCTTTGATTTGCCAGTATTTGTTATATTAGGGGCTATAAGTTAGTATATCCCCTTTTCCTTTTACCTCTTAAGATAATGTATTAAGATTAATATTACTCTTGTTCTCTTCTAGGAAAACCATGTAGACTATTAGAACTAGCAAACGGCAGGGTTGAATTCACCGATCTCCGGTTTGGTGCAACAGTCAGCTTCTCCTGTGATGATGGGTGAGTGCCACATTGTTGCTTTTGACTAATTAACAGAGCCTAGAGTGGTGTAAAACTGCTGATGTCTGGTAAAACGAGGCTAGAAAGCCTAGTATAACTTCAAGAACTTAAGTGGGTGCTGTGCCATAAATCTGTAGTTATGGGCTGATCCCTGGTTAAGAATTACAACTGTGACTTTTTTCACAAAGGAGTCAAAAGAAGAGAGCCATCCAGCTACAGCTGTCATTCAGTGGGAGATGGGAAGCTTAGCTTGCTCAGGCTCGTTTCAAAATCCTAACCTAGAGGCATGAGGAGACCATCCAGCAGGTGTTGGGTCATGAGAGAGTGAGAGTTTCACCTCGGGGATCATGTGGCGCTCATTCTCTCTCTTGTTGCAGAGCTTTCTGTCTGGGTGCTGGGAGCTAGTGGCAGAATGTTGCCCATAAGAGGCAGCACCAGGTAGAAGCAGATGTTTTCCTGCTCTACGAAAACAAATCTTTGTCCCTCCCTTATAGGCAGGGCTCTACAAATATTCTCGCCCGTGGCGAGTATATATTACCAGCAGGCGAGTAGCTACAGACTAGACAAAATAGAATGCCCTGGCACACCCTAATGCAGGGGCGGGCTGGCCTGGAGGGCTGTTGTGATGGGCAGGCCGAAGCCAGCACTACGGGCAGCGCGGTCCCATCCGATCCGCTGGCCGGGTGGAGGAGTGGCGCGCCGCTGGGAAGGGGGAAGTGCAGCCATTCTTGCCGCTGGGCTGCCTGCGTGCAGCTCTGGCGTGAAGAGGCGGGGGCGTGAGCCAGAGGGCGTGATGCCGGCAGACGCCAGGACGCTGGTGTGACGTAGCATCGTGACGTCACAGCTGGTGACCTCCGAATTAAAAAAGGCTCTGGCAGCCCCGCAAACTGGAAGGCAGAAGCCAGGTAGGGGAGGGAAAGGGGGAAAACAGGGGGAAGGGGCTTGTGCTGAGGGGAGGGGGGCGGGGCAGGTCAGGAGAAGAAAAGGGAAGGCACTGTGGAAGAAAACATTGTCCTCACTCTGGGTTTGTAAGCAACAAGTAGCCAGAGGCAGTTTATTACGAGCTGCAGCAAGGGAAAAACTGGTTCGGACAAGGGGGGGAAGCCCCCCCCCCCCGAGGCAGATCTTTGAATACAAACAATTATGAAGCAGTTTATATACTGTCCATTAGATATAATAACAATAACAATAAGTCTCCTTCCCATTACAAACACCAATGGCTAACAGTTATTTTAGTTCCACCCAGATGCTCCTTATCTCAAGGTCCCTGCCAGAGTCAGCATTCTATCCTTATCTCCGTATGGAGGCGAGAGGCAAAGGCACTGTCTAATTACAGATCTCGCGTTGTCGGGCCACAGACTTAGCCTGACTCTTGCTCTCTTGTTAACAAAACCAAGATGGCTGCACACAAATTCCCTTATTCCCTTTTCCTGCCTCCACAGCACCAAGGGACGGGGTGCAGGAGAGACAAATGCCAGGGGGGCAGGGGCCAAGTGGAGACAATGAGGAAAAGGGAAGGAGGGGAGGTGTCAGTAGGAGGGGGGACAGGGTGATGCTGGGAGAGGAGAGGGTAAGGGCATTGGGGGCTAGAGGGAGGAAGGGGAGGTGCTGGGAGAAGGCTTGAAAGAAGGGGTGGGCATGAGGAAGGCATGGATGGAGCAAGGCATGTGTGAGGGCACAGGGGCAGAGGGTGGGGGTGGGCATCAGGGAAAAAGAGGGCAAAGGGGGTAGGAGCAGTGAGGGAAGGGGGAGGCTCCAGGAGGGGGCAGGGGAAGGTGCAGGTGCCAGGGGATTGTGGGGGTGAAGCAGAAGGGCAGACACCTACAGGGGAGGGACCAACACCAGAGGAGAGAGGCAGGACAGGTGTGTAGAGAGGGAGGTGTTAGGAGAGGGGATGAGGAGGGGTAGCTCACATGATCAGAATGGGGTTACTGGAGGAGTGGGGCATGGGGGGAGAGAAGGGTTGGTGGAGGGGGGCAGGTCTCAGGAAGGCTGAGGGCAGTGAGAAGGGCAGGAGTCAGGACAGCAGAGGAGGGTGAGGGGTTGGGAGGCAGCAGGCACCAGGGGAGATGATGGAGCAAGGGGAGGAGACACGGCAGCAGAGGGAAAAGGTAAAGGTTTAAAAATATTTATTAATAACTTGGGTGCCAGTGTCACATCCAAACAAGCCACATGAACTCAGTACTGGTGCACAACATAAAATTCATTCTGCTCATGGGAGGAAACTCTTAGAGGGAACACTTCCTGTAGCCTCTCCGCCCCCGAGTTCATGTTACACATATTGGGTTAATGCAATTGCAGGGTAGTTGCATGAGGGGAGTTTGGTGGGGGCCAAACTAATCCCTATTGGTAGGAGGATGGTGGGAAAAGTCCTTAGGGGGGTCACATGACACCTTTTACTTCTGGTCATGTGTCCATCTTGCCCTGAGAGTGTTACCTCCAGAGGTGTGGCTAGTGGGGGGGTCAAAGAGTATATTTTAAAAAATTCTTTGGGTGCACACCCTAATGAAATGTGCTGCGCACGCCTATGAAAATATTGTAACTTTCACTGAAGTTTTTGAGACCGCATCAAAACATCAAAGAATGACAAACAATGATAACCACGGCCATGATAACTGACGTAAACAAACATGCCGTCCTGTTCTCCGGTGGTACACGCCTGTGTGGTGGTGGTGGCGGGGGGGAGGCGGTGGCAAGTCCCTTTTTTGTCTGGCAAGTAGGGTTTTGCATAATTTGTCGAGCCCTGCTTAAAGGTGTCAGTATTAATATCAAGATGGGGAAACAATGACATGAGAGATACTAAAGTAATCCTGGCAAGTGATCTACATTCTCATGCTAACGGGGGAGGATGACCCAATGTCATTGCCAGTTTGTTCTGGGAGAAAAATTTTGCCGACACTACATACTCATAGACCCTGAGTGAGAACCCGCAAGCTAAGCATTGAGGTGAGAGTGCTTAGTGTCACCTCAGACTCCTGCCCACTCCCCCCATTCAGCTATGGCCTTCCCTAATGGTTCAAAGGAAGGCGATGAAAGAAACAAATCCAGAATACATTGGTTGAGGGTGGGGAATCCCTTCCTGACTGCTGTATGTGACTGGCTGAGACCCTGAAGTGTGAGCCTTTAGGAACATAACCTATAAACTGGACACTAACTCCAGGATTGCTGAGCTGTACCATCACGGGCAAAGCCAACGTAACATTGCTCTCATAAATTTGTCCAGTGTACGCGCGCTGTCTCTCTCTCAGATGAAGCTGGTTGCCTCCACAGATATCATTGGGTGACTGTTCCTAAACCTCACCCTTCGGATAGATAGAAATGGAGTTTCCAGCCTGAAGTTGTTCCTGGTTGGTTTTTACTGGTTCCTGTGGCAGAATTGTACTTTATTTAAACAGGCCTTCGCCCTCCCTGCTAATTGTATGGATTGCATTGCATGAGCTCACAAATCACGTGGGTGCAGGTGTTGTGCAGAGTTTAGTGTCTGTATCCCATATTTAGGGATCTTGTCCAAGCATCAGAGATTGTAATCCCAAAGTGTGTATGGGGTGAGGGAGATGTCAAGGTTCACTTGGGGCGGTGAGGTAATTCCCTGAGATTGGTCTGGGTCTCCAGGCCTCACAGAGGTGGGAATGAAATCCATTGTCCTGTAGATTGGTCATTAACCTGCCTTCTGAACAAAGTGGGTTTGACCCACAGAAGCGTCTGAGCTCTTATTGTAGGACTTGGTGGATTTCTGTGCAGTAGCCTAGAGGGGCCTTAGGTTTAGGAATTGTTCAGGCCTATGAGTTGTCTGGGTTTGAAGAGCAGTGATTAGATCATGGATAGTAAAAATGCTTGAGTTTTAAATATTGAAAAGGGACGTGATAAGGTAGTCACAGCTCAGGGAAGCTGTCTTGTCTACCATTACGCGTGTCGGCAGATTGTCTTTTTGGGTGTAATTCTCTTTTACAACGTAGCAGCAGCATGGCCAAAAGCTCTTGCTCTTATCTCTCTTGGTCTTCCCTGCCTCCACAGGAGATTGAAGGGAGAAAACTTGGAGAAATGAAGGTAATCAAATGCTTAGCGCATTCTGTAGTAAAGACCATGGGTCAGCTTTGCCAGTATATTTCCACTTCTTGTACTGGTTTAGCTGGACGTTGAGCTAACTGGACTTGGAAATGCAGTACTTCTGGCTGCCCACCACTGGCAGCGCTGGCAAAAGCAGAAGGAAAGGTAACGAGCTGCTTAAGCCGAGACAATGTGACACAACTGTACATTCATAGAGGAGGCTTTTAGTGCTTACTAGAGTTGTTGCATGATTAACCTAGTTAATCTTTCAATTAGTAATGGACTATAATAGTCTTGTGGATAAGGGACAAGCGGTGGATGTGGTATACCTAGACTTTAGTAAAGCATTTGCTATGGTCTCGCATGACCTTATCAATAAATTAGGGAAAATACAACCTAGATGGGGCTACTATAAGCTGGGTGCATAACTGACTGGATAACCGTTCTTAGAGAGTAGTTATTAATGGTTCGCAGTCATGCTGGAAGGGCATAACAAGTGGGGTTCCGCAGGGGTCTGGTTTGGGACCGGTTCTGTTCAATATCTTCATCAACGATTTAGATATTGGCATAAAGAGTACAATTATTAAATTTGCAGATGATACTAAGCTGGGAGGAGTTGCAAGTGCTTTGGAGGATAGGATCACACTTTAGCCACCATTCCACAGGACATGTCTTTGCAGCTTTTTTGGTGGTCCGTATTCTGTTACGAATCGGAGTGTTGCTTGTTTAAAACTTCTGAAAGCATGTTCCACGCTTTGTCCCTCAGATTTTGGTAGGCACTTAAGATTTTTAAACCTTGAATCAAGTGCTGTAGCTATCTTTAGAGATTTCAGATTGATATCTTCTTTAATTTTTTGTCAGATCTGCAGTGAAAGTGTTCTTAAAATGAGCAACGTGCAAGGTTGTCCTCCGAGATTGCTGTAACATGAAATATGTGACAGAGCATGGGTAAAACACAGAGCAGGAAACACGTTTTTCCACTAAGGAATTGTCACACATTTAAATAGCAATTTTTTTAAAAAGCACCATCGGCACACTCTTTTAAGATGGTGGCCGAAGCCCTAAGATCATACAACAGTTCAGCATATCTGGCGCATAAATACCTTGCACTCGCTGCTGTAGAGGTGCCCTGGGAATGCCTGTTCTCTCTTTCAGGTGATAGTTTGTATTTGCACAAGATAATGCTGCCCATTTCTGATTTGTATTTCTCCCCCCGAGCATGTAAGTGGCAGCAGAGCTCTGCGGGGTTGGAACAGCCCCCTGTCCACAGCAGGTTGGGAGCTGCTCCAGCCACCTTCGATTCCCAGTTAATTGGAACCGGCAAGCATCATCTGTTAAGAGGGCTAAGGAAGTTGTCCCATGAAATTGTGGGATAGTTCTGATGACTCCCAGGCCATGAGTCAAATGGGGCTGCATCTACACAGGAAAGTAATAGGACCCTGGATCTTGTCTTGAGTCGAGGTTGGTTCCTTAGCGCTGAAGTGTCCTGGGCCCCAAGGTTTGGGGCCTGGATTAATGAAATTTCAGTTTAGTTGCATGAGGGGCTCCTTTGGGGCCCAAACCCATCCCTGTTGGTAGAGGACTGTGGGAGGAGTTCTCAGAAGGGTCACATGACATCCTTTACTTCCGGTCACGTGTCCATCTTGATCCTGGAAGTACTACCCCTGCGGATGGGCGTTCCTGTGGCAGGTGGGCAGGGCATAAAGGGTCAGGGAGCGGGACTAATGTGCCCCGTTTTTGGTTCAGAAAATATGGTCATTGTATTTATAGCCATTTGTTGCCTTTAACTACTTAGGGCTTGGTCCTCAAATGCAGCTGTGCCACAGTATGGTTACATATGAAGATGGCCCTGTAGGAAAGGGAAAGCCTGTCAATCAGCCTAGCTGTCTATCTCTACAAGAGGTGCTAGCTGTGTTGATGAGAGAAGTTCTCTTGTTCACATAGCATGGTTTACATGGAGGGTTAGGCCAGTATAACTGTCACCCAGAAGGATGGATTTTTCACACTCCTGAGCAATAAAGGTACACTGACTTGGGTGTGTAGTGTAGACCCGGCCTTATTGTTCCTTGGTCCGATAGTTTTAGGAGTATCCCTTTTTCAGTGGTTTGTCTCCAAGTGCTGCTTGAAAGAAACCATGTTCCATCTTTCTGGGCTGATAACTAGTTCTTTGCTCACTTGAGTAACAAACTTGAATCTTTTTTCTTTAGGTACAGAAGGATTGGACCAGTTTCTGCTCGTTGTGTGATTAGTGGAAATGGAGTTGATTGGGATAAGGAGGTTCCACATTGTGAAGGTAAGCTGATTTAATGTTTTAAGAACAGTTCATGTCTGGGGATGGAGGAGTGTAGCTGGCGCTATAGTGGAGTCAGTCTGTTCTCACTTTGACATTTAATCTAAATCACAGTAAAACTTGGTTCTGTTTGTTTGGGGAAAGAAATGAAATGATACTGTGATTGACCATGGTGTCTGGATGACTCCTGCAGAATCGACGTTTTAAAAACCCCTTTATATTTTTCACGTATAATCCAACAGGTTTTATGACACCTCTTTGCTATTGTATCTGTGTAATCTTTGCTTCTCACTAGTAAAAGGCATAGTAATGACTTCAGGTAGTCTTGATCCTTCCCAAATCTGTCCACTTAAAGTATCAGGCTCTTTTGGAATTAATCACAATTAATTTGCCTCTACCTTAATTTGATCTCTTGGATGCTTTCAGTGTATCAGTCATGCTGCTGATGTGCAAGATGGTTTTTGAGTCAGCCCCACATGCTAGCTTAGTTTTCTGCTGGTAGAACAGTAGGACCTCTCGAGATGCCAGGCAAGAGATTTCTGCTCCCTGAGGCTAACTTTGAGAAGAGCCCTACTCTGTTATGGTCATCCTCCAAAGCTGGTGTTATATGAAGCATCCTCCTTGAGCAGTGACTGTACTGGATTGAGTCAAGGCTAAACGCAGAAAACTTTCAGAATAAAATGTTGTTAAAGCACAATATTAAATATACTTTTGGGTTGCTAAACAGCTTTTGGGAGGATCTGAAATAACTTTCTTAGTGAAAAGTCTCTTCAGTTCAGTGTCAATGTAAACTTTAATTTCATGTTGACATTCTTTTCTTCAGCAATACCTTGTCTTCCACCTCCTAATATTGCCCATGGATCCCATAGTCGTGTGGGTGAAGAAGAGTTTGCATTTGGCTCGGCAGTAACTTACAGCTGTTACAAGGGCTTCTCTCTTATTGGAGACGCCTCCATTCATTGTACAACGAATGATAAAGTCAATGGAGACTGGAGTGGGCCAGCTCCTGAATGCAAAGGTTAGTAGTATTTGCTTTTCATCCACTTCTTATTCTGCCATCTCCTCCCAGGAAAAACTATACTTTGATTGCTAAGCAACCCAGAAACCTGAGGAAATTAGTTTAGTGATACGGATGTCAACATGTAGACAACTGCACGATTAACTAATAAGTCTGGGTTTATCCGTTAACCTTGTCATCTACATGCACTTGTCATCTACATACACTGTATCAGAAGCAGCGGGGGAGAGGGGATGCCAGTGAGGAGCTGGCTTAAAAGCCGGCTCCCCACGAGCACCAGATCTGCCTGCTATCCACCCATCCAACCCCCCGAGTTGCTGCCTCTGATAGAGGGGCAGCAGCACAGAGGGTGAGGGGGAAGACAGGAGCCAATATACACATAGCCGGCTTTCAAGCAGGCTTCCCATGCGTGCCGGCTCCACAGACCCACTTACCTCCTCCCCCCGACTTGCTACCTCCTCCAGAAGTAGTGGAGGGAGAAGAGGGCAGGCAGGGGACGGTGCTGGGGCAGAGCTAACTTAAAAGCCAGTTCCCCCCAGCACCAGCTCAGTGGTGCTGCCTACCCCCTCGCTCTCCACTGCACTGCTACCTCTATTCGAACAATTGGAACAGTTGGCCCTTGTGATATTTGTAGCAATATTAACGTTTAGTTAATATTGGACATATGGACACCCACAGTAAAACTTAAGTGAAATTGTGTCATTGGTATATTTAGTGTCACAAAGAGAATGGTTATAGTAAACCTAAGAGGGTTCCTTAACTTGTGAATTATTCCAATTAAGTGCAGTGTTGTGTGATTTAATATCTGTGTGTCTGTTGGGATATTTAGTTGAGGCCTCATTTTTATATATTTGTGGGGGAGGGGGAGGGTTAATCTCCTTGTCCTGCTCCTAAACAGCTTTTGTAGAAATAAACTTTAAAACTAGTTCAGAGGCAAAGGGAGCAGAAGAAGATGCAGAATTAAAGCTACCATTATTTTTTTTAAAATAGTGTAAACATATGCTATTCACGTGATTGAGGGCTTTATTTATTCCTTAGCAGATACATTTTTCATATTATCCATTTTCAGTGGTCAAATGCGATAATGTAGAAGTTGAAAACGGGAAAAAACTAAGTGGATTTGGTCCTTATACTTATCAAAACACCATTATGTTTGAATGTACACGTGGCTACTCCTTGGTCGGCAGTAAGGTGATTACATGCCAAGCTGATAATTCGTGGTCTTCTGCGGTACCAATTTGTAAAAAAGGTAAGTGCAAATAGAATTCAATCCCAGCTTCCCTTACTCACTCCACACTCAGCAATATAAAAAAAATAAACTTGTTCTTCCAAGACTTGATTATACTGTAAGGTTGTTTTTAGAGTAAAGTACAAATTTTAGACATAAGGTGGGATTTTCCAAATCTCCTAACAGAGTTCTCCTCTACAAGCTGATTTTTTTTTAGACATTCTGACATTTTATGAGTAGCGGTGATTGCTTCTATTGAGAATGAAACACACAATTGAGGATACACAGTTGAACTAGAATTTATACACAAGTTGGATGCTGTTACCGTGGGTTTGAATAAAGGCATATTAGCTGGTTGGCACATTACAAAGCCAGTTTACCCTGCATTTAACATCTGCATTTTCACATCAAAAGCTATGAATAGGACACATCCATTAATTAGCCTTATTAACAATGGTCCTACAATTGACAGGTACTCCTTTTGCTGTTATGTGCATCTTTTGGTTTCTGTTACTCGGGTTTATCTGATGAAGAGGGTTTTACCCACAGAAGCTCACAATTCTATATGTATCTTTAAAGTACCACCGGGCTACTAGTGCAGGGGTTGACAAACTATGGCTCACGAGCCAAATATGGCTCACAACAGAACCAAAATATGGCTTTTTTGGCAGCTGTTGAGCTAAGTTCCTTCTAGAGTGCGTGCCTGTTCAGGCCCGTGCAAAGAATTTTAATCCTGCCCACCACCTCACGCAGCAGCACTCACCTTCCTTGGGCATGAAAGGTAAGCTGCTGCTGGTAGGGGTTGGGGGGAAGGCTTGGTGGGAGAGTGGGGGGCCACAGCCGTGTGATGCCTGTCCAGCTGCTCCTGAGGCAGGGATGTATGGTGAGCGGCTGCCCTGTGTGCCATGGCTGCAGGCCGCCACCCATTATGGGGCCCAACCTTGGAGCAGCGGGGCAGCCAGCCCTAGCCCCACCTTCAACCCTCCTCAAGGGCCGAAGCTGTGGTCAGGGTGGGCTGTGGTACAGCTGCTCCTGGGACTGGGGCCATAGTGCATCTGTCCCTACTACCTCACAAGGCTGAAACAAACAAGGAATTTTTCTTCACTCGGCACACAGTCAACCTGTGGAACTCCTTGCCAGAGCATGTGGTGAAGGCTAAGACTTTAACAGAGTTCAAAAAAGAGCTAGATAAATTCATGGAGGTTAGGTCCATCAATGGCTATTAGCCAGGATGGCTCAGAATGGTGTCCCTAGCCTCTGTTTCACTGGAGGTGGGTGACAGGGGAGGGCTCATGTGAGGATTACCTGTTGTATCCCCTCCCTCTGGGGCATCTGGCATTGGCCACTGTCGGCAGACAGGATACTGGGCTGGATGGACCATTTGTTCTGACCCAGTATGGCCATTCTTTTGTTTTTATGTTCTTATGACTGAAACATGCTGATTGCAGAATAGAAAGCTTTTTGCTACTTTCGCTACAGTGGCATAGTCATATAAGAGTCTGTGCTTTTGGCAGGTGTATTCAAAATACCTTGTTCATTAGGATGCTTTATCTGCTATATTTCAGCTGTGAACCACTATGATCTTAGTCATAGTGTTGGAAGAATCGTAGACTCATAGAACACTAGAACTGGAAGAGATGTTGAGAGGTCATCAAGTCTAGTCCTCTGCCTTCACAGAAAAACCAAGCACCATCTAGATCAGGGGTGGGCAAGAGGCTGCCAGAGGGCTGGATCAGGCCTGCCAAGCCACTGAATCTGGCCCATCGCCGCTTTGCTAGAACCCTTAGGCAGAGAACAGCTCCCATTGGCCAGTCTCTTAGTTTCCAGCCAGTAGGAGCTGAGAATTTCTGGGAGCAAGGGCAGTGTGGGAAGACTTCTCTATCCCTCCTTGTCCGCCCCCTCCCTCTCATGCCTGGACAGGAGCCACGTGGAGCAATAAGCAGCCTGCAACAGACAGTGTGCCTCATGTTTCTGCTGTTAAGTGCCTCCCAGCCAGAACCTGCCCCTGGCACCCCAGCCCCTCCCTTCTCCTACCCTCTGCTCCCCATCCACATACCCAAACTTGCTGCCCCCTCCTGCACCTAAACCCCCTCTCAGATCTGACATCACAATCCCCTCCTACCCTAGGTCACATCCCAAAACCTGCATCTCAGTCCCCTGCCCTAGGTCACAACTGCTTAGAATCGTAGAGCTGGAGGAGACCTCAGGAGGTCACCGAGTCCAACCCCCTACCCAAGGCAGGACCAATCCCAACTAAATCAACCCAGCCAGGGCTTTGTCAAGACAAGACTTAAAAACCTCTAGGGATGGAGATTCCACCACCTCCCTAGGGAACCCATTCCAGTGCTTCACCACCCTCCTAGGGAAATAGTTTTTCCTAATATCCAACCTAGACCTCCCCCATTGCAACTTGAGACCATTGTTCCTTGTTCCGCCATCCGCCACTACTGTGAACAGCCTCTCTTCAGCCTCTTCGGAACCTCGCTTCAGGAAGTTGAAGGCTGCTATCAAATCCCCCCTCACTCTTCTCTTCTGAAGACTAAACAAACCCAAATCCCTCAATCTCTCCTCATAGGTCATGTGCTTCAGTTCCTTCATCATTTTGGTTCCCCTCCGCTGGACCCTCTCTAGTGCGTCCACATCCTTTCTGTAGTGGGGGGCCCAGAACTGGACAATACTCCAGATGTGGCCTCACCAGAGCTGAATAAGGGGAAATACGGTAATCACTTCTCTAGATCTGCTGGCAAATCCCTCAATCTCTCCTCATAGGTCATGGGCTCCAGCCCCTTTATCATTTTGGTCACCCTCTGCTGGACCCTCTCCAATGCATCCACATCCTTCTGTAGTAAGGGCCCCAGAACTGGACGCAATACTCCAGATGTGGCCTCACCAGAGCCGAATAAAGGGGAATAATCACTTCTCTGGATCTGCTCGCAATGCTCCTCCTAATGCACCCTAATATGCCATTAGCCTCTAGGCTACCAGGGCACACGGTTGACTCATGTCCAGTGGATGAGAAGCTGGATTCCCCAGGTCTTTTTCTGCAGAACTGCTACTTAGCCAGTTGGTCGCCAGCCTGTAACAATGCTTGGGATTCTTCCGTCCCAAGTGCAGGACTCTGCACTTTTCCTTGTTGAACCTCGTCAGATTTCTTTTAGCCCAATCCTCTGATCTGTCCAGGTCCCTCTGGACCCTATTCCTGCCCTCCAGCGTATCTACCTCTCCCCCTAGCTTAGTGTCATCTGCAAACTTGCTGAAAGTGCAATCCATCCCCTCGTCCAGGTCATTAATAAAGATGTTGCACAAAACTGGTCCTAGAACAGATCCTTGGGGCACTCCGCTAGAAACTGACCGGCAACCTGACATCGAGCTGTTGATCACTGCCCGTTGGGCCCGGCAGTCTAGCCAGCTTTCATTCAATTTTACAGTCCATTTATCCAATCCATATTCCTTTAACTTATTGGAAAGAATATTGTGGGAGACTGTATTAAAAGCTTTGCTAAAGTCAAGGTATATCACATCCATTGACTTTCCCATATCAGCAGAGCCAATTACCTCATCATAGAAGCTAATCAAATTATAGAAGCTAATCAAATTAGTCAGGCATGACTTGCCCTTCAGGAATCCATGTTGACTATTCCTGATCACTTTCCCCTCTTCCAAGTGCTTCAAAATGGATTCCTTGAGGATCCCCTCCATGATTTTTCCGGGGACTGAGGTAAGTCTGACTGGTCTGTAGTTCCCTGGATCGTCCTTTTTCCCTTTTTTAAAGGTGGGTACTTCATTTGCCTTTTTCAAATAATCCGGGATCTTTCCCTATCTCTACGAGTTTTCAAAGATAATGGCCAAAGGCTCCGCAATGACATTTGCTGACTCCCTCACTACCCTCGGATGCATTAAATCCAGGCCCATGGATTTGTATATGTTTAGCTTTTCTAAATAGTTCCGAACTTGTTCTTTCCCCACCAAAGGCTGTCCACCTCCTTCCCATACTGCGTTGCCTAGTGCATTTGTCTGGGAGCTGACCTTGTCGGTGAAGACAGAAGCGAAGAAAGCATTGAGTACTTCAGCTTTTCCCACATCATCTGTCACTAGGTTATGTCTCTCATCCAGTAAGGGCCCCACACCCTCTCTGATCACCCTTTTATTGCTATCATGCCTGTAGAAACCTTTCTTGTTACCTTTCACATCCCTTGCTAGCTGCAATTCCAATTGTGCTTTCGCCTTCCTGATAACTCCCCTGCATTTTTGAGCAATATATTTATACTTCTCCCTAGTCATGTGTCCAAGTTTCCACTTCTTGAAAGCTTCCTTTTTGTGTTTAAGCTCACCAAGGATTTCCCCAGTAAAACAATCTGATCGCCTACCATATTTGCTTTTCTTGCTGCACATCGGGATGGTTTCTTCCTGTGCCTTCAGTAAGGCTTCTTTACAATACTGCCAGCTCTCCCGGACTCCTTTCCCCTTCATGTTAGCATCCCAGGGAATCCTGCCCATCAGGTCTCTGAGGGAGTCAAAGTCTGCTTTTCTGAAGTCTAGGGTGTATATTTTGCTACTCTCCTTTCTTCCTTTGGTCAGGATCTTCACATCAACCATCTCATGATCACTGCTTCCCAGGTTGTCACCTACCTTTACTTCCCCTACTAGTTCCTCCCTGTTTGTGAGCAGCATGTCAAGCTGCGCATGGCCCCTGGTTGGTTCCCTCAGCACTTGTACCAAGAAGTTATCCTCAACATTCTCCAAAATCTTCCTGGATTGTCTGTGTACTGCTGTATTGGTCTCCCATCCAATGTCAGGGTGATTGAAGTCTCCCCATGAGAACCAGGGTCTGTGATCTGGAAGCTTCTCTCAGTTGTCTGGAGAAAGCCTCATCTACCTCATCCACTTGATCTGGCAGTCTGTAACAGACACCAACCACAACATCACCCATGTTGCTTCCACCTCTAAACTTAACCCATAGACTCTCAGCAGTCTTTTCTCCCTCTAAATACTGGAGCTCCAAGCAATAATACTGCTCTCTTACATACAATTCAACTTCTCCTCCTTTTCTCTCCCACCTGTTCTTCCTGAACGGTTTATACCCTTCCATGACAGTGCTCCAGTCATGTGAGTTATCCCACGAAATCTCCGTTATTCCAGTCAAATCATAGTTCTTTTACTGGGCCAGGGCTTCTAATTCTCCTGTTTGTTTCCCAGGCTTCTCGCATTCGTGTACAAACTCCTTAGATAACCAGTTGATCGCCCTACCTTCTCCATCCGAATCAGGGCTCCTCCCTTGTTGCTCGTTCCTCCTTGTTTTTCTTCCCAGTATCCGACTTCCTCACTTACCTCAGAGCTTTGGTCACCATCCCCCAGTGAACCTAGCCCTCCTCACTAGGTTTGCAAGCCTGCCCGCGAAGGTGCTCTTTCCTCTCTTGGTTAGGTGGATCCCATCTCTTCCTAACAATCCCTGTGCCTGGAACAGAGTCCCATGGTTGAAGAAACCAAAGACCTCTATCCGATAACACCTGTGTAACCACTTATTTACTTCCTTAATTCGACGATCCCTAGCCGGACCTTTTCCTTCAACTGGGAGGATGGACAAGAATACCACTTGGGCTTCAAATTCCTTGATCCTTCTTCCCAGCGCTACATAATCTGCTGTGACCAGCTCAAGGTCATTCTTGGCTGTATCGTTAGATCCTACATGGAGAAGCAGGAAGAGTTAGCGACCCAAGGTTTAATCGCTTTTGGAAGTCTCTCTGTCACATCCTGAATGTGAGCTTCTGGTAAGCAGCATGCTTCTCAAGAGTGTGAGTCTGGACAGCAGATAGATGACTCAGTCCCTCTTAGCAGGGAGTCCTTGATCACCACCAACCGTCGTCTTCTTTTGGGGGTGGTGGTGGTCATGGAACCCCCATCCCTAGGACTATGCATCTCATGCCTTCTGGTAGATGGTGTTCCCTTCTGATTTCTTCCCGGAGAAGTCCCTGCCAAAGCATTCTCCACCTGCGGAGAGAGCCTGAAAGCGGTTACTTACCTCTACAGGAATGGGGGATACCTGAGCTGGCCGCCTTCTCCTTCTAGAGGTTACATGCTGCCAGTTCTCTTCCTTGTCCTGCACTGCCCTCTCTGGCTCTTCAGCCTGCTGTGTCTGCAGGATTAAACGCTGCCTTCTATCAAGAAAGTCTTCATCCTCTCTGATGGAACATGGGCCTCAAGTCCTCTAATTTTTTCTTCCAAAATGGAGACCAGCTTGCACTTAATGCAGATGAAATCCTTTTATTCACCCAAACTCCCTCTGAGACCCCACACTCCTTCCTGCACCCCAGTCCCTTACTCCAAGCTCCCTTCTGCACCCAACCTCCATCCCAGACCCCAGAATTCCTCCATTAATATCATGGAAAAGTGTGGCCCTTGATCAATTTCCAAAATCTTGGAGTGGCCCCCTGTCAAAAATTACTGCCCACCCCTGATCTAGATGTCTGTCTAACATGTTCTTGAATGTCTCTAATGATGGAGATTCCACATTCTCCCTAGGCAATTTATTCCAGTGTTTAACCAACCTGACAGTTAGGAAGTTTCTTCTAATGTCCAACTTCAATCTCCCTTGCTGCAATTTAAGCCCATTGCTTCTTGTCTTGTCCTCAGAAGTCAGGAACAACAATTTTTCTCCCTCCTCCTTGTTACACCCTTTTAGGTACTTGAAAACTGCTATCATGTCCCCTCTGTCTTCTCTTTTCTAATCTAAACAAACCCAATTCTCTCAGTCTTCCTTCATAGCTCATGTTCTGTAGACCTTCAATCATTTGTGTTGCTTTTCTCTGGATCTTCTCCAATTTCTCCACATCGTTCTTGAAATGTGGTGCCCAGAACTGGACACAATACACCAACTGAGACCTAATCAGCGCAGAGTAGAACATAAGAATGACTTCTCATGTTTTGCTCACAACACTCCTGTTAAATGTAACCCCTTCTAGGTTGTATTTCCCAGAATCATGTTTGCTTTTTTTTGCAATAGCATCACACTGTTGGCTCATATTTAGCTTGTGGTCCACAATGTTCCCTACATCCCTTTCTGCAGTACTCCTTCCTAGACCGTTGTTTCCCATTGTGTATGTGAGAAACTGATTGTTCCTTCCTAAGTGGAGTACTTTGCCTTTGTCCCTATTGAAATTCATCCTTTTTACCTCCGATCATTTCTCCAGTTTGTCCAGATGATTTTGAATTATGACCCTACCCTCCAAAGCAGTTGCAACCCCTCCCAGCTTGGGATCATCTGCAGACTTCATAAGCGTACTCTCTCTCTGCTAATATCTAAATCGTTGATGAAGATACTGAAGAGAACCAGTCCCAGAACTGACCCCTGTGGAACCCCTCTTGTTATGCCCTTCCAGCATGACTGTGAACTGTTAATAACTATTGTCTGAGAACAGTTATCCAGCCAGTTATGCACCCAGCTTATAGTAGCCCCTTTTAGGTTGTATTTCCCTAGTTTACTGATAATCAGGTCATGCAAGACCGTATCAAATGATTTACTAAAATCTAGGTATATCATGTCCCCCTTTTCCACAAGAAGAATAGAGCAGCTTGTGATCAAAGCGTCACTGATAGTGGACATGAGCTAGTATATCATTTAATTGCAAGTTGGCCTTGCGTGTATGTGGCAGGTTTAAAAGCCAGAGTTAAGGAATCCTTAGGGCACACTAGCTGTGGTTATTCGCTACTCTGGGGGAAGGAGGAAGGCTCTAGTCTTTGCCTGTAGGAGTTAGTGGTGGTCAGACCAAAAGAGTAGTATGTTGGTTGTGTCTCCAGTATCCTGCTAGAGTCTGTATCAGATCTAACATATGTCTGGCTGCATGTGCAGGTACAGATACTGCTTTGGAGAATCCCACATAGGTCAAGGGAAGGGATATTTGTGTAGCATCTGAATTATCTGTGTGGCGCCTGAGGTCATTAGGACAAACAATTTTCACCTTCAGAGCTTGTCCACCACTTTGAGTTCAAGTTCATCTTCGTTTTCAAAGACAGTTGTTCCTCTGATGACCTGTTCTCTCATATTTCCTCGCTTCATCGGTGATGTTAGCAACGATCTGTATTTCTGTCGTGTGGGATTTCCTTCAGGTGCTGGTCTGACGTGACTGATGCAAATCTTTCTAATATGATGTTTCCAGAAAAATCAGCCAAGTAATCTTGTGGCTTGTTCTTTTTTCCATATCCTGCTGTGTCATTTAGACCGTTAGCTCTTTGGACCCCTGACTGCTCTTGTCTCTTCAGGAGGGGCGAGACGGACAGTTATTCTCTGCATTGCCCTCGTCAAAGGACAGTACTTCAGTCTGCCCTGAGAATGACAGTTGCTCAGTTTCTGGGATATATATCTGTGTCCAGATAACATAAATATTGTAGTAGTGACTCATATTACTTAAAATTACTTAAAATCTGTAACAAGAGCCCAAGGCATGTCATGTCTTCATTTTTACTACTAACTTAAGGGTGGGCAATAATTTGTAATACATAACCACTCCAAGATTTTGGCATGTAGCCGAGTGCTGCATTTCTATCGAGCGGCTGTGGTATCTAGGTGAGAGGTTGGGTGCAGAAGGGAGGTGGGGTTAGAGATTGGGGTGCAGGAGGGAGTGTGGCGTCTGAGAGGGAGTTTGGGTAAAGGAGGGGCTTGTGATCTGGGGCAGAGGCATGGGGTCCAGGGTCCAGGAGGGGCTGTGGGTGCAGGAGAGGATTCTGGCCTGGGAAGGGGCTCTAGAAGGGGTTGCAGGGTCTGGGAGGGAGCTGTGACCTGAGTGAAGGCGGTGCAGAGGGTTTGGGTGGTGACCTGGGGCAGGGGAATAGGATGCAGGGTCAGGGAGGGGGTATGGGTGGCAGAGAGGAGTCTGGCCTGAGGGAGGAGTGCAGGCCCTGGGAGAGAGTTGTGACCTGGGGGAAATGGGTACAGAGGGTTTGGGTGATGACCTGGGACAGGTAGTTGGAGGAGAGGGGATGGGGTGCCAGAGGCAGGCTCTGGCTGGGAGGCATTTACACAGGCGGCTCCCAGCCAGCAATCCTCCAGGAACCTGAAGGCTGCAGTTGCAAGCTGATCCATATGGTTCTGCTCCAGGCAGGTGGGGGGAGGGAGGCTTCATTGGTTCCCTCTGCCACTAGTAAAATTTCTCAGCTCCTATTGGCCTGAAACTAGCCAATGGGAGCTGAGAGATTTTGCTGCAAGGAAGGAGAGAGCACAAAGCCTTGCTCCTAGCATGGAGCAGCCACATTTAAAGCAGCAGCAGCTGTGCTGTGCTTAAGGGTCCCAATAAGGCAGCCGCGGTCTGGATCTGGTGGCTTGGTGGGCTGGATCTGGCCTACTATCTGCTTCTTGCCCTCCCCATCACGTATAAACATGTCAATGTAAGTCTAGGTACAGTTGTCATATCCTGCTTCTGAGGCACAAGCATTAACACAGATGTTGCTTTTGCAGAGTCCAGGCGCAAGAAAACATTTACTTTGCATGAAGAAAATAGTTGAGAATGATCAGCTGTTACCATTTCTGCACTGAGGGTGGAGAGGAACATTTTTGTGTTACCTTTTTAAATGGACTAAGTGACAGTACTCCTTGTTGTTTTTGCTGTAATAGACTAACACAGCTACCTCTGAAACCAAGTATCTTATTGAGGTTCTGAAACCACAAGCGTCCTTCTCTTCGCCTCTTAGATCTGAGGCAAAGGGCTTTTGTTCAGAGGATCACTCCACATATACGATGGGTATTGTCTGTTGCCTTGTCTCAGGGGTGGGGAAAGTAAGGCCTGCGGTCTGGATGCGGCCCCCTGCTTGCCTGGAGTCAACCCTGAGGCTTGGGGATCCTGCCAGCATTGGGGAGCCTGCACTGGTGCTCCAGCCTTCCCCCCCCTCCAATGAGAGAGCGTGAGGGGAGGAGTGTGTATAGTTGTTTGGATTAACTGATAAGCTCAGGCTTATCAATTAATCATTTAAATGACTATACCCTAACATCTCTATTCCCCCATCTGGCTGCCTGTTGTGCGGGAAGGGGCCCCCAGCCTGCAGGTACTTCAGGGGAGGCCTTGCGTGGGGCAGTGGTCATCCTGTCCTGCAGCCTGTAGTGTGGGGGACTCTGCAAGCTGGCCCCATCCTCCAGCCCCCTCCTGCATCCTGCAGGCTGTCTAGGGAGAGGCCATGCTCTGAGGGCTGTACTTCTTCAGCTGCTTCCTCCAGTGGGTTCTCCTGTCTCTCAGGGTATGTTTTAGCAGTGGAAAGTCTCCTTTAGTTACATGTCTTGCAGATTCAACATGATCAGCAGATCCTGATTTTTGTGTAGGTGCGCATCATTGCTTTTCCATCCCAATTGACGTGTAAGCCATCTTGACACAGTTAGGAGATTCTCTTCTGTTGGACAAGTGGTTCACTGTTCAACACTGATACCCATCTAGGCAGTTCTTTTGTTTATAGTAGTAGTAAACTTTAAACAAATTAGCAGAATGCTTCCTTATTTGTGTAGGCTGCTTTAACAGCAGGTAAAATACAAAATTCCAGAAACTTCAGCCTTTTGTGCTGAATACTCTCAAACAGGATTAAGAGGAGGGATAGGTTTACCACATTTCTTCCTTGTTTTTAGGTCAGGAGTTAAATATCTGTATTTGTAGAACATCAACACATTGTTCTCTAGTGGTAGATATAAAGTGAAGAACAGTGCAGTTCTTGCCTACCAGAGGCCCCACTACCCACATAATGTTCCTGTGACTGGGAGGCATTCAGCACACACCAGTTAAGTTACTGGAATATGACACTCCACCTGTCTTGGTCAGGTAGTAAAGGAAGTGCTCTTGGGCAATAGGAAATCTACCATTAGGGCCGTTTATATGGCAAAGTTCAAACAGTTTTTAATTTGGTCCTTCCTGAAAAGCGAAGCCCTGCTAATACTAGACTGTTTATGGACCCGTAGAACACAGGCTTTATCTATCTTCTCTTCTGTGCTCTTTATTGCACCTCTTTTGCAAAAAGTGGCATTCTTGGTGGTGATCACATCAGCTGGAAGGGTGACAGAATTCTGTGCGCCAACCTCAGAGCCCCCTTACATAATTTTCTTTAAAGATCAAGTCATGTCACATTTAATGCTGTTGCAGACTTCCAGCAAGAAGAAATTGGGGGGGGGCAGAGGCCAGCAGAGTATATATGCGCCACTAGGGAGTAGGGATGTAAGCGGCCAGTCAACTATCTGATAAGCATATGCTGGTGCTGGGGGGAGCCGGCTTAAAAGCCTGTTCCCTGCAGCACCATCTCCGCAGGGCGCAGGGGAGGCAGAGGTGTAGCAGGGGACTGGGCATGAACCAGAAATCAGCTGCCCCTGGTCACACCTGCTTCCGCCCACCCCAGTTATGCTTCAACCTTTTAAATTTATTAAGAGCCTGGTAGCTCTTAGTACATTTAAAAGACAGAGCCACAGATGGGTTAGCAAAGTAGTTTGGAAAGATCAGACACAGGTGCAACAACTTACATTTAAGTAAATTAGTTGAAAAAATGGCCAAAGTGACAGGCCCATTCTATACAGAGAAGTGAATATATACTTCAATATGCCAACTGTGTGGCCTAAGTTTTTAAGAAGATACAAACACCTCAGTGGTGCCTGAATTCACATAGTACTCAATTTTTCAGTTTTTCAGTACTCCATTTAATAAGACAATAAAACAGCTTAGAACAAGCCAAAGCGCTTTATGGGTGGTTGACAGGCATTCCGGTAACTAGGACTGACAGCTGCTGTACTGGCGGCTGTACTGGAGCCCCAGTCGCAAACTAAGTGTTGTGGTGAGAGTGGGACAGGGCACCTTTAAAGGTAGGGAGAGAAGAGAAACATGAAACTCTCCTTCACTGGTGTATGTGCAGGGCTCAGAGCAGCCACACTCCGGCATAAATCGCTGAACAGCGAAATCACCCTTCATTCTGCCAAACAGCCCCAGTTCTGTGAGCTCATGGTGCCATGAACCTGTCAGCCGATGGTCAGGGCAGTGAGTGGTGTGTGTGTGTGTGTATTATACACCCGAGACTTCAACTGCCAGGACCGGGGTCCCTTAGCAGTGGGCAACCTGGAGGAGGTTGACGGGCGCCCCAATAAGTTTACAGGGAGAGCTTATACACCCGAGACTTCAACTGCCAGGACCGGGGTCCTTAGCAGTGGGCAACCTGGAGGAGGTTGACGGGCGCCCCAATAAGTTTACAGGAGAGCTTATACACCCGAGACTTCAACTGCCAGGACCGGGGTCCTTAGCAGCGGGCAACCTGGAAGAGGTTGACGGCGCGCCCAACGGATCTGTCCTCTGGAAGCGACACGATCCAACGCTCAAGCTTTCCCTGTATCTGTCCCTTATGACCGGCTGGAGTTCTTTTAAATTGTGCTTGGTTCTGTTACAGCAACTGAAAGAGTCAGGTTAAAGCTTAAACAGTTACTATTTTATTGTTACAGGGTAAACTTAGCTGTTAAATGCTACTGCTGTGTTACAGATAACACAGCCACTACAAAAGGACAGGACAGAAATTACACTTAAAACAAAAGTCACTTACAGGTACCATGAAACCCTTTTGGTTCTCTGAGCTCTTATTAAATGCATGCAAAATAGACACATAGCAGGTATATATTCTCACCCCATGCGTTCCAGACTTGGCGTGGCCAGCGTCTTTCTCTCAATCCTCGGGAAGAAGTAGGGCGAGGTTGGGCCCCACAGACCTCGGAGACAATCAATACCTGCCAGCAGGTATAGATGATTAGCTCAAATGGGGTGGGCTACTAAACCCCTCTTTATACCCCTTGGGTCACGCAGGCTTCTTCCTGGTCTCAAGTGGCCAATTAGGAAAAATGGCTTTGAATGCCAAGTTTCCCATGAAGGGTGCAAAGCATAATTCACACCTGGGAAAATGCAGACAATGGGCACTTCTAGTATGTGATGGGCGAAGATTCCTCTCCTGGGACAGTGCAGGCGTGTCAATTACTGGTACTAGCCATCAGGGCGGGGAGGCCCCGGGTCGTCAGCTAGCCCATTTACTGTCTGGTTTCTGTTTATGGTAGAGTCAGGGACAGGCAGCACACCTGTGTTCCCAGGGCATCAAAGGCTGACTGCCTTTCTCTTGCTCTCTGGGGGGGGGGGAAACAAGATGGGGTTCATGTCTGGCTACAGAACCCCTCGCACTCGTCACATACCCAGAGGGGAACAGTACGAGGCGAGAAATGTTTAATTCTCATATAGCCTGGCAGCAACATGGTGGCCTAATCGAGTTGTCAAATCAGCTTCTGTTAACAAAGGGCGCGCCCTAGTGGCTAGTTACTGCATCGCGTGGGGCATTAACAGTCGCTCCAATGGGCAGGTGTGAGTCATGTGTAGCTCCCATCAGAGCATGGCGGGCCTAGAGCCTCGCCCCAGCATGTGCCGCTTTTCTCACGGGCATACCTCCCGCCCCCTCCCACAGGTCGTTAGCTGGGGCAATGGCGTGCATCCGAGCCCCGACACTCCCCCTCAGCCAATCGGTGGCGCGCAGGCGCAATGAGCTGCAGGGCTTGGTCGCAGGTGGAGATGCGCTGGGAGCCGCCCTGCACCATGCAGCTGCTTCAGCCGCGCTGGGAGCTGTGTCTCTGGGCACTGCTGGTGCTTGTGCTGCTTCCCTGGGGAGCGCAGGGTGAGTGTCGTATGCGGGGTGGGACGGGACGCCCCCTGCTGCACCCTGTTTTTCCAGGGTCCTCCCCCTTTCTGCTTCGTAGCCCTGCCCTCGCCCACCTGCCCCTGGTCCTTGTGGCTCCGCCCCTTTGCTCTGCCCCATTCATGCCTTGGGGACCGTGGCCCGGCTCTTTCCCAACTGCCCCCCCACATGCTATGGGGTGCGCCCTGACCAATCAGCTGCACACGGGGGGACCTGCATCTCTGCCCACCTTAGCCCCGGGGGAGGTGCCATGGTGGCGTCTGGCTCGAAGGCTAAACCCTCCCTCCTCCCCACCTCCCCCATGTGTCTGACCACCCAGGATGCGGCCCTGCAACTAGGGGCGCTCCCATCCTTCCCTAGTGGTGGGGAAAGGAAGAGCCGCTTCCCGTGGAAGGGTGGGTGCTGCTGCTGTCACTGGCCACTATCAGTAAAACCAGGCTGGGCAACCTTTCCTGAGGTGGGTCCGCCCACAAGCGGGGGGGGAATTCTCACTGTGGCCCCGACTAAGAAGGAGAAAGATGCTCCCCACATTCCCCTCGCACACCAGAGCCTGGCGTGGCAGCCTAGTCGCTTTTGTGTGCTTCAGCCCCCAGGCTCAAGGGGGGCGACAGGGGAGCTGGGTTGAGCAGGGTTGAGCCTCGGGGGTTTGATCCAGGCAAGCCAAGGGCCACATCCAGTCCCTGGACTTGAGGGTCCCTGCCCCCTGAGTAAAACAAAACACTCCACATATACAATGGGTATTGTCTGTTGCCTTGTCACAGGGTTGGGGAACGTTAAGGCCTGGGGGCTGGATGCAGCCCCAGCTTGCCTGGAGCCAACCCCAAGGCTTGGGGATCCCCCCAGCATTGGGGAGCCAGCGCTGGTGCTCCAGCCCCCAGATGTCCCTCTGCAGGGCTAGAGCACACACAATCTTCTAGTCTCTGTAGTGTGAGGGGACTGTATTTCTCCTTCTCAGTCTCACTTGTATGCAGCCTCCGACTAATTTTTCTGCTGGTCAGCAGCTCCCAACCCAAAGAAGGTTCCTCACCCCTGCTTTTACCATCTAAAGTACCTTGAAGTGTGGCATGGGGGGGTTAAGATACTTTAAAATGGCTTTTGCATTTTAAAGCTTTCTGGACCTTTCACAAAGCCCTGATGCTAAAAGCACCTTCCAGTTTTGAGGAAGTTTTTGGTATGTTGCATTCTTTGTATTCTTCATATAAACTATTAGGCTATGTCTACGCTGTGCCCGTTTGGCGCAAGAAATATGCAAATGAGGCAAAGCATGGAATATCTGTGCCTCATTTGCATAATTAATGAGGCTCCATTTTTGCGAAAAAACCCCTCTTGCGCAAGAGCCGTTCTTCTGGGGGTTTTTTTCAGGAAGAACAGCTCTTGCACAAAAGCCTCTTGTGCAAAAACAGAGGCTCATTAATTATGCAAATGAGGCACAGAGATATTCCACTTTACCTCATTTGCATATTTCTTGTGCCAAATGGGCGCAGTGTAGAAGTATCCTTAGAGTTTTATTAAAGGTATTGCTTTAAAGAACTTTATTAATACACATTTTTGAGCCTTTTTCTGATCTAATACTTTTTTCTATTCTTATTGATGGACATTATCTCCACACTATTTGAGGGGCTTGCAGACCTTTGATTGGGTGGCTTTTTTAACTCTTCCAGTGCTCATTATCTCATCTGGTGGTATGATTAGTACTGTATAAATGCCTATAAATAAAGAATAGCAAATATCTGGAAACAGACATGAGACTGTATAAGATTCTGTTTACATTGCATTGATTTACTAAAGGATCAGAATAAAAATGGCCATTTTAAGTAGACAAACATAAAAAATGTCCTGAGTAATTGAGTTGTGGAACAGGTATCCTGAAATTTGTTTCATTCTGACCAAACAAATCTTAAAAATAGCAGAAAGATTCAATACAGTATTTGTATTTTAAAATGTGTGTGAATGGAAATATTTGTTTAAAGCAGAAGCCTAAATTAGGGATGTAATAGTATAGTTGATTAACCGATAAGCAAAAGCTTATAGGTTAATGCTACAGACTACATGCATTTCCCTCTCCCCCTCTCCCAGCCATTAAATTTTTAGCAGGCTGGCCAGCAGCCTGGTTCCGTCCTGGCTTACCACGGGTCCAGGACCTACCCTTGCTGTGGCTCTGCATTTAAAGTGTATTAGGAGACAAGCGGGCAGGCAGCCCAGCTCTGTTCTGGCTTGCGCCGGGTCCGGGAGCTCAGACATCCCCCCACCCCCTACCCTGCCCTGCTGCCTCTTTCTCAGAAGCATCAGCACAAAGCGACAGGCAGCTGGTCTGCAAGGAGAGCTATTTTTTAAACTGGCATCCCTCACGGACCAACTTCTGCCTGACACGCCGCGCAGCTGCCTCTGATACAGTGGCTGCCGGCCCTGGCTCCAGGGACTATAAAATAGTTGACTAACCAATAAAATGTCATGAGGTTACTTGACTATTCAATTAACTGATATTTAACATCCTTAGCCTAAATTCATTTGCAGTTGTGTTCTGTATTCCTTTGGTTTAATATGTGTTTTTTCAGATGTGGCTCTAGCTTCTGACCCTTGTCCACAGCTGGACATCAAGCATGGACATGTAACACATGAAGCAGAACACCAATATGCTGTTGGAGATGTGGTTAACATTGAATGTTATACAGGCTACACATTGCATGGGCAACGTAAAATTGAGTGCACTGCTGAACATTCATGGCAGCATGAAATTCCAGAATGTAAATTAAGTAAGTATACATTGTGATAGTTCTATAAGCATTTTTTTAAAATGCATATTCCATATTGTGAAACACCTGAATGGTATCTGGGGTTCAGGAAGTTTTGTTACTTGGACACATTTTCCCATTCATGGCTAATTCACATTGTAAAAATAAAATCTCTCCAATACAAAAGGATTCGCCGTGCCTCCTCTCCCCGCTTCTCCCCACCACTAGCTTAATATAAATTAGCCTATTAGGTTTTTTTTATCAAGAGACAGTACCTGGAAGAATATTCACTGCGTCTCTGATATTTTTAAGTGCTTCTTGTCCTAATGCAGCGTTTCTCAAACTATGGGCTGTGGCCCGCTACCGGGCTGCAGGAAAAAAATACCGGGCCTCAGCGTGGCTGCCAGGGTGATCCGGACTCCCGGAGTGCCCGTGCAGCGCTGGTTCCCCCAAGCCCTGGGCAGGGCGGTGGATGCAGTCGGATGTTCTGGGCTCCTGGTAGCGGGGGGGGTGGGAGCAGTTGCTCCTGGGCGCCACGCTAGGCAGAGGTGTGGGGAGGGACAGGGAGCAGTTGGCCCTGGGTGCCACACTAGGGGAGCGCTGGGGTGGGAGCAGAGCACACAGCCCCATGAGTTGCGGTGAGCAGCGAACCTGGTCTGTATGGAAATGCTCCCTGTAGGATTGTGCTACTTCTGGTAGCAGTTCCCTCTAGGAGCATTTCCTTACAATCGTACAGATAAGAAAATGCTATCAGTAGCACATTCCTATAAGGTAGCAGCTTTCTACATTACATGAGTGCTGTTGGGCCACGTGCTCCCTGTGCCATCTAAAATTTAAAATTAACGGAGATTGCCTATCTCCTAGAACTGGAAGGGACCTTGAAAGGTCATCGAGTCCAGTCCCCTGTCTTCACAGCAGGACCAAGTACCATCCCTGACAAATTTTTGTCCTAAATGGGGTCCTCAAGGATAGAGCTCACAACCCTGGGTTTAGCAGGCCAATGCTCAAACCACTGAGCTATCCTTCCCCCCCATTCAAGGCAGGGCCAAGCGGCGGGAGCAGCCACTTTAAAGGTAGGGTTACCCTGCCTGGCTCTGCGGAAGGGGGAGAGGGATTGGGTTAGGGCAGGGAAGCTGAGGGTGCCTGGCTCTGGGGGGTGGGCATTGGGTTAGAACGAGGGGGGTGGTTCTGGGGTAGAAGGGGCATTAGGTTGGAGCAGGGGGGCTGGGGATGCCTGGATCTGGGGGAGTGGTGGGTGCATTGGGGATACTTACAATTTTTTAAACAGGATACTTTATAAAAAAAAAAGTTGAAGAACACTGCTCTCAACCAGTGGTACTAGTACCCTTAGGGGTACTCGAGAGAAGTCTGGAAGGTACATCAACACCACTGAGATTTGGAGAAAATGGAATTTTTGGTTTAACAGCATTTTAATATTTTTGTACTTTTTACACCCAAAAATGTCATCACCCACCCAGCTACAATTAAGTTGTTTAAACAAATGTGTTGCAATGATAGAAATGTTTTGTGTGTGTCTGAAAACTGTAGGTGCTGGGGGTACTGGTAATGTTTTTTAATGTTTTTTTACTTTATAAAAAAAAAAAGGTTGAGAAACACTGCTCCAAACCATTCCTTTTGGCCTCCCTTTTCCTTTCTCCTTTGGCAAGTTGGGCAGGTAGCAGTTTTGGTAAAAAGATATCAGACATGTGCACACAGTGCCCTCTCTAGCTCAGCTCGTGCTGGATAATCCGGGCCTCAGTTCTAAAGGAATTGGCATTACTGAGGTGATCGATTCCCTCCATGTTTTGTTGAGGACAGTGCATTTGGGGGCCCGCCCCAAACTGGAGGGGGTGGGGGAAGATGCAATACAAGTTCCCCTCTTCCTCTCAGGGTCTGGCTCAGCCATGCGCCAGATTCAGGGCAAATTTTGCTTTTGCCCCCAGGCGCATAACACCCTCGCTACGCCTCTGACGGTAGGGGAGCGCCAGGCTGGGCTGTGGGGTGGGACGCTGGGCTCACCTGTGCTGCAGGAGGAGGAAGGTGCCGAGAACAAGGCGCTGGACTCAAGGGAAGGGACGGAGGGGCAGAGAATCTGCGCTGGGCTCAGCATGTCTGCGTGGTTTGGGGGGGAAGTGCAGGGAAACAGGGCTCAGCTGTGCTGTGGGGGAGGCATGCAGGGAACCAGTGTGGGGCTCAACTGGGCTGAGGTGGATGGGGGTGGGCATAGGGAACAGAAGGGAAGCTCAGCTGGGCTGTGAGGGGCTGCACTCCCTTGGATTGTGGGGGATGGTTTTGGGGGAGGTGCAGGGAACCAGCGGGGGTGGGTAGCTCAGTTGGGTTGCAGGAGAGGGAGGTGCAAAGAAGCCTAGTGGGGAGGGGAGGAACCAGGAGCCCTGAAATGACCTCCCCTGGTCCAAAAAATCCCTCATCTGGGACCAGTCAGGTTTGGGAAACCCTAGTCTAGCCAGCATTCTATTCATCTTACAGTCCATTTATCCAGTCCATAGTCCCTTAACTTGCTGGCAAGACCATATCAAAAGCTTTGCTAAAGCTGGCACTGGGGACTTTGGGAGGACTAGAAACAACTTATTTGCATATTCATCATTTGTTTAATGAATACGCAAATGAATGTTACAGGTCCTCTAAAAGCGCGTGAATGGATTTACTGGTCCCTGTGTCAAAAAGTTTGGGAACTCCTGTCCTAATGTAATGCTTTTGCTGGATTTTCTTGGAGGCAATCATGTAGAGATTAACACGTATACACCTGTCTGTAAGCTTGTGTAACTACCATGTGTGCTCTCCTTTTTGAAGTTGAATTCACCTCTTTTTGTTTACTCTAGGTTGGTACATCGTGCTTATTATCTGTGGTAAGTAAGCTAGTCTTATTACTTCATGGGTAAATTCAGTGTTTTATTTCAGTGTCAATCACTGTATAGTACATGACTGCAGGAACCTACATTGATTTGAGAGTTTTTCTGTCATTGAATTATTTGCATACTCCTTAGAAATGCTTTAAAAAGGTCCTGACAAATCTTATAGCTATGGATGCTAACACAGCTAATCAGTCAGATTTTTAGCATAAAGAGGTGGTTTTCTAATTTGTCATCTATGTAATAGAAATCAGAGGGTTTTTTTTTCTAAATTCCTCAGAAGAATTGGAAGCATATTTTTGGCTTTGTATTGAAACATATTGGGTTTTGTTAGAACTGTAATTAGGCAGTTACAGGTCCACATTCAACCAACTATGCCTCATCTTCCAAAAAGTTTTTCCCCCTCTCTTCCCTCCTTTTTAGCGTTGGGTTTCACCTTTCTTTTAAACTTTGGACTGCTTACATTAAAAATTCTCTTTTGGACTCTCCCATTCTTACTTGAATTCTACAACTGTCTGGCAACCACAGGGCATGGTTATTTTAATAAAGCAGCATTAGGCATTGGCACAGAGTTTACTTACCACTGGCACAGCCCTTTGTGGCTCCATCCAGGGGATTAGTTCTGCCCTGGCTGACATCCCCTTCAGTCACGCCTTCGTACCACAGTCTCTTTCGGCCTCTAGGACTCACGGTGCTTCCTCTGCACGTTTTCCCCTTTTGGATAACACAGTCTCAGCAGACCAGGTGTCATTCCAGGCAATCTTATGAGCCAAGATCATTCCGCTCTCCCAGTGGCTGGTAGAGAAACCCAGGTCCTCCCATTACTGTAGCTGTACTGTAGGGACTAAGTTGAGTAGTCGATGGAATTTCCATCAACTAGTCAATAGTCACTTCCACATTCCTCCTTTGAAATGTACAAGAGCCCCAGGAGGGGCTCTTGTACATTTCAAAGGAGGAACGTGGAACTCCACATACAGCCCGGGGCCAGTAGGAAGTTCTGCTGACTCCGGGCTCGAGGGCGCTTCTGCTTTGAAATGCACAAGAGCTCAGGGACTTTTGTGCATTTTAAAGCGGAAGCACCTGTGTGGAGTCCAGAGTCAGTTGGACTTCCTGCTGGCCCCAGGCTCCACGCTGCATGCCAGCTTTGAAATGTAAAAGTCTCCAGTAGGTGCTCTTGTGCCTTTCAAAGTGGAAGTGCCTGCATGAACCTGGGGTCAGCGGGGGACTCTGACTCCTCCACTAACCCTGGGCTGCGTGCTGCGCTGCTGCTTGGAAATGCCATGTGGAGCCCAGGGTCCCAGCTGACCCCGGGCTCCACATGGCATTTCCCCAGAACATGGGGTCAGCTGGGGAGTTTCAAAGTGGCAGTGCTACACGGAGCCCAGGGTCAGCTATGGAGTCCCAGCTGACCCCAGGCTCCATGCGGTGCTGCCACTTTGAAACACCAGGGGCAGAGTTGCATGGAGCCTGGGATCAGCTCCATGTGGTGCTGCCACTCTGAAGTACCTCTCCTCCTCCTCCTCTGCTACCTCTGTCTGATAGAGGCAGCAAAGAGGGGAAGGGGGAGAATTGACTAGTCCTTAACATTCTTAGTAGGGACCCTACAGTCAGCAGTGAGGAGCCACAGTCTGCACACTGTCAACTCTTGCTGCTGTTTCCCTGGGCTTCCACCGACACTGTCCTCTGCTGGCTTTCTTCACAGTCCTTCCCCTTGTGTTTCCTCCTGTCTTCACTAAACTCAGAGTGACTGAAAACTTCCACACTACAGCCCTTTTTGCTTGTCCATCTTGGCTTTATGTAAGCCCCACCGAATCCTACTCATATCGTGTGCATCCTGTCAGGTTTTGTTAGTCCCTTCTGAGTCATCTTAAACCTGTCACAAGCGGTGTGATGTGATCCTCACCCCATTCTTAAAAAGAGAATGCCCAGTGAACTCTACAATGCATTGGGTACAGCTGCTTGTTAGCATTTCGGGTGTGCGCTTTTTTTCCCTCTCCCCTGAGATTTTGGTTCATTGCATAGTGTGCATTTGAGCGCTAAATCAGTGTTTATTGTTTTTCATTAAAGGTTCAGAGTGAGGGAGATTGTATTGTGATTGAACATTTGATGTAGCTGGTTGGGTTTTTTCTGTTAAAGTAACATGAATTTCATTTCTAAACTTGTGGATGTGTGGTTTTGGGCTAATAGCGACTTGTCATCCAACTAATGATATTTTTTTTCCCCTTTCAAGTAATTGTAATCATAGCACTGGCACTGGCAGCTATTTGGATCTATAAGAAATTCTTTTCACAGAAAGGGTAAGTCAAAGCGTCTCTTCACTGTATTTGTTAGCTTCTTAATATCTTCTCTTTTTTGCATAAGCAAGTACTGTAGCTTCAACTTTTATTAGCCTTTGTATTCACTAATGTATACAAAACATTTTAGCTTTTCATTTACTGGTCTTCTAAATTGTTAGTCTTTTTAATCTATTCTCACTTGACTCTGATCACTAGCCACATAAAAACTGAATTGACCTTAGACTGCCTCATTATATACAGGAAAATAGGTACATTTAGGCCCATAATGCCATTACATCAATCCATGGTACACCCCCACCTTGAAGGATACAAGCAATTCTGATTGCTCCATCTCAGAAAGATATAATTGTAAAACGTGTATAGAGAAGGGCAATAAAAATGATTCAGGTATGGAATCGCCTCTCTATAAGGAGAGATTAAAGACTGGGACTGTTCAGCTTAGAAAACATACAGTTAAGGGGTATGGGAATATGCTGGTCTACTATATCATGACTGGGGAAGAGAAAGTGGTTTTACACCTTCCCATAACAGAAGAATTAGGAGTCACCTGATGAAATTAATAGGCAGCATGTTGAAAAAACTAAAGGGAGTATTTCACACAGTGCACACACAGCCTATGGAACTTATTGCTAAAAGATATCATGAAGGTCAAAAGTATAACTGGATTAGAAAAGAATTAAAGTTTACAGAGAAGAGGTCTATAAATGGCTGTTTGCCACAGTGGTCAGGGTCATGACCTCATCCTCTGTGTGTCCTGAATTTTCAACTTCCATAATTTGGGAAGGGCACTGGCCCCTGTCAGGACACTGGTCTAGATGGTCTGATGAAGTGTAGCCATTCTAATGTAGTCTTAGACCTGACATAGGATTGTAGGAATACAATATTTTCTTGTGGAACAAATTTGCCTGTGTGTTCAAAAGCACATCTGTCCCCCCCACCTCATAATGTAGATGGTAGCCCTGGCTTATGCCCTCCTCATCAGTTTTTGTTACTTTGCTGCCTCTGGGGCAGTATTTGTGCTTTTCCTCCAGACAATGTAAGATAAGACACTGCTTGTCTATGTAAAAGTTTGATTTTTCATGTCTATTCCCTTCAAAGTTTCTTACTTTTCATCACATCAAAAAGCCATCTGAATAAATGTTTTATAGCATGTAAACTAACCCCCCCTCCTCCTCCCGCCACACAATTGCGTGTAATGTTCAGTATTTGTTTTATACAAAATACTCGTAATACTATACAAAAAACTAGGGGCATAGAAAAATGTCAAGATGTATTTATCTGGGTAGTTTGAAATTTTAAATACTATAGAAGAATGACATTGCATTGTATAGACTTTTGTTAAACTGGTACAGTGACAGAATATTTTTGTTTTAATTCAGAAAAGAAAATAGCAACCATTAGAACCTGATCTTGGACTGAGCAGTGGATCCTGCATCTGTCTCATTCTCAAGCAATGGGCTAGAGCAGTGATTCCCAACCTTTTTCCCCATGGAGGAGCCCCTAAAATAATCTTGAGAGGTGTAGGGGTGACAACATTTAAAAAAAAATATTTAGGATAGAGAAATGTAAACAGGATGTAAAGAACAAAATACAGGGCTAAGGCCTTATTTCAGCCAATTACTTGTCCAGCTTTTAAGCTCTTGAACAGTATGATTGTGTTTGTCTGTAGAAGTTACCTTTGAGTGCTTTGATGGATCCAGAGCATACCATTGTCTTTCATTACATATGCTCTTCAGTCTCTGCCACTATTCTTAGTGCAAGAACCAGTTTAATATTACATCACAATGATTATTAGCACCCCATACACACTTTTTTGTAAAGGTGGGATTTAAAAAAAAAACAAACACCCTTCCACAGACTGTCTTGGCTCTAATATTTGATGTAGACTAGAACTTGTTTTGGAAAGTGCACCAAACTCTGTATTCAGTTTCTAAACTTCTTTAGGTTCTCAAAAATAAAGCTACCTACTATTTTGACTCCCTTGGGCTTATCTCCCCCTGCCTAGAGAATAATAATCAATTAGACTTCCTCCCCTCTGCTGTTCAGCTCATACTAAACTGATGAAAATGGCAAAGCAGCTTGCATTTTGAAGCCTAGAGTCCTAGATGAAAAATAAGCATTTGCTTTTAAAATTTAAACATTAGAAGGGACATGTTTTAAATTTCCTTTCCACTTAGTGTCTCCTGCATGTTTCTAGTGGAAAAGTGACACACATTGAGGTGAAGCTCACAAGTTATTTTCATAGGTCTTCCTATATGGTATAAGAATTACTCAGTCAAAATATGTATTTCTTTTTTATAAGGAGAACAGTGTCAGTTCAAATCTAAGATTTGGTGGATGAGTTAGTGGTCATGTACTAGATGCAATTTGGTTTCAAGTCTGTGTTTCTAAAGGCATGCATAAAATATTTCAGATTGCTTTCATTTTAAAGTAGCAATGGCTTAAGAGTTTGTTTCATTAAACTGTGTTCCAAGACATCTCCAGGGGTTCGGTGAGGTCTGATGCAGCCAACATCGATAGGTACAACACATACAATCAGTGGACTGTTGGGGCTCCGCATAAATTTTTATGCCTGTAAAGGGCTCCGCAGCCCAAGAAGTTTGAGAACTGCTGCATTAAACTATTCTTCATTAAGAGGAACTAAATGTAGCAAATGTAGACTAGCCTACTCCCTGACCAGGACCAAGGTATGCCTAGACTGTGCTTGATAGTTGTTGGTCTAGTCTGTTCTGAAAAGCCTCTGTCATTCCACCGTTTCCCTTAGAAGCCTACTGTTCTCTTTAACAAGCCTTACCGTTAAATCTTCCTTGGATAGATAAAGCCCACTTACTGCTTGTCCACCTTTAGTGAACATGGAAAACAATTGAGCTTTTTGATGAGTCAGATAGGTTAAAGGGTGTTGTAAATAATGTGGATGTGCAAAGACACCATATGGTCTTGCTGTTGCAAATTGATAGGCGTGATCTCATTAATTGGGACCCTTAGTCTTAGGGGTCAAGAATCAAATAGTTTGACATTGACCTAGTGATGTTAAGCATATTTTTCAGACAGTAAACTGGCATGGTTGACTACTGCTGTGTGGAGCTCAAGGTCATCTGGGGAATCCTGCAGCATTTCTCTGCTACAGCATTTCAAAGGGGCAGCACCAGCCGATCGACTAATGGAATAGTTGATGCAAAAAAAAAAAAAAAAAAAAAAAAAATGCTTTAACTATTTGGATTAGTGAAATACACAGTACTTAACATCCTTACACTGACCTACCTTTTTATCCCCAGACTTGGTCCAGGTCAGGCTTGATGATCCTAACACTAATATACTACACCTGTTGCATGGTTACCTAAAGAGGTTCATCCCCTGTGTGTGTAATCTGTCCAGCATCTTTTCAAGTCACTACATTTGTGTTTCTTTAAAAAAAAAAAGTTGAAAGTGATTTGTTTTCAAACATCATATAAAATCAAATTAGATAAACAAGAATGTGTAACAATTTTATTTGCTTCATTAAAATCCAAAAACTTATTTTGTATAGTAGAACTGCAGTACAGACAGTTAAATACTGAGTAGTCAACCACACACCTCATTTGGAACTAGAAATACATAATCAGGGAGCACCAGAGACCAAAAAAAATATGGTGTTAATTAAAAACAAACTACTAAAAATAAGTTAACTTTTTAAAAAGTTTTGAATCGGTAAGGAAACTGTTTGTGCTTTAGTTTAAGTTAAAATGGCTTAACAGCATTTTTCTTCTGCATAGGAAAGTTTAAAAAGAGTATTAAGCCAATATTCAGTTGTAATTTTTTGAAAGACCTACCATAATGTTTTGTGCAGAGTTACAAACATTTCAATTATGAACCACCTCCTTTCCCAAGGGCCATCAGGACAGTAGAACCTCGACTCTGCAAAGCCTGGTTGTCTATACAATAGGCAACAATTGTAGTTAATTGACTCTACCAGAGTCAGGGGGTATTTTTTTTAGTCCTATCAGAACAAGGAACTGACATGCTGCTTTTCACTGTACTGGGTGATGGCAGTGTTTTAATCCTAAATGTTACATGCAGAGAAACCAGTCTTTTGTAACTAGGGTTTTCTTTTATCCCACTTAAATGTTGCAGTGTGGCTTCTGAGAAGGTGGTGGTAATGGATTGAAGAAACAGCTCAATCCTGGCCGCTCCCTCAAGTGTTTTGAAAGGACATTCCTTTGTAAGAATGGAAAGTTAATGGTTCTGGATTGTAACTTTGATTAAAGTGTTCAATATCAGATGAAGCTGGACAGTCTGGGTTACGAGTTACATCCCTTACCCTTTAGAACACTTTAGAATGGTGTTTCTCATTGACTGTAGCTCAACTTGTGCCTCTTCTTGTGGGAAGATGCAGGTGCTCTGGCCATCTTGTGGCAACAAATCGATAAGTAGGTAGTCATTTTTGTGTCTCCTGGGCACGATACTTATCTGAAGTAACAGTGATAAAAAGATGTTTTAAGTTGTAACTTCTCAATTCCAGTTTGCTGTTGCCAGGAACCTAGAGCAGCAACAGACTACTTAACCCTTACTTATTCTAACCCTCATCAAAAAGGAGAGAGAAAGGATAATTAACTTCGGAGTGGTCAAAGTCTCAGTTTAATAGTCTTTTAGATATAAATATGCAATCAGTTGTGGGTACATATTAGGGTTGAAAGCCTCATGTGTTTTAGAAGCTAACCAGAGGGTTATTTGAGCAAGTTTTTTGTGGTCCAAAGTGGTTTTAGGGCAGCTTTTGGTTAATTTGTGCCACTAGTTCACATGCCTCTAACCAGTCCTAAATATGCTTAAGGAAGTGACTTCAGGAGCATGGGATTCCTAGCTAAGAGTTTAACATTGCAAAACACTGTAAAATAAGCAATTACCAACCAAAATAATCTGTGTAACAGAGCCTGAACAACTTCAGGAAAAGACCAGTGTATCAAGCAGCTTGGTAACTTGATCAGTTTAAAAAAAAAGCTCTAGGAGCCTATTACTGGCTGCTGGCATACACTTACAAAAAGATTTAGTGTAAATATGTCTTTGAACTAACAGAAACTGACTTGGGAAATGTCACCAGTTTCATTGTTACAAAGACTATAAATGTTCAATTATCCCTAAATGAATGAGATACAAAATTGAAACTAACTATCCTTGCTTTTGCAGGAAAGCAGTCTCCACTTCCCCAACTGCTGAATACACCTCGTGTAAAGTCTGATTGCTTAGGGGAAGGGGCAATGGTGAAAGTAGTAAGTTAAAGGAATTCGCAGACTGAAGAAGGACTACACTTGCACTAAGTTCCTGTAATGGACTATTTATCCACAGTTTTCACCAGAAGAACATTTTTTTCCTTTTGTGATTGACTACTATAGGCATCTACTGCACTTTTAAGGCATAAAGCCAGAATGTATACCAATGCATCCCTTTTAGCTCACTTGCCTGTGTGAAGTTTACTTATAAAAAGCTTTGTGCACAGTCTTCTCACCACAACCTGGAATACTAAGACTGTGTATTCCTGCCATTATGCCGGATGCCTTTTGTTCTCTGCCTTTCAGCATCTTTCTTCTTAGAGAAGAGACTACATGAGTGCTGGTAGACTTTTGATGTGATTGGTCAGTGGCCATATTGTTTAAATTATTTTGGTACCATTATTATTGTAAGATATTGCGCCTACTTTAATTTTCACAATTAAGTCTTGTACATTGTTCCCTTAGTTTGTCATATGGCATATGAAAACTAAATTGTTTCTCTTGTCCCATCATTTTCAGGTATAAGGTTTTCTTTCCCAGAAAATTGCCTATGAATTAACACTTGGATTGAACTCAGTACCTGTGCCTTTCAAAGTGAAATGTTATTGTGAATATTTCTAGCTATATCTTTCAGTCTCATGGAACTTATGGCTAAGCTAACCCACATAAACCTTTTTCTTTTACCACAGACTATGTGGGTAGGTCAGTTAACAGCCATACTGGGTCAGACCAATGGTCCATCAAGCTCAATATCCTGTCTGCCAACAGTGGCCAATATTAGAGGCCTCAGAGGGAGGGAACAACAGGTAATCCTCATGTGATCCCTCTCCTATCAACCACCTCCAGAGAAACAGAGGCTAGGGACACCATTCCTACCCATCTTGGGTAATAGCCAGTGATGGACCTAACCTCCATGAATCTATTTACCGCTTTTGAGTCCTAACCTTCACCACATCCTCTGGCAAGGAGTTCCACAGGCTGACTGTGCACTAAGTGAAGAAAAACATCCTTTTGTTTGTTTAAACTTGCTGCCTATTAATTTCATTTAGTGAGCCCTAGTTCTTATATTATGGGAACAAGTAAATAACTTGTCCTTATTCTCCACACCAGTCATGATTTTAATAGATCTCTATCATATTCCCCCTTAGAAAAGAGAAGACTAAGCTAAACAGTCCAAATTTTTCATCTCACTTCATAAGGTACTAAAAGTTTAAGGATGGTCTGTTCCCTTTTCCCTAACCTGTGCCAGCTCAGCTAATAGGGACTTGATCCAGCAGGCAAGATTTGAGCGTACCAACCAGACATGGAAGTTGGAGAGAACCTTTTCCTGGCTTATGCACTGTATGAGGCCAAGGCATGTGCTCCTGTAGGAAACTGAAGACCAAGTGCTGTTGTGAATATAGCCCATGGTGTTATCTTCAAGCTGCCTTAATAAGCAAAAAGATTTAACAGCTAGGACCCTGCAAAGATTTCCAGTGGTGGGACTTCCAGAGCATGTTGTTAACACAGCTTGGCACTCCATCTGCCTAGTGTGCTTGCAATTGTTAGTTTCAGGAGTGGTGGGGTTTTTTTTTTTAAATATGAGGCATATTATAAACCTGGATAGTTTTGTTTTAACAGTGGAGGGCACTATAAAGGAGCTTAAAGTGATTTTAATCTTCTTTCGTTAGTGCTATCCATGTTCAGTTTCTGAATAGAAGGGTCTTTGTAAAATTCAAGTGGCAACTTATATACTTCCTAATAAAACAAATATTAGTTCAACTTGAGTGACAAAGGTATTTTGATTTTAATGAAAAGCAGCATGCCATGCAACTAGTCAATTTTCAATTTTGTTTCATTTTATTTAAAAAAGGACATTTGATATTGTTTGAGTTGGGGCAATTTGTTATACTTGAAAAATAGTACTGGCATAGCTCTGCATAGTACATATTTTATACTGTACTGTGGTGTAATGCCACCATCTAGCACCATGGTGGCCAAATACCAGTCCATGGACCCGATCTGGTTCCCCACAATTAGCAGCCAGTGAACCACCACTGCTATATTCATCTGTGCCTCCACAGGTGCAGCTGACTGCAGCTCCAGTTGACTGCATATCACTGTCCCCAGCCAACAGGAGCCCCAGTCCATGCCATTTCCCACAGCTCCCATTGGCCAGGATCAGCAATCTGGACAATGGGAGCTGTAATCACCTGTAACTGCAGAGGTGCAAGCAAATACAGTGGCAGCCCACCAGAGACTAATCCTGGTGAACCACCACAGTTTTACTGCCCTTCCCTGATCTAGCAGGTAAAAGAGCATGAAGTCATTTTATTGTAGCATCATCTAAACTAGTCAAACACAATATTGCACATAATACATAATTTTGTATCTGACTATAGCTCCATAGCTAACTTACTAAGATGATACAGTAGACCTGTAGACTAAAGAAAAAGAAAAACATGCTTTACATGCCAGCCGCCTTTGAGGCAGAAACTTGACTTAAAGAATAAATAGCTTTTACTAGTTAATAGATCACAATTCAAGATAGTTGTATGTTATACACAACTGAACTACTGCATCATTTCAATAATGTGCTACCATGTGTTAACCAAACAGGAATAGTCACTGAAACTATTCCTACTAGCTCAACAGAATACAACCATAAATATTACACAAATACGCAAATTTGTAGCAGGATGATATTTTTGCTGACAGCATTCTGGAACCCCCAGGATCTGAATATAGATGCTTGTGGGGAGGAAAAAACTGAGTTTCCATTACAGTTGCTTTTCCCCCTACATCATAACCGATTTCAAATGGTGCTAGACAAAAATCTGACTCTGAACACCAAGAGAGACCGGTCAGCCTGTGTAAGAGATGTTTTCCCAGCACAACGAAGGGAGTTCCTTAGGCCATGGCTACAGGTCCGTTTCACAAAGATGACTGGATGCTTCTGGACACGCCAACACACCTACAAAATAGTCAATTTGAACAAACTAGCCTACCTTAGAACTCAGTATCTTCAGTGCTCAGGGTTAATGATGGGAGAACTTCAGCTTTACTTGTAAACAGGAACTACTGAAAACAATTTTTTAATAAACAAATTTGACAATGACATCTCAAGAAAATAGCTTGATATTCAGTACAGGAGTTTCTACTGCCACTTGGTAAGAGAAGGGGTCAGATTTTCAGAGATGCTGAGTACCTACAGTTCCAGATAAAAATCAGTGGGACTTGAAGGTACTTATCACTACCGAAAAGCAGGCCCTAACACTCCATGACTTGTTATAGCACTGGTTTGCATTCTATGGTTACCAATCAAGCCAGTCACTTTAGCACTCCATATAGCTTCATAATAAGAATGTCCTCTGGAGCCATTTTGCTTATCTAGATATAGTGCTACTAACAGCTCTTTAGTATTTCCCGCCCCCCCGGTAAGTGGGCTTTCACTACAGACACTTTGAAGGATGGGGCTCCACAAGAGGTACTTTAGAAGTAAGATTCTTGCTGATTTCAGTAAGAGTTTTCTGGATCCCCCACCCATTATGTTCATCTTCAGTTGGATTTAGGTAAAAATACATTCCAAAGATCTTCCTTGTAACAACTGTACATGTGACCGCATTACAAGTTTAATACATAAGATACATGGAATCTTCAAACTAGCCAGTCAAGCCAATAAAATTTTTTTTTCTTAAACCAGCTAAAACTAACCTGAAGAGTTGACCCATATGGTGAAGTTAGCAAGCTGCTTCTTGGCTCTTCCTTTCCCACGTTGTAATTCTTGCTCCTAGAACACTGATTTCAAATGGTGCTAGATACAAAGATGGGAAAATCTAAGCCACCATGTGAAACCAGCTTCCAGAAGAAGACAGCTCTTTCATGGCTACAATCTTAAGACAGAGAAAACATCCATGTTTTCTTTAAATTGTTCCTGTGACTGAAATCTACTGAAGTTTTGTCAGCACCTGCCATAGTTTAACAGCATTAGTCTAGATAATACAATTGATGAAAAGTCTGGACATCTTAAATATCAAAATAGTTTAAGAAAAATCCAAGTGGAATTCTAGCAAATACTACTTTTAAATGGTTAAATAGTAAAAGAATTAACAGCACAGCAAGATAATATCACTGATGCAATGTAAATAAACACTTTACACTCTGAACGTTACAGGATTCTCATTGCACTTTAGATACCACCTACCTTGAGCTAAGGCATTCTAACCTTCCAATTGCCTTCGCCCATTATTTCAGACTGAGGCTTGGTCTACACATCACGCTTAGGCCAACCTAGGTACATCACTCAAGAGTGTAAAAAAAATCCACACCCCTGAAAGACAGTCAGGCTGACCAAAGCCTCACTAGACACCAAAGAGGATGGATTTCCTACAGACAGGAAAAAACCCTTCAATCTCTGTAGTAAGTGCTTACACTGCAGAAGGCTAGCTGCCATGTGCAGGGTAAACAGCCTCAGTCTCATTCAAATATCCAGGTGTTTACAGTAATTGTGAAAATATGCAGATGAAAAAGGCCTTAAGTTTATTTTACTTGTGCTCACACTTTTTCCGGGATTCTTTAAGCATGTCTGCATTTAATTTCACTGCTTAAATGCCAATCTTAGTGTTTGTGGCATCTGCTCTTTTTGTAGAGAGACAGCAAAAGGTTTTTGCCATTTCTATGTACAAGATTTGTATACGGCAAATCTGTTTTTAAAGGAGGGACACACAAGAAGCACATCTGATCTTGCTGGCTAGAGGTATGTAGTTCAAATGACTGATTTTCTGGAGGAGGGTAGGGGAGGGGAAAAAACCCTACACATTTTCAATAAATACCAACCAGCTTTTCATTCTTCAAAAACACATTAACAATTTCACAGAAAGATGATCAGAAGCAGAAACATTATTCATGGCTCTAAGAAGAGCACTGAAAATATCCTAGTAGTAATCAATCACTCTTTAATATGATAGAGATCTAGGACAATTTATTAATATGGTGTCTTCCAGAGTTGACTCGAGTCCCATGACTTGAACTCAAGTCAGACTTAAATCATCTAGATGACTTGACTTGCTAATTTTGTTAAATCGACTTGGTGAAAAAATTGTCCAAAAATGCCGATATTGATGGCTTGTACAAAAGTGACTTGACATTTTTTAAAATTAAGACTTGAGGCTCAACTTGGGACTTGTCCCTAAAGTCACTTTCGAGTCTCGAGACTCGACTTGAGACTTGAACTGTAGTGACTTGAGACTCGACAATGACGACTTGAAGACAACACTGGTGTCTTCCCTTAAGCCCCAGTATTTTTACTAAAATTGTCGCTCTCAAAATTTAGGTTTATGTAGCATTAGGTAAAAACTATTAGCTGGAAGCTGAAAAGAGCACATCATTTAAGGAACATGGGGAACCTACTCAGACAGGGCTATCTGTCCTTGGTCTTCCCTCTTGCTTCTAATGTATTTGTAGAATGTTTTCTTGTTATCCTTTTGTCTCTAGATAGAAAGGTAAAGGCAGAAAACTAGATCAGCCTAAGTTTGCCCCTACATACTTGTATTTGTTTATATTCATCCTCTTTTTTATAGGACTCTGATTTTGTACATCATTCAAGATCTCCTGGTTAAGCCAGGGTAGTCTCTGGCCATACTGCCTAACCTTTTCTACACAGTGGAATGGAGTGTTCCTGCAGCCTTGATGTCCCTCTGAAAAACTGCCAACTGTCTTGAACTGTTTTCCTCTTAGTCTTCACCTACCAGCTCCATGAGTTCAGTAAAGTTGCCTTCTTGACAGCCATTGCCTTCATTTTGCTGTTCTCCCTCCTACCATTCCTAAGAATTGTGAATTCTATCATTTCAGGATCTTTCACTCTGCCTTCCATTTTCAAATTCTCAACCAGTTCCTCATTTGTTAAAAATCTAATCTAGAACAGACTACCCCCAGTAGCTTTCTCCACCTTCTGAAGAATTCTCCACTACATTTCCAAGAACTTACTGAATAATCTGTGCCCTGCTGTGTTATTTTCCCAACAGATGTCTGGACGGTTCAGGTCCCCCATCACCATCAAATCCTGTGCTTTGGAGGATTTTGTTGGTTGAATAAATATAACCTCATCCACCTCTTCTTCCTAGTTAAGTGGTCTGTAATAGACCCCTACCCCTACCATGACTTTTTTAAACCCTTTTAATTTTACCTAGAGACTCAAATCTGTCTCCTACAGTCATCTCACCTTCAGTTCAAGTTGATACATTTAATATACAAGGCAACACCTCCTCCCTTCCCCCCCCCGCCTATCCTTCCTGAGCAAGCTGTATTCTTCTATACTAGTATTCCAATCGTGTGTATTATCCCACGAAGTCGGATACCAATGATATCATAGTTGTGTTTATTTACTAACATTCCAAGTTCTTCCTGCTTATTCCCCATACTTCTTGCATTTGCATATAGAAACTAACCTCATGTGATCGTGCCTCCCAGTTCTGCTTTGGCTTCCCTTTATCCCTGCTACTGCAGCCCATGCTCTTCCCCTTCTCCCCGACCCCCGAATTTCTGGCCCATCTCCCAGGTCTCCATGTGTTTGGCTTACCTGTGGGCACTGGTCACCTGCCCCCATCAAGCCTAGTTTAAAGCCCTCCTCACTAGGTTAGCCAATCTGGAAAAGGGCAAATAGTGCCCATTTATAAAAAGGGAAATAAGAACAACCCAGGAAACTACAGAGCAGTTAGTTTAACTTGTGTGCCAGGGAAGATAATGGAGCAAGTAATTAAGGAAATTATCTGTAAACACTTGGAAGGTGGCAAGGTGATAGGGAACAGCCAGCATGGATTTGTAAAGAACAAATCATGTCAAACCAATTTGATAGCTTTCTTTGATAGGATAACAAGTCTTGTGGATAAGGGAGAAGCGGTGGATGTGGTATACCTAGACTTTAGTAAGACATTTGATATGGTCTCGCATGATATTCTTATCAATAAACTAGGCAAATACAACTTAGATGGGGCTACTATAAGGTGGGTGCATAACTGGCTGGATAACCGTACTCAGAGAGTAGTTATTAATGGTTCACAATCCTGCTGGAAAGGTATAATAAGTGGGGTTCCGCAGGGGTCTGTTCTGGGACCGGCTCTGTTCAATATCTTCAACGATTTAGATATTGGCATAGAAAGTATGCTTATTAAGTTTGCAGATGATACTAAGCTGGGAGGGGTTGCGACTGCTCTGGAGGACAGGGTCATAATTCAAAACGATCTGGACAAACTGGAGAAGTGGTCTGAGGTAAAAAGGATGAAGTTTAATAAAGACAAATGCAGAGTGCTCCACTTAGGAAGGAACAATCAGTTTCACACATACAGAATGGGAAGCGACTGTCTAGGAAGGAGTACGGCAGAAAGGGAGCTAGGGGTTTAGTGGACCACAAGCTGAATATGAGTCAGCAGTGTGATGCTGTAGCAAAAAAAGCAAACATGATTCTGGGATGCATTAACAGGTGTGTTGTGAGCAAGACACAAGAAGTCATTCTTCCGCTCTACTCTGCGCTGGTTAGGCCTCAGTTGGAGTCCAGTTCTGGGCACCGCATTTCAAGAAAGATGTGAGAAATTGGAGAGGGTCCAGAGAAGAGCAACAAGAATGATTAAAGGTCTAGAGAACATGACCTATGAAGGAAGGCTGAAAGAATTGGGCTTGTTTAGTTTAGAAAAGAGAAGATTGAGGGGGGACATAACTGTTTTCAGGTATCTAAAAGGGTGTCATAAAGAGGAGGGAGAAAACTTGTTCATCTTGGCCACCGAGGATAGAACAAGAAGCAATGGGCTTAAACTGCAGCCAGGGAGGTTTAGGTTGGACATTAAGAAAAAGTTCCTAACTGTCAGGGTAGTCAAACACTGGAATAAATCGCCCAGGGACGTTATGGAATCCCCATCTCTGGAGATATTTAAGAGTAGGTTAGATAGATGTCTATCAGGGTGGTCTAGACAGTATTCGATCCTGCCATGAGGGCAGGGGACTGGACTCAATGACCTCTCAAGGTCCCTTCCAGTCCTAGTGTTCTATGACACTATATCCAACTATCCTTTTCCCCTTTGCGAGTTGGACCCCCATCTCTGCTTAGCAGTCACCCTTCCTGGAATAGTGTCCTGTGGCCAAGAAAGCCAAAGCCTTCCTGGCGACACCATCTTTACAGCCAGGCATTCACCTCAGGATGCGTCCGTGGGCCTTTAACTGTGTCATGGGGTGGGTACGCCCAGCACCCTGAGGGATATTGCACGAGGCCTGTAAGACCCCCCCCAAAGCATGCTTCACCCTTGTGTGTCAGTCCCTATAGCTCAGGGCCCCTAATTATACCCTAGCTCCAGTGAGGCAGTCCAGCCTAGCAGCCACAGTCAGTTTCAAGACTCCTTCCCCTCAGAGCAGGGAGGCCTAGAACCCAGTTTCTTAACACCCCTTCACACAGGGCAACATAGCCTAACAGCCCAAATCATTACAGTTGAAGCATCCCCTTTGGGGGCAAATGGGGAGGGGGTAGGAGGACCCAGGCCTACCTCCACCACTAGGTTCCAGCCCAGAGCCCCATCATTGGTGAGATGGCCCACCACTAGCTCAGCAGGGAATCTGCCCAAAACACATCATGCTCTCAGGGATCTAACTCCCCACCCTGGGCTACTTCCTATCAGACTCACAGTACTCACCTTCTTTTCCACTATCTTCCAGACTGGGGGGCTTCTCCAGCTATTCCCACACAGTTCAGTCCATCCATAGCTCTTCCCCCAGTAGTAGTAGCACCTCCTTCTTCAGCAGCAGTCAGCCTTGACCGAGCTGTTCCACCAGCTTTTATAGCTGTCCTCCAGCTGGAGCATGCCCAGCAGGCCTGTGGGGGCAGGCTCTCTTGGCTAGGTAACTTGGGTTAACTCTTGCAGGCCCAGCACGCTCTGTCACAGACTGCAAGAATAGAAGGAACATCTTCCAGAGTCCCTATTCTGTTGCTGCAGAGTTGCCATTATCTTCCCTAATCTGCAGATATGGGTGAATTGCTCACAGTTGCATGCCAGCAGTTTATGAAACTAGGAGTTGTCCATCAGGACCCTGCCACATTTGCCCCTCAGATGAGGCAGAAACACCTGGCAAGCACGATGAACCACCCTGAGCTCCCTGGTGTTCATGTGCAATGACTGGTCAGTGCGTGACCACTGGCCGTGGGTCCAACCGCCGTGCAGGTCTGCTCCCCAACCCGTGTCCGAGGCGCCCGGGACTAGAGCAACCCCTGGTAGCAGCCTGGTGAGGAGACCCCTGCATACGGCACTTGAGGTTAGAGTCACTATTTGGGGGAGTGCAGGGCTGCCCTCAGCAAAGTCACCAGCTGGTTGAGAGAGTCCTGGCAGGGCCTGAATACCTACGCCAACCACTTCCGGTAGCAAGGACTCTGTTCAAATGGATTGCGGTTTCAGAGCCAACACCGACAAGTTAGGAAATACCAGAGATAAGGCTGTTCATGCACAACAGCAGAGCTCAGAAAACAACACCTCCGCAGCTTCACTTCCATGCCTGTGCTGGAGGTGCCTTGGTCTAGGCTTGCACAGTTCACATCCCTGCACGAATAACAAAGAAAGACATTTAATTGGAACAGGGAGCTCTGTTAGTCTTTCCTGTTGGCGCTGCTCCCCTTTACTTAAGTATGACCTGGGGCAGCATTTAGGTTAGCATGACTATAGAGCCCAGTGGTTGGGTGCTTGCCTAGCAGCATAAGCCATGGTTTGAATCCTGCCTTTGCTCCTTTAGAAGGGGCTTCATGGGAGCAATCCCCTCTTCCAGATGCCTGGAGAGGTGGCAGGTTGCTGTTTACATGGGAAATAAAGGGACTTAGAAACCTCTCTAATTTTATCCCATCTGCAGCTCAATAAGTTAGATTAGTAGAACCATGACAAAGTGCTGCAGCTCTGCTATCCCTCTAAACCTGCAGTTCTCAACCCATGGCTACTTGTGGCCCAATCAGCACACAGCTGGGGCCAATGGGACATCTTCAAGGCTATGCAAGTAGAACATATATATAAGAATGGTCAGATCAAAGGTCCATCTGCCCAGTATCCTGTCTTCTGACAGTGGCCAATGCCAGCTGCCCCAGAGGGAATGAACAGAACAGGGAATCCTCACGTGATCCCTCCTCTGTCACCCCCCTGCAGAGAAACAGCAGCTAGGGACACCATTCCTACCCAGCCTGGCTAACAGCCATTGATGGACCCAACGCTCCATGAATCTATCATGTTCTTTTTTAAAAAGGTCCTGATCTTCACAACATCCTCTGGCAAGGAGTTCCACAGGCTGGCTGTGCACTATGTGAAGAAAAACTTCCTTTTGTTTGTTTTAAACCTGCTAGCTATTAATTTCATTTGGTGACCCCTAGTTCGTATGTTATGGGAACAGGTAAATAACTGTTCCTTATTCATCTTTTCCACACCAGTCATGGTTTTATAGACCACTATCATAGCCCAATAGCGCATATATATATTCTGTGGCTGGAGCCCAGTTAACACAGAGAGCTGCGTAAGCAGCCCAAAATGGTCAATAGGTTGAGAATCACTGCTTTAAACCTACAGTAACTGCAAATGTGCAGACAGCCACCAAAATGAAGAGATTGCACGTGAGTGTTGTTGAAACAGAGCTGGAAACAGTGTTTCTTGTACGTCGGGCATTTGGCTGCTGTTCAGGAGAGCTTCAGGTGCTGCCCTGCTGATTAGCAGAGTGCCTACAGCCAGCAGCATGTGTTTTCTACTGGGGGGGTGCCCATCCACACATTCTTTGGTCACATAAAATTTCTTCTGCACATAGCTGGAAAAAAAATCAGCAGGAACACTGGCTGCAAACAAGTGGAATGGTATTTCTCTAGGTGGTGAGGGCTAAGACAGTGGCTGATCCACCAAGGAGCACAGAAAGAAAGCAAAGAGTCGACATTAGCTCTAAGTACAGCTTGATTGTTGTCTTGTGTGGACTGGGAATAGCCTGAGCTCCATGACAACTGCTGCCCATTCTGTGCCTGGGTTGTGGGTAAGCACCAGGCGCCCAGCCTCCTGCACAGTCACCCTGACCTCTTCCATTGGGAGCACAATTAAGACCCAAACGCCAATTTTTTCTGTCACATGAGAGTGCTTTCTATAGCCCCCACAGCGATGTCACCAGCTTGCAACGCCACATCAGGCCATACTGGGTTTCCGAAGTAACATTCCATTTCCCATGCAAATAGTCCTAGGAAGAAAAAAACAAAAGAAGAGATCCAGGATATACTACTAGCTAGAGCAGCACTCTGGTCAGTAATTTTCTTCTGCGTCAACACCAGCGCTTTAACCTAGCTCAATATGCAAGCAAGTAAGCAGCTCTAATATAACCTGCGCCCTCAGTCACATCTAATTTTAATCTATTAACTCAAGGGTGCTTTAATAGGGTAGCATTAGCAGCCACGCAGGCGCATAATCACAGCTTTATAGCCCCTGAATATTCAGCAAAATAGCAACAGTAGTATTTGACAATGTTGCACATTTGTCACTAAACGAATATCCCCAAATGACAAGTCCCACCCTATGAGTGCTAGATTGCGAGCCAAGCTGCCTAATATTAGCTATAATACACATCTGGCATCTGATGCATTTTGCTATGTAAGAGCCACTAGAACTTGAAGTCTCATCTGCTTAGGGACTGTGAGTGGCGTGCACTGTGTGATTTTTTTCAAGGAGAGTGATTATTTTGTGTTAAATTCTCAGAAAAAGTTTTCTTTTCCTTTGCACTTACATTTTTGTACTGGGAATTGTGGGTAAAATGCTTTCATCATGATATGTGGTAGTCACGTGATTTGTCACATGATATGTCACATGATTTTGATTGCAAAATTGACTTCCTTGCATCTTGGCTTCAACAGACCCAAAAGGAAATGTTCAAAAACCTCCAAAGGAGAATCCAAGCAAATGGGTACTTTGCAGTGGTTTAAGTTTTACCCTTCTACTGTGCATAGCTGACCACTTTTCCTTGCTTCCTGGCAGAATTCCCCGCTTCAGCTCTGGAGAAAATGGGCCGCAAGGAAGTGGATGATACCCGTTCCTGGAAGAAACAGACCAACACCATCCGAAAAACATTCATCTTCATGGAGGCACTGGGCTCGTAAGTACTGGTACCACGGCTAATCTCTGGCCTCCCCCAATTGGAAGCAAGGAGAAGGGAGAAGGGGGGGAGGGGGGGTCCGTTGGCGATGCAGTTGAAAGACGGGGTAGAAAAAGGTCTCAATACATTTCAAATGTTTGGGGCAAATTACCACAGCCATCCTAGTGTCGTGGAAAGCTGTTACTTCCCTCAGATTATCCACCCTTCTATTACTAGATAAGCAGTCTTGTGCTTTATTTCACGTGCGGCTCTTTCTTGCTTAAGAAACATCTGCTTTACTGCTTCTGCCCCAAGCTCTGCCTCAGTGCACGTAACTCACTGTATTCATTCCCCATATGGATGGAAAAAATTAGAGGGAACTTTGGACAAACTCCTGGGGTCTACTCCTGGCCTGACCTAGCTGTGCTGAAGTAAGAAGACAGCGTATATGAGCCTGTTGTCGCCAAAGGGGTCTGCTGATTTCCTTGGACTACGAATAGCGTAGGGGTGGTGACGTCCGAGAGGACGGTTCTGAACCAGGACACATGCTGTCTTGGGGGTCCTCAGAGGGCTTTCGGGGGCTACATCATCTATTTCAGTGTTTCTCTGCCTGGGGATTGCAGCCCCCATGGGATTATGGGACAGGTCTGGGTGGTTTGGAAATGCAAGGCTGGCATTACGGCTGGCAAGAAGGGCAGAGGTGCAGGTCCCCAGACACCAGGAAACCCCGTAAGGTTAAGTTACAGGCTTCAGCCCTGGGTGGCAGGGTTTGGGAAGGCAGATGCAGGAAACAGACTCCGGTAGCACAATTAATTGTACTGAAATGTGGGGGTTGGCCTAGATGCGCTCCTGAGGTCTCTTCCAGCCCTAGCTGGCTCTGATACTTTGGAAGTACAAGTATACCCCAACCAATGCACTGTGTAATTCTGTGGTAAACACGAGACAGTCGGCCATCTTTCCGTGCCAGTGGTGTGTGTGTGGCTGTATGTCTGACTTGGGAAGAACTAGGTTTTGTAAGTGAGGTGAATCTTGGGGATATGCAAGGCAAGCAGACTCCTGAAAGGGGCAGTCGTCCGGAAAGGTTGAGAACGTGTGTGTGGATGTGAACTCCCAGGCTGCTGGCTGTGGGCAGCTGTGGCCACTCTGCTAATCAGCGGGGGAGCACTTAAATCTCTCCTGTGCGGCTGCCCAAGTGCTCAGCTTACAGGGGATGCTGGTCTTGTGTCTCATTTCCCTGCCCTGATGACTGGCTAACAACCCTGTCTCAACGAACAGAAGGCTATGCACAGTGGCAACAGCTGATTAGCCATTTTGCTTCCTCTCTGGGGCTCCCAGGAGCTGAACAATGACAATGCTGTTGTGTTTCTGTTAAAGATGTTCCACTTTAAGTATCAGTTAATTGGGCTAAAGTAAAGCCCCAACCTAGGGTGCTCTCTATAGGACAGCGGTTAGGGTGCTTCCTTGGGCTATTAGTGAGCCTGGTTCAAGGCTCCTGTTTGCCAGCGAACACAAAAAGAGTTGAACAGCAGGCACTTGTGTTCTTTTCCTCTTGAAACCCTTCCCCTTCAGTTAACTATTAACTGGGCCAATGCACAAGGCTAAAGCAAGAGGCTCACTGTAGCACAGGGGCTAGTGAAAGTGTTGCTCCTGTAGAGTGCTGGGTTCCAGTCCGCATTAGACTCTGAGCAGTGAGAGTGCAGAGACTTCCTTGTTAAAGCTGGTCCATGTGAATTATCTGTTTATTGGGCCAAAAAGAGCCTCCACTACAAGCAGCTCCCAGTAGCATTGTGGTCACAGCAGTTGCCTTTGAGGCTCAGGTACTTGGTTCAAACCCTCGTGTCCCTGAGAAAGGTGTTCTCTTTGCAAATAGGGAGTGCCTGCAATCTTTCCTGTTGGTGCTGCTCCCCTTTACTTAAGTATGGTCTGGGGCATCCTTTGCATTAGGATCACTCTGTAGCCTGGTGGTTGGGTGCTTGCCTAGGAGGTGGGAGATCCTTGGATTTCCTAGTTCAAATCCTACCTCTGCCCCTTTAGAAGGGGTTTGACTGGGGAAATCCTCTCTCCCAGGTGACTGGGGAGGTGGCAGATTCCTATTTAGGTCCCTGCTCCAGGAGGAGCCATTGTCTTAGGAGAAAAAGACAGGGACTTGGACTGGAAGCTCTCACCTCTCAGGGGGGTGGGGTTAGGGGAGGGGGGGAGGGAGGGCAGTTGGGGGTGGGAAGGGGGGGTGGGGTGGTGGGGTTAGGGGTGGGTGGTGGGGTGGTCCCTGGGAGGCAGGAGAGCCCTGCTCCAGTCCCTTGGCAGAGGCAGGACTGGAACTGGGATCTCCCACCTCCTGGGCAGGCCGAGGACCACAGGGGGCAAAAGAGAGATCTGAGTTTTATTAAAAAAGCAGAAGAGGCAGCAAATAATTTCCCAAAACCCTTTGTCTCACCAGGCACAGGGGGAATAGAACTCACAACTGTGGCATTGCCAACCACTAAACAACCCACCACACTAGGGCAGGCCTCCACATGAGAGGTACTTGCTTGTTTGAGCCTAATCAATAGTCTAAAGGGGACTTATTTACCACTAGGAAAGAATGAGGGCACTAGCTGGTCTAAGCAAGAATTGAACCCAGCTCTCCAACACTCCCAAGGCCTTACCTTGGCCATTAGGCTACAGTGGGTTACTAGGACTTAACTCTTGCTTTGACTCTATCAATAGTGTATTGAAGTGGAACATCTTCAAAAGGAAACACTACTCTTCTAATGCAGTCTAGAGAAGAACTCAAGGTAGGGTCATCAATCGCCCAGGTGTTTACTATTGCCTCCCCTGTCCACAAAGGGCTCCTTGCGTTTGATTCTTGCTTTGGTTTAATCAACAGTTGATTAAAGAGGCAAACCAGGGCCTCTCCCAGTTCAAAGCCTTTTCCCTTAGTAGGTGGCTAGAGGACTCAAACCAGGCAAGCCTCTACAGCAGGCTTTTTGTAGAAGTTTTGCAGTGCAGGGTCAAAATGAAGGAGCTGCGAAACACCAACCCGCAGGCACAGGAGCAAAACACTGCCTCAGTGCTGCAGCCATGAGCTGCCAGTTCTACAAAGAGCTGCATGACACACTTGGGGATGACTCCACCTCCATGCCAAAGACCCGTGGCTACTTAAGGGCCATCCCACAGTGGAATGAGCAAAGAGGAAATAAGGGAGAAGGTTGCCGAGGGAGAGGGTTACCCAGAGCCAGAGGACAGTGTCCACAGAGTTATTTTCTACACTGGCGGAATGAAGTCAGTCACAGCCGGCGGAGGTCGGGGAGAAGCACAAACAGCAGAGGATGAGCTTGGAAAGTGGCTTTGATTTCTGGAAGCACTGAGGCGCACTGTGGGGGGCAGGAGGGCTACAGAAAGCAGGTGTAGGTCTGTGTGGTGCTAATACCAAACCAGGGTGTTGATGGCAACCTGCCTCCACAGGTTCCTTGGCAGGGCTACTATGTTCACTTTCCCACACCACCGTGCTGTAAAGGGGGCTATTGCTGCATGTAGCCAAGCCACATAAGGGCCAGGATAGAAGCCACAGGCTTGCAGAAGACCCTCCCTTGCTTCTCTTCTCACACTCAGCAACAAAACATCTCGTGGGATGAATACAGACTGTGGAAAATTAATGGACATTACTGACTACAGGCCCCCCCTGCAGCACTGGCTCTCCCGAAGACCCACTTGCCCAGAGTACAGTAAGGCCCTGCACCAATAAATTCCCCTGCCCCAGTGGTTAACTCACCATTTTGTGGGTTGTGTCTTATGTGCACTCACCCTGGGACAGCCAATCAGAGATCAGTATGTGAACAGCATTCGTGCTTAAACTGGATCGTGTCAGTGCTACCTAGTGGTGCCTCTGTAAAATGTTGCATTTTGGCTTCGCTGATGTAACCTTGGGATCCCGGCCTTCCTTGTGATTGCCGGCTGACAGGCTGGGCGGGGCAAGGAAGCAGCCTCGGAAAAATAAAGATGACTTGATATGTGCTGTTATGCTTCAGGCGGATGCTGCAAAGACAGAACTGAAGGTGCGGGGAGAGAAGAGGGAATGGAAGGAGAACGCTGAGCGACGGAACAAAGCCACAGAGCTGCTCTTACACATGATGGCGTGCCAAGCGGACGGGCTCCAGGCGCTGCTAGAACTGCAGATGGAGCAGCTCCGAGAGTGCCCCAATACCGTTTTCCATGCACCCTCTTCTCACCGCCAAAACATTCTGGCCACCACCCTATCCCCAGTCAGTGCCCGCTACACTCCACACCAGCCCCTTCACCAGCCAGCCCTGGAGCCTCCCACAGGCACCCAAAGCACAGAAACCCTGTCCCCGTGCAGTTTATCCCTGCTGAGCTGCAACACCCATTGCACAGCACATCGAATGGCAGGGCTGCATGTGATACCAGGACATACGCAAATCTGTAAATGCGCCAGGGCCTCACCAGCTCCCTGCCCCCCTTCCTTCTCACAAAGTGCAGATTTGTCATGCTGCACATGTGTTTGTTTGCTGCTTTAACCAAATGAAACCCTTGGATTTGAATGAAATCTTTATCTGATTCCATGAATGCAAACAAGCCCACCCCAGCAATGGAACAGGCTCTTTTCGACTAAGTGCCTCATACAGGCCAATCATAGTCCCCCACAAGCACTGCAGCCACTGCACTCCTATACATGGCCACAAATATTACTGTTTCAGCATCACATTGGTGCCTCAAGCCATCCCTAATCATTATGGCTGCACACTGTGCTCCTTTAGTAATCCTGGTCTCAGGCTGTTCAAACTCAGCATCCAGGCTTTGAGCCTCTGTGGTCCAGCTCTGAGGAAAGCTTTCTGCCTTTCCTTCACAAATTTTATGGAGGTTACAGCACACGGCTATACGCATAGGGATGTTGTCATTGGCCAGGTCCAGCTTCCCATACAAACATTGTCAGTGGGCTTTTAAATGGACAAAAGCACCCTCCACAGTCATTCTGCACCTACTCAGCCTGTTGTTCAACAGCTTCTTGCTGCTGTCAAAGCTCCCTGTGTATGGCCTCATGAGCCATGGCATTAAGAGGTAGGAGGTGTCTCCCAGAATCAAAAGGGGCATTCCGACTTCCCCTACAGTGATCTTCTGGTCTGGGAAGAAAGTGCCCGTTTGCAGCTTTCTGGAGAGGACAGTTTTCTGAAAGATGTGTGCGTCGTGCACCTTGTGTCTTTCCATCCTCCCCAATCCATGGTGCCATCCATCCCATCCCCCTCTATTTCAGAGACTTGTTGCACCCCCTCAGCCTCTTGTGACTGGCTGTGTTCCCCATTCTCTAGGCCATGCCAGGGACTGTGTGTACCCCCCCGTCCTTCCCATGCTCTGTGTGCACCTCTTTTCCCCATGGATGAAAGCACATTTAAGTTCTTACTAGTACTTTTGTATGACAACCCTCCCTGGGGTGGGATCTCAGAGCAGTAAGAAATTTAAATGTGGGGTGGAGTATGAGGGAATCAGTCAGGGGGTTAGAGTTTGGGGGGGCTCAGGGGCTGAGAAAGTGCGGTTGCAGAAGTCAGGGCAGGGGAGTAAGGAAGTATGGGGGTGCAGGAGTAAGGGTTGGGGTTGTGAGTAGGGGCTTAGGGCAGAGGGGTGTGTGGAAGGGTAAATGTGTCATTTAGGGAGGGTGGTGGTGAGCTAACCCCTCCCCCCCCGCGATTCGTACCCTGATGCTGCTTGTTCTTCCCCTTCCTGTCACTGTCAGGGAGTGAGAGGAAAACACCCAGAGTAGGTCACTCACTCCTCTGTCCCCTCCCCTTAGCAGCTATTATAAGTGGAAGGAATACATTTTACAGCAGCACTCATGAATGCAAGAAGGAATATGTAAAGACTACTGCTATTTCATAGTGTTTCAGCATGCACTGCATTTAATTTGCTTTGCTGAAAGGGCTAAATTGCCAAAATCCATCTGAAGATCAGCACAGACGGAAAACAGCGCAGAGTGGCATGGAATAGAAAAGAAAGAGAATTCCAGTTTTGTTCTCCGAAAAATGATCATGTTCATTAATAGGAAGCGGGTGTGGTTCATGCACTACAGAGGATGGGATGTATTCTTCAAAAAGCATTCAGATGAACAAGCAGCCATTTTGTTTTGTCAGCCTGAGACTCAAGCACGGTAAAAGTCAAATTCCATTCAGTCAGCGGTGCAGGAGAATCATCCCACTGCTTCAGTGCCAGCCCCTCAGCCCCCAGACAGACATGCTCTCCTACTAGATGAGGCAGGCAGAGAGAGGCGTGCGTACACACATACGTTCCAAATCCTCAGCTGGTGTAAATCAATACAGCTTCCGCGCCATCAGTGCTGAGGGTCTATTCTAGATACCCAACATCAATGATGTCCTCCGAATGAAACTAGAAATCAGCACACTTCTGTTAAAGCTGTGTCAGTTATACACAGACTTCACAACGCAGAGAATCTGGCTATGTCTACACTATCACTTACAATGCTAAAACTTTTGTAAGTTAGGGGAGAGAAAAAAACCACACCCGACTGACAGAAGCTTTACCAACCGGAAGCACAAGAGCGGACAGCGCTTTGATGACAGGTGATGCTCTCCCACCACCAAAGCTACCACCGCATGTTGAGGGGTGGTTTTATTTTGTCGGGAGGAGAGAGGACTCCTGTCAACAAAGAACGGCTACATTGCATAGTGGCGCAGCTATGCTGCTGTAAGGTACACAATGCTGATATAATCTCAGAGGTGTTTCCCCTGCTTTCAAGGCCTGAGACTGCAGCCACTTCAAAATGAACAGAGCTGCTGCTCTTGGAGCACCTGGAACAACCTGGGCGGTGCCAGCCATACAGATAACTCAAGAAATCAGGCTGGAAACATGTACACATAGATTAAGCCAACAGCAGGCAAATCAGTGAGACAGCACAACCTTCCCACAGTCATTAAGGTCCCCTCTCTGCTCTTCTCTTCCTGCGTTACAAGCCCTGTTGACTGGAGACTGCTCCAGACCCTTCAGTAACATACACAATCTCATGTGCTGCAGGCTTTTCCTGGGTCACCACCTACTGTACAGATGTAACATGAGAGTTGAAACTCAGAATTAGCTACAGTGGATGTAACGTGAGCCCATTAAGAACTCTAACTAGCAGCAGAAGTAGCTGCCTTCTGCTCTCTTCAGAATGGTCACACACTGGGCCACCCTCAATCTGAATCAAAGCCAGGAACCATCCCCTTCCATGGCAGGATGGAGTGGGAGCAAACGTGCCAGCTTGGGCAAGGAGAGAAGACACCATCTCATCTGGTTCATTCTCCTGCCTCCCAGCTGTGTCTCTGTTCTTAGATGTTCCAGACCAGAGCTCATCTAAAAGGAAATTGGAGATGAGTGATGACTGGGCTTGGACTATGTATCCAACCTGGAAATGCTACACCAGCGGCATCAAAACAGGCTCCGTCTGTCATGCTGTCCAGTCGTGGGTTCCACTTGGCTCACTGGCATACCAGGTCGCCCAGGGCAGTTAAGAAGCAGTGTGCGCACACTCTTTCTGGAAAGCAATGATCCCGTAAAACGTGGTAAGAGCAGGGTGGTTTACCCATGGGCCTTTTGTCCACAGTTCAGATAGGGAATTTTGGCCAGCTGTCTGCTGCCTTCCATCACTTCAGTGGCAAAATGCTTTAGGATTTCTTGCTAGAGAAATGAAATTTTTACAGTCCTCTCATTACTGCTAATCTAAATCCAGCTCTGCAAACTGATAATCTCTATGGAGCAAAGCACTCTTTAGCAAAAGCTTGACTAATGTTTGCCTTTGATAAGAGGCTCTGGTAATAGAACCACATGGATGTGCTATGGTTTAATAATCTCAGCCATAATAAGCCAGGCCTTTTGCAGAATGCTATCATGGGGCTTTTTCTAGTTACACTGTGCTCAGAAAGATACGTCAGCCTCACACCCATAACTCCATACATCTCTCAGCCAATCCCCCAGAAATTTAAGGAAATAACCATATTCCGTATTCAAGGGGATCTCTAAGGGAATCAGTACAGCCGTAGGCAAATGTCACCACCACGACATTTTGCTTTTGCTTTCCAGCAATTGTTTTGACTCAGACACCAAATTTACAAACAAAAACAGGTGAGGGAGATGACTTGACTTTCTGTAGTTTGCTTACCTAAGAAAAAATGTCTTGGAGCAAATAGACACCAGGACATCTGTTCTGCCTTGTGAGCACTCTTTGTTCCCAGCAGTTATGACCTTCGCTTGGATGTCTTCCAGACTACTGGCTGACCGGATGGGCTGGTGAGGACGTGCACTTTCCGCAGTGCAAACTGGAGCATGTCCTTTAGGTATCTGGAATTGTAATTTCAGTGGGTGAAATAACTGAATCATGTTTATATGGCATTTTTCCAAATTGCTCGCCCCGTCCCTCACCAAAATATTTTTTTTTATATTTCCCATTATACTCATTCACTTTTCACAGGCTATTGCACATGTTTTGAAGGTGCACCTTGGAAAGCAGTGTTTGAAAATGTGGCTCTGCATACACACACGTACAGCAAGCCAACTTGAGAACATGGATTACTTCCAACATCTGGAATACTTAAATATCTTGTCCAGCTTTGGCTACTTGACCAGAATGTTAGCTATATTTTTGGCATTAGAAACCACCTGCCACACTGTCACTAAATAGTGGTGATAGCTAGAAATGTCATTTAATCTTAATATGGCAGAAAAATGCAGCAACTGCATAGAAATTTTCAGTGGCTGTGTCGTTATAGGTTGCCCAATGGACATTTCATGTTTCAACAGCATGGCCTCTGGCTGTTAGAACACGAGAATGGCCAGACTGGGTCAGACCAAAGGTCCATCAAGCCCAGTATCCTGTCTGCTGATAGTGGCCAATAACAGATGCCCCAGAGGGAGGGAACACAACAGGTAATCCTCACGTGATCCCTCCCTGTCACCCACCTCCAGAGAAACAGAGGCTAGGGCAGCGGTTCCCAACCTTTTCCAGGTGGGGACCCATTTTGACAATTCAGGAAGACTTGGTGACCCAAGCCAATTCAAAAACAGGGGGAGGAAGGAGGGCAGAGCCACCTGGGGAGACACTTGGCGACCCTTTTGAAATGTAATGGGGACCCATATGGGTTGGGAAACCCTGTGCTAGGGACACCATTCCTACCCATCCTGGCTAATAGCCATTGCTGGACCTAACCTCCATGAATCTTTCTAGCTCTTTTTTGAACCCTGATAAAGTCCTTGCCTTCACCACATCCTCTAGCAAGGAGTTCCACAGGTTGTTCCAGACACTTGTTAGTGTTAGTAAGACATTTGGGTAAGGAACGACAATTCATATGAATGATTTTTCTTGGGCGTATTACTGAAAGAACTGTCTGTATGGCAGGAAGGAAATGCACTTTGTGGGACTTTGCATTGAGAGTATATGCTGGAGAGTGGTTTAAGGCACAGATCCAAGTTGGCACTCTCCGATTGAGCTGCTAGGGATATAGCTCACCTTTAATTCCCAATTAGAAACCCATCACCTCTGCTGAATGGAAAAGGGGGAATGATGGAGTGTAGAACAACTTGCCTATGAGAACAAACCCAATTCAAATAAGGCAAATGCAGCATAAACTTCCACACACCCTGAAATGACCGTACTGGAAAACATCTTGTTGCGTCCGTAGCATATCAGGGAGATACTACTTCCCTCGCTCCTGTTCCTGGGAAGGGGCAGCACTAGACAGTCTGCAAGAGCTTTTTGTCCGACAAAGGTTGGGGGGGAACAGCCAACAGAGGCACAGAGGTATCAGTATGTCATCTCTACAGGGCAAACACAGGTAAGGATAAGATTTGTCTTTGAATTCAAAGCTCCTGGCAGCAAGGTTTAGTTTGCCTGTTTTGTGTTTGCAAAGCACCAATACACTCCTACAAGTCACAAGAGCAGAAAATCATTTTTAAACCCTGATGTTCCAAGGAAAGTAGCACACTTCAAAACAGCAAGAGAAGAACGGTGCATTAAATGTCTGAGTTCTTGCAAAATTCAACACTTACAGCCCCACGAGCCAAACAGGAAGTGGGCAGGGAGACAAACAGTGGATGTGACTCTGAACCAGTGAACCTATGTTGACAGTGAAGAGAAATGGAAAGCCCCACACTGTAGCAATGCGTCACAACATGCAAATCATATTCTTGGTTCCAGCCAACCCCCTGCTGAAAGGGAAGTTATTTTATTAAACAAACAATAGCACTACCAGTGGTTTCCATGGTCCTGACTCAATTATTATTTGCTTTATTAAACTGTTCTGTGCCGAGGATCTCTCACCTCACCCTCACTGACCAATCCTGGAACTGGAATTCTTATCACTTTTATCTCTATTATAACTATTCTTATCCATGTTATCTCCACACACCGTGTAGCTTGCAGAACTTTTACATTTTAAAGACTTCATCCGCATTTGCTGACCCATTCAGCCAACTTCTATTTGATATTATGCCAGCTATTTAAAGCTGCTGCAACCAAAAGAGGGAACAAAAACCAAAAACAAAACATTAGCTTCCCTGGATAGGCAGCAGCTAGTTTCAGCTAAGGGGAATGAAGCTCCTTCCTCTTCTTTCCCCAGTTTCAGACTTTCCTTCTCTCATTCTACCAAGCAGCACAGATTCCACGTTAACTTGGTCAGATCCAGGGCCAGAAACAGTGCCACTTTCCCAAGCTATGTCTACACTGCAGAGCTTATGCGTCCGCTTTTGCGGAACAATTTCTGAAAAAGCAGACACATTCTTTTGCCATCCCTATATTCCTCATTGTATGAGGAAGAAGGGATGTGCCAAAAGAGGAGGTTTTTCTGAAATTTGGCCTCATGTAGATGGGCCAAATTTCGGAAAAGCCTCTTTCGGAAAAAAAGCAGAAAAAGATAAGCGAATTGCAGTTCTCAATTTGCGTATTTTTTTCCAACTTTTCCTTGCAGTGTAGACACAGCACCAGTGCCAGTGGAGGGCAGCTTATCCACTTCCCCTCAGGCTTCATGGCATGAAGAGCCACCCGACTAAACAACAGCCACACGGGCCTGGGCAGCTCAGAGTACAAGCAACATGATGGCAACACCAGGGGAAAATATAACTTGGAAGGGAATTTTTAGGGGAGCCAAACGTCAGAACAAAAGAGGAAGCCATGGGTGCAGGTCTGAACAAGCGACATTTGAAACATAATTTAAAAAGCTATACATCCTCTTTCTTCAAAAACAAAAGCGTCTTGTGTTGGGAAGGATCGCTAACAGTGAAACCAACCTCTCCCCCAATCCCTTACGCTTGGTATTACATGAAAGCATTTATTTTTTTTAGGGTTAAAAAGCAACTCTGTACAAATGGCTCTTGCAGCACCCTGGGTCCAAGTCACATCCGCTGATCTTTAATCCTGTCAATCCCATAGGAGATCATGAGAGAGACATCTCACACTTTCACCCCCACTCCCATTAACTACAAGCACCAAGAGTGTGCATTTGTCGACCCTAACAACTTTCTGTGGTTGAGACCCTCAATGACTTTGCGTCTATCTTGGCCAAAAATGGTCACATAATTGGTGATGTTTAAACTTTCAGCTATCACCTACGTACAGTGTAAATGGCAAAAGTACGGGGGACAAATTTGCGTCAATAACATCACTAATGAGTCATACACGAGCTGATTATCTGCATGACTTATGGCCGTCAGTTCTTTAGGTGGTAAGAATAATTTGCATCTCGCCTGACAGAAAATTATTGCCCACTAATCCAGAAAATTGCCAGAGAAAAGGCTGGGTCAATCTCAAACGCTACCTACGGGTCCAAGCAATACAGTTCTAAAGTGAGCTGAGGTTTCATACTGTGGGCCTCAGTTATACTTGGCCTAGGCTGCCGATCCTGCTGCCAGGTTTTGTAAAAGATATTCAAAAGGCTATTCAAGTCATGCTCAAACGAAGAGAGGGCAAGCATGGCTTGTTTGTTTATTTTTTAAAATCCCACAATAACTTGCCCAAAATAACAAACTCATTTTTCAAACAAATCTCAAATTCTCTGCATCCACAAAGGAATTGTGAGGGCAGATGCACCTAGGATCATCAGATCATCACTGAGCGTTTTAAGTTAACATCTAAATAAGCAGAAGAAAGATGCTGAAGAGAATGCCTATCTGAACATGTCCAGTTGGCTTCGGCTGACAGCAGTTACCATCTGAAGAAACCCACGCAAAAGGAATTCAGTGCCCTACGTCCATTTCCCAGAGAACAAGGGACAGATTCTTTTCTGCTGATGATCTTTGCTCAGTATATGAGAGTATAAGGAAAGGTGGGGTCACATCAGAGAGTCTGTTTTGGGTCCCTGATTCTGTGGAGTGGCCTATGCCAGCCCCAGCATGCGATATAGATTTATGCCAAATCCATTTTGCCCTGACACATCATCTACTATGTGATGATAGGTATGGGTAGCTGGCCCTGGGACCTGTTGTGCTGGCTTTATGCAAGTGGGGTATTTCCTTACCAACACAGGGATTTCTCAGCTGGACAGCTAGAGCCAGAGTCCAGCTTACAATTTGACTGTTCTACTAGCCACTGCATGCAGTGTTTACTACTTGAAGTAGTCTCATCAAAGCCAAGGGGGATCCACCTCGTAAGGACAAAAAGCCTGCCCTTTCAAAGGAAACTTTAATTTTTGGGTGCCAAACTTAAAACATCTTAAAGGGGCCTGGTTTCCAAAGGGCAAGAGCGCAGCAATTCCTGAAATTCAGGCCCCTTTCAAACCATCTCAGGTTGGGCACCCAAAAAACAGGGGCAACAAAAATCACTGACCACTTTCAAAAATGTAGGCCAATAATTTCTGCAGGGTCTGATCTGAAAATCACAGAAACAACCCTAGACCCTGCACTCACTGACACCCAGTTCAGTAAAGAGGCAGGGAAGCATCGGAATGGACTATGAAGTCTGAACTCCCTTCTGACTGATGGAGGGAGCTACCATCCATCCGGGGAGTTGGAGGATGGGGATCTGGTCCTATACCTGGTCCTTTCCTAGCAGCTGCCAGTTGTGCATTGTTCACTTACACTAAATTATATATTCTATATATAATGGCAGGGGACCAAAAATCTACTGTTACCTGACGCAAAACATCTTACAGACAGGGAAATTACAATGTACTATAGCAGAGCACTGACTGTTTTCTGAGCAAGAAAGAGTTAATTGAAACAGTCGCATTAAACTTTGGAAACTTGGCGTTACTCTTTTTTTTCCTACTCATTTATTCCAAAGAGCCCTCCTCCTCCTCCTCCTCCTCCACAGCCCTACTCATGTCTCATTAAGTTCATAGCTACTAACTGTCACACCTAGCAACCATTCCCTCGGCATGAACTAGTATTCGTTTCAGATTGTTCATCTCTTTCAAGATGGCCAGTTGCTGCTGCAAGCTTCCCCATCGCTTATTTTAAGGAAAAAATGAAGATCCTTCTCATAAGGGCTATGACATTTTCAAGTCGTCCTCTCAGAAAACAACATTTTGATAAAATATGATGCACCAAAGTGGTATATCATAAGCCAGTCTTTTAAAGCTGGAATCATGTAATACAGTCTAGTGGTTAAGAAGGGAACTAGTCTAGTGAACTACTAATGACGGGAAAGCACAATTACTGAAGGTTAATACTGTGACACGTAGAATTTCAGCTTTCCATAGCGTGCAATAAAATGACCTCTCACCCCTTCTAAATGCCATCAGATTTATTTTATCCTCAAACTTCCTGTTCTTGATGCTTCAACTAGTTGTGTTTTCTAACCAATCACAATGAAGGAGACTGATTCTTATTGCCATGAACCTTGCCCAGTCATCTGTACCAGTGCAAAGCACACGCAATAAACAGAATAAATGTCTCACTATGCACAGGAGTAAATAATGACACAAGGGGAAGGCAAGGAGAATCCACCGCAAGGGAAGCTGTCAAATAAGCAACTTTCTTATCTTCAGCCCCTTTTGCGATTCTTAACTCTGAGCATTCTTGCTAGTTTTACATATGTCTCTCTGTCAAACTGCACCTAAAAGAATGAGGGGAACAGAAACATTAGAATACAAAAAAAGGAGGAAGAGGAGCAGGAAGAGATCATCTCAGGACAATCCTTGTGAACAAACAGATGAGGACAGGAAAATGAAAAAAGAAATTATAAGTAAAATTTGCATGCTGGCTTGAGACCATGTTCTAATTTACATGTCTAAGTAATTCAGTGTTTGAAAAACCTTTGCCTACTTTTTTCACCTCAAGGCTTTCATCTAAAGAAATCTCTCTCCCACAAAATGTGTTAAGGTCAAGAATTATTTCTTACATTCTTAAGTGCTGTAGCTTAGTTGGAACCCTTTTGTTTCCTCATTAAATCTTGAATCTGAAATATGATAAGGGAAACCATGTTGAGTGAAATATGGTCTCAAGCCTTTTAAGAACACAGAAGCTGCACACTCACACACTAAAGATTATTAGAGGGCACTTTAATCAGTCTTGTACTGTTCGTGCTCCAAGGTCTCTGACCGCAACCAATGATAGAGCCACAAAAAAGGAACAGAGCCAAAATGACTTCACGAAACAGTAACTTCAGTTTGTTAATGTATTAATCAAAATCATATCCAGCGCAGTAGTCAGAGAAAGGACAGTACTGGGGGAAGAGAAACATCAATGAAACATACTAACATTTGCAAAAATATAATGAAGCCACAGAAAAGAGTAATGGTTCATTTGTTTTCACTCTCAGCTGAATTACCGTAATCCTTTCCTGTACCCCATGTCAGTAGGAATTTGCAGTCAACTGTTTTAAAGCAGAATTCAATTCGGTACACTACAGATGCTGTTCAGAGACAGAGGCCTATGTGCATGCCTGTACCTTACCAAGTTTCCTTTCACGAAAGAGGAATCCCTGATAGCTGATGCTGTTCTTTCCAAAGTCTGTGGCTTCCTTGGGCATCTCATACAGGATGTCCATGAGATCAGTCAGGACTGGGGAAGGGGAAATATAAAAAAGGAAAAAAAATCAGAACAGGGTGCTTCTGCAATAGGTTAACAGTTGCCTGGGAAACAGAAACTACACGTAGGCAGAACTCGCCCTAACAAAGTGAGTGTGCCGCACACAGTATCTCCACACCCTTCCCTGCGAAATAAATAACCAATTAGATCCATCTGGAACATTTTTGCTCAAAAGTTTTTAGCAAACCCCCTCCCCCGAACTTCTACAACTGTATTTTTCACGCTATTCAGTCGATTCCAGCACCTATAATGCTCTGCAAATACACAGCCTCATGGACATTAAGGCCCTCGTGCAACACTCTGGTAGCATGAAGGAGCCTTAAAATGGGGAGAACCCACCCCAAGAATCACCCCCAACAGGGGCCTTCCTAGCTGGCATAAAGACTCTGTGCTGGCTCTGTACAGAAGGGAGACTGGAGGCAGGACCAGAGTCCACCATTTTACAGCTATTTTCTTCTTCCCAGGGCCCACAGGGATCCATGGAAAGCAGAGCACATGTCGAAGTAGCCTCAGGCTGCTGTAATTTACACTTGGATCCACACAGGCTCCTAAATGATCCCAGAATACAGGGACAAAGGTGGCTTTAAGCACCCCACCCTCCGGCCAGTCCCAGAAAGAGTGTGAATTGTGGATCAGACCCTAATTTCCCCAATACTTCTGAGAGGGAAATGCCCCCATTTTATAAGGAGGGGGGACTAAGACACACAGGAAATGTGAATTTCACACACGGAAATATAATGAGTTAATAGTAGAGCCGGGCACAGGACCCAGAGAATCTGATGTAACAAATGGCAGCGCATACAGAAAATTGAACCAGATGAACTTCTGAAGAGTGGGTTGAGATTTCCACGCAAGGAGGCGTGTAACTCAGGCCCACTCAGCATGGCTCTCTGTACCCCTCTGACTGCAGCTAGGGCCCAAGCTCTTTCTGACCAGTGTTCCCTGTAAGCCGTGCGCATGTGCGGCTGCTCAGGAAGGATTCAAATGGCCCCCAGCTGATTAGCAGAGCGCCCACAGCTCAGTTTTGTGTTTCTACTGGTGGTGCCCTTTCACACATGCCTTGGTGCACATAAAAATTTCGTGGGTGGAAAAATTCTGCACGCGGATGGAAGATTAGAGGGAACATTGTTTGTGACCTGACTCCGGGTCTTCTTCCCTGCTACAATCTCTTAGGGCAGATCTACGCAGCAGGGCAAAAGTCGAATTAAGCTACGCAATTTCAGCTACGTCAATTGCATAGCTGAAGTTGAAATAGCTTAATTTGGCTTTTGGCGCTGTCTACACAGCAGGAAGTCGAAGGAAGAACACTCTTCCTTCCACTTCCCTTACTCCTCATGACACGAGGGTTACCATGAGCCAGAGTAAGAAATCCTCCAGCTCGACATTATTTCGAAATAATGGCTTGCTGTGTAGACACGGACTATGTTATTTCGAAGTAAAATCCGTTATTCTGAAATAACGTTGCTGTGTAGATGTGCCCTTCGTGAGCAGCCTCATCAACTCAGGCTGAGATAGGATATTCATTACTAGTTTTGTTTAATTGAACTTAATGCTGACAAAAGGCAATACGCAGCCTTCGACACTCCAGCATTATCGGGATAGGAACAGGCTGGGACAATACAATCTTCCCACTTGGTTCCAAGATTTCTAGCAGGAGTTTTGCTTGCATAAGGGCTGACTAAAAACAAGAGAACATGCCCTTAATTATTACAGCCCAGACTATGCCCCCATGCGCTTAAAATCATAGCCTTATTTCTGTGAAATAGCTAATGAATGAGAACAATACATAGCTCTGATCCTGCAAACCTTTCTCAATAGTCATCCTGAAAGACAATGAGACCTGGGCTTTTTGTCACATTCTATCCTAAGGAAACAGCGGCACAGCCAGAGTTTCTGTCCCAAATAGACCATCGGTTTCAACTTCTGCTCCAGTGAAAGTCTCTAAGATGCCAGCATGCCCACACATATTTACCTTGGAAATATCTTACTAGGCAGAAAGATCAGGATGTAGATTTTTTTTTCAAGTGGGCAGCAGACAAGGGTTTGGTTTGGCCACTCACTAGTTTTTTTAAGAAATAATTTAAAATATATTTAAAAAACATGAAGAGAACTGAATAAAGTTTGGTGTTTTGAGTCAGAAGGGACGGGAAATTATTTTAAATGCAGAAAATAATTGCTACGCAAGTGTTGCAGTCTCCGTTCCAAGCAATTTCTCTTATGCGTAAATGCTGCACTGAACGCATGTTACTGCATGATTAACTCTTGCTGTGCCAAGTGGTTTAGTATGGCTCGTGGTTTCAATTCATACCCATTTTTTGTTGGGGAAGGTCAATTTTAAACAGGAAAGCAGCTTTTGAATGATCAGATCCATCCTAAAACCTTGTCAAATGGAGTATTTAGCTTGTACCGCATTGTCCCCCCCAACACCTGAAAGTCCCGTTCACGCCATCAGACCAAGAATGGAGAGAAGCCTTCCGTGGGTCAGAATCGCAGTGCCTGGGCTGCAGATCGGCACTAGATTTGCCAAGGCTAGCATGGTGGAAAATCTGGGGAAGCCATGAGGTTGCAATTCCACTTGTATCTGCTCCTCCCCTTCTCTGCAGCAACCTGGAAGGAGCGCCCACAGAGCACGGCTCTGCGGCACGTACATCTGCAGCCTCCTTATGTCCTCCCAGCCCTCCCATGCAGGAGTCAAATGAGCAGTTTTTGTGGACCAATATGCTTTTTATTGGACAAGACAAACCAGTAGAAACCTATGATTCACTGGTCATAGATCGTAACAGCATCAGTCTGATTTGTCTATACCAAGCCTAGAAAGAATAAATGATATACTATGCCACGGCAAGCCAATGCTCACTTGGCTTCACTGCATTTAGACACACCAACTCACATGGCATGCAAGTTCATGCCACATTTCATGGCCTTGCCATAAGGGGCCACATTACCTTCTATGTCTAGATGAAATGGAGTGGGTTAAGGGAGGCTTGAATAACTTTTCCTTAGTGGGTTAAAATCTAAGGAGTCAAATTCAGAGCTGGTTTGTGAAAATGAAATTCCAGTAAAGTTAGTAACTGACCACAGGCTTTGAAAGGAATGATGGGGAAAATAAGCGAAGAGAAATTTCAGCTGTTAAGGAGAAATGCGTATCGGTTAGCCCTACCAGACCAGGAGTGGGCAATAAGTGGCCGGCAGACCAGATGTGGTTCACCAGGGTTAGTCCCAGACCGGACGCCAGATACTTTATTTACCTACGTGTCCACAGGTATGGCGGCACGCAGCTCCCATTGGCCACGGATCATCATTCCCAGCCAATGGGAGCTGCAGGAAGTGATGTGCCAGTCTGCGTTGCTTCCTGCAGCTCCCATTGGCCGGGAACAGCGATCTGCGGCTACTGGGAGCAGTGTGTAGCTGTACCTGAAGATGTGCAGGTAAATAAAGGGTCCAGTGGCTTGCCAGGGGTAATCTTGGCGAACTGCAACCGTCCCATGAACCTCTTATTACCCACCCCTGTACTCAACTGAGGAAGTGCATCCCAAGAAAAGCACTGGAAGACTCATCACTTCAGCCATGTCAAGCTAGCCTGAACAATACAGTGGAGAATACACTGTAGTGAACAATCCTCCGCTGGACTACATGGAACCCAACGGGTCTTTTTCCAGTTGCTAACATATATGAAATGTCTGTTTCTAAACATCAGCAAGGGAATCCAACCCTTTCCCTACGCCCTTGAAGGGAAGGTGGGCTTCTTGCACGCCTGGCACAGAAGAATTCTAGGAGGTAGATAAGTAATGCTCCTGAAATGATCACTGCCAGTCAAGTCCTTGATGCAAGGCCATACATCAACATGCTATCTGCAGTTTGATGCATATTAGAACCATTCTCTCTGCTTTATTTTGCAGGCACCTCAACTGAAACTGTTAACTAAAGAGACTCAGCACTTTCATCTTCTGGCCAGAAGTTTCGTGCTTTGAGCCATGTGGACTGTAGATGGTCCTTGAACCATTTCCTCCACAGAAACTATCCTTACACCTTGGGAGTGGAAGCCAATGCTTTCCATAAGGATGAGCTGCAAGAACGCAAGCAGTTGTACCACCATGTACATGGATCCCACCTATCTGAGATAGGGGAACCAAGCTGCCCATGTCCAAAGGCAATCAGGTTAACACACATGCCAATGGTTCTGTGGCTGCTCTGAAGTGAATGAATTTCATAATCAAATATGAAGCCAGTGGCTGAGTGAGGACAAACCTTCTAATCCATTTGCCTTATATAGAAAGTGGTATGCTAGGAGTGAAGGGATGTATTTAACTAGGAAAAATCTGCTTCTTGGAAAGCTTAAGGTCTGAATCATGCTGTGTTGGCTTGGTTTTTCAGCAGACAAACTACCACATAGGTTTCCTTGTGGGTGGAGAGGCAGCACTGCCATCAGAATTAGCAGCTGGATTCCTTTCCCATGAAAGCTAAGTAACAATGCTAATGCACACTCGGGGCCCAGAGATACCTGAAAATATAACTGGCTTGTGCAAATGGAAACACCTGCACAAAATCAGGAATCCACTGGTCAGGCAGCAGAACAGCTAAGGACAGGAAAGCCAGTGAGAAGGAGTCACTAGTACTAACATTATACAAGAGACTGTGTTAACCAGATATTCACTGGCAGAAGCACAATCAGCAATTGAAGGATTCTAATAACAAATATGAGCTCAGACATGCAAATATGCATGGGTTTTTTTATTTATGTTTTGCACGGGTGCAACTTAGGTGTCTATGTTTGAAAATTCCCTTCCTCTCACCTACCAGTCCAGGAAAAAAGGGGTTTTACCAGCTCTGAGGATCAGCTCAGTGCACAAAACTCAGATCTAGATTTCAAAATATTTCCCGTTATTTACATTTAGGGTTTTGGTTTGGCCCAGGATAAAAACAGGGATCATTTGCAAAACTCAGACAGGTGCACAGCTTGATCATCATCAACATTCAAAGACATTTGGGTCTGGTACCTGTTAGTGGCTATGGCGAGACAGCAGAATGACTTGCAGGAGTGGTCTGATGGTCCACCCTGCTGTAGAAGGTACCTCTCTTGGAGCATAAGCACAGTTAGTCCAAGATCTATCGTTGTATTAATTATATAAACATTCAACATTTCTTAATATTAGTAAAACAATCCCATGAGCCAACATAAATATCACTCCTCTTTTCCTTTTCCAGCAAAAACCATAGTGAGGAGAAAGGTCAAGAGAAACAACAAAATATGTTTTGCCCTCTATAAATCAGGGCATCAATGCAACTCAGATTTGGCATTTTATAGAGAAATTCTGTAATCAGGCACATCTCCATGCATAAGTATCAGCCATCGCTAACCACTGCGGCATACGTCCCAACCCCCCAGCACTAAAGACTGGTAATCCCCAGCCACACCCATAAAAACTAGAAGAGAACACTATGCACAGAGTTCAAAAAACCCTAACGCAAGATCTGGTTTTCTCTGTGGTTTGGGGGGGGCGGGGGGGGGCGGGGAAGGGGAGAGATTTCTGGTGAGTTGGGAAGAGGACAAAAATCTAGCATTTGTATGTTTTTACCGGATTTCTCCAAATAATAACAACAAACATGTTTGCTGAAAGAAGGTAACCTCACAGCATCAGCAAAGCTTCTGACACAGAGACCAACGCTGTATTTATACAACATGGAAATTAACAGCAGCAGCACTGCAGGCTTGCAATCTACTCAGCAAGCGTCAAAATGGCTATCGGTGCTGTTGCCTCCATTTGGATTCCTTTGCTGCTTACAATGGGTGAAAATGACGGATGCCAATACCATTATTGCTTTGGTTAGGGTTTCACATTCTTCTACCAACGTTACACGTACCTCTCTATACAACTGTGTTCTAACCCTCACCATTCCACTCCGCAAAGCAAAGAACCCCTCATAACTATCAAAACAGAATGCGTCACAGATATAACACGACCATGAGAGCAAAACAAATGCAGGAAGAAATCATGGCCACCTCTTCAGTCAGAGCTCTGCAAAAAAAAAAAAAACAACACAGGAAGTTTTGTGGCCTCTGTTATATAGAAGATCACACTGGACGATCACGATGGTGCCTTCTGGCCTTGGAGTCCAAGACAAACATTAAGGTAATGCTTTCAAATGCGAAATGCCATCCATTGGATGGTCAGAACATGTTTTACAACAGGGTCCCAAACTGCGAGTCCTTGCATGATGAACACTGCTATGGAAAACAGTAAGGGTTTTGCTTGAAGAAAAACTAAACGATACAGCTCATTAATGAGAAAAGCCTCACAATACCCCTCTGAAGCAGGTATGATAAATCCCATTTAACAGAGGAGGAAGCCAAGGCACAAAGAGATTGAGTGACATGACCAAGGTCACACAAGCAAGTAACTGGCAAAGCCAGGAATAGAAACAAAAATTCATTACTCCTGGTGAGTGCTTAACCACTAGATCCTTTTTGACCAACTGATCGTTCATAACTTTAACACACTTACGTTAGTAACTCCAGCCATACAATCTCAATGAGTCAGTTTTCCCCATTACTCTCTAGAAAAATGTCACGTCTCTGTTAGTGCCTTATTTCACAGGATCCTTTGAATCCCATAGATTTAGCTGTGGCAGGTAACCTCAATTCCCACATGAACATGTTTAGCAGAGCAGCTAAACTTAAAGGTTAATGTAAGACAACAAAATGAGTCACGAACGCAAACATCTCTGTAAGCAGCTAGGAAATGAGAAAGGGAATACAAATGAACCACTCTCCATGCTGGAATATGGATGCTCAGAAAAGACGTTTGCTCTTTGTTGAGTGGTCAGGCTGCCAACTGTACCTCCTTCTCTAAATCCAGTCCTCAGTGGGGGGACCCCAAACAGCACAGCAAATGCCATTTCTGGGCACTGTGCATTGCAAGTTAATACAGAGCCCCCAGCAATGATAGGTGAAAAATACAAGGGGCACCCATATACACAACATTTAGCAAAATGGAGTTAACCCACCAGTCTGCCAAGCAACAGCTCTTAACCCCGCTGCTGGCTGCACGGAATTCTCTCAGCTATTGCCTTGCACAAATGCAACCGCAGTATCATGCCTATATACGTACGTATTTGTGCCTGTTCATCTTGCTGCAGAGAACACCATTGTTACTGCCGTTGCTGCCGTTCCACTGCTCTGCGGAATTGGCACTGCAGGAAGCAAGGAGACTCCAAGGGAGCCAAATCCACAGGGTGAGGGATCAGCGAGTCGGCAGGGGCAGCGGCAACTGCAGTAAGAGAATTTTAAATTCACCATGAACCTTGGCAGAGAGGGGGAGGTGAAAGGGGTAGAGTTGGGCACAAGGAGGGAAAAAGGGGACCAGATCTGTTATCCCTCCCATCATGCTTGTTATTTTCCCTCCTCCTGTCTCCTACCACATCTCCCTCTTTGAAAATGGTCTCCTCCCTCCTTTTTACTGCCCCAAGACATTGCGCAGGAGATAAGAGTGCAAGGCAGGTGCCCTTTAAGACCTGATGAAATCAGTCCTGTAAGGGTGTGCGAGCACGTAGCTACATTACAGTATATAAAATATCAGGATGCACTTCAGGAGACAAACCATTATAAAAGACAGAAAATGCAATATATTCAATCTAGTTGTAAACCCAGCGACTGTTGCTTAGTCACCGTACTAGGCTCTTTAGCTGTTGGTGAGTGATACATTATATGCTTAGAACCCCATATTCTTGAAGTCACTTCACATGAAAAAAGGATAAAGGATTACTTTCCCCGATGAATGATTAAGAACATTACTACTCCTGTGCAGAATCTGGATGGCTTCCTGAGCCAGGAGATCCAAGCTCTAGTAGTTTGCTAGCATCCATACAACTTCAGGGTAGAACCAAAAACTTCATTATTACTTCAGGGAGGTGGGAGAAGGTGAGAAGATAGCAGAAAATTGTTATGAAAAAAAAAATCTCATTTGTCTTGGCCTCCTTAATCTCTCTTCCAGGTCCCTCCCAGACCTCTGCTGTTGGTCAATAAGAAGAACTTAATATCCTTAGAAGGAAGAGAAAGATGCATACAAATCTATCACTTTCATCTGGCCTGTAATACTGACACATCACTGTGGCTTATTTTACAGCAACAGGAAACTCGCTTGTCACTGAAGTAACTCAAGCTATGAAATACTTGTTTTGGCTGTGTTATTTGCATAAATAACATATCAGATCACCTCTGAGAGTTTGTCACCTTCACCCCTTGCTTTTTGTTGCTTTGTATAACTGACGCTGCTAGAGACAGAGATATTTCAAATGCCTGCCTTAAAAAATAAGAGAGAAACCCCAGCTGATTTTAACTCACAAAATGTTTAGAACTGCTTTGAGGAAAGTGAAATCAACATTTAGATTTGACACCCTGCCCTCAGCCAATCCAAGAGAGCTTTTCACCTGCCATCACCCCTTCTACCAATAGGAACAAGTGTTTAGACTCAGAACCCTCCCCAGCCAATCGTGTGCAAGCTCAGCCACTTAGTTAATGATGCAGCAGTACAGGGAAGACTATCACATGTGAGCTGGAAGACTGCCAACATGGAGACACGGAGAGAGCAAGGTAAACAACTTTCCAACGCCAAAATGATGACATTTAATCCCTACACCCTAGCTTCCCTTCTCGACTCATCCTTAACCCCTTTCAGCTGGTCTAGAAGCCTCTGAAAGGCACTGTGTACCTGTTCCCCTGATGCTTTTATAAACTGGACGACATGCCCTGCAAGGATCACTGCGTCACCATTTCCCACTTTCTGAACTACGCAGTGACAAACCTCCAAGCTTTAAAATGCAGAGTGTCTGTTAATCCTCACACCGAGCCCTTGCCGACGTGCCAGCCTTCAAATAGATGGGAGGGAGAAATTTAAAAAACCCCAAAACATTAAAATGGTAGCTTCTGCAAAGTTGTCATCTACCCCCACGACCACCACCCCCACCTGCATAACAGCACTACAGGCAAGAGTGACATTAGTACCACCTGTGCCATCGTTCCATTCAGAAAACGGCTCTGACGCAGAACAGTGCAGTAACAGCCAGCCAAAATAATAATAAAACCACTCCAGGGTTTGGACTTAGGAGTAGTGGGGAAGAACCTGGAAATAAATAGAATGAGATACAGTTCGAACCCAAACCCAATCAAAGGGTACATACGTGGGAACGACGGACCCCGAGCCGAAGACCTCTGCCCGTTAAACAGCTGCGCAGTCCTTAGCCCTTCACTTGCTCGCTGTGCAGCGCCGCAGAATAGAATGTTCCAGAATTTTCCTCCCGTTAACCCTTCCAATGTCTGCCCACCCTCCCTTCCCGCGAGATTAAACGCGTCGTGTCTCCGGCATCGTCAATGGGCGAAACCTCCAATATTAATTAAGCCAAAATAAATTTTAAAAAAATTAAGCTGGCTAGTTGCAGGAGCCCGGTCCATGATGTTGTTATTACTTCTGTCTCTCTCTCTTGCTGCCTCTCTCTCTCCCCCCTCTTGCTGCAGCAGGGCTGTTGCTAGTAGACCTATCGAGGGAGCTTGCTTGCTCTCTCTCTCTCTCTCTCTCTCTCTCTCTCTCACTCACTCTCTCTCTCAGAGCTCTGTGACGCAGCTCAAAATTCTCCAGGCTGCTCCCTGTGTTATAACAGCGGAACTGCAGCTTTCCCAGGAGAGCTGATGCCAACAATGCCAGGGCCAGTCAAATCAAGAAAGTCCGTCACTGCTGGACTCTGCACCTTTGCATTTTTCCCCCTTTTTTCCTCACCTCAGTTTCTTTGCTTTGGTTCCAAAACTCTCATGCTTGCATCTTTTTCTCTGCTGCTTAGTCACACCTACTCGGTTAACTCTTTTGAGGTCGGTAGCCAGCAAATCAGATCTTGAACAAGTGCAACTGACATCACGGCCAACTCTGTTGTGGTTTTCCTTTTTATACCAAGGTAAATCCTCTCCCGTTCCTAAAAGAAAAAAAACAAGAAAATTCCAATGGCATATTAATGCTGTTTGATTAACTCTTTCAGGGATAGGAGATAATGTTTGACTTTGGGAAATAACACAGTTAGGCCCAGAGCCCACATATGTTCATGCATATGTTTAACTTTATGCACAATGGGACTTCAAAGGAACTACCCACCTGAGTAAAGTGTGTGTGTGTAACCATTTGTAAAATGGGGAGGTAACTGGATATCCCTGCATGGGTTTGTGAAAGCAGGGATGAAACCTTGGACCTCTGGATCTGAAAGCATGAGCCTCAACTGCCTGAGCTAAAACACCCAGCTGCATTAGCCCAAAGGCTGTTACAAATTCGTCAACCTCTGTGTGTTATAACAGCAGAACTCCTAGCCACTTGAGGGAGACAGAGACACAAACTACGTAAGTCTGGGTTACCATAAGCATTGGAAAATCATAAGCTCTTCCCTTTCCATCTGCACAGATTTAGAAAATGTATTAAATGTATTAACTTGATAAAATGAAGGTCTGTACCAGAATGAAGATTTTCAGGCTCGTGACACCATTGTTTGGATCGCCAGCACTACTAGTCACAAGCCAAGAATCTTCCTAATAGCTAAAAACATCAGCAGAACCCTGCATAGGTCAGGAAAACAAACCATTCCAGGGGGCTTGTACACAGCTCCCAGGCTGCAGACTGAAGCTTAACCCTAGCGAGTCACAGCTAGATCCAATGTTCAGCAAAGAAAGTTGGGCTCTCAGATGATTTATCTTCAAGAACTAGGGAAACTCAGAGGACGAACAAAGGACGGTATGGCATTTGAGCAACCAGACACCTGTGTGGAGACTAGTAAAAAGACAACAGCATATGAAAGAATCTATGTGGGGGGAAAAGGGCATCGTATGGTAAGAAATAAATACAGGAAAACCCAACAAAATCGGTACACCTGCCAAATTCATACCAGATTTCAGAACGGGCTATAAGCTTTGGGTTTTCAGTACAACTGAGGCTGAAATAACCAGTATTTTTTCCTTCACAGTGCGAGCTATTTTGGGATTCCTCTGTGCTACACTGAAAGCGACACCTGTTGCACACAGACATGAACAAGAATAATTGCAAGCTCCCAATTTATGAAATAAAACTCTGCCAAAAGATGCAAGTCACAGGAACCATCTTGTACTGGGGAAAAGACAGTGACTTGGGGTGAGGAGCATAGCCCCTCCAGATCACTGAACAGCCAGAAGTCAATACAAGAAACAAAGGTGGGGTACTGGAACTGCTGTCAAGAAAAACTGATCATCCCGATCTTTGTAGTGACCAAGCAAGGTCCTGTTCCATCAACTGGATGCAATGAAACATGTCTCCAACTGTAGACAGAGGCATAGTCATCTGTGGGGATTGAATCTAAGGCATTCACTACCAAAGACCCAGGTTTCTACCTGTTGAGCTAAAGGAGATGAAAGGCAGCAGCTGGTATTACAGGTGCATGAACCAGCCACACGAAGGAGACGCTGTCACACAGACATGATTGCTAGCGGTATACATGTTACACAGATAAAAACCTCACATAGCTTGCTAGGCTGGTTTCACCTACCCATATGTATCTCATGAACCACACTAACTCTCCAAGGTTAGATGCTGATTTCTGCACTCGCTCTGCATCCCGCTCATTTATCATAGCGCCAGTAGCATGCCATGTACCACACAGATACATAAGACGACAAAAGTCCCTGTCCCAAAGCTTTCATAATTACTCTTCATTCTACAGCAATGCTTATAGGCACCTACCAAAATACAGATCCCATTGGGCTAGATACTGTATTGAACAAAGCTAGTAAAAGAGCAGGGTAGCAATAGAAAAAAGGGCAATATTGTCAGTGCGAGAGGATTTAAAATATGGGGACTTGGGGGAAAGCAGGACTTGGATGCATTTTTTAGGGTTTATTTGGGGTGGGGAGAGAGGATGGCTTTCTTTTATTTGTGTGTCTATGGGGAGAGATCTTTCATTTTAAAATAACCAAATATGGAACATTGCTGGCACTGTACCTCTCAAGTACAGGAAACAACAATTATTAAAATCAGGGTAAGTCCTGTTTAAAAGCCCAAGATCAAATAATTCAAAGGCCTGAGGTGTGGCAGATGAATTCCTGCCCAAGAGTGAATGGAGAGTTGCAGCTGTTGAGTATGTATAACCTCATGACCTCAACTTCGTGTCAATGATATTACAGCTTGGTGCCTTGGGGAACAGTTGGTTGTAAACTGAAGAAACCGGAGAGCTAAAGAGAATGGGAAAAAATGCGCAACTTAATAATAAAGCTTAGTACTAGGATAGCTCTTCTGCTTAACTGCTTTGCCAACATGAGCACCATTAAAATGTGCCAATTTAGGGCTACATAGTCATGGCCAAATGATATCAAACCCATGATTGCTCTAGTCCCGTATCCTATCTTTGACAATGGCCAATAGCAGTTGCTACAGAGGAAGATACAAAAAGAAAACTGGGGGGAACAGTTTTCTATTGTATGAAAAATTTTGCGAGTTCAAAAAATGTTCCAATCCTGAATCAGGATGAAAAGTCAGACTCTCAGATTTTCACAAACTGAAAATAAAAAATCAGTTCAGGTCACAACAATTGAAATGTATCATTTAGATTTCAACCTGCCTTCCTTTAAAAAAAAAAACTATAAACAACCTAATCAAGTAAAGTGAGCTTTTTCTCCCCTTCAAACACAAGCTGCCAGAAGATTGTGGCTTTTAAAGGAAACTGATGAACTGATGGGAAATTACACACACCCACATAGTGTCTTAAGACACTACAGTTATGACCGCTGAAGCATAGAGATGACCACTAAAAATGTGCTATTCCAAAACACGGGTGGATATTTACTTGAGCACACATTATAGTCGACAGGGAAACATGTACAATGAACTACATTATATTGTATTTTATCCATGGGGATGGTAGCCTCCTCCAACTGGAAAGTTACCTGCAACTTTTTTCAAAAGCAGTGACTAGTAATGGGCTAATATCTAAGACTTAGGTTTAGATCGACTGAGAATTTCATCTTACCAAAACTATTTTGGTGTGGGAATGTCAGGAAAACTGGTTCCTGTAAGGTTTCCATTTCCTCTCAGATTAAGACAGGTCAGAAGCTGTAACGATACCCATCACTCTGTCATCCCCAGCTGAAGGCACAAACACTGTTCTCAGTTATGCTCACAGTATTTATTTCTGCTCATAGTCATGACTAACACCAGGAAGAACAGTCGCGTACGCAAATGTTAAAAAATCCCAAACATACACACTTGTAAATACCCTTAAAAGTCTTGATTCCATGCACCTGATTGTGAGTGCACAACTAACTGCAACCACAAAATCTTGCAGGCACCAATACCACATATGCTCTGCTCTGTGTGTTTTATGCATTCCTATCTGGGCCTGAGTCATAAGGATCTGCTTTAGTTTCCAGCCAGAAGACCAGATCCCAGAGGTTAAACTTTGGCCCTCGCTTATAGAAAACAGTGCTACAATTTACTCTATTAACTTTGAGAAACACAAATGGAAAACAAAATTCTCTCTTTCCTTCTGTTTCAAAGAGATGGCGATGCATTAACATGCAGATCCCTTCAGGGAAGAATCCCACCTCCCAAGCTGGTGGGTCCAAGGACACTTCGCATCTCAGAATAATAGCCCTGTTCACCATTCCACTTTGCACCTGGCCGCAGTTTGTACTCTGCAGCAGTCAGCAAAGGGAGCCCTGCCAAGAGGTTGGCATGTGTGGCCCTAGGGGTACCCAGGACCGTTTCACAGTCCATGGGAGAATGAGAGGAAACAGCATGCCCTCCTGCTCAGGGAGGCTGTCTAACTTCCAAATCTAAGGAGCCCACAGTGCTGAGACAAACAGAATTACTTCAATTAGCAACTAAGAATAGAGCCCACCGGGGTGCTCTGCACAATTGAGTACACTGACAGCACAGCTAGAGGTAGTGGGGTTGCAGTGGAAACACAGAAATAGCCATTCTCTGCAGTCAGCACTTGGCAGTTTCATGAGTCACTGGCATACACATGGCAGACAGCATGTGTATGCCAGTGGGCTGTACTCTATGGTGAGGCAGCAGGGTGTGCTGGTGAGGGAGCCTGCTTTCCCCTACAAAAGTATGGAAGCTCTGACAGACTCTCCTCTCACCATGAGACTCCCACCTCCACTGTTCCTACCCCTGAGGGCATAATGGTTCTCCACAGGGAGATGTCTATTCCAGGTATACCCAGCCCATTCGTACTGCTCAGAGATGGGACCTCCTCTCCCAGCAATGAACGTTCCTCACCTATGGAGGCATGGTGGACCTGTCCCCCCTCTTCCACTGACAGAGAGCAAGGGGCAGAAGAGACATTGACCCCCATATTCCCTGCTACACAGTCTGCACCTCTCTTCTGTTTAAGAACTGACTCTCCTCCTGAAATAAAGCTGAAGGGAGCTGGAAGACTAGGTTTTTAACAGAACAAAAAAGTGACTGTTTTCTGTGGGAAATGGTGATCTTTTGTTGAAAAACTAAAGGCCTGAAAACCAAAATATTTGTATTTGAAAATACTGCTGCAGTGCCTCAATGAGAGCTGTAGTTTGAGTGCCTCAAGTCATAGCTGGACTACATCTCCCCTGATGCCCCACAGCCAGAGAGTTCCATTATGCCCTGCCTCACCCTTCACACCCCATAAGGGAAGACTACAGTGTATTATGGGAGATGTAGTCCCACCAGCAAGCGTGGACCATAAAGGAAAATAGCTGCTTGAAGTATTCCAACTTTACGCACCCATGAGGCACAGTGGCAGTATTACCAAACCAAAACATGCTGGTTTTTTGATTTCTGCTCCAAATCAAAATTTTCCATAGAAGATGTAGACAAAAATTAATTTGACTTCTCTACATTTTCCAGGGAAGGAAACACCATTATTTGACCAGCTGTATCTCAACTCACTGTTGCAGCACCAAGTTGGGTTGAAAAAATTCAGAAAACACCAGACATCTAAAACGGGAATTAAAGGGGCCATGACTGCATTTCAGCCCTGGTTGGTTGTTTTTTTTTTTTTTTTTTTTTGCGGGGGCGGGCGGGACTCAACAACTTTTCCTGCGGGCTTTTTTTTTGCTTTGCTTTGCTCAATGGAATTTTTTCCTGGCATTTTTTTGGGAGGGGGTTCAGTATTTTTTGTGAAACCATCTGGCAACCCTAGCACCGATGAAGGGAGGGGCATGACTAGACCTACCCCTCCCATGCCCAGGAAGGGAGCCCCAGCCCTCCTTAAGCCTCCCCATGGAGAGAAACAGATCTTTTCCTGCATAAGCAAAGCTCTGGTAGACTTGCTTGCAATGGATCCCAAACAACATTCAACGTGAATAAGAACCCAACCTCACAGCCCTTCATAATCTAGTCTGACACTCTCTGCCTAAACCCTCTGCCTTTGACAAGCACAGGAAAGGACCTCTAAAAATACCTGCAAACAACAAAGTATTAACAGAAAATAAAATAAACCAAACAATCAACTCAGGACTAACAAGTCCTTATCTATATTCAATCCTTTTTAGTTTCTATTGCCTCCTGTCTGCTAACTTTCTCCTGGTCACATTTTATATTAAGGTTACATTTAGAAATACTTTATAAAGGGTTAAATACATAGATAATTAATGTTTTAATACATGGCTAATCAATTGTTTGCAAGACCAAAAGCTCAACAGGTTGCTTATCTCCAGAGTTTATAACCACCTATAAAGCCTTATTTGCTTACAACTAGTGCAGGGAAAGTATTTTTAATCAAAACTTTTTTCAGGAAAAAACTGCAAATTTGGCAACACCTAAACCATTTCATAAGCACCTCTTGATTTCACAGAATTGTTTTTAAAATTCCCTCCCAAAATTGAAGTACAGTATTTCCATTTTTCAGTTCAAAGCATTTCAAAATTTTATTTTCTTTTTTAATTTTAAGAATGCTCAAAATGAAAGTTTTTCAATTTCCTGAAAATTAAAAAAAAATTAATTATTGGTGCAACCTGAAATCAATTCCACCACCCCATTCTATAATTGCCAACGAACTGAAAAATCCATTTTTAGCAGTCTACTAACTACTCATGTCTATAATATAGTTAAGACTTATTAACCATTATTAATGGATATTTCATATCAAGCTGGCCCCTTCAACCACAATAAACCCTTCAAGCCTCATTTTCTCAAGTGCTAAGAGATTCAACACATATAATTAAAGTCAATGGGAATCGGAGAATGATGGGGGGGGAGGAGATCAGGCCCCATGTTTCCTTATGTATCTAAAGAAATTAACCTACCTTGGTGCTATATTGTGTTAATAGCGCATGTTCCTGCAAGTTATAAATGTTACCCTCAGCCTGATCTACACTGGAAAAGTTCTACTAGTTTTAAACTGATTTAGTAACAGCCAAGCAGCTTTCCCAAAATAGAAAAGCTCTATATTCTTGTGTGAAGTAGGATTCCTATTTCACACGTATAAAGCCAATTCTTACATAAAAAACAAACTTTAAAGGACAAGGCAATCATCACACTGGTACATCTGCAGACACAGAATCAAGCTAGACAGACTTAAAGAAACACCTCATCTGGGATATGGACAATGCACCAGGCAGCTTGCTAATATGCTAAAAATAGATTGATCCCAATTACAGCCATGCTTCTACTTTTTCAAGGTTTCCTGTTTCACATCCTTAGATGAAAGCCTGTGAATGGATAGGGTGGGATTATCAACCCATTGTGGCAAAGGAAAGGCGTGGCCTCTACAGACTCATTCGTGTTGCATAACTCTGGGAACATGCAGTCCTTTAGCTGAACTAAACAGAACAACCACATACTTCCCTTGATCCAGCTGCCTTTACGTACCATACAAATTCTGATCCGAATGTACAGCATTCTCTTGATTCAATAACAAGGCTTTCAAATCCATCTTTCCCTAATACTGAAACATAAAAAGATACAAAATAAACCCAACTGAAAAGTAAATTTCAGATTAGTGTTTTTTTTGGCTGCTAGCCCTCTGAAAAATCATCTTCCTGTTCAGTTTTTTGAACCATTCTATAGACTTTAATAGAGAATTTGAACTCTGCTATATAAAAGTCATGGTTGTAAAAGGCTCCAGAAAAATCCCATTCTCTATTACATTTTATAGGGCCTTAGAATAAGATCTATAAATTTATTCTTATATATAAAATAATATATATACACACACATATTTAAATCCATCCAATATAGCTTAACAGTTCACTTGCCTGGTCAAATCTTTCACAACTTATGAAATATCATTTTCACCCTAAAAGATGTGTAATGAGGACAACAGTGCTGGGAGGAGGAACAGGTCAAATGGCTGAGAAAATCCTTTTTAGTTTTAAGTACAGTCTTATTTTAAGCAATGTTATTTTATTAAATACTAGCATATTTACCCAGAATTGCTTGGGTCCTTAACTCAATTAATTTTTTTTTAATAAAAGCAAAATTCCTATCAGGCTTACTTGCTCTTCCCCTTCCTGTTCCTTTCAGGGACTGAGAGCAAAGTGCACAGCTCGTCTGTCCCCTGTGCTCCTCAGACAGAGTGAGGAATGCAGCAAACTGTGCACTTTCCTTTCGCTCCCTGATGAAGGGGAACAGCCAACAACTCTCTGTACAGATCATGCCCTCCCTAAAGGGTGCCTGGGGAGGTGGGAGGCTCAGGACTAGGACAGTCCCGGATGAGGGGAAGGGGGGGTTTCACCTACCTGGTGATTCTGTCTCTTTTCTGTATGGTTTTATGAGAAGTAATCCCATTCCAGGTATATTCCATTTTCCTGGCATACCAAACCCTTATGCTGCTTTAAGATAATGATAACAGGAAGGTGTATTCCAAATTTGAAGGTCCTAGTTCTTAATGTTTAGGAAGACTTCTTGAACAAACAGAAAAACTCTCTCAAATATAGATTATTTATATTTAGGATAGGTTAGAAAACAAGAATTCAGTTCTCTGAAAAATTCTGAAGTCTAAATATTTATTTTCAATTCTTCATGGGATCAATTAGATCATTTGAAAAGAGACCCACACACCCCGCCACCTGAGAACAGCCAAATATCTGGATGATTAGGGCACTCACCAGGCATATGGGAGTCCCTGTTCTGAATCATAGGCAAGTGACATTGGCAACTAGCTAGTTTGGGGGCTCTCTGGAAACGAGAACTATTACACTGACCACTTGACCAATGTTTCTCAACAACTAGGGTTGCCAGGTATCCAGTATTGACCTGGACAGTCTGGTATTTTCGCCTCCTGTCCAGTAAAAAAATTCAGAAAATACCGGACACCTAAAATGTCCAGGAGGCAAAAATCCCAGGTGCTTACTTGGTTCCGCAGGGGAGCTGTCTGGCCCAGAGCAGGGGAGACAAGATGGCAGACAGCCTCCAGCAGCCTGTTAGGGCCAAAAAGCCTCAAAAGCGTTTCTTAAAGGAGCTATGCTGGTTTATTTTATTTTTATTTCTTTGCTTAACAACTCTCGGGGTCTTTTTTTTTTTTTGCTCAACAACTTTGGTCTCCCCCCTTTTTTTTCTGAACAGAATTTTTTCCCTGGTGGTTTTTTTGGGGGGGGAGGGGGGATGTTTGGTATTTTTGGTTAAACCATCTGGCAACCCTATCAACAACTGGTCTGTGGATTGGCACCAGTCCCTAAGATTTTCCTGATTTGGTTCAGGAAGGCAGCAAGCTGGTCCCTTATTTCACAAAGGTTGACAAACACTGCACTATACCATACAGGCTCAATACGACAATCCCTAGAATGATTCCCCAGAGTCCGTGGCTGAGACCACGAAAAAACAAGAAGGGGACTTTGTTCCTCAATCCTACTTAACAGATGACATTGTAATAACTTAGCAAATATGAATCCTTTACGTTCTGTTTCAGGATGACTCTGTTCACAGAAGAATATGCACATTCAAGTATCTATCTGGATCCTTTTTTAGCCTTGTTTGTTTGTTTGTTTGTTTGTTTGTTTGTTTGTTTGTTTGTTAAATCTGTAGCTGCTGGCTTGGTGACATGATAGACTCTATTACAAATATACTTCAGTTTGTTTTAAAACTTTTCTCATCTCAAAAATTTGACAATGTTTTACAAAACAAAAAAGAAAAAAATTAGCCTGTCTGTCATGCTTCAAATTTGTTTTGTTTGTTTCTCTATTTGTCAATTTAGTTGTGTCGATCTTTTCCTTTTTCTACAAGGAAAAAATGTTTTAAACTTTGAAAATTCAGAAAATGAAAAAAAATCCGTATTTCAAAACAAACTGAAAAATGCTTTTAGATCATTTGCCAACATTTCTGCCAACTATGTTTCTGATTTGTTTCTAAACAAGCTCAGTCTCACAGCAAGCATGACTCAGCATCCCCTTGTCCCATTTACTGCCTGGAGAGATGCAGATCACATTTCAGACTGATGAAAAGTTGACATCCAGGTCCTACACAGAGATCTGTCTGGAATTACACCAATTCAGAACCCAATATTTCTGCCAGCGTAAAAAAAGAAAGAAAAAATGTTCTGGGGCAGGGGGAGCACACTCGTGAGACCTAAACCACACACATAAAAGAACAAGCAAATGGCACTGATATTCCTTCGCAGTTCACCTTTAAGAATATCCTCCACAGATAACACATTTTTTCCATACAATAAACAACTGTGTGAGCGTTATTTGATTTATCCAGCAGAATAGGAAGTTAAAATCCCATTAAAAAAGTTAACTAGTTAACCGCTAAGTTTAACCGGTTAGCTCAGATCCCTGTGGGCGGGGACTACTCCAATCCAGCCAGGCTGGAGCGGCCCTCCCTCCGCGGTGTGGCAGGCCTGGTCAGTGATACCCACCGGTAACCGGTTAACCCTTTCCAGTAGAGTCCACTGAACCCAAACCAGTGCTGCTGAAAGTTAAGTTGGCCTCATCGCTGTACTTTTCTACTGCCCTGCTGGCAAAATAGGGAAATTAAACCATCCTCAATAGACCAAGAGCCTGATTTTCAGCGGGGGCTTCAACCTGGACTTCACTTGTATCGCGTATGGAATATCTCTACACTAATGTGCGTGTGGACAGGAGACATTCTCACACTTGCACATACAAATCCCACTGTAAGTAAATTGTAATGCCCAGGCCCGCCAACAGGGAGAGGGGACCAAGGGGGCAGCTGCCCTAGGACCTGATAACTTGAAGTGGTCCAGTGGCAGCAGCCAGAGCCGCAGTCCCTTTAAATCACCGCCTGATCCATGCCTGATCCTAAGGCTGGGGAGGTGCAACACACTCCAGGTGGCGTGGAGGGTTGACTACCACAGCCCTTCTGCCCGAGGCCCCACCCCTTCCGGGAGCACAGAGCCACCACCCCCAACCTTCCACAAGTGCTTATGGAGGCTGTCAACCCCCCGGTAACATCTGCATGTAACAATCTCAGTGCACATACCTCAATGCCCGAAACCTTTCTAACACACGGTTTACACTGCCAACCATTTGTACTAGCTCTGTGCCTTCATGTAAATTCAACAGCAAAGTCCCTAGTGGACTTCACAGTTTCAGGCATCTTTTGAGGCTAAAACATGATTGGGGCAGGAAGGCTGATTTCTGTAGATTTTACTAATTTCCCTCTTCTTTTATTGTTTGTTTAGATGGGCAGTATGGGCGTTTCTTGGTTAGAGGGGGTGTTAGTGTTATTCTTATGGTGGAGGCTTTTTAAAAAAAAATACTGCAGAATACAGTATTTCCTAAAAAACACCCTCTGGATTCACCTGATCTCTTCCGAATGATGGTTCCAAACCTGGAACCCACCCCTCAACAGAGGATGCTTTGTCCCCTCCTCTTGCTTGTTTTGTCCTGGACTTGTTCATGCAGCTGATTGATGAATTGCTTTAAAAATTAGAATCAATGCTGTAAACTGGCATCAGAAGCTGACAGAAAACAGTGGAAGGACTTGAGCGTGGTCTTGATTCGCCCATGGTGGCCTGAGCCATAGAAAAGTTGGGAAGCCACATTCTGTACCATCTGGAGCCTGAACATCATCCTCCCACACAGTGCTTGAATTCAGTAACTTACAGTAATCCACCCTGGAAGTGAAAATGCACGGGTCACCATGACCAGTCCTTGTCCAGAAGGAAGGGACAAACATTTTGGTGATCTGGAGGTGAAAGCAGGCATTTTTAGACACTAATGCTACCTGCTCTTCCAAGTTTACCAAGGAGTCAAAGGGGACCCTGAGAATTCGTGCCATTCTGATGAATATTATCAATGGACGTTAGAGAAAACCCACTGGCTATTTCTCCAAAGCATTTCCCCTCTCTGACCAGCATCACTTCAGGCTTGCCTGTTTCAGTTTGAGTCAGCTGGTCTTCACTCAGGAGCTGATTCTTTGGAGAGATTCTGACATTTCAGTAGCAGCCGTGGTTGTGTCTGCTGAGATGAGATCTGAAATGGAGTATGGTCAGCAAACTGTGATGGCAGCTGAGCCCAGGATATCCAACTATCTCTTCCAGTTGTTTCACAGATATTGAAGAGAAGCAGACACAGTATGGATCCCTGTGAATTTCACAGGTGAGGAGATTCCTTCAGAGTGGAGGAGAGAATAATTGGAGCCACTGTAGTGCTGGGACATCTGCTTCTGCTCCATCACATTGACAAGTTAACACTTCCTTTGTGGTCTGCTGTGTCAAAGGCTGCAGAGAGGCCCAATAGTATGAGCATGGAGAGCTTACCTGTGTCCACGACCATGAAAAAATTTTAATGCAGGGGTGGGCAAATTCTGGTCCACGAGCTGGATCTGGTCTGCAGAGTTAATCCCTGGCAGGCTCCATCCTCTACATTTACCTGTGTGTCTGCAGGTATCAGGCAACTGCAGCTCTCATTGGCTGCGGATTGCCATTCGCAACCAACGGGAGCAGCGGGAAGCGGTGTCCCAGTCCGCGCTGCTTCCCACCGCTCCAATTGGCTGTGAACAGCGATCTGCAGCCAATGAGAGCTGTAATCACCTGATACCTGTGTAGGCTCAGGTAAATATAGCAGTCGTGGCCTGGTAGGCTGCCATTTTTTTAGTTCCCACCCCTATTTTAATGCTTCTAGAGCGAAGGGTGGGGAGCTTAATTTGATCTGGCTGACAGGTAAGGATTTTTTTGCTTTTCATATGGGAGCCGGGGAGGGTTTTGTTTTGTTTTTAGTATTTTACTTGTGTTTGGCCCCCAACTGATTTTTCTGTGGGTAAACAGCCCCTGACTGAAAAAAAGTTCCTCACCCCTGCACTACAGTCATCCTTGTGCATATAGATTGCTTATTGTGAGGAATCCAGGAATGTCGCTGATGTCACGTTGGATACAATCACAATGATTTCACTTAAGAATGGGAGGATGGAGATAGCACAGTAGGTTGAGAGATCTTCAGGGCATGTGGCAGCTTCTTGGGAACTGGGTAAACTATTCTGTTTTTCACAGGGTTGGATAATTATGCTTCTCTGAAGGAGGCACTGATTATTTCCATTAGTAACGGGCTAGTTTTTCTTCACAGACTTTTACCAATCAGGAGGAACATGGATTTCTTTGGCAGGCTCTAGCTCTACTATTTTTCAGGGATTCCTGAGCTTTGGTGCTCTGTGCTCAGATGTCAGTGCATACATACACAGGCCTCAGTGTAAAGACATTGCACACACACAGGTCTCAACACACTGCCACAGCACACACATGCAATTGTGACAACACCAGCCTCTGAAAAAGCAGGCTTATGCTTTACACAGCCTCACTCTTCAATATTCAGTACATGACCACTCCAAAAAATGGAGGCTGCATAAGAAATTAAGATTTTGGGCACATCAGTAAGTGATAATAGGTCAGACAGCAGTGGCAGGATCTCTTTTTTTGTATTTTTTTGGTAGGTTAATTTATTCAGACTCCATTCTTCAGACTGTTGCACATAATGGTTTCTATTTATTACGTTTCAGGAAGTAAACCTACAAATGACGTGTTGGGTGCGGACTGAGGGATTTATGGTGGGCAGCGCTCTCTTCATTATTGTCTCAGGTGTGCATAAAATGACATGAGATGCTGTGTATTATGTGACAATGACCTGGGCTGACTGAAGGCCTAGTTTCTCTATGCAATCAACGTACACTGAATTAACAACAGCACTGCACAATAAACTGGTAGTGACTACACACAGTTTGTTCCTGTTTGTACTTGGAATTCCACCACCTGGCAATACTTGCATCTTTTTAAACATGCTCACCAGAGTTATATTATTTCGTGGATCTTATTCGGGGCATTTTCCTTTCTAATTTAAATTAAAAAAAGATGGAGTTGGGGTGAGAGCGAAGAGGAAGAAATCAAAATGCCATTACAGTTCATACACAATACTAGCTCTCAGGAATATGATTAGTTACTTGGCAACCAGAGAAAGGTGTGCCACAGGAAATGGGACACTAATACATGCACGCTAGCTTCAGCAACAGTTAGAAAATGGATGAGAAAAAGGTCATAGTTCTTCTGGCTCATGCAATTTTGTTGTGGAACAGTGTTTAGAAGAACACACCTGGAAACAGCCTCTCATTATTTTAATACAAAGCAGGATCCTTCCACACTGCAATTTCCAAGTATTTGCTTCATGTGATGCTGTTTTATCAAGCAGCTAATACAAAAATTACATGATACTAGTCAGCAAGTTATGTGTATAGTGACCCTCCACCTAGATGGAAGTGATCCGATTCCTTACCATGGAAGAAAGATGAACTGACATCATGTTGACAAGTGCAAAACAAATTGCTAGACTAGCTTGAAACAGTTTACTTTAGGAAGAGATTCAAGGGACACTGTCAACTCATGAGCCCAACATTTAAGGTTTTGTAAATAAACAAAGCCCTTAGCTTTTACTAAACCTAAATCCTTAAAAATATTTTACAGGATTTAATTTTCTAATTCCACCAAAGCAAGTTAAAAGGCAAACATTTTCCTCTGCTGTATTTCCACCACAAACATCTCAGCATTAAGGACCGGAAAGCAAACTATAAATCAAAAGTAAAAAGCAAGTTAGTTCATTCCCATAATCCAAACCCAAAATGCAAAAAATAAACAGATATTGAAAAGGGAACTGGATTTTTAAAATTCTTTTCATTTTAATAATCTAAGATATTATTAATAACATAGATGAAGAAATGTCATTGGTTTGTGGTAAATCACATTTTAAATCTGACAATCTCCACTGCACTGTAGCCAATGTTGTAATTTGAGTGATGCACAAACACAAGACTTTCATTCCACTTCAGTATTAATGAACTCCTGCTACATACTGACTCCACTATATGAGTGTGTACAACAGAGACTCAAATGCCTATATGTTGTAGCTGCCATTATCGAAGATCCTTATGATTCATGGAATTGCTATTCACTATTCATGGAATGCGTATTCACAGGGGTCTCCTGTCCTGGTCCAGGGAAGGCAGGGGCTAGGAGCCGCAAGGAGCTCACCGTGGGAGCTGGGGGCCGTGGCTCCCAGTATTCACAAATTTCGCCATTCACAGTGGTGCCAGGAATGCATCCACCGCGAATGGCAAGGGTTTCCTGTACCACAAGGGTGGGGGACCTTTTTTGGGTTTGGGGCTGCTGACCCACAGAAAAATCAGTTGGGGGCCACATACAAGTGAAAAGCAAAAAAAAACCCCTACGCAAACCCTCACTGACATGGCCCCCAACTGAGAAGGAGAAAGCCATTCCCCACTTTCCCCTTGCACACCAGAGCCTAGGAGAGCCCAGGCTAGTAGATTTCGTGTGCTCCACAGTGGGGGGATGGAGCACCAGCAAGGGCTCCCCTATGCTAAGGACCCCAGAGCCTCGGGGGCTGAATCCAGGCAAGGCATCCAGCCCCCAGGCCTTAGATTCCCCAACCCTGCTGTACCAGAATGCTGTTACTTTAAACTCTGCAGCAATGAAAATGTTCATATTGGTAGATATCACTATTGGTGCAAACACACCATTACAACAACATATACCAGTTTAAGAACCCTAGCGCTCAACTCACAGTAAAGCAGAGCGTTTCAGAAAACAAACCTCCGATACAACTTTTCTGTGTCATAATGATCCCTTTCACTTCAGTAGCAGATTTCATTCAAGGTTCACACCCCACCCAACAAATATCTACACAATCATACGTAACTCTCATCACCCCTCTATCAAATAAATGCACTTCTAACAACTTTACTGGAAATCCGATGCAAAAAGACAAGCAAAATGGCTTCCCCAGCACCACACAGTGAGCCAGTAGAAGAGCTGGTACACTGCAGTGCACCAAGCCAGCAGTTATGTGTCCTCAGCTCTAACCACAGTCAGCACGCCCCCCTCTAACTAGATTTCACCGTTTCCCCTTCCCTGGAAGAGTAGCTGTTCTCTTCTGGACCCTTCCCCTCCATCTCTTTTCCCCCCAACATGTTACTGAAATATATATACTTCATGGCATCAGAGAAGCAGTAATAGCCAAAAAGGAGCTGGCAGGACTGGAGCAGAGACGTCAGTCAGTAACCAGCCAAAGCCCTGATGAGCAGCGATACATAGTGTTTTCTGGACCTTTCAGAGAGGCAGCATGGCCGCTTGCCAACTGAGGTTTGTCCTGCTGCCCTTCCAATTGTCCTATTTTGTTGCCCTTAGGATCTGCTTCCTTCATCGCATACCCCAGGGTTTCCTGTCTTGCCAAGGAACAAAGCAAAGCTATAGAAACATGCTAATCAGACTTAAATCTTTGATGGATTTTACTAATTATCATTAATTCTTCATATAAATATTGTACTTGGTCCCCTGTAAGCCATGGGATGTGTGTGAGGTAGCTCAGGAAAGGTTATGAAGTATTTAATTTTAGGCTGTGGTCTGAATTTCCACAGGATATGGGCACCGAATAGGGTCCTTTGAAAATCCCACCCAAATGTCCTATTACATTATGAACTAAAATATCCAGGGCACCACCACTGTGCATTGCATCCTGATAAGATGGGTGGCTGAGCTTGGATAGAGAACAGGCCATGGGCCCAATCCTCAATGCTAGTAAGGTCCCTTTAACCATGCTAGTATAAAGGAGGCCTAAAGACGATACAGATATGACTTACACCCAACTTTAAGCCCCTCACGATGGCAGAGCAGTAGAAAGATGCCTTAGTTCTGAGGCAAAACCAAGCCTATAAATAGGAAGCTTGTGTTGGAAAGTGTCTTCTATCATTTAGCATCTCCCCCTATTAACAGTAATCAATTATAAACCCAAGAGTTTTGGTGGAGCACTGGGATGAGGGGAGCCTGGAGACTTCAATGGGGCGTGGCAAGTAAAAATATGACAGTCAGATGTTCATGTCCCTAACACAAAAGTTATTGAGAGACTAAAGTCTTTGTCTTTAATTGGGGTATTTAATTTGGGTTAACCAATGAGAGTTATGCATTTCCCAGGATGGTTTTCCTTTTTCATTGTTAAACAAAGAGTCACCAGTGTTGTAATTACCCTCCCCCTGCCACTTTTCCTAATAAATACTTCCATGACTCGTTTCTATGAAAGCGCACCGCACTGTCAGGTCAGACTGCAAGAAACAGGGCAGACAATTCCCCTGAACTGATGGCTACTCTATAATTAGATTCACCAAACCAGTAACAAAAGAGCTTCTGTAGTACCACAATTAGGGATGGGCGGGGAGCTGCTCCAGTCCGTCTGGGCCGCCAGTTAACCGTAACCAGTCAGCAATTCTCATCCCTAAAACACACGGGTTACCAAGAAGATAAACACAGGTCCCTTGGTTCCACCCAGACAAACTGGTCTAATATAATGAACGGCTACTGAAAACCCAATGTACCGTATCGGAGGTTTTACCAATCCCAAAGAATCCAGCACTTATCCCTAGGTCAATATATATCTCAGACCTTTGCCACACATCATGCAGTCAGCCAAGCCTTAGTAAGCTAAGTAAAGATTTATTAATAAAAAAAAGAAGCGGATTATTGAATGGTTAAAGAATCTTATATGTACAAGTGATTTTTAATGTTCACAGTTCAGGATCACAGCAGTGATGGAACAGACTCCTGGCTTGAAAAAGTCTCTCTGGTAACTTTGTACATCTGTATCCCTTGCTCCATTAATCTGAAGCTCATGATACTATCTATATTTTTTGTTAGTCTCTAGAGGTACGTCTACACAGCAGTGTTATTTCGGAATAACTGATGTTATTCCGAAATAACATAGTGTGCGTCTACACTACAAGCCTTTATTTCAAAATAATATCGAGTTGGAGGACTTCTTACTCCGACTCATGGTAACCCTTATGTCATGAGGAGTGAGGGAAGTCGAAGGAAGAGTGTCCTTCCTTCAACTTCCTGGTGTGTAGACAACACCAAAAACCAAATTAAGCTATTTCAACTTAAGCTACACGATTGATGTAGCGGAAGTTGCATAGCTTAATTCGACTTTTGCCCAGCTGTGTAGATGTACCTTAAGGTGCTACAGGATCATTCGTTGTTTTTCCAAAAGATTAGTAGGCCCTCAGTCTATTGTTCAAAATACTCCTTTTAATTGTAAATCCACTGCCCAGAGAATTGGAACAGGAATGAGAGAAAATGGTGATGTCTCATGTGTCTTTTTTGTCTTCTGTCCCAAACCAAGCCCACAGCCCGTGAGTGGAAAATTACTGGCCCAAAATGGGGTCCATGGTCTCACATCCTTACATGCTTTGCAGACGCACTGCCCATGTTCTTTCTGAGGCATCCACTGGAAAGACTTACCAGTAGGATGAATTTCTTCAATGGCCCATTGTGAGAATGGAGTGTCCTTAATAAACCAGCAACACATAACTGGTCGCTCACTCTCCCTCCATTCTCAGAAAAGCTTCAAATCAGATCCCTGGAAGTTTGCTGTTATCTCATATTGGGGCTGTTAAAAGGCACTGACTATTAGAATTATTATCTGTCTGAAGCGGAGCTGTTGTTGCAAAAAGGAAGTGACCCTATGGGATGAAGTATCTGTTGAAGACCAACCATGGAAATCATAGTTAGTTTATAATCTATCATACAGGCTGTCCTCGCTGTAACTCTAAGATACATTCCAAAAAACTTGGACTTACAGCAAAACAACTTAAACGTAGAAATTTTTTTTCCTGAGGCTGACTTCCATTTGTGGGGTTTTTTTGTTTGTTTGTTTTTTTGCACATGACTTAAGAGCAGGGAATGGGAGGACTTACATCGCATCAGTTCCTACAAGTGCCATCGACTTTAGTGCGGAACGGATGTATACTGGGGCGACTTATAGTGGGAATGCCCTGTATTTATCCAAGAACCTAGAAAAATGATGGTCTGAAGCTGCAGGAAAACTGTAAGTAGTAAGAGTGGGATTTTCAAAAGCACTGGCCTAATTTTTGCGAATACACCATGATAAAGTGACCTATATGATTCACTGTAGTCTGGATTTAGACACTGTTACATACACATTTGTCTTGTTTTATTTATATTATAAACTCAGCATAGAACATGACTTAATCCAGGTTACAAAGTGCCGTGTGACTTTACGATACTGTATAAACACATTGGAGAGAAGTTTTATGCCCTGCTACACCAGAGTTCATATTAATTGTAGTCCAATACAGCGAACCCTGGAAACTGGTTATCCTTGTACACTTATGTTTTTAAAGAGCACAAAACCCACATTATGTGGTAGGTTTAACTTTAACGGCCAATGCATTGTGAAAGCATCATGCTGGTTTGTATGGAGAGGAAAGACTACTGTAAGAACTGGAAATAGATAAGAAAGGGCAGTGTTGCAAAAAGAAACAATGAGTCATGCTTTAAAGACACACGTCTTCAGAGCACTAACGTAATAAACCTTAAAACATAAGGAACAGTGCTTTCTTCTGAAAGTTACTCAATCTGCAGAAACAGTTAGTTCTCTTTACCAGGGTGCAGGAGTTGGAGTAATCTGTCAACATTTAGGGGATGAATACATGAATTACAGGCCAATAGCATTCACAGTAGCATTCACATTTTATCTTCCTCTAAAATGACAGTCATGCACATATTGGTTTCTTAGCCATTGCCAAATGACTACAGGGCACAAAACATACACGGTAAAGGAGTGTAATGCAATGTGGGTTTACCAAATTTAATCACAACAGACTAAAGTGATTTCATTCTTTGAAAAAATACCTTTTTTTTTATATAAAGGAAGGACAGTAGATCTAATATACTGGGACTTCAGTAAAGCATTTCCCATAGTAATATACAAAAAAGTATTAGTTAACATAGGGAAGATGGGGATCAGTACAGGGATTAAAGTGGATAAGTAACTAGCAGCTAGTTGTGCTGAAAGATGATTTATCAGAATGGAGAGAGGTTACCAGTGGAGCTCCGCACTGATCAGTCTTGGCATCACTCTTATTCATTGTCTTCATTAATGACCTTGGCACAAAAAAAGTAGGCATGCTTTAATGAAATCTGCACAAGATACACTGTTGGGAGATACTGTTAATACAGGGGAGGACTGATATATTATACAGGAAGATCTGGGTGTATTTAAAGACTGATGTGACAGAAATGTGATGAGATTCAGTAATACTAAATGCAAGGTGACGCCCTTACGATCTAACAATAAAAATGTATCCGGGGAGATCATAAGGTAAAAACAACAAAGGAGGAGAGAGACCTGGGTATATAGGTTGATCGCAGAGTAACTATTAGCCACCAATGTGATGTACGTGTGAAAAAAGGCAAATGTGATCCTAGGATGCATCTGACGAGGCATTTTCAAGAATTAAAGCCACTGTACAAGGCACTAGTAAGACCTCATTTTGAATATTGTGTAAAATTCTGGTCACCCTTGTTCAAAAAAGAATCTAAATGGGTACAGGTGCAAAGAAGAGCTGCTAGAATGATCGGGAGAGTGGAGGACCTATATTATGAGAAGAGCATGGAAGAGCTTGACTTGCTTAGTTAAGCAGAAAGAAGGCCAAGAGAACATCCAGTTGCTCTCTAGAAATATATAAGGCAGTAAACACCAAGGAGGGTAAAGAGCTATTCAAGCTAAGGGATAATGCTAATACAAGAACAAAGAATAAACTGGCTCAGTGTTCCCTGTAAGCTGAGTGCTTGGGCAGCCACCCAGGAAAGATTCAAATGCTGCCCAGCTGATTAGCAGAGCACCCACAGCCATTGGCATGTGTTTCCACTAATGCAGGACATCTGCACATGCCTTGTGTATATAACAAAATTTATTCCACACATGGATGGAAAAAATTAGAGGGAACATTGAACTGGCCACGAATAAATTCAAGCTGGATATTAGAAGGTTTCTAATTATCAGAGGGGTGATATTCTGGAGTAGCCTCCCAATAGTAATGGGGCAAATGGCACAATTAAGTGCTGGAGAGAGACCGAGACAACTTCAGGAATGCAACTGTATGACAGGGCTGCTTGTGATAAGGGGCTAGGGCTCAACTGCCGTGCAGCACACTTCCAGTTCATGTCTTATTTTCCTAAAAGCACATGCTTCCAGGTTTCAGATGGCCAAATGCAGAGGTCAGGAAGGGAATTCCCTCCCTTCTTCCACTGTGTTCTGGTTTGTTTTTTTTAAATCTCCTTCTTCTGATCAGGAGTGCTGATGGGATATTGGACAGCGTGGGCGAAAGCTCTGAGGTGGCACTGAGCATTTCTCTCAGGTGCTTGGCTGGTCAGGTTGGCAGTGACGCTGGGGTCTGTCTATTCACCTTCCTCTGGGTATCTGTCACTTATGCACTTCCCTGCCACTGCAGCAGCCTCTGCTTGTGGTACATGACAGTCTAGACTCCTGTGAGCTGTGGTACATTGGTCTAATTTCAGTTGTTAGGTTTAGTGTGCAGATGCTGGGTGGGCTTGGGGATAAAAAGGCGGTTGTGATATAGAGTGTGTCAGACTAGATGACGTGATGGTCCCTTCTGGCCTTCAACTCCCTGGGTACATGCAAGGGCTCTCAGAGCTGCGGCTGGCATACTCGGGCTTGTACTGTTATGCTAAAAATAGCTGTGTAGACATTGCAGCTCAGACTGGACCATGGGCTCTGAAGCTTAGAGAGGGGGGTGGGCATTAGAACCCAACTCTCCAGCCTGACCTGCAATGTCTACACAGCTATTTTTAGCACAGCAGAGCAAGCCCAAACCTGGCATTCCTGCTGCAGGCCGCAACTGAGTGCACAGATGTACCTTATGATTCTATGACATTACTTATTAGGTGACAGTAAGTGAGCTCAAACAAATTGTCAGCACACATATGCCATACAGGTTTGGAAACACTGCACAGGAGGAAGAAACCTGAGTAAAGTCCTCAAGAACACAGAAAAATCCTTCAGGCTTGTTTGAGAACTGAAAACCACTACCTTCTAATAGCGCGGTGAAAAAATACTGTACTTGACTTTCCATCTCCATGGTAACCTCCTCCCTCAAATTGCTTTGAACATGATTTGTTTTTGACTCTTCTAGCTTCTTTGCTGGCCTTGAAACCAAGCAGCCAAGGCTGAAGCACTGGTAGCCAAAGAACTGAAGAAGAACTGAGGACTTTGCCCTCAGCAGCAAGTGTTGGGGGGCCTTGGCTCCCCTTCCCCTAAGGAAACAGCCGTGCTGTCATCGCGTAGAAAAATACATGCGTTTCTGTACTCGGAAGTTTCTATGCAGCAAGCCAAAAGCAAATCACCTTTACAGGATGACAACAGGTGCCATGCACAGCTGCAAGCTGAGTAAACAGGCTGTAAACGATTGCTGAAGCTATTACTGGTAGTGGCCAGGCCTTGACAACTTCTATAAACACTTACCCACTCCCACTGTTTTAAAGAATGAACCTCCCAAGGGACTATCAAGAGCTTGGAGGAAAATGTGGAAGATAACAGATTCTTGGAATATGGAGGTTAGATATCATCATGATAAATGCTATGTACAAAATTAAAATGGGGGTGGAAGCTCCACATACAGCTACTACGGAGTTTAAGGAGAGAAAAAGTCTCTGTAGTAAAATTTCAGACAAATTTCTCCATAATCTGTTCCACAGACACATATGTTTACGTGTGCACATGTGAGGGCGGCAGGAAGACCTACATATACCCATCCTGACACATTCCATGAAGGGTCCTCAACTCTGAAACACTGTGTTTTCATGGCTATTTTTATAGCACTGTAATGGGGTGCACTCACCTCTTGCAAGCGCTCCTGGTCAAGTGTGTGCGCCTACAATTTTTCTCAATTTCCTTCACTTCATAATGTGCTGTGAGCCGCTGCGCTCATCAGGCTGGTCTTTCATCAGGCTGGTCTTCGGTGACTCAGCCCTCCTGCCCAGTCACCCTCTGTTTGTGAAACAAACAAACCCCTTCCAGGGTATGCAGTCCAAAAAGTCCTCCTGCAGCCTTCCCTGGGCTCCCTCGTTTAGAACAATCCAACAGGGCCCATCGCAGGACCCTTGGTGGGTGTATCCTTCTCTGCAGCCCTCCATGAACTCAGTCTTTAACCAGACGAACAGGACTCAGCAAGGTACTCTTGCTCAAGCCAGCTAGGTTGCAAGGCTCCTAGTCTGGAACTGAGTAGCATCTCAAAGGCTTCTTCCCTAGGGACTCCTTGCCTCTACTTGAGTCTCCAGTGACCCCAGACTTCCTGCTCTTGCACTCCAATTGCTGACCACAACTCCATGCTGAGTCCATCCCAGTGATTACCTGTTTAGTCCCTTGCAGGTCCTGCAGCCAGCCAGGAGCATCTTTTGCTCCCCCAGTCCCTGCAAGCAAACTGAACTCACTCTGTCTCAGCAGCCTCTTTCGTATGAGCCTAACCGGCTGCTCCCTGCAGCCCCTCTCATTGGCGGTGACCCACAAAGCTGCCCTAAGCAGCTAGGAGGACCTCTCTATTGTTCCTTCCCGGAGCAGGGTGAGGCAGGATGATGAGGCCTCCAGCAGGGGGTCTCCGGCCCTAGTCTACACCAGCACAAGCACTCAGAATTGTACTGGGGCCCTATAGCCATAAGGCAGTGCTTTGCCCCTGGTAGTTACACAAAACGCCCTTTTGTTATTCCCTTTTCAATCGTGGTGTTTCACAAGGGGCTTTTCATATATTGTACATATTAGACATGTTGCCCTATTATTGATCTAACCTTTAGACATTGCTTTCCACCCATCTGGATCCGCAAATCTTCAGAAACATTACTAACTGTGTAAACTAGGAATGGGAGTAAGTGCACCCAGTCAACTGCAGCCATTTCTGGGACAGAACGCAGCCAGAGCATTGCACAGCAATTTAGTACATGATCATGCAAGGACAATGCAGCCCAAAGAAACTACACAGAGAAATGTTTGGGTGCTACATAAATAACCACCACCAAAAAAACCTGAGGGGTCTGAAGTGTTTCAGAGTCATAGGCCCTCCATAGAGAAAGTCTTGCGTGTGTTTGGATGTGCATCTCTCTCACATATGACTAATGGTTGGTCAGGTGGCTCTGAGTTTGCATACAAAGAGCCAATACACGGGGAGCTACTTTTTGTTTTTGCACCCTTAGCATCTTTCCCATCTACATAACTGCTCTAGGTAGAAGGCAAGCCTCAGGATCATCGTGAGGACAAGCCGAGATGAGTGTTGCACCATGGGAACAAGGCACACCTGACACCTTTCAAAGAGTGAAAATAGCAAAGGGGACTAAAAAAGACGGTATCACAGGATACCTGCAGGGGATATAGCCAGGGCAACAGCAATGAGGATTTACCTCACTAAAGTAAAAGCAAGCCCTTTCAGCTTCAGCCTTCGGCATGAACACAGGGGCATCTAGGAGAAGGTGGGTCTAAAACACTGATTAGGATAGTGGTAGGCAACCTGTGAGCCACTGGGGCTCTATGTGTTGCTACCAGAATTTTGTTTACCATTGCCCACTTACACAGGATTGCCAAATTCTGTTCATTTTCATCCGTGTAGGTTTTTTTTCTTACTAGTGCTACAAAATTGACATGCATTTAAAGCAAAGGCACATGAGAGTGAGATGCGTGCTGATTGCACACAACATTGCGAGAGCCGTGCGCTCCCTCTGCATCCAATCAAAGCGCTGCTGTGGTTCAGTTGGCACACCCAGCAATGTCTAGGTACACAAGCGCAGTTAGCAAAACTACCCTGAACCAGGAGACCATCTTGGTTACGACAATCTTGCAGCCCATGTACAGTCCACTCTCTAGCGTAGGCTCCCCTCACTGGATTGGAAGGGAGAAAGTCCTGTGAGGGCTACAGCAGGAGAAATTGGTAGTTAGGAGTACTATGCTCTGTTCCTTGCACTCTCTTTGGCCAAGTCATTGCACCTCCATGACTCAGTTTCTCTACTTGAAAAACTGGGATAAAAAGACTTGCATTTAAAAGCAACTTGAGATTCTTGGGTGAAAAGGTGCCATCTACATACTGTAATGTATTACAACAGAGAAAATTCCATCGCTCAAAGCCCTCCACTGAAAACATCCTATGCCAGCCATCAGGGCTTCAAGATCTTTTCAGTTTTCAGCCATCTACACATGGCAAGCCTCCTCCACTTCTCTTCAGTCCTATCCTTCCATCTAGTGAAGGACTGGCTCCTTCAATGTATTCCCAAGAGTCTTGATCTGTAACAATAGCTGGATATTTTAGGGAACTGTCATGCACAGGCTATACTGCTCTTTGCGTCAATGCTGCTATTGTACTGCTACACTTCTCCTCCTCTTGAAATGCACGTGGGAAGATAGTTAGGGGATGCAACATCCCTAACTCAGGGAGGCTAGAACAGTGCTATTCTAGACCAATGCATGTGAATTCTCCAATTTGAAGAAACAGAAATAAGAAAGTGAAATAAATCTGGCCTCCATTACAAAGGCTCAGTAAACTGAAGATATCAGACCACCAATGCAGCAGTCTCGCTGACACCTGGAAGACAGATTTTGTGAAAAATGCATTGTGTGAACAAATCTGTTGATGCAAGAGAGCCTTGAGCCTCTTAAGGATTAAGGTTCCTAAATTAAAAATCTGCTGCAACAATATAATTGGCTCACAGCTACAATATGTGGGAGCAGGCAGTACTGTACTAGAAGATGCACCAAGAAATTCAGATGCCTTCTTTTAGGGAAGGCATCTAATCTCTTGCAATAGCAGAAAATGGACAAGACAATCTGTTGCTGCAAGGTCTCTCTCACCACCTGTTTCTCTTCCCTCCACCCAATTAATATGCATACCTGCAGCCATATCATGTGCAATGATCCAGTCAGCTCCCAGAAAGGTCAGGCTGCGTCAATACATGAATGGTGGAGGGGCCGCGGAGGATTGTAACAAAACACTTCTATGCAGCCAGCAGAAGATAGGTCTGGTGATATAACAGACAGTATTGTACCTTTTGTAACTGCACTGAATCACTGCCCTAAAGTTGATCCTACAAAATTGGAATTGCTGTCTTTTGGATGATCCCAGAAACTGAGTTCTGATCCCTTCTGCTTATGAAACCCATGGAGGTTTTGTTTATTTGTTTGCTTTGCAAAAGCAGGGTTAACAACACTGCTCTACTAATAAATGTAGCCCAACAAAAGAGCGCCTTGCAATTTAAGTTGAGTAAAGCCAGTAATGTTGGTGTGGGGAGTTTTTCAAAGGTAAACCCATGTAGGTGCTCTGCTCAGTTCTCACCGAAAGTGAATGGGAGTTGCATGCAGTACTCCTGTTTGCACCTTTTAAAGGCTCTTCTTGAAAAGTAAGCTGTCTAAATATGCTTGGGCTAGGGTCAGCATCCCTCTTCTGTCGTATCATGCAAGTTGTTGATGTTTAACCAGGAATGATTTTTCAGCATAATGGGATTTGATCTTTTATGCATAACGCAAATCTTCTTTCATGAAAAAGAAAACTAAGAACAAAGACAAGAAATCCTCGATAACTCTAGGTAAAACTGGAGTCATGCGCACACGCAAAAAGATAAAAAGTTAGCAACGTGAAAGCAGCTGCTGTATGTAACTAATATCATAATAAAAAGATGCAAAAAAATACAGGAAATAATTTCACTGGGTTTTTCCTTCTATTTCTCTTGAGGCAGACAGGTTTATTATATTAATTCCTTTCCAACCTAAAAGCCTGTTATCACTAAAGAAATTAATCCAAATTAAATATTTAGCCTAACAGAAATTAACTAACTACTATGAACGGTAAACCGTATTGGGCCCAGCCTAATAAGGCTGTTTATCTGGGCTAAGGCTACTATCAGCCAGTTTATGAACTTTTGTCCAGCAACCTTTCTATAGAAATATTCTAAATACAGAAGGTGCACCATGTACACTGGAACAGAAACAATCCATTGTTGTAAAGTTATTATTAAGTTCTATGAAGTGATTGTTCTGAATATGCAAAGCTTTCTCACATACATTGCTGTAGAGCACTGGGTCTCAAACTTCTGCACAACATAAGCTGACGTTAAAATTGAAACAAGAGTTAAGACATCCCCCACACCTTAGTATTATCCTGCCATAAAGAAAGAACACTTCTTATAAAGTAACATCTGCAAAAGAAGGCAAGGGAAATTAAGGGGGAAGAAGTTTTCCAGAGTCACCACAACATTTTTCATCAGGACAAATTAATCATAAACTAATTCTGATTATTTTTAAAATCTTGCTTTTTCACTCTGGGACACAGCTGGCTTACATGGAAACCATGCTTAAACTGGGACAAATCCACAAAGCACTCATCCATGTGCTTAAGCGCGTTGCTGGCCAGATTTAGGCATGTGCTGAAGTGCTTTATTGAATGGGAATGGTTGTTAAACTTACCTGCTGCATTTTGTGATTATCCAAGACTGAAAGCATTTGAGGGTAGGGGATTTCTTTTTAATATTTATTTCATGTTTGTACAAAACCCAGCACCAAGCCATCCTGTTGAGGCCTCTAGCCACTGAAATAATTGCTAGCTCATCCATCTTTAGTGCCTTTGATTTTATTCTATTTCATGCAGTACCATAGGTACTCCTTGCTCCAAGGAGCTAATGCTCTGAGCTTAGAGATGGCATAAAGTGACAGCAAACAAGACATAAGGGAGACAGGAAATAGAGTTGGGGGCAGAGGATGAAGATAATAAAGATCACGGGATTACTTAAGTTTGCATTGTGCATGTCACTTATTTGTATCTTTTGCTCCAATTGCCGTACATCTCTGCCCTTGTTTTCCCTTGTGCTGATGGAAGCAGCGGAGCTGTCACACACATGCAGGTGCGGAGTGGGAAGGGTGCTGGGTGCTCTGAAACGATGAGATTGTTCTGCCCGTGGGAGGTGGCCTGGTAGTAGGGACCAGAATGGAAATGCTCGGGGCAAGGAGGCTGGCATCACAAGAACAGGCCTATGTTTCCAAGACAAGGCAGGCAGGCCCGGAGCACAAAATATAAACAGCCTTTCACCAGGCCCCCACAAGCTGTTCTTAGCAACTTGGTAAACATCCAGGATCCTGTGACCCTGAGAGGATTTGGGGAAGGGAGCTGAAGGAGAAGAATCATATTTTTAACCTCTCACTGGAATTAACAACAGAACCTTTGGCAGCCGGAATTACCAGCCAGCCCTGACGAAAGCAAACAGCGGCCTCTGCTAATGCAGAGGAGCTGGGCTGGAAAGCCAGACCTCCTGACACAGCTCCACTCCACTGCTGAGCTTCACAGGGAGGTGGCGCTTACTCCTGTGAACCCGAGGCATGATTTGCATCATCAGTTCATGGCTGCGGTTGCCTCAGTAACCGTGACAGTGCGCACGCATACACACACACACTCACACCCAGCAGTGTACAGCACAGAACAGAACGTTTCCCTCTCGCTATCTGATGTGGGCTGTTTTAAAAACAGGATGGCTCAGGGTGTTCCTGTTCTTTTAAGCAGCTCCACTCATTCATCCATTTTAACTGGGTCACCGTTTGCATAAGTTTAATGACCTCTAATTGGAAACAAAACACATTCCCTGTTGTTGCTGCACCCCAGCCTGCCGTTAATTTATATTTCCTTCCAGCGGCTTGGATTGTATTAATCATCTCAGGTCTTCTGTACAGACATGTGGACACAGCTGCCTTGGACACACCCAGGCATTTGAACTGTTATTCGTGCATCGCTCTCCCTCTCTTCCACCCCCCCGCCCACCGCCACCACCACCACCGCCCCCTCAACCTGCCACACACAGAGTGCAAGGAACAGGGGCACCATTTCCAAAGACTTGTTGGCTGTCTGAAAAATCCTCACGACTCCCAGACTTATAGCACAAATAATAACCCTTCACACTCCCTCTCGCCAAGGATCTCAGAGCACTTTATAAACATTAAGCCTCTAGGTGCCCCAGTGAAGCAGGGTTAAGAAACGGGCACTAACAACATGTGGCATATAGTTGCGGAGGGTGCAACCGTTTCTCTTACTAAATGCGGCACTGCAATTGTTTTTTTACTTGCCTTATTTTCGACCCCATTTTAGCCGTGCTGGTGATGGGATGTCTCCGTCAGTACTGCAGGGTCAAATTCTGCTACATCAGCTAATCTCACTTCTTTAGCACAAACACCTCTCTGTATCTGGTCTTCACCCTGGAAGATTTTCTAGGGTAACAGCTAGCCTGTCTACTGGTGTCACAAAGGGCTTACCCCTGCCTTTTTAACATATGAAGGTGAGGGGCAGATCATGATGAAATCTGCAGCAAGCATCTTCCGACCAAGCACAGAGCTTCCTTCCTCCCACCACTCCCTGAGCGTGTTTGTTTCAGGAATGAAAAAGTGCTGCAGAGGCTCCCAGCCCTGCTATTGGCTCTGCCAGATACACCTCTGAATTCTTATTTGCCGAGCAAAGAAAAGGAAAAGGGGGGGGGGGAGGAGATACCATCTCTAAGTGCTCTTAGATTCAAAACAAACCCAGGTTCTAAGGAGCAGACATTCCCAAAGGCATCCATAGAGAATCTGCAACTAAAAATAAAGATGTCCAAAAGATCTCTCTCTCTCACACACAAGAAAATAATCTGATTATAGGTCTGTGCTCCCAAGAGGATGTTGTGTTGGATTATGAAACTGCTACTCCACATTGTACCAAAGTGCTGGGAGGGCATGCTGCAAACTCTGCATGGGTAGGCATTTTTACAAGTTTTTTGAACTTAACTAAAAGGACAACAGGAAAGAGTGGAAAGACGTGAGCTGCCTCTCAGTGAACGTGTTCTATATCAGTGGCTCGCCACTTTTCCAAACCCTCACTACTTGTTTACACAAATCAGACATATGAATACACAAGTGCCACAATACACTATAGCTGAAAATTACTTACTTGCTCATTTTTAACCTTTATAGTTATAAATTAAATCAGTTTGAATATAGGGTTGTACAGGTTGAACCTCTCTGGTCCAGGACTCTCCGGTCCAGCAACATCTGTGATCCGGTGGTCCTGGGGCTGGCTGCAGAGCTGGAAGCCCAAAGGCCCAGGGGCAGGGGAGCCTAGGCAGCTGTCACTGTGGCTCCCGGTCCCCACACAGGATCTGCCTGGCTGCTCCTGGGAGGGGCTGCATGGCAGCTGCCAGAGCTGGAGCCGGGGCTGCGGTGTGGCTGCTCCCGGGACAATCAGTAGCAATCAAGCATATGACATATGAGCAGGCACACCAGCAGCAATTCCAGGCCCCAGCGCAGAGTAGTCAATGGGCCCCCACGTATGCACAAGCCTCGCGCAGACACAGGCCACCCAACATTTGGCTGGTGCCCAGTGAGCTACTGGCTGCACTGCAGGGGACTCTGTGCTGGCATGGCCAGGGCTTCCACATGCCTGTGCTGTAGTGTTGCTGTCTAATCACACAAGCCCAAAGACTCTTGCCCACCCTTTCTCTAATACCATGCCCCAGTCCCGCTCCTTCTCCGAGGACTCACTCCCCCCGCGCCTGCTCCCTTCATTGTTCACTCCTTCCACCCTCAGTCACTTTCACCAGGCTGGAGCAGGGCTTTGGGAGGGGGTTCAGGGTATGGGTTCTAGGAGGGAGTTTGGCTGCAGGAAAGGGTGCAGGCTCTAGGCTGGGGCAAAGGGTTGGGGTGCAGGAGGGAGTCAGGGGATCAGCATTTACCTTGGGTGGCTCCCAAACGCAACTAGAAAATCTCTCTGGCAGTGGCACGTAGACAGGAAGGCCAAGGGGTCTCTGCACACTGCTGCCCACAGGCTTCGGCTTCCGCAACTCCCATTGGCTCCAGTTCTCGGCCAATGGGAGCAGTCGAGTTGGCACTCAGGGCAGGGGCAGTGTGCAGGGACCACAAGGATAGTGCCAGCTACTTTGGGGAGTGGTGCAGAACAAGAGCAGGTGGGAAGCCTACCTTGGCCCTGCTGCACTGCCAGCAGCAGCAGCTGGGGACCTCTGGACCCTTTGGCCTCTGGGCAATTGCCCATTTGCTCCCACCTGTTGGTGGGCCTGCATATGAGGCACTTTTCAGCCTGGCACATACTAATGTGAATTGGACCAGCCTGTCCCATTCAGAAACCTGCTGCTGAGCTGGACCATGCACCGGATTCCTTAGCTGTTACAAATGCCACAAAAATAACTATAGAATCTGAAAGAATTAAAACAAAAAATACAACCCACTCTAATTTATTGTGTGTCCTTTGTGCTTTATGCATTTGCATTTTCATGCTGCTTGGACTGTGAAATCAGAGTACTTAGTTTCACTCTGGTGGTGCTTAAATGCAAAGATGATACATCAGGTTTATTTATACTCAAGACCAGAGAGGGGATTTTAAAGAGAGTCCATTGAAGTTAGGCATCCAGCTGCTATTGAATTAAATAAAATCTGGGCCCTTAATTCCTCCTGTAGAGTTTTCTGAAAACCCCAGCCCTACTTCCTTATGCCGTGGCTCAACAGTATTGCCTCCAGCACAGGCAACTCCTTTTCTAAATCTGTTAATTTATTTTTCTTTAAAAACAAACATTTCTACTCCTGTAACAACACAGCCCAGAAAACCATAGACCCTTAACATCAAGCAGGAAGACTATAAATTATGTTGCACAATAGAAAAAAAAAGCATTGGAATGATTTTCCTGTAATTGGCTATTAAGAACTTGTACCACTAATTAATCTATTAGCTAGACATCTTATCATCTTCCATGTTAGCAGGTTGCCAAAGCAGGAACTTGCCTCTGGGGCAGGCAGGCAATTAAAAAAGCAGGAAGATCCAAACAACTAAGAACCTAAGAACAGAAATACTGGATCAGACCAAAGGACCATCTAGCCCAGGATCCTGTCTGCTGACAGTGGCCAATGCCAGGTGCCCCAGAGAGAATGAACAAAATAGGTCATCGTTAGTGCTCTCTCTAATTTTTTATGTGCGGAATTAATTTTATGTGCACCAATACGAAAGTGATGTGTGACACTTCACCTCTTACACTGGTGCACATAAAAAAAATTCATTCTGCAAATGGACAATCTGTTGTAGGGTGAGGGATTTGAAGTGTGGCAGAGGGTTCAGGGTGGGGGAATGAGGGCTCTCACTGGGGGTGCAGGCTCTGAGGATGAGGTGTTTGGGGTGCAGGAGAGGGCTCCAGGCTGGGGCCAAGGGGTTTGGAGTGAGGGAACAAGCTCAAGGCAGGAGGTTAGGGTAGGCAAGGTAGGGTCTCATTGGGACTTAGGGTGCAGGATGAGGCTCAGGATTGGGGTCTAGGAGGGAGCTAGGGTGGTAGAGAGGACTGTGGGCTGGGGCAGCTCTTTTGGATGGTGGGGAGAAACATGTGGCTCCATGCTGCCCCATGCTCACCTGAAAGCAACGCCCCCCACCACCCACAACAGTTCTCACTGGCTGTGATTCCCAACTCAGCCTGAAAATCCAAGCATTTAAAGCTAAAACTGAATACTCAGATCATGCATCTAAATATCTACGCATGGATTTTCAGATCCATGTGTGCTGTGACTCAGCAACAAACTAATGAAATATTTAAAATGCAAATTTAAACCTAAAGTCCTCTAGACATAGTAGCACAGCTGTTTTTGTAAGTAAATTCAAGGTAGGCACATGCCTGTTAAATGTTTTCCTTACCACTTAATTGCTCTTTCACAGGTTCAGTGTTCTGCTAATATATCTAGCAAGCAGAAAGGCTTTTCACTTTTAAGTTAACATCCACATTGGGAAGAGTCACTATTCTCAAGCTGCAACAACCTTCTATGGGAGCCTTCAGGAATGGTCAGAATAGGGCAGCAGTTCCCAACCTTTTCCAGATGGGGACCCATTTTGACAATTCTGGAAGACTTGGTGATCCAAGGCAATTCAAAAATGGGGGGAGAAGGAAGGGCAGAGCCACCTGGGGAGACACTTGGCGACCCTTTTGAAATGTGATGGCGACCCATAGGTTGGGGAACCCTGGAATAGGGAGAGAACAAGTGGAGGGTTGAGCACTAAGACCTAGGGGCCTCTTAAACCTGCCGCCCATGAATATATCCATTTAATATGAGACACTATAGTTCACCCATCTTATTATTTGGACTTCTGGCACTTTAAAAACTTGTCACTTTTTAGCTGTCTGCCATTACATGAATTGCATGGGATTCTTTCATTTGCCTGTTTCTCATCAGATCTTGCCTGTATTGTATCATCCATCTCCTCCATCTTACTAGGACATAGAGAATCTCCGTTAATAGATCCTTTCCTAAGGGATGTCAGCAGTGACAGATGGCAGAACAAGGAGCAATGGACTCAAGTTACAGTGGGGGAGATCCAGGTTGGATATTAGGAAAAACTATTTCCCTAGGAGGGTGGTGAAGCACTGGAATGGGTTTCCTAGGGAGGTGATAGAATCTCCATCCCTGAAGGTTTTTAAGTCTTGGCTTGACAAAGTCCTGGCTGGGATGATTGAGTTGGGGTTGGTCCTGCTTTGGGCAGGCGGCTGGACTCCATGACTCCTGAGGTTTCTTCCAGCCCTTGTATTCTATGATTCTATGATGTCTTTGTCCAGGCCACATGCTCTTCCACACACTACACTTGTCAGTTTCCCTCCAGCTGTTAGTTTAAACCAGTGTTTCTCAAAGTGGTCAGTGGATTCACTCTAAGAAACCTGCTAACTGGCTGCTCTGGTTTGTTTATTTACTGGCTTTGCAGCCACTGAGACTCGTGGTTCCAGTTGGCTCCAGTTAGCTGTTTGCAGTCAATGGGAACTGTGGGAAGCGGTGTGGGTCAGGCTGCCGCTTCCCGCAGCTCCCTTTGGCTGCAAACAGCAAACAGGAGCCAATGGGAGCCAGGAGGCCCAGTGGCTGTGAAGCCAATAAATAAACAAACCAGAATGGCCAGTTAGAAGGTTTCTCAGAGTGGATCCGAGGACCACTTTGAGTGGTTTAAACACTGCTCTACAACCTTTCCTATTTTAAGTGCCAGCAATCTGGTTCCATTTTGATTTAGATGGAGCCCATTCTTTCTGTATAGGCTGCCCCTTCCCCAAAAGTTTCCCCACTTCCTAATAAATCTAAACCCCTTCTCCATGCATTGAGACCCTGCAGTTCTGTCTGTCTACCCGACCCTGTGTGTGGAACTGGAAGCATTTCAGAGACTGCTACCATGGAAGTGCTGAACTTCAATCTCTTACCTAGCAGCCTAAATTTGACCTTCAGAACCTCTCTCCTATCCTTTGCTATACTATTGGTACCTACATGTTCAATAGGAATATTAACAAGTAACCTATTATCCAATAAGCATCGCCCTTAACAGGTGATGCTTACTGGGTCACAGTTAACTGGTACCCAGGGAGCAACCCTGTCAAGCCCCCATGCAGGACTGCCGGCTCCTAGCCCACGCAGGCTGGGAGATGGCAGCCCCACTCAGGGCTGCTAGCTCTGCTGACCCTGCACAGGGCTGATACTTCTGGCCCTGTATGGGCTGGGAGCTGGTAGCCCCACACGGGGCTGGAAGCAGCTGGGCTGGAGTAGCCCATGCCTGCTGTGGGGGGTGTCCTCCCCACCCGACCCTATTTCATCCATTTAAACTTAACATTTAACCTGTTAACTGATTAAACGGGATTGTACATCCCTAATGTACAATGACCACTGGCTCCTTCTCCAGCACAACACAAGTCTAGCTAGATTTTTTGCGAGATCTGCAACCTTCACACCAGGCAGGCAAGTCACCAAACAGTTCTCCCAGTCATTGCAAACCCAGCTATGTTTCTAATGCTCGAATCCTTCATAACTATTACCTGTCTCTTCTTAATAACTGGAGTTCCCTCCCCCAGACAGAGATCCTCAGCACGAGAGGCTATCATACCACCAAAGGATCATTTCCCTCTGCTCCAGTTGGATGTTCTCCTTCCCTGAGACTTTCCTCCTCAAAGCACAGAGGCTCTGACCAGGTGTGGGACTGTTCTACACTGTCCTGGAAAGTCTCATCTGTGTACCAGTCTTCCTTAGCTCCTCCAGTTCAACCACTCTGGTCTCCAAAGTCCACAGTCTCTGAGGGCCCGGAAATCCTTGCACCGAGTGCATACATACGCCACCTGCCCATAGGGAAAGTAATCATACATGCTGAATTGGATGCAATAAACTGGATAGCCCCTATTCTTATAACTGGACTTCTGCCTGCATTATCTATTTACTCCCAAAGTTTGTTCCTTTGTTGTTGTTTTGTTTTTATCAGGGGGTTTCTTTGGCATTAAGTGTATCTAGCCCCCAACCCCCTCCCCACACACCTCCTCTAAACTCCCTCACAAAACTCCCCTTAGCCACTCCTGTTCACCAGCTCCTCTGGTCACTTAGGATCAGGCTTTTTAAAGCCCTGGTCTTTCTGAGCAGCCCCGTCCATTGGTTAAGGGATCAAAGCCCTGTTAAGAAGCTCTCAGCCTTGCCTAACAGGCTGCTAGGCTCAGCACACACAGACATAGTCAGCATGTGGTCCCCCAAACAGACCTCACAGTATATTTCAGTCAATCAGCAAGCACACCACAAACACAGAAAAACTAAAGGACTGGAAAAAAAAAGATTGAAAGTAGAGGGGGAAAGTGCCTCATGTTAGAGATCCGGAACTAGATAATAAATATAAACGAGTTTTAGAAAACATCTTAAATTAATTTACAAGAAAAAATAGAACCTAAAAATTCATGTATTGGATGTCTATCCATCTGCTGGTTCCTGTACAGCATCTTGCACTAGAAAAAACAGGCATTCAGAGACATACCCTATAACCGTTTCTATGATATGAGCACAAGCTACCCTTCTATAACAACAACAACAAAAAAACTGATCCAATCCACATTTAAGTGAATGGGAGATATTTCCTCAGTGAGAGAGTAGGACTGAGCTTCAAGTAAATTTCATAAATGCCACCATTTGACATATTTTAAGCATTCCAGCATAGTCTAAGAGCATGGATGGGTGAAATTAAAATAGGAACTTTTCCAGGGTGACGACTTCTGCAGCAGTTAGCATTCATGAAAGGAGCTGGTTTGACAACCCTAGCAACTGAATTTCCCTTTATCCGTAACACCACACTGGCTACAAGTGAATCTGCTTTTTTGGTGGCTAATCGTAGAGAGAAAAGCCTACTGGTGCTGCCAGCTACTGAAGTTATATAGTAGACCTTCAAAGTTACAAACTGAACAGGCAATCACACACCACATTTGGAACTAGAAGTATACAATCAGGCAGCAGCAGAGACAAAAATAAAAAAATACAGTATAGAACTGTGTTAAACATAAACTACTGAAGTAATAAAGGGAAAGCAACATTTTAATTTGGCGTATAAAGTTTCAAAACTGTATTAAGTCTCTGTTCAGTTATAAACTTTTGAAAGATCCACCATGTTTTGTTCAGAGTTATGAACATTTCAGTTACAAACAACCTCCAATTCTGAGGTGTTTGTAATGGAGATTCTACTGGATGAGGCCCTACCAGAAAAAAATAAAAATACATTTATTTAAGAATAGCTACAGGAGTTTGACAAGCTTTAAAACTGTTTGTTGAGCATATGGAAGGGTTCATAGCCATGCAACATACCAATCTCAACAGTATAGTCTGAAATGGTAAAGGCTGCCTAGGAAAAGTCATGTGTGGTGGGAAAAATCTAAGGAGTCATAGATAAATGCTGGGAAGTCACAAGACCTAAAATTACTTTGCCATGCACTGTCAAAACAACTTGATATTTGTTGGCTCCAGTTTATTTATGACCTTTTGTACTTTGCCTATAGCAAACTCTTGTCTCAGGAAACCTTTGCCATCCAAGCAAAGTTTAGTTTGCTGAATGATGGACAAAGAATTTGTAGAAATCAAGGATTTAATTCCAATCTATAGAGTTTTATCCCCAACATTTTAAGTTATTCCTGGTTGAGCATCTTGATGGCATCTATTTGCTTACCTAGAAAATGCCTATCCCCATACGCTACACATTCTTTGGAAATTCTCTTGTAGTTCTATCTAATTCAATTAGCCAGGCCAAATATCCATTACATAAAACATACATAGTAACTACCATTTTCTTTTTAAATCTCTCATCCAGTTGCCTACTTATCCTTTAGAGCCCTGTCTATACTAGGGAAATGTTTTCAAATAGGCTAGCACCAGTTCATTGCCATTGATGTTAATAACACTGGGGGCTCTTAGGGTATGTCTACACAGCAAAGTTATTTCGAAATAACAGCCGTTATTTTGAAATAACTTTACTAGCGTCTACACAGCCAAACCGTTTCGAAATAGCGGAGCACTTATTTAGAATTTGGTAAACCTCATTCCACGAGGAATAATGCCAAATTTGAAATAGCTATTTCGAAATAAGTGCTGTGTAGACACTTATATCGAAACTAGCCAATTAGCCCATCATAAGACGGGATTTTCAGGTCTCTCCTCCACGTTGGTCTTCTCTCCCGAGCCTCCGGTCTCTCACTCCGTCTCTCTCTCTCTCTCTCTCTCCTCCTCCTACTGCCTCCCCCCCCTCTCTCTCAGCTCTCCTCCGCCTCCTGCCTCTCTCTCTGTCTCTCTCTTTCACTTCTCCTCCCCGTCCTGCCTCTCACTCGGGGGACCGCGGAGCCCAAATGGCCGTTTGGGCTCCGCACTCCCCGTGCTGCGTGGGGGCCGCGAGCCCAAACGGTCGCTTGCGCCACTTGCTCCCACGCGGCGGCCTGGCTGAGCAGCGCAGAAGTCAGCCGAGCGCCACGGCGGGAGGCGAAGGGGGCAGGGCGATGATGTTCACGGCCAGGGGGCGGGGCCTGGAGCCGCTGTCACGCCGCACGTCACCGCCCGGCCCCCCCTTTGCCTCCCGCCGTGGCGCTCGGCTGACTTCTGCGCCGCTCAGCCGGGCTGCCGCGGGGGAGCAAGCGGCGCAAGCGGCCGTTTGGGCCCCGCACTCCCCATGCAGCACGGGCCGCCCAGAGGGAACAGCCAGCATTTCAGGCAACAGCGCCGCCCAGAGGGAACAGCCAGCATTTCGGGCAACAGCGCCCCCCCAGAAAAAACAGCCAGCATTTCAGGCAACAGCACCCCCCCAGAGGGAACAGCCAGCATTTCAGGCAACAGCACCCCCCAGAGGGAACAGCCAGCATTTCAGCATTACAGACTCAGACACTGGGCTACTATATATATGACTAGCCAATTAGCCCATCATAAGACAGGATTTTCAGGTCTCTCCTCCATGTTGGTCTTCTCTCCTGAGCCTCCGGTCTCTTGCTCCATCTGTCTCTCTCTCTCTCTACTGCCTCCCCCTCTCTCTCAGCTCTCCTCCGCCTCCTGCCTCTCTCTCTGTCTCTCTCTTTCTCTTCTCCTCCCCCTCCTGCCTCTCACTCGGGGGACCACGGAGCCCAAACGCCCGTTTGCGCCACTTGCTCCGACGTGGCGGCCCGGCTGAGCGGCGCAGAAGTCAGCCAGCGCCACGGTAGGAAGCGAAGGGGGGCAGGGCGGTGACGTTCACAGCCAGGGGGAAGGGCCTGGAGCCGCTGTCACACCGCACGTCACCGCCCGGCCCCCCTTCACCTCCCGCCATGGCACTCGGCTGACTTTTGGGCCGCTCAGCCGGGCCGCCGTGGAGGAGCAAGCGGCTGTTTGGGCCCCGCACTCCCCATGCAGCACAGGCTGCCCAGAGGGAACAGCCAGCATTTCAGGCAACAGCGCCGCCCAGAGGGAACAGCCAGCATTTCAGCGTTACAGACTCACAGACACTGGGCTACTATATATATGATAGGGGGCCTCCAGCCTTCCCAGGGTGCCCTGGTGGCCACTCCAGCCTGAACCAAGAACACTCCTCTCCCTTCCCGGAGCCCTTAAAGGGGTTGACTCTGGCCACAGTGTCTGTGCTAGCTCCAAGCCTGCCAGCCCAGAGCCAGTAGTTACTGCCCCTGACCCAGTGGCCCCAAAACATGAGCCAGCAAGCCACTGGCAGCCAGCCCTCCATCGCTCCCCAGGAGCAGTCTGCCAGCTCCCAGGAGCCTGCCAGGGCCCGGAAAAGGCGGGCGCCTTCTTGGTCCAGGGTGGAGATCATGGACCTTATTCAGGTTTGGGGGGGGATGCCCCCAGTGTCCATGATCTCCGCACTAGACGGAGGAACGCGGCTGTTTATGGCAGGATAGCTGCCAGCCTGGCCACCAAAGGCCACATGCGAACCCAGGAGTAGGTTTGCATGAAAATCAAGTTGGTCCGGCGAGACCCCCAACCCTGAGCCCTGAGCTTCCCCTCCCCTTTCTTCCCCCTGCCAGCTCCCTCCTCCCAGGTTTTCCCCTCCCCTCTCCCACCGTCTCTTCTCCCCTCTCCCGCCTTCTTTCCCCAGTCTCACCAGAGTTTCATTCTCCCCCCCCCTCCCCAGTTTTGTTAAATAAAGAGAGTTTGTGTTCATGAAAATACATGTATTTTATTTGACATCAGGAAGGGGGGTAAGGGAGGAGTAAGTGGAAGGACATGAGGGACGAATGAGACACAAGCCCCCAGAGGGGAAGTCCAGGAAGGCTCTTAGTGCTCCTCAGGGTGGAAGCTCTCCCGCAGGGCCTCCTGGATACTGACAGCCGCCCGATGGACCTCCCAGATGGCAGCCTGCAGAAAGCCAGGCACAGAGCAACGCGTCCACGAGAAGCACCAGAGTGGCCAGGGGCAGCTCTGGCTCCATGTTGCAGAGTGCTGTGGTGTCCCGAGTGAGGCAACCAGAGCACACAAAGACAAAATGCTTTGCTGTCCCTCATCAAGGTAGGCAAGCAAGCAGGGAAAGCTGAGAACCGGCTTTCTGGGGCGGGGGGTCCCCTTTAAGCACAGGCCTCAGATAGCCTCAGGCAACAGCCACACAAAGTAACCCCTGACCTGATGCCCTGCCGGACTTGGTTCCAGCCGGCCTTAAATGCGATTCAGCGTCCACTCAGCATGGACGCGCTATTTCAAAATAGCAAAACGCTATTTCGAAATGCATTTTGTGTGTAGATGCGTTATTTCGAAATAACTTATTTCGAATTAACTATTTCAAAATAAGATATTTCAAAATAACGCTGTAGTGTAGACATAACATACCCTTATATATTAAGGCCACTAAGTACTAGCACTGTGTTAAACACCACAATAACCCTCTCTGCTCAGAGCAGGCCTAATTGACCATCTCTTGTTCCTTCAAAGGAAAGCTGATAAATATTTTATTCTAGTCTCTAGTCCTCCAAGGAGTCATTCAGAGAAAAAAAAAAGCAGGACAGGCAAGACATGTCTGCTATTTCTAAGGTAAAAAATCAGCCTGGTAGAGGGAAAAAAAACCCCTTTGCAGGCCTTCTTGCTATACAATAAGAAAGCCATAAAAAAAGACAGTTTTCTTTCTGCTTTTGTGGGTCACCTTTAAATAATTTCTCCAGAGGATCCAAAATGAGGAGGGAAGGAGATTGCAGAGACTCCATGACTGAGTTTAAGGGAAAAGGTCAAACCCACAATAAGCAGAATGAAAGAAATTGCATTGTTAAAGTATCAGCCCCAAGAGACTTCTGGAAGGTTGAGAGAATAATGTACATTTCAGATGAGATAACAAGTGATGGAGATAAATCTGGTCAGGTCTCAAAGGCTTGGTCTGCATTAGGAAATTAGGTCAGTATAACTACGTTGCTCAGAAGTGTGAAAAAAAATCACGCCCCGTGAACAACACAGCTAAACTGACTAACCCTTGGTGCAGAAGGCACTAGGCTGATGGGAGAATTCTCCCATCAACCTAACTACTGCCTCTCAGGAAAGTGGAATTACCCCCTCTCCCCTAAAACTGTGTTCCCAGTTGCTACAGTCTGCAGCCATCTGACCACTGCTACTCTTGACATAAAAGTTTTAACTCCTGACTTACTCTAATGCTGCTAAAATGGAGATTACTTACCTGTAACTGGAGGTTCACTGAGGTATATGTCACAGCTCCCCCCCTTGCTTTATGAAAATTGGCTTATGAATGTGAATATGCATAACTCAAAGACGCTTTAGACAAAATACCTCATATAAAATATTAATTTTAGTGTTGCAATCTGAGGAATGTGTATATCCTATTTTTGTGCATGTATCATTCTTGTATGTGAAATGTGGATCTGTTTATAATTCTACATAGGCCATTACTGATGCGCTGGAAGCTGAATGGCTCAGTACTCAAACCAACGACTTGTGAATAGTTCTGTTTGTCCTGTAAGCCCAAACCGTGGTTGGTCCTGGAAAGAAAGGTGGCCAGGCCTCCTCAGGCTAAAATCCATTTTGGATCTGGTACTTTTTCCACTCAAGGTGAGAAAAGTGTGAACTTAGCACAAAGAATTCCCTCATTAGGCAAAAGGGATATAAGAGGGAGGGAAATAAACATCAGGGGCAGTTGCCAGATGCCAGGAGACCTCACTCCCACCCCCTTTTTACCACTTAAGATGCCTTCTGGAAACATCTAAGTCTGAATGGGGGATGGACTGGGCCCAAGCTAGGAGGCTGCTTAGCTTGTGAAAGATGTTTAGAACAACTTTGTGTAGAGTCAGAATTTGAATGAAACATGTTTCTTAGTGGATTAGGATTAGCTGGCATTTCATGTTTGTTTGTTTTAATTTAGTAATGTACTTTGATGTTTTCACTTGCAACCACTTAAATCCTACTTTTTTATACTTAATAAACCCACTTTTGTTTATTATTAAGCCCAGTGTAAATAACTGTTAGAGGGAGGGGGAAGGAAGCAACCACTGTGCATCTCTCTCTTTCACTGATAAAGAGGGTGGATTTTATGATCTTTCTCGATGTAAAACACAGAGTAAGATGGATTTATTTGGAGGTTTGGTACTTTTGGATTTCCTGGGTGCTGAGCCCTTATAGCTGAGCCCTCCTTGAGCTAAACTGGTTCAGTGTTTGTGTTGCTCTGTGGGGGAGTGGAGAACCCCAACTCTGTCTTGGATGGAGGGAAACTAGAGCTTTTAACCCATCAGGACAGGGTGGTGGTAAGCCCCAGAGTGCAGGCAGATGGGCATCAGTGGAATGATCCACATACCACGGGAACAACCCCAAGAGGATTTCTGTGATCTAATCTGTCACAGTATGCGATGCCTACCTGTATTCCGCACACAGGATAAACATATGTATGATGTGCCTGCGTCTGGAATTTTTTGCAAGCAGAATGCGTTGGTCCATACATGCACTGTAGCTCTCCTCATGCCCCAAGCCAAGGCCATAAAAAGTGGTGTGGGCTGACACCACTCCAGTTTCCCTTTCTCCTGACAGGACAAACAATCCACAGCAGGGGATGCAGGGCGGGTAGTGAAGTACAGATAGGAACCACACCTTGAAGAACCTCCAGTTATAGGTAAGAAACATCTTTCTTCTTCAAGTGATGGTCCCTATGTTAATTCCACATGTAGGAGAGTAAAATGGGGCAGCCAGACAGAAAATGGGTGCAAAGACAGAGAAGTGATACCTGACCTTAGTTCTACTGACCCCACATCTATATCCGCTGTTGATAACAGGACCATATCATCTTGTAAACTTATGCAAAAAGTTCCAAACAGCTGCCTTATGTATCTTTAGGAAGGGTACATCTCTCAGAGATGCAGCCAAAGTAGCTTCCCCTCTAGTAGAAGGAACCCTCATCCCCTCCAGAAGGGGAACATTAGCTAATTAATAAAAAAGGGTAATACAACCTGAGATCCATTTTGAAAGTCTCTGCATCAATTTAGTTTTACCTCGATTGCTCTGCTATGGGAACAAATAGCTTAGTGTCTTCCTAAAATCCATTGTTCTTTGCAGATAAAAGCCTTTCAGACATCTACAGAACGCAGCCATTTCAAGCAAGGAAAGATATTCCTAAATGGATTACCTGGCTCCCATGAAACTCCAAAATTACTTTAAGAATGAATCTAACATGGATTCATAATAAGACCTTTTCTTTATAAATAGTAGTATGTGGTTTGTCTGTTGTGAGTGCTCCCAGCTTACTGCTCTTCTGGCTGATAATATGGCTGTCAGAAAGGCACAATCATGGACGGATTGGCCATAGAGCCTTTGGGTGCTATTTCTTGGACCACTCTGTAGCCACCTGCCCTATCTGGGAATTTGATGGAGGATGAGATAACTAAAACTCTCCCTTCTTGGATGGAACAAAGTAGCATTTTCTTGGCCCTCTGAGGAGTGGGAGGACTAAAAGCAGGAACGTGCCAACCTGTCTTTGCCGGGTTCATGATGGCCTCATTGATGGGCAGGGCCACTAACTGCAACCCTAAGGCTACAGAATGTCCAGTCAACTGGGCTGAGGTTCCTGGACTTCCTCAAGCTGATCCTGTAGCCCTGCAGGAGTTTTAGATATTGTTTAAAGTCACCCCGCAGAGATAGCGACGATGATGAGATTGCTCCCAGACCTATCGGCTCCAGCACACCTTCCTCTTCCAAATATTCCTAAGGGGCCAAATGTGGCTATCTGGGTGATGGCAAATAGAACTCCTTCCCCAACTCTAGGTGTCCAGGGCCCTCAATATTGCCAGTAGGATGGATCAACTGACAAAAGAGGACCCCAAAGTACAGGGTACCACCATCTCTTGGCCAACCGTACCTGGTCAGAGGCCAGAACCCTGAATTTTCTGGGTATCCTGTCTTGTGTCCACCTCTGTCTGATGCTGCAGAGATTACTGCAGGCCCTCGGCTCATCCAGAAAAAAGCCCTAGACCCCATATCTCCAGTGGAGCCAAGGGTACCAATGGTTGCACCTCACGGCTGGCAGGTGGGATGGGAGAATGACTTTGCTTCATCTGGGTGGTCTCCTCCGGTGTCTCAATATCCCAGAATAGAGATGGTCCCAGTAGGAGGGGTGAATGTTGTAGCAGAGTGCTAGTGCACAATCACCTAATTAACCCCTGAGATCAGGACCCTATGGGAGTGGCTAATGGGGGAATGGAGCTCGTGGGATGTTGCCACCCAGAGGAGGAGATACCTGTGATAGAGAAGGAGAGGCCAAAGGAAACCCTGAGGGTAGAAATCCAAAAGGGGGGGCCCAAACTTCAATGTACTGAGGCCCAGAACTGAAGATGCGGCCCAGGCAGAGTCAGCACCAGGGAAAGAAAGAGGACGCCCAGGGAGACCTGCACAAGGTTGCAGTTGGTGTGTTGACCCCTGGGTAGAGGTGGATTTGTGGGGCAGACCACCTCCTACCTAGTACACTGTTTGTTGGTGGGGGATGCCAGTACCCCAAAAGGATGACCACACCGGTGGTCAGGGAGAGCGTGCCCAGAGTAGCCTCCCAGGTGGAGGAAGGCAGGGGTCGCACAAGATCAGGGCTGGTATGAGCTTAAGGGGGGTGGTGTATAGTAGGGTGCTGGTGCAAAAGCACCTAATTAGCCCCTGCCCTGTCAGCTCCAATCAAGGGGAACAGAATGGGTCTGATGAAAAGGCCTGATGCTACCCTGAGGATTGGCAAAACTGGCAGCTGATGAGGCTGGGAAGGAGCCAGAAGTGGGGGGGCAAGCAGTGAGGGAGAGGTCAATCAGGAAGGGAGCTGGAGGCCTCCTAGCGAAGGACTGACTCTGCCTGTAAGAGGAAAAAGAACCCTGTAAATACTATATATAGTTTGACACTGGTGGTGGGACAAGTGTGGGTCAATAAAGACATGGGTGTTGCACAACCCTGAGGTCTCAGAGCCTGATCTGAGAGGGCAACCAGTGCCCAAGAAGGGGAGGAGGATGGTCGTGCACCAAATGCAGATAGGGAAGAGCAAAGATAGCCTCATTAGGGATGTAAAAGCACAGTTAAACATGTAACCACTTAAATCACAGCAGTTACACATGCTGCGGGCTCGGCCGTTTAAAGCTTAAATAAGCTCTATATGGCAGAGCCTGCAGCAAAGCCTACCCCGGAGTAGAGCCGGCAGGGGCTGCTGCTGGCCCCGCTCCTAGGGAGGAGGCTTCACTGAGGGCTTTGCAGCTGGCTCCCCAGGTGCGGGGCCAGCAGCCCCACCAGCCTCGCTCCCCGGGAGTCAATGTTTAACCTGGGGGTGGGCCAGCCAGACCCACCATGGCCAGAGGCTGCTCTGGAGGAGCTGCTCCCTTCCTGGAGTGTGCAGGGAGCTGCTCCAGCTCGTACCAGTTAACTGGAACCAGTAAGCCTCACCCATGATGGGTGACGCTTACCAATTAACTAGTTAACCTTTTATATCTCTAGTCCTCATCAGAGACATAGGTCTCTGATCACCCTGCGGTGCAAGGAGACTCCACTGGCAAAGCCGTTGGAATTGGAGCTTCCCTGATCACCATGGTGCTCACTTCCCTTCACAGCCATGTCACTACTGTTGCTCCATGCTCTAGAAGCAGCTGGGATCAGCAGGAGCTGTTTATCCTGAGCCTTCACCAGTGGAGCTGATGTCAGAACTGTCACATCTGTAACTTTTATGTGCCACCTCCTGCTTTCGAGGGGATTTACTTGGGCCTCAGTCCTTAGCAGCCGTGTGCACTGGCTCTCCCAACTTTGATAGAATCCCTCCACATACCTCTCTCTTTAGGACAGATTTAGATGATATGGCTTGTCCTTACATCTGGGAGAGTCCCTTTGTTTTCATATGAAGCCTTCCCCTTAGGCTTAATCTACGTTCCCAAGCTTGTGTTTGGAGGGACACTGCCTACATGTTGAAACTGATTCATGGGAATGGGTCTCTTGCCTGGATCTAATTTGGGCTTCACTGCGGAAATGTTTTCTGAGACTCAGTTCTCAATCACCACAAGTTCTTTAGGCAACAAATGCTGCACTCAGCAGAAATATGCACCTCACCCAGGCAACAGAGGGCAGCATTGATTTTTGCCACTGATTGAAAAGGAGCAAGGGCAAGAAACACAGTATTTGAACCTGGGCATAACCTCAGGCTTCTCAGGGAAGAAAAGTCCCTGTGTAGGGAAGAAAATAGGGTCAACCCTTTCTAACTATTCTATGTAGACTACACTAGCAAGATTACGAAAACTCTGAATATACAATATCTTACAGCAATGGCACAGCAAAAAATGTGCTGAGGTATCAAAGATTCCAGCTCAGACCCATTACCTATGAGTTATAAGAAGGAAACAGAGAGGCATTTCCTTGGTTTGGAGCACAGGGAGAGAGTTATGACGTGTAGGCCACAGGACATGGTGCATATGCATTTCTCACATGCAGAACACACATATGGTGCAATACACATACGGACCATCACTTGCAGAAGAATTAGTTTTTAATTATGTATGTTTTCATCGCTCAGGTTTAAATTGAGGCCATGTTAAGATGTAGAATCCAGTTTCCCATCTCTCATCTTTGAAAGTTTATCTCAAGGGGCAAATAATCTCATTTACCTCTGCTACCACAAATCAAAACACATGCAAATGAAATAAATTCACAGTCTAAGTCTAAAGAGCTAGAATTAAAACTCTTGTGAAGGGCAGATACTGAAAACAATTTTAAATATATTTTTTTGGGGAAGGGTGGAATCCCAGACACATGGTTTTGCCTTTACTTGGAAAACAGAAGGGAATACATGTCCAACACTTAAGAAAAGGAGAATGAGAAAAGATACCCATTTTTGAATGTTGCCCATTAACAATTATCGTAGATATCATTCTACCCATTTAGATACTACACAGGCTGTTGGATGATTCTATATAAAACACAGTATTACAGAGCTAAGAATACCATTGGATGGATAAAAGAGGATTAAATGTGGAAACTGTTCAAGCTTATTTTATTGGTAGGTTTGGCAAGCAGGAAAAATCCCTAAGCCAGAGAACAACATGCCTCCCCAAATCAATGCTTTGCTAGTTTAACTTTTCAGCATCAGTACAGTTTCCATCCCCTTAGGTTTGTCTAATACAAGATGTCACCCTTCCTTAACGTGAGTCTATATTTCACTTTGATCAAAAGGTGCAAGGGTTCCTGAGAATAGATGCAAACATTCTATAATTGAAGGTTATATACACTGAAATATTCTGGTCCTAATGAAATATTCAGGAAAAGTTCCTCTGACTTCACTAGGGCTGGGATTTCACCCTAACGAGTCAGGAGGACCATTTTTTTCAAGGAGGATAAAACTTAATAGCAAGCTGACACAAGCAAAGGAAAACTTCGATGCACTACTGGAAGCCACCCGAGGCAGGTACTGCTACCTCAGAGGTTTAATGTCTTGCCCAGCATCACACAGGATCAGTCTCTGAGAACAAAGGGGTGAAATTAAGGCTTTCTTCAAGACAATGGCCATTGATTTCAGTCAGGCCAGGATCTGACCCCAGGAGTACCACTTGCTCCCTTGAGTTCTAGTCTTCAAATTGTACCCACTCCCAAGACACACATCAAAACTGGGAAATGAGAAACTTTACAAACAAACAAGACAATGAATGAATGTTCCCCAATTCCTGTCGTGTGTGTCACTAAGGCCCCAGTGCCTATGCATATTTTAATGTTTCCATCATTAGACACACATCTGTTGGCTCAGTTGCCCTGGTCACTGAAGTTTAACATCATATCCCCAATCAACATCTACCCCATGACACTCAAACTGCTTTTGGTGGTGGTCACAGTCCTGCATAAATATTGTATCTTGAGGCTCTTAAATCTGTATTAGCTAAATAAAACCAGGAGGTGGCAGCAATGTTACATGAGCCATTCTGAGTTACACATGTTTCAAGGTCTCAGAGGGGTAACCATGTTAGTCTATCACTTAAAATAAACAAGTGGTCCTGTAGCACTTTAGAGAAAACAAAAATACATATGTAGTATCATGAGCTTTTATGAACACAACCCACTTCTTCAGATGAGTGCATCTGAACCTCCATTCATTTTATTTTAGATAGCTGATTACTTAAGGAAATTAATTCAACTGCAAATCTAAACACAAAAGTGATGATATATACAATACGGTGAAAAAGTCTATTCACTTAGGTTGAGATGTCCAACGCAGTTTACATTAGACAGACACCTACCTTCTGTTACAACTAACAAGATGATGTGTCTAAAATTTCCATAAAAAAATTAAAAGGAACAAAAAAGTTTTTCCATTTTCACTGAAAATTTTCAAAGAACATTGGACATAAAAAGACACATCAGTTTTCTGTTGTTGTAAAACCAAAACTTTTTGTCAGTTATTAAAAATGAAAACAAGCATTTTCTAATGAAACTTTCCATTTAGTCAAAAACATTTTTTGGGTCAAGAAGATGTTTTGGCAGAAATTTTAAGCAAGCTGTACTCTAGAGGGCTTTGAAAAATCTAAATGTTAGTATTTATACTCCCTATTTCTTCTCTCTCTGGTTTTACAAATTAATTCGGCATTTAATTAAAATCCATGCTCTCTGATGGCTCAGTGTGAAATTACCAGATGGTCCAAAGCCTAAAGGAGATGTCTCCACAACATACTTGCCACCATTCAGAGGCAACTTCATGGGTATCATCAGAGATGCTGGGGATTAAATGGGCCATGGAGATTTTAACATGACCCAACAGACAACAAACTGAAGCTGCTGCTGATATTCTATTGCATCTGTTTGCAGGCCACTGAAAAGCAGTTTGCTATTAAACTAGACTCTATAAATCCTATATTTATACAGTGTCCTTCAGGAAGAAAGGGCCAAAACCACTTTGCATATAATTAGAAGGTGATTTAGGAGCAAATCCACCCTCAAATTTAGGAATGTTTGGCAACTGACCCTATCTTTTCTCTCTAATAGGTGAACCAATCTGATACCTGACCAACTTTGAATCAGAACTCTAATCCACATTTGTAACTCTTATTTCTGCAAGTTGTACACATTGATCACTCCACCCATGGTTTTTGGCCGTACCCTGAAATACTGCACCCCACTTTAGCACCTTAATTGCCTAGCAGACTAACTGGCATTGTTTCTATAAATGAGCTTCAGTTCTCTCGAGTTACTATGTTATTGGTTCAGATACCGTGCTCCCTGAAATTCACTCCAAGGGTCCTAGTGGTTCCAAATGCCTGAATGCTTTTAATTGGGCACTCACAGAAGGGTCTGGGTTGGAACATCTTATGAAGGACCGAAGCAGGCCACCAGATTTGCTGCAGGATGAGATCTCACCTCACATCAAGATCTAAGAGAAAAACAATAGGGACCAGTCACACAAATACTGCCACATAACTTCCAGCTGCCAAGCAAAGGGTCTGGTGTTTCCCAGCACAGAGATTAGCTCTGTTGTGAGAGGCAGATCTGGGAAGCACCGGATCCCATTCTCACAGCTGAGCCTGACTCAAGACCCAGTAGTTTATATCACAGGTTGCTACAGAGGAGCACTTCATCTTAGTATTTGATGGGGTATAAACACAAGTCCCATCCTTGCATCTCATCCCACTTGGACTGGGGAAGTAAGAATTTAAAACGCATGGGAAATAGTCCACAAGAACAGCGGAAAGTGAAGGAGCAGAGAAGCCAAAGAACTGAGGATCATGGAGAAGATCCACTGTGCTTTGAAATTAGGTGTCAGCTTTACTTGCCAAAAGGCTGTAAAAACATCAACTCATCTCAGCTATTCACTCTGTGGGTGGGCAGAGCTCAACAGAGCCTTAAGATAAGGCCAGAACAAGGCATGCATGGAAACATTTACAGTCATCTTGTTATTTAAAAATTCCTAAAGGAAACCTCACATCCCCGCACACACACACCAGCCAGAGGAGAGTTGTTTTTGGCCGCATTAAAGAGTTCCGTGCTGGAGAGAATGCAAGACACTGTCTCTCTCTCTCTCATCAGCCCTTCTGCATATAATCTCCACTGTTCTTAACTGACAAAAGAATGGTACTATTTTTGCTAGAGAGGATCCAATGGAAAGACCATTGAAGCCAATGGAAAGCCACCGTAGGCTCCAACAGAATTTAAATCAGGCCCATGTAACAGGAAGCATAGCCTAAGTTTAACCCACTAGGGTACTGGTTTTCAGACTATGGGTTGCAACCCAGTACTGGGTTGAGGAATGTCAGGCACTGGGTCTCACTGCTGCAGAGGGATCAGGTGACCAGTGGGGGTGCTGCCCGGTCCCTAGGTGTGTGGGTGTGAGATGGGGAGAGTGCACAAGGTTCTGTGCAGGACTATGTAGCACTGTAAAGACTAACAAGATGGTTTATTAGGTGATGAGCTTTCATGGGCCAGACCCACTTCCTCAGATCAAATTGTGGAAGAAAATAGGCATGACCATATATACCAAAGGGATACAATCAAAAAAAGTGAACACATATAGAAAGGACAAATCAAATTTCAGAACAGAGGGGGGATAAGGAAGGGGGGAGGTAAATGTCTGTGAGCTAATGATATTAGAGGTGATAATTGGGGAAGCTATCTTTGTAATGGGTAAGGTAATTAGGGTCTTTGTTAAGACCCCGGCGTAAAGTGTTATGCTTAAATTTGACACTTTACGCCGGGTCTTAACAAAGACCCAATTACCTTACCCATTACAAAGATAGCTTCCCAATTATCACCTCTAATATCATTAGCTCACAGACATTTACCTCCCCTTATCTCCTCTGTTCTGAAATTTGATTTGTCCTTTCTATATGTGTTCACTTTTTTTTTGATTGTATCCCTTTGGTATATATGGTCATGCCTATTTTCTTCCACAATTTGATCTGAGGAAGTGGGTCTGGCCCACGAAAGCTCATCACCTAATAAACCATCTTGTTAGTCTTTAAAGTGCTGCATAGTCCTGTTTTTTGTTTCAGCTAAACTAGACTAACACGGCTACATCTCTATTAAGGTTCTGTGCAATACCTGTGCCCAGAGCATTAGCTCTGCACTCCCAGTGGCTGGGAATTTGCTGCTGGCTGCTTCTGGGGCACAGCATGGTCTGAGGTGGCAGGAGAGGCATGAAGCTGCCTTAGCAGCCCTGCTGCACCGCTGACTGGGAGCCTCCTGCCCTAACCCTGACACACAAACTCCCAAAGCCGGAGTCCCCTACTACACCCCAAAGCTCTCATCCTCAGCCCCACCCGGAGCCCACACTCTAGTCAAATTATGTTGGGTCACAACAGACATCAACAATTTTCTTCAACTGGGCCATGATTAAAAAAAAGTTTGAAAACCAATGCCCCCTCCACGCCTGATCCACAGTGCACATGAACCTGTTACAGTTCCAGCTACACAGTATGTTGGCTCTTTAGCTCAAACTGCAGCAGCTCATGCTGTTAACTGTGGAGAAACCTGTTTCACCCCCTGGGTGTCAGCTAAGACTGTGGCCATCTCATGAGGATCAAAATGGGTGCCAGGAACCCAGACGTCTAATCCCATGTCTGCCATCAATGCCCTCTGCAAAAACAAGCAAATAATTTAAACATTGACTTAGTTAACAGGCAGTAGTAATGCTTTCTTAACTAAACCCTTGCTCCATTCCAGTTAACATGGATGTGATACTTATTATGTGTTCTACGTCCCACTGAAATGGTTAGTCTCCAGAACAGGATAATGTCAAGATGACAGAAGCCAGGCTGAATGCAAGACTCAATCTTCAGGAGTTCAAAAAATATGAGTTGGGACATTGGCCCCACAATCCATGACATTTTAAAATCACCATCAAAGCCTTCTTGTTTGGGCCGCCTTTTGGGCTTTTAACTGTACTCTTCCGACCGGTGAGTACGTAAGATCATTTCAGGTTGAAATGTCACCCTATTTAAAAAAAAAAAAAAAGCCTCCTCCCAGCTGCTTAGAAAGAGAGGGCACGTGCGTTCTCCTCACCCCACAGAGAAGAAGAAAGCCATTCATTTCCCAATACTCACGTGACTACCCCACACCTCTGGCTCTGGGGCCTCTCCCCTTATTGACCCCTGCCAGGCTGGGGGAGCTCCAATTCTACAGCCTCCCTCTTGCCCCCACATCCTGCTGCACCCCCACCAGGCTGCCCCCACATCCCGCTGCACCCCACCAGGCTGCCCCACATCCTGCACCCACCAGGCTGCCCCACATCCTGCTGCACCCCCAAGTGCTCAAATCCTCTGCACACCCCATCTGCTCCATATCCTCCTGTGCTCTCCAGCCTCCCTCCCCACCCCCACCACCCCCACACACTGTCCCCAGCCACCTTTCACAGGGTCTCTGCTGCTCCTCACAATCCCTGACTCCTGTCCAGCCCCAAGAACCACCCAGTAGCCTGGGGTCCTGGCTTTCCAGCAGATTGAAAGCAGGCACAGGGTCAGCCATCTTTATTAAGGGCAGCATGCCCGGCCTCTGCAAAGAAACTGAGGGGAAATGGCAGCCATCTTGCTGGCTTCAGCCCTGTTGCCAGTAATGGCCGATGGTGGCCATTTTGGAGAAGGGAAAATGCCTGAGAGGGTGCCTTGCCCCATGTTTCCTTGAGACAAGTGAGAAAAGTACCCCCAAATGGCAATACTGCAATTAACACCCCAGATAAGGGCCCAGTAATGCTGCCAGCTAAGGGGCATAAGAGCATCCGTACTGGGTCAGGCCAACGGTCCAGCCAGCCCAGTATCCTCTCCTCCAATGCTGCCAGAGGCCCTGTGATCCCTCCCCTGTCACCCACCTCCAGACAAACAGAGACCAGGGACACCATTCCTACCCATCCTGGCTAACAGCCATTGATGGACCTAACCTCCATGAATCTCTCTAGCTCCTTTTTGAACCCTATGGACATTCCTCCTTTGGCCTGTGAGAGCTCCCATGACCCCTACCAGCTAACAACCAGGGGTGGGGATTTCTTAAAGTGCATTCAAGTTTCCCCATCTGTGAAATGAGACCAATGACATGGATCCAATGTTTACAGTGCTCTGAAATCTGCTGATGAAAAGCCCTATACAAGAGCCAAGTGTTATTATTATTATTAAATTAAGTGATGTAAAGAGACAACTATTACTGGAAGTGCTGCTTACTACCTAAGCTTTGCAAATATTGGATCACCGCCCCCCCCCCCCCATTGTTCCATCTAACCCTGTGTCCTGCCTTGAAATTCAGCCAACATCCTCCCGCTTAAGGGGACAGGCAAGAATATCCATAAATTGTGGGGGTGGGGGAGGCATAAGTAATAAACAGCACCACTGTGCTGCCCAGCAACATGGCACTCAGTTTATCTTGCATCAGTGTTCCCTATAAGCTGGGCACTTGGGCGGTCAACCTGGAGAGATTCAAATGCCACCCAGATGATTAGCAGAGTGACCACAGCTGGCAGCAGGTGTGTCTACTGGTGGTGCACATCTGCACATGCCTCGATGCACATAACGTTTATTCTGCACATGGATGGAAAAATTAGAGGGAACGTTGCTTAGCTTGCACATTTACAAATGTCCTACTATGTTGCTTCCCTTTTGATCAAGGGAAAGAACCTAGCCCTGGTATTTTGAACAGAGGGAGGTGATGACATTAGTATTACAGGGCCTACAGGGTTGTGTCTGTGATACACTTTCCATAGAGCTGCCAACTTTCTAATTGTGCAAAACCAAACATCTTTGCCCTGCCCTTCTCCAAGGCCTCCCGCCACTCAATCTCCTCTGTTTTCACTGGGCTGGGGCAGGGGTTTGGGGCGCGAGAGATAGTGAGGGCTCCAGCTGGAGGTGTGGGCTCTGGAGTGGGGCTGGAGATGAGGGGTTTGAAGTGCAGGAGGGGGCTGCAGGTGCAGGGGGTTGGGATGCGGGAGCAGGTGAGGGCTCCAGGTTGGGCCCAGAAATTAAGGGCTGCAGGGTGCAGGATGGGATTCCAATCTGCAGCAGGGGATTGGTGCATGAGAGGGGTGCAGACTCCAGCCAGGCAGTGCTTATCTCAGGCAGCTCCCAGAAGCGTCCCACATGTCCCTGTGGCTCCTTGGCGCAGAGGGCTCTGTGTGCTGCCTGCAGCCCTGGGCACCAGCACCGCCACATCCATTGGCCGTGGTTCCTGGCCAATAGGAGCTGCAGAGTCAGCGCTCAGGACAGAGACAGTGTGCACAGCCTCCCTGGCCACCCCTGTGCCTAGAGGCCATGGGGACATTCTGGTCACTCCCAGGAGCTGTGTGCAGCCAGCACAGCTAGGGAGCTTGTGTGAGCCCCGATGCTCTACCGGCCAGACTTCAGTGGCCAAGTCAGCAGTGTTGACTAGAGCCACCAGGGTCCCTTTTTGACTGGGCATTCCGGTTGAAAACCAAATGCCTGGCAACACTAACTTTCAGGCAACAAGGGATTTCTGGAGGAGACAGGTGATAAAACTGTTACTGGCAACAAGGTTCTCAAAAATACAAGCTTGAGGTGGGATCTGCACGGAAGGAACCTACGTCATTTGATAAGCAAGGAATAATAGAGCCTTTGTTTGGCCTGAATGGGATCTGGCTGTGTTTACACACACAGAAAAAAAACTTCCTGAAGCTCCAAGCACATAGTCTTTTCTGTCCTGGAGCTCACTGCAGTTCTGCACCCACACCTTCCCTGTGCTCTGAAAGCTTTTATTTTGCCAGTACAGTTTACTCTATGGTTTTGTGGTCTCAGCATAGCTGCAGAAAGTGTCCAGGTGTGTGAGAAATGCACCCTTTATAGGATTAGTTCTCTGATGCATCGGGGCACATGGCACAGACTCATTTAAAAAATCAGCCACTCGATATCACATGACATCTATAGTGTCTATAGGAGATATTTCCTTGCATCCTGTGGAAGACAGAATCCAGATTTGGGAAAGTCTTTTAGTTTTCCTGCACATATTTTATCTGCACAGTTAACTATGGCAGGAGAGAAAAAATCAAGAACTGCAGAGGAGCTAAAAGGCAGCGACTACGGGTACTGGCAGTATTCATTATTAGAATCAGGGTAGCAGCTAGAGGCCCCAGCCAAGATAAGAGGCTCATTATGCTAAGCAGCTTACTTACCCACAGCAAGAGACAGGTCCTGTCCGAGAGGCAAAGGGAAATGGAACCTAGAGAAAATAAGTGACTTGTCCAAGTCACACAGGAAGCCTGTGGCAGAGCTGAGAATAGAACCCAAACTGCCCGTGTTCCAACTGCAGCATCGTCCTTCATTTTTCCACGGCCTTGCTTTACATTGTGAATGTAACTCATCCATATTGGGATTGGAGGAAGGGGTTTAAAATGCAGAATCAAGATCACTAATTGTAGCCCAAGGCCCAGTATGCTCCAACAGCAGCCCTGGGAACTACAGGTTGTGGACTACGAACTGCAGCATGTTGGGAGAACTTCCTGGTTCCTGCCAGGATGTACCCTCTGCCCCCAGCAGGGTCTCAGCAGGGACTGAGCTAGAAGCAGCATGCAGAGAGGAGGGACTGCTGAACTGTGATCCTGTTCTATGGTTTTTTAAATAGAATAACGCCTGTTCTTGGTGGTTTGTCTGAGTGGGTCTGGTCTGAGATGCACACACACTGATACACAACACAGAGCACACCAAGGAGCCTCAGGCCTAGCCTCCCACAGTTGTGTAAGAATTCACAAGGCTTCCCCTACGCTCAATAACCTCAGACTGGGCTAGTGAACAGGAGGGGTTACACTATAAAGAGCTTAAATAACTCCAATTGAGTCACTTGTGTGTGTGCGCAACTCCCACTCTAAAACAAAGAGTTGGAAGGTCAGGGTTTAACTGATTAGCCTTCTAACAGCCAGGTTAGCTGCTAAAGAGGTGAACCCAAGACAGATTATGTGAGCTTCTTGCCCATCGTGGCAGACCTAGACATAGCCCCTTGGAAGTCTGAGTTGCCCTTCCGTTGTTCTGAGAGCACTGTCCTCAAGCAAAGGCAAGGCTTTGGGCAATGAAGATTGTGGAGCCACTGTAATAATAAATATAACAACCTACTCCTCTTTTAGTGCTTTTTGTCGGTAGATCTCAAGCAGGTCAGTATTGTTATCCCCATTAGGAAGGGAGAAACAGAGGAACAGGTAGCGGAAGTGACTTTCACAATGTCACCCAGCTGGCCTACTAAGAGCTGGAAACAGAGCCCAGATAGTCTAGCCCCCCCGTGCTCTATCCACTAGGATGCACTGCCTAGCCACATCTTTCCTGCTCTCCACTGAGAGACTGCAGCAGCATCTATAGAGTTGAGCAGGCTACTCAACATGTGGCCCGTGGGTCGCATGCGGCCCGAGGCCAATTTGTTTGCGGCCCGTCGTGCACTTTGGATTTACGTGGGGCTCAACCTGCAGCCCACGGGTGGGAACCAAAATAAAAAAGTAGTCAATATAATGGTTTTCTGTTGATATGTGTTTTCGTAGTTAAATTCCTGGACTATCATTGCTCATTAAAAGTGCTGTCATATGGGTGGAAACGGGGGTAAATATTGCATTTTATTAATATCAGTAGAACTGATTTAAATGGGGCCTGCGTGTTGTGTACTCTTGCCTTAATCTTTGTATTCATGCTTGTCAGTGTGAAAGAAGCTATTTGCATATATTTGTGTGTGTGTGTGTGTGTCTATATATATATACATGCAACCACACTTAAGTTGCGGCCCACGGCATGTGCTGTGAGTATCATTGTGGCCCCTGGGGCTTCCAAAGTTGAGTAGACCTGGAGTTGAGGATCCACTGGCATTTCCACAACAAATACCCTAACATTTACCTAGGGACTTTTCCTGTCTCATCAGATGTAAAAAGAAACAAGATTTTTATATTCACTTTCCATATTTAAAGCATATTCTGTGCTCTGAGCTCCCCTTTGCGGAGCCTGAGCAATGCAGCAGGGAGGCTACAGGGATTGTTTCATTTTTCTCAGGCTCCTGCAGACAGCTAGGCACCAGTAAGCAACTTAAGGACTAAGAGATGTCTTAACTCTGAAATGCTTGGCTTTTGTTGCTTTGAGCCATAGCCCTAATCTATTTAGATAAGGTTGCTAATGCCTCAGTTTAACATTCAAACATTTATTCTGGGAAAAGAAAGTTACTTAGGGCACCTCTAGACTACCCCCTCGGCTTCTGAAAGAAGATATGCAAATTAGGCATGAATTTGCATATCTTCTTCCGATCCCTTTTTCGGAAGAGGTTTTTTTGGAAAAAAAAAAAAAAAGCAGTCTAGATGGGGTTTTTCGCACAAAAACCCCTTTTTCGAAAGAACCCTTATTCCTCAAAAAATGATGTTTACAGGGTTCTTTTGGAAAAGGGGTTTTTTGCACGAAAAACCCCATCTAGACTGCTTTTTTTTGGCAAAAAAAAAATTCTTCCAAAAAAAAGGGATCGGAAGAAGAAATGCGCCTAATTTGCATATCTTCTTTCGGAAGCCGAGGGTAGTCTATTCGTGGCCCCAATGTCTCTAAGTAACAGAAGTTTGGTCTCCTAAGGCAGCTTTATAACTGTCCAGCAACCAGCATTTACATTAGGGATGTTAGAATGTAACTGGTTAACCAATAAGCGTATTGTATTGGTTACTCTTGCCGGTTGCCTTATCGGTTAATGTTACAGGTTAACCTCCACACACGTAGCCCCCGCTGCTGCAACTCTGCATGCTGCAAACCTGGAGCTGGCAGGCAGGCTGACACAGTCCCAGCACGTGCTGGGTCCCCGCAGCTACCCCCACTCCCAGGCTGCCCCCATGTCTGTCCTGCATTTTTAAAAACTTCGCTCTCCAACAGAAAGCTAGTGCATGCAGGGAGCCAGCCCGTTCCTAATGCAGAGTGACAGCAAGGGCAGCCTGGGAGCAGGGGCAGCTGCCGGGACCTAGCACATGCCAGGATTGAGTCTGCTGGCTCCTGATTGGCCTGGGGTTGGGGAGAGCGCGCGAAGCCTCCTCCCGCCCTGCGAGGAGTGCGTAGCATTTTGAAGTGCTACGTGCTCCTCGCAGGGCGGGGGTAGGGTGGGAGGAGGCTTCGCACACTCCCCCACGCCAGGCCAATCAGGAGCCAGCAGGCTCAATCCTGGCACTTCAAAGTGCCACATGCTCCTCAAAGGGCAGGAGCCTGGGGACGGGGGAGCATGCGAAGCCTCTTCCCACCCTGCCAGGGGCATGGGTGCCTAGTGGGAAGGGGCGGCAAAGGGGTTCCCCAACCCCGAGACCAATCATGGTCTGTGGGTGGGGTAGCCCACAAGCATGCTGGCCCCGTCCCTTCCAGTTTAGGCCCCGCCCCTTCCGGGGGGGCCCCCGGCCAATTTCTGAAGTGGCCCCCGGCCAAAAATTATTGCCCACCCCTGGACTAAAGGCACTCTCCTGCAACCCTCTGCTCTGGATATTATAGCACCCACATCAGTGAGGAGCAAACAGGAAAGAAAAGGTTCTGCAACTACTGTATATAGCAAGTTAGAGGTAGAGCCACAATACAGATAAAACCCCAGCATGTGGAATGCCAGTTGTTTGCTCTAACCACCCATCTTCCATGAACCCCAAGGAACAAGGCTCTATAAAGGGAAAGCTCCTGGCAAAGAAAGTTGCCACGGTGTCTCATCCGTGCAGAGTTACACAGTGTTATTAGATCCATTCCCTTTGGGAAGAGTCCAAAAGTTAAGCTCACACTTGAGGCATGTGTGTATTATGTGGTAATATTGGGAAAGTGGACCTGTGATTTGTTCCTACTCTGTTGGCTTAGCAGCAGCCATGGTAGCCCCACTGGTATAACACTAGGGTCGGGAGTGCAGCCTGTTCTTACCTTTCCTTTAAAATTAAGCCATTTGTGAGCAGACACCCCGATCCTTCTGCACGGTGCCCGACTTGCAGCAGCGAGAGAAAGAATTTCAGCAGGGGGCAAGCCACTGGGTTGGGACTCAACAACACCAGTTCTTCCATCCTCAGGGTTACTGTTTTACTCCAGCCATACACAGGAGCCACCTTCGCTGCCTGTCAAAGCTGGGTCAACTGGAACCAGTCATCACAAAGCTTCCGGCGCAGACACAACATGGGGCGTGTTAGATACTAACACTTTGGCACGTACACCCTGTGTGAGCTGACGGAGCCCTCTAGCAGAAAGGCCAGCCTGCCATGCGTTTTGTAATCAGGAGCCTTTGGGTGAAGCGGTTCAGAAACAAACAGCATGGAAGAATATTTTTTAAATACAAAAGTCTCATTCAGGCTAGGAGCCCTGGCCGAAGCCCCTCAGGCAGCAGTTTCACCTCGTTACCACCACAACCCATTGCACCTGTTTCCGAGTGCTCAGCAGCACAGCCTAGCAGGGATTAACTCCTTGCCTGCCAGTGCTGGGGCAAGCCTCTGTACCCTAAAATACTTCCAAAATCACAAACACACCTCATCAAATTGGCTTTCCACCAGTCCACGAGATGGTGTTTCCGCATGGGAAAACTTTAAAAAACAAATCTGTCTCCTTACCTATTTAGGGACCCACTCCTTCAAATACTTAACCATGGGCATTACTTTATGCCGCTCAAAGACAATGGGACATGAATAATTTGATTCAGGTCAGCAGATATTTAAGGGTTACAGGATTGGGGCCTTAGTCTTAATTTTAGCCAGACGGTTCCATACTAAAATGCAGTTTATAGTTTATTGTAACTCAGCGGGAAGCTATGATTTTTATCCTCCTGCCCCCACCCCCAGCAGGATAAGCAGCAAAGTTGACTGACTCACCCATGCATGGCCCCAGGAGTGCTGTTTCAAAGGGGTTTTACTGGCATTCCATTTCTCTCACAGACATGTTATCTCAGCACAAATACATCCATATTCATTGTAACTGCAAAATGGCACATAGGCGACCCTTGCTCTGGGATAGAACGTACATTTGGATGATGAAACATGATGACCTGTCCTACGTATTTCTCATGAAGAACAGGGCAGCTTGGTCTTGGGGACAGGACTGGGAGTGAGAAGCCCTGGATTCCTGGTGCTGTCCCTGACCTGCTGGGTGGCTTTCACACACGTCATTGCACTTCCCTGTACCTCAGTTTCCCCTCCAACCCTTTATCTGTTTTGCCTATTTAGAATGTAAACTCTTTGACTGTTCCCAATTATTATATCATGCCCAGAGCAATGGGACCCTGATCCCAGCTGGTGGTGTCCCTGGGCCGTGCTGTATTACAAATAATAATAATGGAAATAGCTACCTTTATACAGCTTGAACTTAATCCATAATACAACACACACAGTCCTGCAAGTCAAAGGGGCGCCTCTGTGGATCAGCTTGCAGCCTCCAGGCCTAAGACATTTATCAAGAAATAATATGTGCATTGTAGACAGCAGGTAATCAGCCATTAAGAGCGTGTGAGAGTTTAATTCTGGGAAGCAGAGGGAAAGGATTTTTTGAACATATGATGCATGTTTTTCACTTGCTCTGAAACAAGTTTTTCACTTGTTTGCTGAAAGAGAGAGAGAGAGAGGGTGCAAGAAAGCAAAGAATAAGAAACATCTTTTACATCTGCTATTTCTACTGGAAAGCAACATCTCAGTGGACAGCACATTTTTTTTTCTTTGTCCGAGCAGTTAACTAAGGTAGAGTCACAGTTGCCAATGGAATAAACAGTCCAATGTTTCAAGAATACATCTGAAAATCTGGGTTCAATTCTCAATCCTTTTTACTGACAGTATTTACAGATCTGTTTGTAAAAAAGAAAACCAACAGTTTTTGTAATTTGTTTTTTTACATTACTTTAGTGCAGGTGAAAAGGACCTGACTGAGAGAACTGGAAACTGAAATCCTTATACATAAGTATAGTATGAGTCTGGCACCAAGCAGTACTTTCCCACATCCCAGGCAACTGTGTGTCTCAATCTTGACAAGGAATGGCATTGATCTTTAGTAGTGAGACGGTGTGTCAGTCTTCCAGGCTTATCCAGGCCTCATCCCCAATACTGAAGCTGCCAAGAATGGAGTGTGTTTCTGCACACCCGAATGAGTCTGGCACATATGCGGGGTGCAAGGAGGGATAGTAATTCAGTTTAAAGCCTTATTCACATCTCAGCCCCAGACTCCACCTGGAAAGCTTTACATACAACTTCAGGAAATTCCACAAGAGTGTTAAACATTGAGGGGCTACAAAGCACAAGAATGGGCATTAGTTTACTAATGTTGCTGAGAGAGGAAAAAGCAGCACTCAGATACAAAGCTGAGGCTAAACCAATCCATCATAGCGACAGACATTACAGCTTCGGAGGGGATTGTAAACAGACTCTAAATCTGTAAAATGTAATGGGCCCAAGTCCCCACAGATATTTGGATTATTTGTACTTTGGATCTAGATATTTGGGTTATTTGTACTTTGTACTTTTCTGACTTGAGCCCATGAGTCTCATTAGAAGCAATTCAGTTGCTAAAAGGTACTCTTAAAAAAACAACAGGGCAGGGGGCTGGACTTGATGACCTCCTGAGGTCTCTTCCAGCCCTATGATTCTATGAATGAGTGCAGAGAACCAGCATGGTGGTAAACAGGTGGGATTTGCAGTTTTGGGGCATTCGCTTTCATAGAGTAGAAAACAATAAAGGGGGAGCCATTTTCCCACTTTTTATAAAAGTGTCCCCAGCAAACAGCCCTTGATTCTCCACTGGCAGCCCTGGAAACTAGGTTAATAGTGTATATCTTTAATAAGAGACGTTAAAATGCTCCATCGGCTCATGAAGGGTTAAACCATTGTAAGGTCAACAGCTTCCACTCTTTTCCCTCCCTGCTCCAATCCCTTCCAAGTAAAATCAGCATCAAGCCAATTTCTTACAAAGCTGACATCACTCTGAAGTTCCAAATATCTTTTCCATCTGTTGCCTGGGTGGTTTGGTTGCTGATTACAACCCATTCTCTTCTGCTGAAGGAAAAGCAAAGAACCCTAGTCCACAATTCTAGCCCTGTGCTAACCCTTGGAAGCATCTTGCTAAGACTGTTCAACATTTTACAGCACAGTGCTATGCGAGCTCTGGGCCTTAGTGTGCTTTAGAGTGGGACTTTGAAGTGCTTCACATAAAAAAAAGGTTACAATTTCCAAGGGATAATCTCTCCCTGACCCCTGCTACTGTTTATTCTCCCCACCCCCACCCCCTTCAAATCATGATAATAAGTCAGTCACCCTAGCACATTTCACAGTTCAGTGTCAGCAACAACATGCTGCTTGGCTGAATGTCCATTTTTTGAGGATGCCTGTCCAGTCCCATTTTTCTGAGCCCCTCCATTGAGATTTGGCTTCTCCTGTGGCTCGGATGGCTCTTGGGAGGCCACGGTGATCACTGTGTTTCCCTGGCTGTCATTATCAGTGTAATAGGGGTCTTCACCCTAAATGGACACACAGATGACAAATGCAGAGTTAGCAAAAGGAAAGGATGGACAGCAAGTGGCTTAGATGCCAAGCAAGCAGCTTAGAGACCTGCATGGCACACAATCACAGCAGACGCGGATACCAGCTTCTATCAAGAGGAAGGAGGTAGGATACAGGCCTGGACCGTGGCACTGAAGTACTAAGGGTTAGGCCTAGTCAGAGAGTGATTTCTTAAAAAGCAGAACAGCCTGGTTTTTGTGCTGCTCAGATCCACAGGCCCAGGTTCTGCCTTGCTTTGGGAGTTTGCACACTGAGCCCTGGCTTCCTCCAGCTCTATTTTCCACATGGGTCAGGTAGGAAACGTTTGGGACATATCCTTTCTTACATGCAACCTGAAATTCAGATAAGCAGCTTTCAGGAATGAGAAAACAGACCTTAAGCCACACATTTGCCAACTTTTTAGTTACCTGTGGTGATCTCTCTCTCTCTCTCTTTCTTTCTCTCTCATTAATTATTATTATTACCCAACTAGTCAAGTGCATTAAGAAACCGAGACAGGTTTCACCGGCCTCTGAAGCAGGAGGTATGACACAGTGTTGTAGACCAGATTAGATGGACCACTGCTCTTGTTCTGCTATAACAGTTCTGGAGGCCTTAAGTGCGGCAGAGCTGACAGTAAGGCCAACAAGAGTCAGGAGCATGGGGCTGTATAAGAAGTACACTTGCCAATACAGTGTACCAGGAGGGAGATCCAGGTTGATAGAGTCTGAGGTCCTCTGCTCACAAAGCCATGTACAGAATAGACAGAAGGAGGGCAAACTTCCCATCCAGGCAGTCCCCTCCAAATATGCCTCCGTCTTGCCCCGGAATGGGCATCTCTTACATCTAAGTGGCCCAATTTACTTTTTTGCTTCTTTGCTGACACTGTCGACTCTGGTGATGGTAATTGCGATGGAGACACCTGTCCACTGGAAACTGGATTAAGACCACCAGGTTTATGTAACATTGAGGAACCATATCACCAGTGCCTTGCAGTCACACTGCCAAGCTAGGGCAGGAGGTTGGATCCAGCGCCCAAGAGGTAACAAGCTCTGTCTGCTGCTGCCAAGTCCCTGACCCATCCCATCCACTAAACATGCACCGCCATTTGCATTCATGCATTTGGCAGGATCCACCCCCAGAATATTGAACACTCTTAGTCTCCTGCCGTATAACTGTACATGTGCATCTGGAATTAGATGAAAAGGTTCTGACTCCACTTCATAGAAAGATGCAAGTCTCCATAAATCTGTGATAAAGAAGGAACCCCCCAGAATTCAGCAAAATCTGTAAGAGGAAATACATATATATATATATATAGGAAAATATTTTCTTTCTTCTTATTCTTTATTATCACCATTTGTTACGTTGGGGGGGAAACAACCTTTATTACAGCATAGATACGAGTTAGATGTATAATTTGACTTTTAAATGCAATGAGTGAAGAAAAGTATTTCGTTTTTAATAGGAAATTCACAAGCTTTCAGAGTCTGAGGAGGGGTCTTCCCCGAGGAGTTCTTACTACCAGGCAAAAATAAATGTTAGACCTGGCAGTGATAGGGAGTAAAAGGTAATTCTCCCCAAATGAACAATCACGGAATATTTAATATTAGAGAAGAAGAGTTTCCTTTCACTCTTCATGATCTGGGCTCGAGCACAGTTGTTTATACCTCTCTCATTTCAATCTCCCCATTCACCTCACCACGTTTTCAGTTTCCCTGTCAGACTGTCTGCAGTGGCAGAGCAACAAGCCATCTTGTCACACCTTATTGGTACATTCATAAGCTACAGGTAACTTGTACAGATCATAAGCTCCCGCCTAGCACCCCCACCCTCCCAAACAGAGACTGTTAGTGGCACTTAGTTGTCTTTGGCAGTGATTCTGTTGCATTCCCTCCTCCGCATTCCTCCTGTATTTTGGTTTCTCTCTACTTGTTGTTTTGCCAGCTATAAGCACTAACCAGCCTCTCTCCCATGGGGCTCCAGCTCCGTCGCTTCATAAGGAAGTATCCAGCCAAACCCAGAAATGCCAGCAAGAGTCCAGATGTGACCAAGGCAATCAGTGTCCTCCGGGAAAAGTCTTGGTGGCATCCGATGCTCTCCAATTTATGGGAGTTTATTCCTAACTGGAAATATAGTAAAGAGAGCCAAGAGTCTCATAAACAGGAAACTTGTGCAGCTCAACATCTGCTGCGACCACTCCATATTTTAAAGAAACAAATATAGCTGCCTTAACAACCCAAAAATAGCCGCCTCAAATATTTTACATAGAGAGGCGTGGTAAAACATTTTTAAATAAATAAAAATACATTAAATAAATAAATATCTTCCATGCCAGTTCTTTTTACTATACACACACTTTCTCTCTCTCTCATAGAGCTTGACCCATCTCCCATGGAAACAGTGAAAAGACTCATTAGCTTCAGTGGGAGTTGAATCAGAGCATAGAGCCAAGCTGACAGCCCTCGAAACTGAGTTTCTCCTTCCCCAAGTCAGCTAGGCTGCGTCTACACTGCAGCGCTATTTTGGGATACGGGAGGTATTCTAAAATAGCTATGCTGCATCTTTTGAGCACGCCCGTTATTTCGAAATATAATAGACTCTCTATTCTGACATCCCTGTAAACCTCATTCCACAAGGATGAAGGAACATTTCAGAATAGCAATTTATTTCAAAATAAGTGCTGTGTAGATAGCGCCAAATTTTGAAATAACATCGAAATAAGATATGCAATTTGCATAGCTCAAATTGCATATCTTATTTTGGCCTACGGTGCAGTGTAGACACACGCCTACAGTGCAGGCAGAAGCAGTGCAAGCTTTCCCCACACTGCCCCATCACTGTGCCTTGCCCCGACATGCAGACACCAACCACAGGGGTAAAAAATCCACTGCACATTCAGTTCTTGGCCCCTCTGCTGAGACTGACAACTTTTCTGGATAAGAAGCAATGCAGAAGCATAGGGTATTGTAGTATTGTTATTCTCTCCGTCTCCTGGGCCCAGGTTGTGCACTCTGTTGAGCCAGGACTGAAAGACCTCACAACCTTGCATTATAAACATTACCCCAGTACCCCTAGGTTTAACTCCCGGAAAAAGAGCTTTCATCCAGAATGAGAATGTTATGTCCCTAAGACCTAGAGCACAGAGGTAATAACTTACTGCTTATTTAGCTGCTGGGTGTCATTTTTATAGACACTTGGAGTTCAGTTTTACAAGGTAATAGCAACCTCAGTGGTATACAGGGAAGATTAATTAATATCAGGATGGCACTTTGAAGATGTAAAGTGCCAATTAAGTTTTAAGAGTTATTGAGATCCAGATTATTTTTTTAAAAAAACCTACAGTATGTTACAGTAATCATCCAAAGCACCACAGCATACAGTAGTGATTCTGGAGGACTCTGTGTTAATGGTTGTAGATTTCTATAGCGAGTGTGCACACACTCACACTCATACTCTGAATTTTCAGAAGTTACAAGTGATTTTGGATGCCCAACTTGAGATACATTAAAAGACCCTGATTTTCAGAGGACGGGTAGTCTGCTGCTTCTAAAAACCAGGCTCCTCTAATGAGTCTTAGATTAGGCACCCAAAAAATCACTATTTCTTTTGAATACTTAGCCCCCCTTTTTTTAAAAAAATGGGGGGATACAGTGGCAATTTACTTCATACATATTCTGAAGTAAATAAAGTAATAAGATTCTGCTGCTGGGCTTAGAAGACACTTGACAGTGACTTTATGTTTACGGAAAAACTTAAAAAACAACAAATAGTCTGGTAGCCCTTTAAAGACTAACAAAGTATGTAGATGGTATCATGAGCTTTTGTGGGCATGGCCCATTTCTTCAGATGACTCGGCTACCCCTCTGAAGCTTTATGTTTATGGTCTTTCCAAAGGGAAAAGTGCTGAATTAATTCACGTTCCAGGATCCCTGGACAGATAAGGCTTCTGGATAGGTCTTCAGAGCCACAGGAATTCCCTGTCAGGTTTCAAGAGGTTAAGTGCAGGGCTGCCACCTGTTCTGGTTTTCCCAGAATCATCCCTTTTTCAGATAGCTGGCACAGGAAATCTGCAAGGCAGCTCAGTATGCACTGCTAGCTGTTCGGTTGTATTGAGTCCCAGATCTGTGCTGTGTTTTGTACCTCAGAAGTGGCAATCCTAAAATGAATGGTTCATCCAACATTTTGAGCCCCTTTTATACCAAAAGGGTGTTGCAAGTGAGTATTGCCACCTTGTTAGTATTGGAGGACCTACAAGGCACCATTGGAGTGTATTATTGCTCTTATACTAGGGACACGAATCAGTGCTTAAATCAAAATATGCTTAGAGCACATAAACAATTTGATTAGTACAGACAGTAAAAGATCCTCTGTTTCTCCCCAGAACAGGTACAGTCTAGCAAATGCCCTCCACACACTGACTGACTTCTGACCTGGAGGTACCAGTTTTAAGAAACAAAGGGATTCGATCTCTACAGGTCATTGGTGTCTGTGACCTTGACTGCCAGCCAGGATGTCCATTAAATTGGCTTGGTGCTGTGAATACCCACGCATTGGTAGATGGACTGAGACCATCTTAATTACAGTTGGTTGCCAAATAACTCTGAGATAGTGATAGTTTTCAGTTACTACCAACCTAGCCTGGATTTGAACTATCAGCCTAAAAGCGAAAGACTCCTTCATCCCAGCCCACAAAACCACCCCGTCTCCTACATACTTAACTAGCTTAAAGCACTTACCTCGGTCAGCTCAGTCTCCTGACGTTGGAGAAGTTTTTCTATTGCTTCGGCATCTGTAGTTTTCAAAGCAGAAAGTTTGTGACATGTGTAGTGTAAATGCCAACAACTCAATTCTTGCAGTTTACATCAGTGGCCCATCATTGACAAAGGAGTAGCTGTGAACTCTGTTATTTCTGTAGGAAATGCTGTGACTCAAAAGTAAATCAAATCTCTAGTAAAACCCATTAGAGAAAAGAAAACAATAGTTATAGAGCTGATAAGTTTGCTGAGAGTTCTGCTTTCTAGTCTGTGCTTGCGTATTACGGGATTTCTAGCACATGGTCAGATACTCCCAGCCCTGCCTCTACAAATAAGTCATGCATCCCCATCCTACACCTACAGTTAACCTCTGTCTTTCCCTCCCCATTACTCCTCATACACATATACAGTGAACTCCCTCATTGGTCACAAGAAAATCCAGAGACATTGGTTGGTTCTACTAACCTTCATCGCCAACCCGAGTGAGCAGTAAGCAGGAGCGCTTCACCTGGGATTTGGCTAGTTCAATGCGGCATGGCTGGGGGATTGTGCTACAAATCACCTTTCTGAACTTCGCTCCCTTTGATTTTACAAAATTATTCTGCAAAATTCCCAAAAAGAAAAGAGTTATTAAAAGAAACCAGACAAACCCGCACATTTTCTCTCCTTCAATGATACCTAAAATAGATCACTAGGATGTGTTGTTATTCTCAGTCTATCATTTATATTGCAATAGTGCTTAAGGCTTTCTTGCCAGATCTGGTCCCATTGTTCAAGGCATTGTACAAACATATAGCCAACACCAGCGTAACATCCGCTCAAACTGGGAATCAGTCTGATGTAACAGACTCAGCACTAGACTGGGAACCAGTGATCACAAATACCAATTTTTCCTCTTCCACTAACTTATGTGACCATGGGTAAGAAATTTCACTTCTCTGTGCCTCTGTTTTCCCATCTGTAAAATGGGAATCTTGATACTTGCCTCATAGAACAATTTGATGCTTGTTAGATACATTTCAACTAATGAGAACATTTTTAAATGTTATTTTTTCATCAAGCGTAAATGTGGGGCCTGAGGTGCTTAGGTGTGTCCCCTTAACTCTCAGAATGAGAAAGAAGCCAAGGGAGCCTTTATTGTTTTGAAATTACAGGCACTGTCTGTCTCATTGTCAGCTAGGAGAAGAAGGAAATAACAAAGAAATATTTGGCCTTCCTGTTTAGGAAATGCCTTTATTGTTTCTGATGGGTTGTTGATCAAAGGCTGAGCGAAGAATAAAGTCTTCTCACTTTTAGCATTAAAATGATCCCTCTACTTAAAAACAACAGTGACTCTTGGGTGGAGGAAGGGAAGAATGGATTGCAGCCTTTTCCTCCTCTTGGCCAACTTGTACAGCAAACAGGACGGACCCTCTTCTGAAACCTATGTACACACACACACTCTGGACTGGGGTCAGGGCTGGACTTTGCTAAAATAGGGTCACAATTTCTTAAAATACTCCTGCATGGAGAGGGATGGACAGCTTAAGGTGGTGGTTTAGCACTTCCCACAAATCACACCTTCTAATATGTCTCAAGCTGGGAACCCAGAAAATGGAAGCACCCAAAATCACTAGCCCAGTGGTTCCGAAACACGGCCCCATTTTTAGATATATTGCTTCCTGCGACCCCAGACAGCATGGAGAATGTTATTGGAAAATGGAGTCTTCTATGCAACATGACTTTGCATGCATCAGAGGTGTTCTTACCAGGGAAATAGGGTCAGGGCACAGAGGTTTGCCACCCACGCAATAACCTTCTTCCCTCACATGAGTGCTGAATGGATGGGTATAGTGGGTTGGGCTGGATGTGAGGGTGCCCATTTTCCCAGGGCCCCCTATTTAACCAGGGCTTCTGGGCACAGGCTTTATTGGCCCAGTGGCTAATCCACCACTGTTATGCACATACGCTATGTGACACCATTTTGCTGCCTCCCTTTGCAGATGGAACAACCGCACTTGGGGCTGCAACTCTCTATTTGGGAACCGCTGCACAAGTCACTTTTAAAAGAACATTGGCCTAGCAAAGCACTAAACAGTGCAAACTCTCCCAGTCATACCAGTAAATCCATTTATACTGTGGTGAAAACAGAAGGTATCAAACAATCAATCAGAACTAGTTTCATGTAGTTTTTCAAGAGTGGGGTGGGAGACTGAGATGGGAGGAAAAACCTGTGTATTTTCTTTTGTCTGCTGTGGAAAGAATGTGTGAGAAAGTTAAGAGTTTCCTTTGCATTTAACAGAGACAGACACCAACATACTGCATGCAGGCCTTGGGAAAGGCCAGCACAGCAGGAAAAAGGACTCCCCTCCCCTCTATCTGCTCTCCTCACAGTTATCTGGTTCCCAGGTTCAGCAGCTAACCCTGCTTGGAGGCCAAATAGTTTTTTCCATGCAATGGTTAGTTAAGGTGGAGGCATGGGGAGACCACCCTCCCTCCGACAGGATAAGGGCTTTTGCAGAAGCCATTGAAAACTCATGTGGTTCAAAGCACTTCATATTTGGGGATTCCAAGTGTATAAGCAGTGAGATGTGACTTGCTAGAATCAAAGGGCACAGGACACATGTCCAAGATATGAAGTGATTTACCCAAGGTCACATAGGAAGCCTGTAGCAAACACAGGAATTGAACCCTGAGACCTTAACTTCACTACCTTGCTTTAAGATTTATTTTTATTATTTTCCCCCTTTTTTTTATAATGCCAGCATTTAATTTATTCACAAGGGTGAGCACAAAGAACAGGGCTCATTCACTAACTTCCTTATAACAAAATATGCCAAATTTCTTGGACAGTGAATCTTAACCAGAATATAGAAATATATAAAACTTCACATCTGACAATGCTGTTTGATTACTGCCCACTAGATGTCACCTGTGTTTACAGTCACCCTGTGCCTGTAAGTTTGAAAAGATGGTAAGAACCTGCCCCAAACCTGCACATCCCCACCCTGTCTGTTCCCACGCTGCTTTAAAACAAGTGGCCCTTCAGACCATTTGCACAGTTGCTACTTACACATGTGTCGGACTCATTGAAAAATAAGCAGATCACGTTGGGCTTCATCACGTGTTTAATATTCTGGCAAGTAATTAAGTCTTCGGACTAGAATGCAAAACAAAATACAAGTTGGACCTCCCTGGTCTGGCACTCGATTGGTCTTGAATGAGGGGATTTGCTAGACCAAGGGAGGCCCCCTGCCACTGTCCCCCTAGCCCGCGACTGGTTACGCTTCCGGCCCCAGCTGATCATCCTAGTGCCAGCTCCAGGTAGTCTGCAAGCCACTGGCCTGAGCTCTGGTGCCTGCCAGACTGTCACACTTTCTCTGCTGAGCTGCTGTGCGACCCTCCACACCTGGCTTCCCTGGCCCCAGCTTCCCCTGGCTGATGCAGCCCCAATCCTGGCTCCCCTACTAGGCAGCTGCCAGCCTTGCTGGGCAGGGCTCTCAGTTGCCAGCCCATCTGCTGCCTGACTCCTGGCCACCAGGGCCCGCTGGCCCAGGAACATCCGTGGTCCCAGATCACAGACGTTGCCAGACCAGAGAGTCCCGGATTAAGGAGGTGCAACATGTACTGCTACATTTGTAAATCACACACGTATGCAGAGATGGGTCAGGACACATGGCTGCATCCCCTAGGCAAGTCATTGAAGCCGCTAGATAAGAGGAGTCTTTCTGCTTCTGTATTCAGAATAGTTGGGATTATGACCCTCAAGCTCCACTGTCTCCCTCGCTCTATTTTGAAGAGGAGTTTTTCAGGCCAACTCTTCTAATCAGACTGCTAAAGAGGGACTGGGAAGTCTCTACAGAGCTGTGCTCTATATGACCTTCATGTATTCGGGTGTCCTGCATCTTGGCCCCTAGGTGCAGCATAGCGGCATTAGCTTCACTCTCTGCGGCCTTCACGTGGACTTAGCCCATTAGCATCCCTGTCTTTCGGGAAAAGTTGCTTGCTCTGCTCCCCAGCTGGCAGTTCTTTCTTTAAAACTCTGCAGAGAAAGGTTCCAACCCCACCCCTCTGGCACTTCTAGCGATAGAACATCTATTGCCAAAATAGCCTATTGAACCATCCCCTGGAGCCTACTTGTCTCAGGTTGAAAAGCGTCCGTTGTGGTACTAGACGCGCCCCGTGAAAAGCTGTTTTCATGGCAAACCTCACTGTATCAAGAAGGCAAGGCGGAGCAAGCGGGAACAGGCTGAACTGAGGCAGGGAAGATGTAGCCAAAGGACATGAGATCACCATGGCTGGAAATGCTTCAGACTAAGCTAGAAATCCATCTATCGGGGATGGTTGGAGGATAGTGAGAACAACTCTGCAGCGATGGCAGAGGCAGCCCACTAGAGGCCCCTGGCAGCCCAAAGCAATCTAGGATGTGCAATGTCCTAGAAGCCTTTCTACTAGAACAGTGGTCCCCAACCTTTTTGTGGCCAATAGCACATTCATGTTTTCAGAAGAGTGTGGCGGGCGCCAACAATTTTTCAAGACTTATTTTGTATTTGTACATTACATAATACGAAAAACATCATATTTAATATTACATAATATATGAATCCATAAGATAAAAAAGGTAATTTTACATGTAAAAGGTATTAATTAAATTATTCGGCAATTACTCTTTCACCTTACCATGTGAATTTGCTCTTTTTTATCTACCTGTAAGTAAAATTAAGGAGTTTTTACAAAATAAATATCATAAAGAGTTTTCATCTTATTTATTTTAAAAAAGTAAAACATTGTTGAACTGCTAGTCCAAATATATTTATTATTCTTACTTTAACATAGATAGCTAGTTATGGTTAATTAAAAATATTCTTTGTATTATTACTTGTATCTGGATTTCAATAAACAAACAAACAAATATGAAAAAAAGTTAAACACAAGTTAATCATACGCGCTCATCAGCACTTAATGGAAAATAGGTATCATTAATTCACGTGGTTTTTCTAATAAAGTCAGTGTGATTTTTGGCACTGCATTTCTTCAGCCAATTTTTCATAGTTGGGAGAGTAGGATGATATTCCCATCCCGTGCCCCTCTCCACCAGCCCTTCTCTCCCCCCTGTGCACACTCCTCCAGTAGCCCCACTCTGATCATGTGAGCTACCCCTCCTCATCCCCTCTCCTAACACCTCCCTCTACACACCTGCCCTACCTCTCTCCTCTGGTGCTGATCCCTCCCCTGCAGGTGTCTGCCCTTCTGCTTCACCCCCAGAATCCCCTGGCACCTTCCCTTAGTCCTGCACCCTCCTGGTGCCTCCCTCTTCCCTCACTGCCCCTGCCCCCTTTGCCCTCTTTTTCCTGATGCCACACCCCTCACCACCTCTGCCCCATGCCCCTCTGTGCCCTCACACATGACTTGCTCCATCCCGCCTTCCTCATGCCCACCCCTTCTTTCAAGCCTTCTCCCAGCACCTCCCCTCTAGCCCCCAACACCATTACCCTCTTCTCTCCCAGCATCACCCTGTCCCTCCTCCCACTGACACCTCCTTCCTGCCCTTTTCCTCATTGTCTCTACTTCCCCACCCCACCCCCGGCATTTGTCTCTCCTCCACCCTGTCCCTTGGTGCCTTCCCCTTTCTTCTCCTGACCTGCCCTCCTCCCATGAGCACAAGCCCCTTCCTCTCCCACCCTTCCCCCTATTCTTCCCCTCCCCTCCCCTACCTTTTGCCTTCCAGTTTGCAGGGCTGGAGTCTGCTGTGATCGGGCCCCAGAAGTCCCCTCAGCTTGGGCTCCAGACCACGTGCCGGACCTGGAGCTGGGCCGCTCGGCATTTGCAGCCCCGGCCCATCACAACACGACCACCCCGCCAGGTGCGCTCACCGCCGTCCCGCCTCTAGCCAGGCTCTGCTCCCCCACGCCCCACTCGGCGCATCTCCTTCCTCCTCCTTTCCCGATCCGCGGCTGGCCGTTTTAAAAAACGGTGCCGCAACACCACGCCGACGTGCCACCACCCCCTCCGGTGCGCCGCGCGTGACCCCACCCCCGGCGCAGCCCCAGCTCCGCCCGGGTTGACGGCGCATGCTCGCACCTCTCGCGGCCATGCCCGCTTTCCCTTCCCCCGGCCCAGTACCTTCCCCGGCCGGTGTGAGCTTGCTGGCCTCCTCGTCAGAGTCCCTCGGCCCGGTGAAGTCTTCTGGCGGGGCCGTAAGTGCCGGCAGCACCCCTACTGGCTCTAGTGCAGGAGTGCGGAGCCCGGTGACTCCATCCCGCCAGGCCAGTCTGCCCCTGCATTAGGGTGTGCCTAATGCACACTAGGCAGGCGCACATAAATGCCCTGGCGGACGCTTGGGAACCACGGTACTAGAAACACAGCTGTCTTCCTTGCTGAATCCCTTGTAAAGCACTCGTCAGTCCACGCAGTGTATTTTGTTCTGAGGATGTGCTGTATCCAGGCACACTGGCAAGGGGTCCCATGAAAGACAGTGCCAACCGGAAACCCCTTTAGGAATGTAAAATCCTGTTTAATTAGTTAACCAGTTAAACATTAAGTTTAACCAGTTAACTGATTAAATCGGGGGGGCAGAGGGGCTATTCCAGCCCGGCTGGGCTGGTGCAGCCCCCACTGCCTCCCGCGGCTCGGCTGGAGCAGGCCCATTGCGGCGGACAGGGGCTGCTTTGGCCACGCTGGAGCTCCTGTGTCCACGGCGCACCGCGGGCCCGCCACAGAGGATGGCTGCTTCAGCAGGGCTAAAGTGCCCTCTGCCTGCAGTGGGTGCCACAGTGCTGAAGCAGCCCCTTGCCCATGCCTTATTAAAGGCAAAGCTTACTGGTGAAGCTTTAACATCCCTACGGGCAATTCTCTAATGCCTTCAGGGGGTCTCAGAGCCATTAATGAATATAGCCTCCCACAGGCAAGCCAACAGACTTGCCGGGCCCCCGGGCAAGGGGGGGGGGGCAGTTCTGTGCTTCTGGAAGGGGTGGGGCCTCAGGCAGAAGTAGTGGGGCCAGGGCACCCAACTTTTGGCGCCGTCCAGAACACACTGCCGGTGAGTAACGCAGTAGCAGTGGCCAGGAGCCCCCCCCCACTTTTTCGAATTACTGGCCCCCAGCACCAGATAGGGTCCTTCCTAAGTGGAGCCCTTCGTATTTGTCCTTATTAAACTTCATCCTATTTACCTCAGACCATTTCTCCAATTTGCCCCTCTGTCGGCGGGCCTGGTCTCACAGCACTGGGTAGGGATAGGGCTGTCTCATAATCCCCATTTCATAGAGGGAGGCTGGGAACAGATTTTAATTCTCATTCTCAGTCCTGTGCTCCAGCCACAAGGATTTCCTGGGTCTGTACTGCACTGGATGGGGTTTAACACAACATGGTACACACACACACCGGCTTCTGAAGACAGTCTTCAAGAACCACACGCTCACCGTGGTTCAGCAGAAGCCTGCTCAGGCACTTCTTCCTACCTTTGGGCTGCTTGTCGTGTGTCCTATGGTCACTGAGTGGGACGTTTGCTTTGGGCTGACTGTAGTGGCTGTTGAAACCTTTGACGTATCCAAATCTGTGACTTTTACTGGTGAGCTTGGCTGCACACTGGAAGATGTGTTCACTGACTCTGACTGGTCTGACACCGTCAGGTGTGTTTGGGTGGCCCCGGTGGAAGTCGCAGGGGTGGTCTTTCCCATCGTTGTGGTCATTTCAACAGTACTTGCTTTTTATACATGGGAAAAAAATAGGTGTATGATTAAGGCTTCTTGAATCAACGCTTGTCATTGCTGTAACTAATCTGCAATATTGAGTCTTTGTCACCAATGGTACCAGAATGTATTATCAGCTGTAGAAAACATGTGCATTAGATTTTCTTCATGGTTACCTAATTATTACATGCATTTATATAAGCTGATAGTGAGCTAATAGTCTGTGTGTGTATTCTACAACAGTGTAAAGCTGCTATTGCATACTCTGACCTCCCTTCTGCTACCTCAGCCCTTCCACTGGACTCAGAGTCCTTAAAATAGATTTGTTAATTTAAAAAAAAAGAAAGAGAATGCATCTTTTATTAAGGTCCTTCTTCTCGAATCCCCTCAAGCCCTGGCCTAGAGCAGAAAGGCAGATGCCTTACAGTTAAAGATACTATATGCAGAACACCAAAAGGAGTGCAGAGACATGTGAGGGCATCTGATTATGATAACTCAGCTTGCCTGCCATCCCAGTTTTAGTGATCGGTCTGCTTACCTTAAACAGCCACTTTAGAGCAGAAATTGCTTCAAGCTGTAAAATTCTGGGTGTAAATCCACACTCCCCAAAAGAATAGAAATGACTGGATTTGGGGCCCTCTTCGGGTCCACACAATAAAGATTGGAACTCAAAGCGGAGTCTGGAATTCTGAAGTATTTCAGGAGTCCAGGGACAAATTGGGTTTCACATCTGTGGTTCTGTACTGGTCACATTTCTAAAATACCATTTTAGTTTGACCACAAATTAAAAGCCCCTTTTAATCAGGCAACCTGTTTTACATCATCCTTTGGGTGGCTGTTTAAGGCAACTTTCATTTTCACATCTTATAAAGTCAATTATTAAACCACATCAGCACATGGAAACTGCAGAGAGAGCATGGAGAATAATAGGCAAGTCCAAATCAATTTCCCATACCTTCTGATGTTCCTGAAATGTCTTCAGTCTCTGAGGAAGCCGTCAGTTGTGTGAGATTGTCAGTTGTCATTGTAGGTTTTATACTGGTGAGAGTAGCACTAATTGTTGTCAATGACGCACTGTTTGGTGTGGTGGAAGTGTTTTCACCAGAAACTTTATTGTCTGGGGGGGGAAAGGAGTGGTAATTAATGGTTAAAAAGCACAGCATGGCATCTGTTCTACAAGATGCAGACTAAGAGTAACTCCGATATTACAGGAAAAAACAACAAATGGTCTGGTAGCACTTTATAGACTAACAAAACATGTAGCTGGTATCATGAGCTTTCATGGGCACAGCCCACTTCTTCAGATGACTGGAGTTATGAGTTTAGGATGTGCACACCCAAATTGATATTTCAGTCATATACAACATAAGAGTCTCTCCCTGAGAAGAAACAAATATGATTTTTGGAATATTTCTTTGGTTGCTTGCTTTTTTACCAGGAGATTGGGTTTGTCTGCTTCTTTCCCTTTTCTGATTGAAGGCTTCTGAGACTTGGACTCCCCTGTTGCCACCTGATTGTCCTTTTGACACTCACATCTTAGGGCAGTAGAGAAGGGAGGTATAAGCCCTCTCCCCATCCACACACATACACTGTCCCCATGCCTTCATGAAAGGGTGACAGACTCTCAAACCATGTCTCCATTTACCCAAGGATCCAACCTACTGCAATCAATCTTCCAGGGTTCATTTTATTGGGTCTAAAAAAGACCTGCTAAGTTGAATGTTGAAGATATCCCCCTCCCCATCAAGAGCGGTACTCCTCACAGTCGCAAGGAGTGAGGGAAATCAATGGGAGTGTTTCTCCCATCGACCTCCCGCTGTGGATCCACCCCCAGAAAATCTATAAAGAGTATATCAACTCCAGCTACACAATTCACATATCTGGAGTTGCATCTTTTGCACTGATTTTCTCCATCAGTGTAGACCTGACCTCAGACTTTAAGGCCGGAAGGGACCATCATGATCCTCTAGTCTGACCTCCTGCATATGACATGATTCTAGGATGCATTAACAGGTGTGTTGTGAGCAAGACATGAGAAGTCATTCTTCCTCTCTACTCTGTGCTGATTAGGCCTCAGTTGGAGTATTGTGTCCAGTTCTGGGCACCACATTTCAAGAAAGATGTGGAGAAATTGGAGAAGGTCCAGAGAAGAGCAACAAAATGATTAAAGTTCTAGAGAACATAACCTATAAAGGAAGACTGAAAGAGTTGGGCTTGTTTAGTTTGGAAAAGAGAAGTCTGAGAGGGGACATAATAGCAGTTTTTTTAAGGTATCTAAAAGGGTGTCACAAGGAAGAGGGAAAAAATGGTTCTCCTAGGCCTTTGAGGATAGAACAAGAAGCAAGGGGCTTATACTGCAGCAAGTGACGTTTAGGTTAAACATTAGGAAAAACTTCCTAACTGTCAGCGTGGTTAAACACTGGAATAAGTTGCCTAGGGAGGTTGTGGAATCTCCATCTCTGGAGATATTTAAGAGCAGGTTAGTTAGACATCTATCAGGGTTGATCTAGACCAGTGGTTCTCAACCGTGGGCCATATGGCTCCCCAGGGGCCACGCCCTACCTCTAGGGGGCCACATGGAAAAAACGGAACATTAGGTAAATTATGTACCTTTTTTTCCAACTAACAGCGGCTATGAGAGGGGCCACAGAGGTAAACGAGGCTCAGAAGGGGGCCATGAGCAAAAAAAAGGTTGAGAAACACTGATCTAGACAATACTGGGTCCTGCCATGAGGGCAGGGGACTGGACTCAATGACCTCTCAAGGTCCCTTCCAGTCCTAGTATTCTATGATTCTATATTGCAGGCCACGGAAATTCACCTACTCCCGTAATAGACCAACAGCCTCTGGTTGAGTTTACTAAAGTCTTCAAATGATGATTTGAAGACTTCAGGTTACAGAGTCATTACCATTTACACACTTTTAAACCTGCAAGGGGCTCAAATGTTAAACTAGTCCAAGGGTTCTCAAACATCATTTCGCCCCACACACACACACACACACACACACGCTACACCCCCCCAGAAGGGGGGACCAAAGCCTGAGTCTGCCTGATTCTTGCATCCCCGGGTGGTGGAATGGGTGCCTGAGACGCATTTCCCTGGGCAGGAAAGGGGTCAAAGCCAAAGTCCAAGCACCTGGGCCCCAGCCAAGGCCCTGTTATCTGAACTCCACCATCTGGGCTGAAGCCGTAGGGCTTCTGCTTCAATCCTGAGCCCATGAAAATGGGGTCACGACCAATGTTCCCTCTAATCTTTTCATGCACAGAAGAAATATTGGGATGCTGAGAGGCAACATAACAAACCTACCTTAATGGACAAGAAAAAAAATTCCAGCGGATAGTAGCACTCAAGGGCCCCAGTCAGCAATAAGGGCTCCTTGGTGGTAGGCACTGTACACACATAGTAAAAATGACAGCAGTGACCCAAAGATCTTATAGTGAAAGTAAGCCACTCTGAAATAGGACTCAGGGAGAGGAAATATATTTCAGCTAGCTCTTGCTAAAACAATAAATAAAATAATGAAATGATTCTTGCCTTTCATCATAGGAAGGAGTGGGGTTGACGGGTTAGAATATGTGATTGGGAAGGCTGGGTTCTGTTCCTGGCTTTGCTAAGAAAGCTGGATTCAGTTCCCACCTGGAGAGTGTATCGGATGGTGAACTGATACTACTCAGGCCACATCTAGACTTATGTGCTGGAGATCAATCTTCTGGCCTTCGATTTAGCGGGTCTAGTTAAGACACCCTAAATCGAATGCTGAGGGCACTTCCTGTCAGTGCTGGTACTCCTTGCAGATGTGAGGAGTAAGGGAAGCTGACGGGAGCATTGTCTCCCATTGTCTTCCCACTGTAAAGATAGCGCTAAGCTCAGCTTAAGGTATACCCACTCCAGCTCCATTATTTACATGGCTGGAGTTGTGTACCTTAAACTGACCTTCCAGGTCTATTTTAGACCTGGCCTAAGTCATAGGTACAGAGCAGAGAAGAATTTTGATGCCAATGCAAAACTTTCCATGGAAACCCTGAGAGAACTCTATAAAATGGGAGATAGTATAGGAAGGCCTTACCAGAGACTCCTGCGAATAGCCTTACTACATAAATTCATAGATTCCAAGGCCAGAAAGGACCATTGTGATCACCTAGTCTGACCTCCTGATAGCACAAGCCAGAGGCTTGCTCCAAAATAATTCCCAGAGCAGATCTTTTAGGAAAAAAATCTATTTTCAGAGAACCCACCACGACCCTGGGTATATTGTTCCAATGGCTAACCACTCTTACTGTTAAAATATTTACTTTTTATTTTCAGTGTCTGTTTGTGTTGCTTCATCCAGCCATTGGCTCGTGTTACATCTTCCTCTGCCAAACTGAAGACCCCATTATTGTATATTTGTTCCCCATGTATGTACTTACAGACTGGCATCAAGTCACCCCTTAACCTTCTCTTTGTTAAAACTAAGGTTAGCTCATTGAGTCTATCACTGTAAAGGCATGTTTTCTAATCCTTTAATAATTCTTGTGGCTCTTCCCTGAATCTTCCCCAATTTAGCAACTTCCTTCTTGCACTGTAGGTATCAAAAGTGGACTTCATTTTCCAGCAATGGTCACATCAGTGCCAAATATAGAGGTAAAATAATGTCTCTAAACTCTACTCTTACTAGAAACTCCCCCGTTTATGCATCCCACAATTGCATTAGCTCTCTTGGCCACGGCATCCAGCTGATTAGCCACATGAAATAAAACAGAATTCACCCTGCAACACATTCTAGGGAGAAATTAAATATTCCATTTTAATAATCTGTTGGTGTATCCAAAACATAAAAAAAATACTCACCTCCCATATCAGAATAGATAGGGTCCATCTAGTTTGCTACCCTGTCTTCAGACAATGCTTGGTGGTTCAGAGGAGGGATAAATCCCTAAAATATAGCTAATTATGCAATGCTATTATATGCAGCACTGGGAAATTTCCTTCTGACTTTTGATGATGATGATCAAATTATGCCTTGGAGCAGGAGTAATTTTTGGCCCTTATTTTTATCCAATTAACAGAGCTGTTGATATTTCTACCCATATATGTCTAATCCTATTAGAAGCTCACTAAGCAACTTGCAATAACAAAGATTTTACTGCAGAACAATGGGTATAATAAATATAAAGCCATGTCTCCACTTGCCGCATTGGAGATGGATCTTCTGGTGTTTGATTTAGCCGGCCTAGTAAAGACCTGCTAAATCCAACACTGAGGGCTCCCCTGGTCGGCGCCAGTACTCCTTGCCATTGTGAGGAGTAAGGGAGGCCGATGGAAGCGTTTGCTCCCATTGACCTCCTGCTGTGAAGACGGTGCCCCACTCAGCTTAATGTATTTCGACTTTGGCTACGTTATTTACATAGAAAACAACAAATAGTCTAGTAACACCTTAAAGACTAACAAAACATGTAGATGGTATCATGAGCTTTTGTGGGCAAAACCCTGAAGAAGTGGGGTTTGCCCACGAAAGCTCATGATGCCATCTACATGTTTTGATAGTCTTTAAGGTGCTACTAGACTATTCATTTTTTTTAAAGTTTTTCCAGTTAAAGACTAATTCAATTACCCCTCTGAAGTTATTTATATAGCTGGAGTTGTGAACCTTAAACCAACCTTCCAGGTCTAATAGACCTGGCCTAAGACATGAGACTAAATGAATAATTTGTTTGATATAAAAAAGTACCACAAAACAGCAAGAACCCATCAGTGTCGAACACACAAATAGCTACTGTTAACTATCTAAGGGTATGTCTACACTAGCCCCCTAGTTCGAACTAGGGAGGCTAATGTAGGCATTCGAAGTTGCAAATCAAGCCCGGGATTTAAATATCCGCGCTTGATTGCATCTTCCAACGATCGCCATTTTTGAAATTTACAAGTCGGACTAACTGCCTGCGTCTACGCGGCAGGGACCGGTAGTTCGTTAAAGCCTAAATCGAACTACCTGTTATTCCTCCTGCAAGGAGGTTTAACGAAGTAGTTCGATTTGAAACATTCGAACTACGGAGTCGGCTGTGCGAGCATGATCTGCGATTTCAAAAAGCGACCGCGAAAGAATACAAATCAGCGCGGATATTTAAATCCCGAAATGTGCCTACATTGAATACTGATAACCTCCTAGTTAACTAGGGATCAGATAATACCTGTGTGTCATTCAGCACTCAACACCAACAATCGATTCTGTGTAAGTAGCAGTGTGCAGACCCCATCTTTGCGCTTCACAGACCTTTTGTTCAACTGCAGTTCAATAAAGGCAAAGTTCTGCAATTCCACATAGGCTCAAAATTCCCATTGACATTAAAGGCAGTTTTGTTTATATGGTGACTGCATGACTAGGCCTTACATGTGTAGCCAAACTCATCTGTTAGACCTACAGTAAAACCCAAAGCCCCCATCTGGCAAAAAGAACTGCACAGTAAGACCCTGGAACTCATGTGTCAATGCGTTTACTGCAACTCTGTACTCATTGAAGAAAATGTACAGGCTACATTCCATGGCATCATTATCATAGAGGAAACTCACAGTGAACGTGCACCCTGTCAGATATTTCTCATACAGGCCACAGTCTTTCCAAGCATCAACATTTGAATGCTTTGCGTACCTTATCCTCCTAATGCCTGTGTTCAGAGTTTCCTTCACGTTGGCAGCCTTACTTTATGGAAACGGCTACAATGAGATAACTGAAGTCTATCCTCCAGCCATACTCCCAAAAGAGAGCACATACACATAGTGTTAAAAGGCAGACCACAGAATAGCTGCACAATCACCCGTAAGCCCTTTCTGTTAGTGAAGAGAAAACCTACTTTATTCTTCTGGAGCAGCAAAAAGTACCCAATACACAGATTGTAGCAAGTTAACGGGTTGCATCTCCATAGTGCTTTTGCAAGTGCTTTGAATGTGCTAACATCATACCTTAAAATATTAATTAATACGAGGCCTGAAAAAGTTTGTGTCATTTTAAAAATCTTCTTAGGAAGGGGAAATTCTTCATAAAGATTTTAGTGGAGTAGCCATGTTAGTCCGTAACTGAAAAAACTTAAAACATAATGAATAGTCTTGCAGCATCTTAGAGACTAATACAAAAGTAGATGGTATCATGAACTTTCGTGGGTACAACCCACTTCTTCAGATGAAGAAGTGGGTTGTACCCACGAAAGCTCGTGATACCATCTACATATTTTGTTAGTCCCTAAGGTGCTGCAAGACTATTTGTTTATTTTTAAGTTTCTTCATAAAGAGGAAGAGATATTTATGTATAGCTCTTATCCCAACCAGTGATGTTCTCAAGGAAACTTATATCCTACATTCTTTCTTGTCTTCCAGTTAAGAAGCCTAGATGACAATAAGTAATGTCAAAAATGTGAAAGATCATTATTAGAAAACGTTATTAATATTGGGAGGGTTAGTGTTGATGAAATAAGCCAAGCTGCCATTCCTGATAAGACTTTAGAACAGATACAGCCTGGAAATTGGCATTGCAACTTTTCTTCTTATATAACATGCCTCAGACTTGCTCTGATATGACTCCATCAAATGGTCTTCTCCATTGTCCATTCCATGATTGTCCTGTTTGTAGCCTGGGGCCAGATTTTCCTAAGAGCTCATCTCCTATTTAGTTACCAGAGCAAGTAGGAAGATTTTCAGAAAAGGTCATCATGCTGCATGCGTATTGGATGCTGATCACTTCTGAAAGTCTGTAACCCCAAGAAGCCAACTGTGACATTCATTTTTCTGTACCCCATTACCAGCCTTTAACTAATCCCTTCCCCCCCATGAAATGCACTTCTATGACAGTTTAAAAGTAGAGGTGGGACTGAGCTGCAAAGCTCACATCCAAATCTGAATTGTTGCACTGTACAGGGGTACTGGATCTAGGTTTTCTTTTTAAATGAAGGAGATATCCTTTTCCAGAAAGAGCCAATTCAAAAGAGTTAAATCACTGAGTTTTCCTGATAAATTAAAACCAGGAGACATGATTCCATGCCCGGAATAATAATTAACGTAATGTTAAATCTCCCTTTTTCATAAGGCTTTGTGTTTACATGGACATCAGCAGGAACCTTTACCTCATTAGAATGACATCATGCCTTGAACTTGACTTCCCAAAGTGCCATAACCACCCAAACAAACACCTTTGAACTTTTCCAGATGTTTATAAAAATATCAAAGCTGTTTGGCCAAAATCTTTGCATCAGCGTGCATCATAAAACAAGGACTGGATCTTCCTCCACCTTAAGTTGCCTTTGGATTTGCTTCATTTTATTACAAAAAGACTCCCTTCCTCCCCTCCACTCCCCAGCACAAGGAACCATTTTAATACTACAAGTATCAAAGGGTTTTGCAGCTGTAGGACTAGAGAAATCTCTAACAATGCAGGTGGGAATGGGGATACGACTCCTAAGTGGCACTTAGCTAAAAACGTGAATCATTTATTGCATAGGACATTCTTATTTGGTTTTGCAAAATTTGTGTGAATTTATTAGTATTAAGGGAATGAGAATTTAAGCCAAATAAAACTGTTAACATAAAGCAATCAGTGTTTAGTAAATCTAGCAGGGAAGGGAATCATCTCCAAATTAGTTGTGTGGGGGACATGATTTCACAAATATTTATTTAATTGACCTTTTCACTATACTACGACAAAAGAATATTCATCCAGTGCTTTGGATATCCTTGACCATTTTATAAAAATAATCAATAAACCTACCTGTCACTTAACCCAGATCAAATCAAATAATCAAGCAACAACATAAACACAACAAAAAATAATTGACTCTCATCACCCACACTGGAGTTCTGCACCATTGTTCCCCAGGCCTACACAACACCCAGCTCCTTATGGTGAAGCGAAGAGGGGCAGGAGAACCTTTTGGGGTCTAGGGCCACTGACCCATAGAAAAATCAGTCAGAGGCTGCACACACATGAGAACCAAAACAAAAACAAAAAAAGCCTTCACTGACATGGCCCTCAACTCAGAAGGAGAAAGACACTCCCCACATTCTCTTTACACCCCAGAGCCTAGGGGGGCCTGGGCTAGTGGATTTTGTGTGCTCCAGCCTCGCAAAAGAATTGGGGGAGGGGGGACTGGAGCACCAGAGCAGGCTCCCCAGAGCTGGGAGGCGGGGGGGGGGGGGGGGGGAAGCCATGAGCCTCAGGGGTGGGATGAATGCTGGGCCTTAGGTTCCCCACTCCTGTGGCAAAGGGACAGCCTCAGATCAACACTGGGCAAAGTCTCAGCAGTTTGTATGTTGTTATGTAGTGTATAAGGCAGTTAAATACAGGGTTTTCGTCCTCTCATCTGAATCTTCACAATGACTAATGTGCAACCTGTGGAAATAGCTGCCTGTTTGTGATGATGGTACTAATTAGTCTTTATATAGCACACCTCATCTTCAAATCACCATTCATCTGGTGAAGTGGGTTTTACCCCACCAAAGGTTATCCTCTAATAAACCTGTTAGTTTCTAAGGTGCCACAGGACACCTCATTTTTTTCAAATCACTTGGCCAAATTCATCTCTGCTTTAATACCTTTGACTTCAACTAATAAATCCTTGCAAAAAACATGCAGGGTATGTATTAGCCCAATTTTACAGACAGACAAACCGAGGAAGGACTCTAATGACACATAACTAATGCCACAAGGGCAGAACTAAAATGAGCTTTTAGGAGCTCCTGGTCCTTGAAGTGTACATCTACATTGCAATTAGACACCTGTGGCTAGCCCATGCCAGCTGGCTTAGGCTCATGGGGCTTGAGCTAACGGGCTATTTAATTGTGATATAGAGATTTGGCTTCACACTGCAGCCTGAGCTCTGGAACCTGGACTGCAGCCAAAGCCCAAAAGTCTTCACCTCAGTTCAACAGCCCCTTAGCCCGAGCCCTCCATGCCTCAATCAGCTGACATGGACTAGCTAGAGACCGAGTGTGTTGATCAGAATGGAGAAGCCGCGGAGCAAGAGGGCAGAACAGAACTACAACTGCACGAGCCAAATGTCAATGTTTGCCTTTCATTAAGCTATTCAACTTTAATAAGCAGCAGCTTTGGGGACACCGAGCTACATTACTCATAAAGCTCTAGTTCTACTCCTCTCCAGCCATGTGGCAGGAATTCAAGCGGTTGGAACTCCATTTGCTCTGGAAATATCTGATAAATTCCCTCCCCCCCTTTCCATACAGCCCCAGACAGGATATGGGTGTGGGATCTGCAGTCACGAATGACACAAAGGAAAAAGGCCAAAGAGAATGTGGAAAGGAGGAGGGCTGACAATGCCAACCATGACATCACTGCAGTCAGCCTTGAGCAGAAGGCACCCAATCAACACTCAGTCAGAGCCAGTAAGGAGGGATTTTGCCTTGTTGTATAGCCTGACTTAAGAGCCAGCTTAGGAGCCTGATTTCTCAGGCAGCATCTATGATCCATGTGGCTTGCATACTTTACAATCAGTGTTCTAGAAGAAGTTGAACCTGAATTACCATTCTACCTTAGCCTCACCAATTTTCTGCACATAAGCTCCTTTATTTTGAAGGATCTTGGTAGATGAATAGAGCTACTTGAGGATGATCACATGCAGGAAAAGGTGGTTGTAGCCCTACACTCATAGGTACAAATGTATATAGCTTACATGAGGTACAAATACAGACAGGGTCTTGCACTAGTACACTAGGTACAAATTTTAATAGAAGTTCTAACAGCATAATTCACTGCACTTTGAATCCTTTCTAATGTATATACACCATGTAGTATTTTACTATGTAAAAATCACACTAAGAACATAAGAATGGCCATACTGGGTCAGACCAAAGGTCCATCTAGCTCAGCATTCTGTCTGCTGACAGTGGCCAATACCAGATGCCCCAGAGGGAGAGATCACAACAGATAATCCTCACGTGATCCCTCCCCTGTCACCCACCTCCAGACAAACAGAGGCTAGGGACACCATTCCTACCCATCCTGGCTAGCAGCCATTGATGGACCTAACCTCCATTAATATATCTAGCTCTTTTTTGAACCGTGTTAAAGTCCTAGTCTTTACCACATCCTCTGGCAAGGAGTTCCACAGGTTGACAGTGTGCTAAGTGAAGAAACTTCCTTTTGTTTGTTTTGAACCTGTTGCCTATTAATTTCATTTGGTGACCCCTAGTTCTTCTATTATGGGAATAAGTAAATAATTTTTCCTTATTCACTTTTTTCACACTAGTCATGATTTTATAGACCTCTATCATATTCCCCCGTAGTCTCCTCTTTTCTAAGATAAAAAGTCCAAGTCTTTTTAATCTCTCTTCATATGGTACTTGTTCCAAACCCCTATCATTTTTTTGCCCCTTTCTGAACTTTTCCAATGCCAATGTATCTTTTTTTGAGATGAGGCGACCACATCTGTACATAGTATTCAAGATGTGGGCGTACTATGGTTTTATATAAAGGCAATAAGATATTCTCTATCCCTTTTTTAATGATTCCTAACATTCTATTTGCTTTTTTGATTGCTTGTGCACACTAAGTGGATGTTTTGAGAGAACTATCCACAATGACTCCAAGATCTCTCTCTTGAGTAGTTGTAGCTAAATTAGTCCCCATCATATTATATGTACAGTTGGGATTATTTTTTCCAATGTGCATTACTTTACATTTATCAATATTAAATTTCATTTGCCATTTTGTTGCCCAGTCACTTAGTTTAGTGAGATCTTTTTGAAGCTCTTCTCAGTCTGTTTTGGTCTTAACTATCTTGAGCAGTATAGTATCATCTGCAAACTTTGCCACCTCAGTGTTTTCCCCTTTCTCCAGATCATTTATGAATAAGTTGAATAGGATTGGTCCTAGGATTGACCCTTGGGGAACACCTTCTCCATTCTGAAAATTTACCATTTATTCCTACCCTTTGTTTCCTGTCTTTTAACCAGTTCTCAATCCATGAAATGATCTTTCCTCTTATTCCATGACAACTTAATTTACATAAGAGCTTTTGGTGAGGGACCTTGTTAAAGGCTTTCTGGAAATCTAAGTATACTATATCCATTGGACCCTTTCTATCCACATGTTTGTTGACTCCCTCAAAGAACTCTAAGGGTATGTCTACACTTGCCCCCTAGTTCGAACTAGGGAGGCAAATGAAGCATACCGAAGTTGCAAATCAAGCACGGGATTTAAATATCCCGCGCTTGATTAGCATAATCGCGGCTGGTCGCCATTTTAAAATGCTGGTCGCCCGATTTAACTTCCCGCGTGTAGACGTGGTAGTCCGATTTAAAACCCTTCCTCAAATTAACTGTTGCTCCTCATTTTGCGCGAGGAGTAACAGTTAATTGAAGGAAGGATTTCGATCGAACTACGGCGTCTGCCTGTATTTAAAATATTCGAGCGACGCTATTTAAAATGGTGACGGCAGCGATATGCTAATCAAGCATGGGATATTTAAATCCCGCGCTTGATTTTCAACTTCAGTATGCTTCATTTGCCTCCCTAGTTCGAACTAGGGGGCAAGTGTAGACATACCCTAGTAGATTAGTAAGGCACGATTTCCCTTTACAGAAACCATGTTGATTTTCCCCCAACAAATTATGTTCATCTATATGTCTGACAATTTTATTCTTTACTATAGTTACAACTAATTTGCCGGTACTGACGTTAGACTTACCCGTCTGTAATTGCCAGGATCACCTCTAGAGCCCTTTTTAAATATTGGCATCACATTAGCTATCTTCCAGTCATTAGGTACAGAAGCTTATTTAAAGGATAGGTTACAAACCACAGTTAATAGTTCCACAATTTCACATTTGAGTTCTTTCAGAACTCTTGGGTGAATGCATTCTGGTCTTGGTGACTTGTTACTGTTAAGTTTATCAATTTGTTCCAAAGCCTTCTCTAATGACACCTCAATCTGGGACAATGCCTCAGATTTGTCATCTAAAAAGAATGTCTCAGGTTTGAGAATATCCCCAATATCCTCAGCCATGAAAACTGAAGCAAAGAATTCATTTAGCTTCTCTGGAATGATTTATCATCTTTGAGTGCTCCTTTAGCATCTCGATCATCCAAGGGCCCCACTGGTTGTTTAGGAGACTTCCTGCTTCTGATGTACTTAAAAAACATTTTGCTATTACTTTTTGAGTTTTTGTCTAGCTGTTCTTCAAACTCCTTTTTGGCTTTTCTTATTATATTTTTACACTTAATTTGACAAAGTTTATGCTCCTTTCTATTTTCCTCACTAGCTGAATCTGGACATACAGAATCTTTCCTAAATGTGAAAGTTTTGATTAGCATTTGATTCAAGTCAAAGGCGAAAAGTCTTTATTTTAAACAAACAGGTTTGCCCATCTCCAGTGACTCAGCGCTGTATTGGGATCTCCTGTTCTACCTGTTATATGGTGTAATTGGAATGTACAAACTGAAGTAACCCCCCTTTCCCAGCCTTTAAAAAATGCACTCATCTTAAAAATGAACCAGAAAGGCCAAGTAGATTTTGCAGACAATTATTTTCCACTTAGCAACTTTCATTTGGATCAGAGATGAAATGCAAATTACGTGCAGTACCTGCTGAAATGTAGCAATTCCTGGGATGCACAGCACTCTTGTACATGTCTTCCTTTGAGGATGAGACATTTTGGCTTCTGATTTTAAGGCAGCTTCTCACATGCAAGGATAGATAGCGTTGTGGGAACTCAGGAGGAAAAAGTTCTAATCCTGCCTCCACCGTGTGCCCGCTCGTAGACCATGGGTGAATTACTTCAGAATTAATTTTCAAAAGTGCTCAGACAGTGTGGTTCAAAGGTTTTAAAACTTCATAGGTTGGCATGGTGCTGGGAATGCTTCCAACTAGCTTAGCTATGAAATATAGCCCAGCTGCAGACTGTCAGCTCACCATAGTATTTTTACCTCTTATTTCATGCTTTTTATACATAAACTTCACATGCTTTGCAAAAAGGTATCATTATCCCCATTTTACAAATGGGGAATTTGAAGCATCAGGTTGAAATAACTTGCTCAATGTAACAAAACAGGTTAATGGCAGAGCCAGGAATAGACCCTAAGTACAATATCTAAAACATATGAAAAGTAGTTCTTGGAAAAACTACAAATTATTATAGGAATAAATCTGAATTATAGTTTAATATTTAGATTAGACAAGTGCTGAATCACTCCTAATTAGCCTTCAAGTAATGTGTTTCATAATTCTGGATTTGCTTTTACCTTGAACCTTTTCTAATTTTACTTTGGAGTCTGAAAATACGTGTCAACAAATTTTCCTTTAAACAGCATGGAGTGGTTCTGTTTCCACTTACTATATGTCAGTGGGGAAGAGGGAATTCTTAGCTTGCTATTTAAGCCAACATGTACATAGCTGTTGAGAGTCATTCTTCTATTGTCTAGCTCTTGAGTGGAGAAATGCTGCTGGGAAAATAAGATTAAAAGCCAAGGGGAGAGATCAGCAAGGAAATTGCTCAGGAGATGTTTGCTTTGTTAAAGTTGTGCATCTGAGCTGGGTTGTGACCCTGAGAAGTGCTGACACCTACAACTCAGAGGTCAGTAACAAGTTGCAGGTCTTCAGCAATATGCAGGGTCCTACATTTAACTAGGGGTGTGTCTAGACTACATCCCTCTTTCGACAGAGGGATGTAAATGAAGCACTTCGAAAGTGTAAATAAAGCTGGGATTTAAATATCCCATGCTTCATTTGCATAATCACATAATGGCACTCTTTTGAAAAAGCGCTATTTTGAAATTGAAAGCACAGTCTAGACGTGGTTCTTTCGAAAACTGAGTGCTTTTTCAAAAGATCCTGTAAACCTCAAAAAATCTTTCTAAAGAGCGCCTCGTTTTCGAAAGAACCGCATCTAGACTGCTGTTTCAATTTAAAAATAGCACTTTTTCGAAAGAGCACCATTACATGATTATGCAAATGAAGCGCGGGATATTTAAATCCCGGCTTCATTTGCACTTTTGAAGTGCTTTATTTACATCCCTCTGTCAAAAGAGGGATGTAGTCAAGACGTAGCCATATATGAAGTAGCAAATTGTTCCTTCTTTAATGAAGATGTTTAAACAAGTTGGGGAAAATTCTGTTCCAACACTATAGCAGACTAGGAAGCAAGGTGACAGAAAATCTTCTACTGGAGTATGTACAGGTTGAACCTCTCTAGTCCAGCACCCTTGGGACCTGATTGGAGCCAAACCGGACAATTTGCTGTACCACAGGACGTCAATATTGTCTAGCAGCATTACCAACACTTCCACTGCTTACTGGGCCCTTAGAAGATATTTAGGGGTAAATTAGAGCTAAATAACAGAACAGAGTCAGGACTGGTGACTGTAAACAAACTTTTTGGGACCATGGGAAACTTGGCCACACCCTTGATAAGTGGACATCCCACTAACTGAAATCATGCCAGGCCAGAGAGTTCTGGATTAGAGACATTCAACCTGTACCTTGATATCACTACAGCACCCACCATAGGTATGTCTTTCAGTCTCTCTTTTATCAACACACCTGGCCCACAGGAACAACGTGAGTTCTGCATTATGTGAACATAGGCACAAAAGAGTGCTCAGTTGAAGTTAGTATTTTTTTATTCTAAAGAATATGTGAATTGTTTCATTCTCAATTGCTAATTTCACAGATACTATGGCACCAAATCTTAATTCTCTCTCCTTGGTAAAGATCTTGCTGCAACGCACCAAGAGATAATAAGCTAGTAATAACTAGTTAGTGGCTTAAGTAAGGCACTCGGGTAACTCAGTTGGGTGTGCAGTGCCACCTGCTGTCATGTTGGGTGATAACTGAGCTTGGAGCTAAATTGGTAAGGGCACAGAGGTTCTAGTGGTTCCCAGGCTGCATCACAGGGGTGACAACCTGTCAGAGGTTCCCAGACCCTTATCGCCTCTTGACCAAAAAAGAGTGATTGTATGAATCCTTGCAAATGATCAGATTTTGCACAGCTCCTGCTATAAGTCTTCCTAAATGGAAATGCTGTTAAAGGCTTCAGCTTATAGAAGCATAGAATCCTAGGGCTGGAAGAGACCTCAGGAGGTCATCGAGTCCATCCCTCCGCTCAAAGCAAGTATTCTGTTAGCAAGTAAATAGAAGGTCTTAAAAAGGAGGAAAGAAAAACAATGTTTACAAATATGCAATAGAGCTTGTGCTTGGATGCTCAAAAATTGATGGCCAGGACCACTTTCTTTGTAGTAACTACTTTTTAATATTATACCACTGAATTTATATAGTCATCTAGGATGTAGATACCTGAAAAAAGGCATGGTATTTTGGTTCTGAAAGTTCATGTACTAGAAGCCACCAAAAAGGCAGCATTGTCCAGGGATTAAAGTAAGTAACAAGGATATAGAACTCCTGTTACCTGTGTACCTGATTCACTGTGGAATCTTGAGATATGTCACCTAGGGAATTATTTTCACAGGTGTTAGGCACTCATAGCTCCAACAGAAGTCAATGAGAAACGCAGGTATTCAGAACCCCTGAAAATCATGTTCTTAGTCTCTCTGTGCTTTATTTTACCCTATGGAATGGAAATAAAACTTATTTACCTCACACAGGGGTGTTCATAGACTTATAGATCTGAAGGAGAAAAGGACCCTCATAATGTTCTAGTTTGATGTCTAGCACATTCCAGGCCATAGAACCTCACAACACACATTCCTGTAGTAATGGGCCAGAAATTACTGCCTGAGTCGCCAAAGTCCTCAAATCTTGATTTAAAGACATCAAATTACAGAGAATGCACCATTTACTCTAGTTCAAATCAGTAAAAGTGACCCGTGCTGTGTTGCAGAGGAAGGAAACTGCCCCCTGGGATCTCACCTTTCTGATTTGGGGAAAAATTCCTTCCTGACCCCAGATATGACCATCAATAAGTACGCAAGATCTATCAGCCAGACACATGGGGAACAAATTAACTATTCACAAAGCATTTAAAAATTCCATACCAGAGCAGAGTATTGGCTTAGCTAATAAATGGCAACACATTTTACAGTATGTGTATTTTCTCTCAAAGTCCATTACAAGTACAAAATTTAAAAAAACAAAATAACCCCCCCCAAACCCTAGCACTTGTTAATTTTGCCTTTTCCTTTTTTTCATGGCACAAATTATTCAGATTTCTAATTGCAGACAAAAGCTCTTGTACCAAATCCTTGCTCACCACACATCTCAGACAGTAATACAATGCTGAAACACACTTTAAAGACTTCTTTGTACTGCACTTTCTGTAAAAGCATACTAGAAGGTGAGATGAAATGGCTCAAGTGAGCAATATTGTGTGCCAGCTTGATAAGGGAGTGAATTTGTTCCTTTCTGAAATATTAGCAATGAAATAAGAGACAGAAGAGCACAATTTAACTGATTATTTAAGAGAATCTACTCTCTCACATTTCATTGACAAAAGTGAAAACAAAGTAGGTTGGATACTTCAGGATTTTGGATGTTATTCTAGTACCACTTATAGAATATTCAGACAAAAAAGTTCCCCTATAATTTATTATGCCAATCTTAATTAGTATTAAGATTCTTAGTAGATTAGATAAAATATACAAAAATCTGTCAAAGTGTTAAATATTGCTTAAACTAAAATCCAACAAAAGCACCCTATACAAAACAGAGGCCTATGCACCAAAAATCCTTAAAATTACTCTCTTCTCCTCCTCCCCCCCGTGCTGATTGTTACTTGTGGATGACTTAAGAGTGGGTGAAGGATTCCCCATGGTAACAAGAAGTTCATCCGAGGAAGCAAAGTTTTTTTGGGAAGTGGCAGATTTTTATAACAGGTTTTGTAGTTACACTTGTTTTTAAACTAAATAAGTGTTTAATTCCTATAAAATAATCATTGCAAATTAGAAACCTCTGTCCTTTCCGGCTAGTGCAGAGCAATAAGTTACATCAATTCATTAGTGGTATTCCATACATTTACATCTTCCTTATAACCTAGGTTCTAATTGAATGCTTTCATATTTTTGTTTCCCAACTCCATTTAAAGCAGTAATAATTCCTGTTCTGAACACTCATTTTTGACTGTTTTGGAGAATCAGGAGAAGTGTCATTATTCTGCATAAAATGCCCTCTATAGAATGCTCTCTATCTAATCTGTGGTCTGCTCCAATTTTATTGAACATACATTAGATTTACAGTACACTGTTTTCTTTACCTTCTATCCAAGGACTGGTAGTAGGATCAGTAGTACAGAGAGGTATTTCCCTGCACATTTCTCCCCCCCCCCCACTCTATTTTGTGCTTAATGAATATAGTAGCCATAAATTGAGCCTTTATATGTTTAATACTCACCTATCAAGCTCAGAACACAGAACATTGTGCAGAAAAGCTGCTTCCTCTTCATTGCTTTTAAACTTCCCAGTAACAACATCTCTGCTGATTACTTTCAAGCAAAACTGGATATTGCTTTAGTAATCTTGGATTTTTAAGTTCTGCTACAGCTCTGTTGAGTAGTATGCAAACTGCCTTTTAGTTTGAGTCTTTGAGGCCAGTAACATATGGGGTGGAATTCCCTTGCATGGGTTACGCTTGTGGTTCCAAATTATGAGGTGGAGTGTGTCCAAAGCTGGATCTAGCTTAAGTAGTTTATAGCAATCTCACTATCACATTGTTAACTTTCCTCCCTCCCCCATATCCTTTTTTTTTTAAACATGACACATGCTTAACTCTTTCATGGAAGCTGGTTCCTTTTACTTTGAAAATGAAGAGAGACATACAATTTGCATTACACTGAAAGTGAGGATAATATGGTTTCTGTAGTTAAAAGTAAAACTCCCCTTTTACCCTGAATTAATACTACTTAAAAGCAGCATAAAAATATGAAATCACCTACCCATCCACCCACCCAGATCCAACTCTGTATGGTAATACTGCAGGGAGTTTGAAGGCTTTTAGAATCTGGGATTTTTTTAGTAATTAAATTAACAATGAATTTGGGGCTCACCATTGACTGAAACAGGAACAGTGTCATTTACTTCAATATAGTGAATTCACTAAGGCCATCAGTGATTATGGTCCACTGATGCAAAAGGTGTTGAAACTTATGGCCAGTGTTTGGACTGAAAACGTGTAGATAAAAACTAGTTTTAATACCTTGGATCAGGGATGGGAACCTAAGGCATGGGGGGCAGATACAGCCCCTGGCTAGCCCAGGTCCAGCCCCCAAGGCTCAGGGCTCTCCCCAGGATTAGGGAGCACACACTGGCGCTCCACAACCCTTGCCACTTGTGTACAGGACCGGAGCATACAAAATCTACTAGCCTGAGCCCCACTAGGATCTGGTGTGGAGAGTGTCTTTTTGCTTCTCAGTTGAGAGCCATGTTAGTGATGGATTTTTTTTTTTTTTTGCTTCTCACTTGTGTGTGGCTCCCGACTGATTTTTGTGTGGGTCAGCAGCCTCTGACCCCCAAAAAAGATTCCCCACCCCTGAGGGTGCAAGTAAAAGTGTAAATTGGTGAATTCTAAAGGCCAAATATTTGGATTTTGCTGGTACCTTGATGAGACTCAGGAGTAAGTCATTTATACAAAGCATAGGTGACTAATGGTAGTACCCCAGAGGTGCAATGCCTCCTCGTACCCTGCCAAAATTTTGATTGCTAAATACAGTGCTTCCTCATGCCCCTCCCTGTTTCTCTAGGTAGCCCTACCCCTTGCAGGCACCAGTCACCTATACTTCCAAGAATGATTTAACACACATTGGGAAAAGGATGTTCTACATCAGTCAAGTAAATCACTTCCTTACTCCTTTCAATTCAGATAAGAGGTCAGGTTGCTGTTTCCTGCCCAGTTTCTCTGTCATCTATTCTTCTGTATTTAGCTTGTTTCTTTTTCCTTTCCTTCACCATAAAAAATAACCTTAGAGCAGGAGACCTCTGATTTTTCAAAATAAGGGTTACCTCATGATAGAGAATCTCACAGATACCTTCCTTCCCAGTCATGTGCCCCACAGCACCACTCCCCAAACCGTTTGTGGTAACACAATCATGACTGGGAGGGAAGGTATCTATGGCATGGCACGCAGCAACAGGGTTGCTTGATGGGACCAGGAAGCCCAGTGGAGCTGGCAGGGGCAGCAGGCCAGTGGCAGGGGGGAGCTGGTCAGGCCGCCAGCGGCCAGGCTAGAGCTGACGGGGTGGGGGGGCTGGTGTCAGTGGGGGTTAAAATGTCCTCTCTTGGTCTGGCAAAATCCCTTATCTGGGACTGGTCAAGTCCCGAGGGTGCTAGACGAAGGAGGTACAACCTTTAGTGGCTTTTATTTATAATGAGGGACAGGAAAATGGTTTTGTGAAGGAAACATCTGTTGTAAAGATATTTGATCCAAGTTTTATATATAGGCTTCCTGTATGTTGTTTTAACATATTTTAAAAAAGTTAGCTGGCACAGCTCTACAGCTGTGATAAAAGGCAATATAATGCTCTAGTAACATATATCTTACAAATATAATATATACACATACGCTTCACTCCTTGAGATGGATTTTACATCCCTAACCTTCACAAAGTAACTTGTGAGTGAGGAGTAAAAAACTCTATAGAAGTGCTAAGTCTTGTTTTCAGTATTAAGGCAATGAACTGATTTTATTAAAATAAGAAATTAAATTGAATTACAATGTTCGAATCCAAGCTTAACAGATACCAGTGTGTTCAAATCTAGGTCACAGTCACCCTACTATATAGCTAGGGCTATCTTTAATTGTTAGATCTGGATAAGAACATAAGAACAGCCATTCTGGGTCAGACCAAACATCCATCTAGCCGAGTATCCTGTCTTCCAACAGTAGCCAATACCAGTTGCCCAAGAGGCAATGAACAGAACAGGGAATCATCAAGTGATCCATTCCCTGTTACCCATTCTGACAAACAGAAAATAGGGACACCACTCCTGCCCTTCCTGGCTAATAGCCATTAATGGACCTGTCCTCCATAAATTTATATAGTTCTTTTTTGAACCCTGTTAAAAGCCTTGGCATTTACAACATCCTCTGGCAAGGAGTTCCACAGCTTGACTGTGCATTGTGTGAAGAAATTATTCCTTTTGTTTGTTTTAATGCTACCTATTAATTTCACTTAATTAATTTCAGTTGGTGACCTCTAGTACTTATGTTATATAAACAAGTGAATAACTTTTCCTTATTTATTTTCTCCACAGCTGTCGTGATTTTATAGACTTCTAACATATCACCCCTTTGTTATCTCTTTTCAAAACTGAAAAATCTCAGTCTCATTAATGTCTACTCATATGGCAGTCATTTCACACTCCTAATCTTTTTTGTAGCTTTTCTGAACTTTGTAATTGCATGGATAATGGAGTTTGATTTGGGATCATCTCTTCTTAAAACATGAATCCACTGAGCAATCCTCCATAATTGTAACTGGGGCTGAACATATTCCAATCATACAAAAATAAAAGAAACAATCTGGAACTTCAGATTAATGGAAGGTATCTCTCCTGTTGTTTTTCCTATCCTTTTTTAGTTAGTAAACAGAAATGATCATTTATCTGAACTATTTGGATTGCCATACATATTATTTCGCACCTTTTCCTAGAAACATAAAATTGTCTGATACTGGAGTTCAGGAAAAACCATTGGCATTCATGAATTCGAACGTCTATGAAAAATAAGTTTACAAAACATAACACATTATGTTTCCATTTCTATATTCTGGGTGACATCCACATAGACCAAAAACGATCAGGGAACAAGTTGTATAAAATCAGATATGGTAATTGCCCTAAACACTTTAAAATACAGTGTGACGAATAAAACAGTTACAACAAGTAGGAAGGAACAGAAAGTGAGATGCATTACAATTATGAACTTATACAGCATAAAGGAACACACAATGTGCATGTTGAAACCACATGACACAGATTTCCTGAGGAGTTTTACACTCCATTTTACTGATTCAGTATCCACTGTATACTATACAGATATCTTCAGAGCCTTTTGAGTTAAAAACTTATTTTCCCTTCCTACCCACAATATTACACGAAATTTAATTTTCCATGATACTCAAACACATTCACAAAACTATAACCATACCCAACAAGAAAAATTTAAAAAGAGAAATGAAGACTTTCCTTCAAATACGAAAGACAGAGAATAAAAAGGAAACTGAATGGGCTACAATGAATTAACAGATAAAAAATGAGAGACAATATGAGAAACAGAAGAACTAAAGTCCCAGAGTTGGCTCTGCATTGCAGACACACACATGTATCTGAAATCATTAGTGATTTTAAGTGACAAATGATGACATGAGGACCTGACTGACAGGGATAGCGGTAAATAAAATTGTTAGGTAAGGAAATCCAATTTTCAGATTCTATAATTAGCTTCCTCATGCGTGTAAACCCCGTTTAAAGGGCGGTCAGCCTTACTTCCTCCAAATCTTACTCCCTTTGAAGAAGGGGAAAGAAATGGCAAAGGGGAAAAGGTCTGGAAATGAACCGATAAGGAAGTCTCCCCTTCTCAAGAAAGCCTTCCTCCCTCTCTTAGGCCCTTCCCGACGGACCATTCCACCCCACCAAGAAAATGACAACTTTGTGACCCTACCCTTTTCCAAGACACACACGCCTTACTCCTTACACAGTCCCGTTAGTAGGGTTAGGGGCACCCGTGTGCAAGAACCAACACTGCGACTCGTGCGCCGATGCCACCGGCTGGCCAACACCTGTCACGAAGGACAGTTCTCAAGCATGTCAAACACAGTCCAAAACAGAGCCCGTGTCTAGCAGCAAAGAGACAAAGGGCTGTGCGGGACACCAAGGACAGCCCCTTCTCAGTCAATACACTTAAGACACCTACAGCCAGCAAGGTGATTCGTGTGCAGAAGAAAAGCAAGGGTCAAAGCTGAGGTTAGCGGGCAGTGTCACGAGGAAGGGCAGAAAAGGAGGAGGCGGGACATGGAAGGGAGAAGCTGAAAGGCGCCTCACCCGTTCATTTCCAGACCTGGGAACATTGGGATCGCTGCTGGTGGGTCTTTCTTGGCTTTTTTGGAAAAAGGGTCGAATTGATCACGGCCTCCACCATCCCCTTACAGCCGCCCCTTCGCCACACCGTGTTCCGGGAGACCCCGGCTTCATTCAGAGAGGTCCCTAACACCACTGGACGACAAATTCCAAAAAAGCCAAGTAGAACTCCTGCTGAGGGCAGTTTACTGGGACTAAGGAAACGAGAGGCTCTCAACCCTTCTTAAAGGGGGAGTCCCTTAGCCCCAGGCCCCAAAAGGCCCCACTAGTTGAAGAGGGAGAGGGAGAAGCCATTTTCCCCTGCTAAGAGAGCAGGCGTTTTGCCTGGCCATGCAAAGTTCCTCGGAGAAAGAAGCGTGGCAAAGGAGAACCAAACCCTCCGTACAGGGTGGCCCTTAAGCCGGACAACAATGACGGGTCAGAGGAGAAAAGTGTGCAATAGGAGAGACCGCCATTCCCCTCTGTAGAGGGGGCGGTCTCTGTGTCCAGCATGTGCCAGCCTCCATAGACAGGCTAAAAAGGGGAGACCTGAACCCTGCTTAAAGGGAGAGGTCAATGGCACATGGCAGCTTCGAGCCTAGGAGACCGCTGCCCTTCTTAAAGGGGGGTCCTTCAGCCACAGCCATGGAAAGGCCTCCCTAGTTGAAGAGGGGAAAGACCTTGCCCTCTGGTTACAGGGCAGTTGTTTTGCCTGGCACGTCAAAGCGACCTGTGGCTAACGCAGCGTGGCAAAGTGACCCAAACCCTCCTTACAGGGTGGTCGTGAAGCTTTTCGGTCACAGCCGAAAGCGGAGAAAAAAAGCCCAGACCTCCATGCCCTCAGGAGAGGGTGGTCTTTTTGCCAAGCAAGTCCAGGTGGGACAAGATGAGGCGAAAAAGGGACACCTGCACCCCAGTTACAGGCACAGGTCACCGTCCCAGATGTATTTGAAAGGCTAGCCGCTAAAGAGCTGAAACCTACCGAGCGACCGCTCCCCTTCTTCAAGGGGGGTCACTCGGCTCTAGCTTCCTCACGAAGCAGTTTTGCTCTAAGGGGTGGACCTTCATCCCTGTTTACAGGGAGGTCCCTGGACCTGCCGCCTCAAAGGGGAAGGAAGTTGAAGTGGAAGGCCAGCGTCCCCGATACAGGGAGACCCATGCGTGAAGTGTGCGCCCTTTCCCGTGGCTTCTGCTTCCGCCTCTTTTCCCGCTTTTTCTTCAGCGCTGCTGTCTTCTTGTCCGTTTCCTCCTTTCAGTTGCTAGGGAGAGAAAAGAGGAGAAGGAAAGTGAGGCGCCGACTCCCTACACAGCACGGCAACATCCGTTCAGAGTCAGTGCACGAGGCCCCTCTTTGAAATGATCCCCGCACCCCGACTTCCGCGCCAACCTGCGGCAGTGAGCAGGAGTCCTGGCAGCAGCAGAAGTCGTGGCCAGCTGGATGCAGGCTTCGCTCGGCGTGGACGCGGTTGAGAGTGCGTGCAGGTCAGGGTGACAGGAGGGCGACAGGACAACCCCCCAATTCACTAAAGCGGCTTGTTTCTAGAGCTAGCTTTAAAGTGCTGCATAGTCCTGTCTTTTGTTTTAGCTTCCTCGCGGGGGAGGAAGGCTGGGCAAGTGAAGATGCACACCCTAGTTAGAGGGAGCTCACTTTGGGCCCATGCGGAGAGGGCAAAAAGGAAAGAGACCCAAACCCCGTTTACGGGGGGGGCGGAGGGGGTCAGCCTTACTTCCGCCAAATCTTACTCCCTTTGAAGAAGGGGAAAGAAATGGCAAAGGGGAAAAGGTCTGGAAATGAACCGATAAGGAAGTCTCCCCTTCTCAAGAAAGCCTTCCTCCCTCTCTTAGGCCCTTCCCGACGGACCATTCCACCCCACCAAGAAAATGACAACTTTGTGACCCTACCCTTTCCAAGACACACACGCCTTACTCCTTACACAGTCCCGTTAGTAGGGTTAGGGGCACCCGTGTGCAAGAACCAACACTGCGACCAGGCGCCGATGCCACCGGGCTGGCCAACACCTGTCACGAAGGACAGTTCTCAAGCATGTCAAACACAGTCCAAAACAGAGCCCGTGTCTAGCAGCAAAGAGACAAAAGGGCTGTAACGGGGACACCAAGGACAGCCCCTTCTCAGTCAATACACTTAAGACACCTACAGCCAGCAAGGTGATTCGTGTGCAGAAGAAAAGCAAGGGTCAAAGCTGAGGTTAGCGGGCAGTGTCAATGAGGAAGGGCACGAAAAGGAGGAGGCGGGACATGGAAGGGAGAAGCTGAAAGGCGCCACCCGCTCATTTCCAGACCTGGGAACATTGGGATCGCTGCTGGTGGGTCTTTCTTGGCTTTTTTGGAAAAAGGGTCGAATTGATCACGGCCTCCACCATCCCCTTACAGCCGCCCCTTCGCCACACCGTGTTCCGGGAGACCCCGGCTTCATTCAGAGAGGTCCCTAACACCACTGGACGACAAATTCCAAAAAAGCCAAGTAGAACTCCTGCTGAGGGCAGTTTACTGGGACTAAGGAAACGAGAGGCTCTCAACCCTTCTTAAAGGGGGAGTCCCTTAGCCCCAGGCCCCAAAAGGCCCCACTAGTTGAAGAGGGAGAGGGAGAAGCCATTTTCCCCTGCTAAGAGAGCAGGCGTTTTGCCTGGCCATGCAAAGTTCCCCTCGGAGAAAGAAGCGTGGCAAAGGAGAACCAAACCTCCGACAGGGTGGCCCTTGCCGGACAACAATGACGGGTCAGAGGAGAAAAGTGTGCAATAGGAGAGACCGCCATTCCCCTCTGTAGAGGGGGCGGTCTCTGTGTCCAGCATGTGCCAGCCTCCATAGACAGGCTAAAAAGGGGAGACCTGAACCCTGCTTAAAGGGAGAGGTCAATGGCACATGGCAGCTTCGAGCCTAGGAGACCGCTGCCCTTCTTAAAGGGGGGTCCTTCAGCCACAGCCATGGAAAGGCCTCCCTAGTTGAAGAGGGGAAAGACCTTGCCCTCTGGTTACAGGGCAGTTGTTTTGCCTGGCACGTCAAAGCGACCTGTGGCTAACGCAGCGTGGCAAAGTGACCCAAACCCTCCTTACAGGGTGGTCGTGAAGCTTTTCGGTCACAGCCGAAAGCGGAGAAAAAAAGCCCAGACCTCCATGCCCTCAGGAGAGGGTGGTCTTTTTGCCAAGCAAGTCCAGGTGGGACAAGATGAGGCGAAAAAGGGACACCTGCACCCCAGTTACAGGCACAGGTCACCGTCCCAGATGTATTTGAAAGGCTAGCCGCTAAAGAGCTGAAACCTACCGAGCGACCGCTCCCCTTCTTCAAGGGGGTCACTCGGCTCTAGCTTCCTCACGAAGCAGTTTTGCTCTAAGGGGTGGACCTTCATCCCTGTTTACAGGGAGGTCCCTGGACCTGCCGCCTCAAAGGGGAAGGAAGTTGAAGTGGAAGGCCAGCGTCCCGATGCAGGAGACCCATGCGTGTGAAGTGTCGTCCTTTTCCCGTGGCTTCTGCTTCGCTCTCTTTTCCGCTTTTCTTCAGCGCTGCTGTCTTCTTGTCCGTTTCCTCCTTTCAGTTGCTAGGGAGAGAAAGGAGAAGGAAAGTGGGCGCCGACTCCCTACACAGCACGGCAACATCCGTTCAGAGTCAGTGCACGAGGCCCCTCTTTGAAATGATCCCCGCACCCCGACTTCCGCGCCAACCTGCGGCAGTGAGCAGGAGTCCTGGCAGCAGCAGAAGTCGTGGCCAGCTGGATGCAGGCTTCGCTCGGCGTGGACGCGGTTGAGAGTGCGTGCAGGTCAGGGTGACAGGAGGGCGACAGGACAACCCCCCAATTCACTAAAGCGGCTTGTTTCTAGAGCTAGCTTTAAAGTGCTGCATAGTCCTGTCTTTTGTTTTAGCTTCCTCGCGGGGGAGGAAGGCTGGGCAAGTGAAGATGCACACCTAGTTAGAGGAGCTCACTTTGGGCCCATGCGGAGAGGGCAAAAGGAAAGAGACCCAAACCCCGTTTACGAGGCGGAGGATCAGCCTTACTTCCGCCAAATCTTACTCCCTTTGAAGAAGGGAAAGAAATGGCAAAGGGAAAAGGTCTGAAATGAACCGATAAGGAAGTCTCCCCTTCTCAGAAAGCCTTCCTCCCTCTCTTAGGCCCTTCCCGGCGGACCATTCCACCCCACCAAGAAAATGACAACTTTGTGACCCTACCCTTTTCCAAGACACACCGCCCCTCCTTACACAGTCCCGTTAGTAGGGTTAGGGGCACCCGTGTGCAAGAACCAACACTGCGACTCGTGCGCCGATGCCACCGGCTGGCCAACACCTGTCACGAAGGACAGTTCTCAAGCATGTCAAACACAGTCCAAAACAGAGCCCGTGTCTAGCAGCAAAGAGACAAAAGGGCTGTGCAGGACACCAAGGACAGCCCCTTCTCAGTCAATACACTTAAGACACCTACAGCCAGCAAGGTGATTCGTGTGCAGAAGAAAAGCAAGGGTCAAAGCTGAGGTTAGCGGGGCAGTGTCACGTAGGAAGCGAGAAAAGGAGGAGGCGGGACATGGAAGGGAGAAGCTGAAAGGCGCCTCACCCGTTCATTTCCAGACCTGGGAACATTGGGATCGCTGCTGGTGGGTCTTTCTTGGCTTTTTTGGAAAAAGGGTCGAATTGATCACGGCCTCCACCATCCCCTTACAGCCGCCCCTTCGCCACACCGTGTTCCGGAGACCCGGCTTCATTCAGAGAGGTCCCTAACACCACTGGACGTGACAAATTCCAAAAAGCCAAGTAGAACTCCTGCTGAGGGCAGTTTACTGGGACTAAGAAGCGAGAGGCTCTCAACCCTTCTTAAAGGGAGTCCCTAGCCCCAGGCCCCAAAAGGCCCCCACTAGTTGAAGAGGGAGAGGGAGAAGCCATTTTCCCCTGCTAAGAGAGCAGGCGTTTTGCCTGGCCATGCAAAGTTCCCCTCGGAGAAAGAAGCGTGGCAAAGGAGAACCAAACCCTCCGTACAGGGTGGCCCTTAAGCCGGACAACAATGACGGGTCAGAGGAGAAAAGTGTGCAATAGGAGAGACCGCCATTCCCCTCTGTAGAGGCGGTCTCTGTGTCCAACATGTGCCAGCCTCCATAGACAGGCTAAAGGGAGACCTGAACCCTGCTTAAAGGGAGAGGTCAATGGCACATGGCAGCTTCGAGCCTAGGAGACCGCTGCCCTTCTTAAAGTCCTTCAGCCACAGCCATGGAAAGGCCTCCCTAGTTGAAGAGGAAAGACCTTGCCCTCTGGTTACAGGGCAGTTGTTTTGCCTGGCACGTCAAAGCGACCTGTGGCTAGCATGGCGTGGCAAAGTGACCCAAACCCTCCTTACAGGGTGGTCGTGAAGCTTTTCGGTCACAGCCGAAAGCGGAGAAAAAAAGCCCAGACCTCCATGCCCTCAGGAGAGGGTGGTCTTTTTGCCAAGCAAGTCCAGGTGGGACAAGATGAGGCGAAAAAGGGACACCTGCACCCCAGTTACAGGCACAGGTCACCGTCCCAGATGTATTTGAAAGGCTAGCCGCTAAAGAGCTGAAACCTACCGAGCGACCGCTCCCCTTCTTCAAGGGGGGTCACTCGGCTCTAGCTTCCTCACGAAGCAGTTTTGCTCTAAGGGGTGGACCTTCATCCCTGTTTACAGGGAGGTCCCTGGACCTGCCGCCTCAAAGGGGAAGGAAGTTGAAGTGGAAGGCCAGCGTCCCCGATACAGGGAGACCCATGCGTGTGAAGTGTGCGTCCTTTTCCCGTGGCTTCTGCTTCCGCTCTCTTTTCCCGCTTTTTCTTCAGCGCTGCTGTCTTCTTGTCCGTTTCCTCCTTTCAGTTGCTAGGGAGAGAAAAGAGGAGAAGGAAAGTGAGGCGCCGACTCCCTACACAGCACGGCAACATCCGTTCAGAGTCAGTGCACGAGGCCCCTCTTTGAAATGATCCCCGCACCCCGACTTCCGCGCCAACCTGCGGCAGTGAGCAGGAGTCCTGGCAGCAGCAGAAGTCGTGGCCAGCTGGATGCAGGCTTCGCTCGGCGTGGGCGCGGTTGAGAGTGCGTGCAGGTCAGGGTGACAGGAGGGCGACAGGACAACCCCCCAATTCACTAAAGCGGCTTGTTTCTAGAGCTAGCTTTAAAGTGCTGCATAGTCCTGTCTTTTGTTTTAGCTTCCTCGCGGGGGAGGAAGGCTGGGCAAGTGAAGATGCACACCCTAGTTAGAGGGAGCTCACTTTGGGCCCATGCGGAGAGGGCAAAAAGGAAAGAGACCCAAACCCCGTTTACGGGGAGGGCGGAGGGGGTCAGCCTTACTTCCGCCAAATCTTACTCCCTTTGAAGAAGGGGAAAGAAATGGCAAAGGGGAAAAGGTCTGGAAATGAACCGATAAGGAAGTCTCCCCTTCTCAAGAAAGCCTTCCTCCCTCTCTTAGGCCCTTCCCGACGGACCATTCCACCCCACCAAGAAAATGACAACTTTGTGACCCTACCCTTTTCCAAGACACACACGCCTTACTCCTTACACAGTCCCGTTAGTAGGGTTAGGGGCACCCGTGTGCAAGAACCAACACTGCGACTCGTGCGCCGATGCCACCGGCTGGCCAACACCTGTCACGAAGGACAGTTCTCAAGCATGTCAAACACAGTCCAAAACAGAGCCCGTGTCTAGCAGCAAAGAGACAAAGGGCTGTAACGGGACACCAAGGACAGCCCCTTCTCAGTCAATACACTTAAGACACCTACAGCCAGCAAGGTGATTCGTGTGCAGAAGAAAAGCAAGGGTCAAAGCTGAGGTTAGCGGGGCAGTGTCACGTAGGAAGGGCACGAGAAAAGGAGGAGGCGGGACATGGAAGGGAGAAGCTGAAAGGCGCCTCACCCGTTCATTTCCAGACCTGGGAACATTGGGATCGCTGCTGGTGGGTCTTTCTTGGCTTTTTTGGAAAAAGGGTCGAATTGATCACGGCCTCCACCATCCCCTTACAGCCGCCCCTTCGCCACACCGTGTTCCGGGAGACCCCGGCTTCATTCAGAGAGGTCCCTAACACCACTGGACGACAAATTCCAAAAAAGCCAAGTAGAACTCCTGCTGAGGGCAGTTTACTGGGACTAAGGAAACGAGAGGCTCTCAACCCTTCTTAAAGGGGGAGTCCCTTAGCCCCAGGCCCCACTAGTTGAAGAGGGAGAGGGAGAAGCCATTTTCCCCTGCTAAGAGAGCAGGCGTTTTGCCTGGCCATGCAAAGTTCCCCTCGGAGAAAGAAGCGTGGCAAAGGAGAACCAAACCCTCCGTACAGGGTGGCCCTTAAGCCGGACAACAATGACGGGTCAGAGGAGAAAAGTGTGCAATAGGAGAGACCGCCATTCCCCTCTGTAGAGGGGGCGGTCTCTGTGTCCAGCATGTGCCAGCCTCCATAGACAGGCTAAAAAGGGGGGACCTGAACCCTGCTTAAAGGGAGAGGTCAATGGCACATGGCAGCCGAGCCTAGGAGACCGCTGCCCTTCTTAAAGGGGGTCCTTCAGCCACAGCCATGGAAAGGCCTCCTAGTTGAAGAGGAAAGACCTTGCCCTCTGGTTACAGGGCAGTTGTTTTGCCTGGCACGTCAAAGCGACCTGTGGCTAGCAGTGGCAAAGTGACCCAAACCCTCCTTACAGGGTGGTCGTGAAGCTTTCGGTCACAGCCGAAAGCGGAGAAAAAAAGCCCAGACCTCCATGCCCTCAGGAGAGGGTGGTCTTTTTGCCAAGCAAGTCCAGGTGGGACAAGATGAGGCGAAAAAGGGACACCTGCACCCCAGTTACAGGCACAGGTCACCGTCCCAGATGTATTTGAAAGGCTAGCCGCTAAAGAGCTGAAACCTACCCGGCGACCGCTCCTTCTTCAAGGGTCACTCGGCTCTAGCTTCCTCACGAAGCAGTTTTGCTCTAAGGGTGGACCTTCATCCCTGTTTACAGGAGGTCCCTGGACCTGCCGCCTCAAAGGAAGGAAGTTGAAGTGGAAGGCCAGCGTCCCGATACAGGAGACCCATGCGTGTGAAGTGTGCGTCCTTTTCCCGTGGCTTCTGCTTCCGCTCTCTTTTCCCGCTTTTTCTTCAGCGCTGCTGTCTTCTTGTCCGTTTCCTCCTTTCAGTTGCTAGGGAGAGAAAAGAGGAGAAGGAAGTGAGCGCCGACTCCTACACAGCACGGCAACATCCGTTCAGAGTCAGTGCACGAGGCCCCTCTTTGAAATGATCCCCGCACCCCGACTTCCGCGCCAACCTGCGGCAGTGAGCAGGAGTCCTGGCAGCAGCAGAAGTCGTGGCCAGCTGGATGCAGGCTTCGCTCGGCGTGGGCGCGGTTGAGAGTGCGTGCAGGTCAGGGTGACAGGAGGGCGACAGGACAACCCCCCAATTCACTAAAGCGGCTTGTTTCTAGAGCTAGCTTTAAAGTGCTGCATAGTCCTGTCTTTTGTTTTAGCTTCCTCGCGGAGGAAGGCTGGGCAAGTGAAGATGCACACCTAGTTAGAGGAGCTCACTTTGGGCCCATGCGGAGAGGGCAAAAGGAAAGAGACCCAAACCCCGTTTACGGGGGGGATCAGCCTTACTTCCGCCAAATCTTACTCCCTTTGAAGAAGGGGAAAGAAATGGCAAAGGGGAAAAGGTCTGGAAATGAACCGATAAGGAAGTCTCCCCTTCTCAAGAAAGCCTTCCTCCCTCTCTTAGGCCCTTCCCGACGGACCATTCCACCCCACCAAGAAAATGACAACTTTGTGACCCTACCCTTTTCCAAGACACACACGCCTTACTCCTTACACAGTCCCGTTAGTAGGGTTAGGGGCACCCGTGTGCAAGAACCAACACTGCGACTCGTGCGCCGATGCCACCGGCTGGCCAACACCTGTCACGAAGGACAGTTCTCAAGCATGTCAAACACAGTCCAAAACAGAGCCCGTGTCTAGCAGCAAAGAGACAAAAGGGCTGTAACGGGGACACCAAGGACAGCCCCTTCTCAGTCAATACACTTAAGACACCTACAGCCAGCAAGGTGATTCGTGTGCAGAAGAAAAGCAAGGGTCAAAGCTGAGGTTAGCGGGGCAGTGTCACGTGGGAAGGGCACGAGAAAGGAGGAGGCGGGACATGGAAGGGAGAAGCTGAAAGGCGCCTCACCCGTTCATTTCCAGACCTGGGAACATTGGGATCGCTGCTGGTGGGTCTTTCTTGGCTTTTTTGGAAAAAGGGTCGAATTGATCACGGCCTCCACCATCCCCTTACAGCCGCCCCTTCGCCACACCGTGTTCCGGGAGACCCCGGCTTCATTCAGAGAGGTCCCTAACACCACTGGACGACAAATTCCAAAAAAGCCAAGTAGAACTCCTGCTGAGGGCAGTTTACTGGGACTAAGGAAACGAGAGGCTCTCAACCCTTCTTAAAGGGGGAGTCCCTTAGCCCCAGGCCCCAAAAGGCCCCACTAGTTGAAGAGGGAGAGGGAGAAGCCATTTTCCCCTGCTAAGAGAGCAGGCGTTTTGCCTGGCCATGCAAAGTTCCCCTCGGAGAAAGAAGCGTGGCAAAGGAGAACCAAACCCTCCGTACAGGGTGGCCCTTAAGCCGGACAACAATGACGGGTCAGAGGAGAAAAGTGTGCAATAGGAGAGACCGCCATTCCCCTCTGTAGAGGGGGCGGTCTCTGTGTCCAGCATGTGCCAGCCTCCATAGACAGGCTAAAAAGGAGACCTGAACCCTGCTTAAAGGGAGAGGTCAATGGCACATGGCAGCTTGAGCCTAGGAGACCGCTGCCCTTCTTAAAGGGGTTCCTTCAGCCACAGCCATGGAAAGGCCTCCCTAGTTGAAGAGGGGAAAGACCTTGCCCTCTGGTTACAGGGCAGTTGTTTTGCCTGGCACGTCAAAGCGACCTGTGGCTAACGCAGCGTGGCAAAGTGACCCAAACCCTCCTTACAGGGTGGTCGTGAAGCTTTTCGGTCACAGCCGAAAGCGGAGAAAAAAAGCCCAGACCTCCATGCCCTCAGGAGAGGGTGGTCTTTTTGCCAAGCAAGTCCAGGTGGGACAAGATGAGGCGAAAAAGGGACACCTGCACCCCAGTTACAGGCACAGGTCACCGTCCCAGATGTATTTGAAAGGCTAGCCGCTAAAGAGCTGAAACCTACCGAGCGACCGCTCCCCTTCTTCAAGGGGGGTCACTCGGCTCTAGCTTCCTCACGAAGCAGTTTTGCTCTAAGGGGTGGACCTTCATCCCTGTTTACAGGGAGGTCCCTGGACCTGCCGCCTCAAAGGGGAAGGAAGTTGAAGTGGAAGGCCAGCGTCCCGATACAGGAGACCCATGCGTGTGAAGTGTGCGTCCTTTTCCCGTGGCTTCTGCTTCCGCTCTCTTTTCCCGCTTTTTCTTCAGCGCTGCTGTCTTCTTGTCCGTTTCCTCCTTTCAGTTGCTAGGGAGAGAAAAGAGGAGAAGGAACGTGAGGCGCCGACTCCCTACACAGCACGGCAACATCCGTTCAGAGTCAGTGCACGAGGCCCCTCTTTGAAATGATCCCCGCACCCCGACTTCCGCGCCAACCTGCGGCAGTGAGCAGGAGTCCTGGCAGCAGCAGAAGTCGTGGCCAGCTGGATGCAGGCTTCGCTCGGCGTGGACGCGGTTGAGAGTGCGTGCAGGTCAGGGTGACAGGAGGGCGACAGGACAACCCCCCAATTCACTAAAGCGGCTTGTTTCTAGAGCTAGCTTTAAAGTGCTGCATAGTCCTGTCTTTTGTTTTAGCTTCCTCGCGGGGGAGGAAGGCTGGGCAAGTGAAGATGCACACCCTAGTTAGAGGGAGCTCACTTTGGGCCCATGCGGAGAGGGCAAAAAGGAAAGAGACCCAAACCCCGTTTACGGGGGGGGCGGAGGGGGTCAGCCTTACTTCCGCCAAATCTTACTCCCTTTGAAGAAGGGGAAAGAAATGGCAAAGGGGAAAAGGTCTGGAAATGAACCGATGAAGTCTCCCCTTCTCAAGAAAGCCTTCCTCCCTCTCTTAGGCCCTTCCCGACGGACCATTCCACCCCACCAAGAAAATGACAACTTTGTGACCCTACCCTTTTCCAAGACACACACGCCTTACTCCTTACACAGTCCCGTTAGTAGGGTTAGGGGCACCCGTGTGCAAGAACCAACACTGCGACTCGTGCGCCGATGCCACCGGCTGGCCAACACCTGTCACGAAGGACAGTTCTCAAGCATGTCAAACACAGTCCAAAACAGAGCCCGTGTCTAGCAGCAAAGAGACAAAAGGGCTGTAACGGGGACACCAAGGACAGCCCCTTCTCAGTCAATACACTTAAGACACCTACAGCCAGCAAGGTGATTCGTGTGCAGAAGAAAAGCAAGGGTCAAAGCTGAGGTTAGCGGGGCAGTGTCACGTAGGAAGGGCACGAGAAAAGGAGGAGGCGGGACATGGAAGGGAGAAGCTGAAAGGCGCCTCACCCGTTCATTTCCAGACCTGGGAACATTGGGATCGCTGCTGGTGGGTCTTTCTTGGCTTTTTTGGAAAAAGGGTCGAATTGATCACGGCCTCCACCATCCCCTTACAGCCGCCCCTTCGCCACACACGTGTTCCGGGAGACCCGGCTTCATTCAGAGAGGTCCCTAACACCACTGGACGACAAATTCCAAAAAAGCCAAGTAGAACTCCTGCTGAGGGCAGTTTACTGGGACTAAGGAAACGAGAGGCTCTCAACCCTTCTTAAAGGGGGAGTCCCTTAGCCCCAGGCCCCACTAGTTGAAGAGGAAGAGGGAGAAGCCATTTTCCCTGCTAAGAGAGCAGGCGTTTTGCCTGGCCATGCAAAGTTCCCCTCGGAGAAAGAAGCGTGGCAAAGGAGAACCAAACCCTCCGTACAGGGTGGCCCTTAAGCCGGACAACAATGATGGGTCAGAGGAGAAAAGTGTGCAATAGGAGAGACCGCCATTCCCCTCTGTAGAGGGGGCGGTCTCTGTGTCCAGCATGTGCCAGCCCCCATAGATAGGCTAAAAAGGGGAGACCTGAACCCTGCTTAAAGGGAGAGGTCAATGGCAGCTTCAAGCCTACGAGACCGCTGCCCTTCTTAAGGGGGGGTCCTTCAGCCACAGCCATGGAAAGGCCTCCCTAGTTGAAGAGGGGAAAGACCTTGCCCTCTGGTTACAGGTCAGTTGTTTTGCCTGGCACGTCAAAGCGACCAGTGGCTAACGCAGCGTGGCAAAGTGACCCAAACCCTCCTTACAGGGTGGTCGTGAAGCTTTTCGGTTACAGCCAGCGGAGAAAAAGCCCAGACCTCCATGCCCTCAGGAGAGGGTGGTCTTTTTGCCAAGCAAGTCCAGGTGGGACAAGATGAGGCGAAAAAGGGACACCTGCACCCCAGTTACAGGCACAGGTCACCATCCCAGATGTATTTGAAAGGCTAGCTGCTAAAGAGCTGAAACCTACCGAGCGACCGCTCCCCTTTTTCAAGGGGGGGTCACTCGGCTCTAGCTTCCTCACGAAGCAGTTTTGCTCTAAGGGGTGGACCTTCATCCCTTTTTTACAGGGAGGTCCCTGGACCTGCCGCCTCAAAGGGGAAGGAAGTTGAAGTGGAAGGCCAGCGTCCCCGATACAGGGAGACCCATGCGTGTGAAGTGTGCGTCCTTTTCCCGTGGCTTCTGCTTCCGCTCTCTTTTCCCGCTTTTCCTTCAGCGCTGCTGTCTTCTTGTCCGTTTCCTCCTTTCAGTTACTAGGGTGAGAAAAGAGGAGAAGGAAAGTGAGGCGCCGACTCCCTACACAGCACGGCAACATCCATTCAGAGTCAGTGCACGAGGCCCCTCTTGGAAATGATTCCCGCACCCTGACTTCCGTGCCAACCTGCGGCAGTGAGCAGGAGTCCTGGCAGCAGCAGAAGTCGTGGCCAGCTGGATGCAGGCTTCTGTCATTTAGGATTGGATGCAGGCCTTCCTAGTTTAAGAGGAAAATGATCTTGTGCTTTCATTACACGGTAGTTATTTTACCTTAGATGTCTAAGTGAGGTCAGGCTAATGGAATATGGCAAAGCTTTTTACCTGTCTAGCCTATCAAGAATATTACAACTTTATGACCGTATTCTTTTTCAAAACAGACACGACTTACCATTTATTCTGTCCCCTTAGGATGTGAGGTGCGCTTACATTTGGTTTTTCTGATCGGTGGTGTTTGGCTTGCTGTTATTCACTACCGTGTCCAACTTATATTCATGAGTACCGTCCAGTCAGACAATTGTTGCGACTCAAATATCTCTTTAACCCCGTGTTCCATTTCCCGTGTATTGACATCTTGTACATCCGTTGGACCCAATGCAAATCTCATTGTAGGGGTTAACCCTTGTAAATATAATTTTAATGCAGGAAAATCATAAACTGTTATTCTGTGTACCTTTCTACCTATATAGGCAAGCTAAAAGAAGAGCATTTTGTGCATAGAATATCTTTCAGGGTGTCCCCTCTAATGCTGTTTGTCTGTATACACTCGGCTAATTACATTAGTGTTTGGATGAACCATCATAAGCACTCCTCGAAACACTTGAGTTTGGTCATTATGACTTTTCATAATTACATCCTAAGGTACATGAATAACATCTTCTGCTTGCACACATGCTCTTAGCAGTGTTTTAAAATCATCATGTGTCAGGTGTGCTGTCATGGACACACTTTGGGCTTCAGCTAGTTGTGTTTCCAATTGTGAGAGCTGATTGGTTAATGAGGTGGCTCTCGCTGTCTCAGCATTAACATCTAGTACCATTTGTTCAGACTGCAACCTGGTCTCCTCTTTTCTCTATGGAGGGTACGTAATCTCCTCCTCAAGTTTCCTACCTGCACGTGTTGCTCTTGGCTAATCAAAGCTAAGCCGTACAATAGGATGCCACGGTTATCAGCCTTCTTGGGTTGGGTTTACACAAACAATGGTGTTCCCATAAAGTGTTAAATGTTTTGAGAGCCTCAGGACCAGATATCATGCCCTCTTTGCAAGGATTTCTAGATTTCCCAAATAAATCCACACCAAACTCCAAAGACAATTTATTAGACTCCATCTTTTCCATGAAAATATACGCTCCATCGTGGCTCGAGATCTGCTAAGGGCCTTACCTCTACCCTCTAGAAAAACAAAATATCCCGACAAAAAGGTTATCCCGACTAGTCCCTGTCGCTTGCTGACAAGAAGCCGCTACTGACAGGCAGCCGGAGATAAGCTTGCTTCTGGGGTGACCTGCGCCGTCCCCAAACTAGTCTCTTCTCGAGACTTTTCAATAAAAAACTTATCCTCGGCCACAATGAAAAGGGAATGAAAGGGTTAACAGGCTCTCCCTATTTGTTCTATTAAGCGTCACTTGTGGTCAGTAACCAGGACCGTAAAAATCCCTCCCAGAGCCGTTGGGCCTCACTGACTACTGTACCAAAGAAAACGAAACTGACAGGACCTCCCTTAAGACAACAACCAATCACAGAAGTCCTGCCGCAGTCACCATTTGATAGGTATCAAAAGGATGGAGAAGTTAGGCTGCAGGGGATTCCCTAACAAAAACAGATCCTCTTTCCTTTATTGGGACTGCCAGCATCAATCATTTAGTGCGGTGCCTCCCTTCCCCTTTAACAATCAATGGAAGACTCATTGTATGGAAACCAAAGCGGTATAGGTTTACTTGGGGAAAAGTTTACAAAAGAGGGCGTGGGACGGGTAACCAAAGAGCAGTATAACAACATAAAATCACTTTCACAAGCACAGTAGTCAGTCCCGTGTTGGTATGAAACCAGGACCCATTAAGCAAACACCCTTGGCTGGATAACAAATAAGAACAAGAGAAAGAAAGTAACAAGAGACAATTTCATAGAAACCTTCTTGCTTAGTTCCCAAGTTGGGTGCTCAGGACCTCGATCTCTTGGCTCATGGGAGCCTTAAGAGAGGAACTCTGAGGAGATCCCACGTAGCCTGGTCCTTCCACAGCTGTAGGTGGTATACGATTGGCAAGGCTGCTGGAGAGATGATGCCTGCTGGAACAGAGAGGAATCTTCGTATTGGTTTAGCTGGTCTGCAGTCTAGGTGGCCTAGAAAGGAAGATCCATGCAACCAGTCACTAGGATGGGCAGCAGAGAACTGATTAACTGCCAGCCTTTTTATAAAACCTGTGTCTGAAAAACCCCTGTAGGAGAACCCGTAGAATCTATCCCTAACAGGAAAAACCTGCAAAATTCCTAGGGAGATTCTAGTTCCACCTGGACCTCCTTGACCCATGGCTGTAATGAAAAAAGGCAGGAAAACCTTACCAGGCAGACTTAAGATCACATGAGCAATATTCCATTTGCAAAACAAGAATGCATGCCCCATGATACATAAAAACAAACACCCAGCTTATAATAAAATCCCAGGATTTTACTCCTAAATGGAAATTTACTAGGACTAAGAAAAGAGACGCTCTCAACCCTTCTTAAAGAGGAGTCCCTTAGTGAAAGGCCCAAAAAGGCCCCACTAGTTGAAGAGGGAGAGGGAAAAGACATTTTCCCCTGCTGACCGAGCAGGCATTTTGCATGGTGATGCAAAGTTACCCATCGAGAAAGAATCGTGGCAAAAGAGAACCGAACCCTCCTTATAAGCTGGTCCTTAATCCGGACAACAATAACGGGCCAGAGGAGAAAAGTGTGCAATAGGAGAGACCGCCATTCCTCTCTGTAGGGGTGAGGGTCTCTGTGTGCAGCATGTCCCAGTCTCCAGAGAGAGGCTAGAATGGGGAGACCTCAACCCTGCTTAAAGGGAGAGGTCAATGGCACATGGCAGGTTAAAGCCTAGGAGACCGCTGCCCTTCTTAAAGGGGGGTCCTTCAGCCTTTTTTTAAAACTTGTGGTTGAAAAACCCGTTAGAGAAGGTATAGAATCTATCCCTAAGAGGAAAAACCTGCAGAATTCCTGAGGAGATTCTGGTTCCAACCGGAACTCATTTACCTCAGACTATAATGAAAAAAGGCGGGAAAACCTTACCAGTCAGACTTAAGATGACATCACCTATACTGCATTTTCAAAAACACAATGCATACCCCCTAAATACATAAAAACATACACACAGCTTTTTAAAAAATCCTAGGATTTTAAACTTAAATGGTAAATTACTATGACTAAGAAACATAGACTGCTGCCTGGCCTGCCAGCATGAGGCGTCTTAGGCATTTCCCACCCAGTACCTCCTGCCCTGTCAGTGTCAGACATTTTAGGTTTTCCTGCACAGCTCATACCACTCTGTGAGCTCCAGTCAGCTGAGGTGCTACCTGTGCAACTCTTCCTGCCCAGTCAGTATGAAGCATCTGGGACTTTTCCCTCCAAGCACTTTTTGCCCAGTTAGGATGATATACTTCAGACTTTTCCTGACCAGTGCCTCATGCTTTCTGAGCCACAGGTGCCTGAGGCTTATCCCTGACAGCACCTCCTGCCTGTCAGCATGCAGTGTCTGAGGATATTACTGCCCAGTGCTATCTTCCCTGTCAGCATAAGGCATCTCAGGCTTTTCCAACCCAGCGCCTCCTGCTCTCTCAGTTACAGCTGCCTCAGGTTTTCCAGCCTAGCACATACTGCTCATGCAGTGGCAGCCACCTGAGGCTTTTCCCAACCAATAGCTTCTGCCCTGTGAGCATGAAGCGTCTGAGGTGATTCCCTCCAAGTGACTCTTTTCCTGTCAGCTCCAGCTACCTGAAGTTTTTCCCAACACGCACCTCCTACCCGCCGCCCACATGGTGTGAGGTGTTTCCTGTGCAGCTCCTCTGGCTCAGGCAATATGAGGCATCTAAGACTTTTCCCTCCCCACACATTTTGCTCAGGTAGAACGATGCATTCGAGTGTTTTCCTGCCCAATGCCTCCTACCTTCAGTTCCAGCAACCTGATATTTTCCTGCCCAGCAAACACTGCTCAGTCAGCAAGAGCCACCTGAGGTGTTTCCCATCCAACACCTCCTGCTCAGCCCCAGGAACCATCTGAGGCGTTTCCCACCCAATGCCTCCTGCCCCATCAGCACCAGCTGCCTGAGACTTTTCCCTCCCAGCTCCTCCTGTCCAATCAGCATGAGGCATCTGAGACTTTTTCCCCTCAGTACTCTGAGGTGTTTCTCACCCAGCACCTCCTGTTCAGTCAGCAGGAGGTTTCTGAGGCTTTTCTCTCCAAGCACTTTTCCACACAGTAGAATGATACATTTCAGGCTTTTTCCGCCCTGTGCCTCCTGCCCTCTTACTGGCAGCCCCCTGAGGCTTTTCCCGCCCCACACCTCCTGTCCTGTCAGCCCCAGTCGTCTGAGGCGTTTCCCACCCATCAGCATGAGGTGCCTGAGGCTTTTCCAGCCATGTGTGGCCTGTCCTGTCAGCATGAGGCATCTGAGGCTTTTCCAACCCAGCGTCTCCTGCCCTCTCAGTGACAGCCACCTGAGGCTTTTCTTGCCTCACACATGCTCCTCAGTCAACACCAGGCACCTGAAGGAATATCCAACCAACAACTTCTGCCCTGTAAACATAAAGAGTCTGAGATTTTTCCCTCCAAGTTACTCTTTCCTTGTCAGCTCCAGCTGTCTGAGGTTTTTCCCACCACACGCCTTCTGCTCTTTTACCCCATGTATTCTGAGATGTTTCCCGCCCAGCACCTCCTGCTCAGGCAACATTTGGCATCTGAGGCTTCTCCCTTCCACCACATTTTGCTCAGGTAGAATGATGCATTTGAGTGTTTTCCTGCCCAATGCCTCCTACCCTTCAGTTCCAGCAGCCTGATGTTTTCCTGCCCAGCAAACACTGCTCGGTTAGCAAGAGCCACCTGAGGTGTTTCCCATCCAACACCTCCTGCTCAGCCACACCAACCATCTGAGGTGTTTCCAGCCCAATGCCTCCTGCCCTATCAGTGCTAGCTGTCTGAGACTTTTCCCTCCCAGCCCCTCCTGTCCAATCAGCATGAGGCACTTCAGACTTTTGCCTTCCAGCACTTTTTGCCCAGGTATGATAATATACTTTAGGCCTTCTCTAACCAGCACCTCCTGCCCTATCAGAACCAGCTGTCTGAGGTTTTTCCCACAGAACATCTCTGACATGGTGAGCATGACACATAGGAGGCTTTACCTTTCCAAGCGATTCCTTCCTTTGCAGCACCTGCTGCCAGAGGCTATTCCCACCCTGTGTTTCCAGCCCTGCAGCCAGTCATCTGAGGCGATTCCTCCTCAGAACCTTCTGCTCCATCAGCATGAGGTGCCTGAGGTTTTTCTGGCCATGTGCTTCCTGGCCTGTCAGCATGAGGCATCTCAGCCGTTTCCCAACCAGTGCCTCCTGCCCTGTCAGTGTCAGCCATTTCATGTTTTTCTGCGGAGCACGTACTGTTCTGTGAGCTCCAGTCAGCTAAGGCGCTTCCTGCCCAGCTCCTCCTGTTCATGCAGCATGAGGCATCTGGAAATTTTCCCTCCCAGCACTTTTTTCCAGTTAGGATGAAATAATTCATTCTTTTCCTGACCAGCACCTCATGCCCTCTGAGATCTACCCGCCTGAGGTTTATCCCACCCAACACCTCCTGCACTGTGAGCACAATGCATCTGAGGCTTTTCCCTGGCAGAGCTCGCTGCTGGAGGCTTTTTCCTCCCCATGTTTCCAGCCTTGCAGCCCCACTCATCTGAGGTGATTCCTGCCCAGAACCTCCTGCTCCATCATCATGAGGTTCCTGAGGTTTTTCTGGCCATGTGCTGCCTGCCCTCTCAGCATAAGACATCTCAGCCATTTCGCATCCCGGAATTCCTGCCCAGTCAGCATGAGATATCTGAGGATATTACTGCCCCGTGCCTTCTTCCCTGCCAGCATGAGGCATCCCAGTCTTTTCTAACCCGGCGCCTCCTGCTCTCTCAGGGTATGTCTACACTGCCACCCTAATTCGAACTAGGGTGGCTAATGTAGGCATTTGAACTTGCAAATGAAACCGGGATTTAAATATCCCGGGCTTGATTTGCATGTTCGGCGCCGCCAATTTTAAATGCCCGTAGTTGAACTCCTGCCCGCGGCTACGCGCACGGACTAGGTAGTTTGAATTAAAGCTCCTAATTCGAACTACCGTTAAACCTCCTTGCAGGAGGAATAACGGTAGTTCAAATTAGGAGCTTTAATTCGAACTACCTAGTCCCGTGCGTAGCCGCTGGCAGGAGTTCAACTACGGGCATTTAAAAATGGTGGCGCCGAACATGTAAATAAAGCCCGGGATATTTAAATCCCGGGCTTCATTTGCAAGTTCAAATGCCTACATTAGCCACCCTAGTTCGAACTAGGGTGGCAGTGTAGACATACCCTCAGTAACACCAGGCACCTGAGGCTTTATGCAACCAACACAGTCTGAGGTGATTCCCTCCAAGTGACTCTTTCCCTGTCAGCACTATGCGCCTTCTGTCCTTTCAGCCCCAGTACTCTGAGGTGTTCCCCACCCAGCACCTCCTGTTCAGTGAGCAGGAGGTATCTGAGGCTTTTCTTTCCAAGTACTTATTGACATGGTAGAATGATATATTTCAAGCTTTTCTCGCCCAATGCCTGATGCCCTCACAGTGCCAGCCACCTGAGGCTTTTCCTGCCCCACTCTTCCTGCCCTGTCAGCCCCAGTTGTCTGAGGCATTTCCAGCCCAGCACCTCCTGCTCCATCAGCATGAGGTGCCTGAGGCTTTTCCGGCCATGTGCTGCCTGGCCTGTCAGCATGAGGCATCTCATCCTTTTCCCACCCAGACCCTCGTGCCCTGTCAGTGTCAGCTATTTCTGATTTTTCCTGTGCAGCACATACTGCTCTGTGAGCTCCAGTCATCTAAGGCATTTCCCAGCACCTCTTGCCTAGTCAGCATGAGGTACCTGGGACTTTTCCCGCACAGCACTTTTTGCCCAGTTAGGATGATATACTTCAGTTTTTTCCTGACCAGCACCTCATGCCCTCTGAGCCATAGGTGCGTGAGGCTTATCCCTCCCTGCAACTTATACCCAGTCAGCATGAGGATTTTCCTGTCCAGTGCCTTCTCTCCTGTCAGCATGAGGTGTCTCAGGCTTTTCCAACCCAGCAACTCCTCCCCTCTCAGTGACAGCTACCTAAGGCTTTTGCTGCCTAGCACATACTGCTCGTACAGAGGCAGCCACCTGAGGCTTTATCCAACCAACAACTTTTCCCCTGTGAGCATGAAGCATCTGAGGTTTTTCCCTTCAAGTGACCCGTTAGCTCCAACCGCCTGATGATTTTCCCACCACATGCCTTCTGTCCTCTCGTCGCCCGTAGTCTGAGGTGTTTCCCTCCCAGCACATTTTGCCCAGGAAGAATGCTGCTTTTGAGCCTTTTCTTGTCCAATACCTCCTACTCTGTCAATTCCACCAGCCTGATGTTTTCCTGCCCAGCACATACTGCTCATTCTGCAAGAGCCCCCTGAGGTGTTTCCCATCCAACACCTCCTGCTCAGCTCCACGAAACATCTGAGGCATTTCCCGCCCAATGCCTCCTGCCCTATCAGCACTAGCTGCCCGAGACTTTTCCTTCTCAGCCCTGCTGTCCAATCAGCATGAGGCATCTGACACTTTTCCCTCCTTCTGTGGTGTTTCCCACCCAGCACCTCCTTTCAATGAGCTGGAGGCTTGTGAGGCTTTTCTCTCCAAGCACCTTTTGACACGATAGAATGATACTTTCAGGCTTTTTCCAGCCAGTGCCTCCTGCCCTCTTAGGCTTTGTCTACACTGCAGGGTTTTTGCACAAGAAGCTTTTTGTGGGGGATCTTCTGCAAAAACTTCTTGCGCAAAAGCGCATCCACACCTGAAAAGTGCATTGCAAAAGCGATGTGCTTTTGCGCAAGAGAGCGTCCACACTGCATGGATGCTCTTGCACAAGAAAGCTCTGATGGGCATTCTTCTGCCCTGTCAGCGCCAGTCGTCTGAGGTGTTTCCCACCCAGCACCTCCTGCTCCATCAGCACGTGGTGCCTGAGGCTTTTCCGGCCATGTGCTGCCTGGCCTGTCAGCATGAGGCAGCTCAGCTTTTTCCCACCCAGAGCCTCCTGCCCTGTCAGTGTCAGCCATTTCAGGTTTTCCTGCGCAGCACATACTGCTCTGTGAGCTCGGCATCTGAGGCGCTTCCCGCCCTCTGAGCCATAGATGTATACCACCCAGCACCTCCTGTCCAGTCAGCATGAGGTGTCTGAGGATATTACTGCCCAGTGCCTTCTGCCCTGTCAGCATGAGGCGTCTCAGGCTTTTCCAACCCAGCGCCTCCTGCCCTCTAAGTGACAGCCGCCTGAGGCTTTTCCTGCCTCCCACATACTGCTCATACAGTGGCAGCCACCTGAGGCTTTACCCAAACAACAGCTTTTTCCCTGTGAGCATGAAGCGTCTGAGGCTTTTCCCTCCATTTGACTCATACCCCTGTCAGGTCCAGCCACCTTTGGGGTTCAGCTATTTGTATTTCCAATTGTGAGAGCTGATTGGTTAATGAGGTGGCTCTCGCTGTCTCAGCATTAACATCTAGTACCATTTGTTCAGACTGCAGCCTGGTCTCCTCTTTTCCCTATGGAGGTACGTAATCTCCTCCTCAAGTTTGCTACCTGCACGTGTTGATCTTGGCTAATCAAAGCTAAGCTGTACAATAGGGTGCCATGCTTATCGGCCTTCTTGGGTTGGGTTTACACAAACAATGGTGTTCCCATTAGATGTTAAATGTTTAGAGAGTGTCAGGACCAGACATCATGCCCTCTTTGCAAGGATTTCTAGATTTCCCAAATAAATCCACACCAAACTCCAAAGACAATTTATTAGACTCCATCTTCCATTGTTTCCATGAAAATACACGCTCCATCGTGGCTCACGATCTCCTAAGGGCCTTACCTCTACCCTCTAGAAAAACAAAATATCCCGACAAAAAGGTCTCGTCTAGTCCCTGTCGCTTGCTGACAAGCAGCCGCTACTGACAGGCAGCCGTAGACACACTTGTTTCTGGAGCGACCTGCGCCATCCCCAAACTAGTCTCTTCTCGAGACTTTTCAATAAAAAAATTATCCTTGGCCACAATCAAAAGGGAATGAAAGGGTTAACGGGCTCTCCCTATTTGCTCTAGCAATGCATCCGCTTCTTTCACCTTCGGACTGCCTGGGTCCCACAGTGCCTAAGTTTCGCTTGTGGTCTGTAACCAGGGCTGTAAAAATCCTTCCCAGAGCCCTTGGGCCTGTCTGACTACTGTATCAAAGAAAATGAAACTGACTTAAGGCAACAACCAATCGCAGAAGTCCTGCCACTGTGGCCATTTGTTAGGTATTAGAAGGATTTAAAAGTAAGGCCACAGGGGATGCCGTAGCAAAAACAGATCCTCTGTCCTTTATTGGGACTGCCAGCATCTATCAATTGGTGCTGTTCCTCCCTTCCCCTTTAACAACCAATGGAATGTAAACCAAAGAGGTATAGGTTTACTTGGGGAAAAGTTTAACCAAAGAGTAGTTTAACAACATAAAATCACTTTCACAAGTAGAGTAGTCAGTCCCATATTGGTATGAAACCAGGACCCATTAAACAAATACCCTTGGCTGGATAACAAATAACAACAAGAGAAAGAAAGTAACAAGAGACAATTTCATAGAAACCTTCTTGCTTAGTTCCCAAGTTGGGTGCTCAGGACCTCGATCTCTTGGCTCATGGGAGCCTTAAGAGAGGAACTCTGAGGAGATCCCACGTAGCCTGGTCCTTCCACAGCTGTAGGTGGTATGTGATTGGCAAGGCTGCTGGAGAGATGATGCCTGCTGGAACAGAGTGAAGTCTTCGTATTGGCTTAGCTGGTCTGCAGTCTAGGTGGCCTAGAAAGGAAGATCCATGCAACCTGTCACTAGGATGGGCAGCAGAGATCTGATTAACTGCCAGCCTTTTTATAAAACCTGTGGCTGAAAAACCCCTGTAAGAGAATCCATAGGATCTATCCCTAACAGGAAAACCCTGCAAAATTCCTGAGGAGATTCCAGTTCCAACTGGAACTCATTTACTCATGGCTGTAATGAAAAAAGGTGGGAAAACCTTTCTAGTCAGACTTAAGATCACATGACCGATATTCCATTTGGAAAAAGAGAATGCATGCCCCATTATACATAAAAACAAACACACAACTTATAATAAAATCCCAGGATTTTACTCTTAAAGGGAAATTTACTAGGACTAAGAAAAGAGATGCTCTCAACCCTTCTTAAAGAGGAGTTCCTTAGTGAAAGGCCCCAAAAGGACCCACAAGTTGAAGAGGGAGAGTTTTAAGACATTTTCCCCAACTGACAGAGCAGGCATTTTGCCGGGCGATGCAAAGTTACCCATAGAGAAAGAAACGTGCCCTTCTTAAATGGGGGGTCGGTCAGCCTTTTTATGAAATCTGTGGCTGAGAAACCCCTGTAAGAGAACCCATAGAATCTATCCCTAAGAGGGAAAACCTGCAGAATTCCTGAGGAGATTCTGGTTCCAACCGGAACTCATTTACCTCAGACTATAATGAAAAAAGGCGGGAAAACCAGTCAGACTTAAGATGACATTACCTATACTGCATTTTCAAAAACACAATGCATGGCCCATAATACATAAAAACATACACACAGCTTATAAAAAAAATCCTAGAATTTTACACTTAAAGGGTAAATTACTAGGACTAAGAAACACAGACTGCTGCCTGGGCTGTCAGCATGAGGCGTCTCAGGCACTTCCCGCCCAGCTCCTCATGTTCATGCAGCATGAAGTATTTGGAACTTTTCCCTCCCAGCACTTTTTGCCCAGTTAGGATGATATACTTCAGTCTTTTCCTGACCAGCGCCTCATGCCCTCTGAGCCACAGGTGCCTGAGGCTTATCCCTCCAAGCACCGCCTGCCCAGTCAGCATGAGGTATCTGCCCAGTGCTATCTTCCCTGTCAGCATAAGGCATCTCAGGCTTTTCCAACCCAGCGCCTCCTGCTCTCGCAGTTACAGCCGCCTCAGGTATTTGCAGCCTAGCACATACTGCTCATGCAGTGGCAGCCACCTGAGGCTTTACCCAACCTACAGCTTCTGCCCTGTGAGCATGAAGCGTCTGAGGTGATTCCCTCCTAGTGACTCTTTTCCTGTCAGCTTCAGCTGCCTGAAGCTTTTCCCAACACGCACCTCCTACCCTCAGCCCACGTGGTGTGAGGTGTTTCCTGTGCAGCTCCTCTGGCTCAGGCAATATGAAGCATCTAAGGCTTTTCCCTCCCCACACATTTTGCTCAGGTAGAATGATGCATTTGAGTGTTTTCCTGCCCAATGCCTCCTACCTTCAGTTCCAGCAACCTGATATTTTCCTGCTCAGCAAACACTGCTCAGTTAGCAAGAGCCACCTGAGGTGTTTCCCATCCAACACCTCCTGCCACATCAGCACCAGCTGCCTGAGACTTTTCCCTCCCAGCTCCTCCTGTCCAATCAGCATGAGGCATCTGAGACTTTTCCCTCACAGCACTCTGAGGTGTTTCTCACCCAGCACCTCCTGTTCAGTCAGCAGGAGGCTTCTGAGGCTTTTCTCTCCAAGCACTTTTCCACACAGTAGAATGATACATTTCAGGCTTTTTCCGCCCTGTGCCTCCTGCCCTCTTACTGGCAGCCCCCTGAGGCTTTTCCCACCTCACACCTCCTGCCCAGTCGTCTGAGGCGTTTCCCACCCAGCACGTCCTGCTCCATCAGCATGAGGTGCCTGAGGCTTTTCTGGCCATGTGTGGCCTGTCCTGTCAGCATGAGGCATCTGAGGCTTTTCCAACCCAGCGTCTCCTGCCCTCTCAGTGACAGCCACCTGAGGCTTTTCTTGCCTCACACATGCTCCTCAGTCAACACCAGGCACCTGAAGGAATATCCAACCAACAACTTCTGCCCTGTAAACATAAAGAGTCTGAGATTTTTCCCTCCAAGTTACTCTTTCCTTGTCAGCTCCAGCTGTCTGAGGTTTTTCCCACCACACGCCTTCTGCTCTTTTACCCCATGTATTCTGAGATGTTTCCCGCCCAGCACCTCCTGGTCAGGCAACATTTGGCATCTGAAGCTTTTCCCTCCCAGCACATTTTGCCCTGGGAGAATGATTCATTTGAGCCTTTTCTTGCCCAATGCCTCCTACCCTTCAGTTCCAGCAGCCTGATGTTTTCCTGCCCAGCAAACACTGCTCGGTTAGCAAGAGCCACCTGAGGTGTTTCCCATCCAACACCTCCTGCTCAGCCCCAGGAACCACCTGAGGCGTTTCCTGCCAATGCCTCCTGCCCTATCAGCACCAGCTGCCTGAGACTTTTCCCTCCCAGCTCCTCCTGTCCAATCAGCATGAGGCATCTGAGACTATTTCCTCCCAGGACATTTTGCCAGGTAAAATGATACATTTTAGGCTTTTCATGCCCAATGCCTTCTGCCCTATCAACATGGGTATCTCAGCTTTTTCCCACCCAGGTCCCCCTGCCCTGTCAGTGCCAGCCGCCTGAAGGTTTTCCTCCCCACATATACTATCCTGTGAGCTCCAGTCATCTGAGGCATTTCCCACCCAGTTCCTACTGCTCATTCAGCATGAGGCCTCTGAGACTTTTCACTCCCAGCACTTTTTACCCAGTTAGGACGATATACTTCAGGCTTTTCTTGACCAGAGTCTCCTGCCCTCTGAGGCCTAGTTGCCTGAGGCTTTTCCCTCCCAGCACCTCCTGCCCAGTCAGGGGGAGGCATCTGAGGCTTTTCCCACCCAGTACCATCTGTCCATTAAGCAGGGGCATCTGAGGCTTTTCTTGACCAGAACCTCTTTCCCTGTCAGCGCCAGCTCCCTCAGGGTTTTTCCAACCGGCACTTTCTTCCCTGTGAGCATGAGGTTTCTGAGGCTTTTGCTGTCCAGCACCTTCCGCTCAGTCAACATGAATCACGTGAGGCTTTTCCTACCCCATGCCTCCTGCACATTCAGCTTCCTCAGCTTTAGCTTTGTGAGGTTTTACCACTGGCCCATTCTTCATGAGGTGGCTGAGGCTTTTACTGCCCAGTTGCTCTGACCCTTTCAATATGAGGCATCTCAGGCTTTTCCCACTCAGCATCTCCTGTCCTGTCAGTACCAGCTGCCTGAGGTGTTCCTGCCTATCACATACTGCTCAGTCAGTGCTAGCTGCATGAGGCTTCACCCATGCAGTGCCTTCTGCCCTGTGAGTATGTGTTATCTCAGGCTTCCCTCCACACTTCTCTTTTCCTGTCAGCGCCAGCTTTCGGAGGCTTTTCCCACCCTGCACCTCCTGCCCTCTCAGCCCCAGTCATCTGAGGTGTTTCCTGCCCGATATCTCCTGCTCTGTCAGCATGAGGTTTCTGAGGCTTTTTTCACCCAGAGCCTCCTTCCTTGTTAGCCCCAGCCACCTAAAACATTTCCTACCCAGCAACTCCTGCTCTGTCAGCACGAGGCCTCTGAGTCTTTTTCTGCCCTGCACCTCCTGCCCACTCAACATCAACCTCCTGAGGCTTTTCCTGACCAGCTTAGGAATGCCTCCACAGCCCTTCTGTCTTAACCCAGAATGTATCACAGCCCCGGCCCCCAAATGTGTTGCAGATCCTCATTGCACAGTGTTTCAGACATAGAGCCTCACTCCCTGTTATCCTCAGACACCTGAGTATTTTCCTTCCTACTCAGCACTAGATGCCTTTGGCTTTTCCCACCCAGCACCTCCTGCCCAATCAGCATGAGGCATTTAAGGTGTTTTCCACCTACTACCTTGTGCCCAGGTAGCACGATACATTTGAGGCTTTTCCTGCCCTTTGTAACCTGCCTTGTCAGAGTAGCGACGTGAGGCTTCCCCCCCCCCTCCGCACCTCCTTTCTTTTCAGTGCCAGACAAGATTTTTCCCACCTAGTGCCACCTGCCCAGTCAGTGCCAGCCTCCTGAGTCTTTTCTCGACCAGCTCAGAAATGCCTCCACATTCCTTCCATCTTAGTCTAGGACTGATCACGGACCCTGCCCCCAAATTTTATACAGCCTGTCACTGCACACTATTTCACCATGAGAACTTCACTCACTGTTATTCCCCACCTCACAAAACACCACCTCAATCCTAAAACCCCACCAAAACCGCATTCCCCTCAGTCTCACAACCCACCACTCACTGCACTCTTGTCAGTAAGGGTATGTCTAGACTACATGGCTCCGTCAACAGAACCATGTAAACTAATTTACCCGACATAGTCAATGAAGTGGGGATTTAAATAATCCCCGCTTCATTAAAATAAAAATGGCCACCGCACTGTGGCGACAATCAGCTGATCCGGCACAGCACGGCAGTCTAGACGCGGAATGGTCGAAACAAGGGAGCAAAACTTCTCTTGGAGCCTTTGTCAACCGCTCCCTTATGCCTCGTGAAATGAAGTGTACAGGAGTGGTCGACAAAGGCTTCCCTTGTCAACCATTCCACGTCTAGACTGCTGCGCTGTGCCGGATCAGCTGATTGTCGGCACAGCGCGGCAGCCATTTTTATTTTAATGAAGCAGGGATTATTTAAATCCCCGCTTCATTGACTATGTCAGGTAAACTAGTTTACATGGCTCCATCGATGGAGCCATGTAGTCTAGACATACCCTAACAGAGACCCTAATCAGCCATGACCAGAGCCACCAGCATCTGTTTTAGGAAAGCAGGAAATCACTTGGCTCTAGCACAGCCCCTCTCATCCCAACTCATGCCTTCCCTCACTGGGCACTTCCTGCCAGCCAGAGCCCACTATCTCTCCTCCACTGCCCAAGAGTTGCCCCAAACTGCATTCCCCACTAAGTCACCACCTGCCATCAGCCTAGACCCTAACACCAAGAAATTCACACACATGCCACATAGTCAAAATTATTAGACAACTAAGACAGGCAAAGATCAGCATCTTCACTTTGTGACTGGTCTTTGTGTGGGTTTTTGCTGTATTATGACATGTTCTGCACAGGAAGCAGAAACACAGGAGCCCGAGACAGGGCAAACATAGACTACAGCCAGAGAAGTTTTGCTCCCTTGTTTCTTTGCATAGTTCACGTTATTGAACAAATGTTTCTTTTGAAACCAGTCCGCTCCTTTTGGCTGGTTAGCTTTTTATTGCTAAAGACCACTCTGGTGTTATGGTTATTTTACCCACCCACCCTTCCTTCCGTGGAAGCACACAAGTGCAGGGTCTTAGGGTATGTCTACACTGCCACCCTGCAAGGAGGAATAACGGTAGTTTGAATTAGGAGCTTTAATTCGAACTACCTAGTCCGTGCCGCGTGTAGCCACGGGCAGGTAGTTCGAACTACGGGCATTTAAAAATGGCACCCGCCTGGGAACATGCAAATGAAGCCCGGGATATTTAAATCCCGGGCTTCATTTGCAAGTTCGAATGCCTACATTAGCCACCCTAGTTCGAACTAGGGTGGCAGTGTAGACATACCCTTATTGTGCTAACTGTTCTGTAACAAGTATCAGAGGGGTAGCCGTGTTAGTCTGGATCAGCGAAAGCGACAAGGAGTCCTGTAGCACCTTATAGACTAACAGATGTATTGGAGCATTAACTTTCGTAGGCAAAGACCCACTTCGTCAGATGCATGCATCTGATGAAGTGGGTCTTTGCCCATGAAAGCTTATGCTCCAATACATCTGTTAGTCTATAAGGTGCTACAGGACTCCTTGTCGCTTTTGCTGTTCTGTAACACACTCACATACAGTCACACAAAGAAGGAAATCACTGTCCCAAAGACTTTACAATCTAAATAATCTTTTCTCCAATTCCATACCTGCTCCCTTAAAAATGCTTCCCTCTATTTTAAATAATTATCTCCTTGAGGCAAAAATCCAGGTCTTCCTATATTCTTACAAGATATTGTGCACAAAAGAACAGGCCATAGATCATCCTGCCTCACTACCAGCTACAAAGCAATGGAAGGAGCCAGTAAATAATATTAGAGACATGCTCATCCACTGATTTTAATTATTTTATATTAGAGTTGACATATAGATATTTTTCTTTTTCCAATTTAAGCATAAGTCAAGTATTAGATGGGAAATAAAAGATGTCTGTTCACTCATATTCCCACATGGTTAAAGAGGATTTTGTTAAGAGGGTGTGAAATATAGCTCCTAAACTGCATAATAGGATAAAAAGATCCATATGTCACCTAGACAAGAATTCTATTTACTACTACTTGTTACTGTGTAATAGATAGCATCATTTATTGGATTACAGTACAAATGTCTCTCTAGGATTTTGCGTCAAGTGACTGGCTTTGCATTTGCAATGACTCATGGTTTAGATTTCAATTTTTAAGAATATTTGCTTTTCTTTCAGTGCTATTAGGATCCCTCTCATGATAGGTTCATAGCAGCTACTTTTTGTGTTGGAGAGAGCATCTTTCAGATGAAACAAGCGGAAGGCCCCTGTATATAGTAGTTCACCATTTACCTCTCCAAGTCCTGTGCAAAGAAAACCTTGGTCATCAGCAAATTGCTTTCAGCTAGCTAAGGAACATCAGTACAGCACAAAAAAGAAAATGCCAATTGTCAAGGAATGTAACAGAAACAATTCCATGATGATACAGCAGAGACAAGTGGCTGAGCATCATCCACAGGGGCTTCTTAAAAAGAGTGGGGAAGATTTGAAAGACCCAGTAGTTGTGGATTATAAACCAGAGCTACAGTGTAATGCATGTAAATGTACAGTAAATAAGTAGGCAGTCAGTTCCTGTCTGAAGCATGAATGATTCCATTATCCCATATTCCGAAACCCCACCCTAATTAAATCATCATCCTGTTCTTTCCTGGCTGCCTTGGTTGATCATTGGGGCTTTCTCTGTCTGTGCTGCCCCATTTCCTGGTATTCTTTCTTTTCACATGTGAGCTCGAATGAAAGAAACAGCAGGGCTATCTGGATTTTGGTTCCTGATCCTAGCTTGGCCTTTGAAAAATAGGTTAAAAATAGAACAGTAGGCTAAAAATAGGACAAAAGCCCTTGTACCACCCATTGGGGCGTGGGAACCTGAAAAGTTTTTCATGGATAATGGGAGTCAGGACAAATTTGCTGTTTTCATAACACGTTTATTTTAAAACTCCTTCATCACCTTGATATATCTGCTAACAGTTTATTTCCTGTTTCAAAATACAGATTTGGGAATGTATGTTTCATGTGGGCCAGGTGCAAACAGTAAATTCAGCAACCACCCAAGGGAGCAAGACACGAGAAGTCACTCTTCTGCTCTACTCTGTGCTGATTAGGCCTCAGCTGGAGTATTGTGTCCAGTTCTGGGCACCACATTTCAAGAAAGATGTGGAGATATTGGAGAAGGTCCAGAGAAGAGCAACAAGAATGATTAAAGGTCTAGAGAATATGACCTATGAAGGAAGGCTGAAAGAATTGGGCTTGTTTAGTATGGAAAAGAGAAGCTGGAGAGGGGACATGATAGTGGTTTTCAGGTATCTAAAAGCATGTCACAAGGAGGAGGGAGAAAACTTGTTCTTCCTGGCCTCTGAGGATAGAACAAGAAGCAATGGGCTTAAACTGCAGCAAGGGAGGTTTAGGTTGGACATTAGGAAAAAGTTCCTAACTGTCAGGGTGGTTAAACACTGGAATAAGTTGCCTAGGGAGGTTGTGGAATCTCCATCTCTGGAGATATTTAAGAGTAGGTTAGATAAATGTCTATCAGGGATGGTCTAGACAGGACTGGGTCCTGCCATGAGGGTAGGGGACTGGACTCAATGACCTCTCAAGGTCCCTTCCAGTCCTAGTATTCTATGATTCTATGTTCAAATAGTTGTTTTAGGATTGCTGTTTATTGGAGGGGAGTGTTTGGTGTAAATCATGCTGCTTAAGGAGGAAGCAGTGTGATTTGAATTCTCCATTCTTTCATCTCTGGGTTTGTCTATATTACTAAGTTTTGTGTTCAAACAGTGGTGTTTATTCAGTTAGCTGACAAATGATGACTACAATATGCCACTGTTTACACCAATTGGTCAGTAATACTTGGCATTCTGGAAGATAATTTGACTCTTCACAGTTATATTTGAACACAATAAGATTTTGTCATGTAGACCAGCTGTTTAGAAGAGGATGTATTAAAGAGAGCACATAAGAGTGATTATCTCTTTCCCTTTTGTCCTTTCCCCATGTTTATTAAATGAAATCAAGAGTGGAGCTTTCCACTTTCATGACAGCCTCCATTTAAACTGACTTAATTACAGTTTTATTGGTTTATGTATGAAAATTATGTTCTTTCTTCTTACTCACCAAGATATGGTTGTTTTTAAAACAGAGATGGGGAACCTTTTTTGGGTTGGGGGCTACTGACCCACAGAAAAATCAGTCGGGGGGGCGCACAAAAGTGAGAAGCAAAAATATTAGACAAAAAACCCTACAACCTCACTGATGTACCCACCAACTGAGGAGAAAGACACTCCTTACATTCCCCTCACACACCAGAGCTGGGGGTGGGGGCCGGCTAGTAGATTCTGTGGGCCCCCCAGGCTCTGGGGTAGGGCCAAAAATGAGGGGTTCAGTTTGTAGGATGCTTGAGGTGTGGGGTCTGGTGAGAGGAAGAGTGCAGGAGTGGGCTCAGAGGGGAGCCCCAAGCCTCGGGGGCCAGATCCAAGCAAGCCGGGAGCCGCATCCAGCTCCCAGGCTTTAGGTTCCTCACCCTTGTTTTAAAAGGATCAAAATGATGGACACACACACATACACATCAAAATCTTTCTGGAAACAAATTGTTTGTATACCTTAGAGATTAATGGTGACCAGAGAAATTTGGACTGAGCTTTTTTGGGATGTTGGCACAATCATTCCCAAATTTCACACAGCTCAGTGATGAAGGCTCACTCACTTGGACTGTAATATTGTACATATATTTAAGGGTAATTTGATTTAATTGTGAATGATGCAATAGACATATGGTAAGGAACGTATCTGCCAGGAAACATGTTTTCTGTAAGTGTTTTAGCAACAGCATGAATACATTCAGCTGCCAGGTGGCGTATAATGGTTTTGCACCAGTCATTTCCCCACCTTATAACAAAGTCATTGTTTTGGGCTGACTAAAAATTCCTGCATTCCCACCATAAATCCAAGATACAACATCTACTGGCCAAAGGGCATGCATTAATAAAAAACTGAATAAACCTGTATAAAAAACCTTGGCTAAATCATATCACTATGCATTCAACTACAGGTTGAACCTCTGTAATCTGGGACTCGCTGGACCGGCAACATCCGTCGTCCGGTAGGACCATGGATGTTCCAGGACCAGAGAATCCCAGTGGAGGGCTGGCAGCTGGGCTCCCTGCAGCTGGGGTGCCTGGTGCGCCCCACAGCTAGGGTTGCCAGATACTTTCATAAAAAGTCCCGAACATGGTGGAAAAAAAATTAGCTGACCAAACTTGTTGTTGAGCGAAAAACAAACAAACGGGGGACCAAACTTGTTGAGCAAAAAAAAGTTACTGCGCCTTTAAATCCCCACGCTCCCCCCGCCCCCGCCAGATGCATCCCTGAGGCCTTCCGATACTTACATATCCAGAATTTTCTGGGTTTTTTACTGGACAGGGGACACAAATACCGGAGTGTCTGGGCGAAAACCGGACACCGGGCAACCCTACCCACAACTAGGTAGCCAGACACAATCCAGCAGGACTGCTCTGCAGGGCCAGGAGCTCAGTGCTCAGGAGCGGGTCTGGCCCACAGGAGTCCAGTGTGCAGGGAGCTGGGCTGCCCAGCAGATCAGGAAAGGAGATGGGGTGACCAGCAGGGCAGAGTGGCTGGTGGCAAGGGAGAGCTGTCCAGGAGGCTTGTGGCTGGTCTAAGGCTGGGGAGCTGGTAGTACGGGAGCCACTTATGACCGACCTCCTCTGGTCTGGAAAAATCCCTCATCCAGGACCGCTCAGGTCCCGAGGGCAACAGACCAGGGAGGTCCAACCTGTAGTCACTTTCACCCAGTAATTTCAAAGCACTTTAAAAATGCAATCCAATATCTCTCAACTCTTACTTGAACCTGGTAAGCCTACTCCCTTCCCCTTTTATAGACAAAGAAACTGACACACAGCATATCAGAAATCAGGCTGGAAATAAACTTTAGGAGTTATAGCCCCCATTACTATTGGCAAACCCACTGCCTCTTAAACAAACAAATACAACATGCAATTCATGGCTCTGCAAATTATATCCAAACAATCCTTTATGTCCATAGCATTTGGACCTGATTTTTATAAAAATGTTACACATATGCCAACCTCTATTCTGAATAGAAAACACAAGACAAAGAAGTTGGGAGTACAATGGACTTCCTTTTGTTCACACTTCACTAGGAATTGCAGGGGCTTAGCCCCTCTCAATATCAGACTGATACATTGCCCTAAGTAAATGTTTAGAAATACACTCTTGGCAACAGGCCAGATTTCAGGGTATCAACTCACGACTCAGTGCAAAAGGACACATGATGTGGGACCAAATTATGAGAGGTGCTGAATACTTGGTACTACTGCCTTCCCTGGTGATCAAGGGACAATCTGCCCTCTTACTTCTATATTTTAAAGGCACTATTTCTCAGTCATGAATTGCACTGTACTGGTAAATTGGATACAAGAAGCCTTAGCATATACATATGCCGGGCAGCATTAGGGGGTCACCATTTAGGGATAAAATTTCCTTAGAATTAGACTTCTCTGGTCCAGCATCCTCGGGATCTGACCAGTGCCAAACCAGAGAATTTACAGAACCATGGGAGGTCAATATTGCCTAAGAGCATTACCAACACTTCCACTGCTTACTGGGCTCTTAGAAGACAGCTCTCAGATTGATCAGGCCTTCATAGAAGCTTTTTTCCTTTTTAAAGTCTAGAGGGAACCTCTTCAAACAAATGGGACATGTATCATTCTGGAAACCAACTTTGAAAGAGACTAATCTCTGTCTGAGAGCTTCACTATCTCCGGAAGCTTTAGTTCCACTCAGGCAGTCTGGAAGAAGGAGATAAGCATCGGTTTCATAGGCTTGGAATTTAGGAATTAGCTATTGTTTGGCTGTTCATTTCCTCCTTGTTAGGAAAAGTACAATCCAGTTGCTTAGAGCAGGTTTTGCCTGCATTTTTACACAACAAAAACTGCCTTTGTGTGTAAGTACTAATCAAAGGGATACAGTGTTTAAAAAAAATTTTCTGTGCTCAGTTTAAAACATTGTAAAAAGAAGAATACTGCATTCAGGATGATTTAAGGAATTTTAGAACAAACAGGCTCATATACGTGTGTTGTTACTGCCTTCTTGTGGAGTAAATCAGAACTGCTGAATTGTGAATGAAATTCTCACGTCACACCCTCTGACATGCATTCTTCTCTTGCTCAGGTGTTAGGCGCCTGAGCTTTTGGTGCAATAGGATTAGGATTTAGTATTGTTGCCTTTATCAGTTCTAAGTCACAGCATAATGACAACATTCAAAACCGCAGATTCTTCAGTAGGAGCCATTTACATACCTAGATAGTAAGGATGTGAATGTGTACCGAGTACACAGTTAACAGATGAGCCTGGCCTCATCAGTTAACCCTCATGGTTACACACAGCCACCCCCGGGGGGAGGGGCGAGAAGGATGCAGGAGCTGGTGCACGCGGGAAGCCAGCTTTTAAACCGGTTTCCTGTGCATGTCGGCTCCTGTGGAGCTGCCTGCCCTCCCCCTGCTGCTCTCCACAGAGGCATTGGCATGGTGGTGCTGGAGGGGGCAGGTGGGAGCTGGTACACGCAGGGAGTCAGATCCCCACATGTGCCAGATCCTATGGACTCGCTTCCCCTCTTCCCCCTCCCCATGTTGCTGCCTCCCACAGAGGCAGCAGCACATGGGGGGGGGGAGGCGGGAGGAGGCGGGAACTGGTGTTTGCAGGGAGCCAGCTTAAAAGCCAGCTCCCCATGAACACCAGCTCCTGCCTGCTCCTCCCTCCCACCCTTGTGTAAACATGTAACCACTGAAAAATTCAGCCGTTAGATGTTCACATAAATAAACACATTTTAACTTCCCGACTAGATAGTTAACCCTAGAATCCTGAAGTGTTAAGTGGCCAGCATTTTATGACAACAGCTTAAAAATTCCAATGCAAGTTTTGAAAGTTCTAATTGGGGTGGAAAGGTATTTCATAGCATCTTTGGCAGGGGAGAGAGATGAAAATCATGTGAGGAACAGGAAGAATCATAGAATCATAGAGCTGGAAGAGACCTCAGGAGGTCATCAAGTCCAGCCCCCTGCCCAAGGCAGGACCAATCCTAACTAAATCAACCCAGCCAGGGCTTTGTCAAGCTGAGACGTAAAAACCTCTAGGGATGGAGATTCCACCATCTCCTTAGGTAACCCATTCCAGTGCTTCACCACCCTCCTAGGCTGGCATGATTTTGCGCAAATACTTTTAACGGAAAAGTTTTTCCGTTAAAAGTATTTGCGCAAGAGAGCGTCTAGATTGGTCTGGGAGTCATCGTAAGAACGATGCGCTTTTGCGCAAAAGCACGTCTACATTGGCGGGACGCTTTTGCGCAAAAGCAGAAGCCCAGAACCATTTTGAAGAGGGCAAAAGGGCACCAGCCCTTTCCGGGGGCGGGGGCTGGAGCTCCTTTGAGACACGTGCTTAAAGGGATCTCCCCGGACAGCCGTTTCTCTCCTGCTGCGTGCTATAGGACCTCTTGCAGGGACTGACAGCTGTAGCAGTTTTTGTGGTTGCCCTCTGCCTTTTTGGACACCACTGCCTTGTGTCTTTTAGTGCCTTTGGCTGTTTTTTTTTATCTAGCTTGTTTTTTGTGACATGGAGCCAGGGGTGGCCTTGTGCCTGCTCTGGCCCTTTCCAGCCATTTTGGAGTGCCTGCAGCTGGTGCTCCAGGCTGCTGCACTCCTCGTCCAGGACCTCGAGGCGCAGATCGCTCTGGACTCCCTCACCAGGGAGGCCATGGCGTCCCTGTGCCATCCCCACCCCACCGTGTAGAGGTCCTTGTAAAGACTGGACACCAGTACCGACTGGTGGGACCAGCTGGTCCTGGGGCAATGGGACGACCAGCAATGGCTCCGGAACTTTTGCATGCGAAAGCAGACGTTCCTGGAGCTATGTGCCTGGCTCACCCCTGCTCTCCAGAGAACCACCATCTGACTGCGGGCACCCATCCCCGTGGACAAGAGGGTTGCCATCGCACTCTGGAAGCTGGCCACCCCGGACAGCTACCGATCGGTGGCATACCAGTTCGGGATGGGCAGATAGACCGTCGGTGCCGTGGTCATGGAGGTAAGTCCCAGGGAGAGTGGGGAGTGGGGTGGGGGGAGGGTGCTGCACTCCATGCCCAGGGGCAGGCAAGACTCCAGGCTGGGTCACCCAGGGGTTTGGGCCATCCCTCCCTTGCACAGGCCTGCTGGTGGGGGGGGGCGGCCCGTGGGGCGAGGGGGCCCTGGTGTGTGTGTGTGTGTGTGTGGGTGTGAGGACAGAGGGCATCACGGGAAGGGGGGGCCCAAGGGAGCACGCACTCACCCTGCCTTATGTGATGTGTTCCCCTGTGTTTCTCTGCACCCTTCTGCAGGTCGTCCGTGCCATCAATGACGTCCTGCTCCAGAGAGTCTTCCGCCTGCGCGACGTGGAGGCTACGGTGGCTGGCTTCACTGCCCTCGGGTTCCCCAACTGCGGGGGAGTCCTGGATGCAACCCACATCCTCGTCCGTGCCCCAGAGCATCGAGCGGCCCATTTTATAAACAGAAAGGGGTATTTCTCAATTGTACTCCAGGCCCTCATGGACCACCGTGGCCGCTTCCTGGACATTTATGTGGGCTGGTCCGGCAGGGCACATGACGCCCGCATCCTACGCAACTCCGGCCTGTTTGGCAGGCTGGAGGCGGGCACTTACTTCCCCCAGAGGGAGTTTACTGTCGGGGATGTGCCCGTGCCCACATGTGTTGTGGGGGACGCGGCCTACCCCCTGCTGCCCTGGCTAATGCGGCCCTACACGGGGCGGCCAGACCACAACCGGGCCCAGTTCAACGACCGCCTCAACCGGGCCCGCAACCAAGTCGAGTGCGCCTTCGGGCGTCTGAAAGCCCGGTTCCGTTGTTTGCTCACCCGTCTGGAGATGGGTGAGCGGAATGTCCCGGAGGTAGCGGCCGCGTGCTGCGTGCTCCACAATCTCGTGGAGCGGAGGGGGGAGGCCTTCCTCCCTGCATGGATGGCAGGTGAGGGCCAGGCCTTTGAACAGCCCCGCACAGCTGCCATCCGCCAGGCGCACCACGATGGGGTGCGCATCCGGGAGGCCCTGACGGAGATGTTCTCCCAGGCCCCATATTAGGGTCGCCTCTGTCTCCCTTTACAACTCCCTCCCATCCCCAACCCTTCCCCCCTCCCCTCCCCTTACCTCCCAATAAACAACCAACACAGTTTTTTTTTTAACACAACGTTTGAACTTTTTATTTACAATGGGGAGGGGGGAGATGTAGGGTGGGAGGGGGTGGAAGCTCTTAACTGGGAGGGGGGAACTACTGCTGGGAGGGGTGGCCCCTGCGATTGCTTCTGCGGGGGCGGACCTGCACATGGGGGTCAGGCTGCGTCGGGGCAGGCAGCACGGGGAGGTGGGCAGGAGGGGCAGGAGCAGGAGGGGGCATGACGGGAGCAGGAGGGGCAAGAGCAGGAGGGGGCATGACGGGAGCAGGAGGGGCAGGAGCAGGAGGGGGCATGACGGGAGCAGGAGGGGCAGGAGCAGGAGGGGGCACGGGCAGTGCCAGGGGAGGGATGGCGGGTGCATGGGGCAAGTCCATGCCATAGTGTATGGCATGGCCAATGTGTGCGGTGAGGGTGGAGATGGCATCCACCATGCGCACACACTGGGCCTGGAAGGAGCCCCAGGCCTCCTGGCGCTACTGCAGGTCCGCCTCCACCCAGCGCGTGATGGCTGCCTGCACTCGTTCGACAGGCCTGCACGTGGCGCCGAAGGAGCTGGTCCCGCTGTCGGACCCACCGGCTTGGTGGTTGGGTGGCTGGGGGTGCTGCCACTGCTGAAGGCTGGAGGGTCCCCCGCTCCTGCTTGATCCCGCTGCAGGGAACAGAAGAAAGGATGGGTCAGTCAGGTAGCCCGGCCACTGTCCCCACACCCCATGTCATCCACTCCTGAGCCCAGGTGACATCACAGTAGTGTGGCTTGGGCCCACTCGGTTACCCCCCTCCTCCCGTGTTGCATGTTTGCATACAGGACCGCCCCTGGGAGTAGGGTCCTCCTCCATGTATTGTAACCACTGGTCTGTGTCCTGGCCCCTTGGGGGGTGAGAGGGCACTTGTGTTGTGTTAACCTGTGGAACTCCCTGCCGGTGGAGGCTGTGAGGCTTTGGGCTAATCAGTGGTGTTTGACAGGGAGCAAGATGAATCCCCACACAGTGCCTGGGAGCACATATGGCAGACGTGGTCTGGGCTCTCAGATCCCCATCACGTGGGATGTCTCCTGGACAGAACCAGGAGAGTGACTGGGGAGTGTACCATCCTTGCAGCAAAACTCAGATGGCCCTAGGGCCGGCCCGAGCGCTTTCCCCTTCCCCCTCCCGCTAGCCCTCAACACACGGTAGCCCAGGGACATGTGTGGCCACAGTGGGCACTTCCCTCGGGGGGCCAGCCAAGGCACCAGGAGCAGGCGAGGGGCTCAGTGGGGGTTGCGCTCACAGGCTGTGACGCTGCAGTTTTCCCAGGAGCAGCTGGCTGTGCCTCACAGCCAGGCATGGAACAGTGTGCCGTTCTGTGTGCTGCACCCTTGCGGAGGTGTGGGCTCTGGCCTGAGCCCCTGGGGCCCTGGCCCAGCATCCACCCTTCCCCACTGGTCCCGCCGGATGTGTGTGAACAGCACGGTCCCACATGTGCCCTGGAGCTGCCTGCTGCGGCCACATGTCGCTCAGTCACCAGGCTGCACGTGGTTGTACGTGCTGCATACTGCTAATGCTACACAGCGTGCAGCTCACGCGGCCTGAGTGACGTGCTCTCCCCTTCCCCCCTCCGGGCGCCTGGCTCCCCCCCACCCTTGTGAGTGCAAAGTGCAACACTCACCGATGGATCCTTCCCTGGCCTCCGAGGACGCACGGGAGACATCGGGGCTGCCGGAGGGGGCCTCCGCCTGGAGGGTCGCCGTGCTGGCCTCATCCTCCGACCCACTGGCTGGCTCATCTTCCTCCCCCGCCTCGCTGGTCCTGGTGACGGGGGGGCGCCTGCAGGTGTCCACAGGGATGGACGGTCCCTGGGGTGCTGGCTGGCCCAGGATGCGGTGAAGCCGCTGGTAGTGGGTGCAGCTGTCGGCTCCTGCCCCATGGCCCTTGCTGTCCTGGACATAGCCCAGGTGCAGCTCTTTCACCTTAGCCCGGACTTGCTCGAGGGTCCGGGCTGGATGTCCCTGGTGCGAGAGCGCCTGGGCCATGCGGTCGAAGATCCCCGCGTTGCGGCGACGGGAGTGGGTGTCGTGGATGGCCTCCTCCTCCTCCCACAGGTCCAGTAGGGCCTCCAGCTCCGACGGGGACCAGGATGGGGGCCCTTTGTTTTCAGCCCCTTGGGGCCTCCTGCGCTGGGGGTGCAGGTGGCTGTTCCCCCCCCGGAGCGGCCATCCTGGGCTGGTGGCTTTTGGGGACGGCAGGAGCCGCATGGCACAGCTCTGGGAAGAGGCAGCAGAAAGGCTTCTGCCTCGTGGCCTCTGCAGGCTGTCTGCCTTTAAGGGGTCTCGGGTCGCCAGGAAGTCCGGAGCTGCCTGCAGGTACGGAGCATCCAAGCGGCCACTAGGGCTTTTTTCCGTTTAGCCTGCTTTTGCGCAAAATGTCTTGGCTGCCTGTCTACACTGGCCTCTTGCGCAAGAACACTTGAGCAAGAGGGCTTATTCCTGAGCGGGAGCGTCAGAGTATTTGCGCAAGAAGCACTGATTTCATACATTAGAACGTCAGTGTTCTTGCGCAAATACTCGCGGCCAGCTTTTGCGCAAAATCTTGCCAATGTAGACACAGCCTTAGTGAAATAGTTTTTCCTAATATCCAACTAGACCTTTTCTACTGTAACTTGAGACCATTGCTCCTTGTTCTGCCATCTGTCACTACTGTGAACAGCCTTTCTCCGTCCTCTTTGGGACCTCCCTTCAGGAAGTTGAAGGCTGCTATCAAATCCCCCAAAATACATCAGAACGCCCTTGTGACTGTGACATCTATGTTCCTGTGGTATTTAAAGGTTTGTGTGAGAAAACAAAGTGTTGAAAGAAGGAGATAGACAAGGCTCCACCTTCCCTTGTAGTTCTTGGATGTCCTTGCATGACTTTGAATTAAATCTCATCATTTAGAAGGCCTTGGCTTTGAAATCTTTATTGCAAAACTGTAGAGGTTCACATTCTCCAATGGTTTGTTTTGTAATATTGTTTCACTCCACATGACCCAGACACACTCAGTATGGCAATAGCGTCTGTGACCCAGAAAGAAGCACTCATCCCTTTGGGTGTTCTTACACACTGAAAATGAGTACCTGTATTACAGCAACAGCCAGCAATGGTGCAGAGTCAATCGTACAAAGGCACTAACAGAGAGATGACTCAAAGGATGTGACAGAAAACTGCTTGGAGAAGGTTTTCCAGACACAGTGGTTAAAAGAGCAGCCTGTCAATTCCAGTGCTCATGTTGTTGCTATAGGTTGAACTTCTCTAGTCCGGCATCCTCGGGACCTGACCGGTCCCAAATCAGAGAATTTGCCGAACCACGGGAGGTCAATATTGTCTAATAGCATTACCAACACTTCCACTGCTTACTGGGCTCTTAGAGGACATTTGGGGTAAATTAGAGCTAAATAACCGCATAAAACACTGAGGCTATGTCTACACTGCAGAGTTTTTGCGCAACAGCAGCCATTTTTGCGCAAAAACTTGCAGAGCGTCCACACTACAAGCGTGTGCTTGCACAAGAAAAAGTACAGTAAATCATAAGAACACAGGGCTTTTTGTGCAAGAGTCATTCTTCTTTCTACGAGGAATAAGCCTTTTTGCGCAAGAGCTCTTGCGCAAAAAGGCATGTGTGGACAGGCAGCAGGGGTTTCTTGCGCAAGAAACCCCTATGGCTAAAATGGCCATCAGATCTTTCTTGCACAAGAGAGCATCCACACTGCCATGGACGCTCTTGGGCAAAAGCACATTTCTTGTGCAAAAGCACATGGCAGAGTGGATGCGCTCTTGCTCTGGTGGCTGTAAACAAACATTATGGGACCACAGGAAAATTGGCCACACCCATGATCAGTGGACATCCAGCTAACTGAAATCATGCCAGATCACGGATGTTGCTGGACCAGAGAGCGTCGGACTAGAAAGATTTAACCTGTACTACCAGTGCAGCTGAACTGTTGATAACAATTGCTGTAATATTAGTAATTTTTCTAGGGTTGACAGGGCTTTTAGGCAAAGTTGGTAGGAAACTTAGTTTAGTCAGAAAATGCCAATTTTCTGGAGCAAAATGTTTTGTGAAAACTCTTGCGGAAGGTAGGTTTTGATGGAAAACTAGAGGTGTTTCAGGGTGGTCAGCCCCACAGCAGAAAGCCTGGCTGAAGTGGGAAGTGGCGGGGAGAGGGGTTCTCTCAGCTTTTACAGTCCCAGGAAGCAGCTTGCCAGCCCCCAGAACTGGGGCTTGTCCTAGGTACGCTGTAAGGTACACTACGGAGATTGATCTCCTGGGGTTCAATTTAGCGGGTCTAGTAAGGACTGACTAAATCGACCGCTGGTACGGTACTCCACTGGCTCATGAGGAGTAAGGGAAGTTGACAGAAGAGTTTCTCCCATTGATCTCCCACAGTGGGGACGCTGCAGAAATTCAAACTAAGGCACATCGACTCTAGCTAGACTATTCATGTAGCTGGAGTTGTGTATCTTAGTTCAGCTTTGTCCCTGAGGCTACGTCTATACTGCACCCTTCTTCCGCAAAAGCTTATGCAAATGAAGTGTGGATGAGCATATTGTCGCGCTTCATTTGCATAATTAATTAGGAGCCATTTTTGCACAAGAGGATTTTGAGCAAAAAAGGAGCTGTATAGACGGCTCCTTTTTGCGCAAAAACCCCCTCTTGCACAAGAGCTGCACAAGCTCAGGAGTCAGGCAGTCCAGGTGCCAGCTAGGCTGGGAATCTAGAAGCCTTGGAGTCTTTGGACCAGGAACAGTCTATATCACAGGGCTGCCCTGAAGCTATAGAGGAGGGCTACTTAACACGCAGCCCCTCGGGCCGCATGTGGCCCGTGGCACATTTGTTTGCGGCCCACGGTGCAGTTTGGGTTGCTGTGTGTTTTAGTAGTTAAATTCCTGGACTGTTGTGAAGCCAAAACAAAAATGTAGTCAATATAATGGTCTTCTGTTGATATGTGTTTTAGTTGTTAAATTCCTGGACTGTCATTGCTCATTAAAAGTGCTGCCATATGGGTGGAAATCAGGTAAATATTGCATTTTATTAATATCAGCAGAACTGACTTAAATGGGGACTGCGTGTTGTGTAGTTTTGCCTTAATTTTTGTATTCTTGCCCGTCAGTGTGAAAGAAGCTATTTGCATGTATATGCAACCACACTTAGGTTGCGGCCCTCAGCACATGCTGTGGGTATCATTGTGGCCCCCCAGGGCCACACCTAGTAATTTGTTTTACTGAGTTGCTTTGTAACACCTAGCAACCAAGGATGCTTTATCAAGTATATCTTTTTGTTTTGTTAATAAAATCACCTTTTTCAAGGATTTTTTAAATAGGCAGCAGGTTTAAAACAAACAAACAAAAGGAAGTTTTTGTTTACTCAGCGCACAGTCAACCTGTGGAACTCCTTGCCAGAGGATGTGGTGAAGGCTAGAACTTTAACAGGGTTTAAAAAAGAGCTAGATAGATTCATGGAAGTTAGGTCCATCAATGGCTATTAGCCAGGATGGATAGGAATGGTGTTCCTAGCCTCTGTTTCTCTGGAAGTGGGAGACAGGGGAGGGATCACGTGAGGATTACCTGTTGTGATCCCTCCCTCTGGGGCATCTGGTATAGGCCACTGTCAGCAGACAGGATACTGGGCTAGAGATGGACCTTTGGTCTGACCCAGTATGGCCGTTCTTATTTCATTCTTGTGTCCTTGAAAGAAGCAGGAGGTCTGTAGGAGTGTATGTCTGCCTCGCCTGAGAAGTCAACTATGAAAGACACAGTTTGTTTTCTTTTGTTTCTTTTTTTCAAGCTCTCTTGTGGCAGAGGAGCTTGGGGTACCCCAGGGAAGAAAGTCCAAGTGCTTTCTTCCTGAGTTCAAGAAGAAAGGGGTTTGTTTCACTTGGTGGTGGCAGTTACCCCTCAAAGTCAGTAAATCTGTGACTCTGGGGAGTTTTTGTAAGCAGAGCCTATAGAGGCAAGGTATTTAAGGTCCTTTGCGAGAGAGGAGGGAACAGCCCTCACACCAACATTCTTCTCAGTATCATTAAGGCAATTTGGCAATTGGCAGTTATGTAATCAACAAAGATGTCCATTTTGAATTTTGTTTTGGAAACACTGTTTCAGTATTTTTGAAATTAATTTTTTTTGTTAGTTTGCTAAAATATTTTGGCAAATTTGGTTTCACAGTCTGATGCAAAATGAACTGAAATTAAAAAAAAAAAGCTGAAGTTTGTCCCAAAACAAAGATCACCCAAAACAAAGATCACAAGTTTTAGCCAGCTCTACTTTTGAGTCAGCAATGAACTACAGCCGGTTCCCGACTTACGACCAAACCTCCCATTAAGCAGTCGTAAAGGCAGTCCCCGAGTTACAAATGCGACCCGCGCTTACGAACAGCGCGGTTGCATGTAAATCAGTGGGGTCTGACTTACGAACACTTGGAGTTACGGCCAAGTGTTTGGTCCGTAACTCATTCGTAACTCAGGGACCGGCTGTAATGCCCTATTATGTTTTAGGAATATTACTCTATTACTAGTGATGCCATGTTTCAGATAAAGTTTTAGATCAGATCTTAGTTCATGCATTTAGGGCCCAATCCTGCTCTTGCTGAATCCAATCGGACTTTTACTGTTATCTTCAGTAGGCACTAGATCAGCCCCTCAAAGTAAAAGATCATCAGTGAAGAGAGCCATTTCCCTTTACAATGTGCCCATGGTGTCACAGAACAGTTAAATAAATTATTGTTGCTGAGAATAAAAAAATACCAGGAATATTTAGGATATACTGTAGAGGTGAAATAAAAGCATTAATTAATGTTGTAATTCAGGGCTTACAGCCAAAGATCTTCAAGATATTTAGTTTAGCAGTTTAAAAAAAGCTGAGGAATAGATTGACATGATTAGCTGAGCAGTGAATAAACTTGGAAATGATGCTTTTACAGTGAATAGATGTGGTAAGTGCTGCTCATGAAAAAATGTATTGCAATGCACCAGTTAAAACCTCAAGATGTCATTTAAAGGTGACTGTAACAGTGTGAAAAATTTTACAGAGTGGCCCCAATGTGCTACATTTTTATGGTGATGCTAGTGTTAATGAATATTAGGGGAACTAATAAGTTAGCCTATGAAAATGGGGTAGCCCAAATGTAATGGGGTATGGAATATAGATAAAGAAAGGGAAGATGAAACCTTTATAAATACATATAACCCTAATGGGCACCAGCAGAACATATTATAAAAGTAGTGTCCTCACCTGTGTGCCTCGGGAGATGCCAGAGTGACAGCCACTGTTGCTGATGATTATGAAGATGATAAAACAACAGTGATCATCAGCCTAATGACCATCATCACACCCAGTTTGGGGTTTCTCACAGGAAGACATTAGTAGTGCACGTAAGTACAAATGGCCCAGTATCCTCTCTCTCTTTTATGTTTCAGTGCTTGAGACATTATTTATCTGCTCAGTAAAGTCATGGTCATGTGAACCATCTCACTACAATGATATTCTTTATAGCAAAATTCACCCTAATAACCTAATAACTGCAGCCAATTAAGAGAGTCAATGCTTAACAACCCTGAAGAGTAAAATATTAATTGGCACATAATCAATATCTAATAAAAGGCTACTTCATTAATAAAATATGACAAGTTTTTGCCAGAATATGGATGTTAACCTATCTTCCTTGCAAATTCTACAATGGATACTTCTGCTTCTCCAGATTTTTCCTACAGTTTCAAACATAAAGTTTATTTCTTATTTTTTGTCCTAATTTATTTGTGCACAATCTCTGCAATACTGCTATATTATCTCCCATAAATGACTGTATTTCAGTGGTACTCTATATTTTTTACATACATCTATATAAACTTATCTGTATTTAATCTTTATCTAATCAACTGTTTAATTGTTTTCACAAGTGGTCTAGAGCTCAGAGTCATATGGAAAGCATTCACAGACCCGGCATAATCCCTTTTAGCCTATATGCTGATTGAATTTGACAAGCCAAGTTGACACGAAGTAGTTTGATCTTCACCCTGTGTTCATGCACATCCATCATGGAGTTCTTAAGAAACAACTATTGCATTCCTTCCTGCATTGGTTTTCCAAATACATTAGTCAGTTTGGGAAATGCAGTTTTTTGGCACCACTTCTCAGCTTGAAACATTCTGCTTTTTTAATTGTTTTTGTTTGTTTCCTTTGTCCTGCCAGACACTTTATATTTAAAATGTGTGTATGCTAGCTAGGGGGACAACACACTAAAATTTAGATTGCCCAATAAAGATCCCTTCCGCAGACAGGTCCTTCATTCTCATTCTGAAGGAAGAGGTTCAGAACTGTACTTGTTTTTTTGTTTGTTTGCTTATTTTATTAATTTAAAACGTGATTTAGGATTAACTAAAAACAATTTAAAAACTAATTTTAAGAGTTCTAGATATTTAAAAGAAATGACCTAGAAGCTTCCAAGAGTTTATCATTTGACCAGGCTCTTAAATGCAGTCATTTCAACAGCACTTGGAGTGTGGCTTTTATAGTGCTGTAGATGATGTGCCTATAAAATTTCTACATAGTTGGTCTCCAGAAATTTGCAAACACTTCAGGCTTCAAGTTTAAAGAGTATTTCCAAGACATACTTTAGGACGGGATTTTTTAAAAAGTTTATTCTTAATAAAGATCTGGCCTCCTCAAGCTCCTTGCATACTACATTAAACCTGTGTTTGTGATTTATTAATCTCCTCAACAGACACAGCTCATTCGCTCACACGCAACAGACCCTTTCCACTCCCAAAGAGAATCAATAGATGAGGATATGATAGTTGTACTTCTGATGTGTAGGATATGTATATTTTATTACTAGAAGATTTACTTGGCATTGCTCGGGTCCTTAAATCAATTAATTTGGAGGGGTTTTTTTGGAAAATAAAATGGAAGTGTACATTCCTCATTTAAAAGTCTCAGAGGGCTAGCTGTGTTAGTCTGTAACTGAAAAAACTTAATAAACAATGAATGATCCTGCAGCACCTTAGAGACTAACAAACAACATAGAGAGTATATTTCGTGCCCACGAAAGCTCATGATACTATACACATCTTTTGTTAGTCTCCAAGGTGCTGCAGGAGCATTTAAATCATTGCTCTGGAGTGGGGCTGGGGATGAGGGATTCAGTATGTAGGCTGTGCTGGGAAGAAAGGACTACCCCAACCCTCTCTCACCAAAGCAATTTAGGATCAGGTGAGAAGCACCTGCTCATGACTGCTGCAGCTTCAGTGGCTACAGCCGGGGGAGGAGTACATGTCTCCCCACCTGAAGCAGGTCCACGTTCATCTGCCCCCTGCACTCCCCAGCCAGACTGAGGAATGCAGCAAACTATTGTCCCTGCCTTGATCTCTGGCCCCTTGCTACTCCCTTCAGGCCATTGTACAGTACAACTGTCCCTTCTTTCTATCCCATATCCCCTGCTTGCTTGCATGTGGTCATTGGAGAAGAGCAACAAAAATGATTAAAGGTCTAGAAAACATGAGTTATGAGCAGGGCTCGCCAAGCAGCGGCGGCGAGCCCCACTTGCCAGCCGCGCGGTTTCGCACAGTTCTGTGCTCTGCGCATGCGCAGATCGCTCTGCGCCGGCTCTTCCGGGTTGTAATCTACTCGGCACGGGTGAGTAGATTACATTATGTGTCGAGCCCTGGTTATGAGGGAAGGCTGAAGGAATTGAACTTGTTTAGTCTGGAAAGGAGAAGACTGATAGGGGACATGACAGCAGTTTTCAGGTATCTAAAAAGATGTCACATGAAGGAGGGAAGGGGGGAAATTGTTCTCCTTGGCCTTTGATGATAGGACAAGAAGCAATGAGCTTAAACTGCAGCAAGGGAGGTTTAGGTTGGACATCAGGAAAAACTTCCTACCTGTCAGTGTGGTTAAACACTGGAATGAATTGCCTAGGGAGGTTGTGGAATCTCCATCTATGGAGATACTTAAGAGCAGATTAGATAGACATCTATCAGGGATCATCTAGATGGTGCTTGTCCCTTCCAGTTCTAGTACTCTGTGATTCTATGATTATATAGCAGAGCACTCCCTTTCTGTTTTATGAGAAGCAATCCCATTCTAGGCACATCCCATTTTGCTGGCACTACCAAACCTTTAACTTGCTTTAAGTTATGGTAAGAGGAAGCTGTATACCGAACATGGTGGGCCTAGCTCTTACCACTTAGGAGGAGTTCTTGAACAAACTGGCAGACAGACGGAAAGACTCACAAACTCTTTCAAATATATAGTAGATAAAATGCCTTTGGAAATAGAAACTGACAAGGTTATTGCAGCTTTAATACTCTACCAACAAGTTCAAAGGGCTTAGAATAGATTGCTCAGTGCAACTGTTCTAGTCAATGTATTTGTGCTCAGTAACATGGAGCGCTGGAGAGTGGGACTAAGAAATACTTGCATTAGTATATTCAGGGTGTGTCTAGACTACAGGGTTTTTTTTTAAAGAAGTGGCCTTTTTTTGGAAAAAACTTTGCCTGCATCTAGACTCCTGCCACGTTCTGTGGACAGTAAATCGAAAGAACGTGGCGGTTTTGTCGATGGCGGTAAACCTCATTCTACGAGGAATAATGCCTTTTTTTCAAAAGCCATCTTTTGAAAAAAGGCGCTATTGCATGAAAAGAGGGCTTTTTTGAAAGAGAGCGTCTAGACTCTCTTTCGAAAAAGTGAGCTGCTTTTTCGAAAAATCTTCTTGTTGTCTAGATGCTCTTTTTTGAAAGAGGCTTGTAGTCTAGACGTACCCTCAGATAGAAACTCTGCATAAATGGCACAGCAGTCCTATACTCTAATCTAGTGCCTTTCACCTCTAGGCCAATGGTTCAAATCCAGTCAAACTTGGTAAATGAGTGGATGTTGTTACCAATTTATGGCTGGAAAATGCATTACAGGATACTAGTTGGTGGATATCTGCCTAGTTTTTTAAATTATTCTTTCATCTTAAATTTACCTTCATTGCTCTAGTCAACTTGATAGTTTCCCCACTATCTCAGGGGTGGGCAATAATTTTTGATGGGGAAGGCCACTCCCAGATTTTGGTAAGTGGTCAAGGGCAGCACTTTTCTACAGAGGGGATGCGGGGTATGGGATGGAGGTTGGGTGCAGATAGGAGCTTGGGGTAGGGAATTGGGGTGCAGGAGAGGGTCTGGGGTCTGGGAGGGAGTTTGGGTGAAGGAGGGAGTTGAGACCTAGGTAGGGTTTTGGGGGGCAGGTACTGGGAGGGAGTTGTGACCAGGAGCAGGGGGTGCAGGAGGAAATGCAGGGGTTTAGGTTGTGAGCTAGGGTAGGCAGTTGGGATGCAGGAGGGGGTAGAGTGCCAGGTGCAGGCTCTGGCTGGGAGTTCCCAGCCCACAGCCCAGTGGGACCCATATGGAAGCTGCCTGCCTGCCGCACCCAGCACGCTGCTCAAAACTGTTAAGGCCAGAGTCCCACAGGGTTGTGGGACATTAGTGGCCCAGAGGATCATGGTGGGCCAGATCCAATACACAGGCCATATTTTGTCCCCCTCTTCACTAGCTGGACCCCAAAATAAAGAGTTTCAGCAGACAGGCCAAACATTGAATTGGCCTTGGTGAGTACATTCCTTTCTCATTCCTCAAGACAGGTACATTGGCTAGGACTAGGCAATACATGGTGAGAAATGTGCTGCCTCTAGATTTACCTCTCCTCTGGCTAGAGGATTTCAGTCTTCATAATTGTGAACATGGCATTCTTACTGGGGACTAAATGTGTTCTTGTACAAGAAATACAGCACTGAAAATAGTTATGCTGAAAGGAATCAGCGCAAGCTCTTTTAGAGTTACAAGAGTCACACTCCTGTTGTTTCTGTAAGGAAATTGTACAATTGTGTGGCCTTAGAAAACACTAAGTGGATGACACTAAGCTAGGGGGAGAGGTAGATACGCTGGAGGGCAGGGATAGGGTCCAGAGTGATTTAGGCAGATTAGAGGATTAGGCCAAAAGAAATCTGATGAGGTTCAACAAGGACAAGGGCAGAGTCCTGCACTTGGGACGGAAGAATCCCAAGCATTGTGACAGGCTGGGGATTGAATGGCTAAGTAGCAGTTCGGCAGAAAAGGACCTGGGGATTCCAGTGGATGAGAAGCTGGATATGAGTCAACAGTGTGTCCTTGTAGCCAAGAAGGCGAATGGCATATTAGGGTGCATTAAGAGGAGCATTGCCAGCAGATTTAGAGAAGTGATTATTCCCCTTTATTTGGCTCTGGTGAGGCCACATTTGGAGTATTGCATCCAGTGCTGGGCCCCGCACTATAGAAAGGATGTGGAGAGGGTCCAGTGGAAGGCGACCAAAATGATTAGGGGGCTGGAGCGCATGACCTACGAGGAGAGGCTGAGGGATTTGGGCTTATTTAGTCTGCAGAAGAGAAGAGTGAGGGGGGATTTGATAGCAGCCTTCAACTTCCTGAAGGGAGGTTCCAAAGAGGATGGAGAGAGGCTGTTCACAGTAGTGACGGATGCAGAACAAGGAGCAATGGTCTCAAGTTACAGTGGGAGAGGTCTAGGTTGGATATTAGGAAAAACTATTTCACTAGAGGGTGGTGAAGCACTGGGATGGGTTACCTAGGGAGGTGGTGAAATCTCTATCCCCAGAGGTTTTTACATCTCAGCTTGACAAAGCCCTGGCTGGGTTGATTTAGTTGGGATTGGTCCTGCTTTGGGCAGGGGACTGGACTTGATGACCTTCTGAGGTCTCTTCCAGCCCTATGATTCTAACAAGGTTATAATAATGAGAAAAATAAATTATTAGGAGTCAGATATATGAACCACTTTAATTTTTCTAAGTTCTAAGGCGTAGGTCCTATATTTCCAGAGGAACGGAATTCTGTGACCCTGACAGAGAATGTGCAACAAGCCACAATCTCCCCAGCTTTACCTGCTGTTCTGAACTGAAAGCAATACATAACATACCACACACTGCCAGAAGAATGAGATTCTGACAGGGTCAGTGGCTGGTCACAGAGAGAAGTACTTGAATGAAAACCTCTTTAGTGTGTTTTAAGACAACGCCTGTCATTTTTCTAAAATAAGGAAAACTAGACCCAGGGAGGTCACATCTCACAACAGGTGAGAGTGGAAGCAACAACTGAAAGATCATTCCAATAGCATTACACAATACGTCGCATTAATACAGAAGCAGCCAGCTAGTTAAGGAATCTAACAACTGTCTCGTTCCAAGAAAAGGCTGCCAGCAACATTAATAAAACCTGTTTGAAAACCTCTTTCTGGTCTCCTTTCAACTGTAGAAGCAAAGAGGAATAGCTCTAGCTGAAGGTACGAAAGTGTCTCAAAATGGGAAGACTGTTTATTGATGCACTTCCATCCTGGGCAGGGCAGCTCTAGCTCTCTATGGAGAGTGTCATCAGAGGTCACCCATGTGGTGCCTTGGCAGATGTCTTGCTCTGTCAAATGTTGATAACAGTTCGGCAGCCTGCATGTGCTTGGTGTGCTGCCCCAGCTCTGCACAGATAGCTGGCACAGTAGACTCCAAGAGAACCCACAATGACTGCAAAATCAGATGAGGTGCAAAGACACCTGGCCAGACTTATTGACAATTGAAACATAGTAATAGCATCCTGAAGGCTCTACAGGATCACTAAAAATGTGTGCCCATAGCAATGGACCAGCTGAGTCAGTGGTGGGACTTTCCATGGCCCTACAGGCTGAACAAAGACATCCCCTTTGAGATACATCTTTATACACAGATACAAACAAGTTACATATCACTGCTGACATTCCTGGGTGCCACCCAATACCTTATATGTGTTGGTTCGATCTAAACATCCCTATCCATCATGCTGTGATCTTGACCTTATCCTTAGGATGGGTCAATTCATTCTTGTTATCTATGGGGAGTGTGCTGGTGTCCAGTTGTTCTTCTACTATTCTGGAATGTCTTTGTATGACATGTGCTTAGTATCTCTTATGTAGTGTGTTTCTGCAATATCAACCCTGTTCTTGCCAGATTCTGGGAGCAGACCTCTTGCTCACAGCTCAACTTTGCTTTATATTAGCAAAGTCTTGACTATTTTTGTCCAGGCCTCACGCCAGGCCTATGATACATAGGCTTATGTTTCAGGCCCTTGTCGTACTACAGATGGTTGTTTAAATGGTTATTTCCAGTCTTGTTATATGACAGGATATCCTTGTGTTGGTTTTTCTTCCTCTGGAATAGTCCATATATTTACATAAATATACATTGCATGGCAAGTTTGCCAAACAGATTCTCAAAGAGAAGCAGTAAAGGAAAGGACAGAAAATTATAGATGAGAAAACAGAAATAAACTGGTCAGGTTTTCATTACTATTTATCACTGAATGTGCCACGTGTGAGAGTCTCATTAACCCAGTTGGTTTCATTGACTGCTCTTCATTGCTGCAGTGTCCAAAGTATTTAAGTAAAACAAAACAGCAACAGAACAAAATACCAATACAAATCATTAAAGCATAAGTCTCATAATTTAGCACACAGATTAACTTCTCCATTCAGATCTGCAGATTGCTGATTACTATTTATTTCACTTATTTATGGATATCACATAAGCTGAATTTATTACTTGGATATTCCATCCTTCACTGTTACAACAGTAGGTGAGTTTCACTGCTGAATCAAGATAAGAGATAGTTAATTTAACCTTAATTTCAAATAAAAATACGAATTTGCCATGTCATATATTTTAAATAGTATAAAAATTGGTCATTTCCATAATTTTAATATAATTGGCAAATATAAATATCCTTGCATTGGGTTTCATCCAAGTACTGCAAATGTATAAATTATACATCTTCTAATTTATATAACATATATAAACTAGAAGATTTACCTGGTATTGCTTGGGTCCTTAACTCAAATATAAGTTTTGTTCTTCTTCATTTAAATCATTATTCTAGAGTGGGGTTGGGGCTGAGGGGTTCAGTATGCAGGCTTCCTTGGGGAAAGAGGACAATCCCAGCCCTCTTTCACTAAAGCTACGTCTAGACTACGCTGAAATTTCGAAAAAGGATATGCAAATTCCACGGGAATTTGCATACCTTCTTAAGATCTCACTTTCAAAAGCAGAGCTTTCGAAAGTGAAAGTAGTCAGGACACGGGGGGGAAGGGGGAGGGTTTCAACAAAAAAAACCCTTTTTTGAAAAGCTGCTCTTCCTCAAAAAATTAGGAACTTTCAAAACTTCAGTGTAGTCTAGACGAGCCCAAGAGCAGCTTGGTGTCAGATGAGAAGTGCCTGTCTGTGGCCACTGCAGCTGCAGTGAGCACAACTGGGGAGGGGTGCATGTCCCCAGGCTGGGGGACAGAAAGTCAGACACACAAACGGACTAACTCTCTAAATATATAGCAGATAGCTGTCCCTTCCTCCACCCCTGCCCTATACTGTTCCAATGGGATTATAGCTATCTTGGTCCCCATCTCTGGATCTTTGCTCTCCCCCTTTGGTCAGTCTGCAGTATAACTGTGCCTGCTAGCAGACCCCTATCTTTCCACTAAATGGGAAAATCAAATTCCAGGCACATCCCACTGTCCTGGCACATCCGAACCCCGCCCTTGCTGTAAGTTAGAATAAGAGGACGCTGTATACCAAATTTGGTGATTCTAGCTCTTACCGTTCAGGAGCAGTTCTTGAACCAAGGGACTCGAGATGGACACACAGACAGATGTACAAACTCTCTCAATGATATATTAGATGTTGGAAATGTGTGTAATTGTATGCTAAAACAGTTTCTGTTCAGAAAAATGGCAGGACTGGAATAGCAGAGAGCACTTCAGGGCACAAATTATGGGCATTCACACAGCTGCATGGAGACCCCCCCCCCACATCTGCTTTTCTAGCTCAAAGTCAGACAAGCCAACAGACTCGCTGGGTCCCTGGGCAAAGGTGGGACATGGCTCCATGCTCCCGGGAGAGGGCAGAAGGGGCGGGGCCAGGGCAGCCAATCGTCAGCACCACCCAAACCTTATTCCCCACTCCCTCAGCATCATCCAGAGTGCACAACCTGGGGCTCTGTAGTGCATGGCGCGTTGCTCCAGCGGCAGAACCCGGGGCCCCTTAAATTGCCAGGTCCCTGGTCAGTTGCCCTCTTTGCCTCCCCCCATTGGTGGGGCTGCCCAGGGTAACAAAAGCCCAAATCGAGATACATATTGAGAGGTGTGTGCGTGGGGGTTGGGGTGAAGGACAGGAACAATCAGGGGCGCCTAGATATGAAGATGAAGGTATATCAGCAGAGATGCATGGTTCGGAAGCAATTAGCCTTGATCAGAGCCATATGTATTCTTAGTCCCTAACCTCCATGAACGCTAACTGGGATCCTACAACTAGGGCATCACATGTCTGCCTATGTCAACCCAAGTACGGGCAATGGGCCTAAATTTGCTATTTTGTTAAACTGAATAGTAGTGGAAAAGCATACTTGAAGAAGGATCTATTTAGTTTTTAACCCAGCACAAGTAATGCTGCTAGGGTGCTGGGAAAGTGTAGAAAGAGGGACCCTGTAACATCTAGTGCACCTAAATTCACCTGGCTGCTCTTTCCCATCCTCAAGGTCATTGTGTAGGTTCAGGTAAAGTCAGGTTCAGAAAAGCAAGAGCTATGTTTCCCGGGAGACGAAAGAGAGTCCCCAAGTGAGGCTGCTCTGCTAGGTCTTGGGAAACCAAGGTTCAATTCCCTATTCCAGTGTCACCATCCTCTGAGAGCTTGGGTAAATTCTTTGCTTTTCTGTGCCTTAGTTCTCCTTCTGTACAATGGGGTAAGGGGGTAACAGCACTGCCCTGCCTTTCTGGGGTATTCTGAGGACAACTACATTAAAGACTTGGAGGCACTTAGATACTATAGCGAAGAAGTGTGGCACATAAGCACAGCTGTGCAAAATAACTGATTTTTTCTAATTACTGGCTGAACTGACATACAGGGGAACCCCTCCCCAACCCGTAAAATCTCATTTGTGGTGAAACAAGAACCTTTTCATTTAAACATCTAATAACATGGAAGTAAAATTCAAAACAAAAAGTCATTTCAAATTGAAAAGTCAAAATGTTTCTTTTAGAAAAAAAAAATCAAGATGAAGCATTTAATTTTTTTTCAGAATATTTTTGAGTGCTTGCTTTTTGACCCCCAAAAATTGGAGCACATTTGACATAAATTCATGAAAGCTTTCTGTTTGACCCAAATGTGGGAGATGTTTGGTTTGGGGTTTGGTTTGGGTTTTTTTAGAAAAACATTTCACCAAAAAAAAAATCACCCAGTTCAATCTGTATCACAAATAAGACATTTGTACTGTTGCAGAGGTTCATGCTTCAGCTGCCACTATCCCTATAATGGCAAGCACCTGAATTTCCTTGCAAATCACCATCCCAAGTCTGCTGAGTGAAAAGAGTAGAGTTCACCAGCCAATTTGCATTTTGAAGCATATAATTTCTCTTTGCACACAACCGGAACCTCTAGGGGAAAAAAAAATCAACATAGAGGATTCTACGGTGCAATGCTGCCCCTTGGTGGGAACCGTTGTTATTTACAGCTTTTGAAAAATCAAGGTCCCTTACCTATTTACATTTGTAGGCAGTGATGTTGTACCATGATAGTCAAAGAGACACAGAGCTGGTCTACACTACAATATTAGGTCAAAATAAGCCACGTTAGGTTGAGTTAATAATGAAGGCGTCTATATTACCAAGCCCCTTCCATCGACCTAAAGGTCTTTTAAAATCGATTATTGTACTCCACCTAGAGATGTGGCACTAATGTTGATCTTCCTGCAGGGCCGTCCTTATGCAGCTGTGTAGTGCACCCCAAAATTTAGGGGCACCACTGGGTCTTAATGCCCATCCTCCCGCCTCTTCCTACTCCTGTTCTTAGAGAGGTAGCCACGTTAGGCTGTTTCAGTCAAAACAATAAGGAGTCTGGTGGCACCTTAAAGATTAGGGGTATGTCTAAACTACATCCCTTTGTTGAAAGAGGGATGTAAATTAGGCAAATCAAAAGTGAAAATGAAACAGGGATTTAAATATCCCGCACTTCATTTGCATAATGAGTTTTTCAAAAGTGAAAGCGCCGTCTTGATTCAGTTCTTTCGAAAAAACCCTCCTTTTTCGAAAGATCCCGTACCTCTCAAATGAGTTCTTTTTTTTTTTTTTTTTTTAAAGAACCGCGTTTAGATGGGGCTTTCACTTTCAAACAACCCTTTTCCAAAAAAGTGCTCGGATGCCATTATGCAAATGAAGCGTGGGATATTTAAATCCCAGCTTCATTTGCACTTTTGATTTGCCTAATTTATATCCCTCTTTCGACAAAGGGATGTAGTTTAGACATACCCCTAGTCTTTAAGGTGCCACCAGACTCCTTATTGTTTTGGTTGAAACAGACTAACGACTGGGTATTACGGCATTTTTAGCTTCCGTGAGTTGCAACTGGCTCTGCTTCCTCTGGAAAGGATTTAATTAACTTAAAAGTGACAAAGCCTGCCAGACTTATTAGCAGATCAAACCTGTGAAAGAGCCATTCAACTGGCAATGAAGCCATTTAACAGGCATTTGCCAACCCCAGGTATATACTGTCAGTTTCTGAATGGACTGTGTTAAATCGATAGGCTCTTTAGTTTAAAATTTTCTTTAAAAATATTTAATTAGTGTGATGCTGCAAATTATAAAATCACATCTCTAAAAAATCATTAACACCCCACCCCGAGTTACCTTCGGGCATAGGGACATCAGTTTAATAGTACTGCATAGGGCCCCATGAATCCTCAAGTTGTCCTTGCATTTCTGGGTCAAATTTAGGATAGCGTGGACATAGTGCAGATACCTAGAGGGAAAGTGACTTGTTCAGTATGTTCTAGCCAGTGCGTGACAGAACTTAGGTCTGAATTCAAGGCTCACACCCCATCCTGTTGCAAATGGTTGGCTTCTCCCTAATTTCAATCCCTGGGTAAATGCCTTCCATACAAATTCCACTGGGGGAGCTAACGCTGGCTGTTGCTTATGCAACGAAAGAGACTGTTCTGATTTTTGTCTGAAAATGCTCATTATTTCTGGGAGAGGGAGGAGTTTAATTTAACACTTCCTATGCATTAAAAAGAAAGAAAGCGGCAGAAAAACTGAATAATCAAGTGTGGTTGTAACTGATCCATTATGCATAATTGGATAGTCTGATATTGTCAGAGAAGCAACATTAACCAGGATTAGAAAAAAACCTACATTGCCATCGTCTGCAAGAAGAAAATCCCTTCTGGCTGCAATTTATGTAAAGTAAGCACAGTCTAAAGGCAATGACAATATTTTTCAAGGGGGAAAGAAAGCCTATTTGTTCTAAAAAAAAAAAAAAAGAAAGATTTACTAGTAGGAACAGATGCATTATGAGATCACTAATGTTTCAGACACAATAGACTGACTTTTATATAGCCAACCACTCTGACCAGCCGTCTTTATGGATCCTACAAACTAAAACAGGGTAGATCCTATCAGTAGCTGGAGGGGAGACCTGAATGCAATGTTACCGACGCCAGATGTAGTGGTGACTCAGCAGGGGAGGTCTCCGCTCCAAGTAAATATAAGGCCATGTCCCAGCCGCTGCTGTAGAGCCCAAAGGGGGAAATTAATGGCAGCTGCCATTAATTGACACTTTTTGAGACAGCAGAAACACACACCAGCTCTTTATCTCAACTCATGCTGCCTTTTTTTGCCAGAAAACAGAGCCCGGAGGGGAGAGCCTTTCCACATATCAAAAGAGGATTTCTCTGACTGCCAGGACATGTCAACCTATTCATCACTGTTGATTAAACATGTGCCCTGTGATATACCAGGGCACCTGGTACTGGAGGTTTGGAATCGGCGTCACCAGATGGTTTTCATTCATGGCCTTGTGCCATTGTCATGAACACAAACACTTGCTCTCGAAAGAGCAGCTGGGTAGTACCCCACTCAGAGAAAATACTGGTTTTGCAAGGGTGGGGAAAACTGGACTGATGTTTCAGCCTTCTCTGCTGACAGATGGTTCTGAGGGAAGCCAGGCAATGCCAGAGCATGCACATACACCTTTTTGAGACTTGGAGCCTAACTAGGGTCAAATGAGGGTATAGATTAGAAGCGGAGATGTAGCCCCTAAATCTTCATACCATTCTCTAGCTGGGTAGGACCTTCCCTCCAGGGGACCACTGGGTTGAGGAACATGCTGTCTGTGAAGCCACCCAAGGATCATCCCTCAAATCTATTTTATCAATTACAAAGATTTTAATTGGATCTTACATCTAGAAACCACCCCAAGGGTGAGACTAATGAGACACAATGTTGCATTATTAATTTATTATTTAACTCTCTTTAAAAACTTGCTCCCTTCATTGGCTAATGAAGCTGCTTTGTGCATTGACAAGTGAGCTAAATGTCTCATTCAACTGAGGTTACCACTACTTGATGAGTATTTCAAATCTGGGCCAAGTCAGTAGCACCCGAGTACTTGCTCCCCTCTGGTTGATGTTTGGTAACTGATGGAAAATTCACTGTTGGTTTCAGTCTACTTCCCAATAGACCGGTGTCCACACCACAAATGGGCCTCTTCTTGGCAATCTAAGAAAAGGCCAAAAGCTGTAGTCACAGAGACTATTATAGGGCAGAGTTACATTAAAGGGGGCAAGAGTCTTATAAAATGTAATAAGGATGATACCAACAGGGGGTCTATGAAAATGGCTTTAAACATCTACGGATTTTGAGAATGAGCGTCTCTTAGGCATTATTGCAGTAAAATCAGTTATTTGAACCATCTCTAGAATTTTATACCTTCAGGGTGTGTGTGTATGTGTTAGTTAAATTCTATAGAACTTTCCCCACCTCAGACACACCAAAGCTACGTCCACACTGCGGGTGTTCTGCGGAAGAGGAAATGCAAATGGAGTGCTCATTTGCATATCTTCTTCCGATCCTTTTTGCGGAAGAGGTTTTTGTGATAAAAAGCCCTGTGTAGATGGGGCCATTTGTCCGAAAAAAACTCTTTTGTGCAAGAGCCTGTAAACCTCATTTTTTGACATTTTTTTGTGGCCCGTAGGTGGGAGCTAAAACAAAAAAGTAGTCAGTATAATGGTCTTCTGTTGATATGCGTTTTCGTAGTTAAATTCCTGGACTGTCATTGCTCATTAAAAGTGCTGACATATGGGTGGAAATGGGGTAAATATTGCATTTTATTAATATCAGCAGAACTGACTTAAATGGGGCCTGTGTGTTGTGTAGTCTTGCCTTAATCTTTGTATTCATGCCCGTCAGTGTGCAAGAAGCTATTTGCATATATATTTGCATGCATATGCAACCACACTTAAGTTGTGGCCCTTGGCATGTGCTGAATATTATTGTGGCCCCTGGGGCTTCCAAAGTTGAGTAGCCCTAGTATAGAGAATCTAAGATAAGATAAATAGCAGCCCCTTCGATGACTGAGTAGCCTAGGCCAGGAAATAGGGAGACCCCACTGTTGGATCACATTATGTCATACAGGCTGTATTCAGTTAGTCCGGGAACTAGGGAGCCAGACACGATTCAATTATTCTTTCTGAGTCGAGCAGTAATAAGAATCCCCTTTGTATTCTCAGTGGGGATTTTCCACGTAGGAAGGACACTGTGGACACTTAGAAGAGAAGGGAGTGTAAAGACCCAGGAAGCTTCCTTTGGGCTGGTCAAAACAATTTCTCTTACAGCACAGGATATGTAAGGGGTCAGTGTATTTTATTGTCCCAGAAAATAATTTAATTTTGCTCATTCTCACTGCACTCAGAAATGACTTTCTGCTTTAGAGCCACACAAGATTCTGCACCTGGGGTTGTTGCTACTCACCACTGTCCAAAGTCCATCACACCTATGGCAGTAATTATAACCTGCATTCAAAATACTGTTTGGGTTTTTTTTTTTTTTAAATGATGGGGAAACCTCCCTCCCCGCCCCCAATCTGTTCCATCTTTCCTTGACTCCTGAAGTACAGGCTACAACAACAAGACTATTCCAACTTCTCTGCTGGATGACCTGAAAAAGACAGGGGCTGCGCTAGCAATTATGAGTGCATCGTTAAATTCAGACACCACTTATCTACTGATTTGTGTTTGTACAATAGCAGTGGCTGGGTAGGCTGCAAACTCCCAGGTACCTTCTGATGGCATATAATAAGCACAGACAAGAAAGACCTATGGTGAATAATAGAACAAAAAGCTTCCAGAAGCACTGAAAATCAAACTGCATAGGCAATCAGACATCCAGTGAAACCTCACGGGAAAGTGTAGGAGAAGCATTTTAGGAATACAGCATTTCCCAAGGAAGAAGCAGGTGTGTGGCATACCATTATCAATGGGATATGTTAAAATCTAATAACTTAGGGGGAAAAAAAAGAATTTAAAATTTCAGAGTACACATACACCATTTACATATTATTTAGTGAGGCCCAGCTAAGGAAGAGACATACAAAGAACACCCAGATTATGATGACTCTGAGGTCAGTGATCAAATATGAGACTGTACTGACTACCTGGGAAAAATGATATTCCAATGAAAGCAAAATGACCTTTCCAATGACAGGAGAGTAGTTTTCTAGTGACACACGGTAGGACTTATTCTTTACATTATGTCAGCAACTAGAAACCCCATTCAAATATCGGAGCTCCATTGTTCTAGGTGTTGTGCAGAGAAAATAAATAAACAAACAATGAGACATTCATTCCCAGCAGAGGAAGCTTACAAAGTAGCATCCTGTTCCTGGAACTCTGTACATCAGTGCAAAGGTCCATCAGCTTCATTTGGAGCGATCCCACAGGAGCGAATTCAGTGACCAGGCAGTTCACAATAGGCAGATGAGACAATGATGATTGTCTATACTGCAATCACAGGGTGTGATTACCCCATGAATAGACATCTTTAACTAGCTTTAACCTAGCTAGATTGGGTACCAGAATATGCTGCAGCACCATGAACTTCAGCGCAGACTGTCCCCCAAGTAACTACCCAGGGTTCCTGGTGGACTAGTACAACCCTTATTAAAGCACATGCTGCTGCAATGTCACTGTTCTAGCAGTAGAATTAGTCAGGTGAAAGCCAGCCTAGGTATCGGCACTCAATCTGCAATCACCTCCTTGACTGCAGTGTAGCCATTCCCAGAAATGGGACACGGCTGGATTGGGAGGGTGAGGTAAGAATAAAATGAACAGAGTTTAGCAGAAAAAACAGGAATCTCAGCTCATCCGTTGCCTAACCCATACTGGAATGGAGTGATTGGATACTTTTGTGCGAATACTTGAGCAATTTCACACATACAAAATGGGAAGCGACTGTCTAGGAAGGAGTATGGCAGAAAGGGATCTAGGGGGTTATAGTGGACCACAAGGTAAATATGAGTCAACAGTGTGACGCTGTTGCAAAAAAAAGCAAACATGATTCTAGGATGCATTAACAGGTGTGTTGTGAGCAAGACACGAGAAGTCATTCTTCCGCTCTACTCTGCGCTGATTAGGCCTCAGTTGGAGTATTGTGTCCAGTTCTGGGCACCGCATTTCAAGAATGTGGAGAAATTGGAGAGGGTCCAGAGAAGAGCAACAAGAATGATTAAAGGTCTAGAGAACATGACCTATGAAGGAAGGCTGAAAGAACTGGGCTTGTTTAGTTTGGAAAAGAGAAGATGGAGAGGGGACATGATAGCCGTTTTCAGGTATCTAAAAGGGTGTCACAAGGAGGAGGGAGAAAACTTGTTCTTCCTGGCCTCTGAGGATAGAACAAGAAGCAATGGGCTTAAACTGCAGCAAGGGAGGTTTAGGTTGGACATTAGGAAAAAGTTCCTGACTGTCAGGGTGGTTAAATACTGGAATAAATTGCCTAGGGGGGTTGTGGAATCTCCATCTCTGGAGATATTTAAGAGTAGGTTAGATAAATGTCTATCAGGGATGGTCTAGACAGTACTGGATCCTGCCATGAGGGCAGGGGACTGGACTCGATGACCTCTCGAGGTCCCTTCCAGTCCTAGTGTTCTATGATTCCGCTCAGGTGACTTCACTTTCACACAACTGCACTACGTGAAATGAATATTTTACCGTGAAAACAAGTGAAAGTTAAATTTTGCACAGTCCTCTTTGCTTAAAACTCCGTGTTTTTCTTGAAATGTCATTGAGGGGCCAACAGCCACTGTGGGCACCGGGGCAAGTTGGAAGGGGGGCTCAGGCCATGCCCCCCAGAAGGAGTGGGGCCAAGGGCACAAGGTGCGGGGCCGAGGACAGTCAGTCCTTAACGCTGTCTGGCCTGCTGTGCTGGGCTCCTCCCACCAGCCATCAAAGCCGTGCAGATCGGTGCTGCCATGGCAAATCAAAGGAGCCATGGGGCTTTAGCTGCTGCCACTGTCAAAGTAGCAGCAGAGGAGGCCAGGAGCTCTGGGTCCCTTTGAAACACCAGGTTCCTGTGTAGGTGCCCCCTTTACCTCTCCTGTTGGCACGCCTAAATGTCATCCTCCTTTTCAGTGAAACTTTGACTTTTGCTAGAGCAACTATGGGAATAACGCAAGCTCAAAGTTTAGAGAATTTTTAAAGACAAACAAAAGGCGCTAACAAATATGTGCAAAGTGGAACGTTCCATAAAACTACATGAAACAATTACAGGGGCCAAAAATGCTACCAAAATGCACACCCACCTACAAAATCAGCTTTCAAACATTTCTTATGCATCTGATATAAAGCAATCAGGTAACTGTGGCTATTTCTTTGTTTGTATATTTTACTTTTCCTTTCTTCAGCAAATATTTAAAATTAAGGCAGAGTCAAACAGAACTCAGATGTGAAACGTTATTCATTCAGTACGGAATGTAGAGCTCCATTTTAATGTATTCTAAACCCGGCAAAAATAGTTCCCCTGGGATATCAAACAGATATTTCTCAGACATCCTGACTGATAAGAATCATTGTTAATTTACACATCTATCTTATGTATTTTAAAGACATTTCTTACTGGGTTATCTAAGCAAATGGGTTTCACAGACATTGAGGGCTGACCATATGATCATAAATCAGCTTAATTCTGATTTCCTTCATTCTCTCTCACCATGCACACACATGGATATAATAGGACATGAAGAGGTAAGATGGTCTTGAAAAATTACCCTTCATTTGACTTTTCATTTCAACAGGGCCAGTTGAGAAAGCAGCACTTCAGAGTAAGCAGCCTAGGGTTCAGAGAGCTCACAAGTATTTTGTTTTTATTCCAAAAATGACAATCATTACAACATGGACTGGGCAAATGTTTTGAGAAAAGAGATTTAAATAGTTCCCTGCAATTTTGGGAACCCAAATATAACAGAGTTGTATTAATACATCTATAACAAGACCTGTAAGTGTTACCCAGGAGATCTGAAAGCAAAACTAGCAACAGTGCACAACTTCAGCCTCAGCTAACAAACCAACTGCACTAGTTGGTAAAATGAGAAAATTATTGTCCCCAAATTGACTGGCTATAAGAATAGCATGCAAGAATCTCTAGCAGCACATGACACATAAGCATCAGAAAAAATAAAAAGGAATAGAAACAAAGTGAAACTGATTGGTCTGGTCTGCCAGAAGCAATGTGCAAAAAAGTAAACAAACACACACGGGAAAGTAAATCAAATGTTTTAGAACTCTTGCCCTTTTAACCTTATGGTTAAACTGTGAAAAAAAGGTTGTGTGATTTATCAGGACAGTGTATGTTTATGTTGTCTCTCGGTTATCTGTGTAAAGGCCTCACAGGCAAACACTGATCTGGCAGTTTCAAGGTGAGAGAGACCATCTAATGTGCCCATTATTTATTTTATTTTATTTTATTTTAAACAGGATCTAGAATCTGCTGGGGCTGGAATAATTTTGCAGCATTTGGGGCATACACAGCATAATGAGGCAGCTGAAGTATCTTTAAATCGTCCCATTTACCTGGTTCTCATCTATCTTGATGTCCCATGGTCTAGAGGTTAAGTACATTTGCAATGGGCGATAGAAATAGGTCCATTAGAAATTCCCAAGATAGCATAAGCCTCCCTTGCATAATGATGAATTAATTACGCCTAATTTTTCCAGAGATGTAGGAAGGCCGTCCAACCTGACGGATGCTTGCCGTGTGCAGTAGATTTGTCCTTTCTTCACTTGAGCTGGCACCTTGTCAGATGCCAAACATCATTAAAGCCAGCCTTGTACCAAGCCCCCCAGGTCATAATGGGGATATTCTATCAGTGCTGCTGTGGGTTGCTATGCTGATAAGAATTCTGCAAGGAGCAGCTTCCAGCTGAGATTAGGTTAACTCATTTTCTACACAGTTTAGCCCAAGGGAGTTTTCTAGTTGGCTCAGCTGGTAGAACTGCAAGCAACCTATGAACCACGACTGACCTGGTTCACATCCCAGGTGTGGTTATATGCAGCATGCACACAGCCAGCCTAGTCACTAGATTGAAGTTAAATGAGTTTTAGCACTAGCTTCCCCCATCTATTTATTGTATCCACTAGCTGTCTCTTATCTTACATTTAGAATGGAAGCACCTTGGGGTAGAAACTGTCTCTTTGTTATATAGGTGTACTGTACATCGCTCTATGGGGCCGTGATGCAAATTAATAGCAGCATCCAGCCAATAGCTGGTGTACAACACTCTGTAATCAGGCAAGAAGGGACACAGTGCAGCTGATGACTGGCTACCATTAGTCCATGCAATTAGAGACAAGGGAATAACACTGTTAGAGCCCAGCTCTGTGTCACTGGAAATTATGGGTATGTCTAGACAGTGGTACTATTTCGGAATACTTCCGGTATCCCAAAATAGCTATTCCATGTCTTTTAAGCAAACCCGTTATTTTAAAATAGCTTTCGAAATAATGGGCTCGTGATGCTGATGTCCCTGTAAACCTCATTCCATGAGGATTAAGGGACGTTTTGGAATAGTGGTTTATTTCTAAATATGGCTGTTTAGACAGCGCCAAATTTTGAAATAAGCTATTTCGAAATACACTCGAAATAAGCTATGCGATTTGCGTAGCTCAAATTGCATAGCTTATTTCGAGATATGGGTGCAGTGTAGATGCATTCTATTGTGGTACAGACACAATGTATAGCATGAATACGCAAAAAAATACCACAACTCCATGCTGATCAAGTAGCCCCTAGTGGATGTTTCAACATAAGCCTGCTTTTAGCAATGATCTAGACAAGGCATCTGATTTAAAAGACAAATGCATTTGTGTACAGAGGCATTTAAAAGGCTGAACACTGAAAGAAAAAAAAAGGGTTGCTTCTCCTCCTTCTCAGCCCCCAGACATCTACCACTCATGTTACTTTGTTCGTTTTCATGTATGACCTGATGTTACAGGGCGTACAAGTGAGATTGTAATATGCTCAGCTGCGCAGAGACATGGGCAGACTTTCTTTGACCTTGACCTTCAGTCAGCTTTCCAGTTGGGAAATTCCACACAGCTAGTCGCTGTGTGAAACATGTTTACTCTTCCCTGGGGACTTACGGATGGTTTACCCCTAACCCAGTATTAATAGGAAATGTAGTTCCTCCAATTACAATTTTCCTTTCAGTATCTTCCTTCTCCACTCCATCAAATGTGCTTTCCCCCTATGGTACCAGACATTGCTACACCAGAATTACTTTGGCTGAAGGTCTTGACATCTTGCAGAACAGCCTCTGTCAGCTGTTTGTAGGAGAGACAAAGCTCTAAAATAGTTTGTGCAGTTGTGTAGCGTATCATTTAAAGGATTTCAAAGCTCTAAAATGTGCTATTAAAGGTTGTCCACACTTTTAAGGGAAGGCAAAACTATCCTTGTTTTATACTGACACACACTTAAGGGAAGTGACTTGCCCAAAGATACAGATTCAGTAGCAGAGCCTGGGGGGGAAAAACCCCCTCAGGGGTCTTGATTTGAAATGTCCTGGTCTGACCAGGCTTGATATCAATACATGTTAATATCAAGCAATAAACAAGAAAACTCTTTTGTTCTAGAAGTGTGAGATTTGTATGGCAGCAGAAGGCGAGTGATGTAATAATACTTTTTTTTTGGGCCAACATCTACTGGAAAAAGAGATTAAAGATGTATTTAGAAACTTATAACTGCTCATTCCTTTGCAACAGGGTGCCCCATAGCAGTTCAAACCACCATTAGCTAAAAAACAAATCCTTCCTATCAAAGCAATTAAAATACATATCCCTCTACTCTGAATGTCAAAACGAGCCATAAGTGAATAAAATACATGTGTATCCTGGACACCGATGAGACGTAGTTTCTCCCAAAGACACTGCGACCAATTAGCCAATATTATGTATACTGCCACCCTCTGCTGGGCATGATTAGAGCTGCTGATGTTGGATTCATAGCTCCTATATTCCTGCTCAATAACAGAGATTCTTCTTTAGTTCACGTGAATGGTGCAAAGCTGTGCTTTCGTTACAGAAGGATCAGAGTTCTCTCATTCTGCTGGACAATGAACTTCTGAGCAGCAGATGTTTTGCAGATTATTAATCATGAAACTCCTAAGCATGGAGGAATTTATTACTTTACACGCCCACCCCACACCCACAAACTTAGCAGCTTGCTCAAATCTCTTCTTCCTTCAATAGCTACTGAAAGTGACGAAGGTAAACTGGGGCATCTTCCCTTCCTTATCCTTTTATTCAAACAGAAACAAAGGGAACAACCTTCCTTATAAAGACAATCCAGCTAGCTAATTCAGTAAGAACATTTAATAGCAAGCAGGGGACAGTGAGGCTATAGGTCAGGATGGACAAATACCAGCCCATGGGCCGGATCTGGTCCACCACAGTTACTTCCTGGCAGGCCCCCACCACTGTATTTACCTGCATGGCCTCAGGTACCAGCGACCGCAGCTCCCATTGGCCACAGATCACTGTTCCCAGCCAATGGGAACTGCAAGAAGCAGTGTCCTGCCCCATGCCACTTCCCGTCACTTCCATTGGCTAAGAATGTTGATTTGCAGCCAATGGGAGCTGAGATCACTGGTACCTGCAGCAGCAAAGGTGAATATAGCAGCAGCAGCCCATCAGGGGCTAACCGCCATATTATTGCCCATCTCTGCTACAGGTGAAACATATGCTCACAGCTGGGGCCGCTCCTATTTCTCTCTCCACTCCTTTCTCACTCCTGGAGACACTGCCGCACCAGGCGGGACACACAACAGGCCCTTGTGAGTGAATCTGCACATACTCTTGGGTTACGTCTACACTGCAGGCTTTTTGCGCAATTATGGCTGTTCTTGCGCAAAAACTTGTGGCGCGTCTACACTGCACGCACGTTCTTGTGCAAGTAAATTTACAGTAAAGTGTTGGAACAGAGGGCTTCTTGCGCAAGAGTTATTCATCTCCCCACGAGGAATAAGCCCTCTTAAGCAAGAGGTCTTGTGCAAGAAGGCAGTGTGGACGGGCAACAGGGGTTTCTTGCACAAGAAACCCTTATGGCTAAAATGGCTATCAGAGCTTTCTTGCACAAGAGAGCATCCACACTGCCATGGACGCTCTTGTGCAAAAGCACATCTCTTGCGCAAGACGCCTGCAGTGTAGACATAGCCTTGAAGCTTGGAAAGTAAACAACGCGACCAATCAAACCCTACTTCTCCTCCCCCGTCCCCCTTCTTCCTTTTTTCAGAAGTAAAATGTACAAGGAAAATGAAAAGCAACTGACAAAAGCTGCGGGATGCACGAAGTTTGCTTCTGGAGAAACACAGACACACAACTTACTAGAAACCTGAAATTAATTTGCAAAGAATGGAAATAAATAGTGGTAACAATTCACAAAACAGGCAGTCAGCACTTACAATAATACCAAATTTAACCTGCAGGGCAATAGAGCTAATGCAACTATGTGCGCAGAGTGAGTGACCCTGCTTTTTAAACCCATTATCCTGGTAGCATGTCCCAAGCACCTGATCTCCAAAGTATCTGGACCCAGCTGGTTAGTAAATGCCAGTTTGAGCTAAGCTGGGAACAGCTCAATTATGAAGGACAAGATTCTGCCCCTCAGTTCCATCCATATGGCTCTACTTATCTGGGAAAGAATGCATCAGTGGAATTGAGGCTTGACCCACCTATAGTAATGAGTGGTGGGTGGTGTACAGAGGATGCTTCTGCAGTGAGTTAAAGAATTCAGCTATTCCCCTCTAGAGGCTTGGGTTCAAATCTTGTTAATGTAGTAGTGGAAATGATTTCGCTCTCAATCCGGTCTCGAGTGAAGCCTTTATCCTCGTCACAGAAACATCACTAGAATTATTATTCAGTCCAATTCAACGAGCCTAGTGGTTGTTGCTGACACATGTCTGGGTCTGAAACAGATGTGGGTGTAGCTGCTGCAAGATGGAAGGGAGATGCACGATCAAAATTGAGCAGGGCTGGACTAGCAGGGGACACTATGTAGAAGAAACAAGGCAAGAGACATGTATTACATGCTGCAGCAGAACTATGGTGGGGCTTTGCAGTCAGTCCTTGCACTCTCAGTACATCTGGGATGAGGTTCACAGACCGCACACCAATTGCATGTCTACACTAGATTCTCGTTTACAGTGGCACAAATGCAGCAATGCAGTGGCACCATTGTAAGCTCTCTAATGAAGCTGCTCTGAGCTGACAGGAGAGAGCTGTCCCATCCGCCTACCTACTTCAGTCCCAGTGAGCAGCGGTAGCAATGTTGGCGGGAAAAGGTCTCCTGCCGACATAGCGCTGTCCAAACTGGCTGTTAGGCTGGTGTAGCTTATGTTGCTCAGGTGGCTTAGGGGAAGGGATTCACAACCTTGAGGCCACGTCTATACTTACTGCACCGGAGAGCAACTTTCTGGCGTACAATTTAGGGGGTGTGGTAAAGCAAACTATGAAACATGCCATGGAAGTTTTATAATTAAAAACAGGACATAAAAGCACAAGAGCAAGCCTCCAGCCCTCTACTTGGGGTCTGCTACGCTCCTGCCTCGGACTCTCTGGCCAGCTCTCCACTCCAAATCAATTCCCATTCACTGCTACTCATTTTGTCCCTGTACAAGCATCATCCCTCAAGAGCTGTCTTTTGTTTTTTCTTAACCCCTCCCTGCAGTACCTGTAATCATTGGAAATTTATAGAACAATCTGTCACCAAATCCTGGAGAACAAATTAAACATCAGGTCTGTAAAATATTCTAATGAAGCAGATGGTATTAGAGGCCTGTATGTCTCCTCCCACCTTAAGTGCAGCCGTGCTGATTATCCATTTATGAGCAGATTAATCCTGTCTATTATAAACACTGGGATGGAAAGTACACCCCTAGTCTCTCTAATTGATAAGATGAATATGTTAATAGGGACAACTCCAGGAAGGGGAGGGTTTCCATCTATTGTAAGCATATGGGGCAGCTGGCAAAGTTCTCCAAACTCCGTGGCTGCTCAATCATATTCTTCCAATTTCTTAAATGCCTGCCCTTTTGAATTTCATTTTCTTTACGAGTGAATCCTGTGCTAGTTAAAGATGCTAGGCTGAGGAATTAAAACTCTCTGTCTCCAGAACAGGTACAGCACAATTACCATGGCAAGTTTCCCCCATACCGCCCTGAAGCTAGCCTGGAGACACAGCCAGAGTTCAATTTCCACCGTCTATTCCATTCTTGGCCTCGACTAAGACTGCCATGAAGGGAGCCAGGCACTGCTATTTGTGACGGTAACACCACTTCCCTTTGTTAGGGTTGGCTTCGTGCTAACATTGTTTATGCTGTAGGGATAAATCAGCATATCTGACATTTTCCTTACCTCATTCTGCTTCCTTTCCCAACAGTTCCCTGTGACCCTCCGCCATCCTCTGAGAGCTGCCCTTTAGACCACAGGTTTCTCAAATGTGGCCTCCTGTGGATTTTTCTGGGGCCACAACAGCCTCCTGTGTGAAGATGGAGTTAAGGGCAAAGCAGAGACCCCTTGCTGCGGTGACCAGCTGTTGTTCCTGAATGCGCTGTCTTGGGGTTTAACTGGCACCACCAATAGGAGATCAGCACCATGCAGGCTCCTGGGGACTAAGAACATAAGAACAGCCATAGTGGGTCACGCCAAAGGTCCGGCTAACCCAGTATTCATCTTCCAAAAGTGGCCAGTGCTAGGTGCCCCCAGAGGGACTAAATAGAACAGGGAATCATCAAGTGATTCCACCCTTCTTCCCCATTCCGAGCTTCTGACATACAGAGGCTACAGACACCATTCCTACCCCTCCTGGCTAATAGCCATTGATGGATTTATCCTCCATGAATTTATCTAGTGCTTTTTTGAACCCTGTTAAAGTTCTGGTCTTCACAACATCCTCTGGCAAGGAGTTCCGCAGGTGGACTGTGTGTTGCATGAAGAAGTACTTCTTTTTGTTTGTTTTAAACCTGCTACCTATTAAATAGGGACTGCAGACTCAGGGGGCTGGGGTGTATCAGAGGGACATCCCAGAGCAATGATTTAAATGAAGCACGTACATTTTCATTTTATTTTCCAAAAAACCAAAAATTGAGTTAAGGACCTGAGCAATGCTAGGTAAATCTTCTAGTACTAGCCAATTAGCCCATCATAAGACGGGATTTTCAGGTCTCTCCTCCACGTCAGTCTTCTCTCCTGAGCCTCCGGTCTCTCGTTCCGTCTTTCTCTCTCTCCTCCTCCTACTTCCTCCCCCTCTCTCTCTCTCTCAGCTCTCCTCCGCCTCCTGCCTCTCTCTCTGTCTCTCTCTTTCACTTCTCCTCCCTCTCCTGCCTCTCACTCGGGGGACCGCAGAGCCCAAATGGCCATCTGGGCTCCGCACTCTCCTTGCTGCATGGGGGGCGCAGAGCCCAAACGGTCGCTTGCGCCGCTTGCTCCCACGCGGCGGCCTGGCTGAGCGGCGCAGAAGTCAGCCGAGCACCACGGAGGGAGGTGAAGGGGGGCGGGGCGATGATGTTCACGGCCAGGGGGCAGGGCCTGGAGCCGCTGTCACGCCGCACGTCACTGCCCCGCCCCCTTTCGCCTCCCGCCGTGGCGCTTGGCTGACTTCTGCGCCGCTCAGCCGGGCTGCTGCGGGGGAGCAAGTGGCGCAAGCGGCCGTTTGGGCCCCGCACTCCCCATACAGCACGGGCCCTCCCGAGGGAACAGCCAGCATTTCAGGCAACAGCGCCCCCTAAAGGGAACAGCCAGCATTTCGGCGTTACAGACTCTCAGACACTGGGCTACTATATATATGATTCTTATATTTCCGTAACATTTTTCAGTTCAAAGTGCTTTATAAAACACTAGAGGATTTATCTGATGTTGCTCAAGTCCTTAACTGAAATATTTTTTGTTTTTCTTCACTTAAATCATTGCTCTGCGGTGGGGCTGGGGTGGAGGGGTTCAGGAGGCAGGCTGCCCTGGGAAGAGAGGACAACCCCCACCGTCTCTCACCAGAACAGCTTGAGGCCAAGTGAGAAGCTCCTGTACATGTCCGCTGCAGCTGCAGCGGGCACAACCAAGGGAGGGGTGCATGTCCCCATCTGGGGTACAGACAGACAGACAAACTCTGAAATATGTAGTAGATAGTTGTCCCTTTCTCTACCCCTGCCCCCTGCTGTCCCAATGGGGTTATAGCTGTCCCGGTCCTCATCTCTGGCCCCTTGCTGCTCCCCTGTGGTCAGTAGAACTGTGCCTGTTAGTAGAGAAATAATCACATTCCAGGCACATCCTGGCACAATCAAACCCTGATCTTTCTTTAAGTCAGGGTAAGAGGAAGCTGCCTACCAAATTTGGTGGTCCTAGCTCTTACCCGTTTAGGAGGAGTTCTTGAACAAATGGACTCACAGACAAAGAGATACACAGACTCTCTCATAGATAGAGTAGATTAGATGTACAGTAAACTTCCGATAATCCGGCACCTTTAGGACCCAGGGGGTGCCGGATTATCAGATATGCCGGACTATCGGAAGGGGGGGCTATGAGGGGTCTAGAGTGGTGTGGGGGGGATGCCACCCCAAACCCCTCATAGCCCCCTTCCGATTGTCGGCTCTGCCCAGGCGTCCCGATTCAGCCGCTGCTGGTCAGTTTAAGCAGCAGCTGAATCGGGCGCCTGCGACAGAGCAGCTGAGTGCTGCCGGGTTGGTCCCAGCTGCTCTGCTCCAAGTGTCCCCAAGTCAGCCGCCACTGAAACTGACCAGGGCTGACCCGAAGCCGGGGCAGAGCAGCTCTGCCTCGGGCTTCCCGGAGTCAGCCGCTGGTCAGTTTCAGCGGCTGACTTGGGGACAGCTGGAGTGCTGCCGGGTTGGTCCCGCAGCACCGAGGGGCAGCGCTGTGGGACCTACCGGCAGCACTCCAGCTGCTCTGCCCCCAGCTTCCCCGTTTCAGCCGCTGGTCAGTTTCAGCAGCGGCTGAATCGGGGAAGCCGGGGGCAGAGCAGCTCAAATGGTCCGGCTGCCTGGAGCACTTCCGGGGTTCCTGATGGTGCCGGACCATCAGGAGTGCCGGACCATCAGATGCCGGACGAATGGAGTTTTACTGTACTTAAAAACATTACTGAAATACAGCCATGCTCTGGGGATATGTCTACAGAGCAGGGCTATTTCAGGATACCGGAAGTATCCCGAAATAGCTACCCCGCATCTTTTGAACGTGTCCACTAATTCGAGACTAGCCAATTAGCCCGTCATAAGATGGGATTTTCAGGTCTCTCCTCCATGTCAGTCTTCTCTCCTGAGCCTCTGGTCTCTCGCTCCGTGACTCTCTCTCTCTCTCTCTCCTCCTCCTCCTACTGCCTCCCCCCCCCCCCCAGCTCTCCTCCACCTCCTGCCTCTCTCTCTGTCTCTCTCTTTCTCTTCTCCTCCCCCTCCTGCCTCTCACTCAGGGGACTGCGGAGCCCAAACGGCCGTTTGGGCTCCGCACTCCCCGTGCTGCATGGGGAGCCCAAACGGTTGCTTGCGCCACTTGCTCCCACGCGGTGGCCTGGCTGAGCAGCGCAGAAGTCAGCCGAGCGCCACGGCGGGAGGCGAAGGATGTGACTCAGGCAACAGCGCCGCCCAGAGGGAACAGCCAGCATTTCAGTGTTACAGAGTCACAGACATTGGGCTACTATATATATGATAGGTCGCGAAATAGCGGATGCGCTATTTTGGCATCCCTGTAACCCTCGTTCCATGAGGGTTAAGGGATGTCTCGAAATAGCGCGTTATTTCAAAATTTGGCGCTGTGTAGATGCACCAAATTTCAAAATATGCTATTTCGAAATTCAATTGAAATAACACACACAATTTGCATAGTGCAAATTGCGTTTCTTATTTCAAGTTTAGGGTGCTGTGTAGATGCACCCTGGGCCGGCCGGTAGCACATGTAGATCACACTGCAGGAATGGATGGGAGGAAGAGCACAAAGACAAGTATTTTTGAAAAAGCCAAGGTATTATTAGTCTCCATTCAGAGCAGAGATCTCAGGTTTCAAGATACCATGCAGCTAACTTCGTGGGAGTCTGTTCATCTGTTCATCTGCAGGGAAGATGAGCTGACCATGAGGTGAGCCTGAGGCTCCACTGAATTGGACTATTTCACACCTGATGCTAAGTCATCCCTGCATCATCAGAGCCTAACTGTTAGCCTCAGGGCTCCAGTGAAGAAGTTGACTACACAAGGATGAGCATGAAACCCCTTGAGAATATCTGCAATCTTTTAAAAAGGATTTAGTTAGCAGCCTCACCTCAGCTCCTAGCTTGTGGTTTGTATTAATTTTTGTTGGTGAATTTTAAGCAAACCACGCCTGCTCCCACACTCACTTGGATTTTTTTTTCTAGTCACCTTCCAAACTCTGCAGCTGTGAAATATTAATTTTCTCATTTGAGGCCTTGTCATAGCTGTCAGAAAACACCAAGCCAGCATTCACTGGGAGCAAAACATTTTCCAAACACAATACAGAGATCAACTTACACACTGAGGGAAGGCTATGGCTTTGTCTAGTATCTTGGCTTTTCCCTTCGTAGCTATCTCCCATTGAATCTGGCCTGGGAAAACAGAGACAGAGAGAAGCCATTTCATCACTGCAAACCTCAAAGACCACATTTCACTGGCTATGATTTTGCTGAAGAAGTAGCCCAGAGTTCTTCTACCAGGCTCCTATTATGGAGCAAAGCCTCTATTTATTCTGTCCATATTTTCTCTAAACCACTTTGCTCCGAGCACCACCTAGCATCACAACAATTGATGAGCTACGGTTGCTGAGGGCCTAGTGTAGAATCACAGACAATATAGATCCCTGAGGAAAGTCATGAGTGAAAGAAACTCATTGACTCCCTGGAATTTGCAATGCCACCAAATGCATCCAATACCCGAGCATGCAGCAGAGTCATTCATGCTGACTAAGGGTCCAAGGCAGAGCGGCTGAGCTGAGGGTGCTCTATGATTGAATCTCTTCTATTAGGGTGTATGGCTGTTCATGGTTAACCGGTTATGGTTAATTGGTGGGGGCTGGCACAGTCCCCCACCCACTGTAGGCATGGTTTCCCTCCTACTCCATGGGACACTAGTTACTCTAGGGGACTTCTTTTCCCATGATCTTCTCAGCTAGACTACATCAGCAGGGTCTTATCTACCAGCTCCCGGAATGCTCTGGGATTGTCTTTAAGTCTGCAGCCTAATTACCCTCCCTGTTGAGAGAGGTCCCACAGGCACTGATATGAAGTCAGGACTGCACCTGAACGTCAGAGACTGGTGAAGTGCTTCCAAATCACTTCCTGCTCTCACAACAGCACCTCCCTCCTGCTTCATTCTCCCACCTGCATCTGATCCATCTGTGTGGTGGAGCGCTCACACCAGTTGCTAGATAGTGGTATATTACCTACTGGTAATTAACTGGGATAGCAGCTTTATCTAAAAAAGGAAACACACAAAACAAAACAAAATTATCTTTCTCCAGAACTGCCTAAACACCAGAAGAGAAAATCAGCCGATTTCAGAATTCAGAAAGCAGTTGAAAACTTTTAAATTACACTAAACCAGGGGTGGGGCTGGTTTTCCTGGATCTGGCCCCGGAGTTTCGGTGCTTCATCCTCCAGCATTGGGGAGCTGGCACTCCAGGCCTACGCCCCCCCCCTCCTGCCCAAACCCTGCACCCCACTGCATTCCTGCACCCTACCTCCCACCTCCAGCTCGCTCCTGCACCTTACCACCCTCCCAGGCCCACCAATCTGCAACTCACCCTGCACCCTCCCTCCCAGACAGATCCCACACCTGCTTCCTGTTAGCTCTCTCCTACGTGCTGAACTCCTCATTTCTGGCCCCATCCCAGAGTGGAGGGAGGCCCACATAATCTCCTAGCCAGGGCCCCCCACGCTGTGGTGTGTGCAGGGAATGTGGGTGTTTTCTTCTCACTTTTGTGCAGCTCCCAAACAGATTTTTCGATGGGTCAGTGGCCCCCTGACCCAAAAGAGGTTCCCAACCCCTGCACTAAGTCAATCCTTTTCCTACTTTCTACCCTTGAATAAAAATGCAAAACAATTTACTCTTTCTATATATACATATCAACCTCCTCCCCGCCCCCCCGCCCATGAATAGTTTCTTCTGTGGGGAAGAAACACGAGCCTGTTCAGTCTGACAGTTCAAAGAGGGGTGAAAGAGAGGATGTTAATACTCCGCCCACCGGGTGACTAGGCCTTCCACACAACTTACCACAGCAGTATCTTAACCCACTCCCCTTTTCTCTATTGTTTGCGGGAGGCGGGGGGTGCACACCCAAAATCTTCCCCTGCAATAGAGGCTCTGGTGTAGAAGTAGTCACTACGGGGGAGCGGTCTGGCCCGCTTACCTCCTCTGCAGCCAAGGGTCAACTGAAAAGGAGAGAAAAAGGAAAACCGCCTCCCCTCCGGGCCCCCGACTCGCGGGTGTACGGCGAGGAGGGGGCTGCCTTTCCCGGAGGCCTTGCGCAGCTCAGGCAGGTCTTCACCTCAGGGCAGGAGTGGGCAAGCTGCGGATGGAGACTGACTCACAGCACGTCTCTGCTCCCTCAGGCTCCCCGCCTCTGGTGTTGCTGCTCATGCCCAGGACGGGAGGGGTCCTGCCTGGCTGGGTCAGTCACCCGCTCACAGAGGTTTCCCGCTCCCCTCGGCTCCGCTCTGTAGCACTCGGATACCTGCCCCCATCTTTACTCAGCACCCCTCATGCGGTGCTGCTCCCTCAGGCCCTGGCTCCCTCAGCACGCCTGGGCCGCACTACTCTCTCCCATCCCAGCCTGTCTTCCCTCAGCACACGCAGAGAGGCTGGGACCTCAGCTGGGGCCCTGATTGGCCTAACTTCCCAGTCAATCAGTCTGACTTGGGACGCTGACTGCTTCCCATGGGAGGCTCTGTCCATCCCGGGCTTCTTTTTAGTCATTCCCCACTTTCTCATTTTATGGAGGTCCGGGGGCTAGGAGGGGAAAGCCACCAAGCCCCTCCTCCCCCTCTAGGTTTTAGTAAGGGGCCAACAGTCTCCTTATGGCAACGTTTCCACAAAATGGAGAGAAGGGAGCCTCTCTTGGAAGATGCTTGCACCACTGTTTGCCTCAAAAACAAAAACAAAAAAACCCAATGAGTAGCCCTATAGCACCTTAAAGACTAACAAATATACACACACACATCACACACACATACATACACACAGTATCATGAGCTTTCTATAAAGTGTTACCAGACTATTTGTTGTTTTTTAAGTTAACTATCCAATTTTTAGGTGCTTATAGATAGCCAGTTTTGCCTCTTGATATTTACATACCCTCTGCTTCTTGTTTCCCTCCCCCTTCCATTTTTTTCCTTTCCCCTTCTCCCCTATTTATTTTGGGTCTGGACATCCTAAACTCAAAACTCCGGTCCTCTGAAGATGTGGGCTGTGCCCACAAAAGCTCATGATACCATCGACATGTTTTGTTAGTCTATAAAGTACTACCAGACTATTTGTTGTTTTTTAAGTTTATCCTGCACAGACTAACTGGGTTACCCCTCTGAAGCCTCTGACACTGTTTGCCTCTTTATTCACAGCATCCTTGCTTCCATTTGCCCCCTCCACAGATTTCTCCTCCCCCAGCTACTAGACAAAACACACACTGCAGCTATGGAATTAGCAGGGGCCATTTCCAGCAGAGTATGAATCCTCAGCTCTTTTAACTCAACAGACTCTTAGGGGGAGTGGTTCATTTCATCACCACCCAGCAATGCTGGTACGTTATCCTCTCTTACTCCAGTGGACCTTTGATCTAACAGGACTCTCTTCCCCCTTCTTTAACTACCATCTGCAGACTCCCGTGTTACATTGCCATGATTGCGCCTGCAGCCTTTTCTTCCGAGCAAGACACATATTCCTACCAATTTTCCAAGGCTTTCCCATCTGTTTCTTTTTGTGTGTATGAAACTGCTCTCTTTTCCCTGGATGCAGAATTCCCTCCCACTACAGCCATAAGGCCGCTTAAGACTCCTTCTGTTGGTGATTATTGTTATTACATAGGGCAAAGGCTCTGATTTTGCTGTAGCTTTTGATGGAATCGTCTAAGATTTGAAAGTTATTCTGTAGAGAAGGAGTATTCAGCAGATAGCTGATAAAGTTATCTCATCCCACAGACTTAATGTAGACCCATCTCAGTTCAGTGCCCTGAGGACAGGAGTCCTCCAGGGGAAATACCACTGTAAGCTGCTCGACACTGACTCCCTTGTTAGTAGTGTGAGAGGTGCTAAGGTCTGGATGGGTTAGTACAGTGGTCACCAACCAGGAGCTTGGGATCTACTGGTAGATCTTGGCGCCTCTGACAGGTGATCCTGAGTGGGTTGGCCAAGAAGCTATCAAGTGCTGGTACTTCAGCTGCCCCTTCCCCTACTGTTGCGCATCTCCTGCCCTTTGCCTCTTGCTTGCTGTGCAGGGCAGGGGAGAGAGAAGACGGGTGCTGATGTCAAGGTGCCCCCTTTCCCATCCTGTATCCTATCCCCACAGAGCAGAGAGGGGGCACCACAGGACTTGGGATAGAGTTTGCTGGCTGCTTTTGGGAGTGGTGCAGGTCCAGGGCAGGGGTGAGCCTGCCTGAGCCCCGCTGTACCACCACTTAGGAGCCACCTGAGATAATCAATGCCCAGTCAGAGCCCACATCCTGAAACCCTACCCTAGTCATAAACCCCCTCCTCCATCCCAAGCCCCAGTCCTAGCCCTGAGTATCCCTGCATCCACACACCCTCCCAGAGCCTACACCTAGAACCCCCTCTGGCAGCCCAACTGCCTGCCCCAAGCTCAGCTCAGAACCCCTCTCACACTCCAATCCCTTAATCCAAGACCAGAGCCTGCACCCCACCCGCTGCCCCAGCCTGGTGAAAGTGAGGGAGGGTGGGAGAGGGAGGGATGGAGGATGGAGTGAGCAGGGGCAGGGCCTCAGAGAAGGAGCACAAAGGAGGCAGGGCCAGGGTATTTGGGTTTGAGGTAGATCTTGGATTGCCCTTAAATTAAAAAAATGATTTCATGCTTAAAAAGGTTGGAGACCACTGGGTTAGTATGACTGAAGTATCCCCAGAAAGAGGCTGTCCAGGGCAGTGTTTCCCAATTTTATTTGGCCATGGAACCCTTTTAAACTCAAAAGAATTTTGCAGAACCCCTAATAACAGTCTCTTATATGTGGAGCTGAAAAAGTAGACCACAAATAAGTATGGATAGTAATGAACAAATGCTAAACAAGGTCATGAGATCAACATTTAGTTTAATTGCACATATTTAAAAAATTCATATATGCTTAAATATTAATTATTTTTTAAAATAATAAAATGTTATTGTAATGGAATTTTCTTGTGGTATCCTTATTTTCACTCTGCGGAACACCCTTTGGGAAACACTGGTCTAGGGCATAGGGGCTTTCATGGCTATTTGTTGTGCTTGCCCTTTTGCTTCAGAAATTGAGACTCTAAGGCTTTCAATTGAACACCTTTCACAAAAAACAAATTCATATTAATTCAGAAAGACAGTTTTTTCTCTATAGTCTACAGTGCCCATCATTGTGATGTCTAAGCACTACACACACCAGAAAAGCTGCAGATTTCACATGCCAGAGAAACATGTTTGGCATCCTCCTATAGAAGCTGTTCTGCTAGAGGATATCTACCAGTTAAGCAGTAGATATCTGTGCTACATTGGTGAAGATCATGGATTCAAAGACTGCTGACAACCCATATGGAATCTTGTTACACAGTCAGGTTAATTTGATCTGTGCCATGTTGAACTTTCAAGGTATATTAAACATCTGAGAAATTCCCCCAAAGCGAGGACATTCAGGATATGTCTACACGACAAAGTTTTTCCAACAAAACTTGAGGAAAGTCCACACTGCAATTGAGTTTTTTCGCCAGAAAATCGAAAGAACAGAGGGGTTTTCCCGGCATTGGTAATTATCATTCTATGAAGAAGAAGCCTTTTTGCGAAAGAGCTCTTTCGCAAAAAGGCATGTGTGGACAGGGAAAAGGGAGTTCTTTCGGAAGAAGAGGAAAGAGGAAAAAGCACAGGTGCCCTGGTGGCCATTCCGTCCATAGCAATCACAGCTTACATGCAAGGGAGCATTCGTTCAGTCTGGACGCTCTCTTTCAAAAAAACAGATTGCTTTTTCGATGCACTTTTGCAGTGTGAACGCTCTCTTTCTGAAGAAGTTTTTTTCAGAAGATTTCTTCCGAAAAAAGCTTCTTCTGAAAGAAGCCTGTAGTCTAGATGTAGCCCCAGAGCCAGACTGACAGCCTATCAGCTAAGTTAGTTAGAACACATATTTATGTAAGTGATAGTGGTTTTGATTTGGGATATTGTTGGCTCTGTCAACACAAGATCAAATGAAATGAACAGCTGCAAGGCAGGCTGTAGAATTGCATTTCAGATGTCCCAAAAAGATACATGTTACTTCCTGGTTTAAGTGAGGAACAGAAACAGAAATCCCATGAAATCTCCCAGGAATGCCCTACCACTCAAGTTTATTAACCAATCTTCAAATTAAAAATTTGGTGGTGTTCAAATGACCACCCTGACTGCTGATTACCTTGCCAGCATCCGCCCTTGAGTGCATGTTTAGAATTCAGAAAACATACTCCCACTGAATGAAAACTGTTCTGCCACTAAGTCTTGTTAAATGAGCTGCGGTGTGACAATAAACAGGATTGAACTCGGCTATGTAATGCGCCACCCAGTTAATGTCTTTACTCAAACCCATGGCGACAATGTCAAATCTGTAGATGAATTCCAGTTCCGCAGTCTCTCTGCATAATTGATTAGTGAAACTCCTTTGTAGAAAATGGCTGCTTTTAAATCCATGATTGTGTGATCAGGTGGGTTAAAATGTTCCCCTACAAGTTTATATGTGTTACCATTTCTGTTTATATCTATCTATCTATCTATCTATATCTATCTATATTTCTGTTATTTCCACTCCAGTTCACCTGATTAAGTGGATTTTACCCACAAAAGCTCATGATTCTATATATTTCTGTTAGTCTCTAAGGTGCAACAGGACTACTCGTTGCTTTGAAAGTTACAGACTAACACGGTTACCCCTCTGAATCTTTTTATCCTGAATTTGGCATTCTTAACTGTGAACCAGTGAGGCATGGCAACAGGTGCATTGTTGTTCGAGTGGCTCAGGTCTTAATTTTAAGGAAGACTGATTTTGGAGCCTCAGCTACTTAATGTTGACCCTTTCAGACTGCAAGTACTTCCAGGCATTGAAAAATACACAGTTAGGCAGAGCGGAAATTTAGTCCTGGAAAGAAACATGGCTATGCTATGGAAGTTCCTCTCTAATCATCACCTGGGTATATAGCAAGATCCACATAGATATGAAAGCTATCTTCCCTATGCTGTCCCCTCAAAGAGTTGACAGGAAAGAAAGATCTCTAGAGGGGCAACTGTATGCTCCCGCACACACACAAGTTGTTAGCGCCTCCAACTCAAACAGATAAAAGCATGCAAATTCTGCTGGATCAAAGGTGAACAGCCTCCTGAAGGGGAGCACACAGCTCTGACAGACTATCAAGGACTTCCCAGCCTCTCCTGGGCCTCCATGGATATTCCAGAACTATCAGCATGGCTCTTTTTTAGGCTTGCCAAGAAGCCAGATGCTTTAACTGAAAGAGTATTTCCTAATGCTTGGCAGTCATATGCTCCTCTTGCCTGCTTCTCTCAGTAGTGGAATCAGCAAGGGGGAAGGAAGGAGAGAAAGTATCCAATGAGATTATTGTTTCACAGCTCTGAACAATAAGCATTCTTAAAAACAGCAGCAGCAACATGAATGATTAGCAAGGTGGTGACTGGTATAGCAGAAGAATAATCCTAATGCAATTTAGTAAGGTCTAGGAGCATGAGCTGCTAGGAAGCAGCACACTCCAAACTCAATGCAACACTGACTAGTCATCAGAGCAAGTGACAGTCAGGACTCCTGATTGCACTTCTAGACTCTGACACTTACTCACTGATCAACCTTGGGCAAGTCTCTTCACCTCTCTGTTCCTTCCCCCATTTTACAAATGGGGATAATATTAGAGTGCTGTGAGCCTTAATTCTGTAAACACTTAGCTCTTTAGTTGATATGGTACTGGTATGTGAATGCTAACTATTAATACACACAACTCCCCCATTCTCTCTCCCCCAACAAAATTAACTATTTGGTTCCCACTTTGGGCCCTTTTTAAACATCTTCATTTTGCATTGTATTATATTTCATTTAGTTTCACATTAAAAATGATCAGAATGATCTTGGGATAGAAATATGCTGCCTTGTGGCCTCATATATTTACATCCCAGAGATGAATGAGGGAGCTGCTCCTAATGGCTGGGGTTAGAGAGAAATTGCAGAGATTGACCTTCTGTTACACTGGAAAGTGGGACCAAAAAACCCCTCTTATTTACTTAACGTGAAGAGGACACTAATGTTTTAAGAACAAGAGACTGTTTTCCCAAGGAGGGAGTGGAGGGCATGGAATAGATTTCGCACAGGATTTCTATAGATTTAAAATTTATAATAATTTAAACTATGTCTGCACTGGCAATTGAACGACAAAACTTCTGTCGTTCAGAGTTGCTAGCTGCCCCCCTGAGCCTCCAAAAAAAGACAAAAGTTTGGTCCTGGCAAGTGCCAGTTTGATTTTGTTGGCAAAAGAGCTGACAAACAGCAGCCAGACAACCAGACTGTTAAGTACAGGGTCGTGTCCCTTAAAACTGAGCAGTGTCTGAGAGGAAGAGATGACAATACCAGGGTAAGGGAGGGAAACAGCTTTGGAATTTCAAATGATCTGTGCTTGACCTTTTTGTGCATGGGTTTAGCACCCCTACCTCCCTGCTCCCCTCTTCCATAACCAGCTCTGCAATTACAAAAGCAAGAAGAGAGGAACTCAAAAGGTGTGTGTTTTAAATTTCACATAAGATAAAAGGTGCCTGATGGGGAGGGATTCTTTTATTTATCCTCAGCACACATTTCCTTCCTACCAGTCCGTGACCGTATGTTTCAATCCCAAATTATCAGGGATCATCTCTGGAGCAGAGGTGGGGACCTAACTGCTCAGCAGAGGCGGGGAGACTGAAATTGCCAACTAAAGCTGTTTGCTTTGACAGATGTCTTTCACTCAAGACTGGACTAAACTTCCATGAACACTCCATCTATGGGTCACTGAATAATCACCAGATTCTACCCAATGCTGCCATTAAGCCTTCATTTCTTGGCATTACTGGTTTCCAGTTCTCATTTCCATGATCTTGTATCGCAGTTTGTTAATGCTGCTCCCAGAAAGAGTTTCCTCTGCCACCAATTAGTTGATTCATTGTCATCATTTACTATTACCATTATTTCTGATCTTGCAGGAGTGGGGTGGGGGTCCAGAATCTGCAACTCAAGCGTTTGAATCGTCCGTCCCTTGCAATAATTATTTTGCTAGCATTAGCTTTTGCCAGGTCCCATTTCCAAAGACTTACTATAAAGGTACTATCCAAGTCATGGCATGAAATGAAAGATTTTGCATACTCTGTGGTCTTCCTGCTTCAAGACTGTGGACCCAACAGCATAACATCCCTTTTTCAATGCTACTCCCACCTTTCCCTCTGCTGCCGATTTGCTTGGCAGGTGTGAAATATTAATTGCTTCACTGGGGAACTGGACTCACTGTCTGTCGCATTTGACTGAAATATCATTCTCTGCTGCAAATATAATTACTGGGGGGTCTGGATTTTAAAAATAGCCTCTCGCCTGTCTGTTAATTAGGAGCCATGCTTTGCTACATGCAGAGATATTTTGGTTAATTATGAAAGAAAGGGACAAATTTGTCACATCTTTTGTTTTCGTTCCACTGTGTCTTCTGGTGAGAACAGTGCCAAGAGATGATGCTCATGCGACAGCACCAGATGCTCACTCATCAATAGGGAGAGGGTCATTGCAGTTTAAGATTTCAAATCTTAAGGGTGTTGGCATATTTCTTACATTCTCCTGCATGCAAGAGACAAAAACCAGGATCTTCACTTAGTTTTAAACTCAGCCTAAACAAGTTTTTAAAAGCACTACAAGGTCTGAATAATGTAGTACTCGTATACAGATCCTACTGCCCGCGCAGGGCCAGAAGCAGCTGGGCTAGAGCGGCCCTCCATCCACCCCCATTTAATCAGTTAACTGGTTAAATTTAATGTTTAACTATTTAACTAATTAAACTGGACGGTGCATTTCTACTGACCATGTAGCTGCGACTACAGTGCTATTTTTAGTACCCTCGCCGGATGAGAGCTAGCACAAAAGGTAAGTTTACCTGAGCTGGAAATTAAACCTTCAGCTCCAGTGAATCATAGAATCCTAGGGCTGGAAGAGACCTCCGGAATCATCAAATCCAAACCCCTGCCCAAAGCAGGACCAATCCCAACTAAAGTATCCCAGCCAGGTCTTTGTCAAGCTGGGACTTAAAAATCTCTAGGGATGGAGATTTCACCCCCTCCCTAGGTAACCCATTCCAGTACTTCACCACCCTCCTAGGGAAATAGTTTTTCCTAATATCCAACCTAGACCTCCCGCACTGTAACTTGAGACCATTGCTCCTTGTTCTGCCATCTGTGACTACTGAGAACAGCCTCTCTCCATCTTCAGATGTGTAGACACATCTGAAGATGGCGCGTCCAAAGAACTGTCCTGCTCAGACTGTACCTGTTAACTCCCAAGGGATATCCTATCAGTGCTGCACCTGCCACCACTCTGGGTACTCAAAGACAATAGCACTGAACACCATTGATGGAACCTTCACTCTCCATACACAGAGTAGTGGATATGTTCTGCAGTTAAAGCTGGAGATGCAGGGAGTTCTGTTTTTACAATGGAGCCATTCTAACTCAAGGTAGTGATGACAGTGTCGGAAATATTAGATGAAATTGCAAACAAAATCTCCCGTTTGTCCCATGTGCTAATAAATAAAGTGTTCAGAAATCTCTGGAAGAAGAAAGGCCAAGATCAACGAGGAGGGCTGCACTTCCAGGTGCTATTTAAAAGAAGATAGCCAAAAACACTCAGAGAGAGCTTTGTGTTTGTGATGCACCAGGTCAGCACACCTCTGAAACGGAACAAGGCAAACAGGACTTTTATTGTTTGTGAAACTCACTGGTGTGTGGTTCATCTATGTAACACACAAACCCAGTAAGCAGAATTTTGTCTTTTAAGGAAACTCAAATTAATGCAACCCTAGGAAATCAGCAAAATGATTCAGTGGTTTTGAGAATGTCTTTTACCATCTGTGCATGAAAAATCATCTTAGAGCTGACCGGCTGTGTAATAGTTTGCAGCTAACATACTGCTCTGCTGCCTGTTATCTGTATATCTTGAAAAGAATTCCAATTTTTGTTCATGGACCTGTACAACAGAATGCTGGATTTCCTCTGTATTCTCCTGCCACCTTTCTTGTCAAAGTGAATTTACCCCCAATGTGCGGTGTACCATCACCATCACCTTTGAGTCTGTACAGCCTCCACAGACTAATCTCTCCCAATGCACTTAGGACAAATAAATCATCCTCATGGGGTAAGAAGAGAGGATTAGTATTATTCTTTGGCCTCTGAGTGTACTGCTTAGTGTCAATTCTAGTGGTTGTTTCATTACATGGACACATGTTCAGTGGAACTGAGAAGAAAGCAACTTGTGGAGCTCACCAGAAATTGCAGAGACATGTCAGATGCAAACTCTCCCTGCTCTGTTGGGTGGAACACCCCTAGGTAAACAGGTCTACAATTTAACCTGGAGCCTTAATATTATGCCTGTAATCTGCTCTCTCTTGCCCTAATGTTTCAATATATTGCTTCCAATACTCATTTCCTGCCTTCAGTCTTCCGTTTTCCCATAAGTTACCATTCTTAGGTTTTCCTCAGGCCAGTATTATAGAGGGACTGCTTAGTTATTGCAATAAATATGAATTCGCTCACAGGACTGAAATCAGGGAACTGGCTGCATCACTTAACTGTATGGGGGAAAAGGGGACTCTAACTAATTAAGCAGGAAATGAGGGTGAAATGCAGCCATTCTCCACCCCCTGGATAACCCAGTTAACCTTTCATCAAGATCACTTTACTACAACTGTCTTGAAGGAGATCTCAGAAGCAAAATTGTTTTACACTGGCAATGAAGAGCCTTTGGGTAGCATGGAGAGTAAGTAAGTGGAAGAACCTGGGGAAGGCTGAAAAAGTCTAAGGTACACTCTTTTGCTTTCACGGGGCTGTGGGGGTAAATCAGCGATGAACAGATTCCCACCAGTGGGGGAAACTCAGGCTATTTACTCCTGTAAAAAAACGATGCTGGAGCCAAATTGCCATTAAGGAGGGAATCAGCATCTGTTGTTGCTAAGGTCTTTTCTCTTCCCCTCCCCTTTTAATATTTTTGGACCTGATCTGGGGAAATAGAAATAAGCTCCTTGTATGGGAATAGGGAGGAGAGTCTCAGGACAACAGCAAAAAAGGGAGGAAAACCTAAACAAGATAGAGTAGGTGTAGATAAGAAAGCCTTTCTTTACCCTATGGCCTCAGCACCAAAGCACTGCAAAGAAGTCTTTCACTTTCAGAGACCTGGAAGCAGCTGATTAGAAGAGGAGAGGCAGTGGTGTCTAAAAAAGGATAGAATGGGGATGCTTATCCAAAACCATGCCAACCTCTTTCTTTAATGATTATGCCGAGGTTAGATTTTCCCCATGAATTTCCCATTGGCTCCCCTCCTAATTTCCGACACTTCCTGTTTTCATTTGAGCAGGAAATGCCAAAAGGAGCTTCCCTAACACTGTTCTTCTTTCAGGTCTACTGCCAAGTTTTTATAGTTTTAATTCTGGGGACGGCTAGCCAGATTGTGAGCATTAAGCATTCTATTTACAGGATCGAATTTGTGCGAACACTCAAATTGATTATTGTTTATCCAGACAGAGCCTCCCATTCTCTAGCTATGATCTGTTTCTGTCTTTTTTCAGACAATCTAAGAGAAGAACTCATTGAATTCCCCCAGCCACCAATCCCACACACTTTTTTTTAAAGGAGAATTTATTTAATTAAAACATCGCTCTTATTTTGTTTGTGACAATGTTTTATTTAGAAACTAAACAATTTCAGTTTGACAAATTTAGTTTGAATTGTCTGGGGGTGTGTTCTCCCCCTCTCACTTTTTTTTTTAATTCCTCTTTTCTAGGGAAATATAAGAGGGAAGATTAAACAGGGGAAGCAGAGAAGTAAAAACTTGTAATAATTTTTTTAAACTGATTGTGTCTAGCACCCATAAGATTGTTGTCCTCTGAAGCATATGGTTCTGGCCAGTATTGGAGACAGATGGATTGATTGATTCATAATGACAATTCCTATGTTTCATGAACAGCAAGATGGATCTTACACAGCTCAAGTTAATAGATGCAGATAACTATGATGAAAATCAAAAGCTTCTTTTCAGAAAGAAACTATTTTTGGTCTGATGCTTCCATTTTTCTGGCACTCAGATTTGCATGTGTTATAAATGGGATACTCTCACCCTCGTGCCATGCAGTTCCTCTTAATTTCAGATATGTAATTGTTATTTCTGTGTTTATGAAAGATAAAGGCTTTGCAGCAAGGTGGCATTTGTAAAATGCTTTATAATTATTTATGAAATTATCCAGCATTTTATAGGATGTGCAATAAACAGTTGTATTGAAGCAGGCATAGTAATAATTTCAGTAATATTAAATGTTGCATTGTCAAATAATCATTTCATAAATATAAAGAAAGCATTCACAAGGGGCATCATAATTTAAGATGTTATTGGATTAGTAACAAAAAAATCCCATATCCTTTTTCTGGGAGACAGATGAAACTTTTAAATCTGGCTGTGAACCTCATGTTTCTTGAAAATTAAAATGAATACTTACGTTCAAAAATATATACTATGGAGGTAATCTTGGCAGCAAACTGGAAAATAAAATAAATACTAGAAGGACTAGAAGGTATTTCTTTAGCCTGGAATTGTGCAAGTTTTGCTCTGTTTCAGAAATTTGCCCAGGATCTAAAATAAGTATGCCATAGAAAATGGCCTCCCTTTAAGATGAAAAGTTTAATTCTAGAGTGTTATTTAAAGGGGTCTGAACCAACACATTGGTTTCCCAAAATTTTGGAAACGGTGGATAGTAACTTAATATATATCCTCCAAGAATGCTACATAGACATGAAAATTGGGCTGGATATTCCCCAGGGGGAATGGTTTTGGAAGTTTAGTTGCAAAAATTAATTAAACTAATAATTGATTCCATAAGAATGAGCACAGCAGAAGAACTAGAACAGATATTGTAGATGTAAAGTGCAGACTTGAACACCCACAATATATATGTACTCTCTCCCACTCATAAGCACACTGCACACAGAGTAAAAAATAGCTCACAAATACAGTGTGTATCCTACTTTATGTTCTGCTACTGTAAATATTGGCAATGCAGTATCTTCCCTGAATCTCATCACTCGAGCTTGGTGCTGTAGGCTATTGTTCTGTAGCACAGCTCTCAGATGGAGCTATAAAGTCTCAAATGAGAAAGCAAATGTTAACTGTTACTTCGTGTGGACTACCCAGCAAACCTCCGGGAAAAAAGCATTACAGTCTCTCATGTTGTGGCAGGTGCTGGTTTGGCTGCCAGGATCCATCCTAGCCCGTCATAGATATGGCCTTGAATCTAAGAATCTAATGGACCAGGAGAGGTGAAAGCTCAGTAAAAGTGGGGAAGGCACTATCGCTCAGACTGTGACCCTGCCTTCCATTACAGTGATCTGGCTAATATGGCATTAACTTTACCCCTTACTCATTAGAATCAGCACACCTCAACCATGCATCGTAGGTCCTATTCTACTAATATAGTCTAAAGCGGTAGCAGCCTGTACTTTTGGAGGACGGAGAGCTGAGCTCTGTCTCTGCTGTAGCCTTGAAATTTTCATGGCCATAACCACAGCTGTGAAATCTTGAGTGACCATGTTTGTGGGCCCAATGCAGCTCCCACTGAAGTCAATAGAAAGACACCTCTTGACTTCTATGAGAACTGGATCAGGTCTTATACCTGTAACATACTTCAAGGTGTTTTTGAACAGTTTCAGCACAGAGTGCCAACAGGAACCAGGTGACCGGCTGAAATAACAAAGACAGACAAGTTTTCTCCTTTCCTAAAAGATAAACAAGCAGTGTCAATCTAGCTAGGATAGTTGATCAACAGACTTTTATAAAGACTTCAAAACAATATGTAAATGGTGAAATTTGCTATGGAAAATGTCTAAGGGCAGGGAGCAGCTCTTCTCCAGCTGGATCTATTTTGGGATTTCCTTGATTCCTGAGTGGTTATCATCCCCTAATTCTACTGCATCAACACAGGTGCCTTTTATGCTGCCATTTCCTTTTGAGTATGTTTGCATGACACTTTGCCTGCATAATACACCAATATGAGGCACTTAACAAGAGCGAATAACTTTAATCTGAGGGAAATGTATGGCTTAAGTGCTTTTAAAAGGCTGGAATCACTCACTGCCTGCATACTAGTTCTTTTTGGATATTACAGCCATTAGATATAATTTCCTCCTTTTTGAAGAAAGATTAGCATGTTCTCTTTGTCAATCAGTTTCTTGACCTTTGTTCCTTCAGTTTATCTAAGGACAAAGCCACCCTTCTTTGAGTGCCCATGTTTTTCGGACCCTCCTTCATATTTGATCATAAGAGCCATGTTTGAAATAGAACTGTGAAATGTATATAACAACAACTTCTCCTGGTGGGAACGTAGAGCTCTTTACAAACTACTGTAAGGATTCACTTCCCACAATGCTGAAATGCAGTCATACCTGGGGTAGAGTACAGCAGTTGTTAAGATGCACACAACAAACCTACACGACAGGTTAGGACAGGAAACAGAACTTATTTAAAACTATGTAGGTAGGGGGGAATCCAGGAAGGCACAGTATAATTATCCAACAGTATAATTGTTACAACACAGCAAAATATGAGCACAAAAGGGCTGTGTCTACATTGGCATGATTTTGCACAAAAGTGCCCGCTTTTGCGCAAAAACATGCTGCCTGTCTACACTGGCGGGGAGTTCTTGCGCAAGAACACTGACGTTCTAATGTGTGAAATCAGTGCTTCTTGCGCAAGAACTATGATGCTCCCGCTCAGGGAATAAGCCCTCTTGCGCAACTGTTCTTGCGCAAGAGGCCAGTGTAGACAGGCAACATGAATTACTTGTGCAAGAAAGCCCTATGGTTAAAATGGCCATCGGAGATTTCTTGTGCAAGAGAGTGTCTACACTGGCACAGATGCTTTTGCACAAAAGCACATCTCTTGCGCAAAAGCACATGCCAGTGTAGACGCTCTCTTGTGCAAATACTTTAATGCAAAAACTCTTGCGTTAAAAGTATTTGTGCAAAATCTTGCCAATGTAGACGTAGCCAAAGGATTGTTGATGTTACAATAATTCAAAATGCTACCTATTGGATTACTTCTTGTAACACTGAATTAGAGGTCCCCCATGTAAGTATTGGTCAGATTAACCTCTGCTTAATTTGTGAAGTTAGACTTGCAGATTACTACAGTCCCAGCAAAGAAAGCTGCCCTTGGGCTGATAGATACAGACCACTTAGGCACTTTTGATAACCATCAAAATTAGAAACAATAAGCAGTCCTGTGGCACCTTAAAGACTAACAAATATATTCTGTCATGAGCTTTTGTGGGTAAAACCCACTTCATCAGATAAGTAACTCATCTAATCATGAGTAACTCATCTGATGAAGTGGGTTTTACCCACAAAAGCTCCTGATAGAATATATTTGTTAGTCTCTAAGCTACCACAGGACTGCTCGCTGTTTTTAAAGTTACAGACTAACACAGCTACCCCTCTGAGACTTTTTAACCAAAATTAGGGTTTTTTTCCCACTCTTCGACAATTCCCACATCTGCTGCATCAGCACTCACTTCTTGTAAACTCATAGATGAAGTCCAAAGAAGCTTTCACTATCTCCACAGTAGTGTGACCTATCACAGCACAGCAATATTTGCGTCAGAACCCATCCACCACAGGCAGATCTGCTCCAGCATCCATACCACAATAATTGCATTCAGTGAGGATGCTTGTGCACAGAGCGCCTGGGCAATTAGAAGGACTAGTTTCAATGTGTAGTGCAGTATGCCTTAATAATGGCACCGTAGGGGCTGTAAATTATGCACAAAATCTGTAAACACACACCTCTGCATACTCATCTCTCTCAGACAACAGAATAAGGTGTCAAAACTCAGAGGTGACAAAATAAGGAACAGTGTCCAACCCCCAACCCAGATGGGAACAAAAACAGCCTTTGCCTCTAAAGGTAAACTGGAATGCTTAAAAAAACCTCCAACAACCAGTTCTAGGTATGACCGTGGTGCCTTATCATATTGTGCTTCCCGAAAACATGGAAATATTTTATTTTCAGTGCTGCTTTTCCAACCTGAACCACAGCCCAAGAACCTGAGCTTTCCTTGCAGAAGTTGATGGGCTCATAACTGCAACCCTTTTCTAGTTTCTTGTAGTTGAAAGCTGCAAAGTAGCAGAAATTAAATTACTGCTAATCAGAAAATAAATGAGATTATATTATTCATTCCTCAATCATGGAATAAAGCAGATTGACTCCATTACATATGTAGGAACAGGGAAAGGGCTGATAGCTCAGCCTCTGATTTACCTGGGCACTTAGAAGCTGCTTCATTGTCACATATTCTTTTCTACGCTTCTCTTCACTGCATGGGAGTTTTAATTTCCTATCTCATGGGAGCCAGAAAGCTCCTTAGGCACACAAAATGCTCTCAGAACAATAGGCCAGAGTTACAAGGTGTACTCCCTGTGTTCCTCCTTAGAGCCAGGCTATGGAACCCTGCTTGGTAGTTTGCACAGGTGTTGCACATTACCAGCTTTGAGCTAGCAAAGTTGACTAAGAGCTCTAACCACAGGGAACTGCTGGGAAGGAGATCCTTGTGAGGCAACAGGAGAGAGCGCCCAGGATCAAATAGGTAAGGGCCTTATTGATACTTATTTAAGGAGTGAAAAGACTTTACCTTCTGCAAGGCTTTTGTGGGAACCTAAAGCCTGGGGGCAAGATCCAGCCCCTAATGGCTTCCCTCCAGCAGTGGGGAGCCTGCACTGGCATGCCAGCCACCCCACTGCAAGGCTGGAGCACACACGATCTACTAGGCTGGGCTCCAGCATGTGAGGGGAATGTGAAGCTGTTGAAGTAATGAGCTCAGAAGCTCACTCGGACTAACCCCACACCCACACAAGTTGTGTGGCGTCCTCTGTTTTTGTGGGGGTTGTTATGCTGGCATCATAGAATCCTAGGACTGGAAGGGACCTCGAGAGGTCATCGAGTCCAGTCTCCTGCCCTCATGGCAGGACCAAATACTGTCTAGACCATCCCTGATAGACATTTATCTAACCTACTCTTAAATATCTCCAGAGATGGGGATTCCACAACCTCCCTGGGCAATTTATTCCAGTGTTTGACCACCCTGACAGTTAGAAACTCTTTCCTAATGTCCAACCTCAACCTCCCTTGCTGCAGTTTAAGCCCATTGCTTCTTGTTCTATCCCCAGCGGCCAAGATGAACAAGTTTTCACCCTCCTCCTTGTGACACCCTTTTAGATACCTGAAAAAGTGACAAGATCAAAGTGACAAGATGCCAAGTTACTGAGCCTTTAAGATAGGCTGAGCCCCAGTGGGCTTGCATGGGATTAGGCCTGGAGAGGCAGCCAGGAATCCATCTTCGGGAGCAGACCTAGACCTCCATGCTTCTCCTCACAGATGTAGTCCTAGCAGATATTAACTTGTGGCTATGAGTAGAAACTTCACAGGTCATGTGCCGTGTGTGCACAGCATGCTTCCAAACTAAACATCCACCAAGGAGTCTCCACCGGCTCTAACTTCCCAAGCAGGGCCCACAGAAACCTTCGGAGCACCCTGACATACTAGGGTGACATCTAGGGTTGCCAGGTGTCCAGTTTTGAACCGGACAGTCCGGTATTTGAACTTTCTGTTCGGGAAAAATTGAGAAAATACAAATGAGACAATAGAAATGTCTGGTATTTTCTAAATAAGATGTAATGTAGATTGTGATGTAATGTCAAGTGTGTCCAGTATTTTTGTTGAAATCATCTGGCAACCCTAGACATCACTGTCTGGGTGGCAGGAGCAGTGGTAAACCAGAGAGGTGGAAAGGTGCACCAAGCAACCCAACACTTAAAAAGGGGCCACGCTTTTCCAGCCCTTACTATCCTTCTATATGTGGTTCTGTGTCATTTCCCTTCCCCCTTCCTGTGTTTATGTTTTCTCTCTTGACTTGTCTGTCCCCCCCCCCCCCCTTTTTTTTTTGGTCCCTTTCTCCACCTCTTTCTTTGTCCAAAATGTTTGCTTTTTTCTGATGTAGCCACACTCCTTTTCCCCCTCTTTGTCCTAGTCTGCCCCTCCCCATATCTTTTGTTCTGTGAACCTGGCAGCTTTTCATATGCAGATGAGGAGTATACTGAAGGTGGAGTGGGGGAGAGCGTGAGTTTGTGGTTGTCAGCCTCCAAATGAGAGAGTTAAGGGCCCTGGGTTTAGGGGTTGGGGGGCACTGAATGAGCCAAAATGCCTTTTTCAGAGACCTTGGGAGTGGCTTATCTAGCTACTAGGACATTAGCAACACAAGAGCAGCAGCAAACGAGCTATGCTGTTGTCAGGTGCACATATAAATTAGCCCCCTAATTACACCATGTTCACAATTACACTACATTAATCACTCTAGAATGCTAATACCACTTCCCCCCACCACCCCCAGTCTCTGTGCCCATGAAGAGAGGCCCCCCACTGCCACTCAGTACAAAGGTTTTGCTCGAGAATTAGCAAGAACTATTATGATATGTTTTTCTTTCATTTTGAGGTTGGGCAGTGCCTGCTGAAATGACAATAATTAACCCAGCTGCAAAATATGGCAAGCTGAGCAAATCCCTGTCATTTCCCTGAATGGGAGGCATTTGTGGGAGACTAATAAGGGCCTTTTGGGGGTTGGGGGGTGCTGTTGTTGTTGTGTTTCTGGCATTGTGATTGCAATCACAGATGCTGGCAGAGAACGAAGTTTTTAGTCCTGAACTCACTGCTGCCTCTTATGCCCCTTCAAAGCTGGTGTTTAATGAGCCTCACTCAGCAGCAAGTATCAATTAATACTCAACCACCTTGGCTCCGGCTGAGTCCCTGCAAAGCCATTGAGTTAAAGAAATAATAAGTGGAGAGCAAACCCTTGTGTAATCCTTCACCACAGGGCAGCCACAACAAACTGGGACTCTGCTGTTAAGTCAGACTTGTCTAATTCATGATGTGGCCCTCCATTCTGTTCTCCTTGCATAGCCCGTAAATAGTTCCGCCCCTAAGCCATCTGTAATATTTCAGATGGCTTATTTCTGAGGCATGCTGAGAGAAGGAAAGCTAAAGCCCTCCTGTATGTAAATGGGAACCTGTGCAAACGCACTCAGGAGCTCTGGGGAACGAGCAGCTGTGATTTGCCAAGCCAACCAGAAAATTAAAAAGATTGTTTTACAAACATGCAGAGGAGGAGCGTGTGTGGCAGCCCTTGGCATGCGCAGGGCTGGCATTGGCTTCCAGACTGAGCCAGGATGCTTGGCCTGATTCTCAGCTGGCAGAGGCTGCTGTAAATAAGGCGTGACTGCATTGTAGTTATGCTGGTGGATGGAGTATCATTGGCTCTCCTCTCTCTTATGACAGGGAGAGAGTCACATCTTCGCGGCTGCTTTTGTTGTCAACATGGAGTCGAGGGGCTTTAAGCAGCTGGATGGAGGATAATGTGTCTGCGATTTTTTTCCCCTTCCCAGGCTCACTGCTCAGAGGAAAGATTAAGGCCCTTTTGTGAGTCTTTCCCATTCCTTGGTTTTGTTAGTGAGAAGAAATCAGGGCCCCGCAGTAGATTTTCTGCACCTGGTGTGGGGAAGGGGGACAGCACCTCCCCTGGAGCATTACAACACAGAGCATGGCTGGGTCTCCAAGTAGTCACTTTTGCCTAAAACACATACTGCTGTTGTCATGAATTCACGTGCTGTAGGCAACACAATCCTAGGGGAATGTATCACCAGAGGTGAAGGTAAGTGGGTGTGCCCGGCTGTGCAGCTCCAGCAAGAGCTGGCTAAGCTGTGGCAAGAGCTAGCAGGGACCTGGATTGTCATAGGACAGTATCTGTAAGAAATGTAACTGTCTTTCACCCCCATTTATCACACACCTGAGGAATTAGGATAGGACTTTATGCTTTCAGCTCTGTAAATTCAATCCCTATCGCAGGGGTGGGGAACCTTTTTTGGCTTAGGGGATGCTGACCCACAGAAAAATCAGTAGGGGGCCACACAAAAGTGAGATGCAGAAACCCCTGCCCCTGCGCACACACACACAGGGTTGCCAGGTGTCCAGTTTTCACCCACACAGTCCGGCAATTGCATCTTCTGTCCGGTAAAAAACACAGAAAACACCGGACATGTAAAATGTCTGTTATTTTTTATTTCTCAGCCGGAAGGCTGGTGCAGTGACCCCCTTTTTTTTTCTGCTTAACAAGTTTGGTCTCCTCCCCTTCCCCCCCCCCCTTTTTTTTTCTGCTCAACCAATTTTTTCCCTGCCATGGTCTGGGATTTTTTTGTGAAATTATCTGGCAACCCTACACACACACACAACACAAACCCTCTACCTCATTGACGTGGCCCCCAACTGAGAAGCAGAAACACACTCTCCATATTCCCCTCACACATCAGGCTAGTAGATTTTGTGGGTCTCCACCTACTCAGGCGTGAGGCCAAAAATGAGGGGTTCACTGTGTGGGAGGGGGCTGCCGGGAAGAGGACTTGGAGAGTGGGATCTGGGTGGCAGGGTGCAGGAGTGGGCTGAGGGTGGGAAGAGTAGGCAGCAGTGCTGGAAAAAGTACCCAAAAAAGTTACTTGAGTAAAAGTACAAAAGTATCACATCTTAATTGTACTCAAGTACCCAGAAGTAAAAAATAGCCAGTCTATGGAAATCTATGGTTAACCACCCAAGTTATCATAGGGCACATATATATTTTTCATACATATGTATACACACACACAATACGCATGTACATATATATACAGTACTTGTGGGTGTGTATATATATATATATACACACATATATACTATACATTTATATTTCAAATCTGGAATGTAAATGCAGTTGGAGCCTTCATTTATAAAGCTAAAAAGAGTGACCAAATTAAATACAGGAGTCAAATTACAGAAATGTATTTATTTTGTTGATGTTCACAAGCGTACATTTTTAGCATTTTAGAATTGTAATGATTAATTATAAAAACGTTTGTTCAACCTTACAAGCAGTTGATTTTATAAAATAATCAGAGTCAAGCCTTGCTCTCATAGGACAAAATAGGAGTCCAGCAATACTGAAGAGTCTCCCACAGGTAGCTGAGGCGGACAGAGGTGTGTTGGGCCTGATGGACATCCCCCTGGGGTGTAGGAAAGGACCGCAGCAGATCCATGGTGTCTGCTGAGCAGACTGAATACCCATAAAGTTGCCTTGCAGTTTCATTTGTGCAAGAGGACTTCACTTAAGCAAAGCAGTCTTCGTCAGAGGGGGCCACTGACCTACAGAAAAATCAGTTGGGGACCACCCAAGTGAGAGGCAACCCCCACCCTCCCCAAAAACCAAAAAACTCCAACCCTCACTGATGTGGCCCCCCAACTGAGATACTTCACTCCCCTGGTGCTCCAGCCCCAGGGAGGGGAGAGGAGACAGGGAGGACCAAGCTTCTGGGCTTCCCACATGCCATATTAGCTCTTTTGGGGTCCCTGGGTTAGTAGATTTTGTGAGCACCCCCCCCCCAGTTCTGGGGTGAAGCCAAAATGAGGGGTGCAGTGTGCAGGAGGGTGCTGTCAGGGAGTCAGATAGGGATGGGGGTGACAGTGGGAGGTAGGGTGCTGGAGCGGGCTGGGAGTGGAGGTCCATCTGGGAGGGAGGTATAGGAACGAGCTGAGGGTGTGGTGGCTGAAAGAGTGGGAGGGTGCAGGAGTGGACCTGGGCTGGGAAAGCTGAGTGGTGGGGTGGGGTGGGGGGCCACGGGGAAGTCTGGCAAATGGGAGCAGCAAAGAAACCCTCCCATGAGTGGTTTCTAGCACCTCATTCCCCCCGCCGGGGGGAGGGTGAGCAGCTCCGAGCTTCTTCTCCCCCACACCCTGGATCCGGCCCACGAGGCGGGGGGCTCTCCACCCCTGCACAGATCCTGGTTTTGAAAGAAAAGGCTTTTGCGGTGGCTATTAAAAGGCTTCTTCGTTGGCAGGGTCATTGTCCTTGTTAACTGGTGGATTTAAAAAAAAAACCAAAAACACAGTTCCTGCATGCTGATTGGATGCTTTGTGCATGTGGCTGTGCTTTAACAAATCAGAATGCCGGCTTGCACAGCTGTCAGTGGGGTGACAAAAGTATTGAGTATCTAAGTGCTTCCGGAAATGGTAGTGGAGTAAAAAGTACAAAAATTTCTAAACAAAACCAAAAAACAACCTACTTGAGCAAAAAGTCTAAGTATCACAAAAATTACATTACTCAAGTAAAGTACAAATACTGGAAAAAAAAAATGTAGCGTAACGAAGTATTTCTACATACTTACTTTCCACCTCTGCTAGGCTGCAGATAGGGTGCAGGAGTGGGGTGCAGGGTCTGGGCAATGGGGGGGTGGGGTGCTTACCTGGGACAGCCCCCCAGGGATGTACATGGCTCAGTGTCCCCTGCTGCTCCTATGGGCCCATCGGCACAGTGGGGGAAAGTTTCCAGGCAGCACTTTGCTGTGCTTCCATTTCCCCAGCGAGAGGGAGGGGGAGCAACAGTGTACAGAACTGCTTCCTCTCCCACCCCACCAGGCAGAATCTGTGGGTCGGATCCAGCCCCGGGCTTGCCTGACTCTGTCCCGTGAGGCTTGTGGCTCCCCCCCTGCCAAATCCAGCCCCATGGGGAGGGGGAAGGGCGGCTGCAGGGCAGGCGTGCCAGCACTGACTCCCAGATGCTGGGGATGTGAGGGAGAACCCCAACCCTTGGGGGCTGGATCCAAGCAAGCCGTGGCCCAGATTTGGCCCCTGGGCCTTACATTTCCCACCCCTGCTCTATCACTTGACCTAAACAAGCACTTTCTTAACCTGGAGTAGCAATAGCTCTCTTATCCTCTTATCTCTTGAGGTCCCTTCCAGTTCTAGTGTTCTACGATTCTGTGTATAAGGTGCATAGCAATGCTAGGGAAATAAGAGTAAGCTTGAGGATTTGGGGATGCTTATAGGGCCCTTCGCCCCTACTTCCTCATAGGGCTAAGAGTGCTTCTTGCAGAGGGTTAGAAGAATTCACTGTCTAATTTAATGAAGCATCTTAAATGTGGATTTAATCGCAGTATTTAGGCCATGGTCACTGCATTCAAATTGGTGGCTGCAAACATGTTTCCTGAGTGGGCAGTTCCACCACATCTTGTTAATCCAGAAAAAAAAAAAAAATCACCCCTGTATTAATCAGCAAATGTATTATGATCAACTGGTCTCCATTACCCAGGTGCTAATCCTCCAAACCCTGAACAAGATTATCAACTTCTCCACTGATGGGCTCCTTGCCCCTCCTCTCCGGGTGCAACGTAAGAAAATTCACCCTTTTGAGTCAGTGGCTTATTTAGGATTTCCTGGGCACAGAACACTCCACAATTTAATGACCCAATGTTATTTCGAGTTGCTGTTTTAGTAACAAATGTAAATCTGATGGTTGTCTGGGATGTGTTCGTGCCTCGCTGAGTCCATGTCCAACATGCATCCCATTACCTAGCAATTTACTTATGTTCATGGGCCCTAGCATCAGACGAGCTGAGCACCTTCCAGACATGACATTTATCCTCACTACACAAAGGAGGAAACAGTTATTACCTGGCCTCTCTGTGCAGCTGGGGAACTGAGGCACAGGTGGATTAAACAACTTGCCAAAGTCTGAAACAAGCAGACTGAGCCAGGAATAGCACCTACATCTCCGCAGTCCCTCCCACGACTACTACTTCTATTAATTTATTTGTACCAGGGCAGCACCTAGAGGTATAAGCTAAGATATGAGCCTATTGTGCTAAGTGCTGCACCCGTCCATGGTGAGGCAGCTCCCGCCAAGGAGCGCTTATACTACTGTGGTGATCTCCTCAGCTTTCTTTGGCAACTATCAGCCTGGGGAGGGAGCTCCCCCGTAGCCATCCCCAGCTTTATTTTCCCTAGAAATGTTTGAGCCTGTCTCTCCCCGTGAGGTTTGCACCTTTTCCCGTCTAGGTAAGGGCTTGACCTTTGACCTATTTAGCCTTTGGCAGGAAAAGTGCTATTTGAGAGAGCTTATAAAATATAGACTAGGTCACAGACCTTATGCATAAGAGTCCTGTACTGCCTGGGGCGATGCCTCTAGTGAGCTCAGACTGCAGGTTCCCGTTTCAGAAAAATCAAATGTCAAAAGCAAATTCATTCAAGAGCAGCTTTCCTCCCTCCTTCCCTCTAAGAGCATCCCTCCATTTCCCTTTGGAGGTGCTGAACACAGCACAAAGAATGTTTATGCATTTATATCTCCTTCTCAAAGCCCAGTGTCGCTGCACTCGAACAAAGGCAAAAATGCTCTCCCCCCTTTAGGAGCCGGATGGTGGTTGAAGTTGCATTTCAATTCAGAAAGCGCAAAGGAGACATCTTCCTCCTGCTGCACCTGGGAGAGCTGCTGTCACCAGGACACAAAAGTGCTGTTTTCAGCATTAGCAGGTAAAATGTGTAACTGGAAAAAAGCCATACAGCCCATGGGGACTTAGTTAATGAACGCATTGGTATCTGGTGCCTCTATTGCTCCTTTCATCCGAGACACTCAAAGTACTCTACAAATGTCAGTTAAATCTCCCAGCACCCAGGTTAGTGCCATTATATTTTACAGAATGGGATGCAGCAACACAAAGAGGTTAAGCAAATAATGGGCTGAGGTAGCAGGCAAGTGGAGAACCGAACCCTAGGGGAAGAAAAAGTCCCTCCACTGCAGGAATCAGTGACAGATATTCTCCACCTTCTGAGAGCAGGAGGTTAGATGACATGGTCATGGTGGCCTAGCCCCATTCCTACCTCCTATTCCCTTCCCTGCCCCCCAGACATCATTTCTCATTTCCAGCAGTAGTTTAAAATTGTGTTGGGAGAGGGACAGGTGGATTGGGATGATCCAGGGGGTTCCACAGCAGAGTGGGTTTTAGCTGTCAACTTAAGATAGGAATGTGGAAATCTCTAAAGGGCAGATGTAGTAGTTTCAGTGTGCAGCTGGAAGGAGGATGAAAGTGGCTGGCTTCTAGTCTCTTTAAAAGAGCAGTAATTGTAATAGTGCAGCTGAGCAAATGGATGGCTTTAAAAATATAATTTTCAGAAGATATGACACACTATTGATTGTGTGTTTAAACATGCTGCAGATTGGAAAATCCATTTTTCCTATTTATGCACTGCCCAGAGTGAGAACCAATCCTTCCATGCACCTCCAAATCTGTGCTCCCTGCCCTCCCAGGCATAGATAATATGGGAGATGTTCAGAAACACCCTGCCCCACCTCCTCCATGTGGACATAATTACAAAGCTTTGAAAACTTCCCCTGAGTAGGTCGGGGTGACAAGAAAAATGAATGTTTTATTGAGGAAATAACATGATATAATTACAACCGTCTCCTGCACTTGGCACGCAGACAAGGAGACTGATTTTCAAAAGCAATAAAGGTGAAATGGCTGGCATAAAACTTCTGTAATCAAATGTAAAAATAATAGCACAGTTCATTAAGACCAAGACGAGCTAATGGAGATGGTGTACTTAATTATCAAATACAGCCATGGATTTAATTTTTACCTGAATCATTTAAACTTGGTCGTTCTCCCCCCACCCCCCTTTTCATACATGCTGTGCCGCAGGGCAACATTGAGCATTTGTAATTGGATTCCATCCCTGGAGTTAATTATAAAGAGACAATAAAAACTGCTTGGCTTCTATTTTCGTAACTATTAGTTTGAGTTAAAATCCTTTGTTTGGAGAGATATTTGTAGCTTTAATTTAACATGAATGGTTATTCAGAGACATGTCACACACACACTTTATATTGTATATGTGAGAGACATGTGTTGGGGAGCACCCTGTCACCCCCATTTTTCTCAACTGATATTATATATTAAGCATGCCATGTGAGGTATCAGGGAAATATAATCTGCTGAAATCTATTTCTTTATCTAAATACGAGTATCATTAATGCATATAAAATTATAAGAATTGCACTGGATGGAAATTCTACTAAATATCAAACTAAATATGGTGTTAGTTTGAGATACTAGCTCTACAGAGATAATGGCAAGGGAGGAAACCAACCCCAGCGTAGGTAAAGTCGAACAAACATCACTAGCCATTGCAAGGGAGCTATCATGCAGCAACTCACCTGCAGGAGTCCAGTATTTTAAAGAAATCTTATTGAGGCAGTAGGAACAAACCATCCCAATGTGCAGAAAGAACAGCAAATATGGCAGGCTTGGTTAACAAATCTTCGGTGACCTAGATCACAAAAAGGAAGCGTACAAGAAGCAGAAACTTGGACAGATGATCGGGGTCAGTATAAAAACATTACCTGAGCATGCAGGGGTATAATCAAGACCGGTGTTTCTCAATCAGTGGTATGAGTACCCTTAGGGGTACTCGAGAGAAGTCAGGGAAGGGGTACACCAACACACCTGAAATTTGGAGAAAACTGAATTAAAGTTTTATAGCGCTTTATTATTTTTGTACTTTTTACATCCAAAAATTTCATCGCCCACCCCGCTATGATTAAGTTGTTTAAACAAATGTGTTGCAATGGTAGAAAGAAATTGTGTGTCTGAAAACTGTAGGTACTGGGGGCACATATATTTTAAAAAGGGGTACTTTATTAAAAAAAGTGAGACACCCTGATCAAGAGACCAAAGTGCAATTGGAGTTGCAGGTAGCAAGGGGTGGGAAGAACAACAACAAGGGCTTTGACAGCTGTGTGATGGTTGGGACTCACCACCACAGTGCTTTGTTGGTCACGCCGGGAATTAACTCAGACCGCTGCAGGGCACCCCCTTCTGGCTGGTGTCTCACCCATCAGCACTCAGTGCTCTCTCCACACTCTAGCTCCAGACCCTTGTCACTCCCAGGACTATGGCTTTCAGGACACTGCCCTCTGGCTGTGCCCATTGCTCGGGTTTCTCACCCCCTCCTGGGGATGTCAGCAGTCCTCAGTCTTGCACTGGCCACCCACAGCCAACACCTAGCCCTCCACCTCAGGGGCAAGCTGCAGCCTGTAAAGGCCAGGCTCAAACGGTGGCTACACGTTGTGCAAAGGAGGAAGGCAGGGCCGGCGGGCCAGATCCACCCACTACTCGGGTCCCCGCCCAGGGACTCAGGCAGTAGCTTTGTCTTGCCCTCCTTCACTTCTCCCTATTGCATCTTGTTCTCAGGGCTACTTCCCTGTGACCCCTTGCACCAACACCACACCCTGGGGTGTAAGTTACAGACCAGAGCGTCCCTCTCCACCGCCTCTGAGCTGGCCCGGTACAATTCTGTCAAAGGTGCTGCTCCTTCCTTGGAAACCACTCCTGCTGTTTCAGTGGTCAGGATCCAAATACCCGCTCCTCTGTGGAGCAGCTGCTTATAACAGGGCTGCTCCAGCAAGCCGCCCTCTAGTTGGCTCCCTAAAAGCCTCTCCCTGATTGGCTGGGGCTCTGTGCAGGGTCCCTCCAGCCTGCTTTAACCCCTTCTGGCCAGAGTGGGGCAGCCGCTTTGCAGCTATGGGGAAAGCAGTGGATGTGATCTACCTTGACTTTAGCAAAGCTTTTGATATGGTCTCGCATAATATTCTTGCCAATGAGTTAAAGAAGTATGGCCTGGATGCATGGACTATATGATGGATAGAAAGCTGGCTAGATTGTCCAGCTAAGCAACTAGTGATCAATGGCTTGATGTCTAGTTGGCCGCTAATATCAAGTGGAGAACCCCCAGGGTCAATTCTGGGGCTGATTTTGTTCAATATCTTCATTCATTATGTGGCTGATGGGTTAGTTCACACCTTCATCAAATTCACTAAGCTGGGGGCTGGGGGGAGAAGAGGTAGATATTCTGGAGGGTAGGGAGAAGGTATTGGGGGACGGGGACAAAAGAAATCTGATGAGGTTCAATAAGAGTCCTGCCCTTGGGATGGAAGAATCCCAAGCACTGTTACAGGCTGGGGACAGACTGGTTAGGCAGCAATTTGGCAGAAAAGGACCTGGGGATGACAGTGGATGAGAAGCTGGATATGAGTCAACAGCATACCCTTGTTGCTGAAAAGGGCTGCATGAATAGGAGCGTTCTCAGCAAATTGGGGGGAAGTGATTATTCCCCTCTATTCAGCACTGGTGAGGCCACATCAGGAATACAGTGTCCAGTTTGGGGCTCTCCCCGCCCCCATTATAGAAAGGATGTGGACAAATTGGAGAGTCCAGCGGAGGGCAATGAAAATGATGGGGTGGGGGGGGAGGCTGGGGCATGTGACTTATGAGGAAACGCTGAGGGAAGTGGTCTTATTTAGTCTGCAGAAGAGAAGAGTGAGGGGGGGATTTGATAGCAGCCTTCAACTACCTGAAAGGGGGTTTCAGAGAGGATGGAGCCAGGTTAGTCTCAGTGGTGGCAGATGACAGAACGAGGAGCAATGGTCTCAAGTTGCAGTGGGGGAAGTCTAGAGTGGATATTAGGAAAAACTATTTCCCTAGGAGGGTTGGTGAAGTGCTGGAATGGGTTGCCTAGGGAGGTGGTGGAATTTCCATCCTGAGAGGCTTTTTAAGGCCAGGTTTGACAAAACTCTGGCTAGGATGATTTAGTTGGGATTGGTCCTGCTTGGAATAGGGGGCTGGACTAAATGACCCCCCAACGTCTCTTCCAACCCTAATCTTCTGTGATTCTATGAGGCCACACCAAGGGAACTGTTTTACTTTGCCTGAGGACACAGCAGTGCCCACCAACCATGTCTGGGTTCTCCAAATACATAACCACCAGTGGGGGGATTTGAACCTGGGATCTCAAGAGCTTAGTATAGGAGCCTCTGCACCTTGAGCTATAAAGCCAGCTGCTACTCAGTTAAGGCTCTAAAGCTCTTTTGTTCTTCTCTCTTGCTGTAAGTGGTTTAAGTGCTACTATCTGGGCTAATGAACCACACTTGGGCTATGTCTACAATGCCTCCTCTTGTGCCAAAAAAAATGCAAATGAGGTGTAGCATGGAATATTGCCACACCTCATTTGCATAATTAATGAGGCTCCGTTTTTGCGCAAGAGCCATTCTTCCTCTTTTTTTCAGGACCATACAAACCTGTATATTAAGGACTGCAACACCCACTGGCGTGTCGAAAAACTGCTTACTTTAGTAGTTGCCCAGGCTAATAGGGCTGAGAGTTTAGACTGTTGCCTTGTACTTTTTCTTGCCATTGATGAAGTGGTTTTTTTTCCAATTAATACATTTGCGTTGCTCATCTTGGCCAGTGCAAGATGGTAGATTACTGAGGGCCAGCGCTTGGTTCCTTTTTTCAATGGGATTTATGAGTGGCTCTGGGAGCATGCCTGCAATCTAGCTGGGTGTGGGTCTCCACATGAGGTGGTACTGCGTAATCACAGCTCCTGAAGGGGTTTGCTGCTTGTCCCTAGCAAAGCATTGTGAGAGACAGCCCAAGCTGGAGAGTTAAGGGACACAGCTGCTGCATAGTCCCGGGCTGCACCCCAGGGATCCTGTTACAGAGACAGACAGAAGCATGCCTATGTATAATATGATAGGCGTCAGGTACACAGATTTCTCTGCTCTTCTGGGAGACCGGATTTCCCTAATCAAGAATTTAGCTTCATTAGCCCACAAATAACTTTGCCCTTTCGAAGCTAATGAGCATGTTCTCCCACCCAATCCCACATGACTTCATTAGTGGAGTAGGGCCCCCAGAATGACTCAGGAGCGGAGACACTCTGAATACATGTAAGTAGTAGAATGTGATGTTCCTGAGTGGTCCGTAAAGCTGTTTTAACTCGTGCACAGCTACGTAACAATGCCCACACTGGAACAATTCTGCATGGGCAGGGAAAGACAGCAGGGCCGAGGTCAGAGAGATGCACAAACATGTACGTCACTTAAAGCACGTGCATGGGCCCATTGGCCCTCAGGGGGTGCACATGCTTCAATACTTCCCTGGACTGTGGTCCAGATCAATCTTGCACCAGTTACAGCATAGTAAGTGTCTGATGACTGCTGCCCGTGGTGGGCAGACCTTAGCCCAGCTCTGACTGCTAAACCAGACCACCATGTGCACTAGTCCATTACACCATCTTAGCTCCCTCCTGGTGTTACCCGCACAGATTTCTCTGACACTCCCACACTTTAGGGACACACTACTTCACCCAGTTCCTAGGGCTCAAGGTATAACCTTGTTAATGTAAATACCCACCCGTACCCAATTCCTGGGGCTCAGCGTGTAACTTCCTGCGGGCTTGCAGGATCTTTTACCATTGAAAGAGCCTTACACAGTAATATCCTTACTGGTTATTTATTAGCAATGACCAAGCAAGCAGAATACACATGCTAAGTACACAGTGCCATGATCACCAATCCTGATAAAGGCAGGCAAACTTCCCCTGTTGGCCAGGCAAGTTCAGTCTTGTTTGAATCCTGGTTGCTGCATGTCACAGTCATTTAGAGAGGTCCGGTAGCTCTGGTCTTAGGCTGTGTCTTGGAGGTGAGTTCTGCTTCCAGGTCTTTCCTCCTTCTTCTTTCTGTTTCTTGCTTCCTTTTACCTTTCCTGTTGGTCTCTTTCTTGGACCCAAGTTTATATAGTGACACTTGAGTGCTGTTTAGCTATTCCTTAACCAATTATTTTACTAATATTTTACTAACATATTGTAACAGAATTACCCAACTGATCCTACCCCTCCACCTTAGTTGATTTACATCTAGCAAACTTAATTATACAGCAGACAGAAACAATTAAAAACCAGACAGAGATCAGACAGGCAAACAATAGGAAAGTGAGGACCATAATCATAGAATAAGGATTCCACAAACCCAACTATTAATAAGTAGTTTCTTGCCAGACAAAATGCTATTAAACAAAGTTTTCTTTAGCCAGCTTGAGATCTGTTTCTTTATCTGGTGATAGTGGGTGCCATTAGAATCATAGAATACTAGAGCTGGAAGGGACCTTGAGAGGTCATCAAGTCCAATCCCTTGGCACTAGACCATCCCTGATTAGGATGGACTCTCCTTCTTAACAGGCTGGTATGATACCATTTTAATGCACTTTAGATGGACCATGAGTCTGTGACTCCAAGCTTTACAGCTAATGGCCACTGCTCTTCAATATGGCTGCAGAGGAAGGCTGTAGGCCTTCCAATATGGCTACAGGACTTCCAATATGGCTATAAAAAACCATATTGTTACACTGGCATGAGACCCACTGAGCTAGGGAACCAAATGGGTCCCTCTTATTTCCATATCCCTGATAATTTATTCTCAAAAGCCTGAACATGCACATTCCCTCATTTGAAAAGAGGCTTGAAAGCCAAAATAAAAAATATACAGAGAAAACAGATTCTCTCTGATTTCAAAGTAAGCCTTGTGAATTATTTCTAATGATGCCATCCTGGGAAGAAACGTAGGATTTCCTGGGAGAAAAGTTTCTCATGAAGTAGATGAGTGATGCATTCATTGTGTCACAAAACTGTTTGCAAATGCGTCAATATCCTTGTGTGGTCATAAGAGCTGGACTAGGAGTTCAGTGCTAGGTATTCCAGAAGTGCCGGTTTGCTCCAAGTCCTTCCATGGCCAGTGCTGCGTGTTTCCTCCTGGTATCTATGAGAAACACTTAATCCATGAGAGGAACATGCCAGTTATCAATTCTAGGAATTCACCATAACAGGTTACAGAACAGCTCACTCCAGCTTCTAATAACTTATGCTTTAAAAAAAAGTGAAAGCTTTACAGAGTGCACCTGGCCGATGGTGCAAAGATACATATTATGGGGAGAAGGGTAAATTTCCTCTCTCATCCTTCAGACAGTCAACAAGCCTGCAAGGTGCCACACACACTGGCCCTGATCCATCAATGCCCTCACGCATGTACTTATCTCTAAGTATGGGAGTAATCTCTCTGATGTTTAGGACATGTTTGACTGCTTTGTTGGGTCATGGCCGCAGTACAGCACCTTGCAGAAGTGAGTTCTGAAGCAGGAGTTCTGAATTCCCTATCCTATGATTACAAATATGATTAATGATCAGGAATTTATTATATTCTCTGCAGTAACACAGTACCATGTGCTGTAGCCAAGTGTGTTCAATGCTTCCCAGATGCTGGGTCAGTCTGGGACTTTTTGTGGGAGATATAATCATAGAATACTGTAAATAATAATATAAGAATAATATAAACAATCAGATTCTACTAATGCCGCATTAGCTTGGAGAGAGTTCACTTATTGTACCTGAATAGCACTCTTCATTATCCATGAATCCATGATTAGGGGAATTAAAATCATATATCCATGATTGGGGATTAAAATTCTACTTGGAATCTCTCCCCCTCCTCCCCAGTGGAGAGAAAAACTCTGAAGTTTTATACCTTCTCCCACAATAGTCTTTTAGAATATATTTCACTGCCTGTCACCAGGCGCTCACGTTAAATGTAAATTACACATGCATTAGCCCTCTACTCATACTAACACAAAAGAATAGTTATTGGAATAAAAGGCAATAGATTTTTGAGTTATTGTTGTCAGTTTTAAACAACCTTCTGATTATCTCCAATTATATGTCACCCTCTAACTAAGTGTATGTGGAAAAAGAAAGATGTTGGCATTTAAAGCCATGTCAGGTCAAAATTGATGCCATGGTTGTTTTTGATAATTAAAAAATGCCACTTCCATTAGCTTGTCTTGATAAGCAGGGATGTTCAGAAACCTTTCTGCTGTTCCTGTGACTGTATGAAACTCAAAAGCAAGTGTTGCATCAGTATGTTCAGAAGGCAAAATGAAAGCAAGCCCAGTGCAAATGGACTTGAGGAACACATTGAGTTATGGACAAGAAAACTAAAAAGTAGGGAACGGAGTATAAACAAAAAAACCAACAAACAAATCCACGCTGCTGCTATTTCATTAAGACAATAAACCAATGTTTCTTTAAGTGTGTTCTGCAGCACACTGGTGTGCCGTGAGGCAGTCAGAGGTGTGCCTTGGAGAGAACAGAAACAATTCTGCTCCCTGCTCCCTGCAGAGTCCATAGACAGCTCCCGCTTTGGCTGCCCCCCCTCCCCTCCCAGTCCGCAGGACGGCCCCTGTCCCATGGGGACAGCCCCCTCCTCCTCCACTTCCAGACCTCGGCATTTTAAAACTGCCGCCTGTGGGGAACCTTGCTTGGGCTCTGCTGCCCCCCCCACCTGGGGCGCACTCGGGCTCTGCTGTTCCCCCCCCCCAGCTGCGGCATGCCCGGGCTCTGCAGCCCCCCATGCGCTGCTGCTCTCTTTCCCCGAGCCCCTCTCCAGCCTGTTGGGGAAGTGGCAAAGTTTAATCTGTGGGGACAGTCAGGGTTTCTACTCCACCCCTCCCACCCTGCCAGTGGGAAGCCTGGCCTGGTGCTGAAGCTGTGCTGGGTCCCCCACTGAATGGGCGGGGGGAGGGCTGAGCTCTCCCCTGTCCCCGAGGAGCATGCTCCCTGGAGGCTTTCCCGGCTGCAGCAGGGTGCCAAGCCAGGTAAGCGTCTCCCCCTCATGCCCAGACTCTGCACCCAAGCCCCCCTCAGCCCCTCCCCCTGCCAAGACCCCTCATTCCCAGCTTGCTCTGACACCCTGCCCCAAGTCCCCGCCTCTACCCTTTCTCCTGGTCAGACACCCTGCCCCAAGTCCCCGCCTCTACCCTTTCTCCTGGCCAGACACCCTATCCCAATACCTGCTCCTGGCCAGACATTCTGCCCCAAGACCCCTCCTCTACCCTCCCTCCTGGCCAGACACATGACCTTATTTACCATTTGTTTATTATTATCCTTACTTTTTTGTGGTCTATGTTTTCAGCTCCATGTACCAGACTGTCATTAGGGCAGTCTTTCTGGGGGGGTTCGTGGTGCATTTCGACCCCCAGGTCTCCCAGGTCCGGTGGTTTTTGGTGTTCCCCGTAAAAAAAATTGTTTGGTGTTCCTCAGTCTTAAAAAGTTTAAGAAACACTGCAATAAACTTATGTATTCAAACTGCCAAGTGCAGCCATTAGAATTAAGCTAATAGTTTCAGAAACAGCTTGGCATTTATACAGGCAGATGGGCATGGAGGAGTGTAAGGGTTGGTGTTTGGAGATGAGAGGTACCGAACGGAGCCAGGAGTATGGGACCAGAGACTAAAGCACTGCAAGTTGCTAGCAGATCTGCAGTAATTTTGTTCACCTCATTTAGATTTTTTGGGGGTACATTTCCCTCTTTTTATCTACTGTGTGTCAGCAAGGGCTCACTTTTGCTGTCTTTGGAATTGTTCTCTCTCAGCCTGCTTTCAGGCACAATAGGACTCTCCAAAACCCACATCCCCTCTTTCCCCCACTATCTTTATCATCCGTAAAGTTTGCGGATGATACCAAACTGTTTAGGATAGTCAAGACAGAAGCAGACTGTGAGGGACTCCAAAAAGATCTCACCAAACTGAGTGATTGGGCAACAAAATGGCAAATGAAATTTAATGTGGATAAGTGTAAAGTAATGCACATTGGGAAAAATAACCCCAACTATACGTACAGTATGATGGGGGCTAATTTGGCTATGACAAATCAGGAAAGAGATCTTGGAGTTATTGTGGATAGTTCTCTGAAAACTTCCACACAGTGTGCAGCGGCGGTCAAAAAGGCCAATAGAATGTTAGGAATTATTAAGAAAGGGATAGAAAATAAGACACAGAATATCTTGCTGCCCTTGTATAAAACTATGGTACGCCCACATCTTGAATACTGTGTACAGATGTGGTCTCCTCACCTCAAAAAAGATATTTTGGCCTTGGAAAGGGTTCAGAAAAGGGAAACTAAAATGATTAGGGGTTTGGAACGGGTCCCATATGAAGAGAAGTTAAAACGACTGGGACTTTTCAGTGTAGAAAAGAGGAGACTGAGGGGGGATATGATAGAGGTCTATAAAATCATGAGTGGTGTGGAGAGGGCGAATAAAGAAAAGTTATTTATTAGTTCCCATAATAGAAGAACTAGAGGACACCCAATGAAGTTAATGGGTAGCAGGTTTAAAACTAATAAAAGAAAGTTCTTCTTCACACAGCCTGTAGTCAACCTGTGGAACTCCTTGCCAGAGGAGGCTGTGAAGGCTAGGACTATAACAAAGTTTAAAGAGAAGCTAGATAATTTCATGGAGGTTAGGTCCATAAAAGGATATTATCCAGGGGATAAAATGGTGTCCTTGGCCTCTGTTTGTCAGAGACTGGAGAGGGATGGCAGGAGACAAATCGCTTGATCATTGTCTTCGGTCCACCCTCTCTGGGGCACGTGGTGCTGGCCACTGTTGGCAGACAGGCTACTGGGCTAGATGGACCTTTGGTCTGACCCAGTACGGCCGTTCTTATGTTCTTATGTTCTTATCCTCTCCCACAATACAGACATGTACACTGCAGTCACATATGTCCCACACACGGCACCTTCACGACCAACGTACACTCGGTCGCACGTGCGCTTCTGGCATGCACACGCAAGCTCAGCCCCTCATTCATCAGAGAATTCAAAGCTACGTGCCATAGAATGTATTAGTGCATGGACTGCAAAGCAATCTTTTGTTCAGGAGCCTCAGGGGGTAGCCAAGTTAGTCTGTTACAGAAAAAAACCCAGCAAGCAAATGGTCCGGTAGCACTTTATAGACTAACAAAACATGTAGATGGCATCATGAGCTTCCGTGGGCACAGCCCACGTCTTCAGATGACTGGCTGAGGATCCGTTTGCACCAGCTGAGGATCCGTCACTGAGTTAGTACTCACATTGTCAGCTGCTGAAAGAAAATGCCTTCTTGAGATAGCAGCTTTGGAGCTGGGATTATGGTTTGTTGTACTGGGACAAGGGTGATTTGATTGCAGCATGCCAGAGGCAAGTTTGCTGGAGGCCAAACTATATAGAGCTTTCTAGACTAGATCCAGCCATATGCATATTTTATAAACACTCTCAAATAGCACTTTAGCCTTTGACAGGCCTGCCTAGATAACTAACAGGGGAATGGTATTGGGGAGTGGTGTTCCCTGTGAGCTGAGCACTTGGGCAGAGAGGAGAGATCCAGCTGATTAGCAAAGCGCCCACAGTCACATGTGTTTCTTGCGGTAGTGCACACCTGCACATGCACAACATTTATTCCACACACAGATGGAAAAATTAGAGGCAACATTGCTGGGGAGTGATAGGCATCTGCTCTGCCAAGGGAGGGTACTATCTCCTCCACCTGTAAGTGTGTCCATCTTTACTGGGGTTATGCTAGCAAAACTAGCAAGAAGGAGGCTGCCAAAGGAAGATCCAAAAGCTGGGAAGAGGTGGTAAAGAGGAAAGACTGGAAAGGAAGCAGCAACTGGAAAGGGAAAAATGTCCTGATCCACAAGTTCTGGGCTCTGGAGAAACTTTGGGGATGAAATTGAAAGGAACAAATAATTCCTGAAGTTGCCCTTTCAGTGACTCCTCCAAAGGGAAAGCACGAGGATTCTGTGTAGCTAGCCAGTTTGCTGTGTTAGACACAGAAAGCCGACAGGGTGAGGGCTTTAATCCAGGACCCTAGTTGCTTTTTAGATTAGCTTTACTAACCCTTGTTTGACCTTGCTAGTACAGATGAGGCCCTGTGAAGTGCACGCCACATCAAATGTAATTCTGATTAAGTATAGTTATATCTGGCGAGGTTAAGTGGAATACAAATGACCCCACATTTAATACTTTCTGTTCGTATTGAAATTTCCTTTGAGTTATCTCACTGATGGGACAGATTTGCATTGTCTTCACATGAGAGTGGAATATGGCTGCCTATTGGCAAAACTCCACAATAGGCAACCAAAATGCCATATACCTGTATAAAATAACATCCTGATCAGATTCAGCACCCAATTCTTTGCTGTTATCTGCTGAGTGCAGTGTTGAGAGCTTTGACATCCCGTGTCGCATTGATCCTCTTTAATCTCTCTCTCTCTAAATTAAAAACAAGCTAAGCCCCTTTTGGAGACGTTACAGAAAACCACGTTTCCTTTCCACGCTTCCTTAAAGATCTTCCTTTTTCTGTCTCTTCTCATCAAGCAGAGTAATTTTTAGGCTGTTAAAGAAAGTTCATTGCCGTAATTGCATCCATATTGGCCATTAAAGTTGACAGGTTGTTGAGCAAGTCACTCACTGATCCCCACCACTCTGCAGACAGCTCCCAGCGCTTGCTAAAATGTTAGTTTGAATATATGAAAAGGAAACAAATCCATTTCCCCTTCAGGGAGGGGAGAAAGCTCAGAACTCATCCTTCCCCTGGTTGGTAAACAGTATTTACATATACCTTCCCTAAGCAGATTCAAACTATTTATTTTAGCCTATAAAGGACCCCCTTAGTGCTCTCTTTTCAGGATTGGCATCAGTAAAACATTTGGGAAGGAAAACACGGAGCTCTCCTGCCTCTAAGTTAATCAAACAACAAACCTCACATGACATTTCTGAGCTTAAGGGCATTTAAGAAAAATGATTGTTCTTTGCATTGACATAGAAAGATCTCAATAATGAAGAGGCAGGCGTTACTGTTACTATCATTTTATAGGTGGGGAAATTAAGGCACTGAAAGTTGAAAGGCCTGGTCTAGGGGGAGTCATGACATTGATGTCAGTGAACAATGGATCAGGTCATAGATGAATACTTAAGGTCATTCAGGCCCCAAACCAGCAAATCACTTAAACATGTGAGTAGTGCCAAAGTGTGGGACACTTCCACAGATGGTGTAAATTTGAACCTATGACAATGTATCGAAGCTGAGGAGCTGCTGTCAGGGGTGCCATTTCAGATTTTGGTTGGGAGGCAACTTTAACCATGATTCCAGGGCTACTTAGGCACTTGAAAAACTGGCAGATAATTTAGACTTTAGTATCTCTTTGCAGTCTGCCTTGGACTTAACTATCTTGAATACATTTTATATCATCGGCAAATTTTTGCCAACTCATTGTTTATCCCTTTTCCAGCTCATTTATAAGGTTGCCAGGTGTCCCCCCATTTTTTTGTTTGCTCAACAAGTTTGGTCCTTCCCCCCCCCCCATCAATGTTTTCCCCACCATGTTCACTATTTTTTGGGAAAGTATCTGGGCACCCTACTCATTGTGTTGAACAGCGCTGGTCCCAGTACGTGTCTCTCTCTCTTTCTCGCTCTCATATATATATATGAATTAGAGCTGAGAGGATCTTATTATTAGATCCACTCACTCTAATAATAACGTTCTGACATCTTGTGGCAAGTCACTTAAGGGACACTATTAGGTTTAGAATTTTTATATTGGCACTTTGTTACTAACTCTGCATTACTTTGCATTGATCATTGTAAAAGTCTCAGGGGGGTAGCTGTATTAGTCTGTTACTTTAAAAACAATGGCTAGTCCTGTGGCACCATAGAGACTAACAAAAATATATCTGTAGACTCATGAGTTTTTGTGGGTAAAACCCACGTCATCAGATGGATATATCAGATGCCATTATGTTGCTCAGTCACCCAATTTTGTGAAATCCTTTTGTATCTCTTTGCCGTCTGCCTTAGACTTAACTATCTTGAATACATTTTATGTCATCTGCAAATTTTACCAACTCACCATTTACCCCTTTTCCAGCTCATTTATGAATGTGTTGAACACTAGAAATCCCTGGGAGACCCCACTGTTTGCTTCCCTCCATTCTCACCAATTATTCCCACTCTTTGTTTCCTATCTTTTGACCAGAATACCTCACAATGCTTTCCTGATCATCTAAGGAGCCTTAGTTCACTGTAATGACAAGCCTTTTGTTATCTTAATCACTCTGCGTCTGTTTATAAACAAACTCTCTGCCTCAAAAGCTGTACTGCTCCCAGCTTCCGAATTCATCACATATTACACACAGGCTGTGTTACACTTAAGAGAGTTGTCTCAGACTAGGGTGAGTAGACTCCTGATCCAAAATTCAGGGGAGGCTAGAAACAGTCCCCCCCCCCCCCCCCCCAAAATGGCACCCCTGCATAAGGCAGTGAGAGGGAGCAAGAACCCCCTGACATCACTGCACAAGAGCCTACTGGATAGGCAGGAGTAAGCATGTGAACCCAGCTGCCTAAATTCTTCCTCACAGCAGGTGAGCAGGGCGTGGGTGGGGAATGTGCAAAATCAAGTCTCTACCCCATCCTTGCTAGCCAGCACCATTAAGCCCAGGATTCACTGGTGGTAGAAGCTAGCTACAAATCCTTACCCCTGGGGGCGAGGAGGAAGCAGAGGACACACTCAGATCATGTTTTCAGCCTTTTCTCTGCAAACTGAAGACTTGAAACACCTTTTCAATGGAAGTGGAGAGTGTTTCTGCACTCCAGAGCCTATGCGAACATAGCTGTGCCAGCATAGCCCCCTAACCCGCACATGCCCAGGAGGAGTTTTTTTTCTGTTGGCATAACACCACTACCTCCCCAAACAAAGCCCACCTAGACTTTTAGCTTAGACGTTCTGCCTAGCAGTCAGAGCAGTGGACGTGAGAGAGCAGGGTTCAGAGACATGGGTGAGAACTGGGGTCAGGAGTCCAAGAGCAAACTAAGCGACAGATCTCATAGACATAGACTCACACTTTAAAGGCAGAAGGGACCATCATGATCATCTGCGTGATCATGACCTCCTGCTTGTTGCAGGCCACAGAACTATACCCATCCCCTTGTGACACAGTCCCACCATCATTGGCTGAGTTACTGACTTGCTCAAATCATGAATCCACCATTTACACTGCAGAGGAAGGTGACTTTCCCCCCACACGCCACTCCAAGGGCTCTGCAAATCTGGCCCATGGGAAAATTCCTTCCCACACCCAACCATGGGAAAGAATTCTTTGTAATAATGCACAGCCCTTCCCACAAAGAATCCCATCACCAGCCATTGGGAATATTTGCCACTAGTAGTAGATGCAGATTGGCTACAGGACATTTTAGGCAGCCTCATCAAACCAGCCCCTCCATAAACTTAGCAAGCCAGGCATTGAACTGAGTTACGATGAATGCCGAGGGCTGCAGAGAATGCTTTGGGATGTTTTCTCCCCTTTTTCGATCAAAACCTACTGCTGTATCTAGTTCAAAAGCTGCTCAGATTCACTCCAATGGGATGGGGGCGCCATTTCAGATTCTGGTAGGGCGGGCAACCTGTGCATGCTGCCATGATGGAGGGGCAGAATGAGGGCAGCAGCTTCAGCAGTGTTCAGTACAAAAACCAAGCATGCTCAGTACAAAAACAAAGCAGCAAATGGTGGTGGCAGGGTGAAATCGACCCTGTTCACCTTCCCACACACACATCACCTCATTCCAGGGGCTGCTAAGGCACTTGAAAACTCTAGTTTTTCGGCATATAACTTAGCAATTAGCTGGCAGGAGCACTGTATCTAATTCCTATATAAAAGAAAGACAATTAAATAAATATTAGACTCAGTGCTAATATCAACATATTCTGACATCTTGTGGCAAGGCACACTGGTTAGGCTTAAAATTGTAATGTATAGTCTTACTTCATTGCTAACTCTGCAGGGAGAGGGAGTGAGTATCAGGCTCTATTTCAGCTATGGGAGGGGAAGTGTTCTCTGGTGGGTTACAGCCAGGAGGCAGATAGATCTGGGTTCTATGTAACAACATAAGAATGGCCATACTGGGTCAGACCAATGGCCCATCTAGCCCAGTACCCTGTCTTCCAAGGCTATGTCTACACTCGCGGGTTATTGCGCAAGAACGGCCATTCTTCCGCGCAGAGCGTCCACACTGCCCACCCGCTCTTGATTTACAGTGCGGCGTGGTAAGAGAGGGCTTTGTGCGCAAGAGCTACGCTCTTTTCTAACAGGTGTAAGCTCTCTTGAGCAAGAGCTCTTGTGCAAGAGGGCAGTATGGACGTGCAGCAAGGGTTTCTTGCGCAAGAAAGCCCTATGGCTAAAATGGCCATCAGAGCTTTCTTGCGCAAGAGAGCATCCACACTGCCATGGATGCTCTTGTGCAAAAGCACATCTCGCACATGGCAGTGTGGATGTGTTCCTACGCAAGAGTTCTTGCACAAGAAGCTGCCAGTGTAGACATAGCCCAAGAGTGGCTAGTGCCAGGTGCTTCAGAAGGAAAGACCAGAAGAGTCAGTCATCAAATGATCCACCTCCCATTGCCCATTCCCAGCTTCTGGCAGACAGAGGCTAGAGCCACCATCCCTGTCCTGCCTGGCTAGTAGCCATTGATGGAACAGTCCTCCTTGAACTTAGCTTGTTCTTATTGGAACCCTGTTATAGTTTGGGCCTTTCCACCATCCCCCGGCAAAGAGTTCCACAGATTGACTGTGGACTGAATTTATTTTGTTTGTTTTAAATCTGCTGCCTACAGATTTCATTGGGTGACCTTCTTGTGTTGTGTTAGTGAAGGAGCAAACATAATTTCCTTATACTATTTTTCCACATCATTCGTGATTTTCTAGACCTCTAACATATCCCCCTACACTTTAGTCATTTCGTTTCCAAGCTGAAAAGTCCCAATCTTTTAAATCTCTCCTCATATGGAAGCTGTTCCTTTCCCCTTATCATTTCTGGTGCCCTTCTCTAAATGGGGTGACCAGATCTGCATACAGTATTCAAGATGTGGGCGTACCATGACTGTATATAAAGGCAATATTATATTTTCTGTCTTATCCATTCCTTTGCTAATAATTCCTATATTCTGTTAACTTTTTAGATTGCCACTGCACATTGTTTTCAGGGAACTATCCACAATGATTCCAAGATCTCTTTTTCCTGAGTGGAACTGTTAATTTAGACCCAGCATTTTGTATGTATAGTTGGGATTATATCTTCCAAAAGAAGCCTGCAGTCTAGATGTAGCCTCAGTGGCCTCGCTAGAAACAGAGTCATGACTCTCCATTCTAACGGCTGGATAACTGCTTCCCGGTGTGACACTTTACAAATAAATATGTCTATCTGCATTTAAGGAGGAGGAAAGCTTTTTTAAAAGATTTGCGCACGATAGATAACTTATGTCTCATGTCAAGCAGATACAAAGCAGCCAGCCAGAGGGAGTTATTTCAGAAATGCTTCAGATACAACCAGGTGTGGCTGTGTTTCCCCTCGCCATTCTCTTTTGTCTGCTCTTGACAAAGAGCAGCTATTCCAGGCCATCTTGATTTTCAACGGTTTTTGGCTCTTTAGGATAAAGAGAGATTCTTCAGTAAGTTTAGGGTTGCCAGATGGTTTCAACAAAAATATCAGACACACTTGACATTACATCACAATCTTATTTAGAAAATACCGGACATTTATATTTTCTCAATTTGTTTCCCGAACAGAAAGCTCAAATACTGGACTGTCCAGTTCAAAACCAGGCACCTGGCAACCCTAAGTAAGTTGTTACCACGTGTCCTCTCTCCCAACCCCCACTCCAACAACAAAGCAAAAAGCTTGATTTACTCATTACTGGAAAAAAATATTCTCACCTCACCCCAATTAATCATAGACAAAAAGTATCTTTTAGATGTCTCTGAGGGATAGCCGTGTTAGTCTGTGTCTGCAAAAACAATGAGAAGACCTGTGGCACCTAAGAAATTGATTTGGGATATACCCAAATACCTCTGTTACTCCTTAAATTGCCACAGGACTTCTCGTTTTTTGGATGTGTGAAGCTAGGGGGCAGTGTTTTACCTTCTTGTCCCATCTTGTGGCTTCTAAGCCCTTGGCATGCTGTGGAAATAAATCTGACATTCAAATATTTCATTTTGGATCTCCAGTGATTGATTGATTGATTACTGGTGTGATGCAGCAAGTAAATTATTCTTGCAAGTGTTCTCAGCACATACAACGAAATGCTAGAAAATAAGGATCCACTTTGGATTTTTTTTTTATCCAGTAAACTTTATTTATATATAACAACAGTACAAAGTGAGTCCTTGGCTTGCAAAATAGGAGTGTTTCATATTTACAATAGGTACACAATCATATATTAGAATAACAAAAAACCTTTTTTCCTCAGAACATTTTTAAATACTTAAACTTTCTTACATTTTTCCACAACACTTGTATAAACAACAAAAACCAGACAACCATCTTTAAAAAAAATTATCATACAGAACTCCAGTGTGTCAAATATAAGGGAAACAGGGGAAAGCTAGGGAAAGGTTATGATTGTGGGGAGGGGGAGGAAGGAAGAGGGAGCAAAGTATAAAGTTCAATTTATTATCCATGACAGCTTGCCTTGTAATTTGTATGCATTTATTTTTAAGGGATGGGCCAAACAAATTAAGAAGCCCTTCCACCCCAGCAAATCTTTATTTGAATACTCAAACCAATCCCTTCTTGAAAGTCAAGAAAGTTTGGTTACAAATTCCCTGCCCACCTCCTAAATTCATTTTACTATCAAGTTTCTCTGCAGAAGAAACCATAACAAATGAGCACTTTACATGGTACCAATAGGGATATCTTGCAGTGGTACATTCTGAGTAGAAGAAATAGCAAGGCAAAGCCAGTATTATGGTACAGTGCTTATTTACTTTTAATGACTTCCCCTATATGCACATCCATGTCCTGTCAGGGACGGGAGATGACAAAAATATGATAGGAAAGTCTGTTTTCATCATCTCCCCAACCCCTCTGTAGCAGGAAGTACTAGAGAGCTCAGAAGAAAGCCTGATCAGGGGATTTCTGGTTTGATTTTGTAGACCTACGTGGCCTGGAGAGCTCAGATTTGTGGTCCACTTTTGGGTGCTTTACTGGAAGCTGCCAATGTGAATTATTCGCCCATTGCAAAAAGGGGGAGGGTGGAAAGAGGAGAGAAAGAAAGCGACTTTTTACATGGGGTGGGGGGAGAGGCTGGATAACACAAAGGCAAATGGGAATTTTTAGACTGACGTAGATAAACACAGAGACACTTCAGTGTTAACAATACAGTCAAAACAAACGGTATCCTCTGAACTGTGGCCTGATAAAGATTCGCAATGGAACCTTGACCAGCTAAGGGAAACCCCTTTCTGAAAGAGGCTACCCTCAAGTCATCTCTGAGCCATTGCCAGCAGGTACCACAAAACACTGCAGGGATCACCAAGGGTTGTAGAGCGCTTAGGAAAGCCTGGTACAAGAGGTTTGTCCTTAACATAGTTGGGAAGAAACAGTCACCATCTATTTCTGTAATATTGGGCTTGCCACGTTGCCCTGAACTAGAACAGGAGCATTGGTAATGGGGAATTTTTGTGAAGAACAGAAAAAACAACAAGGCCTTTCTTTCAAACTGGGAGCGTTTATGAAGGTAAGAGGTAACGACGTCCCTTGCACTGTATCGCTTACTGGAAACTGAACAGTGACATTTCCCTTCTGTGAAGCCTTTTAAACAGTGAGAAACATGTTCCAAGCTTTTACAGTTTAAAAAATGCCTCCCCTTTAAAAACTGGCCGCATGGGCCTACATTTAGGATTTTGCATTTTGGGTTATTTAAACTAGTTGCTTCCAAAGAGCATTGCCTTAAGAAACGTTAGTGCGTAGCTTTGCATTTTTAACCCAAATGAGTCCCCCTGTATCGAATCAAAAATGGCAGCTGCCCTTCTCTGCATTAATATTGCGGGGCTCTGTAGTTCCGATCCACATCAGCCCTGCGCTTCTCATCTGCAGATCTTGACAGGCCTGAGACAAAAGGTTGAAGGCAGAAGGGAACTTAGGGAAGGGATCAAGTTTTCACTGAAGACACATTCAATATACAGATCAGACTGCTCACCAAGCTTTATCTGGGAAGTAACTATATACAACATCACAGCCCTGTATTACCGGCTTAGGGTTTATGGGCCAATGGAATACTGAAATATGACGACTGAAGCTTTTGCTGTATTTTTAATGCATCTTTGATGTTGGTTATTTATCCTTCTCTGAGCATTTTTATGCTGCCTTTTCTCAAGAGGGTAGTCACCAGTGAGTCTCCCCCTGACATGCCAGCTCAAGTCATTCTGATTTTGTTTCATTTAGACGGCTGAACTGAGTCCTCCTGGCAGGCAAATACATAGAGCAGTGGAAACAGAAAAGGAGAGCTGCCGGTGACAGGGGGGGAAAACCACAACCCTGCCACCGCTGCTGCTAATGGGAAATGTTCTAGGTGTGGGCTGAAAAAGTAACCGATGTTACAGGAATAATTCTTAAAAGTGTTTTATCCCTTGTCTAGTTCCTGAAATCGGGAGGGGCATGAGAAGCACACGGACCAGCTTCCCTTCACTTCTTTTGGAGTTGTGGGCACTCAGGGTCTCTGGTGAGTTGGACTCTTTATGTGCATCTCATGTAGGACCAAAAAAACCCACCCAGAGGTATCTCAAACTGGTAGCCAGTGCTGAGAGCCCTGCAAATCTGTGGATATCTGCATCTGCAGATGTGGCTGTAGATAGCCACGGCTCATTTTTGCAGATACAGGTGCAAATGCAGATACAAATGTTGTATTTAGAACTTTGCAAATTTGCGGATATCCGCTTTATAGCCATGAGTATCCACACCCATGGATGTGAATGGGGAAAGCCGCATCTCATTTTTGCAAATACAGATACCAGTTTTGTACCTAAGCAGGGCTCCACCAATACTGACATGTCCACACCACTCTATGAGCCAGCCAATAGGCAAGAACAGAATCCAGAAATCCTGATTCACATGCTCTCTACTCTAATCTCAACAGTCCTAGCCCAATTGTTGCATGTACAGATTGTAATGAGATTTTTGGTAAAGATCCATACAAATGTTTATTAGCAATACAGTATACTCTCTGGCTGTGTCTACACTGCACCCCTTTTCCGGAAAAGGGATGCAGATGAGACAAGTCGGAATTGCAAATGAAGCGGGGATTTAAATTTTCCCGCTTCATTTATATAACAGCTTTTTTCGGCTCGGGGCTTTGCCGGAAAAAGCGCCAGTCAAACGAGGGATCTTTTGGAAAATAAAGCCTTTTCTGAAAGGTCCCTTATTCCTGATTTTAAGAGGAATAAGGGACCTTTCGGAAAAGGCTTTATTTTCCGAAAGATCCCCGTCTAGACTGGCGCTTTTTCCGGCAAAGCCCCGAGCCGGAAAAAAGCGGCAGCCATGTTTATACAAATGAAGCGGGGAAAATTTAAATCCCCGCTTCGTTTGCAATTCCGACTTGTCTCATCTGCATCCCTTTTCCGGAAAAGGGTGCAGTGTAGACACAGCCTCTAAGTGGAGTTGTGTAGTTTGGGTGTTTAGATTGCACAGGACTGGCACTGAATACCCATAAGAGGAAGGATTCCATCGTCACGGGAGCAGAACAGCTGCATGCAATGTCCCTACTATGCCAGAGGACCAGGAGAAGATGGGAAAAGATTTGCATCTCAAACTTTCAATATAGTGCACCTGTCACACAAATTTCCCTTTTCTCTCTCTGCCTACAAAGTTTTGCATTAGCAGCAGGGCTGTGGCTATTTGTTTTAAATGCGTGTTTGCCATGACAGTTCTTAATATAGCTAGAGGCCATTCTTCATATAGATGGATGTTATAAAGACTTCCACAGTTTCTCTGTTCTGATGTCTCCTGCTTCGCTTTAAGTACTGGAGGATTCCTTTACCCACCCTTTATGGCAATATGACCTCCACATCTCTCTGTCTTCAAACCTTATTGTCATTCTGGTATAAGTATTCAGCACAGAAGGATGCAAATATAAAGAAGGTCATGTGACTTGGCTGACCAATCAGGGTACTATGCCTATCTGAAACAATGGTCACAATTTGTTTGCAAGGCTCAAAAACATTCACAACATAAACCATTTGCTGGATCTTGGTGAACAGCAAAAAAACCCCAAACAAACAAACAAGCCCCTGTCAAAACCGAATCTTTTAGGGGCTATCACAAATGTGATGCTCTCCAATCTTCTGTAATATTAGCAGCAAACCGCATGACAGGTTAACAATTGCTCTAATGATTGGGTATTAAATTTGTCAACTGCAGACAAGACCGTGACGCGAGGACTTTAACAGGACAGCCTGGACATTTCTACATGTTCTTTGACATCAGGCTCACTACACAGCAAAGGGTTCCTGGGAAGGGAACTCTCTTGGTAACAGGAATCCTGTCTTCTCTGCTGCTTCTCCTATTCCCTCCCTTGCCCTCCTCTCAGAGCCTTCTCCTTGCAAAGCTTAGCCTATTGTGAATGTCAAAAGCTTTGGCTTATTGCACAGGGCCAGTCATTAGTATTTCTTTCAGGCTATTAATAGAATCCAGAGAAACTCACAAAGGCAGATTATCAGGAGAAAGTGGACTTGGCATGGCTTTTAATGCACTGTAATTAAAACAGCAAGTTTCCTGAGTACTTGTCTGAATGCTGTTCCCCTGCCTTGCCCCTCTGTTGGCTGCCTTTAGAATAGAGACTAAAAGCCTGTGACTCAGTAGTGATATTAACCTACGTGGCAATAATTTGACACCGTCCCCTCACACCCTTCTGCTGCAATGCTGCAGGCTGTTATCGAAATGGAATGTTCTTGGAGACGCAGCATGACAGCATGCATCCATGAGCACAGATCCTACCCAACGACTTGAGCATGACTCTGTATGTACCCAATGGTCCCTACTGGCAGATCCCAATGTATGGCATTTAAGCAAAGGATGATGAGAAATACTTGCTCCTCTCCTGAAGCAGCTGATTCATACTGCCCAACACTGGGGTTATGCGCCTCTCTGACCTCAGTAGTACAGGGCCTCCCTTTTTCTTCCCACACCCTTAATCTTTTGGGAGCAGACAGTTGCTTTTCATTGAGTCCTGCTGTTGAGATTGGGTAGCAGCAGGACCTAGCCCCCTGACCTGCAAAGTGCTCAACACCCTCCACCTCACTGACGTCAAGAAGGTTTTTTAACAATTCTTTATATTAAAAAAACATTAGCTAATCCTCTTCCGCCTCCCCCCAAATATTAGTACGCTCTCCATTTCAGGGCTGGTGAAAGAATCCTAGAGGGATGACATGACTAGCTTGGAATCATACAGCAAGTCCACAGCGAGCTCCCAGTCCGACTGTTGTGTCTAGTAGCACCAGGGGCGGCCCGTCCATATAGGCGAACTAGGCGGTCGCCTAGGGCGCCAAGTTAAATGGGGCGCCAAATGGTGGCGCAATATCATTGAGGGGTTTGGAGGTGGGGGCGCCGATTGCATGGTTCGCCTAGGGCGCCAGTTGCTGGCAGCTAGTCTAGGGCCGCCCCTGAGTAGCACACGCTGCCTCTCTGCAAGGAGACTTAAGGTTGGGCCTTTTCAAGTCTGGTTTTGATTCCATTAAACAAACTCTGGTCACTGTTTGGCTGCAACCTCCAAGGCTCATATGGTTAACACTTCTATTTCCATTAGGTCTAATCATCATCATCCTCCACCCACTGCAGTCTGCACAAATATCAGTATTTATTACAGAGAGAAATATTTACAGCATTCCATCCGCCTCTTGGCACTCTTTAAAGGGACAGGAAAGCTTTGGTTTCTTTTAAAGGAATAACACTCACAAACATTTGCCTTTCGCTGTCCATGAAAAGATGGGCTGCTATGGCCAGTTAGAAACTGAACCAAACAATGAGAAATAGAGACAAAGACGACAATGTTAGCTGGCACTCTGAGTGTGTCATTATGGACTCTCATCTTGAGTAAAGATTCTCCCTCTCCCCCAGAGAAATAAAAACTCGTATGCTTTACATTTGGGTGCCTTTGCATATGCTGAGGGAAAAATGTAATCGGAATCTGTCCTGATCTTATGAGTAAATATAAGAGAATGCAATAAATATGTTATCTCACTTTGCCTATGCTTTTCAAGTATCACTTGCTGTAAACATGATTTTTTAGTTGTTTTTTTTTACTGCAAGAAATCACATTGTGGCTGGAATAAAACAACTCGAGTCAACGAACACCCCAAGCAATTAAGTCCCGCCCAGCTCTGTTCAACTGCGCAAGATCACCAATTGGTTTTGCTTAAATTGCACCTGCAGAAAACAACAATGCACCAATTTCAGGTGAAACTGTGTACGACTTTCCTTAGTTTCACATGCCACATAGGGCAGAACATTCTTTCGGAACACGAGTGAAGCAAACAAAAATACTGCAGTCTTTACACCTGGGTGGAGCTGTGTGTTGAAATGGAATGGAAGTAAAACAGAGAAAAATGTTTAAAATCAGACCCACCATCATTCAACAGTAAGCGGGATTTAAAAAATATATATATATATATATATCTCGACACTATATAAATACATATAGATAAAGCTGGATTTCAAGACAAACAGGTTAGATGATCTGATGGTTTTATAATTCAGGTAAAGTTCCTTCTGGCGCCACCGGATTTACGTCCCGGTGAACTATTCCCTTCCTTTGTGTAAAAAGGTTTGGTGCAAACTTGTGCTCATATTTTTTAAAAGTTCCCAGGACAAGGAATAATTTAATTTTCCAATTTTTCAAATTAGTATAGGAGTCCGTTCGCATAATGTCTGAGCCACACACCTCAGGAAACAGATGAGCGAGAGAGAACTTGGAACTGAATTTTCTCGACGGAATTCTCGGTGTGGCCACTGTGGTTGCTTTAATTTTTTTTCTTTAAAAAAAAAAAATCCTTTAAATAAAGTTTTCATTATTTCCTAATATATATCACATGGTTTTCGTTTTCATGCAAAGCAGCAGCCATTGAAGCATCCGGGCTTCTCAGATTCCTTCCTTCCACACACATGACTTGAAGGATTACTCCTGCTTGACCCTATTTTGCTTTGAGATGCTCTGTCCTTCTCGCTGTCATTTCAAACTGGAATCTAAATGATTTTGAACTTAGGATCTGGGCCAGTCCCTGCTTCTCCCAGAGGACCTCTCAGTGTTTATATGGGTCCAGTGCCTTCCTTGCTTGTTTATGCTCTTCATTCGCAAGAGCCTTGGCGGTAACTCGTTCCTTCTCCTTGGCCTAAGAGCACCAGCCATCTCCTTTCTTCAGCTCTCAATAGACATGGCACAGATAAGCTGTTCTACTTTGTATGCCAAGCGCTGCCTGCGCGCCTGCTCGTCCTGTTCCAGAGCCCCAATGATCTGGTGCAAAACAAACAACATGATTCATGTATACATTCCAGAAAGGAGGGACAAGGAAAGAAACGGATTGGGAAGGGGGGGAGAGGGAATAAATAAAAAAGGAAAAATCTGGACTTCAGACACAGCAGCTGTTGATGATAACATACAGCCTTCCCCAGGCACCACAGGGGCAGTGGTTAGTGAAGCTGGCAAAACAGAAGTACTTGGGGCAGGCTAGGTTGATGCCACGGGGCTGGTACAGGGCTGGCAAGCCTTGCCCGGGAGCTGGGAGAGTCTCCCGAGGCTTATGGGTCATTCCCCAAACAAAATTCCCTCAATGCCTAGTAGCAGAGACTAGTCTGCAGCAGTCAAATCCCTCCTCTTAGTTATGCTCTTTCAAAGAAACTCAGCAGGTCTACACTAGGCGCAGAAGGTTGGGTTAAGGTACGCAACTCCAGCTGTGTGAAAGATGTAGCTGGAATTGGCTGACCTTAAGCTGAGCTTGGCGCCATCTTCACAGAGAGAGGTTGATAGAAGCCAATGCTCCCGTCGGCCTCCCTTACTCCTCGCAACTGCCAGGAGTACCGGTGTAACGTAGTGGGGATTGTATCCACTCCTGTAGTCACTGTATTCACTCTGGTTTTGTATTCACTGTTTGCTTTGTTGTGTTGTATGTGATTCTACTGTCCTGTGCTGTTCTGTAATAACTCTGTGTGTGTGTGCCGTAGTTTCCCTGGGCACTGCAACACTATCTGGATGAGGAAGGGAGGGCTGGGCTTGACTCACTTGAGAACTTGGAACCGAATAAACCTTCTGTTCTACTTGCTGAGATTCTGATCTAACTGCGGACGAGGGCGCGGGGCCTGGTGACTCCCCACACTCTGTGACAACTGGTGCCAACCGGAGCCATCCTCAGCATTCGATTTAGTGGATCTTAATTAGATCCACTAAATCAAATGCCAGAAGTTCAATCTCTGGCACAGCAAGTGGAGATGTGGCCTAATAGAAGACAAACAAGGCACTGAGTGCTTTTCCATTCCCCAGTCATGCTGGATTTATTTTTGGACTGCTTGCTGTATATTACACCATCACAATACAATCATTTCTGCTCTGGTATCTTTGACTCTACATTCCCGGTCTCATGTAGCATGAAAGTTATGAGATTTTAGTCACTAATCGGGAAAATGGCTGTGGCATTGTATCATAAACACGTACATGCAATTAAATGACACCCCCTGCCCTCCTTTCGATGCATGTAATGGCAAAACAGGTCCTTCTCACAATGAAAATGAAGGGGCGGAACAGATGGTGAGAACTTGGTTTCAAGTGATGCATTCATTAAAGGAGCCCATGCTGCCAGCTTCGCTGCGACACAAGATTTGTGCTACACTGGAAGCTCCCCCAGGACGCTGGGATCTGTGAGGGGGCTCGCTGGGTCAGAGCGATTTGCCCCTTGCATTTAGAAGCGGGCTGGAGCAAGGATCAGGAATTCAGAGCTGCCCATAAAACGCTGCAAAGGCTCGGTTCTCCTGGGGCGTGCTGCACTCGCAGCTGTAGGGACCAAAGCCTTTTGTTTACGGCATAGATACCATGCTACTCTATCAACTAGCTTCGAGGAGCGAGAGGGGAAATTGGCCTCCCGGCCCCATTCGATCTTTGGCCTCCTTTCTGATCTGGCCAGCCAGGAAGTCAACTATACTACATGCGGAGATCTCGACAGGACAAGAACAGGAGTGGGGCCACGTATGTATCCTGTGAGGCGGGGGCGGGGGGCAGCCCCACCAGGAAGGGGGCCTGCTCACCTCTTCACTGTACTTGCTGACGTACGAGTAGATCTCATTGAGCGCGCTCAGCATGTTGAACTCAATGGCATGCAGGCGGGACTGCTCTGCGAGTTAGGCGTTCATGTCCTGGTCGCTGATGGCAGGGAGCTTTGCAATGTCTGCATAATACCTAGGGAATGAAAGGGGAGAGCCTATTGGCAAGGCCCCATGTGCACGCCAATGCCTCTCCTACAAACTTTTTTCACCACTCAGACAAATGTGGTTTTGAGCAGGGACACCGCCACCAAGCAGAGGCTGCTGCCACCCAGCACGGCAGGGCCTCTGTATCAGCCAGTCTGCGGGGGGAGCTGGTTTTTAAACTGGCTCCCCTCACGGACCAGCTCCCACCTGGCACCCCATGCTGCTGCCTCTGATACAGAGGCAGCAGCGCGGAGTGGCAGGGGGCTCCTCAGGAGTGGGGCCAGAGCGCACTGACTGCTGCCTCCGCCCCCAGGGACTATAGACTAGTTGAATAACCGATAAGAATTCATGAGGTTACTCGACTACTCAATTAACCGATATTTAACATCCCTAATGTAAACCGCCCCGGGTGCAGTCTCACCTCGCATTCATTGCTAAAGCAGGGATCTGCAGTTTTATCTGGCCTCTGTGCACTCTTTGCAAAGAGCCAGCACTGACCCCAATGCCTTCTCTTCCCTATTGTTCCTAACCAAGCAGGAGCCAAGGCTAATGTGGTCCTAGAATCACAGAACACTAGAACTGGAAGGGACCTCAAGAGGTCATCGAGTCCAGTCCCCTGCCCTCACAGCAAGACCCAGCACTGTCTAGAGATCATCCCTGACAGGTGTCTAACTAACTTCCTCTTAAATATCTCCAGAGATGGAAATTCCACAACCTCCCTAGGCAACTTATTGCAGTGTTTAACCACCCTGACAGGAAGTTTTTCCTAATGTCTAACCTAAACCTCCCTTGCTGCAGTTTAAGCCCATTGCTTTTTGTTCTATCCTCAGAGGCCAAGGATAAATTTTTTTCTTCCTCCTCCTTGTGACACCCTTTTAGATACCTGAAAACCACTCTCATGTCCCCTCTCAGTCTTCTCCTTTCCAAACTAAACAAGCCCTGTGTATATCTATCATTTTAACCCTGCACTAAATGCAGCCACTTTTGGAGTACTGGGAACAGAGAAACTGTTGATGGCTGATGAGGTGGTGCAATGACACAGCTCCTCCTGACTTGGCTTCCACACCGACCTACCTCTCTACCCAGCTCTTGTAGCTGGGGATATCCTTGGCATAGAGCAATTTGTTGGAGGGGGAGTCCTTGCCCAGGCGGTGCTCTGAGGTGGAACAGGAATCCATGAAGGTCTGGGCCACCACAGAGAGGCAGGCGTCCGTGATACTGCCCTTGTGGATGTCAAACACGAACTGGGGGTTTTTTATTACGTTCACCCAGAACCGGAGCGGGAGGCTGTAGGGAAACAAGGAACAAAAGTAAGTTACGAACCCTAGAGACAGGAAGGTTCCTTTTGTACCCATGTATTTCAGCTCCCCAAATGATGTGGTCAGTGCTGTGCCCCTTATAAGCCCCCAGGGCTCACGACGGCTCCCACAAGCGTAGCAACGATACCCTATGCAGAACTGAGCCGATCTCTTTACCAAATCTGGGCCAGACACATGGCCATTTTTCTCCACTGATTTTCCAGCCACTTGGCCCTGCCCCTGCCCACTCTGGAGGGGCTGCCATTTGAGTGCATCATGTGGCAGCTAGAAAGGCCACGGATGCGGAAGCCAGAGGTGAAAGTAAGCGGGTGCGCCCTGGGTCCCTGCCAGCTCTTTCAATAGCCAGCCGAGAGCTATTGAAAGAGCTGGCAGAGACCCTGGTTGCAATAGGACAGGACCTGTAAGAAATGTTAGCTTACTTTCAACACTGGCTGAAGCCAAGTGGACTGCAAGTGGAGAGGAAGAGCCCCATTTCAGGAGAGCCCCCAATGTTTGCCTGTGTTGGGGCTCAGCATCAGGGGCTCTTAGGTCCAGGGAGGAGGGAGGCTCAGTGCCTGCCTGGGAGTGCCATATCTCATTGTTCTTTACTGCAGCAGTAACACTGAGCTGGTGAGGAAGGGCAGGGCGGCTGGTAAGGAAGGAGAGCTCAGGGCCTGAAGCCTGTCAGAGGGAGCACATCAGGTATCTCTGCCCTCTCCTTCCCCCTCCCCCCCTCGCCCATCCTGGGCCTTAGTAATCAAAGGAAAAATATTCTTCCCTTTTCCTTTGGCTCTATAGCAGGATCAAAAACCAGCTGCTGCTTTCTGTTAGCTTTCAAGTCCCAGCTCTCCCTTCCTTGCCAGCCAGCTACAAGGAAGCCTTCAGCCTTAACCCTTGCAGTACTGCAGACAAGTTGCTCAGTTCCATCCCAAGGCAGAGTCTGGTGCCAGTTGCCTGAACCCTCTGCTCCCTCCTAATCACGGCTCCCGGCCTGAGGGCCCTGAACTGCCTTCCAAGCTGGCCAGCTCTCAGGCTACTTTCCAGCAGTGTGCTGGGTGCCTGTCTGGCCACTCAGGAGAGATTCCACTGCTGCCCAGCTGATTAGCAGAGCACCCACAGCCAGTTTTTTTGTTTCTACTGGTGGTGAGCATTCCCACATGCTTTGGTACACATTAAAAACATTTATTCTGCACATAGATGGAAAAGATTAAAGGGAACACTGCTTCCAAGAGCCTCCTCCCTAGCCCAAGCTGTCACACTGGCTCTACCCTGCATCTCACCCTGCACCCCTCCCAGCTCTCTTGCCCCTTCCAACAGGTGGCTGAGTCTTAATTTTCTGTTGGGCTTCCTCAAGAGATCTGATGCAGTCCAGGATTTAACCCTTTCCTTTCTCAAAGGAGCCTTGCCTAGTCCTTTTCTAGTTAACGGAGCACAGGGCTAGGACTTCTATTCCCAGTCCTAACACTGACCCAGTTAATACCTGGGACAAACGACTTCCCGGCTCAGTGCCTCTATTCCTCCCTCTGACAAAGCTCGGCTCTCCCCCAGGGGCACAGCAAGCATTCACTAAGGTTTGGAGAGCACTATAGAAACGTAAAGACACAGTGAAGGCTCAACGGTAATGATGAGTTTGAAAACTAGAATTTACACCTCTGTCCTCCTGACTCGTCCTTTGTTCCTGTATGCAAAGCCATCCAATGCTGGGAACCCATCAGCCGCCAGAACCCATGGGGTTTGATGGCTGTGGTAGAAAACCCTTTGTTGCTCGACACCGTTTCCCTTTATAGCTTTAAGAAGTGTCATTTTATTCAGGATTCAAACATTTTACCCTAATAGCTCCTTCTTCTAAAGCTTTCGATAAATTGTTTTTACCTTCCCATAGCCTTAGCAGGGAATCCGGCTTCTGCAGACATGATGATTAGAGGCTTTTTAAACCGCGAGGGATTGGTGAGGGGAAAAAAATATAAAAAATCTTCAGGGGGCTACCAATTGCTGTGGTTTCTCCCTCCCCCAGAGGTAAATTTCTCACCCACGGAGCTTTTAATCCTAAAATAACAGCAAAGGCAAAGATGTAATAGCTCTGATTGTTTTGAGAACATTGAGCCCAGGCTGCAGTTGTGTGTCAATTGCACACAGTTTAAGTGTGAGCTCCACTCAACCGCCCTTGCTCCCTGGAGCACCGCTCCAGAAGCATTTGGGGAGGAGCAGCTGCTCACTGATTTTTCACCTATGAGCATTGGCAGGCATTCCCCTTGGATAATATCATACACATCAGGTATGGCCATTAACTGCCTGCCTGTATACAGCCTGGGCATTTCCAAAAACTCATTTCATTACATGAGGGTGGGGCCGTTTCCAGACTGTGATGCAAGTCACTTTTGTTTAATTCCCAGGTTTGCCCCAGTTTCTTTGTCTGTCTTTGCTATATAGACGGTAAGCGCTTTGGGGCAGGAACTCCATTTTGTTATGTGGACAGCGTCCTCTGGGAACTACTAGAGTACAAATGAAACTCATTAAGGATTCCTGCCCCTGGAATGAAAGGAGGGGTCTGGAATTTACAGAGCATCACCAGGCTCTAGGCAATGTGCATGTATGAGGGGGAGGGGCCCCTGAGAAGGGGTGGAGCCTCATGCAGAAGGGGTGGGGCTATGGGCAGCCAGCTCTCAGGGTGTGTCTAGATTACAGAGTTTAAAAACAAAAGTGCCCTTTAAAAAAAAACAAAACTTGCCCTGCGTCCAGACTGCTGCTGCATTCTTTCGAAATTACATCGAAAGAACGTGGCAGTTTTTTCGACCGTGGTAAACCTCATTTTACGAGGAAGAACGCCTTTTTTCAAAAGTGCTCTTTCGAAAAAAGGCGCTATGTAATGCAAACAGGGCTTTTTCGAAAGAGAGCATCCAGACTGCCTGGGTGCTCCCTTCCGAAAAAGCGGCTTGCAAGAAGTGGTTGCAGTCTAGATGCTCTCTTTCAAAAGAGGCTTGTAGTCTCTTTCGAAAGAGGCTTGTAGTCTAGACGTACCCCAAGTGCTGCCCATGCTGTGCTGCGCCTCTCCCAACCAACCCTCAGCTCCGCCCGGATCACGCTACAACTGGCTCCAGCAGCAATTTAAAGGGCCTGGAGCCCTGGCCCCTTTTAAATTGCTGGGCACAGGGGCAACTGACCCCTCCTTCCCTGGCGGTGTCCCTGCTCAAAACCACATTTGTCTGAGTGGTGAAAAAAGTTTGTAGGAGAGGCATTCGGTTTTCCTATAACAACCCCCAACACGTTACAAGCAGTTTGCAGTTTTGTGGCTGCTTCATACTTGGAAAAATAACTGGATTTTAACAGATTAAGGCCAAGTCTACCCTGGTGCTTCACTGCGCTCTAACTTTCCGGCTCAGGGGGTGTGAACCCCTCCTACCTGCTCCCCCCCCTCACATTGGAGTGCAGCAAATTGCAACACTGCTACCGTGCCAGGGGGCATGCTCCCGGTGCTGTTAGCTGCTCCCCACGAGGAGAATACTGGGAGAGCTTTCCCCTAGCACTTGTGCCATGGCCACGCTTTCAGTTTAAAGTGCCGGCCCAGAATTGCTACGTGTGGATAAACCCTAAGTTGTAAATTGTAACAGATTAAGGTGTAAATGAAAAAGCCGGGGACACATTGCTAAATTCTCAGTGCTATTTTAGCTCTTTGTGGCTGGGTCAATAACCTGTAGCAGGAGCTGTTGTACAGGTCAGAACTGGGAGGCACTGGCAGACTCTCTGGTTGATGGGGGTTCCTGATTTGAGTCATAGCGGGTCAGAATTGAAGTACATTTTCATAGCAGCCAGGAGGCCCCGTCACTGGGACAGCACGGGTACTGGAGCTTTGGACTGAAGACTAGTAGCAAAGCGTTTTACCTAGGGTGCCTCCTTCCCTTATACTCATTCGGCAGCCTGAATGTGACAATTGCCCCCAAGAACCAAAGTTCCCTGAAAATGAAAAGAACAAGCTCTGGGACTCCCAGGCACAAGGAAAGGGGCAGAATTTTGCACACGTGTCCGTATGCTGGCATCTTCCTTCACAGTGACAGAGGGGAGCCAGGGCAGCTGCATGTTTGTGCTGTGAAGCACTCCGAGCTGCCTCCAATGACACAGACTCTGTCCCTCCTCCCCCCACTCCCAGCCCCATCCCTGGGTTTCCAGTCTTCCCCAGGGTGTGGATAATTGCTGAACCGTGCCCCCTCTCCCATTCTCCCCCCATGCTTACCAATTGCTCTTCCAGGTGTGCCTCACATCTGTGTCGTGGATGCTGTGCTTATCGGCTTGCTCATCCAGGAAATCGAACATGTATTTGATGGCCAGTGGGAGCGCGCTGCCTCGGTGCACCGTACTGAACAAGGTCTCGAACAAGTCATCCACGAATTTCTGCAGCGTACCCTAATGGGAGCAGCAACCAGCGCAGTGATGGGAGGGATGTATGCACACTCGGCTAAACAGCAACAGCAGGAGGGGACACCAGATGGTGACACAGGCTATGCACAGCTCCAGAAAGGGCTAGGCATAGACCCTATAGGAATAGGTAAGGTGTATGTAACCTTATAGGAACGGGCTGGCTGCGCTGCTGAGGCGCATAGGTTTTATTTTTAATGTGACGCACACAATTTCTTTTGCAATCGGTGCCACAGCCATTGCTGAGGGTGCTACAATAGGATGGCAGATTCCCTTGGCTGAGGACACGGGTAAAGCATTTACAGGCATTGTAACTTCCTTTTAATTGGTGACAGGACAAAGCGTTGTTTAGGAGTGATTAGGACTCTGACTGGCTCTGCTATTGAATTGGTATGTGACCCCAGGACTATCCTCTCTGCATCCCAGCTTCCCCTCTGTAAAATGGGCATCATTATGCCCAACTGGGAGACAGGTTGCAAAGCTTCATTAATGGACAATCAAAGCATGAGACAGCGGCTGTGTCTTTACAGGCCTGTTTCTACATTTCCCAGGCAGGCTCCGGTGCATGGCAATTACCTTCGTAGCTAGGAGCCTAGTCAGATAGATCTCTGACACCATCTTACTGCCCCGGTCGCCCTCCTTCTGGTCTCCGTGGTCGTGGTTTTTGACCAGGTGCCAGACTTTCACTCCACTCTCCAGGTCAGGGGTGATCATGGGTGCCCTGGAGCGGAGACTGTCAGGGCTGCCTGTGTACCGGAACGTTGAATCTGAATGGAAAGGAAGAGAAGCCGGTGATATCCACAGGGAGCAGCTTCTGTCACTACTCCTCAGTAATCCCCACACCCCCACTTCCACTGGATTATTCCCTGAATCAGCCTGCTCCACTGTGGAATGATACGAGGTGCTTCAGTTCCCAAGAAAATGTATTATCCTGACTCTACCCTCCCACTATCCATTCAGCCTGTGGCAGAACCCTCTGGGGACGCTACCAAACTAGCGCACTGTCCATCTTTTCACCTGTCCTCTCATTCTTTTGAAAATGAACGTGGCCAACTCGACCTCCCCAAGTCTCCACTTGCTTTTCTCAGCAACAGTAAGAGTTAAGGGGATCAGTGCAGGGAAATGGAACAACTTATTACAAAAGTTGCTAAAGTTTCCTCCCTGATTAATACTGAGTGAAATATGAATATTCCAGCCAATTTAATTAAGGCACAGGGGATTAAAAGGAGGGAAAGGCTGAGAAGAATCTAGTAATTCTATTTTTAAACATGGCTCTGTTACTGATGCAGAATATGGAAGGTAAATCTACATCCTCATTTGCATTTTGTCGGCGCAATTAGAATTATTAATCTTAACGTTTGCCAAGAGTGTGCATATTCGCAGTTCACAAATGCTCCTGCCCCTTATGCTAAAGAACAAGCTTTGGCATTGCAGTCCCAACCTGGGTCCCCTCCTCACATCACCCTATGAACAAAAGGCACTAAGAACTCATACACGGACTAGACCTTGAAGGTGGCAAACAACCCTTGCTATGGTGCCACAGCACTGTTCTGCCAGCTGGCGGGTTTCACACCATTCAGATGACTCTTGGTATTTGGAATACAGATTCTGAGAGCCACAAAACTGGGAAAGCAGGTGGATCTGTCAAGGGAGCTATTTTTGGCTACACAGTCCATAGAATGAAAAAGCTGAAAAAACCTTTGTACCAGGGACTTCTCCACCATCCTTTATGAAGGTGTATTATTATAGTTGTGTAGACAACACTATAAACATGCACCTGGCATCTAACAGACTCAATTACTCAGACTGTAAACTCTTTAGAGCATTGTCTGTAAAATGCCTACCGATACTGCTGTACAAGTAATAAAATTCCCGCTTCCCGGGTGTGTAAAGTCTTGCATACTGAGTTAAGAACACTCTCACTTGTTGATTAGAACTAGGCAAAATGAGGAGCTGAGACCAAAAGGCTTGTTCCACTAATGATTCCAGGCTACAGTCTAAAGATGAATCTAGCAGTGGAAAAGTCAGCCCAGTGAGCCCTGAAATCCCCAATACTTAGCCCTGCTTCTTACCATATCGACTAATGGAGGTTCGAGAGATGCTGGCAGAGGCAGGGATGTTATAAGAGGAAGTCTGTTTAGGAACGAGAGCCACCACGGAGCGGTCTGACACCTGGTAAGGCAAAGGGAGAGAAGAAAGAGAACGAATGAGATTCTGCTGATGCCACCTTCGGAATACAGAACACTGCCAGCTAATCAGCAAACACTGACGGCTGTAAGTTTTAGAACCCAAACTTTGCAGAGAGCTAGCAAAATGACATATTGTTCATGATGGCAAGGTGGGGGGAGGAGGGGAGGCGGGAAACCAACAATCCCACTAGCCTGCTCAGTTTTCTTAATACAAGAGAGATACCTCTCTTTATCTTGTTGAGTCCTCTGCTGGATTCAAGCCCCTGAAGGAAAGGGCTGATAAATGAAGACATATTGAAGACTTTTTTCGTCATTTTGATTTAAGATTACATTTTTCCCAATAAAAATGGAGAATCTCAAGAATTGTTGCAATCTAATTAAAGTAGTAATGCAGAGGGAATAAAACAGCTATAATAATGTTATGGACCATAAAACACTCTTATTAAACCATTTTTTATTTTAACCATTTTTATGAACTTTAAAAGTTTGATTTACCGCTAAACTAGTCATAAAACCATCTTTCAGGGTCTTAAATTGTCGGTCCCTCTATCACACCAAAAAAGGATTAAATGTTGGGAAGTCAAACTATAAATGAACATTAGCACTAACGAGATTCTGTTATAGCAGGTTTTAGTGGCAGTGTTTAATTTTACCCACCCTATAAATCTAACAGTCACTGGAAGTTTTTAAACTTATCTTCATTCATTAAGACTCTACAGATTTCAGTGGAAAAGACCTTAAAATTTTTAAATTCTGAAGTAAGAACCTTATGATTCAGCATGGCAGGGGAGGTTGGTATTCCTTCTAGGGCTCAGGCAGTGATTTACTTCAAGAGAGTGGTGGGTTATACAAAGAAAATAACCCTTGTTATCCCAAGTTATCTGCCCTCCAATTTGCCATCCAGGGTGCATTATTCCATAAATCTGCACATTGGTTTGAGTAGATGCTGCCCTGGAGAATTTATTAAGGACTTCTTCTCTTCTTCCTCAGTGACACCCACCCATCTATTGTCTCGCTATCAGTCACTCTGAAAGTTCTCCCCCCATGCTGGCTTTGCTCTGTCTGTCTGATTTTCTCTCACTCACAGTCATGGATGGGTACAATGAGTTCCTTATTCTGCCTCCTAAATCCTCTCTTTTCTGCACTGCTCTTCACGCCACCTTCCTCCCAGTCAGCCTCACCACCCTGCACACTCGTCTTTAATTCCCCCCTCCTTGCATTGGTACCTCCAGCCTCTCTCACATCTTGCTTCTTTACTCTACACAACAATACTGAAAATCTGACTCTTCCATTCTGTCCCTGTGGCCAACACACGTTTGGACCCTGATCAGTCCCTTCTTACAGTCTCCATGAGACCCTTCTCTCTTCCGTCCAGTCTGTCCAAAATGCAGTGGCTAAAATGACCATCAATCAATCAACCTCTTGTCCTTTCCTTCTTTGAAACCCACCAAATGGCTGACCAATATAACATGTCTGAACTTCATATCCTCATCTGTAAGATCCTGTACAGCTCTTTTCCAGTCTCCTCTTGGATGGCATCTCTCACCATCTCCCACCTTCTTTTTTCGGCCAATGCCAACAGCTTTTAAACCTATGCTGACTGTCATATTAGAGAAGACACAAGCAGCATGTCTGAGACAACAACTTAGATTGTAAGCTCTTTGGGGCGGGGACTGTCTTTGTATTCTGAGTTTGTAAGTGGCCAGCAGAGTGGAGCCATGATCCACGACTGGAGTTCTGTACCTGTAATACAAATGATGACTCGGGTACAAGGGAAATAATCCCCCCGATGAGGCAGAAACCCAAGATTCTGGCCCACATGCAGTCTCCACAGAACCCTGAGCATCCTCCCTGAATATCGGTGTGGTCACAGTAGTGTGGAGGTCAAACTCCCCCAGGATGATTATGTTCTGCCTCTCTAAATTCTCCCTGCAGTTTCAAACTGAATGTAGTTTGAATAGCTAGTGCAAGTGTTCAAAATAGCTGGCACATTTCACTTTAGCTGCAGGAAAATGATCTCTACTGCATAATGGCCTGTAAAGTGCTTTGGGATCCTTTAGGATGAAAGATGCTATATAAATATAAGTTGTTATTAATAATAATAATAATAATAATAATACTATAACTTAATGCATCACACAGCAAAAACGATTTTATTTCTATTTGGCTAAGTAGAACACTTCACACCTTTGTTATTTCCCTCTCTTGATCCCTCCTCCCCCAATTTACTTTACCCAATTTATCAAGTCACTGGAAGGAACGATTGAGTGGTGATATTATTTTCTTAGGTTGTTATTAGCTGCCACTTTGGTTTAATTTCACTAAGATGCAATCTAAGCATTCCAGGGCATGGAATACAAAGGAAGTTCTGAATTTTCACACAAAAACAATAATTTCCAGCCTGCTGTAGTTGGCTACAGTTTCATCAGAGCTGCAGTCAACTAGCAGAGCAGTCTTGCTCACTAAAGTCTGGCAGAATGACTTGTCAGCTAAAAAGCATCAGTGTACAAATTAGCATCAGATGTAACACATATTCCTTTCATATTCTGCCCCTCTGCCATCACATGCCTAAAAATCTTGGAGATGAACGAGATATTGGCTGACTTTTTTAACATAGTTTGGTTTTCCCACTGGCTTGAAACATGCCTCATGAAACCCCTTCAAAAATAAAGATAAAAAACAGAGTGGGGAGAACAACAGACAAGAAGTCCAGCTCAGACCTTCTTTATTGACATGACCTAGCAGAGATACCAGATCTGCTAATAAGCTTCAGCTTTGGACATGCAGCAGCCAAACCCCTATAAGGTGTCTGAGTCTAATTTTCCGTATGAATTTTCCCTTGCTGCTGTTAATTTTTCATTTTAAATAGTCTTCTAATCTCTCAACCCTTCCAGCCTCCAGTGAGCGATGTCTCTTCATGGTTTGCTGCCTTCAAATTAACCCTACGCAAGCCATTGTAAATCATTTGACGTTAAATTCTGGGTGGTTTATTTTTCCTGGGTAAGTTCCATGTGAGCCTACCCTACAAAATTTAACAGCGATAGGGTTCTACAGAAATGTAATATGATTCTACAGACATTCTTTGAAAAGCCCTACAGAATTTAACAGAGAATGAGACCCTTTGTACAGGCATTTTTAAGACAGCCTATAGAATTCAGCAAGCAGGATATAGTTCTATTCAATTCTATAAAATAGTTCCCAAATAATCTATAGAATACAGATAATTTCCTATTAAATCCTATTTGGCTTTTTCCATAAGGGCATACATGTGAAAATCATATTAATAGCTGGGTAGAAAGTGTATCCACTGACAGTGGAGGAGGTGGGACTGTATGATCATAAAACCCCAGAAAACAAAGATCCTGCCTTGACGAGCTGATGAAGAAACATGGGATTAAAGAGAAAGATTTGGAATTAAATCATCAACCTAATGACAAATGATTGCTGATACTGTCCTGCAGCTGTACCGCCTCTGATCAAGCTAATCAGATGGATTAGTCCTCCAATGGGAGACCTCCAGTGAATACTTAGGCACCGCAGGAATTGTGCCAGTTGTGATGGCAATTCATTGATTTAGTTGGGGTTGGTCCTGCTTTGAGCAGGGGCTTGGACAAAATGACTTCCTGAGACCTCTTCCAACCTTAGTCTTCTATGTTACTTCTGATTCCCTGTCCCAGTGTGGAGGTAAGAGGCTTGTCTTTTAGATAACAACTCCAGCATCTCCCAGTGGATAGACAAAGCACTGGACTCAGTAGATTAGGGTCCTACCCACAGCTTTGCTTCACTTTCCCCATCTGTGAAATGGGGATGAACTAGAATACAAGAACTGGAGGGAACCTTCAGAGGTCATCAAGTCCAGTCTATGTGCTGTGCTGTCTTTACAAAGATCTTCTTTGTGAAGTGCTTTGAGATCTACTGATGCAAGGTGCTATGTAAGCAGCGGCAGATATAGGGCAGGGTGAGCGGGGCAGCTGCCCCGGGCCCCGCGCTTCAATAGGCCCCGCACACGCGCTACTACCTGTCACCTGTGGCCGTGGCGCATGCGCGAAATTGTGCTGCCCCGGGCCCCGCGCTTCAGTAGACCCTGCACCCTGGGCCCCGCAAAACTCTCATCTGCCCCTGTATGTAAGAGCTAGGTATTATTATTTATAGCATGATTCTGACCACTTGTGATTCTGGAAAAATGCTATGGCACTTTGGTCAGAATTGCGATGTTAACTCCGCTATCCTACCCAATTTACAAGGCCACATGACGAATCAGTGGCAAAAGCAAGATGCTCAGTCTAATAGCCAGTGCTGCCTCTTAAAAAGATCATAAGAATGTAAGAACGGCCATACTGGGTCAGACCAAAGGTCCATCAAGCCCAGTATCCTGTCTGCTGACAGTGGCCAATGCCAGATGCCCCAGAGGGAGGGAACACAACAGATAATCCTCATGAGATCCCTCCCGTCACCCATTTCCAGACAAACATTCCTACCCATCCTGGCTAATAGCCATTGATGGACCTAACCTCCATGAATCTATCTAGCTCTTTTTTGAACTCTGTTAAAGTCCTAGTCTTCACCACATCCTCTGGCAAGGAGTTCTAGAGGTTGACTGTGCACTGAGTGAACAAAAACTTCCTTTTGTTTGTTTTTAAGCCTGCTGCCTATTAAGGAGCTTTGCAGTACAATATGCACAGAAGAAATTGCAAATACTACTGCAGCTCTGAATTGCACAACTCCCCACACAGCACACCACATCTCCAGATCTCAGGGTACATGCACCACACGAAGGAAAGACCATGCTAGACATTTCAGAACCATGCAAACGTCTGATAGGAAAGTCAGGATGGAGGTAGCTCTTCTTTTGCCTAGAAATGGACCAGAACCACCTTTTGGGGGAAGTACAGATCTGATCTTTGTGGTGTGGACCCATTATTTTTATTTTGTTCAACCAAGCTGGTTCTTGCCTACTGATCACAAGTTGTCTTGCTCCTCTCCCCACCTTTTTCATCACTTCCCTTTCACTCACGCAGTGGGGGTGCACATCTACACGGAAGCTGGGGGGGGGGGGGGCGGGTATTGTCTAGCTCATGTAGACAGATACTAGTAGCCAGTGCTGCCTCTTAAAAATAGCATAACAGAGCTTTGATTGAGCTAGAGTGCTAAAAATAGCAGTACAGGTGCAACAGTGTAGGAGGCAGTATGGGCGAAGCTGCCCTGAGTACAGTCCCATCTGAGACCCTAGGCACACGCTTTGGCATCTAGCCCATCCAGCTGCTGCTACGGTGCTATTTTTAGCACACTACCTCAATCAAAGCAAGCCCACGTACATGAGGACGCATGGCTCAAGCCAATGCTAAATTGCAGCTGCCATCTTAGAAGCCTGCTGTGGTGATCGTTTCTGTGACGTGGGTACCAATCTGCTAGAAACTGAGCCAAGATCCCTGAAACTCATTTCACAAAGAGGCCCCTAGATGGCCATGCAATAAGTCACCTTTAACTGAGAAACCAAATAAAAGGGGAAAGGCCCCTGTTCAGGACAGCGGACGAGTTAGTATCTCATGGGAAGATCCACTTCTCGTGAGAAGACATCCTGCTCAGAAGGAGAAGTGTTCTACTACACCAACCTCTGCTCTTCCAGGGAATAATAAGGAGAGGGAAGTGGAGGCTACAGGAAGGCTAGGGACAGAGTATGAAAGAAACCCCATTGGCGTACAGTACAGAGCACTGGGCTTGAAGAGCAAAGCCTCTACTAAGTGGAGATCAGTTCCATGGGAGGTTGGATACAGTCACACTCCAACACATGCCTTTGTAAGGCAGAACATTCCAGCATGCAGTAGACCAGTGGTTCCCAACCTTTTTTATACAGGGGACTGGCAAACCCATTCACAAACTTTTGGTGGACTGATAACATTTTATTTGCATATTTGCATCTCCATTATGCAAATAATGAATATGCAAATATAATGTTGCCAGTCCACCAAAAATCCCAGGCCCAGAGCATCCCCCCTCAGTGCCAGCCCTAACCCCGATAGCCCCCACCCTTCCACTACCCCCAGTGCCAGCCACTGATCCCAGAGCCCCTGCACCCAACCCTCCTGCCCTCAGAGCCCCTAGTGCCAGCCCCACCTTAGAGCCCACCCACAAGACTCCCCAGTGCCAGCCTCTTGTTTCCAGAGCCCCACTGCACCCCATCCCCCAGGGCCCGCCCCCAGATCCCAATATTAGCCCTCTCCCCAGAGTCCCCCAGTGCCAGTCCTGCCTCCATAGCCCCCCGACTACTAGCCCCGCCCCCAGAGTCCCCCAGTGCCAGTTTCCCACCTTGGACACCACGGTGCCAGCCCCCGCCTCATAGAGCCCCCATCCCCAGAGCCCCCAGCACTTGCTCCACCCCAGGAGCCCCCAGTGCCTGCACTGCCCCCCTCACCTAGAACCTGTGCTGCCCCCCAGCTGCCAGCTGAGTGCTGCTGCCTGGGTCGCGGCTGCTCTAAGGCTGCTGTGCTGGGCTCCACCCAGCCCTCCTGCCGCTCAGCAAAGGGCTCTTCAGTAGCCGGGAAGAGACCCCGCCCCGCCTGGCACTGGTTGGCTCAAAGACGGGGCAGGACACGACTCCCCCAACAGCCATGGTGGGAGCTGTGAACTCCAGCCCTGACTCTCAGAGCTTCCGCGGCCTGGCGGCCAGAGGTCCGTGGCCGGGAACCACTGCAGTAGACAGATGGACTGGCTGAGTGCATATCTTTATATCTCTCTGACCTACCATAGTTAACAGAGGCTACCAACATCCCTGCCCACCCTGACTAATAGCCATTGATGAACCTTTCCTCCCTGAATTTATCCAGCTCTTTTTTGGACCCTGTTATTAATGTAACAGAAGAAAGAGATGGAAAGAAGCTTGTAGATCATCTGGACCACCATGCTCCCTGTAGGACGCAGCATCTCTAGCACTCTGACCTGTCTAGTTTCAAATGACTCTGGTGATGGGGCTCCTCATGGAGACTCATTCCAGCACTTAACAAATGTCACCTCTACTCGACTAAGAAATGTTTCCCTGATATTCAGGTTTACGTTTACTTTGCTCAGAGCTATACTCCCTTGACTGACTGCACATGCCTCTGCAACTGCCTTTAATGCTGAAGCCATGCAATCACTGCACATGACTTAGGCCATGTATTCATTTGCCATGCTGGAGATTGAGCTGCTGGCATTCGATTTAGTGGGTCTAGTCAAGACCCGCTAAATAGAATGCTGAGCGCGGCTCCGGTCGGCACCAGTACTCTTCGCAGTTGTGAGGAGTAAGGGAAGCCAAAGGGAGCATTTGTTCCCATCAGCCTCACTCGATGAAGACTGTGCCATGCTTGGCTTAAGTTAAGCTGACTCCAGCTACATATTTTGCAGGACTGGAATTGTGTACCTTAACCCGACCTTCTGGGTCTAGTACGGACCTGGCTTTAGAGTTACGGTGATGTCCCCTTCTTCCTAAAAACTAGGTGTCTTTGTTACCCCTTGAAAAAGAACTGAGAATCAACATGTAGGAAGATAGAGAATCAAGAAACCACTCATCCCTACCTCATTGATCAGATTGCTAGTCTGTCCCCACAGAGCCGTGTGGCCTATAGATGATGTTTCAAAGACAAGCCCCTCTCCCTTCCTATACTTCCTCCCCTGTGTCTCACATAGGCTTCTGTTTCCAGGACTGGGTCTCTGACATGATAGACCTCTGCAGCCCCCACATCTTTAACAGTGGCAGCTCAGCCCTCGCGGCGTACCCAGTCTATCTGGCGAGAAGCTGGCATTTTTAATTTAGTCAATTTTCAACTCTGCTAGTTTCTGTAAGATCTGTGTCAGCACTGCTTTCACAAGCACACTGAACCATTCTGGTTTATCATAAGAACATGACCTTCCTGTCTGTCTTGTTAGATGAGACGCCGAGGAATTAAATTTCTGGTTTTCTTTCCCTTCCGCTTGGCTGCTTTCTGGGAGCTCTGCGTCAGGGATGGTTTCTTACCTGATAATGCATCAGGGTGTTTAACCGCTTCCAGTCGCCTTCAATCTTGGTGGTGATGTCTTCATCCTGGAGGACCACACGAGCTATCCGGCCCTGGCGCCACTCTGTAGGGAAGGCAATTCACAATGGGCAGGGATGAAGAGACACCCGCTTCTGTCCGCATCAGTCTCATGTGACGCAGCAGGAAAGATAAGTCTCTGAGAGGCCGGCTCCCAGGAAGGGGTGTTCAGAGAAAGGGCTGAGTTGTGCTCTCAACTGCGTAAATATCTGGCCTTGGTGGCGGAGGTGTCTTGCTTAGGAGGCCTATGGGAATCTGATGTGTCAGTCATTTGCTCACTGGACAGTTGCTCCACTTGGACAATTTCCTGGGGGACATTAAGAGGACCCACACAGAGTGCAGTGGCCCAAACAGGTAAAGAGTTTAACCCAGTGTCATATCCTGCAGCAACAGCATCTCTACAGGGGGTGTGTGTGTATGTGGGGTTGCGGTGTGCATGTGTGTGAGACCGGTAATTAGGAAGCGTGCACACACCTAGCTATCCTGGCTCTAGCCAATGTGATCAGCCTCTTGAACACTACAAATCTAAGAACTGGCTCTCTCCCTAGCCCTCCGCCCCACACGTCCCACAGGCCAGGGATGCTCCTACCTAAGTCCATGTCGACAGCTCTTGGCCTTTGAGAATAGGGGACGTTTTTGTACACCGCGTCCAGAATCTTCTCTTTGACCTGAGTGATGGTGTCACAGTTCAGCACCTTCACGGGGATCTCGGGGCTGTTCTCGTTATCGGGGTTCACACAGTTCAGGATCTAGAGAGGGAGGAGACATCTCAAACAACACTCCAAAGGGTTTCAGAGACACATCCAGCATAACAGTGATGATCACCGTTGGACAGGGACACGTAACACTGAATTCCTCTGCAAAGCCACAGAGTCTACACTCACAACACGGCTGTTGTGTCTAGCATCCCCTTGGGAAGCTTATTAAACTAGGAGCTTCAGGGTATGCTTTGAAGTTATGTTTTGGGGAGGGCCAGGACAGAGCCATTCCATCCATACGAAAGTTCGGAGAGGCCACCAAGGCCCTGCACTTTGGGGGGCCCTGTGCCTGCTTCCTTAATCATACTCTGGAAAGGTGCCATGGCAGCCCAGGGGATTGCCGAGGGGGGAGGAGGGGGCTGGCATGGGGAAGGAGCAGGAGTTGGTCCCCCTCCCACACTCTCCATAGCTGTGAGAGCTGGAGCGACCCAGCCGCCTGCTCTGCCCCGCTGCTTTCTCCCAGCTTCACTGCGGCAACAGGAAGAAGAGCAGCCCGGCTCGGGGTGAGCGGTCCGTGATGCCACACGTAAGCCCTGATTTTCCAAACCTTAGCAGCCCGACCTGCTCACAAACAATTTGCACAAGCATGTTCAGTACATACTGAATTTGCACATTGCCCTGGTTCCCGGGGGGTTTGAAAATCAGGCCCATAACGCTATGGACGCTTACGTTCTACCGATTATTGCACACCTCACATTTGGGGGGCGGGGGACACGATGTTGGAGTCTGAGCTGAGCTAGCAGAGAATTCGGGCCTTAGAAGTGTGTGTTTCCTGCGTGTGCTTTCAATGACGGATCAATTTGGACACAAAGCAGCTAGTTCTGGAAGGGGCATTAGGGCTGCATATTATCCTGCCCTTCCAGTGTGGCTTCTCTTAACTTCCAGTCGGTCGCTTACAGCTGGAAATGATGTGCACCGTGCAAAGCCAGGTCCCATGGACGGCCAACTCACCAATGTTTTGTACTCAATCTGCTGCCGGATCAGCTTGTCCTCACTGAGAGAATAGCGGGCCTCCCCCGTGATGGCGTCAATAGGGCCTTTCTCCATCTGCTGCTTGATGGCGCAATACAGCATGAAGAGGGGCTCCCCAGCGCACTCCTGTTCGACAAGACACACCGCAAAATCAGAATTGAGGGGCAGGGCCTCCTCCTGCCAGCTCTAATGGGTAGGCTTAACTTTAAGCAGGGGCATGGTCCTGCTGATTTTAATCTTAGCAACAAGCGTTAATCCAAACAAGTGTTTACAGGTCTGTGGCCCAAAGCAGCAGCCAGGGAGAAAGTCCATCCCAAGGACCCATTACTCAATGTGGGTATCGTCTATGGTTTGCCTCCCCACTGTTGGGGAGAAGGAATCGGAGGGTATTACAGCTGCTCCACGGGGACAGCTACAATGCTACAACTATGCCACGGAATGCCATAGTGTAGACTTCTCCTACAGCGATGGAAGGGTTTTTCTGTCGACGCAGTTAATCCACGTCTCCAAAATAGAAGAAATTGTCTGTCAACCTAGCTGCCTCCACCCTGGGGGTTAAGTCGACCTACCTATGGTACTCAGGGTGGACAATTTTTCAGAGTCCTCAATGTGGGGAGAGGAGTTGTTTGGAGGGCTGCAGGGGGTTCAGCCAAGTGAAAGGGATTACACTGAGCAAAAGGAAAGTTACACTGAACAGTAGGATGGACACATTCCCCATCAGAATGATCCAACAGCCTTTGCACAGTGCCCCAGGGGAGTGGTGGAAACTCCATTCCCTGGTTTATTTTACACTATGCTGAATACAGAAATCAAGAGTTTACTCTAGGGAACTACAACTTTGCTGGGTGGTGCATAGACTAGATGCAGGCAGGTCTTTTCCGAACTCTAACTTACTTAAGTGAGGAGGCCTCCTACCTGTCGTACACGTGTCGTACATCGGGGCTCACTGGCTGATGGTGATTATACTCTATTCATTCTGCTGAAATGCAGACAGGGAGACATGCACCGGGCATGCTTCACTATGGACTTGGCATGCACGCAGCATTTCAAATGTGTGACTTGCAACCTCAGGGCTGATCAAAGCCAAGCACAGAGATGGCTAGCTGAGACTCAAGTTAGCTGAACTGCAGCTCCAGCTGTACACAGCACAGGTCTTATCACCAAGATCTCTGCTCTGCTCTTGTCTCCACCTTACTTTTGGTCTTGTCAGACATTTAAAAAAGCTGGGGTCACCGTGCAAGCCCTTGGAAGGAGGAGAGCCGTGGAAGCATTGGAAGAATGGGTGAAGGCAGAAGAGGATCTCCACTCAGTCTCCCCCTCACCTTTAAGAATTTGTGGAGGAGGAAGGCAAACCAGTTAGTCAACATCTTCTCAGCCACAGACTCGGTCCTGCAAAAAGACGAAAGGACACATGATTACATCTATTTAAAAAGAACTCACACCACTGACTGACCCCCCTCTGTCAGTAATGAAAAAGGGCAGGGAAGTAAAAACCCACTATGGACAACAGCGAAACTGACGTGGACTCATCTCGCCCTCTCAAAGTGTCCCCAGTTAGGCCAGGTCTACTCTAGGAGATTATTTCAAATGTACTAAATTCACCTTTTGGGCATCCGATTTTACAAATCTCAAGTTCCGTATCCTCACTGCAGGGAAGCATCGAATGTAGTCCGAGGCCGGCTCCGTTAATGTGGATGCGCTACCTCAGACTCGTACTCTGGGGAGCCGTGGGAGTCCTCCCGGAGGCCCATTAGTTTGAATTAGCGGCACCGGAGCATCCCCACTAACGTTATTTCAGACTTACAAGTTCCTGAGGAATAACACAATCCCCGAAAAGCAGGAGTACAGAGTTTGAATTCCACAGCCCTTTGTTCCGGAATAATGGGCTTGGTAGTGTGGCTGCATCGCTTACAAATTCGACCTTTTGGGGGGGCTAATTTCGGGCTAAGGTCCTACAGACTCACAGCAACCGTCAGCAGGTAGGGCTGCCCTTTCCCCACTGGCCTGGGACCATGCGGCCATCTTCTAATCACCAAGTGAACACTGCCCATTTGGAGCACAATTTCACAACAGCATTAAGATTCAGCAGCGCGGGAGGATCTGAAATCGTCGTCCCTCGGCACTGCCCCCTCCGATGTTTCCCAGACAAGTGTATGTAGATTGCTCAGGAACAGAAAGGAACAAAGACCAGCTGACAACCCGTCAGGAGCCCCTCTGACAGGGACGACCGGTGGCACTTTAACTCCTTGCACGTGGTGCAAATTATACCCTATGGCTCAGTAAATCACTGGAATTTGCAGTGGCTGCTGGCAATCAGGGACAGCAGAGTGACAATGGCAGGGGAAATTGCAGCTTTCTCCCTGGCCCCACCCAGCATTCTCTCTTTACATTGTGCCCAAGATTATCTCTAATTTAAATACAATGGCCCCTAATGATAGTTTTTAATGCTGGCTCCACAGGATTGCTGGTCCCTCTTTAAAGAGACACTGCTCCTTTTCTTGGAATGGTGGCCAAGCTTTTGAAAGCAGCACTGGGCTGGTGACAGGCGGAGGGGGGCCCCTCATCTGTGAGAGTTTGAACCGTGCAGCAAATGCGTTCAGAGGGGGCTGTCAGGCAGGCTTCCAAAAAGGGGCTGTTGCGAGCATGGCTGAACATCAGTGGGCAAGGATGTTTCTTTTGTTGCCAGCTGTGCTAGCCGAGAATGTGCTGTAAATGAATCCCCGTCCTAGGCGGTCTGGCTCTCTGTGCGATAGGGCTTTTCTGATCTTGCCCGGCTGCGCGGAGTCCTTGGGATTAGCCCCAATTGTAGCTATCAGTAACAGCAACTGCTGGGCTTGAAGCAAGCAAGCAGCTGCCCTTAGAAGTGTCCACTCCATCTTGCAAGGCACAGCTTTCCTTGTCTAGGCAGGGGATGTTGCCCATTGTATGTCTACATGAACCACATTTCTGACAAGTCTCCTACCCTTGCTTGTGGTGGCTAGTACAGAGAGATCTCCAGACACCTATTTGTATTTAAATCATCACAACTTTATCCAAAGGGGTCTGAGTAGCTGCATGTGTCCACATTAAAAGCTATGTACCGGTCACGTCCAGCCCACTTAATTAACCTCATTAACACAGGTCCTACAATTGACAGGTACTTCTGCTGTTATATAGATCTCTTGGTTTCTGTTATTTCTGCTCCAATTCACCTGATGAAGTGGTTTTTGCCTGCAAAAGCTCATGATTCTATATATTTATTTCGGTTAGTCTCTACGGTGCCACTGGACTTACTTGTCGTTTTTACAGTGCATACAAGGTTAGTCTTGCTCAGACTAGTGCTATCAGCAGTAAAGCAGTACAAGTAATGAATTAGGGGCCCTATTTTTGCCATTGTCAACAATGCTACAGGGGCTGTCTAGAGTAGGGCTTAGAGCCTGTAGCCAGACAGGAACCCCCCTGTAACATCCATTTTTGCTTGCCTGGAGCATGCAGGGCACACAGAGCAGTAAAAGCCTTGAACAGAAGGCCTGGATATGGCAGGCTGCTGTGAGCCTGAATGGCTGTAAACAGAGATACGCCAATTGCTGATCAAGAGGCTGCAGAGGAGTGCCCTTGACTGAAACCCATATTGATACGAACACACAGCCGTCCGCGGGGGGGAGGAATCTCCCGCCCAGTAAAAAAATGTCCAGTACTCACAATTTAGTTATCTCTCTTGCAAGTGTAAATTAAGTTGAAACTCCCTTGTAAGAACTGGCGTCACAAAGACAAACCAACACAATTTGGCATCTTAGATAAGAAAGAGGATACGGGCCCCTATGGGTATAAAGATGGGTCCAGCAGCACATTTACTCTGAGTGTCAATCTACCATCTATCTGCTGGTCGGGTTAGGCGTTTGACCTCCCGAGGTTCCACAGGGACGCCCACCTCGTATTCGTCTTTCCTAGGAATTGAGGGACTGGCCCTGGCTTGACCCGCTGGAGATGAGACGCACAGAAGGGGGTAAAAATTGTACCTGGATGTGGTCCTTTGTCTTAAGTGTACACATAGATTTAGAGCTCTTTAAAGATTAAGCTGTCACTTGGTACCATTATTTCTGTTTTCTATCTTTATTTTCTTTGTAACCATTTTTAAGATCTATATTTGCTAGCAGTTAAGAAATAGAGCAATAGCCATTGTAACCATATGATTTATAAGCTTGTTTAATAAACCTGTAACTGTTTAAGTTTTAACCTGACTCCTTCAGTTGCTGTAACAGAACCAAGCACAATTTAAAAGAACTTCAGCCGGTCATAAAGGACAGGTATAGGAAGAGCTTGGGCGTTTTGGATCATGTCACTCCCAGGTGACAGATCCGTTGGGGCATCTCTCAGTCTTCCCTAGACTGCCCGCCTGCGAAGGGATCCTGTATCCTAGCAGCTGAAATCTGAGATGTAATAAGCTCTTCCTATAAACTCTGGGGTGTCTGTCAGCCTGTTGGCTGCCCTCCGCAACGGGACCCGGTCCTAGCGGTAAAGTCACGGATGTTAAGCCTTTTCTCGGTAACACACACACACACACACACACACACACACTGTCCTAACCGTCGGCTGACAGAGCCCTTAAAAACCATTAGAAGAGTCATAATTAGAGAGGCACTATGACCTAGTCTAGCAGATGGGGAACTGAATTGAGACTCAGGAGAGCTGGCTTCTAGTCTTAGCTCAAATGCTGATGGGGACTACCCTTTCCCCTCCCTCGTTCAAGTCCATCTTGCCAGACTGAGCGCCCTTTGGGTCAGAGAGTGTGTGTGTGTCTGTGTAGTGGCCAGAACGCTCTAGCTTTTACTGTAATACAGATGACAATACCAATGCAGACAAGCTGGTTGAATAGTAAACAGAAGTTATAGATTCACCAGTATTTCAGCCATCAAAAGCAATGAGTTCTATTTGCTAGACTACCGGGAGTTCTATTAACCACACTTATCAATATAGACCATCTGGCAGGCATTCATGAAAATGTCTGCAAATCCTGTAATAATTGAATCACAAATGATTAACTGTCTGAAAGTTCATGCTGAAAAGCACCATATTCATGGTGCTTCTGTTTAAAAATGTTCAGACATCCAGTCAAAGAAAAGAAACTCATGACTTAAGTAACCAATCACCAGCCATGAATACTGAGCCGGTAACAAACAGTCAAATCAAACAGCAGGAGAACACCACAGAATCTGAAAATTATTTTTCCAGACTATTTGATGACATGGTAGAAAAAACCCCAGGATCAGTCTGTGAAATGTTTGCTAACTGAGAAAAGGCTAACTTTGTAATGCATATTGCGAACATAGAACATGACAAGTTCTTGAAAGTTACATTCTGCATTATAATGAAGTTAACATACTGTATCTCTTGAGGCTACAAAAATAATCAGGTGAAAAACAGTTGTGCGGCACAACATGATTTCTTCTTAATTGTGTGGACAGAACCTTCCGTCCCCTGCCACCTCTGTGCCATGACATAGCCTGGTTCGGGAACTGTGATCTAACCTTGATGCACAACTACAATACTTCATGCTTATACATTCCCTTAACTCTTGCTGATGATACCTGCATGTTCTAACATTCCACCGACTTGACAGCATGCTTCCAGTACAATAGTCATTGCAGAAGGTATCAACAGTTCAAGGGATAACATAATGACATAAAAAGTTAAGTATCAGGCACTTCTATGATTCTATGATTCACTTACAGCCCATTCTATTAGCCTCGTTTAGCATGGACACTCTAATGGAAAATAATTTTTTTCCTTCTCTTTCCCTCACCCATTTCCCTTTTTCTGCAATTTATTTGTAACTCTGGACCCCTTGCTTCATTCATCTGAAGAAGTGGGCTGTGCCCACAAAAGCTCATGGTACTAGCTACCTTTTTTGTTAGTCTCTAAGGTGCTGCAAGACCATTCTTTTTTTTTTTTTTTCCAGTTACAGACTAACACAGCTACCCCTCTGATTCTTTCCTTAGCTGAGGCAAAAAAGTCACTTTTTTCATCGGGGTCCAAGGAGCGGGAGAGTGCATAAGCTCTTAACAAAGGTTGGCCTGGTGTGTATCTTTTCCCTGCCTCATCTACCATAGTTAGTCTTTGATCTGTGCTGGAGGTCTCAGCAAGTCATCCTTTAAAGCAGTGGTTCTTAACCTCTTTGGCACTGTTACCCCTTAAGCTTAACCAATAAACCACAATTATCCCTCCTTCTTTTTAAAATGGCAATAGACAAAAAGAAAATTACCATTAATCATTTTTATTGTATTTCATTTTCTCATACTTTCTGTTGAACAAAATTGAACACCCATTGTATTTTAAACTTACTACCCCCTGAAATATGCCAAATTACCCCTCGAGGGGTAATTACCCCCAGGTTAAGAACCACTGCTTTAAAGTTTAAGCTCTCGCCTGCCGTGTTTTTGGAGTGACCTCCCTTTCTCTCTGCTGTGTCAGAAGAGGTCTGCTGAGCTGCACAAACAGCTCCTTCACAACGCCGCACTAGTCCCTCAGCAGGTTGTATTTTTTCACTCCGTGGTTGGCTTGGTATCTGGAAGGCTGTTATAGATCCATCTCTGAAAACACAAACTTCTGAAAATGAAGGCAGCAGGGGACAATCCCCAGACTCAGCGAAAACCCTTTTCATATTGACCACATAACAGGGACAAAGTACACTCCAGGGACAGCTTTCCAAAACAGCCTACTACAAGAAATGAAAGCCCCTAGGCTGTTCCTCTCACTCACTTGGGTGTTAGGAAGCAAACTAAATAAAAAGGATGTGGAAAAGCCCCCAAAATCAATATTTATGTTATTAATTTTCCCTTGCTTTGTCTAGTCTCTGAACTGTCATGTGCTCCCTGTTCCAGGGATGAGGACAGTCATTTGATTTAATGCCAGCTTTCCTCCAGTCTCCCATGAGAGGAAGAGCAGAAAGGTGAAATAAAGAAAAAGAAAGAAGGAAAGAACGGAACACTAATTATCAAGTGTTGCCACTAGAGAGCTCAAAAGTAAAATAAAATAATCTTTCACTTTGTGGCTGCTCATTCATTATTAACTTAGAACAAAATAGTCTAACTCAGAATGGTTTGCATACTAAACAATACCCAAGGAACTCTCAGATCCACAGGACAGGAAGAGACCTTTATGTTGCAGGTTTCCAAATGAAACCTCTGGATCTTCACGGCGCAAAGCTAGCTTTTAAGTTCTTGGGCTTTGTTTCTTCTGGATCTTCTGCAGTCCTGTCTCTTTTGAATAGCTATTGCATACGGTGCTAACCCCTTTGCTGCTGCTAGAACGTGTGTATGCCACATGGTCATCTTCCATTCCTCAGTGCGGCGTCAATCCAGGTTGGTACGGCAGCAAAGGGGAAGCCGATACTTTATAACATAGAACTAATCCTTTCTAACAGCCACACATCACGCCTCAGATACACTCACCCTGGAATCCGCTCCTGCAACAAACCCCGTTGCCAACTCTGTTCACACATCTATACAGGCGACACCATCACAAGACCTAACCACATCAGCCACCATATCAGGGGCTCATGCAACTGCACATCCTCTAATGTGTTATATGCCATCGAGTGCCAGCAATGCCCCTCTGCCATGTATATTGGCCAGACCAGACAGCTTCCAATACAAAGGATAAATGGACACAAATCAGACATCAGGAATGGTAACACCCATGTACCAGTAGGAGAACATTTTAACTTGCCCGGTCACTCAATCATGGATTTAAAAGTAGCCATTCTTCTACTAAGGAATTTCATTAATAAATTAAAGAGGGAGTCTGCAGCACTGGAATTCATCTACAGATTTGACAGGGATACCCTGGGCTTGAACAAAAAGACATTAACTGGTTGGCGCATTACAAAGCCAATTTCCCCTGCCTTTAACATCTGCATTTCCACATCAAAAGCGATGCATGGGACACATACAGCTCACTTAATTAGCCTCATTAACAGGGGTCCTACAACCTTCTGCTATAAGGTGCCACAGGACCACTCATTGTTTTTGAAGTTGTAGACTATCAGGACCACCCCACTGAGATTTTTGTTTTAACCTAGTGGCAATCTGCGTCCATAGGAGAAAGAGATTAGCACTGGGGCCTGCAGCACTGTCATGGAGGCTAGATCTGTAAGGCATCCCTCCATGCCGTGCTTCTGTCCCTGCCCACTGTCTCACCTCCGCTGCGCTACTGTTTGTATTTGCAAAGAGGCTGGTAATGACCAGGAGTGGGAAGATCAAATTACAAGCAAACTGAAACGGAGGATAAGGAAGGCTCTTGGGTTTGTTTGGTTTGCCGGCATCACCTGCCCTTTCTGGGAGGATAATTCACAGAACTAATCCACAGGTGTTCAGTTCTGATTAAACAGAGTCAATAACCATCTCCTCCCGCCCCACTTTCAGGCTCTCAAATGCCACTGCTGCTGCAGGGGAGACCTCTTCCCACAGTCCCTTGTGTATGCATTGGCATGACACCATCTGGCCAAGTACGGATACTAGTCATGCAGGTGGCTGGCTGTGCCATATGCAAGACAAACTCACCCTCTGCGGCACATGGGGGAGGAGGGTTGGGGTTCAGGCAGCATATCCCTTACTCAGAGGGAGGGAGGGAGGGAGAAAGAAAGAAAGAAAGAAAGACATCTTTATATTTACAATATGAATCAGCTGTTTAATTCCATAATTCCAGGAAAGTGGTAACATCCATCCTGTGTTAACATAGCACAGAAAGGAGCTCTGCCATAAGAGCCCTTTGAATGATCAAATGATAGAGAGGTTGATGGGTGAGAACTATGATAGAGAGGTTCGTGGCCATGTAGGGTGCCCATTTTCCCCCAGCCCATTTACAACCCCAAAAGGGATTTTACCAGGCAGCTGAAATTTATGGCAACTTAATGGAGGCAGAAATGTTTGAGCAGAGAAGGCCAACCCTGGATAAAATCCCAGAAGGTGACTTCTCATCTTTTGTATTAATGTATTTCGCTTGCAAGTCTGTCTTGGCACCATTGCCCGCACAAGATGAAAAGGGCATGTGAGTGCAGGGCTGCATTAAGAGGACTGGATAGCTAGGGGGACATTAGAAATAGGAGATGGAGCCTTTTATGTCCAGATCACTGGTTCAGGCTGCCTGTAAAACTGGTTGTAAAACTTCAGGCCAGACCACATTAGCTACCCTCAACAGCACTAAAAGTTCAACCCCCAGTCTCCAACTGCCAAAGGACTGGCTGGGTTCTCTCTCTGAGCCTTCTTTAAGGTAGAAGAACCTTTGCTTCTGGCTTAATTCCTTTCCTGGGTGGCGCAGAGATTTGGGGCTCCCATGTTACATCTAGCTCCAACACAATCCCTCTGAGTCTGAGACACCAAGAAAAGAAAATCAAACATGTTTCAAGCAGGCAGGAAACTAAAGGAAAGTGATGGCTGGCCACACACAGTCCCTGCGGGTTTGGCCCTTTCGCTGCGTCTGGCTTCTCTGTGTCTGGCAATCGGAATATGATACTGCTAGGCAGGCTCTGATGTGGTCCACTGTGTTCTGGGCAAAACCTACTAGCGAGGGTAATGGTTTGAGAGATGGCGGGGAGAGAGAGGAGATGGGAGGCTCTAGTGCTGAGATCACCAGCCTTGTATTTTTAGAGCACAGTGAAAAGCCATTATTGATGGCTCAGGCTGAAGACGCCTTCACAGCGACTCATCAAACCACGGGGGAAATTAACTCAGCTTCCATTTCTGAGATGAGTTATTGCCTCTGCAAACAGGGCCAGATTTAGAGCAATTTCCTGCCAAGTATATTCACTGCGGCCGGAGGAATCCCTGAAAACTCCCCCCTGCTGCGAAACGATCCCTGTTGCTTTTTGGCTGCTGGCTTCAGTGTCAAGCAACGTCTCTGTTTGTGGACTGGTGGACTGTTGGTTAGCACAGAGTTGTCCCTCTTCTTTCATGACACAGCAACCCATGGGGCAAAGCTCAAATACAGTGGGATAGGAGAAGGGTGAGATAGGGCCCTGAAATGCTTTCAGTATGAGCACAGGGACACAGTCGGCTCAGGGAAGCGGGAGAAGGACACAGCCTTTCATCTTGGAGTCAGAGGTGTCAATCTGACGCAGGCAACTACATTCAATTTTTGTCTCATCTGCAGACTCCATATGTGACCTGGCATGAGTCACTTCAGCAACTCTTTGCCTCAGTCCCCAACAGTCACATGGGGAAGTTCCCTTCCTTCCTGGATGTGGATAAAATCTATTAATGACTGTGGCGTACTCAGAGACTGCGTAGGGATGAAGGTCAAGTAAGTACCTAGATAAATAGAACAAAAGCCCTTCTATCACAGTGACCCTGCAACCTCTGTTGCACCGTATCATCAGACACGTGTGGAATTGATTGGGCCACAGCGGCTGAATGCCTAGAGCTGGTCCAGAGAAGGTCTGAGGTGAGGTGGAAGTGTTTTACCATGGCCCTCTCCATGCCAGCCCAAACTCTGGGTCTGTCACTTATCCTGGCCATGTAGGCTTTTATGCCATGCTCATCTTCATAATATCCGGACCTGACATGCAAATTCTCAAAAGCATGCTAAGTACCGTACAAGCATACATGAAAGGAGGTCCCTACCCTGACTAGCTTACGGTCTAATGAGACCACTGATAGATGCAGAAAAAGGGATACAATCAGGTGCTTACAACTAAGGAACCTTTTATTCCATACAATTCCTTCACATTTGAAATGGAAAAAAAAAAAAAAAAAAAAAAAAAAAAAAAAAAAAAAAGCAGAAATGCCAAGGTTTTTCCTTTTCGCTTTGATCTGGCACAGGCTGATTAGAAAAGCGCTGCGCTCCAAAAGTGAACATAGCAGCTCAAACGAGGCCAAGCCTATTGTGGTTCCTGCAGTAGGTCTCTTTGAGGCCCTGCTTCAACCTTTGAAACAATAATTCAATGCAAACATGCACCTGGATAGCCAGGGATTTACAGGCACAACCACCAACATTATGTCTCATGCAGCAGGTGACCTTAAAAAAAAGCTAGTGTGCTGTGATACAATGAGAGAGCGGATCAGCATATTCCCTACTTCTAGAACAAGATCCTTTCATGGATTGAGAATGGGTTAAAAGACAGGAAACAAAGGGTAGGAATAAATGGTAAATTTTCAGAATGGAGAGAGGTAACTAGTGGTGTTCCCCAAGGGTCAGTCCTAGGACCAATCCTTATTCAACTTATTCATAAATGATCTGGAGAAAGGGGTAAACAGTGAGGTGGCAAAGTTTGCAGACAATACTGAACTGCTCAAGGTAGTTAAGACCAAAGCAGACTGTGAAGAACTTCAAAAAGATCTCACCAAACTAAGTGATCGGGCAACAAAATGGGAAATTAAATTTAATGTAGATAAATGCAAAGTAATGCACATTGGAAAAAATTACCCCAACTATCCATACAATATGATATGGGCTAATTTAGCTACAACTAATCAGGAAAGAGATCTTGGAGTCATCATGGATAGCTCTCTGAAGACGTCCACGAAGTGTGCAGCAGCAGTCAAAAAAGCAAACAGCATGTCAGGAATCATTAAAAAAGGGATAGAGAATAAGATGGAGAATATCTTATTGCCCTACTATAAATCCATGGTACGCCCACATCTGGAATACTGCATACAGATGTGGTCACCTCATCTCAAAAAAGATATGCTGGCATTAGAAAAGGTTCAGAGAAGGGCAACTAAAATGATTAGGAGTTTGGAACATGTCCCATATGAGGAGAGATTAAAGAGACTAGGACTTTTCAGCTTGGAAAAGAGGAGACTAAGGGGGGATATGATACAGTTTATAAAATCATGAGTGGTGTGGAGAAAGTGAATAAGGAAAAGGTATTTACTTGTTCCCATAATATAAAAACTAGGGGCCACCAAATGAAATTAATGGGCAGCAGGTTTAAAACAAATAAAAGGAAGTTCTTCTTCACACAGCGTATAGTCAACCTGTGGAACTCCTTGCCTGAGGAGGTTGTGAAGGCTAGGACTAGAACAGGGTTTAAAAGAGAACTAGATAAATTCATGGAGGTTAAGTCCATTAGTGGCTATTAGCCAGGATGGGTAAGGAATGGTGTCCCTAGCCTCTGTTTGTCAGAGGGTGGAAATGGATGGCAGGAGAGAGATCGCTTGATCAGTACCTGTTCAGTTCACTCCCTCTGGGACACCTGGCATTGGCCACTGTCAGCAGACAGGGTACTGGGTTGGATGGACCTTTGGTCTGACCCAGTAAGACCATTCTTATGTTCTTATGTAAGATATTCCACAAAGACCGCTGTCCAGATCAGACACCGCAGACCAGTAAATGCTGATGCGTGAGCAGCGCCCACTGTCGTGCTTTGTATCACTTGTGAGCAGCATTTGCATTTAAGATTATGGGGAACCCACAGCTCTAGGTACAAGTGATGTCTCACTTCAAGTTACATCAAAACATTCTCCCTTCATTTCCAAGTCCCTGGTTATCTGAATTAATTCCATGTCGCCCTCACTCTGTTTGGACAAGCAGGGTGCTACTCGACAGAAGAAACGTTGCTGAGATGCAAGAGCCATCAGAGCAAAATCTCTGAGCATGTGCCAGTCCTACCTCTGTCGTAAAGCCGCACCAAAATAGCCGTGGCTGGCAGTAGAATGAAACAGACAGAGCAACGTGACAGTCTAAGAAACACGCTAAGATTGCCCCTGAATGCTCTCCCCACACCATTTGTGTGTCCCAAGGGAGCGCCTTTGCTTTTATTCTCACCCTTAACCCAGTTTTTTCCATCTGGCACCTGCGTCCCCTGCCAACCCAGCTGGAAGATGGACTGAGGTGCAGGGGGAAGAGAAACTGTCTGACATTGAGATACCAGCATAACCTCGGGGGCCATCTGGCACCAGTGAGATGGATGGCCCTGTCAGCCTTCACCCAGTGATGGCGAGAGGAGGCCTCCAGACGTGGCTCAGCTCACCCCATTTATCAAGTCCGGCTCTCTTGGGGTGGAGGCATTGGCGCACCGTGACATTTCAGGCATGCTACGTGGGCTGGTGGCAGAAAGAAAAATGCAACACACCATCGGGGGGCCTCCAACCGACCATCCATTCCCCTTCCCTGTCTCTAGTGCCATGGGGTTAACTAGATCGTATGTTTTCATGGATGATTGCACAAGGGCTTAAACTTGGTCCAGGAGAACTATTACCTCTCGTGTGTCTCTCTTTCGCTCATAATCCCCCAACCTCTCTGTTGACCCCCCTTATTCTTCCCTTCTGTCTGCGCCACAGAACAGGGCATCCATCAAAAGCCCATCAGCCCTGCCCCCTTTTTGTCTTCCAGTTGCTTCCTTCATGGCCAAGAGCTCTCTGTGTGTGTGTGTGTGTGTGTGTGTGTGTGTGTGTGTGTGTGTGTGTGTGTGTGTGTGTGTGTGTGTGTGTTCCAGTTACTTCCTTCATGGCCAAGAGCTCTGTGTGTGTGTGGGGAAGCAAAGGGACATTTTTGATTTAGAAAAATCCCCTCCCACCCCACCCCCAAAAAATCCAACAGTCAAAGACAACTCTGAGCAGGGCCCCCAGCCCCTTCGAGCCTCCCAACCCCCAAGGTGAATAGCAAAGAAGTGACATAGCCAATCTCCTCAAGATAACCAGGTTAGAAGTGATGGGAACTGCCCATCAAGAAACCACCTGGGCTGGGAATAAAAAACCTGACATCTGGAAAACATAAGGGTGAAATTGTTCATGTCCCTGCAGGTCAGGGGTCAGCCTGTCAATGCTGAGTAATGCATTTTAACCGTCAAGCTGTCCAAATCTCTACTACGCACTCTCGCTTATTAGTGTCAACTGGGTCATCTCGCCTGGAGCCACTCTCCCCCCATGCTGAGCCTTCCCAGGGCTCCCAGTGCAGCAAGATGGAAAGATCAAGCAACCACTCCCCACTCCCCAGCCCCTCAGCACCAGAGAGGCTACGGGAAGTGGTAAGAGCAATTAGTAAAAGCATAAGATGGGAGTCGCATGTGGCAAGTTCTGCACTTGGAGGGTCTGCCTGGACCAGGTTTTCTTGCTACCTACTGCCAGATCCTGATGTATGCGACATTTCTTTGGTACTTGCCAGTGAGTGTGTGTGTTTTAGACACTGGTGGCCATGTGACTTTCATTGCCTCCCCCCAGCTAAGGCTCTTCCCTGGATAGAGGAAGGACAGCAACTTCATGACTCTGGTTCCTTCATCTGGGCATGTCCCCTGCAGCTTCTTAGAATCATAGAATCCTAGGGCTGGCAGAGACCTCAGGAGTCATCAAGTCCAATCCCCTGCTCAAAGCAGGACCAATCCCAACTAAATCAACGCAGCCAGGGCTTTGTCAAGTTGGGACTTAAAACCCGCTAGAGATGGAGATTCCACCATCCTAGGGAAATAGTTTTTCCTAATATCCAACCTACACCTCCCCCACTGCAACTTGAGACCATTGCTCCTTGCTGTGTCATCTGTCACCACTAAGAACAGCCTCTCTCCATCTTCTTTGGAACCCCCCTTCAGAAAGCTGAAGGCTGCTATCGAATCTCCCCTCACTCTTCACTTCTGTAGACTAAATAAGACCAAATCCCTCAGCCTCTCCTCGTATGTCACGTGCTCCAGCCCCCTAATCATTTTGGTTGCCTCCGCTGAACCCTCCAATGTGTCCACATCCTTTCTGTAATGGGAGCCCAAAACTGGATGCAATACTCCAGATGTGGACTCACCACTGCCGAAAAAGGACAATAATCATTTCTCTAGACCTGCTGGCAATACTCCTACTAATGCTCCCCAATATGTAGCCCTTGGCTACAAGGGCACACTGTTGACTCATTCTTCCACTGCCACTCATCTTACCTGCGCAGGAGCAGTTTGGGATGATTCTTGTTCTCCAGGTTCTTCTCAATCAGGTCCGAGAGCAGCTGCTTCAGCACATCAGTTGCATATTCCAGCTTTCCCTGCAGGCCTGTCATGATAAGGGAAGCCACGTTGCCACGGTCGCGCATGGAGAAGCTACGCTGCAGCTCCAGGGTCCGGATGAATGTCAGCAGAAACACCTTGTTGTTGATCAGCTGGGCAAAGAGCTTCAAGGCCTTCTCCACATTCTGCTGCCCGTTTCCTTGGACCTGGGAAGCAGAGGACAACGATCTCAGCAAGACCCCGAAAGAAACTGTGCCCTTATTTCTAACTTCACCACTGCTGTGAATCTGGCTCGCTGAACAGTAACACTTCTGCTTGGAGGCTGAAAGCCCTACGAATGACAGACATTTTGTACTTGTTCTGCAAAAAAGAAGTGACACTCCCATAAGTAAATTAATTACTAATTTAGACTATTGCTTTATTATAGAGAAACAGTAAAAGATTAATTGAGGCTTTCAGCCAGGCCTAGTTTTAAGTAATTCATTATGAGTCAAAATGATAAACTACATTAAGCAATTCTTCACTAAACATCTTGGAGCCTTATATATTGGTTCTACCAACATTATATAATTAAACAACTGTGTAATTGGCAACACATTTATCACTCCTGCGGTTCTGTATTTCATAAGTGAAACCAATATAAAGCAGACACATTGGTTTGCTAGAAAATCAGCTTATTTGGCAATTTAAATAACACACATCGTGTGCAGGGCTGGAAAGTTTTGGGGATTGGCAATGGGAGAAGCCAATTCAAAGGCAGCCTGAGTTTAATGCATGAATGGTGGCCAGCAGTTTGCTGTTAGTGGCCTAATTTTAATCCAGTTTGTTAATTTTAATTCAATCTTTTGTTAATATAATAATAATAATGATCTTTTGTATTTTTACAATGCCTTTCATAGCAGAGGATCCCAAAGCATGACTTGATAGAAGTGATATGCAGGGATCCCTTCATTCATGTGTGAAATGCAGCCACTTCTAGAGTGATGCACTGTAACTGATCAATAGCACACACAGCACTGTTTGGCCAAGAGCACATCTAACTGGGGGGATTTATGGAGACAGAACACAGTGACCCATACTGGAATCTGGCAGGCCCAAACCAGCTTATGTCAACAACACCAGGGCAGCTGTAATGACCACAAGTGGTCAAGGCCTCTCTTTTACATCTCATCCTAAAGAGGTGGGCGAGTCTTCAGAGGATGTCAATCAGCATAGATCCATGGACCTCTCTGGAACCACGCCAATATGCAACAGCTGTAAAGTAACCCAGCCCCTGCTGGGCCTTCTAGTGCCACACTGGGGCACCGAGTCAGCACCGTCTCAAAGGGAAGGCACTGCATGGTGATCGGTATGACTTCCTGCTGCACCAGCGTTTGCTCATGTGCTGACCCCCGCGTCCCACTGCCGTTTGCAGGAGCCTCATGGGAACACAGCACAAAGCAGTGAGGACTGACGTTAAAATGGACTCTGAAATTTCAGCGAATGGCTGATCTTTAAAAAAAAAAAGGGTGGGTGGGAATGAAAGCTACCAAGGGAGAGCAGGGCCAGGTTATACCAAGGTGAAAAGCTCATCCCTTGAGAGAGAGCAGCAATAAATCAGGAGCCCACCCCTAGCCTGATACCCTTTGCTTTTCGTCTACAATAAACGGATTAAAAGAGACTTAAAAAAAAAACCACACAAGCAAACAAACCAAACCCTGATAAGGCAGGCAGCCAGCTGGCTGCTGGGCTTGCAAGCTCCATCGGGGTGCTTTAGCAAGGGAAATAATAAAATAATTAAACAGTCCCAGCCCCAGAAGAGATCAGGAGGAAGCAAGCAGTGTGTTAAAGAGATAAAATGCCCAGCCATTTGTTAAAATGAACTCTGTGCTTATTTCACTTATCCTAGCACTTCTAATAAGATCCGGCAAGGGAGGTGGGAAGGTGCTTTCCCAGAAGGGACCAGGAAAACAGTCCAAGCTACGTAAGCACATGGAGCAGTGGAGGGAGGGAGAGCATGCACCCAGCCATTTCATTACCTCCAGCTCACGCAGGACAGGGTGGTCCTCAATGCCAGGGAAAAGGACCCTCATGGCATACGTCCGATAATCAAGGTATGGGATCCCGGAGCGATCCAGGTCGCTGGTTAATTCATTGATGTCTGTCTGCAGCTCTGCAAAAGCTGTTCGGGTGGAGAGGAAGAGAAAGAAAAAGAAGTGCAATCAAAGGGAGCTCTGGGGAATTGAAGGGTTTTGGTAACAGCCAGCAGTCTGCCTTCCTGGCAAGCAAATCCAGGATGGTAAATGAGCCATCTTGGGAAGCTTGGTCACTGATGGACCTCACTGTGTAGCTCAGACATGCCAGCATGGCTGGGAGACACTTTCACAGCAGCAGCAGAGAGAGGGAAAATGAGTGCGCACAACAGTGCAAAGAACAGATGCTGAGAACAAAAGATGTTTGCTAATTTGTATGCCGGTCACACCTTGTGTATAAACACACAAAATACCTTGAAATGCTCCAGCTATAAATAAAGATACTATTTTAAAATTGTTTTGCCTACCACAACCTGTCGCTTTCTTTCTCTTCTCTATCTGCAAGTAATACCACTAATCTAATACCATGCTTCAGGGCCTAAACTGCCATGCCAGGAGGAGGGGTCAGGAAGTTATGTATCTGTCCATGGATAGTACAGCACAGACACAGATTTTCTGGAAGGGGTGGGGGTAGGGGTAGAGGTGAGGTGAAACATAAGATGCTGGATGGAGTACTGATGCTTTCATCCATAGTTTCTATTACTCCAGCTAGGCTCTCGTCAGCCATGAATCCATACATCTGTCTTAGTCACACGTCATTCTTTGTCTTGTTTGCAAGGGCATTGTATTTTGTTTGACTGGTCTTGATGGAAATTTCAAGAAAATTAATATAGATAATTTTCTACAATTTCCTCCCTTCTGTTTATTTTTCCTTGATCCACCAAGCTTCCTACAAACTAGATAACAAATCTTTTCCAGGATGCACAACAGTAAATCTTCCCAGAGTGTTTTTTTCCTATCAGAAGTCAGTCCCAGGTTCGCCTGCTGCCACTTGGCTTCCAGCAATGATCATTTAAATTCTGTCTTTGGGTCCCTGCTGGGACCGCTGAGCCCAGCCTGTCTTGTTGCTAGGGACTAGATTCCTACACTCAGAAATTTGTAAGTGACAATTCCAACGAGTTAAAACAACAACAACAAGGTTTCTCAAAAGCAAATCAAGGAGAAAATTCTTTCTACCCCAAAGGTCCTGCTCTTGCTAGCTTAATAACCATTGCTGGGAAGAGTTTATTTTTTCACCCGCAGTTATGCTGCCAAAAAAGAAATGTACTGAGATTTTTATTTAGAGAGGTTATTTATCTCAACTCCTCAATGGTGCAATGATCATGTCCTCCCACCCCAGTTCCTGCATTCCGTCCTCTCCTGAGTAGGACCCCATCAATTTCACAGCTGTGAAAAAGGTGTCATGGACGGTGGAATCTGATCTCCCCATGCTGGTAGAAGTCTGGGACATCCAGCTGCTAGTCTCGCCAGGTGGGGCAGGGACAGGAGTTGTCCCGCCCCTGGACAGGCATGCTTGATGGGGCCATCAGAGACACCTTGAGAAGCAGTGCAGAAATGAGGGGGCACCCCATTGTAGCCCTGCCCTGAAGGAAGCACAGAAATGATGCTGGCATTCTTGGGACTGCCCTCCCCACAACACTATTGCAAAACAAACCCCAAAGCTTAGCTGACTTGAACCCACAACCCCAGGCACGTCAGTGTGATAACGTCTTTACTAGGCCACCTCCTCACTTTCCAGTCACACCCTTAACCCAGGGTGGCCAGCTTGCTCTCAGGCTGCACCACCAATTAGAACATCATGAAATCTTACATGTAAACACCAGAAATTCTGAAATGGACTCATTTAAAAACCTCTGACTGTGAAATTGACAAGACTGAATGGTGAATTTGGTAGGGATCCATCTCTTCTGTGCGAGTTGTGGGAAATGGTCTGCCAGAACCTTTTGGCCATTTTGGACCCTAGGGTTGTTGGGGAGTCCCCAAGTGCAGTCTTTCTCCAGCTTCCAACCCAAGAGGGGATAGGGGAACAAGTGGAGGGGGGTGATGAGTTGGGTAGCCATCCAGGTTTTCCCTGACAAGGCCTCAGGCCTTTCTCTGGGCAGATTTTGGAAATATTAAAGAAGTGTCTGTGGTTTTTCCTGGCCATCCAAGGTCAATGGCTGGAGAGCAGTGATCTTTGTCTGGGCACCCAGTTCGGAGGCCAGTGCCACTGTGTGTGGCGGCGGAGAAGGAGGGGTGGCGTGGTATGGTATGGGCACCCTTCCTTCCCTGCCGCTGCTGGTGGCATCTCTATCTTCCATGCCGAGAGGCCAGAGAGTGTGGGAGCCCAGTTGTGAAATCAGGGCTGCCAGCAGCAGCAGCACAGAAGGAAGTGTAGCAATCTATGGTATTGCCTCTTTTTATTTCGTAAGGTTGAGGAAGCTACGAGGGGGGGAAGCTGTTCTAGATTTGATTTTAGCAAAGAGGGAGGAACTGGTTGAAAATTTGAAAGTGGAGGGCAGCTTGGGTGAAAGTGATCGTGAAATCATAGAGTTCATGATTCTAAGAAATGGTAGAAGGGAGAACAGCAAAATAGAGACAATGGATTTCAGGAAGGCAGATTTTAGTAAACTCCAAGAGCTGGTGAGGTTCCATGGAGGTTCCATGGGAAGCAATACTAAAAGGAAAAACAACTGAAGAGAGTTGGCAGTTTTTCAAAAGGACATTATTAAGGTCCCAGAAGCAAATTATACCACTGCATAGGAAAGACAGAAAGTATGGCAATAGACCATCTTGGCTTAACCAGGAGATCTGGCATGATCTAAAAACCAAAAAGGAATCCTCTAAAAAGCAGAGGTTAGGTCAAATGATAAAAGATCAATATAAGCAAACAACACAGGCATGAAGGGGCAAGATTAGAAAGGCAAAGGCACAAAACGAGCTCAAACTAGCTACAGGCATAAAGGGAAACAAGAAGACATTCTATAAATATATTAGAAGCAAGAGGAAGACCAATGACAGGGTAGGCCCATTGCTCACTGAAGAGGGAGAAACAAAAACAGAAAACTTGGAAATGGTAGAGGTGCTTAATGACTTCTTTGTTTTGGTTTTTAAGTTTGATGATGAAGGGTTGCTTAACATAGTGAATGCTAGTGGAAATGGGGTAGGTTTAGAAGTTAAAATTAAAAAAGAACAAGTTAAAAATTACTTAGAAAAGTAAGATGTCTTCAAGTCACCAGGGCCTGTTGAATGGCATCCTAGAATACTCAAGGAGCTGATAGAGGAGGTATCTGAGCCTTTAGCTACCATCTTGAAAAAAGCATGGAAGTTGGGAGAGATTCCAGAAGACTGGAAAAGGGCAAATCTATAAAAAGGGAAATAAGAACAATCCAGGAAGCTACAGACCACTCAGTTTAACTTCTATGCCAGAGAAGATAATGGAACAAGTAATTAAGGAATTCATCTGCAAACATCTGGAAAATAATACGGTGATAGGTAGCAGCCAGCATGGATTTGTAAAGAACAAATCATGTCAAACCAATCTGATAGCTTTCTTTGCTAGGATAACAAGTCTTATGGATAAGGGAAAAGCAGTGGACATGGTATACCTAGACTTTAGTAAGGCATTTGATAGGGTCTCGCATGACCTTCTTATCCATAAACTAGGCAAATACAACTTAGATGGGGCTACTATAAGGTGGGTGTATAACTGGCTGGATAACCATTCTCAGAGAGTAGTTATTAATGGTTCACAGTCATGCTGGAAGGGTATAATAAGTGGGGTCCCTCGGGAGTCTGTTTTGGGACCGGTTCTGTTCAATATCTTCATCAACGATGTAGATGTTGGTATAGAATCATAGAACCATAGAGCTGGAAGAGACCTTAGAAGGTCATCAAGTCCAGCCCCCTGCTCTAGGCAGGACCAATCCCAACTAAATCAACCCGGCCAGGGCCTTGTCAAGCCGAGACTTAAACACATCTAGGATGAAGACTCACTACTTCCCTAGGTAACCCATTCCAGTGCTTCACTACCCTCCTGGTGAAATAGTTTTTCCTAATATCCAACCTGGACCTCTCCCACCACAACTTGAGACCATTGCTCCTTGTTCTGCCATCTGTCCCTACTGAGAACAGCCTCCCTCCATCCTCTTTGGAACCTCCCTTCAGAAAGTTGAAGGCTGCTATCAAATCCCCCCTCACTCTTCGCTTCTGCAGACTGAACAGAGAGTACAATTATTAAGTCTGCAGATGATACCAAGCTAGGAGGGGTTGCAAGTGCTTTGGAGGACAGAGTAAAAAATTTAAAATGATCTGGACAAACTAGAGAAATGGTCTGAGGTAAACAGGATGAAGTTCAATAAGGACAAATGCAACGTGCGCCACTTAGGAAGGAACAATCAGTTTCACACATACAGAATGGGAAGCGACTGTCTAGGAAGGAGTATGGCAGAAAGGGATCTAGGGGTCATAGTGGAGCACAAACTAAATATGAGTCAGCAGTGTGATACTGTTGCAAAAAAAGCAAACATGATTCTGGGATGCATTAACAGGAGTGCTGCGAGCAAGACACGAGAAGTCATTCTTCCGCTCTACTCTGCAATTGGAGTATTGTGTCCAGTTCTGGGCACCACATTTCAAGAAAGATGTGGAGAAATTGGAGAAGGTCCCAGAGAAGAGTAATGAAAACGATTAAAAGCCTAGAAAACATGAGCTATGAGGGAAGACTGAAAGGATTGGACTTGTTTAGTTTGGAAAAGAGAAGACTGAGAGGGGACATGATAGCGGTTTTCAAGTATCTAAAAGGGTGTTACAAGGAAGAGGGAAAAAAATTCTTCTCCTTGGCCTCTGAAGATGGACAAGAAGCAATGGGCTTCAAGTGCAGCAAGAGAACTTAGACTTGGACATTAGGAAAAACCTCCTAATGGTCAGGATGGTTAAACACTGTAATAAATTGCCTAGGGAGGTTGTGGAATCTCCCTCCCTGGAGATATTTAAGAGCAGGTTGGATAGACAACTATCAGGGATGATCTAGATGGTGATTGGTCCTGCTGTGAGGGCAGGGGACTGGACTCGATTACCTCTTAAGGTCCCTTCCAGTTCTAGGATTCTATGAATCTATGCATTCCTCATCACAAGCGCTCATTTTCATCTGCAAGATGTTTACACTCTCCCTTCCTCTCAACCTACATCCCCACATCTACAAATGCACAGCTCTCTACAGCGTTCCTGAATGTGGATACACTGATTCACAGACATCCTGGGTACAAATTAACCTCTCTCTTTGTCTTTCACGCCATGTAAAAATGCACAACACTCACACCGCCCCACAATGCAGTCTCCCCAATTCTACTGTCTCCCAGAATGCAACCTTTGACAGCATGCCTGAACACAGGAGAGCAGCCCTGGGGTGTCTGCAATACGCTCCCAGCCCGTTTTCTCCGGGGTGTCTATGGTGCCATGCTGGGCTCCAGAAGACAGGCTTCCAGCAGGTTCAGTATGGACTCTTCTTTCTCTTTGTGGACCAGGGGAGGGTACAGGGTAATTCCACTTCCTAGTTCTGTCTCTTTCCTCATCAGAACCATACAATTCCTAGGGGTCAGAGTCCCCTTGTGCCCGTACGAAACCCCTTCAAACAAGAGGCCATTAGAGAATGACACAGAGTGACCAGACTCCCTGGAGCTTGAGCTGTTTCCACAGTGTAATCTGTATGTGTCACTTAAGTAGGATCAAGGTCTAATCCAATTTTCTGCACATTAGGCTGGGTCTGCAGCCGATACACTTGTTACAGCCTTCCCTTGTGGCGGCTGCAGGGCGTTCTTGCCTCGAAGGCACAGAGACTCTCCTGCTCTCTGAGCCCATGGGGGAGACACTGATTTAACCTTTCCTCTAAGTTCTAATCACTCTCCGGAATAGAGCCCTGTAAATCTGCGGATATCTGCTTTCTGTCCACGGGGATTCGCATCCAGGGGTGTGGATGCAGCTATCCGCAGCTCATTTTTTGTGGCTATGGGTACAGATACCAATTTTGCGTCTCACACCCTGCAAATTTGCTGATATCCCCTTTATCATGGCAGGTACCTGCATCCGCAGATGTCACTGCAGATATCCGCGGCTCGTTTTTGCAGATACAGATGCGGTATCTGCACAGGACTCCACGTAGGAGGCCTTAGATTCAAACCTGTTTAAAGGCAACACAGTGTAAAACGGAGCTGGTTACTAGCAAGGGTGACTGGTGAAGAGGGCCATGGGAAGCCACCAGCCACATGACCCCTCCTGCAGCCAGGAGAAAGGCAGGGACAAGCTCCTCTGTTCCAGGCCCAACTCTCTCCACTCCTGCTTTGCCCTAGCAGGGCTGGGGATCCAGCGCTGGCAGTGAGGGTCTGCTCCCCCCCCACCACTCATCAGCAGCGGTGGGGGAAGTGGTGCAACGTGGCCCCAGCTTGCTCTGCTCCTCTGGCCATGTCGCTTTGCTTCCTGCCCATGAACGTGGGGGTGGCCATGGCACCCAAGAGACAAGCTGGGAGAACAGAGCAAGCTAGAGCCATGTTGCTTCGCTTGCCCTGCTGCTCCCAGTGAGTGCGGGGGCAGAAGAGGGGGAAGGGAAGATCCCTGCTGCAAGTGCCAGCCCCTTCCCCCCACCCCCCCCACCCTACTAGCTCCTGGGCTGCCCAGGGACTGAGGCCCGGATGGCTGCTCACCAGCCCCTTTCCCCTTCCCTGGTTACCAGGGAAACCAGACCTGAGATTAGGTACTACTGATGGCATCAGATCGTTGGAGCTCAACATGAGGAACAGTCTGCTAGGCCACACCAGCTCTCAGGAAAAAGGGATCCGTTTGTAAACAGACTGTCTGTCTACAATTCTTCACCATCGTGACTTTATATCTATAAATATCTGCCAACACATGGGGGAGAAAAAGATGAGCTATGCTGAGCAGGAAAAGGGAGAGAAATCTGCATATAACATGAACTCACCAAAGGGCTGGAAGAAAATTCAGAGCCACAATGTCGCTACCCAGAAAGTGTGTGGAGTCTGTGTGTGTGTGTGTGTATGAGCGTGACTGTGTGTGTGTGTTCACATGTCCATACAGGACTCTGCCTGTGTGTTTAACTGTGGCCCTGTCTACACTAGGGGATTTGAGCAAAATCAGTCTCCCTGGCACTCCCACTGGTTCAACTGCCTTGAAGCAGGGGAGGCCCTAGTCGAGACAAGTTTTGGGGGGCTCCTGCAGGTTTTACCACAATGTCATTAAACCAGCTGAGAGCCAAAAATGCTCACCCCCTCACTGTGCTAGTACTCCTTAACGTGGATGTAGCTGATCTTGTGGGAATGTCCTACTAAAATCTTGTGGGGCAGGCCAGGCCTGTGTGTGAATGCATGTCCAGGAGTCTTGGTGAGTGGATGTGTCAATTCCAAATGTTCCTGCAATTTCGTTGAAATGGATAAAAGAAGGAAAAGTGTTTACTGGGGAGAGAAGAAGAGCAGGAGCATAGCATACCTTCCTGATTGACACCAACAAGCCACGGAGAGTGGCTGCATTTTTTTCTGACATGACAGTACCTAGAATTCTTCAGTAGTCACCCTGTTCTAGTCATTTGTTGTTGCTGTGACTCACTGAAGCCCTGGAGAACCTAAGCAGGGTGGTTTTGGTCTAGATTAGGCCATTTTGCAATAAGATGAAGAAACACAGACCCATTCTTAACAGAGGCCTGTGAGAGGGAGGAATCCAGGCAGAGCTTGGACAAAACCCCAAGATTCCTTCAAGCTGCTTTCCAAAATGATGTTTTTATTCTCCTCCTCCATGACCTCAGAGGGTGAAAGGCAGGCACCTGTACACCAACTGGGCAGACACAGCAACACTTCCAGCAAGCTTTGCCTGAGTTTGCAACCCCTACACTCCACAAGGGAGACCGACCCCAGATCCAGGAGGGCTGGGTCTCCTCTTCCATCCCCCTCTTCCTTTTGTTTTTCATCATCAAGCTCATTCTATGCTGCTGTCATAGACTTGTAGACCCCAGAAAGTTACAGCACGGATAAGCAGCCAGCTCTCCCATCGCTGCCTCAGCCTTACCAGGGTGGGGGGAAGGGGGAAGGAGGTAAAAGGGCACCCATCTCCGTGGGGTGCCGAGCAACCTCAGCTCCTCTGCAGATGTGATAGTGCCGACCGCAATGTGGACACTCTTGGTGCAGGAAAGGAAAAGAACTGCTAGCTCAGTGAGTGGGTGAGAACCTCTCCATCTCAGAAACAGGGGGAATTTTCTGGGACAGGTGTGAAAGATTTAGAGGAGGAACCAAGGCCCCCAGCCAACGGAAGGAGCAAGGGGAGATGTATTATTCTGTACAAGGGTGGCTCTGGGCAGTGCCAGGGGCCAGCCATTGCAAACACATGGGTGACACGGGCTGGCTACACAGGAATCTCAGAATGGAGGCCCCTACCTAGCACTTGGAGTCAGCAGCTTTGGCCTCCCCATAACTTCTAGTAATTTGCACTGCCCTGCCTACGTAGGCTGGAGTCAGGGAATGCTGTCACCTCCAAGCCCATTCCCCCGGCCCGTCCTGAACACAACAACAGCGGGGTACTGACCCTCTTTGCACTCCAGGGCCACCCGAGACTCCAGGTTGTCCATCTGCATCTGGAGCCTCTTGAGGGTGAGGTCGTTCTCCCGGGACTTGCGCTTGTGAGCGATGAGGACGATGATGACGATGATGAGCAGCAGGCTGCCTCCCGCCGCAATGCTGATGATGGCGGGCAAGGTCAGCAGGCTGTCCGAGATCACGTTCACCGAGCCAGGGGAGAAGACGATGCCGCCCACGTGTACCTAGCCAAGCAAAACACAAGGGGGCTCAGCCAGCGGTCTCTGCCTGTGGTGACCAGATGAGGGAAGGGGGGGGAGGGTTCAGTTACACCTTCTTGGGGGGGCATTTGGATGAAGAACTGATCAGCCTTGAGAGCCCCATGAACTATGAACTCTCCTGAGAAACACTGAGTCTCCCTGTCTAATTTCCTTTGTTGCTTACTCTGTCTCCCCATTTCAGAGACATTGGCCTCTCTCCATCTCTTCTGGCATGTGCTCTCTTGATAGCTCCCTTCACCAGTGTGCAGGTACCCTGTTTCCTCCCGCTGCCCCAGTTTCTGTCTTGCGTGGTCAGTTCTAGCGTCTGCATGACCCGACGTACAAGTGTCGCGAATGCAGCATGGTGCTTTCTCCAACACCTCACTCCATCCCTGGGTTACGCTGCTCCTTGCTGATACCTGGTGGAACATCTCTGCTCCTTGCTTATAAGCTGAAGAAATCTCTTCTCATGTATTCCACAATATTTGGGAGCAGGGATGTGAAAGGTTAACTGGTTAAACAGTGGGGGCTGGAGCAGCTCCCCGCCCGCTGTGGGAAGAGGGCTACTCCAGCTGCGTGGGACCCGCCATGGATGGGCTGCGCCAGGTCTGGTGCAGCCCCTGTCTGTTACAAGTGTGGATGCCCTGCAGGCAGAGGTTGCTCTGGCTGGGCTGGAGCAGCTCCTGTCTGCGGCAGGGGGATGCTTCAGTCCAGCAGCGGGTGCAGGGGCTACTCCAACTGTGGTGAGGCTTCTGTTATGACACCAGCTTTGACCTCCCCACCTGAAGGACACTGGAGTCACCCTGTACCACTGCTCAGTCCTGACAAAATCCCAGCGGCGCTGCTGACCACGCTGTACTACTCCTTCACCCACGCTGGAGAAACTGATTCCTGCCCTAGTGGTTGTCTCAGCGGGAGAGAAGAGTCAGGAACAGGAAGGAATAATAGACTTTGAATAATTGGCGCTTACTCTTCCTGCTCAGATGCAGGGTAGATTTTCTCTGCTCCCGAAGCTACCTCCTTCTTTATTGGTTAGGAAGATCATTCCTTAGGGTATGTCTAGACTACACTGTTTTTTCGAAAAAACTGCCCTTTTTTCGAAAAAACTTCACCTGCGTCCACACTGCAATCGCGTTCTTTTGAAATTAAATTGAACAAACGCAGGGTTTTTTTCAACATTGGTAAACCTCAAATTACGAGGAAGAATGACTTTTTCGAAAGAGCTCTTTCGAAAAAAGGCGTGTGTGGATGCAGAACAGGGACATTTTTCGAAAGAAGAGGCAATTGAAAAAAGCACAGGTGCCCTGCTGGCCATTCTGTGAATAGCAATCAGGGCTTTTGAGAGCACGTCCATGCAGTCTGGACGCTCTCTTTTGAAAAAGCAGATTGCTTTTTCGATCCGGTTTTGAGGTGTGGACGCTCTCTTTCGAAAGAAGCTTGCAGTCTAGAGGAACCATTAGTCTGCAAAGATGCTGACATGGTAAACAGTCTGTCTCGGTTTCAACTAAGATCATACAAACACTGGCTGCCTTAAAAAAAAGGCCCTTTTGAAACACACAGATGGCTTCAGTTCATGATAAATACGTCAGCCTTTTGCTATCTCCAACTTTGTTCTTATTATCTGATGGCTCCATTTGACTTTCATTTCGCAGGCTTTCAACTCCCTTTTGTAAACTGCGGACATTAGAGACAGAGTGACAATCCCACTGGCAACGGAGCTAAAGGAAAACCAAGAAAGTGGGCTGGGTGAGAAAAGAAAAGAGAAGAGGCTGCATCTGAAAGCTGTGGTAGAAACAGACTGGGGTTACAATGGGTTAGGTTTTTTTTGAATGTGCCAAGGCCTCAGATATAAGCAACTGTCAGCAGGGATGCTCTAGTGTGAATTACACTGTGATGTTTCAAATATGTTTTGGTTGCTGAACTTGGGAAAAAAATTACAATTAAAGGCTCATTCGAACTCTACCCAGACACTTCAGCAGCTGCCCACTTGGTCGCTGACTGCATCGGAGAGGAGTAACACTGCCTAACACTGAAGTAAATGAAAACCTGGAAGCTGCCATGCGGGATCAGGTGCTAGCCCATCACATTCAGTACTCAGCAGTGGCCAATCTCTGATGCTTCAGGAAAAGGCAAAAGTCCCCTTAATACACCTGGCCAATTGTACCATGCTGGGCACAGAAGCCAAATTCCTTCCTGACCCTTGCAGAGGTTACAGGAAATTCTCTCCCATCTTACCAAATGAACAATAGATAAAGAATGGTGAATAGAATAGAATACCTGGTATTGATGTCCTGCTGACAAATATTTGAGTTTCCTGGAATCTATAGCAAGCACTGAGAGTAGGGGGAGAATCTCTTGTGAACGCCTGGAGATTTCCTCCTTTCTATTCCACAGTGATACTTAACTTCCTATTAAACAGCCACAAAGGGAGGTAAATCGGATTCCTGACAACTCTAGGAGAAACGGCACGCAGCTGCCGCAGTGAGGCCAAGGAAGGAAGGAAGGGAAGATTAGATACATAGATATATAAGGTAGCTAGCTGCTGTGTTTTGATCTCACCATAACTTTGTGCTGCCCGGTGAGGTTGGGGGGCTCACACAGCAGCTGGGTCTCAGACACAGTAACAGCGCAGGGGGTATCTCCAATTAGGACAGTGTAGTTGAGCTTTGCTCCTCCGGAAGCTGGTGGGCACAGATTTTTGCCCTATTGACAAAGACAGAGAAGACTGCATAAAGATTCAGCACATGCAGTAGCCATTACTTACCTGCCATTTATTCTCATGGCTTTCATGCACTTTGGAAGGAAGGAAAGGGGTGACACCCATGCTAATTTCCACTGGTTAGTCTGTTTCAGAAAAAACAATGAGGAGTCCTGTGGCACCTTAAAGCGTAACAAATTTATTTGGGTATAAGCTTTCATAGGCTGGAGCCTAAAAGGTGGGCTCCTGCCTACAAAAAGTTATGCTCAAATGAATTTGCTAGTCTTTAAGGTGTCACAGGAGTCCTCGTTGTTTTTTCATTGCTAAAACTTGTTGTTCAGGAGGGTGTTTTTTCACACCACCGAGTGACATCAGTTGTAGTAATAAAAGTGAAAGTGTAGACACATCCCTAACCCTGTTGCATTGCTGTGTTTCAGGCCTGGTGTATACTTTCAGTTGGTATAACTAGGTTAGATAAAGATGTGATTTTCTTTTTAACTGGGAAAAGCTATAATGTAGACACCCTTATACCAGAGTAAGATGGCATGCTTATTTTGCTTTGCTAAAGCAGAATAAGCTATACTGATATAGCCACTTATATACTGGTATAAGGATGCCCACACTAGGCATTTGGTATGCCAAAAATTCCCCTCATTTTTATGCTACCACGGTTAAACCACAAAACTTTGAAATGCAGACAAAACCTCAGATTTGTGACAGCCTCAAGTTAATAAAACTATGTGGTACAGCAAGGACATGATTTTTTTATGACACCACTATTCTGGAAAAAGCCCTAGTGAAGTTATACCAGCAAAAAAGTACTTTTGCCCATATAGCTTGTTTCATTCAAGGACATGGTATAAGTTATATCTTCAAAAGAACTCCTGGGTCTAAGCTAGGAGGGTGTGCCAGTACAGTTTGCCACCAACTTTTTCCTAGTGTAGACTAGATCTCAGAATGTGGACAACTAAGTTACTTAGACAAAATTCCCTGGGCTTGGGAAAGTTTTTACCTCTTCTTCACTTAGCAGATCATAAACTGATGGCACCACACTCAGTAAGAAATGCTTTACATAGTTATAATACCTGTCAGCCCAAGGGGCTTTACACAGCACCACACCAATGGCGCCATGTCTGCAGGGAATGTGCTGCCAGGTTATGTGTAGCATCCTGTGCAACAGGGAAAGGGAGGGGAAGTTTGGCCTTTAACACAAGAACAAACCCCTGCTCACACAGTGCCAGAGATAGATATTCTGGCATTCGATTTAGTGGGTCTAGGATAGACCTGGAAATCGAATGCTGAGGACTGCTCCAGCCATCTCCTGTGCTCCTGGCAGTCTCGAGGAGTAAGGCAAGCCGACGGGAGCATTTACTCCGGTTGGCCTCCTGCTCTGTGGATGCTGCCAAGATCGGCTTAAGGTAAGCCGACTCCAGCGATGTATTCTACGTAGCTGGAGTAATGTACCTTAAGCTGAGCTGGCCTAAAAGTGCTGTGGGGGTCTTCGCTGTGGCATTTGTTAAGGTCTCATCTGAAAGACCCCCGGAGTACAGTGCATTTACCCACTTGGGAAGGATGAAGGACAGTCAACGTACAACATCAGAGACCCTGTGTACTTCAAACCTTCCCCTCTCCTCTCTGAGTTTGCCCACTGATTAGTAGTTACAGGCTATAGCCAAGTTCAGTTTTGCATTTCAGGTCTATCACAAGGTCTTAATCTACAAACCTCCTCCTGGGGCTTAGACGTCACTCTCTCTCATGCCACCCATTTCCCATTGCAGTGCAGGCGGCTTTTGGAATTAATAAGAGAGCAGCTGAATTATGCAAACTACTGGAACACCACGTCCAGCATTCATACCTTGAGGATGATAGGCGATCCTGGCTTCTGATCCAAAACCCCAGTAGGGCTGAGAAGTTCAAATGTTGGGTTTGGATAGTAAATAAACTTAGTGTCATTATAGATGAGCAGAGATTGCACGTTGTTAAAGACAAAACCAAATTCGTCTGGTCGCTCGACAGCATCCAAGCCAGGTCTGTACTCAGGAGTGAGGGGTGGGGCTAAGCAAGTCAGGGTCGTTGTATTCACAATCTTACACACCTGGACAGCAAAGGGAAATGAGAAGAAGATTAACACTTTGAATAAGAAATCTCCTTCGCAGTCTGATCTTTTCCCAGACAGAACACCCAGCGGCAAATTAACTGACTTCCGTGCAGTTACACTTACGTAGTTTTGGTCCACTGTACAGTTACTTGCTAAGAGTCTTTTAAAACATGCACACCAGAGTCCCATCAGACTGGAAGATACCTAATCTCCAAATCCACCCCAGCTGAAACAGGCCATTGTCAGACTTGTTTACTGGCCTCTGTTCAAAACAGCTGCAGTCCTATATCTAGTGGGACAGGTGCCCTCAGCATAAAAGCTACCATTATGGTTGCTAGCCTCAGCAGAAGATATGGGAGGTGAGCTTTCTCCTCTGTCTAGAGCTGGTCTTTCCAAGGCAGGACAGAGACCTGTAGTTAGAGGGACAGCATATGGGAAGCTGGGAAGTGTCCAGAGGGGTATGCATTACATGAGAAGGACCATAGTTCTAATCCACTGGCAATAATGTAAAGCGCCACCGAAGCTAATCAGTACAACTGACAGCTTCCCTCCCACACCATGGAGTTTCAAGATCTTAATAAAGCTCCTTGCAGACACTCTCTCTTGTGCTGATCTGAATCTCAAGTTGTTACCATTGCTGTAAAAGCACGGCATGCAGTAGCTGCGAAAGGTGTTTCAGCTGCGTCTGTCTAACTTCCGTCTCTCCCTCCACAACCTGGCATGAAGGAAAGAGGACAGGAGAGTAGAATTTGCCTTTGTGCTGAGCCTTTGAACCCCCCGATATCTTTTTTTTTTAATTTTACAATGCAGTGAGTTAAGGACTCAAGACCAAATTTAGAGAGGCCTGGGTCTCCCCTAGTGTGAGTGTAAGTAGGTGTTACTGACATGTTGAGGGTGGGAAGTGAAGGGTGATAGCAGGAAAAACAAACCGTAAGAGGCAAAAGTGGTGCTCATCAAACCACATTCCTCCCCTTCCCTCCTCTCCCTTCCCACACAAGTTAAGACAGTATAGTGAAGAGGAAGTCACTATTTTCTCAAGGAAACCTTATTTGGAATGTTTGTCTATAAAAGTTACTCTTATGGGCTAAAAGGTGGGAGGAGCAAGTTAAGGGAGAGGCTGCACCCCTGCAACTTAAAAACCAAAAAGACAGTCTGCATTCACTGCACCTTAGACCAGTGGTAGGCAACCCTGTGGCCCACGGGCCACATGCGACCCACTGGATTCTACCTGCGGCCCATTGGGTTCTACATGTGGCCCGTGGCCCCCTCGCTGTTCCCTTTCCCCAGGCATCTCTCGCGCACTAGGGCACCAGAGCCCTGCACTTACTTACTTCTCACCCTTCCTCTTAGCACTTTTGGAGCACTGTGAATCAGCTGTTCCAGCTCTGGGAAGGAGGAGAAAAATGGGGGACAGAATGCAAATCAGGCAATTTGTGGTGCTCCAGAAGTGCTAGGAGGGAGGGAGAGGAGTAGGAAGTGCAGGGCTCCCCCAGTGCATGAGGCAGACGGGGGTCCACAGGTGGAATCCCAGTGGGCCATGGGCTGCTGGAGCCCACTGAAGTGAAGGAGGGCCACTCATGCAGCCCACTCACTGTTCTTGGTTGCCCATTGCTGCCTTAGATTGTGTTATTTGTCTTCACACTGTATTGAGTCAGTACCTGAGGAAGAAAGGAACACCAAAGGCTGTATGCAGTTACGTGGGTTATATAGAATTTTGCAGTCTGTCTTCCAAACCAGGACCGAATTCCCAGCATAGCTCTGGGGTGGGTTACAGGAGGTAAGTTCCATTAGGTGTAATACAAAAAAACAGGGTTCTAATCCCTTCTGGTCATTAATGTTTCTAATGGCACTAAGGCCTTATCTATACTTACACGTAGATAGATGTGGTGGCGATCAATCTTCCAGGGTTTGATTTAGTGGGTCTAGTAAAGACCTGCTAAATTGAATGCTGATGGTGCCCCCATCGACCCCGGTTCTCCACGGCAGAAATTTGGTTTATAGTATGTCAACTCCAGCTACGCAATTCTTGTAGCTGGAGCTGTATATCTGAAGTCGAATTTCTGGCGTAGTGTAGACCTGGCCTAAGTTACAGGGGGCTCTTGTATATTAGCTAAATTCTGACGTGACAAATAGCATTCCGCCTTTCTAAATTCCCTCTGCAGATTCTGCTGTATTGGTATTTAGCCAGAATCATGAGCTTAAGCTTGAATCATGATAGTCTTGTTTTTGGGAGAGTTTGTATGCCCTTCTCAACCAGTACAAGGACACAAGAGTGGAGCTGGAGACAGAGCTTCAAATTTGAAAATTGCCTAAGCAACGAAAGAATCACAAACCAGATTGCTATGTACTTTTTTTTTCTCTTCTGTTGCACTGTATCTGCCAAACATGCCTTTGAAAGGGACCCATAATTAATGTCTGGTCTTGGCTACACATTTGTGATCAGAGACAATCTTCTAATACCAAAGGGACAGAAGAACAATCAACCAATATTGAAGGATTCTAGATAAAATGAAGGTTGACTCTTTTGGGCTGAGAATACCCACTGCTCCCCCTTCCCTAGGGGGAAGAGTTTGTTTGGAAACAGAGCATAGCTTTCTCTGCTAATTTATTTAGAAATCAGGCCCTAAGCTTCAGGAGATGTTTAATTTGGCCTCCCTCCACAAACAGACGATTTAAATCCACTCAGATTTGTGTATTTAGAATTCTCTTTGTAACAATAATAAATTAAAGAAAAGAAAAGCAGAGCTCTGAGGTGAACATGGGGAAAGGGAAAAGGAATGACTGCTAAGTAATTAACTCTTTCCAGGGTAGCACTCTACAAGTTCAGTCTTTTGCAACATGGAAAGAGTATTCTCAGGTTCCATTGGTGATGAATGTTAAAGCGAGCATACATCTCACTACAGTGTGCATGGGCACTACCTAGACACTAGTAACCCAGGAGTTTGCTTCAGCCCAGCTTCCTTGTCTTGGAAAGGGTTAAATTAATGTTAGGTGCTATTTCTTCAGCCACAGGGAGGGCAGAGTTGTGGTCTGGGTCTCAAGAGATCTAGATTCAGTTCCCAGCTCTGCCACAGACCCACTGTGTGTTCTTGAGAAATTCACTGATAGACGCAGTGTCCCGGCTTGCCACTTCTAAAATGGGGAGGATACATCCTCACCTCACAGGGGTCTTGAAAGAATAAAATCTGTTAACAATTGTGAATTGCTGTGACATGAAAGGGAGGAGGAGGATAATGGACCAAGCAAATATGCTAATGAGCAGAGGACAACTTTTCTTGCTGTATTTCAGCTATTTCAGGTAAGGCTGGAATCGTGTGCAGGAAAACAGAAGGGGAGCAGGGAGACAAGCAACTGTCCCTCTCGCCTACATATCTGAACACTGTAAAAGGTTAAAAGCAATTGAGTGTGGGCTCAGCTGTAGCTTTAGGTGCAAGATCAAGGGTGTAAACAATTTCTTTTAATGATGCTCACGGACTGAGAACCACTGCGCTACTGCCTGGTCTTATGCCAATCCCACTAGCCCTGCTTCAATCATTTTAGCAAAGATAAATTTCCTCCCCAACACCGCAGAATTAAAAGACTCCCGATCCATTCACAGAACACCTAATCGAGACAGGCCTGTTCTCTTCTCTACATCCGACATTCCTTCCACTATCCCTACAAAATCTGAAACACCTCCCTTCTTAAAATCAGTCTGCTAAGGCTGAGCTGTGAGTTTCTCTGTGCTGAGCAGATCTACAAAATCATTTTGCTTTTGAGGGAATGCAACACTGTTTCCATGCAGAATGGCTCTTGAAAGTCACTAAATAATAATAATAAACTGGATTTTTACTGCCTGCTGGGCGCCTCGTGTAACATGAAACAAGCTCATAAAACATCCAAATGCACAACAGCTCAGACAAATAAAACTGGACAAGATAAATGATAATCATCAATAATGAATGTCTGGTCCACGTGTGGCGTCACAGTGGCACAAAGGCCATCACCAGGCTGGATGACATCATTTGAACTTTTCCTGCTGTCGAAAAACACAGAAATGTTTTGTTCAACCCAAGAACTAAAAAAAATCAGCTATCTGCATGCGTGACAACCTGGGACTCATCCTGTGCAGAAGCCCAGTAAGAGTTTTATCCGTGCTTCCTTTGCAAGTTCCTAGGGAGGAAACCTTTACTCAATTTGCTCTCAGGGCAGTCACGAGAATAAAGGCCACCAAGCAGCTCAGCCAGTTATCAACCTGCTTCTGTGGGCAGTAGGCTAAAGGGTGGAGGTTCATCCAGTTTTTAGGGCAAGAGAAGGGAATGAAAGGGTCTAGTCTAGCTGAAGAACAGCCCTGCCCACTTGGCAACCGTGCAGTAGCCTGGGTATACTGCCAGCTGTGCGCGCCTGGGGAGAATACAACTTGCACAGTCTGGGCCCAAAGAAAAAAAGATTACAGCTCTGTTTATTGACTTCCTAACTTGCCATGGCGGTTTATGAAGTGTGGGACAAATGGTTTAAATAAGGGGCTCCGTTAGAGCTAACAAGGAAAAAGGCATAAAGAGAAGTCTGGGGAAATACACGCAGCCCTAGGCATGCAAGTCTCTAAAGCAACCGTGGGCAACCTGCGATCCGAGGGCCGCATGTGTGGCCCCTGAGACATTGTGTTTACTGTTGCCCAGGTTCAGGGATGCCAGATTCCGCTGGTTTTCTGTCTGTGCAGTTTTTCCCCTACCACTGTTATTAAAGCAACAGGCACGTAAAGCCAGGGCATACGAAGGGAGGTGGGTGCGGATTGCACACAACATTGACTGGGAGAGCCGGGTGCTCCCTCTGCCTCCGATCACAGCATGACTACGGTTCCATCGGCACAACCCGCAAATTCTAGTACGCACGTGCAGCTAGCACAACTACCCTATCCCGAGAGACGATCTTGGTTACAACAATCAGGTGGCCCACTCACTAGCCTAGGTTGCCCATCGCTGCCCTATAGAGCTGCAGTCCTGCCCACAAAATGGGTGCCTTTCCTTCTGCACACCAGCTCCCTTCTGCATATGACAATCTGGGGCTCTGCAGGTGTAACCCAAACATCTTCGGGGTGTGGGTCACTGTCCCACGTAGTAGCACTGAGACCACTTACAGCGACAAAGAATGAGTTTGCTTTACAGCTGTAGCTGAGGGCCAGCTGGCTTTTAGCTCATGCTGTGGAGGCTCCTGCACTAAGCCCCAGAGGTTCCAGGTCCAGTTCCCCTGTCAGCGTTATGTAAGCACAAGGGCCACAAGCGCACACTGGTGTCACGCTGCAGAACCAGGCCTGCTGTGGCCTTGAAAAGCAAGTGCTGTTAGAGACACTTACTGTGGAGGTAGGAGCACCCCATTTCCAGCTGCTCAGATTTCATTTCATTTCATAGGCGGGCAGGCATCTTTGCAGGAAAGCAACCTCTTCACTTATCTCCTGACTGGATCATTGCAGCAAGAGGGGAAAGCAACCTGAAAGCTTTTTGTTCAGTAGCAGATTCCCTCCTTCCCCGAGCTCCTAGCGTGCTTGCTGGGCCCAGAGCTGCTATGATATGAGCTGTATTTATGTCTGGAGAGATACAGAGGGACTACTGAAAAAGAACCAACCCCAAGCGGGCAATTTCTCACTGCAAACGTAGCTGTAGGCTTACAGAAAAGGAGCAAGGCAAATCGAGCCGCTGGGAATTGATATCTGCTCTCTCTCGCTGCTAGAGGGGAGTCCCGGGGAGCCCCATGGCAGTGGCATGCAGGGAGGAAGGAGGGCTCTCAGGCTAATGCATGGGGCTCCTTAAAGCATGGAAAAACCAGGGGTGATTTCAAACAGAAAACGAACTTGCGAAGCCCAGGGAAGGGATTAGACACTGACCTTGGGGAAACAGATCAAATGACCTAATCAGACTCTTCCACGTCTAGGTTCTGAGAGGTCCTGGCAGTTCTGTGCCAGCCCGGGGCAGCCCCTGTACTGTACAGACTCCCCTGGGTCACGGCAGAAACCTTTTCCCATTGTCTGTGTGTCAAATTCCCCCTGTGCACTCGGCGCCCTCCCCTGCTGTTGGTTTTTGTGCGTCTCGGATGATATATAGCTGGGCCTCACAATGACACACACACGCTATGTGTCTCCACAATCCCCGACTCCCTGCTGCTCCCCGGCATGAGGGGCCTCCCTGGTGTGAAATACTAACTCCTCCTCGGGCTCCCCAACAATGCCCATTTGCAGCCCGGCCACCTTGCTCCTCCTAGGGCCATTCAAGAGCATGGGGCTGAAGTCATCAAGTGCAGAACTCCCAGGCCCTTTGCTGACCTCAGGAGCAGGCAGTCAGCTGCACAAAATCCCCAATTCGGGCCATGAAAGGCAGCTCCCTCTCTTCTGGAGCTGGTGCCTAGGACCCTCGAGGGGGGGAGCTGGGGTTGTAGCTGTGAACATACCGGATTTGCATGCATTCAGCCAGCCTGCTTGCCAGATGGGGAGCTCAGCTAAAGAGTTAAATCAGTGTTAGCACCTGGGGTCCCCAGCTGGTAAACACAACAAACACTGGAGGGTCAAGTTGACGGGAGCACGGTCTCCCTCCCCTACTGACAGACCAAAGGCCATCTCAATTAATAACCTGTCCTGTCCACTCTGTATTACAACAGCATGGGGACAAAGTTTCCATCAACACTTACACATTACAATTCACTGTCTCAGCTATTTCTACCTTCCCTAGGCAAACAAATTCATCACGCCGATGCCCCAGTATATAGTATCTTAATCTCTGATCACAGTGCCTTTTAGAAATCCAGTTAAACAAAACAAGCAAACAATTCAACTGGGATAGTTACAAATGGCAGAAGCTTGAAAACACCTAAGAGGCCTCTCAGAGTTTGAGGGGCTTATATTTAATTAGTCCTGCAATTCAAACGTACTGAAGAAAATCTGAGGAGCATTAACCAATACAATGCTTCCTGGTAGCCAGCATTTATACAGGGCTGTCAGCATACACAGAGTTTCTCAGAAAGGGGGGGTGGATTTGACTGAGGGTAGGTTCTGAAAAGAATTTGCAGAAAGCTACATAAAAATATAAAATGCACCTTTTGGAGGCCTCTTTGGCACAGGGCACTAAGTCCTTTTCAGAGATACTTATTTATCCCAGGTCTAAAGAACTGTGGAGTTAATTTGCTACTAATGGGTCTGGGTACATCCAGGTAAAACACGCTGGCAGTGCCACCGAGTATGCCAGAAGCTACCAAGCTAGAGTCTCTCTCGCCAGACTGAATGTCTTAGGTATGGGTAGGTGAGATGCACCAGCTGTTCCGTATGTTCCAGGAAGGGATGTAAAACCCCAGTTAATCAGTTAACCGGTTAAACGTTAAGTTTTCTTAGCATTTAACCAGTTAACTGGCTAAATCGGGATCTCAGGCTGGGGTCTAAACCCCAGCCTGCAGGGCTCCCACCCCCAGCTACGTGCTGGGGCAGCTGCCAGCTCCCAGGTCCCAGCCCCTGTCTGCAGTGGACCTGCGGACAAAGGCTGCTCCAGACGCAGGAGCAGCCTCTGCCTGAAGGGCACCCGGGCCCACCGTGGACAGGGGCTTCACACAGCTCCATGCCCATGGCAGGCAGGGAGATGCTCCAGCCCCTCTGTTACCAGTTAACTGGAACCGGTAAGCATTGCCTGTGTATGATGATGCTTACTGGTTAACCTTTTACATCCCTAGTTTCAGGGGGTTCTGAATGGGATGCAGCACCGGTGTCACTGACCATGCCAGAACAGAAAACAGGTGCTGTACTGTTGAGCAGGCCAGAGTGGTCGAGGCAGAATGCTCCTGCTCGGCTGCCCAGCCTGCTAACGTCACATTGGTTTCAACAGGAGATACGGATCTCAACAGGGCGAACGGGGAAACCAGCTGCACTCCAATGCCACCTACTTACATTGACAGACTCCTTGCCATTGTACTTCACACGGATCCTTGGCTCCTGAATCACATCCAGATTGGAGCCCGTGACGGTCAGAGGCGTGTGCCCGCTACAGAGAAGCGGAAAACACCAGATTAATGAGGTTTGGCAGGGAGAGCTACGGCAGCATCTAGCGACTGTGCTCCAACAACACGGATGCTTGATCTCAGAGAGATGTTTTCTGTGGACTCTACAGGAGCTAGGTGACATCGTGGATTAATATACTATCCCTGATTCTCTAGGGAGGGATGTCTTTCCCGTTAATTGGATTTTCTGGTCTCGACTGTCCCCCAGTGGATAGTCACCTCTTACATAACACTTCAAGGCTCGGCACAAACAAAAGCAGCAGGATGAAAAAACAAACAATCAGGACCAAGTAAATAAGGACAATAGATTAGTCACAGTGTTTAACGATTTATACAGCGAGTCTTCTGATTAACAGAGGGCTGCACAAGGAATGGTATGGGCTCTGAAGGGATTGTTATTTCTCCCATTTCCAGATTGCAGCCATCTCAGGGGTTGGGCACAGTATCCCACATAGCAGAGGTTTGGCAGAATGGGGAGGTATCTGGTTAGCCACATGGAATTTAGGGAAGCAGAATGTAATAAGCCAAGTTAGAATATGGCCATGATTCTGGTGCTAATACCTCCAAACTTTGCAAAAAGCACAATGGGATCTTTTATTCTTTGCTTTTCCTTCTGCTTTATTTGCTGGAGAGCCCCTCCAGCAGCCCGGCACCCACACGTCTCTAAAGAAAATGCCAGCTTTGTCTCTTATAACATCTCTAAAATTATTCATATCAGCCCATGACATCCTTGGCATTGGAAATGGTTCAGAAAAGGGCAACAAAAATGATGAGGGGTTTGGAACAGGTCCCATATGAAGAGAGATTAGAAAGACTGGGACTTTTCAGCTTAGAAAAGAGGAGATGAAGGAGGGATATGATAGAGGTCTATAAAATCATGACTGGTGTGGAAAAAGTGAATAAGGAAAAGTTATTTACTTATTCCCATAATATAAGAACTAGGGGTTACCAAATGAAATTAATAGGCAGCAGGTTTAAAACAAACAAAATGAAGTTTTTCTTCACACAGCGCATAGTCAATCTGTGGAACTCCTTGCCAGAGGATGTGGTGAAGACTTGGACTTTAACAGGGTTCAAAAAAGAGCTAGATAGATTCATGGAGGTTAGGTCCATCAGTGGCTATTAGCCAGGATGGGTAGGAATGGTGTCCCTAGCCTCTGTTTGTCCGGAGGTGGGTGACAGGGGAGGGATCACGTGAGGATTACCTGTTGTGTCCCCTCCCTCTGGGGGCACCTGGCATTGGCCACGGTCGGCCGACAGGATACTGGGCTAGATGGACCTTTGGTCTGACCCAGTCTGGCCGTTCTTATGTTCTCACTCAAGATACCAACTTTTCCCACTACATTTTTTTAAAATAACAAAATATAAAATGAATGGCTCTGTTCCCTCCCTTGTGCAGGTTCATGGAGTTACACTGGGGGTGAATCTGGCCGAGCCTTTTAACACTCCACATATCAGCATGATGCTGCAAGTGTCGGCTGCCCTGTCCCTAGCAGTGAATCTTGGATAAACAGGGATTTTGATTAACATCCGCTTGGTTTTTGGTTTTTTGGTTGCTGCTGTTTTTTGTTTCATTCCAGAGTCTCTAGAGCAACAAGAAGGAGATTTTAATGAGCAACTGTGCACTTTGTCAGCAGATGGGAGTGATCTTGGAGCTTTATTTGCTCTCCCAGAATCTTCTGTACAGATTGAGACTGCTGCAATTGCCTTGGTAATTATAATTGGTTTAATGACTCCGGACCTGGTCTTCCATCTCAGGGAATCTGGATGCTGTAGATGCTTGGCAATGATGCATTAGGGACCCTGCATGGGAGACATGCTATGGGGAAGAGGGACTGAAAAAAGAACAGACTACCTTAAAGAACACTCCCTCTGAGTAGGAGGTGAAGGCCTAGACCAGTTCCCATGGAATCTGTCCAGCTTGCCCGTCTCCAGTTCCATCATATCAGGTGAGTTAGCTTCTGGCCCATACATTCCCTCCCACCGGGGCAAGAGATGTGGCAGAAGCTGCAAGAAACTCTTGTTACCTGGCTATGCTCCATTCAGGTTCAATGCGCTGCACTCTTGGGTCATCAATGTATTCAAATTGCAGGGTGCTCTCTAACTGTGCCCGGTCCACACTCACAGAGACGGGGACGAGGCCCAGGCCATGTGCTGATGGAGCAGAGACGCACACAATCTCACTCATGGACCTCCTGTGGGAAGGAGAAACAGGAGAGCCTTTAGCCGGAGAGCGTCCACGCTACGGGTACCGGAACCCTCTTACATGTCCGTAGTGCCTCTCCCCCAAGGGTAGGCACGACAACCATTGCAATCACGACTCCTACCACAAATGCAGCCACTTCTGGGGTGGGATGTGGCAGCTGGTAATAGCCCGATAGCAATGCTACCCAATGTGCTTTCCAAGTGGAAACCTGCAGGGAAAACACAGGGAGGCAGATGCTCCTGACACTGAGAATTTATTAACACCACAGAGGAGCAATGAGGGCTCCATGCAAGTGGAGACCCCCTCCTGACTATCCAAAGAGAACAGCAGACTCTCAGAAATTACTTTCTCTGCCACACTGCAGCCTCCTGCCTCCCTCTGTGAACCTCCTGCCTTCTGCTGGGCACGTGAAAGCAGATGGCTGTTTTCCAAGTGAGATTTGTATGCTTACTCAAAGGCTACACATCCTTTTCTCCCCCCATGGCACATATGGACCATGAAAAGCAGCCAGTTTCAACCTGAGAAGAGCTGGGCAGAACGGGAACAGTATCATCGCTCTCTTTGCAGTTTCGTTTTCTTGTCCCCCTTGTGGAAGTGGGAATGAACCTCAGGACTTTCTGTCTGGTGTTTGGACAGATCAGACCATCTGCTTCTCTAAGAGCCCCCCCAAAAAACAGCTATGTGGGCTGCTTAGCAGCATGGATCACAGGGATCAGTTAGCAGTTAGAGTTGGGGAATGAGAGCCAGGATGCTTCAGGTTCTGCTCCCAACTCTGCTACTGATTCACTCTGTCACCTTGGGCACATTACTTGCCAGCACGGTGTCTTGATTTGTTCATGTCTGAGATAGGTCTGAAAACACTTGTATTGCTCATAAGTGTATTGTGATGTTAGTATTGACATGAAAGGTCCCAGACTGACAGCCCTAGAGACTGAGTCCTATGTTTAGTCACACAGATGGCATGGGTAGTGGTAGGACAAGTTGCCCTGACTTTGGGCCTCAGCTCTGACCTGGAGAGGACAAGGCAGCCTTCATGGCTCATGGCTGGACCGCTGGGAATGGCAACAAGGAGAAGGAGACACAAGAGAGCTACTTAAAATCACGTGGATTAAATTTAGATTGGAACCTTTGCCGACTTGGCTAAAACTGCGGTCCTCTCCTTGCCTCCCGCTGTCTCTTCCTTCTAACCCTATCTCTGCCCTCTCCTATCCCTCCCTCACTCTTCCCACTCAATCTGTTTTAACAGATCATTCTTTATTGGCAGGACTTGCAGGATCTGTGCAGGGGGGAGGGTGGCTGGCACAGAACAATAATTTTGTGCCAACCATTGTTGCTACAAGCTGATTCCTCTTTAATCCCTTTCCTCCGCTCTCCTCTCCACCTCTAGGAAGGGTGCCCCCAAAATTCACACAGCCAGCATGGTGCAGAAAGAGGCTCATTACTCTTTCCATTGCCTTTTATCTCCCACCTTCCCTCATCCCAGTGGCCTCGCATCGCTGCAGACGCTCTAGTCTGCAGGAGATCAGAATGCACGGGGCCCTGCTTAGCCCTTCCATGAGATTCAAAGTGACGCATCACTGCTGGCAGAGTCACTCTGAGCTCCCTGTGATCAGTTAATTAGCTTTCTGCGCTATTATTATGTCGTCATGGTGAATCTACCCACTCTTCCGAGAGACAGGAGAATGGCGGCAGCTGTAATTAGAGGCAATGTCATTAGAAACTGCTTCATCTAATCAGGCTTTCCTGCATCTCTCCTACCATTCAACTTGGTTGCCACAAAGCAGGCCAAGGACAATACAGGCCACGGTGTGCCACGGCAAGGCAAGATGGTGTAATTCATACACTGCTGCTTGCTGTGTGTAAGTTGCCGCTTGCCTGGTGTAATTAGAACATGCAGACAATTTAAAGTGAGGGCAGGATTTTACAGGTCAGTCTCTGCAGGTGGCCTGAAAATAATCATATATTTAAGGGATTAATTCTGCCCTTGAATGCACACATGCCAGCTCCTCTGATTTCAAATGCAGGATGCAGTCTGGCCCTGTGCTTGAGTAGAAGAGGAACGAAGGCCCGCTGACCTGGGAGTGGAGAGGGGGCATAGGGGGCAGTTGCCCCAGAGCCTGGCGACTCAAAAGGGCCTGTGGCTCCCTTCTGCGCTGCGGCTGCTACTGCAGGAGTGGTGGCAGCCAGATGCGCAGCATGCGCCGGAGGTTCTGGGGGCTGTGGACGGGGTTGGGGGGGAAGAGGGCATCGGCCGTGCTGAGGGCTGTCCCTTCTGCCTGAGGTCCCGCGCCTCCTGGGGGTGTGGAGCCAGGCTCCCCGGCACCTTCTCCAGTGGTCTGGCAAGTCTGTGAGCCCCCCTGAGAGGAACAGGTGATAAATAAATTGTAATGTTAGTAGCTGGCAGCCTCAGGGAGCAAGGGGGCAGAGTCAGACACAGTCCCTTGCTCTCGTGTTCCTCGGCATTTCGTAATATGATGTATCCCTGATTCGCCCATTCACTGCCCCTGAAGGGGCAATGGGCTGGAACTGGGACTAGACATGAGTTGTCCGGTGCATGTAGGATTACTGCATAAAACTCCCCTTACTGCATGCAGAAGGGACACATCTCCACGACCTGGAGGAGTGGATGAGCTCCTTCAGCAGGAGCCCGTGGGGACAGCAGACCTGATTTCATGATCCCAGACAGTGCATGCTCCTGAAAGAACAGAGTCTTCTTCCATCCCTCCCCCTCCCCTGCAAACTTACACACCCTGGGTGGAATATTCACAAGCATCTGTGTTGGACTGACCCTCTCCTAGTGGGGTTGTTCAGGCTAACGTTGGGTGCTTCTGAAAGTCCTACCTGTGCCGTCCAGGAGATATGGAGTGCCTCTCCCTCTCCAGTGCACAGATATTCATGTATGCTAGGCTGTCATGTATGCACAAGCCTGCTGTTGTAGTATAGAACGTGTGGTATGTTTGCCCAGGACTACCTCAGGAGAGACTGGCTTGAGGACTATTCAAAGGGATTTACCAATTGCCGTGAGGTTGGTTTGGGATTTTTGGGACATCATTTTAATATGCAAATCATGTCAGGGGATAAAAAGAACATACATAGAAGCAATTCGCTGCCATCGCAGATTCAGCCACTCTCCCAGATCAGATGACATAATGGGATTAATGAGAAGAAAGGAGTTTGCAGCTGGAACGGTTGAGAAGCTGCACTGGGGTGGCAGAAGGGATCACATCACACACACACTCTGCCCCTTCTTACCCATAGAATTCGCAGGTCTGGTTTCCCAGGAACACAGACACACTGCTGCCGGCACCCAGGTAGTGGCCACTGATGGTCACCATGGTCCCTCCTGACTCCGGGCCGCGGCTGGGGCTCAGGGAGATCACCGCTGGATTCTTGAGAAGGAAAGGAAAGAAGAATGTCACTGATTTTGTCTACTAGGAGCCAGAGTTTCCTGGGATCAAGTCACGATCAGCTTGTGTCTGAGGGAACACTGAGGCACAGCAGAGAGAGCCTCTTCATTCTCACTTCTGAGACCTGGTGCCCTGAGCTGCTGGGAGTAAAACTCACCTCAGCATCCGCAACCCGATTCTGCGGCTACATCCTAACAAGTCTCAACTGATCGCATCCAAACAAGATTTTTTTCCCCCAAAGGCTTATCACTCAGCTACATATGGGTATCTTTCCTCACAGAAAACCAGCAAAAGGCAACCCCCTCACAAGGCAACCTTTCTGCCAAATTTCAAGTCTATTTGGCAAAGCTGCATGCAACAAAAAACTGGGTCTTAGAATGGGAAGTGTTGGGTAACCTTAACTATTTTTCAGCACTATCAGTTCTGCTCATAATACACGCAAACCAACAACAATATTGGGTGGAGGGTCGGATAATGGAAGGAATTGTTAGGGCATCCCAGGGAACTGACAGTCTTATATCCTCTTTGACATCATGCCAGTGGTTTTTATTGTAACAAAGCCAGTTTTTATACTGGCTTGCATCAGTGATGGCTATTTATTCCTTTTAAGACAATCTGCAGAAAGCAGGTGCCTGTTTGTTTTCAATCAGTGGATATAACCAAATTGGTTCACTAATGCTTATGCTTAGAAGTACCGAAAGAACCACCAGAATGGATTAGACCAGCAGTCCATCTGGGTCGGTATCCTGACAATTCTGACAATGGTTGGCAGCGGATGGTTCTGGGAAGCACAAGGCACCTCAGAATGGACCAATATGGAATAACCTGCTGAAAGCAGGGCAACGAAGATGATTAGGGGCCTGGCGCACATGACCTACGAGGAGAGGCTGAGGGATTTGGGCTTGTTTAGTCTGCCGAAGAGAAGAGTGAGGGGGGATTTGATCGCACCCTTTAACTCCCTGAAGGGGGGTTCCAAAGAGAATGGAGAAAGGCTGTTCTCAGTGGTGACAGATGGCAGAACAAGGATCAATGGTCTCAAATTACAGTGGGGGAGATCTAGGCTGGATATTAGGAAAAACTATTTCCCTAGGAGGGTGGGGGAAGCACTGGGATGGGTTCCATAGGGAGGGGGTGGAATCTCTGTCCCTAGAGGTTTTTAAGTCCCAGCTTAACAAAGCTCTGGCTGGCTTGATTTAATTGGGGTTGGTCCTGCTTTGGCCAGGGGGCTAGACTTGATGACCTCCTGAGGTCTCTTCCAGCCCTGTCATTCTATGATTAAGCAGTTTGTGGCTGGCTTCTCTCTCTTACTCAATTTTTATCTTATCTAATGACAACACCAATACAAATTTGAATATTAAAAACAACATGATGCTTATCAGTGAATTTTAAGTCTGAACCTCGGATACAGCAAAAAAGCAGCAATTCAGACCAAATAGACATGCGAGCAATTAAGCAATTGTATGCATTTCCAACTTCAGAGTGGCTTTCAGTTAAATTCCCATGGACAGCTCCAGAACCTAACTGAGCTAATGTTTGACTGGCAAATTGATACGGACCTGTATAGATCCACAGTTCCCTGCTGATCCATGCCAAGATCAACTTCCTAGAATAATACATTAATAGTAGAATTAATTTGTCACTGGCTGATGAGAATTTCAATTACTGCAATTTGGGAATGATTACTACTAGATAAAGTAAGCACTCTGTGTTGGATTCATTCTGTTAAGCTTTTTAAGCACTAAACCATATTTAGATTACTTTCCTCAATTTCGCTGTTTTTATCTTTAAAATTCTCTTGATTAATAAAGCTTAAATTTAAGAACTCCTGAGTGTGTGCACTTTAGCTATTCAACTCCATGAGAAATTACTTATTCGGTGTGTGCTTTATATTCTGTCTTTGTGGTCACTTTTTTACGTATCTAAACCCTTTATGAATACTACTATGCACCTGACATCAGTGCATAGTGGCAATGAGTAGCACGAGATAACTGCATTATGTTAAAAAAATCCCTTCATTAGTTTTAAATTTGTCACCTTTAAATTGTATAGGGTGTTGCCTTGTTCAAGTATTACAGGACAGAGTACAAGGCGTCTGATAATTCAAGAAGCTTCTAAGAGGTACCACCCTGAACAGTCTGGCTCTGCCCCCAAAATGTCATTCTCTTAAACACATGAAAAAGGGAAGGGCAAGTGGTAGGGATGTTAAAAAAAAAAAAAAATCCAATAACCTCCTTTTGGCCAAAATGCCAGATCTCACAAGGAGCAAGTAAATAGGATTTTCACATTTCTAGCTTGTATGATTCTATGTACATTATGGGAGATTTACAGATAGGCTCCACCTTCCCAGATAAAATGGGCACCACTAAGGTGATAGCGTAGATCCTGCAGGATTATCAGACTTCGGATGAGCTCACTAAGGCATGAACCCTCTCACGGTCAGAAAATAACTCTGCTTTAAAGATACCAAACAATTTTATTACTGCATTTAATGGAATTTGTGGCTGTGCTGTGGGGTGGGGTTAAAAGCCAAACATCAAAGGAAACTATGTACACTCAGGTTTCGATGGCTGAGGGGGAAAATGATAGTAAATGAAGTGCTGAAAACAAGGGACAACAATGCAAGGAGCAATAATGCTCAGCATTTGTTTAACAGATTGCTGCAAGGTATTACTCCAAGAATAATCCTTGCAATTACTTTCAGCTGGGCTCTGGTTATTTTTTAAACACAACTCATGAGAGAGTTCCTTCTGTGTGGCTATATAATTTTCCTTTAAGAAGTAGCCATTCTTCTACAAAGGAATTTCACTAACCAATGAGAAAGAGAGACTGAAGAACTGGAATTCACCTACAGATGTGACATGGATACCCTGGGCTTGAATAAAGACATTGACTGGTTTATGCACTACAAAGCCAATTTCTCCTGCCTTTAACATCTGCATTTTCACATCAAAAGCTATGAATGGGACACATCCAGCTCACTTAATTAGCCCCATTAACACAGGTCCTACAATTAACAGGTACTTCTGCTGTTATATATCTATATCTATATATATCTTGGTTAATGTTATTTCCACTCCAACTATATCTGATGAAGTGGGTTTTACCTGCGAAAGCTCATGATTCTATGTATTTTGTTTAGTCTCAAAGGTGGCACAGAACGACTCATTTGTAAAGTTAGAGACTAACACGGCTATCCCTCTTGGACCATTAAGAACTGGCAGTCTAAGAAAGACCAATAAAAGGCCAATTGCGTAGGAGTGGGATCTGCATGGGCATGGAGAAAGGGACTGTGACGGCACGTTGGGGTTTTCCCGTCCCCTGCACCCCCGTAATGGCACGGACAGACTCCACCAGCCAGTAGAATAGAGGGAGTTTATTGCTTCTCCAGGATACAGCACAGCACAGCACAGATGTAATCTGGTTACAGGGCAGGCCTAGGATGCCTCAGCCCCCCTTGAGATGGGGGAGCCTGGGCCCCTAAATCCCAGCCTGTTGCCTAGGCTGCTTCCTCCATGATCCCAGCCAGAAACCTAACTCACTTCCAGCCCTGCCCCCAGCCAGGGCTCCACTCCCCTTCTTCCCATTGTTCCGCTCCCTGGGAGATAACTGGTCAGACAGGTTCGAAGCCCCCTTTGCATAATGACTCATCCCCTGCCCTGCTGGGCCGTGCTGCAGACAGCAGCCAGTGGAGGTCACTCACAACCCAAGCCTAGCAACCAGCAAGGTACCCACACTACGTCACAAGGACACAGAGCTTTTCATTTGGAGGCTGCCAAATCATCCAGCCAAGATCCCTAATGTGTAACGCTATTACTCTCTGGTGATTAATAGTGGACTGTGCTCTGTGGGCTGGTGTCCCCATCACAGCAACTCCTGCCACACTGGGCAGTAAGTGAGACCTCTAGCAGTCACAGGAGAGAGGCCCAGGATTCAGTGGGTAGTGGAGACTGAACTTCTCAGCATTACAACTTTTGCCCCAGGGGTGAGCCACAGTGTTGGGTAGGGTTGTGTTGGTGCATCGTATGTTACAAGCGTCCTGTGCATAAACATTACAGTATGCTTAGCTGAGCAGAGCGGTCGGCTTGGCCCCCTTCATTAGCAGCATCACAAAATGCAATCATACCTCATCATGGGCAGTGTGTTCAAAGCCCATCTTTATTCAGTAACAGGCTTATGCATAAGCTTTGATTTTTAACACATGGTGAAACATTTTGCTGAACTGGGGACTTGAATTCAAGTTTCCCTGCCCATAAAATGGAGGATTTAAAATTAGCTTCTTTTGATAGCATGAAACTCTGCTTTTATTTTTATTTCTCCACTCTCATCTGAGGAAATGGGTTGCGCCCACGAAAGCTCATGATACTATCTATGTTAGCCTCTAAGGTGCTACAGGACTACTGGTTGTTTTTGTAAAGTTACAGACTAACACGGCTAACCCCGGAGACAACCCTTAAAGAAGCCTCTTGTGTCTTTAAAGTTGGTAAAAATGGAATTATGAGTTTTAATTAACATTTGTAAGATGCTTTGAGTCCCTCAAGTAATAGGTGCTACAGGACTGTAGCAGACAGCCCTTCTCCTCATTGTCTTCTCTGGTTACGCTGACATTCAAACTCTCCTGCAGCAGGCTGGTGGCATATAATTATTTTACACCACTGCAACGTCATTGAATAAATAAAATCTCAGGGCAAGGTGACGCTCATAACACTAAGAGATGGCAGGGTCTGGCCTCATTTATCTATCAATTAGATTACAAATTATGTCCAATTGGTAAGTGCTAGCATTTCGCTGCACGCACAGATTCCACTCAGCATAAAATCAATGTGGTTGGATAAAGTGCCCTGCGAAGGCAAAAATGGAGATACGAAAAACCCCAGCTGCGTCTTGCAAGTTTATGAATCAAAAGGCTGCTAATTAAATAAAGGAAAGAGGCAATGATCACTCAACCAGCGGAAATCCACTATCCCAAAAAGTAGCTCTTGATTAAGTGTATGGATGGAATTGACACTGAATTAGCAACCTTAGGGGAGGAACTGGAATGCAAAAGTACTCCCTTCCCCAAATAGGCTGCAGGAGACATTTAAATAGGTAGAGACAGACAGGAAGTCAGATATACAGAGTATTTGCATGTGAATAATAAAAAGTGGCTTCAACAAGCCTTCAATATCTTAGTTTGACACATTAGAGAGCAGCAAAAAGCAGCACAATAGATTTATCCCAGTAAGTACGTCCAAAAGTAAAGTGTCTTCACTATTCTTCCCTTCCCTCGCAAGAGGACTGTTGTGAGCAACATGACAGCAGTTCCATGGCAGGAGAGTGACTAGCTACAGGCTGAACACACCTTAACATGGTGCATCCGAAGGTACTTTACAAACAGGACCTAACTGGGCTTAACTATTCTGTGCAGCAGGAAAAGAGTATCACCATTTAACATAACTTGGAAAATAAAACAGAGGTCTGGGGGCATACATTTAGTCACCTAAGCCTACATTGAGGTTGAAGGCTAGTGGAAGGCATGGGAGCATGTCTGAAACACGAGACTGCTTGATTAGGAGTTTAACAGCTTGTACAATGTGACAGGGGAAGAGTCATAGTTAGAATTCGGCACTTCATGGCTTTCCATCAACTCCCCTCCCCATCACTAGTCCACTGAAGGCATGTTCTAGTGCAGGGCTACTCAACTTTGGAAGCCCTGGGGGGCCACAATGATACTCACAGCACATGCCGAGGGCTGCAACTTAATTGTGATTGCATATACATGCAAATATATATACAAATATATGCAAATAGTGTCTTGCACACTGACAGGCATGGATACAAAGATTAAGGCAAGACTACACAACACGCAGGCCCCATTTAAGTCAGTTCTGCTGGTATTAATAAAATGCAATATTTACCCCATTTCCACCCATATGACAACACTTTTAATGAGCAATGACAGTCCAGGAATTTAATTACTAAAATGCATAGCAGCAGAAGACCATTATATTGACTCCTTTTTTGTTTTGGCTCCACCCCATGGGCCGTGTGTTGAGCCCCATGTAAACCCAAAGTGCACTGTGGGCCGTGTGTTGAGTAGCCCTGTCCTAGTGCATGCATTGGGCCAAAATCAGAGCAGATGCTTTAGCTTGCCCATCCCCCCCCCCCACTGGTTTTACCCAGATACTCACCACAAACGTGTACTGTTGGGAGGACTTGGCCATGAACTCAGGTTTGCACTCTCCAATGCAGAGGAGCACTGGCCCCGGAGCTGATCCCTGGGAGTGCCTGCCCCATCTCACACACAATCCTGAAAATATAAAGCCCACAATGAGACCATAGCAGGGAGATGCAGCAGCAACTTAGTCAGCTTGATGGTTCCTTTTCTCCCTTTTATTTTGATGCCTGCTGCTCGCCCCTTTGGAAGGAGCTAATTACTGAGTCTATTTCCCCCCCCCCCCCCCATGTAGTAATTTTAGAAAAAAAAAAAAATCAAAATTAGACATAATTATTACAAGCTGTAAACTCCAGAGCAATGCAGAGCTCTAATGGCAAATTTATTAGCCTGAAGCAAAGTGACTGTGAAGTCCTCAGAGTAATGGATGAGTTCATTAAGGGAACAACTCACATTGTAGGCTCCTGTTTAATAAGAAATGGAGAGGCCCGTTAACGGAAGACAGACAAATGATACAGGCCTTGGCGTAGAAGGCAAGTTTGATTTCTAGAGAATACTCCCGATACAGAGGAAAGCGGGTTAGTGGAACGGAATTGTGCAAAGTATACTTCATCTAGTCCTGATGGGTACCCGGACATGTGCTCTCAGGAAGGGAAGGTGTAAAACATTATGATGTTTTGAATATGAATGTAAGATACTCAACAGAAACATAATGGATCAGGGTGGCAGCTCAGGGTGGTGGGTGGGGCGAGAAGCAGGAAAAAAAAAAGGAACAGCTTGATCATGGTTGCACGACACATATCTCCATGGGTCCTGTGCTCACCAGAGCGGCAGCAGTAATAGGTAACATATACTGGAAACAAGAACCAAATCATCATTTGTCACAACGGCCTATTCAATAGAGAGGCAGTGAACCCAAGTTTTCGAAGTGACCTCAGCCGGTGTGGATCCTTAGCCATGCCTCAAAAGGGATGCTGCCAGGAGACATTCCCACTCTGGTGCTGGAAACACCATACACCAGAGCAGTTTGCTAAAGCCTACTAACCAGACAGACTAAAAGTGAACAGCTGAGTCTCACTGTCCAAACGAGGAGCGAGGGAGAGGAGCAAGAAAGGTGAACAAAGAGGATCAATTGTGAAAAGCAGACTAGGCACTCAGATATCCTGGTAGTGAAGGCCCTGTAGATTAAGTGGATGGATACATGGAATGGGATATGATAGATAGATAGATAGATAGATAGATAGATAGATAGATAGATAGATAGGTTGGACCTCTCTAGTCTGGCACTCTGTGGTCTGGCAACATCCATGGTCTGGCATGATTTTAGTTAGCCGGATGTCCACTGATCCTGGGTGTGGTCAAGTTTCCCATGGTCCCATAAAGTGTGTTTACAGCCACCAGTCCTGGCTCCCAGTGTTCTGTGCTGTGATTTAGCTCTACTTTACCCCTAAATGTCTTCTAATAGCCCAGCAAGCAGTGGAAGTGTTGGTAATGTGACTAGACAATACTGACCTCCCATGGTCTGGAAAATTCTCTGGTTTGGAACTGGTTAGGTCCCAAGGGTGCCGGATTAGAGAGGTTCAACCTGTACACACACACTTATAATGGAAAACCCTGCTGCGGAGAACTGGCTGGTCCCTGGTGGCCAGTCCCAATGGGAAAGGCCACAGGCAGATGGTTCATAGATACTGAACTCCCTCCCAGAGCAAGACTAAGGATACATTGGCTGGGAGAGTGTGGGGAAATCTTGTACTTGTGCTTAGATAAACAGAAGTCTTCAGTCTCTGGAGCTATCATTTGAGTGGCTCTCACCCATGCTAAACTCACTAGCAAATAAAAAGGATTAAAAAAAAGCAACAGGAAAAGAAACCTGCAGACAAAACACTCAGCGATGCTAGGAGGCGTAACAAAACACAAACATGCTAGCAAAGAGCCTTAATGTGAAAGCCGCTATCACTACACATCAAAATGGGTTTCCTGTAGAGACGCTGCCTTTGGAGAACAGAGGTTTAAGTGTCTCCGTCCTGTGCCTAAATTTTCCAAGCTTTGCTCTCTTTTCTCCTTTCAACTAGGCAGACTTTTCTCCCTGGAGCATCGTTTGGCTGCTGTTGCTCCGCAAAGGCAGGAGCAGCAAGAAAAAAAGAGAGCAGTTGTTTTGGGCATTGGCAGTCAATGGGCTGAGAAAGTGTTGTTTAGACAAGGCAGGGGCAATGTGGTTGCCACAGTTTTCAGAGAGGGAGGATTGTCTCTGTTCCCTCCACCAGATGGGCAGCTACAACCCAGGAACTAGTGGCAGAAGCTGTAAAGGAAGAGTGGTGGGACCCAGGTTTTATTCCACACAAGAGGAGAGGAGAGGGCAGGGCTGGGTTAAGGGGGGGGGGGACTAGCCGGGCAACTGCCCGGGGCGCCAACCTATGGGGGGGTGCCTGATTGAAGTGGTAAGGGGTGCTGCGCACCCGGGGGCGGGGCCGTGCATGCACCGTGCGTCCGGGGTCGGAACTGCGCATGCGCCTCGCACCTGCTGCCTGGGGCGCAACTATGGCTCGGTCCAGCACTCGGAGAGGGGACACCAGTGCAGGATTTCAGCAAACACAAGAGAAGATCAAATAACCAAATATTAGCCAATAACATCAGCCTTTTCATTTGTCAACAGGCCAAATATTGTCCCAGAACAAGTAATAGGGGACATGTGGTTGCATACATCGCCAGAGATGTTGGGAGTTTGGGATGGTGGCACAAGCTGCTGGCTACATCTGATCTATGATTCCTAATCCAGGCCAAAATCCCAGCAGGTACCCTCCTACAAAATGATGCACTCGGCAGAGCTGTAGGGTGCTGATTACTGGGCTAAGTGGCCCTTTAACCAACATTAACCTAATTGCCAGCTGATAGATTGCGTGGCTGGAACATATGGCGAGTCATTACCGTCTCGGAATTCAGTCTGCCCACAGAACCCTGAAGAGGGTCCTTTTATCCAGATTCATCTATAAAAGGCAGCTCTCATGCGAACACTTGCTGTTATCTGCCCAGGATAAATGTTTTAATGATGTTAACAAACTTGGAAAGCTGAAGAACTGTAATTGGAATCGTCATCATAAAATCAGGGTTTCCCACCATCAAAGGAGGGTAATTTTATAATCTCCCATCCCTGATTTCAAAAATGAAATACGGCAGTTTTAGAACATAATGGGCAGAGAACGGGGTCTTAAAGTGGCATTAGCGCCCTGCTCTGAGCCATTCCGATAATAATATTAATACTTCACACTTCTGTAGCATCTCTCAATCCGTGATCTGAAAGCACTCCACAAGCACTCCGGTGATGTCTACACTAAGAGCTAGGAGTGTGAATTTGTTGCTCATATACACATACTTGTGCTAGCTCTCCTCAAGCTAGCGTGAGTATAAAAAAGCAGCGTAGCCACAGTAGCTCTGGTAAAGGTGGCATGACTGAGCCGTGCCAAGTAAAACCAACCTGAAAAGGGCGGATACATACTCAGCATGGTTCAGCCATGACTCCAAAGCAGCCTCCCATACTACCGCAGCTTCATTGATACTTATACTCACATTAGCTTAATGAGAACCAGTGTAGGTGACCATCAAAGAGGGGCCGGGCATCACACTGCTAGGTTGTAGTTTAGACATAACCTTAGCTGCCCCTGGTAACAACAGTAGATAATGTTATCGTTTTTTAGAGATGGGTAAACTGAGGTACAGAGGGATTCAAGTGACTTGCCTAAACTCAAACAGCAGATGAATGGACAACCTTGGAACAGAATCCCCAAATCCCATCTTGCTGTCTCCTGCTCTAGCCACCTGGGCAGTATTTTTTAAAATATGGGCTCAGCCCAGCTTAAAGTCCCTTCTCCCTACTGCCTGGGGTTACCGAAACCCACATTCCATTCCCCTTGCTGATCTGAGTGGCAGGAATAGACCTGGACCTCGACTTCAGCCTGTGTTGGCGAGCGCAGAGTCTGGGGAATAGGCTCAGGAGCTGAGCCTGGCAATCTGAAGGGAAACTCAAGCTGAACGCCAGAGCTCTCCAGAGCAGCTCTCCTGCGCCCTGGCCTTATAGACAGGTCTATCTCACTGAGTGGTTCCCTCTTCTCATCCTAAAAGCTGTGTTTCGTCCACATGCGCCAGGTGCTTTAGCTAGAGACACAGCCACTTTGCTGGGACTGCCAAGCAAAGAGGTGAATTAAATCCAGCTGCTTTTAGGGACACACGCTGCCTCCGCTTTGGGAGCCGGACTAAGACCCACCAAGGTCTTTTCACTCACACCATCCAAGAACAGCCACTTCCAGCGGCGACAGATCCTGGTGCAGGTCTGCTCCCAGGCCGTTAGGTTTCTCCTGCAATGCTGTGCTGTGTCTGTACTTGGCTGCCTGACCATTTGCCCGTGCAGTAAAGATTACTCAAAAAGAAGTTGCTTAGCATATTCCATCTTGCCCTGCATGAATGCACCTTCCCCTCCTCCCCCTCATAGGCATATTGGCACCTTGGCTAAAATAAAACACAACTCCGACAATAAAAAAAAAACCTCCCCCGCAATGGGGACATGTGTCACTTTGGGAGGTTTATTTGCCTGTCCTCTGTTATGTGCCTATTTTCTAATTTTCGGCTGACGTTTTTTCTCAGCGAAATAAATGAATTGACTCCAGTGGAGGCCTATTCGGATTAAACTGCTGTCACCACCTCACATGCCTAACAAATGGTTGCCGGCAGCCAGCAGCGCGGGATGCATTCCAACCGGAGAAGTGTGGGGGGGGGGAGGTGGAAAGGCTGAGGGTAAACAGCAAGGTGCTCATACAAAAGTTGCTTAGCAAAGCAGGAGCCGTGGCGCAGGAGGGAACAAAATGCTTAATAAACCTTTAAAAGGGCCGTTTAATCCCTGGGAGGAAATCCAAGCGCGGGATCCCCTGGCGGGTGTAAAGTGGCACCGCTGAAGTCAGGGGAGCGACATCGGTTTACAGCCCCTGAGGATCCGGCCCCCGAAAGCTCTGCCGCAGCTCTGCAGAGCAGGGAGGAGAGAGGCAGGCAGTGACCGGAGCATGCCTCTGACTCATGGGCGGATAGTGTGAGGAACGGGCCTTCTGAAGGGCCGCGGTCCACCCACCTGTGAGGCTTTAAGAGTGGGGCCGAGCGCACTTACTGCTCTGCGATGATGTACTGCTCCCGCAGGGGTGTGCACTGCACCCCCGCCACTTGCACGCTGTGGGCAATCTCGGAGAAATCCAGGCCCAGGTTCACGCCGTGGATGGTCACCCGCGTCCCTCCTTCGGGGGGCCCTGACACCGTCAGGATCTGGAGAGGAAACAAGAGACATCACTAGCTCCTCCTGGCAGCTGCCTTGAGCCTGCTCACGGCTTGGTTCTTCCGTTGCATCAGCTCTGGGAGGGGGAGATCTCCAAGGCCTGGCAGCTGTACCCAACCGTCCAGCAGTCTGCTAATCCTCCTGCCCACTTCCCTGCACTGCTTCCCACCAGCAGAGGCAGCATGGTAGGGAAGAACTAATCCACTAGGCTTCCTCGCAGCGACTCTCTTCCTGCAGGAAAGTGGGAGCTGTGTGCAGGAAAGTCAGCACGGCTGAATGCAGAATGCTTATGCAGCCCCCGACACGATCCCAGGCCCAGCCGAAGAGTTTGCGGGGCCCAAGGCGGCATGCTGACAGCAGTTGCGCCATGCGACTGGGTGTCTCCCAGCCAGGGCAACGAGTGAGTGGGCGGGGGAGGGGTGGGGTGCGCTGGGCAGCCTGTGGCCCTCAAGACATGGGGGCCAAGGCAACCACCTTGCTTGTCCTGCCCTAGAGCCAGGCCTGCTTGATTCCACAGCACCGACCTGCCGGTGACTTTTGCTGGGCACACACGTACCATTAACTGCTTCCTTTCATTTCTTCAGCCTACTGGGGGGAGTCAGGCTGATTCATTCGTCAGCACCAGGAGACAATGGGGAAATCACCTGGGGATCCTCTCTGACCCATTGGGCTTTGCAGATGACGCTTGTTTACAGCACAGTGGTTCATTCACACAAACACCCAGGCTTCACCAGGTCAGGATCTAAGAGACTCTTTGGATGGTTTACCCATAAGCCCAGTGCCTCTTTCACTTATTTTGCTATATAATTAATTTAAGCTGCACGCAAGCACCAAACCCTGCAACCTGAACTAAGGATGTTAAGTAGCATGTAATTGACTAATCAAATCGTTGATGCATTTTTACATCGACTATTCGATAGGGTGGCGCTGCCCCTTTGAAATGCCGTGGCGGCGTTTCAAAGGGGCAGTGCTGTGTGGAGCCCAGGGTCAGCTGGGGAGTCCCCAGCTGATCCCAGGTTCCGTGCGGCGCTGTCGCTTTGAAGTACCCCCCTCTGCTCTCCCCTTTTCTGCCTCTATCTGATAGAAGCAGCAAGGGGAAGGGAAGCGACTAGTTGATTATCCTGTCGACTATCCGATAAGCATTTGCTTATCGGGTAGGCAACTAGTCGACTATTCCATATATCCCTAACCTTAACCATTTCCACCTGGCTCCGTCCTGAGACTCCCGTTATCATCCTCAACCCAGCACACACCTCTCACTGCTATCTCTGTATCATGCTCAGACTTCTTGCTGTAGTCAGGGGAGCCAGCATCTGAGCCCACTGTGCTGGAACTGAAGGTGGAGTGAGGCAGCAGGCAGAGGCCTGACCAATATCAGCAGCAGAAATGTGGGCTACATGGATAGGATCAGCTCCCTTTTTATCTACTATTTATTTGAGAGTCTGTCTGTCTGTCTGTCTGTTTGTTCAAGAACTCCTCCTAAACGGTAAGAGCTAGAACCACCAAATTCAGTATCCAGATTCCTCGTATCATAACTTAAAGCAAGGTCAGGGTTTGGTTGTGCCAGGACAATGGGATGTGCCTGGAATAGGATTGCTTCTCAGAAAACCATGCTGAAAAGAGACAGAATCACTAGACAGGTGAAAGGGGCTGGCTGGTGGTATATCCCACCCGCCCCCATCCAGGACTGCTCCAGCCCGGTGCCTTCCACCCCCCAGGAACCCTTTAGGGAGGGTGAGGTGGGAGCTGAAGCTGTATGAAGTGAGGGGAAAGTGAACAGTTTGCTGCATTCCTCACTCTGGCTGGGGGCATAGAGGGCAGATGAACCTGGACCTGCCCCAGCCAGAGGACATGCACCCCTCCTCTGGCTGCATCTGCAGAGGCCATGGAGAGGTGCTCCTCACCTGGCCCCAAGCTGCTGGTAAGAGAGGACCAGGGTAGTGTTCTCTCTTCAGGGCAGCCTGCATCCTGAACCCCTCATCCCCAGCTCCACTAGTTTATTTTTCAGAAAACAAACATGTAATTGAATTAAGGACCCGATCAATACCAGGTGGATTTTCTAGTAGACTGATAGAAAAGATCATAACCTTAAAGAAGTGGGCTGCTGCTATGGAGAACTTCGTTAAGTTCTGCCTTGGACAGGCGCCGAATGTTAATACCACATTTTATGAGCGAGTAAGGCAACGGGAAGCACTTCAAACAACTCTTTGAAATGCTAAAGGGCGAGGGGTAGGCTCGGAAGAGGTCCATTTATAGCGTCCCTCAATCATGACTGCCTCCACTTGCAATAGGGTTTCATTAAAGATCACGTTCCCCTCCCCAGCCAGTGAGGGGCCATAGGACTGGGACCCAAGAGGCCTGGAGTCCAGTCCTGGCTCTTTCACTGGCTTGCTGAGAAGCCTTGGGAAAGTCTCCATGCCTCAGGTCCGTGTCTGTAAAATGGGGATAAGGAAAGAGACCTGCCACCCGTGAAGCACTTTGAGACAGATAGTGAAATCGCTAGTTAAGAGCAAAGGACCATTATTAGTATTAATGCAAGACTGACTTAGATTTGTCTTAATCCCAGCCTTTGATTCCCAGCACCAGCTGTCTGGTCCTCTTACCATCCTACCAGCTGCCCACTTCCCCCACGACCTCAGAACAGCTTCGTAGGTGGGATCTGTATTGTTAGTACATAGAAAGAGATGAACTGTGACACACCAGCACTGATAATCATTCATGTTGCCAAATGCAAAGTAGCCTACTGTTTCAGTACCCATCCAAGTAAGACTCTTTAGAACCCCTGCATATATATCATGACTCTAGTCCATCTCATGGCTACAGATTTAACTGGCATGTGCCCCTCCCCATGACTTCTATGGGCAATCCCTTTTTAATTCCCTCCACTTACCTATCGCTGGCCTCCTCTCATATCCATTGTGATCAGTGCAGGAGCTTGCTTCTCTGAAGTGTTTGTGGCCTGGGGTAGCCTCCCTTTCTGCCTCATCTTACTGTCTTCCTGCCTCCTTTCAAATCTCAGCTGAAGCTATTGCTTTTCTCCCTCTTATGCTTCTTAATTTCTCTCCCCTCTCCTCCTATTTATGATTAACACTGAAGCTGTGTTATGTAATTTGGAAAAATGTTCTGGGTTGTAATGTGCTCTATAGACCATACGACAGACAGCTGCATTGTGTTTGTATTGTGTTGTATCTCTCCACTGCCTATGCCTCAATTTCTCTCTCTTTGCACTCTGGGCCTTATGACTGAAGGCTTTAATTTATTCACTGTACAGCTTCTGTGCACCGCTGCTTTCTGCACCTCATACCATGTAGCATATCTTTTATCACTTACCATAGTTCTGTAAAGCATTGTGTTCCCAAAGAAGACCCTATGGATTGTATTATGTTGAACACTGAAAGCCTGATCTGCTAATGTTTACACTGCTAGTTACATATCACCAGCACCCAATTCTTGACAGTTTACTCTCCTTACAACAGTAAATTAGTTTAAGCCCTATTTATTGTGGTATTTCTACTACAGGATGCATTGACTTATCACACACCCCAAAACCACCCTTGTGGCTTGCCATTTTGTGACCCAACTGCAACCGACAAAACCAGACTGTGTTGCCAAACAAAACAACATTATCAAAATTTAAAAAAAAAAAAAAAAAGATCAATGTCCTGACCTGGAAAATGCCCAAACCAGAATTCCATTCGACCTAGATTTTAGGGGTTGCTAATTGAACAGTTTTGAAATAACTGTGCCAAAGAGCAGCCCCAGGGTTAGAACAGATGCGTTCAATTAATTACAGCTGGGGAGACTGTCAAAATTGCAGAAAGGAATCGAGAGTTAGAGGGCCGGTTGCACAGAACTTCAGTGACCTCCTCTGAGCAGAACGGGACCTGGTCTCTGCAGTATATGATGCAGCTTTACTGTCATGCTGAGATGGCAGCAGCTGGACTTTGGGTTATTTGTCACGTGCAATTGTCAGACCCTATACTTATGTGGATGTGCAACCCAATTATGCACAGCAAGTCTGACCTGAGGCTGCTGCTGACGTCACTCCCGAATGTCAGTGGCAGCCAGTCACGGTTGGAGGATGCAAGAACCGGAGACAGTAGTTTCATGTTCAGGATAATCTCGTTACTGTTCTGAGATGCAGGAGGAAGCAGTCCCCATTTAACAAGGCCAGCTCATTCTATTTAATATACTTTCCCCTGGGTCTAAATACAGTGCTCATCACCAGGGTATTGTAGGTATCTCTTGCTAAGTCACATCCTGTCTCTAGAGCATCTGTTATCAATTAAAACGGGATTTGGGAGTTAGCACTCCTGGCTACTGTTCCAGCACGGCAATTAACCCATTGGGTAGCCTTGAGCAAGTCACCTCCCTGCTCTCCGCCTCAGTTTCCCCATCTATAAAATGAGACGTTGATGCTGACCCTCTGGTGCAAACCATACTGAGACTACTCGGTGAAAGTACAATGTTTTGCACTTGCATAGCTCCTCTCTTCACACAACTGAAGTGACAGGAGAGATGATGTTACCTGGTCTAGTTGCAACCTGGTGCAAACTCCTACTGTGGACAGGCAAAGTCACAGTTTGCACCAGTACAGCTTAGCCTAGTATGGAACCAGGGATGTAAGCGAGTAGTCAACTAGTCGACTACCTGATAAACAAAAGTTTTATCGGGTAGTCAACTGGAGTATCTACTACTCACTTCCCCTCCCCCCCGGCTGCCTCTATGAGAGGTGGCAAAAATTGGAGAGGGATAGCTCAGTGGTTTGAGCACTGGCCTGCTAAACCCAGAGTTGTGAGTTCAGCCCTTGAGGGGGCCATTTAGGGATCTAGGGCAAATCTGTCAGGGATGGTATTTGGTCCTGCTGTGAGGGTAGGGGGACTGGACTCAATGACCTCTCAAGGTCCCTTCCAGTTCTAGAAGATAGGTATATCTCCATATATTTATTATAGTATATTATAAAGTGGGGTGGGGACAGGAGCCAGTGCTGGGGGGAAGCTCTTTCCCCCCAGCACTGTCTCCATGGCGCTGCTATCACAGGCTAGGCTGGGCTGGGGTGGGGAGAGGCTACTGCCAAGCAACCTCTGCCAGGGTTGGGCCGGGGGCTCACTGTGAGCAGAGGCTGCTTCAGCAATAGCCCCTGTCCACGGGGATCCCAGCTGGGATCTGAGCTCCTCCGTGGACAGTGGCTGCTGCCATCAAGCAGCCCCTGTCCATGTCCAGCTCTGGCCGTCGTGAACAGAGTCTGCTTCCGGAGCAGCCCCTGTTCACGGCAGACAGGGCTGGCTGCCATGAACTGGGGCTGCTGGACTCAGTGCAAGCCGGGACCGACCGAGCAGTGCCGGATCGTGCTGGTCTGGGATGCTGCGCCTCAGAATTTTAAATGTAGTAAGAGCCCAGTGGCTCTTACTACATTTAAAATGCAGAGCTGCAGCGTTAGTGGCTCCTGGAGACAGCATGAGCTCAGTCCCAGCTTGCGCCAGCTCCTGGAGCGACCCCCACTGCGGCTCTGCATAGCGGTACTTATCGACTAGGCGTGCAGTCAATACAAATTGTATCGGCTAAACGATTAGTGAGATAACCGCAATTTAACATCCTTACTTGGAACCAGGGTCAACTGCAGTGACGTCGATCACAGCGTAGCCTGCGTGATGACACTGCAGCTGGAATCAGGGCAAATCCTCAGTGCAGCTCACACCTAAGAGAGCTGATTGTGACCCATCAGGTAAGCGACTGCAACTCAACAGCAAATCCTTTTTCTCTGTGAGGCATCAACAAACCGTCTCTCCTTTGCAGGAGTTTTTACTGAGAGACTGGAGGTAGCCTCTATGGCTTCTCCCAACATCCCTCCTCCGTAGACCCTTCCATCTCTCTGATTCCTTCCTGGGCAGCCAATGGGTAGCCTTCTGCTGCCCTATGTTTCTCTCAACTTACGGGCTGCCAGGTCAGATATAAAGAGGTCAGAGAGCAAATCACGAGTCCAGTGTCAGGAGGCAGACGGCATCAGGTTACCATGTGATCAGAAAAAGCACACAAACTAGGGAGCAGAACTATGGATCGATAAGCCGAGGGAGGCCTGGTCAGGATATCGAGAGGTCCAAGCCAAGGCAGTGGGAGCAGGAAACACACACAGTCCAGAGAAGGGTGGATCCCAGTTGCATGGATAACTTCCTGTTTCTGGGCTTAAATAGGGGCCGTGGACCAATCAGGGCCCCTGGTGTTCTGCCAATCAGTCCTCTGTGCGAGCACAGCTCCTCTTCTCACATGAATTCGCACAACCCCTGGGTGGGAGATTGGAACCTGCTAGCTCCAACCAGCTCTGTGGGCAGAGTTCAGGATCCGTTTCCCTCAGATCAGACCTCCTGGCATCCCCACCCTGGCCTGATGGACAGAGTCAGGTCTCTGCAGGGGAGGAAGCCAAGTGGTGCTGGGAGGATTGTCTAGGGTTGATCTCCGCAGGGAGTGCCCTTGGCAAGGGAGAAACAAGATAGATTGACGCTTATTTGCCTTCCCCCCAACTTGAGCCAGAAATCCTCTTTCCTACCTCCCTTCTGAAGCCCCTTTTGCCTGAGGATCTCACATCACTTCACCAATATTAATGAAACCTCACATGAACCCTGAGAGGTTGCGTCATGTTCTGGGATACCATCCAGACCAGCGAGGCATCTTGGCACCACCTGCCCTGCAACCCTTGCATGCCCCACTGTGCTTTATTTTTGTTGCTCCCACAACGGCCGCTCGCAAAGAGCCGGCCAGTAGGCAGGGCATGTCCTGAGTGTGTGTGCGTACAGCTACATCCCTCGGCCAGCGACTCTGACCCCAGCCGCCTGTCAGCAATGCACCAGCAACACTCTGGCTTCCAGCAGCCTTGTTACTACCTGCAGGGTGACCCCAGGACACTCCCAGCCCTGAATTTCCCACAACAACACGTGTTCTGCACTGTCAGGCCCTCTCCTGGACAGATCAGATATTAGAGGTCCATTACCCCTATAAGCGATAAATACTCAAGTTCACTGTTTATAACACAGTGCAGTTTAAACGTAGCGCAGGATTAATTTATAATAAAAACCAAGGTAGTTTTAACTACACAGAGAGAGATTTTAAGTGAGAACAAGAATAAGGTATTCAAATCAGACAAGGTTACAAGAGAAATACAGGTAAAATATTTCTGGCAGCTAAAATTCAACAAGCTAAACTGGGTTCAAGGTAAAATGGTTCCCATATACCTCTGCAATAGGGTTGATCAAATTCTCAGGTCAGGAGCTCCCTCCAGTCAGAGGGGAGTTGTCCTTTGTCTTTTAGGTGAAAGAGAGAGGGAGAGAGAAACCGTGGGGTATTTTTGTCCTTTGCCTTTACAATCCAGTCACCCTTTGAAACGAATTTTCCTGAGGGTTATCCCTAGATAAAATTCTTTCCCTCTGTAAGAATGGAGACATGATTTCTCATGGTGTATAAGGTTCCATGTTGTTTTCTTATAATGCAGATCAGTCTGTTTCTGTCCCCCTTCATTCCCAAAGAATGCCCACTCAGCCCCAGATGACCAATTAACTTTGCTGACACCTGCCTAGAGTCAACAGCTTGTCCTCTGAGAAACCAGTTCACGCCATCTCCAGACTTGTCTGGTAAACATGTTAGTTATAATTTCTTAACTCTTAATACACAGTGTATACATGTGGTATGCAAGAATTTCAATGATCAGAGTGTTATTAGCTTTTAAAGGAAAGCTCAGAAGGTATACTGTACACAGAGATACAATAACATATAGGGTGTGCTCTGTCTCACAGATAGGTACAGGTTGAACCTCTCTAATCTGGCACCTTTGGACCTGACTGGTTCCGAACCAGAGAATTTGCCGAACCACAGGAGGTCAATATTGTCTAGCAGCATTACCAACACGTCCTCAGCTTTTGGACTATTAGAAGACATTGAGGGGTAAACTAGAGCTAAATAACAGCACAGAACATCAAGAGCCAGGACTGGTGGCTGCAAACAAACTTTATGGGACTGCGGGAAACTTGGCCAGGCCCATGATCTGTGGACATCTGGTTACCTGGAAATCATGCCGGACCATGGATGTTGCCAGTCTAGAGAGGTTCAACCTATATCACTGAACCTATTTCATAGGCAGGAAAACTCAGACATAGAGAGCAGCAGTGATTTATCTAGAGTCGCCCCACAAATCAGTGGCAGAGCCAGGACAAAACCTCAGAAGTTGTGACTCCCAGCCACCCCTACGCTAACCACTAGACCCCATTCCCTTCTCACAGCAGGGAACAGACCCCAAAAGTCCCAAGTCCCAGCCCTCTGACCCCTACTATCATTGGAAAGTATTCCCTCCCTTGAGGCAGGGTCCAGTTTCTTTAGCACCATTAAAGTTTCCTGTCGCCCAATTCCATGGTTTGCCACTTCCCATATAAAACAACACAGAACCACAAAAAGCAAGTTCTGTGTGCGGGGTGGAGACAGGATCCTCTGCAAGACTGAAGAATATCCTTCCTACAGAGGTGAACCAGGCAGTCCCGAACTATCACATCATGTCGCACTCGAAAAAGAGTCCCAGCCATGCAAAGGATGGCACAAAAATTACCCAAGAGTCATTTACCTTCTTCCTTTTCTTTTCTTTTTATTATGTTCTAAGCTGGCTGGATCCCAGTTGATGAGCCCAGCAGGGACTCAGCACATAAGCATCCCTAGCTCTTCATCCCTGCATGATCCCGCCTTGTCTCTGTCTTAGCTGATAGCACATTCAGAACCTAATTGTTATCTCAGCAGAGTGACTCCATTATTCAGCCTGACACTACCCCCTTTAGCTGTTTGTTACAGTGATGTTATATTAATGAGGCCTGCAAATAAATGAATAGAAGATCAGAGAGCTGCTTGTTCTCAAGAAAACTGATTTTTTATTTATTTATTACTAAGGCTGCAGACATTCGGGAAGTTTTATACGTCGAAAGAAGGACACGGCCGATGGAGGTGAGGGCATGGACTCTGGTTTTATAAGTGGAAGGACTGGATAGTAGCCATAATTCGTTTCCTTTTGTTTCCGTGGTTTCTCATTGGCATTTCCAAGTCCCCACATGACACTGGGAACCCAAATGCCAGAGCATTGGTCTGGGGCATACGAACAAGAGTGCTGACCTGACTGGAGAGAGGGACGCTAACTGCTAACAGGATAACGGTGAAGATTCTTGCAGTGGGAATCAACCATGAGCTTAGTTACATGGGCCAATATAGGGGGCCAAACTCATCTCTCTGTTCCACTGACGCAATCCTGCTGAACATGGCACTAAGGACCCCTGAACATGGAACACATTGATTTTACCAGCACAAGCAGAACTGTATCTTCCGCTCCCATATCAAGCTCAGAGTCCACTTAGGTCAATCCCCTAAGATTCAAACATTCCCTGGAGAGACCCCTCCTGCCTCCAGCTTTGAAGGAGACACACAGGCTGGGTTATGGAGACAACAAATCTGCAATTACCACAGCTAAGCTAATATTATTTTCTAAGTCGGACAGTGATAAAATATTCTATAGCTGCGCCCAGCTCACAGCTAACATGAAAGTGGCAGGAACAGAATCACCAGCTCAGATCACGAGCAGCTTCGCTGCCAGTTATTTTGTGGTCGGGGTGGGTATTTTACATTTTGTTTCCTCCTGCTTAGTGTATGGAAGAGAAAATAAGACTTCTTAAATGTTACAACTGTCCGAATCACTTAGTATGAGGGAAACAGCCTCTTTTGCTCCCAGCATCTTGCAACCCGGCCTTCTGCAAAGAGTACAAATGCTTGTAGGAAAGAGAGAGAGAGGGAGTTGCAGTCTATTGAAGGGGCAAGGGGAGAAGTTTGTTCATTTTTTTTTTCCCAATAATTTTTTAACAAAGGAAACAAAACACCTCAGAGATAAAAAGTTCAGGCTGGCAGACTGGGGGTTAGCACCACACGGTGTCAGATAGAAGCAAGCAGGTGGTGCTCTCATTTCAATGGCTATATAGCCAAGGTGACATTCAACCCCGGAGCAAAGGAGCAGCACACACCTCCTTAAGTTCTCCTTAAGCATAAATTTAAGCATTTGCTTAATGGCTTTGCAGAATCAGGACCTTAGTAAAGGGCCCTAAACCAAGGTTGCAGTGTGAGCTAAGAGCTGCAGGGGCTTTGTGCCCAGAGAGAATATTATATGGGGGAAGATTCTTATTGGTGCTTTGAGAGGTTTTTGTTAATTCCCTGCAAGCCCCCCCCGACCACCACTTTTTTAAAAAAATTAACAGACACTGGCCTGTAGAAACTTGGCTGCTATGGCACCAGAGATGAGACAGCTGCAGTTCAGAAAGACCTCTGGGCTGGCAGCGCCCCCTGATTATTAGGGGAACAAGTGAAATGTGCTTTGGCTTGGTTGAGAAGCCTCACAAGGACCTCTGTTTACCCTAAGATCAAGACTGAGCACTACCCGAGGGATCCAGCCCTGGATTGACCAGTCCTAGATGATCAATACAGGCCTTCACCCGTCAGGGTAGGTAGGCAGAATACCATGCTGCCAAGTGGGATGAAACTTTGGGGTAAGACCCTACACACCAAGGTCCATTCTGCCCAGGTACCTTTAGTGAAACCAGAGCTTTGCCCTTTGCCAGTTTTCCCACTCCCGCCAGCAATGTGTGTGTACACCAGCTGGCTGTCCCTGAGGTGGCTGCATTTCATTGTGGTGGTGCATGTTCCGTATTCTGCAAGGCGCTTTGAGATCAGTGATGCTGAAACTGCCTCACGGGAAAAATAATACATCATTCAGTCGTCAGAGAAATCTACCCATCTCTGTCAGGTTATAGCACAAATTATTCACTGACCATATCTGGGGCCCAGAGGAGATAACCATTCTGGATTCCTGCCTGGGGACACGAGTATGTATGGTGATAACTGGCAGAAACACAAGTGCAGACACTGTGTGCGCACAAGTGTGTGCGCACATCCATGCATGCATCCATTGGGGTGACACAGCTCCAGCAGAAGGGTGAGCTGGAGAGAAATTAATGTTGCAAGGTTCAAACATTAGATTAGGAGACTACCACTATGAGAGACTTCCACTTCCCTGTACTAGGATCTCGAATGCATCTCATTGTCAAGGCCATATTCTGCTCTGTTACACCAGTGTAACCCCTGAGCCCCGCCACATGAAATTGTTACTTCCAATTTGCAAAGAGAAGAATAGAGCCTCTCCTCTCTTGTGCTCTGCTGGAAAATGTAACATTGCCTGAATCCTCCTTTTCTGCTGAGGTTAATGTTTCTCATGATCCTAAACCACAGGGAGTTAGTGCAGTTACACGGCTGGAGAAAGCATTAAGAAGGAAACCAACAAAAACTTGTCACAGTGGGTCAGGTGTCTGGTCGCATTGCAATTTGCCAAGGGTTTCCTTTTCTCTAGGTTGAGCTGACTAGGAGCTCAGATGCACCACGGTAGCTGCTGTCAGGGCCAGCTATCAATGATTCCAAGGGGAATTTTATGACAGCGAAGGTGCTGAGGAATAAGAGTGACTGATGAGCTCCTAACCTGGCTTTTATACAAATCAAAAGACTCCCGGGCTGTTTCCTGTTGAGGGAGGCCTAGAACACAAGCTCCCAGGCTTGGTCTGTAAAACCAAGCTGCAGCCTGTAAAATAATCCAAAGCTGAAGATGGATTTAGGAGTAGCAGCATTCCCTGAACTGATTCCACCAAGCTCCAGTGCTTGATTTCTTAACCTTCTGATCTCTTTATACAATCAGCACTGACATTATCCTTGCTCTTCTACAGCCCTGCAGTCCTAGCGCATTTCAGTCTCTAAAACCCAGCAGGGGTGAAACTACGCAAGAGATGGAAATGCAAGCGCCTTTCTGCTAAAAGCTGGGATTTGATTGGCTGGAAGGCATCTGGAGGGGTTTGCATACCAGACTCCAACAACAAAGGATGACATGATAGGGCTCAAGTATGAAAATCTCCCATGTTTTCATAAGACAGACGGGGTGGGGAGAATTGGGGGTGTTTGTGCTGAACGTGGGAAGCTAAACCAAGTCTCAGCCAGAGAAGCAAGTTCCACATAGTTATGCTGGAAGATACACACTCAGCTTCAGGGTAGACTAAGGCCATATCTGCACTACCTGCTGGATCAATGGCAGCAATCTACTCAGTGGGGGTTGATTTATTATGTCGAGCTTAGATATGATAAATCAACTGCTGAGTGCTCTTCAATCGATTCAGGCACTCCTCCAAAACGAGGCCGCATCTCCACATGCTGGAGGACCGATGCTGTGGTGATTGATCCACCAGAGTTCAATTTAGTGGGTCTAGTAAAGACCTGCTAAATCAAATTCTGAGGGCACCCCCGTCGGCATTGGTAGTCCAGCTCCTTACTAGTAGTAAGGGAAGTCAACGGGAGTGTTTTTCCCATCAAATTCCTGCTGTGGGGCTGCCCCAGAAAATCGGTGAAAGGTTCATCGACTCCAGCTATGAAATTCACGTAGCTGAAGTTATGTATCTTGCATCAATTTTCTTTGGCAGTTTAGACCTGGTCTGAGAAGAGTAAGCAGAGTAGATGGGAGAGTGTCTGCTCTCAAGTTACCACAGTGAAGAAATTGTGGTAAGCAGATCCAAGTACACTATTTCAGCTAAGTTATTCACATAGCTGGAGTTGGGTAACTTAGGTGGAAGGCCTTACTCATAGAGACCTCAGTGCAGGACTGGTTGTTGTTAGCTCCTTAACTCCTCCCTCTGTGGCTTAAGACCAATCAAACTCATAAGAACATAACGTAAGAGTGGCCATACTGGGTGAGACCATAGGTCCATGTAGCCCAGTATCCTGTTTTCGGACAGTGGCCACTGCCAGGTACCCAGAGGGTCACAGTCAACCCTACTGTAACCCCACAATTCTGCCCCAGTGCTTACTGCTTGCTTTCTTCCCCCATGTCTCAATAAAAGGAGGACAATGATATTTACCTGTCTCACTGGGGATCCTGTGGCACTTTAGAGACTCCCAGATTTATTAGGGCATAAGCTTTCTTCAGTAAAACCCACTTCATCAGATGAACTGGAGTGAAATGGGATTTACCCACAAAAGCTAATGCCCCAATACATCTGTTAGTCTCTAAGGTTCCACGGGAATCGTTGTTGTTTTTGCAGATATGGATTAATACGGCCACCCCTCTGAGCCTCTTCACTGGGGCTTGTGACCATTAGCTTAAGTCTGTGAAGTGTTCAGCTGAGGAATGGCACCATGTAAATGGTAAGTATTATTTTGTGTTTAGAAAAGCCTCTGTGTCTGTTTCTCTCTCACAATTAGATGATGATGGAGTGAAATTAATCAGAGCTTGACACCTTAAAATAACAAGTGTCCTTTCTTGTCACAAAGTAAGGAATCGAAGCATTATACAACAACAATATTGAAAGCGCGAGGAGGGAGAGTAATGATTTAAGGGACAAGAGACGGAACGAAGGGAGTGTATCTGAAAAAACAGCTTCTGAACAATCAATCACAGGTGTTAGTCTGTAGTGTGGTCTCCAAAGGGCAATAGTGAAAGCCCCATCTTATGAGACACCCCCAAGTTTACACAGCAAAAGCTGAGCACAGAAACAAGTGCAGTAGCTAGATTCAGGCTAACAATAGCAGGGAAGACAGTGAAAGCATTAAGGCAGGGTGGTGAGAGGTGTCCATAACCAAGGTCTCGGCTGGGCTTGTGTACTGAAGGCCATGCTGTGCTATCTTCACTGCCCTTGTCATCCCCACTAGCTGGATTCAAATTAGCTTGGGTAGGCCAGCTGTGAAAAAGCTTTTGTTGTGTAGTGTTATCTTTAAAACACTGATATAGGTTGAACCTCTCTAGTTGGGTCTGACCGCTGCTGAACAAGAGAATTTGCCGAACCAAAGGAGGTCAATATTGTCTAGCAGCATTGCCAACACTTCCACTGCTTACTGGGCTCTTAGAAGACATTTAGGGGTACATTAGAGCTAAAGAACAGCACAGAACATTGAGAGCCAGGACTGGGGGCTGTAAATAAGCTTTATGGGACCGTGGGAAACTTGGCCACACCCATGAAAAGTGAACATCTGGCTAACAGAAATCATGCCGGACCAGAGATGATAACGGACCAGAGCATGCTGGACTAGAGAGGTTCAACCTGTATTAGAGAAAGCCCTGCAGAACAGACTCTAGGGAATTATCCAACTGGATATACAAGTGGAGATATTCTGATTTCAGCCTGCCACTGAGGCACCTGTACCCATGCAAACTCTCAGTGCAGGCAGGCCAACTGGTACTTGCCCTGGGTTAGCTTACTCCTAGTTAAAACCAGGCGAAGCTACACCCTTCTAAATGGCTGCTTGTAGTAGCTCGCCCTGTCTACACCTAGGCTACGTTTACACTCCAGGCTTCTTGCGCAAGAGTGCGTCCACACTGCCATGTGCTTTTGCACAAGACATGTGCTTTTGAGCAAGAGCGTCCATGGCAGCGTGGACGCTCTCTTGCGCAAGAAAGCTCTGATGGCCATTTTAGCCATAGGGGTTTCTTGCACAAGAAACCCTTGTTGCCCGTACACTCCATTCTTGCGCAAGAGCTCTTGTGCAAGAGGGCTTATTCCTCGTGGGGAGAGGAATAATTCTTGGGCAAGAAGCCCTCTGTTCCAGCGCCTTACTGTAAATTTAATTGCGCAAGAATGCACATGCAGTGTAGACGCTCCGCAAGTTTTTGCGCAAGAATGGCTATTCTTGCGCAAAAAGCCTACAGTGTAGATGTAGCCCAGAGGTTTCTACTGAAGGTTGTAATGGCCAGAGCAGTAAGGTCTTTCCCCTTCTAGCTTCTATGAGTGTATGAAAGATGGTCCCACATTTTAATTTGTTAGTAAGACGTACCCAGTTAGAACCCAGCTCTGCAGACTCAACAGATATGCTTAGGTGTCCATTTAATGAGAACATAGGAATGGCCACATTGGGTCAGACCAAAAATTTATCTAGCCCAGTAACCTGTTTTCTGACAGTGGCTAACACCAGGTGCCCCAAAGGAATGAACAGAACCAGTAATAATCAATTGATCCATTCGCTATCACTCATTCCCAGCTTCTGGCAAACAGAGGCGAGGGACACCATCTCTGCCATCTCGGCTAATAGCCATCAATGGACTGGTCCTCCATGAATTTATCTAGTTCTTTTTTTTAACCCTGTTAAAGCCCTGGCCTTTACAACATCCTCTGGCAAGGAGTTCCATAGGCTGATTGTGCCTTATGTGAAGAAATACTTGTTTTAAACCTGCTGCCTATTAATTTCATTTGGTGAACCCTAGTTCTTATGGTATGTAAAATAGTAAACAACATTTCCCTGTTTACTTTCTCTACACCATGATTTTTATAAACCTCTCTCATATTCTCCTCTCTTCCAAGCTTGGAGATCACAATCTTATTCATCGCTCCTCCTAGGGAAGCTGTTCCATATCCCTACAATTTTTTGTTGCCCTTTTCTGAACCTTTTCCAATTCCAAGATATCTTTTTTGAGAAGGGACAACCATACATCTGCACATAGTATTCAAGATGTGGGCATACCATGGATTTATATACAGGCAATATGATTTCCATTCTAAGCACAGAAATACACAAATACAGATTGTTCTATGACTATCTGTATCAAAATGTAAACACTGAGGGGCTGAGGCCTGGTCAACACATAGAACATGCACAACTAGATGTTCTATTGGCCCCTTCTAACCCTAACATTCTATGATTCTATAACAACAATTTATTTAAAATAGTGCAAACTCCTGTGTGAACATACTTATCTTAGCTAAACCAATATAAGTTTGGTTTACGCTTAAGTCCATTATGAACAGCTCTCTGCTAAATGGAAAATAAGCCACTCAAACCATAACAGTGAATTATGCAGGGTTACACTAAACCTATTTAAAAACTGATTTAGGTTAAACTGGCGCTGCTTCTTTAAATTGGAGTAAGTTTGCATGCTGAGAAGGTCTGATTGTCCTTTGTGCAACCATTCTGATTTGGTAATACTGAATGTTATGCCCCCTTTACATTCATTTTGCACTGGTGCAAATGACAACATCTAGCGCAGGTCAACGGAGAATTAGACCTCACGTTTGTCTTAGAAACCAACTAAACAAGACATCAAAGGCTTCCTGGATCCAACACTTCTGATCTGGCCCCCAAGAGCCACCACCAACAGTACAAGCATAACCGCAACAACTGCTTACAGTGAATAATTCCTCCAGGAGACACCTTGTGTAGGACCCTAACTCCCTTGCTGGTTTGTAATACAGAAAAGTCAATTACAGACTAATTACCTCCCTGGTTTAATTAGTATCCAAAGAGCAGGGCATAGCGAGCACCCTAGCGCTGAGAGCACAGCCAGACAAATGAGAGGGAGTGGCAGGCAGCGCGGGTGTAAACCCCTGGATACACGCTAATGAAGCAACAAATTCATTCTGCGGGAAGCAGTGGCGTGTTTTATTCATCCTTCTTCGGAACAGAATGAAGCATAGCTTGTATCAGGGCTGCACAGGAAGCAACCAGGAGCAGACACAAACCCACCTGGTATTTAAAGCACGATGAGGTCAAACAGAATGTGCTGGGGCCGACAGACAGGCGGATGCACGCTGGCTGGAGTCTCTTACCTCGGTGATGCGGGGATTGGAACACTTGACGTTTCTGCTGGACCAGTCGAGCCAAGGGTGAATGGGGGAGCCGCAGTGCTGCCGGAGGGTGCACTTGGCCTCTCCGCTGCACCAGCCGCACTCGAACTTCTGATCTGCTTTCAGGCACAGGCCGCAGCTCTCCCGCTGGGCAGCGCATTTGTACAGGTGAACTGTGGAGCAGGGAGAAGCAAGGACTGAGCTGGAGATTAAATCTTCAGGGCTGAAAGAGCTACAGCTGCTTACAGATAAAGATGGCCCACGATTCCCTTTCACTGTCGAAAAGACAACCTCACCAGGCGGTGGTGGAGATATGGAAAAGAGGGGGAGGCACAGGAATAGGGGCTTTGGGGGAAATGAACTGACAGGTTATTGATGTATCTGCCTTGCAGCGAAGTGCCTGTCGATATTCTGCACAACTCGTGGGGTTCTGTCCCTCACATTTTTTTTCTCCAACAAGCTGATCGCTCCCTGCCTCTTGCTCTTCAACTCAGCCATTTCTGATTGCCCACACTATTGTGGATGACCAGTTGAACAGCCCCAGCTGGAACACAAGCAACACCGTAGTTCAAGAGCCACAGGGAACATTTGTCAGGCTCATCAGAGCCACCCCTGGGGGCTCTTAAGCCTTCTTGTTCCTGCTTATCTTTTTTCCAGATGTTCTCATATGATTGTTCCCATGCTTGCTTTGGAAGGCAGCTTTCAAAACCTCTTTGTTTAGCTTAGTCCACCACGAAGGAGCGCATTGCCGCACTGTCTCCATTTCCAGGGAGCGTCTCCATCAGGGCCTCCTGTGTATCAAATTCCTTAGGAAATTTCAAAGCATTCCAAAGCAAAACACAGCTCCAATGTGGATAAACAAGAACCTGTTAAATTGATGTCCCTGCTTCAGCAAAATGGGACTATTAACTGGTCTTTTCAGGGGGCTCATCTGCTGCTTTCAGTCTATTTTGCTCTGCACTTTTTGTCACAGCCATTTTTTTTCCCTGGGACCAGCTCTATTTTCCTCCTCTAGCTAGAAGTGGAACAGAATTCTTTCTTTATCAGGGCTTGGCTGCACTGTACAGCCAGAGCTGGCTTGCTTCAGAGCAGGGCACATACAGATTTTCTACAGGTCAATTCTTTTAACAGGTCTTTTATAAATCGAGCACTGAGGCAAACAGAAGCAAAGTCCATGGAATGAAACACAGTATCCATATGGGCTACTGATATTACTGAACACATAATAAAAGGCACCTACGACACACACACTGAATTTTCACGTGATCAGAGGTTTCAGACCTAATATCCTAGTTAAATCGACTACTCTAAAATTATCACAGGCAATTATATTTGAGTAGTGTTCCCACGTATTATTATAAAACACATTGGGATCCTACAGGGCGACGGATGCTGTATAAAGCACAGAGCTGTAGGGAGGCCAATGCTTGCTTAGGGCATAGAAACTGAGCTACACTCTTATTTTTAGAAGGGATCCCACTGGGTTAGGGTTGATGTGCCTTGGTAAGTCAGCGCACAAAGAGAAACTTGGACTGTGGCTGCCCATGTTCTATGGAGAAACAGAAGGTTTTGCAATCTGCAGAGCAGTCGAGCATATTTCTAGGGTGTTACATATACTTAATTGAAAATAAAATCCAGAGGTGATGTTGCTGCTGCTGCAGATTTCTAGTCACTTTTTCTTTATGCTGAGTACACATTGTTCTCCCTCTCATGCCTGTTAAGTTCATGCATCGTTCCCTTTGGTCGAACTGTGCAGAGCTGTTGGGCACGTGCATCCCATTGGGATTCCCAGATTCCAGTGCCCCACATGAAAGCCTTAGCCTCAGCCTTGTGGACAGCTGAAAGTATCATGATAGGAGGAGCGCTGGTCACACCACACTGACCTGTGACAATGGGGCTGGAGGCAGGCACATGCGGCAGAGCTGTCTCTGAGCTGGCTGCAGGTCAAGATGTTTTGTTAAAGGCATTCTTTTTGCAGTGCTAGGCTGCTTTCACTTAGGGCCAGTTCTGGAATGCTGATAATCTGTGACATGGCTAACTGGGACGGGGGGAGGAGGGGGAATCTGGGGAGAGTCCACCAGAATGACGCTGGGTACAATGGTACTGTTACTTGGATGTCACTAGCAAGGTTCTAGCCCAGTCTTCCCATGAATAGAAATGTCTTTTTTCCATAAATGGGCTTGACCACATACTCCCCCAAACCTTGAACAAGTCCCCCCTCCACTGCATAACTCAAGTGTAAAACACTGCAGCAGGAAACCGAGCACCCATTACCTTTCAAATCCTCTGGGTTGTCAATAATGAAGTTTCCATTCCAAACCACAGCAAAATCCACCGCTAAGTTGCTTATGTCCATCCCGTCATAGAGATACTAGGGAACAAGAAAAGAAAGAAGTTTAGGGGATGTGGTTGGGAGGATGTGTCAGGAAGAGACACTAGGAAGGAAATGATTTTTTTTTTTAAATCACCATGACAACTTTTTGTGACGATGTCTGAGTGACTGACAATTCACACTCTCATATCTAGGATCCTGCTTTGGGTCCACATAATGAGACTCATTTCTCCTTGCCAGGGAAATATAATTAAAATCAGTTGATGGACCCTGCAAGAGGCAATAGATTAATTATCCCAGACACGCTGGCTGTTCTCATAAATACAGCCCCACTATTTAATGAGACTAGATTGAGGCTCTGCACTGTGGCACTTCTGCCCAGGAGACAGACTGGGCCAACTTTCCATCTAACCTCCACCCTCCCTCGATGCAATCAGGAATGTACCAAAGTGCTGAAAAGATCTGACAACTGACTATGGAAATATTTCAGTCAGTGCACCCTATGCAGGGGGAAGAGAGGGAGTTTTCTAAGTCACCGGTTCAAATCCAAATCAAGGTAGCACTGACTGGAATGCTTCACCTTCTGACGGGTGCCCACTAGTCATAGAGATGAGTTTGGAGGTCTCTGACCAGTTTCCAAGTGGACATTTCACAAGTGCCATCATCGTAATTATCACACATTGGGCCCTATGTTGGCAGCCTTTATAGATCAACTAAAGACTCCAATTCTCCTACAAGGAAAACGTTGGCTGCAAAAAGCAAGCATATTAAAGAAACCTTCCACAAAGGGCATGATTGTTCAGCGTTTCCTTCCTCGCAGATTACTTCTCTACATTTGTTCCACATCAGCCTTCAAGCTTTTAAGCAAGATGGGAACCTGAATGGAACAAGTAGAGGAGAAGGAGTCAGGGGGCCCAACTCGGACACTAGCTCCCTGTGTGGTCTTAGGCAAGTCACTTAGGGCTCATCCACATGCAGAAGTTGCACTGGCTTAACATAGTAATAGAGATGTAGCCGTGTTAGTCTAGTCTAGCTGAAACAAAAAACAGGACTATGCAGCACTTTAAAGACTAACAAGATGGTTTATTAGGTGATGAGCTTCCGTGGGCCAGACCCACTTCCTCAGATCAAATTGTGGAAGAAAATTGGCATGACCATATATCCACAATTTGATCTGAGGAAGTGGGTCTGGCCCACGAAAGCTCATCACCTAATAAACCATTTTGTTAGTCTTTAAAGTGCTACATAGTCCTGTTTTTTGTTTCAGCTAGACTAGACTAACACGGCTACATCTCTATTACTATGTTAATACATATTTACCAGCGTGAGCTAAACCATACAAGCCTGGATTAAACAGACATCAAAGTAGCTCCACACAGTTGCTCTGGTTTAACTAAATCAGTATAAAACCACACCATTAGATACGTTGTTACAACTCTGTGTGTAGACTAACCCTTGAACTCTCTAATTCCCATTTCCCATTTGTATAAAAGCACAACAGGATTGCCCTGGAGCAGGGCTGCTCTGGGTATGTGTTACTTAGGTAATGTTCATAAACCACTTTGGATAGGAAAAGGCCTATGTAGTATGTATTAATTTATTATCTATCTTGCTTCGGGGATTTACAGAAAGTCAGTGTGTCACAAATACCCAGAGAAATTTAAGACAACTCGGAACTTCGTTAATAAGCTAAAAATATCCGCATGGGCTGTTAAAATAGATCCGGAGGTTTCTGGTTCCACCATATAGAACCCTCACTGATACATGATGGGAAGCGAGAAAACCAAACCCTGCACCCAGCTCTTCTTCCATTTGTAGCCTACTGTCTCCTGCCAACAGACAGAGAGGCCCTTCCTCTGAAGTTCGGAGAATGGCTTTTGTGAAGAGCGGAGGTGTGCAATGAATGCAGCCGAATCTGTGTTTTGTCCTCTACAACATGCGAGAAGGATGGCAAAAAAAGTTAGAGCCGTCCCTCCAAGAAGTACGATGCTATTCTTGGTTACTGATTCCAATGGCATTCCTACAGGTTGGGACCTTGCTGTAGAATCTCTTGGGCTGTACGCTGCTATACAGTTGGCCCTCTGTGTGTATGTCTTTTGTGGCTTCATCCACAGAGTTTGTATCACTCTGCGGCGCTGTATCTACTCCCCCAGCTGAGTCCCATTCCCTTCTTTCCTAGCATTACGCATTCCGTTAAATTGCTGAGACTTGGAATTTGACAGCTCTCTGATCAGAGGCCTACAGTTCTCCCTCTCTCTCGCCAGTGTGAAATATCTTGCCTTCTCACCTCTGTTATATTCCTTTCTCAAACCCATCCCTGTGCTCCTGCCTGCCTTGCCTTCACTGACCCACTCACGGTCACTGACAGTGAGTTGGCACATAAAGGATCTGCACCCGAGCAGTATAATTAAACACTTCATATGCCTATAGCAGATTCCCATCTGGAATTCATGATTAGTTTAACGCCTAGTTTTATTTATTTTTAATTATTATTATCATTATCCTCTCTCCCTTTTTTAACTTTCACCTTTTCCTCTTCCAGTTAAATTTGCCTTATTCACAGTGTCTCCTTGCTAATGTCAAGATTGGGGTGACGGCTGTGTCAGCGTTGGGATGGCTGGTTTAAATAAAACAAAGAGGCATCTCTGGTGCGTGTAAGTGGAAGCATTGCCTAGTGGTCAGAGCACAGTGATGGGAGCCAGGAACTCCTCCTGAGTTCCAGGCCCAGGTCTAAGAATGAAATCCTCTGTGGCTTTGGCTAATCCATGTCACCGCACCTGTATGTAAAAATAACCATGCTTACCTGCCCTCACAGCATGTGGGTTAGTCAATGGTGCAAATTCACCTCAGGAGCAGACTCTATAGATCCCGGACAGCCTCATCCATTCAACTCTAAAGCGCTTGCATTCTAGAACCCACTTGGAGCGTGGCTATTGGCCTCCCGTTGTCCTGTCCCTCCCATCTCTTCCTCTGATGGGCCCTTCCCTTCTCCCACTCCACCCCTACCACCCCGGCCCCTTACCGAACTGTTCTGGCACTGGACGCTGGAGCTGTTGAAGCGTAGAGCCGGCACCCGATGTATAACTCCTTGGATGTTGAGGACGCATTCATACCCACGCTGGCCAGACTGGGGCTGGGGCAGGTTTCTGGCTTTCAATGTGATGGGCTTCACCTCCCCCACCGGGATCAGAATCTCTTCTGTGGGAAACAGCTGTGGGCAGTCCTGAGAGGAGCAAACACGGAGGCAAAGGTGACTCCAGTTACTACAGGGCTGCTCCCCTTTATGGAATGACAAGTCTGAACACACCTGGACTCTGGGGGATTTGGAACATTAATCTGGATCAAAATTACATGGCTGCTTGCCAGGAAGGGCAGCCAAACATCCCCTCCTTGGAGTCCAACATGCACCTCCCAGCGTATCTGATCCCAGAAAATTATCTTTGTACTCCTCAATCTGACCACAAGACAGAAGATTAAGGGCAGGGAAAAATAACCTTGAGTAATATTTTCCATACAAGGAACAGTACTGATATTTTCACTGCAGTCAAACGAGAGGGGACATAATTCAGGAAATCTATCAAAGCATCATTGTTCATCCTGGCTTGCTGTGGGTTACACATTTTATCTCAAGACACAAACCCCAAGAATACCTCCCCAGTCCTCTTTACCCTTTCCCACGCAAGCTATCCGCAATTCATCGTCAATTGCTTCAGCTTCCCAACTGTAGCTGAGACCGATTTTACTGCAAGGTGGATTGGATCCTCCCAATGCTTTTTCTGTACTCTAGGGGAAAAGTTGTTGAGAAAAAAAAAAAAGCTGGGGTGGGGCCGGCATTGCCCTTTTAAGAGATGCAGCCCATTTAAGACATGCAGCCCAGCTGACTGTCGGACATTTGCATACAGAGGTGCTGGTATGCTCCATTCTTTCCAGGTAAGTTCTGACTGGAGGTGCTGCTACTGCATACCGGGCAGTACCATCACAAAAAAAGCAGTGGATCCTCCTAACCACACACTGAACATTCATTGTAGGTTTCATTTTCCATCTTGTTTCATTCCTGGCCAGTGCATGGTTCTGCCATGAGTGCAGGGGACTGGACTTGAGTTCTCAAGGTTCCTTCCAGTTCTATGAGTCTGTTGTTTCAAAACCAGACTGCTCAGCATGGGACATGCTTCCTTTTTTGTGACCCTCTTTTTGTGTTTGATTTTAGCAAAATGATTCCAATATCCTATTAATTTCACAATCTGCAGCCCCAACCCTACAAACTATTCCCCTTTTTCTCTCTTACCCTACCCCGTCATCCAACACCTTTGGCTAGCTACACAGCCATCTACACAGCCAGACCTGTATGCAAAAATGGAGATGAGAGGGAAATAGTTTTCCTGACCCATGACCTAAAGGTTAAAGCATTGAGCTGGGATGTGGAAGAGCAAGGTCCAAGCCCTAACCATCAGACTACAGGTTATTCGGGGGCCTCTTGTTTTGACTAGAAAGCCTAAGAAACCTTCTCAAGCAGAGTTTTATTGACACCAATTCCTACACTGCAAAAAATTCTGGGTTTTGATTAACTGACATTTTCCAAGGAAAACCCCAACTAGCTCTCTGCAGAAAGGCAAAGCAGTCCCCAGGATTGATCTTCTAGTAGCTCAGTGATGCATGAGCAAGACTTGTCCCACCTTCAGCTGGGACTGGAAGGGCTGAAGTTTTGCTCCTGTATGTGAAGCTGCACCTTCCGCTCCCATCCATGCTGACGGGTAGAGAGGTGTCCAAATGCTCAGAGATTTGGTTAAAATAAGCACCTTAGAGTTTAAGGCTGGGATTTTCAAGTAGACCCACGGGATTCAGCACCCAAATCCCAATTAATTTAAATGGGAGATGAACACCTCTTTAGAAAATGCTTCTATGAATTCATCTTGAGTCTTCAAAACTGGGTCCCATCTCTAGAAATTGGGTAACAGACCTGAAAGCTCGTCAGCAAATACTAGCTGTAAAACAAATACCTGATTCAAAAAGGGTCCAATTCTGCCATGTTTCCTCGCAGGGCATTCTGCTGAACTCAATGGGCATTCTGCGCTCTGAGGCCTTCTCTACACTAAACGGAAGATCACCGCTTCTGCAATTTAGCAGGTCTATTTAAGACTCACTAAATCAAACTCAGAGGGTGCTCCTTCCAGTGTCTGATTCTCCTGCTTCTGCGAGGAGTAAGGGAAGCCGACCGAAGTGTTTGCTCCCATCAGCCTCCCGCTGTGGGGATGCCGCCAAGCTCGGCTTAAGGTAAGCAGACGCCAGCTCCGTAGAATACGTAGTTGTGTACCTTAAGCCGAGCTGCCGGATCTAGTACAGACCTGGCCAGAGAAATCTCTCTTGTAGGATGGGGCCCTGGCTGAGTGGGAAATGAGTGGAAAACCAGATCAGGCTGCTGTCTATACACCGGCATGTGGTGGGGGGTGAGTGGAAAAGCTGCAGGCTTACAGTGGATGCTCCAAAGGTCTCAGCGTACCGTTCAGGCAATAAAACCGCCCATATGTATTTGCAGCAACATCCGCGCAGATCCATTGCAGTCGCTCACTGCAGATATCTCACTGTGTCAGATGCAAAGCCAAGCTAGCTTAGGAGATGCCAGCCCTCTACAAGGATGAACTTTGATGTCGCTGGAAGCCAAGATGCTAACTCCCTCCCCCGCCATCCTTGCAATAGCTTTTAGGCCTCAGGAACTTAAGCCCCTAACTCTTCTGGAAATCGTCCCTTTAGATTTCCTAGAGCTCTCTCAGATTAAGCCTGGAAACAACAAACCCAGCCTGTCATCCTACGAAATCCTTCTGTTTCATAAAGGGAACCTATGCTCCTGACAGGCAGGAGGGATTGGAAGGTGTTTCTCTTTGGTGGCTAAGTGATTCAACCTAATGGGTAGCACAAGCATTTTTTGATCCAGATTCAAGATTCTAAGTCCCCCTCGGGATGGCATCTGGCGCTGTTCCAAGAGTAAAACTCTCCTAGACAAATGCAAATGGTCAGAGTGTTACAGACAAAGCCTGAAAGCGCCATCCTCCTGCCAGGTTCAAGTCACAGCAAGTGGAAAGGAAACCCAAGAAACCAGAGGGGACTTGAGAAGTGGGAAGCACACTGCTCCGCGGCAGTCCACGGGGCTGTAGAGGGGCAGGGGGAACACACCGAAATTCTACTTGAGGCCTTTCCTGCTCCACTCTGGAGAAACACACATGGAAGTGAAAAGAGCAGAGACACGAATGGGCTCTTTCTGCCACAGGAACCAGCAGCCTGGCTCCTCCAAAGCTAACAGACTATGACAGATTCCGGTGAAGGGCCTGGGACTTACAGAAAGGGGGGAGTCCAGTTGTATCAAAGAATAAGGACAAGGGCCCCCGCTCCTGTAATGACAGAGATGAGGGGCTCCTACCAGCTTCCCAGAGTGTGGGAAATGACCCTGGATGTAGTACCACACAGCCGGGGCCAAATCTAGTGTGACCAGAGAGCAAGTGTGTAAAAGCGCCAGAGGGCAAGTGTGTAAAAGCGGGAGGTGATAGGCACAAGACCATCAGGCCTTTTGTTCACTCTAGGCAAAACAGAGAGGCAGTCTGCACTGCAACTGAGTTTAATGGCCCACTGCAGGGAGGCAATGGAGTCCTTCCTGAGTTGCAAAGGCTTCCAACACAGACCAGAGATCAGCAATGAGAGGACGCAAAGTGACAGACCGAGGCTTGAATCCTGAATCAGTTCACAAGTAAAAGAAGCTTTGGAGTCCCAGTCCCCAGCTGCAGGCACATAACGTGAAAGTTGTTCAGTTTATGAAGCCGGAGTCATTCCATTCAATTCTCCATTGGAAACTGGACAGAAAGCGTTTTCTGGGGGTTTGCATTAAATGAGCAAAAAAAAAAAAAAAAAAAAAATCAAAAGGCCAAAAATTGTGAATTTGGGAAAAGTGGCATGAGAAAGTTAGATCCTCTTTAAGTTTAAGCGCTGGGTGGGGAGTCCTAGTTTTCCTTCCCATCTCCTGTCCCCGCCTGGCCTGAATAACATGATTTAACCCGTGTATTGCAATAGCACCTGGAGTGAGGGAGCAGAGCCCCGTTGTGCTAGGTGCTGGACATACCCACAATGGTCCAAGACAGTCCCTGCCTCCAGTGAGAGCCAACAGGCGATGCCAAGAAACGGATGAAATAAATTAACAAAACTGCACATTTCTGGGCACCTAGGGGCGTAGTTAAATAATGTAAACAGGCAGGATATCACTGTACAAACCACATTTAGCAGTAAATATCATTCCCCTCATTTTACAGCTGGGCAAACAGGTGATGTGATTGACCCAAGGTAACATACAACCAGGATTAGAAGGCAGGGTTATCTAGCTATGACATTTATACGGCCCCCATTACGGTGGTACCCGAGCACCTCTCAGTTTTCAATGTATTTGTCCTCCCAGCGCCTCTGTAAAGCCCCAATGAGGTCTGACGCCCCAGAGAACCTCAGGGACTTCTCCTGTGTCATGCAGGAAGCCTGTGGCCCAGCAGGGCTCTGACCCAAGTCTCTGCATTCCTGGCTAGTGCTCTAACCATTGGGAAGCCCTTTCTATCAATTAAACAAACTCATTTAGAAGCAAACACAAGGAGGGATCCCACACCTCTGCTTATTAGGCACTGAATGAAGGCCCTGCCCAGCTCGCAGCTATCCTGACAAGATCTCAATTCTCCACTAACTCAGGCATGTTGCAAATGAGAAACAGATGCTGACCGGTCTGGGGCAGCCAGTAGCTTAAGCTGCTGCCTCATAAAGTCTCTTTTTAATAGCACTATTCCCTGCATTTTTTAAAATTTTATTTCTAATAGGGACTTTCTCAGATTAACAGCCAAGAGTGATTTTAAACACCAGCAGAGGGGAAGACGGGAATCCTGAGGGAGTGGAGGGTGAGGGAGGGAATGACCATTGCTCTTTGGTAGTGACTTTACTAGCTGGAAGGGAATGCTTACTGTTTTAAGCATCGGATGTGAAATACTTAGTTCTTGGGTAACCCAGGCTCAAATCACAGCAGGGTTGATTCAGCATTTCTACTGCTAAGACTTATGCTGTGAGGCCTCTCTGAAGAGCCGTAGACTCTCTTAAGAGCTGCACACTTGTTTAACTAGGGGCGCTTTCCCCCATTTCTTGAACAAAAGTTCGTTCCTTGTCCCCTCTGTTCTGCATTAAGCAGAAGTCACCCTCCACCCCAAAAACAGCTGCATTTCAGTGGTCCTGTATTTAGCTGGAAAGGGGATGAATACTTAGCTTGGGCCTCTAACTCCTTTAGATCTCTTTAAGAAGCTCTGCTTTGCAATCCCTTGGGATGAAAAATGCTCTGGAATTGTAAAGTATTTTTTTTATTGTTGTTGTTATAACCCTCCTCCCCCCTCAAACCTCTAACTGTCACTGCAGGAGAATCTCAATATTTAGCCCTGAAAAAAATGAAAATATGTTCTGGACCATTATCTTTCCTGGCTGCAATCATTCACTAGACAAGCTGAGTGTTGAAGAAATTCTTTTTTTTCCTATAAAGAAGGAAAAAACCCCAGAACTCACATTTTTCAAATCATATCTGCAGAGATAAAATTGCTGGTAGCAAAAAATTTTCTACCATCATTAGAGGCAAGGAGGACATAATGGATTTTTTCTTTTAGCAAGGGTTTCACTGGGAGAAAAATGTCACATTGGGATACTGGGGAAAATAAAGCGTCAGTCAGACTATGAGTGCATTCCACTCCGGGGACCGGGGGAAAGGCAGCCCCTACATGTTGTTTGACAGCTACAATGATTGTATTAATAAGGGGACATAACGTTTGGAATGGAGGGATATTCAGGGAGATTCCACATTAAACAACTGCACAGGCACTTGTGGGGACCACATCGCTGCTGGCTGAATTTATCAGATGAGTGATTGAAGCTACAAAACCTGCAGGGGCTCGTAGATAGTGCTGAGTTTGCTCAAAAGTTGCATGCATTACTGAAAGCACCATCGGAGCCCCTCCATTTCTTGTTTGTGCCCGTTCCAGTGCCAGGCCTCTGCTTTGCTTTCGGTTCTTTTAAAAACATTGCCACGGCAAGAATGCAGAAGGGTGTCGGTGCATACACATGCAGATGCTTGGCCTATGCATGTGATGGTGCATATAGGCATTTGTCACTGCATGAATGCACAAGGGCATCTGTGCATATAACTGTTGGAATGCTGTGCACACATGATTGGGTAGACAGGTATGTGTAGCTGTATTTGTAGGCATGTAGATTTGTATATAGTGCAGGGGTGGGCAAGATATGGCCCATGGGCCGCCATGCGGCCTGCCAAGCCACCAGATCCTGCCCACGGGCTGCCCTGCTGGACCCTCAGGCACAGAGCAGCTCACACCGTTTTAAGCATCTGGCTGCTCCCTGTGCTTCTCAGCTCCAGGTGCGGGGTGGGGGTGGGGTGGGGTGGGAGAGGCGGGCTTCACATGCTGCCCCCACCCTCAGCAAAGTCTCTCAGGTTCCATTGGCTGGTTTCTGGCCAATAGGAGCTGGGAGATTTTGCTTGGAGGGTGAAGGGGGGGAGAACAGCATGCAAAGCCTCCCCCGCAAGCAGAGAGCCACATGGACCAGCCAGTGGTTTTGAGCAGCCTGGGACTGGGCAGGCAGGAAGCCTGCCTCATGGTGCCGGCAGGGTTACAGGCCAGGATCCTGCCTCTGACACTCCTCCCACCCCCTCCCTTTCCCCAACTCCCTGCCCAAGGCCACCGCCCCCTCTTGCCCCAAGTCACCACACAAACCCTTCCCATCCCCAGGTCACAACTCCTCCCAGATCTGATACCTCAGCTACACTCCTCCCCAGGCCAGAATCCTCTCCTGTACCCCTACCCCTCCCATACCCTGCACCCCATTCTCCTGCCCCAGGTCTTCACCCAAACCCTCTGCACCCCCCTCCCTCAAGTCACAACTCCCTGCCAGAACCTGTGCCCCCTCTCCTTTACCCAAATTCCTTCTCAGACCCCACTCTCTCTCCTGCACTTTGGTCTCCTACCCCAAGCTCCCTTCCTCCCCAACCTCTGTCCCACACCCGTCTATAGAGAAATGCAGCCTTTGACCACTCACCAAAATCTTGGAGTGGCCCCTCATCAAAAACTATTGCCCACCCCTGATATAGGGTGCATGTCTATCCTTAAACAGTCTTGCTGTTATCTTTGATGAGTGATTTTTCAAATCAAAATTATTTTGTTTGGGATATATTGCACACTGAACGAATACGTCTTCCATTGTTAATACACATCAGGTGTTGATCAATGTTTTTCAGAAATTTCACAAAGAGGTGTGTGGGCGCACAATCATGTTCACATGCAGACCTCTGCCCTCTACTGGTTGGAATAAAAAAAACCCAACTGGCAGAAGCCCTGTACAACTGACAGCTAATGGAGATGCTCCATGAACTCAAATCGCAGATGCCTGTGTGACTGATGCGGAGTTTTATCACTGCTGCTGCTATGAAGTTCTGAGCATCCCTGGAGTGCTCCATAAAAGAGAAAGAGAGATGCTGTCAGTGGGAGTACGTGATTTGTTCTATAATCGGTTTACTTTCTTTTCTCATTCATGAGAAGTAAATCCTGTAGTGAGTTAGAACGGGCATCCACACCTCCACTCGCTAAAAACAACCACATAGGCTAAATTTTCTCATTATCCTTCCTGAGATCTGCAAATTGGACTAACTAAGAATCAGAAGTTTCAGAGGGGGTAGCCGAGTTACTCTGTAACAGGAAAAACTTTTTAGTAGCACCTTACAGACTAACAAAACATTAGAAGCTTTTGTGGATACAACCCACTTCTTCAGGTGACCGGAGTGTTAGAAGTTCCGATCCAAGAATAAATAAGGGAAGGAGGGGACTCAGAAGGGAATTTTAAGCATCAGAACACTGGTGGGAGAAAGACAGGGTTCCAATGCAAAAGTGACACAGATGATTATAGAATGTCCTGCCCATGGAATGTTTCCACACACAGTTTTGCAGAGAGAGGATCATATTTTATGCTTCTATGCCCCAAGATCCCAAAGGAACTACACAAATCCCACACCCGTGACAAGCAACCACCTCTGCTGCCTTTGTCTAGAAAGTTGGGACACTTCCCCCCTTGAGAAAGTTGCTTATGTAGGGCTTTGTGCAGATCAACTAATTAAGCACAAAAGTGATAATAAGCCTTAGTCCATTTGGCACATGAGCTAAAACACTTGGACCTGGGTCCTGTTCTTGCCGGTGTCAATCAGGAGCCATTCCATTGCTATCAGGGGCATTGCCCCAAAATTTAACCTGATGGAAAAGAGAGCAGATTTGGGCCCTCAGAAGCCAAACGTGGAAAGAAGAAACCACGGACTCAGCATGTTTGCCACTGGTAAATTCCCCATTACCTGACCTTTCGTCCTGTGTTTTGTGCAACATGAATTCAGCTGCAACCGGTGTCTTGGCTTGTATTTTATAAAGTGCCATCTGTATTTACAACACTGCAGTTAATAATAATACATTCAAAAGAGCAGTTTAGGTCAGGTTACATTTACAGCAGTGCTGCTGTAGTGCTGTAGTTTAGATACCATATGGCTGGAATGGATTTTCCTGTTGCTGTCGTTAATGCACCCCTCCAAGAGGCACTAACTAGGCTGATGGACGAATCCTTCTATCGACCTAGCTGGGCCTACACTAGAGATTAAATTGACCTAAGTACAGTCCTCGGGCATGAAATGTTCCCAGTCCTGAGTGATGTAGCAAGGTCACCCTATGTTTCAGGCACAGACCAGGCTTTGATCTGTGTTTCTCCCATAAACATATCCCTTTACAACCCTGAGATGCAGTCTGCTTTCAATATAGTCAGCAGCACAGGGAACTGGATGAAATCCCTGCAGTTTATCGTCTCATCTCCTGTAGTTTCATACAGTGCTCTCCCTCCTCACTCACTATTTTACTACAAGTTTAACCTCTCTAGTCTGGCACCCTCGGGACCTGACTGGTTCCAAACTAGAGAATTTTCTGGACCATGGGAGGTCAGTATTGTCTAGCAGCATTACCAACACTTCCATTGCTTCCTGGGCTGCTAGAGGACATTTAGGGGTAAATTAGAGCTAAATAACGGCACAGAACACTGAGAGCCAGGACTGGTGGCTATAAACAAACTTTATGGAACCATGGAAACTTGGCCACACCCAAGAAAAGTGGACATTCGCCTAACTAAAATCATTCTGGACAATGGATGTTTCTGGACTTGAGAGTTCTGGACTAGAGATGTTCAACCTGTATCATTTCCTGCGCCCCTGTTCCCAAACAACGATGAGCACACTAGGTTCCAGGTGAACAAACCTAACCATTGAAAAAACATTACCAATAACCGACCAACCAAACTGTTTCAAAGTTGGGAAGAGTTAATCCTGCTGCATTAGGCTTTTCATGCTACTACTGGTGGTTCTTTTTCTCCAGAGGAATTGCCAAATAGTTTCACCAAACTTGCCTCTCCAGGAGCCAGGCCAGATCCAAAGCCCACTGAAGTCAATGAAAAGACAGCCACTGATTTTAGATAAGGCTCTGAAAGAGCTCCTCCATAGCTAACACATCCCAGGTCTTAAAATCCATGTACCTAAAGGCAGGATTTCCGTGGAAAAAAACAGAAGCTTCAGCTTAAGTTGCAAGAGACCTTAAGCAGCCCTGGAAGCATGAAGAGGCACAACCATTTGTAAAAACATCCCTCTAAAAGCAATAATCACTCAAACCTCACCTCCCAAGTGTTTGAATGGACATGAAATTTGGCTCTCCATAAGCTCTCAGAGCCTGAAACACACATGGAAATGGCATTATCTGCACATGCTGGACATCAAAGAGGGAATGGATCCCATATCCTAGGAAACTAAGAAGATTCATTTGGTTCTCTCTCCCCATTGGGATGGGGCATAAGAATGTGTTTATGTATCTACATTTCTCTTTGTCTGCATTTTTTATAAATTAGCACAGAGCTATTTTATACCTAAAATCATCACACACACAAACCCACCCTCCTCATACACATTAATATCACAGTAGAGGTCTGATGTGAGTCTGCAGAAGTGGAGAAATTCAGGCTCAAGTCTCCATCTGTTCTGCCTTGGGGATGGAAGTCGGATAGCGCTATGAAATCCCTATAAGGCCTTATGTCACAAACCTCTTCTTTCTGTGGTTGCAGGTGGGCCCCAGGTCTCTATATTTTCAGCGCCTCAAGCAGGGATATTTAATCAAGTGACTCGCATTGATATTAATGAAAGTCACGTGACTTTAAAAAAACCTGCTGAGGAATGAAAGAGTTTGTCACGTTAATTCTTGCAGAACTGGCCCCCTGGAAACGGTTTCCTACGGGTTTTGACTGGCTGCAAGGGGATGCCCTACCTGGGATGAAGGGCTGTTTCTGTTAGATAGGATCTGCCATAAATCAGGCTCAATCCACTCTGCTTAGGAAAGTGGATTGAGTGTATCTCTGTCCATATTTCCTGCGGCAATGCCTCCAGATTAAATGTGCCCTGTGTATAAGCAATATGATTTTTTTAAAGGCCCAGTACCACAAAAAAAATCAACCTGAGATGTCAGAGTCATGCTGGGTTCTTTCCTTCTTCTGCATCATCCTCAACAGTAACAGGAGTTCTGCAGGCCAAATTCCACCTCTCCGTGACACTGGGCTCAACCCAAATGTCTATGTTCAGATTCAGCTATGAGAGACACCTGCCCCAACAATCATCCGCTAAGCAGACAAGACTGCAGTTGCTTAACCCTGTAATCAGGTTAGCATAAGCATCTCTGCTGATGGTGCAAAAGGGAGGAATACCATTTCGCTCACTCCCTTGTCGTTCTTCAGGGCAAGCAGCAGGAAAAAGTAGCCCAAGATTACTTCAGTCATCATAGCCGGCAGACTGGACTCTAAACACAAGCCAGGCACGCATCTGTGATATGAAGATACCATTTTCACCCAACCACCTTACCACATGGAATCCCCTTTTGAGGGCTCTGGGTTCTATTTGCTCCCTAACACAAACAAGCAACTCCTAGTAGCATCAAAGGGTGAAGCCTGTTGGGGAATCCCCACCAAGCTAGAAAGATCAGAGCTTTCCCCTCTAGGAAACAGCAAATTACACAGAATTAAAACTTGACATTCCAGACTAGTTCTAAGCCCTCATGGGAGCATGTATCTGTGTGCAAAGGATCATGGGAGAGCAAGTGTGTTTGCCTGTGCATAGATGTGAGAACTGACCCGCTGTGTGCACTTCTGTTTGGCCATCCTGCCTTCACAGAGGCTGTTCTGGCCGAAATCTTGCTACTTATGTTCTGTTGCCAAGATAATAAGCCCTCTGTTACGAAGGCAATGATAGCTGTGAGCACGAACGTTTTACTAGGGCCCAGTGAGATAACCGTGATCTGAACTATGTTAAGTGAGGAAACTCTTTCCCAGATATGTATCTCACCCCATGAATTTGCAAAAGGGGAAGTGCCCATAATAAAGACAGCCGGAATACAGTGCGTACACAAGTAGCAATTAATTTCCTTAAAAAAAAAAAAAGGCAGGCAAAGTTGGCCTTTTGTGGTTGTGCCCTCATGCGTTGTCATGGGTACAGGATAGCCATGATGAACGGTGGACTATCCAAATGGTTATCATTACCCCACATCAAAAGTAATCACCGGAATGGCATCAGACAGCATGTAACCTAGTTCTTAACAGTGGAAGCTAGGAGAGAAGATGCACTGGGTAAACAAGATGGAGGAAATACTCCCTGTAATAGAAATAGGAACTGGTCCTCTAATTCCTGTGGATTAGAGCAGTAATGGGAAGTCAGGGGTCCTGGTGTTATTCCTGACTCTGCCACTCACACACTGCGTGAGCCTGGGTCAGTCATGCTCTCTGTGTATGTCTATTTCCCCAAATGTAAAACTGGGACAATAAATCCCTACCTCACCCTACCAAAGTGTTTTGAGATCAGTGGACTGAAGGTGCTGCGGAAGCATAAGGCAGAATTGCAAAGCCTATGGAAAAGGGAGAAAGCGCTAAACAGGAAGGAAAATTATCCCAACACTGGAGAGTAGCAAAAGCAAAAATTCCTACTCCCTCTTGCTCCCTTGAAAGGAAGTGACTTGGTTTTGTATCAGGATGGTAAAGCTTTCACTTTGTCTTCAGGGCTGGGAGTTTCTCCTCTGGCATCTTCACACTCTGCTGCTTGAAACACTTCTTTGAGGTTTTGAGAGTAAACTGCCTCCTTCTTGTAGGCCACAGAACGGCAGCAGCACCTGTTCCCAATTACCTTTGTTGGTCTCTTCGGTACCGCTGATTCCCCGCTGATGTACGCACACATGTAAGTCGTTTATGGTTTTTTTGTGTGTGTTACACTTCTCTTGGCATCAATGTAACCAGAAATGCAAGACTAAAGCAACCCAGGGGCATTCCTTGTTGATTTAGTTAGCAGCCCAATGAGCTTCTAAAATGTGATAAAGGGAACTTGACATTGTTTCTTCTCATGGCTCAGCATTTTGTTCTCTTCCCTCTTGCTCCCTTTGGGGCCCCTCTCCCTCTCTGGGAGATTGGATGACAGTCAGTTCCCCCTGATTTTCAGACCCTCGCCCCATTTGAAGGATTTAGGGCTCCCCTGAGGTTAAAATGGAGTAACAGCTGGCAACCCCCGTGGCCAAAGCCCTGAGGTAAGGCATTTCATGGCTCTCCACCAAAAGGACACTCCATAAGCACATGCCTGCTGCAGATGTTGTAAAGACACAGATGTAGAAACAGCAAAGGCGGGAAGCAAAAGCCCATCCACAATGACAGAGATTTCTAATAGCAGACACAGTTGTGCTCACCACCTCCCCCAAATAGAAAGAAAATATGATCCATGCCCAGAAAAGTTTACAAACTCATAGTGCTGTCAAGTGTCATTGTTCTGGCTAGCACCCTGGCAGTGCCTGTGATGTCTGCAGTGGAAGGAGCTAACAGCAAGAACCCCAGATCAAAAAAGGTAACAGATAAATTCCCTGATTATGGATCCCCTTCCAAAATTTGGCAAACTTGCTAGCAAGAGTTCCCTCCCTCCAGCTTTTTGACACATTCCCAGAACTGAACCCCGAGTTATTAGCAGATATGGGCCCAAGTCATGCAGTTTGGATCCAGAATCAATTACTTCCCCAACCCTCACAGTTATTCCAATGAGGCATTCAAACCTGGATCATTATCCAGTCAGAAAATTCAGACCTGGAACCCAGCCCAGTTGACGAACCTCTAGAATGTCTCTGACCAGCACTGCAGTTGACCTGCTTTGTGATCTTTGGAAAGCCACTGCAGCTCTGTGCGCCCCATCTATAAAATGGGGTTAGCGATGCTGATGTAGCTTTGAGGTCCTTGGATGGGAAGTACTGAGTCAGTCGGAATGTATCTGACCCTCAGAGGTGGGATTGATTCGGGCCCATCACCATTGCTAGCTGATGACATTGTCCCGCTTTGTTCGTATTTGCTGCTAATTCTGCACTTCTGGGAACCAGCAGAGAGCAGATGCGCCAAATACAGAGAAAAATGGGACAAGAGGACACCTCTTTGCCAGAGAGCCTCAGACAAACATCGGATATGCCAACCATACTGTACGCTGCTCCACAGAATGGACAGGTTAGCTCGGAACAGAAAGAGTTCAATAAAAAAAACCCCAAACAAATCCTAATACCTCAGAAACATTGATCCGTCCTTCCTGAAATGAGCAAGTTGTGGGGTCGTGAGTGCAGAGGTTGCGGTATTTGCACCAGTGGCAGCGGAAAGCACTGTTCACACAAGAGAGGCACCTGTAGAGCCAGAGACAGAAATAAGGTCTGGGTTACAGAGATGTTCATCAGGAATTGAACTCTGTCTGAATTTATACATAGGAAGACATATTCCTGGTGGAAAACTAAGACAAAAACTCTACAGAATCAGGGACCCAATAACCTGCATGTCAATCAGTTATTTGCTCCTATTTCTGCCTCCCTCCATAGTTTCATCTATTTAGATTGGAAGTTCTGCAGAGTCTAGTGTAATTACATACCTGTGAGATGTCTAGCACACTTCTGGGCACTAACAGATAATAATGCAAAGTTAAGTTTGAGAAAGCAAGCTCTCAAAAGCCCAGGACTCTGCCCCCCGTGCTCATGTCCTAAAATATATCCAGTCTTTAAATGGCTTATTAATACAAGCTGAAGCATCTTATACATCATCACATAAGGGCCAAGAAAATACAATGTAGTACAATCTTGACTGATGTTAAGCCTCCGTGATATCTACCGAACAAGCCAGATTCGAAGAAATTTGGCTCAGTGGTTTTCAGCAATTAGAAGTATTTCAGATCATCAACTGTAAATGTTTCTATTTGGCCTTTTTCACTCAAGGTCAAACCTGGAGCATATTAGATTGCTCCAGAGCATAGCAAATGTCTGTGCTTTATGTTGGATGAGGCCAGTGGTGCAGGACATGGGGTAAGTCCATCTGACAAGGATCTGGCTGGGTATCCACTATCTCACAGATCCTTATGTACTGCAAGTAAGCTGTGTGGCTCATAGCAGTTGTTAGTATTCACAATAAAGCTTCGTTTGTTCTCAGAAGATAGGTCTACACGAGGAAATTAGGTCTGTATAACTATGTTGCTCAGGGGGGGTGAAAAATCCATATCCCTGAGTGATATTGTTAAACCAACCTAACCCCCCACTGAAGACAGTGAATAGATTGATGGGAAGATTTCCCCCTCGCCCTAGCTATTGCCTCTTGGATAGGTGGAGTACCCATGTCAGTACTCCGGTCAGTGTGGGTAATATCTTTGAAGCACAGAGCGATGCTGCTGCTGCATTTTGTGTAGACAATTCCTCAGTGACGGTCCACGGGCATCGTTTCATACAGTTTCGTGGGGTCCCCAATTCACTCAAAGGCATGGACTTTGCAACTGAAGGGGGGTTTGCACCCCTGTCTGTGCAGTGGAGGGACAGCTAATGGTCTGTTACTTTCTTTCTAAAGTTACTGTCACTACAATGCACTTTTAATGGCTTCCCCTTTTTATAGCTGAGTTATAGTTTCCGTAAGCATCCATAGTGACCTTAATAGCTAAGGAAGCTTATTCTAATCATAAAAATGCAAATCTGGTGAGGAATATCAGGCACTGTGAGCTTATTTAATTACTCCTTTATTTGACCCATTTCTGCCTCCGTTTCGGTTTGCTGCACTTGGACCTGGCTGTTGGACCATTCCCACCTTAGACCTGGCTAATAGTTTTCGGATTTGAGGTAGAAGCAGATTCTCTGCCTGCCACAGCCCAGCTGAGATTACAGGATGAGAGGTGTTCTGATGCTCAAGCCCAACAGTTTGTTTCGGCGCGTGTGGTTTTCTCGCCGCTGTCTTCAGCTCCATTCTGGCTCAGCTGGGAAGGGGCAAAGGTTGGACAAGGAGTCGCAGACAAGCGACTTCTTGAAAGCTCGTCCGCAGAGAGCGCCTCCGCTCTTTCATGAGGAGAGTTTCTCACACAGACTCTCCCCCACCACAGCAAAGTCCTTTCAGAAAGCAGTTTCCATTTTTAAAACAAGTCCCCTTTACTTCTGAGCCAGGAAGCATCCTTGTCGCATGGCCTCTGGGACCCGCTCACTCTGGGAAAGCTTTTATCCCCTCCGTGCTAGAAATGGGCCCAAACCAGACCTGTTTATCAGGTTCCCCAGTGCTCTCTTGACCTTTGTGGGGGCACAGTTTTTAGCTTTGCAAAACAAGAACCCACCTGATGAGAGTTCGGAAAATCTCCCCATCCCCACAGCATGCCCCCTTTCGACAATCTCAGACCTGATGCCCTTTTCCTGGCAGCTAGGAAGCCTCAAGCCAAAGGCGAAAGCAAGTCGATGCACTGCTAAGGAAGTGGCTGTCTACTGTGGGGGCAGCTCCTTTACCCCATCCTTCCCCCTGCCCAGAGCTGAGGCTGGCAGGAGGGAACCCCAGCACATGGGGCCAGGAGCTCAGGGGGTGATGCAGCCTCCCCTCCCCCCATCTTCCGCATCCATAGTTCTCTTCCTGTACATATAGGTGCTGCCTCCACAAGTCCCATTTGACTACGAACCGGAGCATCATGGGGCAGAGTCACCAACCAGCGCTGCTTCAGCCTGAGCCTCCCCACCCTAGGCATACCCATCCCAACGCCCTGCCCTGAACCCCCTCCCACCCTACCCTATATTTAAATTTCTTACTGATACTGTTGCCTGGCAACCACTCCCAGCCCCCCCCCCCCCGCACTACCCCACATTTAAATTTCTTACAGGTACTGTTGCCTAGCAACCACTCCCAACCACCTGCCCTGAGCACCCCCCACAACAAGGGGTAGGGGTGTTGTGATACAACAGTACCTGTAAGAAATTTAAGTTACTGTCACCCCTGCCTCAAGCTGTCAGTTATTGGCATGCGGGGTGCAGAGAGGGAGAGATCTCTGCAGACGAGTTTGGGGGAGCTCTTGGGAGGCTCATGGAGTAATTCTCAAGGGGTGATGTGGGCTGCAGCTGCCACTTCCCATTCCAGGCAGGTCACCTCCAACTTTAAAACGAAGCTGGACAAAAGATCATTGAATAAACCAGGAGACGACCCTGCTTGGAACCTGCTAAGTCTGCCAGCAGGCAGGGTTAACAGGGCAGTTCCAGCGCTAACAACCACAATTCTGAAGCCAGCTGTCCGATCCCTGGCAGTAGGAGCTGCTTCCCCAGAGCCGTGGCTCAGGCCTGCCCTTCACGAGCTGGTCTTTGGCATGGTATTCCCTGTCTCCCGTGTCCTGCACGTGTTTCAGGCGTCCGTTCACGGTTTCTGATTGTCTGATCCCACCGAGATCTCCATAAACACTTCTGAGATTTTAACAAAACAAACCACAGCCAGCAGCGTTCTGCCTCACGGGCTTCTGGGGCAAAGGCTGCTGCAGGGAACACACTGAGGCAGTACTGGGCTCACTCCAGAGCACAGACTGAGGGCCAAGAGGTACCAGAGTCTATAGACTGCCCTCCCCAAGACAGGGCCTGCACTCCCCTGCTGGGATTTACTGAGGAGCTGAAAAAAGCTCAAAGCTCCGTGGCGCTTCCCTGGCCTGATCTGAAGGGAAGGAGACACAACACAGGCTTCATCTCTATGGCTACATCTAGACTGCAAGCCTCTTTCGAAAGATACTTTTGAAAAAGCCTCTTTCGAAAAAAAGCGTCTAGACTACAACCAGTACTTTTGAAAAAGCAAGCCACTTTTTCGAAAGAGAGCACCCAGGCAATCTGGATGCTCTCTTTCGAAAAAGCACAGTTTGCATTCCATAGCGCCTTTTTTCCCGAAAGAGCCCTTTTGAAAAAAGGCGTCCTTCCTCATAAAATGAGGTTTTCCACGGTCGAAAAAACTGCCACGTTCTTTTGATTTACTTTTGAAAGAACACGGCAGCAGTCTAGATGCAGGGGAAGTTTTTTCGAAAAAACCATGTAGTCTAGACACACCCTAGGAGAGGCATTTTCTCCCTCTGTGTCTGAAAAACAAGATGAAAAGCAAACCCCAGCCGAGTTCCCTTCACTCAGCCCCTGGACTCTTCTGGCATAACCACCCTGTCCCTCTCCCCACACCTCTTGCTGCCCCACCCCTTCTTGTCTACCACAGAACATAGCCCCGTGTGGTCTTAGCTGCTGCAAGGCCTCTGTGTCTCCCATCCATGCTCGGAGCGGCTCGTACGGTAAATTCCCAGACATGTTCTTTTCTCTCTTCCCCCACAGCTGCCTGTGAGTAAGGATGGAGTTGAGCTCACAGTTGCAGGATCATGCAGCTTGGGGGCACCAGCAGGTCAAGCTTCTTTCAGGCACGCTCACTCTCTGAGAAGGCAGATAAATCTCTACGCTCTCAGAAAAGCTTCCACAGGATGGGGATCTCTTGATTGCCTCTCTGTCGCCAATGACTCTGAGAGGTCCGACTGCCTGGCATCATGCCAGAGCCTCTCTTGGCCTACGACTGAAAATCTTACTCCAGTTCTGTTTCAACTCTCCGTGCGGCCCCCCTGCACATTTGGCCAATGCCCATCTTGACGTGGTCTAGGGCCATACACAAGACACATGAGAGCAGTTCTGTATGCTGGCTCCTGAGGGGTGCATCAGCTGTGGCACTTAGGAGGTTAATAAAGAAACCCATTCCACTGTATACCGAGGCAGCAGGCTCAATTCAGGGGCAGGGGGGAGAACGGAGGGGCTGCGATGCTGGTGGGGAGGGAAAGCGGGAGAGAAAGGTGAGAGTGTCTTACAATTGGTGAGCGCTGCAGTTGTAGAATTTGAACTCCGTGCTGACGAACGTCTTGCCTGTCTCCTTGGATTTCAGCTGGAGCTCCAACCCGAACCAGTCTGGGGGAAAAAGAAGGGGAGAAGGGGGGCGGTTAGGGGGGCATTTCACTACAAATAACAGAGCTCATGACAGACGAGGTACTTGTGTTCTCAAGGCCGCCTTGGCGAGTCACTGAACCCCCTCCCCTCCCCACTTCTGGTGTGGTGTGAGAAAATCAAACACCTCTGATCCCACTGGTTCACTAGGACACCAGGCTGGCCCATGAACGGTGAGTCTGCACTGGGTCGCTGAACGCTAAAGGCTTCTGAGAAGCCGATAATCCACACATTGTGGATCCTCTGGGGACGCCAATGAACATGTCAGTTCCGCGGCTGGCCAGTGGAGGCTGCTACAAGCGTATGACAAGACCTCTCCCCATAGATGCTGGGAAGCTGAGCCAACACCCTCCCCCCACCATAGAAGTCACATCACATCTAAAGGTGAGATGGGGAAATGCGCTGGAGATGTAGGATTCAGACTCCATCTCCACAAGTGACACGAGTGTGGCAGTCTCATCACATCCCCCAGCGCAAACTCCCAACAGAATCTATCTGAAATGCAGCCCAGGAGGGGGTGTCGCGAGGCGAAGATGGGGGCGGGAGGAGATTAATAGTGCTGAGGAGGCGGCTCAAGAATAAACTGCACTAGCTGAGCTGAGCGAGGGAGGTTTGCTCTTCACTTTCCTAGCTCTCTCTCCCAGGCCCCGACTTCTACGAGCACTCAACTTCAATGCAGAATTTTACATATAGGAAAATATCAGCAGGAAAGCGTAGATGACACTTGGACACATGCCAAGGAGAAAATGAATTTAAAACAAGTTGCATTCTGGTTCCGGAGAGAGAGCGAGGGAGAGAGGGACTATGACAGCAGTGACATTAATGAAGAAACAACCCAAAGATCAAAACCAAAAAATAGAAACCTCATCCACCTACTCTCAGCGACTGAGTCAGGCCTGAATGCAACCACCCCCACACTTTCACCTCCCACATCTGCTTTGCATGAAGGTGAGATCCCGGGGGAGATGAGAGACAAGGGGGTAGCTGGCTTGAAGATTCGCCTGTTATCGGGATTCCTTCGGCACAGCTAACACCCTGCGCGTCAGCGTTGTTACAGGGCAGCCCGTCTGACCCCACTCCTGGATGGTGTTTGGTCGTGCACCGTGTTGGTGGGGCTCAGGCAGGATTGATACAGTAGCCCAGCTGTGGTCTGCTTTGCCTGGCAGCTTGATCGACTCAGCACTCGCTGGCTCCACCCTCCCATAAGATGAATACACAGGAGAAGCACAAGGCCACCAGGCAGTACTTCAACCAGTAAATCAGCTCACCTTGGTCCACGGGGATGGTGGGGACATCTTTAGCCGCCGGCGAAATGCAGACAACCTGGCTGCCGGAAACTTGGCCTTCCACTTCAGTGAGGTTTCCAAAGAGACAGGTTATTCCAGCTGACAGATCTGGTGCGTCACTTACTAGCATGCTGAGCTGGAGCAAGGGAAAAGGAGAGGAAAAAAATACAATCAAGACCCTTGTTGTCAGAACTACCTAGAGTTCCCTTTAGATTTTCAGCACCTGCTGCTTCTCTATGGAGTATCAACCCTATGTAAGGCCAACAGGCAGAAGTGAACCTGAGATCTCTGGAGCGTAGTGCACGAGCCTCTACCTGTATGAGCTAAAAGCCAGCTGGCTCTCAGCGAAGGCTGTAGAGCAAACTCATTCTCTCTCTCCATAAGTAGTCCTAGTGCCACTACATGGGACAGTGACCCACACCAAGCAGGTGTGGGGGTTACACCTACACAGAGCTGAAGACCAGACAGATAACACACAAACACTCTTCCATTGTAGCCAGAGGAGGAAAGATCAATGGTATTGCAATTTCTTTCTCCACGGATGTATGATGGTCAAACAGTCCCCTCTGTAGCCAGTCTTTGGGGAAAGGGCAGCAGGTGTTCTGGAAATAGCCAGCTGCTGAGAAACGCCTGTCCCAGGGCAGCACCTGGAACAGAATAGGTGGGGAGCGTGTGCAGCTGCTTAGAAAGGAACAGCTGGCAGCCTGTCGGGTATGGGTATGAGGAGCTAGATCCTCCCAGCGGGACAAGTAATGGCTGGTGCCAGCTGCTTAGGAAACAGAAACTTTTCCTTCAGTGTTTGACACTGGCTGGTAGTTGCCCAGTGAAAACGTGGGCACTGGGGTTGGATTTGGAAATGGGGGTGTCTGTGTCACCTCTGGCTCCCCATTTTGGAGGGGCTCAGATGATCACTTCCCTTATCAAACCCTTCAAGACCCTGAACTCCGTGCTCATGGGAAAAAAATCTGTGGAGACAGAAATGGCTCTTGTTGTTGTGAATCTGAGTCGGTGGGTCTGGAGCACTGCCAGCCTGGACCCTAGATGGAGAATTGCCTGCCGCTGGTACCTACCGGAAGGCTGTGCTCAGACACAGAGATGCTGCTGGGCCTCACGGTGACCCTCATGCACTGGCTGAGGCTGGCTGCAAATCGGGACGGCTCGTCTGCTCGCTCGCACTTGTCCTTCCGGGAGCACCTGAAATGCACACAAGCGTCAGTGCAAAGGGATGCCTGAGGAACACGTCACCATCACACAGCAGCGGGTGCCACGGCTGGCCAGGACTGTGGTGCGTCGGAGCCAAGAAAGTGCAGCAACAAGGGATAAGAACGACCAAGACTGAGGCGCATCGACAGCTCTGTGCACAGATGCCAGGGCTTGAACAGCAGGTGCTGATGCAGCAGAACAGAAGAGAAATGCACCATCAGAGACATTTGGGGCAGGTGAGAGAAAAGAGGATGAAAAGATCATTGGGTCCTACCCAAACGGTGCCTGATTTGAGAAGTGTTGAGCACAGCTCCCACGGACTACAGGGGGATCTGTGGGAATGCAGCATTTCTGAAAACCAAACCCACTATCTTTGGCTCAGATGAGCTCCTCGTTTCTGTCAGCAACAAACGTGCGACCTTAAACCAAAAGCTATAATAGGCATTTGCAAGACAGCACCTGTACTTTAATTAAAAAAAAAAAACATGGCTAATTAATCTCTTCCCGAAGCCGAGGGTCTTGAAGGGCTGGAAGGTGTAATTTCTTATCCCCAGGCTGGAGACATGAGAGTTAAATTCAACTGTCATGTCCGACTCTCCCCGCCCTCCATCCTCCTCCACAAGGAGCCATTAAGCGTGCCAGGCTGAATGGGGAGGGCTGCCTCTGGAGCGTGCCATTCTGTGTGCTCATCACCAAGGCCCTTCCGCTGAGGAGGCCCTCAGCACGGAGGGAAATTCTGATTCACAATCAGAGCGGCTCCCCGAATCAGGCGAGGTGACGTTAAAAGGGCTAATCCAGTCCCCCCTCACGATGCTCCCCCAGGACTGGAAATGAAGGCGCCATTCAACACAACAGGGGACCGAAAACGTTATGCAGACGCCAGCCGCGACCTCACAGACAGGAGGGTTTTGTAAAGCACTTTTATTACGGATGGGTTTAGGGACCCATTCAGATTGGGGTCCCAATGTGCTAGGCTTTGTACACTTACAGGCGGGCAGCGAGACTAAGGGAGTGCAGCTGGATTTGTATACGAACGGGATCATTTTACGACCATCAGCATAATTGCAGTTACATAACCTAAAATAAAGGGGCCAACTACAGGCAACTTGGGGACGCGGACACCTGTCCACTAGAAGCTGGATAGAGACTCACCAACTTATTTTACATAGAGCAATTACCATTAAAGTCAACACGACCAGCTGTTCCTGAAGAGTGGTATCAGGGACAGAGTATCATGGCGCTTTTCTATCCTAGGGTATACGGGGAAAGTAGAGTCCTTCACATTCCACTATACAGCAGGGGCTGGCATATGTTGAATTGATATCAACTTTCACTCACTATTAACCTCCAAATGCCATTATAAGGCGCCTGAGGCATGCCCCTCCCCCCATGCCTTAAAGTGCTTTTCTAAGGGCCCATTTGAATGGATTTGTTACTTTACCAGGGGTGGACAGCCTCTTTTGGGTCCGGGGCCACTGACCCACAGAAAAATCAGTCGTGGGCCGCACAAAAGTGAGAAGTAACCCCACATACACACATTCCCCTCGCACACCAGAACCTGGGTGGCCCTGGCTAGTAGATTTTGTGGGCCCCCCTACATTCTGGGGTGGGGTCAAAAATGAGGAGTTCAGTGTGTGGGAGGGAGCTGCCGGGAAGGAGGCTTGGGGCGTGGGGCCTGGATGGTGCAGGAGCCGGCTGGGCGGGAGGTAGGATGCAGGAGTGGAGAAGGGATGCGGGGTTTAGGCGGAGAGGGAGGCCAGATTCCCAGTGCTGGAGAGGGGACCCCTGAATCTCAGGGGTCAGATCCAGGCAAGCCAAGGGCTGGATGCAGCCTCCCCTCCCCCAGGCCATAGGTTCCCCACCCCTGCTTTAAGCATCAAAGTGCTAGTCTACTTAGGACTGGAGTCAGCGGAATGGATATTCAACACAAAAGCAGGTTTGGCTGTTTTGTTTTCCTTTTGACAGGGCTGGGCGCAATCTTAGGTAAACATCTACATTAGCAGACAAACTGACTGTTCCACAAAGAGTCTTAATCTCCCTGTGCCAAACCTCTCTTAAAGGAGGTGACAAGAGCCTTGCAAAATTGGGACTCAAAACAAAACAAAAACAGAGCTGTCTTCCTTGCTGAAAGGCTGCTTGCTTCTGAAAAAGAAAAGCACTAAGAGGTTACCGCTTTCCCTTTCCCAACAGCTGTTCTGATACCTGGCAATTGTTGTAGCGGTCCTCCTCTCCTTCCCCCACTTTCCCTTTTTTTGGAATACAATATTGGGGTCTACATATGAATGCTGCTAAAGAAAAGAATTATTGAGGTTTAAGTGACTGTGTAAGATAGCTTTAAAGTGAGCTCTTGACTGGAGCCTTTATCTCATTGACTCACTGGAATGGCTCTTTTTTTATCATACTATTTATGGCAACAGCCCTAACAGAGATAAATTGGCCTGTAGACAATAACATACTTGCAGAGAGCAGCATATAGAGAGAGCCTTGCAGATTGCAAATTCCACTGGACCAAGGATACTCCTTAATCTCCTTGAGGCCTCTGCCTACCTCCCAAGGAGCAGAACTGCTAGAGGAGGAGGAGGAAGAAAAATTAACGGCAGTCCGTCTTGATTATAAAAATGAATGAATGGAGATCATGCCCCGAGTTGGCTCTTGGGAGGACTGTACAGGAGGCTGCTCTTTTTTCATTCTGGTGGTTAACCAAGGAATCCAGACCTTTCCCGTAGCCATTTTCTTGTATACGGGTTTTTGGAATCTCCTGTTACATCCCAGACTTCCAGAAGGCTTCTTAAATCAAGGTGTAATCTAAGTGTGTGTGCTGGATCCTTCTTCAGCGGGAAGTCCACTATCCTGCTGCTGCGCTCTGCTACTGACTTGCTCCCTTAGATCAAACGTTACTGGGCTGAACATGCGTCCATAGAAAAATTAACAGAACAAAATTAATGGGCAGCCTGAAAGGTCTTCAAGGCAGAGGTTGTCTTCGTCTACAGCCCTGCCGGCATGTCTAACCAGCAAGTAACAGCAAATCTCAGAGCCCCTGACTACAGACTATGGCTCAAGCTATGGTGCTCCGCACAGCTGCACAGATGTTCAGACTTGGGTTGGAGCATCTGACTCTGAGGTGTAAGAGGGGAGGGGATGGGGTGGCCATCACAGCCCAGGCTGTAGCCTGAGTCACAATATCTACCCAGCTGTTTTGGACACTTGTGAGTCCGACAGCCTGGGCTCGGAGACCTGTGGTCATGGGCTGCATGGATGTACCCTGACACGCTTTGGATGCTACTGTAATGGAACTAGCAATAGGTAAAAGGGGGAAACGTGCATTGAAATGCCCACTTACGAACTACAATGTGCAATCAGACTCAGCAAATCCCCAGTATGTCCCTGCTGTAGGTTGGCTCAGACCACGTTCTCTTCTATTCCAATATTCAATTCCAGATCTACCTCTTGCTTCTTCCATTCCTACCCCAGCCAGCTTCCCAGCACCACTGCTGCGGATCAAGTGTCCGCGGAAGCCACTAGCTCAGCTCATTTCATGCTTTTGGCTTTGATATTTGTTCCTCTGTCTTGTGGGCTCCTGCAGGTGAGTGTATGTAAAAGTACCTCCCCTAGCAGAGTGTTTCTCTTTGTCCTCCTCTAATGTTTACATGGAATACAGAGAATTGTAGTTCTACTGCTGTGTGTGACCTACAGATCGGTCCCTTTCGCCCAAACGCAAGCAGCTCTTGCTTTTGGATCCAGAGGTCATAAGTTAATTCCCCCACAGTGGCTACACTTAGATTATACATTTATGTGTGTACAGAGCCGAGCACAGAGGGGCCCCAATCCCTGACTGGGACTTCTAGGGACAATTGCAATAGCAACGTTATAGAGTGATACTAACATGCTGTTGTCACTCAGAATTTGAAGACAGATCCCCACAGTCCCTTAGAGCTTTGTGGGAACAGAGATCCTCCTGCACTAAAAGGATCTGCCCTTAGCACGTGAGCTGAAAAGAGCAGTTCTGATGGCAGTAGAGACCCTATGACACACAGTCTTGGTTCCATCCAGCAAGGGTCGGTTATGTCGGTCTCTCACTGGCACATCAATTCATGACATGGGTATGATTTTAAGATCCAAAAGCTTTAGTTGCCTTGGCAATTGTTCAGGAGCTGACTGGAGTCGGCAAAACTCTCCCTAATCCCTTCATGGATAAGCTGTCTCCTAAGATCCCCAGCCCACCTTCCCTGCTTCCAGTGGGGCCAGGAAAACAGCACTGCGACACAGAACGTCTGCAGCGGTTTTGGTATTTCACTCTCCTTACAGGACCCGGAAGGGTAGAAGCAAATTCAAATCAGAAAAAGAGGTGGGAAAAGCAGCTTGAAATCTTACTGGGCCAAGGCTCTCAGTTGGTTCTTACTGTATCTTAACTGGCTCATAGTGATAGAGATGCAGCCGTGTTCGTCTGGTCTAGCTGAAACAAAAGACAGGCCTATGCAGCACTTTAAAGACTAACAAGATGGTTAATAAACCATCTTGTTAGTCTTTAAAGTGCTGCATAGTCCTGTCTTTTGCTTTAACTGGCTCATGTATCTCTGATAACCACTTTACTCTCTCCCCTGCCCCGCACTCCACCTCTCTCTCTGCTTCCATCTCCCTAACCCCCTCTTGTGTGTCTCTTTTTGCCAGCCCTCTATGAACGCAGAGTGAACGGCACACCCTGACCTGCAACCTCCCCACCCAACGCAGAAGCAGCTGGCCCATCTGGCAGGAGTGAAATGTAAAAATTAGAGGTGAGAGATGACAAATGAAATACAAAACCCGCCGGCATTGGGGGGGCCGCTGAACAAATATGAAAGCAGCGTCAACTAACAGTAAGATAAACTAAATTATTTACAGCTTAAGACAGGGGCTAAAAATGATCATTGCTCTGCGCAGGCGGTAGGAAGGCAGAGGAAGTCCAAGGAAGGGTAGAAAAATAGCAGCAGGGAAGAAGGCACTGTAGTGGCTTGCACACTGCAGGCTGTTTGCCAGATTTAATCCTCTACCTGGATGCATGGTTTGGCTCCTCTGAGCTTCTTGCTGTGCTTCCCCCCATATAACATACCTCTACATGCACACAATTCTACACTTCTGGCTTAAGTTTTCACCCTACTAGCTCGTAGGGTGGGCAAGGGAAAGTCACTTAATGATGAAAGGAGGGGACTGGAAACTCCTGGGTTTTGCCCCTGTCCTGCCATTGATGCTTTTGTGTGGCCTTGAGCAAGTCACCATAAGAATGGCCCTACTGGGTCAGACCAAAGGTACATCTAGCCCAGTATTCTGTCTGCCGACAGTGGCCAATGCCAGCTGCCCCAAAGGGAGAGAGCAGAACAGGGAATCATCAAGTGATCCCTCTCCTGTCATCCATTTCCAGCCTCTGACAGGGACTAGGGACACCATTCCTAGCCATCCTGGCTAATAGCCATTGATGGACCCATCCTCCATGAGGTTATCTAGCATCATTGTTTGCTTGCAATAGCACCTGGAGGCCCAAATAGAGATCAAGGTCCCACTGTTCTAGCTGCTTTCCATGCCGTGAGACAGAGCCCCAAAGAACTTACAAACGAAATAGCCAAGACAGCCAGGGGGTGACAGATATAAAGTCTCTTCTTCTCTTGATGCCCTAATTTTCCTCTCTGCAAAATGAGGATAGCAATTCTTACCTTCCCCTCCCTGGTGGGTTGTGAGATTTGTTTCATTAGTGCAATATCAGCAAAGGGCGTAGCAAATTCTTTCACCTTCCAGCTCTAATCACCAGACAAAGCGAGGCTTGTAGTGGGAGGGTATAAACAAGAAGAGCCAACGCTTAACCAGCAACTAAACAGAGAACTACTTGATTGGGAAGTCCCCCTGCAACACACTCTGGTCCTGTCTAGTAACCGTGGAGGACTCAGGACTCTATAACACTCCACTGGACTGATTTCAAAGATGTGTAGGCCCTGCGATATCGCCAACAATGGACAGAGTCAGTGAGGGGTTGGCCAGCCTAGTCTTTAGGGGAGACACAGTAAAGGAGGAGGAAAGAGACAAGCTCAGACTGTTTCAGGAATCTGACCCAAGAGGGTTAAATTCCTCGCTCCTGTGCATTTGTTTACACCAGTGGTTCTCACGCTTTTTGGCCCACCCACTCAACGTAGTCTCCCTCAATGCAGCGACTGAAATGAAACACACCTCCCCCAGTTATGGGAATGCAGATCTACCCCCGGGCCTACAAGCCTCTAATCCAGTCCGGATTTTGTATATAAGCCTTCATAGCGCTCTCCTAACACCTGCTGCTTCGGCGTGAGGCCAAGTGCTATTGTGTGGGGTCCCTGAATTCTGTCCCTTTGCCTCCGCCCCAATTTCTACACATCTAATGGGAGCACTTTGCTGGCTGGCCTAGAGCCAAAGGGCTTTCGATTCCTTTGTACCAGTGTGCTCCAGGTTCCCCCCTGCCTCCCCCCAAGCATGAGCATCAGGTCCCCCCTTCCACTTTAGCCAATGAGCACCATTGTCACAATGAGAGTGCACAAACACTGCCCAAATTCAAAGCCCCATTTTCCCAAAGCTTACCCGAAAAATCTTTCTTTTCTTTGTCTCCACTGACTTGAGTTAGAGCTGCTGGTCTCAGACCTAGCACAGAGCCTCAGCCTAACCTGTAGCAGTTTTCTTGCTTGGCTGGGTTGGACACACTACCTGAAGCAGTCAGTTTTCTGACATTTCTAAGTAGTAGTTAAAATAATCTCCCCCCACCACCTGGAAAGAGCCAACTGCTCTGGCTAGGTACCCAGGTACAACCTTCCTGATGTCCATAATGTCAGCTAATCCACCCCACTAGGAAAAACTGCCTCCAAGTCAGAGCAATTAGGGGCTGGGGTAAATAGCAGGGTTGTGTGAAAACAGCAGGCTTCCATTCCCATGAGTTTCAGTTCATGTGGTTTCATTCTCTTTGACATTCAAATCACATGCTGGATTCATTCCCCATCTCCTACATCTAAGGAGTATATGTTCTTTTTAACAGGACTTCAGTGATATTCAATAGCATTCCCCGTTCAGTGCAGGGGATTCCCCTGTAGGAAGAGGGGGATAACAACAGGCTGCTACTATTTTTTTTAAATAACCACATATAGAAAGTATCAGAGGGGTAGCCGTGTTAGTCTGAATCTGCAAAAGTGGCGAGGAGTCCTGTGGCACCTTATAGACTAACTGAAGTGTTGGAGCATGTTAGGCAAAGACCCACTTCAGATGCATGTGACGAAGTGGGTCTTTGCCCACGAAAGCTTATGCTCCAACACTTCAGTTAGTCTATAAGGTGCCACAGGACTCCTCGCCGCTTTCACATATAGAAAGAGTTCAGGCTTTTAAGGCTTCTTTTAAAATAACACCCATTAGCTCAAATCAAATGGCTGATGATGGGACTTACATGTGGTGAAGAGCGCACCAGCCACAGTGAGGGTCTTCTGAGCTCAGACATTCTGCACAGGTTGTGTATTGCTCACAGGATTCCACAGGAACCCGGGACACCTGGAAAGGAAGCAAATAAACGTGTTCATCGCATTTTCTCTCCTCTTGTCTGCACAACAAATGAACCAACCAGCAGGCACTCACCCTTTCGCAGGGATTTTTCTCAGGAGGTGGCAAAGCAATTCACCAGCTTCAATTAAAAATCCTCACAGGGGTAACACAACACCATGAAATATATCCATTTGTACCAGGCCTGGCCTTACCATGAGGCAAACTGAGGCGGTCGCCTCAGGTGTCAGACTGTGGGGGGGGCGCCACTAGGGTCCAGAGTGTAGAAAATTGTGTCTGCTGCTGGTGCATATGTATTCTCTCTGCTCTAGATGCACAGAGATGGTGGAGTGCTGTGCTGGAGGAAGGAGGGCACAAGAGACATAACAGGCAGGCAGGAGCAAAGGTGAGAGGGAATAACAGAAAGTAGCAGGAGCTGCAGGGAGGGAGAAGAGGAGGAGCAGTACCATGAGAGGAGTAGAACAGGAAGAAGGCAGAATTGAGACCTTTCAAAGTTTTGGCCCAAGCGAGAGGGTACGGGGGCATCATTTGAGCTCCCTGCCTCAGGTGCCAAAATGTTGTGGGCCGGCCCTGATTTGTACAGACAGCACATGGGTGCTGAGTAAATAGCCTAAGGTCAGCAGCAGAGGTAAAGTCAGTAGCTGAGCTGAGAAGAGAACCCAGTACAGGTTGAACCTCTCTAGTCTGGACTGGCACCCTCAGGACCTGATCGGTGCCAAACCAGAGAATTTGCCGAACCATGGGAGGTCAATATTGTCTAGCAGCATCATCAACACTTCCACTGCTTGCTGGGCTCTTAGAAGACATTTAGGGGTAAATTAGAGCTAAATAACTGCACAGAACACTGAGAGCCAGGGCTGGGGGCTGTAAACAAACTTTATGGGACCGGAGGAAACTTGGCCACACCCATGATAAGTGGACATCCGGCTAACTAAAATCATGCCGGACCATGGATGCTGTTGGATCAGAGAGTGCTGGACTAGAGAGGTTCAACTTGTACCTTGTTCTAACGTGTTAGAGGAAGTGACTCTTAGCTTTCCTATAGAAAAATCCCCAGGATGAAAGCAGAGTTTCACCTCCCCCAGCGTGTGGTTCACTGTGCAAGTATCTTCACTGTGGCTGGGAGTGTGCTTCTCGGTGTGAACAGAGACAGAAACTTGCTAGCTCAGCTTGAGCTAGTGAACTAAAAATAGCAGAGCTGCCAGGGGTGGAATGAGCTAAAACTGGGGGCAGCTGCAGAAGCACAGAGCTGGATCCTCAGGTCCATACTCGGCAGCTCACCTGGAGTGCAGCCCATGCCTCAGTGGCTACCCTGCTCTTTTAGTGTGCTAGCTTGAGCAGAGCTAGCAGGTGTCTGTCCATTTGCTGGTGGACGCATGTGACACTGCAGCTGGGAGATGCATCTCGTGTTTCACACGGACGGCGGAAAAAGTTCTGAGCAGGAAGGTTAAGAGGAAATGAAATTCCCGCAAAGGATCGGTGCACGTCTGTAGAGAAAATACGCCATTTTGACTTGGCTTGGCTTTTGGCCTTCAAACACTGTAAGTGAATTCTGGGCCCTGTAATAATATTTTCAGTGAGGCAGGGTTAAGATAAAATTGATCACATTTCAAGCTTCCATCCCTAGGCTGGCCGCTACAGGGATCAGGAAGGAGTTACTCCTGGTTAGACAGCACTGAAAATTGGTCAGGTCAGGCATATTTTAAGGGGCTGTATGTCCCTTAACAGAATCATGTCTGAGTCCATACTGAACCTCTAGGGCCAGTGGTGTGATCCGATATGGTGTAAAGCCTTGACTTCAGTGTTTCATATGCCTCCAGCTGGCTCTTAACAAAGGGGACAATTTCAACCTGGGGGAGCTTCCTAGGAGCACATCTGGAGTCTATGGACTCTCAGGTTAAGAGCAGATGCTCAGTCTTGGATCCTTAGTACGGTACATCACACACTAGAACTGGAAGGGACCTTGAGAGGTCATCAAGTTCCGTCCCCTGCCCTCACGGCAGGACCAATCCACAGCAGGACCAATCCTCATTAAAATAAGTGGCTGTAAACCTGTGCAGTCACAATTCCATTTCCTCGGATTACTGACAAGACTTCTTCAGAAAAGGGAGCAAAAGTTTCTCAAAACCAGGCAATGGGGCTGCCTGTGTCACAGGGGCAGGGGAGCAGGAGAGAAAAAGAAAATGAAAAGGGAACTCTTCTGTCAGCATGGACTTAACAAAATCACCAGGAACCTGGCCATCAGCAAATAACTTCACACCATGATCTTCACAAACAGAACCGGCACATTTACATTGGTGAGATATGTCAAGATCCTGACCCACAGGTCATCATGAACTCTTCCAGAAGTATGGCCTACAAGACGAGGGCTTTAACCCCAGTGTCATTGCTAGATTCCAATTAGGCAAGGATGCTTTGCTTATTGAATCCCCTCCCTGCAGTTTCAATGGGATGTCTCCACTTCCTGTCTTAAAGCTGTTGCATAGGCTGCTGTGTAGTGTTAAATGGCTCTTGCGTTCCTCCCCAGAAGAAAGTGCATTCCAGCAGTGGACTCTGCCACAAGACAACACTGGAGGGCAAGAGCTTAGCGTGATTCAATACAAGAACTGAACACGCAGGCTATGTCTGCACAGCAACATTATTTCAAAATAACGTAGTCCATGTCTACACAGCCGGCAGTTATTTGGACATAATGTCGAAATACTGTCAAGCTGGAGGACTTCTTACTCTGACTCCCGGTAACACTCATTGTACGAGGAGTAAGGGAAGTCGGAGGAAGAGTGCTCTATTTTGAAATAAGTACTGTGTAGACAGCACCAAAACTCGAAATAAGCTACACAATTGACTTAGCTCAATTTGTGTAGCTTATTTTGAGTTAAGCCCCGCGGTGTAGATGTGTCCTTAGATGGATCACCAGAATATCCAGTGTCAATCAAACTAACAAGAGTTTATGAAGGCATATAAACCGTCCTGCAATGGGACATCAACTGATCTCTAACTAACAGGGCTGGAAGGAGACATTCGCTAAAAGCAGCGCTCTCATCTCCGCTTGCCATGAGATTCTTTGACCTTTGAGCTGCTTACCACTCTCTGAGATAGTACACTGGACTAGAATGACCTCCAATCAAATTCAATAGAGTTCATACGACATCTATTCATTTAAAAAAAACCTTATCTATAGTCTATGCAGTACTGTGGGATCCACTGGGGTGAAAACTGACGTGTAAACATTTTTGTTAATAAATAATATTTATTACTACTACCTAGCATGTTGTATCAACAGCAGAGAACAGATGTACCACTTACAATAAACAGCAACTTGCAGTCAAGTGTGCGTGGCCAAGAGGCCTAGTGGAGCAGGTGATCAGGGCTTAGCCTGTGCAGACAGATTGCACAGCAGTCTGGGGTGAGCACATCGCAGGCTCTTGCTGGTTTGCGTTAGTGAAATCTGCCTGCCAACGCACAGGCAAAGGCTCCCTTTGGCAGCCGGAAGGCAGAGTTCTAGTCCAAGAAGCCAGTCCCAAACCCACCCCCACGCGCACACTTGTTTGGAGGCGTAAACATGTGCTGCGATGGTCCGGGACAGGACGCAGACTGCTGGCTTCCATATGGCTCACAGAAACCAATCTTGGAGGCACCTCTTGCAAGCTGAGACTGGTAAGTCACACTTTAGCGATACACAGCATGTGTAAGTTGTAAGGTTATGACTGAGCAGGCGGCAGAATTACACCCTTATAAAACCCTGTCCTCTCTACCTAGGAGAAGGCCTTATTTTACTGTAAGCCTGCCAAATCTTCCCTGCCCAGGAGACATGTGCATGCATATACCATACACATGCACCCGGAAAGAGACCATACCGTGTTGTAACACGCCATCTCTCCTCCTTGGAGGTGACCGACCCAGCCCATTCTGTACCCACCCACCTCCAGTAGGAAAGACACTTCATGTACTAAGTTTTTCCTGTTACAGACTGGCTCAGCTGTCCCTTTGAAACTTATCTACCCAATGTTCTCTCCCTTCCCCCTCCAATTTTTTTCCTTCCCCTCCCTCCCTCCTTCCCTTATTTATTCTTGGTTCTGGACTTCCAACACTCCGGTCATCTGAAGAAGTGGGCTGTGCCCACAAAAGCTCATGATACCATCTACATGTTTTGTTAGTCGATAAAACGCTACCAGACCATTTGTTGTTTTTTAAATTTTTCCTGTTACAGACTAACTCGGCTACCCCTCTGAAACGTCATGTACTGTTAGTTATTTACAGATCGAACAATCGGCTTCGGTCATAAAAGATTATATGCCTCTTTCTCATCGGATTTGCACTAGGGATCTGAATGGTGAACCAGTGTCTCAGCTGCTGTGCCATGGACATGGGGTGCTCCAGCCAGGCTGAAGTAGCCCCCACCTGCGGTGGGCCCGTCCTGGCCAAAGGGGGCGCTCTAGCCTAGCCAAAGCAGCCCATGGTGGCACAGTCAGGCCAGAGCAGCCTGGCCACCTTATTTTAAAGGTTAACCGATTAAACACACAGTTTAACGATTAACTGATTACATGGAATTTTACTTCCCTCCTTTGCACCTTGTGCAGTTGCTGGCACTGGTGCAAACAGCCAGTATAATCAAATACAGAAATCTGAGTTGGCAGCATTTTATGCTGCTTTTGCACAGGGGTATATGGTGACACAAGGCAGAGGAGAACCAAGTTCTGTTTGCCAGATTCACCACTATGTAACTTCCATGTTATACCAGAGCAAGTTCTAGGTTACAGCAGCATACAACTGTGGTCACAAACTGGTGAATCAGGTCCAGGTGCATGGAGGATGTGACTGAAATTGTTGATGTCTGTGGCAAGTGGGATTTGCACACAAAAGCTCATGATACTATATATTTGTTAGTCTCTAAGATACTACAGCACCACTCACTTTTTTAAAGTTACAGACTAACACGGGCTACCTCTCTGAGACCAGTGCTGAATATCAGAGTGAGGCATTTCACAACCTGAAATAAAAATTAAAACCCACCACTACCACAATTACCCTTCTTCTCTCTCCCTCCTTCCCCACCAGTTCTTGGCTTCAGAGTTTGGCTTGTTATAAAAAGAAGAAGAGGTTGAAAGGCAAATATTTCAGTGGAAAGGAGCCCCTGTGGTGGAAATCAAAGTGAGCAGAAAAAGGATCTTTTATGTTTAAAAAGCTGCATGCGCAAGGAGGCCTGAGAGGAATGTTTGTGATTCCTGTTCACCTTTCCCATGGCAATCGCTCGCTGCCGCACTCTGGTGTATCCGTTACGCTACCAATGGGCTCCCTTCTGCTCTGCCATCCAAACAGAGCCCTTGTGCAGAGAGAACTAAAGCCAAGTGTGCGGCCTCTGTCCTTGGGTTTCTGGCTCCTGGTGAGTGATGTCTGCAACTGGCTGAAAATTAAAACAACTGTCTGCATTGCATTCGCTCTGTCTGTCAAAACACGGCCCAGCTCTCAGCAGCTGGGAAGTCAGGGGCTGAAAGGAAGCAGTGTCTCTCGGAACAAAGGCCACTTTCACGCCAAGTGTTGTTGATATAGTGAGAACCCAGTTCCTCTCCAAACATGAAACCAATAGGGCTGCTTTTCTTCTTGTTTCCTGGGCCCTACTTAACAACTTAAAATATATATTTTATACATCATTTATGCTGCATCAAAACATTATGGAATAGTTTTGGCCTGGAATTTGCCTATGCAACAATGACAGAGGCCTTTGGGTCAATTTCAGTGTGGATGTAAACCACGGTGGAAGGTACGCAATGTTTGTAAGAGGCAAAACTGTGCATAACATGCACCCATCCGGGATGGCAAGGACATGCAGGAGACTAACTTACACACCGGGAAAAGTAAGGTAGGAAAAGGAAACAAGGAAGGGTGTGATAAGGAACACAGGAGGTCTGTTGCTACCATACACTCACTGTCTGTCTTGAGACAACTCTCTTGCACTCTGCCTCTCAGTTACTCGTATGTAAAATGGGGATAATGCTATTTTCTCTCATCATTTGTCCGTCAGCTCTTCGGGCCAGGAGCTCTCTCTCAGCAGGTGTTGATATAGCAACGTGGACAATGGGGTACTGATCTAGCAGGGCCAGTAACTGCTACTATAGCACAAAGAGATGAGTACCCCCTCCCTTGTTTCTCATACCCACACATAGACACACCCACTTTGCTGTCTGCAATTCCAAAGTTCAGCCCTCCTGTAAGAGGACCCCGCACTCAGGGTATAGCTAGACTACAAGTTTTTGTCGGAAAAAAGGACGCAAAATGCGCTCCGCATTTTGCGTACCTTTTTCAGATTCTTTTGTCGGAAGAGGCTTTTCTGAGATTTGGCCCATCTAGACTGGGCCAAATGTTTGGAAGAAAACCCCTCTTTCAGAAGCCCCCTTCTTTGTAGAATGAGTAATACAGGGGCTTCCAAAAGAGTGCGTTAGCTCTTCCGCAAAAGAAGCAGAAGAGCAAACGCGTTCCCTGGATGTGGCGGAGTTTTTTCGGGATACTTCCGGTATCCCGAAACCCCCCTGCAGTCTAGCCATATCCCCATTCTAGTTACTTAAGCATTTACATGGTCCCCATCACCACTAGTGGATTACAAATGCCTATTCTGAATGTTTGTATGTTTTGGGGGGCAAAAGTTGCCATTTGATAGAATTTTCTTGTGACACACAAGGAAGCCTGGTGAAAATTCAAGACAACAGAATGTGCACGGGCTGTCCCCAAGCCGTTAAAATAAACTGTTTCTTTTCGGTCTCCCAAAGAAAAGATACGGAGAGAGCATGGGACTTTCAGAGCCATGAAACTGAGCAGAAAGCTAAGAATATAATCGTATCCCAAAGGTAAAATCTGCCTCCTGCTCTTGCCCCTGCCATTGTCCAAGTCTTCTGAGGGCAACATGGGCGCTGTCTAATGCTTGGTCAGCACTGGAGCAGAGGGGAAAATAGGCCTATGTGCGTAAGAGTACAGACAGTTCCAGGACCAGTCTTCTGTGCCCCATGCCAGGGAGTTTTTGAGTGCTTGTGAAGATGGAAAAATCAGGTGGCTTCATGATTCTAAGGGCTAGTCTGCAGCAGAAGTATGACAGGGGTACAACTGTACTGCTGAATTTGAGTCAACGCAGTGCATCTGGTGACAAAGTGCTATGCCAATGGGAGGGAGCTCTTCCGTCAGCATAACAAAACCACCTCTGTGAGTGGCAGAAGCTAGGTCAGCAAGAGGAGCTCTCCCATTGACATAATGCAGTTCACTCCGGTGCTTATGCTGGTGTAATTTATGATGCGCAGGGGGCAATTTATTCACGCCCCTGAGCAACTTAAGTTATATCAACAGAACCTGTACGGAAGTCATGCCCTAAGCTTCTCCCCCACTTCACCAGGGCTCTGAGCATTTGTTCTCCTGATACTGTTTAATTTTATTCTTGGAATTCCCATCAGTCAATGGCATGGCTGCTGACTCACATTGTGTAGTGCTTAATTAAACCAATTGTCATGCAACAACATGCAAGGTGTGTGGTTGTTTGTTTGTTTGTTTGTTTTTTTGCTTCATTTTGCAGTGGTAAGGTGGGCTCCAACTCCCCTTCCAGGGGCCAGCCACCCTGGGCCAAGGCTGTTTTACAAGACCTGCCCTTATAAATGAACAATAAATTTAGAGCAGGCTTCTTTTTTCACATTTGCAAAGTAGTGTTTACACACACAGTTCTATTAAATAATACGTGCCAATAGCAATAATTATTACAGGAACAATTATGCACACAATTTATGTAATACATTTTGACTCTTTTCCTGCTTGTGGAATATCCATAAATAAATAAGAACATAACATAAGAACGGCCATACTGGGTTAAACCAAAGGTCCATCTAGCCCAGTGTCCTGTCTCCCTACAGTGGCCAATGCCAGGTGCCCCAGAGGGAATGAATAGAACAGGTAATGATCAAGTGATCCATCCCCTGTCACCCATTCCCAGCGTCTGACAAACAGAGGCTAGGGACCCTATTCCTACACATCCTGGCTAATAGCCATTGGATGGACCTATGCTCCATAAATTTATCTAGTTCTTTTTTGAAATCTGTTAAAATCCTGGTCTTCACAACATCCACTGGCAAGGAGTTCCACAGGTTGACTATGCATTGTGTGAAGAAATACTTCCTTTTGTTTGTTTGACACTTAATACTTATTAATTTCATTTGGTGACCCCTGCTTCTTATGTTATTGGAACAAGTAAATAACTTTTCCTTATTCACTTTCTCCACACCAGTCATGATTTTATAGATCTCTAACATACTTAGTCTCCTCTTTTCTAAGCTGAAAAGACCCACTGTTTTTAATCTCTCTTCCATAGCTGGGCTGTTGCGAACCCAGCTGTTGCGAACCCCTAATAATTTTTGTTGCCCCTTTTTTAAACTTCTTCCAAAGCCAAGATATCTTTTTTGGGATTAAGTGATCACATCTGTATTCAGTATTTAAGGTCTGAGCATATTATGGATTTATACATAGGCAATGAGATATTCTCTGTGTTATTCTTTATCTCTATCAATTTCAGCAAATATATTTACTATTCAAAATTATTTGACCTTTGTTTTTCAAATTATGTACTAATGTTGAACCATACATAGACTAGATGGAACCATGTAGCTTGACCTACACAACACAAACTACCAAATTTCAGCCAGTCATCCCTGCATTTGACCCAACAATTTTTCTCTGGCTAAAGTATATCCTTCAGCAGAGATATCAGCCTGCCTTGGTTAACTTTGATCACACCAATAAGGCACCTGTTATTGTTTCTGTTCCCTGATTGGAAGAATGCATATACACTTCTGGAGTGAATTTCCCATTTGTTCTCCACAAATGCACAACTTTGAAATCACTCCCTGCAAACGTTCATGCCAGAAAAACTCAACTGATGAACTATCCAAGGAGATATTCATGAAGAGAAAACAAAAGATCATGGTGAACACACATGAAGCAATGTCATTTAAACATTTAAGAGAATATTGGAAGAAGTTTTTTTGCAACACTTGCACCATCATATTTTTCCCCAGCGCTCACAGTTATAATATATCGTCCACCATCCACGTAATCCAAAATCCAAATACTAAAGTTTCCAATGGACTGTCTCTAGAGTGTCCTCAGATTGGTGAGTAAAAGCACCAAAATCCCATTAACAGCAGACACCAGGGACACTGGTGGGGGGCAAAGGGGACAGCTGGCCATGGGACCGGTGATTTAAAAGGGCTTGGGGCTCTCAGCGGCAGCAGTGTGCTCTGAATCCCTGGCAGTGCTAAAGGGCTGGCTGTGGGGAGGCTACCCCAAGCCCCACCTCTTCCACTCACGACCTTGCTCCGTCTGGGATTCGAGGAGCTGGCTCCCTGCCAGGGCCCGGCAAAGATTCTCGTCAGCCCTGGCAGACACTATCATACACTCCTATCCATGGGCGGCGGGTGAAGGCCCAGCTATGGAAGGCAAGGCCCAATCCCGCCCCTTCAGGCTGATGCCCCACCCCTTTAGCCAAGGCCCCACCCCTTCAGCAACCAAGCCCAGCACCAACTCTGAAGCCCAATCCTTCCTGGCCAGCAGGAGGACTAGGGCTGCTGCACTGCAGCCTCAGCCCTCCTGGGTGGCCAGAGAGTGCAGGCAGTTTTGGGACAGCAATGCCTTCTCTTGCATGCGTTACCCGCCACCCATGCCCCTATCTCAAGAGCTCTGCATGGATACAAAATTAGTATCTGCGTCCCATTCACAAAAATGGTCCACAGATATCTGGTACCCCCATCATGTGGCTATGAAGTGGATATCAGATTTGCAGGACTCTACCCATCTCCTCACGTTCAGTTCTGAAAGCTCTGTTCCCTCTCAGAGATTCTGAAAGAACTGGGATTTCCTGGCCCCTTACAAAAGTAGTGTGGAAATGCTTGTGTTTTAATTGTTTTCAAAATGTTCTCTGCCAGGCTAATTATCATTATGAAACCAAAGTGTCTGTACGCATGAAATGCTGCATTAGGGACAGAAGATAAGGAAGACCATGTTTCAGTCATGTAGCTGTCTGCAGGCTGAAGAAGAAACAACAAGGATGGGAGCTGATTTAAAAAAGAAAAACAAAGAAACAATGAGATCAGACAGAAAAATGAAGGATTCAAATGAATGGAATTCACACTGTGGTGAAAGGATAGCCACATCCTGGCAAAAGCTGAAAGAAAGCCAGGAACATCAGTCAGAAAAAATGGACTGGCCCAGCTGGAAATAGCAATGCTTTGCAAGAGCTGAAGGTTTGATTTCTGGGCCTGCTCTTGTTTCCCAAACTGGCAAGGGCAGGGAGAGAATGCCGTGAAGTAGATTAGTTTGTTTTCCCTCCATCTCAGCCAGGGATCACTGAAAGACAGAAAAGAAAGAGAGAAGGCATTGTCTAAAAGATAAAAAAGCAGACGAAGAGAAAAGGCAGGGAAAAGAGAGAACGGAGAAAATTAGAAGGCAGGAAAAGGAGAGAATGGAAGAAGGAAAGAAAAAAACACACAAGTGACTGAGGGAACACAAGTATGCAAGTGCCTCCTTTTCATTGGATCACGGAGCTAGCTACTGACGCTCTGCGAAAGCATCATTTTCAGAAACGCGACTGCCTGTGTCCATGGTGGTCAAATATCATTTCCACACACAGGTTGTTTTCTGACAATCGGAGCCAAGGAGCCGCACTGCTGTGCCCCCCTGAGCTTCCAAGTAGGCTTATTAGCACACACGCTTCCACCTGTCCCCCGCATGCGGACCAGTCACTCTCTGACAGAGATGGGCTGACAGATCTGGGGCCAAAAGGCCGGAGCTCACACAATAAGCGGCTCTTCTCTGCAGCAAACACGTCGGAGGGAGGGAGGGCTGGAATGCAGGCATCAAAAGAACGGCTTCTTCAGATTTTACGGCCACAGGTGGCAGGGGCGAGGAAGGCAATGCATTTCTAGTCGTAACCAGACACAGCAGAACTACTGAAGTCCAGAGCTGTTCACTTCACATAGTGTGGAGAGGAGGCTGATTGCAATGAGCCAGTGGAAGGAACAGAAGGAGGGAAGCAGGGAAGAGACAGAGCTCCCTTATAGGAGCTGCATCACACATACTGGGCGGTGTCCCTGACGGGGAGGGGGAAATAAGTCTGAGCGCCTAAACACCAGCTGAAGTTAATGCAAGCTAGAGCTGCCCAGCATCCCTGAAACTCAGCCCCTGCAGCATAAGAGTCTGCATAGCCCATCCCGCCCCATCTGGGGCAACTCACCATCATCACTAATATCTGACCGCCTTCCAGTCATACATTAACCAACATCCGTCGCATCTGGTTTGTTCTCCCATGTCCTCTCCCTAAGGGCAGAATTGTGTGTGGTTTGGTTTTTTAAACGCCCAGGCTGCTCTGTGTGTATAGAAGAGAAGACAGACTGATGGAAGAAGCGGGCCTGGCCGATGGAGCAGAAGGTGGGGAGGTTTAGAATGGTCCTTAATTCCTGGGGCGGTTTGTTTCGTGGTCTCCGACAGGCATCCGCTGCACAGATGAGCTTTGCCGGGATGGTGAAAAGTTCTGCTGTGCGTGAGGAGGGGAGTTGTTGAACACCGGCCTTTGGTCTGATTTTCCATAGGCACCGAGTATTTGTCCTCACCCCAACGGACTTGGAAATGAGACCCAGGGTGTCTGCCGAGGGGCACCCCTCACTCAAATGAAGGCACCTACCATTGGCCATCCGGTTTTTACAAATTTAGAACCTGGTCCTACAACTGGAGAACATGATGCTCCGGCTTCTTGTGCAAAGATGGGTTGCTAAGCCCAGGCAGAGGCCTGCGGACTCCAGAGAGGCTGTATGAGAGACACAGCAGGAGTCTCAAAGTGCCGCATCTTACGCTCCCTTTTCTGCTTTTGGTGTTGAGTTTTTCACTTCCCTAATTATGAACCTAGTTCCCAGTAATTAAACGATAAAGACTCATTACTGCTTTCCTTGACCGACTGACCTGCAACAAAATTAAAAAAAAAAAAAATGGAGACTTTCCAAGTCCTCTTAAATTTAACGCCCCTCCCCACCTTCCATGAGAGCCTTCAAATAAAACAAAACAGTCTGGCTCCAATAAATACATGAATAAATAAAGTAGAAGTTTCTATATTTTATGACTGCTACGGACACAAGCAGCTGACCTCTCTGACTAGGAGCCGACCCAAGGGGCATCCCATCAGTGCGGCATATCGCCTAGAGACCCATTGCGGGTAGCGAAGTTCAAACAGAAAATCTATTTTTAATGACTTTGGGGAGCGCTGTGGAAATGCTGAGTAATTCAAGGTAATTAAAGCGATCTATCACTCAGTGAGTAGGAGCCGAAAGTTGATGAACTTTTCAATGAGATTTTTTCCCCCTTCATTCATAAAAAACATGGTCATGGCTCCAGCGGGAATCATAAAAGGAAAAAAAAATGGGAAGGATTCTCATCAGGTCCAGCTGCTCATGCTTCAGGGTGACTGCATGGGATGAAGCTGAGGGGAAATAAAGAACAAACCAAACTCCCCCCCTCCCCCGGTATTTGTGAAAAGTTGGACAAACTTTTTCTTTGACACTTCTGCTGCTGTCTTATTCCCCCTCCCGCCCGCCCCCCAGTGCTACTCAAATACAGAGGCATTCTGGAATAGATTTCCAAGCCCACTGTATGAGGCTGAGAAGTACATTGTGTTCCCCATCTTCCAGCTGGGCCAGAACCCAAACCTTGGGTCCTGTGAGCCTTAAACTTTGGGAAAGTTCAGATCCAGAACTGATTTGTGTGGACCATGCCGAAATAATGTTGGTTTTTAATGCAGAACCCTGCTACACGTGAAAATGACATCAACCATCACCCATAAACATCAAGGAAGCAGGAGAAGCTTTTTGGTGTGGAACGTTAGGGATGTGAAATCCCCTTGAATTGGCTAACAGGCCAAACATATTGTTGGACTGGTTAACCGATTAAAGAAGGTGGAAATGAATGGAGATGCCTATCTCCTAGAACTGGAAGGAACCTTGAAAGGTCATCAAGTCCAGTCCCCTGCCTTCACAGCAGGACCAAGTACCATCCCTGACAGATTTTGACCCAGATCCCTAAATGGCCTCCTCAAGGATTGAACTCACAACCCTGGGTTTAACAGGCCAATGCTCAAACCACTGAGCTATCCCTCACCCTGCCTGTGGAGGGGGTGGGGGACATTCAATGCTCCAGCAGGTTACAGCAGCCCCTGACTGTGCCCCCCCCCATCTGCAGCGGGCCCTCCGTGGGGCTGGAGAAGCCCACTCCCTGTGGCAGGCAAGGAGCTGCTCCAGCCCCACCAGTTATACCTTCTCATCCCCATGGTAATGGGGCAATAACTAGGACAAATGAGAGGAACGTGAAAAAGGAACGTTTAGATTAGAGAAATGTCCCTGCGGTGAGGTCTGGTACACTGTGGATTAGATCCCCACAGTACGTGCTAGGAAACTCAGCACTAGGGCCATTTCAAATGGAGCACTGGACAAGGCGCTCACAAATGCACGGCAGGGACCCGTCTTTCGGGGGAGAGGAGATGTGATTTAATGAGTCGCTTTTCATCCCTCAGACCCCTCGTTGTGAATATCAGCATATTGACTTCTCGAGAGCAATCTTGGGACTAGAAACCAATGTTTAAGTGAGTCTCAATATTCGGGAAAGTGAGGGCCCAGCAGCAAAGATCAAAGCTGGAGATCGCATGCTCTCCTCACTCTCCCACTGCACCTCCTCTTTGCCTCAGACCCGTACACAGGATTTTCTGGGGGTGAGAGCCATGGGAGGAGCTAGTGGTTGCCCTGCCCCCACTGCCCCGCCCCCGTAGCCCAGCCCTGCCTCCGGCCTTGCTCCTGGGATGGGGGGGGAGGGGGAGAATCAGCCCCAGCCTTCCCTCAGCCGGCTGAAACACAAAGGGAGGGAGGGAGGCTGGGGCAACGGGCCACCCCAGCCTCACACTTACTTGGAGGACCATGGGGGAGAGTGTTCGCATCCCCCCTGTGCGCAGACCTGTGACTTATAGACAGCCAGCTATGCCAGCACTAGACACTCTTGCAGGCTTGATCAAAGTACCTGTTGTATCATGCAAGCAAGGTAGTAACAAACTTCAACAGGCCTTTATTTACCAAAGGTGAAACCTCTTTACAAAGCTGCTGCTGCTCCCCTCTCCTCCCCGCTCCTTCCGGTTTCCTGTGCTTCCAGATTGCCAACAGCCAGTGCTCCCAGTTCTAATCATTACAAGCAGCATCTAAAACACCACAGTACCCCCCAGACCAGACCTGTAGCACCGCATGGCACCTCTCCTTGTATGACTAAGCTCGGTTCTCTAGTGCACTCCTTACAATTCTCTCATTTTCACACCCATCCTGCCTGGTTTATAACTATGGGCCCTGTGGGGAGGCTCTGAAAAGCAGGGAAATTTCAGGAACAGGAAAAACACACACACCCACGTGCCAAAATTAACCCTGTGTTTGGTGGTCTCCATGGGAAAAGCATTGCGGGTGAGTAGAGAATTAAACAGGCTCACGCAAAGTCCAGAGGGCAAAGTGGAAAGGTGACTGTCACACAGGGAGGTCTGTTTCTCCAAAGGGGGACTGTCAAAGCAGGCACAAAGCCATGCAAGCACCTGCTGCAGGATGCTGATTTGACATCAACTTAAAAAGGCACAAACGGCTTGTTTGCTCCAGTCCTTCCTGAAAAGCTTCCACACCCGCCCCGGCGCGCCTGAAAGGGAACGCGGGGAGACCACACAAAGTCGCTGTGAAGAACAATCCGAGCCTCGTCCTGACTCCTCAGCATGCGTGCCAATGTCCGCAGGAACTGCACAGCTATTTTTAATGCATCCTTTACATAATAGATGAGATGCAAAGTGAGATCTCCCACGAATGAGCCCTGGTGGCAGAGCAAGCGGCCATCTGCACGGCTCTTCCACCAGCAGCCCCGGTGCACTGTGACTTTGGCACAGACAAGCTCAATGAGAGGCTAGCCGGGCTACCAAAACCTTCCAAAGGTGCAGCATTTCAGAGCCAGAATCCGTGCCCACTAGAAAAGAGCATGAGCTATAACCCACGGTAATGTCTGGATACTTTAAACTTCTGTACGTCCCCACTTTCCCTCATCCAAAGCAAGGGTTCCCATCTGGGACGGGCAAGACTTTTAGCTTCAGTAGAAAATTAATATGTGGTTAGATGGTCCCTTCCAAATACCCCTTTTCAAAGCTGACTTTGAAGGCAAGTTTTCAAGCATCTATCTCTGTGCATTTCTCACACAGAACTGCCTTGCTGCTTTTGCACTCTGACAGCATGTTTTGTGAAGGCAGTCCTATGGTCACATATATGCATTCACTCTCCCCATGCGCATTAGGAAAGAGTGTTTGAGTAGAGCCTTGTGCAGATACAAAATTCCTATCCACATTCGCAGATATCGGCACTGACATCTGTGCATGCAGAGGTCCATAGATACAAAGCAAGTATCTGCAAATTTGCAGGGTTGTCGATACAAAATTTGTATCTGCACCCGTATGTGCAAAAACTGAGCTGCGGACAGTGGCATCCACATCCGTGGATATCCACAAATATAAATCGGATAGCCACAGATTTGCAGGTCTTTGTGTTTGAGGATGTAGTCCTGTCAGTTCAAAGGCACCAGCAATGCAGTGTGTTTCACTGTAACTGATGTAAGAACATGCGCCTAAGGCGGGGACAGAGGAGGAGGGGACTGTACTGACAGATAAGAGAAACCAGCCATTAGAAAATAAACACCCTTTCTCCCCTACTCCTCCCTAGCTTAACAGAGAAAACGTTACCCAAATCATCTGACAGGTTGTCAAAAATTGAATCAGCAGCTGTAATCTTTGGAGGGGAAGCAATGAGGAGGGCGTGGAGGCCATATTTACAGACGTTTCCATGACGACAAAGGGATTATTCAATTACAGAGTTAGCAGGAAAGTGCAGAAGCGGTGTCCCTAAAACTCGGCTCCAAGCAACCTTTCTGATGAGTCTCTGGGCTTGTCTTTATGCACAGGTAGTGATCAGCAAGCTGGGTTATAAAATCTACAGGGCCCCGGTGTATCGCTAGCTGGCTGGCTGCCTGGACCCTGCTACTGTACACTGGAAGCCCTCTAGTGCTCTTTGAGCTGCTGTTGTTGGAAACAGGAGTAGACCGAAGTGCTCTACAGAACTTCTAGTGCACGGTAGGAGGGTCCACATGACCCGACAGTGCATGGCAGGCTAGCGTGCTGTAGATTTACACCTCAGCTTGCTGTCCACTAAAAGCTTGACTGGACAAGCCCAGAGTCTCTTGGGGCAAGTCTACACTGCAATTAAAAACCCGTGGCTGGCCCACACCAGCCCAGGGGCCGTTTAATCGCAATGTAGATTTTTGGGCTCTAGGATCCTGCTGTGTAGGAGAGTCTCAGAGTTCAGACTCTCCAAGCCTGAATGTCTATGCCACAGTTCAACTGCCCCTTAGCCCAAGTCAAAAAGCCTCAGCTGGCCTGGGCCATCTAACTGTGGTAAAGTCAAACCCTTTCTGGCCAGAGGAGCTGCATTAGCACCTTTCCAGGAAGCGCTGCATTGAAGCACCCTTGCCAGCATCACTTCTGCAGCTAGTAGAAGCAACATTTCTCCGGTGTGTCTGTCTCTCTCCATGTGGATACTGCACCTTGGTCTCCCAGAGGCATGAAATACCTTATTGCTGCCCTTAACATAGCCCTGCCGGATTCTCAAGAGAGAGCCTGCAAAATAGAACGGAACAGCTCTTGGGAAAGCAAGGGACAGACACAGAATGAGACAGATCCCCAAACGCACCTTGAAATCCTTCTCAAACCAAAAGTTCTCCCTTCACACAAAGCCCCAGTGGGTGGGGCTGAATTTGGAGCGGACTCTGCCCTGGCAGACAGCCCGAGTTTCCTGTGGATTACTGCCACTCATATTAATCGTTAGATCTGTATGAGGAGTCGGAGCAAGTTGTGCTGGAAAAACCAAGGAGTTAGGGGAAGCTCCTATTCTCATTCCCAGGGGGAAATAACATGCTCATGTAAACCTAGAGGAGGGAAAGTTGGTTTTCATATCAGAGAAGAGCTGCTCACAGTCATTCACCCAGGACTCCCTCTATTCACCCTGCCAGCTCCTCCACTGTCCCTGCAGCTCACATGCTTCTGTGGGCAGGATGTGGTACAGACTGCAACGCCATGAAGTCCCTGCCTCCCCCTGTCCTGGGTGGGCTGTGAGCATGCCATGAGTCATTACAGCTAAGGCTCTGCCGCAGTGCATCTGACCACTGGGCCCGACTAATCTGGTGTCTTGCCTCCTGCCATGGGCCAATTATATCTGTCTAGTCCAGCAAACCCTCTCAGGCTGTCACATAGCATCCCGAGTGTACACCCCACTAGTGCTGCACGACTCTCCCAGGCATCTCCGCTGAGATCAAACCAGGCAAGGGGACTTGTGCAGTGCAAGTTGCCACCTAGGACTGTTCCAATGAACCAAGGCAGCCCGGATTTGCAGGTTCTGCTGCAGATTCACGCCCTTGTCAGGCAGACAGCCACCAGTATCCTGCAGAGAACAGGGAAACTTCCTTCTCACCACCAACATCCAGGTCTTCTCTTGGCAACCACACGACTGTTGATACCCAAGAAGGTTCCATGCAGTATTGCGAACATTTCAGACTGTGCACAGTCCGACATTCTCATGCCCACCAGCGCACAAAGGGGAGCCCACTGCAAGCCAGCACAAGTGCGTGTGTGATGACCGCGCCGAGAGAAGTGGGCTGGCAGCATCAGTGCATCCTCAGGGGTGTACACAGATGTCGGCAGCCGGAAAGCGGCTCCTCGGGGGAACAGAACCACCGGGCATCACATGCATGTGGCCGCTGCTACTCCGAAGCCTGAAGCTAGGCCAGGGAAGTTCATAGGTGTGACACACATGATGTTAGGATGCATTTTTTGTTAACACTTGGTTAAAATGTCCACACATTTCTGAAGTCAGTGAAGGCAGTGAAAATACATTGATCATAAGACTGACTACAGATGACGTGCATTACATACATATATAGTCTCGATAAGCCCAACCCCCAACATCACTAAGCTGCTGAAGTCTGCCATATAGACACATTGCCATACAAGCAGTCCTGTGTACCTTCTCCCCTAACACAGATCAGTGCTGGGCTAACTCTTGTGTCATTATATTAGCAATGTAACAGTCCAGTGGGTTATTTGGAGCAAGTAAGTATATTTTTGACAAAGAAAGAAAGAGGGAGAGACACGCAAAGATGCTAATAACTAGGAATGAGATGCTCTCACTGGGATCTCAGCAAACAGTGACAGCATCCCGTCAAAGTAAATCTGCATCTAGTCTCCTCTTGAAAACCACTAGCTCTTGGGACCACATGAACCCCACCTCTCTCCTTGTATTTTAGGCTTTTCTCACCAACTCATAGGTGCTCAATTCCTTGTTTAGGAGAAGGCAGCATGACACAACTCAGCACTCCTAGAAGAATCTGGCAACTAAGTGTAATTTTTTTTAAATGCAACCACTGATTACAGATTCCCAAACTCCTGCATAACCACTTCCCTTCTTTGTGCAGCTTATAACACTGTAGGTTAGAAAACCCCCAAGGGGAAAAAATAAAAACAGACCAGACAACCCCATGAATAATTCCAGTGCTAAGAATAAACATGCGGGATTTTAATTCTGAAACTGTGTTTGCGGTGTGTGTTTATTTTACACCAGGGCCCTAAAATTACTGTCCTCAACTGCAAAACACCCCCCCAACAAAACAAAAATGCAAAGGAGGGGGGATGCTTGTGTGTGGTTCTGCAAAATGAATGTCATGGTCTTTTTATCAGTGATTAGTACGAAAATTATGTACTAAAGTTATGTACCGTTCCAACCCAGTTGCTTTCAATCCTGTGGTGGCAGCTTCGCACCCGCCTGGAAGTGGCAGCAGGGAGTGGGAAGGGGAGAGGAAGCTGCCGGCCAGTCCCCCCCTCCCTCCTGCTGCTCCACATAAGGCTGGACTCCCAGCTTTTGTGGGCGGAGGACAACTAGCAGGGGGGCTGCTCCCAGGTACGGTTAACCATTACCAGGTAAGCATCACCATTAAGGTGGTTAACCTGCTACGCACTCACATCCCTACACTGGACATAATCAGAATGGGGGAGGGGGCATGTATCTCAAATGGTGCCCAAGATGGTGTTTCAACTGAGTTATTTTTGATTTACATTATATGAAGGCGAGAGGCGAAGCAGGACGGTTAGGGGGTGAATATCTGTGATGCTACCTTTACAGGGTCACTTGCCTAACTATCCCCCCCAGTTCTATAGTGAGCTCCATGTGAGTCGAATCCTTCCCCCATTGCAGGACTGCAGCCAAAGACTGTCCTTCTGAATCCTACCCCAACACACGAAGTGCCTTCAATTCCCATGGATGCAAACGTGAATTCAGGGTGCTTGGCAGTTGGCAGTATGGGGCCCTTTAATATTTTTAAGGGCATAGGCACAAGACTGAGCAATGCAACTGGTGGAAGGTCAGCGTGGAGATAATTGGCATGTCAATGGAACGGGAGGTTTCTCCACACGTGTCCCCTTGGAACGGCTGGGTATCAAACACAACTGCATCCCTCCGATTGCATTATTGCTTTGATGTGAAGTGACTTTCCTGTGACCCTGCAACAACTGGCAAATTGCACGGCAAGCCCACACTCACCAATGTGGTCACCCTGATAATAAGATTCCTTCTTTGTGTGACACTGATTAGTCCCAAGCCTCAGAGGGACTAATTAATCAAGATAAAAGGGGGAACAGCTTTTCAGAATTTCCAGACTTAGGTGGGGATCAATCCAGCATAGTAAACTTTGATCTCCGATCAGTTCATGGCCTTTTTCATTTGCTGCTCTGCCTTGCTGCCATGTGCCTAAAATACATACCCAACAGTCATTTTAAAGTCTTAACAGGAGCTTAGAAAATTAATTAAGGTGAACAATTATCGAGTGTGTGTGTGTCTCTTTCTGTGCAAGTGGCAAAAATAGGATTTTAAATAATATTGGAGTCATAAGTGATGTAATTAGATGTTCAGTGAACACTTACACTGGAGCAGTGCTTATTAAAATTGCTGTTTTAATCAGAACTTTGCTGGAGAATCATTAGTAGCACAACGGTTTGATTCTCTGGAACTCTAATTAGACCTGGACTTGTTGCTACCCAGGGGATCCACCAACTCCGCACTACAGGTGATACATTATCATTTCCATGCCTGTTGGGAGGAAACTTCAGTGCTGTTATGCCGTGACCTTGCCAAAGCTTCCTTAATGGATCACAGCCAGAGGAAGTTGAGATCTGTGCCGGGGAAAGCGCTGAGGCATCTGAGGAATAAAGGAGGTGGGAAAGAATTGCCCTGAAATACAAAAGATCCCATCCTGCTCACCCCCAGGAGTGACTCTCAATCAAAAACCCAGTTCAGGTATTTGCTTTAGTCTGCAGCGCAGTTTCTTTGGTGGGATGGCAGAGGTCACCACCAGGCCAATGCTTCTTTGGGTCTGTTGTCCCCTGTGACAAAGGCGTGTCTCCGGCAGCTTTGAAACGTCTCCTTTAAGTGCAATGCTTTGTATGGCGATAGGCAGGGAAAGTCTAGGTTTTTCTCAGTTCTCTCTGCCAGCCCTCCTGGCTTGGTGCTTGAGGCCTAGAAGTCCATCTGTGGGGCCTTTTCTCTGGTGGGATTTTAGCCACCCGGGTAGCAGCACCCACAGAAACTGTTAGTGCCGAGACAGCTTACACCAGTGAAGTTTAGCCCATCTTGAAACTAAGGTGGATCTCAACTATCCCAAGAGTCTGTCCTCACACAGCAGCCCTGGCACCTAAGCTGGCCAAGTAGACCCCCTAGCCATGAGAGCAGAGTCCCGTTTCCATGCTTCATTCGCTAATGGCTTATGAGTTTCAGAGTTGCCGACAGCACATCGCTCCTACAGCTCTCAGCTGGAACTGCTGCTCTGCACCTCTGAGTATGCAAACCTGGTATTTACCTAGGAGAGGAAGGATTGTTCAACAGTTAGGGGATTGGCCTACGGCTTGCAAGTTTGCTCTTCCACAGACTTCCTGGGTGGTCTTGGGCAAGTCACTTAATCTTTCTCTGCCTCCATTTCCCCATCTGCAGATTGGGAAAACAGCATTGTCCTACTGTATGGAGCATTGTGAGGACAAACCCATTCAAAGATTACAGATGCAAGGTGGGTGAAATAGGATCTTTTTATTGGACCCACTTCTCTGGATGAGAGGCAGGCTTCTGAGCACCACAGAGCTCTTCTTCATTCAAAGATTGTCAGGTGCTCAAATACTACAGTGATGGAAGCCATATAGGTATCTGTGAAAGACCGACTGAGCCCAATGGGGATTATCCTGCAGAGCGCTTTATAAACAACGGGGAATTTTTTTTCAAAATGTATTCCCACTTTAGGACCCCTTTACGTACCATAAAGGGGTGATAGTGTCAATGAGAACTGGGCAGTGGATTACAATTCACACCCCACTAGGCCAGCTAACATCTTGTGTAGACATGTGCTAACTGGCCCGATTTCCAGAGATTCTGAGCACCTACGGTTCCCATTGGCTTTATCCATCCATTTCTCCTCTGTGATTGCTTGGCTGCACAATGTCATTCTTCCAACCAATCATAAGCTAGACAGCAGCCGTATCTTCCCCCAGCTCACCTAAAACTCCTGAAGTCCAGTGAAGGTGTATACACAAAGATTAGGGCAAGCTATGGTTAAAGAGTAGTTTAAAATGATAGGCCCCTAAAATAGGATTGCCATCATAATGAAGAGTAATGAGTGAACGAGGCATCCAAACGTTACCCATAAATATCAGACAAATAGATTAGATCCCTGGATACTGCCTCTACAAACCACATACAATGACTTCAGTTACTCTACGTCAATAAATAACAAGGTTATATTTAATGTTAAAACAGATTCCTCCCCCCCGCCTCCACGGCTTCTATCTGGAGCTGGGTTTCTTGATTTGGATGCTGCCTCTCATGGGGAAATAGTTCATTCAGAAGCTGAAATATGCCCCTCCCCCACCAAAAAACCACCCCAACCAGTATTGAACATCCTGTATGCCAAGGCACATAATTACAGCAGTCACCAAAGCTGCGATTATTGTGACCAACACCCTCAGTTCAGACTTTCCATCTCTGCAAGGTGGCTCCACTTCCACTGCCAATTCACTTCCAATCTGACACGCACAGCCGCGACCTCAGCAGGCTCCCTTGGCCTCCATATGCTGGTTGTTAAAACTGCCCGGACGCTTCCAATTGCCTGTTCCATGTGGGGAGCACAGGATAAAACCCTGTGCGAAACCAACCCTGCCGAGCAGGAGGCGGGGCCACTCTTCTGGGCACACTGATATTACATGAGTGCTGGTGAGCATGGGGTTGGGAATGGCCCTATCAAGACAGGCCAAGGGGAGGATGATGAAGCTGCGTGGTGACACAGCACCTAACCCTTATGGGGTTTTTAGCCAGCCGTCTGGTCTGCTGCATCTCACCAGAGCCCCAGTGGGCACCATTATTTGTGGCAGCACTGCCTCCTTGTTGGAAACGCTGCGGAGTGCTTTCCAGGTGAGCCACAAAGACACCAGCTGAAAGGCAGCCGCAGTAGCCCACGTGCTGAATGGAAGACACTGCTATGGGGTTAGATTAACTCCAGCCCTTGGGGCCACCAGCTGGTAGACAGATTTGGGCTACCTACAGGGCCGGCCCACAACATTTTGGTACCTGAGGTGGGGAGCTCAAATGACGCCCCTGTGCTCCCTTTTCTCCTGCCTGCCTGTTATGTCTCTTGGGCCCTCCTTCCTCCAGCACAGCACTCCACCATCTCTGTGCATCTAGAGCAGAGAGAATACATATGCACCAGCAGCAGAGACAATTTTCTACACTCTGGGTCCTAGTGGCGCCCCCCCACAGTCTGGCACCTGAGGCGGCCGCCTCAGTTCACCTCATGGTAAGGCCAGCCCTGGCTACCTACCTGAGACAGGAGAAGAGGGTGACCTTTTGAACGCTGTATTAGTCACATGGAGTTATCACAGCATTAATCCCTATCACCCTGGAATTTGAAATTGCCTTACAAATAAGGATAAGCCCTCTGTGGGCTTGGTAAGTATTAGCACCCTCACTTTACCGAGAGAGAAACTGAGGCCGGGAAAAGTGAACTGACGTGACCAAGGGAGTTGATAGCAGAGCTGGGAATGGAACTCAAGTCCCGAGTCCCAGAACTGTGCTCTAGGTATTAGGGACATGGCCTAGCGTGAAGCGCTGGTTGGGAAGGGGTGTGTGTGTAAATATGTGCGCGCGTGCACACACACACACACACACACACACTTTATAAATATAAATTAACTTTCTACACAGGCAACAAAGCCCAGGTCTTGGGCGTTCTCATCCAGAAACAATTGTTAAAGCAGACAAGTAAAAAAGTAAAGAAGCCTGGGTTCACAGGTATTCCTGCAGCGCCAGGGACAGGCGACCTTTCCAATACTGTACCTGCGTAAGTCTTAATTACATTAATTTAAAAAAAATGAATAGCTGAAAGTTAAATCAGCTGTGCAGACAGTGGGCCAGTTTACACAGCAGGCTTTTAACTTTCCTTTCCTAAATACGAGGGTGACTCCTGACGGGCCAACCACAAAATGAATGATAGGAGCCCTTGAAACCAGGGCGACTTGCCAAAGCAAAGGCACGAGAAGCAGTGCTTGCCTGGGGTTTGTTTTAAACTTACAATTAAGGTTGGCAATGGGTCTGACCGTTCCACAAGTCACAACACTGTGGCTTTTCGCCATCAGACCGTCTCCTGAAAATGCTCCCAATTTCCAGGGACTTGACTTCAATTCTCGCTCCCGCCAGCAAGTCTCTCTTCCGCTTCTCTTGCACACCACAAAGCAAATATTGGTGCTTGAGGTTTGGAAGGGCCTCTGGGAACCAGGGGAAAGGACAGACGACGGCCTCCCACTGGCCTAAACAAAAGTATAAGCAGCGACTGGAGCCATGGAAGGGCTGGTGAAGGAGTTCAGCTGTAGGCCAGTCGGGTTAGGGGAGCCTTACCTGCCTTGACTCAGCAAGCAGTGTTGCCACATAGGAGAGCCAGAGTCAGAGCAATTTTGGGGCTACTGCAAAGCCTGGAGGAGACCCCGTGTCTCATAGCGGGCTCTTGTGGCTGGCGGGCAAAGGGGGTGGGGTGGGTTAGAGTTTTGCTGAATTCCCGTCTCCTGTGCCACACTGACAGTTCACACTGCCGCCTGCTAACCGGTTACCAAGCTCTTTCTGTATGGATTGCGGAGACCCAGCAGGCCATGGTTGAGAAAGCAAGATGGCCCTTCTTTCTGCAGACACAGACCCTGCCCTTCTCGCCGGATGCCCTCGAGGACTCCTCCACACACTCATAGCACCCCACCCCACTTTCTGAGAAAGGGAGAGCGGTAAAACCTTCCTCCCCAGACGAAATAGCAACACAGCACAAGAACCAACGGCCTTTAGGAAGGACGGGGCACACTGCTTGAACCTTCAGTCCCTGTGTCATGGATTGATTCCATCCTTTTAAGACATTCAGCTCCCCATCCTCTGACTTGCTTGGATTCTCAGCATTTTAGGTAACCCTCCCGGGACGAAGCAGCAGCCTGACTTTCTCTGGCGGCATCTCTTTTCCACGAGAGGATCAGGAGGACATGCCTGCAGTGTGGACAGCGATGGCGTTGTTCACAGCTACAAACTCAGGTAGCAATGAGGGCATATTGGAGGTCCACCAGGTGACACAAAGACACCGCTTCCAATCGAGGATTCCTGCTGGCATCCTAACCAAATTGAATCGAGGTGTCCTGGTGTAACCCTATATTATCTATTTTTCTCAACACGCTTTCACCCAAACAGCATCTCATGGATTCAGTAGTCTCAAGGATGAGAGTCTTTATGTCACCTGTCAAAGACCCTCTTCTGGCAGCTTTATATTCAATCCCATTCTGACACCACGTAGAGATTGCAAAAACCCAGCACAGCATGGCTGGGGTGCATGCAAGATTGTCTGTATACACAGACTCTCACCTCCGTGCTGTATGCCTCTTACTGCCTTCCCCAGACAATCACTAACACCACACCTTTGACTTCAGCCATGTCACCGCCTTGACACGAAACCAAAACAGGGGCACTTCGGGCAAACAGACAGAGCCACCGAACAGGTCTGTGTCACTGCCGGGGGGAGGAGCTCCTACACACACGTCAGTACCTCCCAGTGACCTCCAGACTGAGGGAAAGCTGCCATCGCTGTAGAGAGTTAGCGGGACCAGGGCAAGCGATGAAGTGGAAGCTTCCCAGATAAAGTGGTGAAGGGTAGAAGCAGGAACGATCAAACTGATTTGAGCTGAATTTCCAACCAGACTGGAAACAGGATAAAGGAAGACTCCCATGAAAGTGCCTGTTCCAGAGAGATTTCACAGCCTCGAGCTATTGAATTAGTTCAGATCAGAAGGCTAGGCTCAGCTGGGAAGCTTGGGCAAAGAACCAAATCTCCCCAAATCTCTACAGAGCTTGAGAGGCCCAGAACCTGTGTCCCGATTTAGAGCCTCCTACGCCGTATCAACACTACAGAGAAGATCGACGCTGCCTCAGTTGATCTTCCGGGGTTCAAATGAGCAGGTCTAGTGAAGATGTTCTAATTCGAACTGAGAGGGAGCTCCCATCAACGCCGGTAGTCCCGCTCCTCCGAGGAGTAAGGGAAGTCAAAGGAAGAGTGTGCTCCCTTCGACTTCCCGCAGTGTGGATGGCGCCAAAATTCAATTTAAGATACTCCGACTTAAGCTTTGCAATTAACACAGCTGGAGTTAAAACATGGAGAAGGTATCATGAGCTTTTGTGGGCACAGCCCACTTCTTCAGATGACCAGAGTGTTGGAAGAAGATCATCTGAAGAAGAGGGCTGTGCGCATGAAAGCTCCTGATACCATCTACATGTTTTGTTAGTCTTTAAAGTGCTGCCAGACTTTGTTGTTTTTTAAGTTTTTCCTGTTACAGACTAACTTGGCTACCCCTCTGAAATAGCTGGAGTTGTGTATCTTAACTCAAAGTCACCCCCTAGTGTAGGTCTAGCCTTAAAGGGACACAAGAGTTGATGTCCTGGTCAGAGCCTGGCTCTAACTTGGAGTGTCATCTGAGCTGAATCTCTGGATCTTTTGAGTTCATCACTCAACATGAGGAAAAGGTGGAGGGAGCTGGGGCACCCTTTCTAGGGGAAGCCACGTAGAGACACAGCACAGACCAGGGGAGGGTGAAGGGAAAGACTGGATCCAGAAATAACTCCCTTGGTTTGGGGAAAAGCAAGCAACTAAAGTAAGAACTAACTGTAATTTTATAACAACCTAACCCGCACACCCCGACTCAGGGCCTTTCACTCTTCACAACTGCTGTATTTCCTCCATGGCTAGCAAGAGGGCTGACAACCAGGGCAGAGCAGCATGCTTCTAATGGATAAGGTGGATGGGAGTGGAGCTTTGCTTTCCCTCAGCTGCCCTCCTGGTGAAAGTCTGAGTGACAGCAGCTGCGGCAGGCAAGGTTCTCTGCAGGACAGCTTGCAAGGAAAGGGGTTAATAGGCCTGCCCCATGTGTGACCTCTCCTTCCTCACTCCGAGAACCCCTAATTACCAGGCAACAGGATAAGGGACAACCTGCGGAGCAGGCCCACCCTACCATCCCAGCTCTGCCCTCAGCAATCGATCCATCCACTGCACCCTGTGGTGTTGAAGGAAGGAATTTTCCCTCAGCAAGAACATCAGGAGTCCAAGAGAACCAGCTTCTCCAACCCGCCCACGTGCTGAGAAAATTAAATAAGGCAAAGCAAGCTCTGGGGGAAAGGGACACACCAGCAGGTGCCCTCCTCCAAAACACGGAGTAGCTAGGGAGAGCCATAAATAAATAACACGGCTAATGAAAGAAGGCCTGTGTGGCTAAGATGGTGTGGGGTAAGCAGACAGATTACTCTATTTCTGATGCACCGACAGTCTGACAATTGGCAAATGAACCTCCACGGTTATCTGTTTCCCCTCTTTATTCTTTTCTCATAAAACTGGCAGGAACAGGGATAGGAAAGAGATGCAGGCAGCAGCCGAGTTGAGTATGAAAAATGAGCAGCATATGCATCAGAGGCAGCCAGAGCAGGGAGCTTGCTCTGGAGCCAGGGACCTTGGCAGCCTGCTTCACACTGTCCTAGCATCTTCTGGAATGCTCTTCAGGTAGGTTCTTTCTTGCAGCTGAATTATTAACTCCCCGCATGCTTTACTGCAGCATGCACTGCAGGGAGACCAGTATCATTGAGGGAGAAGTTGAGGCTGTGGAGCCATGGTATCCAACCAGTTCTGAAGCAGTAGGCACTACCGTGGTTACTGCTATAGCAAACGAGCCACATTATTCTAAAAAAGTAAATGTTGTGAACCAATTAGCCACACTCAATTGGCCAAATAGCCACATGTGGCTAGCGTGTTGGACACCCCGGCTGTAGAGGTGTCTATTTTTGTCTCATTACAGATGCACCCAGAGGTTTTAATTGAGATCAGTGCCTGACGGCACTGTGCAGCATACACACATGCACATAAGAGACTATCATTGTCCCATGGAGCTTACAGACTAGACAGATGAAACATTATTATTCCTATTTCACAGGTGAGGGAGTGAGGCAAGCAGGAGTTACGTCATTTGTCCAAGACTGCACAGTTGGGGGGGACAAAGACTGCGTCATTTGTCCAAGACTGCACTGTTCAGAGCTGGGACTTGAACCTAGTTCTCCAGTGCCTTAATCACAAGACCCTCCGTTCTGCAGTATTAGTTTTTCATGCCATTTGCATAGATTTTGAGCCATCCCTGAGGTACGGCTGGGACCCACCTGTCCCTCCCCTCGCCAAGTTCCAGGGGTGCTGGCCATGGTTAGCCAACACCCAAACAAAAATGCTAAATCCATCCTGCAGATGAAAAGGCAGAACTGCTGAGGAGGAAATGCCCTGCCACCCACCTTGCAAGGGACCCCACATGGCTAATGTGGAGTGGGCAGAGAACCTTGCACCTGCCTCTCCAGAGTAGACCAGCAAAGCTGTGCTCTGCAACAATCTGGGCTTTGTTTTCTGCTCTGGCATGGCCCAGGGTGTCGATGGCACTGAAAAGGTTTGATTAGCTCCTGCTGTGCATACCCTTGGCACACACCAATATAGTGTAAATAACCCCACCTCAGCACTCTCCCTCGTGTGTGACTGCCATAATCATTCAGTGGCTGTTCTGCCTGGATGATGGTACGAGTGGAAATCAACAGCTTCCAAATCCCTGGGGACCTCTGTTCCTACGTGCCTGCAGCACCTCTCCCTGGGAACTCCCGGCACAAGCTGGGTAGGTCTGAGACCTGTCAGAACTCCCTATGGGAAACTGGTGCTTGGAAAACAGCTACCGGCAATGCACTCAGTGCTGCATTACATGGCACTTGTCCCATGGTGTTGTGCTTCGGCAAGTGCTGCTCTCAGGTGAATTTCCAAACTGAGGCCCCGAGCATATTGTCGATTTAAAAGCCAGAAGGGAATTCTCTTCATCTACTCTGACCTCCTGCTCAACACAGGCTGGAGTATTCCACCCCGATTCCTTTTAGCCAGGACGGCTCCTAAGAGCCGGTGTCAACCCGCATCTTCGGAGCCAGTTCTAATGCAGAAACTAAATTCTCCTTGCAGACGCTTCTGGTCCCAGACGATCAGCCTGTGCTATCGTGCATGGTTAAACAACTACGATGCTCAGCTCTAGAGGCGGCTCTCTTTCCAAAGTGGTGAAATGATCCTTGTCTCTGGCATCTGGAAACGGTTTCAAGGTTCTTCAGGATAAATGTGACACAAAGGTGGGAAGACGTTTTTAAAAAGTTGCCCAGCAGATTTAGATGCACAACTCCATTTAATTTCAATGGCAACTGTTTATTTAAATCTCCTGTGCTGTTTTTAAGATCTCAGCTGCATGTTATTAGCAATGCGTTCAGAGTTTGACCATTGATCCATCGGTCATTTGGTGCAGAAAGACTATTGTAGTGCAGACACCCTTTGTAGGAATGTTTGCTAACTAGCTCCTCTCGTCCTTGCTAGTCAATCTTCTGCCCCCCTCTGTCTATCATTCTACCCATTTGTATATCAGCCCATCAAGCTGTCAGAAGTAATTTAGAGACCTGACCAGCAATGTGAAAAATGAGCCCTCCCAAGATATCTAAAGCCTTGTAATTCTGACACAAAATGAACCGTCAGTCTTTCCCCCCTGCCCCCCCAGTGCAAAAAACCAAAGCCTTGAGGCAGCCATCACAGACAGGAGCCCCTTGGAACCAGAGGAGTGGATGCTCAATTACAACACTCTCCCCCCCCCTCCCCCCGAGACAAATGTTCCAGTGCAATCTCTCGCCCAGAAAACATCTCCGTGCAGAGAGGCTGATGTCTCACATGGGATAGGCTGCAGGAGGCCCTATCAAAAGGAAAGGTGAACAGACTGCTGCTGAGCATTTGGTGCAGTCAGCTTAAGTGGTGCACAACAGGAGAAGCCAGGGCTCTGTTTCTATTTAGCAACACAGCAGCCCTTTAATAGTACAGGCACTTACTGCTCTTTCACCCCGAGCGCAATAACATTGTCTTTGCTACCGGATAAAGCTGAGGTTTGTTTGGAGCAACTTAGGCCTGGTCTTTATCTGTTGTCTCTTGTCTTATACCTAGATTGTAAGGTCTCTGGAGCAGGGCCTGTCTCGTTGATCTGTGTTTGTATTGTGCCTCTGACTGGTGCTGCTAGGTGCTAGGAAAGTACAAATGATAATAAATAACAAGTAGTCGTCTTGGGGTAACATAGCGAGATGAACATGCTTTAGTTTTACCATGAGGTAAACTAGGTGAACTCTGCATTGTGCTCTTACACGGGCTTGGCTTTACTTCAAAGAGAACGAGTAGTCCTGGGGGCGCTTTAGAAACTAACCAAAAGATACAGAATCATGAGCTTTCCTGGGTAAAACCCACACTCCAACTCAGCTGAAGAAGTGGGTTTTAGCCGTGAAAACTCACGGTTCTGTATATTTTGGTTAGGGTTACCAGATGGTTTCAAAAAAATATTGGACACACTTGATCTCAGATCCGGGGTGGGGGAGTGGGGGTGAGGGGAACCAGCCAGGAGGGGAGCGGGGCTGGCTGGGAGGAGGTCAGGGTGGGGGGGGAACCGGCCGGCGGGAAGCAGGGCTGGCCAGGAGGAGGTTGGGGGGAGCGGGGCTGGCCTGGGCTCATGCAGATCCTGGGGTGCTGCCTGTCCCACACACGCTCCTGGTGGGGTGCACGGGCAAGTCCGGCCCCGGGGATTCCATCCCTCCCCGGCCCCCGCGCTCCTCCTCTCTACTGTGTAGTTGCATGCTGCCTGGCTGGTAGACATGCCCACGCAGTGTGAGCGTGTCTACCAGCCAGGCAGTACGCAACTACGTAATGATACTCATGATAATAATAAAACTCACTTAATTAGAAAATACCCGACATTTATATGTCTGGTATTTTCTCAATTTGTTTCCCGGACAGAAAGCTCAAATACCAGACTGTCCGATTCAAAACCGGACACCTGGCAACCCTAATTTTGGTTAGTTTCTATGGTACCACAGGACTGCTCATTGTTTTTAAAGTTACAGACTAACACAGCAACCCCTCTTTGACTTTACTTAGTTACGCCAAGTGTGACCATGAATCAAGAAACCAAGTTAAAACCCTCATAATTATAGTTAGCGGCCATAAATTTTCAATCAGATCCAATATATTCCTCAGTTCCTGCCCTCACCAGGTGTTTATCTAGGCTTTTTTAAACTTGCTAATCTCTCTAGTACATGAATGCAACTGTATGGGTGGGTAGCCACTATCCAGCCCAGAAGTGGCTGCATTTTAGTAGTAGGGGAAGCAATCCTTGTGCATAGTTTGCAGTTTGGTTTGTAAACTGGATTAGAAGGAAAAAACACAGTACTAAAAGCCCTTTGCTAATACAGTATAACCTCTGGACTCTAGGTGCCCCTAATTCAGGAACACCCGTGGTACAGACCGTGGCAGGCGGAGGTGGAAGCAATTCTGCATGCGGCTGCTGCTCCGACACCCCAGGAACAGCAGCGCAGCAACATGCTTTGCTGGGAGTGACAAGGAACAGGGAGTGCCAGGTAAGTACCCTACCCATATCCTTCCTGGCCTGGCAGAATCTTTAATCTGGCAAATACCATTTCCCAGGGTTGGGTATACTGGTAGATGCTATACAAAATTCCTGATTGGTAAATGAAAGGCTATTTATAATAAAGCAGCCCCTCTTAATTTCCAAATTGGTGTGTTTATACTTTTATTCTTCTAAAGGACAGTGATAAAAGGACTTTTGAAAGCTTCCATGAAGCTCAAAGAAGACTTCTTTCTCGTGCCCGTGTCACGCTTAGCTAGGAGCTAAGGGCAAACTTCATGACTATTTCTGTGAAGAGTGTTTAGCCAGTTAGGAAGTCCCTTAGGTTTTTACAACATAAAATAAAATAAAATGAAATGAATTCCTCACCTGACCTTTATTTGAACCTTTTGTTCCTAGCAAAGATCCCTGACTGATTTACTGGAGGGGGGAAAAATATTACACAGGAAGTCTACAGTAACAAAGTGAAGGCCTTTAAAAGTCTGTCTAGTGGCTGTGTTCCTGCCTTCTCCCAGCACACAAATGGTGCCACCATTAAATACCTCTCGTGCAGCAGGAACTGATTTTCTGGAATGGTGTTCCATCCCTCAGAAATCACCAGATTATGTTACATCACCCAGAAACAGGGACAGCTCTCTGAACCATCATAGACAGATCAGAATGTTGGAGAAGCATGGTACCTGCTATGCTATAGCAATGCCCCAGGTCTGTCAACGCAACACCCTTCACCAGCACTACAAATCTACCCTGAACAAGAATAAATAAAAAAATAGGGCCCTTTGTACCACGGACATGACAGCAACACACGTCCCTCATGTTTGTCTCAATTACTGCTGCTGTAGTTTTCTCCCAGCACACTTGGGCGTCTGTGGGATGAATTCGCTGCCAGTATCATGCGCCACACATTTCAATATGCTAGGAATGAATTTGGCCCGACGTCTTCATATTTCACCACACTCTTAGACATCAGCAATGGAAATAATTTGTTGTTTGGCTGCTCTGATGTTGTCGTCTTTTGTGCATATCGAAGCGACGAAGACTCAAAAGTCCGACTGAAGAATAATTGGAAATCCAAAGTGGCATTAAATGGTATTTTCTAAATAAAATGCATTTAGTTACAGGACATGAGACTGTGAGGCGTTACAAAAGATTAGTTAGTGTTTTAAAAAAGATGCATTAAAACCTTCAGAGCCTTCATTATAGGCAAAGGATACCCTGAATTCATTGGGACAGACAGAAGATAAAGAGAATGCAAAACAATGCAAATATTCCAGCAGCCCCTGCTATCCCAGAAGAGCCTGGATGCATTTTCTATAGTGGATTTTTATCTGAGTGGTCACATTTAGTTTTGCTCTGGCACATGGAAACCTTATATATTTTTCTGCTTTATATGGCTCGCAAGGCAAATCAGCTTTACTTCCACCAACCACCATGTCCCACAAGTTTCTAGACTATATTGAGATACAACTAGTTTTCCTTTTTTAAAAACACAACAGCATCCTAGAGTAATGGCCTGAAATGCTCCAGTACCTCAGTTATAACCTTCCGCATTGGATCCTTGCTGTAGATTAATTCAATATTTTCTTTATAGAGGGGTGCGTAAGTGCTTAAAGGTTTGTTAGTTAGAGCAGAGCTGGCTCAAGAGCTCATGTTGCTTTTGTATGTCTGAGGCTACATCTACACTGCAGAGTTTTTGCACAGAAATAGCCGTTTTTGCACAAAAACTGGCAGAGCAACCACACTACAAGTGTGTTTTTGTGCAAGAAAAAGTACAGTAGATCGTCAGAACACAGGGCTTTTTGCACAAGAGTTAATCCTCTTTCTACGAGGAATAAGCCTTTTTGCACACGAGCTCTTGAGCAAAAAGGCGTGCATGGATGAACAACAGGGGTTTCTCGTGCAAGAAACCCCTATTGGAAAAAGCATGGGTGCTCTGATGGCCATTCTGTGAATGGTCATCAGAGCTTTCTTGCAGAAGAGCATCCATGACAGTGTGGATGCTCTCTTGCGCAAAAGCACATGGCAGTGTGGACGCACTCTTGTGCGAGAAGCCTGCAGTATAGATGTAGCTCAAAGTTTGGCCAGAGCTCTTGTCTTCAGGCATCCTGAAGCACTGAGAGATACAGAAGGGAGCACTGAACTCCAAGCCAACTAGTGGTGGGGCAACATAGGAGGGGAACACCCCTCCTCATGCCCTCCCAGTAGCCAGGGAAGGTGAGGAAAGGAGGTGAGTGAAGAAACAACACTGAACAGAGAAATAAAATACTCCTAATTCAGTGTCTGGAGTGGGTCGTGGCATGTCAGAAAGACAAGCTAAAACACAAGGACACCGCTCTGCAGTTATTTAGATGACGTGACCCCTACATGTTGTGACGTTGGGCTCCCTGACTCTGAGTAGCAATCTGCAGAGAGGACAAAGCATGTCTATATGCATGGTCTGGATCCGAAAGCAAGTCACTGTGTTCATAGCCATTAGTTAGGAATGACAGTAACAAGACCAGCAATGCCACATCTGTACACACAAACTTCAGAACCACCCCAATGGACTCAAAAGAAGAAAGGCCAAAGTCAATCCTGCTTTAGACAATAGGAGCCGGTAAACCAGTGCTTCGCAACGATGTAAGATCCAACTAAACACAACCAGGAGTGGGATCTGACTCCACAGCACGTACATTCACAGCCTACACAGATAATGAAAGATGAGATGCATTTATCTCAGATACATTGTTTCAAATGGTTATCTTAACAACTCTGGTCCCTTGAATTTATACATATTGCCAAGTGAATTGTGGGGCTGTCCTACACGATGTATCTTCAACATTCATTCATTCATTTTGTTAGTTAGCTAGTCGTGCTTTAAATTCAGACAGAGAGATACTTTTTTTTAAACAGTCTTTTGTTTTAAAAGGGAAATAAACCATTTGCCACTTTAATCTGCTCAGGAGCGTACGCGATGAATTACTGACCTGGAGCTGATCTCAAAGAACAATGACAGCATCGCAGCTTCACCAATAAATACAAGCAGGCGAGACAGGAGAGAAGAGAGGGGCTTACACATAACTGAAGATGGATTTATCCCAGCCTCTGCTATAAGGCTATGGGGCTGGGAAGCCAAATCCCTCTCTCCCAGGGTTTCATTAGCTGGGAATGGCTTTCTAACGAGATTTACACAATCTAGCCTGGAGCCTACACATCTCGTTCTGAACCCAGAGACAACAACATCAGGGAGCTAAAGAGATGCCTTCTTTCTCTCTGGTCACCCATAATTCAAGAACGTTACACTGCTGCCATCAATAAGACTACACTGAGTGCAAAACGAAATACAACCTGAACTTCTATAGCATTAAGGATCCTATTTCAAATGACGTGAGCCAGAACAATTTATCGTTTTGGGGACTCAAGCAGATTTAATTCAGGCCATTAAAAATAACTATGAATTCACCAACTGGGGTTGGCAGGATACTGTCACCGCTCCTTCAGTGACACCAAACCTGGACTCTGCTGAAGTGCAATATTGCTATACAGCATTGAAGCCTTAAAATCCCACAGGGAACAGGAACTCAATGTTATCCAATGAGCGCCATCCTGCAGAACACCTTGTAGTTAACACTGCACTTCTGTAAGGCCGGTAGGACAATGAAGCAAGCATGTGCTCAATTACTATACTTGATCAAGACCTTAATGTCGTTTGTCATGACTTTGGCTGCTTACTCTGGAACGTCCGCATCCTTTGCTGACACACTAACCCAAAACTCTATTGCGAATCAAAACCAGATTCCCCTATACCACAATCGGGCATCAGTGGGAAAGCACAGGCTGAAAAGTGGAGAACTCAAATAAATTATAGGAGCGTGCCCATTCCTTTCTGCACTGTCAAAGGAAAGAAGTTTCTAGCACCCTTTCTCCAAATCCAAGATATTCCTGAATGGTCTGCTCTTTCTGAAAGGAAAGATTTTAAGCTAATTTGTTTTGTGGGTAAGAGTGTTTGCAAGTTGTCATGTAGTCCCAGACAGGAGGAGTTATTATTTTAACCCCAACCCCCATAAAATATTTATCACCATGTTCTTATGAGCATATTAATAGCGCCCCCGCTACTGAGACCAGTTGCCTGCCAATGAATCACCTCTTAAAGAGGTGTGTGCATGTGTTGGGGGTGGGGGAGACAGTCAAACCAACCTTTTGCAGGGAAAAAAAATTAAAAGTTCATTGACTAGAATGCTCAGCGCTGGCCATATTGCTGCATCTATGATCACCTGCGGTGCTCACACTGGAGCAGTCCACAGTCTTCAAGGGGGGTGGACCCACCAGGGACTGGATTTGCTAACCTCAAAGGCATGCTGCAAAATCCACCATTTCCCAGGGCATTTGTGACTGGAAGGTGGGAGAGTTCAGCAGGCTGGCTCAGGGCCTACTGCCACAGCGAGCATCACTGACTTGCTAGTGTGGGTAGCAGTTATGAGCAAATCGTGTATTTGGCCATTTTGTAGGTCATATTATTAATTATTATTATTGAATAATAATGTGTACAGCATGTGCCACCTAGCAGCCCCAGTCATGGTTCGGGGCAATAAAGTGCTTGGCCACCGTACACACAGAACTAACCACCTGGACTTGCCCCCAAACAATCTCTAAAGTATGGAGGGTTCAGATAAAGCAGAATTCTGAAGCCTGCCAGAGCTAAGTTTTTAAACCCTCCTCCCGCTGCTCCTTATGTCTGAGGTTTGCCCAGTCTTGGCTTCTGATGCAGCGCTGATTTGTACTTTTCAAATTCATGCATTTACTCTGTTAATGGTTTGGGATTTTGAACCGTTCTTTTAATTCAATTGTTTCACAAAGCAGCTCAGTTCATTTGGAAAACCCAATTTGGACTCCTCTGAATCTTTCACTGCCGTACGTGACAGAACAGCAGGCACCCATCCCGCCCATGCGATGTGCTAATAATGCAAGTCACTTCAGCTTTCTGAAGACTTCACTTGATTTCCATTTGAAGGGAACGTGAATACTAATTAAACAGACAGAAGGGCATGGAACAGGGAAATATGTGTTGCAAGAGAAACTGGATAGACAAACTGTGAAGAGGAGCCAAAGAGAGGGAGGATGTCTGATTGTCTTAGGTGGCATAACTTTGATATTACCTTTAAATCTTCACATAAACCAGACCAGCTGCCTAAGGCCATGTCTATACCTACAGAGATGCTCGAATTAAGATACGCAGCTCTAGCTATGTTAATTGAATAGCTGGAGCTGATATACCTTCATTCTAACTTCGGCACCATCTCTATAGTGGGAGGTGAATGAGAGCAAACACTCCTGTCAACTTCTCTTACTCCTTGCGATTCGAGGAGTACTGGTGTCGATGGGGATGCCTTCAGCATTCCATTTAGCGGGTCTTTACTAGACTCGCTAAATCGACTTCCGGAAGATCGATGGCTGCAGTGTTGATCTTCCGGGAAGTGAAAACGTGGCCTAAGACTGTGTGTGTTTTGTACTTCCTCTATTCCTGAGATTCTCCTACCTCCTGTTTTGTGACACACATGACTGCTTTGATGTCAGTGATATAAATATAAAATAATATCTTGCTCCTGACAAAGACAGTATAAAGCAGCATTTATGTTTGGAGATGCCCAACATACACTCAAATGCCGGTAGTGACTCCTCCACAGTTGAGTGCCCCAATAAATTCCCCTTTGAACTGGCAATCCTCAGAGTATGAAGATAACCTGAAGCATAATCTTCACTCTGCTGTTTCCTGAGTTTAAAGAAATCACCCATTTCCATCAAACAAAGAGAACTGAGCAATCACAGCAGGAAGATTGGATTTTAGATGGTGGCTCTGACCAATTACATAGCCCTCCATGAGCACGGCAAGTCAACCCTGCTGTCTCTCAGTGTCCGAATCACAGAGTCGCTAAAGAGTCACTGCAGGGCCAATGTCACAACCTTGTTGCTCTATCCAGAGTTTTAGGATATCTGAGTTATGAACGGTGCTGTCACCATCCTCTGAACAGGGATACAAATTCCATGAGACATTTTTACCAGACATAGAAATTGCTGTGCATTCCTTCCACAAATTTGTCTTGTGGTTATGGCACAGGTCTGGGACTCAGGAGATGTGGGTTGAAAGGGTGTTACAAGGAGGAAGGAGAAAAAATATTTTTCTTGACCTCTGATGCTAGGACAAGAAGCAATGGGCTTACATTGCAGCAAGAGCGGTTTAGGTTGGACATTAGGAAAAACTTCCTAACTGTCAGGGTGGTTAAATATGGGAATAAATTGCCTGGGGAGGTTGTGGAATCTCCATCACTGGAGACATTTAAGAGCAGATTAGACAAACACCTGCCAGGGATGATCTAGATGGTGCTTGGTCCTGGCGTGCAGGCAGGGGACTGGACTTGATGACCTCTGGAGTTCAAGTTCTAGTATTCCATGATTCTATGATACTTGGCTTTGACACAGACTCCCCGTGTAACCTTGAGCAAATCACTTCATTGCTCTCTGACAACTCCTCACAGACATTCTAACACTCTCCGCCTCACAGGGGTACCATGAGAATAAATTCATGAGGAACTATGAGATACTTGGATTAAGTAGCGGGACGGGGCTGACCTTTCTTCGCTTAGCTACACCACTTTGCAGACACACACCTCAACACTGTAGAGAGGAGAGTGAGTTCTGTCTTACAACACAAGAATGAATCAGGTACGTTTTCTCTCTCTTTCGCAGATGGATAAAGTGAGACACAGAGAGGTTAAGGGAGCAGCCCCATGAGCCTGCCACAGACTGCTGGAGTCCTGACTTCCAGCCATCCTGTTCTAACCACTGCAGAGCCTCATCAAAGCGCTCAGGGTAAATGAGTGTAAAACCCCAATGCCTGGAGCTGGGGAGGTAAGTGTGTCCCCACAGGAATTCTGAAGGGACCTCGGCGGATTTCCCATCATACATTCACCCTCCAGATCTGCTGAACACTGTGTTCCAGCTCCGTCTGGACACTAACAACCTTGGCAAGTTCTTCAAGGCCTCTGACTTAGCACTGGGCACTGCTGTTACTGGCATGGAGCCTTCCCCCTCCCCTGGCTCCCTCAAGCCTTGAGGTGGAGAAGGGAAGCCAGAATGTTTAGTCTGCCTGGCACATTCCTGAATTTCTAGAATAAATAGAAGATTATTAATGGAGCTGCTTTTCCTCATCAGTATAGCCCAGAGATGCCAGATCAATCTAACGGCCTCTGAAGAATAGCGGAGATGCTGTGGGCTTGGGCTCTAGCAACGCTTGGGAGTAAAGATTCATGCTTTAGAACAGAGCTTGACATAAGGTTGCATTACATTTATAACCTAAGACTGAGATGGTTCACATGTCAAAAGGCTTGGGGTTTTCAGTACAGAAACCTCCAGAGGTTTGGACACTGAGCTGAGCTATCCAAAGCCCCTGAGATCTCACAATCAATTCTCTCTCTCTCTCACACACACACACACACACACACACACACACACACACACACACACACACACAAAATGAGGAATTCACAATTTTTTTCTCTTGTTTTCCAACCAACTCCAATATCATTTAGTAGCCCCAAATGGAAACACCACCATAGCCACTTTTCCTGGGACTTGTCAATCATTTTACAACTTGCAGGAACCTGCAGAAACTTTCCCCTGAACATTTCAGACCCTTAAAAATAGTCTGGGTGGAACTCACCATTATTATTTGTATGTGTCACAGTTGCAACAAAAAGACCCAGCAGAGATTACAACCCTGTTGTGCAAGGAACTGTATATATACAGACATTCCCTTTCCCAAAAATCTTACAATCTAAATGGGTGAGGGTCCAGAGTTTCTTTTGTTTTGAATTCCCATCATATTCTTACATTAGAACTGCTTGTACCTTCACTGTTTAAATATTCTCATCCTATTCACCCTCTGTGGTCCCTCTCTACTCTGTTAGAATGCCATTTCCTTATTGGGACATGCGGGAGTTACTTGCAAGGCATATTCATGTTAGTAGGAGTTCCTTTTGGAACCCCCATTCCCAGATTAGTTAAGCTGAGTGACATAAAGTTAAGGAATCTCACTCCTTTCATTCAAGGAAAGACTCATACATGGCAAAAATAAGTTACATTGCTTGATGCATTCTTGGAAGGCATTCCTGTACTACAGAATCATAGAAATCGAAGCTTGGAAGGGATATCGAAAAATCAAGCCCAGCCCCCTAGTACACCAGACCATCTCTGAGAAATGTCTGTCCAACCTGTTTTTTAAAACCTACACTAATGGGAATTCCACTACCTCCCTTGGAAACCCATTTCAGAACGTAACAAGCTTTACAGTGAGAATGTTTTTCCCCCTTTGCTGAAGATTAAGCCCATTGCTAACTTGTCCTATCTTGAGAGGGCACAGAGAACAATTGATCACCGACTCTCCAATTTCTCCACGTCTTTGCTCAAGGTTAGCACCCAGAATTGAACACAGCACACTGGCTGAGGCCTCATCAGTACAGAGCAGAGAAGGACAATTACTTCTTGTGTCTTACACAGGGGAACTGATGGCATCTGCGGGCCCCAGGCAAGGTGATGGGGGCGACTCCATGGTCCCAAAAAGAGTTGAGCTGAGGACAGCCAGCCCTCTGCTCTGGCCAGAGCGTGGCACACCCCTCCGCAGCCCCAGCCCTCAGTACTGCTCAGAGCACATGACCTAGCACTCTGGCAGGGATTTAAAGGGCCGGTGGCTTCCTGCATCACCCCCGTTGGGCCTTGGGGCAACTGCCCCTTTTTCCCTGCTCCTATATACAATACTCCTAATAATACATTGCAGAATGGTATTGGCCTTTTTTTTTTTTTTTGCAGCTGCAGCACATTGCTGACTCATATAAAATTTGCGACCCACTACAGTCTGCCGATCCTTTCTAACACTACTACCACTTAGCCAGTTACTCCCCATTTTATAATTGTACATTTGATTTTTTTTTTCTTAAGTCCAGGGCTTTTCATGAGTCTTCATCTTGACAACTTCGGACCAATTCTCCAATTTGTCAAGACTGTTTTGAATTCTAACCCTCTCCTTCAAAATGCTTACAACCCCTCCCAGCATGGTGTCATCTGCACATTTTATAAGCATGCTCTCCACTCCACTATCCGAGTTATTAAAGAAAATATTAAAGAAAATATTTAAGAGCTCTCGATTTAGGACTATAGAGAATGCTGCAGTATAAGAACCTGACCAGAACTGAATCCTCAACCCATCTGGGGGAAGAAGGATGTTAGTTGGGGCGGCTTCTCCTCCCAGGACTTTGTTCTGCAAGAGAGTCCTAGGGCCCGTCTGGGTTAAATTTATCTTGTAATTTAGGTTGGCAATCAGGCTAGATTTTCTTGCCTTTCCTCGTGTCAGAATTACTGCAGGAAATGGTGCTTGTTGCTTTGTTTTTCTCCTTCCAATTTGGAATGGCACCAGCAAGCAGAGAGACTTAATGGAGTCAAAACCAGCCTATCAATCACATTTTGTGGAACTTTTCAGAAGCACAAGAAAAAAAAGAAGAAGTTTTCTTATTGTTTTCGATAAAAAGTTCAAATAGATCTGAAGTGGTTTCAAACCTTTCTGTTTCCTTTTAGCCATACATTTCAGCCATCTAGTACTAAGCTGGCATCGGATGGAGTCCAAGCAAGATCAGGGAGCTGAGATGTTGTCACGGCAAGTGGTTGCAGTTTTCTCCTACTCTGGGGGGCTGCTGCCAAGTGGGAAGGATGTAAGATGCCAACTTGACTCAGGGCAGGACCTTAAATGCCCTAAGTTGCCACTTGTACGGAGTATGTCTATGGCCACTCCTGCATGAAATGAGTTGCAACCCATCCCTGTCAAATCCTCATGTCTGTATTCAGAGGATGACACCTTAGTATGGGAAGGGTCTCTCTGCCTTCTACATTTACTTCCCTCAAACTTCATAATAATAAAGCGACACTCTATACCGTATCCCTTTTTCCATTTCACCCTTGACTGGATCATTTTATGCATCTATTCCCATTGCTAATTCAAACTAATTAAAGTATAAAATCGAATAATTTGTGCAATTTCAGAGCTCCCTTCTCCATATTGTGAGTTATGTGTCTTTTTTGTTCGCACCCAGCATGAACAATTCCCTTCCTCACCGGCTGAGTAGCCGCCAAACTCATTTGCTGAGAAGCCTCTGTTAGAGCAGCACAGGATGGGAAAAGAGGGGAAAAAAAACCTGATAGAGAAAGAGGAATCTGAGGTTTGCTTTTAAATTTCATAGCTGAGCACTTTCTGAAATGGACAATGTGAAATTTCAGATTTCTCCTGTAAGTAATTATCCGACTAGGGAATATGATTTCCTCTCTCATTATTCTTATTACAGGGTGAAACCCTGGCAGAGACTTATCTGGCTGCCTGCTTTCAAACTGGAACCAGCAGGTCACAATAGCCTCCCCCTCATTTTCTGAATATTCAGGCTGAGATTTTCAGAATCATGTAGTGATTTTAGTTGTTTCCTTTGGAGGAGCCCAACATCACACTCCCTAACGGTGTCTCAAGTCCGAGAGCCAGAATCACTAGCCACTTCAAAATAGTGGTCCAAGGTTCTATGTTATCTGAATGATTAAATTCATGGGTAAAATCCTGGTGGCTACTGAAGTGAACGGGAGTTTTGCCACAGTGGGACCTGAATGTTCTCAACATTAGATCCAATCAGAAGCCATTAGCGGAAAGGATACTTGGCATTCAGATGGTGGATGCAAATTGTAATGTTAGCATGTTACTGCTGGACTGGAAGGTTCAAGAGGGCGAGAGGCAGGCTGGGTAGTGCAGGAAGTTAGCCTGTGGCCTAGCCCGTTCACCTCTGCAGACCCCCCGTATACATCTCAGCTCAGGGCAAAAAATAGGTGGGTGGTCTCTGCCTTATCCTGTTCATTCTTACTACAGCAGAGTAGGCCAGGGTTGCAACTAGGGATGTTAAAATGCAGGCCCGGCCAAAGAGTTTGTGGGGCCCAAGGCGGCATGTTGTGGTTGGCAGCACCACGTAGCCAGGCGGCTCCCAGCCAGGGCGGCGAGCGAACAGCCAAGCAGGCTGGCACCGGGCAGCGTGGGGCCCAAGGCAACCACCTTGCTCGCCTTGCCCTAAGGCCGGGCCTGTTAAAATGCATTTAATTATGTAATCATGTAACCCCTGAAAAATGCAGCTGTTACTCAGGGGAGAGGAAGGCAGAGGCTGGTGCGTGAAGGGGGCTGGCTTGACTCCCACCCCACCTGCCCCTCCATGCTGCTGCCTCTGATACAGAGGCAGCAGTGCGTGGCGAGTGGGGAGTCTTTGTAACTGCACATGTTAATAAATGAGCCCAGGCTTATCAGTTAACCATGTAAACGGTTGCACTTTCATATCCGTAACTTGGAAGTTCAATGGGGCAGTGTTGAGTGGGAAGAGATGGCAAAATCCATTTTGGTGCCAGACTGAGACAACAAGGTGTGTGTGTGTGTGTGTGTGGGGGGGCAAGAATAGCTACAACCCTGCATACCCACAAAACAGAGCTACTTCCCACTGGAACGATCAAAACACTGATCAGCAAAAGTATGTCCATTAAAACACAAGAACGACAATGCCTCTCTATTACAAGAGGGATAAACTGAGGCAGCGAGAGGCTGCAAGCTGCCCACGGACACACAGGAAATTGACAGCAGAGCCAGAAATAGAACACAAGAGTTCTGTGACTCCCAAGTCCTCTGTTCCAATCAGTGGACTAAGCAGATAATGTCTGAAGAGTTGTTTTGTAACATCCTAGGGTAGGCCAAGAACAGATTCCCATGCTGATAAAAAAAAAGGTGCATTCTATACATTTTAAACCATTTGAGTTAAATGGAAAGAAATTAATTGATACATCAGCAGGGTTCCCGGTACTCTGCGCACATGCCTCTGAATATTAGCATCTTAAATGGAGCAAAATGCATCCACGTCCACCATGTGCTTTTAAAAACAAGCAAACATTCTGCATGTTGGTCAGTCTTCAGTTCTCCACCTGTGAAGTGACAGGCACGCACCGAGACCGAGGCAGCAGGCAAATTCAATATTTACTAAGCCAGGGATAATAGGAGACCTGCCATCTGCAATCAAAAGCAGCTAGTTTAATAAAGCAGCGGTGGCAGTTTGAGTTGAAATGTATAACATTGGATTAAGTTTCCTTGTTCTCATTCTGGCACCGAAAGAGACAGATCACAGCACTGCCAGCAGATAAAACAGTCGTGGGCACGACACGGGCTAGTCATGGGGAACAACTCCTCTAAAGGTTTTAAACCTTTCCCCACTATGAAGAACTGCCATTTACCCCCCTTGACAAATTCTTGTGCACTAGTGGCTTTGTGAAAGTGTGTATGTGTGTCTATAAGCATGTGTACAGTGAGGGAAATTGGAAGTATTTCAGGTTGCCTGTCTGAAAATGAAAAATAGGTCTGGGGAGCACAAGAAATTGGAAAGGGAAGCAAATGCAGAGGCAAGTGCATGCTGGGAGACCTGTGGTTGGCAGGGGAAAAACACACACACACACACACACACACACACACACACACACACACAAAATCTACGGCAGGTTTAAAAGGAAGAATCATAGGAACAAGGCTTAAAATATGCCCCATTTAGATAAACCTGCTGAATGACTGATGTTGAAGGTTGATGCTGGGCTGGAGGAATTTTAACTTTCTAGTCTATGAAAGCTCATCTTATAAGGGCCTTCTCCTGCACAAACTTACACACCTCACTTTGCACCAGTGAGAGCAATGACACTCCTCATGTGTATAAGTCCTTGCAGGATGGGAGCTGTAGAAATACCATGGAACTGACCCAGGCAAGGACAAATTAAGAACCACTGTTCTGCATATATGACAAATGGACTGTCAACAGGAGGGAAAAAGGAAAAAATGAGACAATATGTTGTTCCACCTGGCTGCTTTTTTTAAAAAAAATGAACAATTAATGCTAGCCAACACATCCTGCTTGCCAGGTAGCTTCTCTTAATGACCTCAGATTAATTTTTAGCTGGATTTCTTAATTACCTCTAATTGTCTACGGAAAACAAAACAAAACATGAAATGCTGGATTTTTAGACTGAAGCTAGTCTAGCGTGACCAGGTCATCAGGGAACATGTAAGTTTTATGCTGCTGAGAGCACCTCTCAGAGCCAAGTCCCTAACTCAAGGAGTCTTCATCATTTTCACCTCACTGACCTCACTCTTCTAGAGATACCGTTTCGCAGAGAGCTCTACTTCCCCATTCCCAGTTGCCGGATCCTTGTTGCCCACTTCCTGCTCCTTTACCTCCCTCTTGTCCTCCTCATTCATGCCTGCACAGCATGCTTCTGGCAACTCTGACACTTATTTATGTGAAAAGGAAAAAAGACAGAGAAGTGGTTTTAGACATCTGAATGTGATGTAGCGGCTGCAACCAACAAGGAGACAGTATCATGACACCAGACAGTTACTCACAGGTCAGTCTCAGAACCTGCTCACGTTTAACAGAGCTGGTCCCAAAATGGCCCTTTTAGAAGAATGAAGCACTTCCTGGAAGCTTGCTGCATTTTTCCCCCCAAAGGATTCATTTCTCGTCAAAAAGGATTCATGACTTGCATCAACAAAATTAATATTTTTATCAACATGCCTTTTAGTGAAGGTTTTGGCTTTCTATTTTTTCCACGGATGTGGATATAAAAAAAATTTGAAAAAAAATTAGGGGGGGGAGGGGAATGAATAATGGGTATGTTGAAAAACCTGCAAAGCAGAGTCAACTTCAGAATGCTACACAAATTTATTTCTCAGATTTTTGACCTGCTCAGATCTTTAACTCAACACCAACAACATGTGAGGGGTGAGAAGAATCTAAATTTTCCATGAGGATGTTTCTGCTAATGTGTCGAAAAAAAGACGGGAAGAGTTTAAGAGGTTAGATGCTTTGACTCCACTTACTCTGAGGGTAGGTTGTCATCCCAGAACAATGTGGCGTTAGATGGGTCAGGACTTTAAACCCAACTGGAAGGGTGGAAGGGAAGTGGGAAGGCAGTAACAATACCATAGGGAGCCTTGCTGTTAACTTCAACGGGCTTTCTAACTACAAGTTATTCTTTGTAAAATAAAAAAGGGCCTTCAACATCCTTAGTAGGTGGCTTTAAGCACAAGCACATTTCTTTGCATTTGGGATAAGATGTTTTTTCAAAAGCACTTAAGTTTTCTGCCAGGAAATGCTGTTCTGAACTTTTTTGCAAAAAACATATCGATTTTGATTACATTTCTTTTGGGAGAAAGATTGGCATTCGATCAAAACCCAAAAGAGTTTTGTAGTTTACACCCACAACCAAGAATTGGCCCATACCTGTTCAGAAGAGCAGTCCCACCCCCACACCTATCCACCAACTTGGGACCACGCCGACCCTAGAAACAAAGAGGAGCACCCATACCTGACTTGCTGAATTTTTGGCAAATGTGCGTGGACTTGGGGTTTGTATCGAAACCCCTTAAGTGGACATGAGGCACAGAAAGAGCAGCTTTGCAAACTGGATGCATGGTTCAGTTTGAGAGGAGCAGTAAAACTTTAGGTCAGGGGTGGGGAACCCCGCATTTAGCTTGCGTGGATCCAGCCCTCGAGGCTTACGGCTCCCCTCCCCCACCGCCACCCCCTATGGGGCTGGAGCACACAACATCTACTAACCTAGGCTCCCCCAGGCTCTGTTGTGTGAGGGGAATACGGGGAGCATCTCCTTCTCAGTCGGGGGCCATGTCAGTGAGGGTTTGGGATTGGTTTTTTTTGGGGGGGTGCGGCTCCTCACTTGTGAGAGGCCCTTGACTGATGTTTCTTTTGGTCAGCAGCCCTCTACCCAAAAAGGGTTTCCCAGCCCTGCTCTAAGTAAACACTATTTTGAGCAAGTGTATCTGAATCCAACCAAATCGCCACCAAACACTGCTAAGATTATGCCCAATGAACTAGCAGTTCATCAAGCAGGCAGCAGAACTAAACCTGTAATTATCTTGCTTCTCCCGTTAGGACTCCAGATTTTTATCCATCTTGTGCATTTTTACTGTGTTTTCTCCGTTTCCTTCAAGACACGCTCTGTATTTATGGCCGCTCTGTCCCAGGATTGATGGACTTCCTTGTTTTTCTTTCAGTCTTCACTCCAATTCCACACCCTTTTAAATCATCCAGGCATCTTCTCCCCTCCACCCCCAACACTCAGTTCAAAGCAAAGCAATTATCACAGGATCTACATGTCTCGGGGTTACAAGATGGCGAGCTAGATCACAAATTATTCCCAGAGACTCCTGCAGGTCTGCAGCTCCTGACATGTGATATTTGTTAGGCAAATATATCACCGCTAACAGAAGAGACACCGTTTATTCATATAAAGCCCTGGTGGAGCACATGGTATATATAGAGCAGCTGCACTAGGTTTTAGTGTTTTCCTATTCTGCATGTAAACAAGGTAGTAAGCAATCACCTGATTAGACCTTGCGTATGAGGGTTTGTAATCCCCTCTCCCCATCTTATTGTGACTGCTTTGTAGGCATCTGGAAGGGAGGAGGCTGGGTTCACACACATCTCATGAGCATACTGGTCCATTGCTCGGCGTGGCTCATGAGATGTGTGTGAACCCAGCCTCCTCCCTTCCAGATGAGAGAACTCCAGTTTTCAATGGTGAGAGAACTCCAGCTTTTCAATGGCGCCTCCTCTTTATTAAAGCAGTTTGCAAACTGACTCATCCATGGAGCCCCCTGCTACTTCCCACAGCTTGCAGATGGGGAAACTAAGGCGCGGAGCAGGCAAGTGTCTCGCCCAACAACACGCACAGTGAGCTCGGAGCAGAGATGGCAATAAAATCTGTGAGTTCCTGTCCCCTAGTTCCATGCTCCATGTGCTGAGCTATGTTGCCCTTTGCATGCACCTTGATTAAGGTAACGGAAGGTAAGTGTCTGGAAATCATTCGGTGAGATGGCAGAGAGAAAGAGAGAAAGACAGAGAGCGCACAAGAAAGATATCTCAGCCCCAGGCTGGAAACTGTAAAGGAAAAAAGATTAGACTAAACCTGTCTACTGATTAGAAAACCACCTACTCCCTAATCTTCCTTTTACAGCAGCCTATTGTGGAGCCAGAGACCTGACACAAGCCCCCTAGAGCAGATGTTAATTAACTGCTACCGGTCAAAACCTACGTGTAACCCATTACAGCTTCAGATGAGGTTGAGAGGAAGCCTCAGTGGGCCCATAAAACAGCTCTCTCCACCCCTTTCATTCAAATAACCTTCAAGAATCAATCTCTCCACCTCCCTGCCTTCTTCCATGGCAGAGTTCACCTGCCTCCCACTGGCGCTGGGGGAGACGGCCCATCATTTATACGGGCAGGCGAAGGCACAGTGCGTTCTCTTCTTTGACTGCGTTGCCCTTCTTGTTGGGACGTGAGGGGAATCAGTAGGGGCTGGCATTAATCTTTCCCACCTCCCACCCAGTGTCGGGCGGGAGCGCTGCTCGGCTCATAATATTCTGCATAAGGGTCTCTGAACTACATCAAACTGGTATAAAAATGTCACATAAGCCATGAGCAATCACTCAAGCGCTTTGGTGCTCTTTCCCCTCTCTCTCTTGTAATTATTTCTAAAGGTAAAATTGGGAGACCCACCGACGATTCCCAAGTAAGGATGAAAGGGGTTTGGGAGCCACAGGGGCCTGACTCCCATTTAAATGAAGGTCCCAAGGAGCCCTAATGGAGTTTTACACCCGCTTGCGCTCCAGAGCAGTGTGAAAAGGCCAGTGCAATCACCATCTATGGCCCTTGCCTGACCTCTTGTCGCTGAGTTCATGGATTTTATTCTCACTCCAGCTGATGGAGTTTGATTTCTATTATGGGAGTGCCTAGAAACTCCAGGCGCTTGCCCAAAAAGCATCCAGTCCAACCAACCAACCACGGAGAACTTCGCTGGCAGGAACGCTCATGGAGGCAACACAGTTTACATGCATGTGGGAGAACATTTACTGGAGATAAATTTTGGATTATGCTCCCTCTTCCCTGATTGGAGAAGATACCACGTGGCTTACCAGTCCATTGAAAATATGAACAAGCTACAAATCAAGAGTCATTTAAAGAACGATCCTTTCAAAACCATGAAGAAGAACAAATAAACTAGAGAAAAATCACAATCTGTTCACAGGTAGGAAGAAAAAAGGGAAGCCTAGAGAAATTACTAGTGATGACTTGCTCATCTTTCTCTGCTTGTAACACTGCTGTTGCACACTGTACCTGGTGTCTGTCAGACTGTCACTACTACATTATAATGACAATAATAATAATACCACCAACACCACCTCATTCTTTTAGAGCACTTTTCATTGGTAGATCTGAATGCACTTCACAATCATCAACACATTTATACTCACAACATTTTTGAGTCAGAACAATGCTATTATTCCCTATGGACAGATGTGAAACCGAGGCACAGAGAAGCTAAGTGAATTGCCAAAGGTCACACAACAAGCCTGTGTCACTTACAACAAAGATTCCACCATCAGAATTTAGCGGACAGCTTTTTAAATAAATTAGGAAGAGAAAGAGCTAGGAAGCCCCATTTCCCGACTAGTTCAGGATTATCCCCTACACACAACTCTGCAGTATGGTGTTCAGTCCTTTTTTAAATACCTCATTGATAGCCATCAAGTCTCAACTAACTAAAGGGTAAGCTCTTTGGGTCAGGGATTGTCTTTTGCTCTGTGATTTTACAGCACCTAGCATGCTCTCAGCCCGGGATCCATTTGCAACTGTAAATGGTAGTAGCTCTGCATGACTAACAGGCACCAAAGCATCGGTGGGCCTGTTTATCCCGATGTCAGTTTCACACCATCTATGTCCCTTCATTTCAATAGCTGCTCATGATTTACGCAGATGGAAGTGGGGGGTGCACCGTCAAAGTTGCGGTCGATAAAAGCGCAGCTATGACTTGAAGGTGGACAGAGAGCAGACATCCGGCGTAAGAAGGGGTTACAACCTTGCAGTCATAAAATTTCTTCTGCCCTGCAGGGTAAAGATAATTGAAAAGCTCTGCGTTTCGTTTATAAAAAGGCCATTCCCTTCACGGCAGGTGAATAATTAGGGCCCCAGGACTGCATTTCTATAAAGCCTTTTTACTGACTAGAACGATCCCTTTAAGGGTGTTCCCAGCAAACTGTACTCAGATCCTCATTCTCAGAGATTTCCTTACACATACAGACATGTGGTTTATGATAGATTTACCATGGGAACGATACGTCCTTATTCAAGAGACTTATGGCTGCCCCTAGCCCATTGATGGCTGCTCTGCTCTCCCGGTGTCATTAACACCTCATCTGCTGCTTCTTGTTTGCAGACTCACCCCAGGTGAGTATGTCTCCATATGCTGCTACATATTTCTGCTGCACTGATTCCAGCAGGGGTCAGGGAAGCAGGTGGAAGGACCAGCAACAATAGGATCAAGAATCTCAAATTCAGCATTTTATTTAATTAAAAAAACCCAACCCTGCTAATTGAACGTAGGTACCTATGAAAAATGAGAGGCAGTTCTTGTTGAGCACAGAGCTAAACCTGGCATTCCCTCACCTCTGACATGCCAACACATTTCTGTCTTGAACTGCAACACCTCCTGCTATTCCAGTCCTGAAACATCACGTAAGTTTGCCAATGCCTCTCAACCCTGACCTACCGCATGTTGGGACCTTGCATAACTCTGCCCATGCATCTCAGTCCTGATCCACAATCAACGGCGTTATTTCTGTATTGGCCCCTCATGGAGTGCTGCTAACCGCTATTTAAGTCCTGTGCGGCCTGTTAGCGGAAATGTTTGGTGGAATGGTGCTGGATTTTGGGAGAGTGAATTTCTGCTATTAACAGTCCCTTTCAGACACACTTCCTTTATAACCCAAGCGCTAGCTAGAGCAAAGTGTACAGAGAATAAAGTCAACAGCTCACACAACAGTTCTTAACAGTAATTTCTAAAACATATACAGGTTGAACCTCTCTAGTTCAGCATTCTCTAGTCCAACAACATGCATGGTCTGGCATGATGTTAGTTAGCCAGATGACCACTTATCCTGGGTTTAGCCACGTTTCCCACGATTCCATAAAGTTTGTTTACAGCCACCAGTCCTGGTTCTCAGTATCCTGTGCCGTTCTTTCGCTCTAATTCACCCACTAAGTGTCTTCTAAGAGCCCATCTAGCAGTGGAAGTGTTGGTAATGCTGCCACCCATCACTGACCTCTTATAGTTCAGCAACTTCTCTGATTCGGCACCAGCCAGGTCCCGAAGGTGCTGGACTAGAGAGGTTCAACCTGTATTTGACAGTATCCTGATGATAGCCCTGGAAATGGAGTTTCTCTTTCTTTGTGTGTCTTTAAACTGGGCTATGCAACAGCTGGTGCTGCTCCTTTACGGTTAAAAGATGTGACAGAAATCAAATGTCAAATCGCGTGCCCTGGAAAAAGCTGGCGACACAACATGAAAGGTGCACACGAGGACCATAGCTAAATTTGAGTGAACTGCCACCACTGGGAACTGTGGGTGCGGGACCATGAGACAAAAGCCAATGTCAAGGTGGAACTGCCATACACTTCATAGGACTCCGGGCTTTTGGATTAGACGCTTGTTCTTCCAACCTGATACGAGCCACACCTAAGACAAACTTGATGCAGAAATGGTATGACTGTACTTTGTCAGAAAATATCCTCACTTCGATATGGCTTCTTGATCCTGTGCAACCCCAACCCAGCACAGATCCTTTTATTTCTTCTCCTAGTTCTCACTAGTATCATCAGTGGTGTTGGTGAAGACACAAGTAGGGGAATGCTTGTTTTTGGTGGACCCTACAAAAAGGGTGGGGTTTTAAAAAGTTGGTTACAGAGAGATGCTAAATATTTGCTGAAAAGGGGGAAAAGTTACATACATCACAGCATCTGGACAACCTTCTCCATCAGGTTAATAAATAATTGCTGGTAGCTCTGCTTTAAGGTTAAACTACCTGCCCACATCCCTTTAACTTGGGTAGAAATTTCACTCTCCTTTCCTCTGACTCAAGACCTTTAAAGCCATTTTATTGTGCATATCCAGTTCTTTTAAGGGCATTTCCTAGTATTTACAGCATCACAGCTTCTGCGATTGATGGGCCTTTCTGCTTTTCTCAGAACTGACCCTTGTTAAATCACTGGGCATCTTTTCTGCACAGGAGTCAAGGGAAAAATACAACCCTACATATTTTGCTGAACTATTACATCACCACACTATAGGGCTGCAGGCTCAGAAGGAGAAAGATTGCTGGAGAGTTCCATCTAGAATGATGCTCTAGGATCTCTCACTCCAAATCACAGACCTTTGCAGCACATAATGGAATTTACGCTCCAGGTATGTTTCATTATTTACTAATTCTCTCCACTTCATTTTGCTTCACAATTAAGCAAATTAGCAACTTTGATGAATATTTAGACCCTCTCGCCTCATAATAGATGAGATGGAGGCATCCCTGCTGGATTTCCCTTGGAAACCTCTTTCAAACTCAGGTTGTTTTTAACTCCCTTCCATGGGTGTGCATGAGAGATAATGTGGCCCCCAGGAAAACAATCGCAGCATCCAAGTTTTAATCTGGGGCATTCGATTTTAGAAAAGTCACACGGCTCCTTGCAATGTCTAGTTTCTCTGCATGGGCAAAGCACCATGGACTCAGTGCCAAGTAAAATAAACTGAACAAATTGTCTAATGTAGTGGCCTAGTGCATTCTGGGAAGAAGTCCTAAATTTGTACCTATTTATGGTAATTTCTCTTACCAAGTTGCTATAATCAGATGATTTAACTACAAGGATTTTCTTTATAGAAGGGGAAAATGGGAAAATGCCTTACTCTGTCTAGCAAACATTTATTCTCTGGCATTAAATAACTTTACAGCTAGAGAGTATATTTTCCTCCCGCCTCCTCCTCTGCTTTGACATGGTTTACAGATGATATTTTGAAATGACAATGAACTAGCAAGTGTGATTATAATAATACCTAGCAGTTATATAATACTTTTCATCTGAGATTCTAAAACACCCTACAAAGGAAGTCAGTAGCATTATTTCCATTTTACAGATGGGGAAAATGAGGCAGGTAGATGGGAAGCCATTTACCCAGGGTCACACAGCAGGGCAGTGCCAGAACCAGGAAAATAACCCAGTCTCCTGAATCCCAATTCAGTGCTTTGTCTACTAAGCAGCACTGCCTATGGTGACACTGCCTTCTTGTGGATGGATGCAGAATGGCTCACGTATGTATCATATGCTCTATAATGCAAACAACTAATGAAGATTCACCATTAATTCAAGTGGAAGAGGCCTGTTTTTACTGCAGAAAGATCTGGATTTTAGCATGGAGGAGCATTTAGTGGCCATGAAATGCAGGATGGTGTAGGAAAGCACAAAGCACATAGGTCATTACACATTTATTACAGTGTTGATCTGCAACCTCAAGATTTTTTGTATTGCCTGCCAACTTTCCTCCTTGTTGGGACATTTCACAGGCACACGGCTACATGACAGACTGCCACTACGTGGATTAAATACCCACACCCACACCCATTCTGACAAGTAATCTGAATATTCAGAGTTCCCACTATTGCTCTGGTCCCAAGCGACAACAATGAGATTGTGACATCTAGTACAACCACTGTTTAGCTGTGCCAGTCAATGTAAGCCTTAGACTGAGCTCTGATCATTCCAAAAGGAGGCAGAGGAGGTCATAAGGAATTCAGCTGTGGAGAACATGTAGGTGTCCTTCCTTCCAGTTGCAGAAGGTGTGGGCATCTCCGGACCTATGCTAACAGCATGGGACTCAAACTAGCTTCCCATTCACCAGAGAAATGAGATTAGGCCCTTTAGGTGCTCTGCAATATTAAAACACATCCCGTGTCAATCTGAGGCAGGCTCCCAGCCCTGCCGATGAAGGAGTCTTTCATTGCAGATTGAACTTCTCCAGCATCCTAGGGACCGGTGCTGAGCCAGAGAATTTGCCGGACCATGGGAGGTCAATGTTGTCTAGCAGCATCACCAACCCTTCCACTGCTTGCTGGGCTCTTAGAAGACATTTAGGGGTACATTAGAGCTAAAGAACAGCACAGAACACTGAGAGTCAGGGCTGGGGGCTGTAAACAAACTTTATGGGACCGCAGGAAACTTGGCCACACCCATGGTGTGGGCATCCAGCTCACTAAAATCATGCTTGACCACAGATGTTGCCAGACCACAGAGCGCTGGACTAGAGAGGTTCAGCCTGTACCCGGTTTTTCCAGCAGGGCGGATGGGGAGCAGGGCATTTTTGTGCCAACAGATGCAGAAACTTCCACATTCAGCATTGTGCCTTGTAGCGGCAAAGGGGTTAACTGAAAATGGAAGAAAATTCATTGACATCTGGACCTCTTCAGATATAACTTCTTTCCCTCCCCCACAAAGCACTAGCTCTATTAATCTGTATTCTATAGTTGGGAGTGATTGCCACTAAAATGCTGAACGGAGTCAGTGAACCCAAGAGCCTGGCTTAGCGGTTGGGACGGCTTGTGTTTCCTCATCTGAGAGAGGAATGGCTGATACAGCTCTGTTACAGTTGAGGTCCTGTATTATTAACACTGTGTTGGCTCCCTCAAGCAATGGACGCCAGTGGCCTGCAGGCCATAAATTTTCATGATGATGATTTTAGCTTTGCTTTGTACAGTCTGGTCCCTCTTTTCAGAGGGGCAGTTTATCATGCTCAGAAACAGGTTCAGAGGAAAGGCCTTGCTGATAGTAAATATTGGGGAATCTTTGAGGAGCTGACACAGCCAGGAGGCCTGGGGGCAAGGTTGGAGGGGGCAGTTCTGTGCCCCTGGAAGAGGTGGGGCCTTGGGAGGAAGGGGCGGGGCTGGGGGCAGCTGGCCGTCAGCGCTGCCACCCCCCGCGGCACTGAAAGTCGCCGGCACTATTTCAAAGGGAACCAGGGTTCTGGCTGCTGCAGTAGCAATGGCAGTAGCCAGGCGCTCTGGGCCCCTTTGAAACACCAGGCACTAGTGCATTTGCCCCTTTGTCCCCCTCTCTCCCTCCCCCATTGGCCAGCCTGAACCTGACCCTTCTGATTTGGGCTCCCAAACTGAGAAAAGTTTTAACTTGGTCAGGCTGGTCGTCTGTGGTGTGATATAGTCTCCAAGAAATTGCTGCCTGATTTATTACAGCAAGCGTTTTCTGTTCCAGGGGTTTTGATAGGTCAGGGCTGAGGAGCACTAACAGAGCTGAGAGCCTGGGAAGATGCAAGTTGGGACTAAAGTGCATTAGCAGAGCTCCCAGAGTATAGATAAAGGCCTGGGCATGTGCCTAAGCACTGAAATTACCCTCATCACGTAAGAAATAACCATTAATAGTTTTTTATTCTTACAACACCCTGGTAAGATAGGAAAGTATCTCCATTTTAGAGATGGGGAACTGAGGTACAGATTAAGTGACTTGCCCATGACCACATGTGATGCCTGTGGCAGAGCCAGGAATAGTAGTTCTCTCCAGTTTCATTCCAATGCCCTATCCCCTAGACCACCTTTCCCACATTATGCGCATACATGCCACAGACTGGAGAAGTAGCAGCAGCTGATCGGGGTGGAGGGCAGGACTAGCCTAGCAAAGAATTGATGTATGTGAACATTTAGTTGCACTAGAAGAATCTGCTTGCACAGCCTCTGCCTTCAACATGTCCTGGCTCCAAGCCCTGTTTTCAACAATCACTCACTTTCATGAGAATTTGAAAAATATCTCACTAAATCCAGAAAACAAAAAAATCAGCACTGGCATTCCAACACAGCTATGCAAAATCAGCCTCCTGCCAAACTTGCGGATGGTGAGACTTGTGATGGGGACATATTTTCCTAGCAGACTAAGATCCAAATCCCCAAACCATATTTCACTGATGTCAACCCAGCCCTATCTCTGTTTCTTGCAGACAATAGCATGCTTGCATGGAAGAAAGTTCCTTCACTCCTCTTGCACAGATGGGCAGAACTAGATAAAAGTAATCCTCCTTTGGCACCGTGCCTATCTGTACTGACCACTGAACTGTGGCTCCAAGTGCGGTGCACAGGTGTAAAGCAGCAGCCAATGAGGTGTAGAAGAGCACTGCTTACCTGTCTCTCCGACATGACATACAGATACTTCTGGTCGACAGAGAAGGCCATGTCTCGAAGGATAGGGCTCCCATCCTTGAAAACTGGGACCATTTCATATTGAATTCCGCCATGGGGGGGCCCATCCGCTCGGATCTGGAAAAAGGACAGGCACAGGACAGGTCATGTCACTACACAGGAAACCATATGCAGAATTGGTGCTTGTGTACTGAAGACATAAGGCAAGGAATGCTCACAACCAACATGAGGGACCGGAGTTAAAGCCGAGGGTCTTTATACACGTCAGTGCAACATCACTCCCACACACAACAAGAAATAGTGAGATTTCCAGCTGGCCTGGTGAAACAGCAACTTCACAGGCTGATCACAGTTGTCCCACGCTTACCTTGCACGCCTCTCACCTGATTGCTGGATTCAGATGTTGGCTTTTGTCTTAAGCTTAGGCTTTGTCTACACCAACCCGCACCGTCGATCTAATCTATGAGACTTCAGCTACGCTAGGTACTTAGTGTGGTATCTTGTGTGTGGGAAGGTTGGCAGGGTAAACTGTTGATGCTGGCTACTCTTCTCGTTCTAATGGAGTACTGGCGTCAACGGAAGAGGGCTCGGAGATTGATTTATTATGTCTAAGCAGACATTAAAAAATGACAGCCAGTGGATCGATCGCTGATACAAATGTGTGGGTTTCCATTGACTTCCTGATTCTACTGAACTTTGGGGAAAAGGAAAGAGACTCAGAAAGAAATAGTCTTTCAAAATCTGTCTCCTACTGAATCAAAGATGAGCAGAAATGCACCCTGGACTGCAGAAAACAAACAGGTTCTCCAATACTACTTTTAAGCCTCCCCTACATGCAGAAGGGATGTAAATGGTTAAGCAGTTAACCTGTGGGGGCAGGAGCCCCATGAGGCCCACCACAGGCAGGGGATGCTGCAGTCCAGCCAGAGCACCCCCTATCTGCTGCGGGCTGGCTTGGCCCTGCAGCCCGGTCTGAGTTTAACAGGTTAACTAATGAAATGGGATTTGATGAATTAAATGGAATTTTACATCCCTAGTACACAGATACTTGGAGCTGGATAATCAGAAGTGCTCAGCATTCCACAGGCTTCCAGTGTGAGGTTTTCTGAAAATGTGACCACTACCTGCTTGAATGGGAGTGGAGCTCTTTGGAAATCTAATCCTGAATGTGGGTGCTGGGGCTCTGTGAAAATTCTGCCCAGAAAGTCTGATCTCTCTTATACCAGTATAATTCCATTGACTTCACTGAAGTTACTCCCGGGTCTTTATTGTTTAGAGTGATTTTGGGAGCATGAGTCATAACAATAAAATACTGTAAATTATTGACCATCTATGGCTTCCCATTCTCCCACAACCCCGGTTCAGTATTACATCTGTCAAAATAGGGGAGCTGGCCGTTTTTAGAAATATGCTTGGTAAATATTGCATATTTTAGAGACAGAGGCTGGATCGGATCTGATTTACAGTGTCCACTTTTCTATTCAGGTTCCTATACTGCTTATCATCATAGTATGTGAGCTCCTTTCAGAAGGACATTGAGTGAAATGACTATCATTTGTCTCACATGCTTCTTTCAGTCTTCTTTTCTTCTCTGACTTGGGACAAAATTGTGGGTGAATTTACAAACATGCGCACACACTTTGGCTGTGATTTCAAAAGCAAATAAGAGACTCCAGATCACCCGTCCGGTTGAAATGGGACTTATGACTCTAAAAATCACTCATTTGAAATTCACCCTTTGGTTACAGTGGAGTTACCCCCAATGTATACTGAGGTTTGAAAGCAGAACCAGCCCCAAAGTTTTAGGCTGTAAGAACACCCAGGAAGAGTGACCCAGACTGACTACCCAACTTTCCCCTCAGTGGGGAAGTCCTTTAAAATATTAAAAGAGTAAGGACTGAGTCTGCCACATTCTGAGATGATGTGGTCCTCTGAGATGCTATGTCAAATTCATTTGGCAGCTTCTTCTCTAGCTAGAAGCTGCCACATGAATCGATAGCTGAGTGGTCACATGGTTTGTTGAGACTGAATGTCTGCTAGTCTTTTGGCATGGTGATTTGAAGCTGTATGATACAAATCCCTCGCCCTGCAGGAAAACTCGACACAAGTCATGATAACCCCCACTGCTGCGGAGATCACACCACCTCTTCCAAAAATTAATAATTTATGGCCTTAGAGGCTAAGTGCAGAGCAGGGAGGAGAACAAACAATTTACATTTTGACTGTCCTACCAGGATTTGCATATTTAAACAGCCATTTGATTGCAACGCGGTGTCTATATAACACCAAGCTGAAAACAATGGCAAACCTCAGGCTGGGAGATTAAACCCGCCATGCGAGGCAATGGTTCCAAAGGGCCTATTGATGGCCCCATGGCCCTCAGTGACAAAGATACTGTTACATGCTGGCTAGCAAACCATAGCATGTATCAGGTGCCTGCAAAGCATATGCATGCTGCCCTGCTAGGAAAGGAAAGTACAAGGGACCAGAGTCTTGGAAAAAAAACCTTTTATAGCAGAATTGTGAAGCTGGAGTCAACATACTTTGCATTGATTTTCTGGGGCAGCCCCACAGTGTGAGGTTGATGGAAGAAACACTGGTGCCAACAGGGGGTGCTCTCAGCATTTGATTCAGTGGTCTTTACTAGACCCGCTAAATCAAACTCCAGAAGATCAATCGCCAGAGTGTTGATCCTCTGGTAAGTGGAGACGTGGCCTAAGAAGCCATCTGCTGCAGAATCACGCTGGGCTATCTTGCTGGAGCCCAGCCTGCTGCTCAGTTACTCCATGCCTGACTGCTGAGACTGAGGCTTGAAGAATCCAAGTTTGGAGGAGGCTGAATCTTCATAAAAGGTGACAGGGCTTGTGGCAGAGGCATGTGACTATTCTTATTTACCTCACAGGCAGTATGCAGGGATGGAGGAGGAACCCCTGCCTAGGAATTAGAACTCCAAACCGGAGAGCTGAGGATCTAATCCTTGACTGTCTACAAACTCACTGTGAAGCCCCTTGTCAAATTACAAAGGAGAAGGGCATGTACTGCTCAGCACGCGTGGAAAAATCAGGCCACGTGCCTGTGCCTCAAGTTCCCTGCCTGTAAAATGGGGATAAGAACACTGCTCCTCCTTTACGCACCTAAGTTCTGTTTGCTCAAGATGCCATGCCAGTGTGAGACACCATTATCAGATTCACAGAAGAGAGAAGTCATCTGCATCCAATCACTAAATGCACCAGCTTGTCTGGAAGAGCTTTGGGTACCTCCCTGCCAGACTTGAGCAGCGAGTTGCGTTTGGACGTGCTAACATATTTATTTTCCGGGCATCTTTCCCATCTTTTCACCTTTTAATTTTTTTCTTACTAATGAGAAGAACAGGAGCCAAACTGAATCTGTGAAGAAGAGAGGAGGAAGGGGTTGAGATCTGCACCCAATCCCAGATCTGAATTCCGTTATTATAGACTTCTAGCAGGCTACGCTGGAAATAAGTCTGACAAACTTTTAGAGAGGGAAAGTTGGATGAAGCCAGAAGAGCAAATTCTGTTGTGAATTATATTGGTGTAAAGATGCTCCACTGACTTTATGGAATGCAGAGACAAGGGCAGAATTTCATCGTAAATTTCCCAGGGACGACGATTGTATAAGTCAGTGATCACCAACCAGTAGATTGGAATTTACTGGTAGATCCTGGAGCTTCCAACAGGTGATCCTGACTGGTTTGGCTGGGAGGCTATCAAGTGACAGCACTTCAGCTGCCCCTCCCACCCCCACTGCCATGGGGCTCCTGCCCTCTACCTTGGCACTGCCTCCTCCCCACACAAGGAGCCTGCTGGTTGTGCAGGGTAGTGGATGCAGGAGAGGGAGGCACTGTACCCCCTGTACCTCATCTCCACAGAGTGAGCAGGATGGGGCTCAGAGAAGTGATGGGGCAGGATTATTTGGGTTTGAGGTGGATCCTAGATTAACTTAAATTCAAAAAGTGATCTTGTGATTTAAAAAGTATCACACATATTGACTTCCATGGATTGACTCTAGCATTATGCTGCTGTATCTGAGGACAGAGATGAACCCTTTGTCCATCACTCTGGAGTTCACCTGGAGAACTGGCGGGGAAATGTTTGGGTTTTTTTTTTTTTTAAATCGGAAAGGAATGTTTGTGAACTTCAGGCAAGTTCCTCTACAGCTGTTGGTAATGGTACGTCTCTCTGCATATGTGCTGTCTTTATGCAAATATGTGCTGTCTTTATGCAAATGTAACTATTTGTTACTATTAAACCAATCTGGATTTGTGAGAACCCCTCTCACTAAACATACTCACAATTAAATTGGTGTTTATCAATTATTGGTTATCAATTGACAGGTTACTAATGAACAGTTATTAACGTTTGTATTCACTATAGCATCTCAGTGGGGCATGGTACCATGAATCACAGAGGCCCTACAGTGTATGGCTGGTATGAAATTGGCACCCGGTCCTTCCGGATTCCTATTGCTATTTTTCTTGCTCTGCAGGGTGAATTCCCTTAAACAACATCGAGTTCCTGTTAAATCAACAGCCATGAAATCACATCTTCCCTTCCCTCAGGTAATGTTCAAAACATCAGCTCTTGCTGCCCTTAGAGCAGGGGGAAGTTGAAAGTTCCAAGACTATAACTCAGTCATTTAAAGTAAGCTGCAAAATCCATCCCACCCAGCTCCTTTCCCCCTGGAGTTCGTGCATCAGCAAAAGCTGTCAGGAGACATGCATTTGGTCTAGTGTCCTCTATAATCTCCCTGCTCAGTTCAGGTATGTCTACACAGCAGGCCTAAAGTAGAATTAAGCTAACCAACTCCAGCTACCCCAATTGCGTGGCTTAAGTCGAAACAGCTTAACTCGGCATTTGGCACTGTCTACATGGCAGGAAGTCAAAAGAAGAACACTCTTTCTTCGACTTCCCTTACTCCTCGTGAAATGAGAGTTACAGGAGTCAGAGTAAGAAGTCCTCCAGCTCGACATTATTTCAAAATAAAGGCTTGTAGTGTAGACACGGTCTATGTTAATATGAAATAACATTGCTGTGTAGACGTACCCTAAGTGACTCTTGCCTTTACCACTGCTCTGTCTCCAAACCTAATATGTTCTCCCAGCCTCTATCTTCCTCTGTCTTTCTCCAGCCACCCATCGTTAAACTAGCTGTTTAAAGCTGTTGCCACGGAAACAGTCTCCACCGTCCTTCCATGAAAATGTCTGATTGTAATTTGTGGTGCATTTACTGGCAGCTGCCACGCCTGCATGGGTGGCAACTTTCACTCACGGAGACAGCCTGACTGGAGTCGCTGAAGAGGACACACTAACATTTCCCACTGTTCTCCCATTTCCTTCACTAAGAGACATGCCTAATCCTAGTCATTTTAGAGACAGGGAGGCCTCAGGGATAAGGCACTGGACTGGGGCTCAGGAGATCTGTGCTCAGTGCCAGCATTGCCACACACTCCCTGTGTGACCTCAGGCAAGACACTTAACCTGTGCCTCAGTTTCTCCTTTGTTAAATGGGGTTAACAACAACTTCCTTTTCCCTGTCCTTTTTTGCTGAGCATTTGGAGACTCTTACCAGGCACCTCACACAGTGGCATTTTGCAAGACGGCTTGCCCCACGGGTGGCTTAAGACTTAGTCTAGCGGTATCAGGAGTATACAAGCATGCCTGAGCGAGACAGAGAGAAAGCTCTGCCATCACTAACGGGTTAGCACTGGAACGGGGTGTAGGAGGGAAGGTAACCAGCCAGATGAGCGGTGTGGAGCTCACACAGCTGGCTGCTTTTAATCTGCTCTCTGAGCTGCTATTCGCCTGGAGAGAGTCAGTTATATTAAACCTTGTGCCTTGAGCGTGATGTGCCAGCTCAGGTACAAGAGCTCTGAGAATGGTTACAAGAGGCTGTGGGGGGCTGGGCAGGGCACGCACTAATTGCCGCGGCTGAGAGCGACACAACTGCAAGCAGGACATGTGGTCCAGATGCTGGGTTCATCTGGGCTTGGGCTTCTGGAAAGCAACACCATAAATATCCATCGCCTCCCAAAAGGGACACCCCACCCCAGGGAAGAGGCATTCACTGCAGCTCCATTTCTCTCGGTAGCTGGCTCCTCCTTTGTGGTATTGTTACCCATGCTAAACTGCTGCCCTTCACCTCTCCCAGAATTTGGGCTGTGGTTCCTCTTCCCTTATTCCGTGATACTTCAGGCCCTGAGTTTAAAAAAAAAAAATCACCCTACATAAATGCTGGGGGACTGTTCACGCCAGTACGCCTCTTTGGAGGATAGTCATGCACCTGCTAGAATCGCTGGGCCACAAAGAGCCACTGTCGTCCTTCCAGCTGAAAGGATGTGAGAAGCAATTTCATTATTGGGTTGCCCTGTAGCTCAGACTCCTCTGGCAATTGTCTCCCAGAACCGAGTGTAATGCCAACAGGCAGAATCAAACCAGAGATCTCTTGCGCTTAGCGCATGAGCTAAAAGCCAGCTGGCTCTCAGCTACGGCTGTAGAACAAACTCATTCTCGTTCTCTCTCTCTCTGTGTAAGTGGTGTAAGTGCTACTACATGGGACTGTGCACCACACCCAGTAGGTGCGTGGGTTACACAAGCACTAAATCTCTGAACTCCAGCGGCCTGGTCAAACGTCACTAGAGTCCTTCCCTCATTCTTCTCACCAGACAATCCCCAAACCAGCATTTAGCGCTGCAACACCCAACCAACCGGTGGCAAGATGCATCTATTTGATGGAACACTCTAATCCTGATAAGTTTGGTTTCTTTGGCAACAAATCATGATGTCACATGGGAAAAATGATCATTGCATTGAAAGGAGAAGGAGAAGGAGAAGAAGAGATCAACTTCATGAGGCTTTTGTGAAGTGAAATTTGGAGAGGGAAATAATTCCCTGAGCCCACTTATGCTGCAGTATGAACCTTTCAAATGCCAGGCAACTGTGTCAATAATATGATGCCATAGACATTAGGAAGAGGACAATAATTTAGTGTAACACCTGGAGCCCCGGAATGCAAGTCTGAGCATGCAACACTGGCCTCTCTGAACATTCAGCAAACATCTCATTCCTACTACTTTGCCTATGTACCACATCACTGATTGCTAATGAAACTGTTCCTTGATGACTCTTGCTGTGTGTTTGCAAATATGCTTGAAAAGAGCCGAACAACAGCCTCTGCAAATCCAAATACCCGGGCTGGCTCAGTGTGCACGGGGCCAGCAAAACACGCACACACGCCGAAACTGCAGCTCTCCAAAGGCACTGTGGAGATTTATGTGGCTAATACCCCTACAATGCAGACTGTAGGCATAAGCTCTGCATTATTTTATGAGATTAGCAAAATACCATATTGTGTCATGTATATGTTGCAGTGTAGCACCCCCAGTGACAGTGCATGATCCATTCAAGCCTCTAATATGACATGAAGCTCCTACTTGCCTATTGTGTCAACGCTTCCACGATGTATTTTGTCTGGCATTATGATGATTACTGTAGCAAAGCTAAGATTCATCTGGATCTCCTTCCAGTTCCTCCCAGCAGGCTCCCATTAAAGGGTGTTAACACTCTTTGTGGGAACCTTCCATGATTAAATTACCTGGCTCTTTTCATTATGAGTTTTTCAATGAGACTGAGTCTCCGGGTGAAGGGCTCAGTGCTAGAAAAACAGCAGAGTCTGTCTCTGCCCACAAGGCTGACTTCCTGCCTCAGATCCTAAGAGCAACGCAAGGCCCGTTGACGTTACATTTTCCACGTGCTACACTTCCACGTGCACAGGAGCAGACATGGACGCAAAGACATCGGTATTGTTAGCAACCTTGGGCGTGTGTGACATGTCCCGGAGAGACGCTGCATGTGTACAAAGACACGCAGCTGCAATGAGTGATTCTCCAGGTAAGGAGCAGGAATGTAAAGACTCAGACGCATAACCACTAAAACCCACGTGCTTCAGGGTCTGCTGGGTGCTTCAGGGGCTGCTGCTGGCCCCACTCCTGCCAAGGAGGCTTCGCTGTGGGCTCTGCAGCCAGCTCCCCAGGAGCAGGACCAGCAGGGGCTGCCGGTCCTGCTCCCGGGGCGCCAATGTGTAACCTGCAGCATGAGGGGAGGAGTGTAGGCCTGCCACAGACAGGAGCTGCTCCGACAGGCCCCATGGGACTGTAGCAGTCCCCTGCAACCTCCTACTGGTTAACCGGAACTGGTAAGGGTGAGATTACTGATTAACTGGTTCATTGGTTAACCACGTACATGCTTTGTAAGGAGGCAAGGGGCACTGGGCACAGTCGCCCCTCTGCTATTTGTATCCATAACAATGACAAAGTGAAAAGTGCCTGCTGCCCCGGAGACTTTCCTTCTGGGGTTTCTAGCCCGGCAGGGTGAATTCCTTCCAATACCATTATGTTTCTGTAAAATGGATATCCCTGGTGGGATTTTAGAGGCTGTGGAAGTACATAGCAGCGTGTCTCTGCATCTGTTATTGGAAATAGAAAAGCAAGCAGCACAGACTTGTGCTCTGCTCCTGGTGCACGCCCTTACAGAACTGAAACGATGACTGATTCTGTACTTTCAGCTCTATGGGGCAGTTCTCCTAATGCCTTGCTTTGCTGATCTATCACAGAGGAACATGATTCTGGCTGGAGCGAGCAAAGGCCCAGAAACCTATCAGGCCTTTCCCACTCCACATTCTCTACAATGCTGTGGACTTTTCTGGTCTAGTTCTGGTGCTGACTGAGGAGTCTGCAAACATGGGGTTCAGCCATGCAAACCTGCCTGCCCATAGACAGGATGAGACAAACAAACATCAGCCCGAGACTTCTTGTGTGTGGCTCATTCAAAGCAAACGATCTCCGCAGAAAGTATTTACATTTGCTAATGCAGTTTAATTAAACAGAATTATTCTGCAATCATGTCAAGCTTAGAAAGGAGGTTGGATGCACATAACAATAGAGTATTCCCCCGCTCCAGTTAGCTCACTTTTTCCATCCCATTTTCTTATTTAAAAGTAACCCATGCTGGGGTCTGCATCTGATCAGCGATCCCACATCCTCTGCCTTCACAATGCCCACTGAGACGTGCAGTGCAGCATTCTGAAGTGCTGGTGATTCTGTGGCACCCTAACAGAGTGGGCTAAATCCGCACGAGACAAATTCCATCTGCACAGTGAAATCCACAGCTGTCCATGCCACTCACAGAGAGGTGCAGCCCCATGGACTAACTGCTGCAAGAGATACTCCAACAGACTTCTCCAGTGGACACAAAACCTGCCTCAGTTTTAGTGACAAATCTCTGAAGTCAGTGACAAATCTCTATTAATCCATCAATGAATCCCTTCCCCCCCCCCATGCTAGATTAGTACTTTTTTTACGGGGGACTATAATGAGGCATAGTAAGGTCAAGTGACTTGCCCAGGGTTATACAACAAGTATGTGGCGAAGCTGCAAACACAGCCCTGGAATCCCAACACCTAGGCACCTTACTTGACCTGCTAGCTGACATTCCTCTCCATTTATATTCTAGGGTATGTCTAGACTACATCCCTCTTTCGACAGAGGGATATAAATTAGACACTTCAAAATTGCAAATGAAGCCGGGATTTGAATTTCCCACTTCATTTGCATAATCGCGTCATGGCGCTCTTTCGAAAAAGTGCTATTTTGAAAGTGAAACCGCAGTCTATATGTGGTTCTTTCGAAAATAGAAGCCTTTTTCAAAAGATCCTGTAAACCTCATTTTTTGAGTTTTACAGGATCATTCAAAAAAGGCTTCTAGAAGGCGTCTAGACTGCAGTTTCACTTTCAAAATAGCGCTTTTTCAAAAGAGCGCCATGATGCAATTATGCAAATGAAGCATGGGAAATTCAAATCCCGGCTTCATTTGCAATTTCAAAGTGTCTAATTTATATCCCTCTGTCGAAAGAGGGATGTAGTCTAGACACAACCCTAGTCGTTATTGGACTAAGATTAAATATGGGGCAAACCCAACCCTGAATTTGGGCCTTATTCCTCCATCAAACTCTTTGTTCTGATATAAGAAGGAACAACAGTGGTGTGATTTAGTATCCAGTCCTCTGCATAGGAAGTTTCCCTCTTGAAATTAAAGTGAAATAGTAACCCTATTAAGTATCTTTCTTTTAAATCATACAGATGACTGGGAGGAAATTAATGACAACCTGTTACGTGCACATTCAGTTCAAATCAGCGTATCCAATTACCATCATTACCTGGAGGCCCCCTTACAGCCCAGTCTCTTTCGCTCCTGTCATATTTTCTCTATTTAGCCCTAAATTATGGTGGAATAGAGTCATTCTTGGTGATGTCTTCTCTATTTCTTCCCCTGCAGATGCTATTGGCCAGGCATCAATATACGGTTCATTTCTAAAGGTCACCCATTTGCCATGTTCAATGGCTGGTGGAGAAAGAGCCCCTCAAGACCAAAATGAACAGCAAAATTCCCCTCTCCAAAGCATGACAAAATCCATAAAGTGAAGAGCCAGAGATTAAATCCATCAGCCGACTCCCTGCAGCTTTCCCTCTTTCAACCTCTAGAGGATCAGCCGGGAAGATGAGTCAGTACTGTTCAGAGCCTCATGCAAAAAGCTCTGCAGAAGAAGCCATGTGCAGCACATAAGTAGTTACATTGGTCCTACAAAACCCAGCAACTCCGCTACATGTTCTTGAGTCCCGTCTATTAGCATCTCATCTATTAATTATATTTACATAGGCACAGAGCACTCTTGTAACTCGTACTGCAGGGAAAGGGCTAACACAGAGCAGGGAGGCTCCATTGATTCCTCTCCAACTCATTATCTGATGCAGTGGGTTTTGCCCATGAAGGCTCATGATACAATAGGTTTTTGTTAGTCTCTAAGGGTATGTCTACATTGCATTCCTCTTCCGAGAGAGGAATGCAAATACAGACAAGCAAAATTGCAAATTAAGTGTGGATTTGAATTTCCCATGCTTCATCTACATAATTGCGGAACATCACTATTTCGGAAATACCCTATTTCGAAATAAAAAATGCTGTGTAGACGCAGTTATTTTGAAAGAAACCCCTTCTTTCGAAATAACCGGTAAACCTCATTTTTGAGGAGTAAGGGTTATTTCGAAAGAAGGGGTTTCTTTCAAAATAACCGCGTCTACACAACATTTTTTATTTTGAAATAGGGTATTTTGAAATAGCGGTGGTCCACGATTATGCAAATGAAGCACGGGAAATTCAAATCCGTGCTTCATTTTCAATTTTGCTTGTCTGCATTTACATTCCTCTCTCAGAAGAGGAATGAAATGTAGACATACCCTAAGGTGCCACAGGACTACTCATTGTTCCCAATATGAGAGCAAGCAATAGAGCATTTAGCGTTCAGATCAGCAGCAGAACTTCAGTGCTGCCTGTAACTTTCAAGTGTAGCAGTGCCAGGAATTGAAACCTGAAGTCGGGCTCAGTGCCAGCTACACACCCTCCCCTTCACAATGAAATCCAGTATTGAGAATGGGCTCTGTACTGCTGCAAGAACCCCAATGGGCTATTGCAGGGGTGGGCAAGTACCGATCCGTGGGCCAGATCCTGTTAGCCAGGGTTAGCCCCTGGTGGGCCGCCGCTGTTATATTTATTTACCTGTTCCTCCGCACGTACGGGAGATTGCAGCTCCTGTTGGCTGCTGATCTCCGTTCCTGGCCAAGGGAGGCTGCGGGAAGTGGCGCAGACCGGGACACCTTTTCCCATGGCTCTCATTGGCTGGGAATGGCATTTGTCAGGTGCTAGCTTTCCCCTGGCAGTCTAAAACAACAGCCGCAACTGACATGAAAGCTTTGAGCCAAACAAGCTGCCAAGCAGAGATGGTTGAGTTTGGGCTGCAAATCTAGCCTGACATACCAGCTCTTCCTTCATGCTGCTGGGCACAAAACAAACTAAGCAACAAGTCAGTGTGAGAGCAGCAAAGTGACTGCTTGGATTTTCCAACCCCAAATATTTTCCCACCCTTTCCTCTCCCCTTATTTAAGGGACACTCCAGGCATGTGCCGAGGAACTTTGGCTTCCTGATAAGGCAGGATAGCGGGATTTCCTAGCAGATTGAAACGATGTTCTTTTCTACTGTGGGGCATTCCTCATTTCTGGGGCCTGCCAGCTACATTGGTTTATGTGACTGCCCATGTGCTTTACACCTTTAAAAGACAGAGGGAGGCGGGTAGGGGAGTAAAACAGTAGCGAAGCAGATCAGAATAAGCTGAAGAGTAAGTGAGTTCCTGCGTCTATAGTTGTACATTCAGCACTGAGAGCAGGGGAAAGAGAAAGAAGGTTCAAGCCTGAGTTTATTTTACAAGACTCCATGACCCATTTATTATAGATCCCCGTCTTTTGTAACTCCAATACTCATGTCAAAAATCTCTCTCGCACACACAGACACTTCCCAAACTCCATAGCTCTGACAGCGTTAGCTCAACGATCTCAGTCACAACCCAGGGACATGGAGCTCCCTGGAGAAAGACTCTGTCCATAAATGCTGTGATAACTAGTAAGCAGCCGCACAGAAACCGGAGCCTGCCTCCCTCTGCTGCCAACTCTCCTTCCTGACTCTGCATTGCACTGAGGAAGAGCTAGGAGGTACTGAGCAGCGGGCAGTGCAGACCTTCGTGTCTATTAGGGGCAGCTATTGCACCCACATGTGCCACCGAGCACAAAACCCATCCACCAACCAAATGCACCACGTTAACTCTCACTCAAAGCAGTTTCAGCCCCAGGGTTTTGCACAGTCTGCACTGGACTGTGAGGTTCTCATTACAAATGATTGCTTTCCAAGCCAGCTGCATGTGCCCTTTGTCCAGGTAAAGGGGGAATGCAGTTAGCACAGAGAGACATGACACTGCTTTAGATCTCTTCCCATGGCACGGACCAAGGGCATTTTGGAAAAGGAGGGCGAGCGAGTTGGCTCTCTCTCCTAAAGCTGGCAGTGCAGATACTCAGATGTCATGCCAAGGGTAGCACAGATCCCATGCAAATGACAGCTAGTTGTGGTGAGGATGCTCACTCTACCCCTTTGCTAGTGGATGGATGGAGGCTGTTTCAAAGAGTCTCAGAGAGCCTAGTGGTAAAAAGGGGGGAGGGAGGGGTCCGTCCATTCAGCCTGTCCTACCTGCAAGTTTGAAAGAGGGGGGGGGGAGTGAAACCAATTCCCTGATTCCAAACTAAATGCGTCACCACCCCTGTCCTACAGGCACATGCACCCGCTGGCAAACACAGCGCAGTTGAGGCCATGCTGGTCCTGGAATTCAACACACACAGTTGGATGATCTGCTTCACCTCACATTTGGCAGGGAGGCCCATGGCACCTTTCCCGCAGCTGAGGAAGAGCTCCATGTGGCTGGAAAGCTTATCTCTCTCCCCCAACAGAGGCTGATCCCAGAACAGATATAGCCGCACCCACCTTGTCTCACACATCGGGGCGCTATTGTGACCTCTCTCCTGCGTGCTGCTGGGCCATCCAGAGCATTGTGCTATTGGGTATGTTACCGAGCACTGCCAACTCGCCCAGCCCTATGCAAAAACAATATTCTCAACAAGGCTTGCTTGGGAGCAGTGGGTCTGGGCATCCTGGTTTGTTATTGCAGGGTGAACGCTGGAGCTGGCAAATTGGAGCTGTAAATGGAGAATTATTTAAAAGTGCTGGCGATTGCACTGCTGTGCTAAATGCTCCACGATACGGGAGCTTACATCACATCAGCCCCAGAGCAAACTTTTCCAGTATACTCAGATGTATATGGTTAGGTTACTGTAGGGTTGTGGTTGATCATTGGCCATGAACATTGAGCATGTTGCTGGTAGCGGGGCTGACAGACACCACAGGTGGGGGGCAAGATGTGGGGGACCTGGATCTACGCCCCCAGAAGGGGCAGGGCCTCAGGCAGAAGAGGCGGGGCCAAGGACAATCAGCCCTTAGTGCCATCTGGAGCACTGCGCTGGTCCCTCTTCCAGCACTCAAAGCTATGTGGAGAGCCCTGGCAATACAAAGAGCCCCACAACTTTGGACACAGCTACTGCTGCAATTGCTCCCTCCTTCCCCCCATTGGCGGGCCGTGCTGCTGGTAACTTATGTTACCAAAAAGGACCAGTTAAACACACACACAAAGGTGTGTGACTCTTCTTCTGAATGTAGAGCAGAGCCTAGGCAGAGAGCTACAGCCTAGAAACAGAACAGCCTTTTCCAACGCTTTAAGTAAACACAAACTTCCATTGCCTCAAAAGACAATTCTGACTAATGGACAACTCAGATGCTTTGGATGAACTGAGAGCAAGAAACTCCTCTCACAGCAGCCCAGAAGCTATACTTAAGCATCCTAAAATGGAAAGTACTCATAAGTCGTCCCTCCTTCCCCCTCCTTTACCCCCCCCCAGCTATTCTTTATGACAGCAGCTGCAGCACAGATCCGGTGAGCGAAACACAAAGGAAAAGCAGAGAGAAGCAGCTTTGACGACAAAGCCAAAGCAAGTGAAAGGGAATTGCACTGCCGTGCGAGGTGCTTCATGATACGGGAGAATACATCATATTAACCACAGAGCAAACTTTTCCAGTTCAGCAAAATTCGAGGGGGGAAAAAATTCAAGGCATTCATGGAAAATGCTGCATAATTAAAGCAACAAAAGGATGCCTTTTCCTCTCTTCAATATTTTAAAGACCTTTTAGAGACAGGTTTCTTTCATGGTTTCCTTTTTATGTCCTTCTAGCAGCTACACGTATAACATATAGATGGGGCTGGGCTCTCTTCCAGCACAACCCTCGTTCCTCTCGGTAAAGCCCCTTGGAACAGGTGGCTGGTTTGTCTTCCTGTTTCTGGGTTAGGTACCAGAATTCTTGGGCTGTGGCATGGTGCCTTTCTACATGAGACTCGTGCCCTCGAGTGGGATGTGTTCCCATTCATTTCAGTGGGATTTGGATGAAGCCCTTTACTGGGTTCAAACTACAACTCAGAGACCATGACAACAAGTGCCAGCAGAACCTCTCCCCTCCCCTATTTTCTCCAAGAGAAAACAGGAAGGGAGGTAAGGAGGCACCACACAGAGACTAATCAGCACTCCAGTACTTTTAATTTATTACTGCTTGAGACGCTTGTTGAGAACAAAGCCGGCAGTTGGGAAGATCATTCCTTAAAAGATTTTTTATTTGAAAAGCTGTCAGCTCACACCTTGTCACATTCCTACTCGCAGGAGAGGAACTTTAATAATGTGTCACCTCATGCAAATGAGCTCCTAATTAATTAAGTACTATCCTTCCGGGGATGGATTCATTAGAATCCAATTTGGGCAGATGGGTTGGTTAGGTGAAGGCGGTGTTGGGTTTTACTTTAAATCATCTGGCTTTGGAGTTGTGGGCAGAGGAGATGGCCTCAAAGGGCAAAGCTCTCAATTCCTAAAAAGTTCTTGCTTATCACCACCTTTTGGTGGGAAGGAATGACAGTTCTGTGGATACACATCTTTCGGCTTCCAGAAATGCCTCGCCGCAGCCCCTCTGCTCACTGATTGCAGATGCTACTGCTGTGTCTACACTTGGAATCGATGGACAAAACTTGTGTTGCTCACAGGTGTTTAACACCACCCCCAACCCCCACCTGTGAACGACAAAGTTTTGCTGGGGGGCAAGTGCAAATGTGAACACTGCTTTGTTGGCAGGAGCACTCTCACCCCCAGCACTCCATCCCACACTTAAATTTCTTACAGGTACTCTCCTATTTCAACCTGCCCAACCCCCTGCTCTACCCCCGCTCCCCAGGAGAGCTTGCAATGGGGCAATACCTGTAAGAAGTTTAAGTTACTTTCACCCCCAAAGCACTGCAGAGATTTGTCCAGCTGCATGCCATGCCTCTATTCTGCTAACCACCTCAGCAGAAAGGCCAAGGCTGAATGAAGTAGGCTACAGATTCCAAATTCCCCTTTCTCCTGCCCAGAGAAGCCCTCAGAGAGATGAGCAACTTAAGGCCCGATGCTATAGCCAGTGAGGTCAACGCCAAGTCTTTCTGCCCATCTCAATGGATTTTAGATCAGGCCCACAGTCAGTGGCAAAACGGGCTGGGAGCAATGGCTCCTGTGTTCCTAGGACAACCCTCCCTTCCCTCAAAATGCACCTCTGGAGCAGCCATTGTGAGGGCGGAATTACCTGGCTGCTTCCTGCCTGGCACAATTTCTGCAGGTGCAGGGCTGGGGCTGCAGGGCCGTCAATCTGACACCTTCCAGCAGTATCGAAGTCTTATGAGAGTTTTACCCACTGAACATGCAGCCACTTGAGAGCATCCGGTATATTATTCACTGAGAGGGGAAACTGCTCAGGCCACGTCTGCTGAGCAATCAAACTCAACCTGCCCCTAATTTGTTTCTTAGTAAAGAGCCTGAAGGGGCATCGACTTCCTTTTTCTTTTGTTAAACATGAAGTGCCTTTTCCCTCTCCACTTTCTATTATTATTTTTATGGCTCTGCGCGTCTCTGAGGTACAGGAATCATTAAGTGTCCAGCACTTAGCTTTACATGTTGGCCCTGAGCAGGGTAAACCATCCAACAGACTTAAGCACTGGTCACGGAGAGAAGGGAAGGGGGTAGGTGTTGCTGTATCATGAGGGCCCCACATACGGGGCCTTTCTGTAATTCTCTCCCCTCCCTTGCTCTGTTGCTCTTACCTTGATCCATCTCTGCTGCTTGTGCTTAGCATTGCCCTGACCTGACTCCTTCCCCTCAGAGCTGAAGCGCAACTGTAAATACACCTATGCTATGAGGCAGAGGGGGCTGCCACTGCTCAAAGCACCTCTTTTAAACACCCGCCCTCTTGTCTCTGCCTCGCGAACAGATGCTAAACAAAGGCGGCTCGTGGGCCATAGATGCCCCGACGTTTGCCTAACAAAATCCTGATGAGAATGGGCGGACAGCTCCCTGTGCAAGCCTCTCGCCCCAGACGTGCCAAACCCCTGGCACAGGCTGGCTTTTTTCCACCCCGCCGCCTTCTCCCCTTTGCCTGTGCCTCAAGGCTGCTGGGAGTTGGCAGCAGGCCTCCACTCGGAACTCATGAACTCTCCAAGGACAAGCCGGAGCCATCTCGCCTCGTTCTGCTTGATGCCCACCACTTGCAATTAAAGAGGAACGTGTCTTGGGTTGCACAGGTGGATTTCTTGCTGTCTGTGTCTGGAAGCCCAGGCAGCACCCACATGTGCGTTCCACCTAGGTACAAGAGCTACAGTTCAGGTGCATCCCAAGTTAACTCATTCAAGGCAATGGAATGAAATAATCACGACCTACAGAAAGGCATGGGAAGAGACAGATATAATGAACATGAACACAGACACACACACAATCCCTAACAGACACCAGTGATTAGGTTCTGCCAGCTGCCTGGAGGAACGCCAGGCGCAGGAAGAGTTGGCAAGGGGGAAAGGGGGCAGATCAGATGCCTTTGTGGCTGGTTTTATTGCAAGGCATCATGCAAAGGAGATGATTTCCATGGGACATGCTGCTGGGGTGTCAGCAACAGGGCAGAGTGATACAGTTCAAGCTTTTTGAACACTTTGTTTATGATAAATACAAATGTGTGTGCATGAATTCAATGCTGCAGGACCGGCAGCCAGTGTGCGCCCAGGAGAAAGCCAGCCTTACCTTTCACTACCATGCCAGTGTGACTTAGGGCCCGGGTACCAGCTCTCATGGTTTTTGCTGGTAGACACTCGTTTACTGGGTACTGAACTGAGACTACAAGCAGTTAAGACCTAGGCTTCCTAAACTTTGCTGTGGAGACCCAGCATAAAACCTTTTCTTTTCCTGGCAACTATGCTTCTCAACTTACCAATTGCCCCCCGTTTCTTTCCATGAAGGGTATATACACATCACAGGTGCTCATTTTTGCTATGACAGCGTTCACATGCCAGCTGGCCGAGCTGCACCCCCTGCTCGGCTTGCTAACATGTCCCCAATGTGAGCTTGCAAGGGGAAAATCAGAAGTGTAGGACATTTGCTTGCTCAGCTTTTGCAATACACACAGAGTTGCCAATAAGGGACTTGTTCCAGAATCACCCCCCAAATCATAACACTTCACCCCCTTACATAACACTTCTTATCACTAGATCTCAAAGCACTTTACAAAGGCTGATCAGCACCGATATCCCTGTTTTTCAGATAGGGAAACTGAGGCACAGGGCGGTTACTTACCCAAGGCCAAGCAGAGACTAACACGTTATACATACTTGACAGGGGAAAGAGGGGCTGTAGTGCGTCACCTTTACAAAGTGCTTTTTGATTCCTGGATGCAAGGTGCAATAGGGAAGCAAAGAGCTGGTGTGATGCGTAGGGAGACTGGCTGTCATGCTTAAAACAGCTTGTCACATCCCATTTGTGGCTCTTTGCCGGAAAATCCCAAAATAGAGCCCTATCACGGTTATGTGTTCACACCTCACCTGCGCCCAGCCAGCCGCACAATCTTCTGACATGCGGTGTCAAGATCTCTCCCCGGACATATTGTCTTACGGCGAAACATTTCACAGCTGAGCGAATGGTCTGCTGGTCTGGGGTGACCACGTAACATGGAATAAAAAGCCACTCACAGGGCTATTGAATCTTGGGTTACGTTGGAGCCAGGAGCAGCTGGCAAGTCCTCCCCGAGGAAGAGCCAAATGACTGTCCAGGACATGATTAGCCAAGTACGTCTATCTCCCATATGCCAGCGCTCCTAGCTACTTAGCTGAGAGTCAGAAAAAGTTCTTGGAGGAATATGCATCCCTTTCCCCCGTGAGGCCCCCCAGGCATACTGATTGACCAGGCAGTGCCGTCAACTCTAGTGGTCACAATATTTGAGTATTTTTCTTACAGCCCCAGCGCCAGGAGTCATGGTATTAAGGAGAATCTCTTCTTTTCAAAAATACAAACCCTTACGATTTCAGAGAAAAGTTTGAAAATGTGTCCCTAAAGTTCATAGCCCTAGTGGTAAATAACCTCCCCCTCCCCACATGCTAATGAAATGGCATTTATATCTCTATCTCTTTATATGATTAGTGGGTGTTATTGCCAATTCAAAAACCATATATGTGTGTGTGTATGTATACTTATCTCATAGAACTGGAAGGGACCTTGAGAGGTCATCCAGTCCAGTCCCCTACCCTCACAGCAGGACCAAGTACCATCCCTGACAGATTTGCCCCAGATCCCAAAATGGCCCCCTCAAGAATTGAACTCACAATTGTGGGTTTAGCAGGCCAATGCTCAAACCACTGAGCTATCCCTCCCCCCATGTGGCTCATAGTTTTTGAATGCCAGTAATTGGCAATACTGATCAGCTGACCCAGGCCTGCATATGAAAAAGAGGGAGAGAGAAACACAGATCTGTGGTGAGAGCATCAGTAGGTCTAACCTCTGCTGGGCAGGGGGATGGTCGGCTGTCACAGAGCCTGGCTGTTCAGCTCAAGCCGAGTGTAGAACCTTATGCTTCCAGCTTTTGGAAGTCCCCCCTTCCATCACTCGTGTTGGCCGAGATGGGTGCTGCTGCCACGCAGGCTAAATCCACTGAGAGCTTTAAGAAACCAGGGGGCTAACAGAGTTGTGGGTGTTCATGACACGCTGTTTCTCTCTGGCTGCAACGGATCCACCGAAAGCAAAAGTCAGCAACCCCAGAGACAGTCTGTGGGTGGCAAAGCTGCTTCTATTCATCTCCTGGAGTTTGTTAAGTGAGGTCCTTGAAGGACAAGACACAAGCACAGCCCTGCGGGTCTCTAGAGAGCCCAGGGCAGGAGAGATGCAGCCCAGCAGCACAGAGCTGTGGCAGTATGTGTCAGTCGTCAAGTAACCAAGCTCCCTGCTCTCTCTCCCCGTCCCCTGGGCACAGACCAAGGCTGCGCTGGAGCTCAGCTCGTCTTTATTTAATAACCCCACAGGGGACACGCGGCATGCCAAGGTTACTCCTGCTCATAAGCAGACTTCTGGGATGCAGACCAAGTCTGCGTTAACCAGAATTCAGAACTGACGCACAGTGTCAGCATTTCGGACCCAAGCCTGGATGAGGAAAAGCTTCCTGGTGGGAAGTATGAAGAGAGTATCAGCACCCACTGATGCGGCCAGCTCCTATCCTGTGTTCAGAGGCTGACAGTGTTCAGTTCATGCTCCCAGTACGCTTGGTTCTGGGCAAACACTGGGGAAAAGCCCCTGTCCCAATGAACTTCTCTTGGAGCGCAGCAGTGGGGGAGAGCAGAGCTGTGTGAAAGGAGTCGCCTCACTATCTTCACCATTATCTGCTGAGCAGGGGGGTGGTAGTGGCAGTGGGTGGGGAGGAGGGGAGAAAGCTTGCTCCTTGCCTCGCTGAGCTCCTCAGGAACACTATTCAACCCTTTCCCAGACATCAAGTAAGGCAGCTCAGCTAGCGCCCGAGAGTCTGTGCGGGCAGCACACAGGCTGACAGATTCCTGCCCAGGGTCTCCATGATGGACTGCGGAGCTGAGCTTGCATAATGCTCACAGCCTTCCGTTCCTGCCCTCAGGGAGTCAGTGTGACCGAGGAAGGAGCAAAACAGAATGGGGCCTCTAAGAAGTGGATGAGAATTGGGGGAATGGGACTATTGGGCTGGCGCTCCTCCTCCTGTGGTCCAGGTCTCAGATAGCCAGTGGCAGAGTTCAGGTTCAACTGCAGGAAGACTAAAGATTAAACATGATGGTTACTCTGTAACCTTTGGGGCAGTGACCTGGGAGGAGGGGAACTAAGCTTCATTTTGGATGGCACAATAATCACTTAGCATGCAACCACCCCCAAACTACACTACAAACTTTAAAAACCTGAAACGACGAATTGTCTAGCCACACGTTAAAGACTAACAAAGCATGTAGAGGGTACCATGAGCTTTCATGGGTACAACCCACTTCTTCAGATGACTGAAGCATTAAAAGTCCAGATCCAAGAATAAATAAGGGAAAGGGTGGGGGGGAAAGGAAGGGAGAAAAAAAAAGTGAAATTAGAGTGTTCAAGTGTTTACTTTTTTTCCTCCCTTCCTCCTCCTTCCCCTTTCCTTATTTATTCTTGGATCTGGACTTTTAATGCTCCCGTCATCTGAAGAAGTGGGTTGTACCCACAAAAGCTCATGATACCCTCTACATGTTTTGTTAGTCTGTAAGGTGCTGCAAGACTATTTGTTGTTGTTTGAGTTTTTTTCAGTTTCAGACTCACTCGGCTCCCCCTCTGAAGCTCACAAACTTTAAGTAACTTGGCCTCATTGCGCCGCTGAGTTTCTGATGGGTCTGGAGCAAAATCCTGCCTCCAAATACCGGCGAACTCCAGTTTTAGCAGGAGTGAGTGCTGGGGATGTTCAGAGCTTTGCAGCTGTGTCTCATTTTAAACTAAGCTACTATGAGGTTACGTGACTTGCCCGCAACCACACACAGTCACTCAGGCAGACAGTGCTTTGGAGGTCAGCCACACCTCAGCATCTTCTTTGGCGAGCTTAGGAACAGCTGGTAGAAAGGCAAAAAAATGCCACAAAAGGTGCCAGCTCAAATGTGAGATCACCAGGGATCGGAAGGAGCCCAGATATAGACTCTTGAGAGTGCAACTTGAGTAGCTTCTCTTTGTGTGAGCCTTCACTGTGTGTGTGCTTCCTGTGGAGAATAAAAGGCACCCATCCTAAGCGACTAGAATCCACAGAACAGTCCCTGCTCTTGACTCCAATGGCTTTGAGTCAGGCCAAGAGTCAGAACACCACACTCACCTCTCTGTTCGTCTAAGCACTTAGATTCCACTCCCCACCACCACCACTGTAGTTTCTTAGCATTTAACATGACTATAGGGACAAACAGTTGAAGAATCAAGAGTAGAGTCTGCAGTTACCCAATGATGGATGTATTAAAAAATTCATGGAGAAGCAATCAACTGAAGTAGAATAGGTGTGTTAGGTTTCTCCAAACTGGAGAGTGGGCTTGAAAAGTTAGGAGCATGTCAGTGGTAGGGCTGCTGGATGTAAGATGAAGAGATGTCCTAACCAGTTATACCACCACCTAAGTCAACTTTTCCTGGTGATCGCCATTTAATAGATAGGGAAACCGAGCCACGGAGAGGGGGAGGGACTAACTCAAAATCGCCCAGCAGGCCAGTGTCAGAGTTAGGAACAGAACCAAGTTGTCATCTGTCAGTGCTCGGTGCCTTCCTAGGACCAACTCCAAACAAAGGGAACACAACCTCTCACCATGAGACGATGCAGAGTAAGATTTTACCGTGAGATCAGCATTTGCTTCCACTAAAGTGGGTGGGAATGTTACTGGCAACAACAAAGGGAACAGTCAGACTAAGATGGGATGCATTTTTACCCATAATTTCTCCAGGAACGGCTTTGCACTGAGAGACAGCCCACGGCATGAGACAAAAGGGAAGAATTCCACACCAGGCCTGTGACGAGACCTGGCTCCTTTTTCTCCCTGCCCTACAACGCCTGCATGTCTGTAAGCGCACATCCAGCCAGCTGTGCTAACCCTTCCCCCAGCCCATGGCCCAGAATCAACATTATTGCTCACGCTCCGGCAGGGGTCCGCAGACGGGACAGACACCACATTACTGCTTTCGCTTCCATAATTGACCTGTAGATAAACACAATGCTTCCGCCTTAATCCCCCTGCAGCCTCATGAACATCAGCCCCGCTAAATTTTTTTTCATGTAATTAAGAGAAAAACCCTAATCCAATGTAATTAGCTCCCTGATTGCCAACATGAGGCAGAAAACCACTATTTGAACAGCAAATCAGGTCTAGTTGGTTAGGCAAATACAGTGTGTGTGGTTCAGTAATTTAACACGGAGACCATCCCCTCCCCACTGCCCTTGTAGGTTTGTTTCCTGACCAACACTAATAGGTCCAACAGCCCTGCATCTGCTCCCCCACTTGATTCCTCAGGAGGAAGTGATTTTCATCACAGCCCTTAGAGCAGAGGGGGCAGAATAATTCCCTGAGGGTCATGCTGGTTGCTAATTTTGACACACCCCTAGCTCCATCTGTATCTGAAACCTGCAACTCAGACTTGTAGAATATTAGAACTGGAAGGGACCTTGAGAGGTCATCAAGTCCAGTCCCCTGCCCTCACAGCAGAACCAAGCACTGTCTAGACCATCCCGGACAAGTGTCTGTCCAACCTGCTCTTAAATATCTCCAGTGATGGAGATTCCACAACCTCCCTAGGCACCTTATTCCAGTGTTGAACCACCCTGACAGACAGGAAGATTTCTCCGATGTCCAACCTAAACCTGCCTTGCTGTTTAGATACTTGAAAACTGCTATCATGAACCCTCTTAGTCTTCCCTTTTCTAAACTAAACAAGCCCAGTTCTTTCATCAGATTGCTAGCTGGGCCAGTGTTTTCACACCTCACTGCCTACATTTCGGCTCTTAAATCCATATTTAGCTCTCTCAGGAAAAACAGCGGCTCAGTTCTGAGAAGTGCTGAGGATCCGTAACTCCCACGGAAACCAGTGGGAGCTGTAGGTGCTCACGTGTCTCAGGCCAATTCTGCTCAGAGGCTGAGAGATGGATTTAGGAGCCTACCCTGAGGCAGCCAAGTGTGAAAGTGTTGGCTTAAGGGAAGTGAATCCCTTGCACCAAACCCGAGCCTTGACAGCCATTTTGCGATTCGCTCCTTGGTTCGCTGTATTCATTCATGCAAAAGTTAAAGGATACAAGGTTAGTGTTGGAAGGAGCTGTGTGGATCAGCTGGGGGCACAAGAGAGGGGAGAAGGGTAATAAGGTGATAGTGAGCTGGCTGCATCCTTCGTCTCCCCATTTTCACACTTTAATATCTGAGGAGTCCCTGACGTAGAGTTTTTTTTAAAGGAAATAGCTTCTGGTGGCCATTTCACAAGACTGCGACCTTCATTCTCTTTATATTGAAGTGGGTTTTTTTTAAAATTTGGGAAGATGATGTTATTTGGCTCTCTCCTTGTCTGGATTAATATCCATGTTGAGTCCAGATTGCCAAGCCTAGAAGACCACAGAATTGCTAATCCACATTCTGCAGAAAGGAAATTGAAGTCCATATTAAGAGCTCCAGCTTTGCTCTTACTTAGCCTGAGCGAACGTCGGAGGAATATTCATTTACATGCTCTGGTAGGTGAGACCCAAACACATTTGCTTTCAAATGTCTCACTCTTAACTCTTCAACAGTGGAAGGCAGGCCAAAAGGTTAATAGCATGAATGGATGAGAACAGGGCTTTATAAGAATGGCCAGACTGGGTCAGACCAAAGGTCCATCTAGCCCAGTATCCTGTCTGCCAACAGTGACCAATACCAGATGCCCCAGAAGGAGGGATCACATCGGGCAATCCTCACATGATCCCTCCCCTGTCACCCACTTCCAGACAAACAGAGGCTAGAGACTTCTCTTCTGCCAGGAGAGCTCCATATTAGAGCTCAGGACTCCAGCATTCTCAACCTCAGGTCTCTTCTTGCCATGACATGGGAGTTCTATAAACACACCAGCAGGGAGCAGTCCTTGTTAAAGGCCGGGATATTGCTTTATACCAAAATACAATAATTAATTTCTCAACTTGAAGGTTCCATTTGAAGAGAAGCCCCAGAGGAGAGCTGCTTGTTTGCATTGCAAAAGTTCAGCCAATTCCTCCTCCCACCAGTTCACACCAAATTGCATTTTTCACACAGGAAGGCGTTACAGACAAAGACTTGGTTACAACCACAGAGTCTCCTGGTTCAACGGGCAAAACGTCAATAAGATCTTGTATGTCTGATGATAGGTAACAATTTTCTGCTGTGCCGTAATTCCCCTCCCAAGACAACAGTGCTTAAAAAGAGAGTCAAATAAGTCTCAGAGGAGCATCAAACTATTCAGTTAGTGACTCCATGAGTCCCATGTTTTCTCTTCCCCAGCATCCACCGCAGGCTGACGCAGACAACACCATTAACACTTGACAGCCATGTATATGGGAATATAAGAATTGCCAGACTGGACTGGAACCACAGAAACATAGAACACGAGAACTGGAAGGAACTGCAAGAAGTCATCGAGTCCAGTCCCCTGCCCTCACGGCAGGGCCAAGCACCATCTAGATCCATGGTGTCCAACATGCAAGCTACTAGCCACGTGTGGCTATTTGGCTGGTTGAGTGTGGCTAGTTGGCTCACAAAATTATTTACATTTTTAGAATAACGTGGCTAGTTCGCAATAGCAGTAGCCACCATCGTGGCTTCAGAACTGGTTGGACACCACTGATCTAGATCATCCGTGACAGGTGTCTATCTAACCTGCTCTTAAATATTTCCAGAATGAAAATTCCACAACCCCCCTAGGCAACTTATTCCTGTGTTTAACCACCTTGACAGGAAGGTTTTCCTGATGTCCAACCTAAACCTCCCTTGCTGCAGTTTAAGCCCATTGCTTCTTGTCCTATCCTCACAGGCCAAGGAGAACAATTTTTCTTCCTCCTCCTTATAACACCTTCTTAGGTACTTGAAAACTGCCATCATGTCCCCCTTTGGCCTTCTCTTTTTCAAACTAAACAAGACCAGTTATTTCAGTCTTCCCTCATTGCTCATGTTTTCTAGATCTTTAATCCTATTTGTTGCTCTTTTCTGGTTCACGCTCCATCACGCACAGAAAATTGCAAGAAACTCTGTATACATCACTCACCTGCCCTCTCATTCCAGATCAGACATACTGGTGATATGTCAGCTGGTAGGGCTGGTGGGAAAAGAAAGTTTTGCTTCAGAATCTGGATTAGACTGCAAACATCAATCTGTGCTGGGGAATGGGGCATTAACAGGGGCCTAACCAAAAACAAAGGAAGAATGGACTCAGAACTTTGGTCCAAACTCATAACAGTTGGGGAAGGAGAGGAGATTCATTTTCTTTTTCAGCTCTCTCTGTCTATTTTAATAGCTGCCTCTGCCCTTCTGCATCCTGCCTGGACTTGCCAAAACAACTGCAGGAGACAACTGTTTGCAGAGTATTTCTAGCCTGACTGGACGCAGGAAGGTAGTGGGAATCTCACATGAAAACCTGTCCATGTGGGGGAATTTGCAGCTCTAAAGAGAGCTGGATGCTGTTTGGACAAAACTTCTGCTCATTTGAACCAAACTGCTTGAGATTTGATTGGCACCCGTCTGGGACATACCAAGTACCTCTTCAGACCACTTGGTGCAGGACAGCTGCTGAAATCCAAGTGGGGTTAAACCGGGGGGGAGGGAGGGGGAAGAACATCTTCCCTTCTTGGGAAGCGAGCAGCCTCCCTTTTGCTGCCTTCATCAGCCAGCGGGGAGGGATTCTCATGAGTTTCTGGCTGACTTGGAAGGTTTTCTTGGAATCCTTCCCCTACGTCTATTACAGAGCTTCTCCCTCTGACCCTACACCTACCAATAGAAGAGGGTCCAATAAAAGTTATTACCTCACCCATCTCATGTCACTATCATCCTTGGGTGACAACTACAGTGACACTGCCTACAAAGCACAGGCAACATTTCAGAAGCGAGGCTCCCCCACCAAGGGCTGATAGCGGAATCCATTGGAAAACAGAAATGAGCCTATCGGCTGTAACAAGTCCAGGATAGCTCAATGCATCGTTATTCACTCTAGTTCCCGTGTACAATGCACTAGCTGCGCCAGAGGCTCTCTGGATTTCAGAGACATGCAGATATAGGAGCCATACACTGGCCCATAGGGGAGCTCTGCGGAATGAAAAATCACGGTGCTCTTAGTACGTAGCCTGTTTCCAGGCCCCCCAATGTTCCCGACACTTATTTAACCAAACTAATTCAGGGGTGATTTTTCCATTTGCATAAATCTGTGAAAACAGCAAGTGTGGAGAGACACCCGCAGGCCGCTTCCTAGGCACCTCTGGCTTTTCAGGCGCAAATGGCAGACAGAGAGTCAGTTTCCCCACAGTCTGAACTAAGTTTGATAAAACTCCCCTTTCTTCTCTGACCACAGTCCCTGCACTAAGCAAAACACACTGATGGGGACTCACTTGCTAATGAATTCCAGACAGGATATCAAGTTTACACGTTGCGGTAGACGCGGTCTGAGAGACAGTGTTTCGTTTTTCTGTCTCATTACAGTTATTCCAGCTTCTATCTGGCTTCAGAGAAATCCCTCCTGCCAGACAACCCACCAGGGTATGCTAATGAAACATGAGGCTGCTTCTGGTCTAGTCTGTGGTCTCTTTTCCTGACATCCAGCACTAATTTCCCTCCCATGTCTTTTGCAAGTGACATTTCTAAAGTCTGCAGAGAGCAGCTTCCAAATGAGAAGAGCTTATCATGTCTCCTTCTGAGGGCAGTCTACCTTTCGGTTCACTTGTGCCAGCAAGGTCTCCGTTGTAGGAGCAAAGAGAATCTTAATTCCGAGTCCACTCACCACATGGTGAAGAAAGGGAAAGACTCTGCTTGCAAGCTATGAGCATTCCAGCCCATGGTACTACCAGTTGGCAGGTGATAAAGCAGCACTCAGATCAAGTCAATAATTTTTTCAGCAGCCTTTTCTACATCCAGAGGATGATGGAGGTGTCACCACACACAACTGGGAGTTGGTTTAAGAGCTTGATTTATGAACCATCTAGAGATGGTAAAACAATAGATTTCGTCTGCCTTTCAGTAACGGCCACACAACTGTCCTGATATGTGACTCTTTGAATACTAGGGATTTGTTACACTGGCAATAGAGCAACAAAGCTTTTGTTGTCCACAAGTTCTTAAAAAAAAGCAAACTGCCACTTGTAGGGAGTGGAAGATGTGCGTCAACAAAAGCATTTATGCTGCCTGGCTTTCAGTGACTTGGCTGTGTCGACACAGCTGTGCTGCTAAAAGCGGTGTAGTGTAGATTTAGCCTAAGTAATGATTCCAGGGAAGGTAAAATATAAACGGGAGTGCTACATTTTTATCACCTTCTCTACTGGGATTCACAAGTCCTGACAGCTGCTGATGGTCTCTTAGGAGGAGAGGTATGGCAGGCCATGAATCCAGCTGGGCAGGAAATGCTTTTCCCATCCTGTGAATATTTTCAATATTTTAGAAATGTTTCTGTTCCACGTTGGGCCACCACTCTTCATGAAAAAACCAGAGAGGAAGAGCAAGAGACAACACAGAAGAGCCAAGAGATCAGGGCGTTCACTTGGTTCTGGAGAAGCCTTTAGTTCTTAATTAAACTATTTGCAGGGTATCTTGCTAAACATTACCTTGGACCTGAGGAACCATTGTTGCCTCAGAACTGACCATTTCCCACAAAAAGGTGGGATTTTAACAAATCATCATTTTCTGACCCCCTCTTCCCCCACATTGTTGAAAAATTCCAGATGAAGCAACGTTTAGAAGAACTCCTTACAAGTTCTGGTCATGGGATTCTCAGCTAAAAAGGCCAGATTTAAAATCCACTGCAGACCATGAGAGTCTTTCCATTGACATCAAAGGGCTTTGGATGAAGGCCATTAGGAGATTTAGAGCTGGGCCAGAGCAAAGCGATTTTTTGAGGGGCTGGACAGTGAACAGAACAGTAAATCTTTACCTGTGTTGCACTTAAAAGCAAACTCCTGAAGTGGACACAGCACTTGGAAGCCACTGGACTCTGAAGTCAACTCCTTGAGCTCATCGCTTCTCCTGCCCTCCCTCCCATTCCACCCCCAAACTGAAGCGCAAAGGATACTCAAGTTTATTTTAATTTCTCCCACTGCAGAGCGAGAGCAAACGGCTGTGCCTTAGATGTTCTTACAGGCTTTTGAAAGAGAGCTAATAGTCTTAGCCAAAAATCTAATACAGCCAGAATTGCTATGAAAAAAATACCATATGGATCAGATTTTCCAAAGAACTTAGCACCCGTAATTGGGCCAGACTTTTATGGCAGACTAGTACACTGGGTGCTCAGCTCTGTCAAAAAATCTGTTCCCACATGTGGGGAAGGATTGGCAACTGCTAGCATGCAAATAATTGCTATCCACTTGCTTGGTGACACCTCACAGCTCCACCCCACCATGTATTTATTTTACAGGGGATGGTCTTACCGAATGCTGCTCCTACCATACCCAAGGGGTGCAGCAGCCCTGAATGCTGAGTCCCAAACCACAACTCCAGCCTCAATTTCCTTAGCTAGCGGCTAAGTGGCAGCATTGGATTACACCCGTTTTGACAGAGGTGCCAAGCTACCATCCTGTCCCCAGCGCAGAGGGAATTTAAGGAGGGCAGGTTCACTGGTATCCGTCCCCCTCACGCGATGCTGGGGGGCTGGCACAGAACTGCAACCCCACACATCCTGTGTCACCGACATTTCCTGTCTGCCGCCCAGTGAGCCTTCCCTGGCCATTTCACATCCGCGCACTGACCTGGCCCTCCCGTGCTAATTCACTGCTATTCTCTTTCTGGACCTGGGTTACATTCAGATGCTTTTGCCATTGGCAGCAGAACAACTCAGCAACCTCACCATTGTCGGAGACGAAGAGTCACTGGAATTCTCTCTGCTGCTGCCATGCCCTTATTTTGCACTCTGAATCCCTGGATCCTGGGGTTTTATCATTAGTTCAAAGGGATCATCTCCATCCACCCCACGTCCCCCCTTCAGCATCTTTACCAACTTCAAACGTATCCTCTCAATCTCCTTCCCTCTTGAACATCAACTGTAGGAGCCAGTCTGCCCCACCCTTGCTGAGCCAACCTCTTTGCAGTTTGCAGGACTCTGCTGTTTGCAATTAATTCTCAGGAGAGCAGGGCTGCTTGGTGCCTCTCCCGATCAGCCGTGCCCTCCTATCACACCAACATGAAAAAGCCCACATCTGCATAATGTAATTTGCTAATGACTTCCAGGCCCGACATTTTGTTGCAGTGTCATATTTTATTAGTCCTGTCGTGGCTCGCATTCAGCTTCAGAGAGCTCTCTGGGAGACAAACCGCAGGGCTGCTGCTTTGCTCGCCTCAGATTCCTAGGCCTGGTAATTTGAATGAATCGAGCAGCTCGTCCTCTCTCTCTCAGTCTCTGTTAGAGTGGGCTGCACAGAACGGGACTCAGTATTTACATTAGTCTGTGGCAGAGCCAAGCATGGAACCCAGGTTTTGGGTGTCCCCAATCCAATGCTTTCACCAAAGGGTGAATTTCCTCTTCCCTGCAGATCCTTCCTGCTATGGAGGTTTTGGAGAAAGCACCTTTTGTTACTGTTCTCCTTTATTCTTCTAACGACTACAGCCAATTACAACAGGAATAAGTCATTGTTAGGCTAGGTCTGTGCTAGGGAATCTATTCTGACATTGCTCTGTTGCTCTAGATAGGCCAACATAACCCTCTAGTGTAGATGAGGCCTAGGCCGAGAGAAGTATATTTCCTGTTGCCATGAGAACACCACCTCTCTGAATGTTAGCAGTGATGGTGGAACAGAATTGCCAGGCCCTTGGGAGAGGGAATGGTGGTAGCGCCGCATGCCTGGAAGGGGCAGAGTCTCAGGCAGAAGGGGCGGGGGCCTCAAGCAGAAGGGGCAGGGCCTCAGAGCTGCCTGGACTGCACTGCTCCAGGGTTAATTTAAAGTGCCTAGAGCTCTGGGTGCCACTACAGTAGCAGAGGCGGCTGGGCCCTTTTGAATCACTGGGCTCTGGGGCAGTTGCCCCCTTTGCTGCCCCCCCCCCCACATCAGCATGCCTGAAAAGCCTGCTCCTCTCTCAACATAGACGGGCCTACATGTGCGTTTCTGCTAACATAGCTGTGCCACTTGGGGTGTGTTCTTTTCACGTCACTGACCAACACAGCCAATATACCATTTCAGTGTAGACCAAGCTTGAGTGCGTCTGTTTTGCAGTCAACACCCCTATACCCTGGCTCTGTGCTCAGCTCCGTGGTTGCACCCCGGACTTAGCCAATACTCTGTTACTGTCACCCTGAGGGGCAAGCCAAAACACGGAGAAACCACCGCAAACCAGACAACCCCATTAGCGTTAGCAGCTCATTCCCCTGACTTTCTCCCCGTCAAAGCTCCCTCCTTGTGCTGTGTTATTCACTCCATCTGTAGTTCATTCCAGACCAATAAAAAACAAACAAAGAGCCTCAGCTCCCTGAGATTTCCTTTTCCAAATCAAAGTCACAGTCAACTCCAGCAAGCAACAGAGGAACGTAGACCATCTCATGGTCTCCTGCACCTTGGGAAGCCAACCAGTCAGCCTGGGAGGTCTTTCTCCCCAGAGCCTCACCTATTTTCACACTCTTCTGAGGAGTCACGACTTCCATTAGAACAGCAGGCTCTGCCTGGTAAGAACACAGCTGACCCTTTATGCCACAATTAGAGCAACAAGGGTAGGTCCCTTGCCAACCTGGACTCTAGTCCGATAGGCACATGGGGGCTGCTTTGTGAAAGGAGAGACTGAGTGAGTGAAGAGCCCACCAAGCCTCTATGAGCTCCGAAAAGCAATCTATGCCCTATTACGCTCCCCTTGGTCACCTCAGCTCCTCTCCTCCTTTCACACCGTGCTTGGAACAGCTTCTCCACTTCCTACAGGCCAAGCACCTTCCCTGTCCTCTAGCCCTGTTTCTTACTCTTGCAATGTCTCTCTCATTGCCAGTGAGGTCATTGCATCTTCTGCAGTGGGGCCAGCATCTCCTAAGCCTGCAGGTATTGGACTCCTCGGGGCAGGATTTGTTGCCATGAAAGGGCCACGTGTGCTAAGAATGAGGGAGAGTAATTAGCCACCCGGCAGAAAGTTGCCACCTGCAGAGTCAGCTTAGGTGGCACAGAACGTGAGAATGCAGTGACTTTCCAGGTTTGTCGGGTTTGACTTGATTAGTTCAACGGACTCTGACATGCATTTCACTGGCACGATTCCGTCTTGACCCCATGAGCCTGCTGGATTGCGCCAAGGCTAGTTTGAGTAGTGTGTCCGGAGCTGGGCAGTTCTTTACGATGCTCTCCTCCGCAGAACTGATTTGCTTGAACGCTTCCTCCTCACTAACCGCCAGCCAAAATCCTGCTGCACCCACTGCGCACTTGAAGCTAATATCCAGAGAGGGGCACTGGTACAAAATGTGGGAGCAATGGGTTTCTGATGGGCTGATTGCAAACCCGGCACTGGCTTTAAAAAAGCAGAAGCTGCTGCCACCATTAGTGAGCTATTTTGAGCAATGATTTGAAATGAAAATCTGCATTTTATTAACGACGTGTCTGCCGTGCTGCTGAACCCTTTCATGCATTTCCCAGCTGCATCGATCCCGAGCTGCAAAAGAAGCCACTGTGTCTAAATGCAGGCACCATTTCTGCTAAGAAGCATTCCTCCTAGTGGGAAGAAAGTAAATTGCATGCTGGGAATTAGGAGTCAGAGGCTGCTGTGGCCTGACAAACCCATCAGGATTGTAAATGATTGTGAAACAAGGTCCATCTGGTGGCACTGCCGGGTTCCTCCATCCTTCACAGAGGTTGTCAGGGAATGCAAAGAGCCAGCGCTAACACTGCTGGTCTTCAACTTAGTGCGTTGCCAGCAGCTGTCAAGGAGATAAGATGAGAACAGGAGTGAGGAGCATTTGCATTGTTGCAAACTCTTCTTCTGGGCTCATTTACAAACCTTGGTGTCCCAGTCAGCGCTGTATTGATGATTCTCTCCAACTTTCCCCTTCCCCTCCATGCTTCTTGGGCAATTAGAACAAAGATTTCTCTGGCACACGCCTTTCCCTACCACGTACAGGAATTAGAAAAGCAGTGCCTGCACGCCAGAAAATTTATTCACCTGTCCTAACTGGCAAAACTGATCGGTCTTGATGGACATGCTAGGATGTGCGGCTGCATTAATGAACGTTTTAGCATGGAAACTGGCAGTGCTGTTCACCTCACAGCCCATTATTAGAAGTTTATTTAAAGCCAACTTTCTAGCTGTGGTAAGTTTGTTTACTGATCGGCACCCACAAGAACAATCAGATCAGGCTCCTTCTTTGAAAAATAATAATCTAATATCATATTTTGGAGAGACATTTTCAACTCAAAAGAGTTTATGAATCATATACTTCAACACTGAAATGCAGCTACCCCTGGGATGGAGAACTAATTAGCACAGAGCATAGGAAGGGATGAGACTGTGCACCAGAAAACACCCTACTCTTCTGAGACGTGCCATGAGATTCTTTTCAGGAGCCAGTAGGATTTGTTTTCAAGATCTCCTGGGAAAGACGGCCCTCAGACTGGATTCAGCTCAGAAGGGTGAAGGCCTCAGTCAACCCTGCTAGAGTTTGAACCAGTGGTTGCAGACTCTACTATTTTTTTAACCCTTTGGTGTGATTATTCCAAGCTTCTGAATGGTCAGGCAAACTAATTTTACTCCCACTCAACCATGTAAATGCAGAACTCTGCCCCTGAAAGATGCCCAGATAGCACGGCGATGAGTACACTATAAACCATAGGTTAGCTCAGGGGTGGGCAATAACATAGCAGCAGTTCACCAGGGTTAGCCCCGGGTGGGCCGCAGCCACTTGATTTACCTGCACGGCTGTAGGTACCGGCGATCACAGCTCTGATTGGCTGTAGATCGCTGTTCCCAGCCAACGGGAGTGGTGGGAAGCGGCACAGACCTGGACACAGCTTCCCGCAGTTCTCGTTGGCTGGGAACAGCGATGAGCAGCCATCGCCGATACCTGCAGCCGTGCAGGTAAATACAGCGGTAGGGGCCTGCCAGGAGCTAACCCTGGTGGATCCGATCCAGTCTGCAGGCCACTATTTGCCAGCCCTTGGATGAGCTAGATGCTTTCAGAGTCCTATTTTCAACTGTGCTCCAGCCCTTGAATTCAGATTATGGAGCTAGGCTGAGAAATGGGAGATGCAATAGCTCCCCATCATATATATGGCCAGGAGACTCGCATGCTTAGCCTTCTTACTTCGGCAGCTGGCATTTCTAGACACAGCTGCTCACAGTCAGTGCTGCTCAGTACTGGATAATTGTGTGTTGTAGCACACCAAAGAGTTAGGGTACCCATCCCCATGGCACAATCAGCCAATGAGAGGTGAGCTGGTAACACCTGAGCCGCAGCCATATTGCAGTCGGGCCTAAGAGCATCAATCCAAGAGCAAGGCCACACTGTGCTTGGTGCTGCCCAGACCTGCACTACCAAGGCTGTCCCTGCTGCAAGAGCTCATCATGCTGCCATCCTGTATTTTATGGATGCCTATCCCCACCGAAAGGTCAGACACGGAGCCCTCTGTGAGGCTCAGCTCTGCCTTGATTGTTCAGCTCAGAACCCACCCAGAAAAACCAGTAGCTTATATTTGGTTTTAAATTTTCCTCCAGGCTTTTAAATACAAATATTCCAAAGAGGACACGTTTGCTTTCACCAGCAGCCTTTTGGGCAGGGGCAAGCAAAGGGCCTGCAGCATCCACGTGGCTGCAAGAATAGTCTGCCATGTCCAGCCTCAGGTTCACAGACCTCGGCTCTGAGTGGCACCACGGAACGTGCCCATCAAACATTCCATTCAACAGAATTTTCAGCTGGGACGGATGGATCCCGGGAGCAGCCCAGTTGGGAATCACAACAGAAAAACCGCACATAGAATCGGCCACGGGAGCTGTTTTTAGAGTGTCACTTAATGGAGATGAAGCTAGCTGGATTTTATAGAAATGACTCCAAGTCTGATAGAATGGAACCCCACCTTTCTAAAACCACCCTGTAAAATTCTATAGTGAGGTGCAAGTGATTCTCTATTAAATTCTGTGTTGCCTTCTCTTCCCCCCACCTATGAAGGGGACTGTTCTACAGCTCAGCACCCTCACAGGGCCACAACAGGGGGAAACTTGCACTGCAGTCAGCTATAGATGTTCCGTAAGTAATATGGGGACATTGGGATCAGAGGACAGGTCCCTTCCACCAGCAGTGGATTCACTTAAAAGGAAATAGCTTATTATTTAATAGCATCCTCGTAAGTCTAGCAGCACTAATGGGCTCTGCTGTCTTACACTGCTCTCGTTTAGAGACCCGCAACACTGAGTGAGAGAGGCACTAGGTTAAAAACATCATCTCTTGCAAGCAGAATATGTTTGTGTTCAGGTCTTCTCAGACACAAGGTCCCTGAACCTGACTGTAATGTAACTGAGAAGCACGCTTGTTTGTTTTATACATCAATCTGGCAAGGACATACTTTCAATTTCAGCAAGTGCTAGAGTGGGTGGACAACCAGGGGAGAAGGAGGGAGATGTGAAAGTGGCAAGGAAAAGCAAGAACTAAAATCCGCAAGATAACACTGTTCTGAATACTGTACATCTATTCATATGAAAATCTATACAGCTGCTACTGTTGCATGCACTCTTCTTACACAGCATGAAATTAAAATTCCTCTTCAGTATCATATTGCTGCGCTACACACCAACTTCAGACTAAGCTAGCAGAGAATTTATCCTTTGGCTTCCTCAGTCGAGCTTGTGCTAGGATTGGAAGCCAATGGGTTGAGGGAGACAAGTCTATTGCCCAGAATAAAAATAAATAAATAAAAAATCCAAAACAAATTCCACAGAAGTATTGCTGGCTGGGAGTATGACTGTTGGTGCTAATTTCACAGTGTAGTTTCGCATGCATAATTCCCAGCCTCTCCCCCAGGGCCACTTTCCTTATCTTTCCAGAACAAACTCAATATGCAGGCTAATTTCAAGGAGGGTTTCATCCCACCAGAGTCCAGCCAAATGTCGGTGGGTCGGCTGGTAATGGAAATTGAGCCAATCATGCAAAACAAGAGTGCGTATGGATTTTGCAGAGTGGCAAACAAGAGACAGGTAAAGGTTGCAAAGAGAGAAGAATGATTTTCTACTGCTTCACACATTGTGTTATTTGCAGAGAGGCAGGGTAAGAGTAACATTTTTCATAACCACCTAAATCATTTAGGAGCTTAAGTCCCTTTGATTTCCAAGGGAAACTGAACACTTGTGCAATTTAGGCACTTATGAAAGTCACACGCTAATACTCGATCAAATCAGAATTCTGCCTTCAGACCCTTCATAAGAACGGCCATACTGGGTCAGACCAAAGGTCCATCTAGCCCAATATCCTGTCTGCCGACAGTGGCCAATGCCAGGTGTCCCAGAGGGCGTGAACTGAACAGGTAATGATCAAGCGATCTCTCTCCTGCCATCCATCTCCACCCTCTGACAAACAGAGGCTAGGGACACCATTCCTTACCCATCCTGGCTAATAGCCATTTATGGACTTAACCTCCATAAATTTATCTAGTTCTCTTTTAAACCCTGTTATAGTCCTAGTCTTCACAACCTCCTCAGGGAAGGAGTTCCACAGATTGACTATGCGCTGTGTGAAGAAGAACTTCCTTTTATTTGTTTTAAACCTTTATTTCCGTGCTGCCCAGATGTAAATGACGACACACATTACAGGGCAACATTTTTGGCCAGGAATATCCCAGGATGCTTTGAATTCATTAAAGCATTTTTCAATGAACTCCAGAGCACTTCATAACACGTATCCCTTACTCCCAGGAGCTACGGGCACAGAAGAGGGTTGGGTTATAGAATTAAATATCAACAGATGTGCTAGATGCTGTAAGGAGGTAAAATGGGAACCCCTTCCTCCCACGTCCCAAAGCATGCATAGTTTAAGGCCCCAATCCTGAAGTCAGTTAGATCTGAGCAGTCACGAGGTTCTGCCTACACTTGAGTTCATGGCAGGACTACGGCCCAACAGACACAAAGATGGGACGTGCTGAGAAATCCTGAGAAGGGAATAATGGCGAGGTTTCTTTGTTTGGATTTCTGTCTCACTAGGTGCTTACGCAACCCCTCGCACCATAGAATCTGAGCTCTTCACAGATCCCCAATGTGGTGCAGAAGAAAAGCCCCATTTTATCGCTAGAGAACAGAGGCAAAGGGACTTCACAGGCTTACCCCCACCCACATTTAAGTGCATACATAACTTGACACACTTGACTAGTCCCATGTGACTTGGGGTGAGTAACAGGTCCCAAGTCCCATGGGAAACTGACAGCACACCTGGAAACTGATGTCACATTTTCGGGATCCTACTCCATCACCTTAACCACAAAACTGTCCAATGCACTTCTGGAGGCATTACATAAGAAAGGGGCTCTACACAAAAGTTTAGCCCAGGGGAGGCCCATGAGTTGGCAAAGCAGGTGAAGGAGAATGGGTTTGCTGTGTGCAAAGAGTAATCAAACGCTATTTCGTGATCGGACACTTTTACAAAACTCTTTCATTTTGCACATCTAAGAAAGCCATGGGAACGGTGGCTCTGAAATCATTTGTGGATAAAAAGGTGGGGAGAGGGAGGACCTGGAGTAGCTGGGGCGGCTGAGACCATCCCAGAAAATTTTTCAGATCATACAGCAAAATGTAAAGCTTCCTTATTAATGCGTGCTGTTTCTCTGAATATACAGGGGAATCTATATTGTGCCATACCACAATATAGAATGAATCCCCCAGGTAACAGAATTCCTCATAAATGGCAAATGAGGAGATATCCATATTATTATATTTTATCCCACTTTCTGTCAAAAAATCCCCTGCAGGAAGCCTTTCAGGAAATGGTATCCCCTGGAAATGGAAGATTTATTTGGGAAGGAAGATTTGAACTAGACAGCAGCAAACTATCCATATGTTCTTAGTAAGAGGAGTAGGTAGACAGATGCCTTACAGCAGTGTTAACAGTATCTTTAATGAAGTATTGCTCTCTGATATGTAATGCTGGGTCTTATTTTTGTATGTCTACACACAGCGCATACCATATATTTTAATAATATTGTAACATGGCTGCCTTACACTGACATGGCTTTTTTCATCCCGAGAGCCTGCCAAACATTTCACAAATTTATAGGAGGGGAATAACTTTGCCAATAAAAGCGACAAGGAGTCCTGTGGCATCTTATAGACTAACAGACGTATTGGAGCATAAGCTTTCATGGGCAAAGACCCGCCTTGTCAGATGCATGTAGTGGAAATATTCCATTACATGCATCTGACGAAGTGGGTCTTTGCCCACAAAAGCTTATGCTCCAATAAATCTGTTAGTCTATAAGGCGCCACAGGACTCCTTGTCGCTTTTGCAGATCCAGACTAACACGGCTACCCCTCTGATACTCTTTGCCAATAAAGTACAGCAAATTCTTGGCTGACAAAGGGCAGTTTACATTGTCATGCTAAACACACAGCTGTTGAAGGGGAGCAACTAAAGACTAGCCCGTCAAAGTCGTGGTGGGATTTTAAGTAGGTAACGCAGCATGGCCAGGATACTAGTACCCTATCTCCCATGAAGAACATCACAGAATCTTCAAAGCCCAGAGTGCTCAGTGTTTTTATGTCTAATCTTTTAGGTAACACTGCCCACAGCATCTTAGGTCACTGGCCATGGTGCTGGCCCTGATGGAAAAGCATCTTCCACAGAGATACCAATGCCATTTCTTGAAACTTGCCGGATTTTCCTTCACTTCTCAGCCAAGTACTGAATAGCCCCAACCGTACTTCGCTTGTGAGCTCTGAGAGATGATTACCCTGCAAGGATGAGTTGGGGCAAAGGATTCTCTTTCTCTTTCTGGAGGTTGTATTACTGTTAGTCAGGTTCTTGTGCGGCTGCTCAGGAGAAATTCAAATGCTGCCCAGCTGCTTAGCAGAGCACCCACCGGTGTTTAGTTATTTTTTGTTTGTTTGTTTTTTACTACTAGTGGTGCACATTTGCACATGCCTTGGTGCACATAAAAATATAGTCCGCACATGGATGGAGAAAAATCCGCAAAGGGACTGAAAAGATGAGAGAACATTGCTCTGTGCCACATGCTCCTTCTTGGTAGCATGTGGTAAGCCTTCTCTACTGTGGATTTGCTGTGTTTACAACCTTTGGTGTAGCTGCATTGCTGTAAATTTAAGGCTTTGCCTATCCACAGTAGAGTTTGCCCTGTCACAACTACCCCTTCCCCCACCAGTGGCAAGTAATTAGAACAAACCTCTAACAAAGAGCAGGCCACAGATGCAATATTTCTCTATGAACTCTTGCTGAGTGATGAGATTGGACAAAGCACCTATTGGTAAATCCCTGGTTAATATCCCATTGCCCCCGGACCCAGGTAGCAGAAAGCTATTCCAGCAAGGGACAAGTTGAGAGGTTCACTGTTTTTGGAAGCTGATGCCACCCCTCACCCCACCTTCCGTTATGAAAGCAGTCTCCCCCGAATGCAGATAAAAATAGCCGGTGCACCAGCTGGGCTGGCCTGGAGTGCTTCTGCCTCACTGGGCTTGGCTTTGTGGCCACTCCTGAGTGCTGGCAGCCACTGAGCTGGAAGGGAAAGGGTTTGATTATTCGACCCACCACATCGTTGACAACACAGATCAGTGACCCCGACCCTGTCACTTGGAATGTGACCTGCACATTTTACACATGGACGGGCCGAAGCCATGCCAAGGGGCCGAGCCGTGCCCTTGAGCCGGTTAAATTATTGGTTCCCAACAGCTGCCCCATCACCACCTATGCCTCCTGCCCAGGGCACCATGCTGACCTCAGGGTAGAGCACAAGGCCTTTATATTCAGGGTGGGGTTTGAGGATTAGAAGTGAGACAGGGTGTTTACAATGGTTTCTACACATACATCCTGGCTTGCAGAAGTGCTGATACTAAACAGAGAGAAGCCAGAACCCCGTAGCATGACCCAACCTCAACACTGGTTTTGGAAACAGCCGGGAGTTAATTTGAGTGCTGAGTCCTCGGACAGAGTTCACAGGTTTCACCTAGAAAATCATTTCCCCATTTCCCCTGCCTGCTTAAATGGCTCATGGTCATGGTGCTACCAGGGGCCAGAGCCATGGGCTCTTTAAATAGCCGCAACAACTCTGGACAGCCGTCCCGCAGGTCCAGGAGCCGTGAGCCCTTTGTTGTGTTTTTACTCCAAAGCCTCTGGTCCCAGACAATTCTGCGGGAGGCTAGTCCCCAGCACCCCCCCTTCCACTCCAGGCCCTGCCCCGTTCAAGAGGCGGAACCATCCCGTGACCATGTAGCAAAATTCGTGAAGTAGCCCTCTTGCAAAAATTATTGTCCATCCCTGCCATAGCACCTTCTAGCCTGACATCCACAGGTGGTGGAGTCACACAGCAGTGTTGAAATGCAGCCAGTTCTTGGGTGGAGTGAGGCACAGCACACTCAACAGCAGGGTGGCGAAGGAGAAATGAAGGGCACTGAGTCTGCCTCAACCTTCTACCTTCAAACCTTAAAACCAAGTAACAAGTCACACAGCCAATAACACCTGTTTTGGAAGGACACAGGGCTGAAGGCGCTCCTGCATTGGAATGCATAGCTGGGGGGTGGGTTACAATGTGCAGTTTTCATTGCCCCTAGACGGCCCCTTCATGCTGGGGGCATACTATACACAAAGAAGTGGAAGTCCCTTGTTAAAACACTGGTGAGAGATTAGTACAGCGCCTTGCGCTCTTACACATCCCTTCCTCGGGGACAGAATCGCAGCCGCGTCTCAGTAAGCAAACCGTCAGAAGAGAGTTGCAAAGCGAATTAAGGCGAGTGGCTGCAGTTTGGCACTTTAATGGGGGTGTCCATGAATTACAGAGGCATTGATCAAGGTGACTGCATATCCATCAGACAGCACTAACTTACCCAGACAAAGTGCCAGGGAAAATACTCCCTGTACCCCACAACAAACGTTAATTATTTACATCCCCAGGACTTTTTCAATTATCTCTCCAGCAGTGAGGGAAGGCTTCCTGCTCTTCTGAGATATTGATTAAAAGGGGAAGGGAGCTCTGAGGATGGAGGGGGGGGGGGAAGCATGATTAAGCTCAGCCCACCGTGAGCTTCTTTAATGGGGAAATAAAAAGAGCCTGATCGTTTGCTGTGGTTAATATCAGACAACCTCGTCTGGACTCCTTTCATAGCCATATATGGTGCAATGCTTCCTAAAGGCAGAATTTGAGATATCAGAGAATATTAGAACTGGAAGGGACCTCGAGAGGTGAGCAAGTCCAGTCCCCTGCCCTCACGGCAGGACCAAGTACCATCTAGACCATGGGTTCCCAAACCGGAGGGCGTGAAGAAATTCCAGGGGGGGCGCAAGGCAACCCAGCCCCCCCTAATCAATTAACCCCAGTTGTGCTGCTATTTTTGTTTTTTGGCCCCGGTCAGTTCCTTTTTTTTTTTTTTTTTTTTTTTGCTCAACAAGTTTTGCTGCTATTGGGGGAGGGACAGGTTATGTCTGTCTAACCTGCTCTTAAATATCTCCAGTGATGGAGAGTCCACAACCTCCCTAGGCAACTTATTCCAGTGTTTAACCAACCTGACAGTTAGGAAGTTTTTCCTAATGTCCAACCTAAGCCTCCCTTGCTGCAGTTTAAGCCCATTGCTTCTTGTCCTATCCGCAGGAGGCCAAGGAGAACAATTTTTCTCCCTCCTCCTTGTAACATCCTTTTAGGTACCTGTACATCTGTACAAACCGGAGTCATGAAGGCAGGTGCTGCTGTTTGCTACCTGCCTGATGCTTCTATGACACAGTTACACCATGAAATGCCTTTAAGGAGGTGCAGATTATAGAGCTGCCTGCATACCACCCTGTTGATGAGCATCTGCCGATCCACAGATGGGATGAGACATTATTGTGCACAGATATACAGCCTTGTTTGTGTTGACCAACAGGGTGGCCATTATACATTTGCAGCACAGGCAGGGGCAACACAAACTTCCCTTGAGCCCTTTCTGCCCCACTCCTGCCCGAGATGAATGTCTCCATAGCACATTCACCCATCCGTCTCCATATCTCATTCAACTCGTTGGCTATTTTGCTATAGCTGCCAATGATGGTGCTAGTTATGCTGTATTTTGTGTCTCTCTCAACTTCACTGAAACTACCCACTCATCTCACATAGGCCAGTGAACTACCACCAGCTGGCATCAGTCTTACGCATGGCATGGATTTGAACCCTTGGCCTAGGGGTAAATGTCCAGGAGATTATTGTCAAGTCTTACTTGAGAAGAACTTGTGTAAACTTCTCCGTGCATAGAAGCACTCACCTCTTGCTGAGCCTGGCATGATGTGACAGTGTGGAAAATGACTGGCTGGGTTTTAGAGCACAGCCAGTAGGATAATCCATGTTCCTGACTGCCCACCAGTCCACCTCTGACATAAAATCACATGACTAACTGCCTCGTAACAACTGCCCATCTTAACCTCTTCCTGCCCTACACTGCCTTCCTCACCCTGGAGTGCCTGTGGCGAGATAGAAAGGTACTGAGACAGGAAGGGAACATCCATCCCAGGTTTCAGTCAGCAGGAAGCAATACATGATAGGAGCATGCAGCATACAAGGCTGAGGAGATAAAGGGGCTGGTCCAGCCCTTTACAGATCTCCATGCTGCCAAGTGTGAGACCGCATCTTCACTTGCCACGCTAGAGATCCATCTTAAGAACATAAGAACGGCCACACTGGGTCAGACCAAAGGTCCATCTAGACCAGTATCCTGTCTGCCGACAGTGGCCAGTGCCAAGTGCCCCAGAGGGAGGGAACACAACAGGGTAATCCTCCCATGATCCCTCTCCCGTCACCCACCTCCAGAGAAACAGAGGCTAGGGACACCATTCCTTCCCATCCTGGCTAATAGCCATTGATGGACCTAACCTCCATGAATCTATCTAGCTCCTTTTTTAACCCTGTTAAAGTCCTAGTCTTCACCACATCCTCTGGCAAGGAGTTCCACAGGTTGACTGTGCGGTGAGTGAAGAGAAACTTCCTTTTTGTTTGTTTTAAACCTGCTGCCTATTAATTTCATTTAGTGGCCCCTAGTTCTTATATTGTGGGAATAAGTAAATAACTTTTCCTGTCATGATTTTATAGACCTCTATCATATCACCCCCCCCCCTTAGTCTCCTCTTTTCTAAGCTGAAAAGTCCAAGTTTTTTAAAATTCTCTTCATATGGGACCTGTTTCAAACCCTTAATCATTTTGTTGCCCTTCTCTGAACCTTTTCCAATGCCAATATATCTTTTTTTGAGATGAGGTGACCACATCTGTATGTAGTATTCAATATGTGGGCATACCATGGTTTTATACAGAGGCAATAAGATATTCTCTATCCCTTTTTTAATGATTCCTAACATTCTATTTGCTTTTTTGACTGCCGCTGCACACTGAATGGATGTTTTCAGAGAACTATCCACAATGACTCCAAGATCTTTCTCTTGAGTAGTTGTAGCTAAATTAGTCCCCATCATATTGTATGTACAGTTGGGATTATTTTTTCCCATGTGCATTACTTTACATTTATCAACATTAAATTTAATTTGCCATTTTGCTGCCCAATCACTTAGTTTGGTGAGATCTTTTTGAGCTCTTCACACTCTGTTAAGACCCACTGAATTGAACAGTGAAGGTTGCTCCGGTTGGTGCCAGTACTCCTTACAGTTGCGTGGAGTAAGGGACGCTGGCAGGAGCATTTGCTCCCGTCAGCCTGTCTCTGTGAAGACAGCGCCAAGCTCGGCTTACAGTAAGCCAACTCCAGCTACATATTTTACGTAGCTGGAGTTGCGTGTCTTAGCCCGACCTTCCAGTGTAGACCTGGCCTGAGGGGCTGGAGGAGACTGACCATTTCCTGTTTGGGACAGGAGCTCTGTACTATGGTTCAAAGGAGCTCTGTACTATGGATGCGCATCAGATGCTCAGTTCTTCTGAAAATCCAGCCCTTATTTAGATGCCTTACCTGAGCTCTTGACAATTGATCCTCTTTGGGGGTACTGGGCCCTCAGAGTCTGGTCTTTTTAGAGGGCAGGGCTGGGAGAGTCCCGGGATTACCAGGACCACCCCCCAACAGGATAGTCCCAAGTTGCTCCTCTGGGCAGAAGTGAAAATAGAAATTCAAAGGCACCATCTGATTGGATAGCCCATCTGCTCCCTGAACCTCTATAAAGGAGGAACTCAGTACCCACTGCTACCAGCAGGCAGAGATGGAGTCGTGAGCCACGATGGAGGGAAAACGGTGCATGGCAAAGGCAATTTGGGTTCTAGGACTCACCTGCCATCCCAATGCCCCCGATAGCAATAGGATACAGAGCCTCTTTGATGCTGTAATGAATTCATTAAATTATTTTTAAATTAACTCCAGCACACCTCGTACCGCCTGCCTTCCCCACTCCCAGGAGCTACTGTAACAGACTAGGGGTTTGTTATATAATTAAATATCAACACATGTATCTCATGCTCAGCGTAGTTTCTGTGTTTGCTTGTGCTAATTAGGATGTGAACGAAAGAGTCTCACAGAAGAATCTTTACGTGCTTCCAGGCTAATTTTCCTTGAAGGTTTGGATAGTCAAATCCCATCTCTCTCAGCTCCAACTTCCCTCCAATCCCCTTCGGTAGAAAAGGTTGAGCTGACATTCTCCCCTTCCTGCTCAAATTAACTCACCTCTGTGTAAAGCAACGAGAATCTTCTCTCTCATGCTCCCCTCCACCTTCTCCTCTCTTGGGTGCATTTCAACATACATCTAACTCCTTTCCGCTCTCTCTTTCGTGCATGCATGTGTGTGTGTGTGTCTCTCTCTCTCTCTCTCACGCACACAAACACACAGAGCTATCATGCTCCAACCATTCCCCCCTACCCTCTATAAAAGGCAGGTGCGCACACACACACACACACACACACACAACGTGCGGGTGTAATTTAATGCAATTTCCTTGCCAGTCACTCTGCCATCTCATGTAATCTTCCCCCAAAGGGGATCAGAGATTCCATGGGGCCTTCACGTGGCCATAAGGAATGCAAATCGCATCCCCCGCTGTTTTTGAATCATGCAAACGAGAGCAGCTAGCAGAAACCAGGATAGCAGGTTGTCCATTAACAGCTTACTAGCTCACATTTGTGGTGACTAGGGCTCTGGATTAGATTGGGGATAGCTAATGAAACACCTGGCCAAGGGAAAGATTTTGTTTAGAGAATCCAAATTATCAGTTTTCTGCAGGTACCATGTTTACAGCTGCTGGGAACCTGTCAAAAATGTGTCATGTGGTACTTCTTATTCAAATGGGTTCCCTGGTAGCTATGGATTGCTTTCTTTTAAAACCTCTGAAATGCCAGAGGAACCAACACAGGCCTCCCCACAGCAGAATAGGGCATCTGCATTAGTATCTTATCTCCTGCCAGGTCCAACCCCTCATGGTTGGAGAGAAGAAAACAAAAACGAAAACACTAATCCATCCAACAAATCAATTGCACCAACCAGGCTGTGGGCCTGAACTTGCTCTCATTGGGGGAGCTATAGGTTGGATATTAGGAAAAACTATTTCCCTAGAAGGGTGGGGAAGCACTGGAATGGGTTACCTAGGAAGGGAGTGGAATCTCCATCCCCAGAGGTTTTTAAGCCCAGGCTTGAGAAAGCCCTGGCTGGGATGATTAAGTTGGGGTTGGTCCTGCTTTGGGCCGGGGCCTGGACTTGATGGCCTCCTGAGGTCTCTTCCAGCCCTGTGAAATGAAATGGTGAAAGTCTTGTGAGATCTGAGCAAGGTCCCTTCTGAAGCTGCCTGTTGATGTGTGTACCATGTAACATACAGTCCTATGAGCAACTCTGTGAAGTTAGATTCATAACAACAAGTCAAAGCAAGGGGTTATGTTTTTTCATAACACTAAAAAATTCCAGCTAGAATACAGCTTTGCCAGGAATATGGATTAATGGCAATGTTTCCCCCTTAATACCAATTGTGGTGATTTAATAGCCCTATTTGGCAATAACCTACTGAGAGCATTATATTTCAGTCCCTTCCCCAAACCGTGACTTTGGGTGAGGTTAAAATGCAGCATGATCTGGTATGCATCTAAATATGCCTAACACATTCTCTTTATGCTGAATTCTCAAATCCACCTGGGTGAGAAGATAAATGTAATTGGCCAATGAACTTTCCATTCCAAGTCTTGGAACTAATTAGCAGCCCTAAGCTTCAATCCACATCTCTCTCTCTCCCTTGCTTGTTCTTCAAACAGAAACATTGGGAAAGAGCAAAGTAGGGGAACGAAGAGAAAAATCAAAGGCAGAAAGAAAGCAGACCCATCGGAAGATGATACTAGAGACAGTTTTTTACTTTTTCAGTACAGTGGAAACCCAATTTAGGGAAATTTTTCAGGGGATGCTTGAAACTTCTGTAAAATCATTTTTCCCCTGTGAAAAGCACTCTCAGGCTACAATAGCATGTCAGATTAAACAGAGATTTGTACATTCTAGGATTCATTTGTAATCCAAACCACAGTTTTCCCATAAACTCTAATTTCATGTGTAGATTGATGTATCTCAGATGCCTGGGGTTGCCACTACAACCTATGGGCCAATTCCTCCCTTGATACATATGTCGTATTCTCTCCAGAGCCAACGGGGAATTATGCACCAAATCTCTGATTAGTATTTAATTGTCAAAACAAGAGAAGCTACCTAGATAGGTAAGAGTGACAATTCTGGGACAAATTACTCAGCATATCTGGGCAAATGGATGCATGAGTGAGTGAGTGTCTAGAGCAGTGTTTCCCAATTTTATTTGGCCACGGAACCCCTAGAGTTGCCTTAAAAAAAAAAAAAAAGGCCCCTGCCGCGTTTTGTTGAGTTAAAAAAAAAAAAAAAGCCCTTGTCATGGCTCTGTCTCTTTAACAGGGGGCGGAGGAGTGCCGGCTCTTCGCAGAACCCTTGCTTTCGCTTCGCGGATCCCCAGGGTTCCCCGGAGCACCAATTGGGAATCACTGGTCTAGAGGGATAGGGGAAAGCACATATTTAAGAGAACAATAAAGTTCCCAGTTAGAACCATGCACTTTCCTAAAAGCAACTTATTTTTTTAAGCAACATACACACTTTTAAATTAGATTGAATTAATACACTGTAACTCATCCCTCTCCTGCTCTTTAACGAAGTCTGAAGAAAAGGATGCCATCTTTCCCAAAACATGTGCCCACACAGCACTTCCATATGCTCTTAGTGCTCAAACTGCTGGGCAGTAATCAGGCTGGGGAAAAAAAAAGAGAGCACAAAATAATTACATCCACCTCCCGGTATTCACAGGGGAATGGAGAGAAATTAACACTATTTTTATTGCTATGAGCTGAGATACTACATTTAGAATGTTAAATATCACATAGATACCTGCATGCTAGGTGTAGCTAAGAAATACTGTTAGTAGAATGTGCTGGGAAAATGACTCACAGAAGTCAAGGAAAAAGAGCATTCTGGGTAAAACTATGCAGATCTCTTTCTGAAAAATAGAATCAAGAGACCCCAACAGGCCACGCCCTGAACCTTTTATGCAATTTGACTTTTGTCAGAGCTAAAACTTGGGAGAAATAGGTGAGAGAGAGTATTAGGACTGGCCAATCACAGATTAAACACAACGGAATGAGGGAGCCGATGGAACTGCGTACTAAGGGAAAATCCCAATTGCTCCTCTCTCAGCACTCATTTGGATGTGACTCTTTGGTAGTGATATTTCTACCAGGTTCAGGTTACTAAGACTTCAAGTATTTTCACCTGGCCCCAACTTGAGAGCCAGCCATACCAAAACGGACTGTGATGCCCAAAGGTTGAGTTCAGCTTAGTGAGGGAAGGCTGTTAAGACCAGGACCCTGCAGTTCTGCATGTCAGATCAAATCTTACGGGGGGGGGGGAACCCACGGAATGTCGGAAAGTTTAAGAGAGGCACCAGACAAGAGAGTCCCAGTGACAACAGCTGCTGTCAGAGGTTTCAGAACTAGATCTTTGCGGCTGACAGGGAGTGAAACAGTTGCCTCCTTTTAACAGTACAACAGCTCGGTTATCAAATCATTTCAAAAGGATGAAGTAAGGCAGCGCCACAGACAGGGAAATCTCTGGCAGATGCTGGTCTCCAGAGAGTTAGTGAGCCATCCTGCTGGGCCAGGGACACCCTCCTTCTGAACCAACTGCTTGCAGGAACAGGGGACGGAAGGGGCAGTTTGGTCAACTTCTGTGCTGGGCATAAGCAATAGAATGCATCTAGGGAATCTCAGCCTTCTTTATGCAGAGGAGAACCCCCAAAAAGAGTGGGCATGTGGTCAAGGCATTTGGCTAAGACCCAGAAGACCATTTCTGCTGTACCACTACTCTGCATCTGTAAAACGAGCCTCAAAATTCTACCTTGTCTGTGTGTAGATCATAAGGGTATTTTGTTTGTTTGTTTGTTTTTTTGGGGAGGGGGGGGAAGAGGGGAGGTGACAATACCTATATGAAACTTAAGTTACTTTCACCCCTGCCTAAAGGCCTCTGTGTTTGCACAGCTCTTTGCAAACAAGTGCTCGGTCTCAGTGGAGGCCTTTAGGCAAGGGTGAAAGTAACTCAAGTTTCTTATAGGTAATGTTGTGTCACCCTCCCCTTGAGTGCTGGGGGGCTCAGAGCATGGGGGAAGAGGGGAAGATCAGTGATCCATCCCCTGTCACCCATTCCCAGCTTCCGGCAAAGAGAGGCTAGGGTCACCATTCCTACCCATCCTGGCTAATAGCCATTGATGGACCTAACCTCTGTGAATATATCTGGTTCTTTTTTTATTGAAGAGGGTTTGGTTTAGCTTCCAATATTGGGCAGAAACACTTGGCAGGAAGTTTGTCGAGCCCAAGCTGTTATTTTTACACCAAGTAATTAATCCACCTTAACTCTGCTCGTGGATTTAATTGCTGTTCCTCTTTGTAGTTTGAATGGTTCGTGTTGGGAATGCCCTCTGTGGCTCTGGTCATAGGAAGTAGGGTTGCCAGGTGTCCAGTACTGAAACGGACAGTCTGTTATTTTCACCTCCTGTCCGGTAAAAAAATTCAGAAAATACTGGACACCTAAAATGTCCGGTACTTTCTGATTTTTTTCCTGTCCAGGAGGCGAAAATCCTGGGATGTCCGGCTCAATAAGAAGGCAGCCTGGTAACCCTAGTGCTTACCAGGGAGGTGTCCAGCCTGGCTCAGGGAGGCAAGATGGCGGGCAGCCCCCGGTAGCCTGTTTGGGCCAAAAAGCCTCACCACACAGCTTTTAAAGGGGCCACAGTGGGTTTTGTTTTGTTTTGTTTTAACAACTCTCTGGGTCCTTTTTTTTTTTTTTTTGCTCAACAAACTTTTTCCTGGCATATTTTTGTTGTTGTTGGGTTTTTCCTGAAACCATCCGGCAACCCAAAAAGCCACCTCACAAGCAACCCCTATTTAGTTTCCTCTATCCCCCAACAGCCATGCCAGCCATATCAGACAGGAATTAACAAGGGGGACACTGTTCCTATTCTGTGCTGCTAATCATCGCTTACGTGTGAAGGGTGAGGACTGTACTTCTACAAGAAGCAAAGACCCATAACTCATAGGTACCATGCCAGTGACTTATGCAGGTCTCTTTCTGGATATCCTTGTTCTTAACAGGGTTTTATCTGGGGGTGGTTATCATTTTTCCATCCACTGGGCTATTTTGAGCACACTTAACCCTTGAAATTCTGGTGGTTTCCAGACTGCCAGCTAAAGAGATGCCAAGGAGAATATACAGATAAGTTAGACAACCTTGACCGTGTGTCGGCAGGCTCCAAAGATAGAATGCGATCAGAAGAGAAGGAAGGGAAACTAGGAAAGGAGAGCCCACAGTAGAGGAAGCACGACACAGGAATGCTTAATAGAAGAACCAGGACAGCAAAGAACAATAAAAATGCTACAAAAAGTTTCCCGATTATTATTTTTCTAAATGTTTCTTATTTGCTGTATTTTTAGATGAGTCTCAACCCCACCCGCATTCCTCCTTCTCCAGAAATATCGTGGACGCTCGGGTTCCTTTCTGAAAGCAAGCCATGGAGTGAATGTTAAAAACCAACTCTCCTCCTTTGCTGTTCTAAGGCCCGGAAGAATACAGCACAGCTTTCATTAGCTATTCTCCACCTTCTCCTCCTCCTCTCTCACCCCCACATTTGCCTCCATAGAGATGGCATTGTTTTTCTAACTTTCCCATCCTGATAGATGCTGACAGGTAAATTGTTCTCAGCACCACTAGGCTGCTGGAGGCTGATAGTCAAATGATTTTTTTCTAACATGCCGGGGTTTTTTCTCCTCCTTTCCCCCCTCCATCCCCCTCATCCCCAGGTGAATATACTTTTTTTTCTCTCATCTTTCGGCTTTTTTTCCCCTTAAAGGAACGACACACCATTTGTATTCTCTACAACCTCAAGAAAAAGCGAAAGGAACTTTAAACAAAAGCTGACATGTCTTGAAGCAATTACCACCAATCTGAGTGGGGGAGTTGGGAAGAGATTATTTATAGAGATTAGCCTAGAGTGACTGACAAGATGGTGTGCACCAGTGTTTGTTTTAATCAGAAACAGGCTCGGGATGGAATAAAAAAAAAATCCACACAGCCACCCACAGAGCAGAACCCTTCAGGTTACCTAGGTTACCAAACACTCTTCTTTTTCAAAGAGCTTCTCAGTTACTCGTGGTAACTTCCAAGGAGAGTTAATGTTCCCACCAGATACTATGGAATGTGCACTCTGCTATCAGGAAGGCATCCAGATACTGCGGGGATGGGCAGCAATAGAAAACCTGAGGACAAATCAAAAGCCATGGGTGGGATTTTCAAATGCATCCTGAGCTAGTCTAACTGCTCCCACAGAAGTCATAATGGTGATGAAGGATGGTTAGGACTTTATCTACCTAATAGTCTATGAAGGTGCAAACAGCTCTTTGTGTAGATTCCTGTGTCAGGAAGGATACTATCAATTGACTTTGATTCTGATCTGCCTTGTTTTAACTACCCAATCTTCAGATACTTACTGATTCTCTCTACTTTCCTGAATTTTCTATACCCTCTGCTCCCTGTCTCCCACCCCTTCCTTTTTTTCCCTCCTCCCTCCTTCTCTCCTATTTATTTTGGGTCTGCACATCCTAAACTCAAAACTCCAGACATCTGAAGAAGTGGGCTGTGCCCACGAAAGCTCATGATACCATCAACATGTTTTGTTAGTCTATAAGGTACTACCAGACCATTTGTTGTTTTTTCCTATACAGATTAACTCGGCTACCCCCTGAAGCTTCTTAGCCCTCAGTGTTAGCCTAACTCTGCTGACACTGAACACACCTGGAGCCTTGAAAAACCCCAGTGCAACAAGCACAGAAGATGCACTCTGGGAATGGGTGTTCATCAGATTTGTGGGGCTCTCAGGCTTGGGTTCCAGGCTCTCCACAGGACCTGGTCATGCAGTAAGTACCGACACTGGGATTGGGGCTAGGTCTACACATAACAGAAAGTGGAGTTGTGCTACGCAACTGCAGCTATGTGAATAATGTAGCTGGAGTTGACGTACCTTAAGTTGAGTTATCACAGGACTCTACACTGTGGGGGAGGGGGCAAAGGGAGAAATTCTCTCATTGACTTCCTTTACTCTTTTCATCCAGGGGAGAGTAAGAGGATCGATGGGAGAGCAATATGTGGTTGATTTGGCAGATCTTAACTAGACCCACTAAATCGATTTCAGAGCATCTATCTGGGCTGTTGCGTAAATGCTAGGGATGTAAAATCCTGTTTAATTAGTTAACTGGTTGAACATTAAGTTTAACTGATTAAATGGGAGCAGGCGGGGGGAGAGGCCTCCACACCATGGGCAGGGGCTGTTCCAGCCCTGTTGCTTCTGGTCCCACGCTGGGCTTCTGGCTCCCCGCGGAGTCGGCAGTTTCGTGTGTGGGCAGAAGCAGCAGTTGGAGGAGTGAGAATTGCGCCCAGGAAATGGTTAATCATTACCGGGTGAGCATCACCCATTAAGGGTGATGCTTACCAGGTAACCGGTTAACTGATTACCCATTCATGTCCCTAGTAGGAGGTAGGTTCATTGGAGGGGATGCTGCATTGCTAGAGGTGCCAGACTTCAGAGAAATTAGACAGCCCCTGGTGGCTGTCTAACGAGTTAGTTCAGAGAAAGGAAGTAAGAGGTGACAGCAGAGTTCAGTTCTCTGCTTTGTCATTGACTTGCTGTGGCAGGTCATCACAAGGGGAGGTTCAACGTAACACCAAACACCCTCCTCCTTGGATGGAAAACATTGCATCAATGACGTTTACCTTTCACCACTGAGGTTGTGTGTGGCCCATTTTGTGCTTCACTCAGTTTAGACAGTGAAACTAGGCTGGTTCACCTGGTTTTCTGGCTCCCAAGCACTAGGGCAACATGGGTTGCATTTGAAAACTCCGCCAAGGTGTGCTAGGATGACACCATCAACTCCTTTAATCACCTAGACTGTCTTCCTACTCTGGACTTCAAACTTCTATCAGTCTCCCTTCCACTGGCTGCTCAGTCTGTCTTCCACTGGCTTCACAGGCACATTTAAAAAAAATGTTGTTTCTGTCCTGTTGCTTTGCGAGAGTCCCAACACAAACCACCACCAAGGAATCATCCCCCAGAACCATGGTGCAACCCCGTCATGAGTGGCTTGCGGTTTCCTGGACAGACCTAAGGGATCTGTCGTCTTCTTACGTTTTGACGAGACTCCTCTGGCTTGTCATGCCAACAAAGTCTCATTGAATTGAACTTAACTGACACCAGGGGGAATCTGACTCTACACAAAGCACTGTCAAATACACAGCAAACAAGCTGGGAAAAGAGAGAGAACTACAGAGCCACACATCCCTTTCAGCTACATGGATGTCTGTAACACAGTAAATAAAAATCACCCTTCTGTCTGCCAAGTAAAGTCCCTCAAATGTCATGAGAATGTTTCTATTATATTTTGCAAAGCCTCTTTTTTTCTTTAGAAAAAATAACATTCTATCGTTTGGGCCTTTTTTTCCTGGAACATTCTCAAACAGAGAACTATACACTTTCCCTGTACACACAGACAGATTTTTTGCCAGGAGGGATGGCCCTTATATTTAACAAGAACATGCAAAAATGTTCATTATAGTTCAGAACCACAGTGTGTGCCTGGTCCGACTACACGTGTCCCTCTGATAAATACCCAGCTTCTACACCACCTGCCTCCCCTCCCCCGCCTTGTCCAGAACAACTCTCAGTGCTGCACCAGATGGCTGCACATAAGCAAAGTGAATCAGACTGTGGTACGTCAGGCTGTGTAAACAGTGTCATTGGGGTGGAATCGGCTGTCTGAGGATAAGCAAAGTGTCCAGTGCCATCCTGCAGCCACTGAGTTGCCTGCAGTGTTTAATCTAAGATCTATGGACACCACTCGCCGCACGCGTGTTCCTGCTGTTTATCTTCGTGTAGCGCGTGGTAGCGCTGTCTCTCTCTGATGGAATCAGTGCCTCCCAGCTGAGCACTAGTTCAGTGCCAGCTAGATCCTGCTTCTGAATAATCCCAGAGAGGACAGTGACCATTCCTCTGCCCTTCCCCTGCAGTACTAGCAAACGAGCAAGGAGGAGAAAAGGAGAGAGAGAGAGTGTGTGTCTGTGTCCACAGAGTCCTCACATTTGCATTTCTACTGCCCATCTTTTTAACAGGGTGTTCGTCCTTCCAGAGTGTTAAAACCGGCCAGAGTCCTTCACAATAAGGTATCTCTCCATTGAGGGCCTTGCTCTGTCAACTTGTAAAATGCCTCAGCAGGTCGATAGGGAGCATACAGCCACGAAAGCAAAACAACAACTACACACTTCTGCGTTTCAAAGACCCGCACACGCCCCCACTTTAGAAATGTGTCGCACCAAATTGTCGACCCAGCTACTTGTACAGTATGGAGGTGACTGTAAACATTGTTCGCATGTCTCCAGAGGTGCACAATTGTTACACCCCACTACAGCCAGGCTAGGATCTCACTAAGGTGGGACAGTCCTGTCTGTCTGTTGACAAGGCACTCTGGACTTTAAAGATACCGAGATGCCTAACGATGCAACAATTCTGAATGACACGGCTTAGACCCGCTAATCTGGGGCAACACAAGCTGGGTTTGAAAACCATGTCTCTTCACGTAGTTCAGCTGTGTGCCAGTGAGGCTGGGACAGAAAGCATCACTTCCCCACCTGTCGGCCCTGCCAGATTCCCTCCCTTGCAGGAGGTGACTGTTTAAAGCAGTGATCAAGATGGCAGCAGCAGGACCTTGCCAGAGTTCAGAGTGAAGAGTGCCCCATGCATTCCTACGAGGGCTATGTCTATACTACGAGTTTTCTCAGCAAAAAATATGCTAATGAGGGACTCATTTGTATGAATCGTGATCTCATTTGCATATTTTCTGCGGATCCGTTTTTGCGCTAGGGTTTTTGTGCAAAAACAAGATGTATGAACATTTTCTTTTTGCGCAATAACCCTTTTCCTGCAAGCTTGGCATACCTCCTTTTTTGGAGGTATACCGTTTGTGCAAAAACCCCAGTGCAAAAACGAATCGGCAGAAAATATGCAAATGAGATCATGACTTATGCAAATAAGTCCTCATTAGCATCTTTTTTGCAGAGAAAACTCGTAGTGTAGACATAGCCCAGGAGTAGTCACACTGTGCTGAGCACTTCTCTCGGTCTGGGTCTCGCCACAATACGAACAACATGTAGAGATTTCTGTCCTCCTCTTGATGCCTTTTAAAACAATTCATCCCGAGAGGCGGCTTGTGTATCTGTTTGTTCCCCAGTGTGCTGGAGATGGGTCCTTCAAACGCTCATCGCTAGCACAGACAGCTTTCAGATCTAGAACAGCAGCTACTCGGAGGTGTGTAGGAGAGCCCACCAGATCTTGTGACACATCATAAACAGAGACACGGACATCCAATCAGGTCCCACATCACGGTCATGCAGCCATCTTGTTTAGACAGGAGCGGAAGGTGTAATGTTCATCTGTGTTAGCAATCACATGTTTTCGTCTAGTGTACACCAGGCACAGAGTAGTAAAGGCAACATCTATAGATACTCATTCAACTCACGTACTTTAATGGGATGTAGGCACCTAAATACTTTGGAAAATCTGCCCCCAGCTTTAATTCATGAAAGCCTGCTCAAGTAAAAGCCCACAGCAGAGCATAGCTAACTCCACACCTTAAATCTTAATTTAGACAACTCCTTAGGGAAGAGGGGGTGCAGTAGTTATTCAACACCACCCTTTACACAAGGGCTTAATGCAGCAAGCAAGTACTGTTGTATGCAAGAGAAAGAGCAACATGTAAGGTGGATTATAAATACCCAAGCTAGAATTTAGCTAAGACCCAACTCAACCCTTGTAAGAAGTGCCCGAAGTCAGGATCTATACTGACCAGAACAGGTCAGGCCTTGAAGCTGACATTTCACATAGCACCTCAAGCCTGCCAGACTGGGGGATTTATTAGTGGCTCAGAAAAAAATATTACTTCCTAGAGAAGCAACACCACAATTCACCGCAGCACCCAGACCACCTCCAATCCCAGTTCTGACCCTGCTTAGCTTGTGAGATCCGACCCAACTGCACTCCAGGATGGTACAGCTGTAGACCACAGCAACATGCAGTCTGTCTGCGGGGAGGACGTTCCCAAAAAAACAGAGGGTCAGTGATTTCACTTGCTTCGACCCTGAAAGAAGACTGCATTGTGCCAATAAAAACACTTAACAGCTGAACAGGCATGGAACAGATGTATGAGGAGGTTGGGGGGAGGGGAAGAGAGAGAGTGGAATTAAATTAATCTGTTCATTATCAATTTGACCACTAGAAAAAACTGGAGCAATGGTTATGATGGTTCACTGTGGACCCCTAACACCAAGGAGATCAGCTAACCCAGCATCTGCTGGCCCAGACTGGTTCTGCTCTAATCTCCACTCTTCCAGCTGGGACTGGCGTGAAGCAAGCCTGCTTGAAATCACACATTCATACTGATGAGTTGCGCCACGCGCTGTAACGCCTCGTAGAGCAGAGTCTATCAGAGAAGCACTGAGCTGCTTGGGACAGAAGGTACCCCCAGTACTGAGGGCTGGGATTTGTGGTCAGGTTGTTTTTGGGGTGCCTGGTTCCCTCTCCTGTTCCAGGGTATTTGCTAGGGTTAGTTTTCTTGGAACAGGTATTTGTATAGCTAACACAGAGCCCTGCACAAGCACATGTAACTGTATGTATTAGAGACCTCCACCCACATAACTGCCAACAAAGCTGTGCATATTTCCAACTATTAGCTGAGCCCACAGGAAGGGCTTGGTTATTTCTCTGCAGAACAGGAGGGACATGGGATCAGGATCAGCTTTCTTGCAGCTGGCTGGCTGGAGAGGCTATGTCACAGGGGAGTGGAAAAGGCGCTGCGGATCTCTCTCTTTTTGGAGGAGCGCGTCTGATCAATTTGGGACTTTATGAAAGTGATGAAAGGAGCCAGACATAATGCAGATGGAAGCCATAAAATGCCCCCTCCCCCCATGCAGCTCTGCCAGTGCATCTCAATTCAGACAGGCAGCTGCACGCATTGCTTTGCCAGTGCCGGACCTTACACATACAACCCAGTCAATGTTCCTCAGTCCTGGTCTGGTGTTCCCAGAAATATGTTGAGCTCTGGCCAGGCCTCACAGTTGCCTCCTTGCTACTCCAGCTCCAAGTCTCTCCTGAGCAGAGGCTACCTATAGACTGCATCTACAGAGAGAAAACACTAAACTTTGTGTTTTTCAAGAGCGATTTTTAATTAAGCTCTCAAGAGGGGAAAATGGGCCGAGCGTTGGCTCACTGGGTCTCCAAAGCCTTCCTAGTTCAGAGAGCAGACCACTGAGAAGAGAAGGAGACACAGCAAGCAGAGACTGGCAATGAAAAACCCTCAAGGATGAACCCTCCAAGGCCCAACTTGGGCCAGTCTGAGGCCCTGGTTCAGCAAACACTTAAGCATATGCAAATCTTTCCCGCAGCAAACAGTCCTATTGGCTTCAAGGGGACAACTCATGTGAAAAACGTTACACACATGATTAACTGCAAGATTAGGACATTACACTGGGGGGTGGTTCTTCATCTTGCAAAGGGACGGACCGAGGCAACGTCTCTGCTCTGAGCAAGGAACACCCCATGCATCGAAGACAGAGTCCGCACTGCAAAACTAAAGCAATTGCACAATGCAGAGAGAATTCTACCAATCCCTTCTGCTGTACCACCTGCCCAGAACACTCCAAGCTCCTCAAGATCAGGACAGCTGTTGCAAATAGATATTTAAGGAAAACAAACAAACAACATCCTATCGTTCACAGGATTAGTACCTTGAATGAATTTCACTGTGCAGGAAAATAAGTGGGGAGCGATGGGAATAGAATATAAGCCTCTAGTTCTTCTGTAGAGCAGCGAGGAGCACAAGCAGGTAATAACCCTCCACCTTCAGTCTGATGCTACTGAAAGGAGACGCTGGTAGGAGGGCATCTGAGAAAGGCAGGCACACCTGTGGAAAAGGGGCGGGTGGGATTAGCCCAGCAAACTGCTGCATGCTGTGGCCATTTATGGCACAGAAAGGCAGCTGAGAGCAGATTTATCTGCCAGAGATTAAAAGCAGAGGATTCTTGAAGGGGGAACATTTAGAGGTGAATTGCTAGGCTCTTTCACTTCTCTAATCCGTCTCAGAATTGCCAGTATTGTGTGTGTGCCCGTGCCAGGGGAGAACTACAACCAAAAGGAGTCCAACAAGTCAGGTCCTTTGAAATGCAGGGTCCTGGCCACATTCTGTGGGGGTGACACCTGGACACAAGGAGAAGATGGAAGGAGATGAGGCTGGAACGCCAAGCCAGGCAAAGAACCTGCTGCTGGCACAGATCAAGAGGAGAATGTTGGAAATATTTTGGCTGTGCTTCAAGGAGATGCGGAGGCCATCTGGGTTAGGCAAAGGTAGGGCCGGGTGCCGGGGAGAGATCCAGGGGAAGTGGAGTTGTAACTTGAAGGTGCACCCAAGCAGCAATGACTAAGCAGCAGGGGGAAGGCGACTGTTCAGAGACCGACTGTCTTGGCGTGTCACCTTGCCATGGGATTGGGAAGCTCTACATCCTGGGGCGAAAGGAAGAACACAGCAGGCTGAAATGTAATGCTGAGTCCATGGCAGCTCTTGCGGCGGGAGGGTGGATACCGGCGACCCTCCTGTACGTTCTTTGACTTTTGCCCAAGTTTCATTTCAGCTAAGCAGCGCTCGTGTGCCCCAGACTGATAGCGCACACTGCCATCCAGTCGCACCACCCTTCATGTGCATCCTTTCAAAAGGGCCCATTTGTGGTTTTAGTTAAAAATATCCCCTCCCCCCATTAAAACCTACTGACCACTCCAGGTTAGCTTGTGATAGATAACTGTGTGGCCCCCGGTGTCCTCACAAAGCATTTTCCATTCCAGGAAGAAGGCAATTCCCTTTAAAACAAAGTTTGCATCAAGTGTGGGTGAAAGATGCTGGACTTGTGGCCCTGGGGAACAAAGGCCTCATTTGATCAGCCAGATAAGACAGCTCAGGTATCAGCAGGGCAAGCTTCAGCCATATTGCCGCAGGTCACGTTGCATCACCTCAGGCAAGTCATTCCCTTCCCTGTGCCTCTCGTTTCCCTATCTGTGAAGCAGGGTGAACAATGAAGTAGATAAATTCATGGAGGTCAGGCCCATCAATGGCGATTAGCCCGGATCAGCAGGGATGGTGTCTCTAGCCTCTGTCAGAAGCTGGGAATGGGTGACAGGAGGTGGATTGCTTGATAATTATCTATTCTGTTCATTCCCTCTGGAGCACCTGGTGTTGGCCACTATCAGAAGACAGGATACTAGGCTAGATGGACTTTTAGTCTGATTCAGTATGGCCGTTCTTATGTAATACTTTTCCCACTTGTGTGAAATACGTTGAGATCCACACTCAGAATACAAGTATGAAATATGTTTAATTATGACTATTGTTCAGTCACGTAGCCCAACTGCGCTTTGACGTCTCTGCATAGATGGTCTTTAAGAGACACCCGAGGGCAGTAGTTGGTGCTTGTGATGTGGACACCTGCCCATTCTGGGAACTGGACTGAAACCCAGTAGCTCATTTTTCCATAGAAAGTTGCCAAAAAGCATTATCATCTGATGGCTGTCATCTACTGACCTGGGCCAGAGTCAAACCAGTGACCCAAATCACGGTCTCTCTTCCATGCACCACCCCTGGAATCCATCCACCATCCTTGTGTAGAAACAAGGAGCTTGTAAAGGAAAGCCAAAACAGAACCTTAGCTCTAGCGCGGCGGTAACCCTGTCAGTGTGCGCTAAAGATAAAGGCTTCTTTTTCCTGGGGAGGAATCAAAGCCTCATTGATAAGTGAATTATGAATGAAACCGTAAGCTTTTAAACTTTTAACCTGTGTGTTTCTAAGAAAGTCTCCATTTAGGAAAAGACAGGTCAGGAAAGAACAATGGATCCAGTGGAAGATGGTAAATTTTCACAGCTTTTATAATAAATCCCAGTTTAAACTAAATATTTCATTTACGGATCCTGCCGCTCTCAAGCCAAACAGCAAACTGATCTGTGTTGACTGACGACTCAATTAAATGAGACTATTGAAACTAACTTACCTTTAGCTTGTCCCCACATGCAAAAAGCGCCCAAATTCTCCCTTTCCCCGGAATGCCCGTATGGTGTTTCCTGCTGAGGGAAGCAGGGTCCCAATGTGGGTTTCTTTTGTTCACTCTTGTGTCATATTTCCAGGTGATTTGAAAATACCCATGACATACAAACTGCCTAATGACTTACTCTCCCTGCTGAGAGGTAGAGCTCAGCTCAAATGCTGCACCTGGGCTACCCTGAAAATTGTCAAACAAAATACAGAATTTTTCATCTCATGCTTCAGCCTATATTGAAGAGCAAGACGTGAAGGAGGAACCCATTCCTGTACAGAGCTTCAGCCAGAACGAGAGGGATAGAAAACAAAGCCCAGTACTGGCATGGTCGGCAAAGCTTATGGCAAGACGTGGACGTGAACGGTTATTCAATGAGACAGAGGTCAAACCAGCTTATGCCAAAAGAAGTCAAAAGGCCCTGGGGGGGGGGGGGGGCAGCCCAATGGAAATGGCTCTCAGGAGATGTGGCGAAGGGGAGGGGAGAACAGCTGGCTCAGGAAACGATAAGGGGACAAATATAGAATGCTCACCTCTGGGACACTTGTTCAAATCCGGCCCAGGCTGGCAGCGACCAAAAGCCTTAGCCACTGGGAAGGTTCTTCAGGGGCCTGTACGGAGCGTGGTTCAGTCCATTTCCCATTGCAGAGGTGGCCACAGAGCCACCAGCACAACTGGCTCTGACTTGGGATCACGCAGAGGCTAACCTTCTCCTCCCCTGATAACTGAGGTACCTAATTCAGGGATGAGGCCAGAGTTGCCGACAAGGGGGAGGCAAAGGGACAGTTGCTCGGGGGGGGGAGGGATGCAGTAATTTAAAAGGACCTGCAGCTCCACACTGCCGGCATGGCTACCATGGTGGCGGTGGTGGCCAGAGCCCCAGGCCCTGTAAATTGTTGCTGGCTCTGTGCTCAGCACGGCCTGGGTGGCACTGAGGGCTGGCTGGGGGAGGCGTGGCACAGTCCTGGCGGCGCTGAGGGCTGACTGGGGGAGGCGCGGCACAGTCCTGGCGTTGCTGAGGGTTGGCTGACCAAGACCCTCTCTGCCAAAGCCCCTGCCTCTTCCAGGGGCTTGGAGCCGAGCCCCTCCCCCATTGCCCGGAGCCTGGCAAAGTCTGTCGCTAGCCCAGAGTGATGCAAGTTGTCAGGACAAGTCAGGAGAAGCGTCCAGAAAACCCAAACCAAGCAAAAGGCAAAGGACATACAGCAGACAAGTACAAGGTTTACAGGCAACTTTTAGCAAGAGAAAGAAATTGTGGGTTGGCTAAGTTTACCTCCTAAGAAACACTTGTAACCAGTAGCCTCCCCAGGAATTGAAATTGGGGTGTGTGATCGAATTTACAAGGGGGGGTGTCAGGGCCGATGAGGGGTAAGACCGTGAGGGTGAAGGTGGGCTGTATGGCACCATAGTTCACAAAACTGGGGGGGGGGGTGTTGGGGAAATTCAGGGGGTATACACCCCCATGGGCGGGGGGGTGTAGGGAAATCCCTGCTTGTAACGTGGAGCGAGGTCCTTCTAGAAACAGCAACCCAGAGCAACAGATAATAGCTATGAAGCTGTAAGCCTCATCCTGCTGAGACTTGCCTGCATCTGTTTTAGTACGGTATCTTTACTTGTATAGTTCATGGCGTGATGAGGGAAGCCAGGCATTCTAGAGCAAGTAAACGAAAAGCAGGTCACATACTGGGAGTTTACGTCCTCCCAGGATTAAGGTCCATCATCATGGAAGAGAATTTACAGCTGCATTAAAGGCTTCAGACCTCAAAATATTCTGTGGCACAATCTGTTGTGGTTTGCCGCAGTCTCCGGGATTGATGGGGAGGACCTCCATGTTTTGGGTAACTCTATTCCATCCCTAGACCAGATATTAGATCTTAGCAGCAGACGAAACTGCAGTGCTAGTACTGAGATATTTATAATTAGAGCTGTGAAGAACTGTTCTGTCAGAACTGCAGGAATCAGCCAGATGTGCTTGGCTTGACTTTGCAAAGCAGGTCCGGCTCCCTAGAACTTTTAGCATCTGCAATCTGTCCATCAAAATCCCAGGAACCTTCGGTTCATGCGGGATTTGGCGTGCAAATCACGTGTGCTGGGAAGACATGAGATGTGGCACATTGCAAGATGTTTTCCATTACAGCCACTGGTGCCACTTGCAGACAGACCCATTTGAACTTGAACCCTAACTCGGGGCCCACACGCAGATCTGGGCCTGGGAAACAGGTTGATTTAACTTGAACCTTTCCAAACCTCAGGGTGTGCAGTGGGATTTGGGAAGGGGTCTCCCCACGGGAAATCAGAACGAGGGATTCAACTGAAGCTACGATTCTTGCCTTCCTGGTTTCCAGGTTTGCTGATCACCTGCCCCTGTTAAACTTCAGGGACATGCATCTTCTGAAAATCAGCCGCCTAGCAGGCATTTTGAGTTGGACACCCCAGCACTGAAGCACTCAAAATTAACGGCAACTTTGGAAAAACACTGCCCCAAATCTGCAACAAGGTGGCTGGATTGGCCATCTGTGCTCAGGTGACTGGAGGAGACTGAAGGATAAGATGGAGATGCAGGAACCCAGAACAGGTTGCCCCAGGCCACGATTGAGAGGCATTGGCCAAGCTGTGCAGGGGAGAAGCTAAGGACGTGAATGCCAAAAGGTGCTGCAGACCAAGTTTCAGATGCATTAGTAAGGTTTGTTGTTGGGGAGAGGAGGGAGCTAGAACAAGAATAGCAAGGGTCCCTCTGGAAAGCATGAAATGCACTCAGAGAAGTGGTGGGGAGCAGGGCTCGGATGGGAGGAGGTTCTGAAGGTCAGGAGCATTGGCAGACCCGAGGGTGGTGACAGGGCCAGCCCGAGCCATTCGTGCGCCCTGGGAGTGCAGCGCATGCGTGGCCCCATCCCCGGGCACACGGCGCCCCCGGGCACACGGCGCATGCGCGGCCCCGGCCCCGGCAGCCCCGCACGGTGCCCCCTACAATGGGGCGCCCCGGGCGGTAGCCCGGTCAGGCTGTAGCTTGGGCCGGCTCTGGGTGGCGATGGAAGTGGGGGTAGGCAAAGCTGACCGGGCTCTGCCTGCATTAGGTTGTGCTCTACTGAGTGGTAATAACACACTTTCATTTCCAGAGAAAAAGCCATCACGCTAACGTAAGGAACAAAAAGAGATACAAGTTAAAAGAGTAAAACTCCCCCCAGGTGGCCTCTTGCCCAAGGCAGCTGCTACTAATTTTAGTCTCCCTGGGGTTCCCAACTCTGTTTGGTTCAGTGACTATTCCACAGTCAGTGGTTCATTGCGGTGGGACTGCTTACAACTAGGAAACACACCAACAAGGAGGAAACTCGGTTTATTTGGGGGGGAGGGGGAGGGGAAGGAGCTGGGATCGTGCTCTGCCCCGATTCTCCTTTAAGTGCAGAGGCTGTTTGTCTGGGGATTTGGAACCCTTTATCTAGTGGGGGTGCTGAGAGCTACTGAACCAAACTAAAATCCTGCCTGAGATGGGGCACCCCGATGCCAGCGAGGCTGTGGGTAGTCACCAAATTGCCATTTATTGGACTCTGTGTTCACTCCACTCACTGGCATCCTCTGGGGCTGGGATTGCTTTGGGCATGCATCCTTCTATGGCCAGGTGCATCCCCAAACAGCTGCCCCTCCCGACAATGGCATCTCCAGGCCCACTGCCACAGACACCTGGAAAACAAGCTCTTCTCTGCTTTCGGCCAGCAGAGAAAGCCATGGAGCTGCTGTGTGCTGAGGGAACAGGGAGGCTCTCCAGGGCGTGGAGAGGAAAGGCAGCAGCCTCGCAGAAGCATCCTCTACAACAGAATGTATTTAAATACCTAATGAAGGAATAAATCTGGAAGGAGGAGACATTTCCTGCATACTTATTCACACAGCCTTTGTGTCCCTGGGAGCAAGAGTGAGGAGCAGAGACAGTTTCATGCTGTGCCTGCAGTCCTCACCGACAGCCACGCTGTGGTGTGATGAATATCGGATGGTGAAAGATTCTATTAAACGAGACTCTGCCTGTCGAGAAGTAAACGGAGTGTTCCCCAGGATCCAGTGCTTTCCACAAGACAGGTCTCTGCCGAGACAGGACCCAGCATCTCCCAGACAGAGGCCTTCCCGAGGGCCCAGAAAAGCAGACAATATGCTGGGAGACACACAGAGAAGATGGGGTCATTTAGGGTACGTCTACACTTGCTCCCTAGTTCGAGCTAGGGATGCAAATGTAGGCGACCGAAATTGCTAATGAAGCGGGGATTTAAATAGGATGAGGTAAATAGGGGAGGTAAACAGGATGAAGTTTAATAAAGACAAATGTAAAGTGCTCCACTTAGGAAGGAACAATCAGTTTCACACATACAGAATGGGAAGCGACTGTCTAGGAAGGAGTATAGCAGAAAGGAATCTAGGGGTTATAGTAGACCACAAGCTGAATATGAGTCAGCAGTGTGATGCTGTTGCAAAAAAAAAGCAAACATGATTCTGGGATGCATTAACAGGTGTGTTGTGAGCAAGACACACGAGAAGTCATTCTTCCGCTCTACTCTGCGCTGGTTAGGCCTCAGTTGGAGTATTGTGTCCAGTTCTGGGCACCACATTTCAAGAAAGATGTGGAGATATTGGAGAGGGTCCAGAGAAGAGCAACAAGAATGACTAAAGGTCTAGAGAACATGACCTATGAAGGAAGGCTGAAAGAATTGGGCTTGTTTAGTTTAGAAAAGAGAAGACTGAGGGGGGACATGATAGCCGTTTTCAGGTATCTAAAAGGGTGTCATGAGGAGGAGGGAGAAAACTTGTTCATCTTGGTCTCTGAGGATAGAACAAGAAGCAATGGCCTTAAACTGCAGCAAGGGAGGTTTAGGTTGGACATTAGGAAAAAGTTCCTAACTGTCAGGGTAGTCAAACACTGGAATAAATTGCCCAGTGAGGTTGTGGAATCTCCATCTCTGGAGATATTTAAGAGTAGGTTAGATAAATGTCTATCGGAGATAGTCTAGACAGTATTTGGTCCTGCCATAGGGGCAGGGGACTGGACTTGATGACCTCTCAAGGTCCCTTCCAGTCCTAGTAGTCTATGATCTCGCCGGCGCGTTACTCCACTCAACAGCTGATTCGAAGCAGGAAGTGTGCGCCGGGACGCGTTAGTTAGAACCAAACCCCTTGGTTCGAACTAACGTTAATCCTAAAAAAAATGAGGAGTAACGTTATTTACTCAAAAAATGAGGAGTCACGTTAGTTCGAACCAAACCCCTTGGTTCAAACTAACGCGTCCTGGCGTGCACTTCCTGGTTCGAATCAGCTGTTGAGCAGAGTAATGCGCCGGCGAGATCATGTTAATGAAGTGCGGGATATTTAAATCCCCGCTTCATTAGCAATTTCGGTCGCCTACATTTGCACCCCTAGCTCGAACTAGGGAGTAAGTGTAAACGTACCCTTACACAGCTGGTTTGCACCTATATGGATTGGACTCTTTCACTCTCTCTGGGATTGGCTACGGGACTTGATCTGAGAGTTACCTTGGTACCCCCAAAGACAATGCGGCAAAGGTGTTTTCCACACATTTACTGCAGCAGAGCCCTCTGGACCAGGGGTCTCAAACTCCCGGCCCACGGGCCAGCTATAGGGTGACACATATTCACACACTGTCCTGGAAGACCCAGTAGCTCGGGGTTGGGGGAGGGGGAGACCCATCCGTGTCCCCTAATCCCCATCCCGCCACCACCTCACCCTTTCCCCCCATTGCATCCTGTCCATTGTTCCCTCTAAGATTTTCCATCCATAAATGGAGTGAGTTTTATCTTGTGCGCCAATATTGAGGTCATGGGCGCTTGTTCAGAGGGGTGCCACTGTGAGCCCCCCCAGTGGTGCTGCTCCCCGAGAGACTTTCCCAGCGCCCAGAGTTTGCAGGGAGAGGGGGGCTTGGGCAGCCACGTGGGAAGCTGGCAGGAGGCTCAGAGCCAGAGGGCAGTGAGGGAGGGGAAAAGAGGGGAGCAGGGGTGGGGGCAGGGATGCAAGGGGCCCCAAGAGCAGCCCCGGCTCCAGCCTGTTGCCTGATGGGCACAGCTCAAGGCCTGTCTGATCTCTCCAGGGTTTGAAGGCAGCGTGGCAGGAAAGGTGGGATGGACTCTATCAGGTGTGTGTGTGTGGGGGGGGGGCTCCCCCCGGGCTATTGCAAAGGGAGAGGCTGTGCTATGTGTAATGAAGAGACAGCTGAGGGCATCCATGTGCTCAGAGCCCTGCACGGCCTGTTGTTAGCAATCCAGATTGACGAAGTGGATGGCAAAAGCTGCAGCCGTTGTACCATATTCACTCTGGGAAAATCAGCTGCAGAGATGATGTCGTAACTCCGGGGGCAGACCGCTCCCTAAAACCTCCCCGCGTGGGGGGCAGAAGAGAACTGCAGAATTTATGGCTGGTGAATGCAGGATGCTGGGACCGAGGGGGAGTGGGCAGGGCTTTAGGAGGGCCCCCATTTGGTGGGATACCTGAATGCCAGGGGGAACTGGACGTGCACAGGTAAGATCGCTTTCCTACAGCTCTACCTGACTGCTGCATCCCTTATTGCTAGGGCAACTGTGAATTCGGTCAACGAGCAATTTCCATGGGGCCCGCTGATGAAACAAGATCTCCCAAAGACTCTGGCTGTGTGCTGTTCACTTCAGCTCTTAAAAGTTTACAGGCAAATCAAGTATAACTGTTGGGTGCCTGGCAAGCTGCCAGTGGAGCCCCAGGCTATGCAAAATCTGCCCCTTCCCTACCTTGATAGGAGCCCAGCCCTCCCCTAAGGGGGTGCATCTTCCACGGTAGAGATTGGACGATAGCTCCCTTGGAATCTGCGGCAGTAGATCTTATTCCAAGTGGAAGAGCACTTTGCATTTGAGCAACTGTTCCCAAAGGAAAAGCATCTGCACCTCACTGCATGACTCACGCATGGGAATAGGGAGCACCCAGGGTGGGAAAATCCAAGCTGGAATTGCACACAGTACGCCCTGGCACCGACAGGAGTTTTCCACCTGTTGTTGAAGCATCCCATTATGGGGCACTGTATTACTGGGCACGTGGACAGACCGTGCCCCCTCCAAACTCCCCCTTCCTTTGACCAGGAAGGGCCATTTCCTGAGCCTCCGTTCTCAGGAGCCAGTGAGGGCTGTGGAAAGTAAGGAAACACGAGGAATATAAGAAGTGGGATACCAAGAGCGAGAGGGGGCAGGGAGCCCAACTGTGTCATAGCAGCCTGCTCCCCGAGATCAGTAGAGGGAGAGCTGCAATATTTCCCTGTCATTCCGGTGACACGCAAGCTACTTATTTTCTGAAACTGAAGCCTCCAGTATTTGTCTTTGACATAACACAGGCTCTGGGGGTTGCTGTAAGACAAGGGAGGCTTTCATAGAAGGCACAGAGGGACCTGCTAATACCATCCCTAGTTTTTGCATTCTTGGTCTAGCATTACACCTTCCAACAGGCTCCAAGGAAAAACCACGTTTGGGAGCAGCTCCTGGATGTGTGTCTCCTACCAGCCTGATCTTGGGAGCCTCTCTGCTGCGTTGCTGGAGGCTGCACATGTTAAAGTCATTAAGAGCGCCGAGGGGAACTAAGATGAAAGGGGCCAAGTGTCCTGATCAGGAGCTGTCAGCAGGGAGACGCCCCCAGAGCAAGGAGGGAATGTGAGGATTTGTGGCTCCTCTCTGACCCAGAGCCACCTCACACCATGGACTAAAGCAAACAAAGAGCTCAGTGGCAAATCTGGGGCTATCCACTTCATAGCTGCGATTATCTGCATCCGCAGAGGTGGACACAGATCTCCACAGCGGCTGATACACATTTTGTAGCTAGAACCCTGCAAATTTGTGGATATCCACTTTGTATCTGCGGGTATCCACACCCACGGATGTCAGCGCGGAGATCCACGGCCCCTTTTTTGCAGATACGGTCACAAGTTTTGTATGCGCTCGGGGCTCTACTCAGTGGTATCTGGAATCCCCTGCTCCCTTTACTGCAACTCTCCTTTCCCCAATCTTGACAAAGGAAGATACAATCAGTGTTCTTGTCAAAGGAGGAACCGTCCCCCACAAAGGAAGCAAGGATCAAACTGACCTGCAGCAGGCTATAGGGCAACCTGCCCTCTCCCCCTTTGCCTCCACGGGGGGGCTTTGACGAGCCCACTTCAACTCTCTCTTGGGGGACACAGGACTGGAGTTGAAGCGGGGGAGCAAACCTGCTACAAAAATCAGGGGCTCCTCACGCCACCCCCCTTCTGCCAGAGATGGGAATTGCACCACAGTGCCCTCAAGATCTAAGGGACCGCTGTGAAAATGCAGAGGTACGACGCCTGCCGCAGCATCACACAGTGAATCACGGCCCGGGTTAGAACACAGGCGGGTTCTCAGACCAGCCCATGAGCCCTCACTTCAAAGGGGCAAGCACGCCGCACTCTCTGGGGGATAACGCGCTGCTTTGAAAGCGCCACAGAAGAAAGACCAAGCAGAGCTGAACAGCCCGACAAAAGTATGTTCACCGGGGACAGCGCTTCCCAAGCGGATCACGTTTCTCAGGGGTAAGGCCAAGAGGGGCAGCAGTCACCTGAGAACCATGTCAAGTGGGAGAGACTGAGAGCCCACAAGGAGGAGAGAGAAATCTCACAGGAACTCTAGGGTCCCTTTGCACTGAACTCTCATCTGTTTTACTAGGGATGGGGGCAGGGTGATATGTGTCTGAAGATGCCGGGAGCCCCTCTCAGTCTTTTCAGCCTCCTAACAGGGTTCAGAATCCTTTGTCAGGGGCTGAGGGCAGAATGAGGGTTGGGTGGTATCAGTTGAAATCAAGAGCTTAGCTGTTCACTTGTATTTTACATTTTAGAAAATTAAACGTACCAGTGAGTATTAAACAAAACAAAGAAATCAATGCTGCCTGACAGAGCGTTCCGACGTGCCCCCGCTCACTTCACAGCCCGGCTTTCCCACCCAGCTAGCACGTCCCACTGCATTGTTGCCCTCCGACCCCATCGACCTGCTCTCTCTCAAAATGAAGTCATCCTCAGCTCGACCTCTCTCTCCGCCCCGCCCGTCTCCCTGCCACAGTAAAAGGTCGGCTCTGAAACCCGGAGGTCACCAGGAAGAAATGTGCTGGGGTCAGAGGTGAGAGGAGCGGAGAGGTGAGGAATGTCACCTCACTTCAAAGCGTTTGCTTCGCACCAGCCGCGGCGCGACCCGACCCACGGTTGGGAGGCGGGTAGTGCAGCCACAGCTGTGGGTGGCGGACTCAGCCCCTCCCTTAGCAACAGGATATGGTTTCTCTGGGCAAGTCAGAATCCAGGCAACGTGGGGTCACACCACAAGCCAAGCGAGCTGAGTGGTTGCAGATGCATGACAGGGTCTGTGCTCAGAGCAGCGTTTTCCCAAGGTCCGGAGGTGCTTAGATCTGGGGCTTTCATTCAGGCCCACCTTGGATTGCAGAACATGCCACGGTATTTTCGGTAACTACGATGGACATTGCTCAGCACCCGGTCCCACTGCACCACAGGGCATGTTACAGTGACAGCCTCCAGGACTAACCCTTGGCAAGGAAGCCTTCTGAGCAAGCAAAGATTTGTCTCCCCTTAGACATCACAATATGATCCATACATCCCCCCTCCTAGCTTGATCAGCCTCCTATCCTTCCAACTCCCCACCCACCTGCACACAGAGGTTTAGGGGTTTTTTTTGCACATATGATTAGATATTAGGAAAAACATTCCCGCTCTAAGGGTAGTTAAGCTCTGGACGAGGTGTCAAAGGGAAGCTGCAGCATCCACATCCTGTAGATATGTCAATTCCTAGTGTGAACCAGGCCCAAACACCATGCGTAGCACGCCGGCTGAAAAGGTGCCAGCACGTTTTGGGTGGCTAGTGTACCCAGGACCCCAAATCATAGGCCTCTCAGCACGGTGGGCTGCCAGGCAATCCTGAGCTCCCGGTGAATTCAGATGATCTGAATCTCTCTCATCCGCAGGCCAGACCCTTGGGGCCAAAGTTCCAAACCCTTCCTGGCCCTGTTGAAGCAACCCCTTTCATTCCAGGTCGTGAGAGTCTGGCTTCTTTCAGTGAGTAGGACTGGAAGTCCAAAGCCAAAGGGAGATAACTCTAAGAAGCAGAGGGGAGAAGGTCTAAGGCAGGGGTGGGGAACTTCAGGCCTGGAGGCCAAATGCTGCCCCTGGGTTGTCTGGATCTGGCCCCCGAGGCTCAGAGGCCCCCCTCCCAGCATTGGGGAACCTGCACCGGCACTCTAAGCCCAGCTCTCCCCCCGCATCCACCCCCCTGCCGTGGGACTGGAGCACACACAATTTACTACTTGGGTCCACCTAGTTTCTGGTGTGCGAGGGGAATGTGGGAAGAGTCTTTCTGCTTCTCTGTCAGGGGCCATGTCAGTGAGGGTTGGTTTGCTTGTTTGTTTGCTTCTCACTTGTGTGCGGCCCCCAACTGAGGGCTCTGTGGGTCAGCAGCCCCCGACCCTAAAAGGGTTCCCCGCCTCTGGGAGAATTGAGAAAGCCACACAGGAACAGTCATCCTGAGGGAGCCCCCTGAGGCACTGGTATGGCAGCTTCAAGCTGGAGTCCGCAAGGCCTAGCCAGGCAGCTCACTCCATCGCAGGAGGACGGTTGAGGCAGCTATTGCAGCCGGATTGACTAATGCACCGCCAGCAGGGGAAACCATTATAATTCAGCGCCTTGCTCTGGCCAGAGTGGCCAGGGCTTGCCTGACCATGAGGCGAACTGAGGCGGCCGCCTCAGGTGCCAGACTGTGGGGGGTCGCCACTAGGACCCAGAGTGTAGAAAATTGTGTCTGCTGCTGAACAAGGCATTTTAAGTTGTTTGTTCTCCTTTATTGGGGTAGGGAGCAGAGCAGTCCCATGAGAGGAGTAGAACAGGAAGAAGGCAGAATTGAGACCTTTCAAAGTTTTGGCCCAAGCGAGGAGGTATGGGGGCGTCATTTGGGCTCCCCGCCTCAGGTGCCAAAATGTTGAGGGCCGGCCCTGAGAGTGGGGCTCTGCTCTCACAACCAGCACCCACCACCCCCCCCGAAGACAGGCAGAGCCCTGAGTCAGTGCACCGGGCCAGGGAAATGAGCAAAATCCAAAACAGGCTATTTATCTGTCACTGCCTCATAAAACAACGGCCCTGCTGGCCTCTCCACAGCTAACGTTCCTCCCTCACTCAGGTCGGCAGCCAATAAAAGGGAGCCGCAGTTACTTAAAACCTGTCCAGAGAAAAGCAGCAGCTGGGTCACATCCCTCCAAACTGACAAGTGAAATGGCCCCAGGTAAGAAAGTCAGAAGAGAATAGGAGCAATTAGGGAGAATTAGGCACCACAGCTCCATCCTTCATCCTTTAAGCTACTGACCTCTTAGGAACAATGATATTTTCCTTTCCTTACACAATCCTGCTACGTCAGGGTTGCCTGAAGGCTGAGAGGAGGGCCCCTAATGGAAAAGCCCTACAGACATCACTAAAGCATGATTACCTTTCAATAGGGGGATGCGTGCTATTTTTAAGCTGTCCTCTAGGAGAATTATAATCTGCTGCTCGTCAGTTCCATAGGGTAGTTCAGAAAAACTAGGGGATCAGTCTCCATTCAACTGCACAGTCATTTAAATGAACTCCTGCAGAGCCCGGTGGACTTCTGTGAACACTACCGCAGCCAACTCATCTGTGCTTTAGCTCTCCTTGCTGAGACTACAAGGGGCTTCAGAGCTCTTTACCCATCGGGGCTTCTCCTTAGGAGAGAGGGTGCTCTTCATTGCACATCCATGCGAAATTACACAACCAACAGAAACTAAGGGAATGTGGGACTAAAAGAAAGGGGATTGCTTAACAGACATACACTTTACACGTCCCATGAGCTAAACCCAGGAAAGTTCTCTCAGCTTGTTTCCAGAGGGGGAAAAAAGAAAAGATCACACACGTCTACAAAACAACGTCCCTTTTTTGACACTGCCTTCTCAGAGTGAGCCTTGGCTGTGCCCAGGGAAAGGTGCGTGACACCTTCCATCTATCAACGGGATAATCAATCCCTCCTCTGGGTCACCACATGTCCGGACAAGCATCTTCTTAAACAAAGGCAGCTACTTTGGCCCTCATAGAATCATAGAACTGGAAGAGGCCTCAGGAGATCATCAAGTCCAGCCCCCTGCCCAAAGCAGGACCAATCCCAACTAAAGCAACCCAGCCAGGGCTTTGTCAAGCTGAGACTTAAAAACCTCTAGGGATGGAGATTCCACCACCGCCCTAGGGAACCCATTCCAGTGCTTCACCACCCTCCTAGTGAAATAGTTTTTACTAATATCCAACCTAGACCTCCCCCACTGTAACTTGAAACCATTGCTCCTTGTTCTGCCATCTGTCACTACTGAGAACAGCCTCTCTTCAGCCTCTTTGGAACCCCCCTTCAGGAAGTTGAAGGCTGCTATCAAATCCCCCCTCACTCTTCTCTTCTGCAGACTAAACAAACCCAAATCCCTCAGTCTCTCCTCATAGGTCATGTGCTTCAGCCCCTTCATCATTTTGGTTGCCTCCACTGGACCCTCTCCAGTGCGTCCACATCCTTTCTGTAGTGGGGGGCCCAGAACTGGACAATACTCCAGATGTGGCCTCACCAAAGCTGAATAAGGGGAAATACGGTAATCTCTTCTCTAGATCTGCAGGCAATGCTCCTCCTAATGCAACCTAATATGCCATTAGCCTTCTTGGCTACAAGGGCGCCCTGTTGACTCATATCCAGCTTCTCATCCACTGGAATCCCCAGGTCCTTTTCTGCAGAACTGCTACTTAGCCAGTCGGTCCCCAGCCTGTAACTGTGCTTGGGATTTTTCCGTCCCAAGTGCAGGACTCTTCACTTGTCCTTGTTGAACCTCATCAGATTTCTTTTGGCTCAATCCTCCAATATGTCTAGGTCACTGTGGAGCCTATCCCTGTCCTCCAGCCTATCTACCTCTCCCCCTCCAAGCTGCGCTCTCAAGTTATCTGCACACACAATGGAGTTTGTCCCCCCTGTCCTATTTGCCAGAGGCAAACAGGGCCGGGAAGCAGTGAGAATAAATATACAGAATCATAATGTCACCTCTGTCATCCCATTAGGCCCAACAATTCTCCCGGAGTTGCCACCGACAGGAGATCCAGGTGCATTAACTGACCTTAGGACTTTAGGTAATGGGGAGGGCAGTAGATTGAATGGATAGAACACACGAGAGAGTGCACGTCGGGACATTCCCACAGAAAAATACCCTAATCTAGAGACTGTGCACAGAGCAGGTTGTCTAGGAGCAAGGGGCTGTTTGCCTCTCAGCATCGACAAATGCTCAGCGCTGTTGCTGAAGGAAAGAGGCCAAAGGGCTGGCAAGAGGCAGCATCCCCAGCTCTCAGTGGGCAGGCATGCAGACCCTCATGGGGTTGGGATGAGAGAGACAGTGGGCTCAGATGGGCGGTCTGGCATCTGCCGGCATGCGGCATAGCCCCTCCCAGGAGGAGCAGGGTTCAGGCGCAGGGTAGAGCTGATGAAACAGCTCCTCCCCACACAAGAGTGGGGGGAGAGGGGAAGCAGATGTGGAGCCCTGCACAGAGACATTGGTATGACCGGGGGAGAGCCGGAGCCGCGGACAAAGGGACCTGCCCATTTACAGGTGCAAAATTTGTATTGATCCGCAAAATTTGTATTGATCCGCAAAAACGCAGGGCTCTGGGCATATGCATTTCAGCAGCCTTCAGCCACTCCACTTGCCCCTTCTCTCCCAGCAAGCCGGAGGAAACGGGCTGTGCTTGCAGGGTAGGCCCCCATCACCGCTCCCAAAGAAGGGGCAGCTACCTGTACATATCTAGGTAACAAAACTCCCTGCTGAGTAATGAGTTCTTCAGTACAACTGTCAGCACTGATGCTGGAGACCGGGGGGAAGGGAAAGAGTCTCGTGCTAGTGCCTGGTGGAGGTCTCTCTTCAGTATCCATCTCCCCGGCTGTGGTTATGCTGCTGCCGTTCAGAGAGAGAGCACACACTTCTGCACCCTCTGGCTGCACACTGCAGCTTCCAAAGCCAATAAACCAAAACAACCTCCCGGTCCGGAAGAAGCTGGCAATGCCTGCTAATGGAAACAGAATACACGCTGCAGTGAAGCTTTGGGGTAAAGAAATAAAGAAGAAGAAAGCCGTACCGATCTGTGGCAGTGCAGCATGGAAGCCGTGATGTCTGCACACTTACCGGCCCTTAGAAAGCATCAGTAAATTAAACAAAGCCAACACAGTCTCCGAGGGCGGGGAGAGGGTTTTTATAGCTGCACGTAGCTGACGTTTGGAGCTGAAGTTCTGTTCTTCTGGCAATACAGGTCTCCTCATCTCTGTCTTTTGGTGCTTTAGCCTCCCAACTCGCAGAATGTTGCCAGCTTGCTCCCTGCAGTGTATATTCCAAGTATTTTATCCATGACCTAAATTAGGGAGCCTGGGAGACTAGTTAAGAGACAAATAGGTCTGCTTAGGTGATATTTCCCGTTATTCAGCTTAAAATTTAGGCCCCAGTTGTTATTTATTTGTGTTCTAGTAGCACCAAAGGGCACAGAGACACCAGGCAGGCAATGTGCATATACCTTATGAGAAATATACATATACCTTCCCTTCCCTGCCCTGAAGAATATAGTTACAGACAGAACGTGAGGGAAGAAACAGGAACAGTGAGGTGCTAAGCCTTGCTCTCGTCAGAACAAGAACTCTTGTCACCTGAATCCCCACTCTAGTACCCTATCCACTAGGCCCCACTTCCTTCAGTCCCGAGAGGAACTCTTCACCCCACTGAGGTCAATAACAACTGCAGATGCTCGGCATTCTTCAGGGTCTGGTCCTTAATGATGGTGTCAGTGTATCTCCTGCTGCCACCTTTTCCTCTTCCTCTCGCTCTGCAGGGGTTACACATTTCAAAACACTCATGCGGCAGATGCATGCCCTACCTCACTTGCTCACTACTTGGCTAAGCAAATGCACACTTCGTTTTCAGCATCTCATTCCAGCCCTTCAGCATTTCTATTGCTCGTCTCAGACCCCTCCAACGGTGTGGTTCTGAACTACCATAGAACGCTTACACGCAGACTTTACCAGAAGGGACAGTCATTTCCCTGAATGCTTTCGGCATGCAGGCCAAAATAGCATGGGCCTTTTTTTTAAATCTGTATTAGTGCTAAGTCTGCAAACAGCCCCATGTCTTTTTCATTAATGCTGCTTCCCAAGGGTGTACCTCCTGCCCCCTAAAAATCTGTGGGCAAAGGCAGTGTTCCCTCTCCGCTGCATGGCAGCCCAGCTGATTAATCAGCCTTGCTGGGTCAGAGGCTCACGGCTGACTGACTGGGCAGGGTGGGGCGGGGCTGTGAAGCTGTGCTGCCTCCCAGCTTAGAGGGAACACTGGTCAAAGGGAACCATTTAAAGGCCTTTTCAAAAGATTTCATAGAATCCTAGAACACTAGACCTGGAAGGGACCTCAAGAGGTCAGGAAGTCCAGTCCCCTGCCCTCACGGCAGGGCCAAGCACCATCTAGACCATCCCTGACCAGTGTTTATCTAACCTGCTCTTAAATATCACCAGAGATAGAGATTCCACAACCTCCCTAAGCAATTTATTCCAGTGTTTAACCACCCTGACAGATGGGAAGTTTTTCCTAATGTCCAACCTAAACCTCCTTTGCTACAATTTAAGCTCATTGCTTCTTGTCCTAACCACAACCAAAGAGGTGGATGCTGGAGAGGGACCCCACCTCCACCAGGCATTTCTCTCTGCCCGGGATTTCTCTCTGCTGAAAGAGGCAGGGTCGCCCCCATTCACATTAAAGAGACACAATACACATCTAAGCTAACGTGCACCATACTGTGTAAGAATATGATGAAGTGCCAATACTTTGAACTTCAACTGCCTCCTTCTGTAAGGTAATACAAGAAACATTTTCATGGCAGTTTTCTGGTGTGCCCTCCGTAGGCATGTGCACAGTCTGTGTATGACAAACTAATTATTTCCAGGACAGAGGGCACGATCCCAAGAGGACCAGGAGATCCTGAGGACTGAGGCATTGTAACAAAGTGGGGAATATGCTGTGAGAGCAGAAAATCCTGTTTTCATTCAACATCCCCCAACAATAAAGAACCAGGGAAGAGAGAACCACGAACAAACAAAACACAAAATAGCACATTTGTGCTAGAGAGGCAGAAATGCTTCTAAAAAGAGGGATTTTATCAACATTTTCCAGAAGGCGTCAGCTGTTCTTTAATGCTCCTAGAGGAATAACACAAAGATCTCACTGAACCTTAGTTACTCAGTGCTTCTGATCACAAGTTTCTCAGCAATCACAATATAGATGTGGGACACAATTTTTTAAAAAAAGCCCATTTCCTCTAGCAAATATCGAGCTACTATTCCCATCCCTTTTAGTTGCTATTTCGGCTGCACTTTGTTTTGGTTCTTTCTCTCCCCTGCAATGATATTCTGAAGAAACCCTCTGCCCCATTCCCTTGAACAACAGGGATCTGATTCTCTTCTCATTTACCCCATGTTTACACAAGTGAAACTCCAACAACTTCAATCAAGTTACTCTCAATTTACACTTTATTTTGCCTCAATTCACAATCACACTCTCTCTCACACAAAGTTCCTCAACAGCTGAAGCCTTATGCGAGAACAGCTGCTGCTTTTGCATGACATACTGCATACTTTGCAAAGTATGCTGAGATGCCTTCAGCAAAGGCGGCAGTCTAGGAAAAGCATGTTCTAGGCCATCCAATCCCCCAGAGTCACAGCTACAGGCTGGACCTCCTCCCATGGAAGTACAAAGGACGTTATAGAACGACAACTGAAAATTGTAGCTGGTAAAAATGCCACAGAAGTTGCCATTGAGTTCCTTCTTGAGTTCTCACTAGAGCCACTTACCTCCACAGAACTGGTCAGGTATGCCTTGAGTAATATCCCCGTTAATCTTTTCCTACTAGGTATGCATTTTTTCCATCCATGTGTGGAATAAACTTTTTATGTGCACCAAAGCATGTGAAAATGTGCACCACCAGTAGATGGAACAAAAAAAAAAATCCAGCTGTGGTCAATCTGCTAATCAGCTGGGCAGCATTTGAATCTCTCCTGAGTGGCCACACAAGTGCACCACTTACAGGGGACACTGGTCTTGAGTCATCTCCAAACAAGGCATCTATAGGGCAGGCCATCAGCACTGTGGTAAGACAGCTCTGTGATAACTGAACTCAGGGGGATAATAGAGGAGTTAAAACAAATGGATAAGGAGCCGCTTTAAAAGAAAAATCCCGTTCCTCTGATGTCAGAAGGCCCATTAGCAAGGAAATCTCGTGGTCTAAAGAGCCATGCTATTGTGAAGTCAAGCAGGTGATCAGAACTTTCTCTCCAGACTTGCTCTCCATAACCAGGGTATATTGAGAAGATTCCCTTTAGGCAATTTGCTTCCATGTTAAACTTTCTCTTTTCATTTTAAAAGGTATTAATGTGCAGAAGCCTCCATTTGTCCTGGCTTCTGCTGCAGGAAACCCATTTCCATCTGCGTCTTTAACCTGCCTACACTGACACCTCACAGTAGTGCTAGCTATGCCAGTGTCCAAGTGCAGAGTTTCCTGGGGAAACAGGACCAGGGATTTTCTCCTAAGGACCACTCCTGCCAACAGGGCAACAAACTCGCTCTGTAGAGACTTTTCTGCACTGTGGGGTGCTAGTATGATACACGACTCAATTATAACATGAGAGCAATCCCCACAGGTCGAACAGGTAGATGGGGATTAAGTGTATTTGAACGTGTCTTCAGACTGTGCCTTGAGCAGGTGAGGGCGGTAGCATGAGCCAGGGACAAGGTTAAAAGTGGTCAGAGAGGCTGGTCTGCTCTCCAAGAGAGAACTGTAACCAGAGCCCCTGCTTTGGGATTCTCTACAGCATGGGTAGAGAATGCATTCTCTACTCTACTGCATGCCCCCCTGGGGGTGTGTGAAGAAATTCCAGGGGGGGACGCGAGGCGACCCAACCACACCCTCTCCTCCCCCGTCAATCCCACCCCAAGTTTTGCTGCTATTTTTTTGGGGGGGGGGCATGAGGGTTTCTCAAAAATCAAAAAGGGGGCATGATGAGGAAAAGTTTGGGAACCCCTGCTCTACAGTGTATATGGGGCCCGTTGCTTTTTCCTTCTCCCTCTCAAGTGAAACCCAGTGTCGTGTTTGTGGTGGGAAGACGGGGGAGGGGGGAAAAAAAAAAATCACATGATCCTCCCATTCCCTCCTAAAATAATTTGCAGCTGAGATTCACTCTTCGTCTCTAATCAGGTGGCATAAAGCCAAAGGGCCAGCACTGAGTCTCTTCTGCAATCTGATCTAGTGAGAAGCTGTGTGCCCCCAAATACACATTGATAGTCTCACCAGGTGCATGCTCCAGGGAAGGAGAGGACAGAGTGTGAAGCCAGCACACATATCCTCACTGCCTGCCCTGTCTGTCTGCAAGATGGAATAGTGACTGGCAACCTTACTTGGTGTACTTCTTTCTTGAAATGTTTCTCTAACCAAGGCAGCATGACATGGTAACACGATAGAAAGCCAGCCAAGTCATAAGGTTCACACTCAACTTGTTAAAAAACAATGAGCTGTCCGGTGGCACCTTAAAGACTAATAAAATATAGATAGTATCATGAGTTTTTGTGGGTAAGACCCACGTCATCAGATGAGAACTTGCTGTTCAGCTTTTCATACCACCTCTGAACTCCTCTTCCATTGCTGGTATTCACTTGCTTGTTTGTAAATGGGGCATCAGATCGTGGTCTCTCAACTACCAACACTACACGCTTAGCCTGTTTATCACACTGATACTTTGGTCTTCCACACTATTGCAGCACATTTCATCACCGACTAACCCTATCGTAGAGATGGGTAGACTGACACGCCCAGAGGTGATGTCAATCCAAGTCACGCTGCAAACAGATTCAAAGCAGAGGACCAAGGGCGTCTGACTCCCAATCCCCAGTTCTTACCACAGGAAGCATAGAACCCAGGACTCCTGACTCCCATCCCATGACGCTTGCCGAAACTCCTCCGCTTGATAAGCTCATAGACAACTGGTGTCTGTGAGGGGAGGATGCAGGGAGGGCTACCCAGGGAGGAGGCACGAGGAAGCACCCTCTTTAGCAACCAAAATTTTGGCAGGAATTACAGGGGGGCAATGCCCCTCCTTGGTGCTACTACCAGTTGCCTATGGATAAGCTTTAATAAGAGGGAAAAGAAGGGAGGGGAGATGTGTATTCCTGGACCAAAGGCCTTATTTGCTTACTGCAAGACACCTGTGAGGGGAAAATATTCAAAGTGTATATAGTCAAACCTCATGGCATCTATGAGAAGCACGATGTGAAAGCGCTTTGGGAGGAGGGGGAGGGATTTCTGCTTTGGCTTTTAATTAACACGCACAAACTGGGACAAGTCTTCCCATCTAAAGCAGAAGCCAGGGTGCTGTGAGAAATTCTGAGGGCTGCTTAGATAAGCAGAGTTTAAGGAACTCACACCACTGTGATGCCACGGCTGGGAAAACTGGGGCATAATAAATTTCTAAGGGAGCCATTATTCCGCCCAGGTGCCGGGCCTTGGTCAGCAGTCTGTGAGACATCAGCATTCTTTCAGAGCAAGCCACTCTGGGGCCGGGGTGGAGGGCCTCTCCGGCTCACTGCTCTTCTAGGCGGCTTCAGATAGAACGGGAACAGCTGGGAATAGTCACAGGCTCTTTGCCCCTTAAATAAAGTCTCCTTGGGCAAAAATTAACAAAACATTTAATCCTAAAGGCATCATATAGCTTGCTTCTTTGCTTCGGAAGTAGGGTTGCCAGGTGTCCGGTTTTCACCTGTACTGTACGTTATTCGGGTACCCCGTCCGGTAAAAAAAATGTCCAGTATTTTCTGTTTCCCTCGGACGGAAGCCTGGTGGGGACAATTTTCCCCTGCCACATCTGGCGGGGGTGGGGGAGTGAGGAGCGTGGGGCCATTTAAAGGGGCAGTGCCCCTTTTTTTTTTCGCCGAACAACTTTGGTCTCCCCCTTTTTTCTCCCCCTCAACAGAATTTTTTCCCGGTGTTTTATTTTTTTTTGGGGGGGGGGGGGGGTGTTCGGTATTTTTTGTTAAACCATCTGGCAACCCTATTCAGAAGGCAGGAATATGAAAGGACAGAAATGGGGGAAGAGTTATTACAGTGATTCAGAATATGGAAGGAAGAGGATTAAGGCTGGATCGTGTAAATCGGTCTAACTCCATTTAAGCCAATAGAACTGAGGAACCAAGCCCTGGGCTTTCTGCACTTGGACAAGTGTCCCATCGCTTGTGATTGCTCTCCTATCAAATCCCCTTCCAAACTAAGGGAGTTGACTGTCAAATTCCCCATTGTATCTTTGAAAAACCTCTCTTTCAAAATCTCTGGGGGCAAGAATCATCTTTTAGTGCTGTGTTTGTACAGCGCCTAGCACAATGGAGCACTGGTCCATGAGTGAAGCTTGTAGGTGCTACTGCAGCTTATATGAAGTAACCACAACAGGGAAATTCAAGGAGTGGCAATGAAGGGGAAAATGGAACAGGTGGCCTCTGTATCTGACACCTTGGCAGGTATGGTCCCAGGAGGAAAACACCCTTGTAGGCCACTCAGTTAGGTCTGCTGACACAGGCTACAAGATGGAGAAATGACAGCTGTTCTCAGCATTGAAGGCTGGCATGGGTTCTACCGACAGCCCCGGGGAAACCCCAATACTTTTCCCGAAAAAACTCAGCCAAAAAGTTTGACCCCTTCCCCCGGATTTGTAGATGCACACTCACAGCATAACCACTAAATTCTACCTCAGTGAAAGGTGACCTATGTGGGGGCACCACACCTAGGAACAGAGGAGGATTATAACATGAGAGATCCACTATCAACATTCATCCCCCCACCCCCTACATCCATCAATGTAATTCCTCTCTTAACCCACCCTACAGCTAAGCCAAACTTGCTACCAAGCATGCCAGGCTTTGAGCTGGGAGCCGGAGGGGGAGGCAAAGATTCAGGACATCCAAGCTGTTAATTCCCTTATTGTTGGGGCAGTGACAAAATCCTGAGGGTGGGGGAAGCTTTATCTGCTTTCATGGCAATTATTCCTCTGTCACTCATTGCAAATCCAGACCCCCTTGGACAGCCAAGCAAGTCCTAATCTAGCAAAGGATCTCAACAGATGTGATTTTATCCAGGTCCCTCTGTCTCTGTCTCTCCTGGGCACCCTTATCAGCTACCCCAATCCACGCCAGCTCTATTTTTAACCATCTCTTTGGATTAGCAGAGGTATCAGAGGTGATTTAAAAAAAACAAACAGAACAGAACACCAAACCAAGAATGCCCGCACCTCTCTAGCACTTGGACAGGTTATATTCTCAGACATCCTGATAACAGGAAACACATTCTCCTTCTGTAATGGAAATAGAGATGTGTCTCCACCGAAAATACAATACAGAGTTGGTGCTTGCTGGGCTGAAGCTAAAAGAACATGGTAAAAAATCTGTTCCCTCTGTTCTACAGGCGTTCAGCCTAGAAGATCATAGATCAGCCTGCTGACCTTAAAATCTACGGGTCATATCTTCAGCTAGTGTGAATGAGTGTTACTTTATTGATTTTAATGGAGCTGTGTTGATTTACATCGGCTGAGGAGTGACCAGGACTCCGAAATGAAACCCTTCCACTCTCTCTCATACTCAAAGCACAAGAGGACCAAATGCCAGCGGCTGAGCTGATGTGTGCTAGCTTCAGCTGTATGCCCATTTTTTAAGTTACTAGTCTCTGCTATAGACCTATCACTAAAAATAAAGGCAAGTGTCAGCAGGCAGCATAGGCTGCACTAAGTAATGAGGTCTGTCCTGCACTGGAATATAAGATACTTAAATGCCTTTATAAAATGGCCTAGCAGTTAACATAAGAACATAAGCACGGCCATACCGGGTCAGACCAAAGGTCCATCCAGCCTAGTACCCTGTCTGCCGACAGTGGCCAATACCAGGTGTCCCAGAGGGAGTGAACTGAACAGGTAATGATCAAGCCATCTCTCTCCTGCCATCCATCTCCACCCTCTGACAAACAGAGGCTAGGGACACCATTACTTACCCATACTGGCTAATAGCCACTAATGGACTTAACCTCCATGAATTTATCTAGTTCTCTTTTAAACCCTGTTATAGTCCTAGTCTTCACAACCTCCTTAGGCAAGGAGTTCCACAGATTGACTATGTGCTGTGTGAAGAACTTCCTTTTATTTGTTTTAAACCTGCTGCCCATTAGTTTCATTTAGTGGCCCCTAGTTCTTATATTATGGGAACAAGTAAATAACTTTTCCTTATTCACTTTCTCCACACCACTCATGATTTTATAGACCTCTATCATATCCCCCCTTAGTCTCCTCCAAGCTGAAAACTCCTACTCTCTTTAATCTCGCCTCATATGGGACCCGTTCCAAATCCCTAATCATTTTAGTTGCCCTTCTCTGAACCTTTTCTAATGCCAGTATATCTTTTTTGAGATGAGGAGACCACATCTGTATGCCGTATTCAAGATGTGGGTGTATCATGGATTTATATAAGGGCATTATTTTTTCCAATGTGCATTACTTTGCATTTATCCACATTAAATTTCATTTGCCATTTTGTTGCCCAATCACTTTGTTTGGTGAGATCTTTTTGAGCTCTTCACACTCTGTTAAGGCCTGCTGAATTGAACAGTGAAGGTGGCGCCGGTTGGTGCCAGTACTCCTTACAGTTGCGTGGAGTAAAGGAAGCTGGCAGGAGTGTTGCCCAGTCACTTAGTTTTGTGAGATCTTTTTTAAGTTCTTCACAGTCTGCTTTGGTCTTAACTACCTTGAGCAGTTTAGTATTGTCTGCAAACTTTGCCACCTCACTGTTTACCCCTTTCTCCAGATCATTTATGAGTAAGTTATACAATTTCCTTTCAGCCTGGGGCTCAAACCAATTTTCAAACAAACTGTCTGGGAGGTAAGGAAGAGATGTTATCTCCTTTTTACACACTGGGGAAACTGAGGCACAGAAAGGAAAAACAGCTTGCCCAAGGTCACACAAGGAATCAGAAGCAGAATTGAGGACAGAAGCCACGACTCCTAACATCTTCTCCCCATGCTCTAGCTACTGGGCACAATAATCCCTCCCTTCAATACATTGTATTTGGCATTTTCGCTCTGCAAAGCACAGCAAAACCTAGAGCTGAATTTGACATTGTTTTTACAATTATTTTTGCAGGAAATTGTAGAGATTTTACCTCCATCCTTTCTAAATGTTTCATTCACACCATGCCTGTGGACTTTAAAATCAAGCAGTTTTAACTAACCCCCCAGTGCATTCCTAAGTGCCCCCCATTTCTAAATGTCAATTAATTATTACAATTCCCCGAGAGGCAGGTAAACAATATACTCGTTTTAAAGATGGCAAAGGTAAAGCAGAGGGTAGTGCTGTAATGACTGTAGACTATTCTGGCTGGAATGAGAACTCAGGCGTGTGAGTGACTATTCTCAGTATCACACACAGCAAGTGACTATCAAAGTTACTATGGGAGTTACACACAGGATTAGGGAGAAGAGGCGCCTCTGCAATATTTTTGGCAGCTTCAGTTGGCATACTACCCCTTTCTCTCTTCCTCTTCGCTGGCCCAGTCAGTTTGCAAGTCCCCCACTGCCATCTCTTCTCCCTCAAAAGCCACATGGCTCCTTTACCCACAAGATGCTGGGGATGTCTGATACTACAAGGAGTGATCTAGCCCCAGGCATGCAGGAAAAGCCTCACAATTTCTCCCCTTAATATCTCCTTCCCCCTCCCACCTGGGCTGTGCTGCTTAGATGCGCTAGGGATTCATATTATTATTTACTTCTGTTGGGGTAGGACTAAATCTCACTGTGCTAGGCACAGCACAAAAAGATAGGCCCTGGCACAAAAGAGTTTACAGTCTAAGGCAGTGTTTCCCAATTGATGCTCCATGGAACCCTGGGGTTCCACGAAGTGAAAGTAAGGGTTCCTCGAGGAGCCGGCACTCTCTCGCCCCCTCTTAAAGAGACATCTAGACAGCTTTTTTTTTTTTTTTTTTTCCCTGCTCGAAAAATCGCGGCTGGGGCTTTTTTTTTTTTTTTTTAAAAAGACAACCCTAAGGGTTCCATGGCCAAATAAAATTGGGAAACACTGATCTAAGGCCTGGACTACCTCTAAATCTTAGATCAATCTCAGGGCTGTGAAAAAGTGTCACACCCTGTGAGTCATAGCTAGGCGGACCTAGCCCCTAGGGTAGGGTCAGTAGAATTCTTCTGTCAGTCTAGCAACCATCCCTCATGAAAACCCCCTTCTGTCACTGTGGTCCACAGTACAGCCGTGTCACTGCAGCTGTGACACTGCAATGCTTGTAGCGTAGACCAGTGTGTCTCAACCCCTTTTTTATAAAGTACCCCTTTTAAAAAAAAAAATTATAAGTACCCCCAGTACCTATAGTTTTCAGACACACTTTTTTTTCTGACGTTGCAACACATTTGTTTAAACAACTTAATCACAGGCAGGTGGGCGATGTCATTTTTGGGCGTAAAAAGTACAAAAATAATAAAACGCTGTAAAACTTAAAACAAAAATTCAGTTTTCTCCACATTTCAGTTGCGTTGACATACCCCCCGACTTCTCTTGAGTACCCCTAAGGGTACTCGTACCACTGATTGAGAAACACTGATGTAGACGCACCCTGAGAAACTCCTAACCTACTGGCAGGCAGGAAGCCAGCAAAGCCAGGTACTTCAAACTGACCCTTTGATTTCAGGAGCCACAAAGCTATCCTAAATCTTAGAGAATCCAGGCCTGACTGTGGCGGGAAATTTACCCACTCCAGAACTACCATCCTCCTTCCAACTAAATCAACTTCCCCTCAAACACTTGGAGTACCCCCTAGCCAAGACACTTATAACATGGCCCTGGGGCTCTCCTGGGACCCCCAAAGTGGAGATTGGGCTGCCAAATATCCACAAGTTCATAAGGGGCTGAAAGATTTCAGCCTTCTACTGAACAGGGCAGCTCCAGCAGGCTCTTGCATCAAGTTCAGGGTGGTGGAGGGGCTATTTTTGGTCTTTTCATTTGCTGAGAGACTCCCTCTGTCCCTTCCTTGACACAATAGCAGCACAGAATTTAGGGAGTGTAAATCTCCTCCCTTCCCTTTATTACTGAGGATGACAATTAGGATAGGAGTATTGACAGTGATGGGGAATTGTTCTCCTTGGGGGCTCGACATTCCAGCCAGCAGACCACCAAACAACGGAAATGCCTGCTGACTAGGAGTGCTACATGGATCTAGTGTGTCCTCTCACCTGAATGCCTGCCGTCTCCCTGCCATGTGCAATAACCCTGTGGCAAGCTGGAACAGTCCTGGGATGGTGTCGGGAGTCAGACTGGTGATTCAGAAGCACATGCTCTGTCCTCTGAGACTGTAAAGAGCCAAGGGCCGGACATAACACAGCGGACTCATTTCCTTGCATTTGGCCAAAACTGAGTTTAAGTCACCATATCCTGCCTCCCTGCAGTTTCAGAATGAAAAGTGATCTGCTGCAGATGCGATTCAACTCAAATAAACCAGGGAGCATGCTCAGAGAGAAGGCCCAGGAGGTTAGAGTCTAGGGGGGGTTCTATTCCAGCTCTGCCACATACTAACATAGCATGTGGTCTCAGAGATGTCCCTTCACCTGTATATGTTGTCTTGTAACACGTTCCCATAGCAGGGACTATGAGGCTACGTCTACACTGCACAGTTATTTTGGAATAAGCTATTCCGGAATAGTTCTTCTGAAATAGCTTATTTCAAAATAGCACGTCTACACTGCAGGGAAGGCTCAAAATTAGTCTGAGGCAGGCTTCCCTAATGTAGATGTGCTATCTTAATTTAGACCCCCAAGAGGAATAACTTAGAATGGCCCTGGTGAAGGGCTATTTCGAAATAGCAGAGGTGGAGCATCTACATACGCCTTATTTCAAAATAGCTATTTTGGAAGAAGCATTATTCTTCATAGAATGAGGTTCACAGAAGTCGGAATAAGCCGTCCATTATTTCAAAATTACTTCAAAATAATGGAATTGCTGTGTAGAGTCTCACATAGTTATTTCGGAATAATGGCCATTATTCCAAAATAACTTTGCTATGTAGACACACCCTGACTGTATTAATGAGCGCTCTTTGAGAGCCTTCTCTGAGAAGAATGAGCAGTCCTGTGGCACCTTAGAGACTAACAAATATATATTATATCATGCACTTGATATAATATATCAAGTATATAACAGCAAAAGCAGTTACCTTTGTAGAAAGTGCCTTTATAGTGCATTCACCAGTTAATACCTTCATTCAAACCGAAGTTGACAAAATCGATATTAACTGGTGAGCACTACACAGGCAATTTCCTCCCATCTTTGATATTCACATTTCCACATTAAAAGCTATGAAACAAACACATCCAGCTTGACTCAATTAGTGTCATTAACACTGGTCCTCCAATTGACAGGTAACTGCTTTTGCTGTTATATATACCTGGATTCTGTAATTTACACTCCAACTCATCTGATGAAGTGGGTTTTAGCCACGAAAGCTCATGATATATTTGTTAGTCTGTTTAGGTGCCACCGGACTGCTGAAGTTACAGACTAACATAACTACCCCTCTAAGACTTCTCAGAGAAGTATCATCAATGAAACACTGATATTGCAAGCAGGTGAAAAGTAACATGGTGGGTTTTCCCCTTAATAAGCCACTGGCAGTAAAATGACTAGCAAAATCAAACCTTGCATTAGTCATCAAATGTAAACCCATTGATGCTAACTAGCACATTGCAAACACTTTACAGGTCAATCAGAAAGGAAAGAGTCCCCCATCAGAGGCACAAATTTGTATTTGAAAGAAGAACTTGTTTTATGGGAACCTATTTTCCTCTCTCTTTTATTTCCCCAGCCGTTCGGGGGGGGGGGGGGGGGGGAAGGAGGAGGTGTGTCTCAGTTTTTTACTGTAGTGGCTTGGAACTGAACACTGGCAGATGCAAATCAATTTCTAAGTGAGCGGTGGTGGCCAAAGGAGGACTTGCTTAACGGGCTCAACTGCTTTTAATGAACTGATGAGGGAGATGGAAAGGCCGAGGAAAGACGAATGTTACTACCTACAGTCATTCAAGTCCTTTGTGCTGTCTGACTTATGTGCATTATAGAATGCTCAGGCTGATGTGCGTGAGGCCTGCAGGCAGGTTTATGAGATTAAAACCCAGCACACAATAAATAATTCATCAGTTTACTGCAAAACAACAAAAAACACAAAACCAAAAATAAAAATCCCTCACCCCGTGTACAGCAGCTACTACCTTGAGCAATAGGATGCGTACATACATTTTAAATGCACACCACTTTCATCTACATGTATCTATTTGACGCAAAGACATGTAACCAAACAAAAGGATGAAAATGGGGCGTCGGGAGTGGTTGGGGAAATCAGCTAAGAAGCTGACAGCATGAGGCTGGCGCAAAACAATCAATCCACTTCGTAATTATTCCAGGACTGCTGCTCCTACCTGTGTTTTTCTGTTTGAATATATGTGTGTGTGTGTGTGTGTGTGTGTGTGTGTGTTTGTGTGTGTATCCAAAGAATCTTAAATCTTCACTCAGCCATCTTCACTTCATTCATATGTATATTTTAAACAGGCCGTCTTTTATGGAGTGAAAGAAGGGGCTCATTTCAGTTGCTCTTTGCTTAGATTCAGAAGGGTCACCATGTTAGTCTGTATCTGCAAAAACGAGGAGTCCCGTGGCACCTTGGGCTATGTCTACACAACAGTGTTATTTCGGAATAAGGGACGTTATTCCGAAATAACATTGTCCACAGTTATTTCACAAGCAGTTATTTTGACATAATGTGGAAGTAATATCCTGCCGGAGGACCACTTATTCCGATGCCTGTAACCCTCATTGTACGAGGAGTAAGGGAAGTTGGAGGAAGAGTGTGTTATTTCAAAATAAGTGCTGTGTAGATGCTCCCAAATTTGAAATAGCTATTTCGACTTAAGCTATGCAACTAGCATATCTCAAGTTGTGTAGCTTATTTTGAGCTGTGTAGACGTATCCTTAGAGACTAACAGATTTATTAGTCTCTAAGGGGCCACCAGACTGCTTTGTTGCCTTTGCTTACTGATGTACTTACCTGTGGAAAGCAATGGAAAACAGAGCATAAATAAAATGGTAACAATGTAGGATCGTATCAGATGGGAGGGTCCCAGGGCTTGGGCTAGGCCCAAACATATCCACTGCAACGAAACAGCCCCTTAGTTCAAGCCTCTCTCGCAAAGCCTGAATCAGCTGGCATGGGTCAGCGGTGGGCGTCTAATTGCAGTGTGGACGTACACAATCTACATGATTTACTCAATGGCAGAGTTGGGACTTAGAACTCGGGAATCCTGACCTATGCAGCCTCTCTCACCACCCTGCCACATTTCCTTGCTCTAACCACTAGACACGGCACCTTCCCTACTTCAATGAGCAATACCTGCGAGATCTTTGTTCAATCCCTAGCGCATGGGGGAAGATGACAGACAATGGCTTTGAAAACGGGCCATAGAAGAAAGAGAGGCAGGAAAAACGTGTTTTCCACCCCAGGAAGTAATTCAGCGTTCAGCGCTAGTACATCATTTAAAAAGGGGAGGTGGGTTGGGAACCAGTACATCTCTGGATGTCTATGGCTAGCCTGAGAGAGACAAGATGGGTGAGGTAAAATCTTTTATTAGACCAACTTCTGTGGGTCAGGCTCATTGACGGGGGGGATGGGGGCAAAGGGGGCAGTCGCCCTGGGGCTCAGTGATTCAAAGGGGCTGAAGCTCCTGCAGCAACAGTGGCAGCCAGAGCGCCAGGCCCTTTAAATCGCCACCAGAGAACTGCTCCGAGGGCTGGAGGGTGCAGGGGGACACTATACTCTGGGCAGCTGTGGGGGCTGCTTGGGGGCCTGCACAATTGACATGCTGAAAGCGGGGTGCCTTTGCCACACCAAAGCAAGCTTCTTTTACCCCCTTATGGTGCACTGCTTTGCCCAGGATTTGGCGACCATCACTGTACACTAATGCCCAGATTTCGAGACACCTCAGCCCCCTATTAAAGCACCCAGTTGAAGCGGTCAGATTTTCAAATGTTCCACAGACCTCCCATTCTCTTTAGCGGTGGGTGGACAGGGGAATTCTCCCATTTTCAGTAACAGCTGCTGGAAGCTGAGCTCTCTGAAAGCCTGGATACCTAGGGTTTCCTTTCCATAGGGCATGCTCTACTTTTCCTCTCATTGTCTCCCCCCATTCCCTGACCCAAACCGCTCCCGTGCCAACAGCCCTGTGCTACGGAGAAAACAGGTCCACATGCGGGATCTGTTTGCCTTTGTGTTTTCCATAGGATTTTTGTTTTTGGCTCCGGGAGGCATGGAAAGAGGCAAAATGACATGGTCTTCTCACAGAGATTTTGCCACCCAGGGATTTAAAATACTACAAAATAGACCAGATCTTATATTATTTTGACCTCACTATGACATTTTAAAAAGTGTCTTGGAAAAAAGGACTTAAAAAAAAAAAAGACACCTTCTTGACACACACAGAGATGTACAAGAACTTGCGTACATGCCAGTAAGGGTACTAAAGTGGTAAGAAAATTCAGCAGGATGAGCTAAAAGCAGGCATGTGCACCAGGCTGGGAGCCAGACACACTGGGCTATCTGCTGTGCTTGACTCCCTTGGTGGCCTCTGAAGGATCATTAAGCCTCTCAACCCCTCTGAGAGAGAGGAGTATTGAGGAAACTGAGGGAGGGAGGTTAGAGTCCCTTCTTGGTATTTCAGAGGAAGGAGTATGCATGCAGCTGGCTATGAAAGGACAAGCGTCTCTTGTGCTCTAAAGTAGAAAGATCAATGCGCCTTGACACTCTTTTACCCTACCTGGGCCAGACTGAAATTTGCTGAACAAGATGTCTCAGAGGAAATAAAGAGGACTTAAAAGGAGGACATATTTCAGTTTCAAACATCTCAGAGACTCAAATATCTGTGTATGCACACTGGTGACAGTGGCCAGGTGGGTGTGAAGGAAAGACAGGGTGAACCGAGTTTTAAAATTATGAAGAACGCTTTAGCAATGTTGTTGTTGTTTTTAAAATCTTGTTGGGGTTTTTTAAAAACACGTACATGAGAGCTAACCAATTTCAATTGCCACAGTTCTCCTGCCTGTTTGGAGGCATTGCGTTGCCAACTACACAGCAGATGCAGTAGCTTTGGTGGGAGCTTTGCTCTCCTGTGGCTCCGTGAGAAAGGTGAAGGTTTAGAGGAGTCAAACGACTCATGCTCTGGGTAAGCACGAACATGGAGGTTAGACAAAATGGGGTTTAACGACTGGCCTTGTGCCATGGTGAGTGCTGAGCGAAGTACACGAGATGTGAACCCAAAGCTGGCACGGTGGTGAAAAGTTACCTAGGAGTTGGGGCTCAAACCAAGGAACAATCTAGTCCAGTATCTTGTATATAACAGGCCAGTACTTGATGCTTCAGAGGCAGGTGAAATAGGCAATTATGGGATAACCTATCCCTGAGGAAGTGACCTTCTAACTCCCATTAGCTAGCAAAGGGCTGGTGCTTTATAGCAGGAGGGATTATAGCCATTCCCATGTGTTTGGTGACATTCGAGTCCTTATTCCTGTAACTCTGGGTAGTCCTGTCTAATCCCTTTTACAATCCTGCCCAGTTTTTACTCTCAAGGGTAGTGAGAATAAGTCAGGCCTTGTCTTCACTACATGGGAAGGTTGAATTAAGATACGCAACTCCAGCTGGAGTCGACATACCTTATTTCGAGTTTCCATGCGGTCTCCACAGCAGGAGGTTGACAGGAGCAAATGCTACTATCAGTTTCTTCTGCTCCTCATGAGGAGCAGGAGTATCAACACCGATGAGGGCACCCTCTGAGTTCGATTTAGTTGGCCTTTACTAGACTCATTCAATCAAACTCTGGAAGAATGATCACGGCAGCATCCATCTTCTGCATAGGGAAGACATAGCCTCAATGTGATGGTTTTTAAAAAAAACTTCCATCTCTTGGGTATTTCCCAGGCAGCTATCACACCAGTGCTCTAGCACCAGACTACAGGGAGTCACATGCACTTGGAAATGTCCAAGGTGAACTCCTTGCTGGTGGTGAATGTTCTCTCTCATTTTTTCCATCCATGTTCAGAATAAATTTTGTCATGTGCACTGAGGCATGTGCGGACGTGCTCACAGTACGTGCTCACAGTAGAAACAAATGCTGTTGGCTGTGAATGCTGTGATAATCAACTGGGCAGCATTTGACTCTCTCGGGTGGCCCCTCAAGCGTTCAGCTTACAGGGAAGACTGCTGATGGGAACAATCTTTGGCTGCAGCATAGCTTTTCAGTATTGGTGAAAGTGGGGGGAAGCAGGACTGAATATTTCAGCTTGTCAAAGTTGCAGCATGGCCCTGGGCAGCCGCCACACAACCTTGGTCATTCCACCTCATTTGCAAAGGGGCAAAACTTTGTTTTCTTGGTCCAATTTCACATTGAGTTTTTGGGGTTCACCAAAGTTGTTCAACATCTTTATTAATGATCTGGATGAGGGGATGGATTGCACCCTCACACGTTTGCGGCTGACACTAAGCTAGGGGGAGAGAGAGATAGGGTCCAGAGTGACCTAGACAAATTAGAGGATTGGGCCAAAACAAATGTAATGAGGTTCAACAAGGACAAGTGCAGAGTCCTGCACTTGGGGCAGAAGAATCCCAAGCATTGTTACAGGCTGGGGACCGACTGGCTAAGTAGCAGTTCTGCAGAAAAGGACCTGGGGATTCCAGTGGATGAGAAGCTGGATATGAGTCAACAGTGTGCCCTTGTAGCCAAGTAGGCAAATGGCATATTAGGATGCATTAGGAGGAGCATTGCCAGCAGATCTAGAGAAGAGATTATTCCCCTTTATTCAGCACTAGTGAGGCTACATCTGGAGTACTGTGTCCAACTCTGGGCCCCCCACTACAGAAAGGATGTGGACACATTGGAGAGGGTCCAGCAGAGGGCAACCAAAATGATCGGGGGGCTGGAGTACATGACCTACGAGGAGAGGCTGAGGGATTTGGGCTTATTTAGTCTTCAGAAGAGAAAAGTGAGGGGGGATTTGATAGTAGCCTTCAACTTTCTGAAGGGGGGGTTCCAAAGAGGCTGGAGAGAGGCTGTTCTCAGTAATGATGGATGGCAGAACAAGGAGCAATGGTCTCAAGTTGCAGTGGGGGAGGTCTAGGTTGGGTATTAGGAAAAACTATTTCCCTAGGAGGGTGGGGAAGCACTGGGATGGGTTCCCTAGGGAGATGGTGGAATCTCCATCCCTAGAGGTTTTTAAGTCTCAGCTTGACAAAGCCCTGGCTGGGATGATTTAGTTGGGCTTGGTCCTGCCTTGGGCAGGGGGCTGGACTCGATGACTCCTGAGGTCTCTGCTGGCCCTAGGATTCTAACCCAGAGTAGAAACCAGGGGAGCATCAGAGAGACAAAAACAAGTTGGTCTAAACCACCGATTCTCACAGAGCCTTGCCCCACAGCTACCTGCAAGGCAGCCTGCTTTCAGCACTCTTCCGTCCAGCTGTCAAACCATTACAAACATCAGTCCCCGCTCTAGGGGACTGATACAGAGGCAGCAGTGTGGGGTGGCAGAAGCCTCTGTCGGGGCGGGGGGGGAGAGGAGAAAGGGATGTCTGAGTTCCCTGACCTGGCACAAGCTGGAACTGAGCCGGGCTGCCTGCCTGCCTGCCTGGCTCCTAATACACTTTAAATGCAGAGCCGCAGAGGGGGTAGGTCCCAGACCCAGCGTAAGCCGGGACTGGGCCATGCTGCTGGCCAGCCTGCTAAAAAATTTACTGGCGTGGGGAGGGAGAATGTGTAGTCTATAGGATCAGCAAAAGCTGATCGGTTAATTGGTTAATCGACTCCACTATCACATCCCTACCCCGCGCTCAGTAAAACATGCTTGTTTTGAGATGGCCCCTAAATGCCATGGCTGGCGGAGGAGTGGGAATAGAGACATTCTGGATTGCTTGATGTAAAACACAAACAAAGCCTAATGGACTTGGCAGCTTTATACCCTGGGGCTCTCTCTCAGCGACTCCCACCCTCGGCTGGCATTGTCATTCCTCCAGAGCCTTGGTGACAGCACAGTGTGCAGAGCTCCCTCCATGGGAAATCCATTTAACCCTTCCCTGCCTCGCGGAGACTCCTTTGAATGCTCATCGGGCCATTTAAGAACAACCGTACTTTTTCCTCCATCTTCCTTGCTTCCACCAGGCCAGTAGAGAGAAATCTGGGCTCCTGGTACACCATGCTTGCTGAGGCTTCCTTCCATCCCATTTCATCACAGCTAGAAATTTTGGGGGGCCCTGAACTTGTACAATTGTCCCCTTTCCTCCTCAGCTCTGTGGAGGCGGGGCAGCCTGGGTTACCTGAACTAGGACTTGCTCACTCTAACTTACTTTGAAACATGCCCACTGTCCTCTTGTGCTCTGATCCCTTTTCATGATTCTCAATGCAGTAATTAATTAAAAAGTGAGGAAGGCTCCAACTTCTTGTGGCTGCCAGTAATAGCAAAGCTAGACTAGCTTGGGATTGCAAGAAGACTCAATTTCTGTAACAGTAGGACCCAAGGTTAGGGTTGCCAGACGGTTTAACCAAAATACCGAACACCGGCCTTCCCCCCCCCCCAAAAAAAACACAGTGGAAAAAATTCTGTTGGGGGGGGGAAGGGGGAGACCTAAGTTGTTGGGGTGGGGCGGGGGGGGGGAAAGAGGACTCAGAGTTTTTAAGCAAAAAAAAATTTAAAACAGCATGGCCCCTTTCAGAGTGCATGCAGAATCAGAATAGGGATAGGAACAGGGGAGCCGTTGAGCACTAAGACCCAGGGAACCCATTGCTTCCCCTTGGTCTTTAGGCTTTTTGCCAGTGGCCATTTTGTGTTCTTGAACAAGCCATAATGCAGCTTCCCTGCGGAACCAGGTAAGCAGGGGGTCCGGGGGCCAGTTGCTGAGTGTGTGATAGGGTTGCCAAGTGTCCGGTATTTTCGCCTCCTGGCTGGAAAAAAAAAATCAGAAAATACCGGACATTTTACATGTCCGGTATTTTCTGAATTTTTTTTTTACCGGACAGGAGGCGAAAATACCAGACTATCCGGGTGAATACCGGACACCTGGCAACCCTACCCAAGGAAATAGCTCCAGGGGCTTTATTTGTTGCGGTCTTGACATGAGATGCCACTTCAACCCAAGAGATTGGTGATTATTAGGCAAGGCTGTAGAACCCCCTGGTTAGTAAGATATTTCCTGGGTCCATAGCATGCTGTAGACAGAGCAGTCCCAGGCAGATCCTGTGATGTCAGCCAAATTCCTGCCCCCTTGACATCCATATGCAAGAATTTAAGCACCCAGTTTCTGAGAGCTTGCAGTTATACAAATACACCTGTCAATGGTGCTCAATGGATGGATCTCAGAAGGGTTGAGTCAACAAAGCCTCCAGCATTCAAACCTGTATCCAAAAATGGGATGACTGCACTGGAAAGACTATTCCAACAGATGATTTTCATCTATTCAGCAAGCATGTGCAGGTTCCTTTGGCTTCCCCACGTGCTGATATGAATGACTTGTGCTCCAGAGTGTGTATGTGGGCTATAATTAAGAGTAAATGAAGCAGATAAGATCATCATCTACAAGCAGAGTCATATAAGGTTAGGGCCAATGCATATTTCATTCTGAAAGGCCTACTTTAGTCCCACTACTGCATCTGGAAATCAACCCAACTGAATATAACTACAGGAGGCCCCTGACTTGTGACGCGATTGGTTCTGGGGGGAAGCGTTGCAAGTCGGGGGCGTTGTAACTCAAACCTGCATTTACGATAGGCGCTGTGTGCCGTCATAAATGCAGGATGAGGACATAAGTCGGGGGGTTTCGGCCCCTTCCACACTTACAAAAATGGTTGTAAGTGTGGGGGGTCAGAACTCGGGGTGGTCGCAAGTTGGGGGTTTCCTGTATCATATAACAAGGACAATCATCATATTTAAAGTTTGCCTTTACCCTGACAAGGTAGAATCCTAGAATCGTGGGACACTGGGGCTAGAAAAGAACCTCGAGAGGCCATCTAGTTCAGTCCCCTGTAAACGGTAATCTGAGTAATCTGATCATCATCACCATTCTTTACTAGAGTGGAGTATTAACCTGTATGGCAAATGAGTACAAGCAGGACTATGCACCATGCATTCAGACATTCAACAGGTCAGCAAAAATGCATGTGGAACCACAAAGAATCTGAGTCACAGCACTTCAAATGTATTATGTTTCCTCGGCACCTTTCATCCAAACCTGTGCCCAAGCACTGTACAGACGACACACATGCTGGAATTGCTACAGGCAGCACTGAAATACAGCCACAACCACAGCAGAACACAACCGGCAGTGTAACAGCTTACAGCAACACTCCAGAAGTTTAGGGTAGGATGTGAGGAATACCATCATCTCCAGTTGAAACTGCCATACTAACTTAAGGATGGTAGACAAAATGTAGTTGTCTGAATTAGATTTTGGCCGGGTCATCATGATAAAAAACCCTGTGACTGAGAAAAAAAAAATCTCTGTATTAACCAAGATCCCAGGTTTATATTTTTTCCCCAAAGTCTTTATGACCTGGACTAATACAGCACCCGCTGTGAGAAGGGTTCAGAGAGACACATGCTATCTGTTAGATTACCAATAGCATCTTTGGTTTTTCTTTAGAGATCTCCCAACCAAGTACTTATGATCCCATGTAGCTTGTGAGATCACTTGGGCTGCAAGTCATCCTATGAATCAGTTTTTTTCTTGGTATAAGTTATAAACATCATGATGGTGAAATTTATATATATATTTGCAATGTCTGTAGCACTTCAAAGTTCATTTATTCTTGAACCCAAACACTGCCTCCATTGGCAAGCTGAATTGAAGGACACTTCACTGATGTATTACACCTTATCTCTTGGGATGAAATACAAGATCACTTTTTACGGGTGAGTCATGCAGTGAGCCTGGTCACTCCATTCATCCTGCTGAGTGCAAACTGGGAATGCAGCAAGGGGCTGAGCCCCAAAAGGGAGCAATGTGAAAAATGCAGAAGGGGGGAAGCGGGCGGTTGCAAGGAGATTTTGCAGCCAGTCAGGAAGGAGAGCTGCAAGACTAATGAAGTTTTTAGCGTCACAGTCTGTCTCCTACCTGGAAAATTAACGCTTAGTCTCTCATTCCCTTTATTTCCCACCCCGCTCCTACATATGCCCCGCCTCTGCCCTGGAAACACAGTAGAGAACACTATTGTGAAACCTATCACTAGCTCCCAGTCCTACGTGCCTTACTCAGGAAACCTCCTCAGTAGCTCAGGATCAGGCCCAAGGTCGATATCCATGTTAGAGGAGGTAGAAAGTATAATTGTCACATCAGTCTCCCCATCTACTTTAGCTGAGTTCCAATGATGCAAGTTTTCCATCAGGAAAAAGACAACTAGCACAGCGGCATTTAGCTTGAGGCCCTATTAATAGCATCCTAATTATATGGCTGCAAATTTAATTCATAGCAATGGTTAGCATCAAAATCAAAGGCATCACACATCAGCATTGGTGGACTTGCATAAGGCCCATAAACACAGAACAAGCAAGCCGACACATTCGCCCCCTGCAGTTGCTGGTTGTTAACTGTTGCATTAATGTCTTTTCTAATTTTGCTTGATGGAAATTCCTTTATCCCAAGAATCCAGGCTTCTGAATGGTTACATCTTTAATATAAACCTCCCACCCCTAAGAAGCAGGGGTCTTTTGAAAAAAAGACATTGGACTATCAAGTTGCTTGGAAAATAGAGTCCCAAGTACTCATGCTTTATCCAGTAGGTCTTGGCCTCATCAGCACATTTGCTTTGTATGCACTTAAAGAAAGCTTGTGAAGAACAATGGTTCTCACAAAAAGAAGAGGCTGCTGGGGACCATACATGGGATAATGGGCTGGCCTGGTTCATTGTGGGAAGCACTGGGGGGAAGGGAGGGTTGGAGAGACGGAATTCCAAGCTAAAAGAACGATGCGCACCAAGCATGAAGTGGCATAGATTTCACTGCCGGACCCAGTCTATAGAGACTAGCCCTTTAGCAATGTGCGCAGAGGTGAGAAGAAGAAGAGGAGGGCGGGTTTAATTAGTCTTATGTTAAATTTCAGAAGTGGGGGGCACCAACTTCCAGGGGAAAATAGATTTGTTAGTTAATCATAGAGTAGGGCTTTGCCACCTCCCTCCTAACACCCCAGCATTCAAGGAAGGCAGGCAACTTTCTGTGCTTTTTATTGCTCATGGAAGTAGCTGGGCTAACAGCCATATCCATCATACCCCTCCAGTTCTGCAGAACAGGCACGAGCACAGCCCACGCGAGGACACGTTCCACCTGTCCCCACTCCCCCCATGTACCTGGTCTCCACCCTAGCTCTGAGAGACCCCTAACAGTAGCCACCAGGGGAGTCCAGTCATCAGCATCCATTCACAATCCTTGGTCGCACTGCTGGCGACGGCAACACAGAGCCAGCTCGTGCCACCGGCGGTGGCCGTTCTGTGATGTGGAGCCACGATCCTGCTGAGAACTGTAATGAGTCCACCACAATTAATTTCACCTTAGTCAGAAACTTCCCTGCTCTGAATTCAAAACCTAACTCTAGCAGGTGGGGCATCCTCAAACCCCCTCCCCACACACCTCCTAACTTAGAGCCATAGAAGCTTTTTCCTTCCAAACCTCTTGCTAAGTCCACGGAACACCCTGGGGGGGGATGTATCCTAGGGCAAAAGGCCTATGCGGTCCACTCTAAAAAAGCTCCCTTTATTCCAATGAAGCCTGTTCTATCATACAGGATAGGGTCTGGAAACGACAGAGATATGGTAAGAAAGCACTGGGGCTGACTAGCGTAATTGGAAACTCAGCTACAGCAGGATTGAATTAGTGAGGCTTGAATTGTGCCCAGTCCATTAAATATTTGTTCCCATGACTCACGCCTGCGAGGGGAGCTTTTAAAGCTGACCTCTGCTGGTGTGTTTTTCTTTCGAGCCCAATCAGACACCTCGCTGCCACTTGGAGTGTTAGTAAAGCATTATTTCCAGACGTCGAGACCTTCTACCTGCCGACAGCACGCTTGGCAAAGCCATTCCTCATGGTAAAACCTCTTGGCCCAATGCCACTTAAAAAAAATACAGCAGCAGACTTGCTGGAATTCAAAGTTTGATTATAAAGAGAGCGAGAATATGCACACCCTCCCAGATTCCCCTCCCCACTCTCCCATCCGACTCAGGGAACTAACCCCAGGGCAGCTATGCTCTTAGGGCACATTACATCTACAAGAACAACTCCCACTGAAAGGAGAAGGAGTGTGGTTAAGAGAAGTATTATCAACTCTTCCCATACCACCTGCCTACGTTACTAAACATAGGTGCGGGAAATAGGGCGCAGGGGGGAAGGAGGATGCTGCACCACCCTCACACTTTGGGCTTGGTATCTCCACCACCAGCCCCTGGGGGCCCGACCGCCAGCCCTGTGGGATCCACTGCTGCCGGTCCCAGCGCCAGCCCCATGCCTGGGGCTCCGCAGCCGCTGTGGCCCCAGCATGCGGCAGTGAGGGCCACGGACGGGGTAAGGGCAGGGCACAGCTCAGCACCCCCATCCAAAAAATTGTTCCACTGCCACTGTTACCAGAATGAGAAGATTCTGTGACCCCACCCTTCTCCCTCATCATAAAGAAAGGGAGCGTCACTATCCGCCTGGATCTGTTTGTGACACACAAGCCCCCGCCTCCCAAGCAGAGAAAACCCTGGTTTGAAAGTTAGAGTAGGAGGCTCGGAGTCAGGAGACGGACATTCTGCACCCACTTGCCTCACAAGGCACTTCTGTGGTCTTGGGCACGTCACTTACGGCCTGTCTGAGATGCTGAACACCCACATCTACTAAAGTCAGTGGGAGCTGCAAGTGACCAGTGTGTTGGGATCCCGGGGTGCAGCCTGGAACTGTGGGATGGCCATGCCCCTCAACTTTCCAACCGGGGCTGTCTCTCACAATGCTTTGCAAGTGACAAGCCGCAAACTCCTTCATCAGCTGTGATCACTCAGCACAATCGCATGGGGAGCCCCGCACCCAGCTAGATTGCGTGAATACTCCAAAAGCTGCTCATGAATCACAAAAGAAAAAGGCACCAGCCAAATCCCTCTGGCTCCCAGCGCTGTAGTGCAGGAATATAACACCTCCAGAAAGACTTCTTCTTTAGCCACTTAAACTTATCAATTGCTTCACCACTTCCTCCGTGGAAATGGATGTACACCGGCCTTTGTGCACCAGAGCACATTTACCAAACACTTCAGGCAAACTCGCTGCTGAAAACCAAGCTATTATCCCCTCTCTACCATAGTTTCCCCAGGTGAAAAAAATTGAGATAACATCAACCTACTTGCCGGAGAAAAGAGGGGAAGCACGGTGGAGCATCACTGTGCAATCAAAATGCTTTGAGGTCTTTGCCTGGAACAGGCAAAGTCACATGAACAAAAGTCAATGACTGTTTTGACCAGCGCAACGTGCCTTCCGCTCAGTTATCAAGACTCACGTGTCTTCTCTATCTCCCTGGCTTCAGAAAGAGCACCCTTCACACTCGCTATGGATAGCGCTGCATCAAGAGGACACACTTCCCCCCGTGTCCAGCATTCACTAGCGATGTCACAATCCCTCCCCCCATCTTGCAGGACGGATGCAAACTGTAAATAAACCACCCATGCTGCCCATCCCCAGCTCTGGACCCTTAGAGGATCATAAAGCAAGAAAACAAACCACAAGCTTACTACCAGGAGTCTGGGAAATAAGCCAATCTCATTACGGGGGCACAGCGTTAAGCTCCCTGTTTCGGAGACCAGAAAACCCAACCTCCTCCTCTCCCGGATAATAGTCAGCTATGGTAGTGGAAGCTGAACGGGAGGAATGAGAGAAGACATTTAAAATACAACGAATCACCGGGATACAAAGAAGATCAGCTTTGCTGGGCTGGGGTAGGAGACGGAGAGAGCTTGAAAGATCAACAGGATCCAGCGAATTGCAGCAGTCATTAAATATTTACTACATATGAATTCTGAAGGGTCCAGCCAAGTACAGAAAGGAAAAATTTCCACTTGAGGGAAAGGAGCTTAGCTGAGCTGACCCAGCAAACTCTTCTGTGTAGTATTAGAGACACTGAACATGCCTGGGTGGGAAGAGTTAAATCCGCTCAGCTGGGTGATCTGATTTTACACAACACAGTAGCTGCTAGTAAGCAAGGTTTGCAGCAGTCCTGCGTGATTTACAGCAGAGCAGCCATAAAGGGGAGTATAATGTGATTGTGACGTAAGCCTTTGCTGGGCTTTGGGGATCTCAGCACTTGGAGGAGTCGGTCTCCTTTGGGAGAGATGTGCAGAGAGAGGCACACAGACAGACACTCCTCAGGAATTTCAGAGGGGCCAGCTAGCTGATTAGCAAATAAGAAGTAGGACATCACTGAACAAACGTGGCTTTTTTTTTCCTTCTTCTTCTTCTTCAGTAAGATGAATTCTCACAGGGGAAGCACGATAAATTTAGAAAATTTCATAGCTGGCTCTCTGACTCCTCCCCTCCAGGGAAATCTCCAAACAAAAAGTATCCCTCAGAGAGGACGAGATTGGGCCCACCAGCTCCTTTTTATATTAAGCCCCCCAATAGCTCTCAGAAAGCAATGGCTTTCAGTCACCCCTGGTCGGTAGATTGGCGACTTGGTAATAAAGACGACAACTTTGCAGGTACAGGTTGAATCTCTCTAGTCCAGCACCCTCAGGATCTGACTGGTGACGAACCAGAGAAATTGCCAGACCATGGGAGGTCAATATTGTCTAGCAGCATCACCAACTCTTCCACTGCTTGCTGGGCTCAGACATTTAAGGGTAAATTAGAGCTAAATAGCACAGAACACTGAGAGCCAGGACTGGTGGCTGTTAAACTTTATGGGACCACAGGAACTTGACCACACCCATGCAAAGTAGACATTTGACTAACTAAAATCACGCTGGACCACTGGTGTTTCCGGACCAGACAGTGCCGGACTAGAGAGATTCAACCTGTACATGGCACTTCTCATTTGTAGATCTTACCACGCTTTACAAAGGCAGGCAAAGCATTACTATCCCCGTTTTACAGATGGGCAAACTGAGGCACAGATGTGCTAATGGCCTGGTTTTCAGGGGTCCTGAGCACGCTGCGCTCGCATTGATTTTAGGCCCTTTGTGTCCTGCCTACAATTACAGAACGAGTCAGTGCTTTATCTCCCAGCCAGATCCTCCAATGTCCTAAACACGGTGCCCTCTCTGATGGGCCACACTGCCTTCCCCAGAGGAAATGTGGCAATGATCCAGACATAGCATCAGGCACCAGGTGCTGCTAGCCAAAAGGGCAACACTGAAAACAAACAGGAATTTGAAGGGGGGACCCTCGGTGGGTCATGACGCTTGAATTTCCTCCCTCCTCTCAGCGAACAATCATCTGACAATCGAAAGACTTGGTCACCTTAATATTACAGTCCACTTATTTCACAACTCCGGCTTAGGCTGCTTGGCTTCTCTCTCTGCTCCAAGTTCCAGTTTCCTGCCCTCTGCTCTGTAGGTGTGGCCGGGAATCTGCACCGGACATAGCTGCATCTGAAACCTGGAAAGCCAAAGTGCCTTCTTCCTCTGTGCCTGTCAGCATGTGTGAGAACATGTCCCGGCTTCCCAACCGGGGTATTGCCAAAGATCAGGTCAGAGCCCTTCCCTCTCCTTTTTCCTCGAGTTATTTTTTTCCCTTGGCAGATCTGTGTTAATCTCCCAGAAACTGATGGATCAAAGCTTTCCCCATAAAGATTCCAGGGTTTTCTAATGGGCTGTGCACAGCCCAATAAGGGGCCTGCTTATATGGCACAGACATCTGTGAGAGAGACAGAGAGAGAGAGAGAGTCCCACAGTGAGAGGCAGACTAGAACGAATATCCCTAGAAAGCTGTTTTTGGGATCCAAGGAATTTTATTGTGATTCATGTAATTAAGGGAGGGCGGAAGCAAGTTTAATTCTGGGTTGCTGTTTCTTTTTGGTAGCAGAATTCCTCTCCCACAGCACACACACAGCCTCTGGTGAGAGCCAGAGCTACCTTCTTCCTCCCCTGACAGCCAGGACAGGGATATGATTCTGTAGCCAAGGGCTTGGACAGAGATGCAGGTTCTGAGGATGCTCTGAGGGATTTGCTTGCTCTCTGCTCCCAGCAAGACCTTTGTCCCATGTCATGCAGTGCATAGGAGTGTGGTTGCCCTCTAGGGGTTGGGTCCAAAGTCAGGACAGAGACCAATTACAGGAGACCTTACTGAGATCGAGGGAGAGATGCCTGGCGTTTTGGACCAGAAAGAATTGTGCTCTAGTCCCGATTCCTCCCTAGAATTTGTGTGTTGACAGCACCTGGATTGTGGATAATGAAGCCAAGATGTAACTAGGCTTCTCTCCTCGCTCACCACTCTCAAGTACCTTGGGAGATAAGCCACGCCAAAGGGATAAGCCCAGGTCCTTTGGACTTCAGCCGTGTCGCACATCTAGTTAGAGCTCTACAACTTCTCGGCCGGAGGTTATGAGGCTATTACAGGTGTAGGTGGTCGACGTTCGGTGGCTTACAACATGCGTAACTACTCCACTGAATGGTAAGAGAAGATGAGGGTCTCATCAACTTCAGACAGTGCTGAGAAATGTCGTATCAAGGATGCTTGGCAGATGCCATGAAAGGCTTGGACCAAACTCCCACGTATCTCAGCACCTGTTCGCCATTGTCCCAAGCAACAGGTAAGTCTCGAAACTCCTCCTCTCCTCCAGCCGCTTCCCACTAATCGAGCAAAACTGATCAACAGGGACAAACTTATTCTGCCTCAGAAGGGAAGTTGTTTAAAAGGTCTCCACTGTGTAAATGGTAGGAGGGATTAAACCAAGCCGGAAAGACCGTTCCCTATAATCCTACATAATTAAAGGGATGTGATCCTGCTCAATACATTAAATACCCAACATGCAGGCACAAGCTGTTTGCTTTAACTGCCTTTAAATGAGACCCTCCCGCCAGCCAAACACAGTAAACAACATGCACCTGCCATTCTCTACCTGGCTGGCGGGGAGCTTGACGGCATATGTGTTTGCAATGGGCTGTCTGAGGGGAGTCTGTTCGGTTGATTCTGCCACATAGCTGCCGCAGAGCGAGCAGGAGCTCAGGGTGAGCTGGGGTGTGGCGGAAAGGTTGGTACAGCCGTGCCCCAAAAAGGGTCACACCAAGAGTTGCCTTTGCGCCTCGTCAGAAGCCAAGGCTGCAAATCAAAGCACAGCTGCTCAGCACTCAGACTGCAATGAACAACTATTAATACCTGTTTGATGCCACTTACAAAAAAATGCAGCCATCCAACTCCAGTATGTGCTTGCCCTTGTCTCTTCCTGGATAGGGGAGGGAGATGCTTCCTGCTCTTTATGGACACCCATAATAACTTCCCTCTGTCTTGCCTGGGTGCTACAGAGAATGGACGTTCGGGGGCTACATTTAGAACTCACCCCAGAAGGAGTTTCTGCCTTCAGTTGAGCTGCATGATCCGTCAGTCATGCTGAGCATCTGACTTGAGGTTGGATTTGGATAAGCTATCTCTGATTTTGCACCCAAAAATAACTTCACAGCACAAAACCACGCCCTCCGATTTAAAGGCTGTGTTGAGGTCATGTAAGGCCGCCAATAAGTGGATAAACCCTGCCTCTTTTCTAATGCATCCCTGTCATTCCTGACTAGCATTGCTTAGGGAAATGAACCAAAAAAACAGAAGTTACCACTCCTCATTTGGTTACCTCAGTCTTTCTTCCTTTCCCATATATTCTGTACGCCATATAGAGTAAGATGAGCACTTGTGGGCGAAACCTGGGTTTTACCCACGAAAGCTATATATTTGTTACTCTCTAAGGTGCCACAGGACCAGCTGTTTTTAAAGTTACAGACTGACACGGTTACCCCTTTGAGACATACAGAGTGAGCTCTGTCTTACATGATTGTCCAGTACCCAGCAATAGGAGATTCCTTTCTGTGGTTCCTAGGGCAAGCGAAATACAAATAAAAACAGATAATGACATTGCAGCAGAAACACTACTTTCCCTGTCTAATATATTTGAGTGGCGATATTCATGTATCCCCTGATGATGCCAGGGTTAAACAGTTGTGCAGTGGAGGACTGAAGGGGCATCTGATTGTGGGCCAACAAAATGCCAGAGTAGGAATTAGGAGGAGAAAGAGGTCTGTAGTTATGCATCCCATAGGTCTGTTTCCATTGTGTTTTTAACGCACTGACATCTGAGGACTGGTCTCTACTGTAAACGTACATCGCTAGAATGGTGTCACTCAGGGGTGTGAAAAATCCTCATCCCTGAGCAATGCAGTTGAACCGACTGAACCCCAGCGTAGACAGCTCTATGTCTAGCCCCGCCAACTGCTGCAGCAGCTGGAGCACCCAGGACCTTTAAATTGCCTCCGGAGCCCTGGCTGGCATGTTCCAGGTGCCCCAAAGGGCTGGCTGGGTCTCAGCCCCGCCCCTTCCTCGGGCATGGAACCAGGCTCCTTCTCACCTTGCTCAGGGGCCCGGCAAATCTCTCTGCAGCCCTGGCTATGTCCACAGATGGGCTTCTCCTGCAGACATAGCTACCATCTCGCATGGAGGTGGATTAAGTGCACTCATGTGAGATGCTCCCCTGTCCGCGTTTCAAGCACAGACCTGCGCCCTGAACAAAAACACTGGCACCAATCTAGGGATCATTCCACAGGAAGAACTGGATTAATGCATGTTATCAGCATTTGTATCAGGCTTAGCATGGGCTTTACAACCTCATCTTCAAAAGGAGTGTTTCAGAGGAAGTAGAGAGGAAGGCCAGTTCAATCACAGAATCATAATTTTACCACAGCAAGGCCTCCTGCTCTTCTGAGGGAGAAGGAACATGGGGTATTTCTTTGCCTTGGGCAACTAACCCTGCTTTTGTGATGCAAACAGGAAAGAATTTTATCTTGTACAGCCGATCAATCACCCAGAGGTCCATGGGAAGGGTGGGAGGTGAGAGGCAAAGCTACAGCACAGAGAAGCAATATGACTTTGCCCTGAGGCTTAGTTTCCCAAAGGCAGCCAAGTTAACCCATTCACGTCTCTTCAAGACCCAGAAGAAGCGGTTGCACCATAAATCAGCCATTTTCTTGCCCTCTAAGCAGGGCACATAGGAGGAGCAAAGCTGTGTGAGCAACTGATGTTTTTTTTTCCAGCCATACAGAAAAATAAAATAATTACAAAGCATGGATTGGGGTGGAACAGAATGTTCACCTCTCAGCTTCTTGAGTATTAAAAAAAAAAAAAAAAAATTAAATTAAATCAACCAATATGTAGTTTGCATTGAGGAGTCCTCTCAAATCCGAAACGTAAGCTGATTATTTCAGATCTTTATTTAGCCAAAACAATTGGACAAATCTGACTGGAATTTGCAAAATGTTTTGGTCAAACCAAATCTGCATTTTTCGGTGAAAATTTTCAGTCAAAAAATTTCACTCAGCGCTCTCCCGGAGTTCTGAACACAGTCTTCCCTCCAGGGCAGCTTCTGTAAATATCTGCCGACAGAGAGAGATACAACAAGCACACCAAGAGAGATCTGTGCTGACTCGGATTGACACAAGCACCTCAAGAGAGTAACACTAAATCCAGGGCTCAAGCTGGTGGCCACCAATTAGGATGAAGCCAGAGTGAGACTCATGACTAGACCTCACCATATTGTATATTTGCTCAACAGTGATTGTTGTGTTGAAAGTTTCAAATCTCGCTGGGTCAAAGAGTAAACCAGCATGGCTCCATTGATGTCAGTTGGATGATTTACACTAGCCAAGGATCTCTCTTTACCTTCATACTTTGTTTTGCTCACTAGTCCTAGGAGTTAGGAATAAGAAATCCCTAGGGCAGTGGTGTGCAACCTGCAGCTCATCAGGTTTCTATGTCAGGCCCGTGAGACATTTTATTTACTGCTGCCCACGCACTGGGAGGGCCGACCCACAACATTTTGGTACCTGAGGCGGGGAGCTCAAATGATGCCCCCATGCCCCCTTGCTTGGGCTCAGACTTTGAAAGGTCTCAATTCTGCCTTCTTCCTGTTCTATTCCTCTCATGGGACTGCTCTGCTACCTACATATGCACCAGCAGCAGACAATTTTGTACATTCTGGGTCCTAGTGGCGCCCCCCTCCCCCACTCTGGCACCTGAGGCGGCCACCTCGGTTTGCCTCATAGTAGGGCCAGCTCTGGCACAGGGTTGCCAGATTCCACTGGTTTCCATCTGCATGGTTTTTTTCAAATGGGTATTACTAAAGGGACATGCATGTCAAGCAAGAGCATGGGAAGGAAGGTGCAGGCTGATTGCACAAACATTGACCGTGAGTGCTGTGTGCTCCCTCTGCATCCAATCACAGTGCTGCTACGGTTCAAATCAGCACATCCTGCAAATTCTAGGTACGCAAGCGCAGTTAGCATGACGACCTTATTCTGGGAGACCGCCTTGGCTACGACAATCTTGAGGCCCACTGAGATGACAGGAACCCTGGAGCTTTTTTATTGTGATGCGTGCCGCTCAAAAGGCATGAATGGAAATGCTGTAGGCACGAGGCCTTCGAGTAGATGGATGGTGAGCACCTAAAACACATGCTCTGTGATTATGTGGGCTACCAAAAATTGAATTCCCTGTGCTCCTGTTGTCCTTGTGCCCCTGTTGCAATCACTTTCTGGTAATCTTCTAGCAAGCTACTTGGATCACAGAAAGTTTAATGGAAATAGCAAATTGGTCCACTCACAAAGCATATAGGTCATATTCACCCTGGAAATTGGGATCTAAGAGTTACTACTCTTCATTCAGCCAGGAAACAGAAACACCCTCATAACAGTGACGTGCCGCACTAACAGAATTTTGGGCACTGGCTATGTGGAAGGAGAGGCTCATGCACAATCTACAGACCAAGCTGATCATGAATCAATTCAAAATTATCCGTCATAGCCCACAGATGATTCATAAACAGAAGAGTTTGGACCCATTGAATAAATTATTTGTGCTGATTTACTACTTGCCGAGTTCTACCTTGCATCAACCCTGAGCCAGTTCCTCTCTGGGTTCAGTCCAAACCACTTCAGAGCCAAACTGACACTGGCAGCACCTTCCCACAGACATGTCATGTGTCATGCAGGAGGGAAAAAAACATCCCCTCTCAGCCGTTGATTCCAAACAGACAGCACAAGTAAGTGCTGGAGTAGTTCTGGGAGCCCATTGTATTCTTACAGGGAATCATCCATTCTACAATGGCCACGTTGGACTGACTTAGGCCAGGTCTACACTAGACATGGAAGGTCGGCTTAAGATACACAACTTCAGTTATGGAAATATCGTAATTGGAGTCAATATACCTTAAGACGAGTTTGGTGCAGCCACCACGGTGGGAGGTCGACATGAGCAATTGTTCTCATTTACTTCCCTTACTCTTCGCAACTGCAAAGAGTACCGGTGCTGACTGGGGGCATCTTCAGCATTTGATTGGGAGGGCTTTACTAGACCCGCTAAATTGAATTCCAGAAGATCGATCCCCAGCATGGTAAACATAGATGTGGCCTTAGCAACACAGCTGCTGGACAAGGCGGGCGAGGTAGTATCTTTTATTAGATCATCTTCTAGTGGTGAAAGAAACAAGCTTTTGAGCTCCACAGAACTGTTCTTCAGGTCTGAGAAAAAGATCCTCAACGTATCAGAGCTAAATATAAGGTGGAACTGATTGTTCAGCATAAGGGGTTAACATGTTCTAAGAGGCAGGTACTGTAATACCTCTGCAGGGATAGGAAAAAGGAGGGTTAGTGGGCTAGAGATCGTTATAATGAGCAATAACCCACCCTCTCATGGAGTCCTTGATTTTTACTATCTAAAAAGTTATGAATTTAAGCTCCCTCAGGCTTGTCTTTTTCAGGTTTCACTGAGGAGGAGGACCGAGAGGTCACATAAGGAGCAATTGGTCTGTGAAAATTGTTTGCCTATGGGTGAGATGGTGTTTTAAATCTTTTTGCGATTTCTTGTGTGAGTTCACTCAAGAGTGTAGTGCTTGGCTCATTCCACTCAGGTCATCAGTAGAGGAGTATTTAGTGCAGCAGACGAGGTACACCACATGTTGTGATAGGTGTATGTGGAGCCCCTGTAGCTTGAAAAAATGTGTTATGGGGGGTATGGATCCTTGTGGCAATGGAGATGCGCCTGTGGGTTTTCTGTCTGAGGGCACCTTTGACTTGGTGGGTTCCGATCTGAGGGGAGTTTGCTTTGGACCATGAATTTGGCACGGTTTGAGAGCCAGAAAGGAGGGTTTGGAAAAGAACTCTTTCAGGGTGTGGTCACCACTGAGCATGAATTGTAACTGCGTAATGACACCCCATATGAATTCCAGGGCGGGGTGGTAGGTGACAACCAGGGGTGTGCTGTCACCAGGCATTTTGTTTCCTGTAGGTGTCGCAGGTTACTCTGGGCTATTTAGGCAGCTTGTTATAACAGAAATTGGTCCTATAAAATTGTTACCTCAAATTATTACCGCAGTCTCTAATATCCTGGTGCCAGCACGGATACAACAACACTGCAAACAACAATACACCTGTGGCAGGTACAGAGTATGTGACAGCCAGTACACTGTTTAGACCAATATTACCTATGGGTGAATGGAATGGCTGACTGGAAGCAGAACTCAGTGCATGACAAGAACTCAGCTGCACGCTACTTCCTATTGGCTTATAGGGATTTCGAGTCCCACAGCTTGGTGAAATGACAAGACATTGCCTTGTCTGACTAACTTACTTCTCTTCAAGGACTCGAAAGGACATTTTCCACATTCTTGGACTTGCCTCCAAGCTCTGTTCTAGTCCAACACCTAGCATTTCTGGGTTCTGAGGGAGGCTACATTAAACGGTGCCCCGTCACCAGCTCAGATGCAGCAGAGTTTGCCTCACATACCCACTTGCTGAAGTCCCTTCCTCAATCAAAGCCTTGGGTTCTCTCATACAGCCTCATAACGGGCTACCGAGAAAGAGCCCTTGGGAGAAGTACAAAGGGGATGGCCACCTGGCAGATCAGTGTTGCTGGGAAAAGGGAGAAGGCCCTCACCCAGGTTTTCTGGAGTCACAGGGGCAGCCTTACCTTCTTGAGCTTGCCGCTCTTGGTCCCCACGAACACCACGCTGTAGCCGTTGTAGACGTACGAAGCGACCGAGGTCATGCGGTCGCGGTTGGTGGTGAAGAGGGTCACGCCCTCGACTGGTGTGGAGCCGCCCAGGGGCTGGTTAATATCCAGTCCGCAAAAGTTGTCGTCGATCGGGACTGGCTGGAAAAAAGACAAGGCATTGGGCAAGGGTGAGCGAGAGACAAGCCCAAAGGCAAAGCCCTCTGGATCATACAGAACTGAGCGCACAGTCCCAACCGCAGGGCGAGCGCACCCAACTTCCCCGCATGTCGCTGGGCGTTCACAACAACCTACATACAGCAGGTTTACCCTCCCCAGCACAGGAACCTCTCTCCTTATTGTTGTAGGCAAAGCAGCTGGGGGGTTGGGATAGGCATAGGCCACAGTGGTTTCTCTGCACGCTAGCTGCCGGGGACTGGCGAGAATCCCACAAGGTCACTAACAGAAAACCAGAGGGGAAATGGTTTCATTAACTCCCTTGATTCTCTCCTCCTTATTCTGTCCTCCTGGTGCATTAGAGTCCCATACTGACGCTCTCTCCCCTCTCAATGGTCTTGGTCTGATTTCTGGAACACCTGCACTTTCCAGTCAAGAAACAGGGGCTGTCAGGGGTCTAGCATCTCGGAAAAAATCATCAGACCAGCAGCCTTTTCAAGGGCCTGCATCTGGAGAGGAAGACTGACCAGAGACTTGCTCTGAAGACCATTTGAAGCTTCTGTATGAACCAGAGAGGTCACAGCAGAGCAACCCAAGCGACTCCTTCCTCCCCATCCCACACCCCCAGAGCTGAGCATGAAGTTTCCGCAGCATGGCTGATCTGGGGGAGGAGGGGAGGGCGAGGACGAGGAGGGAAAAAAGAACCAGCCTTGCTCACATGGCCGTACCAGGAACACGTCTCTAAACCCGCTGTGCTGGCCCACGCACACGCTCCGACAGCCGCATTCACATTGCCTCAGACAGTCAGATCCATTCATAACATTCAGCTGCAGTTCTTTCCACCCCCTGCCCCACTTTCTGAAACGACTCAGGGTCGGCGAAACGGGCCGGCAGAGAGTCACGCGGCCGGAGCCAGCTATTGCCTTACGCCGCTAATGAGCCTGCGCCAGGTGGGCTGGGATCAGAAGCACCAGCCAGAAGAAGGGCAGGTGTCTGCTCTCTAACTCTGCCCTCTGATCAGAGAAAGGAAGCTGCCGTTTCCGCCTCTCGGCTACTCATGCCTTCAGGGGAGCAGCCACCTCCCTCCTGCACAGACTTCAGGGCAGGTTTTCACCCTCCCCACACGAGCAGGATTCGGGTGCAAGGTGCCAGCCAGACTGGCTGTTCTGATGAGGGACGGTGTATTTATCCCTCCCCACACAGGGAATGGACCCTAGCAATGCAGAATTCCCATACTCCTTGCTCATCCCATCCTATCCTTGGAATGCCCCATCTGACCTAAAGGGGTGTTTAGTACCCATGCCTGCCAAATTGCCAAGGTGGCAATTGCCCCAGGGCCCATAGATTCAGTGGGGCCCAGTGCTCCCAGCCACTGTTAGTACCTAAGATTCTCCTTTCAAGACAGCATAATCTAGCACAGTGCTCTCACGTTTTTTCATTTGAGGACCTCCCCAGGAAAGTTGAATGGAGATGTCACCTTTGGAAATCTTAGACATCATCAGTGGACACCCCAAGGGCCTGAGGGCCAGAGGTTGAAAACCGCGGTTCTAGGGTAATAATGTTTTGCACACTCTTCAGACCCCCCAGGTTGAAAACCACTAATCACCAGATAGAGACCTGGACTGAGACTCAAGAACCTTTGTCTTTATTCCCAACTTGGCCACTGACTCACTGTGCCCCTCACTTTGCCTCAGTTTCCCCTCTTTAAAATGGGGGTAAGACCACCACTGAAATGAAAGACTGTATTACAGCAAAGGACTGCACATTGATCCCTTGCCTGAGCTGCTCAATGAGGAATGTTAATGAGTGCAACATGTTTGCAGTGTGGACACAATACCAACTAGGATTTGATTGCAGTTCACTAACTCCTCCCCCACAGGAGCCACTGAATAGCTACCAAATGCCACTGAGTCCCTACCGGCTGCATAAATTTCAGCATGATATATGTGAAAAACTCACCGTCCCACAGCCATCCTCTGCACTAGCAATTCACCTGTCGCTCTGAAATCCCCCCTCTATCCCTGGTACCAGAGAGTCAGAAGCCAAACTGAACGTGTTATGGTTAAAGGCATTTCCAGGGATTGGGATGACTCTGGAGGAATCTGTATGTCAATCAAGATCTGAGCTAGCAAAGTAAACACACAGAATATGCAACTTGCATTTGCATTCACCTGCTTAGTTTTGTTTGCACTATATTCTCCTGCCGCAGGCTGAAAGAGACAGGCTTTGAAGTAGTCTGATGTTTGGAATCAGAATGGACAGCTGGAAATAGCAGAAATGTTTCTAACACGCTGTGACTTTTTATCTGTCTACCAAGCTGGTTCTGTGACCCTCAGCACCATCACCACCTCACAGCCTTAGGGAATCAAGGGAAGGAAGGATTATTATCCCAGTTTGGTTTTTGGGGAAACCAAGGCACAAAAAAAATATCATGTAACTTCCCTAAGATTACTCAGGGAGTCTGGGGTAGGGCCTGGAATTGAATCCAGTTCTTGAAAATTCTAGTCCAATGTCTTAAGCCCAAGACCATACGTCCCTACACAAATGGTGTCAGGAGTGGGATCGATTTCTCCAGAGCAATAGGGGCAATGTTCCACAGCCATCCTTACCGCTTTGGTGCACTGGACATCCTTCCCCAGCAGCCAGTTAAGTTCCAAGTTGCCTTCCCCCTGGTAACAGGATTGCAGGCGCTCTTTGATCTGAGTGTTGATGGTGCGGATAGGGAATATGCAAAGAGCTGAGTCATCAGGAGGCTGGTGATATTGCTTCTGCCCCTTTGAGAAGATGGCAAAAAGAATGTCATCCTGGGCTGTGATGTTGAGGGCGTTGGCCAGTACGTCCCCTGGCTTGGAGAGATAAGCTGCTTGCAGGAGGCGGTACTCCACATCCCCTTTGACACAGCCGAAAGGCAGCGAGACGTAGGAGTGGAACTTGGGGTCATCCTTGCAGAGGCGGACAATGCGGGATGTGTAGAAGAGGTCATTGGCCGAGTTGATGGAGACTCCCTCAGGGGTCTCGGGTTGCACGGTCAGGAAGTAGACGAAATTGCCGCTGGCAAACCCATAGATGTAGAAGATGTCGAAGTGTGAGACCAGGGCCAGCGTGTCCGAGGGGATCTTGATGAGTGACGAGACAAAGTCACTGTGCAGCTCGTAATCCAACATGGCCGATGACTCCGGGTCCCGCGGCAGCTTGCGGCTGGAAAGGGTGGGAAAGTAATCCTGCTTCCCGTCCACCGCCGTGCCGATGAAGAGCTTGCCGTCCTCGCCCTCGGAGCGCACGATCACCCCATACATGGTGCCTGTCTTGTTGACGCTAGAGAGGTAGTGCTCCTTCTTGTGGGAAGGCTCCACCAAGATGAAGAGGTCGTCCAGCCGCAGCAGCTTGCAGACACCCTGGTAGAGGCTCCCACAGGCCAGCAGCCGGTTCTCCGAGTAGTCGATGATCAACAGCTTGTTCACGTTGTTGGTGACGGTGAGGATCTCGCTGCAAGGCTGGACAATGAGGGGCGGGTAGCACGACTTGTTGTCCTCCTCCGGGCCAGTCTTGTGAGCCACCAGAATTGTCAAGTTGCCGGACAGCTTGTACACCCGGTTGATGGCTCCAATGTAGACTGCCCCAGTGCGCTGGTGGACGGTCAGGTGGTTGAAAGTCCAGTCGCGGTTCTCGGAGTGGAAGGTGTTGAATAGGGCAGTACCGGCTGCGTGACGGGAAAGTGCGACCAAAAAGAGAAACAACACAGCTGCTGACCAGCCATCGGAGTCCAGCATCCGAGGCCAGTTCTTCCTCTGATCCATCCTGGGGCAGAGTAGTAAAGAAAAGGGGAAGGTGAACTTCCAAGCTCCCTGTAGGTATCCCTTGCCCCGGCGAGGTTCCTCACATGGTTCTGGAGGAAGGGGGGAAACACACACACAAAGCAAAGGATTAAACCCAGCGTGCCCCGTAGATACAATTCAAGAGAGGCTTTTTAGTTATACAGTCCTTGAGATAAAGCAAGGACATCTCTAATCCCAGCCAGCATTAAGCAGGGCTCCTAACTTATTGGAAAACCAGTCAGGCTCGATGTGTCGCCTCTATGCGTTAATTTGTTACGTGGTTCAACTGTTTATACTGTGCTTGGTGCCATGGAGTGCAGGAGGGGATAATCAACCTCAGCCCTGGGACAAAAGATACCACAGTTCGGGCACCCACCCCTCAATCTAAATGTTAGCTGAAGGGACTTTTCCTGCAGGGTGCAGGACTGTAGGTGATGAGAAGAGGTGGGTTTTGCCTCCAAATCCTGTAAAATTTAAATTCACGGTGAAGGTTACAGTTTCATGCAGATAAGTAAAACTTGCATTTATAGGACAAAGCTTTCCATGCCTAGAACTGGGCCTCCTCTCTGCCTCTTGCCACGGCAGAGGGGTAAGTGCACGTCTGCCTTTCAGCCGGAAGGATCCCAGAGCAGGATGACTTCACCCACCCCTGAAATGTAGCCACCTGCTTCTGGGCAGGAGGGGGTTGGTGGCTGGGTGCGGAAAGGGTAGGTTTGCACTGCAACTGGAAGTGCGCTTACAGCTTGTGTCGGCATGCCCCAGTTAGCACAGGTACCCGCAGCAGCGAAACCCAACTTGTCCAACTCCACGGAGACCCTAGATTCTTTGGCAGCTAGCCAGCTCATAACTCTGCAGCGTCAAGGCTACTGTTGTTGGAACGAGCCACAGGCAAGCAACATGGGTTTTGCTACATGTGCTTCAGACACAGCGAGACACCCCTTGGCCACAGTGCTTAGAGTGTGTGTGTCAGACGGGAAGCAACAGACAAACGGGTGTATGTGTAGGGAAACTGAGGCAGCACTTGAGGGAGGAGAGCTGTACAGAAAAGTAGAAGCTTGCCAACCCCTCTTGGCCTAACCAGTACCAGACCGGAGTGATCCAAGAGGAGGTAGGCAGGTTTCTAAGGAGGGACTGAGAAGGGGATAAGGAGTCCGATGCTAACCGCAAAGGCATGGAAGCTAGGAGGAGCAACTGGAGAGGCCTTGCTCCTTCCCTTTGTGCAGCAAGAGGATGGGAATGACATTTCCCAAAGTCACTAGAAGGCCCGTTTTCGATTGTCAAGAGGGATGTCGGCCTTGCAGGCTGGGTTGAGCAAGGTGATTCCCAGCTCCAGTAGACGTACTGATGCCAGTTCTGAGCACGCTGGTGTGCTAAAATTAGAGCGCAGCTGTGGTGGCACAGAGAAAAGGCAAGCTGCCCCAAATGTGTGCCTAGGGGCTAGGAGGGTACATCTATGGGGCAGCTAGCCCCTCCCACTGCACATGCTGCTGTGGCTACACTCTATTTTTAATACCTCAGCTGGATAAGAGCTAGCACATCTCCTGGAACGGGGAATCACACCCCGGCTCCTAGTGCAGAGATGCTTGTGAACCACAAGATGCGTCTGCACTGCAGAAACAAACCCAAATCCCTGCAGCGACGAGTCTCGGAGCAGGTGGACTTTGCAGGGCTGATGCGATAGGGCTAAGACATCCCCACCCGAGCTCTGAAACCCAGCAAGGGGGGAGGAGGGTTCTCAGAGCGTAGGCCCATTCTGGAGCAGGAACATCTACATTGTTATTTTTGGCTCCATAGCGCCAGCCTGAGTCAGCTGGCCCAGGTGTGCTGAGACGTGCAGCCAAGGAGGTTTGGGGCTTTAGGGTTTTTTTGCATCAAGGACGTACCCCGAGGGCTTGTCTCCGCTGCCACTTTACTGCACTGTCACTTTCTTGCTCAGGGGTGTGAAAATGGAGAATGGAGGTTGGCTTCTGACTCCTGAAGCTACTGAGATCATTCCACCCCCGCAGGATGCGAGGGAGCATATGGACAATTAGACCACTTCAAAGCTGACAGGGTCTATTCTGGATTTGGGGTGCAGCAGCGGGGTGGGGCTGGAAGCATTCTGACATCCCTTCTCTAACACATACGCTCAGTCAGCTGTCAAGCCAAATTAGGGACCGTAAGGCTGGGATTTCCTTAGGAAATGGAGGCTTGCCTGGAGAAAGCGCTGTCTGCGTGAGGCAGGCTTACGTCAGAGGGGGTTTCGTCCACCCTTCCGGGACACTTGGAGAAGTAGAGGAATTTTTTTAAAGCCTTTCTACTCCCCTCACCCGCACCTATGTTGTTCTCTCTGCTCTATCCTGACCATTCATGCCCTCAGCCAGGTGAGCCAGCGACCATTAAATATGAGACCAGAGGAGTCCTTATACTTCAATAGGGCCTTTTATGCCTAAGGGTCTCCACGATCTACACACCTGCCATGCCTCTTAGCGCTACTAGTGATACCGTGGTAGCTCCTAGAGGCTGCACCGTGAAGGACTGCTGCACAGAGCTTGCACTTGAAATAGATGTGTCCCAGGTAGGGAAAAGAATGCATCATTTGTATTTTACAGATGGTGACATGAGGCATGGAGAGAGCTTTTCAAAAGCACCAACGCCCGCTGACTTTGACTTGCATCTAGCTGCCTTTTGCCAATCTTCCCCCCAAGAGATTACATGGGTCACAGAGGCAGTCAGCTATTGAAACCAGCTCTCCCAAGTCCAAGCCCATTCCTTAGTCATAAAACTGCCCTTCTACCTGGGAGCAGAAGGCTTACAGGGTGGGGGAAGGAAGGAAAGTCTGGACAATGATGCTGGGGAAAAGTCTTTCATGAGAAGAACTGTACATTTTTGGACAGACGTACAGAGGATAGGGGGATCTAGTTTATAAGGTCTCCTCTGTGAGGATGATGGTGAGGGAAAAAACATAGGTTAGCTACTGTTTTCTTAATCAGTGTCACCTATCCTTGCTCAGAACAAGTCTACTGGGTAAGACTCTGGCTTATAGTCGCTGTCCTGCTGGTGGTATTATTGGTACAGCTGGAAATTTGAACCCCAAAATTCTGAGTCAGCCATGCTGGGATCGGATTGCACTTGTGCCAGGGAATCTAAGTATTTCAAACCTGATGTTTTAAGCCAACTAGAAGGACCAGCAGAACAGGTCAAATGCACAACGCAGGATTTAGTGCTTTAAAGACCAACATCATCTACAAAAGCCTGAGTCTCATCACTCCACATTTCTCATGCAAATTGTTTCATTGGAGCAACAGAGAGAAACACAATATTTTTGGTATGTGGAGGTAATTTGAGGTGTAAAAGAGGAGGTGTCCGAAAGCTGTAAACTTTCAGGTATCATCCAGATCCACCTGGAAACAAACAATTGATCCCAATGGGAAGAGATAGAGGTGGAGTGGGTAGAGCACTGCACTGGGAGTCAAGAGACCCAATTTCACTTTCCAACTCTGCCACAGACACCTTGGGTGACCCTGGGCAACTCACTTATTCTGTGCCTCAGTTCCACGTTGACAAACCAGGTGTGATACTCCCCCACTGCACAGGAGTGTTGCTAGGATAACGACATCCAATAAAGATTATGAGAGGATCTCAGACCCTATGGAAATGAGGGCCATCCACATAAGGTCCTAAAAGGCAGATTTCCAGAGGAAGATCGACCTGAATTAGCAAATAATCCACCAGGAGAGATCTAGGGATGGAATCGCAGCTGCACTTGACCACTGGGATTTTAAGAGAACCAGCTCCCCCTTATTTCTTTTCACACTGCCGCGGTGTCTTTGACAGATGCTGGTGCTGGCCCCTTTCCAAAACAAACAGCCTGCAGGATCCAGCAGAAGGACTCTTTGAAAGGAACCCGGTAATGCAGTTGCAAGTGTCAATGTGCATCACTTCAGGTACTAACCGGCAATGCAGTGATGCTGCAAGTGGCATGCCAAGCAATGCTAATGGCTAAGGATTGTGGCACAGCGCAGTCAGAGGGGTCTGCATTCCTGGGGGGGGAGGGGGTTCACCATCTTTTCAAACATCCCTATTAATTCACCGGGATACAACTCTGGCTGTGCCGTCCATAGTCTCCCATTCACCAGGGCAGGCTGCAACGATTTGGAGCAGCCTAGGCTTTACTGTGGGATAGAGCAGAGCGCACCCAAGGGGAAGAAAGGCAAAGTTGGACAAAGTTATCCCATTTTACAGAAGGGGAAACAAAGGTACAGAGCATAAGGATTGTACAAGTCAGTGCCAGAAAAGGAGAGAAAACCCTGGCGACCTACCACATTAGTTTGCTCCTTTACCCACTGTCCATGCTGGCTCCAACCCAAAGCTGGGACTTGAGTGCATAATTCTCCATCCCTTACCAATCTGAGGCTGGGACGATTGCAGCTGCCAATCTTATCACGCTACCTCCAGGCCAGACATGCTCATCTCCAGCTTAGCACGGCAGCCTTTGGTTTACTGTCTCTCTCTCAGAAGGGAGGCTACAAAACGCAGACTATGTTATAACTGCCTGCTCCATTGGTCGGCAGTGTGAAGTCTTTGCTACTCGGGGTGTTTGGCATCCGTGCCAGGCTGCAGCAAATGCAATGCAACCAGCGCAGGGTCCCTAGGGTAGACATGCTGTGTTGGTGTGAATTGGAACATGCACTGAGGCAGCAGAAGGGCAAGGTGTAGTCATGTAAACTGTCCCAATGAAGAGCAGCCACGCCAGGGTTTTGAACCTGCACAGTTACATCGATGCCAGAGGAACCATCATTAGGCAAGGCCTTGGAAGCCACAGAATGAATTCCTCTGTCTCACATGTGGTTTCCCCCACACAAGAGTAAGAATGCTTGCCTGTGCCGTGAATAGAGACAGGACTTTACTCTCCAGCGACCCCCAATTCAACACCTCTCACTTGCAGGGAAATGAAGATTTGATTGACTCTGGCATTGTTTTCGGTATCTAAATTGCTAGCTCTCACGATCTGCTGCTCACACTCAGCGTGGAATAAATTTTGTGATGTGCACCAAGGCATGTGTGGATGTGCACCACAGTAGAAACACACGCTGCCGGCTGTGAGTGCTTTGCTAATCAGCTGGGCGGCATTTGACTCTTTCTTGGGTGGCCGTCCAGATGCGGGGGACACTGCTCACACTCTAGCATCACCAAATGGATAGTCTCTCCCTAAGCTTGTTCACCTTGGCAAGCAAGAGACAGGCGTTTATGTACCATTCAAAGAGACCTCAGTCCCGGAACAGCCATTTCCAGTCTCTGAGACAAATCAGGGCCAAGGAAGCCAAACTAGAAGCTTGTAATTGCGTTAAGTGATACTTCCCTGAAATGCCCAGTTCACCTTTGCAGTGTCTTAATTGTTAGCTCTGGTTGTGGCAGTATGAGGTCTGTGAGGCTGTGGCAGAAGGAGTCATCATCTCTGGGCATTGAACTTGAAATGAGAGTGGAAACAGAAGAGAGCTAGTTGCCAGCTAACCTTTCAGCTCAGCCTCCCTTGCACATTTCTTCTCATTAATTTTCCAAGCAAAACGTTTTTAAAACGCTCCCTTTTCTGGCTAGAGAGCATTTCAAAAGGGCAGAATCAAGTGGCTCCCAAGTCTCCGCTCTCCACGCTGCTCACTGCTTTTCAGACATACAAGAGCTGCCGATAACCCACAATAAACACCGATGACCTGATCGCAAGCGCCACACTTTCCAGGCAGCTTTCTACTTGGAGAAAATGACAGCACAGCCGGAGAGGAGACACTGAGGGGCCTGCATGCGAAATCAGCTCTGAGTTGGAGGCTAGGAATGTCCTGCTTTGTTGTTTTAGGCGGAAGGAAATGCCAGGAAACTGTACGCAGGGGAGGAACAAAAGGAAAACATTTAAACACATTCCGGATGTGCAGGTACAAGGATCCCACTGAGCAACAGCCAGGGCAGGCTGCCGAATAACTCCAGCATGCTCAGCTTTTTGTGTGACCACCCCACCGCGACTTGTAGATCTCTGTGAACCAAGTGAACTCCAGAATTCCATTCCTTAGTCCTGTCTCAGAACCCAATACTCTCCGGCCACGGCAGAGTTATAGGCTGGGAAGGTGCATGTCGGAAGGGAACTCTGATCACTGCTGTACTGAGAGGATTTCTCAGGACAAGATGGCTTCAAAGACCAAATTAGATCCTCCCCCCACCCCACAAAACACAGTTCAGCCGAAAAAACACTTCTCTCCACCCCATAGCGCGGGAAGGGGTGTTCCCACGGCAGACTGATCGTACTGATGGAAATTTAAAAAGCGAAGAAAGAATTTCACCGGATTGGAGACGGCCATGAGAAATTCTTGCTGAAGGGAACTCTCCCCTTAATAGCGATAGGGGCACCTGTGAACATCACTCCCTTAGAAGGGGCAGAGGAGGATAAACATTTATCGAGGGGACCCGTGCGTGCAACATTAATATTGTTCAAGTAACCAAGGAACCAGGGTTGTGATTGTCGGAGAAGGGAGCTTAGCAATTAAACTCCATTGATATGCAAGAGGAGCTGTGTGCTTAAGTCCTCTAGGCCTTGTCTTCACAGAGGTCAGGTCTACACTAGGAATAGTCCAATTATGTCGCTCAGGGGGTTGAAAAATCCATACTTCTGTGTGACACAGTTAAATCAACCTAAGCCCCATATGGACAGCACTAGGCTGATGGGAGAAGTCTCTTGCCAGTCTTGTTATTGCTTCTTGTAGAGGTGGAGGACAGTGCTGTGCCGCTGCTGAGTTTTCAATGTGGACAAGCCCATGAAAAAGGGTACGTTCTTACCACACGCAAACTAATATATGGGAAAGTCCTAGCAAAGACAGGGCAATTGATTATCCTCATACATATCAGGAGGTTGATGTAAAGAGTAGGAGGTAACAGAATGTTCCCGCTATTTTTTCCCATCCATATGCAGACTAAATTTTGCTATATGTACCAAGGTATATGTGGCTGTGCACCACCAGTAAAAAAAAATATATGCTAACTGTGTGCTCTCTGCTAATCAGCTGGGTGGCATTTGAATCTCTCCTAGGAGGCTGCCCATGTGCTCATTTTACAGGGAAACACTGGAGGGATTACTTTTATCTGCTCACACATATTTAAACTACAACCTGCCTTGTCTTCACTAGGTGTTTACCTCAAATTAATTACCATGTGTGGGCTAACATGATGAGAACATGCCTTTGCCCCTAATGAATTGCACTACTTTGAAAGCCCTAATCAAAGCGATTAATACCCTAAAGCCACCAAGCAGAGATGGAAGGGGGCTGCAGGTATAATCCCATCTTACCCATCTCTACTTAGGGCTAGCGAGAAACCTTCCAATGAAATGTTTGTCATAGAGGGGAAAATAGCCTTTAGAGAGAGAAAGTGCATGCATCAAAATCTAGTCTTTTTCATCAAACGAGGCACTACGCAAAATAAGGCTGGGAAAAGAATTCTTCGGTGGGGCACAATGTTTCCCAGCTCTGAAATCGGTGTGTGTTCCTTGTTTGAAAAAGTTTAGGTTGCACGACAACTAGTAACACAAACAACGTTCAGAAAAGTGTGGGTAACAAAGTTGGCCTGTTTTGGCCAGCTCTGCGGGGTGCCCTATTGTGCATAGCGCCTCTCACAACAACCAAACTCTTAATGGGTTTTGCAAAGTTACCCTGAATATTAACCAAGGAAGAGAAATAGTCAAGAGAAGGTGGAGCACTTTCAGAGGACAGTGAAAGAGGATGGCGAATACAAGTGTACAAGATTGTCCCGAAAGGCCTGGCGCGTCAGAGACAGGGGTATCTGCAGCAGGGATGAGCAGATTGCGAGAAGGCACAGATAGGCAGCTTGAGTGGAGTGCAGTAGAGATAAGAAGGGCTTTGTGGCACAGAGAACTTCAAAACCCGAGCAGAGCAATTTTCAATTCAATCTGGAACCAGCAGAGAGGTCAGAGGATAGCTTCTCACAGCTGGAAGTGTTAAACACTGAGTTGGGTGCTCTTAGGGGGAAAACAGGCGTGTTTAACTCAGACCCTTAATACTATTTGATGCCTTTTTAGTTTTTGTGAGCAGGGTATAATTTAGCCTTAAATGTGACCTTAAAAGCTATCTGGGATCCATTTGACCATACAAGGTGAAAGGGAGAGTAAATTCAGGGATACAATGTAAACCCATGCAGCTGAAAGGCCTCACTTTGAATGAAAGGAGTTATCTGGTATTTAAATAATTATTAGATTGAAGGCATAATCATGGGTCTGAGCTGATTCCCCACTGTCATCCTAATAGAGACTATAATATTATTATTCAAATGCCCATGATTCTCATTGAGGTGGGGGGAGGAACAAAAAGGACCCATTTAATCTCCATGTGACAGGGCTGCAGGAGGCATGATTAGTCATTTTTCTTATTTCAGCTGTCACTCACTCTCAGATGCCGCAGATTGTCATTAGTGTTATTTTATGCACGTGATAAAGAAGGGAAAATTAAAACAGGAATAAAGGAGAATTCTCTGCAGAAAGTGATGGGACCAAAGGGACAATTTAGATGTCGCCAGTGCAGCAGCTGCGTTCACTTCATTAAGACAGAATCTTCTTTAAAAGGGGACAGCTAGCCATACAGGGGTTAATTTATTCATGAATCCCCCTTTTTCCCCTGTAGAGATTGGCTGGGCTCAGCTTCCATTCAGCCAGCCCGCTCTCCGGATGACCCCATGACCACAGCATTTGGAAAGGCATAAAGCAAGGTGGGGAACCCATGGCTTTGGATCTAGCCTCTGCGGCTCCAGCCCCCAGCATTGAGCTGGTTCATGCCAGAGCCGGGGGGGCCTACCAAATCTACTAGTCTGCCCCCCCTCCCGGGCTCTGGTGTGCAAGGGGAACATGGGGAGAGTTTTTCTGCTTCTCAGTCGCGAGTCATGTCAGTGAGGTGGTTTTTTAGTTTCCGGGGGAAGTTTTGTTTGTTTTTGCTTCTAACTTCTGCATGGCCCCCAACTGATTTTTCTGTGGGTCAGTGGGCCCCCCCACCCAAAAAAGTTTCCCCGCCCTTGGCATAAAGGTACAGGATTCTTTACACCTGAGTGCAGTGGAGACACCACACTACGAATTCTCATTTAGTAGCATTTTGTATTCCATGAGCAAGGGTCCCCCCCCCCACTCACTTATACAGGGTCCAATACACAACAGTCTGGCATGTTGCGTCACCTTTACATTAACGCATTTTGCACCGGCTACGCAGTTACTAGTGTAAATGACTTTGCCAGAGACAAGGCCGAAGACAGTATGCCTACCACCTTCTGTGTTTTAGGCCAAAGGAGCAAGAGATTCTCCGAGACCTCTCTAAGCAGGTCTAGGCTCTGATATCCAGCTCTCCTTACCAGCACCTTGGGACGTAGATGCACACAAATCCAAGCACAATGTTTTGCCCCAGCAAGAAAAGGGATATTTATCAGGGATTTAAAACCGGCTCCAAGAGACGCTCCCAATCCCCTTGCTACTGACCCTGCTTCCATCGCTAGAACTCATCTGAGACAAAACTCTTGTGAAGCATTTGGCTACATTTTCTCCATTTCTGCCTTTCGTCTTGGACCAGCATTGCTGAAATACCGGAAAGCAGCATCAGCGGTGCCCAATACCCCATGAGAAAGCTTGCTCTGGCTAGTTTTCCAGCCCAGCTTGTGCAACACAGCTTAATCCTGACCCCAAACACCCCTGGGTAATCCAACCCCGCACAGATTGGCAAGCGCCTGGCCTCACAACCCTGCCTTTTTCTCCAAATGTCTTTCTGATTCCTGTTGGCTGCTGGCTGAGAGTCAAAATGAAGTTCTTCTGTTCCAGAAAGAAAGTTAAATAGAAAGCCTCATACCATTTTTGACTCATCACTGTCTCACAATGTTCTTACATAATACAAAAGGGATACGGCACCACATTCAACTGAATGCATACTTGCTCTCTGGATGTTTCTTGGCAGTTACTTAGTCATTACCTGGAGCAGATGAAAGAGGAGCAGACAGAGGAGTGATCAGTTTAGCTGCAAGTCAGCTGGCTGTGGGAATCCCTTTGGACCTGTCATCCAATCCAAAATAACCCCTTTGCAGTCTGCCTCCCACAACAGTGCACATGCAAGGGGGCGCTTTTTGTCAATTACAGTTACCCTTTATTCAGCTCCTACCTTATCTTAGCACTAGCCAGGAAGCTCTGAAAGAAAGGCTGTAACTCAAAACAGAGCACGTAGGTTTGGCCCTCGTATGCTCCTGGGCCAGCTATTCCCAGGACATCCCCTTTGAGACATGGTTGTTACATCTTCTTCCTCTCCCTTCAGAGAAGAGGGGAGAAGCTCAGCCTTTTTTATCTTTGATGAACTGGAGCAAATAAGAGCCATCTGATCTGGGTGCCTGGATGAGTCAGTAAGGGTAGCTCTGCACTTCTGTAGGGCTCTTGATACTTCCGCAGCTTTGCCGGGGAAGATAGAGGATGTTGTAGACTACAGAAGTCTCTGCCACCATATAGCATGAACTCCACAAAGACATGCAGCTGAGGGATTGTCTACACTGGCATTTCAGTAACAAAGGTTTTGCCGTTCAAAGGTGCTTAAGCCACTCCCCCTCACCCAATGACAAAAAGCTTTATCACGGGCAAGTACGAGTGTAAATAGTGGTTTGTCCCGGACAAATAGGAGTGTAAATAGTGGTTTGTCCCGGACAAGTAGGAGTGTAAATAGTGGTTTGTGGCACTCTCCTGCTGCCCGTAGGCGGTGGAAGTTGTTTGTCTGAAAGTGCAGACAGTGTTAACACTGCCTAATTTTAGCAACAGGCCTGCGTGGCTCGAAGCTGTGTTGTGCTGACATACCCTTAAGAAAAGTAAGACACGGCATTTCAGTGCTGACCAACTTTGAGCCTGTATAGAGACGTTCATCAGAGACGTTCACCTCACGGCTCTATACTTTTTTCCCTCTTCAGGTTGCGCCATTGTGTTGCGATTGAGGCCCGGGAACTGCACAGAGTCTCCAGAGATGCTCAGTGGAAAATAAAAGCCCTTCTTGTGTTTGTCTCTCTCTCTCTTCAGTTTGTCTTACTGAATGATGCAAAAATTTAAGAGTGTGAGAAGGGGCTTGGCGACAGTTGCCCCCTGCTGAGGGCTTTCTAGACCTGCTGGTTGATTCTGCCTTGCATGCTGTGTACAGTCAAAGGGAGATTCATTACCACGAGACCAGGGGCAGGGAGCTCTGTTGGCTCACCCTACTGACCTCCTCCATATGTCACCAGCCTGTCAGAAATTCCCCAGTATCCCCTTGGTGGTAAGAAAGGGTCATTGAAAGGGCAGGCCTTACAAGCTGCATGATATAACTAAAATACAAGAACCATCTATTTGGAGTAGTCTCAGCCCATGGCGATCCTGACCCTGCGTGTTGATTCCAGTTCAACATGCAGCCATCCAAGGGCACAACCGGGAAGAGGGGCCGGTGAAGAGTTGATCTATTTAATAAATGCTCCCTCTTGCAATAAGTCGGAGCCCTGGTGCCTTGCATGCACCGCTACAGAACAGCTGGGAGGTGGGCTTCCCAGATCTATCACGGAAGGTTGTATGGTCTAGTGGATGGGGCAAATGACCTGGGATTTGGGAGACATGAATTCTGCCACTGACCTCTTGATTATCCTTGGGAAAGTCACTCCCCCTCCCCCTCCCCTTCCCCTTCCCCCTCCCTGTGCATGTGTTGCTCCTCCCACTTTTTATCTATCATGTGTATTTAGATGGCAAGTTCTTTGGGGGCAGGGGCAGGTCCCAACTCTGTACAGTGCCTTGCATAATGGGGCCTCTCATGACTACTCTAAGGCCGTGGTGTCCAACCCGTTCTGAAGCAGTAGCCACTACTATAGCCAACTAGCCACACTCAACCAGCCCAATAGCCATATGTGGCTAGCAGGCTGGATACCACGGCTCAAAGAGGATGTCCACACATGGTGCTGGAGGTGTCAATTCTGGCTCAAGGAAGCACTCACATTCAAGGTAAAAGCAACAGTGGAATTGGGAGGGTGTGACCTGTAGGACTGGCTAGCTGTGGGAGTATGCTTAGGTGCTCTGGACTGGATCACCTTGCGGAAGCTAGTCCCTTCTTCTATTTGCAACACCACAGCAACACTCTCCTTTTATTGTGCTTGCTTTATCAGAACTACTATGGATATATCTCCTAGAGCTGGGATTTGCCCCTCAAGCTCCAAAAGGAGACATGCTCTTATTCAAATAATAAAATACCAGTTGCCCCTGAAGTTAAGAAAAAAAACCTGTTCCCAATTAAAACTTTTCCAAGTTCTATCAACAGAGCAGATGAGCCAATTTGGGAAGGACCCCTGTCCACCTCCACCTGCTCACACAAATCTTGGCACAATTCAGAAACATAATTTAAGGGGGATAGAACCTTTCTGGAGTTTCCAAAAGGCTCAGTGAAGTGTTTCTCACAGAAGGTTTCTCATCCAGAACCCAAGCAGCCAGCACCACAAACTTGGCAAGAAACTCCATTCTTGCAAGACAACCCTCAAGACATTCAGAGAGCTCAGATCAGCACTGGAGCTTTGGGGAACTTTTCAGAAAATAAACCCTGGTTCCAACGGGAATGGCAAAACTCCCATTGACTTTAATAGAATCAGGAATTTCACAAAACCTTAATGTTGGGCCATAAACCTGAAGAGGTTTCCATTCTAGAGGTGAACGTTGTGGCTCTGCACTCCTATTTAGGTACAACTGCAGTGGATTGCAATTTTAAAACCTGATTTGCAGACTCCACACGGGAGTGTTAGGTTGAGCTGTACGCTTAACCAGGGGAGGATCCATCAAACACCCCTCTACCACTCAGACTAGTTACTTCGCCTCAGCAAGATTGTTTTTTGCTTGTCACCTCTCTCTCTACCTCCCCCAGTAGCGAAAGCCCCAATACTACAGAGGAAGATTTCTTCTTCAGAGCCAAAACGCTGACATTTTCCAGGGACACCTGAAGATAAAATCTTCACACTCCAAGGAAAGGCTATTCCCATGAAGAAAGTGTCCCGAGAGAGTCTGAAAACGGTCCGTCAGTGGAACAGTGCGCGTAACCCATGCGTGATTTGAGCACAGGGCTGTAGTTAACACCACAGAATACTTAGCTCTAATAGGGCACGTCTCACCATTGGATCTCAAAGCACTTTACAAGGCGGTCGGTCACATTATCCCCATGCTACATATGAGGAAACTTGAAGCACAGACAGCCTCGTGTCACCCCGCAAGCCAGCAGCAGCGCAGGAAACAGCATTCAGGTCCCACCCCAGTGCTCAAAGCCTTAGCCCATTTCATCCAGACTATGGGATGCCTGTGCATTTTGGGCTCCCCAAATTGAACCAGCTTCAAGAAAATGGGAACTTCAACTGTGGGTTATTTTTTTTTTTTAAATACAGATATTGTTCTCTAAGTTTACTAGCCAGCTCAATGATGTACTTCAGAATTCAATGCAAACTACAATTACCCAGCTTGATAATGATCTGAAATCATTATGATATTGTAAGATAGAAAGGTAATTACTAGGCCACCTAGAGCTTTTTGTTGGGGGCATTTTTAGGGTTACCTCTAAAAGACATAACAAATAAATTAAAGTGGTTATAAATAATTAAGCTAACGAGCAAGCTGACAATCTTCTGCATGCTGGGCTCTGAATGGTTAATCATCAGGCTGCCAGAACAGTTTATGAGGCTTTGTTTCATTCATGAAGCAGAGGGACTGTGTGTAGGTAACAGCCAGACACAGTGAGATGCCTCCAACTCCACCTGAAGACACTCCTGCAAGTCCTGCTCTCAGGAGAGGAATCCAGTCGCACCTTTACACTTGGCTAGAGCTTTCCCAGAGAAGCACCCACTAGGAACTCCTGGCGTTTAACACTTTCGCTAGCTGTGAACCCAGACAGCATCTAGTGACAATGGGAGCTATTGCAAATTGCCTTCTCCAAGTTGCAGTATAGGTTGAACCTCTCTAGTACGGCACTCTCTGGTCCAGCCACGCCCGTGGTCTGGCATGATTTTAGCGAGCCAGATGTCCACCGTTCATGGGCTTGGCCAAGTTTCTCGCAGCCCAATAAAGTTTGTTTACAGCCACCCACCCTGGCTCTCACTGTTCTGTCCTGTGATTTAGCTCTAATTTACCCCTAAATGCGGGGCGGCCCTAGACTAGCTGCCAGCAACTGGCGCCCTAGGCGAACCATGCAATCGGCGCCCCCATCTCCAAACCGCTCAATGATATTACACCACCATTTGGCGCCCCATTTAACTTGGCACCCTAGGCGACCACCTAGTTCGCCTATATGGACGGGCCGCCCCTTCCTAAATGTCTTCTAAGAGCCCAGCAAGCAGTGGAAAGGTTGGTAATGTTGCTAGACAAGACTGACCTCCCATGGTCCAGCAAATTCTCTGAGTCGGTACCGGTCAGGTCCCGGACTAGAGAGGTTTAGCCTGTAGCATGGACACTCCTATCCAAAGGTTAGGAAGACACAGCAGTGAGGCTTTTTCATGGCACTGGCGGCAATTAACTCTCCGAAGAGCTGTCTAGAAATACAGTCTAGATCTATGCCTTATTTTCTTATTTTATTGTCCATGCTGGTCCCCCCCATGAAACCCACTTACATTTCCCTAAGACAGCCCTCTTCCCAGCTAACACTCTGGCAGCCAAAATAAATAACCACGAGTGACCCTCACAGTTACATCCCACCCCCCTCCCTTTTCCTTAGGGCCGTTTATTCATGGGGACGGCATTTTGCAAGCTTGTTTGCAGCTATCTGAGAAAGAGGTAGCGGGGCAAAGTACAGTATTGTGGCTATTGCTTCCGCAAGGACTGGGGGGGGTGGGGTGGAGGAGGGGAAAATAAAACCCAGCTGTGAAAAGGCATTTCCTTGATAACAAACATAATTGCATGAATTATGTACTAAAACGCTCTCAGATTGTCCGGGCCTGAGATATTGTTTATGCAACAAATGTACCGGATGAACCTTCTCTTCCCCCTTCCTCTCCATATCTCTCTCCCACACATACACCAGCCAGTCTGGGATAAAGGGAAGAGAAAAACCAATGAGCAGGACTTTGGGCAAGTCCCTTCCTAGCAGTTGAAATGGCACATTTCCTTTTTAGGCAGGATGGTGAGGGAGTCTGAATAGTAGATTGGGTAGCAACACCCTGGTTCTATTTTTGACTATGCCACTGTGCCTGATTCACTGTGCTGTCTCAGGCAAGTCCCTTCCCTGTGTCTTTGAGCCTCAGTTTTCACATCTGTAAAATGGGCATAATGCTTTCATCACCGGGGTGCGGATCGGGAGGTGGGTTTAACTGATGAAGATGCCCTGAAATCACCAGGGGAGAGGTTATACATGCAAGGCATCACGGCCTCCAGGCTAGGGCATTGGAGTAAGAGTCAGGAAACCTGGACTGGTAATCCAGGCCCTGCTATGGACTCTCTGTGCAACTTTGGACAACTTGCACTCATGTGTCTAGCGCTATAGGGCCTCTAGGCACTATTGTCATACAAATGAACATGGACATAGCTATCTCTGTGAATTGCAGCTCAATGATCTTGTCACAGGTGTGGTGTGTAACGGCACGGGCATTCTGTGGTAAGGATAAAATCCTGACCCAAATGAAGCCAGTCACAAAATTCCCATTGACTTTAATGGAGCCAAGATGTCATCTTAAATCCCATTTGAGGGTCTATAGCAGAACCCCAGCTCTGGCTGCCACATATGAACTGCAAGCGGCTGCTCATCTCAGCTGGAAACACAAGTCCTAACCAACCCAAAATAAAACCAGCAAAATTCACTGCTGCCCTAGAACACCTAGGTGGCAGAAACAAAACACCTTTTCTTTTCATGGCACTGTTATCCAACACCTATTATCTTGTAGAGAGCAGCTGGCAGCTTTAAACTTACTGCTGCAAAAAGGGCTTCTAAATTATCCAGTATCACTAGGGAAGGGGCTGGGAAGAGAGGAAAGATGGCTTTACTCACCATGCAACCATTTAGCACAAAATCCAGTGTAGACCCTGCAGTGTTTCCTTATTGCTTTGACAAAGGAAAAGGAGACTCCCCACCCCCCCCCTTTTTTTTTTTTAAATCTTGGGTTATTTCATCCAAACCTGAGTAAATGGCTCAGTTGCATTGAATAAAGCCACACCTCTATCTAGGGGCTTATCTTACTGTAGCATCTGAACCTCTCGCAGTCATTAATCAATTTCATCCATGCAATCCCAGTGTGAGGTACAAATGTATAGATGGGAAACAGAGTCACAAGCAGATTAAGTGACTTGACCAAGGTCACATAGTAGGTCAGAGGCAAAGTGGAAAACTAGCTTCTTGCCTCCTGAGTCCCAACCTAGTGCTCTATGTATTAAATGACCTCTGATTGCCCTGTGGTACACTATGGGAGAAGATCAGAGAGTTGCTCTGGAACTGTAGGAGGAAAATGGAGTGAGTCCATGAGAGTAGAGCTCCCAGGATCAATGCAGGCAATGGATGAATCCCACTTCCAAATTAAATGGGTCCCCAAACTTATCTAAATAAAAAACCCACCCCCAAAAGCTTTTGGCCATGCCAGCCAGCACAGCAGCATGGTGTTTGTTTTCCTGAATACTCCCCATGGCAGCTAGATGTATTTACACTGCAGCCCCAGTGCCCTTACCTAGGTAAACGAGGAACTTGTACGTTTGTTAAAATTAGGTTCTGAAATGCTGAATATCCCCAGCGGGCCAGCTCTTGAGTTCACTCAGCCAGCAGCACTGAAATGATTAAGAACATAAACCCGCGTGCTTGGGTGAAAATCCCCGTTTGAAAGGTGCTTGGTGGTTACGGGATACAGAGTTTTGTTTTCAGGGTGCTGGGGACAGGTATCTTTTCAGCATGTGAAACTAAGCACCAAGCAGCATCAAAAGAAACACAACCCCTTACACTGGCTCTCAAGGCTCTTGTTCTTAATCCTTCTGGGGAAGGGAAAAAACTTAGCCCTAAATGTGGCAGAGGAGGATTAAAAGTGCACAACAGCACTGAAACGGGGCATGTCTTGCAGTTAGCTTGGGGACAGGTGACAGACCTCCTCAGATGTTATATTCTAATTCTGCCACTAATTGAGGGTCCCCACCCCGCTCCACCTCAGCCTATGAAGCGTGTTTATCACCCTCTAAGCCAGAGGTGGAGAAACTACAGCCCAGGGGCCGGCTCCAGACCCTGGCTTGCCTGGATCTGGCTCCTGAGGCTCAGGGCAACCCCCAGCATTGGGGAGCTGGCACTCCAGCCCTGTGGCCCCCCTCCTGCTCAGACCCCACATCCCAAGCCCTCTTCACAGCAGCCCTCTCCCACACACTGAACTCCACCCCAGGCTCTGGTGTGTGAGGGGAATGTGGGTTTTTTTGTTTTTCTTTTCTTTACTTTTCACTTTCGTGCAGTCCCCAACTGATTTTTCTGTGGGTCAGCAGCCCCCACCCAATAAAGGTCCCTCACCCCTGTTCTAAGCACCCATTATTGGATGTTCCAGTAGCCTGCCAAATTCCTCACTATTGGTTTCAGTAGTCCCAGGACTCAGGAGATCCAGTAAACCAGCTACTTGCTTCCCAAAATCTAGCTGTCGCTTCAAATCCTGGGATTTCCACTGGGGAATGACGACTCTTTCTTTCTGCAGTGCCACTTGTGTGCATGGCATCTGACAGACAGTAAGGGAGCTGTGAAGTGTTCAAAGCCCTCAACTTAACAGCCACACTAAATTGGTTATTTCAATACAGAACATCCCATGCCACTAAAGAACCCTTCAGTGTGCGTCAAACCTGCCGGGCTGAAGAACACTCATAACCTTCAGTGGACATTTAGGCCATGGAGTGTAACCAACATGAGGGGAGTGACTTCACCTCTCTGGGCCTCCATTTACCCTTCCATTAAACTACCTCATTTGGGTGTCTGAGGCTTCATTAACGTTTATGGAAAGAGCCGAGATGCTCAGATGCTGGAGAAACATAATGCACGGATATGAACAGGACAGCTCCTTCCTAGACCGCTGCAGAAAGTGACAACTGGCAGAGGTTGAAACTCCTCGGGAGATCTCCCGGGGCTTCCCAGCCTCAACACCAACTCCTACCAGGGGCTCAGGTGCTGACAGGCGAAGTCCTTCCAGACATTGTCACTTGTGCCCTTTGCGCTCAGGCTAAGAGAAGAGTGACGGCTGGAGCGCCCCAGAGTCTAATGCATTGTTAGCATCTTCCCAAGGAAGCGGAGGAGCTGGAACACTTCCTGCCATGGAGAGCACATTAGCATCTCTCCTGCAGGACTTTGATGTAAATTTCTACCTGGGAAAGTGGCGTCTTCCCCCTCAGCTGCTCTGTTCCTCAGCCCTGCTTTTCAATTTCAGAGCACTGGCAGATCACTGATTAATTCAAGCTGGTTTAATAACCCTTCTGTTTAGATGAAACAAGCTGTCTTGTTTTCTTTATTTTTAACACTGACTCTAGTTTCTTCGCTAAGGGTTTTACTGTCATTTAAAAACTCCTTCCTCTCCAACCAAGCTGACAACAGGATGGAGAAAGCAGCTGCTTAGGCCTGTGCATGCCAACGATAAGAGGTTATCAGGCAGGAGACGGGGAAGTAATCAAGGATGACTTGGATGGCATGATGTGGTTTTCAGGGGCCCAAAACTCTGCCCAGGGTAAAAGACTTGACTCATCTCTTGTTAATTATGGTAGCGTCTAGTAGGCCTATAGAGATCCAGCCACTGTACAAACACATCATGAAAAACCAGCTCCAGACTCAGGAGAGTTTATGGACCAGATAGAGGGAGTGTGAGGAAACAGACATGGAAAAGCACGTGTCTCCCATCTCCTTAGCCAATGTTCTGGTCACTACTAGCCTATAGTGCTTCTACCATTCCTGCAAACATCTCTCACGCTGCACTTTCTGCACGAGAAAAGCTCTTAATCAAAACCCCGCACCGCCACTGCACTGCTCTCTTTAAAACTCACCTTTCCGCAGTGCTTGCCGCGCAGTAGGCACTGGCTAGACAGTGGCATCTTACGACCATCGGTTATTCTTACTCTTCTGCGGTCTCCCCTTCCACCTGCCTTTGGTTGGTTGTATCCACCTGTGCTCTCTCAACATGTGTGTGGCCCACAAGTGCTCTGGGGTAGGGATGGAGGTTGGGATGCCTCACACAACAGGCTTCCGACCCAGGCCTGGGGCCTCTTGGCCCTGCCACCAATACATACAACAACAACTTGACTCACTTGGGAAACGAGTTTTGAAGTCTCAGCTGTCTCCTGCCTCTTTCAGTTTCAAAGCAGCACTTGTCTGTAGAGCAACTGAATCATTTCCTTCCTACATCCAGACCATGTTGGCCTAGAGCCAGCAGTGCCTGGAATACAATATATTCACCCAGGACTTGTGGGACCGTATTTCACAGGGAAACAGTAAAGTCTGCCTAGCCCCCAAATGCCTAGAGCTCCCCTCCCCCCTGTTCCATCAGAATAGGCTTCCTTTGGTCCCATTCACAACAGTCTTCTTTCAGTGAATGCACCCAGCACCATATGGCCCTCAGTTAATTTCACCCTCGCTGCACTGCCAGTAGAGTGCTGCGGAAAGCCACAGTACACACCACTGCCAGCAGACCAGACTGCATGTGCATTACTTTGCATTTATCAACATTTCATTTCGTCAGCCATTTTGTCGCCCCGTCACCCAGTCTAGTGATGTCCCTTCATAGCCCTTCGCAGTTTGCTTTGGACTTAACTATCTTGAGTGACTGGTCTTGTCGGCAAACTTTGCCATCTCACTGTTTTTCACCGGTGGTTCCCAACCTTTTCAAGCATACGGACCCTTTTTCAATCTATTAAAATTTCACTGACTCCCCCCCCTCCCCACCTGGGGGAAGAAAAAGAAAAAGAAGAAAAGAAAAAAAGTGGTAGGCCCGATCCTTATTTTTAAACTTTCCACGGACACAGGTTGGGTACCACTGGTTTACGCCATTCTCCAGATCATTATGAAAATGGTGAATTTAGCACTGGTCCTAGTGCCGATCCTTGAGGTGCCCCCTATTTTCCTCTCTAACATGAAAATGGACTATTCCTACCCTATTTCCTGTATTTTAACCAGTTACTGATCCATTAGAGGATCTTCCCTCTTATCCCATGACCTCACCAAAGGCTTTCTGAGGTTATGGCTACACTTCCAGGTTATTTCGAAATAACTCCCGAAATAACTTTAGAAATAAGCTTATTCCTCTTCACAAGCAGGAGTTCTTATTTCGAAATAACAAGCCCATTATTTCAGAACAACAGGCTTGGTCATGTGGACACTCACCTTGTTATTTTGAAATAACTCCCCAGTGTAGACATGAAAAGTCCAACTCACTGTATTCACTGGAACACTGACACCCTCAAAGAATTCTAATAGATTGGTGAGACATTTTCCTTCACAGAAGCCATGCTGGCTCTTCCCCAACATACTATGTTTATCTCTCTGTCAGATAATTCTGTTCTCTACTATAATTTCAACCAATTTGTCTGGTAGCAAAAAAGTTAGGTTTACTGTCCCATAATTCCTAGGATCATGAGACTTCTGTGTCAATCTGATCTGACTGATTGTTTTGGGTGAAAAACAGACAAAAATAAATGTTTTAAAGCGAAATTTCTCCTATAAACCTCAGAATGTGAACTGAAACTCTGAGGATGAGAACTCATGTAAAATAGAACCCCCCTTCCAGACTAATAGTAACGTGTTCTACACTTTGATACAAGCCGAGCCCTGCTTCCAATGACATCCATCAGAACAATGTCAAGTTCTCTGTGAGGTAGTTATAAGGTCCGTAACACTGTTAACCAAACAAACCACCACAGATCACAAAACAAGGAAATTAGCATGACATCCTATTCCCTAACAAAATGGCTAGATTAGATAACCTGGCAATGCATGTTTATAGAGGGGAGTTTTCAGAAAAAGCAACAGGAATTGTTAGGGATTAACACATTTATGACTCAGTGTTTTGCTTTTCTTCATGTTAAACTGTACATTATTTGGAATTTTTTTTAAAGAGGGGGAGATAAGTATCCTCTGGCAAATCTGATACTGTTTGCCAATTGTCATTTGTAGCTGTAAGTAGAGATGTAAGTACAAGAATTGCCTTCTAAAGGAAGCAAATCTCTTCTCCAAATCCCTGATGTGAGAATAGTCAGACACACAAGGAGAGTGCCTTTGTATTTCACTTTATGGGGCTGTTTGCATGCTCCCTATTGCAGGATGCTTACGAAGGCTAGAAGCTACAAAATTGGTTTCTTACCAGGGGATGCCAAAATTAGCCTTAAATCTCACAATGGGGCTCCTGGTTACTCAACACGTCAGCAAATCCAGCCCAAATGGCAGATGCTAAGTACAGCTGGGATATTTTGATAAACCATTTATTTCTTTTTCTTGGAAAGTGACTGTTGAGACTGAAGCATTTTACAGGAAAGGCTTGGTTTCAACAAATGTATCTATTTCAAAAAAAATCTGGGAAAACAGTTTGAAATTGTTCAAACATTTTATTCTGATATTTTCCAAATAAAAAATTCTGGTCTTCTAGCTTCCAACAACTTTTAATTTAGAAATTGAAGCCAATGAAAGTAAAAAAGAAAAAGTCAAAACTGAAATATTTTGTAATCAAAATGAAACGTTTCAACTGATTCCAACTTTTTTTTTTTTAATTTGGATTTTTAGTTGACAGAAATTTTTAAGATTTTGACTTTTCAGACTGTTTTGGGATGGAAAATTATTCAAAATATCCACATTTTCCATAGTACAGGTCTAATGCTAGGAACCTGAACATCTGGCTCAGTGCTCATTCAACTGCTACATCTTAATTCTCCAGCCTAAATCCTAGATCACAAGCTCTCTGGGACAGAAACTGTCTGTGTTGTTTGTACAGAGACTAGACCCCAGTCCCTCTTTGGGGTGCCCAAGTTAGGGTTTGTTTTTACTGCTGGTACACATTTGAACATACCTCCGTGCACAAAACAAAATGGATTCTGCACATGGATGGAAAGGATTAGCAGGAACATTGTGCTCAATATGAAAGATCCTTCAAGGAACTTGATCTGCAGAAGGCAGATGTTCAGTACTTCTGAAAAATGGACCCTTTAGGAAACATAGGCCTTGACCACCAGGAGTCAGACAGAGGCTCATATCAGCCACCCACCAGCTGCCGGAGGGTAACAACTTTCAGCTACTGCTGCCCTGGGGCCAAATGAGAAGTCAAATGGGGAGCTTCATCTGTGAAAATCAATCCAATTCCCACCCAACTTTCTAGCACTGATGCTTTCAGACAAGCTTCCTAGTGGCCTATGATCCCTTGAGCGGGTTTCATTTTTTAAACAAGTTACAAAACATGCTCCCAAGCCCTTAAATAGCAGCTGCCTTTGTCTCTTTGGGAGGATTAGTTCTAGCACATCCCAGCCCGTGACAATCTGTGACCACCTTAAAGTCAGAAAATTTATTTGGTGGAACTGATGTACCAGAATTGCCCATGCCATGCAATTTCTATGCCTTGAAAAGCCCCATTACCCAAGACCTTGCATCAGACAAGCAAATACGGGCTCCAAATCCTTTCTTCAGCTGAGCTGAAAAAGGTGTTTGCAGACTCGCCGTCGCTGCTGTGTGAATTTAAAGCTTGCGCAGACTGCCCCTGCACAAGGACGCCGCCTAGCCCCTGCCCTCTAAAGCTCTGGTGTCTTATCAGTACAAACAAAATACAGCATGGCACATTGGTCACAGACGAGCCCATCCTCTCTGCTGGAGTTAACCCAGCACTAATGGTAAAAAGTTCCACATTTAGAGACTGACAAATGGCTGATCAGAGAAAAATGCTGGAATGGAGCTTGGTACCACTGTGAAAGGATTACTGTTGATGCAAATTCCCTCCCCTTCCCCCAGCTCTACTCTCTTTCATAAAAGGATCCCAAAATGAATCACACCCTCACCTACCTGCCAAGTAGACAAACATTCAACCCATGCCATAGCCAGGGAAATGGAGAAGTGCCACTACGAGCCAGATTGTTAAGAGCATTCAGGGTCAGGAGAGGGATATAAAATCACAGTGAATCTGTTAACAGGTTAAACACAAAGTTTAACTGATTAAGCATGGTTATCCCAGCGGGGGACCACTACAGCCTGGCCCCCCAGGGCGCCCCTTTGTGGGGGGTGCTAGTAATAGGAGCCAGCAGTCCTGCACGGCCACGAGGTAGTGGAGGGGAAAAGAAACCCTAAGAACATCCCAGTGCCAGAGGGCAAGGGCTTCACAGTCAGAAAATGAGTTTTAGATGGCCTGACTAATTCAGTGTCTCCCACCGCATTAGGGTTATAATCTGCATCTAAGGAAAACTAATAACTCTGATCATTTACATTCATGCACGATATGCATGTGGGCGGGTGTATTAAGTGTTACGGATATTTCCTTATGCAAAGATCCACCACCCGGGAAGAAAAGGGAAACCAGCCCTTTGGGCTTCTGTGGAAGGCCCTGGCTAAGAGAACATCAGCCATGGTGGGAAAAGAAGGAAGGCTGGTAAGAAATCTACCTCAAACAAACACTCACTGAGAGCTACTTCAGTCAAGCAATGTAACACACCCAGGGAAGCAGGGCATGTGGTGAGCAGTGCTCCCTGTAGGTTGTGTGCTTGTGCAGCCTCTCAGGAGAAATTCAAATGCTACCCAGCTAATTAGCAGAGCACCCACAGACAGGTTTTGTGTTTCTATTGGTGGTGCACATTCACAAATGCCTTGGTGCAGATAAAACTTTATTCCCTATCAAACACTGAAAGTTTTTTCCATGGATGAAAAAAATTAGAGGAAACATTGGTGGTGAAAACCTCTGAGAATCATTGAAGCCTAGGGTTGGAAGAGACCGGAGGACCTCATTGAGTCCAACCCCCTGCTAAAAGCAGGACCAACCCCAACTAAATCGCCCCAGCCAGGACTTTGTCAAGCCAAGACATAAAAACCTCTTGGGATGGAGATTCCACCCCCTACCTAGGGAACCCTTCCCAGTGCTTCCCCACCCTCTGAGGGAAATAGTTTTTCCTGGTCTCCAACCTACACCTCCCCTACTGCAACTTGAGACCATTGCTCTTCATTCTGCCATCCGTTACTACTGAGAACTGCCTGTCTCCGTCCTCTTTGGAACCCCCCTTCAGGTAGTTGCAGGCTGCCTTCAAATGCTTGTCTGGATTGCACCCCCAAATTGCCATGATAGTATCTTATTTATAGGACCCCTACACTCTGCTCTTGTCTTCTCACAGACTTGTATGGGTTTAACTCATACAGCTCTTGTTAAATGGGTACAAGTCTGTGTGTGGGTCATGCCTCTCCTCCATCTTTCTCTAACCAGCTTCCAGTTAGATACCAGCATCCTATAGGACTCCTACCATGGGAACCGAAAGACCTAAACCACAGAGCTGCCACCTTCCTCCTTCTGCCTAGCTCACCTATGGCTGCATGGTGTCCCCAAGACAAGGGCAGCTACTGCAATGCGTATCATGCAAAGTCCTGATGATGGCACAAGTGAGTCTACCTAGATCCAAAACTACGACTCCTCACACCCCTGGAGGAATCTCCTACGCGCATTCGTTCCTCACATCTGGAGAGCACATAGGGAACTTGATCCAAGTGGAGTCGGGGCCTGACGGCAGCTTTGGGAACAAATCAAAGTGGAGCCTCTGTCTTGAAAGTCTCCTCATGTAGAAGAGCAAGTGAGTAATCCGTGACACGCCGCCTGAGAGGCTTCCTGTTTTCTCCAGCATTACTGGACTTCCTGACACAAGGTAAAGGGCAGTCAGAGCTCTGTAGCTTGACGCTGATCAGTAGCTGCCACTGAGTGAGTTAAAATGGTTGTTTCCAAATGGTGGTAATTGCCGGTCAGGAGCTGAAAACTGTAATAAGCTGTTTCCTTTAGCTCTCTGTGATGCATATGGAGAGTGGCCTCCTCCTGAACCATTAGCCTGTCTCCCTCCAAGCTCCATGCTGGGAAAACGAAGGCTAAAAAGACCTTCCTCAAGCGGCGTGGCGTTTAGATGTGAACCTACAGGGAAGTGTGTTTTACACTTCCTCTTCTGTGCAGATCCTCAGAGGACAGGAGGCTGTTGCAGCCACAGCTACGGGACCCAATTCTTGACTTCCGTCTGTAACAGCTCGTAGGTTTGTCTCTGCAAGTCTCCAGTTCAGTCCTTGGTGTCCGTCAGGCTAGCACCCCTCTTGGATCCATTTGGAGCTTGTCAATAGCACTTTTGCGTCACCCCAAAGGGTCCAAGGCTGGATGTGCTCACTATCCTGCTGCCCAGGGCAATGTTTCCTCTAGTTTTTCCATCCATGGGCAGAATACATTTTGTTATGTGCACCAAGACATGTGCAGATGTGCACCTCCAGTAGACACACGTTGCCAGCTCTGGAAACTCTGCTAATCAGTGGGACGGCACCTGAATCTCTCCTGGGTAGCTGCCCAACTGCTTATCTTATGGGAAACAGTGGCCCAGGGTGCTCAGAAGACAGGCACTGGCTTACTAACAGAACGTTGCGCTCACAAGCCCAAGATACACATGCCGGCCCTTATAAGCATTGGACAAGATGTGCTGGTTTGTAAGCAGTAAACTGCTTAGAGAACCTGGACGCCTGGTGTTGAGTCTGCAATTGTTGTACAAACGTGTCTATGCGTGCAGGGTGTGTGTGTGTGGAAATCACAAAATGACAGACTAGCCCACCACCAAACACTGAAAGTTTTGTGAAGTCGAACCCTTAGGCCTAGTCTGCACTACAGTAAGGTTTGCTGGTATAGCTGTAACGGCCTACGCTGGCACATGAGAGTTTTTCAAGGAATTGCTAACATCAACTCCCTGAACAAAATGAGCTACGCTGACAAAAAATGCTGGTATAATTGTATCAACACTAGCACACCTGTTGGTATAGCAATGTCATAAAAAAACCACACCCCAACGGCCTTTACTGTACCGTCACATGCTCAAGCGGAGAGCCTCATTGAACCGGCTGGGAGACAGCTGTCAAGTTCTGGCTGGCTCCCACCTCTCCGTCAGAACAGCAGCACTCCAGGTCTGAGCAAATGTTTCTTTAACATTCCCTACCAGGGGGTGGGGGCGCACAATCCCACCAGGCGGTGAGGAAGGAGACTCTCCTTTCCTGTTTAGCTTTCGGTGCTGAAACAAATGTTGTCTTTCCCCTTCTACTTGTCCCCCCTCTTCCCTTAGAGGCGTAATGTGTGAGCCTCAGGCTGGAGCGACTCCTCCCTCCCCCTCTGCAGCTCAGTTCCAGGGCATCTGGTGGCTTCATTAACGAGCGATAAGAAAGCAGCAGCAGCAGCAGCAGGAGGAGGGCGAGGTGAGAGGTCAACGTAATATTTACCCAGACGTCACCTTTCACTTTTGCATGGCGGGGAAGTCACTGCAAAGCAAGGGCAGGGCTGGGAGACGCATCCCGGTCCTGTTGGGGAGGCTGTGCTCTTATAAACACACCAGAGCCACTTCCAGCCCTGCTCCCCCCAGGCAAGGGAGGCCCCGGGAACTTCGGGCAGTGCTTCCAAAACTCTGGTCCATGAATCAGTATGGTGCCTTGAGACGGTTAGGGATCTGCCTGTCCTACCCTCCCTGCTGCCACTTCTCTGACTCCAACCCTGCTGGTCCTGAACATACCTTCGTTTTAGAGCGGCTTGGAATTTGGGGCTGAAACCTAGGAGACTGCAAGGCGAACAAGAGGCTGCTCCCCAAATGGGCCTCTCCACAGTGCAACATTTTTAAGGCACTCTCATGCTACAGGCCACACCATGTGTGAAAGCAACAATTCGATATGAGCGGGTAAAACGGAGATATGCCCCAGGTAGGATTTTTAATTTCCAGGGAGAGAGACCTCATTTGGTGACTGAGCGATGTGTTTGTATAGCAAGCTCTCCTAGGAAACGTCTAAGGCCATGTGCTTGTGCCTAGAACAGGATTCCTCCTGAGTTCTATGCCTGTGCCTCAGTTTCCTGGTCTGTAAATCAGAGAATGTACCGATCTCCTACAGTTGTGGAGGAAAAGCTTAATATATGTAAAGCACGGTAATACTCAGGGCTGGCTTTACCATGAGGCAAACTGAGGCGGCCGCCTCAGGTGCCAGACTGTGGAGGGGCGCCATTAGGACCCAGAGAATTGAGACCTTTCCAAGTTTTGGCCCAAGCGAGGGGCCATGGGGGTGTGATTTGAACTCCCCGCCTCAGATGCCAAAATGTTATGGGCGGCCCTGGTAGTACTGGGCAAAAGGGATGCCGGAAATGATTAACAGTGTCTAAGGCAACTCATCGTGTTAGCATCATCCTCCAGGGGGCCACGCTCAGAGTCCCACCACCGAACCTTTCCGTGCCTTGCGCACCCAGGGAGAGCTCTGTCAAAATCAAGATGCCCACCCTCAAGCACTGCTTTTCATGCAACAGCCACTTGGAACTTCACAGAGACAGTGGGGTTAGAACTCACATCCCAAAGCCACCAGGATTATCTTGTCATGTTGAGGAGAATCTCCATTAGCTCTTTAGCACTGAAGGCCCCATGACACAACTGAATTATGCCAATTTCATCCGGTTCAACAATGGTGAACACACATGCATCAGGGCCTTTCGCCCAGAGTAGGCCAGCTATGCTGGGACAAAACCAATGGCCTTGGCTATTCTTGCACAGACTGCACGCTGCTCCCTATATTCCAGCTACAACAAAATAGGCATTTTCACCTCAGTGGCCTTTAATCTCTGTAGATTGCTGGCACACTGCAGACAAGGAGCCCACCTTGTTTGGTTTCCCGTTGCAGCGAAACAGCACACATCTGCATTGGGCAGGATGGAAGGCTTGGCTGATAGTGATCCGGGCTGAGCCCTATCACTCTTCTTTTTAAGATGATCTGGATTTTTTTTTTATCCATATAATGTGACTCTGATGCCTTTTATCTCCTGCTCTGAATGTAATTTTAGCCCAGGCAAAGCAGGATTAAACTTTCATAACATGATGCATTTATCTCGCTTTTCATCCCTTCTCCCTCCCCACCCCCTTTCTATTTCACCCAACGAGAAACTGAGATTACACCGAGAAATGCGAGAAAGGATATAGCAGATCGGAACAAGGGAGACCACCTTTTTCTCAGCACTCCATCTCTGCTACATACCATCCCGCAGAGAGGCCAGAATCACCTTTTAGCCAGCAAAGTGAGGCGAACAATATTTCTCAACCTCACTGAAACACATGGTCGGATTATAACTCAGAGACAAGACCCAGCAGAAAACATGCAGCAAAAGATTAGATTAGAGAGATGCATCACTGACATATGTTATGCGCGCTTATTCTATCTTCCTTCCTTTATTAATTAAATCTCGCCAGAGCAATTTTATCACCACCTGAGAACATTTTTTTCCCCACCTGCAGCCAGGCCACAGCAGGTGTGGCAGAAAGAGTACCTCTTTCATGGATTAAAAAGGGATGTGGGGTTGGGTGAGTGTATATCGGGGGCAGGGCATCAGCTATAGCCATTCTGACTTATCGGTGAATCTTTGCAAAGCACTGAAGTCTTCCTACCTCCCCCAGAAATGCTGATTCCAGTAACAGGTAGGTTTCAGGGAAATGATGGGTCCAATTCGCAGTGCTGCTCCTCTGAACGTCTCCTTCCAGTGGCACTCAAGGCGATGAGATGGCCAGTTTTAGTAGATTCCCAAGTTAGAGGTGGTGACAGTTTCCTGCTCTTTTATTTCCTCCCCCCCACGAAAGCAGCTGTTGAGTACACTTCAGCCTGATCTGCTTGCGCCCCCTCTCGTGGAGTGAGGTGGTATTTCAGGTGGCCCACTATCCATCCTCATTCCGTCTTCGAGCAATAATCGTACCCTATTCCCACTCAGACTCACAGCTGGGCCTGCAAATGCATTATGTTTCCGAGCTCATAAATTGTTACTGCTGTTTGGCCTGAGCTGCTTCCTAGACTCTTAGGCCAAAGGTGGATCTGAATGATGGATCCTGGTGTGGGGGAAGAGAGAGGACGGGAAAAAGAAAGAATGGAATAGTGGACAGGGGAGCGCAACTAACAAACTGAAAAATGAAAGATCTTTTCACAACTAAACTTTGACAATAAAATCCCTGTGCAAAGCAAAAGCTGGGTGGCTCTAAGGCAGGTTTTTAAACCCCAGAAGCCTGGATTTGAGAAAAAGGCAAAAGTCACAAGCGACATGAGTTTGATGTGCTCAGTTTAGCTTTCTCCATAGATCTGCTTCCTTAATGAATCTGATTTCCAACTCTGGCACAGAACTGGGTGGCATTAGCATGAAGCAATAGCCTTGTGACTGGTTGGGGCATCCCTGCTGCATGCCCTTCTCTTCAAAACACCCCAATAAATAGCTACAGAGAAAGAATCTGAATGTAACATTTTAGAATCTGAATGTAACCCCCCCTCAGGCCAATATACTGCCTGGATTCTTTTTTGTTGTTGTTCCCAATTTCTCTTCTTTATCCTTGAAGCTTTGTACCCATCACTCTTCACAAAGAATGTTCCACTGCCTCAGCCCAAAATGCCCATTAGTCTTGCAGAGAGCTGAGCTTAGATCTTATGGGGAGTAGGAAAGGGGGCATAAGAGGGAAGGTACATGGATCCAAGGAGTAAGTGGACATACTCCAGGTATATGTGGGATACTCTTGGCCATAACTATATAGGCACCAAGAATTCAGTCATCAAGATTATAGGCAAACCCCAGGGAAAACTTGGTAGTACCTCTACCTCTGCCCGCTCCCCGCCACTTCCGTTCTTGTCCTGTTCTTTGTTGTCCTCCCAGCCTCTTAGCCAAGCTGGTTAAGAGATTAACACTCTAAAACCCACATTTACGTTAATTAGCCATGAAATCTTTGTAACTAAGTGAAAAAATGTTTCCCTTGAGGGATTTTTGTCCATTCATCACTGTTTGAATTGCAGGGGAGAGAGAAAGATTGGGGGGGAGGGAGGGAAAAAAATTTGAAAACTCAGATCTAAGGAATTAATAGCAGAAAGCCCACAGGGGAAGCAGACTACCACGGTAAAATGCAAGCACCTCAAGAGAGACCCACTTTTTCCACTGGCTGGCCAGGGGATGGTTTGGAATTATTTCTAGTTAACTGACTGTAACACAACGCTCCGGTCTCTTTATGGTTTGGGTAGCTTGGCTAGAAGTCCCTGGCTCTCTCATTGGTAGTGATGGACAGAAGTACATTGTGCCCCCCAGGCGATGTGTACAGACAGCTGTGTGCGACTCGACCAGGAGACAGCTGGGTAAAGAGGGAAACAGCCATCAGGCCCCTCGCGCCGGATTTTTAATGATTATTTTACTAAGGGGAAACATTTGAGAAAGGCTGGGTGAGGGAGGCAGCAGGGAGAAAAATCTTGCCACAACTTAGACCCATAAATATTTCACGTCACTGGCATAAGACTGATTATACTGCTGCCGGCTCCTGTCTTGTGTATTTTAAACATCTCCCCACCTTCCACTTTCCCCGTTTGTGTGTTTCTTTTAACATGCCCATGAAATAAAGATTAGCTGAGTAATCAGGAGTGTTTAGAGATGTGAAAGGGCCGTCACAGGCTTATCTCTCAATCCCCCCCGGCCCTTAAGAATGACAGAGACAGAGGAAGGAAACAAATTTCTCCTCAGCCAAAAAAACCCCCTGAAGACTGGAATGGAAAGGAGGGGAGGGGGATGCATGGACGGACAGACACCTTGCTGCTGCTCATGGAAAGGGATCGCTACAACAAGTATGAGGAGGAAGGGATGTTCTCCACCGCTACCCCATTGCATGTTGATTGTTTGAGCTATACCGGGCCAATTAAAGAAATTTGATTAGCGCAGCATTTGGACTGAAGCATGGGTGTGGATGTGGGTATTTTCCGGCCAGTGGCGGATTTTACCTTTTCTCTGCTAAACCAGGCCTCCCTGAACAAAGGTACTTCAAAAAGCAGCCTTTGGCATGTATCGTGTGGGCACTCAAGAGCAGGCTGGATTTCTCCCTTAGAATCTTTGACACATACCCTGAAGCATCCAGCTAGACTCTCAAGCAGCACGCAGGCTCAGTGCAGAGAATCCTATCACCTGTTATCATCAACCCAAGCCGTCGGGTCATACCCTCAAGGCTTGCTCCAGGCTTCAACTGCACACAGCCAGTCCCGGAGCGTGGAGGGACCAGTCAATCACAGCCCGCATGCAGAACAAGAGACTCACATGGACCACAGTATCTACCCCACAAACGGCTCCCCATCTCCTTTCCACAGAGCAGCTTTGCAAGCCAGCTTGTCACACACCCATGCAATTTGCCGGGGAGAGTGCAAGAGCATAGGACAGTTGGAGTCACCTCTTCTCCGCTGTCCCACCCCCAGGCATCTAGCAGTCACAACCGGTTTCCCTTCTCCTGGCCACTCACTCCATTCAGGGGAGGGCAAGTTGTTCTGCTGAGGAGCAGGGGGGAGTGGAGGGTTAAATGGGAAGAGGAGCACATGGTGTGATAAAAAGAAGCTATTCCTATCATGTCTGTGGATTTTGTGCAGCTTCTCAACAGCATCTGTTACCTGTTCCCACTGCACAAACTTGTTATAAGCCGGGGGAAACTCCACAAATAATTACAGCAAATAAAGATATAAAGGCAATGAAGAGTAAAACTGGGTTACTTTATCTTTGTGCAATGAGCCCAGAAGAGATGGTGAGGAGAGCGGAGTGAAGTGCCTGTATTTTGCCACCCGAGCCATTTCACAGGAGAAATTGTACATTTTAGTTTCTCTTTAGCTGAACCGTTTTTCCAAAATCAAAGCTATTTCGTTCAGCTCCCTGAACTACCGTATTGCACTCAGAGTGAGTGGGAAATTGGCCAAGGGCAGCAGCAGAGTTAAATTATTTTTATAAGAGGGTTAATATCTGTGTGTTTGGGGGCGAGGGGGAGAAGAACCTCTGCTCTGAAGAGGGCACAGATTCTTTGAGGCAGCAGCCTTTCAGCTGCAGAAATAGGGCATCTGACTTAACTTTCAGAGGCAGCAAACCAATGGGCTGTCCAGCAAAGGAGAGCCCAACCTGTCTCCCACAACTCAGCTATGATGTCAAACAGCACCAGAATGTCAAGAGCCAGGCACATAATGGGAACCCCTCTTGGAAATGGGGTTGTATAGCATTGCTCCCTGCTAACACCTCTCTTATTTCAGCTACCCATCACACACTTCTTAACCCCTTTCCACCATGCTAGCTTGGGACACTGCTACAGAATTAGTCACTGGACCTTCGTTCGCTGTCCCCAGCCCCACAAAATACTGACATTGCTGGCCCAGGAGAAAGGCAAGTATTGGCCTATTGCAGGTCTCACTGGAGGCCCAAAGAAGAGACGAAGATGCACGTAGATGTCCTGCTTCCCTTATCGTGAAACACAAAATCATAGAATCCTAGGGTTGGCAGAGACCTCAAGAGGCATCCAGTCCAGCCCCCTGCCCAAAGCAGGACCAACCCCCTGCCCAAAGCAGGACCAACCCCAACTCAATCATCCCAGCCAGGGCTTGTCAAGCCGGGACTTAAAATCCTCTAGGGATGGTCCAAACAATGTTGGATTTTCCTGGCACTGAGAGAGACACAGGGTTTCTCTGGAGAAAGCACAGGCTGATTTTCCTCTAGCCCCCTGCCCACCCGGCTTCCGCCAGAGATGTGGCAGCAGCTGGGAGTTTTCGTGGGACCTGCTGCGGGCATTCACCAGCGCTTAGAGTAACGGTCTCTCTGTGTCAGTGGGCAACTTTTTTGTCTGCTGGTCTCCTCCTCTCTCCCCTTGCTCCGGACGGCAAAGGGAGCCGCTGCGATTCACGGAGGAATAAAAACACACGGGGAGGGAGAGCTAAACCAAGAGTGGGGGAAACACACACACGCACAAGGAAGAGCCTAACCCGGAGTGGGCAGGAGAAGGGACCAAAGGGTCTTTGGGTGCATCTCGGGGTCCAATTCCGGGGGGAGGCAGCTGGCGGGACCCTCCCCCCCAAATCCACAGTCTGGCAAGGCGAAGCTGTCACCCCTCCCGCGGAGCCCTGTGCCCAAAAGTGGGGGGCTGGGGTCCCCCACAGGGGGAGGGGGCTCCCGGAGGACTCTCCAGTCCCACCCCGCGTTGGGGGGGGTGTATCCCGGACCCCGGGGAGACGCGCCCCCCAGAAACGCGCGCAGCGAAAAGAGGGCACCAGCCTTCGGGCCAGCGGCGCGGCTACTTACCCCGCTGGAGCTGCGCCGCCGGCCGTCTCCTCGGGGGGCGGACCGCTCCCCCCTCCGCCGCCTCGGCACTAGGGAGCGGGGCTCCGCGCGGCGCCCCGCTGCCCGGGCATCCCCCGCCGGCCGCTCCGTGTTCCTGCCGGCGCCCGGCTCCCCCGCGGCGTCAGGCAGCGGCTGGCCCCGACCTGCCCGCTGCCCACCTGGCCCCCTGCTGGGACATGAGCCGCCCCGGGCCCGCCTGCCCCGCCTGCCGCCCCCCAGGCCCCGCCGGCGGGAGCTGCCTCCGCGCTGCCTCCCCGCCGAATTTCCCAGGGACTGTGGGCGCCTGCCTGGCACGGGAAGCGCATCCCCCCCCAGCAGCAGCAGCAGCAGCCGGCTGGCTGCTAGAGCCGGCCTCCCCGCATCACCATGCAGCTCATTAACATACCGGCACCGGCCTTAACCCTTCCCCGCCCGCCCTGCGGAGCCGGGCTCGTGGAGACACGCCGCGGCGAACCCCCACCCTGCCCGAGCCTCCCGCCGGCAAAGAGCATGCCCCCCCCACCACCAGAAACACGGACAGAGCCTCCCCCTGCCGCCAGCATGTCACACGGGTCCCCTCGGAGGTGGCAGGTGTTGGGGGAGCTGCCTTTACCTTTTATTTTCTTAACACCCCCCCACACACACACCCCCACCCTGGTGGGGTCCGCATCTCTGTCCTCATCTCACACAGGGCCCTCAGCAGGAAACAGGCTGCCTACCAGGCTTCCAAGCCCCCAGTTAGAGGTCTGTAACCTTCCTGTCTACTGCAGCCCAGCAGGCATAAGCATTAACTAGGGGATTAACGGGGTGGACAGTCTACACTTCTGGGCTCTGGGGTGAGCTATGCACACAGCCCTTTGCACTGGTAATTGCTCTCTAAGGGCTCTTTGTAACCAGCCTTCTGCACTTCCCATGTGGCCAGAATGAAGGAAAGGGGCCAGGCCCCACACCAGAGGACTTGGACTTCCCTGCCTCAGTTTCCATGTATAGCACAGGGAACCTGACAGAATTGGCATAAGACTTAATAGCTAGCCTGTGAGATTCTCTGGCCCTGAAGAACCAGGTAAGGGCAAAGGCTTACTGACCAACAGAGGGGCAGCCCAGACAGACTTACAGCATCTCAGCTTCCACTGCAGGGACACCTGCAAACTCTGGGTCTCTATTATCCCCCTGAAGTCCTGAGCACTATTAACCAACCTGGCTCCAGGTGCAAGGGTTGAACACTTGGAAATTTAGGCCCCTAACTCCTGAGAAATCTCCCTTTGCCTCTCCTACACTGCCACAGGTGTTGTTATCCATGGCCATTAGTCCATCTGGGCCTCAATTTGCTCTTCCATACGGGTCTGCTGGGAGAGTAATCTGACCTCACACCATTTTCCTTTGAAAATGCCTCCCCTTTTGGTTTGAATTAGCCCAGCCTCTTATTCTCCAGGGCATGGTGCATATTTTAGAAGGGCAGCAGAGAAGGGAGCTATCACTGGGGACAATGTATAGGGAAGGATGGGAGATTTGGGTGGTTATTTTGTGTTATCAATGCATAATGGCACAGTTGCTTCTTTTTAACACAGTTGTCCAAAGTACCTGTGAGGGGGCTCTTCTAGGGTAAATAAATCAATCTGATGTTGTTCAAAGCAGAAACAATCCCCATTCCTCTCCTTAGCAGGTGCTCACTTCCTTTCTGTATCCGTTTGCTACTGCCCTCACAGTACAGGGGTGGGTTGCCAGTAGCTAGATGGTTGCCAAATAAGGTTTTTAAGCCATGGGGCATAAATAGTGTTGCCTTATGTTTTCTCTCTTGAAAGTTGGAGACTGACACTCTTTAGATAAGGGAATGATCCCACCAAGAGAGACATTCATAGTAACCAGAAAACACATTAAAATACAGTGAGAAAGGTATATACAAGAACAGCTAAAACTTTCTAAAACTCCACAGCCTTGGGGGAGACAGTCCTACCATCCAGATACCTACAAGCCTTCCCGGTTCTTCTGTGCGGAGCTCCTGGTGGTGCTCCCTTCAGCACTGAAATAAAAACAGCTTCTCTTCATTCAGCAGAGCCAGGTCATGTGGCTGCCTGGTGCTTAAAGCTACAGCCACACAGGTGTAGATTTTAAAGCAATACAGCTTCATCCCTGAGAGCGGAAAGCTAGAGCCCGACTTGGACCCCAAAAGGATTCCCAGGCTCTACTCCGTACACTTTTTAATAAAGAAGAGACTTAAATCAGTTTGCAGTTCTGCCCAGAAATCCAGGGACACACTCCAGGGGAAGAAATGAACACTAGTGTAGAGATTCTCTAGCTGCCCTCTAGTGTCAGGTCATATGCCTGCAGCTACAAATGTCTGGGGGAGCTGGAGGAAAGCAAAGCTGGCTCAGTCAGGTGTCAGAAAGGAACCCAGTCCTCTTTGTAATGGGCAGGAGAGGGCTGGAACAGTCTCTCCCCTTGGGCTAGTAATAGAGATGTAGCCGTGTTAGTCTGGTCTAGCTGAAACAAAAGACAGGACTATGTAGCACTTTAAAGTTAGTCTTTAAAGTGCTACATAGTCCTGTCTTTTGTTCCCCTTGGGCTGTCTTTTTTCCCTTGTAAGAGTGGGTGAAGAGTGTGTTGGTTATTTCGGAGGGATCTTTTTTTGAGTCTATCAGGAAGGGGAGGAGAATCAAACCTACAAACCTATGTCTGTTGCTTGCACCTATTGTTAAAGAAGCGTCCCAATTCGGGAAGGTGGGGGTTGTAAAAGGATAATAAACTGAACTCCTCCCCTGCGGACAAATGATTGTAAATACTCTCCTATGATGGGTCAATTCCTATGCCTGCAATTATCCAGGGAAAGATCTCCTTTTTAAGCCCATCCCCTACAATTTTCCGGAGCATAGAAAGGAGGTATCCTGTCTCCCCTATCCCACATATGGGCCAGATCTCATTCCCACTGAAGTAAATCAGAAGACTCCCACTGATTTCCCTAGGACTGGGTGTATTGGGGAAATTTGGATGGTCTGCAAAGGTACACAGGACACAGCTGTTTAGATCAGGAGCACACTCAGTGCCTTCAAGGATCATGCCCGTAGCAAGCTCTGCTCTTTCATTATTCTGTCCCTGCCTGATATATTGACTGTGTCTTTCGTTCACAGCAAACTGAACTAAATCCCATTACAAATACCAGCTTTGGTTAAATGCTCGTCCTGCTAATGCAATTTCTCCTTTCCCAGAAAGCTGTACAAGGTGGGTCAGAGCATCTCAATCATTGCTCGCCTCCTTGCAGGATAGCCTCCTGCTTGTTATTTCCTGGTGGCAAATTGTTTGCCTGGATGGAGAACCTAACTCCTGAGTTAAGTTGGAGAGTGGCCTACGATGGCAACAGAGGAGGCCACTCTATGATGCACGTGAGGAGGTAAGATTTATTTCGTGGCGTGGGCAGGCAGGAAACAGCACTGCCCTGGGATTCACATGGCTAGAGAAGGTGAGCTGATGAATGATGCCATTTGTATGACCAGTTCTGTGATTCTAGGTCAGGGCTGGGCAATAAATTGGTGGCGGTTCACCAGGGTTAGCCCCTTGTGGGCCATTGCTGCTATATTTACCTGCACCCGCACAGGAACGGGCGATTACAGCTCCCATTGGCTGGAAATAGCAACCTGTGGCTAATGGGAGCTGTGATCCCCTGTTCCTGTGGAGGCGCAGATAAATACCACAGTGGGGGCCTGTCAGTGGCTAACTTTGGTGGACCAGATCTGACCCACGAGCCTGTATTTGCAACCCCTTTTCTAGGTGCTTTGGCCACTAGCGTGTCTTTACCTGAAACATCTAAAGAGGGATTCCTCACCTGGATTTGTGTCTCCTCCCATCCCTGAAGCAGATGATATATACTAGTGTCTGGGGAAGCACAGGATGCCTTCTTGCACTCAAAGTATGCAATAAATATCAGTATTTAATGCATGGAGTTGGGTTGAAAAATAAGGATGAACAGTGGGAATATACCTAATTGTTGTATTAATGTGTGCTGCACATTTTTGTGTCTGTGCCTGCGTGTGCATGCACACGTGTGAGTATCCTGTGCATTTGTGTACTGCCATGACAGAACTGTGTATGTCTCTCATGTATATTGTTTAGTAATAGAGATGTAGCCGTGTTAGTCTGATCTTGCTGAAACAAAAGAGAGGACTATGCAGCACTTTAAAGACTAACAAGATGGTTTATTAGGTGATGGCCCACGAAAGTTCATCACCTAATAAACCATCTTGTTAGTCTTTAAAGTGCTGCATAGTCCTCTCTTTTGTTTCAGCATGTATATTGTTTTGCATTCATGCTATCTATGTATTGGCATAGAGATATATGCTTGGTTGTGTGAGTAGATGGTGTGTGTTTTTGTTTTTTTATAGTATGCTATGCCAGTACTTCATTATTTGTTCATGGAAAGTATTGTATTTTGTGTCTATTGCACCTTAATTTTGTGAACAGAGGTGTGTGTTTATTTTGTGCAGTTCCTGTGACTTTATTTTGTGCATGTCTCTTGCACATGCATTTTAGTTCTTTGTGTTAATATTGTCCCAGCGCTTAGTAAATATCGGGATGAAGGTATTTGTTTCTTTGTGTGCGTGTTTACTTTTGTTTATGAGATACGTTGTGCACTTGTGTAAACAGCACATGCATGACATCCCTTTTACTGGCTGTTATGAGCCAATTATAACCTACAGTGCAATGACATGTGAATGGGCTCCCAGCCCCCACCCTGGGAACGGTGTTTCACTTTTCAGCCTTTTCTCCCAACAGTCTGCTGGCCTGTGGTATTTGCCACTCAGGGCATCTTACGACCAGCAAAGAGACATCAGAGGCAAGTGGCTCATTTACAGGCCAGAGGAAAGTGAACAAGGAAAACAAATCACACAGAGCCAAGGAGCAGCCCCTGTTGGGAACCTAATGGGCAGGACCTGCATGAAGAGCATTTGCCTGTTCAGCCCCTTTTGCCAGTACTCTCCTGCATGCAAAACCCGCTGTCTGGTGTACTTTATTCAGTAGTTTGGCTCTTGGAGCTGCAAATCAAACAGGGCAGGATTGGAACCTTTCCTGCTAAGCACAAACCCCACTCCTCTCTCCTCCCCCTGCTTGTGAGTATCGCCACGGGAAAGAGAGTCTCTGGAACATGCCGCTCCATCATACCTGGCAAGATCAGCCCTGAGCCTGGTTGCAACAGGAGCCCTTAGGTGCTGTTTATGGTTGGTCTCCCAGCAAGCCAAGCTTTTTTCTCCTCTGACCAAGCAGGATTTGCATAAGGCTGCCTGGCCTTTGAAGCCGGGGGTAGGGGGGAGGTAGTCAGAGCTCCTACAGGCACAGGAAATAAAATGCATGAAACAAATGAGATGCAAGGCTTAATCCTGCGCTGTCTCTGTTCAGAATAACACAGGGAGGGAGGCTGGAAAGAGACACTTCTCTCTCTCTCTCTCTCTCAGCCCCACTGTTTTCAATCATTCCTACTGGGAAAGGCAGGAATTGCTAGTTTGCCTGTGGCCACTTCTTGTAACTTGCCCCTTGTGGAAGGTAAAGGAAAATGCTTGTATCTATATAGGCTTGGAAGGGATTAAAATTTGAGCGGTGAATGTTGGAAAGCATCAATTTCACCCACACACGACCGCTGAAAAAATATATTTCCAGCGACAATAATCAGAGTTTACAGATAGGTAAATTAAGACAAATGCTGCCCAAGCACCTTTAGTAGGGTTTGAGTTAAGGATATTTACCTTGTATATTTTGACATGCGATGTTAGCAATGTAGGTTGTAGCTGTTATAAAGCTCTAACTTTTTAATACTGCAATGTCTATGGTCATTAAATAATTATCTGCCCCCTCCAAAATTTCCCACCAGCTATAGAAATTTAATTTAAAAAAAAGCCTTCAAATAAGCATTGATATTACTTATCAAAATTATATATAAAAAATCTATCAAGCGTCTCTACATACAGTCGTGGCCCTGCATCTCCCCTATTCACACATCCGCTGGATAGACAGGTGCTGGAATAAGTTGCCTAGGGAGGTTATGGAATCTCCATCTCTGGAGATATTTAAAAGCAGGTTAGGTAGACATCTATCAGGGATGATCTAGATGGTGTTTGATCCTGCCGTGAGGGCAGGGTACCAGACTTGATGACCTCTTGAGGTCTCTTCCAGTTTTACTGTTCTATGATTCTATGCGTCAAATATACAAGTAAATGTATATGCACAAGAGCTGGGTCCGAATGCAATCTTCAGACCTGACCACTCTTGACCTCTGGTGAAATCTGGATTCAGATTGGGTAGCCCACTCCCATTTCTTGCATATGTATTCAAAGGCAACAAAGGAGATGTTTGAATGGAGATCTGAATTAAGTCTGGGTTGCGTTGGAAGCTGAAAGGGTCTATTACAGCTCATCAAACTATGAAGAAGAGATGGATGAGGCTTTTTTTAAACAACAAAATCATCTAAAGCATATGACTTGGTGGTGATGGGGGACTTCAACTTCCCAGACATCTGTTGGGAAAAGAACACAGTAGGGCACAGATTATCCAACAAGTTCTTGGGACTGTATTGGTGACATTTTTTTTTTTATTTCAGAAGGTGGAGAAAGCTGTGGGGAGAGTTTGTTCTAGATTTGATTTTGACAAATAGGGAGGAACTGGTTGAGAATTTGAAAGTGGGAGGCAGCTTGGGGGAAAGTGATCATGAAATGGAGTTCATGACTCTAAGGAATGGTCAGAGGGAAGACACCACAATAAAGACAGTGGATTTCAAGAAGGCAGATTTCAGCAAACTTGGAGCTGGTAGGTAGGATCCAATGGGAAACAAGTTTAAGGGGTAAAACCATTCAAGAGAGTTGCAGTTTTTCAAAGAGACATTATTAAGGGCACAAGAGCAAAATATCTCACTGTGTAGGAAAGAGAGAAAGTAAGGCAAAAGACAGTCCTGGCATAATTGAAAGATCTCCAATGATCTGAAACTTTAAAAAGTCCTACAAAATGTGGAAACTAGGTCAAATTATAAATGATGAATATAAACAAATAACACACGTATGTAGAAACAAAATTTAATAGGCCAAGGCACAAATAGCTAGAGACAAAGGCTAAGAAGAATATATTCTATAAATACTTCAGAAGCAAGAGAAAGACCAAGTACAGAGTAGACTCATTACTCAATAAAGGGGAAAATAAAAACAGAAAATTTAGAAATGCTAAGTGATTTTTTTGTTTCAAAGTTTTTCTCCAAAAGTTTAGTAGCTATTGGACATCTAATATAACTAATGCCAGTGAAAATGAAGTAGGATTACAGGTTAAAATAGGAAGACAAAGTTAAAACACAAGTTAGGTGTCTTCAAGTCACCATGGTTTGATAATTTACATCCTAGAATACTCAAGGAGCTGACTGAAGAAGATATGAGCCATTAGCTAGGTGACTATTTATAAAAAAGGACAACCCAGGGAACTACAGACCAGTCAGCTTAACTTCTGTACCAGGAAAGATAATGGAGAAAATAATTTAAGAATCAATTTGCAAATGCCTAGAACATAATAAGATAAGTAACAGTTGGCATGTATTTGTCAAGAACAAATTGTGTCAAACCAACCTGGTAGCTTTCTTTGATAGGATAACAAGCCTTGTGGATAATGGGTAAGCAGTAGATGTGATATATCTTGATGTTAGTAAAGCTTTTGATACCAGCTCACATGACCTTCTCATAAACCAACTAGGGAAATACAACCCAGGATAGTGCTACTAAAAAGTGGGTGCATAGCTGATTGGAAAACCATTCCCAGAAAAGTCTCTGAGGGGTAGCTGTGTTAGTCTGTAGCTGCAAAACAATGAGGAGTCATATGGCACCTTAAAGATTAACAGATTTATTTGGGCATGAGCTTTTGTGAGTTAAAACCACTTCAGTTAGCTTGTGAATGCATTACTTTGGCCAGCTTGTGAATTGTAACTGCTGTTTGACCTGAACTGTTTCCAAATTGCTTAGGCCAAATGTGGATCTGAATGATGGATTGTGTAGTCCCTTCCCCTCCACTTTTCAAATACAGCACATTAAATGTTTTTCAGATGGAGGAGGGAGCAAAATTGTCCTCTGCCACCTCTGAGAATAGAACAAAAAGCACTGAGCTTCAGTTACAGAAAGGACAGTCTAGACTGGGCAAAAATGTCTTAACTCTCAGGGTACTTAAGCATTGTCACTGAAGATTTTTAAGAGCAGGTTAGACAAATACCTGTCAGGGATGTTCTAGACGGTGCTTGGTCCTGCCATGAGTGCAGGGGACAGGATTAAATGACCTCACTTCTTGATGTCCCTTCCAATCCTACAATTCTACAAACCAGGTTTCACATTTCCACTTGCTATAGCATCAAAATTTCAGCAGCTTGCTCTCACATGTATTCAGCCCCATAAGGCAAGTATCTCACAATACTGGCATTTGTCTCAAGATTCCCACCACCTCTTGGTGAAATTTAGCAAGAAACGTTATTCTTGTGGGACTTCATCAGCTTCTGCACTAGTAAATACCCTTCCCCCTCCACACACCCCTTGTATGCCTGTGCTTCACACCCACACACTCATACTGCTCTGGAACTGAAAGAGAGGTACCATATCCGGTCTAAGCATTTGAATCCATGCCTGAATCCCCAAACTTTCAGGGGACCCCCTCTCTAATTCATGCAAACACTTGCACATATTCACAACATGTAACAGGCAATCATATGTTTACATACACAAGTGAACATTGAGAATTGCTTATGTACACCCCCATGGCAAGGGATACAAAAATTAGTTCCTGCACGACAATCCCTGTTGCACTGTCAGTCCGACTCCTGGTGTCCACCACATGTGACAGGAGGGGCCCTAGGAATCAGCCACAGAAGAAGCAGTGTTGCTATCTATTGAAACCATAATTGCCACATCCTCCATGAAGCGAGGCTTGCAGCTGCTGGAGACACAAGGTCACTGACATTTTCAAATTGACATATATGTAACCGTGGCTTCACTGTAAAACCTTTAGATCATGCCCAGTAGGCCATGTAGTTACTCTCAACTTCCTTACACAGAGCAACGCAGCCAGGAACAGCACCCGGAGTCATGCTTCAAAGATATCACTCCTTCCTTGTTTCTACTTGCCTCCAAGCCGGGATGGAGTAATTGGCTGTTGTCCCTCACCAGAAAAGGGCTGCAAGTCCCCATGCCAGCTAGTGCCTGGACAAAGAGGCTTAAAATCACCCTCCGAAGCTGTCCTGACCATTTCTCCAGCAGAGCTCAGGGACTGGATAGTTTGCAAACCAGTCTTCTAACAGTCTGTAAAGCTGGGAGTCAGAGAGATTGTTGGTTAGCTGTAGACCCCCATCCCATACATGTGTGATTTCTCTCTTTGATACATCAAACTCCCTTGCTTCCCTGTGCAAGGGTCATGAATCTCTCTGAGATTTTTCCAACAGCTTTAGACCTTTCGATTTTTCCAACAGCTTTTCATATTCTCTAAAAGGCCTGGATAACAAGGATTTGTGCATTTCCTCTAGTGTTTCTCTGGGCATGCACAGACTTATGCAGCAGCCAAAGGCATTAATGTTTGCTGTATAATATAATTGCGCTCCCAAAGATAACAACATGGATTTTACCTTCAATTAAAATACTGAAAACAGGCACATCTCTCCCTTTTTCTTCCATGTGTCCATTTAGGACATTGCATGAGGGTCACGGAAAACGGAATCCAGGTCTACAGCTGATTTGGATTTAAAACAGCTGTTTGATGTTGCTGGGAGAGAAAAGAGTGCCATCTATAGGTTCCTGAGCAAACCAAGCACTACTCCATCGAGGGAGATTTTCATTCATTAGTGCTGATGCCAATTGCTGACAGCTTTTAGCTACTACCACGTATCTATCCAATGCAATATTCAGAGCTAATAATTATTCAGCATTAATCACTACAATAGGAGAATAGCAGGCCGTTATTTAGAAATGATTGCTTCCACTCAGTTATTACCTCTGACAATAAAAGGAAATATCAAATAGTCAAGTCCACATATACATGGGAAGCTGAGTGAAAGATCAATGGGAATGTAACCTATAGTATATGCAATTTTTCTTCTTTAAAGGAACCTTGTCAAGTAATTTTTCATATATATTTTTTTGCTCTCTGTTGTTTGCTCTCCTTGGAAGATTGATGGGATTTTTCTTTTTGTTATCAATTCTGCCCTTTTCCTCAGTATCATATTGGCACATTTAAGCACTTGTCCCTTCCCCCCTGTGATTTGAATGGAGCTGAAATTAACATGGAAGTTTTTCTAACTGAAATATGTTTTCATTAAGTTCAACGACAGGAGTACAGAATGTATGACTCCTGAGTTGCAGAATGCCTTGTTACTGTCAAAAAACACAATTGCCAACAATATCTGCGCAGAGTTGGGATATCAAAAATTGAAGGCTCAGATAATATGCCATTTCTTAATCATTCTCTGTAAGCACCTAAAAATATCTCAAGAACAGGGCATGTTATGGAGAAAGTACTGAAGAATTCTGCAAAATACTGTTTACAGAGACATTTTAAAAGCATAGACTTTGCCAGGTCTTTATATGCAAATAAGGTTATGAGAGAGGCAAGCAAGTAGGAATGAAGCAACATCTTTGACTGGTATTTCCCCTTCTCTCCTCTTCTTCTAGCAGTAAACTGTAATGAACTAGCTAGTGTGTGTGTGTGTGTGTGTGTGTGTGTGTGAGTGTGACTGCCCTCTACTGGGTGAAATCAGAACTGCTCAGCTGTGTCTCATTGGCCTGATAATGCTAATACTGCTGATCTTAGGAGGAGCCACTGTGGTGGAATGGATGGAAAACAAACCTGGACATCAGGGCTTCGTCTACACTGCGGCTTTTGCTGCAAGAGCCTATGCAAATGAAATGTGGATTAGCATATCACCATGCTTCATTTGCATAATTTATTCAAGCTGGTTTTGTGCAAGGGGTTTCTGCACAAAAACAAACAGTGTGGACAGGTTTTTTTTGCACAAAACCCCGTTTTGCGCAAGATCCTTATGCCTCTCTGGGAGTTTGAGGGCTAGTACTCACTCTGCTGCTGAGCTGTGGATGTGACCACAGGCAAGTCGCTTCTCTTCTGCTTGGTCTATGAATATGAGCAGTGATGCTGACACGACAGAAATCTGTGATTCTGGAGCAGCAGGCTGTGAGTTGGAGATCCACTGTTGCTGGGACGTGAGGAGTGACCTGGATCAGCAACTTCTCCCATCGGCATTTCCTGATACATATCCAAGCCTGACATTTGCTTTACTTATGATGAGGCAACAGATTTCAATGGGGGCAATAAGAGGAGAAAAAAAGAATTCCACCTGCCTTCTTTAATTCTCTTAACACACAGAATGCTAATCACCGTTCTGCTTTGCTGACTCTTTGCACAGTAAAGATGTACGTGATATTTAAACTTGCACTTGCTGGACACAACTATTTGTGTCTCAAACCTATTATGGCTCATTACCATCATCAGAGGTTTATTGTACTACTACTCAGTGACTAGTATTGCCTGGCAGTTTGAGTAAATCCAAGCAGAGTAGCTTCCAGATTGGCTAAATATCGAAATGACAGCCACACAAGCCGCATGCATGCCAAGTTCCAGTGCAATTACACACACATCCACTGCATTCCCAGGCCCCAAAATGTTCCAATAATGTGACCATTATAGGTCTGGACCGGTGGTTTTCAAACGCCGGGTCAGGACCCAGGACTGGGTGGTGGAGTGTCAGGTGATGGGTCTCGTTGCTGCAGGGGAATCAGGTGAACAGTGGGGGTGCTAAGGCAGCTCCCTGCCTGTCCCTGGCACTGCAGACTGCACAAGACGCTCGGAGTGCCCAGAAACAGGCCTGGCTCCTAAGTGCAGGGGGAAGAGCGCCCAGGGCTCCATGCACTGCCCTTGCTCTGAGCACTAGCTCCGCTCTCCCATTGGCTGAGAACCTGCTGCTGGCTGCTTCTGGGGCACAGCCTGGTCTGAGGTGCCAGGAGAGGCAGGAAGCTGCCTTAGTACCCCGCTGCACCGCTGACCGGGAGCCGCTCAAGGTAAGCCCCTCCTGCCTCAGCCCTGACCCCGCCTCCACCCGGAGCTCCCTCCTACAACCCAAAGCTCTCATCCTCAGCCCCACCTCGGAACCCACACTCCAGTCAAATTCTGTTGGGTCACAGCATGAACAATTTTCTTCAACTGGGTCATGAGAAAAAAAGTTTGACAACCCCGGGTCTAAACACCATAAATGTCCATAAAACTCTCTCCATAAATATCCCGCTGCATCTTTGAAATTGACATTTCTGGGGCTGCATATTTCCCTTCAGATTCAAACAGGGGCCATATTCCCACAAGGCAGGCACTCAACACTTTGAAAATCAAGCCCCCTTTAAGGGCTCCTAAACCAAGCACTGAAAACAAACAAACAAACAAAACAAAAACAAACCCAAATACTCCCAATTACTCGTCCCTTCTGAAATCTTTGCCAACAGACTCTGCATCCTATTACTATTGGCTCCTAAGTCATCAAGTAGTTCTAGGCTGCTTTCTGTTGTGTGTTAGCTCTAAAGCAACCAGACTAACTATCATGGCTCTTGCAATGAAATTTAAAACAAGGGAGGTGTTTTGCTTGAACAAGAGGTGGACACATGGGCAGAGAACTTCAGAAGGCTTTGAACACAAAGCATAAGGAGCAGGGCTGGGCTATGCATTCACCCAATGGACTGTAACGGATCAGAATGAACGATTACAGGCCATTGCATCAATTATCGACTAACTAACTGAGGAGTCTCTACACAGCCCTTGACATGAAACAGAAGAGCAGAGTTGCTCTAGTGTTTCCTGCTAAGAATCTGCATCTTAATAATCTCTAAGGGACATATATGGCCCTCAGATGAGCATTCCTGTGTTGCCATCAATGGGTGGCAGGCACAGTGGGGATGAAAATATTCTTCTCCCCTTGTTATTTTTTGGTTTAAAGTCAAGTTAAAAAGTTCCTGTTAATAAAATTGTGAGATATTTTCACCCTGAAAACCTGGACCAGCAGTCATGGATGTCAGGTATGTGTTATGTCTCAAACTCTCCCCCTTCCTCCATGGCTGCAGATTTGGGCTGCCCTGAAAACCGTGGGTTAAGCCACTCAGCTCTGATTTGCTTGCTTTTGTGGGATGAAGTGGAACAGTCAGGAATGGCAGTGGGGTTTTCTTTCCCAACTCATCATTATCCCTTATTTGTATTCTGGAAGCAGGAAGAGGCCCCAGCGTGCTAGGTGATGTAGACACATTTGGTTAGATGTTCATAGATGTTTGGCTGTGTGTGTGTTCCCCAGCCCTGTGCAGACAGATGGCATGACAGAACTCAAGCAAACCTCCCAATGGCCACAAGATCTGTTAAGGAATGAAGGCACCCAGCCAGGTTTATTGTTGATGAAGCAAGGTAGTAGTATTCCACAGACTCTCCCAGACCACTAACAGATGTATGCCCGTAACAATGGGTCAGTGTGTTCATGTTATCCTTGAGGAATGTTTAGGTACCATCCTTGATATTGGGATGTTCTGGTACCACCTGATACCAGGATGTGTTTGTGAGAGTGCTCTGTGACTAGGACTTTTTAGGAAAGTGTATTTCGGCAATATCACCCCTGTTTCTTGGCAGAGTCTGTAAGCAGATCCAGCCTCATACCAGGCTTTTGACACAAAGGACTCATGGCTTAGGCTCTCTTCCTATTGTATCACATCATAAAAGATGGTAGTCGTTGTTTCAAAGCCCTTACAACTTAAAGAGAATCACTATTGGCTGCATGTCTCGCTATCACAGGGTACATTGTCAGAGCCTTAGGAGCAGTGTTCCTTCTAATTTTTTTCCATCCATGAGTGGAATAAATTTTATGTGCACTGAGGCAGGTGTGGATGTGCACCAGCAGTAGAAAAGCATGTTGCTGGCTGTGGGTGCTGTGCCAATCAGAGAGCTGGCATTTGAATTTCTCCTGGGTGGCTGCCCAATTGCTCGGCTTACAGGGAAAACTGCTAAGGAGCCAGGTTTTCAAGTTCTCAGAACTGACAGTGGGGGCCAGATTTGCAGATGGGCTCAGTACCCCCATTGTGATGCTTATGGCCACGTTGTCGAGAGCTCATCAGCACCCAGTGTGAACCCAGGGAGCAGAACTCTTGGGAAAATCTGGCTCTGAATGTGTGTGTGAGCATTTCTGAATGTTCTGCTGACATGAACGTCTTCCAAGCGCGAGACATGTTTAAATATGGGGTTCTGATTTTAGCTCCTCTGGAACATGACCAATAGGAAAAGGAGGACTTTTGCTTTTATGAACTAGACTGTGATATCCAGCCTTCATTGTGGGAGCCTCTCAGACTAACCATATACACACGGTAGTCATTTATATTGCCACATCTGAAAGATGGGCACTGTTACTAGCAAGCTACTTTATGGATAAAATTGTACACTATGTGCATTATGGATAGCAATCATTTGGCGTATTTAGCATTATCCTCAAAGACATCAGTTAAGACCTGCTGGCCTAATGAAAAAAGATTGTGGAAGCATATTGTCAAGACTGGCTGGAATTATGTTTTTTTATCCTGCAGTATTATCTCCTTTAATGATCCTTTATCTAGTGTATTTTAATAAAAATACAGAACAAGTTATGTGAAACTCTAATTTCATCTTTTCTCCCCCACCTATTCAAGGACCAGGATTGTTCAGTGCATAACAGAAGGAGAAACAAAAAAGAACCAAAACCCCTTTTTTTGGTGACTATATCATGTGTTAATCTTCCTGCTCAGAGTTTTATACAATATTTTACAAGAAACTGAGGAATATAGTGCCCCAAATCTGCATATCATTTAATATTCTTTTGCTGGATTTTTATCCTGGCTTAGGAATTTCTTTGTGAAGGGTGGTGGGAGCATGGGGGGTGGAGGAGAGAAGGAAAATTCACAATGCAATAGAAGCTTGGAAGTTTAAATAAGATCCTTTCTCTTGCAGGAGCCCAGCCAGGCTCAGAAAAGAAGGGGAAAGATATTGATTTAATTTTTTTATGCAAATCCTGATAAAAGCCATTAAGAATATGGCTTTATTTAAATTATTTGTTTTTGTGAGCGTATCAGCCATTTTTTCCCACAGTAATTTGGTGCAGCAGCTTCTAGTCTAATGTGTCTCTCCAGAATCTCTCTCTCGTGTGTGTAAAATAAGACTTAATAATGCACCTACTCGCTACATGCTGCACATCAAACAGTGTGTCTTAGCTTTTGTACGTGAACAAATGTTCCCCTCTCCCATTCTACCCCATAGTGGCCGAGAAGTCTGCTCTGAGTTAGAAAGACATATCACAGAGGGAGACTTATTTTGTGTGTGTATAAGTGATTATAGCGGAAAGATCTGTCAGCTTTAATTGACATATTGGATTCTGTAAGATAAGGGTATCTAGGGAGTTTTCCCACTACAGCCTCATGCATAAAGGGGGACCTCCTCCAGTTCTTTTCATTGGTTCAATAGCCGGCAAGGGGTCCAGGGATGTTGGGGGATTAATGTTACGAAAGGAAAAAGGCTGCCTTTCAATATATTTGAACATTTTATTTCACCAGGACCCCAATTAAACATACCCTGTCTGAAGAGCCCTGTCTGAAAAGCAATAGCAATGAAGTTAAAAAAAAAATTCATCCCTTTGGAGCTCTGTCTATGCAGCCTCCCTTTTCCTTGCAAATGATGGAGAAAGATATAATGGAACGGGGGAAAAAAACACAGTTAAAGGTGCTTTGGGGGAAGTGTGGTCCATGATCCCTCCCCTGTCCTCTCTTCCTTGCCTTAGCTCATCTCACATTCACCAGGACACATGCTGCTTCCTTGTGCCCCTTGCTGTTAAGACATTGGCACTCAAACTTTTCCTGTTGCACCCCCATGTTACCTGTAATGGAATCAGTCCCTGCTCCCTCCCAAAGAGAACTGTAAACCCAGCTTCCAGCTGTCTCCCCCCTCAAAGTATTCACTTTCCACCTTAAAAAAACTATACATAACACATCACTCGCTACCCAGAGTATTTTATCTCCTCACTGTAAGTCATCTAAGTACCACCACTTGGGACAGTAAACCACAGTAAGTGGCTTTATAGCTCAAGTGGCAGCGGGTCCTCTATGAAACCCTAGAAATCCCAGGTTCAAATCCACCCACTGGTGGTTACAAGTGCTTAAAATTAATTGCCAATAAATTACCATAATGAATATACAAATGTTTATATTCCAGTCTGCCAAAAGTTAAATATTGCCATTAACAAATCCCTATGATATTAGGGGAGACTTCATGGTGCAATTTTAATAGAATGCAGTAATAAAAAAAGTGCATTTAGTGCTGGGGAAGAGTTTCTGATTGACATCCCCCCCCCGCCCCGAAGGAATCTATGCAAAGCAAGGGGGAAGCATGGTCAATAGCAGAGCCACTGTCCTAAAATGCTCCTCCCAATGTATCTCAGTATTAGCCTGTAGGGATTACAGCTCCTTCCCCCATTACTGCAGTCAAGAGTCCATTAGCAGAGGAGGTTGGGGTGAAGGCAGAGACTGAGATAGGGGAGTGGAGGTGGGGCTGTGGCTGAGGGCAGAGCTTGGTTGCAGCTGGGGGCAAGGTGAAAGTCCACCCTGCCACATGCCCCTCCCAAATGTTCCTCCACATCCCCTCGGGGGTGCACCCTAGAGTTTGTGGGCCACTTCTTTAACTGCAGTCAGCTTCAGAGGAGTGGCTGTATTTGGCCACCTCTAGATTACGGGGAAGACTGATGTCCCGACGGTCAATCTTCTGGTGTTTGATTTAGCAAGTCTAGTAAAGACCCGCTAAATCAAATGTTGAGGGTGGCCCCACTGGGACTCTTACTCCTCTCGAGGAGTAAGTGAAGTTGACTGGAGCGTTTCTCAGTGGGAGCTGTGGGGAAGACACGGAAACCCAGCTTAAGATACATTGACTCGTTACATTTTTAATGTAGCTGGAATTGTGTACCTTAAGCTGACCTTTGGCCATAGGGTAGACCTGGCCTCAGTGTGCATTTGACAAAACAACAAAGAGTCCTGTGGCACCTTAGAGACTACCAGATTTATTAGGGCATAAGCTTTATTATAAGGTCTTTGGATCAAGTCCCTAGAGCACTTCAAGTTTGATGCTTCAGGTCCTGGTGAAAGGGGTGAGGTCACGTTCAGCTGAGCTGTTTGGGCCCCTTCAAACATAAGTTTTTGATAATGTGATCTTGAAAAAAACCTCTTCTGAGTGCAAAAGGTGAAATTCACTCCTGTGCACAAGGCCTGGCTACTCCTGAAGCTCTCAGACTTGGTCTTCATTGTTAGTACAGTGTTAAACTGACAGTCCCGGTGACAAGACCTACGTATCTGTTTGGATATTGCCTGGCACTGTCAATCTAGCATTGCTTTATCACTTAGAGGAAGAGCAGAACTCCCAAGAGCAGTGACAGGGCACAGCCATGACAGTAAAAGCTTATCTCAATGCCCCATCCCGCCCCCCATTTCTCAGGTGTGATCTGGACAGGATTACCCATGGGGATGTTCTACCTACAGGGCTGCTCAGTCCTTGGGTTCTCCACTGAAGTCTCCAACGGGGGGAGTGGGCAGTTTTGAAAGGGTGGTTGTTTTACTATCCTATTCACTACAAATGGACTGAGCAGGAGTACAGATTTCAAAATAACGGGCTTGGTAGTGTGAACAATCTGTTTATTATTTCAAAATAAGGGGAGTTATTTCGAAAGAACTCCCTAGTGTAGACCAGGGCCTAGACATGGAGTGGATAGTCTGATAAATCCATTTAGCTATGTGGAAGTCATTTACATCAGCTGAAGATCTGTCCCCATCCAATCTACATCACCGTATCAAGTTCCTGAACATCAAGAAAGGATTCTTCTCGTGATTTACTCAGCATATTTGGCCTTCATAGCACTCCTCATGGAGTACAAAGTATGGCCCAGCAGGCATAATGGTAGTGGAACTTGGCCATGGATTAATAAGGGAGGGTCCAAAATTTCTCATGAGGTATCGGCAGAAGAAAAGAATAAACAAACATGTCCAACTACAAACTCCATTATGACGACACAGCGATTGACATGATAAACAATGCCATGTGCTATGTAAGCTAAGCACCCTGTTGGTTACATGGGTAAATAGGCCAACCACCTACCTCCAATCAAAGTGATAAGAATGGACTAGCTCAAAAACGAATGGAGCAGTGTATTGTTTTACCCAGCTGAAATCCTCTAACTCCGCCAAAGCCCATTTCCAGCTCTTGCCTCGTTATTTGGATAAGCTGAAGGTTTAAATGAGAAAGTTTTCCTTGGCAAATATTTGTTGGCACTGCAACCCAACCCACTGAATATGCCAGTCCAGACAAAGAAAAAAAAAGATTGCTTCTAATTATAAATGCTTCAATATTTCTAATGCATGATTCACTGTTTGGGTTAGACAAAGAGCTTAGGGGCAGGGGAAGGAATTTTGATTGGCAACATAACTTCTTTGGTTCCACCACTACCAATGTCTGGTGAACTTTTCAGATTCCTGCATGCTTCTGGCACAGGAATCTTCTCAGCCTTCCTTTCCCTTTGGCATTTCAGGCCTTGAATCATTCTGAATTATCATCAGTGCCCCTGAAAACAAATCCTAAATTATATTTATTTGTTCAGTATTATCATTCCAATTTACACAGGAGCTGAGACAATGAGCGCTTTCTACATAAGAGATTACCAAGTACTGTTACATGTACTGGTACTTAACACTTCTGGCACAAGTATAGTGGTGAGGAACCTAAGGGCCAGATGTGGCCTCCAGCTTGACTGATCTGGCCCCCCTACAGCACTGGGGAGCCTATGCTGATGCTCCAGGCCCTCCTCCCCCACCACCATCCTCCCATGGGGCTGGAGCATACAAAGGCCATGTCTACACTACAGGCTTCTTGCGCAAGAACCTTTTTTCGGAAGAGATCTTCTGCAAAAACTTCTTGCGCAAGAGAGTGTCCGCATGGAAAAAGCGATGCGCTTTTGCGAAAGAGAGCGTCCAAACTGCATGGATGCTTTCCGGAAAGGACACTCTCATTGCTATTTACTGAATGGCCACCAGGGCACCTGGGCTTTTTTCGATTCCCTCTTTTTGTGCAAAAAAACCCAGTTCTCCTGTCCCTACACACCTTTTTGCAAAAGAGCTCTTGTGCAAAAAGGAGTTATTCCTTGTAGCAAGAGGAATACCTACACTGGAAAAACCCCTCTGTTCTTTCGTTTTACTTGTGCAAAAACACGCTTGAGCTGTGGACGCGCTGTGAGTTTTTGCACAAAAATGGCTTTTTGTGCAAAACTCTGTAGTGTAGACCTAGCCAAAATCTACTAGCCTGTGCCCCCTCAGGCTCTAGTGTGTGAGAGAAATATGGGGAGTGTCTTTCCTTCTCAGTCGGGGGCCATGTCAGTGAGGGTTTGGGGTTTTGTTTTGTTTTTTTTTTTTTGCTTCTTACTTGTGTGTGGCCCCCGACTGATTTTTCTCTCGGTCAGCAGCCCACAACCCCAGAAGGGTTCCCAGTCCCTGCACTAGTACATGGCTAACTAACTGCAATACACGTCTTCCTGAGACTCATTCTACAGCCTGTTGAAACTGGACTTGCACCACTGAGACTCCCCGCCTTGTACAATTGGTCCTATTACAAGGTATGGATGCAGTGGGGTTTAAAGAAGCTGGCATTCAAAATTCTTTATTAGGGAGTGGCGGGCAAAGCAGATTTTTTTTCTGGATGGTGCAGCTAAGATGCGCCATAGTTATCTAGAAAAGAAAGGGAACCATCACTATAGTGTAATTCTAGTATACATGCTCACATACACACACTTCCTTCTGCAGCCACAGAACCTCACACACTGCCCCTCTCAATTTCACCACCCTGTTCAGATTGTCCCTGTCGGGCTGTAGGGGAATCCAGAAAAAAAAGCATGGACTAAAACTACTTTGACAACCTAGTATATGTGTACCCATTCCAGAGCCTTCAGATGGCAAGGCAAGATTTAGCCCCTACCAACTAGATGCCCAGTCATGAAATTATGTAACCTAACACAATCTCGAGGCGCACACACAGAATTACAGTAGTCATAGATTTTTTTTTTTTACAGTAGGCATCATCATAAGGTCTGTGCCTCATGGTAATCTTCACTAACATTTCAACCACTACAGGGCAGTGGTCTGGACCATGGTTAATCATTTTATTTGCATTGGCATGTTATTACGTATTTCAAAAGCATCGAGTTGCCCGAACACAAACTTGGCCCCCTTTTTGTTAGCTGGCGTGCACACATATAGTAAAGGAGAGTGCATGTCCCAAAGAGCTTATAGACTAAGTCCATGAGGTAGCAGTCCACCCATATTTAGAAAAGCACTCAAGTACATTTTTAACCTCAGGGACATGCTTAAATTACATTAAATCCAATGACACTTAGGAATAGACTTAGAATCAAGCATGGGCTTGCGTGTTTTTTCTAAATAGGGATAGCCCAGTGAATTGGTGCTTAAGACTATACACGGAATAAAGATGGCCTAAGGAATAGATAAGGCAAAGGAAAGACTGTCACCCCAATTTTATAGGCAGGGAATGGAGGCACAGAAAGATTAAGTGGTCACACAGGTCTGAACGGAACCCAGCTCTCAAATCCCATTCTAATGCCTTGTTTAAAAGGCCACTGTTCCTATCATAGGGTATGTCTACACTGCACAGTTATTTCGGAATAAGCTATTCCGGAATAGTCTACACTGCAAGGAAGCCTCATAATTAGTCCTGAGGCAGGCTTCCCTAATGTGGACATGCTATCTCAATTTAGAGCCCCAGGAGGAATAACTTAGAATGGCCCCGGTGAGGGACTATTTCGAAATAGCAGAGGTGGAGCGTCTACACATGCCTTATTTCAAAATAGCTATTTTGGAAGAGGCATTATTCTTCGTAGAATGAGGTTTACAGAAGTCGGAATAAGCCATCTGTTATTTCAAAATTATTTCAAAATAACAGAATTGCTCTGTGGACGCTTGCATAGTTATTTCAGTATAACGGCCGTTATTCTGCAATAATTTTGCTGTGTAGACACACCCATATAGAAAATACTATAGTATTCTGCAAGAGCATATTTTGCTCCTTTCCCAATCTACAGAAATCCCTGATAAAAACCAACAGAACATGACCCCAATTTAATTGTAGAAGTAATTTAAATTAAAGTTTACAACAGAAAAGTTTTACACAGACTAGAAGAAAAAAACTTTTCAGTGTGAAATCCTTATTTAAAACCATAATTCTCTTTTCTGGTAGCACATGGAGGCCACAGTCAAGGATGATGATACCACTGCCCAGAAGTGTTCACAATTTCCTCTAGAAATGGTCCAGAACACCACAACTTATAGCAATTCAGCAGTCTTTAGGGACATCATTGCAGTACATGTTTTATAAGAGGATTCCCTTAGTTTTGTAGTCTGAGCTGGTGAGCTTCTGACTCTCTTTTCATTAAAAGAATATATATATATATATATATACACACACACACACACACACACACACACACTTTATTACTTGATGAACAAGCAGTCTAGGACCACTTCCCCTTCCTGCACTGAACAGGAGAGAAGAAATGTCATAGCTCATTAACAAAAACAGTGCAACCCTGAAAACATGAATCTGCCTTTTTTTTTTTTTTTTTTAAGGAACCATTTGTTACCTAACAAAGGAACTAGCAAAGACTCTTTGATGTTAAGGGAGGATGATCTGTTCTCATGGGCCAATGAACATCCAAATATTTACAAGATGTAGTCAGCAGATTGATTGCAGTTACTAATACTGCTATACATGATTGGGGTGGGGTGGGGCGGGGCGGGGGGTGGGGAAGAGGAGGAGTACAGAAAGGTACTTTAAAACCAGAGCAGGTCTATTCATTAGCAGAGAGATTATTTTAGTGAATCTATTTCTCCCCTTTAGTATCGTGTTTTCCTTTATGTTAATTTTGTGCCAGCTTAAAGTTGAATTTCGTGATCTGCAACATCTTTAGCTTTAATTTCTCTCTCTCTCTTTTACCAGGGCAATGAATTCAAATCATTTGCATTTATTGCCGAGAGTATATGGCCTCATCTGTAGCCTTTAGTCTGACTGAATTGCTTTTCTGCTTCACAAGACACTCAGCATGGAGGTAGTGCATGCCCCTTTGTCATTCTGCTATAGTCAGAAACCAGCAAGTTGGCTCCTCTGTGTTTTTATCATATGCGAAACAGATAATAAACAAAATTATATTACTCGACGCAATGATCTGATGCATCTTATGAACCAAATCAATTGCTTGGAAGAAAAAATCTTGCTCTCAATGATCCCAAAGTTGATTTTCCTTGCAAACAGAATTTTCATCAACTGAAGCATGCTCAGGAGGGAACTTGCATCTCCAGAAGTCTTCTCCAAGACCAGCTGTGTGCACGTATGTCTGCCATGCAAAAATCTCACTCATCTGATGGGAGACTTGAAAATTAATAAAAAATGAGCAAAAGTGGATTTTTTAAAAAAAAGCATCTTGATTACATGTTTTAACCTACAGCGAAGTAGGAGAGATATTGCCACGAGACATGGAAACACAGTTGGTCTAAAATAGAAAGCATTTAATGTAATAAAAAATCATTAACAAATACAGACAGAAACAACCAGGCTTCTACACTACGTGAGTTTCAGTTTAGTCTCCTTTGTTCACCAGTGGCCACACACTGTTTGGAACGCCATACAGCACAGACAAAAAAATGTATAGTAGAGGTATTAGGTATTCTGGAATTAAATAGGACAGCATCTATCTGCTAGAGTGGGAAACATTTTACTAAGGCCTAGTCTTCCTTACAACTATGATAGGCTGTTGGAGTAGGCACTAGAAAATGCCTGAGAGTCTATTAACCTATCTTCTCAGAAGCTTTTATTCATTGATTTATATTTTCTTACACAGAAGGACTTCTGGCTCAGAAGATGCTTGTGCTCTTCTGCAAATGGCACTGGTGATTTTTTTTCCCTACTCCAGTTATCTTCCAAGTCCTCCTCCTCCAAACCTTTAAGAATCTAATGCAGCATTTTAACACATTCTGCTTGCTGTCTGTTACTCAGGTATTGGGTTTCTTTATGAGGAGTCTTTGTTCTAGGGCTGTGTCTACATTGGCAAGATTTTGCGCAAAAGCATTCGCTTTTGCGCAAAATCTTGCCACCTGTCTACACTGGCCGCGAGTACTTGTGCAAGAACACTGACGTTCTAATGTATAAAATCAGTGCTTCTTGAGCAAATACTCTGATGCTCCCGCTCAGGGATAAGCCCTCTTGCACAACTGTTCTTGCGCAAGAGACCAGTGTAGACAGGCAACGTTAATTTCTTGCGCAAGAAAGCCCGATGGCTAAAATGGCCATCGGTGCTTTCTTGCACAAGAGAGCGTCTACACTGGCACGGATGCTTTTGTGCAAAAGCACATCTCTTGCGCAAAAGCACATGCCAGTGTAGATGCTCTCTTGCGCAAATACTTTAACGCAAAAACTCTTGCGTTAAAAGTATTTGCGCAAAATCTTGCCAATGTAGATGTAGCCTAGCTGTTTCACTATTCCTAAACAAAACAGACAGTTATATCCTCTCCAGTCCATCTGAAAAGAGAACTGCGTGGAAGCATAACCCACGCACCTTCTGGATGTGGTTCACTGTCCCATGTAGTGGCACTTAGACACTTAACAGAGAGAAAGAATGAGTTTGCTCTACAGCCTTAGCTGAGAGCGAGCTGGCGTTTAGCTCAAGTGGTAGAGGCTTGTGCATTAAGCTCCAGAGAGCCTATGTTTGCTTCCGCCTGTCAGTGTTACAGAAGCACAGCAGAACATGCAACTGCTGCGTGAATGACAGAGAAGTTGGGTCTCACAGTTGTGAAAGAGGATCAGTTCTTGCAAAGTTTTTTTTTTGATTCCACAGAATGTTTGGTTTCTCCCACTCATAGTGCACGAATCTATCAAAAGTATTCAAATAGCAGGTAAAGCATCACAATCAAGGTGCATTTACACAGCACCCTTACCTCAAAATAAGGCGCTATTCCAAAATGTCCCTTATCCCTCGTGCAATGAGGTATACAGGGGCATTGGAATACTGAGCCCGTTGGCTTGCTCTTAAGATGTGGAATAGCTCCGCTGTGTAGACAATCTCAGTGACTATTGGTATGGGTCCTTGTTAGTTCAACTACATGTTATTGGGCTAAATATAGGAATCATCGGGTGTAATGTGGCCTTCTCCCACATGTAGCACCTTTCTTGGGTAACAATAAATTTAGCAAGGTTCTCCCATCTTTGTGAGAAGCTAGAGAGCTCAGATTGGCAAACTACTTAACCAACTACCATCTAAAAATGAAAAAAAAATGCTTTGTGCATGGGACTTTCAATAGCTGTTTGTAACTATATTTCTAGTATCTCCTGTCAACATGCGCATGCTCCCATTACAAAGAAATATTCATAAATGGTATTCCCAGGGCTGAGGGACCTAGTTCCTTAATGAAACACAATTTCTTTACAAAGTTTAATTGCTTGGGAAAAAATGAAGATCAGATTTCTTTATTGCTATTCACGGTGCTGAAATATTTCTAACACATAGATACCCCAATCAGAGAGGTTAAATGGAGCGTTTAGTGCAGTCATTTAATAGCAAAGCCACCTTAAAATAAATAAAATACAAATGCTCTTCTACAGTGTGAAAGTTCCACGAAGTTGCATAATTGACTGGCTGGACAAATGAGCAGAAAGTTACAGCACTGAAACCAAGCCACCCCCTATGTGCAAGTCCCTTTTGCTCCCTCTACAGCCATGTCTCCACTTGTGGGAAGATTGACACAAAGGCGGTCAATCTCCCAGCGTTTGATTTAGCAAGTCTAGAAAAGATCTGCTAAATCAAACACTGAGGGCCACTCCCCTTAGCACTGGTACTCCTACTCCTTGCATGTAGCAAGGTAAGTCGACAGCAGAGTTTCCCCCATTGACCTCCCAGTGTGAGGACGGTGCCGAAACTCAGCTTAATGTAGGTTGACTCTAGTTCCTTTTTTAATGTAGCTGGAATTGCATACCTTTAGCCAACCTTCCCCCATAGTGTGACCTGGCCTATGTCTGTTTACTCTGCTGTAATATGAATTAATACCACCTCTTTCCTATTAGCATTATGAGTCACTGCTTAATTAAAGAATGTGTGTAAAGCCCCATGTGATCCACAGGCTAGTAAGAGCTTGTCCTCTCTACACAGTGAATGGATGCTCCACCAGGACAAGGGGGCTATGTCTACACTTGTGGCTTCTTGCGCGAGAAATATGTAAATGAAGCTAAACATGGAATATCGCCGAGCCTCATTTGCAGACCTAATGAGCCGCCATTTTTGCAGAAGAGGCTCTTGCGCCAGAAGGAGCTGTCTACACTGCCCCTTCTTGCACAAGAAAACCCCTCTTGTGCAATGCCGTTATTCCTGAAAATAATCAGCGTTGCGGCATCGCGCAAGAGGGTTTTTCTTGAGCAAGAAGGGGCAGTGTAGACAGCTCCTTCTGGCGCAAGAGCCTCTTCTGAAAAAATGGTGGCTCATTAGGTATGCAAATGAGGCTCGGCGATATTCCATGCTTAGCCTCATTTGCATATCTCTCACACAAGAAGCTGCGAGTGTAGACATAGCTGAAGAGTAACTGGAGTTGATGGGAGAGAAGCTCCTGCCGACCTTACTGCATGGAAGATACCACAGTAAGTACAGTGACTTCAGTTACACCATTTGCATAGCTGAAGTTGCAAATATTAGGGTGTGTGTGTGTGTGTGTGTGTCACCATTGACTAGGCCAACCTTGTTAAAAGGGTCAGCTCCCTAGTAATAAAGGCAGCACAGGTAATTAACAGGCATTCGATCTGGTACTTGCAGCATATGAATGCCTGTGTCGCTATCCCTGGAACTCAAGCAGTACATGCATACATCAGTTGCTGCAGTAGACTCCTGTTTTCTTAAGTGGAGCAGCCACTAGAAAGAGGGTGCATAAAACACACTGAACCATTATGGGTGTGACAAGTGCATAGCCCGATTTTATTGTCCTTACTGAGCACCATGCACTGAAATCAGCCCGAGGAAGGTGGTCGTTGTGGGTGAGGGATTACATCTGACACAGGATGCTTTTTAATGTATCAGCTCAGCAGTAAGCAGAATTACTTCACTACACTAGGATTTAGCCTGAGTAAAGCATGCAGAATCGGGTCCACATTCACTTGTAGCCAAGTCACACATACATGTGACCCATGTCAAATTGGCAAAGAGCAACTTACAACTGAGACCAGATAAACACACATCCTACTGCCTGGGCTAGGGGGACCAGGCCCAGTTTGGCTGCCATGCCTCCTGTGTACTGAGAGGATCCTGGTTTGAATGTCATGTGGACAGCAAGACTGTCACTGCATGGAGGGCTCTGCTAATTAGTTACATCTGTTGTCGAGTCTAAGCACCAGTTACAGTATCCTAGTCTAAATGTAAGCAAATGGATTGCCAAGAAACCATCCACCCAGAACAATCTCAGGCTGCTGGGTGCTTCGGATAGGGTGGGAAAGCCTATTCAGAGAGAGATATTCAGAGCTCTAGCACTAAAGCACTAAATGGCAGAGTAACAGGGACCTCTGAAAAGTGAGTTGAAAGCCAGAGCTATGTACCCTGATGGAAAAGCCCTATAAAGTGTAATGGAAGAGGAAAGCTTTTTGGACCATCTGATAGTTTTATGGAAGACTCTGATGTAGAATTCCACAGAAGGGTTGGTGGGGGGAGAGGAAGGAGGAAAGACTAAACCACAGAAAAGACTTTGCTCTCTGTAACAGTCCATTCACAAATACAGCCATTTCCTTTGAAATTGTCATCATTGCACTGTGCAGCTGGAGGTGCTGTCACTCAGTGGAGATGTAAAACCCAAGCCCTGAACGCATGTGGTCATTAAGAATCCCAAGGAACGGCTCACTGGTGTGATAGCTCTGCAACACTGGGCAATTTCCAACTCATGCAGTGACAGTCTCCTTCCCTAAATCCCCGCTGCCGACAGACAGAAACAGATCTGGTATTCTTCATTTCCTGGCCTGAAATTCTGTACAGCTATGCTGCATGCTGTATTTCATCCTGGCGGTAGCTGCACCAGGAGGACAGGTCTATAAAGCATCTTTCAGGGCAAGAGGTGCTGCACAAAATCAAATGACTTCTGTTTTTCTAGGAGCTCTGTAATAAAATAATTAATGTATGTGGGCATGTGCTCACTAAACTGGGTGGAACTAGAACTGGAGAATTCATCTGAAGAAGTGGGCTGTGCCCAGAAAAGCTCATGATACTATATATATGTATATGTGTGTACACACACACACACACACACACACACACACACACCACTAATAAATATGTAAAGTGCTACAGGACCACTTGTTTTTTCTAGAACTGGGTGTTATTGATCCTACACTACCAGCAACTCTCCGGCTACATCTAGACTGCAGGCTTCTTTCAGAAGAAGCTTTTTTCGGATGAGATCTTCCGAAAAAACTTCTTCCAAAAGAGATGTCCAGCCTGCAAAAGCGCATCGAAAAAGTGATTTGCTTTTTCGCAAGAGAGCATCCAGACTCAATGGATGCTCTCTCACATGTAAGCTGAGATTGCTATGGGTGGAATGGCCACCAGGGCACCTGGGCTTTTTCCTCTTTTCTCTTCTTCCGAATGAACTCCCTCTTCTCTGTCTACACACGCCTTTTTGCAAGAGAGCTCTTTCACAGAAAGGCTTCTCTCTCATAGAATGAGGATTACCAATGCTGGAAAAAAAACCCTCTGGCTGTGTCTACATTGGCACCCCTTATCGGAAAAGGGATGCTAATGAGACACTTGAATAGCAAATCCACAGGGGATTTAAATATCCCCCGCGGCCTTTGCATTTACATGGTTGCCACTTTTTTCCGGCTCTGGGTTTTTGCCGGAGAAAAGCACCAGTCTAGACGCGATTTTCCGGAAAATAAGCCCTTTTCTGGAAGATCCCTTATTCCTACTTTCAAGTAGAAAAGATCCCTTTCAAGTAGGAATAAGGGATCTTCCGGAAAAGGGCTTATTTTCCGGAAAATCGCGTCTAGACTGGCGCTTTCTCGGCAAAAACCCGACCCGAAAAAGCGGCAGCCATGTAAATGCAAATGCCGTGGGGATATTTAAATCCCAGCGGTTTGCAATTCGAAATGTCTCATTAGCATCCCTTTTCCGGAAAGGGGTGCCAATGTAGACACAGCCTCTGTTCTTTCAATTTTCTTGTAGAAGAACGCAATTGCAGTGTGGACGTTCCTCAAGTTTTGTCGGAAAAACGGCTGTTTTTCCGACAAAACTCTGTAGTGTAGACATACCCCCAGTGCAATGACGACTTGTGCTATGGGAGCAGAAGGATGTGTCTTCTCTTCAGTCTCACTGTGAAATTCAGAGGGGACCGTGCCCAGTCATAGTGACACCTGTAAAGCTCCGAAAAAGCTATAGATTAGTTCTAGCATTCAGACAATTAATGCAACAATTGCAGAGCTGGGAAGGAGTCGCAGGGAAATTATTGAGCATGTGAATAGTTTAAAATGTTTTCCACCCAAACACAAGGGCTAATGAGGCTAGTTAGAGAGTCGGTTTTATAGACCAGCAGGGCATGACAAAGACAGAGCATTTGCCATGGGTTGGACTGGCACCAGCAGGAGACTGGGTGATCCCACCAGGAAGGTTTCTGAAGTGTTGTTGAGTTTATCACTCAGCTATGTAGGGCACCGTAACTCATTTATAAGCTTCAGAGGGGTAGCCGAGTTAGTCTAACTGGAAAAACAACGAATAGTCTTGCAGCACCTTAGAGACTAACAAAACACATAGATGGCATCATGAGCTTTCGTGAAGTGGGTTGTGCCCATGATCCTATCTACATGTTTTGTTAGTCTCTAAGGTGCTGCAAGACTATTCGTTGTTTAAGTTTACTCGTTTATAAGCGAGTATTGATCAATGGGCTGCCAGGAAGCCAATTTAACTTACACATTGGAAGGATGTTTATAGTTATGCTGCAAGGTGAGTCAAACCTCTTGGCAGTGCAATGCTAGGGGAAAGCCCACGACTAGTAAAAAAAGGGCCCCTGCTTTAGATAAGACCTCAGCATTGATCCCGAACAACGACAAGAGAACAGGGGAAGCCCACGAGCTCAAACAGCCACAATCGCGCTAACACCAATAGTGTTTGTTTCCCGTCATGCAGGGAGATGAGTGGCTCTTCCTTTCAAGCGGTAAGCAGGCCTTGTTCACGTTTGATTTTAAGCGGTGGCTTTGAGGATGACAGACTAGCCTTGTCACCTCCCCTAGCTGCACGGTGTCATCTGCATACAAGCAAGTCCTAGTCTTTGTGCAACACCAGGAAGTTCGTTAATGAGCATCTCAGAGTCACAGCCCTCTGACTAGAACCCCTTGGGGAACTTTTACTGCTAAGAGGGGAATCGATGTTGTTAATAGCCACTTCCTGTTCGCAGCAGACAAGGTGGGACTGGCAGACACATGGTCTCCATCGGAGAATAAACTAGAGTGCTATCGTCTATTAAGCGACACTGTGTTTACATTGGCAAAAAAGAACCTGTTTGTTTTCATTCCCATTTAAATCAAGCAAGGCAGAAGCTGATGCTAAACATGAAAGCCAAGCTATTATCAGGAGACCTCAGATGACTTAAAGGGCAAGGTGAACGATCCAAAGATAGAAAGAACAGCATGGCTTTATTCCCAGAGGTATCAGAGATGCTTCTGTTCTATTTCAAAAATTAAAGACCAGATCAAGGCCAGATGTCAATATCTGTACCACCCTCTAGCCCTCACCAAGGGATAGCAGAGGTGACATATCCTTGCACTAAGGAGATGAGGTAGTAGGGTAGGAGTGTAATCACCTTCCCTTCTACCCACCTACAGGTCCGATCCTGCAAAATCCTCCTCCCACTCTCTGAAGTCTGATCAGCTTTCTATACCAGCCACCTGACACTCTGACCAGCTACAACTTACTAGAGCTGGTCAGGAATTTTTCAACTAGAAAATGCCAATTTGCCAAGAGAAACTCTTGCAGAAAGGGACCCGTGGGAAATTTCTTGGAAGAATGTTGAAGTCGTCACAATATTTCATTTCAACCTTTTGGGACACAAAACATTTGGATTCTTGGTTTGAAACCACTTTTCCTTTCAAAAGTTAAGCTAATTATAGGAGGGGGAAACAGTCAATTAAAATGAAATGTTTTGATTCCCCTCCTTCCCTCGCTTCACATAGTTTTTCAAGATTTCAAAGTTTTATCCTGATTTGGGATGCCCCCCCCGCTCCAAAGTTTTCACAGGATGAGAAACCCATTTCCAGCCTCGCTCTATTAATTACGTTCCTCGCTGAAAGGAAGGGTTTTTCTCCCTTTGATGGGAGAAAAGTGGGCTCCTTTGAGCACAAATCAAAGTGAACATCTGATGAGGATGCTCAGCATTTTGACAGAACAGATCCCCCTTTAGACGCTTTGATATGCCTGCGGTATGAAGTCAACACCTAGCATACTTCATAGAGACTCAGATTCAAATTCCATCTTATGTGAAGACAAGTGTGATTGGCTTAGTTGAGTCTCATGTACAGTAGATACACTGGAAAACTAACTGTAGGCACATATCAAAGTCAGGCATCATTTGCCCATGAAGGCTGGGGCTATTTGAAGTCTGAACGCTGCTTCTCTCTTTGCAGGAGGAGGATCAACTCCCTGGATTCTAAACACCAGCGGATTTCTGACACCTGATCTAGAGACAGCTGTTGCAGCTTGAGCCTACCTCCACAGAAACCTGAGGGAGTGTAGCTCACGCTGGGCCCATGCTTTACTTTTCCTGAGCAGTGGGCTGCCAAGTCGGTCATGGCAGAGGTGCGTTAATAGCAAAATAAAAAGTAAGTGGAGTAGGTTTGCTGTCAGGGCAGGGAATCTTGCTGGAAGTACTTAGTAGCTGCAGAGATAGATTTGCTATAGGGCCTGTCCAGCAGCTAGAAAAATGCTCAGGCAGTTTACATCAGAGCAGAATTGGGTATCGCTCAGGAATTCTCTCATGCCCAGAGTTGGGCAATGCTATACCCGGGCTTGGAGGGCTTTTTTGTCCACTGTACATGATTTTTGGCGTAACCATAGATGCAGTTTAAGTCACAGGAAGTTTCAGGTGCTCAGCCCTCAGTCTCAAGTTGGGCTCCCAGTAACAGACGTACCTGCCATCCACAGCGACTCTGGAAAAATGTGGCTTGCATGTATCTGGCTCAAGCTCACACACAGTGAAATCAATGGCAGAGCTGGGCTTGGAAATCAGGATCTCCAAGTCCCTGCTCTAGCTACTGGACCCCACAGTCCTACATCCTTTGTTTATTTCTCTGTGCCTTATTAAAGGCTTCATGCTTCACACATTTTTCCAAAGGAAAAAAAAAGTGTTGTTTAAAAACAGTGCACGCAGGAGGCAATGTTGGCCCAAGGAAGAGAAGCATCCTCAGATACTGAATGTGGAGACAGATGCTGGTTGTTCTGCCCATTGGAATGGGTTATATAAACAGGCATGAAATTTCTGGCTCCGTCTCCCTCCTGTATGCCAGAGCCCATGCTGAGCTCACAGGCCTTGCTTCTCACGAAGTCTGGTTCAATTCACAGATGAAGCATGCAGCTTGATTGAAAAGAGCGGGCAGTGGGGATTTTTTGGAGCCGCCGTCTATAGAAGCCATCTGTACTCTGCTTTTTGCAGACGCGGGGAAATGTGCACAGATCACAACTAGCGGCTTTGCTTGAGTTTTAAGGCAACGAATTGCTTAAGAACTGTCCATTGTAATTTCAGTTGCCTCTTGACACACAACGCCTTTGCACCGCACCCGCCTTATAGCCTCTTTGCTGGAATGAGACAAACCTACTGAGAAAAGGCACATCTGGTGATTTAACAGGGACTTAAGCCTTGGTTAGGGCTTCCAGACTGCTGTACAATGAGGCCACTGCAGTACATACATAATGACCTTTGAATGAATAGTCAAGTTTGACATGACGACTCTTATGCCCGTGAGTGCACCCCTGGCTAAACAAATCCCACACGCACTGCACGGAGGCTGATGGGCATCCTTCAAAACAGCCTTCTGATAAATCCACAGTGCGCCACCCATCTCCCAAGCATCCTGCCCTGCTCCTCCAGGTCGCAAGAGATGCACAGAACTAGCTTCCCACTCTAGGGCCTGGTCTACACTACTTCAGAAGGTCGAAGTAATTTACGTAGCTGGAGTCGACATATCTAACGTCGCTTCTCCCTTGCTGGGAGCCAGTCTTGCACCCCCCCACCTGGTCAGGACCCAACTGCTTTCACTTCTTCTGAGCAGCTCTTTATAAGAGGGTTGCCCCAGTAAGCCACCCTCTAGCTGGCTCCCTACAAGCCTCTTTCTGATTGGCTGGGGCTCTGTGCACACTCCCTCTAGCCTGCTTCAACCCTTGCTGGTCAGCAGGAGCAGACTGGCAATCAGAATAGGCCTGGGAATGGCCCTCCACATGATGTCACCCCTGCGTGCCCCTCAAGCCCTGCCTTCTTTCCCTGCATCACGTCTGGCACGCAGCACAAGCAGCGGGTCAGGCTCCGTGCACCTCATACAGCGCGGACGCAAAGCTGCTTGGAGTGCAGGGCAACGGCAGCCCGTCACAGGTGGATTCAACGGCCCACCAGGAAATTCCTGGTATCCCGCTGGGCCAGTCCGCCCCTGCTGGTCAGTGGGGGGCAGCTGTCCCGTTACAGAACCTCTGTAGCCTCTGAGGCACACCTCAGTGACACAGTGAATATCTTGCAATTCTATTTGCATCCGAAGGGGGCAGATCTTAGCTAGTCCAGGTGCTGGGATTTAACCCTCCATTTCCAGGAAGTCTAACTATTTTAAGCCAAGTATCAAAGGGGTAGCCGTGTTAGTCTGAATCTGCAAAAGCGGCGAGGAGTCCTGTGGCACCTTATAGACTAACTGAAGTGTTGGAGCATAAGCTTTCGTGGGCAAAGACCCACTTCGTCAGATGCATTTTATTTTAAGCCAAATACATTACCAGCTCTGTGGAGCTAAGTATTGAGGACTTGAAAGGAGGAGAAGTGAGTGGAAGCACAGTGTTTCTGGCTTGGACAGACAGTGCACTCCTCACTTTGAGGGGGAAGGGGGGGCAGCTCATATAAGGTGTTTGGCAGATTTACCTGGTGGGCCTCTCTTCACGCCGGGAGCCTAAGCAGCAGCAGCCTTCACTCCAGCCAAATACATTTCAAACAGAGTTAACCAGCCCTTAGGCAAGAGGATAACCAATAAAACACTGACTGTAAAAAGGGGCTAGGGAGTAGTGTGTCTAAGCTTTTTCCGGTGCCCAGCTTTACACATCTTACAAGTAAAAGGCCCCTTTAAGGTATGCAAAGTTGGGCAAAAAGAAGCCCTCAAAAAATCGTTAGTCACCTTTTAAAATCTCGGCTGGGCCATAGATTGTGAACTCCCTTAATAGAAGTAGTAAAGTCCACTGGCATTTTCTCACATGAAGGTTATATAGTACACTTGAACTGCTGTACTCTGGGGCTGTCTACACTGGCGGGTTCTTGCGCAAGAACACATGCATGTGCTTTTGCACAAGAGCATCCATGGCAGCGTGGATGCTCTCTTGCACAAGAAAGGTCTGATGGCCATTTTAGCCATAGGGCTCTCTTGCGCAAGAAACCCCTGCCAAGCGTCCACACTGCCCTCTTGCACAAGAGCTCCTGAGTAAGAGGGCTTACACCTGTTAGAAAACAGCATAGCTCTTACGCAAGACGCCCTCTCTTCCCACGCTCTACTGTAACTCTTCTTGCGCAAGAACAGGCAGGCAGTGTGGATACTCTGCGGGTTCTTGCGCAAGAACCCACCAGTGTAGACATAGCCTGGGTGTCCCTCATCTGGGAACACCCCCTGGTATGAAGGAGGAAGCAGCTCTGCATGCTGCTGCTCCCCTTCCCTCCAGCTGAGGGAACAGCAGCACACCGATATGCTTCCCCTGTGACTTTCCCCCACCACTCCCATGATGGCAGGGGGCGGTGGTTGGGAGCAGCATGGAGCCACATGGGCCCCTAGGAGTGGGGTACCAGGTAAGTGACTTACCCCCATTCCCCTCATGCCCAGACCCCGTAGCACCCTCCCTGGCCCAGCAAACCCTTTAATCTGGCATACCCTGTTACCCTGTGTCTTCCAGATTAAAGAGGTTCAAGTATATAAATCCAGAAGCGATCACTCTGACCTCCTTGCATATATAGTCCATACCGTTTTACGTAAGAGTGAAATATTCTGAATTGTCGGCACTGAGGAAGGGGTGTATTCCCCCTCACAAACCCATCATCACAACTTGATCCAAACAAAAATTCAGAAACAAAAGGCTGATCATAGCAATACAAAAGTAAAAGATCATTTTGGCCAATTCTGTTTTCCACGGCTTCCCTCCCCACTTCTTAATCTCATGCCGACATCCAGTTCTATGTCACGCAAGGATATCGCTCTATATATTTAGTAACCCACTTTTCTGGCAGATAACAAGATACTTCATCATTGAAAAAATAAATGAATTCATTTCTGGCTTGTGTAATGAGTTAGATTAATGTATTATCTTTTCAGTTCAGGGACCTCAATTTAAATCCTTTCCTGTTCAACTTGATCAGGAAAGATTCGAGCCTGGCCCCAGTACAGAAATTAGTCTACACAGTCTAAATTGTTAATAATTAATTTCACTTGATGGCTCCCGAAGCTGAATGAAATGTACGCAGCTAGGGAGTTTGTAGACCTTGTCACCTCTTTCCCTTCCTCAGGCATTCTTTTCATTTTCAGCTCTTTCTCCCTGGTCTTTTCCCATCATCATCCCTTCTCATTGCTATTCCTCCCCACTCCAATTTTAAATGTTTTATTAGTTTTAAATGAAATCCATAAACATCAGATACAAATACATTAGAGGAAGGGAGAGGAGGCAGGGAGGAAGTGGCTGGATACACGTTTGCGTTTATGCTTACTGTATGATCCACATACTATATTTTTAATAAATATGAACAAGAGGTCATACTATAAATATGTAATTGCACTCAGTAACTAATGTAGCCATAAATTATACTAGTTGTGCATTTTTCAGTACTTTGTCATCTGCTTTTCTTACTCAAGAACAGAGTCTCAAATACAGGTTGAACCTCTCTAGTCGAGCACCCTGGGGATCTGACTGATGCTGAACCTGAGAATTTGCCAAACCGCGGAAGGTCATTATTGTCTGGCAGCATTACCAACACTTCCACTGCTTACTGGGCTCTTAGAAGACATTTAGGGGTAAATTGGAGCTAAATAACAGCACAGAACACTGAGAGCTAGGACTGGTGGCTGTAAAACTTTATGGGACCTGGATAATCTTGGCCACACCCATGATAAATGGATATCCAGCTCACTAATATCATGTTGGACCGTGGAAGTTGCCAGATTAGAGAGGTTCAAACTGTATCAGGAAGGCAAACAATGTATAGATTTTCCACTTTTGCACAGAGTTTTTTTTTCTTTTTTGCTTTCCTTCTGATCAACATCAGAGCTAGAGACTGGCAATTTGAGCTCCTGATTTCTGTTACTGCCTCCATCACTAGCTTCATATTGGACCCTTGCCATTCTGTGCTGCTTGCCCATTCATAAAATGGGTCTAGTTTCTGTGGGAGGCAGAATCAATAGAAGTTCATCAGTCACTGAGTTCTTCAGATAGAAGGTGTTTCTCCCATGCAAGGTGCAGTTCATTTTGAATTAGTTTCAGACACAGCATTTCTTTAACCCTGTCACCTGTCTCTCCATTCATCTATCTCTAAGTGATTTCATAGCCTGATTATGGACTAAGATCTCTCAGAGCCTGCTATGTGTTAAGCCTCTTTTTTCTTCCAGGGTCTTTAGAAACATGCCGAATCAGGATATGGCCCCTCAAAAGAGAGCTAAATACATTTGTTATCTAATGAATGAATTAACTGTCAAGCAAAGAGGTTATCTCCTTTAACCCTGGGAAAGCCACAAGATGCAGTTCTGTTCAGACAAATAGGACACTGTGACAGTTCCATTGAAATCCTGATCAATAATTTATCAAAAAATGCTTTATCTTCCTGATCCTCCCCTTGCACATCTTTTCAGGAACACTACAATATGTATATTTAATTGGTGAACTGAGGAAGAGAATTCACCTTGGTGGTGAATAGCTTCAAAGAGTGGAAGGTCATGGAAATGGAATCATACAAAAGAACATTTGGGCAAAATGCTCCCTGAATCACCAAAATACAAAGCCAGAACACTGCTGGAAACTGGTTAGTGAAAACAAGTAGAAAGAAACAGAGGTTAAGTAGATAAAATAGCATCAGCAAAGGCCTTTGGTAGCTGGTGCCCCTTATGAGAGGATTGTAGCAGTTGTCTCAGAGCTTGTGTCACTGCTGTCGTCTCTGGTTTTGGATCGTCTCTTACGACTAAAGGATTTGAGACAGCTTAAGAAAAAAAATGGCTTCCTAGTGGGTTTAGTATTTGAAGAGGCTGTGTGTCTTTGTGTATAAAAACTGCAGCATAGTACACAGATGCCAAACAATAATGCAGAACAGAGACCCAAATTACGCAGGAAGGAGGGGTGAAACTTGGGGAAACTAGAGTTGAGGTTTGCCATTTAAAACATCATCCCAGCTGAGGTGGAGTGGCAGGCAAGGAGTAATTCCAATACGATGATGTAAGCCAACAATAAGACTCAAGAGTGACATGGGAAATTATCATGTCATCAGAGATGGCTTGTCCTGCTGGAAACTTTAGTGTGAATTCAACTTCCCCCACCTATGGGACTCCAAGACATTGTGAAATTTCGTGTCATTCATTAATGGGAGAAACTAATCTGAAACTCAAACCAACCCAAGCAGAACTGGGTTTTAAGATTTGAAGACCTGGGGGGAGCCTAAACTATCTGATTTCGGTGCTTGAGTCTCTTTTGAAAATGGGATTTAAACATGTAGATGGTTTATGTGCTTTTTAAAATGTTACTATTAGGCTGATGATGTACGTTATCAAGCATCTAGTGCTATGTGAGTCATGGACATAGGTGTCCAGTGGCTTAGCAGGGGGAAGGCTCTGCCATCCCCAAACCCCCAACCTGACCCCACCCACATGCCGCCCTGAGAACGTCTGCTAGAGATGTACTGGGGTGGAGTGTTGCTGCCCTACAGCACCTGCCCTCCCCCGTGCTCTGGGGTGACTCGGACCATGACACCACCTCCCTCCCCAGTGCTCCATGGGCCGGGGAAGCTGGAGCCATGTGACCTCCTCCTTCCCTGCTGCACCTGGGGTGAGGGAAGCTTGGGCTGGCTCAGGCGGCAGACGCCTCCCTTCCCACTGTTCTGTGTGGCCTCTTCCCTCCCTGCTGCTCTGGGGATGCTGGGGTGTGCATATGCTCTTCCCCTCCCCGTGGTGGGGGCAGAGCCTCAGTGGAGGGGGTGGGGCTGGGAGCCTGCCTCCCTCAGCCCCAGCTGCACCGACCACTCATGGTCATGGTGGGGAAAGCCAAGAACCATCAGAAAGGTTGTTGGGTTAAAAGGTGAAGTTCTGTTTGCCAGGTGCTGGGAAAGGTGACGGGGAGGGATCACGTGATGATTCCCTGTTGTGTTCACTCCCTCTGGGGTACTTGGCACTGGTTACTGTGGGCAGACAGGACACTGGGCTAGACAGACCTTTGGTCTGACCCAGTGTGGACGTTATGTTCCGGGTGCCCAGTCTGAAACACTTTGGCCTGATTTTCCAAAAGTGCTGATCACATGCCTTCTGAGAAACAGACCTCACGGGTCACAAGCGAGGGCCCCAGAACTTCACTCCCCTAAAAGGACCTTACGTTATCTTTGAAAGCCTTGGCCAAAGGGTCTGCCTGGAAATGACGCAGCTACAGAGAAAGTATGGGAAGTGGAAGAAGTGGTACCATCTCTCATAGAGCAAGCACTGAAGATCACATGATGGAGAAAAAGACCATTCCCACACCTGAAGGCCAGGGAATTGGCATAAGCATTAAGTGTTTGGCGTAACTGTCAGGGGTAAAATTGTCACAATCCTGAACAGGGCTGGATTAAGGGGGGGCTAGCCAGGCAGCTGCCCGGGGTGCCAACCTATGGGGGGCGCTTGATGGCAGCTGTAAGGGGTGCACAGCACCCCTTACAGCTGCCATTAGGCGCCGCAAGCCCGGCTCCCGGACCAGGGGCTGCAGCAGCTCCCAGCGGACACCCTGCAGCGGTGGTAGCCGGGCTGGGCCAGGCCGGGCACGTGCGTTCTGCTGCCGCCAGCTCCACGCGCCCTCCACCACGCGCCAGGCGGGGGCGGGGCCGCGCATGCGCCTTCCCCCAACCTGGGGCGCAATTAAACTGTCTGCCCGGGGCACCGGAATGGCTCGGTCTGGCCCTGATCCTGAATGAGAGTAGATTCAGCCAGTACCAAGTGCTTTTAAAAAGGTCACTTTCACAGTCTAATTGCAGAAATACTATGGGCCTGCCTGACAGTAGAGGTCACTCAGCACTTCACAAGATTTGGCCCTAATTTACCATTTAAAACCAATTAAGGCAGGTGGCTTAATTTCCTAATTTTTAGCACAGGAGTAGTTCCACTGAAGGCAACAGTCCGGCCCATAGCTGGATCAGGACCTTCATAACTGCAAGAAACTTTCAACTACTGCTGCTTAGTCAATGCCTTTATAGGCTGTGTCTACACTGTGGAATTTACCCACAGCCGACAATAGATGTTGCCAAGGGATACAGATGAGTCAGTGCTGAACACAGTGTAGGCAAGGGGCTGTCCCGTTAGGGTATGAAAAGGGATGGAGCAGGACTTAATTCCTAACATCTAATCAATCTTTAAAATTTAGCAGTGTACTTATCTCTAAACCATCATCATCCGCGCTCAATCTCCCTCTGCCAAATGCAGCTGCAGTCCATCGGCCCATAGCTACAGCTCCGCAAGGGGGCTGCCTGCTTCCATCAGAGTAGCATCCCTGCCCTCTTAAGAAAATCAAATTTGGCTGTGCAGGACTTGGGCAGCTTTGATCAGAGTGTAGGTCTGGGCTGCAAATCCCCTGACAAAATGATTTAACCCCTTTGCGGCTGTAAACTGCATCAGGCAGGCGAACAAGGACCTGCAAACGAGAGAAGCAGAATGAGTGAGGCGAGAAATGGGGAGATCCATTCTGCAATGGTGCCTTCTTCATTCAGATGAATGGTTTCTAAAGGCATTTAGTGAAATACCCCTCGCTAAATTCTCCAAACTGGAAATTATCAAAGCTCAATTAAACTGGCATTTGGCTGGGGCTTCATAGACTGCAATGCCTGTCAGTATTTCAGTCTATTCCCCCATTAGTTACCCTTTTCATCAGCAATTATCCTACTGATTCTGGGAATTATTATTCCCTGATTAGCAATGTCACTGCTGTATGGGTAAGCACGGTCATGGGCTTGGTGAACGGGAAGAATTAAAGGTGCCCCAGTTTCAGTTAGTTGATCCTGCATGCCGACTCATGGAAAAACAGCACTCATTGGATTTTTTTTCTCTCTTTTGGAAAACAAAGTTCAAGGCATCTGCAGCCTACGAAGCATGTCAGACCCACTTGCTTTCTCCTCCCCCCCACCCCACAGTAGGAATAACCTTAGTTAAGATGCTTGGCACACCTCTAAACGGCTTTGTTTAATGAAAGAAAAACTGATGATCTCCTGTCTTCATCACCTGAGAAGCCTCCTTGGGGATTTTAATCTCTGCTTCTCCAGAAGCAAAATTAGAATATTGGGGGGGGGTTGCTTAAATCAAATGCTTTCCTGTCAATATCTGGACGTTACATAAATCTGTATAAAGCATTTTCATGCCCTGATATAATGTATGGAAGTGAGTAATCTTTCAATCACACCCCTCCCCCTTTCCCTTTCTTTCATCCTTTCTTGGCTATGTTTTCCTATTTTGTTATCACTTTTTCCTCTTCTGACACCCCCCCGCCCCTGTGTCTTTCCTTTCCTTGGGTTTTGCCTTCCTTCCACTGTCTTTGAGCCCCAGATTGGTGACAAAAAAGAAAAGAAGGAAATCTAAAATACATCCAACAGGCATGTGACAATGGTAATAGGAAGACAAGTCATTCACGTGGTCTTAAGACAGTGCTCCATTGCACTGCCCTTTTATGACTGACTCTTTCATCTGCAGAATTTAAAACATAAGACCGTGTAGCATAAATATACGACTAATCTCATTACACTCATCATTCTTAGTTTTTACTCTGCAAAAGCTTTGCAGATCAATGGAGGAAACTTTTATTAATGTCTATCACCCTTAATAAATGACATTTTGAAAAGATCTGCTTGATCATGCCTCCAGCCATGATGGGTTTTTGTCTCATTTGCTCTTCAGCCTGTGATTTGGGGATCCCTTTCTCTCCCTTCCAGAGGGGTGCTTTTAAAGTTAACTTACAATTAAAAAGTAGAGGGTACACTTCTGAGGACAGGACCCAGTTTTTCTTGTTCTGTTGCTCTACAGCTTCTAGCAATATGGGGGTTTAATCCATGCCTAGCACTGCTCGGTAGTATGACAGTACAAAGTAATAAACCACCTGATGAACTGGCCTCATCTGTAAAACATGCACAATTGTGCATTATGAAACCATAGGCTTTCTTCTGAGCATCAAATGAATTCTATTCATTTCACACAATGTGTTTTTTATACTTCGTCCTTTTGTTTCATAACTTTGGATTTTTTCCCATTAAACAGATTATTACAGCAACAAAACTGAAAAGAGGAAAGCTAGGGCTTTGTTGCAAATGGATTTGTATGTGGGAAGCTGGCATAAAACTACTAATGCTAAATGGAGATAGGTCTGAATCGCATGGGCATAGTGTTGATTGAGGCACTGTAAATTCACAATAGCAAGGAACTAATTGCTGTTGGTCAAGGACTTGTCTATTCTCAGCTTTAAAAAAATAACTTGGCTCATTCAGGACTTATGAATGTACCAGTCTTAGAAGGCTGAAGGAAAATGGATGTGGAGTGGAGGAACCTGGGAAAATGGTATCCCATGTAGCCCATGGAACTAGCTTGTAGTGAAATCTTTGGACCAAGTCCACTTAAAAAAACCCCAAAAGCACAGAATATATTTGCAGCATGGGAAACATGCTGCTTAGCAAAGCAATTTGGAGCGCTCATCCCAAGGTACTCCCTTCTCTGCCCGGCATGTACTACTGTGTCTGGCATGAACAGTTACCGCCAGACTGTTCCAAGAACGTTATAACATCTTATCTGTGCAGGTGAGACCCTCTATGAAGGGCTGTATTAAGGCTTCCTCAACAGGAGTATAGAATGATTAGGTCTGTTCTAGGAAGTCAAAGCCAAAACCATATGCCAAGAGCGGGACATCTGGACCGTACTTCAGCCATTATGAATTAGAAACACAGCTGATGTTGGAGTTTTGATTGACTTAGGACTTATTAACTCACAAGTAAATACCTCTCTATGTGTCTCAATAGATGGGTATTGCATTACATCCAAGCACATAGAAATCTAGACAACATTAAATAAAGGAAAGCCGTTAGGGTCTTCATTCTAGTCCAACTCTCTGCCAATTTTCTTCTGCAATTTTCATTTCAGGGTACAGGTCTATTCCTGGGTGCATGTTTATCCACTCCCCTGATAAAGCCTTGTACAAACTTGTTTCAAAGAGGAGAGGGAAAAAGAATCAACTCCCTTAAGCAATTTATCTTCTAATTTTCTGTAGCAAAAATTAAAACAGGATGAGAGCCAGAAATGAAAGAGATTGGTTTGCATTAGTTTCTCTGCATGTCACCTTGCTCCTACCAGAGCTTTAATAATCATGTTTATTTGAATAGTTTGCTGATCACACTCATCAATTCTAAAATGCAGACTCCTTCCAGACAAATGTATTACCCTTTTAACATGATCAGACATGGGAATGCGTTCAGACTTATAAGGACAGAGATAAACCAGGTCACTGTGTTCTAGGTATATTTGTTTGTTAGGCGTTTGTGTCAGTAATGCACTTAAGTGAAGACCACAGTGTGGAATACAGAATCCACTTAAAATGAAAAGGGATAGAAGGAGAAAGTCTGTTACCAATATTTATTGAGTCATAGTCAATTCCAAAAGGACAATGGCAAGATGCAACCAGACCAAGTGGTTTGAAAATTGGATTTTTTATTTTAAAAAAGGTCCAAAACCTTAAGCTATGTTTGCAAAGAATTTGGGGGGGGGGAGGTATCTGATTATATCTGTGGGAGAGAATTAATCTTACAACACATGGGGGGAAAATACAGAAAGATTGTCCCCTCATAATTGGAGGCCTGAGCCAAACCCCTTGAAGTAATTGGGTCTCTTTCCTAGTGTCTCACTTCTAAATATGAAATGAAAACCAAAACTCAACCAAGGCCTGGTCTACCCTTACTGCGGAAAGTCAACTTAAGATACAGAACTTAAGATAAGCGACAAGGAGTCCTGTAGCACCTTATAGACTAACAGGTGTATTGGAGCATAAGCTTTCATGGGCAAAGACCCACTTCATCAGATGCATGGAGTGGAAATTTCCAGAGGCAGGTATAAATATGCAGGCAAGAATCAGGCTAGAGATAACGAGGTAAATTCAATCAGGGAGGATGAGGCCCACTTCTAGCAGCTGATCTGGAGGTGTGAACACCAAGAGAAAAGAAACTGCTTCTGTAATTGGCTAGCCATTCACAGTCTTTGTTTAATCCTGAGCTGATTTAAGATACAGGATTTGACATATCTTAAATTGCATTTCTATGCTGTCTACATAGTGGGAGCCTTCCCTTACTTCTTACGAGGAGAAGTACACCAGCACCAAACAGGGGTGCCTTTGGAGTTCAGTTCAGCAGGTCTTTATTAGACCTACCAAGTCGAACCCTGGAAGATCAACCACGCCAACGTCTATTTCTCTGTAGTGTAGAGATGGCCCAAGTGTTTGGGGGAATTCACATTTCTGAGGGTAGGAAGCCTCATAGCGTTTTTAATGGGGTTTGATTGCCAGGATGTAAGCCCACTAGAAACCACCATTGTTTGGAGTTCCTGTTTGAGAGGACTATGCCTTCACTGAACTTAGTGCTTTGTCTTACAGTCTGTTTTGAAATCAAAGAGATTATCAGATTCTCTTTATCCCATGAAACACTTGTGGCAAATGAAAAAAAACAAACCTCCAAAACTTTGCCCTTCACCTTTAAATTCCTTCTTTAATGGTGACCAGCTAGCAGGAAAACAGAGGAAGGAATAGTGTGAAGTAGTAAGCAAATATAAAAAAAGAAAGCAAAAAGAAACGAGAAAGCAGGGTGCTTGCATCGCCACGTGCGCACAATTTGTTTCACAAGCATAGCTCAGGTTTAATTATTTATTAAGATGCTTCATGCTATGCAGGAAAATAGCCCGTGGTATGTTTTGTAAGAGTAACTAACTCTAGACCTTTCAAGGGCAGCACTATCTTCTATATCTTCTGAGGTGCTGTAAGACTGACATTCTGTGCAGGTAACTTATGGGCAGGCCAGTTAAGGAAAGCATTAATTAAAATAATTATTTTAGCATGATGAAAGACTAGTGTCCATTGGGATGGGTGTGGGGCATTCAATTTGCAACTCAGTTAGCTCTGTGTGTGTGTTGAGATTTATAAAGCCAAAGAATTGCACAGTTTCTTTTCGGACGACAATACCACAAAGGTGGAAACTGAAAAACCCCGAGCTCCCATCATTTCCAGTTCAGAGACAAAAAATCCCATGAGAAACAATTGTTTCACATAATAGCTCAGATATTTTGATATTTTTAGAAGAACATAAGTGCGGTCATATTGGGTCAGACCAAAGGTCCATTGAGCCCAGTATCCAGTCTTCCGACAGTGGCCAATGCCAGGTGCCCTAGAGGCAATGCACAGAACAGGGAATCATCAAGCGATTCCCTCCCCTGTTGCCCATTCCTAACTTCTGACAGACTACGGACACCATTCCTGCTCATCCTGGCTAATAGCCATTGATGGATCTATCCTACATGAATTTATCTAGCTCTTTTTTGAACCCTGTGGTAGTCTTGGACTTCACAACCTCCTCTGGCAAGGAGTTCCACAGATTAGCAGTGAGTTGCATGAAGGAAAACTTACTTTTGTTTTTAAACTTGCTACCTATTGATTTCATTTGGCGACCATTTCAGTTTCTTAGCTCTCTAGCAAGCTTTATGCTCATCCTGATGGAGCTTAGAATCTGGAGGCTGCTTTAGCGCCAAGCTATTCCATCTGGTAACAGCGCTAAAGGCACAGCCCACCACCTGGGGGTTGTGGAGTGCTACAGAAATGTTTTGCTCCATTTGGAAAGGACGGGCAATTCCTGCTTTCTTTGTGCCAGGTGTCCAGGGTGCTCTAATCAGAGCTGCATGGGCAGAATTTTGTGCTTTTGCAAAACCCCACTGAGGACCTGTGGAAGTGTAATCAGCACCAGGAGGATTTGAACCTGGGGCCTCTCGGAGCTTAGTATAGGAGCCTCTAGCCTCAGAGCTAAAAACCAGCTGGCTCCCAGCCCATGCTGTAGAGGTCTCTTGGTCTTATCTGTTGCTGTGGTCTAGGTGCATAGAACAGTGAACCACACTAGGTGGTGAGTGAGAAATTTGCAGAATTGGGGCATTAGTTTAAGACCAGACTCAACCCAGTAGCTGTAACTAGCAGCTAGAGGAGCAGGTATGTTAGGAGAGTCTGGACTGCCCTGCCTTGACCGCAGTGCAGATCTCTAACAAGCAAAACCCAGGCCTGTCTCAAGTCTGGGGCATGTAAGCACGCAAGCAAGGCTCAGGAGGCAGGAACGTTTTGCATAACAATGCAGATTAAGCATAGTACGCGAGACCATGCCAAGAGCACACGACAAGCAACCTTGTACTGGTACTTCTGTTTCTGCTAAACAAAAATTAGATGCAGCCATAAAACTGTCAATTACGCACAGTTTTTGCAACATCCTGAGTAGCAGGATGTACCCCAAATAGGGCACTGGGCATTTTAGGTATCTTACACAATATGCAGTTGATTGGTACATCATATATATAGTAGCCCAGTGTCTGAGAGTCTGTAATGCCGAAATGTTGGCTGTTCCCTCTGGAAGGCGCTGTTGCTGAAATGCTGGCTATTCCCTCTGGGCGGCCTGTGCTGCATGGGGAGCGCGGGGCCCAAACGGCCGCTTGCGCCGCTTGCTCCCTCGCGGTGGCCCGGCTGAGCGGCGCAGAAGTCAGCCGAGTGCCACGGTGGGAGGCGAAGGGGGGCGGGGCGGTGACGTGCAGCAGGACAGTGTCTCCAGGCCCCGCCCTCTGGCCATGAACATCATCGCCCCGCCCCCCCTTCACCTCCCACTGTGGCACTCGGCCGACTTCTGCGCTGCTCAGCCGGGCTGCCGCGTGGGAGCAAGCGGCACAAGCGACCGTTTGGGCTCCGCGCCCCCCATGTAGCACGGGGAGTGCAGAGCCCAAATGGCCATTTGGGCTCCGTGGTCCCCTGAGTGAGAGGCAGGAAGGGGAGGAGAAGTGAAAGAGAGAGACAGAGAGAGAGGCAGGAGGCGGAGGAGAGCTGAGAGAGAGAGAGAGAGGGGGAGGAGGTAGGAGGAAGAGGAGAGAGACGGAACGAGAGACCAGAGGCTCAGGAGAGAAGACCGACGTGGAGGAGAGACCTGAAAATCCTGTCTTATGACGGGCTAATTGGCTAGTATTATTAGAACGACCAACTCTCGCTTTGCTATAAAATGGGCTTAGTAAGAAGAATCGATGGGAGAGAATGAGCAAGATTGACCTACTCGATGAAACTAGAAGTAAATAGACCCTTCACACTGGAGACCCAGTGCATGGCATTCCAATGGGTGGGAATCAAAGGGACCACGACCTCCTGCCTGGTACTGTAGGTAGCATACGGGTGAGGTGTAAGTGAACTAGGCTCTATTATTGTATTATAGTAGATCTTCTATAAATTGCTTTTGCATTGCTTTGTGCTGTACTAATTGCTTTAGAATTTATAGTATTTAAGGTTTAAATTAAATAGTCATTGTTTTTAAGGCTTGTAAAACTTAAACAACTGTATTAACTGCTTAAAACTTGTAATAAATAAAGTGGTTAAGTCTCCCTGCAGTGTCCTGGTTTCTCCTGTAAAGTTGCGTAGCCCTGCCCTGGATCTACAATAAATCGAACCATGCGACAAGATAACAGTGATAATCACACATTTTGGCATAGAGCGCACACACTGTAGGCAGAGGTGGTGATGGAGGTTTGGTTAGGGATGGCCAAGATTTTTGGATCAAGTTTTGCTCAGGGCCACGTGGGATTTTGGAGAAGATGAGATGTTAGTTCTCCCAACTGCAGAGCATCAAGCCACTGCCAAGTCTCCCACTCAACACTGTTTATAGATGCTTCATATCATGGGGAAATTCACCTCTGTCCAGAGGTCTCTCACAAAGCTCCTCCCAAAATAGGTGGTTGACATGGGACTTGTGGTGTGTCATTTTGTCTGGGCCCTCTGCATGGCATGCATTTCGAGGACCAGGTATGAACTGAAGCGATGTGTCTTTTGACCAGTAATACCTGTATTTTTTTTCCTTAGTCTGCATGAATACTGCTAACAGCCAGTTGGGAAAGACTACACATACAAATCTGTAGCCTCTGAATATCCAGTCAGGTGTTTATCTGCAACCCCCCTTAAGGAAGATGAAGAGGCAGAAGGAAAGAAACATGCAATACTGATCAAGAATCAAACCAAGCCAGTTCATTTAGACAAGACTCAGACCCCTGAACCTTGTATTCTGTTACTTTCGGCGTTTTCCCCTTCTCTGCTTCTCCACAAACCCTTGTCTTTGAAACCATCTTCATTTCATTTGCAAACTGATTTCATGATGGAGCAGAAATGCCAATCAATTGTACAGCCATCAGCAGGAGAGCATCACCCATCTCCATTAGCCAGCTGGGCTGCTTTCCAGAGCATCATCTACAACACATGAATTATTACCAAAACATTACTGCTGTCAGCACATTCCTCTCTATACAACTTCCTATTATATTTTTGGCGGACAACGCTGAAATTTTAAACAGCTCAATCTTGCTAAACTCATGCAACTGCCTTCAGGATGAACTTTTCCTAAAGTCAACAATAATCCCTCTGCTGAGAACAAAAAAAACCAAAAGCAAACAACCCTTTTCTTTCTTCTTCTGTTTTGCTTGTGGTCTCTTTAAAGGCTCCAGCTTCCATTCTAAATTGCCATAGCAGCCTTTTATTTGTCTTGCAAAGGAAAAAGAAAAGACTTAAGAGATCCTTAAGCTTTAGTAGCACAGAGTACAGCAGCTTATAAATCAGAGCCACATAAGGCAGGGTCAGCAAGTACAACTGCTTGCATCTTAGCTCGTAAAATGTGTGTGCAGAGTACCACTCACTTGAAAACGGCTGCGATTCATTCACGACAGGGCAAGAGGCAGTGCCATCAGACAGAGCTTGGGGGGGCAGGGGAAAGAAGGGAGACATAGGTTGGGAATTGAGTTTCCCTCCTAATTATAGGTTCTTATTTTGGCCACTAAAACACCATCAGGTGGTGAAGACTTTCAGTAATTAGGTTGACCTGGGCCAGAATTGGACAACTGTCCATCTATGACCAGCTCCTGAGAGTTTTATGCACATGAAGGCCAGGTCAATACTAGACCTGGCAGCTTGGCTTAAGGTACACAAGGAAGGTGGAGTTGGCTTACCTTAAGCTGAGCTTGGCGGCATCCACACAGCAGGAGACCGATGGGAGCAAACACCCCTGTCTGCTTTTTTTACTCTTCTCAAGAGCAGGAGTATTGACTGCCAGCAGGGGCGTCTCTGAGTTTGATTTAGTGAGTCTTAACTAGACTCGTTAAATCAAATTCCGGAAGATCGATTGTGGCAGCTGCCATCTTCTTGGTAGTGTAGACAAGGCCTAACAGTTCTACAGACTGTAAAGAGACAGTTCATCTGCAGAGGGTTACGGTCAAGCAAAAGCAGTTACATGATCATAGCCTTAGACAAAGTAGGATTTTCAGCAATGCTAAATGGACCAAGGAACCTGGCAAAGTGGGACTTTGCAGAGAAAAAAACATCTCACCCTTAGGCCCCCCGAGTCACTAGGTAAACATTTTAAAAAGCTTCTAAGTCTGTCACAGATCCCTGGAGAGAAGCCATTGCTCACTTCCCATATTTTATTTATCTGAAGAGATTCAAAGATTCAAGGCCAGAAGGGACCACTGTGATTATCTAGTCTGACCTCATGTAACTCACAGGCCATAGAGCTTTTCCAAAACAATTCATAGAGCAGATTTTAGAAATAAATCCAATCCTGATTTAAAAATTGCCAGTGATGAACAATCCACTATGACGCTTGGTAAGTTGTTCCAATGGCTGCTTATTCTCCCAGTTAAAAAAAATGTACACTTTGTTTCTAGTCTGAATTTGTGTAGATTCAGCTTAGAGACATTGGATCATGTTATAACCTCTCTGCTCTAGATGAAAAAGCCCATTATTAAATATTAGTTACCCTGTAGGGGCTTACAGACTAATTAACTCACCCCTTAACCAAAGTTACATCTAATCTTTTCCCATCCATGTGCAGAATAAAGTTTGTTATATGCACTGATGCATGTAAGAATGTGCACCACCAGAAGAAAGACCTAGCTGTGGGCACTCTGCTAATCAGCTGGGTGGCATTTGAATCTCTCCTGAGATGCACCACTTACACAAATGCATCGCTTTACAGAGGAACACTGCCCTTCACCTTTGTTTTCTAAAGCTGAAAAGTTTCAGCTCCTTGAGTATATCATTGTAAGGCATGTTTTACCCCTCCCCCCCCCCCAATTCTCTTTTCTGACTCCTCTCTAATTTATTAACATCCCTCTTCAACTGAGGGCACCAGAACCGGACAGACCATTCCAACAGCAGTTGCACTTCCAGTACCCAAAACAGAGGTAAAATGCCCCATTTATGCATCCAAGGATTCCATTACAGGTTCAACTGCCATAGTCCATCACTCTGGTCTGGCAACATCCATGGTCCAGCATGGTTTTAGTTAGACGCATGTCCACTTATCATGGGTGTGGCCAAGTTTCCTGTCGTCCCATAAAGTCCTGGCCTTCAGTGTTCTGTGCTGTTACTTAGCTCTAATGTACCCCTAATGTCTTCTAAGAGCCCAGTAAGCAGTGGAAGTATTGATGCTGCTAGACAATATTGACCTCCCATGGTTCAGCAAATTCTCTGGTTTGGCACTGGTCAGGTCCCAAGGGTGCTGGACTGGACCCTTTGATCATAGGGTCTCACCAGGAGCTCACATTCAACTGATTATTTACTAACTCCCCCCTTTTTCCAGAGTTTCTGCTTCCCAGGATAGAATCCCCCCTCATTTAAATATGATCTACATTCTTTGTTCTCACATCTACATATTTAGCCATATTAAAAAAGTCTTCTGCTTACACCCAGCCTGCCTAGCAATCCACAACCTTCTTAGAGACCTGCCCTCTTCATTATTTACTACTCCCCTAATGCTTGTGTGATCTGGGAACTTTATCAGCGATGATTTTATGTTCTCTTCCAGATCATCAATAAAATATTAATTAGTGCTAGGCCAAGATCGGATCTCTGCAGAACCATACTAGAAACACACCTGTTGGATGAGGATTCCCCATTTACAATTACATTGAGACCTCTCACTTAGCCATCTTTTCATCCATGTAATAGGCATCATGTCATTTTTGTATCTTTCTAGCGTTTTTAATAAAAATGCCATGCAGTGCCAAGTCAAATGCCTTAAAGAAGTCTAAGTACATGAACGCTAGTATGAACCAAACTTGTAATCTCATTACAAAAAAAATCAAGTTAGTTTGACAAGATCTATTTGCCATTAACCCCCATTGACTGGCACTAATTACCCTCCTTTTATTCTTTATTAAAATTGAGTCCCATATCAGCTGCTCCATTATCTGTGATCAATGCCAGATTGACAGCCCTACAATTACTGGGGTCATCCCATTTACTTTTTAAAATATTGGTACAACATTAGCTTTCTTCCAGTTTCCTGGAACGTCCCTGCTGTTAATGAGACTTATTGAAAAACAAACATCAGTGGTTGAGGCATTTCTTAAAACTCTGATGTAAATTATGTGAAACTGCCAATTTAAAAATGTCTAGCTTTAGTAGCTGCAGTATAATATCTTGAGACATTAGTGGAATAGTGTTATCATACAATATGACTACATCACCTCTCCCCTCCCCTCCCCACCCAAAATACATAAATAATTCTCTCTTTTCTGCTTTGAGAATTCTACTGTTTCCTCCTAGTAAGAGACCAAAATATTAAAGTTGTTCTTATCACCCTTAACTTTTCTGACTATAGGTTTTTTCTTGAGTGCCTTGGCTTCCCTTATCCATTTTCTAGAATTCCTAGCTTCTGCTTCATATGTATTACTATGAACTCTACCCTTCCATTTTGAAAATGTTTTATAGCTGCCTTCACTTCTCCTCTAAACCAGGCTTGTTTTTAAATTAATACAGCCTTCTTCCTTGATAGAGGCTTTTTACATCAAGCAAGATGTTCTTAAAGGATTTCCAATTATTTATATTTTTCTGATGAAATTTTCCCACACTGTTTTTTGGCTTATAATTATGAAATTGGCATTGCCAAAACATCACCTATATACATCACTAACCTGGACTTTGCTCTGTTTGCACACTGAAAATCATATCAAGTCACGATTGCTTGTTCATAAGTTACTATTAATTTTTAGTTCTGCAATTGGTTCCTCTTTATACATGAAGATGAGGTCAAACAGGACAACCCCAAGCTATCTCCCACTGAAGCAGCTTGGGGCCAGGCAAGAAGCCCCTCTTCATGGTCACAGCAGCTACGGCAGGAACAGCTGGAGGAGGAGTGCATGTTCACCAGCTGGGGGACAGACACACAGACAAATTCTCATATATCCGTCCCTTTCTCCACCGCTGTCACCTGGGCTATGTCTACACTGGCGCGATCTTGCGCCAGAGATATGCAAATGAGGCTAAGCGTGGAATATCACCGAGCCTCATTTGCATACCTAATGAACCACCATTTTTGCGGAAGAGGCTCTTGCGCTAGAAGGAGCTGTCTACACTGCCCCTTATTGCGCAAGAAAAACCCTCTTGCGCAATGCCGCTACGCTGATTATTTTCAGGAATAACGGCATTGCACAAGAGGGTTTTTCTTGTGCAAGAAGGGGCAGTGTAGACAGCTCCTTCTGGCGCAAGAGCCTCTTCCGCAAAAATGGTGGCTCATTAGGTATGCAAATGAGACTCAGCGATATTCCATGCTCTGCCTCATTTGCATACTTCTGGCGCAACAACCCGCCAGTGTAGACATAGCCCTGGTGTTTTAGCTGTCCCGGTCCCCACCTCTGGTCCCTTGCTGCCCCTTTGTGGTCATTCTACAGTATAACTGTCCCTCCAACCAGATCCCTCCCTTTCCATTTCATGAGAAACAATCACATTCCGGGTACATCCCATTGTTGTGAGACAAACCCTAACTTTGCTTTCAGTTATAGTAAGAGGAAGCGGCATATCAAATTTGGTAGTCCTAGCTCTTACCATTTGGGAGGTGTTCTTGAACAGACACTCAGCGAAACGCTCTCTCTCCCTCTCTATACACACACACACACACACACACACACACAGTAGATTCCAAGGATGTTTTTGTACTGGCAGCATGACACTCATTGAAGTCTCCCACAATTATGCAACTTTCCCCCTCCCTACATGTTGTAGATATGTGCACAAGGAGGCAGCCATCTGATTCTTAGAGCAATTTGTTGGTCTTTTGGCAGATACCAATAAGCCATCTTGTGTTTTATATGTTAGGACATTGATCAACAAGCAGTGAAGATCATTTTCTTCTCCGCGTTTCAGAAATGTAAAGCAAAATAAGGGAATGCCACTTTTGACACTGTCACACTCCCTCCCTTTTTGCTCACTTGATCCTTTCTAAATAGGTTATAATACTTTTTTATAAATATTCTGATCACAGCAATCATCGCACCAGGTTTCAGTAATACCAGCTAGGTCAAATTTATGATAATAAATGAGCAATTCCAATTCATCTTGTTTATTACCCAAGAGGATCATAGGAAACCTCCAAGAATTCTAGAGAGTTTTGTGGTGTCTAAGAGATGGAAGATAAAGGTCATATTTTGAATTACGTGAATCAAATGAAAATTTCATTTAACTCTAAGATGACAATTATGTTGATTAAACGTCATCTGGTTATTAAAAACAGATGTATTTAGTTTCAATGCATCTTGAGCTGAGACTTCTATTGGATTTTTTTATACAAATCCAGTAAAAAAAGTCTTCAGCTGAAAATAATCAGGGCTCAAAATACACATACAATAACCAAAGCAATTAAAAAAATCCAAAACTTAAAGCACTAATTAAACTTCAATTGATTATTCAAATAATATTTATCAGAGCTTTAAAGCTATGTAACATGAATATTTCAATAAATATTAAATATGTATGTGCTTTACTGCTGGTGGGGCTTCGATAAATGTGCTTTTAATTAATTTGACATGAAAAATAAATGGAGTGATATATGTTATTTTTATTTCCCTTCCTACTCCCCTAACTGCAAGTAATTATTTTGCTCTCACTTACACTGGTGCAGATCAGGGAAATATTGATGTCAGTGAAGTTATACTAGTCTGAAATTTGTTCTGCGCTGTATCAGAAATGTCAGTATAGTGTGAAAGCTTGTTTTCAAGTTATCCAGCCCAGACACAGTTTGGATAATTATTGGTATTCCAGTAACTCCCAGAAACTTCAATGAAGATTATGGTAGGTGATACACAAAGATTCATTCCCTGCCCTGAATTGTTATCCTCCTTTTAAGGATAGGAATCACACACAGAGATGTTAAGTGGTTTGACTGGGACAAGGCCTCCCGAGTCTCAGTGTTTTATTCCTTCTTTCCAGCAGAGTGGGAATGAGACACTGCCCTGTGGATATTTATCCACACCTATTCCACCCTCCCAGCTATCGCTGCAAGAAAAGCCATAAATCAGATATTTAAATGAGCTCTCGAAGAAGCTCAGCCAGCTACCTATGTGCCCAGAGGCATTTCGGTAACAGGAGCTGTGCACCACAGATAACGGGCTGTTTAATAACTAACGTTGAAAGGGTGAGATTTAAATCAAGTGATGTCACCAGAAGTCACCACCAAGGAATGGTGAAGATAGGTTGCAGGATCTGGCCCAGTGCTTTTATTCAGTCCAAAAAACCCCACAACCCTCACCAACTGACTTCAGTTTCCTGAGTAAAATCAATAAGGAGCCTGCAGGCATCAAAGGAGACTGAGACAATAACAGGTATGGTCATCCCAGGTCCCTGGGTTCTCATTATACATCAGTGTAAGGCAAGCAACTGGCATGTCCTACAGAGAGAGCAGCAGCAATGTACCTACACCTGTACCATCTCTTCCCCTCCCTTGTGCCATGCATGTGTTTCAGCCTGATGGCCAATTGCCAGCTGAACACAAGATTGTCAGGAGAATTTTGCAGCGTTTAAGCTAGACGGACGAACTAACACACAGCAATATGCGCCCAACCCACCCATTTCTGATTCCTCCTGCGAATGAGAGCTAGAGGGGCAGATGCAGCATCTGGGATGTTTTCCCATATTCGTTTTTAGTAAGTGAGGAATTCAGCACTGGCTCAGTTAAGCAGGGCTCTTGGTCTCTCACATTTCTGCCAGCCGTGATGTCATGCCACCATCTGCATTCTCGGTGTTGGGCAGAGAGGAATCCGCCTGCACACAGCACACACTGCACCACCAGATGGTGTCTGAGGGGAATCTGGCTGCTTAAGGTAGGAATAAGGAAGGCGAGAACTCAACTCAGAGAACAGTCCTTTCTGTCACAGCGGAACGGACAGTTCCTAAGGCATCTATATGGGGTCTGTTCCCTTCAGGTCTATTGATCTTGCATGAGAGAGAGATTCCCATGCACTGTTCTAGACCCAGATTGCATGTGCTTTGATAGCATGGCCCCATTTCGGGTATAAGAGGCCAAAATGGTCTTGGTGCATTTCATTTCCTTAAGAAATGGCAAACACACAGAGTCTGCTGCAACAATCGGGATCCCTTCTCCAGGTGAATGGAGCCTCTTTTGCTTTCTAGGGGGAACCGGCCCATGGATTGGTCCTGCCTTGAGCAGGGGGCTGGACTGGATGATCTCCTGAGGTCTCTTCCAGCTCAGGGATTCTAACAAGCTATAGCAAAAAAGGGGGTAAGACTGCCTCTCCTCAAGGAGGAGGAGAGCTTTGTCATCTGGCTATACGTGGATGAACTGTGTCGAGACGGGGTAGAAAGAATACTGAGCTACCAACAGAAGTATGGTAGCCTACCACTCAGGGAATCTGTGGTAGCTTGTATACGTTTGCCTCCTGAGCCATTAAGTGCATTCAGTTCTACCATAAATGTTGGGCAGCAGTTATGAAAGAGGAGTCCAAGCTGATTTGGGCAGATTGGGGTAGTTAAATGAGACACAGCGGTTTTCCCACAGATGCCAGCATCCCCCCAGCCCAAACCCACAAAGGGCAAATGAAGACTATCTAATCACTGAACAGAAAGAAAAGAGCAGAAACAGCACATATTCGTATGAAAATGTATGTAATCTATTGGTGGAATAGTTTAGCAATGGCTCTCTGTGTTGGGGTCAGCATTCTTACCAAACACAGAGCTAGATTCCTATCGCACAGTGTGGCTAGCTGTAGAAATGACTGGTACTGAATGAGAGACTAGAACAGACTTCTAGAATGTACAGCTCAGGTTAGAGGGAGGTCACCGGTAGCCTCACAAATTTCACGCTCATGAGACCTCAGCTAAGCACACTTCAGCTTTTCATGGCTTGGTGAAAACGTGGCTTTGTTTCTTTGACAACTGTGTGGGCAGCTGGGAATTTTCCCCGTGGATCTCTGGATATGGCTCCCAGTTTGTCAGCACGGAATCACCTCTCCTGTTATCCCCGCCATCAGGACCCTGCAGCTGGCAGCACGCTGACGGCTTGATCATTCTTTTTAAATTCAGAATGAGACCAACTGGCCACTGCAAGGTCTACAAAACTGCCAGAAGCAGATGCCGTCTGTTCCTAGGAAAGGCTTCCGAAAGGCTTTGTGTGGAATTTCCCTATCCCCCCTCTCAGACTGGCAGGGGCACCGACATTCCTGCGATGGCTTTGCTGTGTGACAGCCCTGCCAGGTGGAGCCACAGCCTAGCTTGCCAATCAAGCCTTTGAACAACCACATTGTCCAGCTTCCACTGCCAGATGGGTTTCTCCCTCCATTGTGTCGAGCGGCACCTCCCTCTCCGCTGCCCTCCCCAACCTTCCACTCAGGCCAGGACACTCCAGACAAACAGCAGTACATGAAAGTGCAGGAAACAAGATGCAAAACAAACCCCCTTAATACAGGAAAGAGCTGGTACTGGATAAAGTTAGCCAGACTGCCACTGGGCAGACACAATGCAGGGGTTGGGTAAGTTAATCACTGCTCTTTAATTAGCTCTCCCCAGAAGCCACATCTGGAGCAATGAGGATTCCCTGCCAGTACTTGCATCCTGAGACAGCTCCAGGAAGTGGGACATGCCTGACTTATGCCTCGGGTCATGGACAAGCAGAGACAGGCATTTCAGCAGTGTGCCTTATGCCATGGGTGAAGGTGACAGGGAAAGGTATCATGCTCATACCCACAATTCCTCCCTTCACCTGCAGATAGCTTCTAGAATGGACCACACCTTCTGACAGAGTATTAGCTTGCTTATGAAAGGGGAAACTGCCAGATGTAAATGCTCACTCAGTAGTAGCAATGAAAGTAACTTAACATTTCTTACCGGTACTGTCCTTTGTAACTCAGGTCCCTCCCAGCTCTTTCAATAGCTCCCTGCTGGCTTTTGCTGCAACTCAGCCATCTCTTGCCGGAGATGCGCACCAGGGCGCACCTGCTTACTATCACCTCTGCTCAGTAGCATGTGGTTTAAAGAGAAGCAATGTACTTCTTGCCCTACAGAGTTTTCAACCCTCACTTCCCATCTGCAGGGTTGGAAAAACAGGCTCTCCTCTTGCTGTGGAGAAGCAGCACAGGGTGCAGGAGTACAGTGATGCTCTGGCACCTCTAATTTTTTTGCATTACCTTCCCGCACTTCCCACTTTGTGACTCTAGGGGCTCTGTGCTTTTGTTGTCCTGTTCATTAAGCTTTTTTTTGTTAGAACTTTTACCTACAAATACAGAGCATCCTGGCTCCCTGGATACTATACACAACTGGGGAGGGATTAGATAGATGCACTAGGAAACTTAAAGGTGAAGATCTTGAAATGTGGCTTGCCTTTTTGTTTCCCTGATTTTTAACTCTTCCAGGGGCCATTGTGGGAATCTCTGCACATAGGTATCAGAGGGTTAGTCTTATCTGCCAAAACAAAAGACCCCTGTGGCACCAGGATTCCTTGTTTTTGCAGATTAAATCTGTAAGTCTTTAAGGTGCCACAGAACTCCTCATGTTATGCCATATAGAGACATTAAAATTTAAAAAAAAAAAAAAAAAAAAAAGAGGGTTTGGGAAATAAGAGAATTATATAGGGATGACCTTCCTACATTTTCTTTTTGGAAGTTTTGTCTTTTCATATGTTGCTTCAAGTATTCACTGACAACACGATCTCTCTGCTCTCCATACGCCACAAAAACGAGGAAGCAAACACCAGCATAGTGCCTATGATTTGCATTTCTCAGATTCCATCCAAATGAAGAACCAAGTCTGCTCACAGACATTTTTGCAAGTTCTTAGCCCCACCAGATGGGAAATGTGTTTTGGGTGAGAGGGAATGCTCACACAGAACGCTACACTGAAATGCAGGAAAAAAAAAAACCCCACCACATTCTGATATTTCATCAAGAACATTCCAATAAATAGCAACCACCCACTTGCTAGATTATTCGAGGATTGATAAAAGGGATCCAGGTATTCACCCATGGGCTGAGAGCAATACAAGACCTGCCTACCATTAAGGCCTTGAAGGGGAGTTAAGTTGCACCAGATCTAGTGTGAGCTTTCTGCACTGTTGTGCATTTCACTAAAAAGATCCAATCCTGCTGCTAATGGAACTATGATTAATTTCAGGGCCTGAGCAAGGCAACTGTTTGCACTTTGTCCCCCCTGTAAACTCCACAGATACAAAGAGCTTGTCATACATAACAGATGATCCTCAATAGTTCTGGAAGTTGTCTTAAGATACATACTCTCAAGGAGCAAATTAACCGTTAGAGCAGCTCACCAAAGAAATAGTGAAGACTTTAAATCAAGACTGAAAGTCTTTCTAGAAATATGTTCTAGTTTTTAGGCTGCACATTGCAATCACTCGGTATCATTGTGTTTGTCTGTAACGCAGGAGACCTGATTCAAGCTGTAGTGTAGTCATAAGCTATGTTGGCACAATGTGTGTCACTCAGGTGCGTGAATAATCTATTCCGAAGTCACACCAGGCAAGCAGTGGTGTGGACCGTACTATGGTGGAGGGAGAACACCATGGCTGCAGCCATGCCCTAGATAAGAATAGTCCCTCTCTCACCTCATTTGGAGAAAGTCTGGATATATATCCAAACTACTCCACAGTAGCGGCCTGGAAGCAACCCGCAGTACTGGCCCTGATCAACTCAACAGCCGAGGCTCCAGTTGCTGGTGTCAGGGCACTCAATATACAATATTGAAACGCTGCTAGAAGAAAAAAAAGACAACATTCAAACTCTGATATTACGATATGCTAAACGTCACATGCAATAGCTATTATTTACACTGTCAGGCAAACAACTTGGACAATCCATCTTTCTTAGACAATATTATTCCACCCCCACCCCCCAAAGATACTGCATTACAGCATTCTTTATTTATGACTACGGGTTTTCAAGCACTGATGTTAAAGCTCTTATCCTTTATCTTCTCCTTTTTCGTTTGTTTGTTATGAATGTCACATTTTATTCATCAAGATTGGCCTGTAGTTCCTGTTTAGATATCACAAAGAATGGGTTTATGATTTCCTCCCTTGCATGCTGCAGAGTGAAATTCCTGTCATAATAGAAGAAGAACATCCTCACTTTCTGTTTTGTTCAGAGGGAGAGTAGGTGTGATTCAGGAGAGAGCCAAAGTCATCTGAGGTCTAATACACAAACTAGGGTAAAACTACAGGACTACCCATTTTTAAAGTTATAGACTAACACGGCTACCCCTCTGAAACTTTATTGTGTTTATTAGCCCTCATGGAGGCCAGTAAAGGGGCATCCACCTCACTGACCTGTGAGATTCTTTGAATTTGTGACTCTTGCTGGCCAACCACTACAATATAACCCAAGAATACACTGATGCCTGCAGGCTAACACAGGTGTCAGCTTAATTGACTAACTATACCTTAGGTCGAGACAGTCATCAGTATAAAATGTTGCTGCAGCTGTGCAGGTCAGAGACAAGGTGGGTGAGTTAGTATCTTCTATTGGAACAATGTCAGAAGGGGATACGAAAATGCAATCTGTGTCATTCAAAAAGGTCAGAGGGCTCCCTGGTGTCCAAGACAACTGTGTAGCCAAAATGTGTGTGTACTAGAACTGTCAGGTTTTATGCCTCCAGGACACAGAGAAATTGCTGCCCCTGGATACATGGGCTGTGCCCATGAAAGCTCATACCACCATCTACATGTTTTGTTAGTCTTTAAGGTGCAAGACTATTCGTTGTTTAAGTTTTTCCAAGTTACAGACTAACTCAGCTCCCCCTCTGAAGCTCCTGGATACATGGTGAGCTTGGCCATTGAAAGACCACACAAACAATACTGCAATCTCATTTCCATCAAAGCTGATGACATGTGGAGAACAGGATCCATGATGGATCATGGAATCGTAGAACTGGAAGGCAACTGTAGAGGTCAAAGCCAGTCCCTTGAACACATGGTGGGACAAAGTATCTGGTTAAGGACATTGAAGTCCTGACTGAACAGACATTGGCGGCATTTCTGTCATGTCGAACGACAAACTGCCAACCTAGTAAGCCCACAAAGTTGTGGATGTGACAGAGTTAAGTCATGCACCAGTCAAGTGCTTAACAACCCTCAACACATTGAAGAGACTTTGAGAAGGTAGCAGGAGCTGAGTGTGTTGACCTATCAGCACTTTTACCAATACTCACCACCATCTACATGAATCATCTCCACTCTCCCCCAGAACAAGAAGTTTTGCACGTTGCTGTCCATACCCAAGCTGAGGATCTTACTCCAATTGAAACTGTTAACATTGGTGCAGTGCAGGCTCTCAGTCTATTATAACAAGCATCAATTATGTGCCAACAAGCCCAAATGCAAGTGAGTCTCTTCCATTTTTGGAAGCATGAAGCCAAGAGATAACTCATCATTTGGAATGGGGTATCACTTGCCCATTATTAGAATCCCATCTTGCCTCCAACTGACACTAGCCCACACTGTCTCCTGCAAAGTACACATGGCGAAGGCAGCAGGCAAAATTTGGACCCAGACCACCACACTCAGGAAGGTTGCAAGTTCAAAAAAAGGGGAACAAACCCAGCAAGACTAAGAGCCACTGCCCTTGCATTTTGCTATTCAACAGCCTACCTGGTGTGGGAAAGATGGGATCATGCAAAGAATCTGGACCCTGTGCTGAATGACCCTTTTCACCACAAAGAAGTTTAAAACAGACCCATGTGACCAGCGTTTATGTGCTTGCCAGAACTGTTCCACTGGATAGTAGGAGAGAGGACACAAGCAACGACAGACCAGACATCTGCACCATGGCCACACTGCTTCGGGGTCACCCAAAATTAAGGGAAAAGCTTCCTGGATGCAAGGGAGCTATTTTAAACCTCACCAACGACACACTTGGAAACATGCTCCAGACAGCTTGAAATCTTCATAAGGATGACAAATACGCACTGAGGAATGCCTTCCTCGGAGCATGGAGAAGAACTGGCCAACCTGGGGATGTCAATCACCTCTGAACAAGAATTGGCATGTCAAAATTTCAGTAGGTGGCAGTGCGGCTATTCCAGTGCCCAGACATAGGACTGTGGTAAAACACAAACCACAGAACATCTGTTGCTCTGCCAACTCCTAGAGGAACTCTGCCCTGTGGAAGAGCTCACCAAGGCAACAGACTGGGCCATCACAACATGCCTAACACTACAAAAAGACCTGATTGTGAGGGAAGGACACAAGAAGAGGAATCAACCCATGCTTCAAGGCATAAGAAAAGTCCTATTACTTTGTGGAGTCAAAGTAATAGGAATTCACACCCAAAAGTTATAAAACCAGGATGAAAGTCAGCTCTGTTCAGAGGGACAGGCAAATGCCTATTCACCACCAAGTTTCAATCCTTCTACAAGGCTATAACCCAGGGGTCAGTTTTGCCTCTACCTATCTGCCCCTCTTTGTGCCCCAGCCCAAACAGAGGAAGGATGATGCTGGCAAACTGGAATTCATCTCATAAGCTTGGAAAGCTTTTCTCATCGAAGCCCGGGTGAAGTAGTTTGCAGGGAATATCATGCTGGGTCCGGTTACGTGCAAAAGCTTCCATAGCTAGACAGATGTCCATCGAAGCTCAGTCTCTGACTCCATTAAACACTCAGGCGGTCAGCCGGAACACGCTCCCATCAAAAGGCCCCATGAATTATGACAAAAGCATTAAGGGAGTATGAACAGAATCTTTTCTTCTGCAGCAATGTCCGGCCGCACTGGATACACAATGGAAAGAAGGCCAAAGGATTTCATGCTCATAAAAGTGACGGTAACACACCAATTGCAGGCAAACTCCTTACTTCGACACACAGGCATGCATATACTCCACTGGTGTGCATCAGACATCCACTAACATCAATAGGGCTAGGCCAATTTATACCAGCACAGGAAGATATCATTAACAGCTTTACATAAGGGCTAATTATTTATTGTCCCGTCAGAGTTGGTGCCCAGTGAAAGATCTACTTACCCTCTATTTTATAAGATTAAAAAAATAACAGCATGGAACAATATTGTGATATCCTATAAACACACTTATTTACTATATACTGTATAGCAAGTGCTATGCTACTTCAGTATCTTTTTTAAATGAAGGGTGTTAAGCTGATGTTTCATAATAGCTTTCACTTAGCCTTTATGTAAAGCTGCTAACCTTCTAATGCCTCGCATGGCATGAACAAAGACATGAACTGGATGGACCATTATATTCAACACCCAAATGACATGAAAAGCTAAGTATCAGGCACTCACAGCCCACTATTAGCCTCGTTTAGCATGGATACTTTAATTGATAGGGTTTTTCCCCACTTCCCCCCATGAAAGCTCATGATACTATTTATATATGTGTTAGTCTAAGGTGCTACAGGACCATTGTTGCATAAATTAATACATCCTTAAAACACTCCCAGGACATGCGTGGTATCATCCCATTTTGCAGAGGAAAGCACCTAAACCCAGAGTGCTTAATTGGTTTGCCCAGCATAACTTGGCAGTCAGTCAGTGGGGATAAATATAATGCACTGCTCCTGCCCCACAATCCACTGCAGCACACCATGCAAAACTATACTTTGATTTTTTTTTGAGTTTACTGTAAAAAGCAACAAGTTAGATGGGGGATAAACTTTACTATTAATGTTTTATCTTCCCTCCCTTCATTAAACATAGCCCGCCCCTTTCTGTTTACAGACTAGATTTTGCACCAATGGAAGCTTGGCGGAATGTACAGATATTTCCTGGATGGGGAACCCTCAGTCAGGCCTGTGTCTTGAATTCCCCTTACAGTTTCTCCCTTCATATCTAAGCTCTGCCAAGAATTTTGCAAATGCTTTCTGCAGAACATCTAAGACACAGCCTTCCTTGTTCACCTAGAGCTAACGCTCTTCCAGACTCTCAGCATCTCACAGCTCAATTACTGCAACGTCTTTTGCTCCAGGCTTGCAAAACGCCCGCCTGCCCTGCTCAGACCCATTCAGAACAATGCTGCAAAGATCACTTTCCTACTTTGGCCACATCACCTTTGCCCACCAGCTATACCTCTTCTCTCCATGATGCCTACAACACACTTGACAATAGTCAGGCTGTTGGAGTACTGGTACCATTACCTATCACGGGAACAATATTTATGGTGCTTCCCCCTAATGCCACTTCATCTGCTGCTTTTTCTGTTATACGAAAGCGCAGAAATTGTCTTTGTTCTGTCTTAACAGCTCCTACTGCAGCAGGTTTGGCCTATGACTTGGTTCCTAGGTGCTACTGCAAAATTCACTCCTGTGCAAAGGGACAGCACTAAACGTGTGCCGGTTACATCTCATGCACATCCTCAAAAAAGGAATTCACTGGCACACAGGCCTTGAGTTACAACCCATATGAGGCAAAATACCACCTCCCTGGGGAACCCAGCCCAGTGCTTCACCACTCTTCTAGTCAACTAGTTTTTCTTAATATCCAACCTAGACCACCCCCACTGCAAATTGAGACCATTGCTCTTTGTTCTGCCATCTATTACCACTGAGAACAGCCTTTCTCCATCCTTTTTGGAACCCCCTTCTGGTAGTTGAAGCTGCTATCAAATCCCCCCTCACTTTTCTCTTCTATAGACTAAACAAGCCCAAATCCCTCAGGCTAGGCCTACACTGCAAAGAAAAGTTGGAAAAGGATATGCCAATTGTGAACTGCAATTTATGTATCTTTTTCCGCTTTTCTTTCAAAAGCGTCTTTTCCAAAATTGGGTGCATCTACACTGTGCTAAATTTCGGAAAAATCTTCTCTCTCAAGCCATCCCTTCTTCCTTGTGAAACTAGGTTTACAGGGATGGCAAAAGGATGCGTTTGCTTTTCCGATTTTTTTTTGGAAAACTCGACACGTTTCTTGGAAAGAGCTGCAGTCTAGATATAGCCTCAGCTTCTTCTCATAAATCATGTGCTCCAGCCCCCTAATAAGTTTTGTTTTCCTCCACTGGACTCTCTCCAATGCATCCACATCCTTTCTGTAATGGGGGGGGAGGGCGCCCAGAATTGGACACAATACTCCAGATGTGGGCTTTAGGACACAGATAGGTTTCTAAAGACCTCAATTGTCTAACTTCCATTACACGATGGACAAATGGACAGAGGAAATTAGGAGTGGAAACTAGAATGCTGGTGGAATACGTACAATTTGCCTTTGGTGGTAGCTGGAATCCCTCAAGAGACAACGTTTCTTCCATGAAATGAGTCACATCAGATACCTTCCCAAATCTACCCAAAGACCCTATCATTAGCTGGCATGATGGCTTCCTAGGGAAAATAGAGCTACAAAAAGCCGCTCAGGGCATCTAAAAAGGGAAGATTCAGCTCTGAAAATCCGTGCTCTTCAGGGGTGCAAGTTATCTTCCTTTACAGTAATGAAAGCCCTCTTGTCCAATGTCCTCCAACAAGCTGCCTTTAATGGGGTTGCTATTGCAGAGGTAAAGCATTTTATATGGAACCAGGTTTACATTATCCTGCTATTTGGAGATCTAGCTTGCAATGCTGTTCAAATCCTTTAATCCATAAATAGGATTCCAGCCAGAGCTGGGCTGCTTTCCAAAACTGTAATCTGCAGTATATGAATTATTACAAAAAGATTAGGGTGTTTCAAGTAATAACATTTCAAATAAATCAGCTTTCATGGAGGAACAACAAACTAATATTGGAAATAACAATAAAGACATTTATATCGCTACTTGCTAGAGTAACTTCATGAACTAGGGGTAGGATTCTTTTTTCATTCACATCCTTCTCTTCGAAGAAAAGTACTTTTACATCCATCACCTCACGGTGGGGGATTTGCTACAAAGCAATTAGGGTGCCCCCATTGCATTCTCCGCCCCTTTCAGATAAAGCAACCTAGTGCCAGGTCTTGTTACCCAGGAGTTTAGGGACATGTCACTCAAATGATTTTGTTCTTTCCTTCATTTCTGGGCAATTGTAATGCTGGCAGACCCCAGTTGTCTTGAGGGGGAATTGAACCGGGGACCTCTAGAGCTTAGTGCACAAGCCTCTACAGCTTGAGCTCAAGGTCACCTGGCTAGAAGCTAAGGCTGTAGAGCAGACTCATTCTCTTTGTAAGGGGTCTCAGTGTGACTACATAGGACAGTGCAGCATGCTCAGATGGGGTGGGGACTAAACAATGCTCCATGTAGGATGGACAAATTATCCTCCTGGCCCAAGTATGTCCATTCATCACCATTACAACAACGATGGGCTCTGGATTTAATGATTACTTTTATTGTGGGGGAAAAAAGCACTACCAGGTCCTTCCCCAGGGATTCAGACCCAATTTTGTTAGGCACAATACACACACCATGACAGACTCTAGCGGAGAGAATTTCCAAGTTAGGGTTTAAACAATATGCAGTTCAGCAAGGTACATAATGCATGCTTGAGTGCATCAATGAACACGGATGCTCTGCTGAATTGTAGCTCATGTGAATAAACAAATGAGCTAAGTAAGGGCTGGAGGACAGGGTCCAACAGACAGGTCTGATTCAATGCACTAAATATTAGAATTTAGCTTTTGCAGCTATTGTAACTGGGATACACCCCTACTGCATCCACACACATACCAGTTTGCAGAAGTATATTGGTTTTCTATTGAGTTTGTTATTGTTTAGAAATACTTTCATACAATATATCCTTAAGGCAGGCCTACACTTACCAGGAGATTGGTGCTGTGGCAATTGACGCCCCCCAAGAATCAATTTAAAGGGTCTAGTGAAGACTTGCTAAATCAACCACCAATCATGCTCTCCTCAACTCTAGTACTTCACCAGAAAGAAGAGGGTAAAAAGTTAGCAGGAGAGTTTCTCCACTTGACTGCCCACAGAGAGACCCTGTGGCAACTTGACCTAAAGTGCTTCCATTCCAGCTAGACAACTCACGTAGCTGGAGTTGCATGCCTTAGGTTGACACTGTTTCATAGTGTAGACCTGCCCTTATTCTGTGTAGCTTTAGTTTTCATGCAACCAGGATCCCAGACAGTAAAGCAAAATAGCCAGAGAATTTAAGTGTGAAAAAATACATACAAAAATGAAAAGATAAATGGAGGGGTACAGGCTATGGGCAAAAGATTTGAAAAAAATGTGAGCATGGCATTGAGGGGTACTGATTGAATCAGGTTGTTCTTCTACTGACTCAAGGGGGACTTGAGAAGTGCATAGGTTTCATGCAGAGAATTGAGCAGAGATTCTCCTTTAGCTTCAGAAGCAGGAGGATCCGAGCTGATCCAATCTATCTGCCCACAGTCACCCATGAAGCTCTAGGTCACTTTGCGATAGTGCTGATATCCGAGGTAGCCACCGATTTATGATGCCACTCTTCCATTTCCACAGGCTAATGAATAAGTGGCACTTCTTGGTTCCTTATTTATCCATTTGGGATGTTTAATGGACAGTTGTAGAGATTATTAATATATTATAAGAACATAAGAATGGCCGTACTCGGTCAGACCAAGGTCCATCTAGCCCAGTAGCCGATCTGCCGACAGTGGCCAGCACCAGGTGCCCCAGAGGGGGTGGACCGCAGACAATGATCAAGCGATTTGTCTCCTGCCATCCTTCTCCAGCCTCTGACAAACAATGGCCAGGGATACCATTTCTATCCCCTGGCTAATAGCCTTTTATGGACCTAACCTCCATGAAATTATCTAGCTTCTCTTTAAACTGTTATAGGCCTAGCCTTCACGGCTTCCTCTGGCAAGGAGTTCCACAGTCACCCATGAAGCTCTAGGTCACTTTGCGATAGCGCTGATATCTGAGGTAGCCACGGATTTATGATACCACTCTTTCATTTCCATTATGGGGAAGCACATGCTGACTTTCTAATGTACACTTATGTTAATAAAGATGTGGTCATTTAGTTGAGTGCAACATGGGCTCAGTATATTTCCTTTTAATTTTTTTTAAGCTACACACTTACTGAAAATGGGCTCAAATATTGGTCTCCCAACTAGCCAGCAACCTAAGGTTTGTTTGTTGCTGCCCCCCCCAGTGGTCATTCTACATTACAACTGTCCCTCCTACCGGACCCCTCCCTTTCCATTTTATGAGGAAGGATCGAATTTCAGGCACATCCCATTCTCCTGTCACAACCAAACCCTTACGTTGCTTTAAGTTAGGATAAAAGGAAGCTGCATACCAAATTTGGCGGCCCTAGCTCTTACCATTTCAGACACACATTTCAAAAATGTATAGTAAGAACTTCTTCCTCCAAAATCCCCTAGCAATGACCCACATATTCCAACCTGCTTCCTCTCACCATGCCCTTTTCCAAATGTACCTTCCAATTAGCAGCTCTGTAAAGTTAACTTGGCATCCAATTCTCTTTCATTGTTCTTATTCTCAAACTCACTTGCTAGAGACCTTCAAAAACCAATCAACTAAATATCCTGAAATCAAATTTTAAAAAGATACCCTGACCACAATCAGAAAACCCTCCCTCAAGAGCTATTTTATCAAAAACATTTGAGGATCTTCATAATTTTTTGGCCAGCTTCACTATGTATTCAACTAGGATTTATCCAGGACACTAGTCTCATACGATCAATTACACTTGGAAAAGTGGACAGTAAGTGAATCAGGTGCATCTGATTTTCACCACCCTATGTGGAGGAAAATTAAAGCCAAAATTAAATTAAATTTAACAAAAATGCTGCTAATTCAAGGAAAACATGAAGTCATACAGAGCATGAGCAACACTGGTATGACATGAGATCAACAAGTTCTTCCAGGGCAGCAATTTTTGAAAAACATTGTTGATAATTACATGATCTTTGTGGCTGTTTTAGCAAGGAGCTAGGTAAAGCTCAGAGTGAAACATATTGGTTCAGTGCAGGCTTTTATAGAAGTGCTACAACCACCTCATGCTTTTCGTTTTCTAATGAACGGGAATGCAAACAATCCCTAATCACATGAAATATAACTCACCTTCCCAACCTACAATTATAGTTGCAGCTTGCTAAGGTGGAGAACAACATTCTAGACCAAGACTCTGTCAGCATGTCCATTATACAGCAAGTGTTATTTTTCCCCTGGAATTCATTTCTCAGCCATTTCAAATAGAGTTGAAACTTATGTACAAGCTCCAGGCTCAGAGGAATTATTCTTCCAAAATTAAATAAATCAGCTCAAATGCTGTGACTAACTTCCCCACCCACCTCAAATAAAATGCCCAGGTTTACATATTTTTGCTGGCAACTTCGCAACGCCTTCAACTTGAACATAAGGAAAAACACAACTTAGTATGCAAGGGGGGAAATTCACTTTGGGCAGAGGGTCCACATGAGGAATATTGCACCACCTAAGTTGCACAGTGGCTTAATACAATACATAAATAGCACAGACTTTCTGCACAGAGGTGAACTTCAGTCCAAGGCTACATCTAGACTGCAAGCCTCTTTCGAAAAAAAGCATCGACTACAACCAGTACCAAGCTGCTTTTTCAAAAGATAGCACCCAGGCAGTCTGGATGCTCTCTTTCAAAAAGCACAGTTTGCATTACATAGCGCCTTTTTCCAAAAGGGTACTTTCGAAAAAAGGCATTCTTCCTCGTAAAACGAGGTTTTCCGAGGTCGAAAAAACTGCCACATTTTCGATTTACTTTCGAAAGAACGCAGCTGCAGTCTAGATGCAGGAAAAGATTTTTCAAAAAAAGGCCACTTTTTTTCGAAAAATCCCTGTAGTCTAGACACACCCCAAGTGTGCAGAGTCACTTTTCTGACTATATCACTATTTGTATGATCAAAGCATCCATGGAGCCCTACTTACCGACTGAGAGGTGCTGATTCTCAGCTCCCCCTTGCTTTGTTGGATGGTCTCATGGTTAGGGTGCTGACCTTGTGGCGTGTCAGGCCTGGCTTCGAACTGCCTTACGGACTGCAAACTTCCTGTGGTACCTTGGACAAGTCACCCAGGTTTTTAAACCTATTGAGGTGCCTAAAGATGCTTTTGAAAATCCCACTAGGCAACTAAATCTCTTTAAAAAGCTGGCCCTCGGAGCATGACTTCAGCACCACAAAAGGGATTTTTTTTTTTACAGCAAAGTAATGCAAGCATGCCATCTCACAGTAAACATGCCCCTTTTGTGTCAAGTGAAGACAAAGCTGTTACCAGTCGGACACGACCCCCTTCCTTCCTCTTCACTGGTGTCTAGATGACCAGACATACGCCTCTGCTTTTCCCTTCTTCCTTGACCTTGGCTTTCTTAGTTCTAATTTGTGAAGCTGTTTATCATGCCTTTGGTATGTTATCTTTAGTACAATGCAATTTCTTGTACTCAAGGCCACGAGGCCCCACTTTGCTTAGAAACCGTGTTGCTTATGAATGTGTGTGTAAGCCGGGGGAATGTGTGAGGTGTGAATGAGAAATACAGATCCTAAACTGCCTTTTTGGTTGGGTGATCTTTTAAGGCAGACAAAGACCTTGCTAGCAGATAAATTAACTGAGAAGAGGCCAGAAAAATCTCTCTTGGACAAAATGTAACGTCACAGCAGAAGCCTGGGACTGCCCCAGAGGAAGTAAAGCCTCCTGCAGATCCAAAGGCATCTCCCAAGGAACATCATGGTCGAGTCTCTGGGAAGCTGATGCCTGGCCAGCACTCCAGCCACCAGAGAGATCAAAAGAAATCTACACTGCACTTCAGCCTGCCTCCAAACTGCCAGCATGACTGATGTATGTGCATGAGTATCACTAACTCTTAAGAATCTGTACCAAAAACAACCCCAAAAGCAATACTGCTCCAGCCCACCCTTTGTCCGGGTTTGTTCCTCAGCAGGTCTGAGGAAGTGCAGTAAAAGCCATCACCTTTGTAAAATGGAGGTAACGTTGCCCCATCTCACAGGGGTGTTGCAAGCCAGGCTCTATACAGGAAAGACTGTGGGTACTCAAATACATGGCCTGCAATTACCATGGGTAAGTACTAAAATTAATAAGGTATCTGCTGCCTGCACTAGAAACACTCATTTTTGTTTACTCCCAGCCTTGAAGCCCCTACTGCTCTGGGAAGGAGAGCAGGTTTCTGTTATGGCTCATGAATCATCTTCATTGATACTGGATCAGGCTGCCCTATTCAAAGCACGGGGCCTCGCTCCACAAGCAGTCCCATTGATTTCAATGAAACGTAGTTACAAGGTACAATTCATCTTAAGTGTGGCACAAGCTGAGTTGTGTGTGCATGCGCAGAAGTACGTGCGACGTACTCATCACCTTCATACATGCAGGAAAACATGGTCTCTGCCCCCCAAGAGTTCATAATCCACAAGTGCAAGGGCTTATCTTGATAATATAGTCATTAACGTTAACTCAGATTGCACAATATTATGACTGTGACCAAGTCACTGCTGTGGTTTTGTTTCCATTGTATATATTTCTACTATCTACCTATCAACAGGAACTGCAACCATTTTGCCAGGTAGAACATTGTAGAGGTGCATGCATTAGCTTCTCTCTCAGACTTGATTTTTGCTCAGTCTTAGCTTTATGTTTTCCTTAAACTGACCTAAAGGCCATGGACAACTGAAAAAGCATAGTCTTTGTACATAGCAAAGCTCAAGTACCCTTGCAGCTGATAAAGAATCACAAGAATCTAGTTTGGTCACCAGATCCTGGGCAGTGTCTGCAGTACAAGGTCAGAGAAAAGTGATCTTTTGACCTGTGAATTGAGTGCGTTTGACAAACCACTGGAATCCCAGAGGCTATTTCTCTATTTTCTAATCCCACTTTTTAAAAAAGATTACCCAATTTATGACATCCCAGATATAGCTTTCCCATGAAAAGAGAAAATTATTTGGCTTAAAAGACTGCAGGATACATAAAAGAAAAACTTTTCATTGCCGTACATGCCATGAACGGAAGTTATGGAACAAGCCACCCGCCACAGGAATTTTTCCATCCTTTTCTTAAGTGACAAGGAGTCCTGTGGCACCTTATAGGCTAACAGATGTATTGGGGCATAAGCTTCTAGCAGCTGATTGCTAGAAGTGGGCCTCACCCTACCTGACTGAATTAACCTCGTTAGCTCTAGCCTTATTCCAGCCTGCATATTTGTACCTGCCTCTGGAAATTTCCACTACATGCATCTGACGAAGTGGGTCTTTGCCCATGAAAGCTTATGCTCCAATACATCTGTTAGTCTATAAGGTGCCACAGGACTCCTCGTCGCTTTTGCAGATCCAGACCAACACTGCTAACCCTCTGATCCTTTTCTTAGACAATTTAGATTCCATCAAGCCACTCCCAAGTGAACCCCAAATGCAGCCCAAGGTGTCTCCCTGCACGCCTCTTTATCAGACCATTCGTCATGGAGTTGGATGGAACACGGACATAGTCCTTCAAAGAAGAGAGCAGAGATTGCCAGTATTCCCTGGTTCATTCACCGGTTAGAGTTCCCTGTGGACACTGAGTTGCCACAGTGTTATTGCAATGGCAACTCTTGTTTGTCCAATTGCACCTTAGAGGCCCCACTGTGATGCCTACTCTACATACAGTCAGCCTCTGACCTGAAAAGCTTAAAGTCTAAGCAGACAAGACAGACATAGGGTGGGACCAAGGAATTATCACCATCCCTGTTCAGACAACAGGGAACCGAAGCACAGAACAATGACGACATTCTTTGGGGCAGGGACCATCTCTGTGTGCTGGCCTGTGGGTGCTAGTGCGCAATACAAACAGTAAAGGACTTACCCAAGGGAGTCTGTGGCACAGTCGGGAATTGAACCCAGATCTTTTCCATCTCAGCATTTGAACTATGCCAGCTCCCACCCTCTCCTCAGAGCGACGGAGAGAATGATCCTCCTTTCCCAGCAGGCTCGTCGTCCTTGTCAGCATGCTCAAGGACAGGAGTGAAAATGAATAACTGGGTGCACGGGACCGGGACAGTGGAGTTGTAGAGAAAAGAGGCTCTCAGTAGCATTTGCCCGCTGTTAATGGCACTGCAGCCTTTGGGGAAAAACAACAACAACTTTGGAGAGTGACACTAAGTGCTTTTCATCATCATCACGATCATCCTCAGCGACTCCCGCAACTGCATTGCTCACTGTAGGACACTATGCTATGGCTACTTTATCTTCTCCAGGGCTTTCTGCCTTCGTCACGGGCCTCAGTTCTCACTCTTCCATCTAATGCTCTTACGCTTCCCTATCGCTGATGTACAGCTCATTTCAAGATTACATTGGCCCATCTGTTATCTGTCTTGCTGGCTGTGTCTCTTGCTTGCTGCCATTTGTCTCTCCTTATCCTGTTAATGTAGTCACTTGCTGGCTTGGTTTCATATTCAGTTGATTCAGTCTCTTTTCCTCTGCAAGCAGTTTTTCACTTGGTGCTGCCTTCTAGCTTGCTCACAATCTGGGCCTCCTAACTGCAGGTCTGGTGGCTTTTTTTTTTTTTTTTTTTAAAGTGCATGAGGATGCTCACTGCATAGGTTCTGTTCACTTAGAGCTGTGGTCTCCAACCTTTTTAAGCATGAGATCACTTTTTAAATTTAAGTGCAATCCAAGATCTCCCTCAAACCCACATACCCTTGCCCCGCTTCCTTTTTGCCCCTTCTCCAAGGCCCCCAACCCTGCTCACTCCATCTACCCTCTCTCGCTTTCACCAGTCTGGGGCACAGGCTCTGGTCTTAAGGGATTTGAAGTGTGAGGGACTCTGAGCTGAGCCTGGGACAGGTAGTTGGGGTGCCAGAGGGGGTTTAGGTGCAAGTTCTGGGAGGGTATCTGGATGCAGGGGTGCTAGGGCAGAGACTTGGGGGGCAGAAGGGGGTTCATGACTGGGGTAGGGTTTTGGGATGTGGGCACCAGCTGGGCACTGCTTTCCTCAGGTGGCTCCTGGGTGGTGGTGCAGTGGGGCTAAGGCAGGCTCTCCCCTGCCCTGGCCCTGCACCACTCCCAAAAGCAGCCAGCAAATTCTATCCCAAGTCATGTTGCAGCCCCCGCCCTACTGTGTGGAGATAGAAAACAGGGTGGGAGGGGAAACTTGACATCAGCACCCTCCTCTGCCCTGCACAGGTATTAGCATAAATTTGCAACAAGTCCTGTTGCTGGTGACAATCCAGACTGTGTTTCAAATACTTTATACTTGCCTGATTTCTCTGTGCTTCAGCCTTGGCTAAATGTGGGCATCTTCTCCTGGAGTAGGAGCGTAATGAGAGTCCATCTCTAAAGACAGCATTACTTTGTATTTTCAGCTTCTAGGTAAAACTGACTGGCATTGTCCTTGGTTTACTCTGTGGATGCAAATAATGTGTTTTATTGAATTCAGTGACATTTTTAATGCCTATCATTACATACTGATTTGGCTAGATTAAATAAAAGCTACCTTCCTAAGTTTCTCCTTGCAACTCCAGTCTGTTTTCGTCCTACTTAAAATGCTCACAGATGCAATGTGGCTTTTATGCAAATCTTAGTCTTCGGGTACTGCACACAGCAAAAAACAACATCTGACAAAGTTTATTGTATTAAATAGAAGGTTGAGAATTCATTTAACCTACTGTACTCAAAGGATCTGGCAGCTCTGAAAAAACAGAAATAAGCACTTACCACTGAATTCACTTGCTATTCATATGGCTGTCACGTGTACTTTTCAACAGACGTTCGAGTGCAATTCAACTTTAATAAATAGATGCTTAAAATAATGCTGTGTAGAATGTATCCATCTTATTGTATTAAACTTAAAACCTCAACTCCTAAGCCATCAGATTTCAATCCAGCAGGCTGTACACCTACAACTGAGATTGTGTGCCCAATACCCCTAAGACAACAGCATTAAACTGAAAATTGTAAGAAGTCTCAATTCAAACTATTCTGCTGTTGGGGACTGGTAGAGCTTTGGAGAGCATAATTAGGGAGTGAAGAATCAGTCAAGTGTGTAGCTGGGGTAGTTTCCAAATCTTCACCCTGATGCAGAACTTCTGGGCAAAGAAAAAGGCCCGGAGCAGCTTCAGTCCCCAGACCCAAGGGAGGGTTCTCCGGATTCAGGCATCCTGGAATAAATCTGTAGGCTAGCCCCAAAGAACCTGCTCATACACTTCTGTGTATTGAACAGTGGTTCTCAACTCCCCACTTCCATCCCACCATGTGCAAACCCCTAAAGAATTTCACTGAGATGCAGACCCTTTGGGAAATGGCCCCTCAGGGATCCACGGACCACAGATTGAAAGCCACTGATCTAGGAAATGCCACAGCTGTGGTCAGGGATGGTATGGGGTGGGGCCACACTGTGATCCATGAAACAGCCTGAGGACAGTTTGTCATAGTAGACAAGCCCCTGGGCAGCTCAGAAATTAGCAGGGGAGGGAGGTTAAAGAGTAACTTACAGCCACCTTGCCCCTGCTTCTTTGGGCTGGCATAGGTACAGCACTGAGTCCCACCCTGAATGCTTACCTAAAGCCTTTGAAATTGACCTGGCTAATTCATGAGTTCGTGGGTCCTTAGGTACCTCTTGCTCCTGACCAGTTCATTGAAATTAAAGTATCTGAATGTTTCAGATCATCATGCCTCCCTATTCCCAAACAAAAAACACCAACACCCTCTGTGCCAAAAAAAGAGGTGGAGTTCTGGGCAGATTACCTGTGGGAATATTTACAGAAACAGAGTAGGCCTCATTGTGAGCTTATTCACACCAGGATTTTGAGCAGAGTAATTTCAGTGGAGTTATTCTTGATTTTCCAGGTTGTCAGTGAAGCCAGAAGTATGCAAGTCCATTCACACCTTTGCAGATGTTTTGAAACGTCCCCTCTTTCCCAGGTTTCACTGATCAGGTTTAGAAACTGCCTCTCACAATCTTGTTTAAAAACTCATTGTCCCTCCATCTAATCTGTCTGTCCAGCTGTCAAGTGCCCATAGCTATGGTATCTGAGCAGTAAACTTAGTACATTTACAGCTGCATAGCACTACCCATCTGGTTGAGGGTTTTTTTTTAAATATCAAAATCTTAGAATTACTCCATCAGGCAGAGAGGTTCTTTTCAGGCTAGCAGCTGTGAATGGACCACACAGAGTCAAGATGAAGATACGTTTGTTTTACTGTGGTTTTGTTTTCTACGTTTTTTGAGTGGTGCAACGATCCAAGGACAGAGCCTTCAAACAGTGACCCTGACTGCTTCAGGAATTTCTCTGACCTCAGTGTGGTATCTATTCACGCTCTGCAAAATAGGATGAACTAGAGGACCAATCTTTAATTTCCTTGCAATAATAAGGCCTAGTTTTTATATAATGTTTTTCATTCATAAATCTCAAAGTGAATGAGATCAATGGTTAGTTTGAATAGGAAACTTGCTCCTTAATATTATTTTAAGTCTGTTGTGTGTACAGCACAGTGTTTCACCTCTATTGGGTAGAACCACCCGATTTACATCATAATAAATCTGCCTCTCTTCTTGTAAAGATTTTACTCTTTCCACTGAGTTAACCACCAGTGCAAGGCTAAATGACACTACAGTCCCTGTGATGTACAATTCTGCTCTGAACTCAATTCCAAAAAAATTATTCACTACAGAGATACTTGGCTCCAAATGGAAGAAAGAAACCTCACCCACAGCTATAACATTTTAACTCTCCAGAATGACCTCAGAGGAAGGGCACAGTGCAGATAGATAACAAATGCATCCTGAACACTATTTGAGGAAATCAACATCCAGGCTAAAAATGAGCTTGACAGGTCCTAACAGATGATAAAGCATATGAACTACTTTCTGCAACAGTAAGTATGGCTTAAAGCATCTTGTGGCGGAACACCACCTCTGGCTAGAGTGCCGGGAAAAAAAAATATCACTCAACTTTATTGCTGAGCTTACAAAAAGCTACGTTCATGTTTATCCTTACATTGACACAATGACACACTGTTAAGGCAGCAGTATTTCATGCATATATACAGTGTGAGCATGTGGCTAAGTATATTTATAGTTAAAAGACAAGTATAAACTATATATGCTGCAGTCAGTGTGTATATAGCACAAAGTGCAAGATATATTCTACACAGGGAGAATGTATACAATACATTACAGTTAATGCAACAATTGAAACTCTGCTGGTGTAAGGTGCAGTGTGTGATTAGTGAAAAATGAGTCCCAGTATGTAGACAATGCAGTTTTTGGCTACATCTTGTTTTTGTTAGGAGCAAGGCCTTTTTGTTACAAGACCTCAACAAAAAGTGTGAATGTGTATGGGGTGGGTTTTCAAGAGGGAAAACCCAACAAAGTGAAGTTTGATGCTTTATCTCCGCCTACTGGTGATCAGCGGCACTTCAAGTCCTCAAATTGGACAACAGAGGTGGCCTGCTGAGTAGAGCTGGTTAATTTTTTTAAAGGAACTTTGGTGAATTATAGCTTTTTCACAAAAAATGCAAATTTTCATGAGAATTTCCATTTTTGGTGATTTTTCTTCCAAGTTTCTGCTGGAAAAAAGTGAGTTTAAGAACACCTCAAAGTTTAGGGAAATGTTTTAATGAAAGCTATTATTTTGTTTCATTTTACTTTTATTTATGGAAAATAAATGCTAGCTTTCAAGCAGAGCTATCGCAGTGGCCACCAGGAGCACCAACACAGCCAACAACTTGCATTCTACAATTGGCAGGACTGGCCTGACGCTGCAAGACAGCTGGTAAGACGGTGGTGACTTGCTTTGTAATTTGGGGATAGGCACTGGAACAAGCTATAAAGTCAGATGTAAGTACAGAGGTGAATTTTTAAAAATAAGATTAAATTTTAACTACATCAGGCCTTACCTTTTCCTTCTACCTAGGATTATATGGCCCTGTTTCAGCAAGGTTCTCTGAGGTTGATAGGACTGTTAGTTTGCTTAGTATCATGCACATGCTTAAATACTTTGGGGTATGAATGTTGGGGTGGGGGGGGCGGCAGGTAGGGCATGGGTGTTGCTGGCTGATGTTTTATGGAGAGCTTTCTGCACTGGGTTTTTCCCTGGCTCTTTTTTTGTAGATGTTTATTTACGCCCGGGCCTTTTCTCCTTTAAATAATTAATTGCTAGGTATTAGATTATTGTTCATGTCCCTTTTTTCCACCCCTAGTCTGGCTTCACAGTTAAAAGTTACTTATTTATTAGTAATGACTGAGTATTAAAAATAGGCAAATGCTTTGCTTCTTTAAAGTTGGTCATCCCTTTCTGAGAACAGTATAGCACAGTTTCTCATGCTTCGGTATGTTGGCCAAATTCTATCTAAAGCTATTAAGCAGAAATGTTACCTATGAGTAAGTCATCTTATCACAGCCTCCTCTACGGTTTTGGCACCTCTCTCTGAAGTACCGGGGACCAACCGATTTTAGAAACAGGATACTAGAGTAGGTAGACCAGAGTCCCAATGCAGTATAGCAATTCCCATGTACCAAATAGAGGTGGGAAAAGACATTTCTTCCATGTGAGCAGTCAGACTGAGAAGCAGGTAATTCCCAGTATGCTTAGGGTTTTAAAAATGACTGTGCCAGCCCCGATCTTATCACAGAATGTGGTAATTGAAGGCTCGAAGTTGGCCACTTTTTTTTTCCAAATGGGATCTTATGAACATCTGAAGTTTCTCAGTACTTTCATGCTCATTTTTTCCCAGGAACTCTTTTCATTACTTAGTCTTTTTAAACAGCATTGAATTTCTTTCATCCTCAGCGTTTTCTCTGTTCATCCGATTTTAAGAAGAAACCTAGGTAACTTTGAAATGCATTGCTCTTCCATCCTGCTGTACAGGGTGGCTAACAGCTTCTCTCCACTCTAATAAGAATTGTAAATGTGACCCCTCTAAAGAAATGCAGCCAATGTCATCTCCTGTAAAATAAAAGACAGTAAAGCCTACTTTATAAGGCTAAGTACAGGGGATTGTATTTGTTTGAGCTAATTAAGTAGACGGGCAACCTCTCTGATAAACAGGAGGTGGCCAGAACACGTGAGCTAGGGAGGGAAATAATATGACTTCAGATTCTTTTTTCTCCAAACGTAGGGATCATATTCTTGGACCCAGCTCTGACCACAAAGGGACAGATGAACATCCATTTCCCCTCCTCACACATCCTCCATCTATTGGCAGATATAGTGTGATATACCATCATTCTGATGAGCAAAAGAGAAAGTAGAAGCCTTCTTCTCTCCTCTTTAAGAGAAGGGGAAAACTGTTTTGGATCCTATTGCATGGTACTACTGCAAGTTCAAGCAGAGGAAAACACTTTTTCCTAAAACGTGGATCATGTGTGAACATGTCAAGTGCCTATGAATGTGAGTACCTCTAAACATCAAACCCCTCTGACTTCAGCATCCAAGCATTGATCTGCGTGCACAATGTCAGGTACACTATTGTAACTTTTTGTGGTTGCCTTTATATGCTCCCTCGGAGTGTGACGTTGCTATCAGGGGACTGAAATCTCACTCAATACCTCCCTCCTTTTATAGTCCCATGAAAATTCACTAAGGAACAGTTTTCCAAGGTAATTGACTAGTAAGCATGCAGCCTTATAAGATCCATAAAGTCAATCTTCAAATGAAGGACACTGACTCATGGAGAAAATGGCATCAGCTATGACAGGTACCTAGCAAGGAAACTTAAGCATCACCAAGGTATTGGGAAATTTTCCTGACAGGATCAGTTTCTTGCGGAATCCTCATTTTGAAGCGGAACCAGAGAAGATCAGTTTAAAAATGTGGGACTATTGTAGGTTTCCCCATTACATGTGTTGTAAGAATCATCCAGCCATGGTAACAAATATACTAGCATGGCCAGACAACCAGGCCAATCAGTGTTGCTAGAGAGAGGATGGCAACGGAAAACTCGAAAGAGGCTGAGTCACAAACAGCTACGTGGTGTCTAACTCTGCCACAAAATACTCATTCCATTTTTTAAATAACTTCAAATGGAATTGAACCTGGTGGCTGGTTTGACTGACTAACTTTAAGAGTACTTTATGGGGGTGCAATCTCCACATTAGCAGAAGAATGACATCTAGGAAACCTGGAAGTACTGCACAGAGCCATACAATTGGCCTATCCAGCACAATACATCTCTTTCCCATTGTTACCTAAGGTCTTACTGAACAAAAACCCCATAGTAGAGTAACTTGGTCATAGGGCAAACGTCTTTCTAATCCCTTAAGCATGAAGAGATATTCCTTATATCATCTTCATGTAACCAGGGAATCTTATATTAACTCTGTAAATATTCAGTGTTTCCTCAAACCCTACTAATCTCTTGACTTCAGTAATATGTTGAAGCAGTGAATTTCACAGGCTCATATGGAAACCATATTTTCCTTCATCTCTTTAAAGTGTCATTTTCTTCAATTGTCTCTTTGCCTTATGTTAACGGGTCGAGATTCCCCATGTAGCCACTGACTCATTGAGCAACTTTGGGTCCTACATTCAAACTCAAAGACAGCTGCTTGGGATTGTAATATACATGCACCAGCATTAGTGCCAACTCATCTCAAGCCTCTGCCAAAGTTCACATACCCTTTAAAAATATGATCATTCATGTTCATATTTGTGAGCACACTGAACATGGGTCCAATACTATTCCCTCTGAAATGAGAGGACATTTAAACCTTGGACTTCCAGAGGAACAAAGACAGCACCACAAACTTTGGAAGATTCCCTCCTTAAATTCCTAATCTCTAGAATTGGTTTATCTGGGCAGTCCATTCATTTTCATCACCTAGCTTCTCAAAGATGCTTTGCCAGTAATATTCCCTTTTTGGCATGCACGGTAGCTCAGGGAGGAATATATTTCACAATTTCAAGTTGAGCTCAACTTGAATTGGAAATTCTCACACCCAGTAAATGATGAATGACTTTCAATAATGTTTTGTTGACCAACACATGTACGCTATGTCAGGTGTCGTAAGAGAACGCCATATGCAGTATGAAAATCTAATTTAGTAACAGCTGCTGCAATTACTCCCCCCTCCTCAACATAGGCAACAATGCCTATGAATTTCTAATGTGCTTCTTTAGTTCTTGCTCCAGAGAGACATTTTTTACTCTGATTGCCATGCTTCCAATCCCAACCTGTCTGATGGTAGAATGGGGAGATGTCATATTTGCAGACATATCCCAAGAAGGTTGGGAGCAAAAAGCAAGTGGCAATTCTGGATTCTTTTGAGGCCTCGGTCTTGTTTTTCTCCAAAGATTCAAGGGACAGGCTGAACTTGTCAATAATGCTGTTTCCATCAAACCTTCAGTTAGTGGTGCATCACAGTATGAGACCCTGTGCGCTGAAGAACCCAAAGATTAGAGGTGGAAGAGGATTCTATCATTGCAGAGAACAGCATGGTCACATCTAGGAGTTCCTGAAGTGAACCCCTCGGGGCCAGATCCTGCAACCTGATGCACATAGAGTATTTGTATTCCAGTAGCATCTAGAGGCACCAAGTGGATGAGAAGTCCAGTGGGCAGATTACTGCACCAAGTTGTTGCCCTGAAGAATTCTAAAATCTAAGGACATGAGGAAGTCCGATAAGGGATACACACAGGAGAAGCAACTAGCTCAGTGTCATATAGCAGATCAGCAGCTGTGCCAGAAAAACACCCAGGTTTCCCAAATCCTGAGCAAGAGCCCTCTACACTAGACCACCGCAACCGAATGAGGGGAGCAGCATTTCAGGTAGCAAAAGATCCTGCCTTGTTTGAACAACTCGATTCTGTGGCTCATTTACAAGACATAGCACCAGAAGCAACAGAACTACCCTGACCTGGGTAAGGGATGCGCAACATGAGAAAAGGTTGCAGATTCTGACATGGTTATTCCAGGTGTAGTCAGTCCAGAGGAAGTGATCATAGAACACTAGAACAGGAAAGGACCTCGAGAGGTCTTCAAGTCCAGTCCCCTGCCCCCACGGCAGGACCAAGCACCATCTAGACCATCCCTGACAGATGTCCAACCAACCTGCTCTTAAATATCTCCAGAGATGGGAGATTCCACAACCTCTTGAAGCAATTTATTCCAGTGTTTAACCACCCTGACAGGTAGGAAGTTTTTCCTAATGTCCAACCTAAACCTCCCTTGCTGCAATTTAGGACAAGAAGCAATGGGCTTATCTGAAGCAATATTGGACTCAGCAATGCAGTGACTTCCTAACTGTAGTTATTACAACACTCATTCAAGGAAGGCATAGTCCCTGGCCCCAGCTGCTTCAAGAGAAAGGAAGAGAGAGAGAAAAAAAGACACCACACCACTGCCCCTTTTGGTTCTCAATTCTTATACAGCACTGCAGCAAGGGATGCAATGTGAAAACCTGGATGGATCAAGAGAAGTTGCTGATTTTCCCCAATTCTTGGCTGCAAAACAAACAAACTGCCCACAAAAAACTGAAGCCTAAGACCTCGCTAGAGAGGGTTTAATTTTCACTCTGCTGAGTATCTCACTTTGTCAGGCTGATGCCACCCTTGGCCTTTCCTATTAATCAGGGTGTTCTCTCGCCTCTAATGAAAGGCCAGACAGAGTGGACGACAGCACTCTGATCTCATCAGCTGCCTTCCCTTAGCAAAAGTGACCTCATTTTCATCTGCTCTGACATTTTTCTTTCCATTAGTATCCAAGGCTAGAAACAATTTGTCCAGGTGCTTGCCTTTTCCTTTATTCCCACAGCAGAGCAAAGCAAATCATGAAAGCCATCAGAAAGAGACAGGGAAAGACCTATTAGACCTTTCAGTTCTTCCTTCAGGGACCTGTCTAGGCTTGATTCTTACAGCATGTTTTCTAGTGCTTCATCCAGTCTAATACTGTGACACGAAGGATTTAGAAAGCAGGAAAGCTTAGGGATTCAAGCAAAAGGATGAGTTAGCCAGATTCTGCTCTTGATTAAAACAAGGGAGAGACTCCTGAATAAGTTTGCTCAACTCCTGCTTAACTCCGGATTTACAGTTAAGGGGTTTGATCTTCAACTTGTCACAAGGATGCTCCTTTTTCTATTATGCTGAATGATTACTTGCATTTCAGGTGTGCCCAGTGGTCTGCTCCACTGGTCTATGTATTGCACTGTTCCTAGGTGCACCACATAGAATCATGGGCTCTATCCCGCAAAGAGCTGGTTAATGAGAATGCATTACATTTTCTTAAGTGCTTACATAACTTGGGAGTTAAGCTCCTACTGATTTTCAGCAAAATGTAGGCTCTTTGCCTCTTAAGGGACTATTGAAAATGGAACACAGGAACTTCAGAATATTGCCCCTTGCATCATACATGATACAAGCGATCCCATCAGACAAATGGAAGCGTGCAGACACATTGTCTAATGAAGAACCAAAATGAACAAGAGCTATCAAGGCTGTTCCCCTTTCTGGGCACTTCAACTACAGAAGGTGGGGGGCCCGCAAGTGACTTCAAAATAACCTGCCACTACACGCTTCTGTTTAAAAACCTCAAGTTTAGAAATTCCCTGGCCTTGGATTGGTATTGCTGACAACACTCAAATGCGAAAACCTCTTTGTGAACCGAGGAAGATGCATTTGGGAATTTCTTCCAGCGGGGTACCCTCCATCTGTAACTCTCCCTCTGGAGAGCACTTGGGAAAAAAAAAAAAAGCTAGTTTTTCTTAATAGCTAGCTTTGTAGTCTTAGTCACATGTGCAGAGACCCCTCCTGCCTTCTAGGGCACAGGAATCAGATCAAGGTCTTAAAAATCAAAGTCAATAGATAGATTGCTAAGACAGGAAGGATACCGCTTTTCATCTGCTTAGGTTTAAGTACCCATTCTCCAGATACTTAATGATGCTCTGTCACACCCCTCTTTTTCTCCCCCCTCCCTTCCCCTCTCCTATTTATTTCGAGTTTTCATATCCCCTACTCATAACTCCAGTCATCTGAAGTGGGCTGTGCCCACAAAAAGCTCATGATACCATCTACATGTTTTGTTAGTCGATAAAGTGCTACCAGACCATTTGTTGTTTTTTTAAAAAGTTGAGACTTATTAACAATGGAAACTTACCCAAAGTAAAGAAAATAGCCTGATCGCGTCTGACTAAACATTGCCTGTCCTACTCCCATCTCTGTTCTCCCAGGATTTAGTTCTTCTCTAGGCAGGGGTGTCACTGAATCCCCTGTGCCTGTTTTCCTGGCTCAATTCGTCCGTCCCAGGCTCTCCCCTGGTCACACATGCACAGGAAAATCATTGCTTCCAATTAAAAAAAAAAAATCCACACTGTTTCCATTGTCTGTCCTATCTGGCCCATAACTGGGGAAGGGAAATGAGACAGGAAATACACAGGGACACAATAGACCAATCCAAGTCGATGGAGGTACTCTGGTCCCAAGTCCAAATATTACTTGTGCAATACTACGGGCAACCATGGTGCTCTGCAGGTTCATAGGAAGCCCTTCCCCTCCAACTGGAAGAACATGATTTAGGAGGAGAGGTGCTTTATCATATGTACTCAGGAAGTGGTGACAACCACCACAAGAGAAAACAGCAATGCACTACTGAATGGCAGAGAAACGGTTGTCGTGCGGGTGTAAACGGGATAGTTCACACCCCTCAAAGTGGCTCACATGGCCATGAGTCAGACCATACCGGGAGCAGCTTTGCCAAGAAAAACTAGCCTTGCCACTCGTTGGAATAGTGTTAGCCCTCCACTGGCTTGGATCATTCAAATTTGATTTTACAAAACAGTGCCTCTATAAAAGAGGTGTTTAAGTAGCCCCCATTTTGCTTCCAGAGACCATCAACCCCTTTCCATTATCTGCTCCTTTCTGTTATACAACTTTTTAACTTCTTTAGTTGGGAAACTTCATTTAATCTTGCCAAACACTAGGGACACCTGTTAATTTTTCAGTACTGTTTTCTGAGCTTCCCTCCCTTTTATCTGACAAGTCTCAGAAGCCAAAGCGATGTGATGGCTTCCTACAGCATTCTGTCTTTGGAGCAGAAGACAGCTTGGTGTTAGATACGGATCAAAAAACCTTGTGCAATACTGCTGCCATCGTATCACCAATGCCAGATATCAGGTTTAATCTGCTCCATTTAATGCATGTACAGCCACCAAGATGTTTTCCAAGCAACTTTAATTAACATGCTCACTACATAACGAGGATGTCTTAGGCCAACTCACACTCCATATTTAGCAGACAGCGCTAGGGCCAGGAGGTGTTTAGACAGCAGCAGTGGAGGCACCTGCCCTGTTAGAGGATGATATTGTCCCATAGCCCAGCTGTGAGCAGGTTCTGATTTAGTAATTTGTTCATATTGGGCTAATTAACTTACAGATTATAATCACTTGAAATACTCTAGCTGCTTTCTACAATGAAAGACTAAATGCATATGCTAGGATTCCTCACAGTACAAAGGATTCAGTTTTACAGGTTTGAACTAGGGAAAACATTAGAATATTCCAACCCTGAATCATCCCAGCTCCTGCAAAATTATGCACATGTGGATTTATTATTTGCAGGCATGGTTATTGATATGGTGAAGGTGTCATTTCATCCATCTGTACAGATTTTGGTTCCCATACTTTGCAAGCACAGTACCTTTTGCAGAAGATCCACAAAGCATTTACAAATGTGAGCCCTCTCCTACTTGCTTTCTCTCACCTTAATTTTTTTACTTTCCCCACCCCCCCAAAAAAAACTGTTACAGCAGCACACAGTCCCAGAGACACATTTACCCAAGCACAACATTTTAACACATGGGCAACATTTTTTAGAAAACTTAGAGGAAAGGGAGTATAAGATTTAGCTGGACCAGGAGTGTCGTGTTTTAAAATACTGTTTGTTTAGATATACTAATATATCATGTATTTATTCTCTGGGCTGCACCACAGCATGTGAGCACAGCTTGTTTTGTTATTTGAATTTCAAAATCATCTATAGCCCCATCCTGCTAGCCAGCATGCAGGCAGAGGGAGATTGATTTGGTGCCTGTCCCAAAGAGCAGGAAGGGAAAGAGACTTGATCAAGAAGGGAATAGAACCCAGATCAAGTAGATGGCCAGGGAGGTGAAGTCATTTGGCAAATATCCAAGCTTAAAAAAAGGCAGAGGTGCAAGAAAATCCCTTTCTCCAAACTCCCATTAGAGAACCCAGTGTGCTGTATCCCACTGCCTACATCCATCTCTTCCCAGTGGAAAGACAGAATTTATTTTTGACTGCATCACACCTCCCCCTCCAACCATGGTGAGACTAAGCTAGCATCATATCTTCTGCTAACTTTATTATTGAATACTAAATGTTCTTTACAATAATTTATTCATTGGTAACAACTTCAGGCCCCAAATTGCTATTTAATTAATTACAGAGATCGGATTCGTGCTGACTTGACAGATCTGAAAAAGCATGATGCCGGCAGATATCACAGGGTCTAGTCTGTGCACATGGGAGTTCTGTTTGTCGGTCTCTGGAACTCCCATTAATTGTAACAAGCATTAAAGAGATAATTCTAAATACAAACACACACATGGGAGAGCAAACCTTTGTGTTTTAGTCTGAAAGCACCTACAACCCCCCCCCCCCAACAGAAACAATTCCAGGCTCTGCAGGATGAATAACATGGCAATACCGATAAGAGCAGAGATTATGTGTGATGTTGAAAGCAGGGCATGGCATTTCCCATCACTGCCTAGAAATATGGGACAGTTTCCCTCATTTTACTGTACATAATTGATATCAGGCCAGGAGCTGCTAGCAAATTAAATTTTACAACCCTTGACATACCAAGGCCTTGACTCAAAAATTACTTGCTCTTTACTCTAATTATTCATGTTTTACTGGTCCAGAATTTAGGGATGTCTGTCATTTATTTTGCAGAAAAGTGATTTGCTGATCCACAGCAGAAGGAAACAGAGAAGGGAGGGGCAGAATCACTGTGGCGCTTCTGAACAAAAACAGCAAAAGGAAGAGCTGTTCAGGGGAACAAAATAAAGAAGTCCAAGGGTAATAGATGATGCAACATTTGGCCTTATATATGCTACCAGCAGTTGTCATACCATGCTTCAGGGCATGTTCTAATGGGCAAAGGACAGGAAGATATTTGCTCCTCTCCACGTGTAGCATTAGATAGGTCAAAGGAACTGGTGCCAGCCACCATACAATATAGAATATTGGACTTTTGCGATTAACAGTCTGCTCTACTCCAAAGAGTCCTACATTTCAATGACTGAACTTTCTAGAAGATTTGTCCTCAGACAGCAGCAGTTAACCTGCGGATCATCACCTCCAAATGGAAGCGTGTATAGCGAATTCAATAGAACGATTTCCTGATTCCCAAAAGTTCCTCAACCTACTGAATTAATTGTTGGAGCAAAGCATCATGGGCAGTGGCAAAAGCAATTCTGGACAGCGTGAGTGGGACTGGCTATAAACAGTGTAATAGACTTATATTCTAGCAAAGTCAGTAAGCACGTTCCATGGACAAACCCTCCCTGTATCCTATGCCCTCTGATGGCAACTGCTCCTGCTCCCTCTCCCTCATCTATATATAGATGAGAAAGACAGATTTGTGCATCTGTGAATCCATCTGTTTGTTCAAGAACGCCTCTTAAACGGTAAGAGCTAAGACCATGAAATTTGGTATACAGCTTCCTCCTATCCTAATTTAAAGCAAGGTCAGAGTTTGGTTGTGCCAGGAAGACGGGATATGCTTGGAATTCGATTGTTTTCATAACAGAAAGGGAGGGGACAGAGAGGAGATGCGTGATACTCAATCACCACCGTGATCGCTATATGGACATTTAACATAATCAAAGAAAAATATACTCTTGAAAACATTTATGATCTTGTATTGGGCTAGACCTTAAGGCCAAAAGGGCCATAGATAAGTCCTCCAGGCAGCTAGAATGGCTGTGGAGGAACCAGCTAATCAGGAGCCAGGAGGAACTACAAAAGGAGCTGCAGGACTGAAGATAGTTCAGTAGCAGCCCAGGCCTGGAAGGGAGAAGGTTGGGGTGTCTGGTTGGTAGCACCAAAACCAGCTCAGAATGGGGAGCTGGAGAAGTCCTGGAAGCACCACTCCTACTGAGTAGGGAAACAGACTGAGGGATTGGATTCAGAGAGAGAGACTGCAGAGAGCACTGGAATGGGCCTCTGTTAGCGATATACCCCAGATGGGGTTTGTGATTTCACACAAGGCTGTGTGATTTGGCCAGAGGGCTGAGGGGCCGAAAGGCTGAAGTTTGAAAGCAGTACAGGAACCCTCACAGCCAAAACACAGGAGGTGAGGCCCGACCCCGTTACAGATATTAACAGTAAACATGAGGCATTTAAGTCACTTGATGTTTGGAGGACCATATAATAAAAACTATTTCAACCCGACAGGGGTGCATCACATAAAAAGGCATTTAATGCTGCGAGGTCGATAATCTTTGTGGATACTTCAATAAATGCAGATATCTATCAACACGTTCCATATGCTCCATTTCGATTGCCTGTCCATACAGCCCTTAGATACCAGGGCTGTAAGCACCATAGAAAAACCTAAGTAACGATCCCTAGAGGAGTGGAAATGTCTGTGCCTGGATAGATAAACCCATAGTGTATTTCTCCTCTTTATAGTAAGTATCTAATAATCTTTAGAGTAATTTCTCTAGCCATCGTATTTTCCCCTTCCGTGGGCATCATACCTCCCTACACCCCTATGTTATTAGATGACATAACATTAACTTTGGGGGAAAAAAAACCTATTATTCAAACTGAGTGGCTTAAAATTGGATTGCTTACATGGTAATGAACCTTGGCTTCTGTTAAAAATAAATCCCTTTATCTGCATTGCTATCTCATCTACATTTACCACAGAAGGCCCTTTAAAACACCCGGGTATCTGGGCCTGAACCAGATCAAATGTGGCTTTTCAAAAGTAGAACGCCTGGTCCTCTCTGCTTTCCTCTTTGGGCCGACAATGGGAGATAAATTCGCTCCCCGGGAATCTTTTGTGGGTCATGCTGCTGAGGCAATTTGCAGTTTGCTGCGGAAAAGGCATCTTACGCTACATTTATCACCCCCCGCCGTTGGCTACAATTCAACCCACTTTGAGTCACTGAGCAGAGGTACCGAGTGGCTCTCCTGCATTATTATTCCTCATCATAATGGGTGTGCAGGGAAGCAAGCGACAAATATACAGCACATTCCAGAAAGGCTCAGCTGGGAAGTGAAGGTAGAAGAGCCAGAGGGTAGGTGGGAGGAGAGAAGAGAAACATTTGCAAAAAACTCGAGTCGGACATGTTCTCTCCTTGTTTTAAATAAATATTTCTTACTGACCTTGCAATAGCTGAGATCACTGCCTGTCTCTTGCAGCAGATTTCAAGGCTGGGCTGAATGAAATGAACTCTTGCTATCACCTTGATCAGGATCTACTGCCAAGAGTGGAAAAAAGCTAATAGAAAACCCAAGAGAAATCTCCCCTCCCCACAAATGTTATCAGCCTTTAAATATTCAGTCCCTTCCCTGCCTACAACCCCCTTTGCTCCCCAGCATCCCAATCCAGACATGGACTCAACACCCTCAGCTTCCATAGACTTCAGAGGATTTCAAGTACTGTGCATGAGCAAACCCTGAATTTTTAACTTTAAACAGAAGCGTAAAGTGCTTTGATTGCTAACCATGAACTAAAGCACTTGCTGAGTCTGGGCTTTGTGGTTTACAGTAGCATTTGTCAGCAACATTTAGACAGCTCCTCAACAGGTGTTGACCGGGTAGTCAATGGAGCTGTCCCAGTTTACATGTTTTGAGTGTAGAGCACAGAGATCTTTATGCAGCTCCTTTCCTTTCTAGGAACTGCACCTCTCCACACACACACAAACAGGATCTGCCCACAGCTTCCAAGTGTCCCACCCCTGTTCCCGAGCAATTGCTGGATGTTCATTTCTGTGACATTAGAGTTGCATCGATTTCAGACACGACTTAAGTTTTTAGGAAAAATGAGGAGTCTGGTGGCATCTTACAGGATTCCTCATTTTTGCAGGTACAGACTAACATGGATACTCCTCTAAGTCTTAAAGGTTATAGTAATCAAATGCAAGCTGGAGACTTCCCTTGTGGCAATAGCTGGGAAACAGTATTTTGTTTTGGCCAACTGTAAAGAGATAGTTGAGAGAGGAAAAAGGAATACTTTATCACGCTATGGCATATTCTAAGCATTTTCAAGTTTTCTTCCTCTAGTAAAATAGTTTGTTTCCAGTTATCTACCATGTTGGTCAACTTTGATTTGCAAGAATTTTATTCCTTACTACTGGTGCCTAAGGACCCATCAGCGATCAGGGTCCCACTGTGATAGGGGCTGCACAAACACAGACCTTGTCCCATAGGCGTCACAATCTCTAGAACAAATGATCTGATTATGGCGTGGTGAGTCAAAGCTTGCTAGAGGCAAGGCATGTCAGCGCATAAGCTCCTTCCTCATCCAGCAACAGTTAATCGAAAATGCAACACAATCACTGCCTGGGCTTTTAAGCACGATAAAAAACCCACAAAGGATTTGTTGAACATTTTCACTGAAGGTGCAGATTGTTAGGCACTCACCAGGCCTGGCTGTTGGGGTTATGACTGGGAAGCAACTCTGCTCCCTGATCCTCACCCAGTAATCCTCTATGGAAGCAGACAAGCCTCATCTGGTGGGCTCCGATTCTGTCCCTTCTACTTGCTGCAGGACCAAATCCTTGGTTCCACCAGTAACCAGCCACGAGTGGATTGTTCAGTTTGTGCTAAACTCCCTACCCTTCTTTTCCAGTTGAGGCTTCTTTTGGGCAGGCGTTTCAGGGCAGTGATGCCTTCAGCAGGAAGCAAAGATCTGGGGCAACCGTCACACAATGGTAGCCGGAGACTTCTTTTGTAAAGACAGAACCAAGTTTAACCCCATTACCTAGCATTCCTAATTAGGAAGCCACTTTGACTTTATTAGTCAATCAGCATCTTGCTACAAAGCCTAAAGGCCCTAATCAACGCCTCGCTGAGCCAGGCACTGTGTACTAGAACTGGTTGCAACTTTTCAAATATTTGAAATTTCATCAATTTAATTTTTGTATTTTTCCCAGCTCTCATGCACTCTTGTGAAAATTAATGCATGCCCTAAAGAAATTGCAGTCTTACTTTTGCTCTTTCCTCTTCCCTTTTACCAATTTATTTTCCTTTTACACTACTTCTGGGGGTAGGCACTGTGCCTCTGTGTGCGGAAAGTGTGTGCGCTCATCAAGACACTTATTAAATACTACCGCTACTGCTTTTCACTTTCATAGAGCACACTGTTCATACATCTCCAATGTCATAAATGACGCACATCCTCCCATAAGTCTCATCTCTCTGGAAGGCAATTGTGTATTGGTCAGGAGTTCACACCTGCCCAAGACTTTGTAATTGTCTATATGCTACGCAGTGTCAGTCCTAGGATTGTCACAGCCAGATGCTCCTGGCTTTGAAAATGCAGGGCCCTATCATGACAACCCATGTGTTCCCTTCAACATCTCTGAAAAATTTTGTAGCGTTAACATTCTTGTGGGCTCCTTGGTTTTAACCTTGTGTCTGTAATGCCTTCACCTTAAGAATACACATGCTTGCTTATAATGAGCTGTTTGGTAACTTGCAACTGCAAGCAGTTGTGCTGCTCACTGCTCTGGAAAGAAAGCAAATCACAGATGCTAGGCTGTATAGGCAATCTAGCCTCCTGGAAATATTGGTGTAAATCAAGTAGCAGCTTTCACACCCCAATCATAGAAGAGGGGGGAAGAGATGTGGGTCTCTGCCTAAGCGAGTCGATGTCCAAGGATCTGGAAATCTGTAAGTGCCCCTGTAAAAGCATGGAAGGGAAACAGGTGCAGTTGCCTTGAACTGAGGCCAGGTCTACACTAGGGGATTAAGATATGCAACTCCAGCTACTTTAATTGCGTAGCTGTAGTCGACATATCTTATTTGAACATTGGTACCATCCCCACAGTGGGAGGAATGCACCTGTCAACTTTCTTTACTCTTTACGAGGAGTAGGAATACTGGCATCAATGAAGTGCCCTCTGTGTTCTATTTAGTCTATCTTTATTAGACCCATTACATCAAACGTCAGAAGATCGATCTCTGGAGCGCTGATCCACAAGTAAGTATAGTCACGGCCTTTGACGCACCTCTCATGATAGCACTGTAGGACCCATGACATTTGGGCAGTTCCGAGTCCATCCAGTAGAGGACAGTGATGCTATGGCAGCTGGATGCTATGGTGATGGGCCTGATTTAAGGGCTTGAATACAAGATGCACTACCCACCTCATTACAATATTATCTCAGTTTCACTTAGGGGGAAGTTAAGAAACTAATAAGTAGCCCAAAGCAGCAGCAAAGCCAGCAACAGAACCCCAGGACTTGGATTCAATAGCCCTTAAAAGCCACCCTTCCTCTTTCCTTGTCTGTACATGCATAGAAAATTCTTGATTTCCATGTACAAGAGCTATATTCTACAGTGATAAAACAAAACGGTAATGAACCATTTAAAAACCGTAGTAGATTCCTGTACAATAGTTAGAGGGATATTTTGAAAATAAAGTACCAATCAGTTCCAATGCCCGAGTGCTTCTCCCAGTCTCAGACCACCCAAAAAAGGGGGGAAGTTTTCATTCAATGCAGCTGGTCAACAAATACAGCTTTTTACTATTGTCCTGTATGCTCTCAACTCTGTGCATTGCTGGCAATCTTTGGTGAGTGTCTCAGTTAGCAAGTGTCTGTTAAGACCTCCTGTGCATATTAATTATGACTGCTACACACATGCACAAAAACATTACATTCTTATGTCCCAATATTTTATACCTGTGGGGATTAGAAAATATAGCAGCCAACGTGAAGATGCTAAGTTTGATCATTGGCTTACCCTGTGTCTTTGGTCCTTTGAAAATAATTGTTATGTCCCTGTTTGACACCTGTCATTATAATTAAAATCATATCACACCCTTTCCCCCATGCAGTTAGCTTTAATGGGTATGCCAATATTAATTTCTCTTTTCCTGAGGAAGACAGTCCACGCGCATAGAAATTATAGATTGAATCATTTAACTTTCGCCTGAGGTGAATTTTGCTCATGCTTAGCAGATTTGCAGCGTGTTGGGGTTTTGGGCCTGATGGCTTGCTGGCCCATCACAAACTACTCTGCATGTGAAGGATAAATAAGCTCTCCTGCCATTCAGCTTTGGCACCACTGACCTACCATAAGACCTTGCAGTAATGGAAGATTTCAACTACCCAGACTTCTGTTGGATACAGAGCCACCTCGTCCACTGGACAGTTCAGGGCAATGACTCCAGGCCTTGGGGGCCCTAGCGTGGTCTGGGGGCCTAGTGCCTGCAACTGGGGTTGGTCCTGCCCTGCATTCACTGGTGGAGGCAGGAATTGGTGCAACTGGGCTACCAGCTATGTCACATGGGGGAGGGGGTAGAACTGTTCCCTCCTCCCCTCCATGCTCACCAGCAACAGGAAGTGGAACAACTTGGCAGGAAAGTCGGAGGAACAAAGTGGCCTGGGGCCTTGTTTCTCTGCTTCCTGCTGCTACCAGTGAGTGTGGAGGAGCCCCAACTTCCCCAACCTCTGCTGCCAGTGCCAGGCTCCAGCAAACCCCCCAGGCGGCATCACTCAGGGAAGGTGGCTTGGGCAGGAGCCGGTGCAGATTGGGGAGGGTGGCCCATGCCCTGCACCCCCCACTCCGCTGGGGCAACTCTGGTTGGATGAAGACTATCCCTGAGCAGTTTCTAGTAAGCTCCTGCCATGTACTGGGCAAAACTGTTTCAGGAAGTGGAGGAAGGAATGAGGGGGAACAGCCATTTTAGACTTCATTCTGTGCAACAGGGAGGAAGCGGTAGCAAAATCAGAAGGTGGAAGGCAATTTTGGGGAAAGTAACCCTGAAATGATAGATACGAATCTAACAAAAAGGAGCAGTGAACAGCAAAATAAGGATAGTGGACTTCAAGAAAAGCAGACTTTAAGAGACTGATAGATTGTCTTCCCATGGGACTATCTAAGGCAAAAAGGGAATTCAGTAGAGCTGGCAGTTTCTCAAGGAGACCGTATCAAAGGCGGAACTACAAACTATACCTGTGCAAAGGCAAGATACAGGAAGAGTATTAAGAAGCCAGTAAGACTACAGCAGGAGCACTGAACCTGAAAATCAAAAAGGAATCCCACAAAAAGCAACAACGTGGACAAATTGCCAAGGAGTACAGAAGAATAGCACCAACTTGTAGGGACAAAACCCAGGAAGGCTAAAGCACAAACGAGTGACACCAAGAAAGGAACAAGGGCAATAAGAGGAGGTTCTTTAAATACATTGAGAAACAGAAAATGAAGGAAAGTGTAGGTCCTCTACATAATGGGGAAGGAAAGCTTGTGACTGATGACGTCAAAATGGCAGAGATGTTTAATATCTATTTTTCTTCAGTCTTCTCTAAAAAGGTTAATATTGACCAAATACTCATCTGAATTCATATTAACGAGGGCAAAGAAAACAAATCTGACAATGGAAAGCCAAGTTAAAAAATATTTAAAGGTAAGTTAAAAATTCAATTTGGCAGGGCCTTTTGCAATTCATCCTAGAGTACATACGGAAATCTCAGAGGCAATTATCTGAGAACTCATGGAGGACCGATGAGGTCCTAAAGGACAGGAGAAGGGCAAACTTGGAATATATCTTTATAATGGGGAATGAAGAGGACCCAGGAAATTGACCAATCAGCCTAATTTCTATATCTGGAAGGATACTTGGAACAAGTTACAAATAAAGCAGTTTGTAAGCACCTAAGGGAAAAATAGAATTAAGGAGAGCCAACATGACATGGATTTGTCAAAAATAAATCATGCCAACTCAACCTCATTTTCTTTTTGACTGTCTACTAGACTAGTGGGATAGCAGGGAAGTGAAAGATGTGATATTGATTTTTGTATAAAAAACCCTATGGCATTCTCAAGCAAGAGAAGCATAATCTAGATCAGGGGTTCTTAACCAGTGAGGTGCACCTCCCCAGGGGAGGTGTGAAGGGGATACAGGGGAGGTGTGAGGTGCCTCCCAGAAAATTTATCGCAATTGCCTTCTCACTGGATAAAATTCTAAAGTTTAGATTTCTTTATAATTTTAATTCATAATATTAATTATGAACATTAATTTCTTATTAACTTCGAGATCAGCACACTACAATAGCAGTGCGAATCAATCAGGCCTGTGTGACGACACACTACAATAACAGTACGTGAGCATTGCCGACTCATCTTCAAATATTACATAAATTTGTTAGGAAAAGGTTCAAAGTAAAAAGCTCATATTATTCATTTAGGCATTGTAACGGGGTTCACTCACCCCACAGCGCCACCAGCCGTCGGACTTGGGAATTAGCTCGGACGGCTGCGTCCAGCGTCCAGCTGGTTCGCCAGGTCCCAGGGTTCAGGCAGGCCTCGGGGTTCGAGCCGGGCCTTCAGCTCAGGCCGGTCCTCCAAATCGCCAGGCACCAGTACAGCCTTGGATTCTTCTAGGTCAGAGGGTAGCCCTGCTGGCCGGCTTGGCCAGGCCTCAGCAGCCCAGGCAGGGAAGCCTTCGCTGGCCTGAGGGAAGGCGGCTGTGGGAGGCCCAGGCCAGGTCTCAGCCTCGTCAGCCAGGAGCTCTGGGCAGGCCTCTGTCTCCCTCAGAGGCTGGGCCCCGACTGAGCTCCCTGGCAGAGTGCTTATAATCCTAGCCATGCCCCTTAGCTTCCTGTCAGATGAGGGGGCGGGGCTAGGCTGTGCACAAAATGGCTCCCAGGGGTGTGTGAACATGAAGTTCACTTTCAGGGGAGGTGTGAAGGTAAAAAGGTTAAGAACCCCCGATCTAGATGAAATTACCACAAGGTGAGTGCACAGCTCATTGAAAAGACCATACTCAAAGAGTAGTTCTCAATGGTTTGTGGTCAAGCTAAGATGGCATGTCTAGTGTGGTCCTGCAGGGGTAGGTCCTGGTTCCTGAACTATTAAATGTTTTCATTAATGACTTGGATAATGGAGTGGAGAATTTGCTTGTAAAATATGCAGAGGTCTTCAATATGGATGGGGTGACAAACACACACTTTGTGTGAGAGGATTCATATTCCAAGTGACCTGGACAAATTGCAGAATTGTCACCGAATTTGATCTTGTTGATTTCAGACCAAATACAAAGTACTAGACTTAAGAAAAAAAATGTACAGCCACAAAGAGGAAAACACCACATTTAACTAGCTACATGGTTGTGTTGCTGAAAAAGACCTGGGGGTTATAGTGGATCACATGTAGAATAAGCGTACGTCTACAGGGCACGCTATTCCGGAATAAACTATTGTGGAAGGTATATTCCAAAATAGCACGTCTACACTACAGGGAAGCCTCAAAATTAGTCCGAGGCAGGCTTCTCTAACATGGATGCGCTACCTTGATTTAAAGCCCCAGGAAGCACTGGGGAGAAATGGCCCTGGAGAGGAGCTATTTTGAAATAGCAGCAGTGGAGTGTCCACAAATGCCCTATTTTGAAATAGCTATTTTGGAAGAGGAGTTATTCCCTGTGGAATGGGGTTTACAGAAGTCAGAACAAGCCGTATATTATTTCAAAATAACGGAATTGCTGTGTAGCTGCTCATTGTTATTTTGGAATAACGGCTATTATTCCAAAATAACGGTGCAATGTAAAAGCACCCTAAGAGTCAAACGTGATGCTTCTAAAAAAAGCTAACGGGAGTGTCATATGTAAGACATTGCAGGCTCTACTCAGTGCTGTGAGTTCAGCTGGAATACTGTATCCAGTTCTTGGTACCACACTTCTGGAAAAATGTGGACAAACTGGAAAGAGTTCAGAGAAGAACAAGAAAGTTTTGGGAAACTTGACCAATGAGGAATGTTTGAAAAAACGGGTCAGGTTTAGTCTTAAGAAAGGAGTGCGTGGGGACTTGGTAAGTCTTCAAATATACTAAGGGTTGTGATAAGGCGACGGGGATCGCGAATACTCCATGTACTCAGTAGTACCTGGAGTGGAGAAACCCTCAAAAGCAAAAAGAAGGAGTCCTGTGGCACTTTAGAGACTAACAGATTAGGATAAACTTTTTTGGAGTAAAACCCACTTCATCAGATTAATTGGAGTGGAAATTAGAAACAGGGGTGTATATTATGTAAGTACAACAAAAGAAAGTTATTTATCAAATGTAGGACAAGTGTTAGAGGCTAGTCAAGTCATGGTGGATGTGGCTCATTCACAGCAGTTGATCACTATGGAAAACATTTTCTGGAGAAAAAGAATGTGTCCCAGAAATGATAAAGGGGATTACAATTCTTAATGAGATAAGATAACTGCATTTTTGAAAACTCTGGCTTCAGAAGGGTGCAGGATGAGTAAACCAGAGCTGGGACAGCAACACAAGATGGAGACATTCCTTCTAAAAAGGACAACTTATAATCTTTAGGAAAAATATAGCTGCAAGCAAAATCAGAAAAGGAAAGAACTGGAAAAGAGTGAGCATAAAGAACAGGGATTTTTCCTTGATGTTTGTAAATGTAGTTCATTTTAGGATCTAAGGTAAATCCCATGATGTACTGACAGTACAGCTACGGCTGGGGGGACTAAAGGCTAGAAAAAGCAAAGGACAAGAAAGAATATAAATGACTTCAGACTCCTGAGCTGCATTTTAAATTATATGGCTTGGATTTCCCAGCAATAGAACTTTTTGTATTATCATAATTAGAGGGAACATGCTCGAGTTGGCTAAGAAATGGACTTTCAGCTCAGCAAAGAGTTTTTGGATAAATATGTTAAGGAAATGATCCCTGCCAAAGAATAGGGAAAGTTAGGGTAAGTTAGCTGATCCAGTTCCTTCAAAAGGTCATCAAGTTCTACACATTCCCACGGAACATTTCACTTTGACTAACTGGCATTTTCCAGCTGAAATATGGGACTTCTTTGGATGAAGCATTGAGCTCTAGACCATGCTAGCGTACCAATGAGGGAGATTAAAGTATGCTCTATGGGGTCTCAATGTGGTGGTTCCAAAGAGGTATCTGAGTCAGGACCACTCAACTCTTGCCACATCACTCAACGGAAGACAGGTCTTGATTACATAGAAATGGGTTTTCAGGTCAGTGTGGGAGGTCCCATTTTTTTTTAAATTGCTCTAAAGGATTAATTTGATTATCAAGCTTATCTCTGTGGTATTTGCCCAGGCAGCCAGCAAAGAGAGATTCTAGAATAGTGGTTCCCAAAATTTCCAGCACTACACCCCCCCTTCTGATTTTTGAAAAACTCTCACGCCCTCCCCCCCCCAAAAAAAAGCTTGAGCAAAAAAAAGGAACTGAGCAGGGCAGCAAAACTTGATGGGGGGGGGCTGGGTTGCCTCGCATCCCCCCCAGAATTTCTTCATGCCCCCAAGGGGGGCACGCTCCCCAGTTTGGGAACCCATGTTCTAGAATAAAGGAGTCTGACATTATAATAATAATATGGAGATACACCATCTCATAGAACTGGAAAGGGCCTTGAGAGGTCATCGAGTCTAGTCTCCTACCCTCACAACAGGACCAAGTACCATCCCTGACAGATTTGCCCCAGATCCCTAAATGGCCCCCTCAAGAATTGAACTCACGATGCTGGATTTAGCAGGCCAATGCTCAAACCACTGAGCTATCCCTACCTTTGTAACCTGGGGTGATGGGAGTGACAAGGCATAATCAGCTGAGATGCTGGCATGGGATTTTCAGATGCACAGCCCAGGACCAAAGAGCAGCTCAGGATTGGATTATACATGCAAGGAGGAAGAAAAACAAGTCAGATGTAGGTTGCATTATTTCCCGAAACAGAGTGAAATTTACCCCCATGATGGAAATCAGGACAAGACCAATAGGTCACAGTGTCACTCAAAACAGAGCTTAAGTGAGACTTCATTGAGCCAACATCAGGTTTGTACACTACCTAACAGGAGGAAAATCATCCATGATCTAGTGCTAGTGCACAGTACCACCACACTTCATGTGGGAATCCTGTCTCACTTCCAATGGTAAATTTTCAGTACGACTCCACGCACTCCCTCAGATTGTGAGCACACAGATCATGCGGGCTCACCCACAGCTTTTTATGCACTGTTCCATGTGTGCCCACAAAGGCACGTTTTGCACATGCTCAACAGATGCATTTGCAAATACTGGGGATGCAGTCCAGGCTTCCTGGTAATTTGCCTTTCAGCGTCCTGTCTGGCAGAAGCCAGGAGACTTGCAGAAAGCACATTCTGAAGTCAGGAGGGCAGTGTAGAAAAGCCTAATAAAAGTTAGGCACAGGAACCATCTGTCTGGCTCCACAGCGTTCTGTAATAATTAAGTGTAATACAGTATTTGGTCTTAAGACATTTGGACTATATCCACACTAGTGGGCAGCTGGTGACACTGTATTGATAGGGGCTATAACATCTGAACACTGGCTAGATCAGATTAGTCAGTAGTTTGTTATAATCGCTTTCCCCCTGCTAACTCAGCCTGCCTGCTTGATTTACTGCACTCCTCCTAAAGAAAACTCACATGTCTATTTGTATTCAGCTCCTAGACAGGCATCCGGATTCAAGGAAACAACCATATGCAATTGTGAAGGGAGCAGATGCTACATAATCAACTGTAATTTAAAGAAAAAGGAAAGGTGATAAATGGACCAAAAATCGCATTCAGCATCAAGAACTTTTCTGTTGTTGCGCTCACAAAAATGATGTTCTGCTTGCATTTTTGCATCTCCTGCTAACATTGGCTGGCTTCCAGAATAAAGCCACCAAAGGCCAACTCTGTTTCTTGCCATGTCAGCTTCGTTTCATATCGTTACTACCGACTCACTCACCGACTGGGATTTGCTTCACGAGAGATGGTTTGTACTTCTCACTAAGCCACCATGAATCGAATGAACTTGGGGCTGTGTCAGATGATGGGGTACTTCGCTGCGGCACTAACCTCCTAGAGATTTCATACAACTGGCCATTAAATAGCGCAAGAGATTCCAGAATTATTCCTCCCTCTCAAGTCTCTTCTTAGGGACAAGCCAGAGCTGAACTTCTGAACCTTGTATCATCTCTGCTTCCCTGAGAAGCCTTGCTGCAAAAATAGCCCTAGGATTCATAATACCACAGTTCAGTTCCCTGCTCAGTAACTGGCTATGTCTACACTACCACCACGTAGCTATACCCATTGTAATCTAGCTAGCACAGCTCACAAGAACATTAAAGACACAGGCTTTGGTGTGTGATAGCAATATGACTACATAGCCAGGGGGAAGTGCAGGGTTGCATAGCTAGAACCCTGCAAATTCTGCAGAGATCTGTGGACCATTAATTGGGGATGGATGCAGATCCAAACTTTACCTCTTTAGAGACTCACAAATGGGTGCCCATCTGCTTTATGTCTGTGGAGCTCTGCAGCCAGGGGTGCAGATATCCAAGTTTGTGGAGCGGTATGGATACAAATTTTGTGTCTGTGCAGGGTTGTGTGTGTAACCCACACTGCTGGGTCTTCACTCCACTGCTGCATTGGTTTAACTTATAGAGGCTACCAGTGGGAGTGGAGTTAAGTGGAACATAGGAGGCCAGGGTAAAAAAACCCAAACCACCTTCCTCACCCTAAGGGTGGTATGGGATGGGTCAGGATTGAGATCCCTTTACTGGAGAGGAACCAGCATTGCAGCTAAGGGCTCAGCAGAGCTTTGTGGGAGCTCTGGGTGGCATGGAATAGCAGGGGGTGCAGCAGCATGTAACTAACACACAGGTAGAGCTGAAAGGAGAAACTGGCATATTGCTTGCCAGCTTGAGTCCCAGAGCTGTCGGCATATCAATTTCTGGAGCACCTCCCTCCCCAAAGAGATATTTAAAGAAGAAAAATAAAAGTAATCATTCCGTAATTCAGTACAATACTAATCAATTGTGACAGGACCTAGAGAATATTTTCACGGTGCCAATTACTTAAAGGGCAAAGATGCCATACCACTATTAAAATGATGGCACAGACAGCTCTCTAGGACATTGTGGAACAATGAATTAAATGCTGTTCAACTTGTTCAATGAAATAAAGTATTGGATCATTAACCTTACCAATGTCAATGTGTTGCCACTATCAAATTCAACTAAATGAGTGTCCAAGGTAATAGTAAAAAGCACACTTCAGACCAAGAAATGCATTAATACATTATTGGCTGCTAATAAAGAGAAACTCTAATGCAGTGTGGGCAAGAGAGAAAGGAACAAAAAAAGCGCGTCTTAGAGGTAGTCAAAATTAGATGGCAGAGATGGAAAGATCTGTGCATATATTTACTCCTGCATATGTACGCATGCATAAAAATGTGCAATGCATATTATTTATATGCATATTATATATAATATGGATCCTTCTTTCATGCCTACATCTCTTTTCCTTTCTTGCCACCTCCCTATTCAGGGTCATCAACTTTTATAGACTTTTTCCACGACATGATTTTTCATCTGGCCATTGTGTTAAATGGGCGCTAGTCTGCTGATATTCAAACCGCATATAATCTTTGGACTCATCCTTGTCCTCTTCCATTCAGTGTCTGTGCAAAGGTCATCTTACCAACCCCACTTGCGGGTCTCTGTTGGACACATCCAATCCAGCATAGGCTCCCACAGCACATCTTCAGTGAATTTGGCCCCGTCACCACAATGTTTTTTCTCTTATCCCAGAGTGTCCAGCCCTTTCACTTTCAGTTAGTCAAGTGCAAGGCATGTCAGTGGGGATCACTCCCCACCCCCAATCAGCTGGGCGGCTGAACCTTTCTTCACTGCTTCCCCCCTTGCAAGAGCCTTTCACTGGCATGTGTATACATAAAGTGGATGTACCTTGTTTTTTTCACTCTGGTATGTCGCTGCACATACAACTGGGGGCATGTAGTGTATGTTCTAACATGGGAAGCAAAGTTGTGTGAATACACAGACACACTTCACCCATCACTGCAAAGCAGCCACCTCTGAGATGGAAAATGGCTTTTAGAAGCACAAGCAGCTTACAATACTCTGGAAAAAGATAGCGTGTCATTGAAAATGCACGTGACCAAATAGACATGACCGAATAATAGCTGCATGCTGTTACATTCCTATTTTAAGACCGAATGAACCAAATTTAAAAGAGGACAAGAAAAAACCACACTTACCCTTTCACTCATGAATGAGCAGAAAGAAGGCATTAGTAGGAGGACCTTGCCTTCCTGAGACATTTTCAATTTTATTTTAATTTAAAATAGAATTAAAGACAATACGCAGATTTAAGACAGGCAAAAACCATAAAAACATATGGATATTGGCCATGACTGGGCTCATTTGTATTCTGTGATAATAGGGTTATTTAAAACGGTCGATTCTTTTACAAGCTCAGATGATGCTAGAGATGCCTGTCACCAGAAGGGTTAAATACTCATGGTACTAGCTAATTACCAAATCACCATTATTATACTATTTCATATTAACTTTACACTAGCACCTGATTCATTAGAGCATCTTATGTTACTATAGCATGAGCTAGACTCAAAATACTGTTTGCAGAGCAACAAAGCTTGAAATATCTAAGTTAGGTTCAGATTCTCCCTAAGTCAGCACAAGCAGAGTGTGTCCAGAGGGTATGATGGGTGAAAGGCCTGCAAACAATCTAGGCCAGGTCTACACTACGTGAGAAAGCTGACCTAACATTCACAACTCCAGCTACCAGAATACCTTAAGATGAAGCCCATGTACCTTAAGTCTAATTTCTCAGGCATCCCCACTGCCAGAAGTCGACAGGAGAAACTCCCCTGACGGAGAATTTTAATCCGAAGGTTCAGACGGGGGTCCAAAACCCCTACCAAATCAATTTCAGGCACCCTTCTTAAGCAACCAGCTTTATTCAGGAATACATTCCAGGGCAAAAATCTCCAGGATACTCTCAGGAAAGTTTCGCAACTTCCCAAACAAAAGGCAACGTCTTTTGTACTATCTTACAGGGTAGTCACCCCTTTGCCACTGACCACTTACAGTTACACACATACACAAGTCATGCCATCTGCACCAAATCCCCTCCAATCATTACCTACCCCCTCACATTCCTTTCTTTGGTCTTACAACAGGTTCATACCAGTAAAACAGGTTTATACCAGTTTCACCTATCCCCTTCTTGTTGCATACCTGTGACCAAGCACGTACCCCTTTACAAAGGCCAGGCTAACATCCAGGTCACACAGAGGTCATACTGACAACAAATTAATTTTATCCTTCACCCCCATCAACTTTCCTTACTCCTTGCCATCCTGTGGCATACTAGGTCAACAAGGGCACCATCAGTGAACGATTTAGCAGGTCCTCATTAGACCCGCTAAATCAAACCCCAGAAGATTGATCTCTAGAGAGTTGATCTCAGGGTAAGTGTAAGGCAGACCTGAGACTAGGACTCAAGTTTTTGTGATGTTGTTAGACAATACAAGCTATTTAGGCTCCCTTAACTTTGCTGTGTTTGATGAATAGCAAAGAGGATTAGTTACATAATGGGCCAAACACTATTGAGAGTTACACCAGATGCTATGACAAAGAATCAAATTCAAAGGGACTAAACAGGTGCAATGCAATAAATTTCAATAGTCCTTTATTGTACTTAAAGTTAGAGGTCACTGCTACAACCCACAAGGATAGTCACACTAGATAAACGTGGATACGAAGAGCAGCCATGTGACTATATTTAGGGTATGTCTAAAGCTACATCCCTCTTTCGAAAGAGGGATGTAAATTGGACACATCAAAATTGCAAATGAAGCCAGGATTTGAATTTCCCGCATTTCATTTGCATGATCGCGTCATGGCATTTTCAAAACACTATTTTGAAAGGGACACCACGGTCTAGACGTGGTTCTTTCAAAAAGAAAAGCCTTTTTCAAAAGATCCTGTAAACCTTGTTTTTTGAGGGGTACAGGATCTTTCGAAAAAGGCTTCTCTTTTCAAAAGAACCGTGTCTAGACGGCAGTGTCACTTTCAAAAGAACTCTGATGCGATTATGCAAATGAAACCCGGGAAATTCAAATCCAAGTTCCATTTGCAATTTCGATAGGTCTAATTTACATCCCTCTTTTGAAAGAGGGATGTAGACTAGACATACCCTTACAGTGCACATCAACAGTCCTGCAAAACGTAGGGATGACACTACATAGTCATGAGCATTTCCCTCTGTCACCGTGCTAATAATCGTCTACATAAATACACGTTATCACCATATCTACCTATGCTAGGTTAACATAAGAATGGCCATACTGGGTCAGACCAAAGGTCCATTCAGCCCAGTACCCTGTCTGCAGACAGTGGCCAATGCCAGGTGTCCCAGAGGGAGTGAATCGAACAGGTAATGATCAAGCAATCTCTCTCCTGCCATCCATCTCCACCCTCTGACAAACAGAGGTTAGGGACACCATTCCTTACCCATCCTGGCTAATAGCCATTTATGGACTTAACCTCCATGAATTTATCTAGTTCTTTTTTAAACCCTGTTCTAGTCCTAGCCTTCACAACCTCCTCAGGCAAGGAGTTCCACAGATTGACTATGTGCTGTGTGAAGAACTTCCTTTTATTTGTTTTAAACCTGCTGCCCATTAGTTTCATTTAGTGGCCCCTAGTTCTTATATTATGGGAACAAGTAAATAACTTTTCCTTATTCACTTTCTCTACACCACTCACGAATTTATAGACCTCTATCCTATCCCCCTTAGTCTCCTCTCTTCCAAGCTGAAAAGTCCTAGTCTCTAATCTCACCTCATATGGGACCAATTCCAAATCCCTAATCATTTTAGTTGCCCTTCTCTGAACCTTTTCTAATGCCAGTATATCTTTTTTGAGATGGAGACCACATCTGTATGCAATATTCAAGATGTGGCGTACCATGGATTTATACAAGGGCAATAAGATATTCTCCATCTTATTCTCTATCCCTTTTTTAATGATTCCTAACATTGTTTGCTTTTTTGACTGCTGCTGCAAACAGGATGTTAGGAATCATTAAAAAAGGGATAGCGAACGTCTTCAGAGAACTATCCACGATGACTCCAAAATCTCTTTCCTGACTAGTTGTAGCTAAGTTAGCCCACATCATATTATGGGGTTATGGCTTGATTTGAAGAGTTGCAACATGCTAATCAGGATACAACTTGAGAAACCTTATTGAAAATATTGTATGTGGTGGATGCCCCGGAAGGTGACACTTGTCCCTGTGAAAAGAGCCAGCATGAGGCTAATGTACCAGTTGTGTCCCACTCAGGCTAAGCATTAAGTGCCAGATGGAGTACCACTTTATGAATAGCCTCACTGATTGTGGAGCACAATACTCTGATGGGAACAAGGGGTTCACTCTAATTGGGTCTTCACTGCTGCATAGACCTAACTCTGGTCCTTTGTACCAGGGTAAAGGGCTTTCATCCTTGGTCCATATTTCTGTTCTTCACTCAAAACTTCATTATGCTTCTCTGCTCACCTTTGGCTCTTAACCCACATTTTCAGTGACTGAATTATCCGCATTGGCTAAATGTGACATTTCATAGAAATAGTTTAGAAGGAACAAGGGCACCATTGTCCTAATGTAAGAAAGCATGCACTCCACATGATGGATCATGTGCTAGATGCAATGCTACATTTGGTCAGGTTCATTGGTCACACCCCAGTCTGGACCATCTGAAAATTTAAAACCAGAGGTCATGAACCACATCAGTGATCTAAAATTTGCATACTGTATTTGTGCTGGCTGGCATTAGAGACCATTTTTCCAGATGTGCTCACTGGTAATTTGGTGCCCCTTTTGAGGTAAAATGGTTCCACTTATCAAGCAGACCCTGTAGGAGTATTTAGCCTCCTAGTCCTCTTGTAGAGATTCTTCATGGATGGTCACCTCCATTTTTGTAACTTCAATCTTAAGAGAATTACAGACTCACTACTGAAATGAATTCTTTCATCATGAGACCGCCAACTACTGTGGATGTGGAAAGATATTATTGCTGCCTGGGGGTAATGGGAAGGTGGCAGATAGTCTTCATGGTTTACAGAGATAGAAATGATAGTTTAGTAACAGGCTGTTTTACTCCCCCAGTAAGAGTTGTATTGGAACCATATTATGATGCTAAACTTTGATGGAAATCAGTAATGCCTTGAACTGCACTTCAACAGCTGAGAAATCAAGCACTTGCCATGTGCCAACAACATCAGGACCGAATCCATCTGTTGTGCTACTGCATGCACCAGATACATGTCTGGATCTCCATCCATGCCAAACAAACAATGCGTCACAGCAACAAAAGGGAAAAGTGGGAGGATTGTCAAAGGGGATTAATATGACTGGCTGAATTATCCACCTGCATGTTCTGGGATTTGATCATTTGAGGATTTTAGTGGTCAATTCCCCCCTCCCAAACCAAATGCCCATTTAGCATATCCTTCATCAAGCTGGTGACAGCTGCTTCTCTCTCCCTGGTGTAGGACCCAGAATTTTCTCCCCTTAGTAACTGTCTTCTCAGGCCAGAAAAATCATGTGGGGGTAGCCTCCAGCCTACTCCAACAAAAGAGTCAACACACAACCCCTTTCAGCCAGTCTCCTCCTCAGCCCTCCAAGCTCATTCAATAGCCCTTTCCCCAGCAGGGTTTGTCCTGGCTTTCCCCTTGTTGACATGAGTTGGAAGGGTCACTCAACTCTATGGAAGTTTGTATATGGCCTCCAAACAAGGCCCGGTACTTCCAATGACATCACTACTGTACTGCCTCAAACCTTCGCTTGCTCTTGCTTCATCCCTTCCTGGAGTCGGTCTTTGTCCTGGCTCCTCACAAGCTTCTTCCCCATGGGCTCTCTCCTCAGCTCTTTTCATGGAGCCTCACACAAGTCTGTCCTGTTAAAACAGCATTCCTAGCAAAGCAGTTACTCTTCCCCTACTTCCAAGGAAAGTTGGCTTTTAGGTTTGCTATGCAGCCTTGGAAAAAGACATCAGTTCTCTCCAGGTGATGGAGCGAGGGAAGAGGAGAATTTTATGCAGAAGTATGCTAATATCCTTTTGGAGCCAACACAAGCAGAAGGACAAAGAGGGATGTGGAATGGGGTTGAGACTGCCAACTTTTAAGCATGTAAAAAACAAGAGTGATCCATTTCAAAGATCACATCAAGGTTTTGGATGTGCCTTTGAAATTCTATGGAGATGCTCCTTATTTCAGAGTAAACCAGGCCAAAAGAAACAAGACTTGGCAGGTCTGTCAGATCAAAATGAGAGATGAAGTTGTGGTTTGAGTCTGTTCCATGATGGATTCCTTGATTAAGGAGTATTTGTTTCAAGTTTAAATATAACCCTTCACTTGGATTACCCTCTGGGTATAGCATGGAGAAAGGAACTGGAGTGTTTTTAGCACCTATTGTTGGTAATGATTTCAGTTTGCAGTACAGCTGCACTCGATAGTTATTGCTATGTTCCAGTACATTTAACGCCTCCCAAGTGTGAGTAAATGAAAAACCACATATACTACTCTGTTCTGCAAGTGAAATGTTTTTATGACTTCATAATGTGGGAGAAGAATTGCAGGCAAAGAACTTTCAGTTGTACTGATCTTAATTTGCCCTGCAATTTTACATCCCTTGGCCACCAAACTACCTGAGAACTGGAGTGAGGCCTCCGGGGTGAATTATTTAAAGACCACCCCCCATGATCACGTGACTTAGCAGGAGGAGGAATATCCTAATGAACATACGAAGAGAAAAATAAGTCACATGATCACTGACTGAGAACTGTTCCAAGCCATTGAATCTGTATAACCAAGTATGTATTTGAAGTACAACTGAAAAACTCTTGTTTGTGATTAGATGATCAATAATGGCATCTTCTACAGAGCCATTACCTATAGGATTTTTTAATATTGTTCCTTGCAATAAGTCTGACATCCTGTTGATCGACAAAGACATGGGTGGCTGCTTTAGGATCACCCCAGTTTTGGTTTTAGCTTTTAGGTTTTCCCTTGTCCCATCTTTGCCTCTCCCCTACTTTTCTTTCCTAAAAAAATTCTAAACCCTCAGATGGATGCTAACATTTCAATCCCATGCTAGTCCCAATATCCATTTTGTTCTAAAGCCACTCCCGATACCTCTGTTTATGCACTGTTCAGAGTACATCAATGCTGCAAGCTAATCCTTTAATTCCTGCACTGAACGTTTCTTAATGTGAAAATAAGGCTGTTGTATAATGCACAAGTTCTCTGCTGGTAGAAGTGGCCTTTCTACATCAAAAATACATGGAGTTCTACCCATTCCCAGGAGAGTGTTAGGCCTGGATTTGTGCCTGGCACCTTGTCACAGCATAACATTAGTGATGGCGATTCAGGTGCTCACTATTCATATTATCCAATGAGCTGTGCACAGTGGACCAGAAGACAGCAGTTGAGCACAAGAAACTCATCTGTTCTACATGAAGAAATGCCTCCTTAGCATTTACTCTGCTATCCAGAAGCTGACCTGATTCTTTGCCAATACACAGCACTGGCTAAGGGGATTAGTGTTGCTACATCAGACAGCTCTAGAGCCTGCTGCTGGAATGGCAGTCCTTAAGAGGAGACAAGCATTTTGCTGCATCTAATAGGAGTTTCCAACTTGTTGGAAGGTGGACCGGTTTATGGGGCAGAGTTATGTTGGCAAATGTTGTAAATTTAACTGTTGATTTCCATAATTTCTAGTCTTATCCTTTTCGAGTCATTCTACTAAAGTTACTTTGAAGTGCAACTTGTTCTCATCCTATACTTCAGAGAGAAAACTGTCCAGGAACAGGCAACACAATTTAAATCTCCATGAAACAAACTTCAATGCTACTGTCCAGTCGCTGGCTTCATCTGCACCGTCAAGTTGCAGTGCAGTCAATCAGCTCCCAGCACTAACTCCTGAGATGTCCACACAGGTAAGGTACTTTGTGTGGAATAACTTTGCAGTTGCTGCATTCTTCTAGGTAAACCACCTTGACAAGAAACAGCTTTTTGCAAAGGCTGCTATGCTGGGGGGCTAGTGTGGACACTAAAATGGTTTGCTGCCTTGTGACAGGCTTCTGGAAACAGCCCATAATGCCTCAAGTCCCCTCCGCTCTGTTTGGAACTCGTCTGTCCTCTCTGCAGGTACCTGCATGCTGCTTTTCAGAGCTCTGTTTCAGACAGCCTGTAGGCTGCGCCAGTCTGCTCCAGGATGCAGAGGAAATTGTTCAAGTGAAATGCTTGTGCTGTTGAAGACAGAGGCAGGGGTATGTGCACCCACATATATGGGAGTGAGAGATTGCTCTGCTGAAAGCTGGGGAAGGTGGCAGAAGCACTGATGTGCAGTGTCTCCCCTTCCTCGGGATGGGTTGTTTCCTGCTGCTGTTTGAACTGTTTGAAGACAAGATGCTAGTATCCCCAAACACCATCTCCTGCCCTAACACACTCTCCGTCACATTCTCTCCCTCCTGCCAGCAGCTGTCAATGTAGTAGGGTGACCATGAAGCATCTGATGCCGATGGCCCCATGGGGCATTACAAACCCTTCCCAAAGCATACTGTGGCCAGTTGCACAGTGGAAAAGCTACTACAATGCACTGTTCTTCGTAGTATTGCAAGAACTGCCGATGTGGATGCTCTCCATCACAAGGAGCACACTGTGGACACACAACAGCTGTTTTTCTGTGAGCAGCACTGAGATTGCCAGCGTCATACATCTGCTAGTGTAGACGTAACCACAGACTGTTCATTAAGACCCCCAACCCCCCTCGAATCAGCTCTGCTCATCTGGACCATTGTGCTTTTGGCAGCAGCCGATCTTCTATGCTATACCCAGAATTAGGGCATGAAAAGGGCAAACTTCCGTTGGCAAAAAAGTCAGTGGGAACCTGAAAGGCCAATTCTGTAACTGCTATGTAGATAGGTTTTCTGACAATTGGTAGATGTAATTTTCCTCCACTCTTTCTGCAATTTACACTTCGAGACAAGACTTAATAAATTGCAAGATGAATACTGCAACCAAAGTGCTTGAGAAACAGAGACAATGCAAAAAAACAAAACCAAAAATTTAAGGGGACAAAGGCAGATGAGACGAGAAATGATGCTAAGGACACGAGTATGAAGAACCCCAGACAAGTACTAAAATAAATGGTTCTTGTGCTTTAAAACCTAATCTATCACTTTTTTTTTTTAAATGGGGCAATTTCATAAAAATAGATTTGGTGCTTTGATGTTACTGTGAGTATGCCCCAGGGGAAAGCAGAGAAAGGGCAATAATATAACTAATAGGAAACTTTATAGCATTAACTCATCAGGAGCACGCAAGGATGCACACCAATTGGTAGGTGTAAAGGATAAAACTTAATTATGTTTTTATTAAAGCTTTTCTGGTCTAAAGCATTAGAGGATTTACTGAGCATTGCTTGGGCCCTTGTAGTAGTCATGGGTACAGGAGTGAGGACAGGGGACTAGGAGGCTCAAGGAATACTGGGGTTGCATTTCCTGGGCCAGGCCCTGGCCAGGGTTCTGCTCTGGTGGCTGGCATCCACAGGGAGGAACCAAGCACAGCTGCCAGGGCTACAGTTGTCCAACCCCGGCTGGCATCCATGGAGGAGCTATAGGGGCTGTGCTGCCTGGCCATGGCTAATGGCTGCTCCCCAGAGGGGCCACAGTGGCAAGGCTCCTGCCTATGTCTGGCACTGAGGCCAAGAGGTGGGGAGTAGTTTGGGCTCCAGCTCTGGGAGAGGAGGGCCTTATCTGTGGTAGGTGGCAGGCAACATGCAGAGCCCTGCCTCCTGTGGCCATTGTATTACAGGCACAGCTGCCCCCCTGTGGTCACTCTGCAATATGACTGTCCCCCACACTTGCTGCCCCCTGTGGTCATTCTGGAGCATAACTGTCCCAGCTGTCAGACCCCTTTCTGTGTTATGACAATCACATTCCAGGCACATCCCATTGCCCTGGCATCACCAACCCTTTACCTTGCTTTAAGTTACAATGTGAGCAAGCTTCATACCAAATTCGGTGGTCCTAGCTCTTACTGTTTAAGAGCAATGCTTAAACAGACTCCAGAATGCATGGACAGACAGATGCAAAGTTCCTAAAATATGTAGAAAGATCAAACACTGCTTGCTAGTGTACAAACAAGCAAGCCAACACGGGTTGTTTCAGAACACTGCTATATTAGTCAAGACACGCAGACACCCTTCTCCTCATTCTTCCCCATTAGATCCACTCCCCAAAAAGAAAGGGTTGGATTCTACTCTCACTTGCACTGAAGCATCTTTAATTTCATTAGCTTCCAGCAATATGCTGTTCAGGTACAAAGAAAACCATCCCTGAAGGGGAAAAAAGGGTCTTGTGCTGCAAGGGGAAAAAAATGTTTTGTTTAACTGGTGCAAATGAACATGGCTTTGTTACTTCTATTCAGCTTCACTCATTTACCTCAGTAGAGACATTTCCATGCATTCCTCAGTAGCGACAGCCGGCACAGCAGACGGAATGCAGAGGGGGTCAGCCGACAAAGCAACAACAGGAAGAGAAGAGAATGACCAGGGGGTTCCAAATCACTGAAGTAATTTCACAAGGGAGGAGCGTGATATCCCTAGCCTCTGCCCTGGAATGCAGCCATCATTTCCTGCCAGTGACTGTCAAACTCTCACTGGGAAACAAACGTGCATGTATTGTCCATTGGCCAAGTACGGTTACGATTAATTAGAGCCGCATGTCGTGCTTTTGATAGCCAAAGTGCTGCACGAATGTACCGCCAACAGGTGGAACCGAACCTGGGATCTCTAGAGCTTCGTGAATGAACCTCCACTGCTTGAGCTAAAAGCCAGCTGGCTCTCAGGTAAGGCTGCAGTGCAAACTCAGTGGTCTAGCTGCCACTACATGGGACAGTAAGCCACACCCTGTAGGTGTGTGGGTTACACTAATATTAATTAACACTCATGACAACCCTTGTGATAGGCAAGCTGGTATCAATAGCCCCATTTTACAGGGGTGAAGTGAAGTGACAGCAAGTCTGCGGAAGAGGTTTTCTTGGCATTCTTGTTCTTAGGGTGAAACACTCCTCTATACAGAGGGCCAGTGCCAGGCATTCAAACTACTTAAGTTATATTTGTGAGGTCAAATACACTGGTCCCTAGCACATAACCCACCATCAATACCAGCACTACTTGTTGATCATCTCAATGATAGGCCGACAGACTGAACTCCACTTTTATCTGTACTAGTTGAGTCATGCTGGCAGTGACTAGTGAGAATCTGGCAGCGTAGCTGCCAGCAACGTGCTGGTCTCTGGATCAAGAAACCCATCTGGTCTCCAAGGTCCAATGCCTGTGTACTAATGCTCAAGTCCACATAACCTTGTGGACTTCTGTGGCACCCTGCAGAGGAATGGGCCACTCAGTAAATTGCAAAGCAAGATCAGGACCCAAATTTGTAGCTGTGATCCTTGGCACTGAACTCCTTAACAAAAAGAAAGATTCCCTAAACAAAATATCATGGCATCACACCTTAAATAAAGCCAATTGCAGTTTGAGCCTATGACATCTTATTATCCAATAGATTTCAGATAAATTTAGACATGTATGGAGAAACAGATACTTAAAATACTTACTGAATATTGGTTGAAATATTCCACCAAAAAAAAAAAGTGCAAGCAGCAGCATGTGCACACATGTGCTCTGTCTTGTCAAAGTGATAGATTTGATATAAAACTCTGACTTAAGGCTCCAACTTGCTCGATTTTAATAAGGTTGTCAGTAGTGAATGTTATCTTAACTCATGAAAAAAATCAAAAATATTTTCTTGTTGCTCCATATATCACAATGAACAGTTGTCTGACACCAGAAAACACGCCCCAATTTGGGAAGGATTACTTTTTCTTGGGAGGAGGTGGGGGAAGAGATGGGAACACTGAAAGGCTTATACTCAGATGACTTGTGGTCAAAAGAGTAATTCCAATAGATAATTCTTGGATCATGCCCAGACGATAAATCCTGCAACCAGAGGAAGACCTCTATTACATTAACAAGTACATTTAGCTCCTTCAAAACAATGCAGTTCAACTGAGGCCTCAAAGACATTGAAAGAGTTAATGCCTGCCTTTCAGAAATGATTTCTGTGGAGAAGGGTAATTGACAAAAGCAGTACCAAACAATGAGATTCATTCAATTGTTTCTTTTACTACTCAGGCAAGTTCCAAGAGGTGGAAGTCACCCCACATGGAGAAACTGGTACTAGGGCTAACATCTAAGTCCCATTTAGTTCCCAAGGGGAGAGCTCTTCACTTGTCTTCCTTCAGTGGAGTCAGCAACTGGACACAGCCTAACCCCATAACACTTTTCTTCCAAGTGTTTCCCTAAGATTCTAGGTAGAATTTAAGCCTTAGGCTCTGTATTGCAAAGCTTTGCTTTAGGGCCCCTTTTTACAAGTGGCTCCCCAAAGAGACACATTGCTTTGAGAGGAAGCCATCTTCAATAACCTAAGTTAAAGCTTTTGCAACTGCTCGCGTGACTTGAGAACATATGCCCCACAAATCATCATTGGGTTTTAGGCTCCTAAATCACTTTTAAAAGTGTTACCTCCAGTGCACTTTGAGACCATTTTCGGGCTGAAGAGTAAGATGTGCAGCTGTTACCTGCTCTGTAGCCATGGTCAACACTACTCCATGAGAGAAGGTGTTGCTGCATTGGAGCTGTATAATATGGTTACTCATTTGGGGCCAGTCTCAAAATTGGGGCCTCAGAGTTCCTTGCAGCTAACTATTAGATTCCCTGCCACTGTTCCAAACATTGTCCTTCAGGCTGAGCACATGAGATGTTTGGCAGCCATGAAATCTGCCAGTATTAAAACACCATCGTCTGTGTTTAGAGGAGAGCTAACCCACGCCCAGGTTCCACACTGATGGAGGGGACAGGCTGGGGAAATCAGTTCTGGGAAAGTGCCTGAAGCCTTTTTGAAGCCAACCCAACCCGAAAAGATTTTACTTGTCCATGAACAATGCAACCATGTCACTGTAATATGCAGTCTGCATCAAACTCCTAGTCCACTATGTGCAGGCTTTCAACAGCCACCAATAATGATAATTCTCCACCCATGATGGATACTAACCCTTTCTGGTGCTTACTTCATTAGCTAGGGAATTGATGCTGGGTGCCATCTCATCACCTTGGAAATGCTACTGGGGTGGAGTTAAAATTAAAACATTTTGTTATAGCCAGGTTGTAACATTTCACATGCTAGAGAATGGTGTCATTTGTTACTGGGATCTTGGAAAAATGGACCCTGTCTGCCATTGAGAAGCAGCAGAAATGGATGCTAGAGCTGGCTTAATGGCTTTTTTTCTTTCCCTTCATGTGTAAGTCTAGTGCCCGATGCACGTGTCAGGATGGGCCTTCAGTGGAATGGACAGCTAGTGCTTGTAGCTCATAGATGCACAGAGGCTTTTGCTGCTCAAGGTACCTGTGCACTCCTCCATCCCTTATGTCAGCTTCCAGCTAACCCCAAACCTCCAAGTCCTATGCAGCCAAAATTCGCCTCATTTAGAACCTGAGTATCCAAAGTCTTCATTTTGGAGCGACATGGCCTGATTTCTCTACCACAAGGAGTGGTACCACAGGACTTGGATACAATGACTATAAAAAAAGATTCTGTACAGAGGCTGCTAGATGCAGATGTGCTCTGTGGTTCTCCTGGGCACCTCTGACTGATCATCACTGCCCAGTGTCCCTCAAAATCCTGGACCAGCCTACACAGCCATGGAAGGATTGATTACAACCAACAGAAATGTTCTGAAGTGTGAAGGGACATTCCATTTTGTAACTCAACTCCCTAACTGGGTGAGTTCACCACCCAGACAGTCAATCATGTTGGGTTCATCATTTGAAGAATCTGGAATTCCTCCTTACACTGGAGCATTTTCACTTGGCTACCTGTAGGAACCTGCTTGTGACCATCTTTGCGGCATTACAAGACAGTGAACCAGAATCTTTCCTCCAAGCATTTGCTCATCCCAGAGGTAGTTCCATTACTGCTCTCAAAGTAAATACAGCGATGTCTCAGCTTTTACCTGAATTTAACAAGTCTGGGTTTGGTTCTCTGCTGCCTTATAAAGCTACTTTTATCGTGGGCCTAATTGGCAGAGATTCCTATTTTTTCAACTACAGCTCTCCTTTCACTGCCTGGGCAGTGCTCAAAATGGGAAGAAGTGACAAAGCAGCATGCAGGAGCCACACTAATTGATCCATGCTGTGTGAGCACCAAAGGAATATCAGCTGCTACCACAAAGCTCGCCACTCCCTCCCCCTGGGGAGAACGTTTTACACCCAAATGGCTTAGTTATGAGTGACTATACATGGCCAAAGAGAACAACTCTCCTTCTAAATCTATTAAGACCCTGACTGCAGAAATGGTTCTGATGAGTAACAAATTACCACCTTATCACCACCCCACTCCTGTGGAATTATATTTTATTGCTTCTTGATATTGTTTCTAGGCTGACCACAGCCTTTTATCATTACATCTGCACTTTATCATAGCTTTATGGCCCATCATTCCCTCCCCCATTTTACCCATTGGTCTGTCCCCCTTTCCCAAGGAACAGCTCCTTGTATGCACCTCATCTAGTTTATCAGCTGATATTCCTCAAGATTCAGTGGCTGCCTCCATTGTTATTTGCAATTTATCTGATTCCAAAACCTGACATTATTCCAGCGCTGCGATATACAGTTGCCTGACTATTGTGCAAGCTTATTAGTCTGCATCAACATTTTTTTGTGCTACTCCCACGTTTAGAGCAGAATTTGTTGAATTACAAAATTTGATGTCTGAAAAGCATCACCCCATCTGCAGATAAGACAGAATTCATTACTGTAGGATCTACCATTACTGGGAAGAATTTAGGTCAAATTACTTTGCCCTTGGACAACATAGCCCTGTGCTAGTAACTCACTGTGCCCCAAGTCCTCACCTCTTACAGATACTCTTTGGATCTGTGGCAATCAATGACACCTAGTAAGGTGATAATGGAAACCTTCAAGCCCATCAGCCAAGTTCATCATCAAGCATAACATTCTGGCATTTTCTACCTCACCCTTCCTTTCTCCAGAATAGATAAACAGAAGGGTTATTTCTTATTCAGGCCAGTTTTCATGGACGGGTAACTAGTGATCACTGACAGGTGCATGGCAGCAAGGATAAAGAGTAGGTTTGGTAGCATGCAGCTAGATAGGGATTTAAATTACTAGCTAAGGATATTGTTGGGACTTAGGTGGTGTCATTGTAAATAGATGGGGGAACTAAAACTAATGATTCAGTTCATCCTGCATTCATTTGTCCCCCGCCATGTATTTGAGAGAGCTTGTGCATCTGTGTCCAGCTGTGCTTCTGTTTGTTCAAGAACTCTTCCTAAACACTAAGAGCTAGGACCACCAAATTTGGGATGTAGCTTCCTCTCTCCTAACAAAGCAAAGCCAGGGTTTGGTTGTGCCAGGACAACGGGGATGTGCATGGAATGTGATTGTTTCTCAAGTGGAATGGGAGGGCTCCGATAGCAGGAATAGTTATTCTCCAATGACCTCAGAAGGGCCTCCCTGAGGAACAGCCAGCAAGCGGGCCATGAAGCCCCTTGCCCTAAGCCCTTGCACCTGAAAACCCCTGCCCAAAGTCACTCCTAACACCAACCCTGACTTCTGCACTCTCCCACACCTCCTGCCCTGCAACCCCAACAGGCCCAAGCAACGCTGGGTAAACCTTCTAGTTTCATAAGAGTTGTGAACAAATGGGTGACAAAATTAAATATAAATAGCCATTCTCCATAATGTATTGTAAGACGACACTTATCCAAGACTGTTAAGAAATGACAAAATGTCAACAGCAAAAAAGTTTCACATAGGAACTCCTCCAGCCAGCCACAGACCGACAAAAGTAGTCCTTTTTCTATTTTGTCCTGCAAAAATGCCAAAATAGACTTCTTTCTTAGTGTCCAGGTGGTCAGAATCCAGATAAGGATACTTCACTGTTTCATCCACACACCTCCATATGCTTAAAAATATTGACTAGTTATTTTGTACAACCATCCTATGAGCTAGAGGTGCTCTCTTCTCCAGTTGGCAGAGGAGGAGACTAGGTTACGGAGTGGGTTAGTAGCACACAGGTCACAAACAAGGATACCAAGCCAGTGGTGAACCTGAAGGGGTGAACCAAGAATACTCACTGCTAATCTGCCATTACAGCCACCCAACTGCACTCCAGAAAGTGGTAACAAAGATACTTAGGTGCCTAATATCAAGACACAAATGGCAAAGCCACAACAACTAGGAGCTTGCTCCAAAGAGAAATGATGACCAGGAAATGTGTACAGAAATGGTTCACTCCTGCTTCCATGGCAATCAGTAGCAATATTACCTCTGATTAGAAGAGGTAAGAGGGTTAGGTCTATGGCCTGGGACCCAGAACATATGGGTCCACTTTGCCATCAAACAGAAATCTGTGACAGATATTTAGGCATCCAACTCAGATCGGAATCCAAGGTGGCTGGGTTTGTTTGCAGATTTTGGCCTTCATCTTGTGCTTCAGTTCCCTGGCTGTAAGATAGGGGTCATGACCCTTCCTCTCCACATGGTCTTATCTTGTAAACCCGTATGTGTTTATGTACAGCTCCTAGCATGACATGGTTTGGGCATCTGAGCACAAATAATTCAAACAACAACTTGACAGAGCAGATTTGACTGTTTTGTGTGGTCCCTGCAGTCCCGGAAATGGGGGAAGAGGTGCACCTTTAGGGGTAATGCCTTGTGGCACACCAATATCCTCCCTTTGGCATATGTCGAGCCCACGGCCATGGCTAGTTCCAGCTAAGCCAGCTCCCATTGATCCACTGTATGGTAGGTTTGCTGGATTAACTGACAATGTGCTCGGTAATCATCCTGCTGTGAAGAAAAAATGCAACAAGACAGGCCTGACAAATGGGAGACAGATTAGATGTGTGTCACACATTAAAGACACCATCACTGAAGCTGCACACCCGATTAAAAGCAATACAGGAAAGCAGACAGGTGCTTTGAATGTGACTGCCTGCAGTTCCCTTTTGCATTGTGCCATGGGAATGCTCATCAGCCTGGGAGGTATTCTTTCTTCACCATCAGCGCCATGGACTGCTAGGAGGGAAAGATTTGATCTGACTTATCTACAGGTAGACCTGCTTTGATCGGAGCACTGTTCCGCTCTGAAGTTCCACTTGAGCTGAGAGAGTTCTATGGTTCTATGAGAACAGAATTGTAGAACTGGAAGGGACCTCAAGAGGTCATCAAGTCCAGTCCTTTGTCCTCACAGCAGGACCAAACACCAGCTAGACCATCCCTGACAGATGTCTCTCTAACCTGCTCTTAAATAACTCGTGTTGGAGATTCCACCACCTCCCTAGGCAATTTATTCCAGTGTTTAACCACCCTGACCGTTAGGAAGTTTTCCCCTAACGTCCAACCTAAACCTCCCTTGCTGCAGTTTAAGCCAATTGCTTCTTGTCCAATCCTCAGAGGCCAAGGAGTACATTTTTTCTCCCTTCTCCTCGTGACACCCTTTTAGGTACCTGAAAATCGCTATCATGTCCCCTCTCAGTCTTCTTTCCAAACTAAACAAGACCAATTCTTTGTCTTCTTTCATAGGTCATGTTCTCTAGATCTTTAATCATTCTTGTTGCTCTTCTCTGGACCTTCTCCAATTTCTCCACATCTTTCTTGAAATGCTGTGCCCAGCACTGGACACAATATTCCAATGGAGGCCTAATCAGAGCAGAGTAGAGCGGAAGAATGACTGCTCATATCAGGAGTTTGGCACACACACAAAAAATGGCAAGAGTTTAGTTGAGAAAATGGTTTCCTTGTGTGACCTCAGCTTAAATGTTGCCAGGACCTTCCAATGGGCAATTTGAAGTTTAGAGGTGCTATTTATAAGAGCACCTCTAAACTGTGGGGTAATGATTTTTTCCTCTGTATTTATGCAGAAGATGGTGTGCAGATTCCATTCTGGAGTCATTAAAAGGAGGCAATTTTGTGCAAGTGCACTACTTAATGTGATTAACTTTGCCAGTAATACAATAAAATCAGGAAGGGGGGGGGGACAAAGGTCCTCAGTTGATCCAAGTCACTGAACTCCAGGAGCTATGTGAATTCATATAAGCTGAAGATCCATCCGAGTAACTAGATGGCAGAGTCAACAGCAACAATTCTTTCATAACCTCCTATAGTCACAACAGGGCACTTCTTAAATTGATAGGAAGCTCTGAAATTGCCAAGGTAAGACTGTTTTGAAACCCACATGCCACCTACGTACCAGAGGTTTTTCTCTGTGAGAAACGCCAAATGTAACAGGCAGACCCATTAACCTTAATCCATTATACAGCCACCTACAAAGCTCATACCATAGATGGAAAATGACACGAGAAAAGGAATGTGTTTTATCAAGTTGGAATAAAATGCATAAAGATCTCATAAGCCACACATGCATTAGCCAACAGGGGTACCATAGGGCAGGGTGCATTTGTAGAGAATAACCTCTCATTACAGAAAATTCAGAAACAATTATATGCTAAAGGAAATAGGAAAGTTAAGATGTGATAGTAAGAATGGGTGGCTTCAGGGCTCAGAGGGAAAGTATGTGTGCTGGGATACCAGGGTTATGTGGGAAGGGGTTAGCAGATTGGGCCGCACTCTCCAACAAGAAAGAAAAGGAGGAGACACAGAGATGGCAAGAGAAATGAAGTGAGTGGTGTGGACTCTGAGTGGGGAAGCAGTTCAGTAGACAGAATAATTGAATGAGGAAATATGTTAGTAAAAGTACATTACTCAACCCCACAGAGTAGAAGAGGAAGTGGACACATTCTCTTTGTCATCCTGGGCGGGGCTGGGCTGGGCTGTCATCCTACTCTCCACCCAACACTTTTAGTAAACATTTGGGACATTTGCTTGTGCTAAAGAACAAAGTGTGCATTAGTGCCTCAAGGGAATCAGAGTATAATTGCAGGTAGTGCCTAGAAGGCCTGGCCCCATTGTGCCACACACCATGAAAGAAAAAAAGGAAGAGGTACCGAGTGGGTAAGGAGTGACTTGTAAATTGTAAATCTTGATTTTGGGGGAAGATGGGCATATCCCTGGTAATTCAAGTGTCTAATTTTTGTAAGTCTGGTTCACTAAAGAGCAGGGCTGTCGAGGGAGGGAGAGAGAGAGAAAAACCTTTGCAGAAAAAATTAATTCCCTCATTTATAGGAATTTCAGACTTTCAACAAACTGGCAAGTTCTGTTAAAAAAAAAAAAGTAAGTAGCTTGTAAGCCTAGTTAAGTACACCTACCTAACGCTCCAGCATGGCAGAAAACCTGAGCTAAACAACCACATAGTAAGGTAGGTAAGTAGGTAGATATACAATCTAGAGACTGATGCAGTGCCCACCGCAGTGAATAAAAGCCATGGGAATCCTTTCAATGGGCACTAGAGCTGATCCTCCCAGTTCTCCTGCACGTCACAGTAGGCTAGTCCCCTACATGATTTTCTAGTCAACTATGAAAACATCCCAACAAGCGGTGCTGCCATCACTTATCTTGGGATATCAATTGGTACTCCAGTGGATACTGGGGAGGTCTAACAGCATCCAGATGCTTTCACTGTGCTGGACTTTTGTTATTCTCTTGGGAAGTGCTGTCATGTGGAATAGCAGTGGTAGCACTGTTTACATATACAGCATTGTATATCACAACCACAGCAGCTTCCCAATTACTGGGATACCCTGTTGATTAACACAACTGTGGATTTCAGCTTTGGAGTGAATGCACAGACTGCGCATTGCATTTCACATGACAACACTATCTCAAGTGTACCAAAAGTAAAGCACAGCCAAATACCTCCATCTACCTTTCTAACCATTTCATTTTATACTACAAGAATATAAATTCACAGAAGAGCGGTGCTTGCACGGCAAGAAGAAAAACAGTCTTTTGAAAGTCTTGCAAGCTAATTGGTCTTGAACCTAAATCATAAAAGACCTGTAATTATACTGCTCAGAATTAACACAGAAGGCTGCTTTAAAAAGTCCATTTTTAAGAGAATTTATACTATAAGACCTGTCGCTTGTGAGTAATAGAAGCGGAGATGCTAAGTTAAGCTTTGTTATCCTGTTTGTTCATATGGTGCTTATGCCAGCTGTATCCAACAGAAAAGCACTTTTCAATTTATTTTTATTGCTTCTTTCTAAAAGCATTCCATTAAAGGAATATTATGCTGTATGGAGTTTCAAACTGCCATCGGAAGTTTATTTGCTTGTTTTGCTGGAATGGAATAAACGGTTATTTGCAGTAACTGTTATTACAGCTTCATGCTTGCGATACCATAATTAAGAATCAATAGCTGGTAATAACCAAGTGATAACGTGTCTTTCCAAATTTGAACTGGACTGATAGTTGGCCTACAGGCCATCTAGTCCCATGATTTTTTGTTTTTGTTTACATATAGAAGTTACAAGGGGATTCTAAGGTATCAACTCCCAGGAGCTCTTACAGTAACCAAATAGAGCTGGTTGAGGAAGTAATTTTTTTAACCCATAGAAAATTGAAACACCAAAAAACTTGAAATCTGAAAGTTGCTAAACCCCAGGAATGTCTGTTTTTTCAAACGCGCTTGTCATAAAGTTCTCGTTTTCCAAGTCCAAATCTACAGCTCAGAGCTCATACACTTGTCTTGGTTTATCTGAAACTAATGTGTGACTTTGTTGCTCACAATGGTGCCAAAGTAGTATACACACTGGATTTGCTTCCTGAAACTACTCCTGTGGTATCATCAGATCCCCCACTGCCTTTCACCTCTGAGGAAGGGATTGAGGGGGAAACTGCTAATTTTTCCATGTGGGTGCTCCAGGCCCAGAGCACCCACACAGTAGGTGCCTAAAAGATGGACCATTGGTCTGAACCAGTATGGCCATTCTTCTGGGCCACCCACCTACCTAGAAGCCTGGCATTTAACAGCTTGGCACTCTTCATAGATGCAAAACACAACAAGAGTTTGAGATCTTGTCCTGTTTGACAGCTGGGCCCTTCCAAAATGGTCGCTAGCTTGCAGACACTCTGATGGGAGAGCCGCATTTTTTAACCTAACCTTTTTAAAATGATCATATTAATAAAGGATTTGGATGAGCAGCGTGAAGAGGCATTCTCCAAGCTTTTAGATTGAATTCAGACAACAGACAATGAGAAAGTGCTCCAAGAAAGGGGGAGGGGAAGATACACTGGGATTGATTATTTTTCATGCTATTATGTGGAGTGCAGAGTCAGACATCACACTGTCCAGACCAAATTGGAAGGTTATACTTAAAGTAATTGTTACCTAATAAAGGTTAGAAAAACGGACAGCTAGTTCTTTCGAAGCCTGTAAATTTCTCCACACGCTAATCTTTTCCCCTAAGGTATTGCACTAACTGTATTATCAATTTGACACTTGATTGCTTTAGAGGCACAAATTCACTCCCCATATTATCAGCGTCAGACGATTGGGAGAGAAGTGTCTCATTTGGACAGTAAAGGCAACAGAGAAATCTCCCCCCACTTCTTGGTTAGGAAACAAGTGGAATGCAGTAGAAGCTTTTGAAAGAAAATTGGCTGGAGTGAGATGTGAATAGCCCAAAAGATCACACAGTAACAAACAAAAAGGAACAGCCAATAACTCCTATCACCTTGGGATATGGTATTTGGAAAGAATCTGCTCCGATATTCCTCTGCTGTGTACAAATGCATGTGCATGCATGCACATGAGTGTAATTCTTAAACTAATCAATACAAGTCTCTAAAGTGAAAGATTGAAGCCATCTGTGGCAGGAACGTCAGTAAGCAATGCATGCAGGTTTCCTTGGCCGACTGTCAGCTTATCCACACATTGCTCAGCTTGACGAAATGCAGTTGTAAGGTACAGTATTTAAGCGATACAGAGCATAAAAGAGCAAGCCTATACTCAACTTGTCTCCTAAGCCACAGTAAGCACAACACATCATCTTGAGGATGGGACACCTTCAAGCAAAGCCCAAAGGGTGCAGGTAAAAGGTTCTGTTGATTTACTTGGTGGTGCTTTTCTTCCTAATACATACTCTCCGACTGGTCTGGTCCCCAGAGGCATTGCTGCTGTGATCATCTTTAAGATCAAACATCTGTAGGCTTGGGAAAACCTCATGAGATGGGTGTAACAAACTTAGACATCTGACGGCTGAGAAAACCCTGCATTCCAAACATCCATTCTTGTTTGCACTGCATAAATTACTTACTTTTTAGCCTGCATTACGGAATACAGGGGACTACTGAAGAGGACTACTGAATCTTGCTTTACTGGGGTTCCTTTGGTGGTGTGAAATGGCAGAATAAATTAGGGCAACATTTTCAAAAGAATGCCTTGGACTTTGGAAACAACCCCATTGACACTGAGGCTCCTAAGTTGCTTGACATTTTGGGGGAATGTTACTCAATACTTTAGGTACATGGAGCTATTCAACTGCAAACATCTCAAATGGCTTCAATAAGATTAGTAGGGATCATCCCCACTTGAGGTCCACTAAAGCAGAGATGAAGTGATGCCCAATAAAATGCTATCAGTCCAGAAGAGACTCTCAACTTTAATGAAATCCAAGTTCAGAGATGGGGGGTCACACTAGGGGTATGTCTAGACTACATACTTCTTTCGAAAGAGATCGTCTAGACAGCCACCACTTTTCGAAAAAGCAATCCACTTTCGAAAAGCGTGTAGTCTAGACACTTCTTTCTAGCGTGTAGTTGATCTACTTTTTCGAAAGAGAGCATCCAGGCAATCTGGATGCTCTCTTTCGAAAAAGCTCTGTTTGCGTTCAAGAACGCCTTTTTTTGAAAGAGCTCTTTTGAAAACAGGCATTATTCCTTGTAAAATGAGGTTTACCACTGTTGAAAAAAGCCACCACATTCTTTCGATTTAATTTTGAAAGAACACAGCGGCAGTCTAGATGCAGGTGAAGTTTTTTTGAAAAAAGACACTTTTGAAAAAACCTGTAGTTAGGGTTGCCAGATGGTTTCAACAAAAATACCAGACACACTTGACATTACATCACAATCTACATTCATCTTATTTAGAAGATATCGGGACATTTATATTTTCTCCATTTGTTTCCCCAACAGAAAGCTCAAATACTGGACTGTCCGGTTCAAAACTGGACACCTGGCAACCCTACCTGTAGTCTAGACATAGCCTAGGTCTCTGGAATGCTAGTCCAGTTTTCTAACCACCTGTACCTCACCTTGGCAGTGCATGTGGTTATATCTGGCTTATGAGATTGGATCCTTCATATTCATAGCACACTTAAAATGCCAATGCTATTCTAACCACATCAGGTTTTATGATCTGTTAAATATACGTCAAAACTGATCATATCATATCAGTGTCATGTCTTAATTGATGCCATCTGTCATCTTTCTGATGCAGAAAAACAAAAAACACAAAAATTAAAAAAGTCATTCTGTGGGTTGCAACCTAGTCTGTCTCTTGAAATGAAGAGGAATTTATTCCCCTCCTTCGGGGGCATTCTGGTTTGTGATAGAACAGGATTAGTGCCAGGAGAAGCCCCTCGACCCTACTCTCTCTGCTTCTTTCCACTGAAGTGAGGGATACAAGGATCAGGAAGAACATTTCCAAAAATAAGATCCATGCTGCAAAATGAATTGGATAGGATTGAAGTAGTCTCATTCGCTCTTAGCATTCATGAACAGTGGAGTTTATTTTAAGTGAATAGTTTTCCCCAATAAGGCGTTATCTGAATAAAATAGGAAATAGGATGTAATAGCTTGCTGTATTATACAACACAAGAAGAGTCCTGTTCTCAGGAAAAGGAAGATCTCCATGCTGAAAAGTAAGCATCTCAGGCTTAAGATCTTATCCTACAGACTTCAAGTAGAAGCCTGGGGAAAATGGCTGATTTACCCTTTCATAACACTTGATTGGGTGCCCCTGGTTCTTCTTTACAGGTAGAAGTGGTTTTTTTTTTTTTTTTAATATGAAACAATCAAGTATTTCTTCCTAATAGTCAATCCATAGAACTTGTTGATGACAGATATTGTCAAGTCAAAACCAACCGGGTGCAAAAAAGTCAGAACTTTATGGAGGATGGTCATCAAGGGTTATTAACCAAGATGCTCAGGGCTGCAACCCATACTCTGGGGCTAAGTCTACATGACAAGGTTTTCACGCAAAACCGGCCATTTTTGCGCAAAAACCGGCAGAGTGTCCACACCTCAAGCGCGCTTTTGTGCAAATAAATCAGAAGAGAAGGCTTTTTTGGTAGAGTTATTCCTCTCCCCACAAGGAATAACTCCTTTTTGTGCTACAGCTCTTGTGCAAAAAGGCAAGTGTGGATGCTCGAGGGGTTTTTGTGCAAGAAACCCCTAGCGGAAAAAGCACAGATGCTCTGATGGCCATTCACGGAATGGACATCAGAGCTTTCTTGCAGAAGAGTGTCCATGCAGCGCGGACGCTCTCTTGTGCAAAAGCACATTGCTTTTGCGATGTGCTTTGAGGCCTGGATGCACTTTTGCACAAGTTTTTGCACAAGAACTCTTCTGCAAAAGGCTTCTTGCACAAAAAACCTGAAGTGTAGACTAAGCCCAGGTGTCCCTAAACTTCTGCCAGCTGCAGAGACTGGGTAACAGGGAATGGATCCCTTGATAATTGGCCTGTTCCATCCATTCCCTCTGAAGCACTGGTGATTGGCGGAAGACAAGATCCTGGGCTAGATGGATCAAACTGAAGCAGCATGGCTGTACTTATTCCCAAGAAAGCAAGGAAGGGAATTCTGCTCTCAGTAGCACTAGGAGCAAACTGGACAGAAGGGCTTGATCTTTCAAGGTGCTCAGCTCCTCCTGGGAGCAGTTGAGAACCCTCAGCTTCCAGGGAAGTTAAACGGGTGTGGAACATCTCCCACGAGCAGGTCTGTACCATGGAGATTTAGGTCCTCACTTTAGAATCTACACAGGCATCACAAAGCAGATGTTGGCCCTGTCTAACGGATGGTCAAATGTTGGAATTCAACCTATGTGGCAAGGAGTCCAGAATTTACAAATTTGGGGCCAAATTCACTATTATGTCCTATTAATCTCATTGGGGTTTTTGGGGAGGAGGGTTGCACTAGTAAATTGACAGCAAGAATTTGGACTCACGGATCACTTGAATCGTCTGATTAAATCCTTGATCCTGCAGCCATCAAACTATCAGAGTTAGGGGCCAAAGAGCTGATCGAATTGTTTTTTCCAGAGCCTGTTTCTCTCCTTCCCGGGATAATAAATATAGCTATGTAAAAGAAAGGACACATACAAATGGCTGTTATCAGAAAGCCACTCTTTAATGCCATCCAGATAATGTCACAGTACTCCGTCTTCCTAAATTTAAATTATTAGCAATGACCAAGCTGTGCTCCATCTTGATGCATCACTTAACCTTGTAATCAGAAAATCTATCCCCTTGTGTCTTAGATGGATGATGTCACATTACATGTTTTTCCCCCTGCCAGACCGAGCAATCATGCAGGAGTGAATCAGTCCTGAGTTTGGCTGTAGAATGCCCCCTCATGAGTGCGATTAATAATGTTGATTCTATTGGTGAGCTAGAGCAGGCTTCTCAGAGTCTACTATAATTTGGACACATTATAATGTTGCTAATCTCCTCCCCCCCTACCACCACACCACAAAGAAAATAATTTGTAACCTTAACGCTCTAAAGTAAGATGTTTTGAATCAGATATCATAGATAATAGTAACAATACAAATCAGCTGATCCGATGTGGGTTTTGCTCACAAAAGCTCATGATACAATTTATTTGTTAGTCTCTCAGGTGCCACAGGGCTGCTCGTTGATAAAATCATTGTTTTCCAACTGGGTAAAAAACTCTTGGTAGTTATCTAGACATGGCTGCACAGAGCCCTGATGCAAGTGTCTTTGGCCCAATGTATTGTAGTTTTGAGAGAAAAGCATCTGGCAATCAATACTACATTCACTTCCCAAGACCAAATGCAGGGTTTTTTTTCCTCCTGTCTCTGGGCTGGATACTCCTCATGTACAACCATAAAACTGATGTAAAAAGTATTCCATTGAGGCTGCAGTATTATTTATTTCTCATCAATGCCAGTGAAAGCAGATTCCCTAATAGAAATATGCCCTCACCCCCAGTCCCCATAGCACCAAAGCCTCCCCCAAACGTCAGTTATCCTTGAAACGCCGCTATGACGCACAGAAGTATTATCCCATTGTTCATTGACTTGTAATAAGCGATGAGCCATAAATGACACAAGATGCCAACATCTTTCCAAGTTTGAGAGCTTCTCTGGTTTCCTTGAATGAATCCTCACAGCATGATGGGCCAAACCAAACTCCAGAGCTGAACCCCTTTGAAAACCAAGGCTTGAGTGAAATTCTGACCCTTCTCAAGTCAGAATCCAAACGCCAATTCATTTTGATGGAGCAAGGATTTCATCCTTATATGTTGGGTCCATCTCTACTTCTGTTCTGAGAAATGCTCCACTGCATACAAAGGATGTTTATTAGACTAAAAGCAACTCTAGTTGAATTGCTCCTTCAGTTTGTCACGGAATGGCACATTTTGATTTCTAATATTTGTGAAGAGCAGTCACCCAGGGGAAAGGTACCTTCAGTTAATACAGCCTGAACTCAGCAGGGCAGGTATAATAGTTCTCATATGACACTGGCAATGCACTCGCTACTACATGCACCTGAGTCAGGTTTAACTGAAAGATCTTCATTCCCAAAGGAGAGAGTAAAATAAAAACAAATCTACGTTGCCCAAGTTAAAATGAAATAAACTACATCAGCAAAATAACCTATTAGAATAGGTTTATATTTACTTGATCGTGAAGGAGTATTTTGGGAAATAAAATTTTAATTTACTTCAAAAATCCCAATACATTTCTTCTTTTCAAACGGCCTATAAAATTTTTAAAGATGAAATGAATGTTTCAACATTTCCTCAGCTCATAAACACTGTTTGTAAAGATTAGAATGTTTATTTAATGTCTGTTTACAAAGAAACCCAACTCCCCATTCATATTGGGATAGACATAATTTATTTGCTGGCATAGGTAAGGCTTCAATTCTGTGAATTGCACAGGAAGGATTTTGCCTGGTTTGATTCAGTTTAACCTACACTAGTTGGGGGGAATGTCCTTGCAGGGGGGCAGATTTTCAGTGGTAAGTATCTTCTCTTGAAAAAGAAAAGGACACATTCACAAGACACAGGATATAGGCATTCAGATAATACACACTCACTATTGTACTATATTATATACAAGCTCTCACAAGCTGTGTTACCCAGCACTTTAATATCTGGAAAACTCACTTGACTGGCATCTGTCATAGATGGCAATACAATTTCCCCTTCAATTAGCTGGAAAAACTCAGATAGCCATCCATCATCATTATTCCACATTTTCCAGCACTTGCGGAAGTCAGGTTTGTAATCTTGTGGCAGTAAAGTTTGTTTGTGCTGTACTTCTGTGTACAATCATAGAACACTAGAACTGGAAGAGACCTCGAGAGGTCAAGTCCAGTCCCCTGCCCTCATGGCAGGACCCAGCACTGTCTAGACCATCCCTGACAGGTGTCTGTCCAACCTGTTCTTAAATATCTCCAGACATGAAGATACCACAACCTCTCTATGTAATTTATCCGGTGTTTAACTACCCTGACAGTTAGGAAGTTTTTCCTAATGTCCAACCTAAACCTCCCTTGCTGCAGTTCAAGCCCATTGCTTCTTGTCCTATCCTCAGAGGCCAAGGAGAACAATTTTTCTCCCTCCTCCTGGTGACACCCTTTTAGATACCTGAAAACTGCTATTATGGCCCCTCTCAGTCTTCTTTCCTTTCCAAACTAAACAAACCCAATTCTTTCAGTCTTCTGTCATAGGTCATGTTCTCTAGACCTTTAATCATCCTTGTTCCTCTTCTCTGGACCTTCTCCAATTTTTCCACATCTTTAGTGAAATGTGGTGCCCAGAACTGGACACAATACTCCAATTGAGGCCTAATCAGCACAGAGCAGAGTGGAATAATGACTCCTCATTCCTTGCTCACAACACTCCTGTTAATGCATCCCAGAATCAGGTTTGCTGTTTTTGCAACAGCGTCACACCATTGACACATTTAGCCTGTGGTCCACTATGACCCCTAGATCCCTTTCTGCAGTACAGGAGGCCCCTGATTTGTGACCGCCCGAGTTCCAACCCCCTGCACTTACAACCATTTTTGGAAGTGTGGAAGGGGCTGGAAACCCCCAACTTATGGCCTCGGCCCGCATTTACGATGGTGCATGGCACCTATCGTAAACACGGGTTCGAGTTATGACGCCCCTGACTTGTGACACTTCCCCCAGAACTAATCGTGTTGCAAGTTGGGGGCCTCTTGTACTCCTTCCTAGACAATACTTCCCATTCTTTTGAAGGGTAGCTGAGTTAGTCTGTAGCGCTATAGACTATTTGTTGTTTAAGTTCATCTTGTACAGACCAACAAAACATGTAGATGGTATCATGAGCTTTTGTAGGCACATCCCACTTCAGATGACCAGAGTGTTGGACGTCCAGAACCAAAAATAAGGAAGGGGGGGGCCACGCAGGAGAAGAGAGGAGAGGAAAAAAATGGGAGGAGGGGAAGAGGCACTGGGTATATAAATACCAGAGGGAAAGCAGAGCAGTATGTCACAGGCAAAATTATAAGCACCTAAAGACTGGATAGTTAAAAGAAGCAGATAAGAACCATTAGTTAGCAATTAGAGAGGAAGAGTACTAACACCAGATTCTACACAGAAAAGCCATTGGCATCTTCATTGTTTGGTTGGTTGATAATGTCCCAGCCATCTGATATTTCAATTCAGACCAGTGGCACAAGAATTAAGCTTGTGAACAAATTGTAGTTCCAACTCTTCCCTGTGTATTTGGCTTGTGGAATTGGTCTAACAAAACAGCAACTTGAAGATCTCTTCATGAGTGACCAGGCAGATTAAAGTGTTCACCAACAGGTTTCTATATGTTCCCTTTATGGATATCTGATTTGTGTCCATTGATTCTTTCCTGCAGGGACTGTCCAGTTTGTCCATTATATATTGCAGTAGGGCATTGCTGGCATTTGATGGCATAGATCATGTTACTGGATGTGCACTTAAACTTCCCATTCTGTTTGTGTGAAACTCATTGTTCCTTCCTAAGCGGAGCACTTTGCACTTGTCCTTATTAAACTTCATCCTGTTTACTTCAGACCATTTCTCTAGTTTGTCCAGATCATTTTGAATTATGAGCCCACCCTCCAAAGCACTTGCAACCCCTCCCAGCTTTGTAACATCTACAAACTTAAGCATATTCTCTATGCCAATATCTAAATCGTACGTAGTGTTCAAGATGTGGGTGTACCATGGTTTTATACAGAGGCAATAAGATGCTCTGTCTTATTCTCTATCCTTTTTTAATGATCCTTCTTTGTAGTTTAGCCTGTTTAAGTGAGTAGCATGATGTAGGCTTTGGAGTTCCATGCACAAGGATACCTGAATTTAAAAAAGTTTCATTTTGGTCACTTCAAAACCCTTTCCTACCCCTCTCCTTTCCCACTGTTGCTTAGATCCAGCATTCCCATGCTAGTGGATTAGTTTTCTTAAGTGAATTTCCAAGGAATAGCCATGCACAGATGCGCTGCTGAAGAATTCATGTTGGCTTTGTTAGCATATATTATAAAGGGGAGCAAAGATTATCAGCCCTATGATGTTTTCCCTGCTTGTTCCACGACTGATGAAAATCCAAAGCCGACAGATTCATGTCATAAGGAAAGGCTGATTTACAACCTAAAGCTTACCTCCCAGTCCTGTTGTATCTCACTATCTTGTGTTTCCCTTCAGTTTATGACTTTCTGCAAAATTGCATATAATCACGCTCAAAAGTGATATGTACATTTTTATCTTTTTGTTCTCCCTGTGATGAAAAACACTTCCTGTGTTTGTTTCCTTTTCTAAAAGCCAAGTTGGTTATAAAGACTGACTTCATATCAGCACTGACCTTTTGTTCAACAGCTACCGAAGTTTAAAAAAAACCCACATAAAGTGTCCATTTTGATACTGGTAGGAAAAGGAAAGTTCATTGATTTTCTTAGCTTGCCAAGCTATCTGGGCTCTTACAAGTGTTGGCCTCTGCAGAAAGAGACAGCACAGAGTATGGGGGCTATTCTTTATTCCAGCTAAAATTAAAATTGTGCTTCAAAATGGATGAGAGGTCTGTTGGAGGCAGCCTGCGGAGTCCTCCTTGAACTTTGCTGGCTCAGTCATCTTTTGGCTAGCAGCCAGAAGGTTTGGCCAAACAACTCTGTAAATTAAACAATCTTCCTCCAGCAAAAGGCTCCTTTACAGAGTTTTAACCTATTTCTAGCTGTGAAGAAGTCCAGTCATGGGAGCCAATTTATTGAACATGTGCAGTATTAAGATCCACCCTGTAGGATTCAGCAAAAGCCAACACAAAAGAAGTCTGAGGAAACAAATTCTTTCAAAATCCAAACAAGCATTATTGGAAACAAATCCTATGGATGAATCACCCAACTCTCATATGGTGTTAACAGGCCTGATTTCTTGGTTCTTTGTTTTTACAGACGTTCTTAAGTGCTCCATTGTTCTAGGGCAGTGTTTCTTAAACTTTTTTAAGACCAAGGAACACCAAACAATTTTTTTTATGAGGAACACCAAGGACTTTTGGTTGAGCAAAGAAAAAAAAAAGGTCGGGGGGAAAGGGTTGGGGGAAGTTATTGAGCAAAAAAAGGTTGCCTCCTGAGGGAGATTAGAGAGGCTACCAAAACAAAGAACTCTATAATAATGGGGGATTTTAATTACCCCCATATTGACTGGATACATGTCACCTCAGGAAGAGAAGCTGAGATAAAATTTCTCAATGGCTTAAATGACTGCTTCTTGGAGCAGCTAGTGCAGGAACCCACAAGGAGAGGCAATTCTCGATTTAGTCCTGAGTGGAGCGCAGGATCAGGTCAGGAAATAACCGTTACAGGACCGGCAGGAATAGTGACCATAATATAATAACATTCAACATTCCTGTGGTGGGAAGAACACCTCAGCAGACCAGCACCCTGGCATTTAATTTCAAAAGGGAATTACACAAAAATGAGGAGGTTAGTTAAACAGAAATTAAAGGCACAGTGACTAGAGCCAAATCCCTGCAAGCTGCATGGAAACTTTTAAAGACACCATAATAGAGGCCCAACTTAAATGTATACCCCAAATAAAAAACATAGCAAGAGACCTAAAAAGAGTCACCGTGGCTTAACCACCATGTAAAAGAAGCAGTGAGGACAAAAAGGCATCTTTTAAGAAGTGGAAGTCAATCCTAGTGAGATAAATAGAAAGGAACATAAACACTGTCAAATCAAGTGTAAAAATGTAATAAGAAAAGCAAAAAAGATTTTGAGGAACAGCTAGCCAAAAACTCAAAAGAAATAACAAAATGTTTTTAAGTACATTAGAAGCAGGAAGCCTGCTAAAAACCTGTGGGTCCCTAGGCAGTCGAACTATAAAGGCGCAATCAAGGCGATAAAGCCATTGCGGAGAAACTAAATGATTTCTTTGCTTCAGTCTTCACAGCTGAGGATGTTGGGGAGATTCCCAAATCTGCACCGTCCTTTGTGGGTAATGAATCTGAGGAACTGTCCCGGATTGAAGTGTCATTAGAGGAGGTTTTGGAACAAATAGAAAAACTTAATGTTAACAAATCTCCGGGACCGGATGGCATTCATCCAAGGGTTCTAAAAGAACTCAAATGGGAAATTGCTGAACTATTATCTGTGGTTTGTAACCTATCCCTTAAATCGGCTTCCGTACCTAATGACTGGAAGGTAGCCAACGTGACACCAATATTTAAAAAGGGCTCTAGAGCGATCCGGGCAATTACAGACCGGTAAGTCTAACCGACCGGGCAAATTAGTGAAACAATAGTAAAGAATAAAATTGTGAAGCATGTAGAAGAACATAATTTGTTGGACAAAAGTCAACATGGGTTCTGTAAAGGAAATCCTGTCTTACTAATCTATTAGAGTTCTTTGAAGGGTTAACAAACATGCGGACAAGGGGATCCAGTAGATATAGTATACTTAGATTTCCAGAAAGCCTTTGACAAGGTCCCTCACCAAAGGCTCTTGTGTAAATTACATGGCCATGGGATAAGAGGAAGGTCCTTTCTTGGATTGAGAACTGGTTAAAAGACAGGAAACAAAGGGTAGGAATAAATGGTAAATTTTCAGAATGGAGAGGGGTAACTAGTGGTGTCCCCAAGGGTCAGTCCTAGGACCAATCCTGTTCAACTTATTCATAAATGATCTGGAGAAAGGGTAAGCAGTGAGGTGGTAAAGTTTGCGGATGATACCAAACTGTTTAGGATAGTCAAGACAGAAGCAGACTGTAAGGGACTCCAAGAAGATCTCACCAAACTGAGTGATTGGGCAACAAAATGGCAAATGAAATTTAATGTGGATAAGTGTAAAGTAATGCACATTGGGAAAAATAACCCCAACTATACGTACAGTATGATGGGGGCTAATTTAACTATGACAAATCAGGAAAGAGATCTTGGAGTTATCGTGGACAGTTCTCTGAAAACTTCCACACAGTGTGCAGCGCGGTCAAAAAGGCAAATAGGATGCTAGGTATTATTAAGAAAGGGATAGAAAATAAGACCGGAATATCTTACTGCCCCTGTATAAAACTATGAGTACGCCCACATCTTGAATACTGTGTACAGATGTGGTCTCCTCACCTCAAAAAGATATTTTGGCCTTGGAAAGGGTTCAGAAAGGGCAACTAAAATGATTAGGGGTTTGGAACGGGTCCCATATGAGGAGAGGTTAAGCGACTGGGACTTTTCAGTTTAGAAAAGAGGAGACTGAGGGGATATGATAGAGGTGTATAAAATCATGAGTGGTGTGGAGAGGGCCGATAAAGAAAAGTTATTTATTAGTTCCTAAATAGAAGAACTAGAGGACACCAAATGAAATTAATGGGTAGCAGGTTTAAAACTAATAAAAGAAAGTTCTTCTTCACACAGCGTGTAGTCAGCATGTGGAACTCCTTGCCAGAGGAGGCTGTGAAGGCTAGGACTATAACAGAGTTTAAAGAGAAGCTAGATAATTTCATGGAGGTTAGGTCCATAAAGGCTATTAGCCAGGATAAAATGGTGTCCTTGGCCTCTGTTTGACAGAGGCTGGAGAGGATGGCAGGAGACAAAGCGCTTGATCATTGTCTTTGGTCCACCCCCTGGGGCACCTGGTGCTGGCCACTGTCGGCAGACAGGATACTGGGCTAGATGGACCTTTGGTCTGACCCGGTACGGCCGTTCTTATGTTCTTATGTTCTATAAGGGCAGCCATTTTGAACTCTGTTCTCTGCAGCACACCTCCAACTGCCTTGCGGAACACAGTTTAAGAAACACTGTTCTAGGGGTTGAACACAGTGTGCTCATCTCAAGAAGTTTATGATCAAACTATACAAGACAGACATGTTGGAGAAAGGAAACACGGACCGGGAACTGGGGCATGAAAAGAATAAGTCATTTCCCCAAGTTGCTGGTGGATGGATTTGGTGCTGCATGTCCATCTCCCCAAAGGGATTGTCTCTTGCTTTGTGAAGGACCCAAAGGGGCACTGCTCTCGATTCCATCTCTGAAGAGTTTGCTCAGGACATGAAAAAGGGATGCGCAAAATGGTAGGGCCAAGAACAGTCCTGATCGAATCAAACCTGGGATCATTTCTGAAAAGACTTAGGGTAATGTATTTCAATTTCACTACATCCCACTTCACTTTCATGTTGTGGTCAGGAGCAGAAATATCTTGGAACTAAGGGATATACCTGGTCTGGACAGAAGCTGGTCTCTAGGAATCCTAGCAAGCCAGTTCTCACCGGGTGAGATCCAAGTCTTAAATCCTAAAAATAGGGCTCAAAGGTAAAATTAAGAGCTATATTATCCCTTATATTGGCCCTATCAATAGAGTAAATCTCAGCTAAGATTTCCATGCTGATTCATATCCAGAGAGGGGCATTCTACTGCAGATGCCTTTTTGATATTGCTGGATATACTATGGAAGTTAAGAGGGAAATGGAGGGACAGAAGCAGGCAGAATGACTAGGTATGCCTTGGAAAATGTCAGTTTGTTCCACTGACAATATAAGGAAAGGGATTAATGGCTCAAGAGCATACTTGACATAAATCTATGGATGGTGACAGTTTACATACAAGCATAAATTTCCAGTTGCCTATGGATTTATTTACTTGGGGCGGCAGTGTCATCATTTATGGGAAACTCAGCAAATAAGTCGAGATTTGAATCTGTCAAAGGTAACCTCTAAAATAGATTGGCACCAGAGAATAAACCAGGGCATGACAAGTGTAGGCTCTGTTGTCATCAATGAGGATGATCATGCTGCCAACCTGCAGTATATGGCATCAATTTAAGAAATGAGAGCTTGCAAGAAACATGAAGCGCCTGTTCCAGAGGATATCCCATTTCATCAACAGAGCAGCCCTTTGGCTCTTGTTTTCATAAAGAATTGGATCTGAAATATTGTGGTGGATAATTTCTTCTATTAAACTTTTTACCTATGTAATTACTCCATTGAAAGTCCATGAGACCTTGGATCCTAAATCATATAGGCACATCAAAACAGATTACCTGTGGGGGTCTATGACACAGATGAACATTTTGATTCCATCCACTAGAGGGCTGTAGCAACTGATGCACTTATACGGACCACGTTTATAATGGGCATTGAATACTTTTCTCGGGCACTAACTGAGCCACAATCAAGCTCTGATCTAACTTGATTTCAGTCACCAGCCACCAAACAGGAGCAGCTAACAGGGAAATTTTGCAAGGGAGTTTTTCAGGTCTAGCAGGAGTGATTATGTGACACTTGGGGTAAAGTTGTCAGGGTACATCTGTGGTGTGCCTGATGCTTGACTGAAAGATACTGTGTGGTCTTTGTTTGGGGGACGGTGTGCTGAGGCTAGCAGTCTGCTAATGAGGCATTGATCCCTAATCCCATTAACACCAATCAACTCTTAATCATGGGGTGGGGCTTCTCAAGACGACCAGGACTTTAAAAAGCCCACTCTTAAGTGATCAGAGAAGCTAGCAAGGAAAGGAATTTTGCAAAGAGGTTCTGAGGAGGACTGTGAGCAGAGCTAGACAATTTTTTAAGCTTAAAACCAAAACCATCTGATTTAAATATAGTTGGACAGCTTGGTAATAGTGACCACAATTAAATTTAACATCTCTGCTTTAACACCACAGCAGCCCAACACTAGCAGTTTCAGGAAGGGGATTACACAGAACACGAGGAATTTAGTGGAACAGAAATAAGATACAATGCCAAAAGTGAAGTCCATGCAAGCTGCATGGAAGCTTTTGAAGGACGCTATAAGAGAGGTTCAACTTACATGGATAACCCACATGAAAAAAATAATGCAGAAAAGTGCCACCTGGCTAAGCCGTCAAGTCAAGAATCAGTGAGAGATAAAAGCCATTACTTAGAAAGAAGAAGTTACAGGCCAGTGAGGTAAATAGAAGTGGCAAATAAAGGCCACCCCCCAAAAAAAGCCCCACAGAATTTGAAGACCAGCTAGCCAAAGCCTCAAAAAAGTAATTTAAGTATATCAGAAGCAGGAAGCCTTCTCAACAATCATTGGGGCTGCTGGATGACCAAGATGCTCAAGGAGCACTCAAGAATAAGTAGCCATTCTGGAAAAACTAAATGTGTTTTGAATTGGTCTTCACAGCTGAGGACGCCAGGGAGATACCAAACCTGAGCCATTCTCGTTGGGGGACATTTCCTCAGATTTGTCACCAGGTGAGGTATCGTTACAGGTGGTTTTGGAATACTACTGTTTAGCTGATCAGTTTAAGTCACCAGGACAAGATGACACGATTCCCTGTTCTGTTCACTCCCTCTGGGGCACCTGGCATTGGGCACCGTCAGACGACAGGCGACTAGATGAACCTTTGGTCTGACCTAGTACAGCCGTTCTTAGGAATGTTCTCTTCATTGTGGTCAGAACACATGGGTTGTTCTCAGCAGGCAGCTATCATTTCCATTTCGAATAGGAACACTTCCTTCCTGAATAGGATTTGGGGGACCCGTAATAAAATCTGTTGTACATGCCGCCTCCTTCTGGACATACCAGAAGTGCAGGGCACTGCAACGTTCGGGAAGGAAGAGAGTACCTTTCCTATTTTCAAGGGACTAGGAAATAACTGAATATTTCATTCAAATCCATAGCATTTCCTAAACAAACTTTTCAAAATATATTTGATGAACTGTACTTCTGTTTTGACCCAGTATTCCCAACTCCACCAGTTTTAGGCAGATTAAACTGACTATGTGGCATCCTCCTTGAAGTCACAGATCATGCAGCTGACCCACTCGAAGTACATGGACTATGGAAAAAAACTGATGAAATGCCTCAGTGTTTAGAGAGGAAACTGAACTTGCAATTAATTCATAGCAGAGCCTGTCCACTGTGGTTTTGTAAACTTTTTGGGGGCAATACAGGTGAAAACAGCTCTTAAGATTCACTGAAGTGTTCTCTGACTGAAGACCCTCCAGGCAGAAAGGGACAGCTTGAGGGATTTAGCAGCAGTGGTTTTATCAACAGCAGGGAATTACAAATATTCCCCTTGTAGCTAGCAAAGTGAATTTTTAGGTTTGCAGGCAAAGCTTAAAATTCAAAGGCCAAGGGCTGGGTCTCTACTCTCTGTTCTACTGAGAAGAGAGCTTCCTTTCCTCTTTGCACTCAAGGACATGCTGGAAGCAGAGTGATTATAATGAGCAGGATTTCACCCAGGGAGTGCACACAGAATCAGGCCACTGGGGTGGATATACATTTATGAGCTAGAGGAGAAAGTCTGTTGCTGGGAAAGAACCCCCTGAACTCCTCAGACTTGCCCTGCTCTGCCCTTCACTGGGACCATTCCAGCAGAAGCTTAAATGAAGAGTCACATGCCCAACACTCCAGTGGATTGGGCCTCGGTCCTTTGCTTTTTTTAAGCCAAAAGGGACCCTTAGTTGACCTAGTCTGATCTCCTGCATATCACAGACCACTTCATCTCATCCACCTGTTGGAATGATTAGAACATTTAGAGGACCATGAAGCATTGCTGGTTTCTAGTCCAGTGGGATCAGTTGTGTGAACATCATTAAGGCTGTGTCTAGACTATAGGGTTTTTTCAAAAAAGCTTCACCTGCATCTAGACTGCCGCCGCGTTATTTCTAAATTACATCAAAAGACCGCAACGGTTTTTTTGACAGCAGGAAACCTAATTTTATGAGGAAGAACGCCTTTTTTTGAAAGCTCTTCAGAAAAAAGGTGCTCTTGAACGCAACAGGGCTTTTTCGAAAGAGCATCCAGATTGCCTGGGCGCGCTCTCAGAGAGAGCAGATCGCTTTGTTGAAAAAAGTTGTGGCTGTCAAGATGATCTCTTTTGAAAGAAGCTTTTCCGAAAGCTTCTTTCAAAAGAAGCCTGTAGTCTAGACATACCCCAAGTCAGGGGTTCCCAACCTTTTTCGGTCCCCGTACCCCCTTGGCTTTTAGTAACCCTTCCCGTCGCCCCTATTCAATATGAAAGGAAATAAATTCTAGACTCTAGAATCTACAGCTTTTTTCACTAACACTACTACTTCTGGAATATTTCAGTTAGGATAATTTAGTCATTTACCAAATATCCCCCGTACCCCCTAGACAAGCGTCTCATACCCCCTTGGGGGTACATGTACCCCAGGTTGGGAACCCCTGCCCTAAGTCATTACTCCTCTCCATGGCTCAGTTTTTCCATCTGAAAACTGGGGACAATAGTAATGCCCCATCTTTGTAGGGTGTGTAAGATTGACAGATATCCAACACTATGAGTCCTTCTCAGCAGCTTTGGCCCCTCTCTCGGGCAGCATATCACAAGCGATGCAGTTTCAGCCCCAAAGCACTAAACGATCTTGCATTTTGTGACATACAAAAAAAGCCAAAGAATCTGTACCTCAGTGAATAAGTTACATAATGGGGGAAAATTGAGGCATTATAAACATTGGGGCATGGAGAGATTTTCAAGCTGACCCACAGTGATTGCTTCGATTAGATTCACCGAATACCACTGGCAGTAGGGTCTTCTAACCCTCGCCATACAGCACAGCTTGAAATGAAGGAACATGCTCAAACTCTCATTACTTTTCCTATTAAAAATTCACACAAAGAGGGAAGCCTGTTCTCATTGCGTTTCATAGCACACACTGCTATGCAAGAGTATTTAACCTAAATGCAACTGAGGTCACACCCCCATCTGTAATGTAATTATATTGAAAAGAGCTTGATTTACCCTTAGTCAAAGGCTAACTTGGCATCACCATGCAAGTGTATTTAAATGAAACCTATGCAAAGCTACAATAGGGCATTTCTGGAAAGTCAGTCAAGTCCATTGGTTGAGAGTGGATGCTTTGAAGTATTAATTGGAAAGTCGTGAGAGAGAAAGCGCTTAAGATAGTAAAAAGGGATCAGTCAACAAGTCAGAAAATTACTCCTGTCCTTAAACCATGTCAAAATAAATATAAAACAAACAGACAAAAGAACCAAATATTTAAAGCTGCTGTTTACATATCACATGTGCCAAGGCTGCTGTGTTGGGCTGCCTGGAACTTTGTTCATGGGGAACGGATCTTAGGCTGAGATGGTGCTTCTCACTCTAGATGAGCTCTGAACTGCTATATCAGCTTATTCTCTGCCTCCAGCCCCAGGAATGTAGCATTTGAAAGGTGGCAGCCCAGACCACGAAAGGGGGTAGAGCATTTGCATAAGCAAGGCAGGCTTCTGGCTAGACACATTATTTATTATAGTGATCATAGAATCATAGAACACGAGAACTGGATGGGACCTCGAGAAGTCAGAGTCCAGACCCCGGCCCTCACGGCAGGACCAAGCACCATCTAGATCAGAGCAGGCAAATATTTGGCCTGTCAGCCACATTCGGCCCACCAAGCTGCCAGATCCAGCCTGCAGGAGCATCAGCCAGGCTCCCTGCCTGCCCCACCTCTGTACGCTGCTCGGAGCAGTTCTTTGAACATTGCGAACTCAGGGGAGACATCGTGTGCTGCCCCCACCCCCATCTCAATGCCCATTGGCCGTTTTCCAGCCAATGGGAGCTGCTTGTTTTCAGGGCAGCATTCAAGTACCCTTCTGGTAATGCAGCCCCTTCCCCCTTACCCTCTGCTCCCCTACTTCCTCCAGACCCTGCACTCTAATCCCCAGCACCTCTGTCCCAGCTCAAAAGCCTCTCTCAGACTCCACACCCCAATCTCCTACCCCCAGTCACAACCCAGATCCCTGCACCAGGTCACAATCCCCTCAAAGACCCTGTACTCTTCTCCCGCACCCCTCCTACAGGGCAAAATCTCTCCTGCCCACAACTCCCTTCCAGACCTTGCACCCTCATCTCCTACCCCAGGTCACAACCCCCTCCTTCACCTAAACTCCCTCTCAGATCCCACAGCTCCTCCTACACTCCAGTGCCTTACCCCAAGCTCCCTTCTGCAGAAGCTCTAACCTTCATCCCAGACCCCACACCGCCTCCATTAATATCACAGTGGCCCCTGACCACTTTTCCCACCCTGATAGAGGTCTGTCTAACCTGCTGTTAAATACCTCCAGCAATGGAGATTCCACAACCTCCCTAGACAATTTAGTCCAGTGTTTAACCACCCTGACAGGTAGGAAGTTTTTCCTAATGTCCAACCGAAACCTCCCGTGTCACAATTTGAGGTCATTGCCTCTTGTCCTTAGGTAACTGTTGTATGCATGCAGTGCTGAGCTCTACCACCCAAAAAGCTCGGCCCTGTAAAACATCATGGTGAAACCGTCTTCAGCTGAAACAAACAAGAAAATATGTATTGAACAGAGGGGAAACTGAGGCACACTGAGGTTAAGTGATGTGTCAAAGGTCACAATTCCTGGCTATGGGCAGAGAGACATACTTGCTTTCTCTGAGAGTGTAGGTAGTGTATGAGGTGCAGAGGACCAGTACTGATAAAGTCAGGGAAGAGACAGTTAGGAAGAGATTTCCATGCCAGATGCAGTTACTATCCTGAGCAGTAGTGTGGGGAGCATGTTGAGAAAGTGCTCATCTTTATTCCTGGCCCAGGGGTGTCACCAAGGGTCCCTTTAATATTTTCCATTCATGTACAGAAGAAATTTTCTATGTGCACCAAGGCATGTGCACCACCAGCAGAAAAACCTACCTGTGGGTACTCTGCTAAGTAGCTGGACAGCATTTGAATCTCTCATGAGCCGATGCACCTCCTCCTTCCCCATGCTCTGCTTACAGAGAACACCGGCTATCACCTGTTTGGGCCCCACAGAGCCAATATCCTCATACCCTGAAACTGTGGGGCCAGAGGTATAATATCCTGTGGGCAGTGTGCCTGGGCACTTTTTGCTGAACAGCCTAGGAATGTCCAGGAGTGTATGTAGAAGACTCATATCCTTACTGGCCAGATGCTGGAAATAAAATAATGAACATAAATATTGATTGGTACAGTCATGGAAATCAATGCCTCTACCTCCTTGCTAAATTGAACAGGAACCATGTGTTCTACCACATTTGGAAGGGTGTACATAAGAGAAAGACAGTGAGTTGAGGTGACATGCAACAGCGACCAGCAAAATTTAACTGGGCCACAGCTTGGCGATGGAAATCCAGTGAAAACAGTCAGAAATGGTATCTGAACAGTAAAGAACATTAGCTAAATTTGGTTTAAAAATGATAAAAGACCTGGACTGTACTGTTGTGTACAACATCAAGACACTTCACTCTGGCACTGTGTGGATATCCTGAAGGGTAGAAGAGATCCTTAAAATGTTTGTTTTTATTAACATCCACCATTTACTAGCCCGCTTTTATACAAAGAATTTTAATTTTTTTATTTTGAAAGTGCAAAAACAGCAACAAATAAAACCCTTAGACTCTTTCTATATTCCATTTTGCAAACTGATTTTATTGAAATAACCTGAGGGAGAGTAAAAATAGAGCTTAGAATGAACTTAAATTTCAAGCATAACAAAATGGAGTTAACCAATGCCCTCAGGAATAATAAAAACAGCACCTGAAGCTGCACAAGGAAGCATAAAAAGTACCATGACTTGAATCCTCATGCTTTGGAGTATAAAGTGACTAGGTCAGGAAGCAATTTTCTTGTGTATATTGCTCACAGGACAGAGGCATTATGGGAGTTTTTCAGCTCTGAAACATCTTGGTTAGAAATAGGATACCAGACAAACTGGGACACTTGCAATTTTTATTTAAGACTTTCTTACAGGTTGTTCCTGTGATATAAATTTCAAATGAAAGTCTTGATCCTACAGTCCTTACTCTGAATAAAAATCCCATCATCAACATGGAAACTGCAGGGCCAAAGTAGCTACACATAATTAACTGTTTTCAGTAGGGTAAAGCTAAAAAAGGGATGTGTGTGTATGATTTCAAGTTTCTAAATTCAGGACTTCATTCTGTCAGGTAATTAGGGTCCTTTCTGCCTTTGAAATAAAAACGTATGAATTAATATAAGTAAGTGGGAAACTGAGTCGGGGGGTGGAAGAGGAGAAAAGCATTTTGAAATCACACTCCACAAGCTTTTCAGGAAAGCATGAATGCAAGCTTTCCCCCCGCAAAATTCATCTTTCCCTCTAGTGGAATTTTATAAACCCATCTCCATTTGAATCAGTTACGATTGAAGGAAGACACTCATAGCACCCTTTCCATTATGACAACCAGAACAAACAGGAGATCATTCCGGTCTCATTACATTTGAGCAGTAGGAGGCAGTTCCATATAAGACTCTAATCTTGTACATTTTTATTAGTTATCAAGATTAATGAAGTCAAAAGAAGTTTTGGTAAACTCAGGAAATGGTTCTGTCACTTGGTGCAGAGCTAAACCAATTTAGAATGCCGACAGTTCTCCAGACTGTCAACCGAATTGCTGAGGTCACATGAAGAACCATAATTATTAAATTTCACTCACCTCCGCAGAGATAGAGAAAGACTGCAACAGTTTTCATTTGTACATGTCAGTGCGGAACCTACAAGCCGCATTCCAGAGGAGGGCCCATTGTGCCAGGCACTGTACACTGCAATAGACAGTTCTTGCCCTGATGAGCTCACATTCTAAATAAACAAGACAGAGGGTGTGAAAGACTGAGGTTTGTACCCATTTTACAGAAGGGGCACAGAGATTAAGTAACTTTCTCAAAGGCAAACAGAAGGATCCATAGCAAAGACAGGCATTGAACCCATGTTTTGTTATCCCCGCCACAGCACCTTAACTACAAAAGCATCCTTCCCCTCACTTTGGCAAGGCCATAAAGCCAACTGCCTAGCCAACGTCAACACGGCCTTTTTCGGGGTGGAAAGAGCCCTTTGCCTCTAAGAGTTTCTGCATTAGGACCACCAAAGCTCCGCTCCAGGGGAGATGGGGCCAGCACACAGCAGAGGAACTGGTTAAGAGTGTGTGATTCTTTAGACATGAAGACCCATCAGAAAAAGGAGGAAAAAATCTTCAATTGCAAGGCACAGAAATGGGGCTAGTTTAAATCATGATATATAGGGACTATTAGCATGTAGGATAATGAGAATATGTGTTTCTCCCTGTTGCCAGCACTGGGCCAAGGAATGTCAGATAGAGGAAGGGGAGAGCAACTAATACTTTGACTTAGGCCAGGTCTATACTAGACCCAGAAAGTCGGCTTACGATACACGACTCCAGCTATGTAAATGATGTAGTTAGAGTCAATGTACCTTAAGCTGAGCTCGGTGTCATCTCCACAGCGGGAGATGGATGAGAGCAAACGCTCCCATGGGCTGCCCTTACACCTTGTGAGGAGTAGGAGTACTGGCACTCCCTCAGTGTTGAGTTAGTGGGCCCTTACTAGACCCGCTGAATCCAACACTAGAAGATCAACCTCTAGTGCAAGTTAATGAGTGGAACATGCTCACCACCCAGGAAGGGCCCCAATCACCCCCCCCCATCCTCCATAGAAATAACTGTGGAAGGGCTTCATAGTTACCTCAAGTCACCTGCAAATCTTCCCACGAAGGGAAAGGACTTCGGTCTCCATAAAGGTGGAGCCTTTCCCTTCCTCTCAGCCTTCTTCCTAGCATCCAGCTCCTCCCACAGGCTCAGCCTCCATGACCTGCTCAGTTCTTGGCCTCTCTACTGAGACCCTCGGCAGAGGGGACCAATACCAGGCTGCAATGACTGCATATCCACAGACGCTTGATACCCATAGGATTTATTGCACAAAGGCTACCAAGGAGCAAACGTGTGCAGTTGCCCATGTGTATAGTAACAGTATATACTCACCCTTAAAAAGCCTTATAGAGCAGGGTCAGCAGATTAGCTTTCACTCGGCCTGGTGCCTTCTCCATCTGCTGCTCAACCGAGGGCCTGGCTCTCTGGATTGAGCTGCCTCCCTCTTCAGGGCTCAGCCCTGCAATGAAGTCACTATGAACCCCCCTTTTCTAAGGTGTTGAATTCCCTCTGGAGAAGGGACTATGTACATCCCATATCAGGTATTCTTCCAACCCAGCTCCCTATCAAGTAGCTAACTAGTACTTTTACTAGCCCTCCCATTGCTCCATGCCCCCCCACAAGAGACCCTCTACCTAAAAAGCACTATCTACTCAGCCTCAGACCCTATTGCTGTTTTCTCTGGGCTCCTTCCTTGCTTCTCTAACTCCTAGTCCACAACTGGGCTTAACATCCCTACCTTCTTCCATTTGCAAGAGCTACTTCCCCCTCTTATAAGACTGTTTACCAGACACTCAAACTCTTCTATCTATGCCCAAGAACTAGAAAACACTCTCATACTCTCTTCCAAGAGAGAGCAGCCTCAAAGCTCCTACCTTTATCCAAGCCCTGTCTGCCCTTGCCCAGCTGGGCTTTATCTTCAATTAGGCTTTCTTCAGCACTGGCTCTCCTTCAGGTGCAGCTTGTAAGATTAATGAGCCCTTTATAACCAGCTCAGGCCCTAGGCAGGCTGAATGCTACACCACAAAAACTGTAGGGCTGTATCTACATTGGCATGATCTTGCACAAAAGTGGTTGCTTTTGTGCCAAAACTTGCTGCCTGTCTACACTGACTGCGAGTTCTTGCACAAGTACACTGATGTTCTAATGTATGAAATCAGTGCTTCTTGTGCAAAAACTATGATGTTCCCACTCAGGAAAAAGCCCTTTTGTGCAAGAGATCAGTGTGGACAGGCAGACATGAATTTCTTATGCAAGAAAGCTCTATGTTTAAAATGGCCATCAGAGCTTTCTTGCGCAAGAGAGCGTCTACACTGGCATGGATGCTCTTGCACAAAAGCACATACCAGTGTAGATGCTCTCTTCTGGAAGAGTTTTTGCAGAAGAACACATCTGCAAAAGAGTTTTTGCGTGAGAACATACCAGTGTAGACACAGCCTAGGTGTCCCGAGTACCTTGGGGTTTGGACTACAGAAATCATTACAGGGAGTGAATGCATGAGGCACAGAGAAATACTCCTGTTTAAATGGGGCTTTTGAGGATAATGGTGGCTAGGTTGCTTTTCAAATAAGCTTTTTCTTGGTCTTTTATCTCTGTTTGGTTGTTATATAAGATCCAAACAGGTGAAGAAGCAGGGAGCACTGGGCTAGGGAAACAAAGGGGGGGATTTAATGGGAAGGTAAGAGCTAGATGCTAGTTACACTTGTTGGTACCAAATGCTCTGATGGGCAGCTCTTGACCTGGAGACTGTAGCACACTTCTGCTGAGGTCTCAAAGCTGTTTGTGTGTTAGATACTAATGTAGAGTGTTTACTATCAAACAAAACATATAGCTATGGTCAACCTTTACTATCTAAATTAAATCTCTTGGCTGTGTTTAAAAAAAAAAAAAAAAAAAAAAAAAAAGTCTGGGGCTCTCGTATAATTCTGCTCATGAAAGCAGCATCCAAAGTGGATCTGGGGGCCAGGGATGGCCTGAAGTGCAAGGTAGTAATATTCAGAAAGCGAAAGCTCAGCAAAAGGGGAGCACTGGTATTAATTTCAAGACAAACTTCCCCTTATTTGTGATTATTATGTAGTGTACCTATGTAATACCATGGTTCAGTAATTAAAGTCAGAATGATTTATGAAGCTGCAATGTGGGGAGATGATGTTCTGAGACTTGGAGGAGTGGGCTACATTATTTAACCGAATTCAACTGGAGTAGTTTATTTCCATAGTAGGTTTTTGTTTGTTTGTTTTGCTATCCCTGCTATCCTGGCCAAATTCCAGCTCAAACAATTAGACCCTGCCCATTTAAATTACAACTGGTGTTTTCATGAGGTATGGCATTTTTCATTCCTTCTGTAAAACAGTCGCCACTTCCCATCCCCAGAGGTGGTTGCATTTCAGTGATAATGGGTAAAGTTGCAGCAGTGGTTTTATAGACCAGTAACTTCCCTCCAATAAATTATCATAGGTTGTGTCCATCCCATGTGGCTCAGTGCATGACTATCACTTGGGCTTCTTCTCCTGAAAGACAGGCCTATTGAGAGTTTAAAGCACAGGATTATGGCATGAGCGCATTCTTTCCACCTCTGCCACTGAATTGTTGTGCGGCCATGGGCAATTCACTTTACTATGTAGTGCTATTGGCAAAGGGGTTAATATACAGTTAAAATAACCTATTTCAAGGAGAGCTATGAGATTTACATTAGTTAATCTTTACAGAGCCTTTTGATATTCTTGGAGGAAGAAACCATGGTATAGAAAAACTGGCCAACATGTTCAAAAGCCACTAGCGGGCTTTTCCAATGGGGGAGCAAATTAGTCAACTGCCCCAGGGCCTGGCCACTCAAAAGAGCCCAGGGCACCTGGCTGCCATCCCAGGCCCTTAAAATCACTTCCAGAGACCCAGGCAGTACTGAGGCTGCCTGAGGTGGGTGCAGAGTGCTCTGGGCAGAGCTGAGGCTGACTGAGCCTTGTCCCTCCCACCTGTGGCCCCGCACCTTCCAGAGATGCCCTCTTGAATTTCCTGAACCACAGGAGCTCGATATTGTCTAGCAACTTAGCCAACACTTCCATGCTTACTGGGATGTGCATAGACTGGAGGGTGAAGGGCAAGACCTGAGTAAAAGTTTGATTTCATTCCGCAGCAAAGCTGGAACCATAGTTTAAAGAGTGGGAGGAGACAGGGAAGGAGACTTATGTGAAGCTGGCAATAGACTGCTCCTTGCTCCCATGGTAGGACCCTAACCACTGCCCTCCACTGCCTCAGATGTCTGTGGAACCTCCAGTGAAAGGAATGAAACAGCAGGGCACCTGAAGTGTGCATGCTCAGTGTGCCATACTTGGAACATCATTCAGCACTACAGCTTTCCACAGTCAACCCCCACATCAGAAGTAGCAGTACTTCCTCTGTGGGAGCATGTGTGTCAAAACGATTCATTTCACCTTTAACTGTAAATTCTCTTCATGCCAAAGGAGCCTCAGCAGAGGTTCTACATCTTTCTTCTTAGCAGAGAATAATACTCTTCTAACACCTCTTCATTCGACTTGTGATACCTTCACCTGCTGACTGTCACTTTCCTTTCAGCTCTACTTGATACAGCTAACCCTTCTTTCTTTGTTAATTACACGAAGGGTGCTGCGCCACAAGAAAAGAGCCTTAAAAATTAAAAAAAAAAAAAAAAAGAGAAGGACCTCAATATTTCTTAGCTTTTCAAACCCATCTCTCTCTCTCTGTCTCCAATGCTTTAGAAATGAAAACCTGGTGATCAAGGCCACTAGCAACATGCCGTTTGCAGACCTGCTGTGCACAGCTTTCACCTTATACAAGTTGAACCTCTCCAGTCCAGCACTCTCTGGTCCGGTAACATCCATGGTCCGTCATGATTTTAGTTAGCCAGATGTCCATGTATCATGGGTGTGGCCAAGTTTCCCGCAGTCCCATAAAGTTTGTTTACAGTGACCAGCCCTGGCTCTCCGTGTTCTATGCTATTCTTTACCTCTAATTTACCCCTACATGTCTTCTAACAGCCCAGCAAGCAGTGGAAGTGTTGGTAATGCTGCTAGACAATATTGACCTCCCATGGTCTGGCAAATTCTCTGGTTCGACACCAATTAGGTCCAAAGGGTGCCAGACTAGAGAGGATTGACCTGTTCCAGCAACTCACAAGTAGAACTCTTTAGGGGCGATTGGGCTGGATTCATTAAAGGGACAGAGGGAAGATATTTAGTGACTGCTTCACAAGATATTCAGAAGGGGTGGTGTGGGCTGCTGGAATAACAAAGCAGGAAACGAGGTAAAAGGCTGGTCTTGTTGTGGTGGCACAAGTCTGAGATGCAGGTTCAACTCTGTCCTGTGTGATCTCATTGATTCATTTCATTTCTCTGTGTCTTAGCTCCCCGGCTGTAACATGGGGATATGAAGCTTCCTTTGTCTTGCCAATGGTTTTGAGGAGTGGACTCTCTGAAGCTATTGTCTTTGTCCCTAGTCCAATCAGGCCCTGATATGAGTTGAGGCCACTGGTGCGACCGTAGTACAGAGGAAGATGAAAAGGCTGCTGTTTATTCATAGAATGGGTAGAGATATTGGATGACCACCGGGATGGGCGTTTCTCTAGTTAATTTACTGGTTCCAATCCTGCCATGGCAAGTTTTGATCTAAAGTCATGGCTATTTGACAATTGCTGAGAGGCCTGGGTGATGAATTATAGTCTCACTCTAGTTTTTAGTAGTCAGAAGTTAGCATCTTCCTCTGCTGGTCATCTGTGTAGCAAGGCAATGGACCAAATGGAGCACAGAGACTAAGCTCTGTTCTCTCACTTCCTGGATGTGTCATAGAATCCCAGGGCTGGCAGAGACCTCAGGAGGTCTTCCAGTCCAGCCCCCTGCCCAAAGCAGGACCAACCACAACTAAACCATCCCAGCTAGGGCTTTGTCAAGCCAGGATGTAAAAACCTCTAGGGATGGAGATTGCACCACCTCCCTAGGGAACCCATCCCAGTGCTTCACCAATCCTCGTAGGGAAATAGTTTTCCTAATATCCAACCTAGCCCTCCCCCACTGTAACTTGAGACCATTGCTCCTTGTTCTGTCATCCATTACCGCTGAGAACAGCCTCTTTCCATCCTCTTTGGAACCATCTTCAGGCAGTTGAAGGCTGCTATCAAATCCCCCCTCACTCTTCTCTTCTGCAGACTAAATAAGCCCAAATCCCTCAGCCTCTCCTCACAGGTCATGCGTTCCAGCCTCCTAATCATCTTGGTTGCCATTCGCTGGACCCTCTCCAATGCATCCACATCCTTTCTGTAGTGGGTGGCCCAGAATTGGACACAATACTCCAGATGTGGCCTCACCAGAGCCAAATAAAGGGGAATAATCACATCTCTAGATCTGCTGGCAATGCTCCTCCTAATGCACCCTAATATGCCATTCGCCTTTTTGACTACAAGGGCACACTGTTGACTCATATCTAGCTTCTCATCCACTGTAATCCCCAGGTCCTTTTCTGCAGAACTGCATCTTACCAGTCGGTCCCCAGCCTGTAACAATGCTTGGGATTCTTCTGTCCCAAGTGCAGGACTCTGCACTTGTCCTTGTTGAACCTCATCAGATTTCTTTTGGACCAATCCTCTAATCTGTCTAGCGTCCCTCCAAGTTTGGATGGGCACTGGGGATGCAGCCCATCGGAGAAGCCGTACCTCTTTTGAAGTTAAACTCCATCCTTGTGGAGTTCCCCATCTGGTACCCTTCACCGTTCTCTGGAAGACAAACAAGCACCAGAGCGTAGCCATAGCTCCATATCTGTGAATAGCGGTTCTGGGATAAGCTCCAGCAGTTCTGGACTCGAGGGGCAAGTGGATTCTGCCAGTGCTTTCTCTTGCTGTGTAATGATGCCCCATAACTGTTGGACTCGTTCAAAGGCCAGTGTAATCAGGAAGGAAGCACTAACAATGCTGAAGAAAGTACCCCTGTGCAGGGATGAAGTCAGTGTTTCTGGAAGGGAGCTCAGTAGCCTTTTGTGTTGCTGTCTGCAGATCCAGTGGAGCATGTTTTAAAGTCGCTTTCAGACTCACTCTTCTCCTGACCCTTAGCCCCATTAAAATGCTTGCGCTCCAGACATCATAAAAGAGGAGGTAAAAAAGGGCAAAGTGAGCACAAAGAGCCGCTGGGTTAATGCTGACCATCTGAATACACTGGAAAATGCTAACTCTACCAGGCTAAGTGACACCTCCAGGACTGCCAGGAGTAGCTGGGGAAGGGGGAAGGAAGGGAAGGTTTAGGAAAAGCGATTTCCATTTTCATCCTATGGCTGCACTGCCGATTTCTTTGCCCAGAGGGCAGATGCATTTTTGTCTCTCAAAGCACAGTGACCCAGCTGCAGGCAGGCTGCATAATACTGGCCTTTGCATGCACAAAGCACACACAAAGCAGAAGGAGGAGGAAGGGGCGGCTGAGCTTTCTGAGCAGGTGGGAGAGTTAGTAAAGGGTGGTGGAGCATTGGGTTCACACTGGGAAACAGGCACATCAAGCCTAAGGCACCGGAGGCTGCCCTCCACCTCAGCTGAGGACTTAGTGGGTTCTGCAGCAGCAGGATGTCAAGAAGTTTCACTTATTTCCTTTTCTTTAAAAAATTCTCCTCAGATGTTCTACTGCCTGTTGGCTTTACAGTAAATGGAGTGTGTGTGTGTGTGTGTGTGTGTGAGTGAGAAATAGAGAGAGATTTATGAATTAGAGAGCTTCTGACTGGATGTTCTGAGTGCCCTCACCTCTCTGAATCAATAGAAGTTGCACTCCGTGCCTCTCAGGACTGGTGTGCTGTCAGATACTTTCAGATGGTGACAAAACCTTGTGTGCTGTCGTGTTTAATAGGTGCCTAAAATTCACCTGGTGTAAAACTGAGTGTTGTCAAACGGGGGAGCGGGGAGTGTCTGTCAGGTGCCCCATGTGTATTGATTATGGTAGACTGGATTCTCATTTACACGAAGGATGCCATGTGCAAAGCAGCATAAGGGTGGGTGGGACTGCCAGCCCGGTGTAAAGAGGTCTCGGTGTAAAGGAGAGTCCGTCTCTGTGTTTCACACTTGTATGTGCGAGTACCGATGTGTGCATGTTTTCCAGTGGCACTGGGTGAGACTTGTTCCCATGAATCCCTGCCAAGCCAAGCCACTGATTCTGTTCTAGGACCTATGATCTCACCTACATTTGATGTGGGTGCAGCTTCACTGGAATCATTCTTGATTCACACTTGTGATGAGGCCAGACTCAGGCCCCTGGTGGACATCTGTTTGTGTGTGTGTGTGTTTTGTGTACATGATCTCTTAGATCTGGCTTGCTTGCTGAATAAAATATGTCGACAATTTTATCAGCCATTCGAGTCATTAGTTGTGTGGAGCCCGACTGAACATACTGGGAGGTCATGCTATTCATTAATATTTATTACCCCTGATTTGTTTAACAAAATACATAAGAGGCTTTTTGAAGTAGGGAATTTCTAACTGCAGAAGACAGCCAGTATAAATGATGTGGGTAGAGTACACACAGCCTATGGAAATAAATTTAAGGACAGATAAATGCACGTAGTGTGATGCTTCCAAGAGTGGAGGGCTCTTTTGATTAAAGGTGGCAACATCTCAAGTGGGGGAAAATATTGCAAGCGCTGTAGCAAGGTGTTACGTGCCTTTATTTTCCCATGCTGCCCAGGTTTGTGTCTCAGCTCTCAGGCCAGGTCTACACAACAGGTGAAAGTCGAAATTAAGATATGCAGCTCCAGCTATGTACGGAGTCGACGTACCTTAATTTAAATTTCCACATTGTCTCCACAGAGGGAGTTCAGTGGGGCAAATGCTCCCATCTCCCCTTACTCCTAGTGAGCAGCAGGAGTACCGGCACTGATGGGGGTGCTCTCTGAGTTCAATTGGGCAGATCTTTCCTAGACCTGCTAAATCAAACTCCAGAAGGTCGACCGTGGCAGCGTTCATCTTCCACATAGTGAAGAAATGGCCTCAGGCAGATCACCTGAAGCACTGTATTAATTCATTAATGACAGTGATGTGGAGGGAGCTGTCACTCACTAAGTGATGCCTGATTGAGCAGCAGTGTTCTGCATTAAAGGAGGCCAAAGACAGGTTGGGCTGCTTGTGTGCACAATGCCCGGACTGTTGGATTTGGGGATGAAGGAGGATAAATACAGCTATGATGTCTATTGGGGAGTAGAGGTGAATCGATCATCATATGATTAGGCTCACTTCTGCTTCAGTACCCAGAACAGAAAGCAATTTGAGTGGCTTGGTATTATAATAACTATAATCTTGGGGATTTGACTGGCTTTGAAAGCAGAAAGTATCCCCATAATCCAAATGACCCATCAATGCTGTGTAAATACTTCTGGATATTTCCAGTGACTGATATGGATGTTTGACAGGGGGAAAATCATGTTAGCTTCATTTATATTGGTTAAACATATTAGGCTAAGAATCAGCCTTCATGTAATTATCTCCACGGACTTCAGTGAATTATTTAGTCCTATTCTGTTATGTTCCTGGGGCAGTCTCAGAACGTACATGGATGCGTCATCATACCCTGCACACAGTTAGTGCTGCCCATTATTTCACCAACTGGCCTCAGTGCCTCTGAACTAAGGATGGGTCAGAATAAACAACTGTGATCTGGGCATCCCTGAAGAAGCATATGTTTCTACCTGACTATGCAAAGAGGTATGGTGAAGCAGAGATTATATTCCATATAGAGACTGGGTGTCATTGCAATTCAGGATAAAGTGCCACCCACCTGAATATACAGACTGGAGAAATATTGTATTGTGGTTTCCATAGCAATTTTTGGGGGGGAGGTTCATATTTACATACATTCATTTGAACAACACTAAAAAGATAAATGTGGGTGGAAAAGGAGACAGAGAGAGCTATTAAGAAATGGAAAGGATTTCAAGCTGTGTATTATCTTATGAGTATTAAGAAGGGGGAAAACCTGTTCATAAAGCAATTTTTAAATCTGATCCAGTGAGTTTATTTTCTCCTTTGCTGCATTTCCCCCTTGGGAGCCATGTATACATTTGCAGGCAAATTAATATTTTTATATATAATTTACCAGCAAAGAATTTCAAAGCACACAGATTTTCCAGAGCAAACAACTGACAATGGAAGGTGCCAGGGAGAGATTTAACAATGCAGAAGGCTAGCCAAGTGGGAAGGATTGGGCACTGGCTCCCATGTTTCTCAGGATGGGTCAGTGGGCTTTGAGGAGATGTAAACAGAGTGGGTACCTCCACTTTCAGATCCTGGAAGTACTTTGAGATTCAGGGTTTTTTTTTTAAAATCGCTTTTGCTGAAGGCTCTACATTTACAGAATTTGTGGTCAGGACTGAAAATGGAAACAACAAACATTGTAGGTAGACATATTTTTTTTACAACTTATCTAGACCGACTCCATAGAGGAAGGTCTGGAAATCATGTCAGAAAATCTGTCCAGGTGAGATGTTTAGCTGGATGGTGCAGACTCAGATAATCTCCTAACAAGCATCTGAGCTCTGAATCCCTACCTGAGCCCTTAAGCCTTCGGAGATTGGGCCTTTGCTCAACATTTCTCAGTGTATTTCAGTCCTGCCAGCTCTAAACGTTCAAAAACCGTAAGTCAGGGCTCCCAAAATCGTGGCATTGGCTTAAAAATGAGGTTTTTTTAAAAAAATAATACATGATGGTGATTTTGTTTAATTTGCATGTGTGTTTTGAGCCTTTAGGAGTGATGTTTTCAATCTTTCCTCTATTACCAGAAGGACTGGACAGTTTAAAAAAATTAAATCATAGAATCATAGAGCTGGAAGAGACCTCAGAAGGTCATCAAGTCCAGCCCCCTGCTCTAGCCAGGACCAATCCCAACTAAATCAACCCAGCCAGGGCTTGGTCAAGCCGAGACTTAAACACCTCCAGGGATGGAGACTCCACTACTTCCCTAGGTAACCCATTCCAGTGCTTCAGTACCCTCCTAGTGAAATAGTTTTTCCTAATATCCAACCTGGACCTCTCCACCACAACTTGAGACCATTGCTCCTTGTTCTGCCAACTGTCACTACTGAACAGCCTCTCTCCATCCTCTTTGGAACTCCCCTTCAGGAAGTTGAAGGCTGCTATCAAATCCCCCCTCACTCTTCGCTTCTGCAGACTAAACAGACCCAACTCCCTCAGCCTCTCCTCATAAGTCATATGCTCCAGCCCCCTAATCATTTTGATTGCCCTCCGCTGGACCCTCTCCAATGCGTCCACATCCTTTTTGTAGTGGGGGCCCCAGAACTGGACACAATCTTAGGTTTCACCATAATAACATGACCCCTGGAGCTAGGGCTTTAAAAACACCAAATACTATGAGATTCATGAGAAAATTGTGACTGTGGGCAACAGTGGCATGGGTATTCCAGGCCTTGAGTTGTTTGATTTGCTTAAAGCCAGACCTGGGGTGACGGGTTCAATTCTTGTGAGTTTGCATTGTTGAGTTGCATTTAAATGAGCTGTAATTTAATTTCACAGGTGAAAAACAAGCCATCGAAGGCAATGTGGGTCAAATTCCTTTTTAACCTGGGGAGACCACATGGTCCAGTGCACATGGAATTCCACGGGACATCAGACAACAAAGTTTCTGCCGCTAACCTTTTGTGAGACCTTGGCCTAGCCACTTCCCTTCATTATGCCTGTGTTTCCTATTATTTGTTCATTCTCAGTATGTAGATTATAAACTCTTCAGGGCAGTGGCTGTCTCTTAGTATACATTTGTGTATAGTGCCTAATACAATGGGGTCATTAGATGATGCCATAATTATAATTAGTTTCAGCTTTAATAGGACTGAAAGACCAATGACAGTGACCTTAAAGTTTATTTTAAAATTTGAGTATAATTGTGAATGATGCTTCTAGGGCGGATATATACTTTCTGGGGGACACTCCAGATGTGAGTTAGATACAAAATAAATAAAACAATGTACAGAAATACAATCAATGCTGTTTGGCAATGTAGCAGCTAGTGCACAGGAATGGAAGGCAGTCTCCTATGCTATGTTCCTGTCTTTGCCACTGATTCAGTGTGCGACCTTCAGTCATTTGCTCGGCAGCTCTGGTTCCCAATTTGCCTGCCTGCAAATTGGAAAGAGTAGCTACTTACCTCTCGGGGGGGGCTGAGGAAATCAATGAGTGTTTATCAAGTGCTTTCAGGAATGATAGAAGTGGGAAGTATTAATAAACAGGAAACCACAATAGTGCGGCAGAGAGAGAGAGAGAGTGTGTTAATAGAGGAACAATACCAAGTCACCCAGCCACAGTGTCGGCTCTCTCTGCATTGCAGTGGCCCACTGGCATGTTTGGACTAGCTGATTTTTGGTGGCTGCACGTACATTTGCCAATGTTCCCCCTCCTTTTTTGCATCCAGGTGCCAATTTTTTCCATCCATGTGTGGAATAATTTTTGTGTGCATCGAGGCATGTGCGGATGGGCACCATCAGCAGTAAACAGAAACTAGCTGTGGGCACTCTGCTAATCAGCTGGGCAGCATTGGAATCTCTCCTGAGCAGCTGCACAAGCGCACAGCTTACCGGGAATATTGATGTTTACTCATTGCTTTGAGCAGTTTACTAGGATATGCAAGTGAACCTATGCCACTGAACATAACTCTTTTACCAAACTTGCTTTCAAGAACTTTTTGTGGTACAGTGTAGCCCAGGCCAGGCCCTACTTCTCAATAAGCCTGTATTCCAGCCCCATCGTGCCAAGTTTGTTGCCATCTAAGATCTTATCTGAAAAAATAAGGTAGGCTACGGGGAAACCTGCTGTACTCTTCATGTCCAGGACCTTGGAGAGCAAAATACCCCATGTATGAAACCCTGCTTGCTGTCTTTGCTCCTCTGAGCAAATTTCTGCCACCCTTATGCATTCTATCAGGTCCTTACTCCATGGCTAACTTACTTGGAAAGAGAAACACCTACTGGAGGGGAACTACTCCCAGAGTAAAGCAGTGCTCAATGTGAATACAGCTGTCAGAATCTAGCCTTCCGAAATCACACCCTCCAGCACCCCATCCATTCCGCAACTTGCTCCCTGACTCTGCCTTTGGCCATACACATTTAAAAATCTGCTGGGGATACAGCATTTAAGCCTGAGAGAAACTTCATGAGCTTGGCAGCACAGCCTGGATTGTGAGCCAGTAGCTCCCTTTTGCTGAAGGAGTAAGAGTCGGAGATGGTGACAGCTTTATTTGTAGTACAGTCAGGAACCCTGGCTTGCACCATGTTTCAAAACAAGAGAGAAAGGGGAGATAAAGGGTCTAGTAAGTCTTTCAAATGTGACACATACAGTAATTACTTTATGTTTGAAACCAGCAAATATCTATTGATTTTTTTTCCACTCAGTACCTGTCCTCAACCTCATAAACATGCTGACACGGTGTTTTACTATGTGTTTTGACCACAATTGGACTTAAGGCTCGATTAGCACCCGGGAAGATCAAAGTGGCATTTGTTTTGGAGTCTGGCCTAATGTAGCAGATTAAATTCGTTGCCACCAGAGAATTTGGCCATTTCACAGCCTTTAGCCCTGCTGACATGCATGACAAGAAGCAGCTTCCATATTGGAATGGCAAGTTTCCTTCCGCTAAGCTGACTTGCGAGAGAGATGGCTACAGCAGTGCTGTGCATAGAAGCAATAATAGGATCCCTGGAATGCAGTATGGAAGGAGAAGTGTCCAGTAAGGATGTTAAGTATCAAGTAATTTGCTAATCTTAGGCCAGGTCTACACTGCAAGGGGAAGGTCAGCTTCAGGTGTGCAACTCCAGCTAAGTAAATAAAGTAGCTGAAGTCGATGTACTTTAAGCTGAGCTTGGAGCCATCTGCACAGCAGATCAATGGGAGAAATGCTTCCGCTGACTTCCCTTACTCCTCATGAGAGCAAGGAGTACCGGCACCGATGTGGGTACTTTCAGCATTCTATTTATTGGGTCTTTACCAGACCTGCTGAATCAAACCTTGGAGTAATCAATTGCCAAAGCGTTGATCCTCCAGTAAGTGGAGACGCAGCCTTCACTGTTAAAAATGAACCAGAAGCCCGGATTGTAAACCTGGATTTGTATCCCCTTGAATATTTGTGGGTGCTTGGATTCAGGGTTTGAATTCGCACATGGCATGTTCTGGAGCCAGCTGTGAAATTCAGAGCTTCTTGTAAGTTCTAATTTCAAATAACTGCCCCACCCCAGTAGCACAGTAAAGAGATATGAAGTTTTGTCATTGGTTTCAGCTCATCTCTAGGCAGCAGCTCTTCAGACATTCGGTATAACTCCGAGAAGCACACAGAACACTCTCTTGGTTACATAAATGAAGCTCGGGCTGGTGTTTGCCAAAGCCTCTCAAATGAACCTGGCCTCACTTTTCAGGGGACTCCGGAGGAAAGATTTAGGGTTTCACTCAGAGCTGTGCAGTGCTTGGTGTCTTTTCACAGAGCCAGCTAAGGATGGTCCAGAACCAAAGACCTACGTCCAAACCCTTTGGTCCAGGGGATGTTTGGATTCAGAGCTGGTTTGCATCCAGGCCTAGTTCCTACGCTCAGCCTGCAGTCAGACAAAACGTGCGTTAGGGCTTTTTCTGATCAGGTGGAAGGATATTCCTAGGCACGCTGGGACCAAAGCGAGGACACATACCAACCTCTGCTAAACAGAATCGCTGAGTTGTCCGATAAAAACCTGCATGTCTTGCCATTAACCCTGTCTCCAAGGGACTTGCTTCCCCTTTTACAACTATTTCCCAGACCAGACAAATTCTATAATCACCAGATAACATTTCCCTTTATTCTGCACAGTGATCTTAGATCCCATTAGCATTTATCACATTGACAGAAACGTCCCCTTCCTTCCCTGAGGTGCTGACTGCACCAGGGGGGCCCGAGAAGTCTAATAAGCTTTTCTTGCCGGCTAATCAGTCACCTGAGGCAAACATGAGCCATCTCCAGCCTCCAATCCAGATCTTGTAGTGCTAGATATTAGTAATGAAGCAGCTCCTTGCTGGATGAATGGTCTTAATACACCTTTCAAATTCCATTCTCCTCCCGCCCCCAACCCTTGGAAGCTTTGTTTCAAGGAGGGACATGTCAGTACAATAGATCAAATTTCTTCCCACTGTCACTCCTCCGGCTTTAAATCTATCCTTATGTGTTCCACATAGATGCCTAGAGTCCTTGACTGTGGCTGGGATCTGTTCAGGCCCAGAGTAAAAGGCAGTTTCTGTCCCCAAACAGCTCACAAAGATAAAAATGGAGATCTGAAGCACAAAGCGAGGAAGTGACTTCACAAGGTCCCACAAGTAGGCCAGGGCAGAACTGGGAATTAAAGTCAGATTTCCCGTGTCCCAGAGATGTGTCTTAATTAAAAAAAAATCACATAAGGGTTTGGGCTGCAGGGGAAGGGGAAGAATAGTGAGTTGTGAATGTTCATAATGAAACTATCAGCACGTGTCCTTGGTAACACACCAGGAGCTCAGCCATTGTCCAGTGTGGTGGAGGAATCCCAGCTGAGGTGAGCAGAGAGCTGAAGGCATCACTGATTTGTACAGAGAGCTCCTGTCCTGTGCAAGACAGAACACATAGAAGCATCTACTAGAAAACTGGCCTGCTGGGCAATTAAGGTTGGCATCACCAGCAGAGTGGAGGCAAGAGTTAGGGACTTGATTGCACATCAGAGATGCAAGGCAGAGTGGGCTGAAACTGTGAAGAGTGTTAAAAGGGAAGATGCCTAGATGGATGCAGGGGAGAAGTGTGTGGCAAAGCACTTGTAGGACAGGTAAAAAGGGGCAGATTAATAATGGCTCCTATTGTCTTTAATGGGAATTGTGGGCACTCTGCAACTTTGGAAATCAGGACTTTTATGCAAATGAGATACATAATTACTATTACTTTAACATATTGCTCCCTCCACCTCCGACACATTTATGCAGTTTTTGGCCATTGGTGCTAGAAATAAAAAAAAAAAACAGAAAAGAACATGGGAAAAGCAGCCCCAGACTGAACCCAGATGACCTCTGGCGATAACCTCACTGTGCGAAAGAATCTATCTGGAAGTGAGTTTCCCTAGGGAAGCTCCTCTGTTTCAGCCTCTAGGAGCCTGCAGCTAATAGGAGAGGGAGATTAAAACTGAAAAAGGCTCTACCTGGACTCATCACTACTGTTATCAGTGATCTGAGGTTTTAACACAACAGAATCAACTTGGCCTTTATGGGGAAAAAAGCCACAAGTGGGTAAAGAGACACCAGGTCAAATGAAATGAAAGTAAATCATCCTATTGATGATGGTAACTGGCTGATCCTAATTAGCAATCTTAATGTGGTGTAAGGTGGTTTGTGGTGACCTTCTTTCGGTGAAGGAGTGAACTCTGAGAAATGCATTTTGCTCAAAGACAAAGCGTAAAGCAGGGTTCTTAGGACTTGACTTTGGTCATTGAACAAAATAACATGCTTAAGTACTGCATGAGACTGCATTACAGAGCCAGGGCCAGGCAGTTTGAGAGACAAACAAATTGTGAGTGTCTGGTGAGAGTTTAAAATGACTCCCATTACCCAAAGGGTCACTGTTGCTTCAAGAGCCCTAGATCACTGGCAGGAAATAAGATTTAAAAACACGTATGTGATTTAGAATTCAGAAGGCAACTTGCTCAGGATCCAGGAGGAAGGAGGTTTTTATGGTTCCCATAGACTGGGATACAATTTTCAATAGTACCTAATTGACTTAGGAGCAATGTTACCTTTATTTTTTTCCATCATTGTGCAGAATAAATTGTATGTGCACCAGCGCATTTGGAGATGTGCACCACCAATAGAAACACGTGCTGGTAGCTGTGGGCACTCCGCATAGTGGTAAAAATAACCTAAAATTTCTTACAGGTGCTGTCCTATTGCAACCTGGGTCCCTGCCAGCTCTTTAAATAGCTCCCTGCTGGTTTGTGCCATAGCTCAGCCAGCTCTTGCTGGAGCAGTACACCAGGGCACACCCGCTTCCTATCACTTCTGTCTGCTAATCAACAGGGTGGCATTTGAATCTCTCCTGGGCGGCTCTCCCAGCATACAGCTTAGAATCATAGAACCATAGAGCTGGATGAGACCTCAGAAGGTCATCAAGTCCAGCCCCCTGCTCTAGGCAGGACCAATCCCAACTAACTCAACTCAGCCAGGGCTTTGTCAAGACAGAGACTTAAACACCTCTAGGGATGGAGACTCCGCTTCTTCCCTAGGGAACCCATTCCAGTGCTTCACCACTCTCCTAGTGAAATAGTTTTTCCTAATATCCAACCTGGACCTCTCCCATCGCAACTTGAGACCATTGTTCCTTGTTCTGCCATCTGTCACCACTGAGAACAGCCTCTCTCCATCCTCTTTGGAACCTCCCTTCAGGAAGTTGAAGGTTGCTATCAAATCCCCCCTCACTCTTCGCTTCTGCAGACTAAACAGACCCAACTCCCTCAGCCTCTCCTCGTAGGTCAAATGCTCCAGCCCCCTAATCATTTTGGTTGCCCTCCGCTGGACCCTCTCCAATGCGTCCACATCCTTTTTGTAGTGGGGGGCCCAGAACTGGACACAATACTCCAGATGTGGCCTCACCAGAGACGAATAAAGGGGAATAATCACATTACTGGATCTGCTGGCAATGCTTATAGAGAACACGGCTTAAGAACCTAAGTCCCTGTGACTTTCGGAGACACTTAAGCACTTACGTGATTATAATGATTTTGAAATTGGGTCTTGGCCTCTCAAATCACGTACACACTTTTGAAAAATTTACCTCGGGACTCACAAGATTGGGGATCAGTTCCTCTCTTGGTCAGAGTTCTTCTGTGACTCTAACCAAGAGATCCGGGTTCAACAAAATACTTAAGCATGTGTTTAAGTCCATTCCTCCTCAATGAAGCCTGTGCACAAATGGCACATGACCCTGCGAATTAAGGGTGTGCTTAATCTGGACTTTAATCAAGAAGACTGCATTCATTTGGTCATTAAAGGACTCATTCTGGCTGGATGCTGGAAGTAACTAATGAAGCTGAGCTCATACAAACGAGGAGCAAAAACAATGCCGATAGACCTAATTGACCAGTCAAGTAGTTCACGCAAATTCTGAACGCAGACTAGTCTGTTGAATAGAAGCTACGACGAGTTCATGAACAATCTACTGACTGAATCATGTTCATAAGTTATTCAAACAATTTTCTGAATATTACTTATCTTGTGGTAGCATGTGGAGACTGCAGTCATGGGCTAGGACCCCATCGTGCTAGGCACGGTACAGGCAAAAAGAACATCCCTCCACCCAAGAGTTTACATTGTAAGTAGAGAGAGCATTAACAAAAATTGCAATCTGATCAAAGGCAATTCAGATGGAGGGGGAAAGGATTGCATCAGCACTGTTCAATGCAATGTACATTTTTATGGTTTTTTTAAAGAAATGATTATATCTGACAGGACAGCTACTAAAAAAATTCCCCATCACCCAGTATCTAAATCAAGACAGAAAATTATTCCTCAAACAAACCAGATATTAGGGTCTTGATGCAGGAATGATTGGGTGAAATTCTGTGCCTTGTATTATAGAATCATAGAAGGGGCCTCGAGAGGTCATCATGTCCAGTCCCATGCCCTCACGGCAGGACCAAGTGACATCTAGGTCATCCTTGATAGATGTTTATTATGCAGGAGGACAGAGTAATTGATCATCATGATTCCTTGTGGCCTTGAAATCTATTTATTGGTAGCTACCATTCCATTGTGTAATGGACCAGATGCCTCTGGTCTATGGCATAAAGTCTATCCTCATGCCAGCTACCCTTCTGTTGATTCAGGTATAAGCACTGTGCTGTGATGTGTGAACGCTCTTTGGTGATACTCAGGAAATGGAAATGGGTCCTCTGCTACACACACTCCCTTTAGACCAGATTTGGGATGATGGGAGCCTAACAGCTTACTCTGAGGCCAACACTGGACCTTTTTCTATAGGTCGAAGACTTCACTGGCCAATCTGGAGCCTTTCGCCAACACTAAATTCACTTTAATTTTTTTCGATGCATCCTTCCAGCTCCTGAGTTCAACAAATTATGCAGGAGACAAAATAAAGAAGATAATGAGACTCAAATGCTGGCTCCTGGCAGCTTCATATTCAAGGTCTTTAAGAACAGCAACAAAATTGTCCAGTCTCTTCTCTGCTTGTATAAAAGGGCCATTTAAACAAACATTTAAGGAAGCGAGGGAACACTGATGTCGTGGTAGCGTTTTGTTTCTGGCAGACATAAAGGTTGAGTGCTTATTTTTGCAATATATGGTATGTTTTAGAAAAGGATTATGTATATTAAAAACAAAAATCCTCTCATGCTTCCCTCGAGTTGTTTGCTTAAGCATCATTTGTAGCAGCTGGCAGCTCCTGTTCTACACAGGTTCTTTGGCGGGGTAATCCCACAAAGACCAAGGATTTACGGAGTACCATTTGGCCCTTAGATGCTGAGAGTTTTCGTGGGAAGTCGGGAGGAGAGATCCATCTTCCGCAGCTTGCGATTTTCTTTATTGTAGTTTTTTTTTTTTTTTAAATCTTTTACTTTTGGGAAGTTCAAAATGGAAATGGGGGTGGGGGGGGCGTAGGAGGAGAACAGGCAACAATTTAAACTTCCAAGTTTGTGAGCTGGTTTCCCGTGGCTGAGGTGCAGCTGTGTGAGCAAAACTGCTAAGCAGCCATCCAACAAGATGGTAAAAATGGAAGTCCTGATTCAGCAAGGAACTTAAGTACATGCTTCACTTCAAGTGCATTCTCCAATCCAGCTATCTTCAATGGAATTTAGGCGCATCTTGCAGCCTTAGTGCTTTGATGAAAAGAGTTGGACTTAACTACCTGCCCAGGAGGTGCGCTAAATTGGGGCCTGGATGGGGCACAGTTTCGTTATCCCTCACACTGTCTGTACCTATTACCCTTTAGGACAAGACTCATCATTCTAGGCTACTTTTAGGAGCTACACCAGCAGAGAATTTGGGCCACAGTGTGAGACTTCAGAGCACTTTTCGAATTCCCAGAGATTTCCAGTTTCTGCCCTCATGCAATTCTAAACTGATATCTTGGAGATGCTGGAGAACATGGGAGGTATGATTGCTCAGTATCTCTGAAAAAGAGGCCCAAAATAGACCAAAATCACATGCACCCCCACTGTAAGGCAGGCCCCATTTCAGTGTAAAAGGGCCTTTGTGTAAATAAGAATCTGGCCCTTCAGTTCAGTTTTGGGTTGGTTGGAAGCTGAAACTCATGGGCTAGCTTGAGTTAAATAACCTATCTATCAACCAACCAACCAAGGATGGTTTGCACAACATCAGAGAATTAGGTAATTTCATTGAAGAAAGGTCCATCAATGCCTATTAACCAAGAGGATTATAGACTCAACCCCACACTCATGAATTTACCTAAACCTCTGACTGCCAGAAGATGGGACTGGCAAGAACGGATCTCTTAATAATTGCCCTGTTCTCTTCATTTCCCTGGAAGCATCTGACATGGGCCACTGTCAGAAGTCAGGACACTAGGCTAGATGGACTATTGGTCTAACCCAGTGTGGCCGTTCTTATTATTATCTGAGGACAAAGCCACAGAGCTCCTCCCTTGTGTAGTCAAAACCAACTCTGTGTGGCAACATGACACAGCCTGTGTGTGTCTGTGTGTCTATTTCTTAAAGAACAGGATGAATCAAAAAGCTGTAGGATAATCTGCTCCATCCACAGGCAGGACAAAGATGTCTCAGCTCTTCAAGGCAAGGATTGCCCATCTCTTGTGTTTTAGGCAGTACCTCACATAGCATAATAGGACCTTGATCCAAAACTAGAGTTCTTAGGCACTACAGGTTGAACCTCTTTAGTTCAGGACTCTCTGGTCTGGCAACATCTGTGGTCCGGCCTGGTTTTAGTTAGCCGGATTTCCACTTATTATGGGTGTGGCCAAGTTCCCGTGGTCCCATAAAGTTTGCTTGCACCCACTAGTCCTGGCTCTTAGCCTTCTGTGCTGTTATTTAGCTCTAATTTCCTCCTAAATGTTTTCTAAGAGCCCAGCAAGCAGTGGAAATATTGGCAATGCTGCTAAACAATATTGACCTCCCATGGTTCAGCAAATTCTCTGGTTCGGCATTGGTCAGGTCCCGAGGGTGCCAGATTAGAGAGGTTCACCCTGTACCACAATATAAAAAATAATGGTTGGCACTACCATAATACGATGGATAATATTCTTCTGCTACCTGGTTCTTTTACTACATTTGTAAGGTACAGTCAAGCTGCCATGAAACTTTAAGACCTGGACTTAACCCAAATAAGTTGTTTGCTGGGAATATTTCATCCTGCTATAGTCAGGACCTTGTCTTTACAGCTCCTCTGAGAGAAAAGAAAACAACAACAAGAAAAAGAACATGCCCTGAGCTGTGTAATCTGATCAGATGAGCATCTCTGGATGCTGTATAATGTGCCCATTTGAAAATATTGAGGGATGAATCAGGATAGAAAGTCATTAAGTTACTGCATGCCTGTGCAAGTGATATGGATTCTCGGTGTCTATTTTCATTTCCAGGGCTGTGCTTTTTTATTTATTTTTTCTCTGAATAGCACACCATCCTTCTCTTCAAAGCGACTTAAAAGCCATGATTACGCAAACTGTGGCACTCCATGTGGCAAATACACATCACACCACACAATGCCTGATGGGTTGTTTTCCCCTCCCACCTGATGATAGTTTTTGTTTTGTTTTTCCTTTTAATTTAAAATTGATTTTATTTTTATCCCACGATTACACACAACGTTGGGTTCAATTGTCCTCCCTCCTCTCCCTGCGGCTTTTCTCTCTGGGACAAAAAAAAATCAATCCTTAGCAAAAATAATGGGAGGATGAAAGACTGGGCTTGGCAGTTATCTCTTGTGTGGATGTCCTCATGAGAATGCTGCAGAAGGTGGCAACCATGATGTTTAATGAACATTCTCCACACACAGTCCAGCTGTTTGACTATTGTAACACAGCTTGTCGCCGCAACGGGGGGACGTTTTTTTCCCTCTCCATTTTCCACACTTAAAATCCATTCTTGCTTTAACTCTGCCCCCATACCGTTCTACACCTGAGTGTGTTTGATATTCACATTGAATCAATACTGTGATTTATGCATAAAAGCTCCGAAACCCCGCAACACAATTGTGCAAGTAATTTTCCATAAACCAGACTTTAAGCGCTTGCCAACAAGCTAAATTACCCTCTTGTTAAGTGTTGTATTTTGTTCTTGCTTCTTTCTTCTCTTGCGTTCACGCCTTAATATTGATAAGTGTTCTCCAACACAGAGAACATTTGCATTTTTTTTCTCTAAACACAGCCCAGTCAGGCGCATCAAAAGCTCCTTTTGTTCTTTCCTTGCTGCACTGTTTTCTTAAATGCAGAACTCGATTGGGAAGATAGCAGCCTACGTTTGGGCTGAAGGAAATGCCTTTCAGCTATGCACTGCATGTCACAGTGTTTGCCAAGGAGAGACCTACCTCTAAGGCCCCGAGCAGTTGAATGAGACACTCACCGTAGCCTGGAAAAGCCATTTTCGGCAGGATTTCAAACAAGCACCTTTATGCTTTCTCCCAGCTGTACCACATACAGAGAAGGAGCTCTCTAAATACCTGAAAAGCCACTTCATTGATGTTTTTCAATTCCCTCCTGAAACTGCTCCTTTATCACGATCCTAGAGGAAACCTGACAACAGTTAGGCAGCTCATTGGCAGGTACCACCGCTTATCACACTGCCAAAATGCTTCATTCTTTCCTTGTACTCACCCATCTGTTTGTTTCCATCTGTTGCCCTTCATCTTCTTAGAGCCTAAGGTCTTTGGGGGCAGGAATTGTTTCTTCTTCTTCTTCAGCTTCGAACACAATGGTCCACCTACTGGTGCATGATTGGCCTCTTAGGCCCAAGTGCAATACAATAATAACTACTCCCCTGTTTCCCTCTTGCTCTAGAGCAGGGTATCTCAAAATGCTCTGCGAAACCACCCTGAGGAACCTGCTAACTAGCTGCTCTAGTATGTTTATTTACTGGCTCTGGTTCACCCATTTGCAGCCAAGGGGAGTCATGGGAAGTGGCGTGCGCCAGGCTGCCAACAGCGAACCAGAGCCAATGGGAGCCATGAGGCTCCGTGGCTGTGGAGCTGGTAAATAAACACATGGGAGCGGCCAGTTAACAGGTTCCTCAGGGTGGTTTCAGACCATTTTGAGAGACACTGCTCTAGAGCAGTGTAATGTTTGTGGGGAGGACACGCCAAGATTTTGGTAATGAGCCAAGGGCTGCACTTTTCTATGGAGAGGCAGCAGGGTCTAGGATGGAGGTTGGGTGCAGAAGGGGTTAGGGAATGGGGTGCAGGAGAGCATGTGGAATTTGAGAGGGAGTTGGGGGTGAAAGAGGAGGTTGTGACCTGGGGCAGCGGATTGGGGGTCAGGGTCAGGAAGGGGGTCTGGGTGCAGAAGAGGGTGTAAAAGGTTTGGGTTATGACCTGGGGCAGAGGATTCGGGTGCAGACAGGGGGTATGGGTTCTGGAAAAGATTCCGATCTAGGAGACAGGTGTAGGAGGGGGTGCAAGGTCTGGGAGGGATTTGTGACCTGGGGCAGGCAGGGAGGGGGATACAGAGGGTTTGGGTGGTGACTGGGGCAGGGAGTTGGGATGTGGGTGGGGGTAGGGTGCCAGAGGCAGGGTCTGGCTGGGAGGTGCTTACCTAGGCAGTTCTCGGCCAGCAGTCCAGGGGCTTCAGTTCACACTTGAGTCGTATTTTTAGGTGTCATCTTTGCAACAGCAAAAGCTAGACACTCGTTTTTAAAATGAGAGCTGAGAATCTCAGCTAATCAAGTGATTCCAGGAGCCGGGGCTTCTAGTAAAACACCAAATATCATGAGAGCTGTGAAAAAATCTCAAGAGGTGGCAACACTGTTTAACTTGGCCAAAGTGGGGGGTGAGTTGTTGAAGGCACAAAGCAACCCTGAGGACCTGATCCAAAAGTCAACAGGTATGGAAATCCCCCTGTTGATGCCAATGACTTCATGAGTGCTTGGCAATGGGAAAAGAATGGTGGAGAGGCCAAATGGATACATTTCACCAGTCATTTTTCCTGGCAGTCATTTGTAATTCTCCTTTATTCTATTGTCTTCCCCTTCATCATCCCAAACTTAAAGGGATTTTCTCTATGTACATTTATCCTGTTAGGTGGTGGAATAGAAGATATGAACAGATTGTTCTTTCACCCCACAGCTAGGGAGCAGTACACTGTCACCATTCGTTCCTGTCTCTGGCTTGTTCCTCTACGAAGTCCAGCCCAGTCATGTCTCTGCATATAACGTCTCGCTGTCTTGTCGATGGTCAACATCTAGGTTGGATTGATCTTGGTTGCATTTGCCTTGCTTCCTTTGGCTTCCCTAGCATCCCCTTGTCTTCTAAACTGACCCCGCCATTGGAATCTTTCTGCTTGGAGCCAATCCTGTACCATGACTTCATACTTTATTTTTCTTCTGATTTCATTTGTTTTCAAATCTTTCCACTTTACACCATGCAGCTTCCAAAACACTGATTTCCACTGCTTCCCGCCACCTTATGTCTGTACCACTTAAGGCAGCTGCTTCCAGAACATGGACTACTTTTAGAAAACAGGTGTGATAAATTTTCACTTTGATACCACCCATGGTTTTTTTTACCAATCTATAATTTCATCAACTTCTGTGCCGCACTTTTAGCTAAAGCACATCTCCTTTTAACCTCATCTTTGATGGAACCATCACAATTGATCATGCTTCCTAGGTTCACATGCGATTTCACTTGTTCTACAACATCACTGCTGTTGTATTTCAGCACATTATCGATTGTCCCTTTACAAAGTTTCAACCACTTCATCTTCTTGGCATTTATTGTAAGTCCGATGTGGTTACACCCATTTTCCATGGTCATGAAGAGTATCATCATTCATTCAAATATCTGCCAGCTGTACAAATGCCATCTGCATTAACTAACAGATTGTTGCATTTGTTCAAGTCATTGTGTTAAGAAACAACCACCACCAAGCACAGTTTGGATTCCTTCCCTTCAAAATGAAATTCTGCACATCCCAGACACAGGTATTGTAGATAAATACCTGCTATTCAGGAGCTGTTGGAGAGAATCCAAGTGGAAAAAGTCAAATTTAATGTAAGAAGATGTAAAGCAATACTTGGATTTCTGCTCCAAGTATGTTTTTTGCTTAAAAACTTAATAATTAGACATTTAATACAATTGGTATTCTAATATTGTTTTCTGAACTTGGCTCTTAACAAATCTAAAAAAAAGGGGGGGGGAGGATTATATTCTTTTTACCATTTTTACAAGAACTACCCACTGTAATAGAAACCTTTTTAATCACTGTCACGTTTTCCCTGTAGTTCCAACGATGCAATGAAATTTGGATTTCCAGATGCATCTACTCTGCTTCCCCCATGATTGCAAATTCAAGGCAGCAATGATAAGCCAGCATAAGAGGGCAGAAATGGATAAGAGGCTGAAACAGTATGTGATGCTGCCGAAGCCAAATTTCCAGGTTCCCTGTAATGAAACCGTGCATTTATTTAGTCCCTTTGATTAAAGGCTCCGGAGTGATTCACAAACATTAATTAATTAACACGATTCTTTCAAGGCAGTAAAGTATTATTGCCTCCATTTGACAAATGGTTACACTGATGCACACGACACTAAAGAGACTTATCCAAGAGCACACAGAAAGTCAGTAGCAGAGATGAGATGAGAGTAGAAGTCAGGAGTCCTGATCAGTGTTCCCTGTCAGTTAGCACTTGGGCGACCACTCAGGAAAAGCCCCTCCATTGATTTGCAGAGCACCCACAGCTTCCCACAGCCAGCAGCATGTATTTCTACGGGTGGTGCACATTCACACATGCCTTTGTGCACACAATACATTTTATTCTACACATGGATGGAAAAAAATACAGGGAACATTGGTGCTGATTGCCATTTCTTTGGTCTAGCTACTGAAACTCTCTTCTCCCTGCATTAATTTTCTGAATAGACACGAGCACCAGGAGCAGTTAGAAATATGAAGGTAAGAACAAAACCTCAAAGGTATTAGAGAAGTTCACCTTCAAACCTCCACCTGGAGAATGCTGTCAAATCAAGCTTCATAGCCACTGATGTACCAATTGTTTTCTCTTCACCTGCTATTGCAAGCTCACAGCCCATCATATATTCCTTAAAGATCATGTCTACGCTAGTGTTCCCAATAAGCTGAGCCACCTAGGAGAGATTCAAATGCCACCCATCTGATTAGCGGAGTGCCCACAGCTGCTCATAGCCACTGCTGGTTCATAGCTACTGCTGGTTCACATCTGCACATGCCTCAGTACACAATACACAATTTATTCTGCATGTGGATTGGAAAAAAAGTAGAGGGAACATTGGTCTCCACCCTCATTTGGTGAATAAAAGGAAGAGGGCATATCACTCAGAATGAAAAAGCCATTTAGAGGCTAGGAGTTGGGTTTGATTATCTAAATACTGCTTAGTGCTTTGTGGTGACATTAAGGAAGGATTGGTATTGCTCTGAAAGCAACCCAGGAACAACTTCTTTATAGAAAGAAAGGTCTGAAACATGAAACAAATGGCCAAAGGCAGCCAGCAAAAAGAAATAGCTAGAATAAGATTTTGGTTTACTTGCCCAAGATCTAATCAGTAACATATATTTAAAGTAATGGGCTGAAGACAGAGTTGATGTAATATTGTAGCTATTTTAACCAGGTTGCATTGGCCTCAGATTCCTTCAGTCAGCAGGGGGAAAAATGAGCACATCTTTTAAAGGCGTAGATTTTCCACTACATTTGATTGATGAGACCAAGTTCAATTTATCATTTTAGTTTGAGGCACATCTGCTACAGCCACTGCCCTTGCTCTGAAGCAGACTTATGATCCAATAGTTCTTCCCATCTGTACATTGTATAAACCAGAGAAGAACCTCCATCTTTTAAATCAATGCTCACCTTAATGAGGTGAGTTGTTTATGTACCAAGAAGAAATCTGCCTGCCCTTAGCCTGTACTGCACTTTACCTGCACAGACCCCATTAATTGTAGCAAAGTCTTATTTTTACCCATAGTTCACTGTCTAGTTCAGAGATGACCCTAGCCTGATTACTTGACGTGATTCTCGGTGACTTTAAAGAGGCTGTTCTTTCCCAGAGGATCACAGCACTGCTGACTTGCCAAGAGAGCTTTTAGAATGCATCCCATCTTTTAAAATGAAAAGTGCAATATGGTCTTGCTAAATCTAACTGGGCATTAAAAGGGATCATGTGATGTGATAAGAGATCATTTTGCTCAGTCCCATATAAACAAAGTCAAACTTCTGTACATGCTATGATCCCAACGAATCATTGTCTAATTAAAAGTATAGTAATTGATCGCAATAGGTGTGAACTTTGCCATGTAAAATTCATATAGTTGAGGACTGAGTACCAGTCTTCACACTGAATATTGTGCAGCATGGAAGATACTGCATAGCATATAGCAGGGCAGGCTGAACCAACCAAGACATCAGGAGTCATATATCCAAACTAAGGCCGGGTCTACACTAAAAGGGAAGGTCGAATCAAGGTATGCAACTCCTTGATAATTCATGTAGCTGGAGTCAATGTACCTTGTTTCAAGTTTCCCCACTTCCCTTACTGCTCGCAGAAACAGGAATACTGGGCACCCACAAGGGTGGCCTCTGAGTTCAATTTAGCAAGTGTTAAGTAGACTTGCTAAATAAAATTCCAGAAGATTGATCATAGCCACCTCGATCTTCCATTTAGTGGAGATCTGGCCTAAGCCTACAAAAGCAGGACTACACATATTTATTAATACGTCCATTTGCATGAACAACAACAGGTTTTAGTACACGTACAGGCACATGTGTCCCAAACCTGGGACCTCTGGAGCTTAGTGCATGAGCCTCTACAGCTTTAGTTAAAAGTCAGCTGGACCACACCCAGTAGCTTTCTGGGCTACACACGTGTACAAAGGCACTTGTGTGTGTGCACTAGTTAATGTACAGCAACATGGATGTGAAAACAAACACACATTTTCATGTGAATTTACAAATGTGCAAAGCCCTATTTGCATATCAGTCCAGAGGTTCTTTTTGCATTTAAAACAAAAACATGACAAAAAGGAGCTTTGTGTTTGATTTCTGTGTTGCTGTTTTTTATAGGCCACAGAGGTTAGGTTAGGGTTATGTGCTGTCATGTGGCTTGTGGAACTTCTGCTGATAAGAATGAGAATTGCACATTCACTATAAGGGCATGCTGTAGAATCCTGGAAGTCTGAGCTTACCTTAGCATTACTGCAGAAAACAAATCTGTTCACCTCATCAGTGTAATGAGGCCACACTTAAAGGCCAAATGTGGCAAGCAAAGAGCACAGAGAAATGAAAAAGTCCCTCATTCCACCATAGGACAGGGGTGAAGGGTGGATTCATAACATTCCTTTGTCTGGTTCCTCCTGAAAAGCAATCTTATTTAATTATGCTTAGTTGGAGGGAGAATGGTTGCAAAAATAGGTCTCGGAGTTAGGGACGTAAAATTGTGATTAATTAGTTAAATGGTTAAACATTAAATGTAACCAGTTAACCTAGGGGTGGGCAATAATTTTTAAAAGGGGCCCACTTCATAAATTTCTGAAGTAACCCCAGGCCACCCCGGAAGGGGCAGGGCCTCATGTGGAAAGGGCGGGGCCAGGACACGTCTCATGCTCCACCCGACTCTGATTGGTCTGCGGGTGAGGGAATGTGTGAAGTTCCCCCCACCCCACAGGGCCTAGAGAGAATTGCCAGCTGTTTTAAAAGAGCTGGCAGTACTCTCTAGGTGCCGCAGTGGGAGGAGACCTCATGCGCTCCCTCTGCCCTCAGGCCAATCAGGGCCTAGGGACGGGGGAGCATGTGAAGTCTCTCGTCCTCTGCCCCTTTTTAAAACATCTGGTGTTTCTCTCTAGCCACCACGTGCCCCTGGTGGGGGAGAGGAAACTTCAGGTGCTCCCCCATTCTCAGGTCTTGATTGGTCTGGGGCCGGGGGAGTGGCAGGGCAGCCACCGGCTGGATCCACTGGCTTGGAGGCTGGATCCAGCCCGCGGAGGCCCTTTTGCCCACCCCAGCATTAACCCATTAAACCGGAAAGCGTGCAGGGTAGGGGTACTCCAGCCCAGCTGTGCTGGAGCAGCTCTCCTGCCTACTGCAGTTGGTCTGGAGTGGGTGGGAGGCTGCTCCAGCCTCTACCGGTTAACCATAATTGGCAAGCCCCACCTGTTAACCATTAACATCCCTACTTGGAGGTATGTCAGCCATGTGGTGACATCTTGACAGAGTTACAGTGATAAGCCAGGAAGGGAGGAAATCAAAACTGTAATGAAAAATTAGGCAATTGGGAACTAAAGGGTATCCTGGTCCATTGTTCTACAGGATTACAAACAAGACATCCAAAGGCTCAGTTGTCAGTGCTTCCTAGTGCTGGCTCCTTATTCTGAATTTATTGCTGGAACGGACATTTTAAGGGCAGCCCTCTCTAGCCTCATCACTTCTCATTACAACCGATCAAGCCCTTCAAATGTAACTGGCAGTGGAGCTGAAAACTCCATGTCATGGGCATTCAAAATTCAGCGCAGTAACACTTGGAACAAATGGGTTCATACCAGCCCATTTCCCTGTGCCCACAGGGAGTTGCAGCTGTTGATCCATCTCCTCCTCCCACCTCCTCCCTTGTTATTGCTCTTTAGCAGCAACAACTTATCAAGTGCCCTCACTGCAGCGAGATCACTCTGCCATGTCTATTGGCCAAACTGGACAGTCTCTGCGGCCAAGGATAAATGGACACAAATCAGACATCAGAAATGGCAACGTGCACAGACCTGTATCATTTTAACCTGCCTGGGCACTCAGTCATGGATTTAAAAGTAGCCGTTCTTCTACAAAGGAATTTTGCCATGCAATTACAGAGAGAGAGAGAGAGAGGAATTGACATCCATCTGCAAATCTGACACTGTCTCCCTCGGCTTGAACAAAGACATTAACTGGAGGTCTCATTATGAACCCAGTCTTCCCTGCATTAACACTTGATTTTTACATCAGAAGCTAAGAATAGGACACATCCAGCTGACTTAATTAGCCCCATTAACACCAGCTCTACAATTGACAGGTACCCTTTTTTTTCCTCCGTCTTTTTCTGTTATAAAATACTGGGTTTCAGTTATTCCTCTCCAGCTCATCTGAGGAAGTGGGCTTTGGCCACACAAGCTCATGATATATATTGTTAGTCTCTCAGGTGCCACGGGACTACTCATCGTTTTGCACTGGGAGCATTGGACTCCCCAGAAAGGGACAAGGACTGATCAGAGGCAGGATTGTTGCAGCATCACCCCAGGGTGTCTCGGATCTGAGCCTGAGTGCTCCGTGCACGCCGTTCCCACATACTGCACTGATAGATGGAGAAAGAAAACCCCTCTCATCCCCCTAATGGACAATATGGTTCTTTTGGCCCAAACACACTTCGTGTAAGGCCTTCCTGTCACCGTTTTCATTACCGCTCTAATGTACAGCAAAACCACTTTACCAGCAAATAGGATTAGTTTGGGGCATTATATTTTCAGCAACAAATGGGAATGCTGGGAATAGAGCCATGCTAATTAATGGCTGCTTACCCCTCCTAATGGGGCCCCACCACAGACTGGCTGCTCGCCAAAAACTGATGGCTATTGGCTATTCACTGTAATATTGACTTTGCTGATTTTCTGCCTCCCTGTTCTCTTATTTTCCTTCTCCTCTTTGTTTTCCTAGTAGTTCTCCTTTCCTCCCCCTCACTTTTTCACTTTCATCCTTTGGCAGCCTCACTTGCCTCTGAACAGAGAGAGAGAATATGTGACTTCTAGTGACGTTCATGCTGGACATGGTCTGTGAGTTGGCAGAGAGGGACCAAGGGAAGGAGGGAGGGGAAATTGCCACTGGGACCAAATGAAGGGAAACAAAACGCTTATCTTACCACCATTACAGACTGACAGAGGAATCTCATCCCAGCTCAATCACAGTTTAACCTTCATTCCTGTCCTTCCCTCCCTATTGGGCCTTGTAGAACCCTAGACCTGCAGGGCTTGAAGGGACCATCCTCAGCTGGTGTACATTGACCCAGTTCCTTTGAAGTTACATAAGAACATAAGAACGGTCGTACTGGGTCAGACCAAAGGTCCATCTAGCCCAGTAGCCTGTCTGCTGACAGTGGCCAGTGCCAAGTGCCCCGGAGGGGGTGGACCGAAGACAATGATCAAGCGATTTGTCTCGTGCCATCCATCTCCAGCCTCTGACAAACAGAGACCAGGGACACCATTCCTACCCCCTGGCTAATAGCCTTTTATGGACCTAACCTCCATGAATTTATCTAGCTTCTCTTTAAACTCTATTATAGTTCTAGCCTTCACAGCCTCCTCTGCCAAGGAGTTCCACAGGTTGACTATGCGCTGTGTGAAGAAGAAATTTCTTTTATTAGTTTTAAACCTGCTACCAATTAATTTCATTTGGTGTCCTCTAGTCCTTATATTATGGGAACTAATGAATAACTTTTCTTTATTCACCCTCTCCACACCACTCATGATTTTATATACCTCTATCATATCCCATAAGTTAAGTGTGAAAAGATGCATATAAAGAGTTAAACATGAGAAACCACTTGCAAGGCACTTAAGCATTTGGCCACCAGCCTCCCTGCTTTACCTGGTGTATTAGTTGCCTTTGACTGAAGCAGATCAATACACTGAGGGAGCAAATGTATTCCTGGAATCCACAGAGTGGACTAAAATAACCCAGTATTCACGTATTATGGTGATTAATTGGACAAACATTAACTCTTGTCTACCAGACACACTCAATGCAAGAGAGCTTTGGCTTTCCAAAATTAGGACTTCATGGGGAAGGTCCATTGGCCTAAAAAGGAGTTGAACTTCTCATTCAGAGTCCCAAATTCTTATTGGGTTTCACTGAATCTTCCCCTGAAACATCCAGCATTGGCCACTGCTAGAGACAGGGGAGTAGCCTAGATGGATCCCTGAGGATGAGCTAATAAGGCAATTTGAATGTTCTGGTGATGGATGAGTCTTTCAAATACTCCTTCAGTCCCTGTGTCAGCCTCCCACAGCACTGGCTTAGCATGTCAAAAGGCCCTTGAGCACAGAAAGGTTCAAACTAGTTAGACGTCATCGCCAGTGATGCTCTGGGCAGTGTCGCTAGTTTTATCTTTAGCAGGTGGCTGGAAGGAGAGAAGTGCACTGTGGATCCTGTTTAAATATTGATCCCAGCATTGTTAAAACCAGGATCTATAGACTCGTCTGGGATTCTGCAATCTCAATAGTTTGCTGCATGTTTTCCTGGAGATGGGAGGAAAGCTCTTTGAATTATGATGTTAATAAGGGAAGCTGGAGGAGTCCCTGGTGTTTGAATGGGAGTCTAAGAAAGAACATTTTTCACTCGCAGTGGCCTCTGGATACCCTGCGATTTTTTAATATGTATCCATCAGCTGTGCTGACGAGCCATTAAAATAGGGCCTTTGGAAACTAGTTAACGGGGGTTCCTGGAGTGCTCCCAGGAGTATGTTTGCACTGTTACATGAATCTCAAGATAGCCAGAAATAGTGTACCCATATACAGAAAGCTAGGTGGTCTGCACATTTCAGGGGTCTTTCTAATCCATGTGTCCTGCATTAAAGCAGTAACCCAGCAAAGTACTTAATCATATGCTTAACTTTAAGCATGCATGTTGTCTCTTTGACATTGATGGGAGTACTTGCAAGCTTAAAGTTTAGCATATGATAACGGTGTGTTATTGGAATCAGGGCTTAAGCAGGCAGTGCTTCCCATCACTGACTACATCGAATATAATTTTCAGTTCTGTGCAATGGCACAATTTGGGGTCAGGAAGGAATTATTCCCCAGATTAGATTGGCAGAGATATATTTTTTGAAATAACAGGCATGCTATTTCGGCATCCCTGTAGCCCTCATCCCACAAGGGTTAAGGGATGTCTTGAAATAGTGTGTTATTGTGAAATTTGGTGCTGTGTATCTTATTTCAAGTTTAGGGTGCTGTGTAGACACACCCAGAGAGAGAAAGAGGGAGAGAGAGAGAGAGCTTTCACTTTTCTCTGCAGTGTGGGCATGGGTCATTTCCTGGTTTGAACTAGAACAAATCTATAACAAAGTCTTTAAATCAAGATTTGAGGTCCTCATTAGCTCAGCCAGAGGTTATGGGTCTATTACAAGAGAGGGTGGATTAATTTCTGTGGTCTGTGATGTGCAGCAGATCAGACTAGAAGGTCATAATGGTCCCTTCTGACTTTTAAAGTCTCTGAGAAAAAATTAACAATTCTATTGTTGTAGGGTTCAGCTGTCCCATTCAGGATCAGGGCCCCATTGTGTTGAGTGTTCTACACCCACATGTTAAGACACAGTCCCTGTTCCAAGCAGTGTGCAATTTAAGACAAGGGAACAACAAAGGGGAGGAGAGGGAAGCCGGCAAATACAGACAGATTTTATGTGGTAGGTAAATTTGCTTTTTTATTGTTGTTATAAATAAATAAAGCAAGAGCCAATTATCCCAAATTGCTCAACCAAGCCTGGAAAAGGCTTTTAAAAGAACCACAATAAAGCGTATAGCATAGTAATAAGATTGGCCACCACTTGATCAGACCGAATTCATCATCTTGTTATGAGCTAAGTCAAGTACATGACACTTCAGAACAAGTCCCCTCCTCCCACTCTAATGCATTTCCATGTCCCTGCATGGGGAGAGCAAATTCTTCCGATTGTGTGCTTTGAAGCATGCAACTAGTTGAATCTTCTTATTTAAGGGACAAAATCCAGCCCCATGTCGGTGGCTGCAGAAGACTGTCAAGGGAAAAGCAACATTAAATTGATACACTCAATAATTTCAATGAGGATGGGAATGGTGTCCAAGGGTCAGAGGGGGGGACTGGAGTCAAAACTCCTTGGTTCCATTTATACCTGTGTGGGAGTTAAATCTAGCAGGCATGGAAGGAAACAAGGAATCCTGGGTGTGAGTCATGCCACTGACATTGATTCACTGCCCTTAAGGCAAGTCATTTAAACTCCATTCTTCCAGCCACCTGATTTTGTAAAGTCAAAGGTGCCATGTCCCCACTGTGTGCAAGAGTTCAAGGTAGTGCGTCCTCAGTAGGGTGGCTGCTGTCGACTTCGACAGTGATGCACTGTGGGTAGCTATCCCACAGTTCTTGCCACCCCTTTGCATTCTGGGTGATGCTCCCAGTGCTCAATGGGACCAAAACAGTGCAGTGGGTGGTTCTGGGTATATGTAATCAGTGGCCCATAATGTACTCACCTCCTCCCCTTCTTGAAAACAACAGCAAACAATCTTTTTGCACCCTTTCCCCTGATTATCCATGCAGATGCCATAACAGGGCAAGCACAGACCCTGTTCAGCAGCAAATTGCTATGGCAATCATAGCAAACCTCTCGTGCTTGATGCTGCAGTATGTCCAGGGGTCGCCGGAATGAGGAAGAATCTGAGGACACGAACAGACGCTTGTGTGAAGCACTTGAGCTGAGCAATTGGCAGATGCTGGCAGCATTTGCACTTCTGTACACAGTGGAATGCTGGTTCTGGTGCCGCAAGACAGAACAGACTGGTAGAATCTCATAAGCTGCAGGCTTCTTTCAGAAGAAGCTTTTTCGGAAGAGATCTTTAAAAAAATTTCTTCTGAAAGAGAGCGTCCACGCTGCAAAAGTGCATCAAAAAAGCCATCTGCTTTTTCGAAAGAGAGCATCCAGACTGAATGGATGCTCTCTCATATGTAAGCTGAGATTGCTATGGATGGAATGGCCACCAAGGCACCTGTGCTTTTTCCTCTTTCCTCTTCTTTTGAAAGAACATCCTCCTCCCCGTCCACACATGCCTTTTTGCAAAAGAGCTCTTTCGCAAAAAGGCTTCTTCCTCATAGAATGAGGATTACCAATGCTGGAAAAAACGCTCTGTTTTTTCGATTTTCTTGAGGAAGATAGCAATTGCAGTGTGGATGTTCCTCAAGTTTTGTCAGAAAAGTGGCTGTTTTTCCGATAAAGCTCTGTAGTGTAAACATGCCCATAGTGATGCAGCTCTGGGACACCCAGCAGTGGCTGCAAACCTTTTGCATGTGGAAGGGCACTGTCGCTGAAGTTTGTGAATGGCTTTCCCCTGCCCTGAAGTGCAGCAATACCAGAATGAGACCCACTCTGATTGTTGAGACGTGAGTGGCAATAGCCCTGTGGACGCTTGCAACCCCAGACAGCTACCAGTCAGTTGGCAATCAATTCATAGAGGGGAAATCTGCAGTGGGGACTGTTGTGATCCAAGGAGCCAAGGCGATCAATACCCTTCTGCTACGAAGGGTAGTGACTCTGAGGAGCGTGCAGGGCATAGTGGGGGGCTTTGCTGCAATGGTGTTCCCTAACTGTGGTGGGGGCGATAGATGGAATGCACATCCCTACATTGGCACCCAACCACCTTGCCAAGGAGTACATAAACCGTAAGAACAGCAAGGAGTCCGATGACACTTTAAAGACTAATACATTTATTAGGGTATTAAAGCATAAGTTTTTGTGAGCTGCAACTCACTTCTTCAGATGAAAAAGAAAGAGAGAAAGAAACGAAAAAGAAAAAGAAAGAAAGAAAAAAGGGGAAGAGGGAAAGGAAAAGAGTGTGCTGTAGGATATTAATTTCATAAAGAAAAATAGAGCCAGGCTTCTCTCTCTCTCTTTAATCAACTCACATTTGTTTTGTTTTGTTTTTCAAAAATAACCTAGGGCTATTTAATAAAGCAAAGTCTTCGGTAATTTTCAGCAATGGCTCCCAACCCACAGTGGTTTTCTCTATGTATAGGTGTGGGTTCACTAACTGTCTTTTTGAGTATAGAAATAGCTTTTTCTTTATTTTTACCAGTTGGGTGATGACCCCAAATCACCACCAGTGAACAGCCATTCACATATTTTAAAAAATAGAATTACTTGTTTTCTTCTCCATTTTGCATTCTCTTTCTGTATAGTTTCCAGTGAACACATTTACTAGAAGGAACTTTTTTGTTTGAAACAACAAATTTAAATCTATGTTGAGGGATATTTGCAGGTTTCAAATGAATCACTGCGCCTGATTTTAAGGATTCTTCTCTTCCACTCAGGGTGTATATATAACACATGTGATCTATGCAACCCATGAGAATATCTTACCTTTTGGACTATATGTTATATTCAACAAACTGATTATAAATGGCCTGTGAGCTGAGAATTATTAGCAGACTTCTTTGCCTGTACATGCTACACTTTATACATGTTGGGAAAAAACTGTAAAGCATCATAAGTCAAATCTACATAGCCCTCAGTGCCTTAAAGGAAGGATCAAATCTTTAATTATTAAAAGGCAGCTAAACTGCTGGTGCTTATCTTGCAAGGACGGAAGGTGAAATTCACTTGGTGTGGAGGAACAGCTCAAGGCCAATGGATGATTTAAGAGTCCAATTTTGGGGGCCTGAAGTAGTTCATTGTGCTCATGTTATCCCTCAGGACAGGGGCAAATTTCACAAAGGATAAAAATGTCAATTGTGGAAGTACCGACAATTTTTGTCCACTTTCCAGAGATCACACTATTAGCAGTGAATACCGAGAGCTCACTTACCATTCTGTTTTATACCGTTTTCCAGAGTCTATGCTTTTACAAATATTTCCAGCCACACGGTGCATTTGTAACTGTACTCCAATAAATTAATGACTCGTAAATCTGAATATGTAATACAGAGTGAAAACTGGCCCAGTTAAATGTAATTTAAATTTATTTTTCCATTACATTGGAACAATTAAGTGTCATAACATCCTGTGCTCATCTGAGGAAGTGGGTTTTGTCCACGAAAGCTCATGATACTATATATATTTTTGTTAACCTCTAAGGTGCCACAGGACTACTAATCATGTATGCTGTTACTTGCAAATGCCATTCCATACCATACAAGTCTATTTTCCATGTCATGGTAATTTTTCAAATGGATTCTCTTTGAAATCAGGTGTCCATGTTAGATTTGTTTTCTTAATATGTGCAAGGACGTTTTTATGACTTCTTTAATATACATACGATATTTTTTCTATATAAGCACTGAGTCCTGTCTAAAGCACATTATGTGAGGGGAAGTACAGGTTGAACCTCTCTTGTCCAGCACCCTCTAGTCTGGCAACATCTGTGGTGTGGCATGATTTTAGCTCCCATTGGCTTCCCTTACTCCTTGCACAAGCAGGAGTACCAACTGCGGGCGGGGAAGCCCTCTGAGTTTGATTTAGCAAGTCTTAACTAGACTCGCTAAATCAAACTTTGGACAATCAATTGTGGCAGCATCAATCTTCCGTCCAGTAAAGACATGGCCTTAGGCTAGTGGTTGGTGAGGAAGAAAGGAACTTTCCTTTACACCTTGCATCACCCACATAAAGTACAGTCAGAATAGCAAACACTGAGCTTGTGGGGGGGGAAGGGTTTACTGCTAAACTGCTCCTCATCTGGAACCAGCCTTAAAGAGAGGGAGGAGAGACATAGAACCATGGCTCCTCCCCACTCTTGCACAGCAGAGTGCATGTAGCAGGGGCAGAAAGTGAGGTAACAATTTTTTCTCCTCTCCCTGCACAAGCAGGGGACTCTGACAGTCACTGAACCTCTCTGGGGTAAGGTTCCTCCTGGTGCTCCTACTGCACTGTCCTCAGAACAGGGCTACTGTTAAATGTCACAAACCAGCCCTAGATTTTTGAAAATGCTGCTCCCTTCACAAGGCCATTGAGAAGGCAAGAACAATCCATGTTACAGGGTCCAGCACGTCTGCTATTCGATACAGGTGAACTGAAATGAGCAAAGTTCTGCGTTTCTTCATCCATAATATTTTCATGAGTCAGAAAGGAGACAATTAATAGTTGATGGGCACAACTTCTTCATCTCTTTCCTCCCTCTCTTGAGTTTAAATAACGTGTCCTCCAGTTACTCTTTTCCATTTACCCAAATGAAAAATATATAAACAGCAACTACTGCCACCACCAACCGGGTTTGAGAGACCTGACTTGTATTTCTAATTCTCCTCCACACTGATTATCATTCGTGCTGTGTCAATTCTGCAATGTGGTTTTTTTTTTTAAATTTTATTTCGCAGAGATGCTCAAGATGGTCCAGATTGTCAATGCAATTGTTATGTAAAGCACACTTTCTGTGCATGGAGCTTTCATGCATTCATCTCAATATAGGGAAGACAGTAGCATTTTTACTTATCACCTGCATTAGCCAAAGCCAGGGGCAGCATTAAATAAAGGGTTACATTCAGCAGTTGAGAGAATGAAAGAGAAGATGCTTTTTTGATGCTCTGTGCATTATTGTCCTGATACAGTTTAGAGCAGGGGTTCTCACAGCACAATTTTCAGGTGGCCTCAAAGTGCAGCCACCAGCTCTTATTGGTAACCACTCTTACATTTTTTCCAGAAATATTTAATTAACTTTAGGAAAAAATGAATGTGGACATACACATGTCCAAATAATTGAATTGTATGTCGAATTTTTTTCTTGCAGATTCAATATTCAAAAAAATGTACAGTTGGCCTTGCTCTTTATTGGACGCAATCATACTAGAAACCCAAATCAGGTGCTTTGCACATTCTTGTCTTTTTTTCTTTTTTTTTTTTTTGGTGGGGGGGAGGGAAAGGTTGCTTTTAAAAAGACTGGCTAGAGAGGAAATCTGTTGTGAAAAGTGGGATTAACAAACATACAAATAGCATTTTTCATAGCAAACTTTCTCAGTGCTGGCAAGCCTGGGGGGAAATTAAGTCCTGGGTGGGAAGGGGGTTCAAAGGCAATGAAGGCCACTGGCAATGGGCAGGCCCACCAACATGGGGGGTAAAGTGGGCAGTTGCCTTGACACCTGGAGATTCAAAAGGGCCCGGGGTTCCCAGCCGCTGCTACCACTGGAGTGACAGCAGCCAGAAACCTGGATCCTTCCAGTTGCTGCCAGAACATTCTGGGCAGGACTGATGGCTGGCTGCCACATCCCTGCCCCTTCCAGGAGTGTGGAGCTGTGCCCTCCCCCCCCACCTTGCCAAGTCTGTCGCCCCCACCCCATCAGTAATGGGACACTGGTGGTGGCAGGAGGGGCCAGGGTGATGGAGGGTGAGAGTTTGGTGCCAGAGCTCACCACCCCGCAGCCAGGGAACGGCTCCTGAAGCCCAGTGACTGCAGCCTGTCATCCACAACCCAAGGACATCTATGATTTTCTTCAACTGGGTCATGAGAAAAAGAAAAGTTTGCAAACCCCTGCTCTAACGGTGAAAGCTAGGCTCAATTAGAATATGCCATGAACTAGCTCTGGCTGCCATAAATGACAAACAGCATAAGAGAGTCAAAGAACTCGGTGGTGTTAGTAGTACTAGTGATTATTTAGCAGCTCTGAAGGATCAGCGCTCCATTGCACCACCGACCAATAAGGAAACCGTTCCCGTGCAAAGCACTCACGATCTAGGCTTATGCTAAGGCAGATGAAATGACAAAGTGGGTAGGCCACAGGGAGGGAGGACAAAGCACCAGCAACCATGCGCAGAGTTGCATTATAGCTATTAGCCAGGATGGGCAGGGAGGGTGTCCCTTGTGTCTGTCTGTCATGGGCTAGGAATGGGCGACAGCGGAGGGATCACTTGATGATTCCCTGTTCTGTTCATTCCCTCTGGGGCACCTGGCATTGGCCACTGTCGGAAGACAGGGTACTGGGCTAGAGGGACTTTTGCTCGGACCCAATATGGCCGTTCTTATATATGAATCTCAGCTCCCAACCTGCTTCTCCTTTTACTTGTGGTCACCCCTGGACCGCATGACCTTCTTGATTTAAAAATCATTGTAACTGCCATCCGAGCTGCATTGCTGTGCCATCTAATTAAAAACCTCTGCAGAGCCCTCTTTTTTTTTTTTTTGGCACATCTGAGATGTGTGTGACATTCCAAATACAACTTTCATCTCAGAAACTCAGACCGTTGCCATAGAAATAGGAGCAGGGGAGTCTTTGGGTTGTTAGCTTGTGCCCTCAGGGATTACAAATACTCAGAGACCCTGCTGCTTACCTCCCTCCCTGCCATTTGCCTCTGGATAGGCACCAGACGGGCTGAGGCAACTTTGTTAGTCTGGAAGAGGGGTTATTTACTTACACACACACACACACACACACACACACACACACACACACACACACACACACATTCAGAGTATTTGTTGATGCAGACACATATGCAAATTCAGAGTACTTGTTGGCGCGCACACACACAGAAATTCAGAGTACTTGTTGATGAACACACACATATGCAAATTCAGAGTACTTGTTGGCACACACACACACACACACACACACACACACACACACACAGAAATTCAGAGTACTTCTTGGCACAGGGAAGCATGCACCAACTCTGAAAGTTTGCATGTCTAAGAAGCTAAATGAGTGTTCAGAAAAATAATAATCTTCATTACTATAGCAGCCTTTGCCTGTGGATCACAGGGAGCTTTATAAATACTAATTAATAAAGCCTCAGAACCGCTCTGAGAGACAGGTAAGAACCATCACTTTCCTTTTACAGGTGGGCAGTGCTGAAACCTGAGGAAGGACGCACAGCTAATCTTTGTCAGAGCCAGACGTAGACTGTGGAGTCTTAATCCCGGGGTCTGCTTGCTCTTCCCACTATGCCACACTTCCTCCCAGAATTGGGAATAGCAACCAAGATCCTTGATTCCCATCCCCCCAGCTTTATATACTAGCAACGTTGCCCGTTCCATCACGCACTACTGAAAAATGCAAAATAAATTCAAAGGGCCAGAGCTCAAAAGAGCACTTCCCAGCCTTTAGGGATCTGGCCCACAGAGCCAAAACCTCCTGCAAGGAAGGAGTTGGGTGTATTGCACCAACGTAACAGAGTATCACAAGGGAAATTGTCTATAAGCTGAACCATCCGCTTCTTTGACTGGTCTGACACACTTCCCTTTAGAACCCCCTTCTCTCTTGTGTGAACTCTTCTATCCTGAAAGGTCAGGGCACTACATAGTACTTTGCATTATCTCATCACTGCTTTGCCTGGTCCCCCCGCAGATCCCCGAGAGTAATCATCCCTCAGCACTTTCGCTGCAATGCTTTGACACTCCCAAAGCCAGCAGAGTCTTCTCTGGACTTTAATTAATGAGATAACAAAAGGGAAACACCCAAAGAGCGAACCCCCCGAGTTGAAGACTTTATCTGCTCTTTGCAGCTGCATCTTCCTTTTTTTTTTTGAGCTGCATTCCAAGTCCCGTCAATACCATTTCCCATTAAATTAAATAGCTTATTGACTGGTGAGAGACGTGGCCGTGAGGCGGATAGGAACCAAGCGCAGTACTTTCTCAGTGCAAACAATCACAGGCCACTGCACAGTAAATCAGTTGGTAATGGAGTTTGAACTCCGGGAATCAGTTCTGTGTACCCTTTTTATTTGTTTTTAATTTGTATCAATGGTAATTCTGTCGGTTTCAATTTATGTGACAGTAGCAGGTTGTGGAGCAGTGGAAACATCATTTGTCGTCTTGTTAACCATTGCATATGTGGGATTGTGGCAGACAGGTGTCCCGAACAGGGTGACGTGGCCAAAGATTTCCGTGAAACAGCAAACACCAATCCCCGTTTATTTTCCACTCCCCGTCCCCTTAGCTCTGGTCTACACAAGGGAGTGATTTTGAAATAACTCCCCTTATTCCGAAATAAGAAGTGGCGTGTCCACACTATCAAGCCCATTATTTTGAAATAATGGGCTGGTTATTTAGAAATAATAACGCCTAATAAGGAATAATGCTAATAGCGAAATAGTTATTTTGAAATAGCAGTAGTGTGGACGCTCCTCTATCACTATTTCGAATTAACAACTCCCCAGAGTCATTCAAACTAATGACTCCCCAGTGCTTCCTGGGGCTGTAAGTTGAAGTAGCACGTCCGCATTAACGGAGTCTGCCTCAGACTAATTTTGAGGTTTCCCCCATAGTGTGAATGTGCTATTTCGAAGTTATTATTTCGAAATAATTTTCTAGTGCAGAAATGCCCGTAGTGGGACTAATTCCTGTGTGTAAATGCTCACCCACCTCAGAAAAAAGGGGTTGCACCGCTTAGCCTGTGCATGTCTTGCTGCCATGTTAAGTTGAAAACTCATCATGGGTTTAATGCCCATCATTCTCAATCAGCGCTTACTCCATGCAGGCTTTGACCATGCAGGTTCTTGCACTATGGCAGTTGCACTGGTGAAAAGCATAGTGGAGACCAGCTGAAAAGATGTCAAAAGTGACTTGCATCAGTTTCAGTGCATCTAATATATCTTGGAGAGGCATGTTACTCCCCACCTCTCACAAAAAAAGCTAGTGTAGAAAAGACATTACTACCAGCTCCCTTCCCATCATATGCCTCTTCACTAAAATCTTTCTAACCCCCCTTTCAGTCACCCCTTTGCACTAGCAATGCCAGATCCCATGTCATTTGTGTAGAGGGACTATTCTCCCCCAGCCTGTTTTACTCACAGAGTGTTGAGTCTGAAGCTCCTTTTATAAAAACAACAGTCCCTGGCACAATTTGCCCCTTCATTGCTCATGCATCTGGCTCCTCGAAGCCTTTAGTTGCTTAATGGATTCATTGAAGAAATAATATGAGGTGATTGTATGTCAGGATGTTAAAACAGTGATAAGACATTGCACTAGAACAGCATTATCTCCACTAACTGCTTTATAATGGTCAGGGAATGTCAATGGAAGTACATATGATCGTCCCATAAACACCAAATGAATTCACAGGAATTAGGTTAAGTCGTTTAAAGTGTTGCCAAGACAAGAGGTAGCACTTCATCTTTGTGGCGCATATTTGCCTAGCACAGCAAAGGGAGATGTGCAGGCAAGGTCTGCCGGTAAAATCTCAGGCACACGCACTCCGCTTCCCTGCAATATTTTCAGACTCTGCACAGAAGTGTTAGGAAAACTGTCGCTCGTGTAACTTCTTTGCAACCTGAGTGCGATATTTTTTTTTTTTTACAACGCTGTTAATTGTAGACAGGAATGGAACCAGCATGGTAAAAACACGGCGTCTTGTAAATGCATTGAGAAAAGGTTTGCTTGTGTGGGAGTGTCTCATAGAAGGGGTACATGTACAACATTTATTTTTCTGTCTAGTTTCTTATATGTTCCTCATCAGCATAATATCTGAGCACTTCATTCTATAAGGTACATTCACAACAGCCTGCGAGAGAGAGCAGTATTACTATCCCCACATAACAGAGGAGGAAACTAAGGCACGGACTAACAGCTACATTTACCATAGGGATACACACTGAACATGCAGGCAACATGCTGAGAACTGTTAGTATTATGGTAGTATCTAGGCATCTCAGTCAAGGATCAGAATTCCATTATACAACCACAGAACAAAAAGACACTTCCTACCACATATTGTGTACAGCCTAAGGGCTTGTCTTCATTGCTGTGGAAATCAATGCTGCAGCGACCGATCTTCTGGCATTCAATTTAGCAGGTCTAATAAAGACCTACTAAATCGAATACCCATCAACCATGGCACTCCTTGCAAAGGGGAGTTGATGGGAGCATACCTCCCATCGACCTCCCACCATGGGGCCACCCCAGAAAATTGATGCAAGGCACGACAACTCCAGCTAGACAACTGTTGTCGCTGGAATTACGTATCTTACATTGATTTCCTCCACCAGTGTAGACCTGGCCTCAGCGTATAAGAAGGGAGACATCAGGGAGATACAACACAAAGATGAGGTTTACAGGATCGGTCGACAACGGCTTTCCTTATCGACCGATCCCCGTCTTGACTGGTGCTTTGAGCCGACAAACAGCTGAGCCGGCACAACGCGGCGGCCATTTTTATTCTAATGAAGTGAGGGATATTTAAATCCCTGCTTCATTGACTATGTCGGTATGTCTAATTTACATGCCTCTGTCGGCAGAGGCATGTAGTCTAGACATACCCCAGGTGCTTAGCCACAGCTGTGTTTTGGGAAGTGTAATGACAGAGGAGAGTTTTAAGCAGGCATTTGAAGGTGCCAGTGAGGAGACCCTGTGAAGGTTTGTGGAGAGCTCCTCCCACGTGAGAAGCAGAGTGGTGCGAAGCACGTTTTCTTTTGGAAATTCTGTCTTGCCAGAGAGTCTGTGGCATAGCCAAGAACTGAACCCGAATCGTGTAAAATCCCAATCCAAGTGCTTTAAACACAAGACCAAACTCAAAAGTTGAGATAAACTGAGAACAGTGATCATTGGGTGGGGATTCATGGGGACCCCAACATTTCACTGATCCAGCCCCTATTCAATCTAATTTTCTGATCAGATGTCTCAAATGCTCCCCATTCAGAAGAACTAGGATATTTTTTTCCAAACCATGCACAGTACATCTTGCCGTTCCTAATATCCTCACCTAACCTGTTTCTAAACAGAGCCTTCAGCGGCTAATCTATTAGAACTTTTGTTTAGTAGGAGATTAGTGAAGACAATGATGTGAGGGGGATGAGGCTAATGGAATCTTGAAGGCCTATTAGGAAACAATTGATCAGAAAAGACGTTCTGCTGGGAGTTTTTCTTTCGGTGACACGTGGTAGGTTCGTTTCCCTTGCCTTCTTCTTGAGAGCTTCCAACACCTTCTCGGCTATGCCCCAGCTTTGCATCAAATCTCATCATGCTGCTGATGTGCCGGGGTGTATCTTGGTGCTGCATGATGGCTCTAGCCCTGTTCTGTCTGTGAGAGCGTGGCATGTGTCCAGGCAGAGATAGTGTTTGGTAAGAATGGTGTTGCAGGGAGTTTGCAGGGCAACTTCAGCTCCATTACAGTTCTGTTTAGTTGCTAGAGAGAGGCATACTTTTGGCTCAGCACGTGTTCAGTATTTGGGCTGCACACTCTGTCATCAAGGGAGCATGCGTAAGTGCTGGTTGTATTCTTAATAGGAGCAGGGCACACAGACTAGAGTGTCACCATCTTACCCATGCTATCTCACAACCACATGGACTCCCAGAAGCACAATCTCTGTGGGTCTGTGTCTCACACACGGGCCATGTCTACACTATATAGAAAGGAATATTTTTGACTCATTAAAAAAATCCCAATGCAGAGAAGGAACAATGTAGCTTGAACAAGGGCTAGCTGATTGAATACATCCTAGTGCTCATCTGTTAGTGGGAGCTGTTGAGTGCAGAGCACTTCTGAAAACCAGGGCCCACTCCATTATGCCTACAGATGCTTATTCCTTGGGTATGTTGGACCTGCCGGCCTGGAAATCACTCACAGTCATCCTCGGTCTCAGAGACACCGCACTTGAAAAAAAGCTGGGATAATTGAGTTGGGGTTGGTCCTGCCTTAGGCAGGGGGCTGGACTTGATGACCTCCTGAGGTCTCTTCCAGCCCTGTCATTCTATTATTCTAAGCCAAATATTTCTCCGGCAGAGGTAGTGTTAACCCTGTCTCGTCACTTATCCTTCATCACCTGTCTCGTTTCACAGCTCTGTTGTTTTCCCTTCACTGTTCTTCAGTCACCCAAACAACACAACCGTTTCCCCAGTCTCGGTAAATCGGGTCCCAGTTTGGCACCAACTCTGGCAGTTATGGACTTGCAAGAGTGACTCAAGTCTTTTGAGTGACAATAAGTAAACAGCCTTCAGTTATACGTGAGTAATGGTCCAGAAGGGATTTACTTCACTTAAACGAAATGAGAGATTTTCTGCCGTGGGGAGGTGTCTTCAAATGGACGAAGGAAGCTAATAGATTTTGTGATCAGTTCTTCTACACAGCAAACCATCATGGGTCACAAAACTATAAATCAGAAGTTAATGGATTTTCAACTACATACTTCGGCCCTTTGTGCATTTTTTAATTTGCTTTTAATTTGTATTGATCTTCCCCCTTCTGCTTCAATCTTTCTTGTGTCAGCAGGTTAGAAAGGGTTCTGAAGAGAATAAATTCCTATTGAACTGCAGGGAAATCAAAACAAACATGCAACATATACATATGTGCCTTACAAAAACTTGTCAGGTCTGTGGGGCTGGAGCAGCAAGAGCTCCTCTGACAGACCATATTAGTTCAGGGTTGCGAAAGGGGGAATCTGTATCATGCCAGCTGAAAAATTCATAGCTGGGACAGTTCCCCCACAGCATAGAGGAAAAGTTGCATGGCATAATCATTCGGGATGTGAATGGTTAATCCGTTAACCAGTGGGAGCCAGAGCAGCCCCTGTTTGTGGCTGGGGAGGAGGGATCCAGACCACCCCTCTTTAACTAGTTAAACAATATTTTAACGAATTAACCAATTCTACATCCCTGAGGTGCATCACTTAATTCCTTTGTAAGGGGTGTATTTCATCCAGCCAAAACAAGCGTTTTGGAACAAGCAGGAAGAACAAATAACCTCTCCATTAAAAACCTAAAAAAATCACTCTCAATCTGGCACCTTTCATGTGAACTTAAACTTCTACTATTTTTGCTTTGACTTGTTTGCACCACTGGATTATTCACTCTTCTTCTTGGTCATATTTGCTCCTGACCATCGTTTGGCTGGTGTGAATGTCTGTGAGCAGTGGGTTTCCAGCCTCTAGATTCATCCAAAATTTGTCTTGGGTGGCAGCAGTACCAAGAAAAACTTAAAAAGCAACCTTAAGGTGCTACTAGACTATTTGTTGTTTTTTAAGTTTTTCCTGTTACAGACTAACTCGGCTACTCCTCTGTAGCAGTACCAAGATTTGGTCTTTCTAGGAAAGAACTATGTATATTCAAGTCAATGTACATCCTTCCCTTGACTTTATGGTCAATGGATAAACATTTTCAAAGGAGTTTTTGTGTTTAATAATTTCTACCATAGTAGACTGTAGAGACCCTGAAATTTGGAAGCCTTTAGACAGTGGGTCATATTAACTAACTCACATAGTCAGAGCGGACAGGCAGGGTGGACTAGCAGTTCATAGAATCACAGAACACTAGAACTGGAAAGGATCGGGAGGGGTCATCGAGTCTTGTCCCCTGCCCTCACGGCAGGACCAAGCACCATCTAGATCATCCCTGACAGGTGTCTGTCTAACCTGCTCTTAAATATCTCTAGTAATGGAGATTCCACAACACCTCTAGGCAATTTATTCCAGTGTTTAACCACCCTGACAGGCAGGAAGTTTTTCTTGATGTCCAATCTAAACCTCCCTTACTGCCGTTTAAGCCCATTGCTTCTTGTCCTATTACCAGAGGTCAAGGAGAACAATTTTTCTCCCTCCTCCCTGCAACAGTCTTTTGGGTACTTGAAAACTGCTATCATGTCCCCTCTCAGTCTTCTCTTTTCTTAACTAAACAAGCCCAATTCTTTCAGTCTTCCCTCCTAGCTCATGTTTTCTAAACCTTTAATCATTTTTGTTCTTCTCTGGACCTTCTCCAGTTTCTCCACATCTTTCTTGAAATGCAGCACCCAGAACTGGACACAATACCCCAATTGAGGCCTAATCAGCACAGAGTAGAGCAGAAGAACGACTTCCCGTGAGTACTATTCTAGGTTTAGAGTAACTTGGGTTAAACTACCTGCTCATCTGTAGACCTCCTGTGTGTGACCTTATGTCTCTGTCTCAGTTCCCCTCTCTGTAAAATGGCAATAAATAACACTGCCCTTTCTGACAGGGATGTTGCAAGACCAACATTTAAGAAACTGTAATGTGCTCACATACAATGGTCCTGGGAGTACATACCCAATACACATACTCTGTCACAAAGAGCTCATGATCTAAATATCCCTGATGGATAAAGAAGGTATTATTACATCTATTTTACAGATGAGGAACTGGGCAAGAGCAAACGAAATTTGTGTGGGGACTGAACGCAGATCTCCTAGTTCTCATTGTAACTACAATCTCACCTTCTTCCAACAAACCTTAGCAAGTAACTCCTGAATGGTGAATAACTCATCAAATACCGACTATAACCAGCACTTATTCAGAGAAAGCAACTGTAAAATAATCATGAACAAGTTAATTAATAGACATTTACAAACAGAAGAAAAATGTTGAATTCTTCAGATAAACTCTTCACATCAAACAATTGGACCAGCTCTGGTGATTGGTTTATGGCCTAAAGTATGAAGATTAACAGTCTGGTGTAATTTTTTCCCTAGCTCATGTAAACTGCAGAGGCTACTGATATTCGTATAAAAGCATAATCCTCTAATCTAAGATTTTGTTTCTTTGCTTGTGGTAAAGCTTTGCAGCATGTACTCAATGTTTTTGAGCAACAGCATGATTGATAAATTACTATGGAGAGGAAGCGCTCAAAACACATAAGGCCAGGACTTGGCTTTCTTAATGAGATTTCTCTTTTCAGTAAGAATACCAGGGTAAGAATTTCCGGGATCATTACAAGGATTTTGTTGCACCTGTATTTTCCAAATACCTGCAGGTTCTCACAGAGGAATGATAAGTTGTCTGCCATAGCTGTTAGAAACCTCTATCACCTTTTTAAAAATGCATTATGCCAATCACTGTCCACCACCACAAAGGGTGTAAATTGATTGCTCATTTTCATTAGGTGTGTAGTTATTGGGCTATCTGCTGTATCACATTATGATTCTTCATGGTCAGAGAACAAAGCAACATATTGAGAACTGTGTGCATGAAAAAATGCACACGTGCATGCACGCACATGCACACCAGAGTGAACATTTAGTAGCCCTGCGTATGGGAAGGCGGGATCAAGTCAACATCTGGGAATTAGATTGCAAAGGTCCATCAAAAGGGTTAGAGAGTGTGAATGGGTAAAGAGGGTGGGAAGATATATTTAGAATCATAGAATCCTAGGGTTGGAAGAGACCTCAGGAGACAATGAGTCCATCCCTCTGCCCAAAGCAGGACCAATCTCAACTAAACCAACCCAGCCAGGGCTTTGTCAAGCTGAGACTTAAAAACCTCCAGGGATGGAGATTCCACCTCCTCCCTAGGGAACCCATTCCAGTGCTTCACCAACCCTCCTAGGGAAATCGTTTTTTCCTAATATCCAACCTAAACCTCCCCCACTGCAACTTGAGACCATTGCTCCTCGTTCTGCCATCTGTCACCACTGAGAACAGCCTCTCTCCATCCTCTTCGGAACCTCCCTTCAGGAAGTTGAAGGCGGCTATTAAATCCCCCCTCACTCTTCTCTTCTTAGACTAAATAAGCCCAAATCCCTCAGCCTCTCCTCGTAAGTCATGTGCTCCAGCTCACTAATCATTTTTGTTGCCCTCCGCTGGACCCTCTCCAATGTGTCCACATTCCTTCCGTAACGGGGTGCCCAGAATTGGATGCAATACTCCAGATGTGGCCTTACCAGTGCCGAATAAAGGGGAATAATCACTTCCCTAGATCTGTTGGCAAGACTCCTATGCAATATAGCGTAGAAGAGATTATTGAATAGCATGACTCCATCAACTCAGAGCCCTGCAGAAGACTTCTTAATTACAGCACCCTCATCCTCACCTCCTAATTCCTAGGCTCACTTTTATCATCCTGTAGCCACAAAACAGGTATTAGCACAGACACAGCCATGCAAGCTTCCCTCATGCTACCTCCTGCCATTGCTCCTGAGGGCTAGCAGGGAAAGAGCACAATCAGTGGTGAGAACATGGACCACTCACCATGCCCAGTTATGCTGCTTGGAGCGTCTCGGCTGAGGCTGCTGACAAAGGAGCCAGTTAATCTTAATTAGAGTGGCAGTACAGTCTAGTGGGCAGGGCATGGAGCTAAAAGTAAAGAGACCTCAATGTGTTTCCTGGGTTTGCCTCTGACCTTCAGTGTAACCCTGAGCAAATCACTTCTCCTCTCTGTCCCGCTCTTGTCCTTTGATTGTCTTTGTCTATTTATTCTGTAAATTCTTTGAAATAGGGACCACCTTTTACTAAGGGGTGGTACAGTGCCTAGCAGAATGGGTCTCCAATCACAGCTGGGACCATTGGTATGACTACAATAAACATAATAATTCTAGGAGTGATGTCACAGAGAACCTGACAAACTTACTACATTAATATTTCAGTTAGACCCATGAATAAACATCACATGGTAACGGCTTTCAAGAACCAATTTTAAAACTATGCCCTAGAGGAGAGAGGCTGTGTATCCCATTACCAGTCCCCTGAGCCAGCCAGGTCCCCTACTAGTTTTTATCTCAAACTAATAGTGCATTCATGAGCAATTTCTTTGGGCGATTAGATTTCTGACTCTAAGCCGCTATGGATTTTTTAGAAATTATCTTTTCACTTGATGATTTGGAATTATTTAGATGACAACCCATGTTCAAAAAACCCTGATTTTTTTCAGGCTAATGGATAAATTCTGTTCCAAGTTACAATAGGGTAAAACTGGACTAAATGTATTGACTTCAGTCAGCTCACTACAGAGCAGAATTTTGCCCTTTATCTTAAAAAGGTCACTTTTCTTGTGTATTTCATCCGTTTTAATAGTCCTAAAAACATAATTCCATGCCAATAGGTTTAGCTGTGCGGTCAGAGGAGGCTGCTCTGTATTGTACTCTCTGAGATGCTTTTTACACATATTTAATCTTTTCCAAATACCAGTTAAATTTTTAAAATGGTCTTTCTTTCTTTCTTTCTTTCTTTCTTTCTTTCTTTCTTTCTTTCTTTCTTTCTTTCTTTCTTTCTTTCTTTCTTTCTTTCGTGACTTCCCTAGTAAATATAGGCATTGCTCAGGTCCTTAACTCAATTAAATTTGTTTGTTGCCAAATAAAATGAAAATGTCTGTGCTTCATTTGAATCATTGCTGGGGTGGGGCTGGGGAGGAGGGGTTCAGGATGCAGGCTGCCCTGGGGAGAGAGGACTACCTCAGGCCTCTCACTGCAACAGCTTGAGGCCTGGTGAGAAGCACCTCTCCCTGGCTGCTGTAGCAACATGAAGGAGTGCATATCCCTTGGCTGGGGCAGGTCCAGGTTCATTTGCCCTCTGCACTCTCCCCGCCAGAGTGAGGAATGCAGCAAACTGTGCACTTTCCCCTCTCTCCCTGACGAAGGGGAACAGCCAGCAATATTCCTGTACGAATTGGGGGGAGCTTAAGCCCTACCCCTCAAGGGGGGTAGAAGGCTTGGGGCTGAGTCCCAGATGGGAAGGGGGGTCGCGGCAGCCAGCCCCTTTTACCTGCCTGGTGATTCTGACTCTCTTCCATATGCTTTTCTGAGAATCAGTCCTATTCCAGGCACATCCCAGTTTCCTGGCACAGCCAGGATACTTTGTTGTTATGATAAGAGGAAGCTGTATGTGGAATTTAGTGGTCCTAGCTCTTACCATTTAGTTCTTGAACAAACAGACAGACAGCCACATAGGCAGACAGAGAGACGGATGAACTCTCTCAAATATATGGTAGATAAGGCAAAATGAGTGAATGTGTGTCCCTTTAAATCCTGGAGGCAGCCCTGGAGTGTGAAATTCTTTATTGATCCAGAGAAGAAATACAGTAAGGGCCATAGACAGTTCGTTCAATTTCATACAGCAAATTCACTTATTTTCCCATCTCCGGTTTCTGTTCCTCAAAAATAGCCAACACTGCTCTTCATATTCCATTCCCTCCCTCTGTGTTGGATGCTTTATTTGGGTGACTGTATGGTTCATGGAGATTGGTAATGCAGATATACAGCCTCTGTCTTACAGTTCACCAGTGCAAATCCTGCCACGGTTTGTTGTAACGGGAAGTTATTACAATCTGATGGCTGCTCAGTTTCTTAAAGGAATACAATATTCTGGTTCCTAGAGGGCATTTCCACGATTGGCACTAAATGGACTCCTTGTGGTCTGCTAAAAGGCCAAGAGACAGGGTTGCGAGTCAGAAAAACTCTTGGTGCATGGTCTCATGGAGGACAGTGGGACATAAGCACTTTAAACGCATGCTGAAGTCCATCCGTATTCAGGAAAGCAAATATTCACATGTTTATGCTTTTCAGAATTGGATCTGAACGAGCCATTGATGGTGCACTACCATTGTATCTCTGGACATGATCCCTCCAGGTCCGTCTCCACATACCTGTGTAGCACAGTATTGAGCAGAAGGGGTTTGTAGTACAGGTTGAACCTCTCTAGCCCAGCACCCTCAGGACCTGGCCAGAGAATTTGCCAGAGGTCCATTTTGTATAGCAGCATCACCAACACTTCCACTGCTTCCTTAGAAGACATTAAGGAGTAAATTTGAGCTAAGTAACAGCACAGAAAATGGAGAGCCAGGACTGGTGGCTGCAAACAAACTTTATGGGGCCACGGGAAGCTTGGCCACACCCAGGGTAAATGGACATCCAGCTAACTAAAATCATGCCGGACCACAGATATTGATGGACTAGAAATTTCCGGACTAGAGAGGTTCAACCTGTACTTGTTCTGTGGCAATATAGAGGTCTTTCTTCTCCAGAAATGTCACTCAGGTACTTTTCTTTGGGAGTAACATGATGTGCCTAGGTGGGTTTTCAAGAGCAAGAACTGAATACAGAAATGGATTCTAACACCACGAGCCAGTACGGCCTGAGGTAAGGACCCAGGTGTCTTAGCTCAAGGAGACTGCAAATTCATCCGTCTCTTCATGGCTCAGCCAGTGGTGAGGAACAGAGGGGACACGTTGCAGAACTCTAGGTTGTGCTATTCTTTCCCTTCTCAATGAAGGTTTTATTCTGTCTAAAATTAAGTTCAAATCTAAAAATATTTCTTCATTCGGATGTGCAGGGCCTACAGTGCAGGCTCCCTGAAAGCCACCTTCGCATTAGTTACCAAAGGTCAGTTAGCCACAATTCTGCAGTATCAGTAAAAAAATGCAGGCCTAAGATTTTAGGCACGTAGCCGCTGTCGGTTCTTTAACAGGGGAATTGTTTTATTTCTTTGCTTTGCCTCCTCCACCCAATGCACACGCATATTTAAAGGTTACAAACCTGCTTTATGCAGTCTGGCTGGTTAGAATGAAAATGTGTGTTTCCCTGATAACCTCCCTGAAATGGCTTTATTGGCTGTTACATCCCTCCGTTGATTGGCTTATTAACCAGCACCAAAGAGGGCAAGCCTTTATCAACACCGACATCTTAAACACTCTTCCTTATCGAGCCTGCGTGAAGCATGGGATAACAATCAGGGACCCTGATTCATTAATTATAAACTGTAATTTTAAAAATAAACTGGAAAACAATGGGATGGTTTTACCAGTGTTCCAGCCATCATAAACGTAACCAGATCCCTGTCAAGAGCAACTCTGCAAATTGCTTGTGTGTAACTAGTCCCCTATGCTGGTTGAACTTGAGAGATGCCAACCACAGGACTTGGTATTTAACTGCTGTTTGCCAAGCCATGTCTGTGACACACTGTCATGCATTAGACTGACATGCAGTATGTGATGGCGATGGGTGAGAAGGACTTAGCATTATGAAGGTTAGGGAAACGGCAACACGTAACAACAACTAAGCAATAAATGACACATTTCAGAAAGGGACAGGGCATGGGTGAGAAGCAGGGGAAGAAATTATAAGGAGTAAGATAATGGATGAAGAAGGGGGAAGGTCAGGATTTGGTGTAGCGCTGTGGGAAGCTGAAGAGGACGTGCAAAAGCACAAAACTTCTGAGCGTCCTGGGACACTGTTTGAATTGACTTGAATAGCTGGCATGTGCCTAACCTGAGAGTTATCATCAGCATATAGTGGGACAGCACAAAGTATGGGAAAGAATTGTGGCCTAGATCTACGTCAGGCAAGCATAGAATCATAGAGCTGGAAGAGACCTCAGGAGGTCATCAAGTCCATTCCCCTGCCCAAAGCAGGACCAATCCCAATTAAATCTCCCAGCCAGGGCTTTGTCAATCCTGGACTTAAAAACCTCTAGGGATGGAGATTCCACCCCCTCCCTAGGGAACCCATCCCAGTGCTTCACCACCCTCCTAGGGAAATAGTTTTTCCTAATATCCACTCCCCACAATCTCCTCACCACTGTAACTTGAGACCATTGCTCCTTGTTCTGCCATCCGCCACCACTGAGAACAGCCTCTCTCCATCCTTTTTGGAAGCATATGGAGAACCACTAGCTCCGGGAAACCAGTGATATATGGAGAACCATTAAATGGACCCTTTAATGCAGTGTTTTTCCAACTTTTTTTCTCTTGACCCCAGTTGAAGAAAATTGTTGATGCCGCAACCCAACAGAATTTGACTAGAGTGTGGGCTCCAGGGTGAGGCTGAGGATGAGAGTTTTGGAGGGTAGGAGGGGGCTCCGGGTTTGAAGTCGTCAGGGCTAGGGCAGGAGGAACTTACCTTGAGTGGCTCCTGGTCAGTGGTGCAGCTAAGACAGCTTCCTGCCTCTCGTGGCACCACAGACCATGCTGCCCCCAGAAGCAGCCAGCAGCAGGTTCCCAGCCCATGGGAGGGTGGAGCTAGTGTTCAGGGCGGGGCAGTGCACAAAGCCCCGTGCGCTCTTCCTGCTCCCATCTAGGAGCCAGGCCTGCAGCCGGCCGCTTCTAGGGCGCAGCGCAGTCTGCGGTGTAGGACAGGCAGGGAACCGCCTTCGCACGCCCCATTGGTCACCTGATCCCCCTGCAGTGACCCAGTGCCTGACATTCTGCTACCCATTACTGGGTGGCACTTTGAAAACCACGCTGCTGTACGGCTACCTGTGAACACATGGGATGTGATCTAAGATCCCACTTTGCTTTACGGATTAAAGGAGACCTCAGGCCACCATCACTGACTTGCTTTGAATCTTGGGCTAGTCAATTAGGGTCCTGATTGGCAGCCTGAATGATTTTGCCCCCGTGGAAGTCAGTCAGAGCAACAGGTTCTCAGAACCTCTGCAAAAATAATAGGGCTTATCATGTCTCTGAACCCCAGTTTCCTTATCTGTAAAGAGGGGGACAACAACAGATAATGGAAGGGATTTCTCAAGTGTCTAAAGAGCCTTTTAGCCCCCGGGGACAAATTTAGTCTAGCAGTGTATCTGTTGATGGTCAAGCCGTCATGCCCCTCTGACCCCCCTGTGTCTGAGCTAGCCAACCCGTGTTTCTACTGGAGCTACAAAATCTGCACTGGTCATTTTAGCATGCTTGCTTGAGGTCTGTCTCCCTGGCCTGAGAGACTCACTTCCATCAGTAGTGTAGACGCAAACTCACTTCTATCAGTAGTGTAAAAGCAGCCTAAATTATTTAAGAACACAAGTCTCATTGATGGTTACTTAGATGCTTTCGAAAATCCCACGCGCTGTTCTTATCATGAGAATGGTTTTGTATGTGAGTAAATAAGCAAATAAATAAAATCAATACAACACACACGTTAATAACACTCATTAACCATTATGGGAGTTCCACAGCCAACAGCAAAATCAGCTCTTGTATCACTCATTTCTGGCTTTTGTGAAAACACGGACAAATTATTCCTTTTCTTTTGCTGTTCCATAAATCAAATACTGCTTTGAGGACTGTACTATTATTCTGGGAACTGAATATGGAATTTGGTTTGGCAAACTGCTAGATGCACCAGATTTGTCTGATGTCCTCTGAAAGGGCTGAGAAATAGGAAAGCTGAAAATCAAGGTTTCTGAAACACAAGCTGGAAGGGAAAATCATTTGCAGTAACATTGCCGAAGCAAGAAGCAAGAAGGCTATGAAGTGTAGCTGTGTTTGCTGGGTGATGCTTTGCTTTTAAATGCAAATAGTGAGATTATTTAAGCATGGGGAAAGGGGTTGGTTTTTTTTTGGGAGGGGGGAGGGGGTTGTTTGCTTGTTGTTTTTGCCGACATCTTAAAAAGTGTCATCCAACCAAAGGACCAAGTGCAACTCCCCGCCCTCCAATTATCTGATGCTATTTACTTAAGACAAAGGTTGGCAAAAGATAAAAGCAGATAAAGATGCTCACTTAAATCTAGCTGATGTGATCTGCATTTGAGCTGACATTCTGTAACCCATGTTACAAGCAGATGTGCTCTCCAAAATGGCCAAATTATAGCTACCTGAAAAGTAGGGTTTATGAAAACATTGACAGACCTTTAACATGAGCTGTGTGAGCGTTGAGTTCCTGTAGACAAATATTTTATTGATTAGAATAGGCAGAAACTTTGGTTATTTATAAGAAATTTTTTCTTAGCATGTATTGATGTCCAATGTTCAGAGGAAATGGAGGGAAAGCAGGTAAACATAATAAATTGGTCAGAGGAGTGTATTATTGTGAGTGTAATATGTGAGCCACAAAATGCACCTGAGGGTTGCTTGGAACACTGATTTTGGTAAGCTTGGCAATCTAACAGAATTAGGCTCTCTCATGACAGTACCAGTGCATTTGCATTTGGCTCCATCTGGAATAGCACAAAAATAGTTTCTCAAATGGCATTTTGGGGGTTAACAATTTTGGCTGCCCAAGAGAAGTGCAAGCCAGCAGAGAAATATGTTTTCTTTAACAAGATCAAAACAAAAAATGGTCTGAGGGGGGTAGGCAGTTAGAGTGCTTTGAATGATGTTTACTAGATTACCATAACCATAAACATAAGCATCTCGCTAATACCTGGTGCACATCCACTGTAATAGTGGGAAATTCACAACTGTAAAGTGGAAATATTTTTTCCCCGTTACATGTAACTAGACTGTGAAACTCATTGCCACAAGAAATGATTGAGGACGAGAGTGAAAGAGAGCTTGCATATTTGTAAGAATATCAAGGTTATCCAGAGTTACAACAATTAATGACTACAATTGTTGGCAGGATATTTCACATTGTGCTTCCAGGCAGATAATCTTTAATGATTAGAGACCACGATGAGATTCCTGTGATGAGAAAATTATCCCACATGGATCTAGTGCACGATTCTTACACCTTCCTTTAAGATGGACCTTGGAGCTGATCAAGTATGGCTGTCAATTCTTAGTCACCTTCTGTCTTACATCTTATGTTTAAATTACAAGCTGTTTGGGATAGGGACTATTATTTGCCACGTCTGTATACAGTGCCTAGCCCAAATGAGGCCTCTATAATTTGAAAAAGGAAGAAGGAAGCAACTATGGCAGCAGGCAGCGTGTTTGTATGTGGGTGCCTTTTTAACTCAACAATTCCATAGGAAACCATCTCAGTTTTGCCAAAGAGCTTGTGAATTCTGTAGCCTTCTGGGAGAAAACACTGCAGCTAGCTGGAAAGCAAGCTTCCCATTAAAGAGACCTTGTCAATGATTTTAACCCTCTGACCTGGAGTGAAGAGAGGTAATTCGGTCACCATGGTAACTGGATAGCAGACCTCTCCTGAGCAGAAACTGTCACTCGCGTTAAATTGGGCTGAATCATCTGTCTTGGTTTGGTGATATGGACAAGACATGGATAACACAGTCCATGGAGGAATAAGCTATCCTTATACATGATAATGATGCGTGACAGCTTAAACTTTGGGTCACTCACAGTGCATGAATTGTCAAATAATGTGACAGCGCAAGAAACTCGCAGCACCCTTGCACAAAGGCAGATGGAGTGACAATGTCTCTGCTGATTTTTATTATTCTCTCGCTACCAGGAGCTCAGGCATGCAAATGCTCTCTGAGCATTCTTAGATGGTTTTGTGGGAGGACGTTTTCTAAGGATACCCAGAACACACTAAACACACACGCCCCACCCCCAAAACAGAATATCAGCTGGGAAGGACTGAAAACTCCGTCCCTGTCCCTAATTCTTTTGTACCTGTGTGGTGGTGTTTGTGCCAGTGCAAAGTGAATGTGACTCTGATTTGGTAAAGTTGTACAACTCCTTCAGGGGTTTGGAATGGCTGCCATATTGAAGAGAGATTAAAAAGACTGGGACTTTTCAGCTTAGAAAAGAGGAGACTAAGTATGTTAGAGTCTATAAAAATCATGGCTGGTGTGGAGAAAGTGGATAAGGAAAAGTGATTTACTTGTTCCCATGACAAAAGAATTAGGGGTCACCAAATGAAATTAATAAGTATCAGGTTTAAAACAAACAAAAGGAAGTTTTTCTTTACACGACACACAGTCAATCTGTGGAACTCCTTGCCAGAGGATGTTGTGAAGTGCAAGACTTTAACAGAGTTTTAAAAAGAGCTAGATAAATGCATGGAGGTTAGGTCCATCAATACTTCTTAGCCAGGATGGGTAGGAATGGTATCTCTAGCCTCTGTTTGTCAGAAGCTGGGAATAGGCAGCAAGAGAGGGATCACTTGATGGTCAGCTGTTCTGTTCGCTCCCTCGGGGGCATCTGGCATTGGCCACTGTTGGAAGAGAGGATTCTGGGCTAGATGGACCTTTGGTATTTCCCAGTATGGCCGTTCTTATATTTTTATGTTCACTACCATGAATGGCTTCATCAGGTACAGGGCAATTGTGAGACAGACATTGCCTCTGCTTTTGAATGAAGGACACTTTTGTTTGATTTTAACCAGGGGTCTCAAACTCAGTTTACCTTAGGACCAGTGCCAGTGGCCTAGCAGGTACTCCCGTCTAGCAGGCTCCACAAGGGTGGGGCAAGGGCCTCCGCATGTCCTCTCCCCTTTCAACTCCTAGCCCTGCTTGCTGCTCCCAGGTGATTGAAAAGCCACCAGGGGCTCCTACTACCACCAGCAGAGCAGCAGGGCTTGAGTGGCTTTCAGCTGCTAGCTCCATGCCACTGCCGGCACATCCCCGTGGCCCAGGGGAGGTGGGTGCAGAGCCGTCCCATCCATAGGTGTAAGCTGTGAAATTATTAACTCACTTTGTGAAACTGCCGAGATCTCAGAGATGCCACCTCTCCTGATTTGATCGTAAGCCTCCTGATCACGGGCGGCGATTTTTTTTTTCTAGAAAGCCCCCCGCCACGTTATTAGAATTAAGCCAGATCTGGGAAGTTCGCTACCTGCTGCCTCATGCACCACTATCAACTGTGATCGCTCTGACTCAGTAGGTTACATTTGCTTGTTGGTGGTTGGGTGCTAGAAGGAAGTCCCAGCCTTCTTTCTCTTTCTCTTTTTTTTTTTTTTTAAAGAAACACTTTCGGTTTCCTGGCTTGTGAAGAAAAGCTTGCAAACTCACCCTGAGAGTAGCCAAAGACCTCCAACACCAGATGCCAAATAAAAAGATCCCCAAGTTAATTTTTATCTGCCATTTTTTTTTTTTAGTCATTCTCTTTTTTTGCGGGGGAAGGGGAACTGATTCATGAGTTTTGAATGCTTGGGGTTGGCATTACAGTATATACAAGTCGATAGTGCCTTCCCCTGTGTCCAGGAGCCCAGAGACAGACCAGGATCCTCACCCCGATACCCCCATATCCTCATACTGAGATGCCTCCCCAACATCTGCACCCTCGCACTGGAATCCCACCTGCCCCCTGCTAACATCCATGTCCCCGCATTGGAACCCCCTACTCCTCTTAGGGTAACCAAAAGGGAAATCCTCCAGCCCCACCCCAAAGTGCATCAGCTCAGGCAGCTCCCTGGCCAGTGTGGCTTACATCATGATGGATGCAGCGTGGTTTCCCGGAGTGAGCAGCACCCTCTGCAGCTGGGGGTCTATGTGTGATCCGGGTGTTCCTGGGAGCCATGTACGAAGGTGAGTCCCTTTGGGCTTTCTCACTCCTGGGCCAGCAGCTGCATGGGCCCAATTAAACAGCTTTTTCCAAATATTGCACGGGCTGGATTGGGGAAGGGCTTGGGCCACAGAGGGCCCCCGGGGCTGGGAGTTTGAGACCCCTGATGTGAGGGCTTGTTGAAGGCTGAGTGACACTGGTTTTGACAGAAGAGGTGATTTCAAAGAGATCTGACGGAAGTGATGGAACAGGTTGGGGTGGGCACTTTTATCTGGATTCATGGCAGGCTTAGTTTGATTTTGTTTGGCTCAGCTGAATAATATAAATTTCTCTTAAAATCAAAACAAGTGTTCACTCAGGGGTTAGCACCGGTTTAGCTAGGATGATGGCAGAGGAGGGGGGAGAAAACGAATTTAATTGACAACTTTCCCAGGTAGGTAGGGTCTCAGCTTCTCAAGAACTTACCTGCCTTCCCATGGGGAGATTTTGTAGCTTGGAAACACACTATTAGGCAACCTTCCCCCGCCCCACCCCGCCGCCCAATCCAGTTCTAAATATTGTTAGACCAGGTTGCCGGTCTAGCTGAGGAGCACTGGGTGGTGATGGGGAAAGATGGTTCTGAGTTGATCATAAGCCTGATTGCTAGTCGGAATTCTGAGGGCTATAACTGCCCCCTACAGACTGGTCCATAGCTGATGATAGCCATGAAGCTTTGCACATTAGCTTTGCAACACACAGGCCATCAGAAGTGCCCCCTGCACTTGTGAGGTGCTCGGAAGAATGCGGTGTAGAATTGGACATTCTAATTATACCAGCTCCGCAATGAGAATGGTACTAGGGGGGCAGGGCATAAGGCCCGGAACTCACCCCATGATTTAAGGCATGAGGGTTCCATTACTTTTTTGGGGTGGGGATCGGAGAGGGACAAACTTATCTTCCAATTTTTCAGTAGTAACAAGTTCTTGTTATTCAGCCTAAATAGCCCATAAATCTCATTAATTCCAGTTATTCACGACTTTACATCCCTGTGTTGTTTAGCGGTATACATCAGAACCTTCCCTCTTCCCTGCTGCTTCATGTATATGCCCTTCAAGTGGCATCAGCTTGTTAAATCTGCCACTTTCTATCTCCAGTAGTTGTTAGCTCCTGCTTAGAGGATGCTGCTACAAAACTCTTTGAATTATGCAGGAGTTGTTGTGTACCATCGTCCTCAGTTATTGAAGTACTCCTCCAAGAGACAAATTTTTAGGGCAACTTTCCTTGTAACATCCTTGTCTTAGAAAAGTGCATGAATTAGTTAAGTGTGGATCCATTATTAGAGGCACTGAGGAGACAGAACAGTAATACAGGGACTCTCTAGGATGGCAACATCGGGGACCATGGGTTTTCCTGGACCAGAGAGCCCTCGTGGCTAGGAGTCTAGTGTCAGGAGAGCTGGCAGCCAGGAGCCCTGCCAGGGATAGGAGCCCTTCCTGGCTAGTAGCAGGGAGGCCAGAAGCTGGGAGCCCTGCTGGGCCAGGTTAGGCAGCAGATGTCAGGGGGAAGGCAGGGTTGGCATTCACCTCCCCTGATCTGGAAAACTCCCTCGTTCAGGACAAATGAAGTCCCAAGGGTGCCAGACCAGGGAGGTCCAACCTGTATGTGGAGGCAATTGGAAATTCTGCTTGGAAAGGAAAAGAAAAGAAAAGAAAGCTACATAGTTCTCAAATGTTTCCATTCAAAATTTTGACTTTTCACCAGAAAACCTGTAAAATGATTTTTTTCCCCTCAGTTTTCAGTGAGTGTATATGATTGAAAACTGTTTTCCAGCAAAAAAGTTGAAAATTTCCAAGGAAAGTAGTATATTTCTGAAAATATCTGTTTAACTGGAAACCCCATTTTCCAAACCCAATTTTCCATCCAAAAAAGGTTTAGACCAGGAATGTTCAACGAGCCCTCGCTGCAATGAATCAGTTTGTGAGTACAAGATGTACATTGCATACAACTCCCGTCTTTAGGGTGTAATGTGTCCAAACTGCTCAAGCATTCACTAAGTTCATGCACTGAGCAAACCATCCTATTTAGACTCACTGAGATCAGGATCCAGTGAGCTGTGTCCCCTACATACACATGAAGACATGCCCTGACTTGAAGAGCTTACATCCTAAATCAGCAAAAAGTGGGGAAAAAAGAAGTCTTGCCTGCTTTACAGATGGGGAATGAAAGCCCAGAAAAATTAAGTGACTCACCCAAGGTCACAGAGCAGTGTTCTGTGTTAGCCGAGCTGACCGCCCAAGAGAGATTCAAATGCCACCCAGCTGATTAGCAGTGCCCACCGCCACCCACAGATGGGCAGCATATGTGTCTACTGGTGGTGCACATCCACACATGCCTCAATGCACATAACAAAATTTATTCTTCACTTGGATGGAAAAAATTAGAGGGAACATCAATTACAACCTGTACTGCTTTCCCTTTACAAAGTTTACATGGGGGTTGGCTCCAGGCCATGCCAGGAACATCCTCTCCTGCTGTCTCCATGAAAAGGAGAGGAAAAGGGCAGCTCATTTTTCTGCCCTCCCCCTCCCGCTCCACCCCAACACATACACCTCCCTGTGCGTTCAGCGAACAAGTTCTCACTCTCTTGGAGAAAATGGTCAAAGGAACCATGAGGTGATGGGATGGGAGGATCGTGATATTGCAGTGATTCCAAACAAAGCAGCATTGCTCCCCCTCAGTTTCTTCTATGAAAAGTTTTCTGGGTGGTGAGGAAGAGACACAGAGGCCATGTGTGTTTGGTGGAGAAGAAAAGGGAAGAACACATTAAAGGGAACACAGTCACAGAGGGGGTCTGTGGTTGAGCTTGGAATTGAAGGTGATTTCCTGTTACTGGCCCACAATCAAGGCCAGTGCCTCCTATATCTGTGTTAAGGACTCTCCTCCTCCCACCGATGGCTGAGCCTTACAAAGAGAGTGCTCTACATATCTGTCCATAACGACCATGACAAGTCAAACTTCATCACACCGTAGCACTAACATGATGGGAAGCCAGTCCTGGGGTCTGCACCTGTGGTCCTGGCAATTTTTCAAGCAGACTCACGGGCATGTACGTCCTGTATGGGCTGTGGTGACTTGGGTAGCACCTTGAAATTGCAGGAACGCAGGTTTGTTTAATGATACTTAATTAGTTTTAATTACTTACATTTTTTTGAACAGTAGCTTAGCTTTGCTGAATCCCAGCCGCTCTGATCACTCTGGGACTTCTGCCAACTTCCTCATTAGATATCAGCTCCCCTAAGGCTATTTGATAATGAAAAGGTCTTTGCAAGAAAGGGATGGAGGAAGATATCAAATACCTTTGGCGGAACCCCTGGGAGCTGGGAGTGGATTATGATGCGGCAGAGAGATAAAATGATAGTTCAGGGGTTTGCTGCTTTAGGAATAAGGTATTTCTAAGCGTGGAAATATCCTGCTTTTAACAGAACAAAGCCGTGTGTCTGCCAGGACTTCCTACATCCATAGCCACTTCTTTAAAGGCAAATCTACACGGTGGGACAATGTCGACCTGATTTACCATAGCTGGAGTCGATGTACCGTAGGTCAAGTTGCTGCAGGATCTCCACTCCAGGTGGTTGACTAGAGAAACTCCTGTCAACTTCTCTTATGCTTCTTGTTCTGGTGGAGTACCAGAGTCCACGAGAGAGGGTGACTGGCAGTCTATTTAGTGGGTCTTCACTAGACCCACTAAATCGATCCCCAGAAGATCGATTGCCAAAGTGCCAATCCCCCAGCAAGTGTAGATATGCCCTCAGAGGCCTTGCCATATGTGGATTAGGTGAGCAACTCAGATACTTGGGGCAGGTTGCACAAAGACATTTCCACATGGGAAAGTCTTAAGAATTGGAGAGGATAATGACCTAACTATACAATTTTAAACCAAAGTATGAATTTTACAGCATTAAATTCTATATGACTTCCAGAGTAATTTGTATTGATTTATTCCTATTCAACTCCAGAGGATGTATCCACGAAAGGAATATGGACTGTCATTTAGGACTTGGAGGAAAAGGTGGCACACATAGTTCTTGGTGATGGGAGAGGTTTTTCTGATTATATTTTTTCATACAAACTGTCCTGGCTCCTGTTACACACTGCTTCCATGAGTCTCTGAACTCACTCCAACTCATCTCATGACCAGCAGCAGTGGGATAACTTCAAAGGAGTCAGTGCTTGGGTTGGCAATGGAAAGAAATCTACAATTCTGGATGCTAGGTTGAAGCTTCTCTGAACCTCCCTGCAGTCTCTAAAACTGGGCTGTAAATCACACAGGAAGAGGTGCTCCCTGGAGAATTTTGCAACTGCCATGGCCCCAAAATACAATGCAAATAAATCCTTGTGTGTCTTCATGCTTACACATCCTGGTTCCAGAAGAAAAATGGATACAAAGGGGCATGAATGGGTTGAAGGGCAAAATAGTATATTTCTAAACAAAAATGTCAAAATGGTTTGGAAGATGTCCCAGTAAACTGTTGATTTACTTTATTCAGCTAAAACTATTCACTGAATACCATTCAAATTTACAAATAGTTTGGGTCACCCCAAAACTATATTTTTCAGCGCATTGTAAATTTGCCAAAGAAATTTCACCCAGCTCTGTTCCTAGGTCTGAGCTTGAACCACGTCTTTAGATCAAAGGTCTCAGTTTTTCAACATATCACATTTCTCCAGACCCAGATATGATTTTTCTAACAGATTCAGGCCACATCTTTATTTACCTGGAAGTTCGAATCAAGATATGGAGTCCTGTAGCACCTTATAGACTAACAGATGTATTGGAGCATAAGCTTTCGTGGGCAAAGACCCACTTCGTCAGATGCATGTAGTGGAAATATCCAGAGGCAGGAATAAATATGCAGGCCAGAATCAGGCTAGAGATAACGAGGTTAATTCAATCAGGGAGGATGAGGCCCACTTCTAGCAGCTGATCTGGAGGTGTGACTGGAGCTGGAGTTGACGTACCTTGCATAGCTGGAGTTGACGTAGCTGGAGTTGACGTACCTTGATTCAGATGTTGGTGCCATCCTCATAGTGGGAGGTCGGTGGAAGAAACACTCCCTTTGACTTTCCTTACTCCTTGTGGGGAGTAGAAGTACCAGCACCGGGGGGGGCGAAGGGGGAAGGGGAAGGGGAAGTGGGTGCCCTCAGCATTCGATTTAATGGGTGTTTACTAGACCCACTAAATCAAATGCCAGAAGATCGATCTCTAGAGCATTGATCTGTGGGTAAGTATAGATGTGGCCTAAGAAAACAGTAAAACAAGAACGGACAGCCTTGACATCTCCATGAAGGAGCATAATGTAAGCATTTCCTCTGAAGGTCTGCACTGAACTGAAGACAAAATGGCCGCCCATCTCTGCAGACAGCACGTACGGACACAAAGTCCTATGTACACCCCAGAGATAAGTGAAGGATTGGGTGCCAGAGTCATAGGCAAAATGACTGAGAGTGAAAGTAGACCTGACAAGGGTTTGAATGTGGAACTTGGGCCATTTCTTGTCTCCTACCCATCTGAGGCCTGTGCATAATTCATAGACCATAGATTGTATATATCATATTCATGAAAGTTTAAACAGACTGGTTATTACTATTGACCATTAAAAAGCAATTTTTCCCCCATGTGCGGCAAGCAGTATTGACATTCTCACATCCTTGAAAAAGGGTATTTGATGTCTTAAGATGCTCACAGCCTCTCTGCATGAGGGCTTTGAAAGATGCCAGCTGTGTAAGTGAACATTGAGTCAAACATGGTGGTTGGATTTTTAAGAAGGTCTGGATAATTTTACCATCATTAATAACGTTTGTAGCTGTGCATGATAAAATAGAGGCAATCAAGTCTTGTGCTTCGGGACATATACTGATTGCCAAGGAAGTCAGAAAGGAATTTCTTTTTTTCACCCCATAGCACATAGACAACCCAGGGCCAAATTCTTTCATAGTATGTCTATGAAAGACAGTCTAGTTGTGTTTATATTCTTGCCTGCCACTGAAGATGTTCCTTTTGGAGATAGGAATCTGAGTCTGAAGGATCTATTGTCATATCATGTGTACAATGTATCACCTTAGGCAGAGAAGGACCAGACAGGAGGTGGGCAGGAAATGGTTTTCCTGTCCCATGAACATTTTCAGGAGTTCCATTTTCCCATCCCGCATTGGGGCAAAAAGTGAATCTCATTATTTTGGCAAACTGAAAATTAAAAATAAAAATATATCGGTTTGGGTGAAAGCATTTTGTTTCAACTATTTTGCAACATTTCCTTTTGATTTTTGACTTTTTTTTAGAGAGAAAGACAGGTGTTACTCTGTTTACTTTGCACTTCAAAACAAAGTCCTTTCCTACAGGAAACCTGGAACTTTTTTTTTGTCTTGAAAATTATCAGAACAGGAAAAATTCCCTAACCTGCTCTAGAGCACATGGCTGGATGCTGGACAGGATACAGTGGGGGACTAGCTAGCATTTGGGAGCATTGCAGAGGTGATACTTGGAGTACTACAGGGAGGAGACTCTAATGCGGAGTAAAAAAAACCACTATTTTTCTCCTGTCTACGGCCTCACAGAAAATTAAATTCATGCCCAATGGCCCTAAACACACACAGCTGCATTAAAGTGCAAGATTGAGCTAACAGGCTTTTGATGTTCAAACAAGGGCGCACGACATTCTGGTGCCAGTCTAGACAAGGCTCCGTTTTTTGGTTTTTTTTGTAAACTGATGCTGCAAACAAACAGTGATTGAAAAGAAAAGGTGGGGAAGATTTGGCCTTGGTACCAGGTAGCTTGGAATGTGCAGCAAAGGCTGAGAAATCTGGGCTGGGGAGAGGACTGCAGTGTTGCCAACCCACAGCAATCAAATGTCATACGACTAGCTTATAAGCACAAGTATTTTTTGTTCTTTTAGACAAAGTGTGTTGGTTCTTCTAGTTTATTTTCTGTCCCCCTTGGTTTTCTTTTTGAATTTTTTTTTCCTGCAACCATGAACATGACACAGCAGCGCCAAAAGCCATGCTGGGATCCTGGGTAAGATGTGGGGGAGTCTGGCTCCATGCTTCCAGAAGGGGCAAAGCCTCAAACAGAAGGAGCAGGGCAATCAGTCCTCTTCACCACCACCCCGTCTGCCTGCAGCCCTCATAGTCACCCGGAGCATGCCACAGCGGCGCTCCAGCGGCCATTTAAAGGGCCAGAGGCACCGGCTGCCAGTGCTGCTGTGGTATTGGCAGCAGTGGCCAGAGCCCTGGGCCCTTTTGAATTGCTGGGCCCTGGGACAATTGCCCCATTTGCCCCCATCCTGTCAGTGGGCTGGGCACTACAAAGTTACTTGACTCCAGGAAATGGGGCATTAAGGAAAACACCAAAGATTGTGGCCTCGTGAGAAAATAGTGAGAACAAGCAGCACATACTGCAAACACCTACGGTTGTATGTGCACATACGTATAGTGGGGGAAGGCAGTTTAGTTGCAAGGCCAGTGCAAGTGGTGCATTAGGAAGGGGGATCGAGGTGAATGGCTGGGGAGAGATTAGAGAAGCACTGTAGTTGTCTTGCCTTCCTCCAAAGCATCAGGTATTAGTCACTGCCAGAAAGACAAAGCTAGGATAGGGGGCTCAATAGTCTAACCCACTGCACAGTCATAAATCCACTGTTCCTGTTTCTTAGCAAGTGCTGTTCTCACCCTGTTCTGGATAGAACGTGTGCACAATAGATACAGTCCACATTTGCCATTTTGCTGGGGTTCTTATTTATAACAACAACAACAACAGCACCTAACCCTTCCCAAACTGTTCCTGTTCTTCTTCTCCTGCAGAATCTCTGTCTTTATCCCTTCTCCACCTCCCCCACCCTCTTTGGCTTTGTCTCCACTGCTAAGTTTAAAGTGCAGCCCCAACAGTGCTTTAACATGGCAGTGTGGTCACAGCATCGGTGTTGTGAGAGCGCTCTCCCAGCAGTCCAGGTAAACCACCTCCCTGAGGGGAGTAGCTAACAGCGCTGCGAGCCTGTTTACACTGGTGCTTTACAGCACTATGGGTGTGTCTAAACTACACCCCCCTCTACCACCAGAGGGATGTAGATTAGGCACATCACTATTGCAAATGAAGCGGGGATTTAAATATCCCGCGCTTCATTTGAATAGAAATGGCCGCCACTTTTTGCCGACGCGGCACTTTGCCGGCAAAAAGCGGCAGTCTAGATGGAGATCGGTCGAAAAGGAAAGCCTTTTCCGACCAATTCTGTAAACCTTGTTACACGAGGCATAAGGGATCGGTCGGAAAAGGCTTTCCTTGTAGACCGATCCCCGTCTAGACCCTGTCTAGAGTGCCACGTCAGCAAAAAGCGGCGGCCATTTCTATTCAAATGAAGCGCGGGATATTTAAATCCCTGCTTCATTTGCAATAGTGATGTGCCTAGTCTACATCCCTCTGTTGGCAGAGGGGTGTAGTTTAGACACATCCTATAATTTGCTGCACTCGTGTGTGTGTGTGTGTTTTCACACCCCAGAGTGAGAGAGTTACAGCGCAGTAAAATGGCAGTGTAGACAAACCCTTAGAGAACCACTCCAACATATATTAAGGTCCTTGACATGTGCTCACTGACTTCATTTTAATCTCTGCCAAAATACCTCTGCATCCCCACACAGGGCTCAAATAACAAAACATTGCATCCCAGTGTGGAGTCCAAAGGATCTGTCACCCTGTGTCAAATTAAATGTGGATCCCAAATGCTGAATGTCTATTAGGAGTACTGGGCCATACTGTGCACTAGTGTAAATTGGTGCAATTGCTACTGATTTATTTTGGCTGATTTGGGTCAGTTGCCTTGACTCTCCTTGGGAGGGTTTGGTGGTATATTGAGAACTGAAAGTAAGCAGGTGAACCCTGGTGCACCACTCTGGCAAGAGCTGGTTGAGCTGCAGCAAAAGCCGGCAGGGAGCTATTTAAAGAGCTGGTAGGGACATGAGTTGCAATAGGATAGCACCTGTAAAAAATTGTAAGTTGCTTTCACCACTGGGTATATTCTTTTTAAAACAAGAACTTGACCTTTCTTCCCATCACATTTGGAGTCAGTTTCATCCAACGTGTGTTTAGGGTGTTGCTTTCCCAACACTAGATTTTAATCCATGTTTGTTTTTGTGCCAAAGCACATCAAGTGAGCTGAGCTGGGAGTGCTCAGACCTCACCCAGGTGTGGAGAAGTTTCTTTGCTCCCCTGACTTTAAGGCATTACTTGGAGGAAAGGAAAGGTATTTAAATTGTCAGCTAGTGTAAGGTCAGAGCTCAGACGCGCACACCTGTTTGAAACGAGAGGAGCAGGAAGCGTTGCACACACAGCAGTCAGAGAACTCAAGAAGGAAAGGAAACAGGAGAAAAACTTAAGAAATGGAGCAGAAGGTAAGAACTGTGTCAATGATCCATTGCAGTGCGGAATGCAGGAATGTAAAGCTGGAAGCGCACTTGAAGTCACTGGAGAATAGAAGCATCAGAGATGCGGACGCCACCTTCTCTGGGGGAGAGAATGAGGGCTGCATCAAAGTGGCTGCTGCCTGTCTCCTTGGGGTTATCCCTGACAACATTAGATGCGCCTACTCTGAGGACACCAGTTGTCTGGCATGCTCCAGTTTTTTCTCACCAGACTGGCTTTCAAAATTTTTGCCAGGCTCATGGCATGGAAGCTAATGTGGGGACAACATTGCCCTTATAACCTGTGAATTAAGAACGAGCGGTGCCTGATTCTGACAGGTAAGTCAGTGCTACTGAAAGTGAGTTCCCCTTCCTTCACCACGAAGGTGAAAGGGTTTGCATAAATGATAGGACGCATTTGCATGTGCAGAAATCATAGAAGCTGTTAGTCACCTCTTGAGCATCCTCAAGGGCTCTCTTGAATTTAGATCTATCTACATATGTACTCATCTGAAGTACATGTTGCCAACGTATCCACCATAGAAGGCCCCACATGTAGGAGCAAAGGAAAGCTTTAGTAATGATGGTGGTAATTACACAGCTGGTCCTGCGTCTCAGCGGCGGGGCCATGATTTGATGTGAATGAACCTTAGAGCTTTGCCTTCCTGTGTTCTCTCAGAGGTCAGGATGCAGCATGCTCATACACAGACAACCCAGTCTGATGGTCTGTCCATTCTTTTCATCAGCACCAAGAGTGCTTCCTTTTTTCCTTCACTTTTCCATTTGCAGTTCAAATTTCACAGCATCTCTTCAATATTCAATATGTGTGAGCTCTACACACACATCTCACCCCGATGCTCAGTATCTGGCAGGATGGACATACTAGTGAGATCCATCCCTTTCCTTTCACTGTGGGAACAATCTCTGTGACAATGCGGGAATATCTTGTAGTTCTCTCCTGACCTGCATTCAGTTGGCTGAGCACTTAGCATTGCCTGGGATGTTTCAGGTGCAGGAAAATTATTAAATAAATAGGGGCCATCGAAAAGGTGGACACAAGCAGGGGCGAAGGGAAAGAGACTTTGAAATGTTATTAGCTTCATTCTATCTTTTCCTTTCCCCTGCACAGAAGGGGAAAAAATGATTCTGTTCCCATCTGATGTTTACACAGAGTGAATCAAGAACAGATGTGAGCTGGACACTGCCGACTCCAGCAGATAAAAGACAATTACAAGCAGAAAATGGAGTTGCTGATAACACGCAGCTTTCGCTTCAGTTGTTCACTTTAGCTACTGTTTGGGGGGGAGAGGGGAAGACGGGGAAGAAAACTAAATTTCTGACAGCAGCCGTCCCTCACTGCAGACCTGCTGATTCAAGCGCCTCACAGACATATGTAAAAATGTTGGAGACGCTCATTTGGAGTCATTTGTTTTTCATTTTTGAGTCCTCATTAAAATAATCGGATCTGATTGTCAGTGAGTTATTTTTGGCTCTAAGTGGTTCCATGGGTAGCAGAGACTAGAACAGGAGACTCACTGGGCTGGATAAGCCAATGGGCTCATCAAATTCAGACTCTCATCTCCTGCAGAGTCTGATGCACTTGGCTGGTACTATACTGTGATAGACAAGGCCAGTACCTGGTTCTCAGGGTGTCTAGACTACACCTCTCTGTTGACAGAGAGATATAGATTAAGCACATCGAAATTGCTAATGAAGCCAGGATTTAAATATCCTGCACCTCATTAGCATAAACATGGCTGCCACTTTTTTTGAAATGGAGCTTTTTCGAAAAAAACAGCAGTCTAGACGCGATCTTTTGAAAATACAACCCTTTTTTGAAAGAGCCTGTAAACCTCATTTTATGCCGTTTTTTTCAAAAAGCTCTGTTTCGAAAAAAAGTGGCGGCCATGTTTATGCAAATGAAGCACGGGATATTTAAATCCCGGCTTCATTTGCACTTTTGAAGTGCTTGAGTTGCATCCCTCTGTCGATAAGGGATGCAGTCTAGACATAGCCTCAGTGGACAAAGGATTCACTTGGACAGGTTGGACCTCCCTGGTCCGGCACCATTGGATCTCAGCACTCCGGAACCAGGGAGTTTACCGGACCAGGGGAAGGCAATGATCCCCTGCTGGCCACTGGCCCCACTCCCAGCCATCAGTCCCATGGGCTCTGGCCGCTGGTTCCCCTGCCACTGGGGTTGCACCTTCCTGGCCTAACTAGGGCTCCTGGCTGCGGCTTCCTGGCTGCCACCAGCCTCTCTACAGCTGGTCTGGCCTGGCTGGGAGCTTCCTGGCTTCTGTTGGCTCCTCTGCGGCCAGCTCGGCCGGGTGCTCCCCATCCACCACCAATTTCCCAGCCGCTGCCAACCACCGCGGCTCTCTGGCCAGCAACATCCAGAGCGCAGATGTTGCCAGACCAAAGAGTCCTGGATTTCGAAGGTGCAGCCTGTACAAGTGCTCGTTCCACTGACACCATTGTGGAGTGGGAGGAGTGTAAGATCCTTGCTTGGAGGGGAAGGATGCTTTTCCAAAGAGCAGGCTCTATAGCCAAAGATCTAAGCATTATAGACGCTGACCCTGGAGAAAAAGACCTTCCTAACTCGACTGCTTTCTCATCTGAGATGTTCCACCTGCCTGCATATGCCAGGAGGTAAATTTTTTTCCTAGTCCCGAATCGGTGAAGCATGTGATTGAGTAACCCAGGAGAGGTAGTAGAGTGGCAGGGTGTGTGCGTGGACTGTAGCTCGTAAGCAACATGTGGCTCTTTTACAGTTAAGGTGTGGCTCACAATTCTCTTCATACCACACCCCCAATTTTCTACCTACCAGCCAAATGGGGAAGGGGAACTAGGGACCTCTGTCTTGTAGCAGGGAAAGGGGTTTTGCCCAGTGGGTGGGGGAAGAGATTTTTGGAAGTATCCCAGCTCTTGAACTTCTGAAGTTTATCCTATGCAGCTCGGAAGGTCAGTAAGTTTGGCAACCCTTGTAGTTAAGGTTTCTTTATTCATAGCTGATATAGCACTGGGGAAGGTTGGAGAACTGGAGCTGGTCCAGGTTCTCACTTTTATATATCCACAGAGGGTGTGTAAGGTGGCATGTTCATGCCCAGAGGCCAGGAGAAGTTATACATTAAAGCTACGTGTAGACTATATTCTTCTTTCGACAGCGGAATGTTAATGAAGGACTTCGAGATTGCAAATGAAGTGCTAATTTGCTAATTTTGCGCTTCATTTGCATAATGGATTCCGATCGCTTTTTTGAAAGGATTTTTCAAAACAAAAATGCGATCTAGACGCGTTCTTTTTTTTTTTTTTTTAAAAACCCTTTTCGAAAGAACCCTAATGCCTGAAAAAATGAGGTTTACAGGTTCTTTTGAAAAAGGGCTTTTTTTAAAAGAACTGCATCTAGACCGTGGGTTTTTTTCGAAAAATCCTTTTTCAAAAAAGTGATCAGAATCCATTATGCAAATGAAGCACAACATTTGTAAATTAGTGCTTCATTTGCAATTTCGAAGTCCTTCATTTACATTCCTCTGTTGAAAGAGGAATGTAGTCTAGATGTAGCCTAAGAAATTGCAGCAAGGGAGAGTTAGGTTGGACATTAGGAAAAACTTCCTAACTGTCAGGTGGGTTAAACACCGGAATAAATTGCCTAGGAGGTTGTGGAACCTCCATCACTGGAGATATTTAAGAACAGTTTGAATAGATATCCATCAGGGATGATCTGTGGTGTTTAGTCCTGCTGTGAGGGCAGGGGACTGGACTTGATGACCTCTCGAGGTCCCTTCCAGTTCTACTATCCTATGATTCCATGACTCTATAGGTGTAACACAGCCTCTTACCCTCTCCTGCCAGCTGCTTTCTTGCTATGCACCTCTCTCCTCCGGCCCCTTTGCATATAAACCACACCAAATTAGATTCCTTTTGGATGCTCAATGCCTTTGAATCTGGCCCAGAGACTCAGAGCTTCTAATTAAAAGGCAAGACCCTGCAGTCTGGGCTCACCCCAGCAGATGAGCCGCCTTGTTACAGCCATTCCAGAGTCCTAGCAGACACAGGTGTAACCCTGCAGGCCAGGGCACAGTCAGAGAGGCTCAGCGCTCACAACTGGGGACAGGCTTCCAAGAGAGTGTGTGTCGGAGCACTTCTGAAAATCCAGCCTCCCTTGTGGGTGGGGAGCTGGTGGAATTCTGGCTCTGAATGGGATAAGGGAAAAATATCTCCATGGCATGTTGCTCTGCTCCTCATGCAACTCATGGGGCTGCACACTCCAGAAGATTCTCACAGGGGCAGTCAGGACATCTAGATTCTGAGCGGCACTCTTCACAGGACGGGGTGCTCACAAAGATAGGAGATGGTTGCAGCTCAGCCTCTGTGAAAATGCACCAGTTGCGCTCTTCCACCTGTCCTGCTCGTGCAGAGGTTCGTGGATGCCTCTTACCATCACGCAAGAGTTCTAACCCTCCCCTTACTGAATGATGAACCATACGATGTCCAGTTCATGTTCTAACTTCAACGAGTCGATGTCCATTTCAAACCCCCTTCTGGAGACCTATATGGGTTCTGCAGTAGCAAAGGGATAACTTATGATGCACCTTACACTCTCACTCTCTCATTAATTCATTTGCTTCCCTCTGATTTCTGAACCATTGTGGGCATGTCTACACTAGGAAATTATTTTGAAATAACTAAATTCGAAATAATAACTCCTGAAATAACTATTTCGAAATTAGCATTGTTCCCCGAGGAAAGCAGGAGTACAGATTTCGAAATAACCAGCCTGTTTTTTTGAAATAACAGGCTTCAGAATGTGGATGATCTGCTTATTATTTTGAAATAACTCCCTAGGGGTACATCTACACTGCAGGGCTAAAGTCGAATTAAGCTATGCAACTTCAGCTTCCTCAATTGCATAGCTTAAGTCAAAATAGCTTAACTCAGCTTTAGGTGCTGTCTACATTGCAGAAAGTCGAAGGAAGAACACTTTTCCTTCGACTTCCCTTACTCCTCGTGAAATGAGGGTTACCAGGAGTCAGAGTAAGAAGTCCTCCGGCTCGACGTTATTTCAGAATAAAGGTTTGTAGTGTAGATGCACATTTTGTTATTTTGGAATTATGTCAGTTATTCCAAAATCATACTGCTGTGTAGACGTACCCTAGTGTAGAACAGGGCTGAGAGACAAGAGACATTTACATTTTATTTCCCTTCCAGGTACCCATGCCTCCCTTCCCCTTGGTCCATTCTTCTCAATCATGCCACGAAGATGTCTTTTGTTTTAGAGCTATACTACAGTGAATCTATTTGTTATTTGGGAATTTAAATGTTCCCGTCACTGACATTTTTAAAGCGATGGGAAAGGATTTTAATTGGCTGAAATGCTGATTGCCATAACAACTGGCTAATGAACCATCTGTTAGCATATGTAATATTTATTTATGAATTATAAAAAAGAAAACACAGCTAGAGCTCAAGGCTGATTCTTTTTTGAAAGGCAGTCATGACTCACTCACCTCCATGCAAAGAAGCAGCTAAATGCATTTCATAGATTTCAAGGCCAGAAGGGACCACTGTACATTCATCTAGGCCAAATTTTTCACAATGCTGGCCAGAGACTTTTACCCAGTAATATAATGTATCAAGATAATAACTTGTGATAAACACTTGAAGGCTACGTCTACACTACGAGTTTTCTCAGCAAAAAATATACTAATGAGGGACTCATTTGCATGAGTCGCAATCTCATTTGCATACTTTCTGCCGATCCGTTTTTGCGCTAGGGGTTTTTTCGCAAAAACAAGCAGTGTGGACATTTTCTTTTTGCACAAAACCCCCTTTTTCCACAAGATCCTTATGCCCCCAAAAAGGAGGTATACCGATCTTATGAAAAAAGGGTTTTTTGTACAAAAAGAAAACTACTGCACTGCTTGTTTTTGTGCAAAAACGTATCGGCAGAAAATATGCAAATGAGATCGCGACTCATGCAAATGAGTCCCTCGTGATCATATTTTTGTCGAGTAAACTTGTTGTGTAGATGTAGCCTTAATGAAAGAGGTGAGGTTAGAACTCATAACCTGCTGATGCCCAACAGAGTGCATCTTTTCCTAAACTGAAGTGAGTTATTACAATAACGGAGATGAGAAGAATGAGGTGCACTCAGGACACCTGGGTTCAAAACTTGTGGATGAAGTTGAGTATGATGTATGCCAAACAAGTTGTTTGCTGTTTTTCCCATCTCTTTTTACTACAGGTTGAACCGCTCAAGTCTGGCACTCTCTGGTCTGGCAACATCCATGGTCCAGCATGATTTTAGTTAGCTGGATGTCCCTATATTATGGGTGTGGCCAACTTTCTTGCTGCCCCATAAAGTTTGTTTGCAGCCCCTAGCCCTGGCTCTGAGTGTTCTGTGCTGTTATTTAGCTCTAATTTACTCCTAAATGTCTTCTAAGAGCCCAGCAAGCAGTGGAAGCGGTGATAATGCTGCCAGACAATATTGACCTTCTGTGGTTGGGCACATTCTCTGGTTCAGCAGCGGTCAGGTCCCGAGGGTGACAGACTAGAGGTATCTAATGTCCTGTCAAGTGTACACAGGTTTCATGTCCTCAATTTGTGGAGAAGACTCATGCATCTTCATTCCTAGTCCTCTCCCTCTTCAACTTTATGTATGTGACTGCAACTTCAACAGCAATGAGCTACACCACCGCAGTGGAACGAGGTCTTGCATCTACACCACCACATGGAAGAAAGGCCTCGCCACAGCGAGAAGTATTGGATCTAACCAAAGATGATGCAGGAAAATTCCTTCCACATCATCTCAAGGAATATGTCCAGTGTAAAAGCCAAAATCCCTAAAATTGTGGTACTCTTTCCTCTCTTTAAATCCTAAGAATCTTGCTTACCAGAGGATGCAAAAAACCCTTGGATATATATTTACACTCACACATGTATATATCTTACAATCCCCCTATCAAGAACTGACCTTATGTGATATATCCCCATTTTGTGCCCTCAGAAGTCTTAGTCTAATCTGAGCCTAAGTCAGTTAATGTTCCCTTCGTCTGTTACCCTCTGTTGGTATCAATAAAACCTAATAATCTCTTAAAAGAGTCCAGGCATTTGCATGAATTAATCAGTAGCAATAGTCCCCTTCATGAATTGAATAGGATGATGCATGAAGTTTAATAGGAATAAGATATATTTTTAGGTTGTTGATGAGGGGAGGAAGAAAAGCGAATGAGAAAAAGCCCTATTTCACAAAAGTCTCGTGCATATGCAAATGCAGCCTAATTGCCCTCTTTAGAAACCAATCATTCTGAATTTTACAAGCTACATTATAGAACCTGACATGCTTATTTTTCCTTTTATTATGTTTGTAAGCAGTGATCCTTTTGAAAAGAAAATCAAACTCTATTTTTATCAGTCACAACCATTCCCTTTTTCTTGAAGCCATTTTTTTAAAAAAATCTATTTTCTTTTCTTTCCATCAGTTGAATGAAATAGCATTTTCATGTGTATTAATTGCCCTGTAAAATGTACTCAAAGTCATTAGATTTCCCCATTCAAAACTATTATATTGTGCCATTATATCTTTGCATTATATTTATTTAAATGTGCCTCTTCTGAATTAGCTCATTTTTAACAACTAGCCAGGCTTGAAATATTGTTCCAGTCCAAGCTGCTTTCAAATCTATTTTTTTTTTTACCTTCCAGTGAATGATTTGATGTTTTATCCTGAGTGAAATTGTAGTTTTTGTTTCCTAACCATCCTTTTTTTCATTTTCCTTTGCTGAGACATAAGGGCAAATCTTGCGCAACTTGTTTTGTGAACCTACAAAACTATCCACTGCGTTTGCAGTCCACGTTAATAAACCCTTTTTTCCTCTGCCTGCCATTGATTTTAAGTACATGCTGATTTCAAGGATGATTATGAAACAACATGTTTCCTAAGTAATATTGCAAAGTCTGCTATCTGTGTTGCAGGAAGAAAGATCCCCCAAAAGATTAGCTGCCTTACGTTGAGAAAATATAGGGCCAGATTTTTCACTCATAATTGAGAGTGCATTTCCAAAAGCACTCCACTCCCATTTACTCCATTAAATTAATTGTGATTTTCCTAAAGTGCTCCCCACACAGGGGCTCCTACTGTGAAACTTGTGGCCGGTTTTTTTCCAATAGTGGAGAACAAGAGTTGCCTAGAGGAAAAAATTCCCCCAAATGAAAAATGTTGATGAAAACAAGAGTATGTTTATTTTTGTTGTTGAAAAAAATCTGTAAAAAAAATTCAGGTTGGTTGTCAAAAAGGTGAAACCCTCAAAACGGAAAAGTGTTTGTTTTGTAGTGACCAAACACTTTTCTTTTGTGCGTGTCTATGTGGTGGAAGGGGTCAGTTATCAATGAAAACTCTACTTTAAAAAACGGAGAATGAACTCGTTTGTGGAAGATTTAGCCCTGGTCTACACTAGGGAATTATTTCAAAATAACACCGCTTTATTTCGAAATAATAAATGGAGCAACCACACTACCAAGATTATTTCAAAATCTGCTCCTGCTTTCCTTGGGGAATAATGTTTATTTCAAAATAGCTATTTCACAACAGCAGTAGTGTGGATATGTTGCTGCTGCTATTTCAAAATAACTGCTTCCCGGAGTAATTCGAAGGAATCGCTCCCCAGTGCTTCCTGGAGCTCTAGTTTGAGGTAGCGCATCCACAATAACGGAGCTTGTCTCTGAATAATTTTGAGGCTCTACTGTAGTGGGGACATGCTATTTCCATTTTGCTATGAGGAGTTATTTTTTTGAATTTTGTTATTTTGAAATAATTTCCTAATGTAGACATGCCATTCTTCTTCTTAAACCCTTGTCTTCCGAGTGGAGCATAGGTCATCTACAAGTCTCCTCCACTTCACTCTGTCTTGAGACAAACTTCTAGCTGACTCCAGGAGTATCCTAGTTGTTGTCCTTCAATCTCAATAGATCTTCTCCACGTTGTCTGAAGTCTTCCTCTTTTGCATTTTCCTTGCGGGTTCCACGTGAGAGGTTGATGGACTATGCTGGATGATGGTTTTCTGAGGGTGTGGCCTAGCCATCCCCACTTTCTTCTCTTGATTTGAACATCAAGTGGCTCTTGTCCTGCTCTGTTCCAAAGCTCCTCATTTGTGACAAAGTCTTGCCATTTGATGCGAAGGATGTAAGTTAGGCATCTGTTTATGAATGTCTGTAGCCTGTGATTTGAAGACTTTTTAGTATGCCAGGTCTTGCATCCATACAAGAGCACACTCTTCACATTCATGTTGAAGATTCGCAGTTTCGTCTTCACAGATATTATTTGTGAACTCCATATGGGACGAAGAGTCTTGAATGCAGCTGTTGCTTTCCCTATCCTAGCATTGATATCCTTGTCTGTTCCTCTGTCTCTGCCCATAATACTCCCCAAGTAGATGAACTGCTCTGCATCTTCCAAGTCATCCCCTCCCAGTGTGATGGCGTCGTTGTTGGACTGGTTGATCCTCATTGTCTTGGTCTTTCCCTTGTTAATGCTCAGTTTAATCATCAAGGCAGTTTTTTCTAGTGATACGACCTTTTCTTCCACGTTGGTGTGAAAGGAGGGGGACATTGTCAGCAAAATCAATATCCTCTAGCTGTTTGAAAAGTGTCCACTGAATACCCTGTTGATGGCCATCTGTTGTCCTGCTCATAATCCAGTCCATTGTGATCAAGAACAGGAAAGGTGACAATAGGCACCCTTGTTGCACTCCTGAGACATGCCATTAGTGTTTCATAAAACCCCATTTTATGACCAATTGCTAAAAAAGTTAATGATTTCTATTATGTACCCAGCACACACACAATGTGCTAAGCCCCTTTGAAAACCTTATTTAGGTGACTAAATAAGAGCTAAGCTCTTTTGCAAGTCTGGCCATAGGATTGATTAAAGGAGGGTATGATAGAAGTCTATAAAATCATGACTGGTGTGGAAAAAGTGAATACAGAAGATTTTTTTTACTCCATAACATAAGAAGTAGGGGTCACCAAATGAAATTAATAGGCAGCAGGTTTAAAACAAACAAAAGGAAGTATTTCTTCACACAACACACAGTCAACCTGTGGAACTCCTTGACAGAGGATGTTGTGAAGTACAAGACTTTAACAGAGTTCAAAAAAGAGTTGGATAAATTCATGGGGTATAGGTCTATCTAAGGCTGTTAGCCAGGATGGGTAGAAATAGGGCCTATAGCCTCTGTTTGTCAGAAGCTGGGAATGGGCGACGAGATGGATCACTTGATGGTTCCCTGTTCTGTTCATTCCCTCTGGGGCATCTGGAATTGGCCATTGTCAGAGGACAGGATCCTGGGCTAGATGGACCTTTGGTTATGTTATATAACCCAGGCAATCTGACTACCTGTTCAACCTCCTAGCAAATAGACCAGTTAGGCAACACGAGCTGACCATTCTTACATTTTCCTTATTGTTTATTCACATTGTTAGTGCTCGACTGGCAGCCCTGGAAACCAAGGGCTTCTCTCTATCTACAGAAGAGCTATGTCACAAGCAGCAGCAGGGTAATCTTTGCCACCCGTGTGTGACTCAAAGCTGATTGGAGAGATTCCACCTTTGGCGCTGAAACTCATTCAACCCTTGGCCTCTCCTGAAGCTGCCAAGAAAGGAATCAGTTTTTCCAGCCAGATGGGTGATTGTCTCGTAATGCTGACACTTGTCCCAAAGGAACGGAGCAGGCAGACCACAAAGTAATAAGGCACAGGCCACTAAACAGCAACTAAGTGCCAATATTTTGTCATTCTCAGCACAGGTTTCTCTGCAGCATGGTGAGAGAGAGGTTAAAACTACATATTGTGTAACCACCCCCCTGGGCTATCCATCATCCCCACCCACAGCACATTTCTTCATTCCCGTCCCTTATCACATCTTTCCCCCACTGATGTCCGCCCCAATTCACACCATTTTCATATTCTAATTAGATCAGCAATTCTATGTCTCTCGTTGTTAACTGACACCCATAATTACCAAACATTTGACTGACTGTCTAATGAATCCCACAGGAAACCTGGCTGCAGCTCCCTTCCCCCTGCCCTTTTGTGTTCTTAGTTTAAACGTTCACCACGGCCCCTGTTTTGGAGCAGAAATATTCACGCCTCCAAAGGACCGAACCTTCCTCCCTTTGGCGACACAGAAGGTCCCTCCTGTCTGCCAAACAGCAGGTCTGTTTCTTGTGTTTTTTTGTCCCCCAAACAATATTCTCCCTTTCTTCCTCTGTCACGTATCTGGCTAGCTGGCAGTCCCTATTCAACCACTAAAGTGGTCACCATTAACCTGTGGTCTTAGTATGGTTGGTAACTTCTCTATCTGCCTCTCCTGATGATACTTTAGGCTTTGAAGCTTAGATTTGTTTAAAGGACAAAACTTCCCATTCACTAACCCTTTTACTTAGTTCGGTCTGAAGGAGATAAAAAGAAGAGATTGAAATGACTCCTTCCCCCTGCTTTGTGGGGAAAAAGAATTCTATTCTGTGCTACTGAGCATGTAAGCAGAGTCCAGCAAAGGGAGTGAAAGCTAGGCATGGTTGCTTTAGCATTTAAAGATAGCCCATGTTCACAGTTAGGCCTGGACTAAATTCAGAACTCCCAAATTTTCAGCCTCGTCCTGTGCCTAATTTTTTATGCAGAATATGGAAAATAACAGCCAAGTTTTTGCTTGACAGTGCTGGGTTCATTCAATTCTAAAACTCAAGGAAGTTGAGGCAAAGGTCATAAAGTCCCACTTGTGCGGGAACGGGGGGAAAAATATCCCCAAAACCTTTGCAAGTCTGTCATGTCCCTATTTCACTGTTCTCCTATCACTGTAGGTTCTTTGTTTACATGAAATGTATACATCGATTGAAATGTAAAGAAGTCCATGCTGAATAGACAAATAAATCAGCAGGATTGTGGATTTCAGGGCAGCTGTATTGTAGACTATTATATACTCCCAAACAGTCACCCAAGTGCAACAGAATGAAACACTTATTTTTATAAGAACAACAGGGAGTCTGATGACACTTTATAGACTAACACATTTATTAGGGCATAAGCTTTTGTTAGCGGCAGCTCACTTCATCAGATGCATGAAGTGAAAGAATCAGATGGCAGGGAAATACATACAGAGATGGGAAGAGTTATAACATCTTTCCCATTAAATAACAGCAAAATCCCTAAATTTGAATCCCATTTCTCATAAAAGTTCTTTTGAATATTTAAGCAAGAAATCCACTATGCCTCAATTCTCTGTGTTACATCGTCCTTCATTTCCCTATGCAGGTGTTCAGATAATAGGTTGACATACAGGGGCACATGTAACTCCATGGATAGACAAATAGGTACTTCTCATGCAGACAGAAATCCTCCCCTCTATCACTACTCAATCTTCTCCCAGGCTGAATAGGGGGCAGATAGATTCAGCCCTTAAGATGTTAGCTCTTTCCTTTCTAACAGCCAGGAATCTTAGGAGGTGTTTGGAAACAACTGTGTGTTCAGCTACCAAATGGTTAAATCAAGCTGATAAAAATATTACTCATCATCTAGCATAACATGGATCTGGGGTAAAAAAAATCCAAAACACCTTGCTGTCTAGATGCACCAAGCTTCTCAGCTTCACAAGAAAATAATTTTCTCCACTAGGTGGAGTCTGTTCTTAAAAGCTATTTAACCATTAGTAATGTTGCAATATTCTGTTTTCACTCAAATTGGTACTGACAGCAGCACTGTGCACCTAACTTAATGATGTCCAGGATTGGCAGCCCTAGGGGCAGATGACGTTGGTAATTTTCTAGGAGCCCAAACTCCGCACGTTACACTTCCATTTTGAAAATCAACACTAACATGCAACACAGGTATAATGTGGGCCCATGCTTCTATCTTCCTTATTAGACCGGGAGAAATTGCTTGTTGCTTCTGCACAATAGTAAGGCCATGAAATTAATGAGTGGTGCCCCACCGTGTGAGAAAAAGCCACCGGTGGGAATGCAGGACTCGGCATGGGGTACTTTTTACTAACTTTTTAGCAGAGTGTAATGCACTCTGGCCACACCTCGCCCAACACAGCTCCAATCCCCTCCCTGTGCCAGGAGCTGGGAGCCCAGCTGTCCCTGAGCCTTCTGCCAACCTCACACCAACTGGGAGACACTTTGAGCTAGGCAGCATTTTCTAGTAGTCTGTTTCCTTGCCCTTTAGGTTGTCAGAACAGTGTAAACGGGCTTTAAACTTGAATGAGGACCAGTAGAGCCATGGAAAGTGAAACTGAGGGCACAATTTGGTCCTTAATGTGCGATTTGGCCACATTTCCTAGCTACCCCATCGCAATTACTTTCCAAGTTCTTCTGAGGTGAAGAAATCACCTGTCTTCCCCAGGAAGCAGACGGCTTCCTTTGGCTGAGAGAGTCTTTCTTGATAATAATAAACTGCTCCGTAGGAGGCACATTGCTACTGTCACCTTCCCCCTCCCCCTTTGCTGCACTCTGTTTTGTAATGTCTGTCTAGGTTACAGCTTCTCCATCATTTCATTCTGCGACACTAGCAGGCTTCAGGCAGCTCCTGCAGCACTTGTTGAGTTTGTGCACTAGATGGCATAGGACTAACCACTGTTTTAATTGAGTGGCCCTAAAAAAAAAGAGTCTGAGGGGTTGCAGTGTTCGTCTTTATTTTTAAAAGTAGCGAGTAGTCCTGTGGCACCTTAGAGGCTACCAAATACATATGATCATGAGCTTTAAAAAATATTTCTCTGAGTCTATGTCTATGCTACAGAGTTTTTTCAGAAAAACAGCGGTTTTTCCGAAAAAAATTCATTTACGTCCACACTGCAATCACATTCTTTCGAAAAAAAAAACCCCAACAGAACAGAGGGGTTTTACTGCAATGCGCTTTGGCAGTGTGGACACTCTCTCTTTCAGAAGAAGTTTTTTTCAGAAGATCTCTGTGACGGGCCACCAGCGGCCCGCACTCCGGACCCCGGAACGGGCCCGCGGGAAGCCGCAACTCCGGCGGCAGCGCCGGGCGGTCGCAGCAGCACGGGGAGTGGGCGGCGGCACCAGGGCCTTCCCCCACGCCTCCGCAGCCAGGCGGTGGCTAGCCCCGCCCTCTGCGTGCGTCTGCAGGAGGCGGACGCAGTGAGCGACGGGCGGGGGAAGGAGGGAGAGCCCGCCACGCCCAGGAAGGGGTGGGGCCCCGGCGGCGCATCACGGCCGGCGGGCCATTTCAAAAGGTCCCACCGGCAACGAGGAAGGGGGCAGCCTCCAGGGCCCGCCGTAGGGGAGCCCTGGGTCGGGTGCGGGACGGAGCCGCCCCAAAGGGGGGCCGACAGCCGGACGCAGCCCCACGGAGGCCCAGGATCCCCTGGACGCCTCCGCCACCGAGGTCAAGGCCCGACGCCGACCAGAGATGCCCACAGCGCCGGATCCCAGATCACGGTAGGCCCGGGGGGCCCTCCCGGTAGGGCACAGGAAAGCACAGAGGGGAGGAAGCAGCCCAGGGTAGGGTCCTTTTGGCGCCCGTGGGCAGACATGTTTAGGGAGAGCATCCCACGCCTGCCGTGCAGGGGACTAGGAGACCCCTGCACTTAGGGCCCCGGGCTGGGACCCGGAGGAGAGGGTGGGCCCGGGTCCCCCTGCCCACACCCCCCCCGCAGGAGCCGGCATTGGCCTGATCGCAGGGAGAGTGGAGGGCGCAGACGCCAAGAGGCCGAGGAGACCCTGGTCGGGGGGAACAAGATTTAGGGTCCACAGACCCCCCAGTCTCTCCGGGACGGGGTGATCGCACCCAACCGCGCCAGCTTCAGACTTGATCCGGTAACCAGAGACTTAAGGACGGGCGCTGGGGTCCGCTGAGCCCCCCTGCGGGAGGTCAGGGGGTGATCGCACCCCGAACTCGTCCACAATCTCTTCTGGAAAAGCTTCTTCTGAAAGAAGCCTGCAGTCTAGACATAGCCAGAAGGTTTAATGTAGTTATGGAAAATGTTGGGTGGATAGATGACAAAGACTGAGCGAAAGATCAAGCATTACATGTGGCACAGACTGTTGCTATTCTAGGATTATCCACAAAAACAAAGGGGTTGATTCTCCTCTTTTTTACACTAGTGTAAACCCAGGGTGACCCTCTTCAAGTCTCTGGTGCTCTGCTGAGGAGGCTGAGATCAGAATCAGCCCTGATTTTTTTTCAAATAGGCAGATGCCAAGAATATGGGGGTACAGGTGTCGCTCCCCACTGGAGGAGTAGGCACAGAATGTTCACAGTTATCAGGTTCTACTTTAGAACTTAAAATACAGAGTTTGGCTGCTAGGTCAAATCCATCTCTAGGGAAACTCCATAGAGGCTGGTGGGAACTCAAGAGGGGGCTCAGCACCCCTGTAAATCAGGCCTGAGGGGCCTCAGAAAGAGCAAACAAAAATGGAAACACCCTAGATCAGTTAATACTTCAAAAATTTTGGACTGTACGACTTGCATGTAGTGGGGGATATTTCAAAGGCACTAACTTCCAGTGGGGTTGGGAGTCAAAATGCTCTTGGAAACCCATCTTCTATGAATCCCAGCAGATCTGTGAATAGAATCTAGAAGTCGTGACTCACGGCTCCCCACTCCTCTGCCCCATCCCGCTCTAACCACTACACTGCATGTCCCATGTCAGATGAATGGTGCCATTATTTTACAGGCGTGTCTGTGCTCTTGAATTTTAATGCTGCTGCACAGAGCCTTTCTGCATTAGGATGTGTCATTTTACAGAGACATAGTTTCTGAGCTCATCCTACTTAGATGTGTGTTCCTACATAAATCACATTAATTGGTTTACACTTTTAAAGTAATAGCTGAACAAAGAATTCTGTTTTGCTTCGCTTTCTTCACTGAAGGAAGGAGCTTTTTGCTGTTTCAGGGACTGTACTTCTAATAAACCTTTAGGCTTTAAGCAGAGTCCCCATCTTTTTGGAGGCATTAAAAAACATACAGGACAGAAGTCTGGAAAATGCACCTCTAGCTGACACTGCTTACCATCCTCAGGGACCTTTTGCTTGACTTCCCCTCCTCCCCACCCAAACATTCTGCTCATTGCTATTAAGGTTGCATTTTGCCAGTGGTAGTGTAGGCAATTGGCTGTTGGTATTCATGCCACTGTGGTTTCTAGTGTCCTGTGCAGCCCCTCCTCTCATCCTCAGACACTGTGCAGGGGAGGCTTAATTGTAATTAAGGGCCACAGCTGGCAGGGGGGAAACTCCTCTAGGTGCAGCAGAAGTATTAGGATGGGGAGGGGAACCTTTCTTGAGTGGAGGGCTGCTGACCCACAGAAAAATCAGTCGGTAGGGTTCATCAGTTCCAGATGGTTTAACCAAAAATACCAAACCCTCTGCCCTCCCCAAAAAAGGACCCCAAAAGTTAAGCAAAAAAAAATTTAAAAAACCCAAATGGCTCCTTTAAGAAACGCTTTTGAGGCTTTTTGACCCTAACAGGCTGCCGGTGGCCACACAGCTCCCCTGCGGAACCAGGTAAGCACCCGGTATTTTCGCTTCCTGGCTGAGAAAAAATCAGAAAATACCAGACATTTTAGGTGTCTGGTATTTTCTGAATTTTTTTACTGGACAGGAGATAAAAATACCGGACAGTCCGGGTCAATACCGGACAAGTGGCAACCCTGTCAGTCGGGGGCCCCTCATCGACGTGTCCACTAACGGAGAAGCAGAAATACACTCCCCACATTCCCCTCACACACCAGTGCCTGGGTGGGGGCAGCCCAATAAATGTTGTGTGCTCCAGACCCGCAGGGGGGCTGGAATGCCAGTGCAGGCTCCCCAGTGCTGGGGGGCCAGATCCAGACAGGCTGGGGGCCTCATCCAGCCCCCACCCCTGAATTAGGACAACACAAGCAGCCCTGTACTGCTTCTCATCATAGGTCTTCACCCAGGGGCTGAGCCAGGGCTAAGCAGAGGCCAAGAAGCGGTGTGACCATAGGACTCAACAGCTTTGAGTCTAGGCCACAAAGCAGCCCATATACAGGCTGGACAAGGCTGCTATATATCTATTTAGCTCAACAAAGAGAAGGCTAATCTAAGAAGTGACTTGACTGCAGTCTGAAAGTACTCACATGGGGAACAAATATTTGGTGATGGGATTTCTGACCTAGTAGAGAAAGGTATAACATGATCCAATGGCTGGAACTTCAATGTAGACACATTCAGACTAAAAATAAGATGCATATATTTCACAGTATGAGTAATTAATCATTTCAACAATTTACCAAGGGTTGGGATGGATTCCCCATCTCTAGAGCTCTGCGTGGATACAAAATTTTGGTCTGCATCTGTATTCACAAAAATGAACCGTGGATATCTGTGGATCCAGATCCCTGCAGGTATAAAAGCAGATATCTGCAAATTTGCAGGGTTCTAGATGTGAAATTTGCATCCCCATCCATATCCACGAAAATGACCTGCGGGTATCTGCATCGTCAGAGGTGAGTGCAGATCCCCGCGGATACAAAGCAGATATCCGTGGATTTGGATGGCTCTGCCCAGCACTGGCAAATCGTAAATCAAGAGTGGCTGATTTTCTAAAAGATCTTCCCTAGGAATTATTTGGCAGCTGGTCTCTGGCCAGTGCTTTACAGCAGTCAGACTAGATGATCATAATGGTACCTGCTGGCCTTGGAATCTGTGAATGGATGGATTAGAGCAGCCACCAATGTGAAGGCTCATTTCAGTCATTGGAGCATCCCTGAATCCAGTTCATGCAAAGGTGATGAGGCCACCTTCATCCTCCACTTCTCTTGGGTCGCTTCTTCTGTGCTGTGTCTCTCAGGAGCCACAGTACCACGTCTAGCCCTAGCAGAGAGACAGCTGGAGAGGGTAGGCTGTTGAGAGCATCTCATGTTGTGCTGACGCCCAGTGTGTACTCTGGGGTCAGGGGGATGCAATACAGTTATATGAACATTCCTTTAAACGCCCCAGGCAAAGTCTGAGCAGGATCTGATTGCAGCAAAGTGGTTAAAACCAGATAAATTGCATTCCTCTCATGATGCCTTCGGAAGGCTCCCGGGCTGGCATTGTGTACAGGCGTTACCTGTGAAATAGCCCTCTCCCCTAGCATTTAAAACAAAATAGTAAATATAATCCACATTGGGAAAGGTATCGATCTGTGGATTTCACTGACATTTACAAATAAATGATGTATTGCCGTTTTCATTTCGCTGCCTGGGCTGACCCTAATGGCCTTTACATAATTTACTTTTGATAAAAGAAGTGCTTTGACATAGAGAACTAAAAGCAAAAAATCAATATATTTATGACACCACCTCAAAACAATGGGTTGGTGGTAGGCGGGAAGTGTCCCACCTTATGAAGATGTTGGAAGTAAAGCGTGACTTTTGAAGATGTTCATGTCTATGGCAGGCAGATGTTGTACAGACTAAGAGGGTTTTAGCTAAATAAACTCAGATTCAATGTATTCAAGGCCACACATGGGCAGCATTTGTGTCCAAGGGCTTCCTGTCCCCTTTCCCTATTCTACCCCTTAAGTGCCAAGGGCTCTGGGGCTACACTGCTGTAATAAATCCAGAAAAATGCCCCAGGGCAAATCATCAGCTTCTATAAATCAGTATAACTCCATTGACTTCAGTGTGAGCCATGTCAGTAGAGCTGATGAAATTATTTATTGTGAATACTATTAGCTGAGAATTTGAGTTGGGGAGATTTGAAAAGCACAAAATGGGAGTCAGACACCCATCTCCCATTGACTTTCACTGGGATCTGTGCACCTGTTGTCCTTTGTGCCTTTGCAAATCTTCCCCTAAGCCCTTTCCCCTAGTCACAAAATCTCCTCAAAGAAAGCCTGATTGCTTTGAACTTTTTGACTAGTGAATAGATATGCCTGTTTCAGGAGAGTACCTGAAGAAAGGCTTCTAACTCCATAGTTATTTATTAAGCTTTCAGTCTTATATAAAGTGGGGGAACACTGAACAGAGCCTCCCCAGCTGACCTCAATCCCTGGGCAGGTTCACACGGGAGGAGATGGTCCTTCAGATACCCGGACCCAACCCGTTTAGGGCTTTATAGGTCATAACCAAGACCTTAAATTGTGCCCGGAAACATACCGGAAGCCAGTGCAGCTGCCGGAGCAGTGGCATAATGTGCTCCGTATAATGAGTATTAGTCAAAACTCAAGCACCACATTCTGGACCAGCTGAAGTTTCTGAAGGCTCTTCAGAGGTAGCCCCACATAAAGTCATTGCAATTATCCAGTCGGGATGTAACAAGAGAATGGATCACTATGGCCAAGTCCTGCTTGTTCAGGAAGGGTTGCAGCAGGTGGATCAGCCGAAGTTGCCCAAAAGCTCTCCTGGTCACTGAGGAAATTTGGTTCTCAAATGTTACAAAAGGGTCCAGGAGGACTCCCAAGCTGCATACCTGCAGGGGGAGCATAAAGAACAGGTACCATGCCACGTTCCTGAACAGATGGCCTCCTGATCCACAGGAGTTCAGTCTTATCTGGATTCAACTTCAGCTTGTGTGACTTCATCCAGTCCATCACCACCTCCAGACCCCGGTTTAGATCAGTCGCTGCCACACCTGGTTCTGTTGTCACAGGGAAATAGAGATGGGTGTCATCTGCATATTGATGGCACCATCCTGAAAACCTCCCACCTCTCCCAGTGGCTTCATATAGATGTTAAACAGCATAGGGGACAAGATGGAATCTTGTGGGACCCCATAGCACAATCACCATGGGGTGAAATAGCAGCCCCCTAGCTCCACCTTCTGAAAGTGTCCCGACAGGTAAAACCGGAACCACCACAAAACAGCACCAACTCCGCCAGGCATTCCAGAAGGATACCATGGTCGATGGTATCAAAAGCCACTGAGAGGTCCAAGAGAATCAATAGGGACACACTCCCCCATCTGTCTCCCGACGTAGGTCATCTACCAGGGCAACTCAGGTGGTTTCAGTTCCAAAACCCGGTCTAAAGCCAGACTGAAATGTATCTAAATAATCCGTTTCTTCCAAGAAAGCTTGGTGTTGCAATGCCTCCGCCCGCTTGAGTACCTTGCCCAAGAAGGGAATATTAGCAACTGGTGATAGTTATTCAACTCATGTGGGTCCAGGGAAGACTTCTTGAGTAGCGGTTTTATCTCTGCCTCTTTCAAGGCGGTGGGAACCATACCAGATCTAAAAGACTCATTAATAACCCCACGGACCCAGCCAGTCATCCCTTCCCGGCAGTATGGCCATTCTTATGTTCTTACCTGCATATCACTTGATCAATGATGTGACTGACATAGTTTAAAACCCCCATTAGATGTTCCCAGTAAACATTCCATCTTCAGCTCCTTCAAGCTTCTCAAAGAGATGGACTGTGCAGCGCCCCCCCTCCCTGCGCCGCCCCAAATCAACAAATCTGGGCTATCTGACCTTGCAGCTCTTGTTCAAGTAGATGTAGAAACCCTCTGATACAAACTGGTGGCTGCATTTGTTATTCTCTTTGAGCAGATGCAAGTGGCTGGAAAAGGTGAAGCATGAGAGAGAATCAAGTCCCACATATCAATTTCATGCATTTAAATATTTAGAGGCGAAAACCAAATATCTAAGGTGAAATATAAACAGTCAGAGCGACTGGAACTATGCTGAAAAGCAGGAAAATATGTATCTTATTACACAAAATTGGGTTTTCTCATTAGTCCCCTGATTGCCATATGTTGTAAACTAAAATGTTGGAATGTGGAAAATGATGGTGACATGAAGATGAAGCGATATTCCTGGTTAATGATATCCAAAAATATTTATTTCAGCTCCCCAACTGTGCACAACATGTATAATTGATGCACGCATTTGCAATTAGCACGCCCTGGCATAAAGAAAATCACGACAATCCGTTTGCATTTTTCAAACATGACAACAAAATATTAAGATCTTTTACGAGTCCTTCTGATCATCTCTGTAACAGATACTAGCCCATTTTATTTTTCTAAGCAACTGGGAGGGAGAGGTAGTTGTATTGTTAAGAAACGTAACAAGCAGGGGTTGGTGGCAGATCATTTGCTTTCTCTTTCCCCTTTGGAATAATGCTGTGGGCACCACATTTTTTATTTTCTCCTTTATGTTTCTTGAAAGCACATGAAATAGGGAAAAAAGACTAAAAGATTACTATTCGCTACCTCGTAAGTATCATATTTCTTAATACAGAAAGCTCATTGTAGGCTGCACCTTTTGTTTTATTCATTTTACGTTGTTGAGTGAATTTAGGGCCTGATGGAAAAGGCAACAAAATCAGCTGGGGCCTTTAAGTTACCACATTACAGATGGCTCGAGAAATGCCGTCAAATGGAGAGTTAGGTTTAGTGAAGTAAAAGGTCCAGAAATAAGGATCCGGTTCAACATTGCTGTTCGTTGAAACCTGCCATCCTCTTGTCCTGGCACGTCTCAGACTCCTTTTCTCAAAACTTCTCTCTCTGCTCATTCCACTCTTTTAGCACCAGCTTCCTTTCTGTGGCCTCTCACAATTTCACAGCTGCTGGCTTGGGAGTCTTCTCCTTTGCAGCTGATGTCTTGTACCACCTCTTTCTTTTTCATCAACTCCAGCTTTCTTCAATTCTCAAGTGAAAACTAAAGGTCATGGGCTTTCCTTAGGGTGTATGGGGCCCTATGTAATACTATTAAACTATAAACCCAGAAGAAGGAGGATTTTTAGAGATGTGATTTTTAGAGTCTTCAGCAACACATATCTCTTAGTGACCGATCGAGAAATCAAGTTTGAGTACAGAAGAAAAGAGATTGGCCAGACGACGACTGTCAGTGACCCCCAGGGATGCAGACTCGTCTACTGAGAACTGGGCCCTATGCCAGACCAAGAGGAGCTGTTCGGACCTATTAGTTTGGACCAAGTAAAGTTTCCCGGGACAGACCAAATCACCAGCAAAAAGCAGAAGATCTTCACAAGTCGGCTACTAGATGTTATGGACAGGGGACTGATTCTGGAGGTCAGCGGCCATGCCATTTATGCCATTCGGCTCTGCCAGTGCAAGGTGTACTGGTCTGGACCATGTGCCCCTTCCTCCATTGCACCAAACTTGATTGAGAGGCAAAAGAAAGTCACACTCTTCTGTCTGGAAACGTTTCTGAGCGGTAAGTAACTTGAAATGCTTGGCAATAATCCTGAGTACTGGCCTTTCGGTCAACAGCCTTACTCCAGCTCAGGCTGGAAGATTCAGCCTGCAGGTTGGTCTTCATAGCCTTATTCCTCATTTTGATGGCCTGAGTACATGCGAGTCCCCAGTCAATGGCCACTGAAGTAAACTGGAGCCTTTCCACTGACTTGAATGGCCTTTGGATTAGGATTAGGGTGAGGAGGAAAAAGGAAACAGGTATTGTCTTCTGCTAAACAGCAAACTGTTTCATTCATCGAGCAGTATTGGCGGCTAGCGTAATTCCTGGTAAACCTTATGTTGGACATTAGGAAAAACTTCCTAATTGTCAGGGTGGTGAAACACTGGAATACGTTGCCTAGGGAGGTTGTGGAATCTCCATCTCTGGAGATATTTAAGTGCAGGTTAGATAGACATCTGTCAGGGATGGTCTAGACCAGCAGTTCCCAACCTTTTCCACATGGGGACCCATTTTGACAATTCAGGAAGACTTGGTGACCCAAGGCAATTAGAAAACAGGGGGAAGAGGTAGGGCAGAGCCACCTGGGGAGACACTTGGCGACCCTTTTGAAATGTAAAGGCGACCCATATTTGGGTCCCGACCCATAGGTTGGGAAACCCTGGTCTAGACGGTACTGGGTCCTGCCATGAGGGCAGAGGACAGGACTCGACCTCTTGAGGTCCTTTCCCGTTTTAGTGTTCTATGGTTCTAAATGTTTTTAAAGTGAATTTTAAACTAAGTTCCTGTCAACTCACACAGTCCATTCAGAAACTGACAGTATATACCTGGGGTTGGCAAATGCCTGTTACTTGGCTTCATTGCCAGTTGAATGACTCTTTCATGGGTTCCTTGTTCTGCTAATAGGCCTGGCAGGCGTTTTCAGTTCGGAGTTAACTGGATCCTCTCCAGAGGAAGCAGAACCACAGAATAGGGGCAGGTGGGCCTGAGAGAGAGATGGGTGGGTGGACATTAAGACCCAGTGTTGACCCAATTTTTGGGGTATCCTACACAGCTGCATATTCTGCATGTGGGTACGGATGGCCCTGTATGGGCCAAATCCTGAACTAGAAAAAAAACTATGTCATTCCATTGACTTCAATGGAATCATGATTTATACGAGCTGAGGATCTGGGCTTAATTTCTCTGCCTACTTCTGCTAAAAGGAGGTGTGCATAACAGGGGGAAATGACAGTGCAATTGCTGATATTTGTAATACAGTCTAAGAAACCATTTGCGAGAGGGAAGCTATCCAATGCTGACTGCATCCTATGCTCCATTCAAGTCTGTTTCCCTTTATAGTCTAGGCATGGTGTTTCAGAGTTCCTGAGCCCCCATTGACTTCAGCTAGTGGTGTGTCTATGCTCAGAATCTCTAAAAAACAACTCCATTTGTGTCCACCTTTCTGTTATTCAAATACTGGCCTGACTCATTCATCCTACAGCCCCTTGATAAAAACACCATTTTCACTGTAAGTAGAGTCCTTAAAATAAACATTGATCACATTTGCAGCCACTTTAAGTACCTTTATGCTGCTACAGTACTGAAAAGTGGCCCCTGTATAAGTGAGAAGCCGGCCTCATGTTATTTGTTTGTAGCAGAAGAGTTTGCATTATCTATCTAATAATCCTTTGCCTACCTCATTATCTTCATTATCCCATGTATCAATATGCTGTAAGCTCTTCTCTGATATTGAGTTTCCATACAACTATTCATAATCCTTCCCCCTTCAACAGAAGTCATGATTACACAACAAAACCAAAAAGCTATAGGTAACCAACTTATCTGGGAAAACAATCAGCTGTGTGCCAGTTTATTCTGTCTGCCTAATATAGGAAGTTTGCAAACATTCTACTGACTATCCTTAGGTTGTGGGTTGTTGGTTTTTTTTTTTTTTTTTTGGCAGCACTAAAAACAATGCAAAACCAGTTGCTATACCATTTCAAGGCTGAATAAATAAAAATGAAATTCAACAGGGAAAAGACATTTGGCCTAGATTCATTTTACAGGTTTCCCCATAAAACTCAGCAAGGTTGGGAGTCTAGAGGTGGCTTCCTTAAAATCAACAGACAGTAAAAGATAGAGCATCAGGTAATAGACCGAAGGTGTGTACAATAGTAACAGACAAAGTAGAATCATAGGAAGGAAAAAAAAATTGGGTTGAAGTATTAGAGTATCTTGCAAAGCACACAAGCCTCCTCGTTTAAAGCAAGTGAGTTTAAGTTCTGGGTCAGGACTTGAATCTTTTACCATCTTGCTTACATATCAACTGGAAAGCACTGAAAAATCAGCAGTGTCCAATTGCAGAGGTTCCTGAAAAAAAAACCAACAACACTTGCTGGTTTCAGGTCACAAAGGTCTCACATCTCCTCACCTCTGTGCTCAAAAAGGGCAGGATCTCTGGCGGAGGGAGTGGAGTCTCAGCACTGACCAGATCGTGCACCTCCACCTCAGCACCATCTGGAGCTCGCCGCCCAGGGCTCTGGAAGCAATTTAAGGGGCTTGGAGCTCCAGCCACAGACCCCCAGGCTCCTTTGAATCACTAGGCCCTGGGCCAATTGCCCTCTTTGCATACCCCCCATCAGTGGGCCTATTCACAGTCCCAGCTTAGAAGGGAAGAGGCTGCAGCAATCAGGAATTGGCTGAGCATCCTACTGAATCTTTTGTGTCCAAGAACCTGAGGGTTCTGTAGCTGCAACATAGGTGGTAATGTTAAAGGAGGCGAATCCAGATCACTCTTCTTTAGACACATAGATTCTGCAGGGCTAACAGGATTAAGAATGTGCACGCCAGTGATGTTGGCACAACATATGTGATTCATGTAGAGCACATATGTTCTTGATTATAACAAACTAATTCACTCATTATTCCTAGTGATCACTGTACCATTCACCTCCTTTTTGTTGCAAAACTATCACATAGACATGGTGAGACACTTTGGGAACAATATGAAGGTGATTTATATGGACTCACATGGTGCTCTTTTCGCTACACACTGTCATATCTGTTTTATGGCTTCAGGTTTTGAGGACCTCAATAAAATTTTAATTAAAAACCAATTGACCATACAGAAGCTGTAAATTCCTGTTTGCTGAGTGAAAACTTAGGAGTAGTCCCTACTTGTAGAAAAATAGGATAATAATCTTCAGTCTCTCTCTCTTACTTTGATCCACGCAAGTATTTTATACAGCCTTACCCCATCCCAGATGTATTTACATGGAACACAAAGATGGACTCAACAATTAGTATTACTATTCATTAGAATATTTGATTTTTTCCCCTATGAAAAAATATCCCCTTTCAAAATTTTCTAATCAAGAAATCTTGATTTCCTCATGGTACGTTTTGAGGAAATGGGTTTCTCCCTTTCTTCCTTATTGTTTCCTACATTATTTCCCCAGAAAAGAAACAATTTGGTGTGGGGGAGGAAGGAACCCTTCACTTAAAAAAAACCAAACCCAAAACCCAAACCCTTTTTACTTTCACTTTTACAAATTAACACAAGTCATTTTTAATTTTTTAATTTTTGGAAATTCAAAACAATGTTGTTTTATTTCTTGAATTTATTTCAGAAAGAGTTTGGAAAAAGGAAAAAGAAAAAAAATGTTATGAAATGTCCATGTGAAAATTTTCATTTTCATCAAAACCCTACTTTCTATTGGGAAAAAAAAAAACATTTTGTTGGAAAATTGATGATCAGCTCCATTATTTATTATGTGTTTCTGGTAGTGTTGACTATGTGCTCTGTGCTGTTGCAATAAGCATCCTTGCTAGTGCAATATAATGATTTCAAAGCGACTCCGCTGTGTGTTGCAGAGGATTCCTTCCTCACTAAATTCTTAGGAGGCAACCAGAACCCAACCATGCTGCTTAAGCTGGATCCCAACTGAAGGGATGGGTCCTGAGTAGAATTGGAGATAGGGCTGAAAATTCCTGGATTCTCCATCAATTATGGGATTAAAATCTGGAGATTGTTATAGGAAGATTTTACACTCTCTGTGTCTTTCAGAAAGGACCAGAGATTACAAGGAAAAAGAGAAAGTAAAGTTTGCTAAAGGCCTTGCACAGGACTCTGAAACGGTGTAGCACCCCTAAAGTCACTGGTTGTTTATATCCATCATATATATGCTTCTGGTAGTGTCGTACCAAGTCATAGAACCATAGAATCATAGAACACTAGCACTGGAAGGGACCTTGAGAGGCCACCAAGTCCAGTCCCCTGCCCTCATAACAGGGCCAAGCACTATCTAGATCATCCCTGATAGATGCCTATATAACCTGCTCTTAAATATTTCCAGAGATGGGGATTCTACAACACCCCCCTGCTATATAATGCAGTGTTTAACCACCCTGATAGGTAGGAATTTTTTTCCTAATGTCCAGCCTAAACCTTTCTTGCTGCAATTTAAGTCCATAGCTTAAATCTGACCTCCTTTCTTCTCTAATCCTCCTTCAAACAGGACAACAGCCTGGTCTTAATAATATCTGTACATCCTGAAAGAGAAGTGGAAAGAGAAAGCTGCTTTAGTGATGAGGTCATTTCTCAAACCAGGGCTTTCAGTTTGAATTACTATGATTGACAGGGGAGGACAGCTATAGGTTCCAGGGCTCTGGCCTGCTCACTTGGTCACAGCACACTCATCACCAAGTGCCAGCTCCAGTGTACAGCGGGACCCCCTGAGCTTGAAGAAGAAACCCAAAAGGTCACATTTTGCCTTTCCAGAGAAGGCTAAAATTACAACAGGCCACTCCTCTGTAAAAACACTGCCAACCAACAGATCTGGGAGCTCCCCAGATAGATCAGGGTTGTGAAAAGGACAGAAAGAGGCAAAAACAAAATGACTCCTCATCACTTTATGAAGGTCTCTGCTCCTGCAGAATTTTACTTGGCTGTGGGACTGATCAAGGTTCTTAGCAAGGGACCCTCTTTTAAATGAATCATTCAGAGCAAGGCCTCTTTACTAACTTGGACAACTTCTCCCAGCATCCTAGTGCTGGGATTTTTTTATGCATAATCACTATCACTTTAACCTTGTGCACAACAATAGTAACCCACCAGCATAACACACCTAGGTCTCCATTAAGCCTGGAGGAAAAAGAACCCAAACGTATTGAGGTGCTTACATCCCATTTCCCAAAGCACCTAGCAGAGCTATTTAAGAGATTAACTTTATTAATTTTTTGGCTCGTTGTTTTTAAAATGTTACTTAGAAGCATATGCTTAATTTTAAGCATTTGCTTAAATCCCACTATTGTTATGCTGATTTGGTGCCCTAAACTCATTTACATCTTTGACTGAATATCCCCCTGTGTTTACATCCTACACTGTTTTGTAATTATCTTTGTACAAAGTGTACCTTGTAAGGTATCGTTTGAAAACTCATAATTTGCTCATCAGAATTAACCTGATAAAATGCGTTGCAACACCCTGTGTGAGTGAAGTTATAAGATTCCCCTGAATGATGCTATTAATATATGTTCCAAACCCCAGAGCTCTGCCCAGGCAGAAGTCAGGCCTGTCCTAAACAAATGAAGGGATATGTATTTGCCTTAATTTGCATTTTAGCAGTAAACAGAGTCATGAAAGAGGAAGGGGAAACAAAGGAGGTCCAAACAGCTGAAGAACAAACAACGAGGTATATCCTTCCACATAGATTCTTTGTCTCCTGTGTCCCAGTTGGAAATTTTGTCAAGATGGGGGCAGAAAATATACAAAGGAGAAGCAAATACCCCATGGTACCCTTCTCTCTCTTCCTGCCTATCACACACACTACACCTACAGGAAAAAAGAAACAGCCATTGGATTCTGAGAGAGAAGGCCTTCCCTAAAGAGTTTGGTCAGGGAGACTGCTAGAAGCATGTGGCGAGAAAACTGCTTTGAATCTAATGTAGTTTAAGTGGCACATCAGTAAGCATTTTATCTTTATTAACTACAAAGAGGTAAGTTTTTTTTAAGTGAGTACAAGTACTGAGGCATAAGAGTCATAAATAGTTACAAGAAAAAAATAAACTTGTTTTACTGTTTCATCTGTTCCAATGTGTTCAGGCTGAAGTGTGTGTATAACACCATTGGGAATAACAAGTTGCATGCATAACCACATTTGCTAGTGACTAAAACATAGCTCAATAGGCACAATCCAGGGCTAACATAAGTACCAGAACTAAAGCATTCCCCACCCCACATAGTAGATGTTCCACCTTTCATGAAATGCAGAGTGTGCACCGATCACCTTAGTCCCTCCATGACAGGTAACCAAAATGTCTCTTTGCTTCTCTTTTTATTGAGATCCCTGCAAATCTTCTTAGTATCCGTATCTGCAGATCACTCTTGTGGATGTGGACACCAGTTTTGTATTTGCACAGGGCTCTACTTACATCCCCAAAGTGCATTGTCTTTGTTTCAAGAGCCAAGATGGTCTCCTACAGGCTCAGATGCCAGTGTGCCGACACCAAGCTATTTCCTCTTCCTCCCTATAATTGGTGTTTACCTCAGGAACAAATGCACTGCTCACTGTCTCTGGCATCACCATGCTAAGCTTACATTAAAGATCAGGGAATGGCTACCCTCCCTCTTGTCTGGAACAGAACTTATTTTCTCTTTTGCTTGATTACAAGTTTTAAAGCAGGGGCGGGCAATAAAAAAAACAGCCTACCAGGGTTAGACCCTGGTAGGCTGCCACTGCTGTATTTACCTGAACCTCCACAGGTATCAGGTGATCGCAGCTCTCATTGGCTGCAGATCGCCATTCTCAGCCAATAGGAGCCGTGAAAAGTGGTGCGGACCGGTACACCACTTCTGGTCACTCCCATTGGCCACAAACAGTGATCCACAGCCAATGAGAGCTGAGACTGCCTGCTACCTGCAGAGGTACAGGTAAACATAGGGGTGGGGGCCTGCCAGGGACTAACCTTGTGGCCTGGATCCAGCCCGTGGGTTGGAATTTGCCCACTCCTGTTTTAAAGGATAATATCAGGAAGTATCCATAATTCTTCCTTTAGTGTCAATCAGAAGTGGGAGCACTCAGGTGTGCACCTCCGGCAAGAGCTGGCTGAGCTGCGGCAAAAGCCAGCAGGGAGCTATTTAAGGAGCTGACAGGGACCGAGGTTGTGATAAGACAGTACCTGTAAGAAATTTTCGTTCCTTTCACCCCTGGTGTCAACATACATATTTCACAATGATCTTAATTACCAGGGTGTCACAGGCTTTCATTTGCTATCTCATGTGATATTCTTCATCGATAAAATTCATGGCAGCATTGGGGTAGGTGTGGGGAGTTTACTGGATTTGAAAGGAGCTGTTGTTAAATGGTAGCGAACCCTTTGCCACAAAGCACCAAGGGGCTGTTGGGCTTGCTGGTGGGTGGGGCTGGTGTTACTTTTGTTCAGTCCCCTGCGTGGTTGAGTCAAGCAAGAGCACAACTGAGTTCTAAATACTTACTCCTCTTACGTGGACAACACAAAAGAAGCATGTTTTTGAATGAATGAAGAGTGACAGCTAGGTGACAGAGACTGGAGAGGGTGCAGGGGTCAGCAGATGAGGACTAATGGGGCAAGATGACCACCAGGCATGATGCTACAGACATTCTGTGAAAACCCACATTCATGTGATATGTCCACAGTCCACCCCAAAGTGGCAGATGCAAGAGTTCGGGCTTGTTGACCTAAACATCCAACTCCTGGGTATTCTTATGCACATGTTCCCCCAAGTCCACAGACATATGTCCCCTTGGATCGTTGGTGGAGGTAACTGGGATGAGATGCCCCAAGTGGCCATAGAATTTTCACACACACTTTCCATGCGAAGCATCCTAGCTGTGAAAAGGCAGATTTTATTTCCTGTGTGTTTGATTAAGACAGCTGCAAGTGCTGAGTTTCCAATATGCAAATGATACTAGAGGCTGTGGAGGGATCAGGTGGGCCCGAAAGGACATTTTTACTAACAACAGCTATTTTTACAAGTAATTGTCAAAAATCAGCAAACAAACAAACAAAAACTAAAAACCCAACTAAATTGTTATTCTCTGCCTCCTTAATTCCCTTCACGGATTTCTCACTTAGGAGCATAAATGTTTTGTATCTTTAATTCCATACCATTGTCAGTTCAGTGTGCCTCAACATCATTATTTATAGGGAGGATAAAATTAATGCAACAGCACTTTGAAACGAAGAGATTATTTTGCACCAGAGGCTTCTCTGGAATTAGATTTATCACACACTATATGACTATTTGCAATTTACTGTCCAAATGCCTTTTTTAAAATGATATAACAGTTACTAGTTGTTGATTTTCTTGGCAGCTATTTAGAAAGTATATCTGGCATATTGGAAACACATAAAATGTCAGTCATAGTGCCATCTTTGCCTCTGAAATACAACAGCAGTATATTTTTCTGGAGCAGGAAACAATTTTGAGTGGCTGAAATGCATGTCTTATTTGGGGGGGCATCTGTCAATCACCCTTTTTGTCTGATTTAAGCCTTATTTTGAAGGCCTAAGTGGGATTTAAGGAGTCTCTTGGTTTTTTGGTATCCCTGTGTGCAGAGGTGAATTTCACCCTAAGCTTATGAATATTTTCCAAAGTCAGGTGCTTGTCTGGCCTCTGAAAAGTGACTGACTGTATTTCTATGGCTGTGACACCCTAAAAACCTCTCTCAAGTGTCTTGGACCTCTTGTTTCACTGTCTAGGTATTACCTTCCCAACTGTCTATCCTCTTCGTTTTAAAGATCAGGCTAAGTTATAGTCGAGGGTTGAAAATAAGGCCTTATAGTGAGGGATTTAGGGAGCTCAATCGGTTTAGTTTATTAAAAAAAAAAATCAAAAGTAACTTGATCCTGATGTATGAGTATCTTCAGAGGAAGAAAGTACCAGGTAATAAAGGCCTCTGTCATCTGGCAGAGACAGAAAGAACAGGAACCAATGGCTAGAAATGGAGACAAATTCAACTTAGAAATAAGGCTCAAGTTTTTAACAGTAAGAGTAACTTGTCTTGGGAACAAACTACCACAAGAAGTTATGGATTCTCCATCCCTGGTAATTTTCCTATGAAGACTGGATGCCTTTCTGTAAGATAAGGTTTAGTCAATACAGGAGTAACATGATAAGATAGAAAGGAGGTCACCATAGATCAGTGTTTCTTAAACTTTTTCAGACCGAGGAACACCAAACAATATTTTTTTTTATGAGGAACACCAAGGATTTTTTGTTGAGCAAAAAAGAAAAAAAGGGGGAGGAGGGCGGGGAAAAGTTATTGACCAAAAAAAGGGTCAGGGGGGAGAGGGGAAGTTATTGAGCAAAACAAACAAACAAAAAAAAGTTGCCTGTCCCTTTAAGGGCAGACATTTTGAACTCTGTTGTTCTCCGCGGCACACCTCCGACTGCCTCACGGCACACCGGTGTGCCGTGGAACACAGTTTAAGAAACACTGCCGTAGATGATCTAATGGAATACGGGATATGTGTTTTTCATTCATTCTAATGTCCACCATCCACGTAGACCTCAATCCAGTGAAGCACATAAGCCCATATACAACTTTAACTTGATTTCCCTGGGACTACTCATGTGCTTACTGTTACTCGTGAGCCTAAATGTTTTTGCTGGATCGCAGCCATAGACTGTAGATGACCCAGCATTTGCAGTCGACTGCGTGCTATTTTGCCAAAGTTTACACATCAGGACAGTATACAGATTTTCAAGGATACATTTACTCGCATAAGCACCTCCCCGGCATCATTAAACAACACATTTGCTCAGAAATACTTGCATCGTTTCTCAGTGGAAATGAAATACAGTCACTTGCTCGGGAGCAAACAATAAAACGAGAGTGAATGCTCCCTACGAGCATCCTAAAACAAGAAAAAAAAATCTGATATGCAGCCTGTGTACTGATGCAATTATGAGGCTTCTAGCTCTGAGCGGTAACAGATGGAATTTTTTCCCCCTCCACTCTCTCTGGTGATAAGGTGAATGCTTTCCCCAAGGGAAGAGTTGAGAGAGCTGCTGAGTTGGCAAAGTTTGTGCCAAGCAGCTGGCGGCTGATAGAATTATGGATCTTGATAGGCACAGCCTGGGAGGAAGGCAGAAAGGCCCTTCTTCCTTCTATCGTATATTGATACAGGTCATGGCTACATGGATTAACGCCTCTGAAATGGGAAAACAATTGAGCTGTGCTGCAAGGCAGAGAGGCTGTGACTCCATTACCTTTTATGTATTAAAAGATTGCATGTGTCTTCTGGGCTGGATTGCATTGCACTTCATTAAAAAAAAGCACCAATGTTTGATTCCTAAGACAACTGACAACCCAGCCAAAGAGAGACTTGTCCAGGAAACCTGGCAAGAAACAAAGGGACAATAAGAATAGTTTGGGGCTCGCATGGTCTCTCATGAGAGGGTCTCAACCTACTTGACAGACGTTATCCAATTATGCTGCGCCGTATCCCTCCAGGCAGCGCTGAGGGCTGGCTGCCTCCAGCCCCGCCCCTTCCACCTGAGGCCCCACCACTTTTGGGAGCACGGAGACACCTCCCCCCCTACACACACACTTTGCCCATGGACCTGGCGTGGCTGTCGCCTCCCCTGTTGTTAACCCACTTTTTACAAGTGGAAACAGGCTCCAAGCATAATTGTTTCAGGCCCAAATACAAACTTGTAACATGGGCTCCCTCCCACACACACAATTTGCAGTGATTCTAGGCCTTGGCAGAGTGTACCTACCCCCCTCCCATGGGGGAGTCCTGTGTGGAAGCAAAAGCTTCAGAAAATTGTCAGTTGGCAAAACACAAGGCGTGATGCCTGCGCACCTTTTTGCATCACTATTTGCACTCCTACTTTTTGCGTGTGCTATCCTTCACAATTCTCCATGTGCAAACAGGGCCTCCAGAGAGCCATGTGTATGCTCAAATGCTTGTTTAGCTCAAATAGCCCTTTACATTTCTACAGTGCCTGGCATTTTGGCATATTGTACAACCATTAATAGGGAGGTATTGTTACACCCCATTTCACAGATGGGAAAACTGAGGCACAAGGGGGCGGAGTGATTTGCACCAGGTCAGTCACAGAGGTAGAATTACAGAATAGCAGTTTTGCTTCCCAGTCCTCTTGCTGTAACCACTAGACATGCTTTCTCCAACAAGGAGTTGACAAGCAGAGGGCTTTCAATTCCAGGGTGGCTGTTCAGTCTTGCGCATGTGGGAATTAATCCAGCTGAGGTGGTGGCATACACTAGTTTGGAAGCAATACAGGTGGAAGGTACAATAACCAAACAATTTACAAGCCCATAGGCATAGCAGCTATTCTCTGCCCCGAAGAGCTTAATAGTCTAAACTTCTTCATCTCAGAGTCTATCCTTGTAGATTTGTCACCTACCACCACCTGATTTATCCTCAACATAATGTGCAATGTGAGGACATTTGTTTCAGGGCTTTGTTCTGTTGACCAGGTACTTCGACGAACAGACCAGGTGCCTTTGAGCTTTGGGTTGCCAGTAAATAGATACACAACGGGGATGTCAAAAAAAGAACTAGATGAGGGTTCAAAAAAGAACTAGATAAATTTGTGGAGGATAGATCCATCCATACTTATTAACCAGAACCAGGATGGGAAGGGATGGTGTCCCTAGCCTCTGTTTGTCAGAGGCTGGGAATGAGTGAAAAGAGAGGGATCACTCGATGATTCCCTGTTCTGTTCATTCCCTTTGGGGCATCTGGTATGGGCCACTGTCGGCAGACAGGATACTGGGCTAGGTGGACCTTTGGTCTGACCCAGTATGGCCGTTCTTATGTGCATATGTCAGTAAAATACAGAAGCAAGGTGGAGAACACAAGTGTTGAAGGGGGTGACCATCTGCAGGAGTAGGTGTCCTCTAAAGAAAGCAGCATGTAAAATTCAGAAGGCTTGTTTTACCTGGGTGGCTTCAGTGGAAATACTTCTGGTCTCCTCCAGTGCTAGTGATATGAGTCACAATCTCACGAAATGCTCCAGAAGAGGGAAACAGCTTTCCATTACTGCCACGGGACAAGCACACCCCACCTCCTGAACAATGAGAGAAAGAAGAGGAGGAGATGTGGTTGAGTCAAGTTCCCGGCCTCGGGGGAAAAAAACGAGCATCTCAACCTTTCCCGTACTGAAGTGGGCTCAGCAACAAAGCCACTTGACAGCACTACATCTCAGCTCAAACTCAATGAGCAGTGATGAACCAACGCAAGCTGCTATGGAGACAGCGAGTTTGTGTTAGTCAGCCCCAGCTGCCTCCTTGTTTCCCAGTACACTAAAGCATCCTCTTTTGAAACCATAATTTCCCCCCATTATTGATGTTTTCACACCTCTTTCTTTAAACCACTAACACTCACTCTGCCTCCTTAGTGCCGTGTACAAAAATCTCTTTATCATCAGGAGTGTTTCAATAGAAAGAAGACAGATGGTAAACTGATGCACTCAGACAGTAAAAGAGGCCCATCTGTGGTATACACTGAGCTCGTCTCCACCATGGAGGGCCATGAAATCAGATATCCTGACCCACCGCTTTCGGTTTTTGCCTTTCCTGTGTGTGTAGGGAGATTGGGTCTCTGTGGGATCACTTGCAGTGTAAAAGCCTCCCTCAGAAGGAGACTCCTGGGGGAGTTTGCGTCAAATGCTGATTTTAGCTTAAGTTAAAAGTGGTGACTCCCTGTAAGGAGAAGAGATTTGCACAGAAGGCTGACCCTTCGAGAACCACAGGTCAAATACTAGCTCCCTTGACGTTGTGACGGGCCGATCCCGGCCCGCACTCAGCCGGGGGAGCCACGGCTTCAATCCCCCGGGAAACCCGGGTGGCGCGCCGCGGCGGAGCCCCTGCTGGGACGCCGCATTCCCCGCGCCCAGCGCGGGGCAGGGGCAGGCGGCATTTCCCGGCCGCGCCGGCAAGTCCGAACGCGGCGGGGGCGGGGCCAGCCGACGCATAGCCCCGCCTCCTGCGTCGCCACGTAGGAGGGCTGGCCCCGCCGGGGGCGGGGCGGAAGCCGGAGACGCAGGCCCCGGCGGGCCATTTAAACCCAGGGCCGGGGCCAGAGCAGGGAGGAAGACACCAGGCAGGCAATCCCCTCCCACCCCAGCTGAGGAGCAATCACTGGCCGCCAGAGGACGGAGCCAGGCGGGCACGGGTCGTCACCGGGGAGGTAAGAGCCCCGCGGTCGTGGTCTCGTCAGACCAGCGGGGGGGAGGCTAGGAAGCAGCCCGGGGCAGGGCCGTTCTGGCGCCCGTGGGCTGACGCGTTACGGGGTGGGACCCCATCAGCCGGGTAAGGGCTAAAAGACCCGAACCCTTAGGGCCCCGGGATGGGACCCGGTGGAGAGGGAGGGCCCGGGTCCCCCTAGTCCCCATTCCCCCTCCCCTCACTTCCTGGACCTAACCAAGCGGTACACACCCCAAACTAACTCGTAGACGGTGGGCTCGCAGGGCCGTAACCCCGACGAGGGAGGGTTGCGTGCTCGCGCCCAAACTAGGAGCCGTCACAGACGTCAATAGGGATTTTGCCATTTACTTCTTTGGGGATGGGGCAGAATTTCATCCCACGTGTTTTAAATAATGCTGGTAGAAAAATACAGATTTTTTGGGGGGGAAGCCCCATTTTTTTGTTAATATTATTCCATTAAGTTTTGAATTTGAAGATGCATTCCCCCACTCCATATAACCTGTTGGGGAAAAAAAACTCAGTGTGCTCATTTTTGCAATTTTTTGGTCAACATTTTTTACCACTTTCTACTGCAGGGGTTTCTGGGTAGGAAGCTTTGGGAATAGTATCACCCAGGAGACAAGGGCAGCTAAGGATACACATTCTATGTAATGAGCACTTGAGAAATTGTTCATTAAACAATTGTTGATTAATTGTTCATTAAACAAATGGTTGGGGCTGACCCAGAATGGCATGCTGAACCCGTATTCCACCAAAGGACCTTTTGCTTCCCCTCTCTTGGCTTCAAGCACCTAATTCCCAGGTACTTTTCACCATTTATTGCACTTCTGGGTTGCTGTTGCAATACCAACATGCCACAGGAAGGGCTGTTGCCACAAGCCTTCAAGCCTTAACCCGAAGCAAGAATATGAAAAAAAATAATGTTTTTGTAAGATTCCTAGCCCTGTTTTGCAAACCAGACAGGCCTAGACACTTTAGATAAGCATTGGAACTTTGGGGTGCTTATCCATTTTGTGAGGGAGCCATTTCCTGAAGATTGATGCTGCTTAAAGAACCAAGATTCCCAAATTCCCCTCAATGAAATCACAATGTGCATCTAGACTTCTTACCAATGCAAAATATTCCCTAATGCAATGGCCATGCAGGTGTGTGATGTTGGCACTGGCCCTATCGTGAGAGCTTTTGTCCCAACTACATAACTTGCTTTGCTTATCTGTACCAAGAAATTGTTTACGGGCTGTAATGTCAGAGGCTTCTGCCCTCCATTCTTTTTCCAATCATAACACAGCAAAGCCATTTGGGTTTCTGAAATGTCACCGTGTCTATCCAGAGACCCAGCGCAGACAAGGTAATTATCCCTTCCTGTCACCTTTTCTTACTCTGACTCGTAAAAAGGAAGAAAAAAAAAGTGTTTTCACTTTGTCTGCCAACCAGCGTTTTAGGAAACACGTATGGCTCCCAGCTCCTGCAGGGTAACAGACAATCTCTTCATAAACACCCCAGCGACAGCAAGCCTCATTGCTGTTCATGTGGCTTAACATATAGCAGGGAACTGAGTAGGATGCTTTTGATGATAGACTAACACCTATCTAAGGGCCTAATGAAGTCAGTGCAAGTCTTATCGTTGGTTGTGGATCAGATCCATAAAGCAAACTAGAGGGGCAAAAGAAGAAACGTTGTCCTTGTAGGACTACCTCTGTGGCCTGGGGGCCATTAGATCCTTGGTCTTTATAGCTGAGATTCTCGAAGGAGTGTGAGGCCTGGTCTACACTAGGGGATAAGTTTGAATTAAGCTACACAACTTCAGCTACCTTCGTTGTGTGGCGTAAGTCAAAGTAGCTTAACTTGAATTTTGGAGTTGTCCACACTGTGGGACATCAAAGGGAACACACACTCCCTTCGACTTCCCTTACTCCTCGTGGCAGCAGGACTATCGGCATCAACGGAGATGCCCTCTCAGTTCGAATTAACGTGTCTTCACTAGACCCACTAATCTGAACGCCGGAAGATCAACTGCGGCGGCTTCGATCTTATCTGTAATGGCCTAAAGGAGTTAGGATTCCCATCCCACTGAATTTCAGCTGAGGCTGGGTACCTTTGAAAAACCCAGCCCGTGACAACCACTCTACTGCCTTCTGAACATGGTGGTGTTTTTGCAAGGCAGATACTTGTCTTCTAGGAGCTAAATAGAAACCTTCCACTCATTTCACACACCGAACAGACATTTAGCCATAACTATTTGCAAACCCAATGGGCACAGGTTGGATTTAAGATGGAAAGGAAACTTGTCCCCACCAAACCAACCAACCTAAGCCATCTCACAAAAAGCAACATATCATTAAGTTGCTCAGGACTCTGGACACGAGAGATAGGAGCAATTTCTCAAGAATAAGAGCAGGGAGCATTTTTTTTAGGAAGGAAGCTATCAGGAATAACAAGAATTCAGTAATGATTCCAGGTCTGGATGTACACTGACATCAAGGTTAATTAGGATGGTTAATAAGGCTGAGAAAAAAATCTTATGGGGCAACAAAGTGTTAATAGACAGTAGCAGGTTGATTATGCAAGATACCCACTGACATTCTGGTAGTACCTTCTGATACACATTGATACTAGGCATTGTTGTTTAATATTTCTTAACCATAAATACAAAGCTGGCTTTCTGCTGAAAAAGCTCTTTTTAAACCAGAGAGATCTTATCTTTCATTGTGTATAGATCAGTTTTGCAGCATCTTGAAGTATTTATAGTTTTAATACATAACCATAAATGCCCCCTAAACAAGGGATATTGCACCTTTAGATTACTATTATTGCTTTATTGCTCATCACAACCGTAAATTAGCAACTTCCCCCGGCTATACTGAAAGAGGGCAGAATTAGGTTACAATGAGCGTACACAAGAACCTATTAAAGCATTGCTATTTCTTACAGTCTTTATAGTTTTTCAGTGCACACCTATAAGTGTTTCAATTAAAGAGCTACATGCTTGCCCAGTAATTGCCCTCCCATTCGAGGGAGAGTTTTGGCGGCGGAAAAAAGAAAAGCAAGACTAAAAGGTGGAAAATTGGAATATAAAACACTGAAAATGAAACTGCTATAAAAAGAAAGCCATGGGTTTAAATTATGCTAATTAGAGACGTGTATGTGATGCATACATGATTTTAACTCTTATGCTCAGCCTGCTGCAATGAAACCATTGTTTGCAGTTCTGGTCAAACCATCTTCATTTCAGTGTAATGAGTTCTCATACTCAGCTGTCTCGCTGGTAATCAGTAGCTGGACTAAAATGATGGTCCTCTCTGAAGACCAGCTGTGGCCGCAGCTCATTTCAGCCTACATATAAGGAACTCTGAACTCCTCGGACAACACACATGAGAGAGGAACATTCTTGCAGATGCTGACATGAATGCTCCAAGGCTAAAAAAAGGGCATCATGATGGGATCTACAGGTTCTTAAGTGCCTCTTAGAGAAGATTCTGAAACCTTCCACCACTCCACTCAAGGAGAAGACCTGCTCAGCCAGCCATTGGCCTAGAGTGTGGTGGTTAATTGCAACTCTTCTTCAGAGGGAGCTCAGCATGTCAGGGAACTAATTAAACACACATGAGTCCATTGAAACTCAATCTCTTGAAAGATGGACATGTCATCATAGCAGGAAGGCAGATGGAGGAATCGGGTGCTGGCCAAAAGGAAGAGTAGGGAGCTTCAGGGGAACTTACAAGCTATCTTGTGTTCCTTTGCACTTCTGAATTTGCAGGTTTGAGTTGTCCGCTTGTGTAAGTGCGTGAAAAGAATGATCAGATGGCTATTTGTATTGTGGTGGCACCTAAGAGTCCTAAGCATGGACCAAGACCCCATTGTGCTAAGCACTGTGGCTACGTCTACACTACATGCTTCTTGCTCAAGAAGCCTTTTGCGCAAGAGTTTTTGTGCAAAAACTTCTTGCGCAAGGGCATGTCCATACCTCAAAGCACATCGCAAAAGCCATGTGCTTTTGTGCAAGAGAGCATCCACACTGCATGGACACTCTTGCGCAAGAAAGCTCTGATGGCCATTCACAGAATGGCCATCAGAGCACCTGTGCTTTTTCCAATAGGGGTTTCTCGCGCAAGAAACCCCTCTGGAGCATTCACACTTGCCTTTTTGCGCAATATCTGTAGCGCAAAAAGGAGTTATGCCTCATAAAAGGAGGTTTACCTACCCTGGGAAAAGCCCTCCCTTCTGCCATTTTACTGTTGATTTACTTGAGCTAAAGCGCATTTGAGGAGTGGACGCTCCACGGGTTTTTGCGCAAAAACCTTGCAGTGTAGATGTAGCCTGGATGAACACAGAACAAAACAGCAAATCTTGCCCCAAAGCATGTGCAGTTATAAGCTTTTGTCAAAAGAGGCCAATTTGGAAAGATCCTTCCGTAAAGCCCAATCTGGAGAAGGTGATGTTTGTGTTTAGACCTGAGCTGCTCCCTTCCCCCCTGGAGTTCTTGTGCCCTCCAACCTCTGTGATAGCAATCTTCTCAGCCTTTCCCTCGTTTGAAAATTGAGCTTTGGACGCCTGGTGATATCTGGCTTCCTGGTGTCACTGAACGGTCAGAACGGTCCCTCTCCTGATATTTCAGCATGCCATCTTCAAGCCTGAATCAGGGAGCACAGAGGGGGGTGTGAAGATGAAGAAATTGAACTTGCAAGGTCATGGAGAGGGAATTAATAAGGAAAGCCACCAGGTCATTTTTACAGGCTCTCTCTCCTGGCTGTGTCTGCTCTGTGTAACAGACTCAGCGACTGTAGCCAACATTAGCGTATTGCTATCTTAGCGAGAGAGAACTATTGCTATGATAAAAGACTGCAGGGGGCAACCAGCATCCTGGTTGTCATTTGACTTCTTACATTCCATGCAGGCTCTCTTGCATTAGTTACAGTCTCTGCAGTATTTTCTATGCACAGTTCTTCAAAAATTAAACACTGGTGGGGTGGGGGGGATAGGGAGAAGAGAATGGGTAACACCGATAAGCAGCGGACATTAATGGATGCTACATGACAATGGAATTCAGAGGAAATAATATATGGTAGCCACATTAACAGCAAAAGGAAATTCATCATGGTTAATATTATTACAATGAATGTCAAAGGAAGTAGGGATGATTTGCCACTTACTGCATAATGTAATCTAATCTAAATGTAATTTTGGTTGGATAGCCTTGAGCATCCATATTAAGTAAAAAGTGGTAGGGTAACCATGGCTCTTCCCATGAACAATTGAAAATATTTTCAACTTACCCACAAATCATATAGTAGCTGTAGCAGGTACTTGCTGTGGTGAGATCCATCAGAAATTTTAAGGACAAGAAGAGGCTGACTTTTCTGCACCCTTTTTTAAGGCTGATCTTTCTAGAGAGGCAGCGTGATCTAGAGGTTAGCATGTTAGGAATCAGGAGATGTGCCACTTCCTTGCTGTATGACCTTGTAGAAGTCACTTCATTTCTCATCCACCCCTTCTCATACTTTGGCTATGTCTAGATTGCAGGCTTCTTTCAGAAGAAGCTTTTCTGGAAGAGATCGTCCGGAAAAACTTATTTCGAAAGAGAGCGTCCACACAGCAAAAGCACAACGAAAAAGTGATGTGCTTTTTAGAAGGATAACAACCACATTCATTGGACGCTATCTCACATTTAAGTTGTGATCAGTCTGGACGAAGTGGCCACCAGGGCACCTGTGTTATTTCCTGGAGGCTGCTTCTTTCAAAAGATCTCCCTCTTTTGAGTCCACACACGCCTTTTTCCGAAAAAGCTTTCTCGGAAAAAATCTTCCTCATAGAATGAGGTTTACTGCCATCAGAAAAACCCCTCCATTCTTTCAACTTTCTGTTTAAAGAACTGAATGGCAGTATGGACGCAAGTATTGTTTTTCTGGAAAAACGCTGCAGTGTAGGCACGCCCTTTGTCTTTCTATTTTAACTGTGAGCTCTTCAAGGCACAATCTCAAATCAGCTCCCATTGACTTCTGTGGAAATTATGGCTCTTCTGTGCCTCTGGAAAAAATCAGATGATTAAATATGCTAACAAATATTAGTGGGGCCTAAATATGAATTCGCTTATTAAGGAGATGGTGATGGTGATGTTCATGTAATATACAGGGAAACAGCCTCTGGAGGGCTGACATCCTTTCCAAATGCATGCACTGACTGCTAGGATGGCAGTTAAGTACATATTGCACTTTTCCCAAACCAGCATTGCTCTCTTCTAATCTTGAACGCTTCAACGCCTTTATTATATCTACGAACAGCTTACTGGGCACGGTCTATTTTTACTTAATGATCACACCTTGCTCCTTATTGTCTTACTACATAGCACAGTCCATTGCTACCTTTGCCCCAACAAATTACAGTCCCCATTATAAAGAACAGTAAACAAAGTGAAGTGATTTACAAAAAGAAGTCACACCGCCAGTCACAAGGTGCCTCAACGCTCCCATGATCTTTTTTAGCCAGTACAATAAGCTTCATCGCACCCAAAATATTATCTCTGGCAGAATTTCCTTCATATTTATATAATAAGCATATGATGCTCTTTTATGCTTATTATAGAAATAGAGAAGCGTAATATTTGATATGGCTGCTTGAAAACCTTTTCAGACTCCAGCTATATTAAATGTGAAGCATGCTTGCAGAACTTTCCTACTTGCACATTCCCCTCTTCATAAAAATCTCCTTTTGTATGGAATTGTGAGTGATTTATATTATTGTTCCCCCACTCAATTAAGTGTTTGGTTGCAGTAAAACGTCTTCTGTAATAAAAGCCTGTTCAAAGGGCTTTCCTAGCACCTTATTAATTTCTCCATCCGCAAGACACTACATCTTCCAGTACAAAAAACACAATTCTGTAGAGGCTGCTCTGAAGAATATTATTCTAACACATTGGAAGGTGTCATTATAAGTTCTCTTTTGAAATAAAAGTTATAAAGGGATATTTTAAAAAGTCTATAAATCAGTATTCATAGCGGTACTATCGATGCTAATTCTTATAAATGAAATAACGTGCAACATTTGCAATATGTTGCGCTGGAGGCCCATACAGCTGTTTAAATGTTGCTTTGTTGCTGAGATAAGAGTTGATTCTTTCATTAACTTTAGCTTACATTTATGAAGGGGAATACACGGATGTATCTTTTAAAAGTTTTTTTTAAATAATTATTTATGCAGTGCTGAAAGCATGCTAGGTGTTTCACTTACATGCATTAAGAGAGGTTACTACCTTGGAAAACTTACCATCTAAACAGTGAATAAATAAATCAAATGCTGCACTTTTTACCCTTTCTTTCCCCCTCCCCCCATATATTCTGTCTTTGCATTGCTACTTCTCCATGTCCTGAATTCTCTACTCACACCAGATTTGCAGTTGTCCTAACCCTATTGACTTCAGATAGAGCTACTCTGATTTACACCAGAGTGAGGGGAAATTCAGGTCCAGAATTTACACCATCTTGCTGACAGTCCACAGACTCAAATTTATCTGTGAACATTCTCTGAAAATACAAGTTAGATGGCGGAATAATTCCAAAATTGTGGCTTCATGAAAAATGTAGGGGCTCATTTTCCACTGACTCGAATGTTGTGTACTTATTTGCACCAGTGCAGAGTAGAGGTAAAACACTGTCTGTGATATAAATAAATGAGGAACTCTGATTTGGTGCCATTTTACATCCGCTTTGCCTATTTACAAATGACTACGTAAGGGTTAAATTTAATCAACCTGACTTTTCACACAAAAGTCAACTCAAACTTTTTCTGAGGTCCATAATTGTTTAGGTTAACTATTAACCATTAAAAACAACAAGTAGTCCTGTGGCACCTTAGGCCTGGTCTACACTAGGGGATAATTTCAAATTAATATACGCAATTCCAGCTACGTTAATTGCATAGCTTAAGGTGAAGCATCCTAACTCGAATTTTGGTGCTGTCCACACTGGGAAGTCCACACTCTCCCTTTGACTTTCCTTACTCCTCATAAAAGCAGGACTACTGGCATTGATGGGAGTGCCCTCTCAGTTCAAATTTGTGTGTCTTCACTAGACCTGTTAATTTGAACCCCGGGAGATCAACTGAAGCTGCTTCAATCTTATCTGTAGTGTAGACATAGCCTTAAAAGCTCACAAAAATATATCGGTCATGCGCTTTTGTGGGTTAGACCCACTTCATCAGATGAATTGCAGTGGAAAGAACAGACTCTAAAATATATGGAATTCATCTACAAATTTGAGTTATTCTGGGCTTGAACAAAGACATTAACTAGTTAACGCACTACAAAGCCAATTTCCCCTGCCTTTGACGTCCACATTTTCACATCGAAATCTATGAATGGGACATATCCAGCCCACTGAATTAGCTTCATTAACACAGGTCCTACAATTGACAAATACTTCTTTTGCTGTTCTGTATATCTTGGATTCTGTTGTTTCCACTTCAACTCATCTGATGAAGTGGGTTTTACCCATGAAAGTGTATGATCCTATATATTTTTATTAGTCTCTAAGTATGTCTACACTGCATTCCTCTTTTGAGAGAGGAATGCAAATGCAGCCAAGCATGGATTTGAATTTCCCGTGCTTCATTTGCATAATCGAGTCCGGCCGCTATTTCGAAATACTCTATTTCTAAATAAAAAATGCTGTGTAGATGCGGTTATTTTGAAAGAAACCCCTTCTTTCGAAATAACCCTTACTCCTAAAAATATGAGGTTTAACGGTTATTTCGAAAGAAGGGGTTTCTTTTGAAATAATCGCGTCTACACAGCATTTTTTATTTTGAAATAGGGTATTTCGAAATAGTGGCTGGACACGATTATGCAGATGAAGAGCAGAAAATTCAAATCCACGCTTCATTTGCAATTTTGCTCGGCTGCATTTGTATGCCTCTCTCAAAAGAGGAATGCAGTGTAGACATACTCTAAGGTACCACAGGACTACCCATTGTTTTTATAGTTACAGACTAACATGGCTATCCCTCTGACACTATTTAACTATTTTTATTCAGTAATGAGGGCCTGTGAATTTCCTGCTGCCAGTCAGGTTTGAAAGAAAATATGGAAATACTGTAAAAAAAGTTGGTTTTATGGCAATTCACAGAAACCTCAGGAGCAAATCTATTTTGGGAGTGAGAGTTGTAGCTCATGTTGTTCAGAGCTGTCCTAGGAACCTCTGAATATCCAGAGATCGCTATGTTTATCCAACATAGCTCCTCAGAAGTGTATCATTTTGTTTGTGCATTTATGCAGAACAGCCTCACACATGTGCACATGCAACACCTCAAAACAACCTGCACATTAGAGAGGGCTAATATATCCTTCCTGACCAGTAAAACAGCAGTATCCACATCCCAAACAGTGGTCTGTCAAAGCATATCCCAGGCTCAGTTTTAAGGGCACAATTCTCTTCTCGCTTACTTTAATACAAATTGGGAATAACTCAGAGGAATTACACCAAAGCTGGGGTGAGTTAGATCAGACTCTAAAACTCTAGCTCTAGGCTTTCAGCATGGACTGTACATAGAAATCAATGCAATTGCCTATGGCTTCTGTGTTGTGAATTTACATGTACAGACAGTTGGCTGTACCAGCTGCTTTGCTTATTCAGTGGTTGCTGCTGGAAGGATTGATTCTATGGATAAATTATGAAAACATGAAAAATATTTGCATGCAAATTATCTCACATATATAACTATTTTTAGGATCTCTTTAAGGGGATAACACTACTTCCATCCCCCAGCACATGCACATGTGGCAGTAACTCTCTTTCCAATAAAAAAACCCCTCTGATATAGCCACAAGGTTCATGACAATGAATATTGATTTTGCTATATAAATAGAGTAAAACAAGAGAGAGAAAATATATTATTAGATCATTAGTGGCGATATTAGTGGTGTTTAGAACAAGATGAATAATATATCAGCTAAGGTAGCTAGCTTCCCAAAATGTCATTGGCCCAAAAGACTGTATCTCAACGTGGGCACAATGCTGTATTTGTGATAAATTTATACTCCATTTGCATTGCACCCCTCCACCATTCAAAAGCAAAGCACATATTAAGTGGTGAACTCCACATTTGCTCAGTTCAGCAAAATCTTATTACCATAGGCTGTGTCTAGACTGGCATGATTTTGCGCAAATACTTTTAACGGAAAAGTTTTTCCGTTAAAAGTATTTGCACAAGAGAGTGTCTATACTGGCATGTGCCTTTGCGCAAAAGATTTGCTTTTGGGCAAAAGCATCCGTGACAGTGTAGACGCTCTCTTGAGCAAGAAAGTTCCGATGGCCATTTTAGCCATCGGGCTTTCTTGCACAAGAAATTAATGTGGCTGTCTACACTGGCCCTCTTGCGCAAGAATACTTGCGCAGGAGGGCTTATCCCTGAGCGGGAGCGTCGGAGTATTTGCGCAAGAACCACCGATTTTGTATATTACAAAGTCAGTGTTCTTGTGCAAATACTCATGGCCAGTGTAGACAGGCGGCAAGATTTTGCGCAAAAGCAGACGCTTTTGTGCAAAATCATGCCAGTCTAGACGCAGCCATAGATTTTATGGCCAAGAGGGCCATTATGATCATCTTGTTTGACCTTCTGAATAATATATGCCAGAGATTTCTTCTAGTGACTCCTTGCCTCTAGCACAAGAACTCATGGATGAACTAGAACTTATCATACCTTGCACATTCTCATTCAGACAGGGGTTCATCTTCTAAACCACAAGCGGAGTTTTGTAAAAAGGAGAATGCCATAACTTGAGCAAAAGAATCAAAGAGTGATGGTAGAAAGGATGGAGAATTTGGGGGCAAATTCTGTGAGGTGCTGAAGTTCTTTTCTAAATTGCCCATCAAATTCAGCTGGATCCAATGAAAGAAAATAACTAAAACCTTTCACTGGGTGGGAAGAAGTTCCTTTTGATTAAGTTTAGAAGACTATGTGAATTGTTGGATGCTTATCAATGTTGATAGGTACTGGAACTGAAGGAGCTCATGTGTTCAGTAGAAGAAAGATGGGCTCATTGGTTTGGATAAGTATGCAAAGTTTCAGAGGTTTAGCCTGAAGCTTAGTCTAGGGATCCTGCAGGCTATTTTCAAAGATGCCATTATAGTTTTTCAAATGTTATAAGATGTCTGAGGTGTTTTATTACTTATATGAACTCACGTATCCAGCTGGGTTACTAAATATAATCAGAGTGTGAAAACCTGGTCCTGTTCATGTCAATACAGCCAGGATTTCATCTGGAAACTCCAAAGGACACAGCATAATATTTCAAATCTGCAGCATAGCGGACTTGATCATTTATTGTGCATTCTAGCTATTGACTTAGGCTTGGATTTTCAAAGAAGACCCAGTGGAGTCAGCTCCCAACTTACATTCAATTAAATGGGATGTTATACCTAACTCACTCCACAGAATCTTAATACTTACCATAGCAATAACTCTATAATGCCAATGCTACACTCCAATATATTCTTATTTCCAAAATAACCTTTTGAAAAAGAAATTCCATTTTAATTTTTAAAACATGGTTGTGTTTTCTTTATGCATGAGGGACACATAAAATGTGTTTAAAAAGTCCACATTGACCGCCATTAGTTTTTACCATCAAATTCCAATTGCCTGGTATTCTGCTTACTTGTTCTCTGGTCCCTTTGTCTAAATTCACATGTAGAAACATCTGGTGAAATGTTGCATAAGAGAACAAAGTCCACCTTATTTTAAGTTTATAAATCTACCTGTTGACTACAAGCATCACCCACCTGTGTCATTGTCTTCCAATTACCCTCACCTGGGATTGATGAGTGCGCCTGTGATGCCCTTGAGACTAACAAATATATTAATCATGAGCTTTTGTGGGTAAAACCCACTTCACTAGATGAGTTTTACAGCACAAAAGCACATGATATAGTTTATTTGTTAGTTAAGGGTGTGTCTAGACAACAGGGTTTTTCCAAAAAAAGTAGCCTTTTTGCGAAAAAACTTCACCTGCATCTAGACTGCAGCCGTGTTCTTTCGAAAGTAAATTGAAAGAATGCGGCAGTTTTTTCAATCGCGGTAAACCTTATTTTGCGAGGAAGAATGCCTTTTTTAGAAAGTACTCTTTGGAAAAAAGTCGCTATGTAATGCAAACTGTGCTTTCTCGAAAGAGAGCATCCAGACTGCCTGGGTGCTCTCTTTCGAAAAAGCGGCTTGCTTTTTCTAAAGTACTGGCTGTAGTCTATATGCTCTCTTTCGAAAGAGCCTTATAGTCTAGACCAGTGTTTCTCAATCTTTTTTTGCTCATGGCCCCCTTCTGAGCCTCGTTTACCTCTGTGGCCCCCCTCATAGCCGCTGTTAGTTGGAAAAAAAGGTACATAATTTACCTAATGTTCCATTTTTTCCATGTGGCCCCTGGGGAGCCATATGGCCCACGGTTGAGAACCACTAGTCTAGACGTACCTGAAGGCGTCATAGGACTGCTCATTGTTTTTAAAGTTACAGACTAACATGGCTCCTCCTCAGAGACTTTTCACCTGAGATCCTCAGACAATGTTCTCATCATTTCTCACCTGGGCAACTGCATCTGTCCAAGGGTAGAGAAAGCTGCCCTGTTTCAGTTTAAAAAATGGTCAGTAACTTGAAACATCCTCTCCTCATACCTCTCCCATGGCCAAGCCCTACAGCAATAATGCTCCACCTTGGAATTACTTGTGTCTATGGATTGTAAAAGCAGAAGGGGCCAGTATGATCCCTCAGTCGGAGCTCCTGCAGAACATAGGCCAGAGAGAGTTTACCTAGTCATTCCTTCAGGGGAAAGAAATTGTTCGTCCTTCTGGGAACACAATCCACTCCAACAGCTTGTTCCCAGAAAGTAAGAGTGTGTTTAGACACTGGCGCTATTTCGTGTCTTTGAAACAACCCCGTTATTTTGAAATAGCTTTCAAAATAACGGGCTTCTCATTCCAGCTTCCTGTAAACCTTGTTGCATGAGGATTATGGAAGATGCCAGAATAGTGATTTATTTCAAAATTTAGCGCTGTGTAGAAAGAAAATAGAGGATCCTGATAGTCTTATTGCTTAAAATATTTCTGGCTCACCCTTCAATCATCAGTGACATCTTTAATTTGCCAGCTGATCAGGTCTGACTCTATTTAGTGCTTTAAAATATTTACTAGCATCTGTGCACCAAGGCAATCTGCCTCCGCTCTGTGCCCACAATGCAAATGAAGAAGCATTATTTCCCTCCTATCATTTAATTATTCCTGATCTTTTTTTTTCTCCTCCATTATATGATCTACAAAGGAGAGAAGAACTTGGTGTTCATAAAAAAAAAGAGAGATAGAGAGACTCTTTTCTTGCCTTTGAAGGCGCTAACAAGGACTGGGTGACATATATGGAATAATTAAAAACAACATTGATGAGTCTTGCAGCCACAGTTTTTCCTTTCAATTCAAGAGCCCTTTTAAATCTGTGTCATCTTTGGGCACTGGCTTTACAGCCAAGACAAGTAATTTTTACAGAAATACTATTAGGGGTTGTAAACTTTAATGATTTTTTTTCTTTCTGGGTCCTTGTTGTTCTATAGTTGTAATTAAACAGCACTATGTATTTTTAAAGGTTAAAAAAATAATATTACTATAAAAATCATGGTTGAACTCATCACTACAAACTTTAACAGCCCAGCAACCAGGGAACCAGCTAGGGCCAACAATACAAGAGGAGTCATTATTGTAACTAAATTAGACCGTTTGTTTTCTTTCCCTCAAATCGAATTGTGTAGGAGCTGCTTTATTGCAAAACAGACATTAAAATTCCAGCAAGACCTCAGAGAGAAAGTAATTTCTATTTTATCAGTGCTGTAAAGCTGTCTTTATGTTCTGAAGCAGGAAATATTGCAGGGATATTTATAGCTTCAGCACCAAAGCCAGTTTGAATAGAAATGTTACTGCGGTCGGCAGCGCTGTCACACTGCTCAGTGGAGCAGGGAATTTTAGTGAATTTGTGAATTACTGTTTCAGTCCTGACAAGTCTTTCGGAGAGGCCGGTGTGTGTCAGGAGTGGCTTTGTGATTTTGGGATAATGATTAAAGACTGGAATCACTTTAAGAGAAGAGTTAGATGACGATAAAGCTAATCAGTTTCACTTCTCCAGACCTTCTAACCAAAGCCAGGGTTTCCAAATTTTGCTGTACTTAATTTTCAGAAGCTCAGTAGCGGAGTCCCTCTCTCTCCCATCTCTCATCCGCTTGCTTCTTTTACCGAGACTGGATTCACCACTGTATTTCTCTGTATAGCCCTGTTGCACAAAACTTTCTCATTTTGCGCTATGTTAAACATTATATTTGCACTTACACATTGCACTTACACACAGACTCTCATTGGGTCTGAAGGTGATGAGGTCTAGTAAGCTCACCACTCCCATTGAGGTAGGTTTTATTACAGCCATTAGAAAGATGAGTAAGCTGATGTACAAAGAGTGGTGAAGGCATTTGTCACAGCACACACAGCGGCTCAATGGGAGAGAAACCAGGATTCCTGACTTTCCTCACAAAATTACATTGTCATCAGAAACCTCTGGAAAGAAATTACCATCGACTAAGGGTTTATAGTATGATATGAATATTCAAAGTAACACTGATGTCTTCATATTCCTGCTAGTGCAAATAAATGTGCCTGATGCTTTGCTTATTTCACACACTATATATATATCTGTCTGTGGAGTCCGCCTGTCTGTCTGTGAGTCTGTTTGTTCGAGAACTCTTCTTAAATGGAAAGAACTAGGAGCACCAAATTCGGTAGGCAGCTTCCTCTTCTCCTAACTGAAAGCAAGGTCAGGTTTGGCTGTGGCAGGAAAATGGGATGTGCCTGGAATTCGACAGTTTTCCATTACATAGTAGGGGAAGGGGCTGTTTGGAGGGACCCAGTACTGTAGTCACCCCTGGGGGCTGTAAGCACCGGGGGAAGAGTAGGTGGAACAACGATGCTGCTAAGTGACCACTGGGGGGCAACTGAACCAGGAAGAGATTGATATGGGGCTCCCCATCTTGCTGGCCACTGGTCCAGGTAAATGCCCCCCCGCCTCAACCCCCTTCTCCCTGATCCTTGGCTCCAGTGCAAGACTGGGGGCAGGGGAAGTCCCACTTGCCTACTGTCACTCCCCCCCTCCCCGCAGCATCACTAGGGCTGGGCAGCAGAGCCCTGCCCCCCCCACCTCCCAGACCACAGGTGCTTACCCCCCAGCACGGCCTTGCTGCCCAGCAGGGAGCCCCTCCAGGGATGATGTGCACAGCCCCACACCCCTTGGCCTGGGGAACACTACCAGAAGGCCTCTCTGACCCCCCGGGCCCAGGCAGACAGAGAGCACTGGTGGGAAGCCTGTGTGCCCCTCCCCCCCCCCCACTTCCAGGCCCCAAACTCAGGCAACACAATCAATTATTCAGTGAACCACCGTACAACAAGTGTTTCTTTAGCACATGCTCATATTCTGGGATTAACATGATGGTTTCTATTTGGTGGTAAATACAACAGCATGTTTCCAATGTTGCTCAGCAGGTGCTTTGGGCAAGACTGATAGCACCGAATGAAGTTGTAGAGCAATGCTGAGTTCGGCGTAGCAAGTCAAGGTTCCTGGTTCCTCAAAATCCCATACGTTCCAGAGGAAAACTAATTTTTTACAGGAAGTCAATATTATTCCATGAAATTCACTATTCAGGACAAGCAATCCCCAGTAGGACTGGAGAGCTGTCCATCACCACTCCCTGTTAGTGCATGCCCTTTGATGTAATGCTGTCCAAGTTTCTTGGGTGACAGGGATCATGAGTCTCCTAAAACACTTGAGAATACAGCCTTCTCTTCTACGGGCATTCCTTAGAATCATAGAACACTAGAACTGGAAGGGACCTCGACAGGTCGAGTCTAGTCCCCTGCCCTCGCGGCAGGACCAAGCACCGTCTAGATCATCCCTGACAGGTGTCTGTCTAACCTGCTCTTAAAAATCTCCAGTGATGGAGATTCCACAACCCCCCTAGGCAATTTATTCCAGTGTTTAACCACCCTGACAGGAAATTTTTCCTAATGTTCAACCTAAACCTCCCTTGCTGCAGTTGAAGCCCATTGCTTCTTGTCATATCCTCAGAGGCAAAGGAGAACAATTTTTCTCCCTCCTCCCTGCAACAGTCTTTTAGGTACTTGAAAACTGCTATCATGTCCCCTCTCAGTCTTCTCTTTTCTCAACTAAACAAGCCCAGTGTTTTCAGTCTTCCTTCATAGCTCATGTTCTCCAGACCTTTAATCATTCATGTTGCATTTAATCATTCCTTCTGCAGACCAGAGTCAGAGGATAAAATGGCAGAGCACAGCAGAGAGTTACTACGTGTTAATGATCCCATTTTAGCAGACTCCAGGTTGAAGACTGTTTTAATAGCACCTATTTTACTCATAATTTACCTTGCAGTAAATCGGAGTAATTCCACTAGTGTCAATGTTGCAAAATTGGTGTAAAATCCATGTGAGATGAGAAGCAGGCCCATGTTTACTTTAAAGGAATGTGCTTCCGATTTGAATGATCTTACTAACATCAGCCTCAAAATCCAAGATGGCTTGACAAGGAAAAGCCACTGTCTTTGGATAATGTAGATGTTCGGTTGCTAGGCACATGGGAAGGAATGAACTGGATGTTTAAATGCTCTCATGTCCAGTGGAGCTTTTCTCACTTCCTGCTCTGTTCCTGACATACCTGATTTCTGCTGAAAATGTTGCCAGAGGAAATCAGCTTTCAAACAGCTCAGCTGCTTATCACTAACTCTTTGACACATCGGCACCAGTCCACAGAAGACAGGAGCTGTGGCTTTTAATTTACTTGGATGACATTCTCTAAGCAACCACCCCTGTAGATTGATTCATGCAAGGTGGATTTATCAACACTACAGAGCTTGGATTCACATGCAGCCTGGACTGAATACAACAAAGATGTCTTGACTATTGTGGTTGCATCAGCAAGATACACACATCCAGAGCTCCCTTGCAATCAAACAATCCGCCTATCATAACCTTTTCTCATCAGCTAGAAATGATTTTGAATTATCCGCTTGGACTCCTCTCTCTGTTGTTTTATTTCCAATAGTAACAGCCACTCCCACCCAAATGGAGTCAGCTTAAAAAAAATCCTTCATTTCCACAGACACAATTATAGATTTATTTCCAAAATACAAGAGGCAACAGCTAATTCCAAATGTGGCAATCACAACAGCTGATCAACACTTTTTCTGGTCCAGCTAAGCATAAAGATCGCTCCTTCTTTGAAGAGTCTGTTTGCGGATTCTACTGTCACTCACCCTGGTGTCCATTCAGAGTAATCCTACTGAAGTCAATAGAATTACTCCAGTTGAAATCAGGATTTGAGATCAGGATCAGGATCACTGAACATACTAACTCAGTTTCTCATTAGACTAATGGTGCATTATGTTGAAGCAAAGAACCTTTGGTCTTTAAACATACTTTGCTTTTTATGTGGTTATGTCATGTTGGTTGCTGCTGTGGTCTCATTTAATGAAACTGGATGGTGAAGATATAAATGTAGACAGGGTGCATCTACACAGCAGGGATTAACTCGACATAAGCTACGCAAATTGAGCTACATCAATTGCGTAGATTATTTTGAAATGGCTTATTTAGAAATTGGGAGCATCTACACAACACTTAATTTGAAATAGAGCACTCTTCCTCCGACTTCCCTTACTCCTCGTACAATGAGGGTTACAGGAGTCAGAGTAAGAAGTCCTCCAGCTTGACAGTATTTTGACATTATTTTGAAATAACTGCCTGCTGTGAAGATGCGGACTAAGTTATTTCGGAAATAATGTTGCTGTGTAGACGTACCCCCTTAGGGAAAAATACCCCATACTACCAAATTCATTAAGTCAAAGCCTATTCTATATAGGTTCTTATTCCAAACTCAAGAGTATTTGAGCGCCTTTCAGAAGTGCATAGAGTGTCACGGTTAGCATCTTTCATGTGTTACTCTTCTTTCAGTTCTCAGATTCTTACTCCGCCTCTGCTCACTTCTCAGCCAGGCAAACCCCAACGAAAATCAACAGTCAGTTTGAAAACATAGAGCTAATAACTGAGGCAATAAAAATCTTCCCTAGAGTTTCCATAGACATTCGAAGTGTGTGGAGGAGCTACACACCCTTTATTACCTAATCTGCATCCAGAACCCTTCATCGGTGATTGTCTCGACTACAAACAGATAGGATTTTGTGCTTCATATATTTTGATATTATTCTAGTCTCTGTTCTAATGAAAACAGCTAGTTATAAAATAGCCAGACCTGAATAATATGTTCTTTTGTAAGTGATGTCTCATAGTCTGTGACTTAGATTGCAGTTTGGAGTTCTAGTATTTAATGTACTGGTGGCTAAGCGCTGGTTTAATTGATTTGTTTTGGTAATAGGTGCTTTTTGCCATCCACTGGGCCAATCTAACTTACTTCTCATTTTGTCTAGTAAAGTATTATAACTTAATAGAGTGGGTCTCAATCTTTGATGAACTGTGACCACCTGAGGATTCAGGACAGAGGCCGTGGGCACTGTTATGCCTCAGTTTTTCTTGCTCTTTGCCTGGGCACACACAATAAGTCTAGTCTCCTGTGGGCTGTAATATTTTGGTCTAAATTCTGTGTTTTTCTGGTTGCTGGCCTGTGATATACAGAACATCAGACTAGATGAGGTTGTGGCCTTCTTTCCATTACAAAATCTAGTTGGGATTGGTCCTGCCTAGGGCAGGGGGCTGGACTTGATGACTTTCTGAGGTCTCTTCCAGTTCTGATTCTATGATTCTATGTGCCAGGTAACTGTGATTCTTCTGGAGACAGGGGTTCAGACCTCCCAGGCTGAGAAACCCCTGCTTTAAAAACTATACAGACAAGGCAACTCAATCAGGACTGCTGGGTTCTAGCCTCAACTCTGCATCTGACTGTTTGGGTGACCTTGGCCAACTCACTTAACTGCTCTGTGCCTTATTTCTCCACAGCTGTAGAATGGAGATAAACAGCACTTCTCTCACGGGTGGTGATATATCCGTGCTTTGGGATTCATAGAGCGAAAGGATTCCGAAGGATAAAAGGACTCCTTTTGTTTCTCTCTGTGCTTTGCACAGAAATTGAATGATGAATGATTTATTACTGGACTGTTTATGATGGTCTGAGTCTCTGGCCAATGCCATGGTGGCCTCACACTTAACCAGCCACTTAAAAGTTCTCACCTGTTGAGTCAGTGTAGTCACCCTCATTTTGTTCCCAAGTGCCACTCTACTGTACTTATACTCAACATACACATTGGCTTCTTGGGAGCATAACTGACAGTGTAGTTCAGAGCAGCCCCAGAGTCTGCTGCATTTTATCCCCAGCTCTGCCACTGCCAGGATGAGTGACCTTGGGAAAGTCACTTTACTATGTAGAGTTGAAAGAGCCCCAGGATTATGAATAAATCTCATTAGCTGTCCATCCCAGGAGAGCTGTATTCAGGTGAAGCTGTAAATGTGAGGCTATATCATTGGTCTACATGCAGCTCTCCCTTTTTAATGTAAGCTCCTGCTCCCTGGCTATATGTATTAATATTAAAGTTAACTCTCTGTTAAGTGGGTTTTTTTTTAGAACTTGGTTTCTTGAGTTCATTGGTTCAGGATAAAATGATTAGAGAGCGGCTCTGATTTATAGAGCAAAAGAAAAAGCAATTTGATGTGGAAATCCAGGACACATTTATTTAGCTTGGGTTCTGAACTGATGTCTGGAAAGGGCTTTACAATGAGAGAAGATCAGAAGGGATAGCAGAGTGCTGCTAACAGATCTTCTCAAGTCTTAGAAAAGAAATAAATACTTGAAGGCTTTGGAGCTTAATTACTACTAAATAGAGCCTCCCCCTCCCCACAACCAGAAATGCGGCCTTGAAAAATCCCTGAGTTTTGCTGTGGCTGAACCTGGTTCTAAAATTGCACAGTTGGACTCAGCTTTACTCTTTTTTACCGTAGAGACTATGCAAGTGGGTTGTCTAAAAAAACCCCCCAACTCTCCCCCCCCCAAAAAAACAAAAAAAAACCCACCTGTCCCATAAAGCTAAAAAAAGAAAGAAGAATGTATTAATCCTCCCCATTACAAAGAAAGGAACCAAACCAAACCTTCATAGCCCTGTCAGTAAAGCTTATTATAAGCAAAGATATACATTTTTATCTCAAGATGCTGTTGGACTTATTAACCAGCTCTGAAGTTCCCTACCTGACAGCCCTTCTTCTGATGGTCCTGGATGGTTATTCTGTTTCCGGTGCCTCATTTTCTGATTTGCTAACCATTTGCACCCATGTTTCCAGCAGGGCTTGGAAAATGGCTCTTCTGGTCACTGGAGCCTGGTGGCCACCAACATTATCTTCTCTTCAAGAATATACATTTGTGCCTCAGTATTTTCCCTAGTTTTGTGGGGGAAAGAAAGAAGCAAAGAAAAAATGCTGGAAAAAAGAAGAAAGAACCGAAAAAGAAAGTTTATATCCTGTCACGCGCCATTCCTATCACGTTCACCCATGCTGCCCTACAACAGGAAAATGCAGAGTAGGAGAAAGAACTGGATCTCAACGGGGAGAAAAGCAACTACAGTGCCCCGCCCCTGAGTAGTCTCTAAAATAGCTAGGCCACCCTGTCAGGTTTTCAATGATTATGTTATTACTTTAGCACTATACACCTAGGCTGTGTCTACACTGGCACCCTTTTGCGGAAAAGGGATGCTAATGAGACACAGCGCATTCAAATTGCTGGGATTTAAATATCCTCAGCGGCATTTGCATGAACATGGCTGCCGCTGCTCGGGGTTTTGCCGAGAAAAGCGCCAGTTCAGACGCGATCTTGTGGAAAATAAACCCTTTTCCGCAAGCTCTCTTATTCCTACTTGAAAGTAGGATCTTGCGGAAAAGGGTTTATTTTCCGCAAGATCGCGTCTAGACTGGCGCTTTTCTCTGGCAAAACCCCGAGCCGGAAAAAAGCGGCAGCCATGTTCATGCAGATGCCGGGGGGGATATTTAAATCCCCTGCGGATTTGCAATTGCGCTGTGTCTCATTAGCATCCCTTTTCCGCAAAAGGGTGCCAGTGTAGACACAGCCCTATAGTGCCGGTCAGGGAGTGCTTGTGAGAGGTGCTGGTCTTCCCTTCTTGAGCACCCAGCAGCTACTGACCCTGCTTTGCCCTGTAGCTCTTCTTATATGGGCCCATGAGGCCCTGACTGTCTTCTCCTCAGCCTCCCTCCTATTGGCTGCTTTTTGCAACACCTCCCTAGGGCTCTATTAACCCTTTACAGATCAGTGTACAATGAATGCCCCTTTACAGATTGCCAGACCTGTAACTACTCAGGCAATCCTATTTACATCAGCACCACACTGTCTTTCTTCTAGGTTTCTTGAAGTTTTGCAATGTTCAGCGGCTTATTGAAGCTCGTCAACATTAATGATCCAGAGAGCACCAGCGCAAAGTGTTTTAAAGCTCTTAGATGCAAGTTATCTGCACCTGCCGAGTTGAAAATGTCTAACTTTACTGAGTGCTGTTTAATATACTCCTGAGATAGTGTTGTAATGGAAGTATTTCATCATCATCATCACCATCATATAATATGCATCTATCATCTGGCTTTTTTCTCAAACACAGAACAAAAATATTTGACTACTTCTTCCTTTAAGAACATAAAAATGACCACACTGGGTCAGACCAAAGGTCCATCTAGCCCAGTATCCTGTCTGCCAACAGAGGCCAATACCAGATGCCCCAGAAGGAGGGAATACAACAGGTAATCCTCACATGATTCCCCTCCTGTCATTCATATCCAGACAAACAGAGGCTAGGGACACCATTCCTACCCATCCTGGCTAATAGCTATTAATGGACCTAACCTCCAAGAATCTATCTAGTTCTTTTTGGAACCCTGTTAAAGCCCTATTCTTCATCACATCCTCTGGCAAGCAGTTCCACAGGTTGACTGTGCACTGAGTTAACAAAAACTTCCTTTTGTTTGTTTTAAACCTGCTGCCTATTAATTTCATTTGGTGACCCCTAGTTCTTATATTGTGGGAATAAGTAAATAACTTTTCCTTATTCACTTTCTCCACACCAGTCATGATTTTATAGACATCTATCCTTTCCCCCCTTAGTCTCCTCTTTTCTAAGCTGAAAAGTCCAAGTCTTTTTAATCTCTCTTCATATAAGACCCGTTCCGAACCCCTAAACATTTTTGTTGCCCTTTTCTGAAGCTTTTCCAAAGCCAATATATCTTTTTTTGAGATGAGGCAACCACATCTGTGCATTATTATTGACAATTCTACCACTTCCATCAAGTAAGAGACCAATAACATTGTTAGCATTCCTTTAGTTCCTACTGTATTTTAAAATCCCTTCTTATTGTCCCTAACTATGCTGGCCACAGGTTTTGCCTTGAATCCTTTTACTTCCCTTATCAATTTCCCTAGCTTCTAGTTTATATTGTTTGCTGTTAACTTCCCTCTTTTCCATTTCTAATATATAGTTTAATAATAATAATTATTATTATCTGCCTTCACTTCCCTTGTATGCCAGACTGTTTTTTTAAACCAGTGTAGTCTTATTCTTCAATTGTGGAATTATGGCTTTTTGGGTATCTAATAAAACATTCTTAAATAGTTCCTAATTATCATTGACCTTAAAATGGCACCACCAACATTTCTGTAGGGCTGATACAATGTAGAATCCTATAAGCATCTGAAATGGTAGGATGATTTAAGTATGCAAAATAGTATTATCTATGCTGAAATGTAGTCAGATTATTAGGACTAGCACCCATTCTCTAGCAGAAAGTGCCATCAGGTCTTTAATAGCCAGGAGTTGTCAGGGTTTCATTTTATATCACTTCTGCAAGTTAGTAATGTCTCTGTCTTCACAGTGCTCCCGGGACAACACTGTGGAATGCCTGTACTGACTCTGAGGGAAACATTGTCCACTCTGAATGAAAAAAAACAACATTTCCTAGGACATCTCGAAGATTTCCTACTGGGTTTTTAACATAACCCAATCTATAGAGGCCAGCAGCAGTGAAAGTGTTAATATTTCTCCAAAAGCCCACAAAAAGCAACCCGAGGGCTGGACTCTGCTCTTATTGGCATCGCTTGGGTATAACTGAGGGTTTGTAACTTTTGTTTATCAGCATATGAATTCAGTGTCTGTGCTGATGCAGTGCTATGGAGATAGGTTCTGCATATAATAGCAATGCATTATTTTCTAATAATCCCAGGCAAGTCACAAAGAATATGAAAGGTATGGTATTTCTGCCACTTGTAAATGAGATGCGGTAGCTCTCTCTGTAAGCTGGGATGGTTTATCCTTAATTGGAATTTGTATGTAGTGTGTTTATCTCTCCCCCAAATCCATAAATAAGGCCAGTGTTTTGGCAATTACTGATGTCTGCTGTCATTTTTCAGGACTGGGCTTTTGATGAAGCACCTGGTGTTATAGGCTAATATTTCTCATTTCTATCATTCCCTAATTCTATTTCTGTATGGAAATATAGCTCCAACTTAATGCACAGTGAATTGTGTTTTTTTTCTTCTTTTTTCACTGGAGAAATAAAGGATGGGGGAGGGAAGTGATCAAATGCTCCAGGTATTGCTCAGTATGCATATTTTTTGGGGGGGAGAGGTGGGGGCTTGATGCAAATCTTTTCCTGAGGGATTCCCTAAATAAAGAGAGTAGACTTCCTCCTCCTCTCTCACCCTTGAGCCCTGGATATGTGCCTCTGGAAAGACTTCCTTGTCACAGAGGAGAAGAAACCTTCAAGGAGCTAAGGAAGCACAGTTTGAGTCTCACAAAATATGGCACGTCCCTGACCCTGCACAGGGCTACAACCACATTTGTAAACATTTATTCTGACTGGTTTCTATTTCTCTCTGAGTTTGATTTGATCTTTGTTTTAACTTACCAGTTTCCTTTTCTTACCTTATTGCTGTTGTCTTTTTTTTTTTAATCTTCTCATTTTATTTCTTCTCCTATAATTCTCAGCCTGTCATGAATTGGTTTCTCTTCCTCCTTTCCTTGAACTTCATTTTATGCTGTAAGCATTAGCACATCATTCCCCCCACCCCCCCACACACACCCAGATTTTTCCTGCTTCCTCCTTACCAAATCTCTCACACCTTTCAAACCTCCCTGCCCGGCAGCTCTTCATCATCTCACTTTTTGTCAATGGTCTTCTCTGGATGCCATCCCCCTCCCCCTTTTTTTAAGTGTGATATCCATTGATGCTGCATTGTGAACAGCTAGGGACCTGATCTAGCTCCCACTATAGTCAGTGGAAAGACTCCCATAATTTTCAGGGAGAACGAATTTACGCCCACTGCCAAATTCAGAGCCTGAGAGCAGTACTTAAGCACAACAATTGGCTGAATGGTGAAGGCCTTGAACATGTACTTAATTGCTGAATGAGGGTCAAGGCTCCCATAGTAGCAGCGCTCCATGAAGAATGTTATGTTCTTATGCGTGTTCGTGTTCTACCGCAGGGGCTTTCAAACGTTGGGTGGCGGGTTGTAGGGGTACGCCGCTAGCCGGCCGTGAGAGGCTGTGTTTCCCTGAGTGTTCGAGGCATGGCCCCTCACAGCTCCTAGTGGCCACCGTTCACCATTCCTGGCCAATGGGAGCTGCCTGCACCACTTCCCAAAGCTCCCATTGGCCAGGATTAGTGTACCACAACCACTGGGAGCTGCGAGCGGCCATGGCTGCGGACGCTCAGGTAAACAAAGCATCTCGCAGCCAGCAGCGTACCCTTACAACCTGCAGCCCAAGTCCCTGTTCTATTGTATGTTCTTTACTATAGGGCTGACCAAAATGGATGTTATTACACTATCATTGTCCCTATAGCAGGGGTGGGAACCTTTTTTGGGTCCGGGGCCACTGACCCACAGAAAAATCAGTTGGGGGCCACACACAAGTGAAAAGAGAAAAAAACAAAACCCCTCACTGATGTGGCCCCCAACTGAGGAGAAAGATGCTCCCCACATTCCCTTTCCACGCCAGAGCCTGAGGGGCCCAGCCCAGGAGATTGTGTGTGACAGCCTCGTGCTGGGATGGCGGGGGGAGGCGGGGCTGGAGCATCAGCATGGGCTCCCCAATACTTGGGGGGGCCCTGAGCCTCGAGGGCCAGATCCAGGCAAGCCAGGGGCCACATCCGGCCTCCAAACCTGCGGTTCCTCACCCCTGCCCTATAGTATTATACTGCATTTTCTAACCATGTCATTATCGTGTTGCAACCAGTTTATGAACATTTATCATGATTTCTCTCTCTCTCTACACACACACACACACACACACACACACACACACACACAGGAGCGACCCATGCGTATAGGCTGACTTGGCCGTCGCCTAGGGCGCTGCGTTGAACGGGGCACCCAATGATGACATCACACCATTGAGGGCTGTGGAGGTGGGGGCGCCGATCGCGCATTCCACCTGGGGCGCCAGCTGCCGGCAGCCCGCCTCGGGATGCTCCTGCACACACACACACACACACACACTTCCTGTCTCTCTCTCTCTCACCTCCCACCTCCACACACACCCTTCCTGCCTAAGTAAGACTCTATAGACCAGGGGTGGGGAACCTAAGGCCCGAGGGCCAGATATGGCCCCTGGCTTGTCTGGATTCAGCCCCTGAGGCTCGGGGCTCCTCCCCAGCATTGGGGAGCCTGCGCTGGCACTCCAGCCCCCGCACTGTCTGCCCCACAGGGCTGGAGCACACAAAATCTACTAACTTGCCCCCCCCCCCAGGCTCTGGTATGCAAGAAGAATATGGGGAGTGTCTTTCCTTCTCAATTGGGGGCCATGTCTGTGAGGGTTAGTTTTTGTTTATTTTGCTTCTCACTTGTATGTGGTCCCTGACTAATTTTTCAGTGGGTCAGTGCCCCCAACCCCCGCTGTAGACCCTGGTGACTGTTCAGTTTCAGTTACAGGCCCCTTAGGTTGTCTCTTAATGTATTTCAGATGGAAATTCTGTCAGCACCTATACCTTCTACTCTACCACTAGACAGCAGAGACCACGTTATTTTTAGGCCCACTCCTCAGCTGGAGTAAATTACCATAGCTCCAGTGATTTCTGCTGAGCTACAAGGATTGGTGCAAATTGAGGCACTGGCCCTGTACAAAGAGAGTAGAGTGATGGATGTACTAGATTGCTCCAAGCATCACTGAGCCATTCAAAGATCAGATTTTGATCTCATTTACCCTAATGAAAAGCTGGAGTAATGCCACTACAGTGGATGGAGTTACTCCAGATTTATAGCAGTGTAAGTCAGATCAGACACTGGTCCACAGCCTCCATATCTCCTAGTTGTCATTTTTTCACCGATGGGGCTCTGACCTTGCAGGCTGATGCATAGGCCTACAAACCTATGAAGAATCCCCATTATTTCAATTTGCATACATTCATAACCAGCCAAATCAACCCCTGTCATGTTTGGACACTCAGGCTATAACGATACTGCAGGGTTTTATCAGATAAAGATAAGCAAATTGCGAACCTTTTTCCTATTGTTGTTTCGGAAAAGCTTTTTCCAACATTTGGCCCGTCTACATTAGCTAAATGTTGGAAAAACCTCCTCTTTCAGAAGAGCCCTTATTCCTCATAAAATGAGGAAGACAGGGCTTCTGAAAGAGCGCGTCTGCTCTTCCGAAAAAAATTTCGGAAGAGCAGACGCTTCCCTGGAAGCGGGGGAGTTTCTCCAGGATACCTCCAGTATCCCGGAAAAAACTCTGTTGTGTAGACATAGCCACAATGATCAACTTCAGAATGGATTTTTAAGAACTTAGGAGAGCACATGCAAGAAACTTGGTCTCTATACGCTGCCTATTTCTAGAGACAGTCACTAGAGGGGCCACAGAAGGAAGTTTAGATCTGGATCAGAATTTCCCCAAAGCTATGTGTGTATTTAAGACCTTGGTTTGTCTACCATTGTGACAGAGGGTAGCCACAAAGTGCAGCTCAGTATCCAAACCTAGGTAAGGGTAAAGGGTACTTGGGAAGGGGCTTTGTAGAGTAGAGGGATAGCTCAGTGGTTTCAGCATTAGCTTGTTAAGTCCTGGCTTGTGAGTTCAATCCTTGAGGGGACCATTTAGGGATCTGGGGCAAATCTGTCAGGGATGGTCCTTGGTCCTGCTGTGAGGTCAGGAGACTGGAGTCAATGACCTCTCAAGGTCCTTTCTAGCTCTACAAGCTAGGTAAAGGGGGCAGATATGAATGTGCAGAGCCACATGTAGGGGGAGATAGATGAGCCAAGTCCCTGCCTCCCTTGCACAAACCTTCATTAAACCTCTCCAAGATTTCCAATGTCTCTGCAGGCTGGGAGCCCCCAACATTAATCTAGAGATATTGAGTCTCAATGGAACAAACATGTGATGCAGATCACTCTGTATACTAATGTGCATATATTTTGAATATAACCATACACTTCATTTAAAAAAATAATGTAAAGATTGTCTACAGATTTAAGAGCTGGTTAAAGGTGTCAGATCACAACCCTTGGGAAAGAAGTTCTACATACCAGGGCTGGCTTTAAACACAACACTCAGTCCGCTTTCTTCAACCCTCATCTCCAGGTGCTTCCTCTAGAAGTAAGAGAGAGAGAGTTCAGTCTCCATGAGTCATACAACTTTTGGCCTCTGTGCTTGGTTTGGTTCCCTTGCTGTACAGTGAGTATCAGCAGGAGTTGAGGGTAGTAGCATAGTCAGAAGGGCCAACATGGGTGGGCCCCAACTTCGGCTGGGTAGACAATGATGGGAGAGGGGGTTAAGCCCTAGCACCGTGGCCCTGCTCCCCAGCCAGAGTGCCCTGCATCCCCACTGCAGTAAGAGCTGGGGCACAAAGAGAGCCATGGATGGTCCATGGCTATGTCACTGGTTGAGGGCACTCAACACCTCCCGGGGCAGGGCTGCTTTTTCTGCATTGTATGTCTCTGTGAAAGAAATACAGAGCTGTCAACTTCTACTGTGCTTGATCTGCACAGGGCGCACATCCCAACAAGCCTGCCACTAATGAGTTGCCTACAAAGGATTAGCTGGCCTCTCCTCATGTCTGTCTTTCTGTCTCTCTCTCTCTCTCGCTCTCTTTTGCTTTGCTTCCCGAATTTCCCCATTTATAAAATCCATTTATAAAACACAGATCTCTATTGATTCCTCAAGAGAATGTACATTAAGATACTCCAGTGTTCATACGGCTGGGGAAAGATTTACATGCCTTTTTTTAAGGTAAGTGGTTGACCTGAATTTGAGTCAACAATCAAGCCATATGAAATGAAGCAGGGATCTATTTCCTTCTGTCACAGGCCTATAAAAGACTATCGTTCACCTGCAACCTGGAGTAAGAGGTTCAGCGTCCTATTCTGGTCAAGTGGAATTGAACCTTTTTGAGTGAGAGCTAAATGTGCAGCAGAGGATGAAAATCAGCTGGCTCAACCCAGCTTGCTACCTGGATCTAATAGTTATTTAGTGCTGCTTCAAGGCTTTTTGAACCAGGGCCTCATATATATTTTTTTTGTTCCGATGGCTCCTATAGACATCCCTGCATAATTGGATGAACTATTCATCTTTAATTATGACCTGTGAGCTTCTTTGCCTCCAGCAGCCTCAATAAGACACCGTTGCTCAGGAAGGGCTTTGAAGAATGATATATGAAAGATGCCACAAAACATCTCAAGATCAATTGCTGTAATTATCCTTTGAATAATTTTTCAGCCACTATTCAGACCCTGCATATTGTACATGAAAGGCTATTTTCGGCCAACCAGAAGCTCTCTAGTTCCAGGATTTACAGCTCATTGTGCAAAAAAGATTTAGCAGTGAACCCATAGGAAATTTGTCTGTAGATTGTTGAGAGGATAAAGAAAAATATGAGTTCCTTTAATCTTAATATTCTTTATCCACTACTCATTACAGTACAATACATTTTCTAGTGAGCCTGTGACTTATAGTGACACAACTTCTTTTTCCCTTTTCCAGCCACAACTTACACAAAATGCCAAATGCCCCAGACTTATGTGTTAGAAGTTGTTCATCCTCTCGGCATTAATGCGGAGTTCAGAACCTCACTGCCCTGCCAAGGTAAGGCATAGCAAAAGGTTCCTAAGTCCATAAAAATGTGACAAGTATTCTTGTCTTATTGCTCCTTTTAGCACATTGTGGGCACTAAAATTAATGATGTCGTATATATTTCCTCTAAAAAGAGTGAAAGTCATGCCTGGGCATTGCATTTCTATCAACCCTAATTCTCCTGCTTGAAAAAAAAATCTGTGGAAGGAAGAATGCTGAGTCTTTTGCTGTAGCCTCCTTTACAAAAGGCTGTGCTAACGCATGACTTTTTAATAGCAATTCAGGTTACAAGAGAAAATAAAATGAAATATATTTTATGTTGTCATTTCTTATTAATTGATACTGACATCTGCTCGGGTTGAATGGTAACCACTCTTCTCTCCTGATATAAACGCCAGAGTAATAGTCCAACTGCTACGATAATGCATTTGAACATCTAATGTCCCTTCCGTCATTCTTGATAGGTTTAGAATGGGAAGGACTGTTTGCAGAAATGTGGAGGTTGCACTGTGGACATAACTAAGAACCTTTTGACTTTGCAAACAAAGATACTGAAAGCTTCAGGGGGCAGCCGAGTTAGTTTGTTACAGAAAAAAACAACAAATGGTCTGGTAGCACTTTATAGACTCACAAAACATGTAGATGGTATCATGAGCTTTCGTGGGCACAGCCCACGTCTTCAGATGACCGGAGTATGAGTGGGCTGTGCCCACAAAAGCTCATGATACCATCTACATGTTTTGTTAGTCTATAAAGTGCTACCAGACCATTTGTTGAAAGATACTGAAAAATTAGCTTTTATTGTTTAAACAATACAGGAGGAAGGAGAAACCCCTCTCATTCTCCCTCACAGACTCATGAAAACTTTCCTATTAGGACATTCTGTGTATAATACTGGATTGATTTCTAAAGGAGATAGTTATGGCCGTAGATATAGAAGCTAATGTTGGAGCAAGAAAAACCTGGGAAATATTGTTCAAGAGCAATTCTCTGAATCCTCTCTGATGTGCATTATGGGCCCAACCCTAGCACAAGTCCTGCTAATTCAAGGGGCATTTTCCTTTTGTAATAGAGGGCTGATTTTTAATCTGTGACCAAGAAGATTGTAAGTAATTGTCCTTTTGGGTGCCCAATTTGAGCCATCTTAGACGGGCCTGTTTTTAAGAGGCTGATTTGCTTTCTGAAAATCAGGCCCCTTTAAGACATCTCACGTTCAATACTTAGAATCGTTAGTAACTTTGGACCATTGTGGCCACTCTGATGTATTATTTCCATGTTATGAGTATATGCAACCATGTGATGCCTGCCTACGGCAGGCAGACACTGTAATGTAGCATTTAAAAGGTAAATCATAGACTACTAGAAGTGGAAGGGAAGGGACCTCGAGAGGTCATCAAGTCCAGTCCCCTGCACACATGGCAGGACCAAGCACCATCTAGATCATCCCTGACAGGTGTCTGTCTGACCTGCTCTTAAATATCTCCAGGGAGATAAATTCTACAACCCCCCAGAGGAAATTTATTCCAGTTAGGAAGTTTTTTCCTAATGTTCAACATAAACCTCCTTTGCTGCTATGTAAGCCCATTGCTTCTTGTCCTGTCCTCGGAGGTTAAAGAGAATAATTTTTCTCCTTCCTTGTAAAAGCTGTGATCAAGTCCCCTCTCGGGCTTCTGTTTTTCAAACTAAACAAACTCAATTCTTTCAATTTTCCTTCATAGGGAAGTAGATGGCCTTGTTTATAGGGCTTCCTCCTATGAGGTGCCGATTCCTCAGGCACTGATCCAGCAAAGCACATACTTAACTTTAAGCACATGAGTAGTTGTGGTGCATTTAGTTGGACTGTTTACATTCTTAGGTTGGACACAGTCTTAACTGCTTTTCTGAAGTGGTGCCAGTATGCTCAATGTATTATAGAATTGAGTCCATACCATGCTGCTCCAGTTCAGGGTAAATTAGTATTTATCTCATTGTCTCCCCTTCCCCCTCTCCTTGCTACAGCTCAACTGTACAATGTCCTTTCAGGCTGAAACTTGACTTGTGTGTAATTTTATTTGACCTCTGTTTGAAATAAATGTGTTTTGTTTTGTGAGAAAATGGGGGGGGGGGAAGGTTAAACCTCCCTCTTGTGCAGATTCAGATGTATTTTTATTTGTGTGGTGGTCCTAGCAATAATAATGAAATCATAGAATCAATTAAATTGTCTTAATTCGTTTGATTGAGCCTAGTGAGATATAAAATAGAAAAACAAGAGGTGCTCATTTATTATCATTTTAAATATTCCCCATGCACTGCTGTCTCTTATTTATGATAGATTAACTCCAAAGGTCAGGAAGTTCTGACACCTATCCAAAGCTCGTTAGTCTGAAGTCCCTTTCAAATCTTCCTAAGTCTAGAAAGCTTCTAATGAAGAAGCTGTTTCTCAAGATTTACCATCCTAAAAACCTCTCAGTTTCCATGTGCAAAACCAGAGTGTGCTGTTCCATCCAAACATCTTTAAAAAAGAAGTTAAAATTATTTCAATACCTAAAGAGGAGTGACAAACTCTCCCCATGAATACTTCAGCAGTAATAGCTCTGTATATTGAAGATCTGGAACGTGTTTTTGTATATGTCAGTGTAAAGGAGGAATGGTTAGTGAAAGCTTAGAGTAGGTTCCATGAATTACTCAGAGAGAATTTTGGTAGCAGGGAAATGGCCTTTGGATTTTGCAAACATTATTAAACGACACAGAAGGCTAAAATCTACCAGAAACGAAGGCTACCATAAAAAATGGGATCTGAAAATAAGCCTATCAGGCTAATCAACTAAAAACACTATTAGCTAATGAGATTAGACAGGGTTCTATCCTGCACCAGTTAATCATACTGCCTCTCCAATGTAAAAGGGCACCTGAATCTGACTGGTGGGGGAAAATGTTGCAGCAGAATCAGAGGATTATAGTGTATAGAAAGGAGTGAGGTTGATAAGCTTAGTGAGCCAGATCCTGATCTCTTTAATTGCAAAACTCTCACTGAAGGCAATGGAAATTGTGATTGATTAGGACTATATTTTCCAGTGCCCAGCATCCATGACATCAGCCTCATTTCCCCAAGAATTCAGCTCCCATTTAGGTATCTGAGTTAGGCCATAAAATCTAGGTGGGAGCTATTCTTTAAAAAAAAAAAAAAAAAAAAAGATCTTGTCTTAATCGTGGGTACAGCACTTATTTGAAATTTAATGATGCTGAATTTGGCTCAGTGGGGAAGATCCTAGTCATCACCACTGTGGTATAAAGGGGCCATCAAGTTGGTGTAACAAGCCAGCTGAGGTTTCTTCTGGCATGGAGGAATCTCTGTGTGTCATAATTCTCTAAGTACCCTGGAGAGCCATGGCTCCAATCCTTTTGCCGGTGTGTGTCAGGTTAGCTCCATTGACTTCTGGGGACCTTTGCTGCTTTATACCAGCTTAATGTCTGGCCTCTTAAATTTAATCTTCTCTAAATTAGTGTTATGCAATTAGAGCTTTGCCCATTCCCAGCTTCTGAGAAACAGAGGCTAGGGACACCATTCTTATCCATCTTGGCTAATTGCCATTGATAGACCTAACTTCCATGAATCTATCTAGCTCTTTTTTAAAGCCCGTTAAAGTTCTAGTCTTCACAACATCCTCTGGCAAGGAGTTCCACAGGTTGACTGAGCATTGAGTGAAGAAATACTTCCTTTTGTTTATTCTAAACCTGTTACCTATTAATTTCATGTGATGACCCCTAGTTCTTGTGTTATGGGAGCAAGTAAATAACTTTTCTTATTTACTTTCTCCACACCAGTCATGATTTTATAGACCCCTACCATATTCCCACCCCTTAGTCTCCTTTTTGCTAAGCTGAAAAGTCCCAGTCTTCTTAATTTCTCCTTGGAGAGTGTATAGACATGAGACGCTGTCATAGCATATTCTCCACTCACTGAGTCCGCTTCTTCTCTCACTCCCACCATTTATTAAACCGCATTTATAAATAAGTACACGATACTGAGTAAAGCAGATATTTGCTTAATTCATAATGGAGATTAGTGTGAATCCAAGCTGGCTATTTGAGCGCAAATTAACATGGAGAGCATACATTTTTTATTACGCATCAGATCCCCTGAAACTTTGCTCCCAAAATAGTTGACGAAGAAGAGGCATTCATGTACCGAGATTAACACTGCTAAAGGGATAGAACTGTGACATTTACATCCTGAAGATGTAGAAATTAACTTGTCATGAATGGAACATAAATATAACCAGCACCATGGGAAAAATGAACAAGCCAAATAATGAGAGAGGAATAGAGAGTTCACAGGCTTTCTTATTACTTTCTGATATTCTAGGATTACTTTTTTGGCAGTGTCTTCAACAAGGCCATAAAATCCATGTCTGAAATGTAAAACATCAGTGCATTCTATCTGTACCTGCTTTTAAAAATTGTTCTTTGATTGAATCCACAGGGAACTTGAAAGCAAGAAAATGTGCTTTGCACAATGAAATACTTAAATAAGATTGCTCTGAGGACAGGATCTGCATTTGTAGTACTCATATACTGGAAGAATTCAGTGGCATGTCAAACATTTCAAAACACTAGGAAAAAATAATAAACTCAAGGCAACTCCTGGAATAAACCTTCTGGGACCTAATGAGAAATTGCTACCAAATGAAAGTGTTATAGAGAAAGCAGATGGAGAATAAGAGAGAGGAACATCGGAAAATCAAATGACACATTTAAAAGGGCAAAACATCAATATTACCGGACAAATTGATAAAATGTGTCATTTTAAAAGATGCAGTAAAGCAAAGAAATCAGAAAATGCATTATGACTATAAAAGGGAAGATGGGAGGGAAAAAAAAATCACACACGGCAATCAAATATAGACATTTCCAGCACCAAAGAAATCAAACTTTCTTTATATTCACATATTCTTGAAAATAAAGATGTGTTATTGCTTTGAAAAAAATTTAAAAGCTGTAGAATAATGATGGAATTTGAACATTTAAAAGATGGGTGCAGTCCAGCCAGGTAAAACTTATGGGGACAAATGGCTATTACATTCAAGAACATGTTTTAATTTCCATAGATTCCTCCCGGATTGTACCAATGGTAACCTTTATGTGTCTGTAGATCTTTTCTATTTACTTTATTATTGCACTATGTGCATAGGAGAGCATAGGTGGGGTTGGGACACCTCTACCATGTATTTTCTGCTAAACTGAATATGAAAACAAATGAATTAAACCCCTTTGACCATTATGTCAGCTACTGGATATTTACCGATGGAATTTTATCTGAAATTAACCTGTAATCACACTGGTCAGAGAACTATTTTAGGACAAGTTTAAAATTAAAATTCCCAAATATGGGCTGAATTTAAATGATGTATTTTCACACAGAGGAACAATAGAGGGATTGATCCCTCCATCCTGATTCAGACAACACTCCCAATGAAAGCAACGTTTTGCTTGAATAAGCACTGCATTAATAGAGCTATACTTCCAGAGGGTTAAAAATAGCATACGTTGTTCACTGCATGTGAACGGTGGTTACAAATTTAATCACTTTTAGTTTTACTTGTTATCCTGAGTTATTTTATTAACCAAATGTAATAAGCACCATAGTGATGAGCCTTAGCATAAAAACAACACTTGGGCAATCGGTGTGTGAAAACAACTATTTGGCTCTCACAAATGGAAGATGAAAGATCATATAGAAAATTGCTATTGTTTCCTCAAAATGAGTCTTCTAGCTGGCTACAGAGGTGATAGTAGCTTTGGAAAGTGGTATCATCCTGTCTGTGATGCTCAAAAAATAATGGTCCAAAGTTTTAAAGTGACAAAAAACTAGAGGACATCAAAACTGTGTCAAAAGGACAAGCAGCTTTCTCAGGGTGAATTCACTAAATGTTGTTAGTCTCTCTCCTCATGACTACTGACGGACAAGCACTAAAAAATATAGCTTCAGTGTGAGCCTCAGCTGTCGTATAGGCAAAGATGGCACATCAGCTTGGTTAAGGTATATTTCTCGAAGCCAGAATGCTTCTTCAAAATGTCTCTGAGCCAATCAAGTCTGCAAAATTTGACCGGAGATGTCACAAAACCAGACTTTTTTCAAAAGTGAATTTTAGCACTTCTGTTTCTGGCCCTTGCTTGGGACCAGAAAGGTATCCAAACAATTTGGGGCTATAAAAAGTGTTTGGTTGGACTTTGTATAAAAATGAAGAAATGTTCAAAAAGAGGAGGTGTCTATTTTTTTCACTCAAAACACAGAGAGATTTATAGCTTGCATTAAAATCAGCATGCACTTTCCCCCTCACTTGTGATCTTTGCACACAGAGACAAAATCAAAAGCAGATGCTGATTACTAAAACTGTCTCATCCCCCCAGGACAGTCCTCTTGTCTGGCATTAAAAAGTGTCTTTGCATAAAAGCCATATTGTGGATGTTCAGATCACGTTTGGATTGAGAATATAAGGTATTTGGTAAACAGGTCTACATGGATGCAAGCAACTACAAAAAAAATGAATTCGCACAAAGAATGATCTGTTGTTACTGATAACACGTGTTAGGAAAAATACAAAGAAGAAAACACAGAGAGTACGTCTAACTACAGGGGAAGATTGAAGCTGCCTCTGTCGATCTTCCAGGGTTCGAATTAGCGGTTTAGTTAAGACAGCCAGTTCGAAGTGAGGGGAACTCTAGTTGATGCCAGTAACCCTCATTTCGTGAGGAGTAAGGGAAGTGGAAGGAAGAGTGTTCTTCCTTCAACTTCCTGATGTATAGACAGCGCCAAAAGCCGAGTTAAGCTACTTTGACTTCAGCTACGCAATCAATGTAGCTGAAGGGCTGATCTTAATTTGACTTTGTACTGTAGTGTAGACATACCTATTGAATTCTAATGATGGACTTGGTGTATGCATCAAAAGCCAGGAAAATTGTCATCTGCAGTGTGTGACGCTTGTGCCATGCCAAGATAATAATGCTAACTCGTCGTCACTGTCGCTAAATTCCAAACCCAAATTACTTTTGCTCATCTTGTAGTCAGGTGCCATGCCCTAGTGGTTAGGACAGTGGATCAGGAGGGAGAAATATTCTCCTTGACCTCTGCTGATAGGACAAGAAGCAATGGGCTTAAATTGCAGCGAGGGTGGTTTAGGCTGGACATTAGGAAAAACTTCCCACCTGGCAGAGTGGTTCAGCACTGGAATAAATTGCTTAGGGAGGTGGTTATATCTCCATCATTGGAGATATTTAAGAGCTGGTTAGCCAAACATCTGTCAGGGATGATCTAGATGGTGCTTGGTCCTTCCATGAGGTCAGGGGACTGGACTTGATGACCTCTCAATGTCACTTCCAGTTCTAGAAATGTAGCCGTGTTAGTCTGGTGTAGCTGAAACAAAAAACAGGACTATGTAGCACTTAAAAGACTAACAAGATGGTTTATTAGGTGATGAGCTTTCGTGGGCCAGACCCACTTCCTCAGATCTTCCACTATTTGATCTGAGGAAGTGGGTCTGGCCCACGAAAACTCATCACCTAATAAACCATCTTGTTAGTCTTTTAAGTGCTACATAGTCCTGTTTTTTGTTTCAACTTCCAGTTCTAGTATTCTAGGATTTTATGACTTGGGTTCTCTTCCTGACTTGGCCACTTTGGGGAAGTCACTGGCCCCTCTATGTGCCTTTGACTGGTTAGACTATAAGCTCTACAGGTCACAGACTGTCTCTCAGTGGGTGTTTTGTATGTAGCATGGGTCCCAGGACTTAGCTCAGTCCTCAAGGTGCTACTGTAATATAAATAAAATCAGTAATTTTCTGATTTTTAGGATCTGATGGCCATCATTGTGCAGACTTTGTCCTCTCCTGTTCATGGTCAGGTAACATTCCCCATGCTCACTGGAACAATTGCTTATAGAATTCTAGAACACTAGAACTGGAAGGGACCTCGAGACGTCCTCAAGTCTAGTCCCCTGCCCTCACAGGGGGCAGGTCCAAGTACCATCTAGATCATCCCGGACAGGTGTTTATCGAATCTGCTCTTAAATATCAACAGTGATGGAGAGTCCACAACCTCCCTAGGCAATTTATTCCAGTGTGTAACCACCCTGACCATTAGTGACATCACAGACGGATGTTATTTTGGCAATCCCAATGGATCGGCTGAGGATGGAATGTGCACAGTGTGATGAAGCGGGGATTGTATTCACTCTGTTCCTGTTATGTTGCATGTGATTTCTACTCTCCTGTACTGTTCTGTAATAACTCTGGGTGTATGTGCCTCCATTTCCCTGGGCACTGCACTGGTGCCCGGGTGGGGATGGGAATTTTGGGTGTGGCTGTCACTGAGGGGAGGCTGCCCCAGCTTAGCATCAAAGGCCAGGGCTCTCTTGTAACCTGAGCCTAGGTGGGAGGTGCACCCAGGTGACACCTTTTGCCTGGGAAGCTGGACAAGGGAGCAGGCTGGGCTGCCTGAAGGGCTGGGACCAATTGCTGAGTGTGCGAGTGAGTCTCTGCTGGCTTAGAATGCAGGGAGGGGGCCCAGGGCCTTGGCTCTTGGGCTCCCCTTTCCCCAAGATGGATTGTACTGACTGCTCCTGGTTCCTGTGCTAACAAGTCTATTTTGTGCTGTATCCCTGTGAACTAACAAATTTTCTCTTCTCCCTGCCAGCTGAGAGTCACATCTGGCTCCTCCACACCTCCATGACACACAGAAACTGAAGTCCCCTCTTGCCCCTCGTGGCAATGTGTACAGGAAACTTGCATTTTATTTCACTGTGTTGTTGCTTTTCCGTGTCTAGAAGACTTTAGCATGATTTACCACTGCTCTGTACTTCATGTTGCCATTTGTACTGGGGCAAAATGCTTTTTTTCTGAAATGAGTGTTGTACCAACACCTTGCACTCACTTCTCACTAATGTAAATAGATAAGGTGAACGTCAAATGTTAAGCCATTGGAAGAACCCAAAGTCCCCAACTAAGATCAGAGCTAATTATATTGGGCACACTAGAAACATAAAGGAGAAAATTCCTGTCTAGAGACACTAACAGTCAGGGTTGTCAGTCAAGCACTTAACATAAGCACTAACTCCAGAGTCAAATAATAAAGTCACATTTGAAACATACGGTGAATTTATTTTATTTTGTTTTTATTTTTTTAAGCTTTTTGCTTCAAAAAGTTATCTGTGTATTCATTCTAAAAAAATCCCCCAGATTTTTCCGTAAACATTCATTACTAGCTATACAAATAATTTATTATCTAGGAAAAAAGAAATGAATAAGTTTAAGTGGTTTGGCAAATCTGGGATTTAAATGAAAGAATTACTTGATTCAAACTCTCCTTTTAATCCCCGATTCTTTACCATACAATCTTCCTGCTGGTGCTTCGTAATAGAGCAATTGTGTAATTAGGAATAAATTGCCTTTGAGAATGACACCTTTTTCCCTGCCTCAGAAGCATAAATGGTCTGATTATTTTTTTCCTAAGTGCGCTCCAGTTGTTTTCAAAGACAGATAGCGAGAGACTGTAGATATAATTTTGGAATAATTGCATTTAATGCTTTGGTAACAAAAGAATGAATCATCGATACTTTTCTTTCTCTTTGAAACTTTTTAAGTCATTTCCACAACTCCCAGGGCTCTGAATTGACACTAACAATACTGTGCTGCTCCATGATACTCAACGGGGATCGTTTCCAGGAGCTTAGCAAGGCTCATATCCACAGTGCTCCCTCCTCCTTTTACAGCCCAATCAAATTAAGCATTGTCCATAAAATGGAATTAAGTCTGAGGAACTGGGGAAGACCTGATCTCTGAAATGAGGTAGGCTTGGTGGAAAGAACTGCTTTAATAAGGGGTTACTGGCTCCTGCTTCGAGCCCATGCATACTGAGGCGATGGGGTTATTACATTCTGCGATTATGTGCTTATAAAGCAAGGAATGGCACTTGCAGCCAGGGCTGATTGAGACACCCATTTTCAGAGCAGCTCATGTGCAAGGTGTAGTTTTTTGACTGCAGGAAGAAAGCAGTCATAGGATTTACATGGATTTATTAAAATTGGATTCTTTAATATGCTAATGCGTTAAGTCCCAAGACTTCCCAGTTGACATAGGTTAGATGAAGGGTGAAATATGCTTCGTGTAAATCCAACCACCTACTTGTTACCCTGTTAATAACTCATTCCGTACCAAGACTTTGCTGTTGAGCAGAGCTTAAAATAAAGGTGATGGTTAAGGTAAACGAGGGACTCATTTACCTGAAGCCTATTTCATAATTATTATTTTACACCACTCTTGTCAAACAAAGTGCTTTTCTTGCTCAGGCCAGAAAAAAAAGCCCCAAAATTAATAAGAAGTAACAAGCCTCACAATAACCTGAACAAATAAACACCTGTGCTTGATGAATCTGCCTGATGGAAATGTTGGTAAACTAAACTACACAGCATGCTTATTGGAATCACTTCTCTGGTGGAATGGGGCAGGTGTTTAAAGCAGGAAGAGAAGATGAATATTGTAGACCACAGGAAATTGTAGTGAAAAAGGAACGTAGACTTGTATCTGAAGCATTGTAACTCACATCTGGATTCAACTCTTGACTCTGCTACTGACTCTCTGTGGGACTTTGGACCAGTCCCTTAATGACTCTGTCCCTCAGTTCCACATCTGTGAAATTGGGATAATAATACTTCCTCTCGCCTGTCATTTTTGCTCAGGTCTGAACTTGGCAGGCTCGGCTGATATAACTATACTTGTATATTTTACTATCAAAATACTCCTAGTGTGGATACAGGTTATAGGGATAAAATTACACTTTTGCTGGTACGATTTAATTGAAGATATGCAACTCCAGCTATGAGAATTGTGTAGCTGGAGTTGACGTACCTTAAACTGAATTTCTGGGGCATCCCCACTGCAGGAGGTTGATGGGAGAAACTCTCTTGTCGACTTCCCTTACTCCTCACAACCCTATGGAGTAAAATGGTCAATGGGGGGGCCTCTGCATTTGATTTAGTGGGTCCTTACTAGACCCACTCAATGGAACCCTGGAAGATGGATCTCTGCAGCATCAATCTTCCAGTAAGTAAAGACAAGGCCAAAGATTGTTTCTCTCTGTGTTGTCTGTACAATCATCATCATCATAATTATCGTCACCATCATCAACAACCATGGGCTCAACGCCTGTTGGTGTCCAATGCCTCCCTCGCTATTTCCTTTCATCTTTCCCTGTCCAGTGTGGAGTGGCTTAGTTTCTGTAGACTAGTTCCGCACCAATCTACTATGTCATCTACCCATTCTCTGTGGGGTCTGCCTCTCCTATTCAGACCATCCATTATACCGAATACCTATGGGACGTTTAAGTGCTACCGTAATACAACCAAATAAATAAATAAATTACCGTGCTTTGTCATGTAAATCACATTGCCCCCGCTAATATATCTTAACAATTTACATATATTCTGATTGTCCACCCCATGCTCATATTCTTGTCTCTCCTCTGTTCCAATGACAACTTCTGCTGGTGAAAGAGACAAGCTTTCAAGCATTTGCCAAGCTCGTCTTTACATCTGGGTCTCATTATATGGAGCAGTAGCTTTTTACTTTTGCTCAGCCTGTCAGGAGCTCTTACTAGGGGAGTTTCCATAAAGGCTTTGTGCATTTCTAGCATGGCAAGCAAAGGGAAAGGTTTCCCAAGAAGATGTAGGTCTGTCTCAGTGCAATTTCCACAGTGATGGACTGTATAGTGCAGCAATTGTTGCCCTGCCAAAGTTCTTACAGTCTCATCCACCTTGAAAGCAGAAAATAAGCAACTCGTACACGGTGATGGGAAATTATGGAGAGCAGGTGTTTGTCGTAGTTCATGGCTGTATCTTACAGCAGCTTGGAAGTGAGTCTTCACATTTCATAACAGGTGAGCTGTAAAGCTAATTTTAAAAGCAAACTATTACCCTGAAAGTGTTTTACTTTATCTCAGTATAAAAGCTGCTTTCGAGATCCATCCCAGGTTGCTTCATCGCAGAGCTAAAAGTCCTGGGAAATAATTTATGAAGAATGCATTTGAAGAAATATGTACTTACTGCTTTTGTAAACACCTGTTTCAGATGCCTAGCATTCACTCACAGTTATCTATCATTTATTGGATCACAGATGAAGAAACGTTGGCTGACAGCCAGTTTGCCTGCTGCTGAGAGCCTAAGTCCCAGTGAAATCTTGCTTGTCTTTGAAATATTAAGATATGAGAAGTTCAATATAGATTTACAAATGGAGTAATTTGTACATATATATATATATATATATAGAGAGAGAGAGAGAGAGAGAGAGAGTGCATTATATGTGTATTTTAGATCAGGACAATATGCCACAGAAATGGCCATGTTAGAAATATGATCATGAGGTCTAGCAGATTGTTTGTATTGTGGTAGCACCTAAGACGACCTAACTGGAATCAGGCTTCCAATGTGCTTGGAGCTGTAAAAAACACACAAGAGACAAGTACAAGAGACAAAGGGTGTGACCAAGGAAATGCTGTTATTTCCATTATATAGAGAGGGGACGGAGAAGCAGAGATTAACTGAACCACCAAGCCCACAAAGGAAGTCTGTAAGAAGCAAGGCTGGAAGGCAGCTCTCCTAAATCCCAGTCCAGTGATGCACCCCCAAGGACAAACTTCTCCTGTTTGTGTGTGTGTTCTGTATCCACAGGCATGGGATGTAGGGACAAAGAGGGTGCTGCAACACTCTTCGATTTTCCACCTGGCTTTCCTGCATGCAGGGACTGGCCCTTCCACTGACTCTGCCAGCCCTGGATCCCAGTCTCTAGGATTCCACCATCTTCAGCATCTTCCGGGTCCCACTGCTCACCGTCCCCAGGGGCTCTGCAGCCGTTCTCCTGTGACCCAGGGCACTGCCACTTAGGGTCCTGCCACCGGCCTGGGGGTCCACAGATGCCTCCCGCTGTGGCTAAGTTACTAACTCTTCCTGGCTGGATGCCGTTTGCTGTAATGCCATTCAGTCCAGGTGAGTTGGCAACCTTAGGCGTGACTCCAGCCTGGGGCGGTGAGTGGTACAAACAGGAGCGGGAGGAGTGCAGCACTGCACCTCCCCCCTAAAAATTGTTCCAGCATTACTGTGTATCCAGCCTACACACCACAAAAACAGGCACATTAGAAATGAGATAGATAAGAGATTTATAAATGGGAGCCTGGGGCTAGTTTCAAGCTAGCAGAAACCTTTGAACGGCTCCATCTCCTTTCCCGAATCATCTGAGTGACCTTGTTTGTACATCCCTCCTAGCTACTCTGGAGCAATCTCCTTTTTTATATTGTTAAGAATTAACTCCAAAAGTAGAATTTCAAGCATATAAACTGGGCTGCGTGTTTTCAGATGTCATCAGTTAGAGAATGTTCAAGGGAACTGTAAAACGGGAGTCGCTTTATGAGGTGGCTGAAGCTGGCACTGAATCTTAAATCATTTGGATACCACATGTTTAAATTGTATCAGCGACACCTCAGTGAGCAGAAATATGAGCTTCCCGGTGTAAGAGACACCTCAGGTTGAGTGATCCATACAGTGGCATCACTAGAAACCTAAGCAGAACACTGTGGATTTTATGACAATTTCTGTCAATCTTGCAGGGTTTCAGAAGCATTTCCAACTGAGCCTAGTTAGCAGGTATGAAAAGTAGGCAATCCATTTATCTTTCAGAGACTTAATTTAGCTAACATAAGAAAACTATCTGGAACATTATGTCACATTCACAGTGAGGAAATGATCCTGCACTTTCACAGGCCTTGGGAGGCATGCCAGTCCTCGCCCACAGACAACCCCCCAACCTGAAGCAAATTCTCACCAGCAACTGTACACCGCACCATAGTAACTCTAACTCAGGAACCAATCCCTGCAACAAACCTCGGTGCCAACTCTGCCTACGTATCTACACCAGCAACACCATCACAGGACCTAACCAGATCAGCTACACCATCACAGGTTCATTCACTGCACATCTACCAATGTATCACATCTACCAATATATGCCATCATGTGACAGCAATGACCCTCGGCTATATACATCGGCCAAACTGGACAGTCCCTACGTAAAAGAATAAACGGACACAAATCGGACGTCAGGAATGGCAAAACACAAAACACTTCAATCTCCCTGGACACACAGTAGCAGATTGAAAGGTAGCCATCCTGCAACAAAAAAACTTCAAGAACAGACTTCAAAGAGAAACTGCTGAGCTACAGTTCATCTGCAAATTTGACACCATCACCTTATGATTAAACAAAGACTGAATGGCTAGCCAACTACAAACGCAGTTTCTCCTCTCTTGGTGTTCACACCTCCACATCAGCTGCTAAAAGTGGGCCTCATCCTCCCTGACTGAATTGACCTTGTTATCTCTAGCCATACTCTTCATTGGTACTCTTTTCTTATGCCTGTATATTTATACCTGCCCCTGGAATTTCCACTACATGCATCTGATGAAGTGAATCTTTGCCCACAAAAGCTTATGCTCCAATAAATCTGTTAGTCTATAAGGTGCCACAGGACTCCTCATTGCTTTTGCAGATTCAGACTAACACGGCTAACTCTTGGATACTTGTCACATTCACTGTGAAGGATCATATTTATTGAAGCTTCCAGATCTCTGGGACTGACAGCTCCATGGGCCACAGTTCAGTTTCTCCTTTGTTTCATTTTCAAAAAGAACAGATTCTTCTTTCTCTGTCCCCTTTCTCCACCAACACGCAGCCTTGGTCTTCTTTGGTACCACCTGAGGCATGAACATAAGCAATGAAAATCAAAATGCAGTGTTATAGTTCAGACCTTAGAAGCCTCCACTCACTGCAGCCAAGTGTTTTGCCAGCCAGGGTCTCAGTATTGCTTTACAATAACAGTGCTAGACAACTTTCTGTAGTTCTGAGATTCCATTCCCACGTGGACGAGAAATCTCCCCAATTCATCTTTTTCATTATTATGAACTTTTTGAATATCCTTCTGCATTCTGCACATGGTGTATCAAAAGTCTTGCCAGAAAGTCTGTTACTTGCAGACATTTGGCCAAGTATATGTGGATTTTGTTTCCCCCTCTCACGGCTGGCCTATTACAGGATAACAACCTATAACTATTACCCACTAAAGGAATTATTTCTTTAGCTCAAGTAATAGAAGTCTGTGTTGTGGTTAAGGTGGTCCCAGGTTGAAACCCGGTAACCCAGCCAGGCAGGGAAGAAGATCCCTATAATTTGGACCATGTTCTGATAAGTAACTACAGTCAGATTACGGGACCTCTGAGCCTTTGGATGCCCAACAAATCATTAATTGAACTTTGGGTTCAGCATGCAGCCCAAGTGTGCTGTGAAAGTCAGGGTTGTGGGGAGACAGAATTCTCCCTGTTGTGACAGAAGTCTCCATTAATGCTGTGATGGTCTTGGGATGCAATAAATTTGAATCTCCTAAGCCCGTCCCAGAAAAAGATGGTACAGTTGTAGATTTATTATACTTTTGTAACATTGTATCTTGCACATCTTGTACCTTATCTCTGTGGCCTACTCAGTGTTCTTTATCCCACCATGAAAGGGTATTTAAAAAAAAAATACTAGGGGACTGCGTCTGTGCTTGCTATGCTCACCAACCCCCCTCTCTCTGGCCACTTTTGCGGCCAGAGCCTGTTAATCTTGCACTGATTACATAGAAAAGTAAACAAATGAAAACGTATAGAAAAAACCCTGTTAATTGGTCTATTGCTCGTGTACTATATGTTACCGATGGATCCACAGACAAGAGTCCAGTTTTGCAGCTGGTTCTGGTTGAAGCGTAAGTAAGCAAGACACTGAGACTCCACTTTCAAGTAGGATGATTTCGTCATTCTGTTGCACGGCAGGAAAAACTTTTGTATATATAGAGAGAGAAATCAATGCAGAAAGCATCCGCTGGCTTCTCTGCAGAGGGAGTTTATCACTGGCATGAGCACAGTGTAAACTGCCATTCCCTGCTGTCTCTTCTCACTAATCCTGCACTAAACAAAAAAACAATTTACCAGCTGATAAGCAGGTAGTAGAGCCTGGGGTTTCAGGTGCCTCACATCCTCCCTGCACTGGCTAATTTTGACATTCCCATCTCATCTTCCCTGTAATTTTTACAGTCACTGACAGCACTTGACAGCTCTGGTTCTGGGTATCTCTCACAAGGCATCCATCATTTCTTGGGAGATATGTTTTTTAATCTAGATTTGGTGCAAATGCAAGATGGAGAAAAATGTTGATTCTGCTAAATTTCTTAGGTTCACAAGCTTCCTTCCTGTCAAAGGATTACTCGTCCTCATGATTCTCTCTGGCCCTCTCATGAGAAGGCTCACTCTTCTCCCTGTCTATCACCGAGGGAGAAAACAGGGGAAATAAGACTTTCCTAAACTTCCATTTACCTGTAGAGCAAGAGTGGTAAGAGAAGAATGATGGTTTTGTGGTAAAGGTACTAGCAGAGGTGATGTAAGCCGGTGCACCCTGGTGCGCAGCTCCTGCAAGAGCTGGCTGAGCTGTGGCAAAAGCTGGGAGGGAGCTATTTAAAGAGCTGGCAGGGATCCAAGTTGCAATAGGACAGCACCTGTAAGAAATTTTAAGTTACTGTCACAGCTGGGTACTAGATAGTGTGGTAAAGGCCCTGGATCGGTCACTGATGCCCTGGACAATGCTGGGCAAGTTAATTAGGAACCTGTGGCACTGTGTTTCTGTCTATAAAATGGAGGAAAAACTACTCCCTTGTTGTCACGTCTAGTTAGATTGAAAGCTGTTCCCTGCACGTGTCTTGAAATCTATGACTACACTACACAGCTGTTAGCGACGTGGTTGTGCCGACGCAGACATGCTGCCAAAAGTCAGCCCATGAAAACGCTGTTTGTCATCTTTTTTGCCCACAAAAAGCTTCCAACCCCTACAAGTGGTATTAGCTTTGTCTGCAGGAGAGCGTTTCTGCCAATGAAGCACCATTTACACTAGTGCTTGGCAAAGCTTTTATCGTGGTGGCAGGGGGTTAAGTACTTGTGAATGACAAAAGCTTTGTCACTCAATTGCCCGTGTAGACAAAGCCCAAGTGTTTGTACAGGCCCTAGCATAACAGTGCCCTGGACTTTCAATGCTACCATAGTACAACTAATAATAAAATAAAAGTTAAATATCTTGTTACAAAAACCCAGGTCAGGGCTCTGTATATTGGAAACTCTTCCTGGCAGGGACTGTGGGGACTGTAACTCTCTCTATATATATTTATACAAAAGGCCCCAATCCTGGATGGCCTTCCACTTCTGACCAAGGCCTCTGGAGACCACCACAGTATGAATGGTAAATCAGAGCGGTTTGGATTCTCCACTCACTTCCTCTAGAAATGTTACTCCACTTGTATCCACTGGCCTACTGTTGACCCACGTAGGGGTAACAGGGTGGGGAATCAGGCTTGTTCATCAAGATACTGTGGGTTCCTCGGCCTTTCGTGACTGTAGTGTCATTAATTCACAGCAAAGGAAAGAGAAAACCCAGAAAGTTTTTGTGGGACAGCCGTATGTCGGGGGTGACTGAAAGGCCCCCTCTTCAGCTCTCACCTAGCAGCTGTGCATTGATGTTTGCAAAGTTGATTCAGTGGGTGGGTGGGGCAGACTCCTCCTACCAGCTTTCAGGTGCTTGTTCCCTAGTGTGTGTATACACCGAACAACTGGCATCAGCTCTGATTATGCAGCCTTGGGACTGGTCTGAAAGCTAGGCAGGGAGAGACTTGAAAAGCAAGTCAAACATGATGTGCTCCATGAGGAAATGTACCAGAAGCGACTACTGCCTTAGCATCCTCCTATTTACATCCTTCTGACCTTGCCTAGACAAGAAATGCCCCTTCTTCCCCTGCCCCCAATTCCCCAAATTGATGGCTATCACCTCGCCAACAAAGCCTGCATCCATAGTCCAATTTTGAAGTCTGTTAAGACTATTTGCCCTTCATTTAAATTCCTTCTCCTGTCAAAGTGATGGTGACATTAACAAGCATGCTCAGAGGGGGGCTTTGTGCCAATTAACAATTTCTCGTTAGCTTAATTAGGGGACACATGTTTTTAATCACAGCTAAGAATGTGGAGTGATTGAAGAATTGATTCTGAGCTTTTGAAAGCATCACTGTCAGTGTGTGGAATTTAATTCGGCAGATGTGGTTAAAGAAAGAGACTGAGTGCTTTAAATGACTTTGGTTAAATGAGCTTAATAGCAGAGTGAAGCAAGAGGAATGGCAGTTAGACAGAGAATGTTTCCAGTTGTCACCAATCACAGACCAATGACCCGTCTGATAAATGCATTTTTGGTGGGCAGTATTCCTGCTCCCCTTTATGGCCAGTTCCAAAAGTAAGGTTCTAGGAAGAAGTCGGTAGTTCGGGATTCAAAGGAGCTAGTCCCATAGCATTACAACATCCTGCTTCAATTATTATTATTATTATTATTATTATTATTTTAGCCCTCATTCTGTGTCCTTGTCATAGGTTTTACTGACAAGTATTATCCCAATTTCCAGCTGGTTGGATAGAACATTGGCTAGAAGCACCATGAAACTGACAAATTCCTGGTGGTAATATTAGGCTAGTTGATCAGAGCAGGTACTTGGGGACTCCTTTTTCTCCTAAAGGACTCTTTTCCCCCCTCCTTCACAGAGAAAGGCTGTGAAACAGAACCATTCCAGCTTAAGCCGGTACTAAAACTGGGTGTTAAATTTCATGAAATACGATGTTTTCCTTTCAGGCACCAAGAATGCTACTGGCTGCTAGCGTTAGTGACTTATACGATAAAGAAAGAACTGAGCTTCTTTTTTTTCCCCTTCTTCCCAGGCTCTGAGATTGCACTTTGAGAGATGATGGCTTCCACTCAGCTGATTTTTATCAGCAGCCATTCAGCGACAAAGCTTGTTGTGATGCCTTGAGCCATCTGCAGCTCGGCCGTGTCTATTCAGACAGACGGCAAAGGGGGATGCTATAAAAAAACAAGGTGCCATCAGTCACCTTTATCTTAATAGGAACAATGTAATTTGTTGCCTCTTATTCAGATTTATGGCGTTGGTTGTCATCAGATTCCTGTTAAAAAGAAACAAAAACTGAAACTCATAATCACTACTCCCTGCAAATTGTCCTAACTACAGCAAGATCCTTTTCAGGCTTTGGAGATAGGGTGAATGATTAGACTGCATACGAGGCACAGCTAAATACAGGGTGCCTAATGTCATGCAGGGATGGAAGAGCAAAATTGGGTGAGAGAAGGACGGGAGTTTCACAGATCTAGATCCAAAGTTTGAGAGGGTTTGGGTCCGGGATTTTGGATTGTTCCCCAAAGGAGTGAGACACAAAGTTTGGCTCTAAATCCAGAGTTTGGCCTGATTCTGTCTAGCTATCCTTGGTTTTCCTCCTTCCAATCCCACACTAGGGATGTAAAACCCTGTTTAATTGGTTAACCAGTTAAACATAGTGTTTACCAGTTAACCAATTAAGGGGGGGCTCTCCAGCCTGGCTGGAGAGCCCCATCAGTGCCAGGCCCCGCAGGGATGGGGAGGTGCTTCAGCTTCCATTGGTTAACCGGTTAACCTTGCACCTCCTTATCCCACACTTCTATTATTCTATGATTTTATACTCCATCGTGGTGGAGTGAGCAACGTCACGGCATAGAAACCCTGCTGATTGAGTAACTCTGCTTCTAATCAGCCAGGTGGTAGCATTTTAAGTGTTAAACCCTCTCACCACTTGATCCTGTGTTTTCCAGTTGGGCATGCTCCATGTGACTTGGTGCCGTTTGTAGTAACTACCCTTGGGCTTGGTCAGCTCCCACTAAGGACCAATCCGGTGAGGCAGTCTTCTGTACAAGAAGGAATAGCTGTCTACTATTTTAGAGATGACCGTCTCGGGAAAATCAAGCCACTATAATGTCCCTGAGCCTAATTCTTATTATTTTAGGCCTTCTCTGGGTTCTGACATCATGCCCAGCCTCCCAGTGGCTGAACTTACCATCGCACATTTCATTACAGGGGGCAGAATTGGAAAGATGAGTGGTGCAGCTGCCCCTATTAAAAATTATCAGAGATTGCAAATGAAATGCCAGTGGCCATGTGGTTCCAAAAATACACCCCAGCTGACCTGGGTGAGATAGTTCAGTGGTTTGTGCATTAACCTACTAAACCCATGGTTGTGAACTCAAGCCCTGAGGGGGGCCTTTAGGGCAAATGTGTCAGGGATAGTACTTGGTCCTTCTGTGAGGGCAGGGGAGTGGACTCAATGACCTCTCAAGGTCCCTTCCAGTTCTATGAGAGAGGTATTATCTCATATATTATTATTAAAAGCCAGTGGGGGCCTCTTAGTTTTGGCAGGGGAATGTGACTGTTTCTGTCGTGACAGAAGATGGGGAAACAGAAAACTTTCAGAAAGACTCCGTTGTAGGAATGGAGATGTAACATTCTCTCCACAGGAAGAAAATTCTAGTCCTGGCTTCCCCCAGTCTCTCTTTCATCTTCCCGATCAGTGGCTGTTGCTTCCCTGTTTATTGTAGCTCTAGCTTTCATTTAATAGTGTTCCTTAACTTACCCATTTTGTCATTTCATTCTAACCTTGCCTTTGAAAAATGGGAACACAATATACAGTAGCATTTGCACAATATGAGAAACGGTGACATTTACTGGCAATAGTATATATAGTAATAAAGGCCTCAAGGTCTCTGATGGTGGTAAGGATATTTATGCAAGTGCTAAAATATCTGTGTCGTTTCAAGCGACAAAAACACACGAACAGGAAACTTGACAGTGTGGGCTTGAAAAAGAGGTTACATTTAACTTAGCGAGGTCAGTGGGTTTGAACCTGTGTACACCCTACAGCAGACAGTTTTTACACATACACATATGCACAAAGACACTATGCACGCTAGAAAAGCTTTTGTTTAGAAGCCATTTTCCAATCCAGCCCTGGCCTTTTGTCTCTCACACTGTTTCCATGCCATACACATGAGAGGTAGAAGGGCAAGTACACAGCAGCTGCCTCAATCTGAAGCCATGTGGAAAAGTAATTAAACTTCATAGACACTATAGGCCTCCATAGCCTTATACCTTGTGTTGGCATTTACACCAGTGCCAAACCATGCCTTTGTGAGTGGGAAGCATTTTACGTGCATTTTGAATAATCAAGGACTAGGTACTATGGCTTGGAAAAGAAGAGCTACTGGAAAGGATTCTTAGAAACTTCCATTGGTTTTAATGAAGGACACAGCCCACTTCTTCAGATGAGTGGAGCAAAAAGGAGAAAAACCCAAATTTAAAGCAGAAAAAGAAGGGAGAGGGGATTAACGGATGTTGCCAGACCAGAGTCCTGAACCATAGAGGTTCAACCTGTTGTCTTCATCTTTTATACATGTGACCCTTCACTAATCTAACACCTATGTTTTTGCAGTAAAGAAGATCAAGACAACTTTTTTTCCAACTTTCTGAACAATTCATGGGCAAACTGGACAGCTTGTTCCTGTAAAGGGGAGTTTTCCACTGATCAGCAGCATTCCTCTTAAATAAAAACCACGTGTGCATTTTTCAGAAACGTTGCAGACCCTGGGTAAAAGTAGCTATTGCTTTTACAGCAGCAATCACTAAGCTACCAAGGTCCCAGGTTGGGTTCTGCCTATTGGTGTTACACGATCATCATGAGGTATTATGGGATAAAATCATTTTATAGAGCATCATTCTTCCCCAAGGATCTCAGCGTACATTAGGAACCATTTACATAGGCCCAGGTTGTCCTTAGCTGTAGCATAATGTCATATTGGCAGTATGTCTGAATCTCTGAGATTCACCCATTATACTACCTGGCTGTGTCTACATTGGCATGATTTTGCGCAAAAGTGCCCGCTTTTGCGCAAAAACATGCTGCCTGTCTACAGTGGCGGGGAGTTCTTGCGCAAGAACACTGACGTTCTAATGTGTGAAATCAGTGCTTCTTGCGCAAGGACTATGATGCTCCCGCTCAGGAATAAGCCCTTGCGCAACTGTTCTTGCGCAAGAGGCCAGTGAACAGGCAACATGAATTTCTTCGCAAGAAAGCCCAATGGCTAAAATGGCCATCAGAGCTTTCTTGCAGCTACACTGTACGGATGCTTTGCAAAGCACATCTCTTGCGCAAAAGCACATGCCAGTGTAGGCGCTCTCTTCTTATAAATACTTTAGCATAAAAACTCTTGCGTTAAAAGTATTTGAGCAAAATCTTGCCAATGTAGACGTAGCCCCTGTGACTCTTTACTTAGTTGACACCGGGCCTGAGCTCACACTCAAAGGACAGCTAGAGAAAATGCTGATGCAGAGTCCATGTGGCATGCATTTTGCTTTCCCTCCCCTATTCTACACTTTAAGCTGGGAATGTTTTTCATTTTCCAGCTGCTACTGGTCACAACTAGGGGCAGAAAATATTTGCTATGGAGCACAGTGGAGCAGCACTAATGAAAAGTAAAAGTTTTATGAATAAACAAACAAAAAAATCCATTGCATCTTTTCCTGCAGAACATGCCAGGCCAAGTGTAACAGAAAAAGACTTTCCTACTAAGATTGTCACTTGCATCAGAGAAGGGAGGTGTGCTATTTATATCTTTCGATATCTTGTCACTGGCAATTTTAAGACTCGGGTATATTTACCGACTGACTCAGCAGTTTAGGATTGAGATGTAGATGATAGTAAACTCACTTAAGAAGTTTTCAACTGTTTTGACATGTTTTTAAAAAACCAAACTATTTTAACAGTGGTGGTTCTTTCCTTCCTGCTTGCTTGGACATTTTCCTCAAGCTGGGAAAAGCTGCTGAGGCCAGATTTTCCATCAACATCAGCACCCATAATCAGGACCCGTTTTTCCAAAATGACTGAGGCTTATCAGCAACCTGACCTCAGTATCTCATCATTAATCAAAGTAAAGAACCGGGTGAGATCAGTAACTCACCATACCACACAAGCGTGCTGGTTTCTTTGGTGCCTAAGTGGGGCCAAGATGAGTTCTGAGCTCTCTAGACCTGGGGTTTTCTAACTATGGGTCGTGACCCAGCACTGAGTCTCATGATGTCAGGCCCTGGGTCACCTTCCTGTAAGGTGACCTGTGACTAGTGGAGGAGCTAAGGCAGGCTTCTTTCCTATCCTGACACTGTGGACCGTGCTGCATCCTGGAAGCGGCCAGCAGCCGGTCTGGCTCTTAGGCAGGGGAAAGAGAAAGGAGGGGAGCACTGGTGTCATCCTCCCATAGGCCAGTTTCCAGCCAATGGGAGTTGGGGTTACCTGCAGGTGAGAGCAGACCTCCTCTCACCTGCAGGTAACCTAAGAGCCGGACCCACTGCTGGCCGCTTCCAGGACACAGCACTGTCTGCGGTGCCAGAAGAGGCAGGAAGCTGCCTTGGCCCCCCTGCTGCACAGCTGACCGGGAAGTGCTGGAGGTCAACTCTTGCCCAACCGTGAGCACCAACCTCCTTTTCCCCGCCCTGATGCCCCTTCTCCCCCCAAGCCCTACCCCTGCCAGAGCCTGCAGTCAAGTCAAAAGATATAGTTATGTTGGGTCATGAGCACCAATACTTTTCTTCAACTAGGTTGCGAGAAAAAAAATGTTTGAAACCCCCTGCTCGGGACAATCTAATCCCATAGGGTGAAATTCATTCCTCTTCAGAGCAAAGCATACTTTGAGAGCTTAAATAGGACATAAATGGTATGTAGGGTTTAATGCACATGGATGGATTACACCTTGAGTACACCCACATTATATATTACATATATATTATATATATGAAATCTCTATTTCTAAATTCTTTGTTAGATTATGAAGTCTTCCCAGATTAACTCTTTTTAAACCAATTGTGTCTGTAATTTCTCAGTCCAAGGGAGAACATCATTAAAGATGAATAAAAGTAGCATGCATGAAACTATCCAATTTTTACCGCATCTCAAGAAATCATTATCCTTTCTAGGAAAGCCACACAAAAGCTCAGCATGTTGTTCTGTAGAGAATTTGACCAGTGTTTTATTCAGTAAATTTGGGTTTTCACTGGGGGAAGTTCTGTTTGCCTAATTTTTAGCCCCCTCGATTTTTAGGAATTTGAAATTTCAGCTTTCACTCCAACATTATAGGCTTCACATTCTGTTCTGGAGAGAATGCAGGCTTGACAGTGTTTATCTACTATAGTATTAAACAGTCTCTAAAGATAGATGGAGAAGTGGGCTGTTAAAAATAAGAGGAGGAAAAATAATAAAAAATCTGCCAAAAAAGGAAAATGTTTAGTGACAAATAGAATTAGGGATGCCATGGTGTTTCCTAGTGCTTCCATTCAGAAATACCTGAAATATCTACAGTACTGCAGTGTGATAAATGCTGGTAAATGTTCTTTTTTTGTTAAAGATCACCTTAAAAGCAAAGCTTTATTAATGAAGACAGGTGTCTCCCCCAGCCAGGTTGTTATGACACATAAATAATTTATTATTGATTTTCCCTTCTCTTGTATTTACATTTCTTTATTCCATATAACCATATCAACGTCGCCTTTCTAGAGCAGACACTGCACCAGGAGACATTATGTTTGCTGGTGCTTTTTTCTTGCTTTAAATCACACGGGGACTCACCTCCTTAATGGATCTGCTTGCTTTTACTGTTTTCTGCTTGGTTGGTGGATTTATTTTTATTATAAAAAAACTGATGGATGGTACTGAGCTAAATTTGATAAAAATGCGTTCATATCCCTTCTTCAATCTGGTTTGCTCTTCATGCAGAGCAGATAACTACAATCTGAGGTTCCCATTGTCCACTGGTAAAGTACATATGATATTGGAGGTGTAACCTCCTAAGTCAGGCAGCTTCCAAAATCTGCTTCCCTTCCTGTTCTGAGCTCCATGCTTGACCTGAAAAGATTTTCCTTCCAGGAAAATTAAACCATCTTGCCAGGTGACAGTTCAAGACTCTAGGGGGCCAATAATGAATGGATTTCATGACCTGCAAACTATTTTAAGGACTCCATTGTTTACAGTGTGGTCAGTCGGGCTGCATTTGTACCAGACGCCAAGGTAGTACAATGAGGAGTTAATCCATGGAGACTGTGGATTGCAGACAATGATGAGTCCTCAGCTGGTGTGAACCTTCATGCAGGAAGCCAGTGTAGTGTGCTGATTTGTACACTAAAATTATAGCAGGTTCTGGCCATTTATTTCCAGATAAAAACAAAGTTGATCATGTGCATCCACATACAGGGAGACTCCATACCACTAGTCCTTGGGGAAAGCGGCCTAGATTTAGGGGCCTTTTGATGAGCTACATTTTATGCTTGAACATAATGCATGGTAAGGCTGGAAACATTGATTCCTCTAATGGTGTGAAATATCCATCTTAGATGGCTTGTTTTGCTGATAGAAGCATCCTCAGCATGGCACAGAATGAAGAAGAAAACATCACAGTCAATTTATTGAGTGATGCTCGAGATGGTTAGCTTTTAATTTTTTTTTCTGCTTTAAAAATCTTCCTGGTTTCTCCCCTTTCCCCCTCTCCAGTAACAATTTGGTAACTAATTCAGAAAAAAACCAAGCACGACATTCAGCATACTAAAAATGATGTCTCTATATGCTGTTCAAGCACAACATGCCACTTAAGTAAGACAGATGGGATGCTCTGCTGTACCTTGCTTAGTAGACAGCAATGAGAAAAAACCAAAGACGCCTGAAATTAGAGCAGAGGGTGAGAGGGGAGTGGACAAACTGGTACTGTGTTGCTTGACAAAGAGGCAGGGAAAAGTAATTTACTCTGAAGTGACAGTTTGAAAGGGGAAGAAAAATAAACTAACAGGAGGTAGTTTAGACTCATTAGCAGCCTGGTCTCAATATTTCATCATTAATAATAATAAAGAACCCAGTCGTAACAGTGACTCCCAATAACGAGTGAGTCTCTGGGTCTCCATTTTTAGTTAATGCACAATAACAGGCAGTACGAAGGGAGAGCAGGATGAAGAATGGGTCAGATCCGATGTGGGCTGCTGTCTCCAAAATTATAGAAGGCCTGGGACCCCAGCTGATTTATCGGAGGATCTGGAAAAGGCAATTAGGGCCTGAGCATTCTGCCATCGTTAATGCATCTCAGGCTCTCGGAGCATCAGATCAGCAGCTGGAGCAGGGTTGTCTGGGGCTCCATCATTCAAATGACTGTCGTTCTGTTTTATGAATATTCCCCTTAATGTGAAATATATTCTCAGTGTCCAGGGAGCAGGGAGAGAGACAGGAGTGGAGACAAAGGAAAATAACAGCACTTGCTTTTATGCAGCATCAGGAGACTAAACAATAAGATGGCAAAGGGGATAGTGTTTTAAACCAAGCCACTAATAATGGAAACGGTATCTGATCCACCACGTGTTAAACTAGGATGCACCAAACTCTTATATCTACTGCTCAAAATCCACAGCGCTGGTTCAGCCTCGCTTACCAGTTTGAAACACAGACCAGCTCTCGTGTATTCTCCCTATTGCACTAGGCTACAGTCATGTCCACATCGATAGGCTACATTGAGATGAGCCTAAATTTGTATTTGGGTGGAAGGCTTCCTGCATAAACACAGGATGCTGCATGATGTGGTGGCTTGTGGTTCAGCAGGTGGCATTTCCCCGACTGTGTCAGTAACATCTCAGGAGTGTGCTCTGCAGCTGAACATTTTACCACTGACGATGGCATTATTCTTTAAACCAGGGAACTGGTTCCTTTACCTTAAAGCCCAGTGACATTGCAAAAAGGGGTGGCAGAGAATGACAGGGCCAGATCTGCAGGTGATCAGCACCGCACCTGCTAAGCCATTTGGAAATGTTGGCTTACTTTTTTTTGGGGGGGATACATACATGGCTCCCTGTGTGGTGTGCTGCAATCTCTTTCGAACACAGGCCTTTTAGCACAACTGAGAACCAGACACTACTCATACTCATGAACTATCTCATACTTATCTCCAAGGGAAAGCAAATCAAACACATAGAAAGTCCCTAGAGCCGGGGTGGGGAACCTTTGTTGCGTCAGAAGCTGCTGACCCATGGAAAAATCAGTCAGGGGGCACACACAAGTGAGAAAAACAAAACAAAAAACCCTCTTTTCTGAGGTGGTCCCTGACTGAAAAGGAGAAGGAAACTCCCTACTTTCTTCCTGCACACCAGAGTCCCAGGCTAGTAAATGTGTGCTCCAGGGGACAGTGGGGTTGGAGCACCAGCATGGACTTCCCAATGCTGGGGAGGAGCCCTGAGCCTCGGGGGCCAGATCCAGGCAAGCCAGGGACCTCATTCAGCCCCTTGGCCTTAGGTTCCCCACCCCTGCCCTAGAGCGTGAAGTCACAGAGTCTTACTCAGGTTCAATTCTGAGGCCTAATTGATTTACACTGATAATGATCTTAGGTCCCAATCCTGTGAGGTGCTGAGCATCCTCAGCTCTCTCTGATGCCCCTCGAAAGGCTTGGGTGAGAGACAATTGAGGAATGCAAAGTATTATTATATTGGCAGTAGGAAATGGTAGGTATTATTAATTATTATTGTTATTATTGTTACATATTTACATTTAAAACAAAACATATTTACATTTAAATATGCCACAAAACATATTTACAACTCTGTTATGCAAATATGAATATGCTCAAAGGTATCCTACATTGCACCACTCTTTCAGGATGAGAAAAGAGTGCTGAGTAATCACGGGTAGATTACAATACATGTAAAATATCTTCAGCAGCAAACTTCCCAGTGATCCTGGCAAAAGTCATGCTAGGGATGGAAAAACCAGTTCAGCTCCCTTTCTAAATAACCCAGATATTCAGCCCAAACTGGAAATGAGCCAGATGTAATCATTCCATGGGAGGACAATGATATTAATTGATACAGGCAGATTCTGAAAAAAAAAAGAGTCTCTCGATATTTTGTTTGTTTGTTTTAAAAATTCCTTTCAACGGTGTCCCTGCTGCCACTATGGTAGCCTTCTGAGATACGGTGAGGTCCAAAGTTCACTGGAGTCGTGGACAGGTTCCTATTTTACTACATGAGGGGTGTAATGGCCTTAGAGCAATCAAGTCCTAAACTCAGTAGGGGTAGACTGTTCACCATCAGGCTGTATGAGGGGCAGGACATAGTGCTTCCATAGGGAACAATTCTGCTACTCTTCTATATGAAGAACAGATTACATCTCCCCCCAACTGGTTATCACCACAGGCTGTTCGGTTGGAAGGGGGCTCAGCTATTCCTGTCCCCTGTCAAATCATTGGTTGAAGGGGTCATAGCAGCCTCTACGCACAGCAGTAAGAAATGGTGTGTATCCCTTTACTCCCCAGAGTCAGTGACCATCTTGCACTTAATGAGAAGCTGGGGGTGCCTGCTCCATGAGGATTTAATTTATTCCAAAGTCCTGAAAATCCACAACACTGAGGATCTCAGTCACACAATGGGGAGAGGCTATATTTTCTTTTTAAGAGCTGGTTCTGTCCCCCTCCCCATTTGTTTTGTGCTGCAAAGCTTAACCTTTGGGTTGTAAAGACTTAATAGCAATTGATATTGTACCTGGAAAACCTTGGCTTCTTCAGATCCCTTCTATAGGTTTAACTGAACCTTTTCAATTGAGTTATGGTTTACATTTACATAAATTACCATATGAAACTTGTTAATAGTTCCTGGATATCCTTTTTTTCATTGCACTATTAGACAAGGCTCTATGCTTTTGTTTGGGGTTGAATGTCAACGAATCAGAATTCAAGGCTCGGATCCATTAGGAATATGGCAAAGTAATTTATTCCCCTCCGTCTAGTCTGGGTGTCACATATATGTCCTGAGAAATGCTATCTGAAATCAGTAGAATTTTATCCTGCAAATTACAGGAAGTGTTATCATTAGGAGCAGCGGGAGGTTCTTGATTCACTGTCATTTACACATTAAATGAGTTTAAACTTGCTTCAGGGAAAGCACAATGCTAGGAGCAAGCTCTACGCTCTCTCTGTCTCAGAAAAACCTAAGTGTGGGACAGGATAGGCAGAATTCCAGCTCTTGAGGAGAGTTTGAGAAGATGAGTCGCTCCATCTCTAGGGCAGACTTTCCCTGGGATGGGAAGATATATTTATTCTCCATGATGCATAATGCTGAGCTAACCACAAGGCTCCTGCTTCTAAATCTAGAGGCCCCAGTTTCAGTCCTAACAGATGACAAGTTATTGTTCAGTCACTAGATGTGCCTGAGACAGAGTTCCAGATAGGACTGGGTCCCTGGTAAATAAGGGAGACAAGGCTAGAACTCAAGTATTGCAGAAATTGGTTTGGGACTACAGTTTGTAGCTGTTTTCTTTAATAAGCACCTCCTGTTTAGGATGGCCCTGGACTCCCTATTGCGTACCACCCAGTCACTAGTTTCACAGTACAGAGAAATTGTGTGAAAGGGTGGAAACATTTCAGAGACAAAACAAAGCTATGCAACTTGGTAAGTTTTGCAGCTGGGTGAAATCCCCATGCCTTATAATTCCTCTGAATACTGCAGCTGACAGTATCTCAGACACACACTCTGAACATGCGCTGTCCCTAGAGAAGCATCAGTTTTTAATCCTGTCACCGTGAAGCATCCATGCACAGACCAGTTACAGGCAGAGCTGATGTAGTTGAGGAACGCTTGTCAGTCATCAATAATCCTACAGTAGAAAGAATTACATGCTCACCCGCATGCAGGCAGACAGACAAACACAGGGGAGAGAGACACAGCACCACGCAGATGAAAGGTTTCTCCATGCTTCAGAAAGTTACAGATAGAATGTATTTATATGATAATATTTTCTTCATTTTTAACTCTGTTTACACTTTCAAAAGCACTGACCTGAAGGGTTTCGCTTCTGTCTCTTCAATATGGACTCAGCCTTGGGCAGGAATGACTCCCAGTTGTTACCATTCTGCAGTCTGGCTTTCTGGGTTATGAGGTTGGAGGGCCTCAGTTCAGCTTCTAGCATTTAGGCATCAAAAGTGTCCATAGCAAATGGCTTTAATTAATCCCTAGTTGGTTGCACTCATGGGCCACAAAGACTGGAAATGCCTTAGTTTGAGGCACTCTGTGCCTGGTGGTAGCAGGAGTATGTGGACATGTTTGAGCAGCTGCATCGGTTCTGTGCATAGACATTCAGTCTCCAAGATGGTCAGTGTGGTATCATCCACTTCAAGAGCAAGAAGAGATTGGCTTAATCTGCAAGAAGGTAGAGTTAGCTTAGACAGCCCCCAAAACTTTCTAATGATAAGAATAGCTAAGATGTGAAATTGGTTGACTTGTTACTGTGTCAGAATGGGGAGGGGATGGACTAGATCATGGGTTCCCAAACTGGGGGGGGGGGTGCCCCTTGTGGGGGGGGGTGTGAAGAAATTCCAGAGCAGCACGAGGCAACCCAGCCCCCCTGTGGTGTTTTAGATGCTGCTTGTAATTATTAGAACTGGGAGCATTGGCTGTTGGGAATCTGGAAGCACAGGAAACAGGAAGGAGGGGGGGGAGGAGATGGGCCAGGCCTGAGTGAGAGCTACAGAGGGGAGCAGCAGCAGCTTTGGAAAGAGGTTTCACCTTTGGTAAATAAAGGCCTGTTGAAGTTTGTTACTACCTTGCTTGCATGATACAATACCCCCCCATCAAGTTTTGCTGCCCCGGTCAGTTCCTTTTTTTTTTTTTGGCTCAACAAGTTTTGCTGGTGGGGTGGGGGGGCGTGAGGGTTTTTCAAAAATCAAAAAGGGGGCATGATGTCGAAAAGTTTGGGAACCACTGGACTAGATGATCTCTCAAGGTCTCTTCCTGCCCTAAATTTCACAGGGGGAGGGGGCAAAGCCGACAGGTGTGGAAGTGCACAATGATTGGACAGAGGCATCAGTTAGGGGGAGGGTCTATTAATGGAGATTCTCTATGTCCTAGTAAAGAGGAGTGGATGGAAGATAATAAGATCTGATGAGAAACAGTCAAATGAAAAAGAGCCCCATTCGATCACATCATGCAATGCCAGACAGCTAAATAGTGACAAGTTTTTAAAGTGCTTGTATACAAACGCTAGAAATCTAAATAATATGATGAGTAAACTAGAGCGCCTTGTATCAAATGAGCAGGGCTCGACAAACTATTGAATCTACTCACCCGTGGCAAGTAGATTTCAGCTCTTCTTGGCGCGTGCGCAGTGCGGGGCTGGCGAGCGGCTTTTGCCGCCATTTGTCAAGCCCTGTAAATGAGGATATTGGTATAATAGGCCTCACAGAGTGCAGATGTGGTCACCTTATCTCAAAAAAGATATCTTGGCATTGGAAAAAGTTCATAAAAGGGCAACAGAAATGATTAGGGGTATGGAACGGCTGCCATATGAGGAGAGATGAAAAAGACTGGGACTTTTCAACTTAAGAAAGAGGAGACTAAGTGGGGATAGGATAGAGGTCTATAAAAACATGCCTGGTGTGGAGAAAGTAAATAAGGAAAAGTTATTTACTTGTTCCCATAACATAGGTACTAGGGTCACTAAATGAAATTAATAGGCAGCAGGTTTAAAACAAACAAAAGGAAGTTTTTCTTCAGGCAACACACAGTCAATCTGTGGAACTCCTCGCCAGAGGATGTTGTAAAGGTCAAGGCTTTAACAGGGTTCAAAAAGAGCTAGATACATTCACAGAGGATAGATCTGTCAATGGCTATGAGCCAATATGGGCAGGGATGGTGTCCCTACCCACTCTCCAAAGCTGGGAATGGGCAACAGGGGAGGGATCACTTGATAGTTCCCTGTTCTGTCCATTCCCTCTGAGGCACCTGGCATTGGCCACTGTCAGAAGACAGGATGCTGGGCTAGATGGACCTTTGTTCTGTCACAAAATGGCTGTTCTTGTGTTATTAAGCTACTAGGCTGCTATGTTTTGGATTCTCTTCTCAGTGTCCCTGTAACCTGGTAGGGCTTGGGGACGGGCACCTCCCTCTCCCCCTTGGGGTCAGTGGGCAGCCACTCCACCCCACTAACCCCTGCTTAGTCTCTTGGGGAATTAACTGTGGCTTTCAGCTCTTCAGGGCTGGTGGCAGGCCAATAAACAGTCCGGAGCCCAGGTCCTTAGTTCAGGGCGGGGTGGCAAATAAACAGCTCAGAGCCCCCAAGCCTTGGTTCAGGGCAGGGCAACAAGCAAACCAGTTCTGAGCCCCAGCTCTTGTCCAGGGTGGGGCAGCAAGTAAACAGTTGACCAGTCTTAATATGAGCACCCAACTGAATCCCCTTGCTCAGGCGCGGGTCCGGCAGGTTCAGGCTGCTGTTCAGTAGCAGCCATGGGGGAGACTGCTACCCAAGAGTGGGCTGGCAGGGGGGACACAGGCCCACCCACTCCACTGTGTCCCAGCCCAGGGCCCCGGTAGCAGCAGAGCAGTCTGCTGCTGGGCCAGCGGGGATCCGCTCTGCAACACGCTGACCTGGTTCTTTCTCAGCCCAACAGTGGTTGGCTCCCCCTGGGCTTTTCCACTCTCCCCCTCAGATCCGGTGCAGGTGCTCTGGAACCCCCGGCCAGGCAAGCAGTCCTTCTAGTCCGTCCGTCATCCAGGTGTGGCCCAGGCCAGTCCTCAGCTTCTCCCAGGCCCAGCTCCCTGCTTGGTGTGCGGGGAAGGCTTCTGGCTTCTCTGGCCGCTTGGTCCTGACTGGCTTCTCAGGTAGGCCTTTTATATCCCCTGGCTTCTGGTCAGGTGGGTAGCTGGGGCCAGGTGCTGCCCACCAGGGCTTGGGGACGGGTTCCTGCCCCTCGGTGTCAGTGGGCGACCACTCTGCCCCACTACAGTCCCACACTGACTCCTGTGGCCCACTCATGTCTGCACTTTTGACTTGTCCCTTTCTTCCATTTGGCCCCAGTGCCTTTTTGGGTCTTCTCCCTTCCCAGCCTTTTAGGGGCAAACCCTCACTCTGCTGGCAGTCAGGTGAACTAGTTGCTTTCCTGCATCTTAAATTCACTCTTTTCATCTCCCCTGGTTTCCAGGGAGTCCTTACTCAATTGCTCATGTTTCAGGGACCATCTAGTTCCATTTCCCTAACTACTTTCATCTTCTCCTCGGCTTCTGCTTCTGATATTTCTTTATAACCTTTCTCCATTGCCATTGAGTCTCTCACACTGTTTCCTTATTGCAGAGTCTCTTTCTTTGTCCTTCCTCCCTTCTCTGCTGCCAAGACCTAAGACATTTCTTGACCACTTGGAGAGTTGAGAGCCTTCTCTTTTCCTGAACTGCCACCACTGCTCTTTCCACTGCCACAGGTACACTAGTTCTTGTTTCTCTTTTCCACCTCCCAGTCTGCTGCTTGTCTCTGCTGGCACTGGGTCAAAGGAAAGCTGGGGTGCATAAGGTGAATAAGAGCAATGTGTTCGGCATGGAGAGGTTCCAGGACTGTAGTCTTCCAAAGAAGAAGCCTTTAAAACTAATGAAAAATAATAATAAACTTTGTTGTAAATGTCAAATTTTCAGAAGGACCAGGGGAAAAGACCTTTTGACTTGTTTCCTTGCAGTTTCTTTTGGCTATTTTATCTCTGTGAACTCAACAGTATTCAAAGGGAAGGGGAGCCAACGTAATGTGGACAGTTTGCAGTGATTCACATGTTTTTGAGTCTTTAGAGAAGTCGTTATAATCTCTCAGGGTCATTTTATTGACTTCCATCTGCCACCTTTGAGCGGGTGAAATCTTAGCAGTCGTACATTTTTATCTCCTGGCAACGGGAGGATAGTTTGAAGCTGGGCTGGATGGGGAAATAGAACGGATAGATCCCAGTGTCAACATCAGAAGTCCCCCTTCATTCATCAGATCCTCCCCGAACACAGCCCCATCCTGGTTCTCAGATGATGGAAGCTGCCCCTTAAGTTTTGCTTCAGACATAAAAAGCCACCAGCAGTTTCAAGGTACGAGGTGAACAGTCAAAACATCAGGTCTCACAACTGCGTGCATCTGTTGTTGTTGCAGAGAGGAAAGGGTCCTTGTGCTAAACACTTACATTCATTGACAATATTTCCATCCAATATCTTATCAGGCTGTTCACACGTAGATAATGGCAACTGAGGAGTCTTTTTTTTTTTTACTCAGTTTTACTCAGAAACACATTGCTGCAGTAATTACTCTCTAATCCTCACCAGGGTTCAGCGCACCACCTTTCGGACACACAAACTCAGATGCCTCATTGTCAACAAACCCGTCTGTGACAATTGCACAAAAGGCAATGTCTCTTGCAAGGTCCCTCACTCCATTAAGAAATCTGTATGCCAAAGTGCTCCTGTTGCCTGGATTTATAGACATCTCTATGTTGAAAAGTGGCCTATCAGTTCTGTGGATCAATCCTCTCTTGCTAGAATGGATGGCAACCTTTAGGCAGCTGGGATCCGGATGGGAATCTGTCTCTCAGAAACAGTGTTTTCTTCCCCATACAATGATGTGCTATCAGTCACCAATGAAATATGAAACACTCTCTGGCTTAGTGAAAAACAAGGCAGATGGGCAAAAGGGATGTGGGCTTGATTTCATGCTGGCAGTCGAGTTCATGGGGCTGGTCTGGAAGAAGCTGCTGAGTTAATAATGTTGCACCAGAGGTCCCTGGGTAGGAATCCACTCCTTCATCTCTGCAAGCACTTCGCATGTATTGTGTTGCTTTCAAATTGATTTCCCCCTATTGGTAGCCTTTAAAAGCTGTTATAGTGAGGCCCAAATTGTGGGCTTTCAAATGTATAACCATGGGTTAATATTAAGAATAATGTTAGGTTGAGCGAGGGGATTACAGAGAAGTGGTCTAACGCAGACCACTTAGTTCTCTTTGATTCACAGGGACTCTTCCTAAGAGAGCAATAGAGCAAAATACAGTGTGTGCTTTCTTCTTCCAACTGGTTGGAACAATGCATAGCATGTCTACAAAAGGAACATGTGTGAGTGGGGAAAGAGTTTCAATGGAATTTCTTCATCCATTTTAGTTCCCCTAAAACTGTAGCCTGGTTCATGGAGTATAGTACAATAAAAGGGGAGGTTCTGATTTGATAGCTAACAATGAGGACAATCACAAATTTTTATTTCCCCGCTTATTTAGCAGTCATACCTTAATGTTCTATGGGACATCACATCGGAGGGAGCATTGCTGAATTACTGCATGTGATACGAACCATCATGACCCTTTGGTGAAAGTGGCCATAACCTTATTGTTGTTTTTGAGAAGAGACCCTTAAAAGTGCTAATGGAAGCAAGGTGTTTGAATTGATGACTCAAACCGGACTGTCCTAAGAGGTGTAATGAAATTTGTTTTACCCTGATGTTTGCGTCCCTTTGAGTGCCCAGGAAGCCCTGAGCAAACACTCTGGAGGGGAGAAAAGTAGATATTTTGGCTGATATTGTCGCTTCACCTTTACAGGTCACTTTTATCAACAGCCAAATTGATGAAAGATTCACTCTAAGGATCTCACTGCTCTTTAAGAACTTGTTTTATGTCTCGATTAGAAAGCCGTTTTGAAATAGACCCACTTTTAGCAATACTGCAGTTCGTTTTTTCACTCCTTCCATTATTCCTGTCCATGTCATTGAATGACTAAGCTTTAAAGGGACACACTGTCCCTAGTGTACACTGTCCATTAGTGGAATGAGTCTGGGCAAACACAGGCTCTTCAGCAGTTCAGAGGCAAGCAGGACCCCAAGGGGGAAGGCCCTGGGGACAAAATGATGCCCAGCACACATTCCACCTCCTTTCAGAAAGGTAAAGGTCCAGATTCTGACCTCAGTTATGCCAGTGCAAACTCAGAAACTCCACTAGTGTAATGGAGTCACTCCAGATTGGTATGCATGTAACTGAAAGCAGAACCTGTTCTAGAATGGGGGACCAGAGTTCCCTGTACGATGAGTGCTCAGGTGGCCATGCATGAGAGATTCAAATGCCACCCTGCGGATTAGCAAAGCATTCACAGCTGGCATCATCTGTTTCTACTGGTGGTGCACATTCACACAAGCCTCGGTGCACCTACCAAAATTTATTCTGCACATGGGTGGAAAAAATTAGGCTGGAGACTTAGCATAGGCTTGTGGCAGGCGAGTGCTCATCCTCACTATGTCCTTTTCGCCAGGTGAGCTGGGCCTGTGAGATTTTGTCTCCGCTGCAACAAAGAGGTGCGATTCCCAGCATAGGGTGGACAGACTCATAGCCACATGGTTGCGGTGACACAGGCAAAATCTTGGGATGGCCACCCACGCTTGGAAGCAGGCTGTGCAGGCTTGGACCCAGGCAGCAATCCGGATCTGCCACCTCTACCACAAAGGAAGTTTTTCAGTGCTAGCCCAAGCGGAGCTAGCACTAGTCTCCGAGCTACCGTACAGACATACCCTCAGGGGTTAAGACTGCAAGTTCTGATCTGTGCCAGGACTCTTGGTTCACCCAGCAGGACTAATCATGTGGTAAGCACAAAGGGGATGCGATAAGTGCAAGGGTGGAGTTTCGGGAGGGTAGTGGGGGTGGCAGCCATGTGCACTGGGCCGTGGCTTGCTTTTCATCCTGCTCCCCAGACTCTCAGGGAGGGAGGGAAAAGTACTTACATGCCATGCATGCCTCTCACTCCTGGCTGGTAAAGGGAGGGGGCAGGGGAGTAAAACATGGCATGGAAGTGCAATACTTTCCCCTCTCTCCCTGATAGTCTGGGGAATGGGATGAAACACAAGCCACGTCCGTGTGCACATGACTGCTTCCCCCTCACCCTCCCGACACTCCGCCCTTGGGTAAGTCTTGTGGGCCTCTCATAGGCCCAGCTCACCTGTGCCAATCCCCAGTCTCATCAGATGTGTGGAGTTCAGTTCTACCAGGTTCTGGAGAGATGGAAGATGCACCCTGAACCCTCTTCCCCACCCATGAAGAGAGAGATACAGCTTGACTCTACTTACTGCAATTCACCTCTGTGCAGACAGTCAGCACCAGACCCATGCTCTACCCATCCGAAGTGTCCCTCCGCACAGGTGCGGATTTCAATGCGTGCGTGAAGTTCCGGCTTCATACAGAAAGCTACCCTTTTCAGAAGGGCACCCGTAATCACTGATGCCAACTGCTATTGGCAAACCAAGAAAGCAGAAGGCAGGGCAATTCTTATACATATATAATATTTCTTTATGAATCCATGCCACTAGGCACATGCTAATCTGGCGAGTATTCCTCTGTGATTTATGTTCAGGCATAATCTTGAACACCTAAAAGAGGAGCATTTTATTTTCAAAATAAAGTGAGTGGTTCCATAAAACATTATATGTTGACATGTTTTGGAGAATGTGAAAAGGCTCATTGCTGTGATTCGAGGCCTATTTGCATAATTTTTCCTATGCGCTACAGGTAAATCATAGTTAAATATTGAGTCATTTATCAAACTCTGCATTTGCAAGTCAGAGCTCATAAACCTATGAAAAAAGAGGGCGACATTTTCACATGCATTAAATTGTGCAGATAGTTTTGCATTTGCCTGATATGGAATGCATAAAACTCAGGACGTGCAAGTCTTGATTTTCTGAGGGAGAAATTCACTCCTGTGCACAAGGACTGATGCATCACTTCAAGTCCTACTGAAGCTTTCAAAATAGGGCACAAGTGGAACTTCCATGGTCCATATGCTCTTGTGCTAACCTCCAGTGCTGGTGTGATCATCACCAAATGGAAGTACCCATTATAATATGCAGCAATGGAAGCAGTGTTTGGCAGTTCAAGAATAAGTCCCATTGTCCATATTCTATCAACTATTCTCCTGTCTTTCAAAACAGAAAAAAGTGTCTTTCCAGGGGTTTATCCCATCACAGTTAATTATTCTGCAATATTCACGGATGATGGATGTTTCTGGACCAGAGAGTTCTAGACTAGAGAGCTCAACTTGTACTTAGCTGCTTAAGATTCTTTCCAGAAACTTCACAATAATTAGATAATAGGTCATTTTCTGTGCAGGGTGGTTCACGTTGTTTCACCCTGCCATTAAGCTGGTTTAAAATGACTGGGCCACATTGTCAACCAGGGATAAACTGTTGCCAGTTTACACCAGTTGATCATCCCATTATATGGGTGGAATCTCTCTAATCCAGCATCCTTGGGACCTGACCGGTTCTGAACCAGAGAATTTACCAGACCAAAGGAGATCAATATTGTCTAGCAGCAATACCAACATTCCAACTGTTTACTGGGCTGTTAGAGGACATTTAGGGTGCATCTAGACTGCAGTTTTTTTCTGAAAAACAGTTGCTTTTCTGAAAAAAACTTCACTTACGTCCACACTGCTATTGCATTCTTTGGAAAGCAAATCAAAAGAATGCTGGGGATTTTCCAACATTGGTAAACCTCATTCTATGAGGAAGAACGCCTTTTCCAAAAGAGCTCTTTCGGAAAAAGGCATGTGTGGACACGGAAGAGGGAGTTTTTTCAAAAGAAGAGGCCTCCAGGAAAAAGCACAGGTGCCCTGGTGGCCACTCCGTCCTTAGTAATCGCAGCTTAAATGTGAGATAGCGTCCATTCAGTGTGGTCGCTATCTTTCGAAAAAGCAGATCACTTTTTTTATGCGCTTTGGCAGTGTGGACGCTCTCTTTCAGAAGAAGTTTTTTTGGAAGATCTCTTCCAGAAAAGCTTCTTCTGAAAGAAGCCTGCAGTCTAGACATTTAGGGGTAAATTAGAGCTTAACAACAGCACAGAACACTGAGAGTGAAGACTGGTGGCTGTAAACAAACTTCATGGGACCACGGGAAACTTGACCACACCCATGAACAGTGGACATCTGGGTAACTAAAATCATGCTGGATGCTTGATGTTTGCAGACCAGAGAGTTCTAGACTGAAGAGGTCAACTTGTACTTAGCGGCTTAAGATTCTTTCCAGAAACTCCATAATAATTAGATAAGAAGTCATTTTCTTTGCAGTGTTGTTCACATTGTTTCACCCTGCCATTAAGCAAAATGCATCAGACCTTTACTAGAAGTGAAGGAAGTTTATTCTTATATGGTCCACTTTTATTAACGTTAACCCAAAGCTACGGTCAAAGGCAAATAAATAAATAAATAAATAAAAGGAGCAGTGCAGCTGGTTGTCACTTCAGATCAAACATTTTCACTTTTCTTAGTGTCTATTTTCCCTTCTGTTGACCTAATAAATAAAATAATGCTTCACGGCTAGAGATTTACAAACAAATCATCTCTGAATTTGGCGACATTTTCTATGGCAACACAAGAGAAAGGTTCCGTTACTCAATAACGAACTGCACACAGAAAACGCATACAAATTATTGCAGCTGTCGTTATCACAACTTTAGGAATAAATGCAGATGGCATGAAATAATATTCACAAATAGCTAATAGAATTTTAATGACTTTAGAAAGAAAATAAAATGAAAGGCACTGTATTTACTTGTGATGTGAGGGGAATTTATACTGTGCCAATGCAAACCACAAGATAGTCTGGGTCTTGCATTTTCACACATCCCGAAGTGGGCAAATCCCTTGTGGGGTTTATTTATGGAAGATTAAAATAGCAATCATAATCTGCAGAATATTCACGGCTGCATCTGCATAAAGAATGATGTTTGCATTATGCAAATGTCATGTATGATGAATGAAATGCATCAAGCATCTTGAGGACACACAGATGTTAAGCATACCAGGATGCCAGGAAACATGGAAGATGAGGAAAAACATGATTTCTTCTTGAGTTAATTGATTTTCATGTTGCAACATCATCTTCTAAATACCACCGATCAAGCGGCAAGCTAGAGTGTTACCTTTTATTTAGTGGTGGTGGATTTTTTTTTAAAACTATCCATCACTTCTGACCTGCTTTCTCATGGTGCAAGTCAGCAGCACTAGACATCATTGTAAACAGTAAACAAAGGCTTTCTTCTTACAGGTCTGTGTTGGGGTGGACTAGGCCTGAAGCCCCCTGTAGGAGGCTTGTGGTTTTGCCACATCCCACACCAGGGAAAAGAGCAGAGGAGAGGTCCTCCAGACAAGCTAGAGTGACTGCTTCCTCTGCAGCCAATCAGGGCCCAGCAAGCTGATATAAAGAAGCTGGTGGGCCAGAACCTTGCCGTTCTTCTCTGGTGCTCAAGCCAAGCAGACTCAGGGACTGATTGATTGAGAAAGCAGCAGTACCTTGGACAGCTCAGAGTGTAGCTGGATTGCAGACCTGGCTGAAGCCCAGGTCTGGTGGCTGAAGAGCAGCCATGGTGGGCTATGGTGAATTGCAGAACCCTGGACAGGGCAACCCTCTAAGGACTTTGAGATTAAGCCCTGAGCGAGAGCAAGGACAGAAGGGATTCTTGGAGAAGTGGCCCAGGGAGCAAGTAGAAGTGGACAGTATAGGAATTTTAGTGGGCAACTTCTATTGACAGGGTCCCTGGACTGGGACCCATAGGAGTGGGTGGGCCTGGGTCCCACCCCAACCCCCTAGTAGTTACTCAAAGGAGCAGGAAAGAAGCCTGGTCCTAGGCAGCTCAGAAGAATGTGGGATACCCTCACACCCATAGCCAGTCACTGGAGTGGGAGCTTCTGGACATGCCCTTGGCCAAAAGGGGACACTCGAGAGAGGGTGAGGCCTTCACAGCACCCAACATTCCATCTGGCATGTTTACCGGCAAGTATCACCTGTTTGGAAAAAGCAATCTCCATAAGCGATGAGCCTACCCCTAATGTTTTGGGCAGGCCTTTCACCTCAGACTCAGACTCCTCTCTCTCTCTCTCTCTCTCACCTCGTAGTGAATCTTCTAGATTCTAGGCCTGAAGGAGCCATTGTGGGCATCTCGTCTGACTTTCTGCATAACTCAGGGCATAGAAGTTCCCCACAGTAATTCCTAAAGTGGATCTTTTAGAAAAAACCATCATCTTGGCCGTTGGTAAATCCACCATGTCCCTTGGCAAAATGTTCCACTGGTTAATTATTCTTGCCATTAACAATTTATACCGTTCTAACAGAACAGACCTTCCCATTTTCTAATTATATTTTTTCCCAAACCAACCCTGACTGCTACAGGTGTATTCCCTATTTCTCCATGCTCAACAGAGTAGGCTTGGTATTGTTTTTAGTGCACAGACAACAACATGGGTATAAACATCATATCCTCACCCAATGTATCTCTTTGTGAATATAGAGGATTGTGGAGCTCGGACATTAAACAACTGGTGGTTTCTGTATCAAAGAGAGTGTGTGGGATGTTTGGAAAAGGGGGGTGCAGCTTTTAGTTCTGGGGGTGGGGATTGTGGAGCAGTTAGACTATATATAAGGGTACATCTAAACTATGCTCTATTTTTGAAAGAGGCTATGCAAATTTCCGATCTCACTTTCAAAAGTGGATCTTTCAAAAGTGAAAGTAGTCTGGATGCGTTTTTTTCAGGAAAAAAAAACCCTTTTCAAAAAAACCCACGTAAACCTCATTTTTTAAGGAAGAACGGTTTTTTTGAAAAGGGTTTTTTTTTCCCCTGAAAAAAAACTGCATCCAGACTACTTTCACTTTCGAAAGATCTGCTTTCAAAAGTGAGATCAGAAGAAGATATGCAAATTCCAAAAATAGAGAGTACTCTATACATAGCCTATGAGTGAAATCCTGACCCTATGAAAGTCAATAGGAGTTTTGCCTTTGACTTCAATAGGACCAGCACATCATCCATGAGGGCAGGGGACTGGACTTGATGATCTCTCGAGGTCCCTTCCCAGTTCTAGGATTCTATTCTATGATCCATAATTCTCAGTATCTCAAGATCCCTTACTGCATCTCTGCTAAAAAAAAAAGTGTGAGGAGCCTTTTCAAAAAAAAAAGTGTGAGGAGCCTTTTCACACATCTAAAAAGTCTGTAAACATAAGAACGGCCAGACTGGGTCAGACTAAAGGTCCATGTGGCCCAGTATCTGTCTGTGACAGTGGCCAGTGCCAGGTGCCCCAGAAGAAATGAACAGAACAGATACTCATCAAGTGATCCCTCCCCTGTCGCCCATTCCCAGCTTCTGGCAAAGAGAGGTGAGGGCCATTTCAGAGTACAGTTCTGCTCTGTGTCACCCGGTTAGGTCTGGTGGGGGAAAGATACATGCTGAGGTGTTAAAGGTAGAATGCATAATCCTCTGATAATTGGGAAACATTATAACCAGTGGTGCAAATTTAATTCTCATATCAACAGAGTGCATTGCCTGTACCACACATACTGTTTCACCGTCACCAGTGATAGGATTTATCTGAGGGGTAGGAGTTCATACTGTTTTACACTGGGAGAATTGTGATAAACAAATAACACTGCTAATTACGGGTGCATGTTTCATTGTTCCGCTCTCCTTTATTGTCTGAAAATTGTGGATGGATGAAGAAATAAACAAATTGCCTGGATCCCTCTCCAAGTCACACTGGTGTGTAGCAAGGGGGACTCAGATGAAATCAGCAGTGTTATATCGCTGTAACATTTATTTAATAGAGCAGAGACTTCGCACCATTAAATGGAAGGCATGGCAGTTATTAAATCTGTATGAATACAATGCCATGGACTAAATCCTTTTTGTCTTAATAATCATAGCTATTCCCACAAACTTCCATGGGTTTATTCATATTATGATCACAGGAAGATGTATTAGGGGTGAAATACTCAAAATTGTTTAAGTGATGAAGGAGCCAATATCCAATGGCCTCCCCCTAGGCAATAACAGTGACAATTACTTAAGAGCCTACGTTTAATTGAAAATCAATGAGATTCAGGTTCCCAAATGTCTAAGTCCTTTTTAGAAATGGGACTGAGGGTAAAATTTTCAAATGGACGTAAGTGACTTAGGAACCTAAATATTATTGACTTTTCAGTGGCACTGGTCCTAATGATATGACAGATCAGAGAATGTCCTGAAAACAACTAATTGATTTAAAAAAAAATCTTTCCCTAGCAAGTGCAAAAGGTCATATTGTAAATATGGAACCTGTGCGGCCAATCAGAATAATGAACACTGGATCCTTAATTATTGCTATGTCCACATTGAAATAAATATGATTTGTTTAGAAACAAATAAAAATGTCCCCTTTAAAATAATATAATATAAATGAAACATTAGCCTGATAGAAAACATTTTAATTGTAATAGTTCAGTGTATTTTAATTACTCTCTCTCTCTCTCTCTGTCTGTGTCTGTATACCTGTGCAAGTATATGTGTGTGTAGGTATAGTTTTAGATATAAAGGTGGAGAGGTAAGAGAGAGTGAGATATCTTACAATTGCAAATAATCTTCAGTCTAGTCTCAAAGTCAGCCAGAAGTCTGCAAAACATACAGAATAGTAGAATCGCATCTGTCTCTCCCCTTGCCCCTGAACCCACCAGACAAAATGATTATTCCAGACCTGAAGAAGAGTTCTGTGTAAGCTCAAAAGCTTGCTTCTTTCACCACCAGAAGTTGGTCCAATAAAAGGTATTACTTCACCCAACTTGTCTCTCCAAAGTTACATCAGTCATTTAGTGTAATAGACATCTTGCCAGGGCAACAGAATGCTGTCATCGGATCAATAACCCCCACTTTGAAATGAACACTAAATGCCTCAGCTTCCCATGGCATTTTTCTAACTGCAAGAGACTATGATCCATGGGCTGCATTTGATTCCAGCGACATTATTTTTGGAACACTATTGATTCCAGTAGCCAATGTAAATGCAAAGCTGCATCTGCCACTCTGCCTTTTGCTCAAATGGCATTGGGAGTAGAAACAGCAAGTGTATGTGTGTGTGTGTGTGTGTGTGTGTGTGTACACGTGCGGGTGTGAAGTGTCAGAGCCTGGAGTGCCAGACATACTACTGGCTGTTAACAGTTTATGTCACGACCTTTGCACTGTATAACTAGAATGGAAATTCAATGGTGGAAGGACCCCATCAGGAAGAAACGTGACCTGATAGTCTGAGTAGAAGCCTTGAGGCATCAGGACCAGAGTTCTAATCTTGTATCTGGCTTTAACTCCCTGTGTATCTTTGGCTGAGTCACTGACCTCCCTGTACATCAGTTTCACCATCAATAAAGTGGGGATAATAATAGTTACCCTTGGTAATGAAGATGAGGTGGTTAGTGTCTGGAAAGTGCTTTGGAATTAAACAATGTAAAGGGCGGTTACTACCTATTCCCCACTGGCCATGCAGGATTGTTTGCTACAGTCTATTTGTTCGAGCTTTGCCCAGTCTGGTCCTACATGAACTAATTGATGGGAACCCTACTGTTTGTCTTGGGAGACTGTGCTGCACCCTAATAGATTTCACTATCCAAAAGCCTTCCTTGATAGTCAGCCTCAGTTTCCTTTTATTTAATTTCATCCTGTTACACCTAAATATATCCTCTGCCTACTGCCAGTATTTTATTCATCATAAATAATCTATATTAAAATGTATGATAGCAGTTATTTAATAGCACATCCAGAGGTTCTCCCTTTGACTTGGGATTCAGTGCCATTTGTTGATTTGTATCATAGCTTCTTCTGAATATATTCTCTGTGTGTGAATTTATATTGCATCATAGCAAGGTGCTGGCTTTAGTGCTTCTTCTTCCCTCAGCCCCGAAGAGTGCATGAATCTTTCACTTTCCCGACGCTACATAGATATTAAACACATTATTCTGTTTTGATCGAATACTAGTAACATTACATTACCTCGCCGTATCCCATCTTTCCATCTGTGAAGCTGAGTGGGGATAAGGATTCCAGAAAGCAGAAAGGGAGCATCAGATGAAAGGCCACCATTTTCTCCTTTGTTAGCAGTTTCCAGCTAGACATGATACATTTTTCCTTCATTTGGTGCAAATTCCAACATCTGCTCTGTCTCTACCTTGCAGACATGATGACAGGTGTACTACCCTTTTCAAAATTGCTGGGAAGCTGACAGATGGGCGGTTGGCAATAAATAAAGGGTAAAACTCATAGCAGGTGGCAGGGGGCTCCTGAACTTTTTGTGCTTTTTCATTCATTGCCTTTTAATTTCTTTAGACTTATTGTCCTCTGATTCAGTCTCTCACTGTCCCAGACCAGCCCGAGGCTCAGATACATTTTACAAGAAACTTTTTGTTGTTGTCCCTTTTCCTGCCTCTCTTCGGAGGGGAAAGCTAAATGAGGTTAATCTGCCAACTTGTTCTGATCATTAGGAGTGCAGTAAAAACTAACAGAGCCATCCTCAGAAATTAACTGCAAAATAAAAAGAGGGTTGAGGGGAGGGATAGCACGTAAAATTCACTTCTTCTTAGGCTGTGAAGGGGAGAATCTGCAGATCTAAGGGTATGTCTACACTACATGGCTCCGTCGAGGGAGCCATGTAGATGAGCTTTGTAGACATAGGAAAATGAAGCGGCGATTTAAATAATCGCCGCTTCATTTACATCAAAATGGCTGTCGCGCTGTGCCGATCAGCTGTTTGGCGGCACAGCGCGGTAGTCTGGACACTCCGCGGTCGACATCAAAAGTCTTTGTTGACCGCCCTGGTAAACCTCATCCCACGAGATATAATGGGGCAGTCGACAAAGGCTTTTGATGTCGACCGCCGAGCGTCCAGACTACCGCTCTGTGCCGCCAAACAGCTGATCGGCACAGCGCAGCAGCCATTTTGATGTAAATGAAGCGGCGATTATTTAAATCGCCGCTTCATTTTCCTGTGTCTACAAAGCTCATCTATATGGCTCCGTCGACGGAACCATGTAGTGTAGACATACCCTAAGGGTTGAATGGTACAACAAAACTGTCTCTGAAACAACACACTTTGTGGCCCAATCATACAAGGTGCTGAGGGATTTCCCCCTGCATTCTACTCCCATTGACTTGGTGCAGATCATATGGCAATACAGTTTTAGGGTGCTCAGAAACTTAGAAGACCAGGCCCTGTAAGCATATTTAAGAAGGGAATGTTGCCTACTGGTTGGAGCATATAAGGCTAAGGTGAAATCTTGGCCTTGTTGAAGTCAGTGGGAGTTTTTCAATTGTCTTCAACAGAGCTAGGATGTCATCCCTTGAGTCTGTTCCTTACACAGCCTGTGCCATTGACTTTCACTGTATAGCTTTGGGTGAGTCAGTTCACTTCTCTGTGGTTCAGTTTCTGGAACTATATAAAAAAAGGAGATTATGTTTCGAGCACTCAGAGATGCTTAAGGAAAGTATAAAAGCATGTGCTTACATTTATTTTCCGGAACAGGGATGGATGGATGGATGAACAGTGCTTTCCTGAATCAGGGCATTATTACATCTTGCAATATATTGTAATTAATTCCAAGAGAACCCCCCCCCCAATCAGATATTCCAGTTTCTGCATAGGAAATATAGTGTCTTTGGGTCCCAGCATAGGGTCAAATGCTCTGCTGGTACAGCTTCACTAGCTTTTTTGGGGAAGAAGATTTTTATTCAGTTCTCTTTTTTTTAACTTTATAAGAAACTTGCACCATGACTGTTAATAAACCATCTACTATTTGTCTGTGTAGATCCTTGTGTTAGTTCCCTTCCTCTCTAATTGCTATCCTATGATTCTTATCTGCTTCTTTTAACTATCCAATTTTTAGGTGCTTATAGATTACCAGTTTTGCCTGTTTGGTTTTCCCTTTGATATTCACATACCCTCTGCTTCTTGTTTCCTGCCCCCTTCCATTTTTTTCCCTTCTCCCCTTTCCCTTCTCCCCTATTTATTTTGGGTCTGGACATCCTAAACTCAAAACTCCAGTCATCTGAAGAAGTGGGCTGTGCCCACGAAAGCTCATGATACCATCTACATGTTTTGTTAGTCAGTAAAGTGCTACCAGACCATGTGTTGTTTTTTAAGTTTATCCTGCACAGACTAACTGGGCTATCCCCTGAAGCTACTATTTATTTGAGAGAGTTTGTCTGTGTGTGAGCCTGTCTGTCTGTGCATCTGTCTGTCTGTCTGTCTGTCCAAGAACTCCTCCTAAACAGTAAGAACTATGATCACCAAATTTGGTATACAGCTTCCTCTTATCAAGCATAAGGGTTTGGTTGTGCCTGGAATGGGATTGCTTCTCACAAAACCATACAGAAAAGAGACAGAATCACCAGGGAGAAGAAAGGGGCTGGATGAGGTTGCCCTGCACCCCATCCAGGGCTGCACCAGACCAGAGCATCCCACCCCCCATTTGCCCTTTTGGGAGGCTGGGGCAAGGGGCAGAAGCTCTCCTCCTCCAGATTCATACACAGACATTTCTGGCTGTTCCCCTTCATCAGAGAGAGAAGGGAAAGTGCACAGATTGCTGCATTCCTCACTCTGTCTAGGGAGTCCAGGGGGCAGAGCCCCTCCTCACCGCTAACCCTGAATCCTGCACCCTCAGTCCCCACCCAGAGCCCCGCCTTAAGGACCCAAGCAAAGCTGGGTAAATATTCTAGTACCTCATCATATTAAAATCCATGTGAGCCTCGTTAAATGCATATATTGGTGAATCCTCCAGAGAACTCCTTTCACACTGCTTCCTTTTTAAATAATGGTATCAGTACAATGGGGATTTGTACTCACAAGAGATGACAAAAGTGGGACAAATAGCAGGTTTATTCACAAAAGAAGTTTATTCACTTTGCACGGGGTTTATTTTCAATTCAGGTTTGTGGCTTAATTGGGGCTTTTTGTTAAATTGGAAGCCTAATGCCAAGGAATGGAGGCCTGGGAATTTCAGTTTTATTGAGTCAAGATTTTGTGGGACCACAAGCCTTTCTTTAACTGTAATCGTCAGTCCCAAACGGCATCCATGATTCAGGAGCTTAACGTAACCTGTAAGGGCCTGATCCAACACCAACTGATTTCCCTCAAAAGTCTCATCACCTCTAGGAGGCTTTGAATTGCGTCTTAATATTGCAACATAGGAAAATAGCACGGACCAAATCCGGAAGTCCTGTTTTTGTTCCTACTCATGCACAACCCCAGGTGGATTTGGCATAAGGACTGATCACACCGGATTGCACTAATCTATATCTCCACGTGCTCCCTTCCCCATCTGCCCCCATATATATAGTGAGCTGATGAAAATTCTAACTTGGTCTTCAGAACATATATTTCACTGCTGTTGTTACTTATAACATTTTAGTGTTTTTGTATGAAAAAAAGAGAATCTTGGTCATTTTTAGACTAGAATGAAGTTGCCCACTGGGAAATAAAAACAAGAAAAAGCAGCTTTTCTTCTCTTATTCTTTTGATGAAAGGAAACTAATCTAAGACACTTAGGATTTTGCTGGCTCTCTTGTTGCCTACATGAACAGTGCTCCAGTATCACAAACCGGGTTTTGTTGTGTGTTTTGTTTACACTGCTTCTCAAAACCTCCATCCTTTAAAAGCTGCCGTCTCTTCCTGGATGTGAAGGACCGTATTGCTTATTCGCAGGAATCAGGAGACTGGTTTATTCGGGGTAACGTTGCCTCTTTTGTACCACCGACAATAATTAATAATAAAACCGCTGCTGTTTTTCCCCAGTCACAGCCCCCATGCTGAGTGCCTGACAAGCTCCAATCTCTTTGATGTAATGGAACCGCATGAAAGCCTGGAGATGGCGGAGCGCTGGAGAAAAAAAATTCTGTCACAACCAGGGCTTTCAAGATTTGAGCTCCTTCTAATGCTCTGTCCACAGCCTCTCTGGCAACAGGGCTTTAAGGGACAGAACAGAGCTGGTGACAAAACAGCCGAGGAGAGCAAGAGGCACCAGAGCAAGGAGTTCATTAGTGCTGCTAATGTCCATGAGATGTAAGCTCTGTGGAAGAGCACAAAAATGAAAAAAAAAATTAATAGTCATCTTACCATAATGAGCTAGAAAGGGCAGAGGGAATGATTCATTCTCTCTGTACAGGTGACCTATACGAGATTCAATGTCACTCAACTCGCAGAGTACAGCAGCACCCAGCATCCGCAAGTCCCATAATGAGCAGTCAGAGATAACAGACTGCCCCCTCCTCCCGTTACAAAAATGTGCTGTGGCGGGGGGCGGAGAGGGGAAGCAAGTGTCAGACAGTTTATGTTCAATAAGAATGTTAATGAAAGGTGCAGAGTTCACAGAGACATGTTCTGCTTGCGTTCGGTGTGTGTGTGGGGAGGAAAGGAATTAAACCAAGAGGGGAAAGGGATCATCTATCCGCAGTCATGGGCTTTGCAGCCCAAGAGAGTTTTACCAGCAGTTTTAGAGGGAGCAGATGTACGGGCATAGTCCACAAAGCAGTGGAGGCACAGTGGCCAGGGCATACAGCTCTTAATGTCATACAAGTGAGCCCAAGTTTGGGCATGTGGTTTCCTGAAGGACACAGGCATCCTTAGGCGGCAACCCAAGTGATGCCTGAAATTCGGGGTCAGTATTGTAATTCTTGTGATGCCCCTGTTTCCAGATGAGAACTGACAAGACAGTGTAACCAAGTGTAACACAGAAGTGGGGAAATTACTTGCTCTAATGGGTGGTGCTGCAGCCAAAACAGCTACTGTCCACAGGTGACTGCTTTACATTTCATCCATAAGCGGCTTGGTGAGAACAGAACAGAAATATGACCCTTCATGGTCGCCTGCTTTCGTTTGCCTAATGGGAAAGGCCTAGGATGCAGCGATTACATTAGCTTTGAGATTCAGACTCTCATGTCAGAACTGAAATGATCAGGATGAAAAGACTTCTGTGTAACTGAGACAAACACTCAGGCCTTCATAGCAGGTGTAGACAATGATCCACCCTGTGAAAAAAATGTCAAGTATTTTAACTTCAAAGCCATTTCCCCCTCCTTCTTCGTTCTTAGTTAGCTACCAAGATCCTGAGAATTCAGAAATTGGAGTTCCCCCTGCAGGAGCGAATGGTAGTCACTTATGCCTAAATTGCTCCAGGAGCATTCTTCATGCTGAATGTGGTGTTGAGTAGTGGCTCCACATGGGAAAGCTGGTAGTGTAAACCCTGAACTTGCAGAAAGTTTAAAAACACCCTCAAAATATTTGGCTTTAAGACGTGCTCATTTGCATTTTTTTCCTTTTAAATACATTTTTGTGCAGATGGAAATATACTAGAATGTCCTCTCCACAGATGACACTCTCTATTTATGCCCAGAATTATTTCCAACACGGGCAGCTTTCCCATTCTGCCTCAACGCTGTCCTGGGGAGAGCACATTTAGCGACAGGAGGAGAACTCATTCTCTGCTCTTGGTTTCCCAAGGGAGCCTGTGTCAAACTGGACAGCCTGACAGTGATTAAACGTGAACTCAGATTATAAATAGTAACAGCTTTTAACCATTTACTTTGAAGGGGAGGGTGAGATGGAATAGAATCTGAAAGGAAATGATACATCCCACGGGGGAGCTGACTGAGGCTAAGAAGAACAATCTTATGTTTACTCTGTACTAGACATTTGAGCCCAAAGCACAACAGAGTCACAGAGGGTTCCTTCTAGCCACCAAAGGGAACATAGTCAAGCGAGGAGAAAGACAGCGTTGCTATTGGGCAGAAATAATTCACTCCCCAATTAAAACTTCAGGAGGAACTTTAGGGATGTCACGGAATTCGTTTGAATTTGGCCAGGACACCAGATTAAAGAGTCCACAGGAAGCGCTATGGAATCTGTAATGACCAAAAGTCCTCACAAGCTTGGAGGTAGACTCCATTCAAAGGACACAACAGTGCCTCCTGCCTCCTTGCTGGGGTCCTGCTGAGCAAAGCCACCTTCTGCATGAGCAGCTCTACTGGGGTGTTTCTTAGAGATCTTAAATGAAAATATTGACCCTGCTTGACCCTACTCATCTCACACAGCATGATGTGGCACATGAAGGTTAAAATCCTCTGTATGGAGACTGGCAGAAGCACCAATCAGCTGTTGACTGAAAATCCATGACTCTGCTATGTTTTGGAGAGAGTCGGTGTGTCTGTGCATCTGTATCTCTCTCTCTGTCTCTTCAAGAGCTCCTGCTAAACAGCAAACAGTGGTGCAATCCAGCCCAAAAGTCTCCGTTCCCATTTCCCAAGCCCCGCCACTTCCTGCCACCGCCCCACCCTCTCCCCCAGTGACACCCCATCCCCCAAGGATGCTGCTTTGGAGATACTGGGGGGACCCGGCGTGGTGCAGCAGCAGTGGTTCCCCCAGCCCTCTGCACTCCCCACAGTGACAGGAGCCGTGGGTGAACTCAGTGGGCGCATTTGCTCCACTGTGCTCCGATTCCCCACAGCTCCTGCCCCTGGAGGGAATGCAAGGGGGGCCGACCCCTGCTGGCACTTGGTCCTCTCCTGAGGGCAGGGGACTGCACTTGCTGACCTCTCAGGCCCTTCCAGTTCTAGTGTCCTGTGCTTCTATGACGAGTTACATGGCTGTGCAGCTGGCTGCTGGTCCTCTCAGCTTTTTCACTGCAGCACAGTGCACACAGTACAATGTACAAGTTGCACCTTCACAACTCAGCACTCTCTGGTCCAGCAAGGTCCATGGTCCGGCAGGATGCTCCTGGCCCTGAGAGTTTTGGAGCCTAAGGGCAGGAGGGTCAGCTGGCAAGCAGGATCATAGCCCGAGCCCCACAGCAGCCCCCAGCAAATGGGACCAGGGCCAGAGCTCCGTGGCACCCCGGCCAGCTGGGTAGCTGGGGACCAGTGCAGGGGGGAGTCAGAGTGCCTGTGGTGTAGTAGCTAGCTGGCAGCAAGCAGAGGCTTGGGGGTTGGTGGCAGGGGACCTCCCCATGTCCAGCAAATTCTCTCCTTCAGGACCAGCCAGGTCCCAAGGTTGCTAAACCAGGGAGGTCCAACCTGTATTAATTGTTATTGCAGAGCCCAACCACTCCAGTGAGGATTGGCAGGCCCTGGACAAGATAAATAAAAGGACCTGCCCCTGCCCTGGGTAGCAAACATTCCGAAATCACTACTATGCGACATACAGTCCCTCAAGCCCCTTTCCGTGCTCTTTGTACCTTTCGCCTTCTTTCAGTGTCTCAAGAAATCATCCCCCTTGTGCCAAGCTGGGTTTTGTGTCATATGCAACCTCACATCCCTTGATAGTACAGTGCTCAACACACAGAATACAATAGTCATTCTTGCTCCAAGTAGCTTGCTGTCTAATCAGGTTACCTAAGATCCCCTGTTTCTTAATGAGAGAAAAAAACCTTTAACAGTTGGCTACCTTTGCAAACTGGACTGTTTTATCCCTGAAGCCCCATTAAAAGCATATGCCTTTCTCATCTCCTGCAGTCATTTTCAGAATGTGTGAGTTGGAATATCCATTTCAGGAAGAAACCTATGAGGAGCTTCATGGGAGCACATCGCATGTTGAGATAGCTGCAGACGCACTGAAGCAACACACAAATTTGCTTCAAATTTTGTGCACAACTTGATCACAGAGAGTTCTTTGTTGTTCTTTGTTATTACCCCCCCCCTTTAGCCCCCATGGGGCATGTCCATAACTCCTCCAGCATGGAATATACACAAACCTTATCTGGAGCCATTACAGAAAGCTGTTTGACACTGAACATCAAATTGATTTCTTGCCAGGATTTCACAAGGACACGTGTGACAGCAAATGACATGCTTGTGCCTTGCAATAAATAAATAAATAACCATGCCCGATGCAAAACCCCATCCGCTTCTATGCCAGCTTGAATTATGTACATCTGTATAGATCTGACAACCAGCTTGCTAGGTGGTCGCATCAGTGCATGTGTGGCCACATGTTGAAGAGCCAAATGGGGAACAACAGCGCTAAGTATCTGATGTAAGACAGATCTTCTATTGAGGGGAAAATGTTACCACATCTAAGGAGACGTATAGAAATTTCTCCTTCCCTCCCAATCCATCATCAGTCCTCTGCAGCAAGTGTTGCAGCTGGCCTTAAACTCTGTCCTGTATTTCTTTTCTTTTGTGTGCTACGTAGGCCAGATCTACACTATGGGAGAAAGTCGACCTCAGATATGCAACTTGAGCTATAAGAATAACATAATTAGAGTCGACGTAGCTTAGGTAGAATTTCTGCATCCTCCTCACTGCAGGAGGTCGATGAGAGAAACCCTCCCATTGACTTCCCTTACTCCTCATGACCCAGTGGAGTAACGGGGCTGATGGGGCACCATCAGTGGTTGATTTAGCAGATCCTACTAGACTGATAAATCAAACTCCGAGAGAACAATCTCTGGAGTGTCAGTCTAGGGATAAGTGAAAACAAGCCTCAGTAAAAAATTAGAACTGTTTTTTCTTCCCACGTCAGTAGCATCTATCATCAATAGCTCTCAAAGCATTTTATAGCATTATTTACCGTGCAATAATTAAGCTGAATATCAGTCTTGTGAGCTATGAAGGCATTATAATATCCAGTTCACAGATGAAGAAACTGAGATGCTTAAATATTAAGTGACGCGCCAAAAGTCACATAACAAATCAGTGGCAGGGCTAGGAATAAAACCTACAGATGTTGACTGTGAGCCCTAATTTTGGAAGACTAGACAACACACTTCTCCTGTGTTGCTTCCACAGCCTGGCCAGTGAGAGGCAGAGTACTTTTTGTGTCTGTAGAGATTCCAACATTCTTGCCGTTACTGTCAGTTCTGAGTGCTTTGTGTGGCTTCTGTTGTGTGTTGCAAGTCGCAAGTGACAAATGACACCTCCCTAGCATCCTTTGTGCAGTTCTGGATTGTAGTATGGTCCACTGGGTAGGTCACCTGTTTGTGAGCCAGGACATTTGGGTTTGATTCCACCTCAGCGAATGGTTGTCTTTAAAAGGGTACGGCTACACTGTGTTTTATTTTTTGGAAGAGGTATGCAAATAGCACTCTCATTTACATACCTTCTTCCGTTTTTTTTCCCCAGAAGAGGCTTTTCCGCCATTTGGCTCCGTCCACATGGGGCCAAATGTCGGAAAAAAACCCTCTTTCGAAAGCTCCTGTAAACCTTGTTTTATGAGGAAGAAGGGGGCTTTCAAAAGAGGGGGGAGTTTCCGACATTTGTCCCCGTGTAGATGGGACCAAATCATGGAAAAGCCTCTTCTGGGGGAAAAAAATGGAGGAAGGTATGCAAATGCATACCTCTTCCAAAAAATAAAACACAGTGTAGCCGTACCCAAAGCAAACTATTTTACTTCTTTGACTCCCTTTCCCTTCTCAGTCTTTGTCTATTTACACTGTAAACTCTTCCGGCCAGGGTCTGTCACTTAATATGTGTATACATAATGCCTAGCTCATGAGGGCCTCTAGGTACAAGTCTAATATAAAATACTAATCTTTATTGCTGCAGTACACAATAAGCAACCATGACTGTTTTCAAACCCCTGCATTCCCCCATCCAAAGATTAATGTAGGTGGCACCTCCTGCCATGCACTTTTCTTTATTACCATAAAGTTTCTATTGCTTAGCTGTTTGAGCCATTCTTGTTTACTTAATTCCATATTCTGACAGAAGATGGAGAATTTGCATAATTAATAATGACCCGAGCAATCACACTTAATGCCTATATTGAAACCTCTGACTATCCTCGTTAACTAACAACATCTATAATAGTGTCAGACAGGTAAAAGACTCTGTGAGTCTGTGGAGACAACATTAGTCACTTGGGATTATCAAAGGGTGTTTTTCAGTGCTAGCCATTAGCTGGAATCACTTGGCTCATTCATTAAGACTTTTTTTCTCAAAAAATCTCTTAACACAGAAAACACAAACCCAGAGCTAGATGGGAAAAGCCATGCATTTTAGCATTTATATGCACAGCCAGACTGTGTCTCTGTCACGGAGATAAAACCCCACCCAGCTATTGACGGCAAGTTGTGTTTCCTGAGCTTCTGTTCAACTTTGCAAACTGTCTCAAATTTCATTCACTTTTCTGTCCTTATTAATATCATGGAAGATGTTTCACCAGCTCTGATACTTTCAAACCCACCCAAAGAACTGGGACGCTCGGTTACCCCCAATTCTCCAGGAAGCTTTAATAACCCCATTTCTACACTTCCTTGCTCTCATTTAGGGTATGTGTAGACTACATGCCTCTGCTGACAGAGGCATGTAAATTAGACATACCGCCATAGTCAATGAAGCGGGGATTTAAATATCCCCCGCTTCATTAGAATAAAAATGGCCACCGCATTATGCCGGCTCAGCTCTTTGTCGGTGTGAACCGGCAGTCAAGACAGGGATCAGTCAACAGGGGAAGCCTTTGCCGACCGATCCTGTAAACCTCGTTTCACGAGGCATAAGGGAGCGGTTGGCAAAGGCTTTCCTTGTTGACCGATCCCCGTCTTACCTGCCGGTTCGCGCCGACAAACAGCTGAGCCAGCACAACACGGCGGCCATTTTTATTCTAATGAAGCGGGGGATATTTAAATCCCTGCTTCATTGACTATGGCGGTATGTCTAATTTACATGCCTCTGTCGGCAAAGGCATGTAGTCTACACATACCCTTTGTGAATTAACAAACTGTTCTGATTGAAAAGGGCCACCTGCCCTTTTCTCTGGAAAGCCCAGAATACCCCATATAGGCTTTCCTCAGGGGACTTAGATAAAGCCACAGCCCCTGGGCAAGGAGGAAGGGAGGGGCTGACTGTGCGCTACTAGAAGAGGCGGGGCCTTGGGGAGAAGGGGCGGGGCCAGGGCAGCCAGCCCTCAGCACCGCCCAGATGGCACCTCCCCCTCCGACACCATCAGGAGCGTACCCCTGAGGGCTCTGCAGCACGCTGCACAGGGCTCCCGCAGCAATTTAAAGGGCATGGGACTCTGGGCCCCTTTGAATCACCAGTAACTGGGGCCGTTGCCTCCTTTAGCCCTGCCCTGCATTGGTGCGACTGAAGCCAGCTGATTCTTAATGGTGATAGGGACCAGATGAATTTCTCTCCCCGGCTTAGAACTGACACCACTCCTTGGGCAGCCATCTGAGCCCATTCTGCTCACCGGCTGGCTCGGGGAGTCCGGGACCTGAATACCAGTCTGTGTCACTAGACCACCAAGCTGTCCAGCAAACCCTCACCTTTTGAATGAAGAGCTCTTTTGCTGCCGTGAACTAATCCCACCGCCCACACATCAAGAGAGCTGCTGCGTGAGCGTTGTGATGTAGCTGTGGGCCCATATCTGTGATGCGGCGAGTTTCCCTGTGGCATATTTTCCACATGAAGATGTTTTTACTTTCACAGACACTTTAAAGTTATTCAGACGGTGACTGCTGAGTGTCGTTATGTGGACTACGTCTACACTGCATCCCTCTTGCGCAAAAGCCTATTCAAATGAAACGCTGATTAGCATATTGCCACGCTTCATTTGCATAATTAATTAGGAGCCATTCTTATGCAAGAGGCTTTTGCGCAAAAAGGAGCCATCTACGCAGCTCCTTTTTGTGCAAAAACACCCTCTTACACAAGAGCCGTTCTTCCTCATTTTTTTCAGAATGTGTAGACGGCTCCTTTTTGCGCAAAAACCTCTTGCGCAAAAACAGCCCCTAATTAATTATGCAAATGAAGCATGGCAATATGCTAATCTGTGCTTCATTTGCATAGGCTTCTGCGCAAGAGGCAAGACGTAGCCTGAGAGAGCTGAACACTGAGGCTACGTCTACACTGTGGAGCTATTTCGGGATACCAGAAGTATCCCAAAATAGCAATTCCGCATCTTTAAAGCGAAATAACAGATGCGCTATTTGGTTCCATGATGGTTAAGGGACATTTCTGAATAGTGTTTTATTTTGAAATGTGGCACTGGGTAGCTGGCAAATTGCATAGCTTATTTCGAAGTAAGGGTGCAGTGTAGACGCACCCTGAGAGACCTGTGGTGTATTAGGACCAGGGGAAAAACACCAGAAGGAAATTCTCTGCTCATCCGCAGAACAGATTGTGTTCAGGCAGAAGAGTACAAATTTAATTGAATCCATCCCACTTCTGACCTGAGCTGGAGGGACCCCTCTATGAATTAGATGGGTTGCAGTCTAATCATTCCTTGGATTACAGGTTCATCCAAACAACCAGCCTGTTATATGTATATGATGGTAGGCTTTGTGGTGGGACCTAAGCAAAGGCTGCAGGTACTATTAAAAGATAGAAAACAAAGGGTAGGAATAAATGGTCAGTCTCCAGAATGAAGAGAAGTGTCCTACAGGGGTCCATTCTGTGACCAGTCCTATTCAACAGATTCATAAATGGTCTGTAGAAAGGGGTAAACAGTGAGGTGGCAAAATTGGCAGATGATACAAAATTGCTCAAGATAGGTCCAAAACAGACTGTGAAGAGCTTCAAAAGGATCTCCGAAAACTGGGTGACGGGGCAACAAAATGGCAAATTAATTTTAATGTTGATAAATGCAAAGTAATGCACATTGGAAAACATGATCCCACCCATACTTACAGAGAGATGGGGACTAAATTAGCAGTTACCACTCAAACAAGAAATATTGGAGTCATTGTGAAGAGTTCTCTGAAAACATCCACTCAATGTGCAGCAGCAGTGACAAAAGCAAACAGAATGTTAGGAATAATTATAAAAAGGATAAAAGACAGAGAATATCTTAGTCCTTCTATATAACTCCACAGTAGGTCCACACCTTGAATACTGCATGCATATGTGGTTGACTCATCTCAAAAAAGATTTAAAATATCTTAGTTTTGGAAAAAGTTCAGAAAAGGGCAAGAAAAATGTTGAGGGGTTTAGAATGACTGACATATGAGGAGAGATTAAAAAGACTGAGACTTTTCAACTTAGAAGAGATGAAGGGGGGATATGATAGAGGTCTATAAAATCATGACTGGTGTGGAGAAAGTAAATAAGGAAAAGTTATTTACTTGTTCCCATAACACAGGAACTAGGGCCACTAAATGAAATTAATTCGTAACAGGTTTAAAGCAAAAAAGGGAGTTTTTCTTCACGCAAGGCAGTCAACATGTGGAACTCTTTGCCAGAGGATGTTGTGAAGACCAGGACGTTAACAGAGTTCAAAAAAGAGCTAGATGAATTGAAGGAGGTTAGGTCCATCAGTGACTATCAGCCAGGATGGGAAGGAATGGTGTCCCCACCCTCTGTTTGTCAGAAGCTGGGAATGGATGACAGGGAAGGGATCACTTGATAATTCTCTGTTCTGTTCACTTCATTTGGGGGCATCTGGCATTGGTCACTGTCAGAAGACAGGATGCTGGGCTAGATGGACCTTTGCTCTGACCCAGTCTGGCTGTTCTAATGTTATTTTGCATTAGCTACCAAATAGCCATTAGGTGTTGCCAACAAGTTTAAGGACTTTTTCCCTTTACCAGTGACCCCATGGCTCTGAGCCAGCAGCGAAGCACCTAACCATTTAGGAATGCAAGAAGAGATTTGCCTACAGGAGCTGTTCCACGGCAATGCCTTCACTGGGCTGTTGCTCATTCTGCAATCCTCGCCGTCCCTCCTCCAGAGGAATTTTAAACAGGCAGGCACCCTTCAGCAGCAAGGCTCCCTCTAACGAAGTGATGGGGGAGGCCTGAGGCCGGGGGGCAGGCGAACATTGTGTTGCCTCAGACGAAATAAACTTGCCATTTCTAATATCCGAATGACGCCGTTCGCCAAGTCAGATGAAATGCGTGTAACGAGGGCTAATCAGATTCCGCATTAATGCGAGAAAATATGAAGCTAATCAACACTCCGGCAGGTCTCTAGGCTGCAGGCCTATTAAACTTCATAAAAAATTAATAACGGAAAGAACAAAATCGTTTGTAAGGGGTCTCCAGTGGCAATGGAAGGGCTCTGAGTATCATTCACCTCTCATTACATTGAATTAGCCTCACTTTCAGACCCCAAACACAATCTACTGAGCAGTGTTTTCTACTGGGCCTTGGTTGGCTCTGTTTGAAAACACTCTTGAAATATTTATCTATCTCCTCTTCCCCAGCTCCCTCCTGTTCCATTTTCATGATGGCTTTTTTCATTTTAATTAAGGAAATTTGTACTGGGATAGCTCCTGGGAAATGCCTCTCTTCTTGGAGGTCTGCAGATACCCACGGCAAACTTCTCTTTCAGGAACCGGGGACTGCTTTGTAATTGACCTGTGGTTGGCTGCTAAAAGCATGTTTGGGAGCTGCCTGGAAAACAAGATTGAGGGTATATAAGAATAGAGAGTGGAAGAGAAACAAGCTCAACTGAGCTGTGTGAGCAGCAGCCATCTATCTCTCAGCTGCCTGAACTTTGATCTTAAAATATTGCTTAGTCTAAGTCACAAGTTAACAGCCTGGGGTTGATGGCAGAAAGCAATGGCAAATGTGGGTTTAGAATTATGGGCCTAGATAAAATAAGAAAGATTTATCTGGTGGACAGCTGCTACTGTGTTTTCACTTTAGAAATAAGAGATAGAGATAAAGAGAACTAGAAATACCTTAGGGTGTATCTACACTAGGAAATTATTTTGAAATAACTAAATCTGAAATAATAACTCCCGAAATAACTATTTCAAAATAAGCTTATTCACCGAGGAAAGCAGGAGTACAGATTTTGAAATAACCAGCCCGTTATTTTGAAATAACGGGCTTGGTAGTGTGGACGCTCCGCTTATTATTTCAAAATAACTCCCTAGTGTAGAGCAGAGCTTAGATAGATAAATGGATAAATTAGACATACTTTAGATAGATTGGATTATGTTAGGTAAAATAATATTTGACCTGAATTTCACCCAAAATTCAAACCCAACATAAATCTGTCCAAAAATGTGTAGTTAAATGCTCCGTTTTAATTGTTTTGTGTTTTCATGCCTCATTTGCACATCTGCTTGCAGAGCGGAAAAGATGACAAGAAGGAGGGTTTCATTGTATTTTCATCCAGCTTGGAAATGGGAATTGTGGGGGAAACCTTTTTCTTGTCAGCGCAACAGGCTAATTTTGCAGATTTGTGTGACCTTGAGCAATTCATTTCACCTCCCACTAGCTTCCCCATGTAGAACAATAATAACATACGGTGCATTTCCAGTGTCTGCTAGATGAAATAAATACTGTTCACTGGTGTAATAGGCCTGGGAACCTATACTCCACCAGTGTTATACGCCTTGAAGTCATTGCAGATTCTCCTCTGACTCACCCTACTTTATAATATGGTTGCACCACTGACTGCAGGGAAGTTACTCCAGTGATGGGTTAGGCCCTGCGTGTATGATCCAGCCCTCTTTGTCCATTCATGCTTTCGGAATTCTAAAGCCATTCCAGGGCTGCCTGCTATGTGTGCTTTTAAACGATATCCTGCCTTAAACGTTGGAGAGGTAATGCTTGTGCTTCCACACCCTTGTGCTGAGAAAACAGGGGACTGCCTGGGTACTTTTTTTCACAACAAGGCAAATCTTAAATACAGTGTCCATTATGTACATTAGAGTTTAAAAGACATGCCTGGTTCTACAGAGGGTCAGCAGAATAGCTTTCAGGTTTCCAAGAGTAATGATTTTATCTAAGGAAATGAGGCGGGGAGCGAGTGAGACTGTTGGAGGCACCAAGAGTGGACTGAAAGGGATGCTGAGTATGTGATTTATCTAATCACTGGCTGTTTCTACACTTGGTGAGGGGTGTGTGATTTCCAGCTCGTGTAGACACAGTCTTGCTAGATGTCATTGAGTTGGTGCTCTAAAAACAGTCATGTAGCTGCAGTGGCAAGCAGCGGCATGGGATAGCTGCCCTGTGTATGTACCCCACAGGTGGGCTGGGAGATGTCGCCATTCACTGGAGCCTGTGGTACCTTCAGGGCTGCTGATGCGGGGAGTGGGGGGACAGCAGGGGCAGCTGCCCCAGGACCCGGTGATTTTAAAAGGCCCAGAATTTAAAAGCAGTCACTACTGTGGCTTTGGTGGCAGCCAGAGCGCCGGGCCCTTTAAATCACTGTCCGAGGCCCACACGCTGTGCATCGGGTACCCTTGAAGGGCTGGTTGTGGGAGGCTAGCCCAAGCCCCGCCCCTTCTGCCTGAAGCACCACCCCTTTCATGGGCACAGAGCCAGGTTGTCCTCCCACCTTGCCCAGAGGCCCAGAAAGTCTCTCTGCAGCCCTGGTTACCATAGTTACACTACTATTTGTAGTGCACTAGCTTAGTGAGGACTAGCAGGAGCATGTCTCCAAGAACGAGGAACCAGATCCCCGATCCCACATGTAGCTGTAGCTACTGATGTCCTATGTGGCTGACAGAGATGGCACCATGATACTGGGGGCATTTTAAAAAAACCTGTCAGGTGCCTTATTTATTTGTCTGGTAGGAAACAGCAATAGAGTGATAACTAGAAGACTTAGAGGCCTGGTATCAGACGTTTAGTCACATGTTCCCCAACTTGTTTTGACCGAGATCTTGCTGGAATGAGTATTTTCTGATTTTGGATTGGGTTGTTTTGGTTACGGTCTTGTTCTGATCAAAATCAGGACTTTTTACCTTCATGCCTATGCCCTGGTGCAATATGTCGGTTCAGACATGTTTGGTAACACTCCCTACATTTGCAAATTACGTCCCGATTTGGCAAAGCACTTAAGAACACACTTAATTTCCCTTAGGTGACCAGGCCTGTGAGCTTATATGAGACTTCCTATGTCCTTACAGTTAAGTAAGTGCTTAAGTGCTTTGCTGGATGGGACCCTAATGTGGTACAATGTGTTGGAACTATAGGGCCAGATTGTCTCTAGAACCTTGTGACATCATTTACACTAGTGCAAAGTAGGTGTAATATGGCTGCCATTTAGCGGTAGTGAGATACTACATCTATTTTGCGCTGTCTTTACATGCAATGACCAGACAAGGTGTAGGGGAATGGAAAATCTGCTTCAGAGAGCCCAGCCCTATGTATCAATGGGAGTTTTGTTATTGATTGCATTGGGAGTAGTAGGAGGACCAAAAAGCACTATTGATTTATACCAGGTAAATGGTTGTTACGCTCTGAATTGAAACATATTTGGAAACGTTCTACATGATCCTCTGATCATTCCTTCAGTAAGTTCTTCAGGGTCTTCACTTCTGTACCTATTCTTAAAATCTACATTCTATGCCCATCTTTAGTGACATTGATACATGGTTCTTTTCAATTCAGAAGTTCTAAGAAGTATTTCAAAGGTCACCTTTGTAGTGCATCCGATGTAAAGAAGCTGGGGCAGGTCAAATTGTCTCTTGTCTGCTACGTGCCTATTACAGAAAAAACACCTTGCAAAATAAAAGGAGCATCAGCTAATGCTAAATGTCAACTAGATTCCTAATAGTATTAAGGGTGTTGCCCGTAATAATTATAACTGGCAAAGAGCCTCAGATAAAATAAGAACTCAAAGCTCAGGAGTAAATGCCCAAACCTCAGGGGTTTTCGGTGTTTGTTTGGAGGATTAAAAGAGATTTTATTCACATTTATTCTTTACTTATGCTCTGCACTTCCATTCCACAATGGGCTGAAACTAACTAGTTCAAAGATATCATGAGAGAACTTGTGGAAATAGGAACTGAGAAATACTAGAAAGTCTGATTTGAAGCCAGAATTGAAGTGCAGTGAAGACTGCAGAAGACTAGAAGAGAAATGGTCTAAACTGGAATTCTGGATTTACTTCTTCCTTGTGGCTCAGAATCCGCAAAGCAGATACCCCAAGCTTTGGGAAAGTTTGGATCTGAATTTCATAGTTCAGGAACATATCTAGAGGTGAAGTGATTAGCCTGAGTTCACACAGTGAATCTATGGCAGACCCAGGAAGAAAATCCAGCTCTCTGGACTCTGAGCTGTATAGTCTCTCCTTCATTTAAAACCCCATGCAAACATCGAAGGGAATGGGATAACACCAGTTTCCAATATATACGTCTTTGCTATCATGGCAGCTGAAGAATTACAGCTTGCAAGAATGCAACATATGTGTGCTAACGGCTGGCTACGTACTTCCTGGCCACAGCTCAAAAGTAATAAAAACAACTAAGGATGTGATTGCAGTCCCTCTGCGGAATTCTTAATGTCTGCATCAGCTGTTCCAGCTTCTTCAAGAAAAAATAGGGTCTGGGATATTCAGCAGCCATCAGCTTGGCTTATTTAATACCCTGGTGGCTCTGAGGTGCACTGAGTGATTGCAGTATTTCATCAGTAGCTTTAAAAAAAAAATCTTTTTCTTTTCCTTAACAGAGGTGAATGTGATAACTCTTCCTGTGCCTTCAGTCTGGAGTTGTAATGGGTAACCGTCATCTGTACTCCTTGATTGCTGTAAATTGCAGTGAAAGGAACAGTGCAGAGACATTCCTGGCTGATAAGTGGTAAGAGTCACTCGAAAACCCCTGCTGTGCCACGGGAGGGTTCTATATGAAATAGGACTTTGATGGACAAGTTTCATAGAAAAATTGCACCATCCCCTTTTGCACTAATGGCCTCTTGTTTTTGGAGTCTCAGCCAGGAAGACAAGGATTGAAGCAGGGCGACGCACAATGCTCATGGTTCCTCCATAACATGACTGATGCACATTGATAATAGGATATTGACAGGACGCCTGCCTTTGCTGATGCTCGGGCTTTTTCTGTCTTTGGATAAAAAGGGATTCATTCTCAGAAGCTGTCAATCAGACACTGTTCTCCAGCACAAAACTCAGTCTAAGGTTTATGGGGGAGGCCAACAATTGCTGGAAGTCTCTCCTCATGCAGACTTTAGAGGATGCCTGCCTAAGGAGGTATCATGTTTCCCTGTCACTAACCCAATTTCTCTGCTTTCATATAGTACCTCTTCCTAGGCATCTCCAGGTTATTTACATATGAATTTTCACACTCGTAAAGATTTGGGTTTCTTGGAAAATTAACCTTCACTCAGAATTTCCTACATTTCTTTAATGGTAACATTCTCGAAAGTTAATATGCGCTTAAACCACGAATATGTGCTTGCCACTTTAGTATATCTTAAAAGTGTGTGTGTGTGTGTGTGTGTGTGTGTGTAAATTAGATAATGCCCCATTCTCCACAATTGTTGCCGTACCACTAAATGGATGAAAATATTTGCATTGAAATGCAAAACTTCTTAAAATTCATCTTTCCTTTCATTTAATTATTCCCTTGAAAAATTGGCCCATGTTCTAAACAACACCATTTTTTCCAATGACAGTTCCAAACAATTCCCAATGGTGGCTCTTTCCCAACCAAAGCCCAAGCCAGCCAATTTTCCTGCAACAACCGCTCTGCTTTTTTAACAGAGATCATTTCATGCAATAAAAGTTGAGAACATGTGTTTTCCACATATTTCTGACAATGCAAACAAAGCCAAACTAGCAAGAAAGTATCATTTGAGAATAATAGCAAATAACAAGAGAAAACTGTAATGGTGTGAGTGTGCTTTAGGAGCTTGAATGAAATACAGTGAAAGCTTTGTTATCCAGCACTCCTGGGAATGGAGTTTGCGGGTTAATTGAATGTGCCGGATAACAAAGTTTATTCCTCTGCCCCTACCGGCAGATCTGGCTCTGGGCAGCTTGAAGCAGATTGATGGGGAAGGAGGTGCCTGTTGATGACATCAGTCAGCAGTACCGGCTGTCAGAAGCCCCACAACAGCGGGCTAGACAGGCAGGAGTCAGGTGTGTATGGCTGAAGTCATGGTGGTATTGTGGCAGAAGGGAAGGGGGCAATGCCATTTAACAAAGTTTCCCAGTTAACAGGGTGCTGGATAACACAGCTTCCACTGCACACACTCTTTAAAACTGAATACACATTATGAAACAATGCACTCAAATGGACTGAAACAATGGACTGGAATGCTAAGAAATCTTTCCCTTTGTATTGAACTGTAATTTATCATTCATCTATTTTTTTAGAATGGCAATTTGAAAAGCAAAAGTAACAGGGAATGTCCCATTGGTCACCTACCCTATGGCTTCGGGTAACAAGGACTATATTAAAAGTTGTCCCTCCAGAGAATGAGCTCAGAAGGGAGCAGTTCACTAGATGCTCCCTGGTTTGAATGTCTTTTCTACATTCACATAGGCTACATCTACACTGCAGCGCTATTTCGGGATACTGGAGTATCCCGAAATAGCTATCCTGCATCTTAACAGAAAGCCCATTATTTCAGGCTAGCTAGTCTGATGTCCCTGTAAACCTCATTCCATCAGGAGTAAGGGACATTTTGGAATAGCAGGTAATATCAAAATTTGGTGTTGTGTAGACAGCGCCAAATTACAAAATAAGCCATTTCTAAATAAGATATAAATAAGATACGCAATTTGCATAGCTCAAATTGCGCATCTTATTTTGAACTAGAGTGCAGTGTAGACGTAGCCACACTGAACTGGCCTTCATATTCAATTCATAATTTGTTTGCATTTATCATTGGACAGAGTCCGACATGAGGAAAGGAGGCCTGTGCTGGATACAAAACAGGTAAAATAAAACGGGGGAACAGGTGGTGTGAGCTTTTGATGACTGCACAGAGAACAGGGCTACTTTAAGGAGACAGATTTCAGCTCTTCCCCTAATTTATTATCTACACAGTATCTTTCATGATCACATTGTCTCTAGGCCTGAGGAAGAGGAGCCTTGTAATTTGGCATGAAATAAGCAGGCCTTGGTGGGTACAAGGAGCTTTGAAAGAATAAAGGAAGTGAAAAGCATTGCTTTGTATCTCAATTTCCTAACTTGTGAGCACAGAATATATTTAGGGTTGAACCTGGCCTTATGCATAATATTCAGTTAGAATCCAATAAGCCAAATCAGCTCTTTAGAGTTCCAGGCAGACATATCCATATATTTATTTCCTTTGGGAATCCCATCCCTGGTAGGAAACAGTGACTATAAACAAAAATAAAATCACCATACTTGATGCTTTGCACTTGTATCATGCCTTTCAGCCACAGCTGTCAAAGTGCTCTCAGAGTATCATGACCTCCAGTTTCCAGGTAGGAAACTGAGGCACCATATGGATAAGGTCACAAATATGAAAAGTGGTATCTAAACTGGGGGGGCTGCAAAGTGCCTGATTTCCAGAGATGTTCAACATCCAGGATTCCTGCTGAAGTCAACTGCAGCTGCCAAGGGTTGTTATTTTTCAAAGGGCTCATTGTCCGCCATCAGGAGTGTGATGGGCAGGAATGCTCAGCCGTGATGGGTGGAGGCTCTTTTGAAAATTTAGCCCTTTGTGTATGTGTCTACATGGAAGATGAACTCTTTAGAAGATCAGATTTTTTAAGAACCTGGCCCCACATAGCATTAAGGTGGGCACTCACGAACAAAGGCACAGCCGTCCTTACCCCTGTAGATTATGTTGCTATGTAGGCCACATGAAGATTTGGGGGACCAATGGGTCTTAATGTCCACTTACCCACCTCTTCCTATCCTTGTCCTGTGGCTCTGCTTCCTCCTTAGAGGATCTAGTTAGCTTACAAGTGACACAGCCTGCCAGAGCTTTTAGCAGAACATCGAACCTGTGAAAGAGCCATTCAAGTGGGAATGAAGCCATTCAACAGGCATTTGCCAACCCCAGGTAGATACCATCAGTTTCTGAATGGACTGTGTGAGTCGACAGGACCTGAGTTTAAAATTTGTTTTAAAAATATTTCATGAGTGTGTTGCTGAAGATTATAAAATCACTTCTCTAAAAATTCCCCCCACCCCCAGCCACCATCGGCCACAGGGGCACCATAAACCTTAAGGAGAGCCCTCAAATAAGAAGCAACCTCTGGACAACTGGGTTTTAATAACTTCTCCAGTGTCACCAACTTACAGAGATGGGATGAAGAACTCGTTCTGTGCGTCCCAGGCTGCTGGATGGTGGTCCAGGCCACAGCTGTCTCACTGAACTGCCACAGTGTAAGTGGGTACTTTCCTTTATAAGGTGGGCAAATGAGCATTTATCTGTTAAGTGCACATGGGAACATGCCTTTTGGACACGGGCACATGCTGATCAGTCCTGAGCGTGGCTGCCAGTGAAAGGCGCCTGTATGTTGCTCTAATGTTAGACAGTCTGTAATCTCCTAGCCCTGGTCTACACTAGCGTATTATTTTGAAATAACAAGCAGAGCATTCACACTACCATGCCCCTTGTTACGAAATAAGGGGCTGGTTATTTTTGAAGTCTATACTCCTGCTTTCCACAAGGAATAACACTCATTTCAAAATAGTTCTTTTGAAATAGTGGTAGTATGGACGCTCTGCTGCTGCTATTTCGAAATAACTACTCCCCAGAGTGATTCAAATTAATTACTCCCCAGTGCTTTCTGGGGCTCTACGTTGAGGTAGCACATCCACAATAAAGGAGCCTGCCTCAGACTAATGTCGAGGCTTCCTGCTACCAGGGACATGCTGTTTAGATTTTGTTATTTCGGGAGTTATTTCAGATTTAATTATTTTGAAATAGTTTCCTAGTGTAGGGTATGGCTAGACTACATCCGTTTGTCGGAAAAAGCTATGCAAAATGCGCTCCGCATTTTGCGTAGCTTTTTCTGATACTTTTGTCGGAAGAGCCTTTTCCGAGATTTGGCCTGTCTAGACCGGGCCAAATGTTGGGAAAAAACCCTCTTTTGAAAGCCCCCTTCTTCTTCGTAGAATGAGGAATACAGGGGCTTGCAAAAAAACTTGTTTGCTCTTCCGCAAAAAAAAGCAGAAACGCAAACGCGTTCCCTGGACGCAGCCAAGTGTTTTCGGGATACCAGAGGTAACCCCAAACCCACCCCCCCACACACACACAGTCTTGCCAAATCTGTAGACATGTCCCTAGTGGAAAATCCCTCTTTCTGTTTGAGAAATGCCACTACCACCTCACCATACCCCCTGTATTATGGAGCAGGGAGGTGCTGACATAGAGCTACCACATAGGGGCTTCGATGGGGTAGAGGATTTGGCCCCTAGAGTGTACAAGCACAGTGACTGCGTGCATAGGGTGGCATAGGGTGGCCATATTTCCACATGCCGAATACGGGACACCTGGTGAAATTGCTCAGATTTCAATCAGAACCGTGCAGAACAAATGTGTAAAATAATATTAAGTTGGCCGAGCACCCGTTATTACAACATTAATAAGCGGTACAAATTACAAATGTCTATACTTGAAATTAATTGGTTAAGGGGCTGGAGCGATTCCCCACTCAGCCCATCAGACACAGGTGCCTCCCAGCATGGCCAGTGAGTGTGTCCAGGAGGCAGGGTGTGGGGGAGTGAGTGTCTAGGGGTCTGGGAGAGTGCTGTGCTGTGGGGTGATGGGAAAGATGTGGGGTGGGGGAGACAAGGGAGAGGGGGTTCTGGGCAGTTGTGGTGGGTGGGGCTGTGGCAGGGGGGTGGTGTGTAGGGTGCTGTACTTCTGGCAGGATTTTGGGGGTGGGGCCTAGCCACAGGGTGTCCGGGGGACGGCGGTTGTTGAGCCAGAGGGCTGTGAGGCATGGCATGGCCCTGCCCTCGAGGGAAAGGGGTCAGCTGGCAGCACAGGCCCGGTTGGCCCAGTGTGTGTCTGACAACTGCCAGTTTGTAAATATGCCCTAGCCCTGGCCCTGGCCTGGACGGAGTGGGACCGCCCCGCCAGGCCGGGCCTCTTTGCCTCTTGCTGGCCCCTGGCCCTGGGGACTGACCTCCCTGTGCCATGCTCCATTGCCCCCCTGGGGCCCCACAGAAATGTCTGGCTCCCGGCCCACAGAAAGTCATTCCCTCCCTGGCTCGGCCCATGGGCTCTGGAGGCTTCTCCCGCACAGGGAGCACTGCACTTGCAGGAGTAAGCCCCGCCGCTAGCAGCTTGAGCTCAACCAGGCATGGCTTAGGGGAGAGAGCACGGATCTGGGCTTCTGCAGGTGTGTGTGCTAGGGATTCGGGGTTACCACAAATCAGGGATTCAGCCTGGTGGGGGGGAGTTGTTGGGAATTTAGCCCTGCGGGGTTGGGGGGCAAATCAAGGCTTCAATCCCATGGCCTGAAGGGTTGGCAAACCTCCTCCTCCTTGTTGAGAAATCTTGTTTTGAGGCGCACATGGGGAAGGGTGACACCCCCCCTTACTCACCCTCATACACCCTTGCCCCCCATCACACACAGGGTTGCGTCCCCTTTCACGTCTTGCCCCAAGGAGCCTAGCAATTTTCAGCTGACAGTGCTCCATTTAATTTTGAATGTACACAAAGCCACTGTAAGAGATGTGCCGTCTCTAAGCCTCTGAGTATTTTAGCCCAAGATCAATAAATAAATTAAAGCATTAAATAAATTGCTTTCTCACCCCATCCAGACTGAGTGGCTACACCATTATTATTATTATTTTTTAGATGTGTGGTCGTCAGCCTGCGATGATATACTGGGTGCTTGCGCTCAGGGAGTTCAGTCATTAACAGGGTGCAAAAAAAAAAAAAAAAAAAACATACAAAAGACCAAAACACTCGTGGTTTCAACCTCCAAATTAAAAAAAAAAAATCTGAATATCCCAGGCTAGAAATAAAGAAGCACTCCTGAAAGAGCTGGAGAGGTATGTAGATTGCAGGCTTCTTGCTCGGTATGTGCAAATCAGAAGTAATGATTAAAAACATCTCTTCGCCGCCGAAAGGTCAAGTGTCTCCTGGTGTATAAAGGAACTCTGTGTACTGGCATTCTTCAATTCCAGAGTGATATCAAGTGCGTGTAGCCTTGGCAGCTGAATATTTAGTGGTAAGGAATGAACATTAAAGAGGAATGTAATTACTGAGGGTGGGTAAGCATGTGGTAGTGCACACAAAATTAGGACTTTCTTCACCAAAGTCAGTCAGGAATCCTATCCATTAGGGAATGGGAAAAATAACATGGTGTTCCCCATTTCTGGGGAAAAGTATCTTTATTTTAGATGAGGAGCATAAACCGTGTTTCATTTTTTCAACAAGGCACGTCCTGAAATCTGCTGAAAAATTCACAGTGAAGACAAGGTACAGACAGAAAACAACAGAACCTGTGGGGAACTGGGCCAGTAATTTCTTGCTGGTCAAAGATATCCGATTGGCAGTCCTGGTGTCGACAGTCTCCCCCTTTGAACTCTGAAAAGGTAGAAAACAAGAAATGTAAGTGCTGATTCTCCTTCCCAGCCATAGAGACACTCCCAGCTTGGCTGGACAACTTCTAAGAATGAAGGAGAAATCAGGCTTTAGGCACATTTGAGACCTGGTTCAGCAGAGCCCTTAAGCATATGCTTAAGTTCCACTGAAGTCAAGTGCCTTGCATAACTGGGGATTCAATTCTTAACACCCATCTGTTGGGAATAGAATGCCAATAAGGGTGAGAAGCAATGCCAGCCGCTGTCAGGATTTAGATGAGACAGACCTCTGTCTGCCAGGAACTGGATCCATTTCACATAGGTCACTCAACTTCTGCCAGACTGTAAAGATTTTTAGTCACGTAGTTGGATTTTAACTGGTTATATAAAAGTGAAACATTCTTCTTTTTCTTACCAAGCTCCGGGGACAAATAGCACTCCTTTAACCTAACGTTGTTTTAATCCTATAGAAGAGAATGTAATAAATTATTATTATTGTTACCATAATATGCTAACATAATTAATGCAAAATACATTCAGGTTCTGACTTTAAACCACCAATACTAAGATATCACAAAGAAGAACTACAATATGGCTATTTTTTTTAACTTGGTCAACACCCAACATATACCCAATGAACTGAACTGTTTGGAAAATCTGTCCCCAGATGTGGGAGCTGCTCAGCCAGATTTATAAAGATATTAAGGAGCCTGAAAATGCAGCTAGGAGGCTAGTGGTGCACAATCCCATTCCCAATGCACTGAAGGAAAGACATCCTCGAGTATCCATGAATGTGTGTTATTATATAGTATGGATTACTGTGCTATTATAGACTTGAGTGGATATAGCGACATGTGTTCCTGCTGTGTTTGTTGGGAAATATTGTAGCAACATAAACCATTGATTTAAATTAATAATCTGATAACTGAATACATCATTAATAAGAGCATACCCTGGCACAATGGCTCGCTTCCCAGAGGATCCTAAAGCATTGTGCAAACCAGACCCAACACTGAAATACTTTGACTCTACCCTGAGAAGCAGGGTGGCCCAGCAACATTGCCTAATGCTTCAGGACAGGAAGTGGCCAGGTATAGTATCCAGGTGCATATTGGTTGATTTCAGAATCCAGTAGCAATGAATGGGACAGGACCCAATATACCTATTGAGTAATGCTTTCCCTACCAGTCCCCTGGATGAGACTGTTTGCTAAATTAGCTTTCCAAATATGGCATTAAACAGAGCGGGGCGGGTAAGAAAGAAGGCTGGCAAGAGTCTATAATTAACTTTCTGACATTTGGAGAACTGTGACATTGGGTCGTATCTGTCTAAATGGAAACATTCCACAACCCTAAGGACATTGATAGTATTTAGTCAGACTTCTGATATCCAGACAAATAGCAACTTATCATGTCTCAGATCCAGCTAAGGGACAAAATAAAGGTCAAGCACTTAAAATAAAAGTATTAAAGAAGTAATGGAGGATTGTGACCAAATGGAAAATCTTTCCGATAAACTGGCAGTACAAGCAAGACAATGTTAAATTGTTAACTCCTTGTCAGTTTACAAATCAAATGCTAAAATATCTCTTGCTTCAATTATTACCAGATTAATTCATTTGAAAGTGCAAATGAGAGTTGATTAGAAAAAAAAAAAAGAGCTAATGGGTAATGAGGAAAGACAGCAATGGGACAAAGAGCATAATTTTGGGACCATGATATTTTTGTGTGGAGAAAGACTCTTCTCAATTCTTTATATTTAGGATTACATGAATGTGAACCCAAATAATGCCACTGTTCAAATAGACCTTAATTCTTCAGTTGCTACGCAGGTTTGTTTTGTACAAATCATAGTTCTATATTATCATGTATTGTATTATTGGCTGGGTCGCTTAAGTTTCTCTGTGCCTCCCTGTAAGAAGCACAGAGGATAGCAATATTTCTCTCGTCTGTTTTCTTGATATAGATAATACAATCTTTGGGTGAAGGATTGTCTCTTATTCTTACTTAGCCTAGCACAATGGGCTCTTGATTTGGTAGCTATAGGCACGAATAATAATAAAAAAATAGTATGGGTTCTTTTGTTGGTTTCATACTTAATGAAAAGAAAAATCAAAGAAATACCAAAAAGAAGTGAAGATTTCTAAGTAATTATCATATGCAAGCAGAAGCCTTGATCTTATGTCATACAAGAAACATCTTGTTCATGTTACAGGTGCCAGGATTTAACATCACGATTCTTACCTTTATGGCACTCTCAAGATGTCATTCTTGTCTCATTATTTGTCCCCTATCACATGTACCTCATCTGAGCATACATATATTAGAGAAATAGTTGAGTTTTAATGTGTTTGTCCTGATAGATGACTAGCATATGGACCGTATATCACCTAGGGCGTTAAAGTGTCATGACACCGCAGCCAGTATATCTACTAAGATATTTACATGGCCCTCATACCAGAGTATCTGCATGCCTCACAGTCTTTGAAGTACTTCTCCCCAGAAGATCCCTGCGAGGTAGAGAAGTGCTATTATCCTCATTTTACAGAAAGAAAACTGAGGCACAGAGAGACTTGAGGCCAGATTTGTAAAGATATTAAGGAGCCTAAAAATGCAGTTAGGAGGCTAGTGGGTTTTTCGAATGTGCTTAGGTGCCTCATTCCCATTGATTTTAATCACAGCAGAAGTCTGTTGCACATTGGGAATAGAATAGCTTATCCTGAATCATGTGCTAGGGCTCTAGTCACTATCCCTCAGTGTTGGACTGTAAAGGGTCCACATCAGCGAGAGACTACCCTGACTCCCTATACTCACCCGCTCCCCTGCATCCGAGACCAGGGCCCTGACAGTGGCAGCGTGGCGGCCACTGGGTCAGCGGGGATCTGGACCTCAACATGCCGACCAGATCTGTGGGCCAGCGGGGATCCAGGCCACAACACGCTGCCCACCCAAACTCCATCTCCTCAGCTGCCCCGAGGTCGGCTGTCCTTGGGCTGCTTTCCAGTTCCCCTTGGGGGCCTAACTGGATCGGGTGCTGCTCCTCAGGGTCAGTTGGGGACGGAGGTGCTGGCAGCATGTCCATAGGTTCCAGCTCCAGCTCAGGCAGGGGGCCCAGGTGGACCGGTCCAGTCATCGGGGCCCAGCAGGGATCCTGGAGGTCTCAGTGAGTCTTCGGGCTGTGGCAGCAGTCTCAGTGGCCCAGACAAGTCATTTGGGGTGGGCCCTGGCGGCCCAACCCAGTCATCCCATTGGGCGCAGCGTATCTAGGCCCTTCGCTGAGGAGCTGGGGTCAAGCGTCTGGCCTGTTGGGCAGCAGGACTCCATCTGAGCTCTGAGATCTTATACTCCTAGTCCCACCTTCCTGCTTCCTGTGAGCCTGGACCCGCCCACCAATGGGTCTAAAAGGGCCCTTCCTCTTCCGGGACAGAGGGAGGCCATATTGCTTGCCTAGACTCATTATATGGACAAATACCAGACCTTAGGGTAATGGTAGGAGAAAATACCCTTCTGTGTGTCGTTCATGGCCACCAGCTTCTCACTGCTGAGGAAGATTTTGTGCAGGGCCTTTCAATACGAATTCCTCGATGTTCAGAAGATTAAATCCAGAGGGTTAGTTAACTCATTCAAATAGGGTTTGGCAAGATAATTACAGCAGCTAATTGCCAAAAATAATAATAAAGCATTCTCTAATTTGTTAATGGATAGCTTGAAATACTGTAGCTCTTAATAGATGGTAGTTAATACAGAGTGGAATAGCAGATAAATTGAACTGAACTCTTCTGTTTTGCAATGCAATACAATGAAACAACGGTAGCTCTTAGCTAGCAATCAGGTATAGCTAGAATTCTGTTACTTTGGTAGGAATGGAAAGACATTATCTAGTGCAAGTGGGGAAGGTCTAGGTTGGATGACTCCTGAGGTCTCTTCCAGCTCTTGGATTCTATGATTCTAAAGCCAAGCCCTTTAGTCAAAGGAATTTTTGCCAGTACAGACTGAACATCTCTAGTCTGGCACCCTCAGGGCATGACCAGTGCTGAACCAGAGAATTTTCCGAACCACAGTAGGTCAATATTGTAGCAAGTGGGTCTCTTTTTATTTTTATTTTGCTGAGGTGAATAAACAGAACAATGCTTGAAGTGCTGCTTAATAATGTCGGGCTGTACTGGTACACTCTGTAACAGGGCCACCCCATCACACATCCTATATAAGCCTATGCCTAGCTAAGGCTTAGCAGTTCTCTTCCTATCAAAGGCTACGTCTATACTGTAGCCTTCTTGTGGAAAAGCATATGCAAATGAAGCACGGCATGGAATATTGCCGTGCTTCATTTGCATAAGTAATGAGCAGCCATTTTTGTGCAAAAGCCTCCTCTTGGACAAGAGCCGTTCTTCCTCATTTTTTCAGGATGAACGGCTTTTGCCCAAGAGGGGGGTTTTGTGCAAAAAGGAGCTGTCTACACGGCTTGTTGTTGCGCAAAGGCCTCTTGCGTGAAAATGGTTGCTCATTACTTATGCAATGAAGTGCGGCAATATTCCACACCTTGCTTCATTTGCATATGCTTTTCCGCAAGAAGGCTACAGTATAATGTAGCCAAAGTGGTAGTGTTGTTACACAATTTTACTGTATTGTCACAAGGAAATAAGCATAAAAACTGTGCTTACACTTAGTGGCATTACCAACACTTCCACTGCATGCTGGTCTCTTTAGGGGTAATTTAGAGCTAAAGAATAGCACAGAACACTGGGAGCCAACACTGGTGGCTGTAAACAAACTTCATGGGATCGCAGGAAACTTGGTCACACCCATGATAAGCGGACATCAGGCTAACTAAAATCATGCTGGACCACGAATGTTCCCAGCCAGAGAGTGCTGAACCAGAGAGGGTCAACCTGTAATGGAGTTTTGGTGTAAAAAAAATGGCTTATCTTTGCATTTCCATTTCCTTCCTGCCTTTTCCAAATCCCAAGGAAGCAGGGATGACCAGGCTTTCACAAATGAATAGCTGAATTCTGTTCTCAAGTTTTAGTTTATTTGAAACCAAAATAGAACTGCCCTGGATATACATGAGTGTAACTGAGACCAGAATTGGACCGGAAAACATCACTTCCCAGCTCCATTCAAGAGCATCACCCCCACCAAACATGAATCAGAGTTGAGGATAAAATCTGCCATTTCAGATTTATGAAGGGGGTTCTTTCTCCAGCCTCCCCTTCTCAGATCCCCTCTTGTGAAAACAGGAATTTACAAAGTGGAGGCTGAGCTGACTGAAACCAAGTGACCCAGCAAACTTCCAGCCCCTTCCACCCTCAATCTATGACAGACAGGCACATTTGCAAAACTGCAACCAGGAGAATTCCTTGATTGTTTGTTCTCTGAATAGGTTTGAAGGCAAATTTTGCCAGTTCTCTTTTTGTCAGTGATGCAAGATCTATTTATTGTATTGGATTTTCTTTTCATCCAGTTCTGTTTGCAGAAAAGAAAAAAAAAAACCCTGCTCGAAACATCAGACGCTGACAGCATATCAGTGCACACTGCACATTGTGAAATGATCTTATTCAAAGCTGAAAACAGTGGATAACTTTGGGGCATGCTTAGTTTTCAAGGCTACAGTTACAGGCAGTGTCACTTTGCTTCTTCACTGTCAAGCAAAGTCCAGAAGCAAGCTGCTGTTTCTTGTATATTTCTGAAATTTCTCAGTCTCAGGGTCCCAGCTATCACAATATATTACAGCTGAAGTAATCTAACATGACACATCATTTAAGAAACATTTGAACAAAGATTCTTTTAAGACAGAACTTAAAACTTTCTCTCTCAAAAGAAAAGAGCCCATCAGCTACATAGATCATATGTTGAGTTGTAGAAGAGCCAAGCCCTGGGTCTAAACCAGATTCTTTTTTTTATTAGTATGACTATTATTTATTTGTATTATGATACATTTTAGAAACATCAGTGACAGAGCCAGTTTGTAAAGATATGTAGGTACCTGCAGGTGCAGATAGGCGCCTCATGGGATTTTCAAAAGTGGCGAAGTGCCAAACTCCTTTGATTTTATTAGGAATTAGGCACCAAGACCCTTTTAAAATCCCATTAGGCATGTATCTCTGCCTTTTAGGCACCTAAATAACTTAAAAAATGTGGTCCTATGTGCCTGAGTCCCTTTTGAAACTGGGATTTTGGCACCTAAGTCTCTTACCCACTTTGTGAGATTTTCCCCCAAACCCTGATCCCAGTTAATAGGAGTTTTCTATTCATTTCAGTGTGACCCAGAGTCCAGCAAATATGGAAAGTTCCAAATGTGAGAACATACAATTCTTCACTATATTTACTGCAGGATGTTCATTAAGAGACTATGAGAGGTTCTTTTCATACTCGTTGATACTGTCTTTCTGTTTAGGGGAAAAACCCCAACCCAACCCAAACATAGTGGGCCCAGCCAGTCACCAACCAAAATTATGAGTTAAGTAGCCCAAGAGGGAAGTGGTGTGATCCATCACCAAGCATTCAAGTGCAGTGACATAGCAATGCCACAGAAATGCAGCAATTTAATTCTTGGCATAATTAGAAGCAATAGTGGCATCAGGGAATCTACCAAGGTAGCAATTTTCTAGATAATCAACTTAATGTCTTCATTCTAACTACATTTATATGTGTAAGTTAATTAGGGGAGTTAATTTTCACAAATGGCAGAAAATCTGCATTTTCCAGTAAAGCTTTATTTTACAACAATTTCTGACTCAACGCAACTGATAAAGGCCCCTTAGCATCCTTTACCTATTACCTGGACAGTGGCGGGGGGCACATATGTTAGTTTGACAGATGTACTGACACATCCCAGTATTCAGAATCTTTGTCCTGGGCTGCTCGTTTTCCTTTATGCGGAGGCAAAAGAAGAGTTTTCCCTGCCCCAGACCAGGTGGCTTCACATACCAATAATAACAAGCCTTATAAAGGGTGAAACTTGGGTTAACCCTCCTCTATTTCTAAAATGACTCTTTTAACTTGGGTTAACCCTCCTCCCCAAGGTCCGTTCCCTTGGGTTAACCCTCCTCTATTTCTAAAATGACTCTTTGGAGCACTCATTGTACGGGTAGCCCAGAGTAAGGCTGGTTATGATACTCTGTATAGTGATTTGTACATCTTTTTACAGCATGCCCTGCTAGGACCTGATCTAAAGTCCAGTAGTGCAGCAGAGCTCTGAGAATAGTTTGTAGCATGTTTCTTGGCAAACAATTCTTTCCTGTGTGTATTTTATGGGAGGCAGAGCGAGGACAGATGTTTCAATCTGTGTCAATATTGCTGATCCATAATTCTCTGGACAATAGTTTCCCTACAAAGCAGAAGACAAATGTATGAAGTCAGGGAAGAAGGAAAATACACTGCGTGGAAGTAAAAGTCCCTCTGTATATGACAGTGGTGATGCTGCATCTGGAACACTGATATGGGCATCATTAGTAGCAGAAAGTCTGAGAGCCCAAATCTCCCATGTTTTTCCCTTTGTGTAGCATTCACATCTTGGCCCAGTGACAATAAAGTGCTACACAGTTGGAGCCGCAGCATTTCACAGCCAGTTTGCCCAGGTGTATATGATGAGACAACACATCATCAGGCCCATGCTGTCTACAAACTGCTGAAACTTGAGAGATCAACAGCAGACATGATTTGGCTGAGACGTGGATTAAAGGAAGAAAACATCCTTAGCTTTTGGGGGCAACAACAAACGAGGTGACATGGGAACATGGCGGGTTACAAATATTTAATGAACATAGAGAGGGAGAGGAGGTATTTAGCATGACGAAGTGGGCACAGCTGGAGGAAATCAGATGAAAATAAGAAAAATGGAAATCTAGGATAAGGGTGTGTCTAGACTACACCTCTCTGTTGACAGAGAGAATGTAGATTAGGCATGTCGAAATTGCTAATGAAGCCGGGATTTAAATATCCCGCACCTCATTAGCATAAATATGGCTGCCACTTTTTTTTGAAACAGAGTTTTTTCGAAAAAAATGGCAGTCTAGATGCAGATCTGTCAAAAATAAAGCCTTTTTCGACAGATCCTGTAAACCTCATTTTTGAGGAATACAGGATCTGTCAAAAAAGGCTTTACTTTTGACAGATCCGTGTCTAGACTGCCATTTTTTTCGAAAAAACTCCATTTTGAAAAAAAAAGTGGCAGACATGTTTATGCTAATGAAGTGCGGAATATTTAAATCCCGGCTTCATTAGCAATTTCAACATGCTTGATTTGCATCCCTCTGTCGACAGAGGGATGAAGTCTAGATGTAGCGTAAGTGAGCTTGCTTGTTGCGTGGGCTGCCCTCATTTTACATTGGTGTCACTCCAATGAATCAAAGGAAGCCGTGTAAATACTCACACTGAATCCTGCTAAAGCAGTGAACTCACTAGGGAACTGGGCCAATTTCAAACAAGGTTACTGACAGTGATCTAGCTATCTACGAGACTGTGGGACTGTTTCTTAATAGAAGGAGAATGTCCCCTTCTTGGGGACATTTAAAACTAAACAGGAGAACACCCCACTGATCACATTGTAGGGGACAGTCACACCCTGCCGGAAGGGAATGGACTAGGTAACTCCATAAAATGTAGAAAACCAATATTATTTCGCCACTGATTTTAATAGGACGAGGTTTTCAGGTGGAGAGTCTACTAAAGCACTGACTGGGACACTTGGGTGAACTCCGACTTCAGATGGGTGGGAAATGATGCAGGGTGGGGAAGGGAGGCAGGAGAGATGTGGCCACCTCCCACCAATCGGCCTTGGAGAGTATGGAATGGGAGGGACCTGAAGAGTAGGATGGGGAATGGGGATTACCTTGTTGCACCAGGTGTTCCTGTCGGGAAGCTGGGTCTCTGGAGTTGGGTCTGGAAGCTCCTCCTACTGCCAGCCTCGTGTTGCTGCTGGGGAGCGTGGGGCGGGGCACTTATCCCGCTGTGCCCCGCTGACACTCCTGCCTGAGAGTGGGGTCAGGCTGTTGGGGCTCAGACTGCTCCACCTGCCTGGTGTTCCTGCTTGGAAGCAGGGTTGGGGGCCTACAATCCACATGCACCAATTCTGCTCACTGGCAAGTGTGCCAGGCAGGAGAAGCATGACAATCCCCCAACCGGGCTATGCGGCTCGAGCACCGGGCAGAGGACACCGGGCCAGCCCACACGCGCTGGCCCCGCTACCCAGCAAGAGCACCAGACCTGGCGGAGCAGGGCAGGGAATGTTGGGGCAAGAGAAAAGCTGAGATGGAGTGGGTGGGGCTGGATCGTAAGTGGGTGGGCCTACCTGGGGCAACGCCACTGGGGAATGCCCATTCTGGTCTCCAAATTCAGCAGGGTTATGTGAGCCCACCACAAGCTCTTCCACAATAAGAGGCTTATATTCTGGTTTCTAATTTGGCAAGGTCTTGATGTTGAATAGAACTACCTGTGACACAGGAGGTCTCTCTGAAAGGGTGATATGCATTCTGTGGGGCCCCTCAGTCTCCATCCTTTGTGGTCCCCTCTTCTCTTTGAGTCCTGTGTTTGGGTTCTTTGGCCGGTGGTCATCCTCCTTCTGAAGTACAAAAGCCCTATTTCAACTCACCGGGAAGAGAGAGAGGGGGGTGAATGACCACACAACGGTAAGATTCAAAAAGGCTATTCACCAGCTACTGGAAACATATTGGCAAACTTGAATGGTGCTCTCTGACTGATTTGTGATTTGGATTCAAAATTCCCCCTCCCACGGATGAAACCCAGTGAATTTTGGCTTTGTACTTTGAGTTAATGAAGTCATAGCTCCAAGCAAAATGCACAGAGGTGCAAACTCAGGTGCAGAGAGACACGGAAAAACTATCTGTATGAGCCAAACCTGCTGGATATCTCTCTGTGGCATATATAATTATCGTTCTCTTTTGTTATGCCTCGTGTATATACTGATGTTCTTTTGTGGTGGCAGAGCTGGAGGAACGGACTACATGAAAACTTGGATTTCAGCACATACACTTCTTCAGCCATCGTGTTTGCATGCTCAGCTATTGTTCTCATTGTGAAAATTAATTTCCATCTAAGCATTTACAATCCACCCATCAATGCAGTATCCATGTACCAGAGACAACAAAAAGAATCATTGCAGCCCATGAACAGGACAATTTCCTCATTCTCCTGACAATAAATGTTTCTTATGGGATGGGCAGAAAGGAGAATATTTATAGGAAGGGAAAATGTTGGCCATACCAAGTCAAAAGAACAGGAATAACATCATCTCAGCAGAACATATTTAACAGGGGGTGGTGTGAGAGAATGGCTCTGGAATCAGAGCTGATAGAGAAAAAAAAAGCTTTTTTCATGTTTCAAAAAGATGTGCCTTTGTAATGTATCTATTACATTGCCAGCAGGTCTAAGGAAGTGATTGTTCCCCTTTATTCTGCACTAGTGAGGCCACATCTGGAGTATTGCATCCAATTCTGGGCCCCATTACAGAAAGGATGTGGATGCATTAAAGAAAGTCCAGTAGAGGGCAACAAAAGTGTTGAGGGGGATGAAGCACATGAGTTTTGACGGAGGCTGAGGGATTTGGGCTTATTTAGTCTATAGAAGAGAAGAGTGAGGGGGGATTTGATCGCAGCCTTCAACTACCCAAAGGAGGTTTTCCAAAGAGGCTGGAGAGAGGCTGTTCTCAGAGGTGACGGATGGCAGAATCGGGAGCAATGGAGTCAAGTTGCAGTGGGGGAGGTCTAGGTTGGATATTAGGAAAAACTGTTTCCCTGGGAGGGTGGGGAAGCACTGAGATGGGTTCCTTAGGGAGGGGGTGGAATCTCCATCCCCAGAGAAGAAAAAGCCTTGGCTGGGCTGATTGAGTTGGGGTTGGTCCTGCTTTGGGCAGGGGGTTGGATTCGATGACCACCTGAGGTCTTGTCCAACCCTGGGATTCTATTGCAAACTGCTAGTAACATGATAACTGTCTGTTTCACTAACTGCTACTGCAGACTCATGCTTAGCTTGCTCCATCAACCTCACATGGTTGGTGTTAACACGTATTCCAGGAGTGAAAGACAGTACATTTAGATTTCGCTGATATTATTGATTTCGGAAAAAATCTTGTGCATCTTGGGAATTAAAAAAAATAGATTTATTTTTGTGGTAATTAGCATCAACCAGTGCTTTTGTGCGATGACAGCTTTCTGGATCCCGGGTAGAAGAAATGGGTGGTGTGAAAACAAGTTACACAGCAGCAAGCGTCTTATTTAAAAGCAAAGTTGTACTGCTTTTAGGCATACAATTGGCAGGGGTCACAAGCAGTCTGAAAGACAGGGAGCCAGTTGGCACATTGGTCACAGCCAGATGGCTTTTCAGCCCCCCTTTTTAAAAGGCATGTTGGAGAGCATGGAAATACTGGTACAAAAGAGTTGTAGTTTGTTCACAGTTTCTTCCTTAAAATGAAATGCAACTTGTAGAAAGCGAGAGAGCAAAACCAGGGATCTGATACTTTCAGAATGGGACCAGGCTGGAGTTTCTTCACACTTGCACTAGTGTCAATGAGAAATAACTGGAATACCAGGAAAGTGTCTCCCATCAAACTCCCACCATGGGGATGAAGACAAAATTTGACTTAAGGTGTGTCGACTCCAGCTATTTTATTTACATAGCTGGAGTTGTGTATCTTACACCGCTGACCTTCCCCCCTGTAGTGTAGACCTGGTTTAAGTGTACAACTCACTCATGTTATAGTACCTCAACCCGATGTTTTGTTAGCTAACTCATAATGAAAATCATAATCTCTGCCCATATTGGACAACTTTTGTTCTTTCCCTCAATGCATGTTAACCTAGGAGACCTGATTCCAATAGCATTGATTAATCCTGAATACCTTCTGCCCTCCTGACCTCCAGGGAGCTCATCCACCCACACTATTTTCCCATTTCCATCCCCAATGCAACCATGCTGTGAGGAAAGTTCCCTGTTCCTCCAATAGCAGCACATTGCACAGAGTCAATTGTATTGAAGGCTTTTTGTCCCTCAGCAAAGGCAAACAGTCGATGCCTCATTTAAGTAAATTAGAATCTTTCTAAGGATGGAGAGCAGAGAATGTCAAAAGAACAGGGCAGAGTGCTAGAAATATTACTGGCTCTTTTGGCTCATCTGAAATTCAGATCTCTCTCCTCTGCCTTACTGTGTGGCCAGCAAAACAAGAAGCAATTACTGGAAGGCACAATGCGTGGTCTTTTGTTTAAGGTGCTGGTTTGGAACATGGGATCTCCTGGTGCAAAGGGGGTATGAGAACACATACATTACTATCCGGGAGATGTTCAGGTACTATGGTGGCAGGGGCTGTTTAAATACCTGGATGGCTAGATTGCAAACACTCATAGAATCATTTTGGCAAGAAAATATTCTTATTCCCTTTTTATCCTTTTCCTTCTCTCCCAGGTATTCCAAAGACCTCATATCATGGTCATGCTTTGTCCAAGAAAGACAGGATCAGACTCGCAAGCTGTCCTGAAGTGGCTTGAGAGAGTGAGTAACAACCTCAGGTCAGATGGTTAAGAAACATGGCAAAGCCCCCAAATTAGCCCTGAGTTTTGTATGCAGATTTCACCAACCAATTTTCTCCTGTCAGGTGAGTTACAGTTACAGAGCAAAAACTTAAAAAACAACAAATATTCTGGCAGCACCTTAAAGACTAATAAAACACGTAGCTGGTATCATGAGCTTTCGTGGGCACAACCCACTTCTTCAGATGAATGGAGCAATTAAAGGTCCAGTTTCTAAATAAATGGGGGCGGAGAGAAGGAAAAAGAAGGGGAAAAAGGAAAAAAAGAGGAAGAAATAGCCAATTAGAGTGTCCATGCTACATGAAGCTGATAGAGAAGGTGCTAATTGTTCTTAAGTACCCATTGTTTGGTTTATTATGTCCTTAGGATGTGGAATGGAGCAGGCCATCCATACAGAGTAAACACTTAAATGTTCCCTTCCAACATGCAGTACAGGAAATTAAGGCATATAGCTGGTTTACCAGCACTTTATACAGTCTAAACATGCAACACAGTCTTATCATTCCAATACCTATTTTAACAATATCAGCCCATGGGAGCCCGAGTGGTTCCAGCTGTACATTGGTCAGTGTTCACTTGAGACCTAGGGACCTTGGCATGAGTGGGCACCTGGTCTGCCAGCGTCATACTGACTCCTTCTGGAAACCATCAGTTCTGCCCAGAAAATGACTAGTTTTGCCAGGCTAATTCTCTACTATGTCCTGGTATGATGCTGCCTCTTGAGTTTCTCCAGTCTTCTGAACAGGGCTCCGTCTCCCACTGCATTCCCTTTGCTCTGGCGCCCTGCTCTCCCCCTGCACCCGTGTTCCATGAGATGAGCACGCTGTGTCTTTCTGTTCTCCCAAGCACTGCCAGTCAAGGGAGCGGGGTTAATGCTTCCATCATATTTTCTTTTGCTCTAGGATTTCCCATTAGTGAGCCCAGCACAATGTGGGGTTTATTTCCTTTATGCGGTTCCTGTTTCACTAACAAGAATAAACAATTCTTCTTGGGTTTTTTTCTTCCACATTTCCCAAATAATACTCTTTTGTAATAAGTGTGAGGCTCTCTGCACTGAAACACAGTGGGAACAAGCCTGAAATCTCCCCCGGGTTATACAGAATCAAAGATTAAACTGTCTTACATGGCATGTGGGGGGAAGGTTGGATAGAAAGTGGGAAGAGGGGGAAGGAAAGGATGAAAGCTTCATGCAATGTGGAATATGAAGGCACCGATTTAAAAATGAGAGAGAGAGAGAGACTAATAAATGGCTTTGATAGGGAAGATAGGAGATGCAAAATAGAACCACAAACCAACACATTGCTTTCTATGTAATTAATAGGAGTGTTTGAGTTTATATAGGTCTATAGGTGTGCATGAAGCTTTACGGAATCATAGATTACTAGAACTGGAAGGGACCTTGAGAGGTCATCAGGAAGGCAGGTCCCTGAATAAAAAAAATGACAGTCTAAAAGGCAACACAAGATCTTCTGTGGTCTACCACATCCTCTAAATATGGTAAGTTCATAGAATCGTAGCACATTAGAACTGGAAGGAACCTCGAGAGAGCATCAAGTCCAGTCCCCTGACTCATGGCAGGGCCAAGCACCATCTAGATCATCTCTGACATACGTCTGTCTAACCTGTTCTTAAATATCTCCAATGATGGAGATTCCACAACCTCCCTAGGCAATTTATTCCATTATTTAACCACCCTGACAGTTAAGACATGAAGCAATGGGCTTAAATCACAGCTAGGAAGGTTTAGGTTGGACATAAGGAAAACATTCCTATCATCAGAGGTCAAAGAGAACAATTTTTCTCCCTCCTCCTTGTAACACCTTTTTGGGTACTTGAAAACTGCTATCATGTCTCCTCTCAGTCATCTCTTTTTCAGCCTAAACAAACCCAATTCCTTTGGAGGTTTTGACACAGAACAAATGCACATTCCTTTGAGTTGATAGGTGCATTGAAAATGTGATAGACAAATTCACAGAATGAGACTATTAGAGTTAAGGTCAGAGGTGAAGAGTCGTATTTAGATTATAAACTCTTTGAGGCAAAATCTCTTGCTTCATTATATGCATAAAGTACCAAGCAAAATGGAGCCATGATGTTGGGCTGAATCTTCCACAAATAAATCCATTAATTATTTCTGGTTGCTGTCCACTCTTTGGGTATGTCTAGACTACATGGCTCCGTCGACGGAGCCATGTAGATGAGTTTACTAGACATAGGAAAATGAAGCGGTGATTTAAATAATCGCCGCTTCATTTACATCAAAATGGCTGCCGCGCTGTGCCGATCAGCTGTTTGGCAGCACAGCGGGGCAGTCTGGACACGCTGCGGTCGACAAGAGAAGCCTTTGTTGACCTCTCTGGTAAACCTCATTTCACGATTCCATCTAGGACCACGAGAGGTCCCAAAAGCTCAAAGGCTGAAAGTGTTGCTCATTCAGCTCATGCTTCAATCTGCCCAAGTAACAGCATGTTCGAGGTGATAATAGTCCCACCATCACCTGCTAGCTAGAAGATAAATTAGCTCCTCTGGAAAGGTCACGAAAGCTTTGAGACTGCAGTTTCATTACAGGACTGGGGTCTGTAGACCAAACTCCTTGGTTCCGGCCTCAGTAAGCACAGCTCTGCTGATATCATATAGCTGTACCTGTTGACTTGCTTTCCTCCTGGTTGCTCCCCATGCACAATGTTGCAGCATGCTCCTGGGCACACCAGGAAAGCAATCTCAAACATAGGCGCTAGCATGGGATGGTGGAATAAAAGAAACAAGTGTGCCCAGAGGTATTTTTAAATATGACTTGGAATATGTTGAATCAGTTCATTGTTTGCTAAAGAATCTGAGTGGAATTAGCGATTAGGGCTGGTAGGAAGGAGATGCAGCTTAGCAAATGCATTGGCCAGACATTCTCGAAGATCTGTAATCTAATTTAGCTCTCAGAGTTAATGATTTTAATGATTTGTTGTGATCTCAGAACAACTGTTAGGAGATAAATCTACATCATTAAACCTATTATGGTGTTTTGCTTCATTTAGCAAATGGTGGGTTGTTTCTTTTTGGTTTTTTTGTTTTTTTGTTCTGCTCCCATTTTAAATAAGCAGAGATATCGGCTGCTGAGGGTAAGAAACAATTTGTTCCCAATTCCCTTTGAGATTGAAATGAAAGGTGTCCTTGGGAAAAATAGAACTCCTCTCAATTGCTATTAACTATTTCATAAACAGAAACTTGGCTTGTGCTGGGATGGAGAAGAGCATTTATGTGAATGCCAGTTACAAAACAAATAGGACTTATGGATTTGGGCACTGAGCATATGGCGCTAGGTTTCTTCCTTTACAACCTCAGGTCATGTCTTCACTAAATGGAAGATCGAGGCTGCCACGATCAATCTTCCGAAGTTTGATTTAGCGGGTCTAATTAAGACTTGCCAAATCAAACTTAGAAGGTGCCCCTGCCTTCAAGGTCAAAGTCAGTGTAAATCAGTAGAAAGAGAAAGTCTCCCAACAGCTTTGGATTTAGTGGTTTCATTTTAATTCCTAGTGGCCAGCTGTCCATTTCACCAGCACAGTGGCTATTTGAACAGATACACCAGTAACTGAACGGCTCATGCATAATGAACTACTCTTGCCTTCAGGATCTGATGCTCTAAATAAAAGGAATCATGCACTATCAGTGTGAATGTGTGTGCAAGAGTGTATACTGCTGCTCTCTTTTTGCTGTATTACAAATGAGCTTCTTTTCCAGTTTCATATACCTGGGATCCCCCCCCCCACACACACATACAATAACAGCCGTGTACTGGGTCAGACCAAAGGTCCATCTAGCCCACTATCCTGTCTCCCAATGGTGGCCAATGCCAGGTGCCCCAGAGGGAGTGAACAGAACAGGGAATCATCAAGTGATCCCTCTTCTGTCACCCATTCTCTGCTGCTGACAATAGCCATTGATGGATCTATCCTCCATGAATTAATCTAGCTTTTTTCTGGACACTATTAAAGTTCTGCCCTTCACAACATTCTCTGGCAAGGAGTTCCACAGGTTGTCTGTGTGTTGTTTGAAGAAATACTGCCTTTTGTTTGTTTTAAACCTGCTCCCTTTTAATTTCATGACTTCCTTATTTACTTTCTCTACACAGGTTGTCTGTGTGTCATCATTTTATAGTCCTCTATCATATCCTCCTTACTTCCTTAGTTGAGTCTTTTGTAAATTGAAAAGTTCCAATCTTATTAATCTCTCCTCAGTCAGTCATTCCATACCACTAATAATTTTGTTGTTTTTTTCTGAATTTTTTCCAGTGCCAAGATATATATATTTGAGATGAGGCAACCACATCTGCACACAGTATTCAGGATTTGGGCATATCATGGATTTATACAAAGGCAATAAGATATTCTCTGTCATTTTTAATGATTTCTGACTAGTGCTACACATTGAGTGGATGTTTCAGAGAAACACACACACACACACACTAAAATTCACTAAGGAAAATAAAAGCCGGACGTTCGGTTTAGCCAATGAGAGATGCATTTAATTTTCTTCAATTTGACTAATTATGCATTTTGCTAGCATACATATCTTCATTCTCTTATTTGCATGGTACTTAATCCTTCTGCAAGCACAATCAGCCCCCAATTTAGATGTATTGCCTCCTCAAAACAGTGTCTGAGTTTGCTGACATGAATATTTTGTTGTGAGTCACCTCTTACACCCTTCTGACATTGAGGGACAGAATTTTCTGACAACATAAGGGCAAAGAATGAAACAGCTGAACAATAACTTCAGCTGTATAAATCAGACGGGGACAGTATGTTCAGAAAGGTTGGCGTGGACTTCCAAACATAGTGCTATTCAAACACATAGGGCCTGAGTATCCATAATATGATCCCACTTTTAATCCTGGTGCATTGAAAGCAACCAAGTCCCATGAATGTAAAATTGCTAAATAAAGTCAGAATTCAGCCTGAAAATTTCCTGGTAGTTGTTTACTTCATCCTGTTTATTGCATGGCCTTTTGAGGGCCATAAAGACACCATTTGAGAGAATCAACAAGTAATATCTGAGATCTGTGAGATGAAAGGTGTTTTGTTGCTTGAAAGGCCTCTTCGCTTTGTATTATTGCAATTGTTTGTGATAGCAATGGCACAGAGAAAGCACAAAGAGGCCTGGAAATCTATTCACGTAATGCAGCTTGACTCTGAGGTACTTACCATTAAAGTGGTGTATATTTGTATTTTATCTTGACCACTCCATTCTGTCCCCTATCAAATGCTTTCTTCTTATTTTCCCAGAATGGGGTTATTCAGGGGCTGAAGAGGATGCAAAGGAGAGATAGAGGTGTCCATATGTTTTAATAGGGGCTTTGTGTGACTTCTCGTTTTGTTCTTTGGGGCCATGAGTACACTACACAGAATATTGATGCTGCTGCATTCATTCTTCTGGGTTCGATTTAGCAGGGCTAGGGAAGACATGGTAAATTGAACTCAGAGGGTGCCCCCGTCAGTGCCGATACTCCTGCTCTTCATGAGGAGGTAAGGAAGCTGTTGGGAGCATTTACTTCCATCGACCTCCCGCTGTGTGGACGGCAATTTAAGATATGTCGACTCCAGATACATAATTAACGTATCTGGAGTTGCTTATCTTAGGTTGACCTTCCACTCTAGTGTAGACCAGAGCTCGGTGGAGGAAGGATATATCAGCTCTTCAGACATGCTTCAGAAATTGCTGTAGTGATTCCACCTCGTCAATCTGTCCTGTATGCCTCCTTGCTACAAAGGAAAGACAAGAGAGGCACAGGGAGAGAAACATGTTTGTTATGTTGTGCAAGTTAAGCAAATACTGGGTTTTGAGTACCATCTTGCCTGTATTATAATCCTCTGCAGTGGATGGGTAGCACAGATATGTCGCTTTAATAATACAAAGCAAATAAGAGTAGAAGATGACTATTTTCAGTTGTGTTTGTTTTGGGGAAGTTCCTTCTGCAGCCTATGAATATTGGACACAAGTTTTATTACCATGGTGACATCTGGAAATGCAGCAATTGACCTCACTGAAAACTAAAATCATGTGTCTATCCTTTTCCATCTTTTTTCATCCCTAGAGATCCTGCTCCTTTATTAACCAGACAAAAGATAGAATTGTCTTCAGCTACCTAGACTGTGGTAGTATCCAGTATTTTCCCAGGTACTTCCTGTATTTTAAATTAACTTTCTAAAGAACAACAGGCCAGATAGCTACTAACCAGAGACAGCACCTGATTTTTTAATCTCTGTTTTATAGACTCCTCCCTTCATGTGTGGTTCATATTTCTTTCATTGTTTGTACTTTTTAGTGAATCTAATACTGAGGAAAGGGGTTATAGTGATCATAGACACATAGGGTTGGAAGAGACCTCAGGAGGTCATCAAGTCCAACCCCCGCTAAAAGCAAGACCAATCGCAACTAAATCATCCTGGTCAGGGTTTTGTCAAGCTGGGACTGAAAAACCTCTAGAGATGGAGATTCCAGCCCCTCTCTCGGGAACCCATCCCAGTGCTTCACCAATCCTCGTAGTGAAATAGTTTTTCCTAATATCCAACCTAGACCTCCCCCCCTGAAACTTGAGACCATTGCTCCTTGTTCTGCCATCCGTCACTACTGAGAACAGCCTCTCTCCATCCTCTTTGGAACCCCCCTTTGGGTACTTGAAAGCTGCTGTCAAATCCCCCCTCGCTCTTCTCTTTGGTAGACTAAATAAGCTCAAATCCCTCAGCCTCTCCTCATAAGTCATGCTCTCCAGCCCCCTAATCCAGCCCCCGAGAAATGTGTCTGCCACCCAGCCAGCAACTATGCCAATTTCCCACATGCTCACTACAGATTTTTGCTAACCCTCTCCTATGAAGGCATCCTCTAAAGGCAAGGGTGTTATGTCTCCTTTCAGTACCTGTCCTCTTTATCTGCAAATTATACATGAACAAATGAGTGTCGGTTTTGGTGATGTGATCATACTAGCAATGAGACTGTGACGCACCAACTATCTTCAAATAGGACATTTCAACCTGTAGGGGAAAGTCTTTAGGTCAGGGGTGGAGAACCTGTTTGGGTCAGGGGCCACTGAGCCACAGAAAAATCAGGGCTAGATCCAGCACCGGTCCTTAGATTCCCCCACCCCTGTTTTAGGTAAACAACGATGGGTTTGGATTGGTGATCTACAGAGAAAATGTTCGATATTCTGTGATTGATTTCTCAAAGCACTTCAGCTCCCCCCTCCAAATACTCTGTGCCAAAGAGCCTTTTGTAATAGCAAAATGTCACATTTGCCTTTGTTGGTGAGCACAAAGGGACACGCAGATAAAGCTGAGAGAACTTCCAAATGTCCAGCATGCATAACATTCCAATAGTTCAACATTTGCTCTCAAGCTGAATGAGGACAAACTGCTGAAATAGAAAAACTTTTAATGGAATAGAAGTTTTTTCCAAAAAGATCAATCTGGAAATGCCAGAACAGTTTATTTTGACATTTTGAATTGCAACAAAACATCTTGACATTCCAGAAAAAGAAACATTTCAGTTCAGGATGTTGAACTGCCCCAAATGGCTTTGTTTCAAGCCAGATCAACATCATTCTATATTTTCCTATAGGGTCACATTGCCTGACAGGTGTTCTGGTTCTGGTTGCTTGATACCATCATTCATGCCTTTGGGCCAGTTTCCCTGGCAGCTCTACATCTCCCAAGATGCACCAGCAGCTAGGTTTTTCCCATGATCCACCAGGCCAGTGTTTCTCAACCTTTTTTTAATAAAGTACCCCTTTTTTAAAAAAAAATTGTAAGTATCCCCAGTACCTACAGTTTTCAGACACACATTTTTTTTCTACCATTGCAACACATTTGTTTAAACAACTTAATTGTAGCCGGGCAGGTGATGAAATTTTTGGGTGTAAAAAGTATAAAAATAATAAAATGCTGTAAAACTTAAAACAAAAATTCAGTTTTCTCCAAATTTCAGTTGTGTTGCCAAACCCCCCCACCCTCAGACTCCTCTCGAGTACCCTTAAGGCAGGGGTGGGCAATAATTTTTGCCGGGGGGCCACTTCAAAAATGTTTGAAGTAGCCCCAGGCCACCTGGGAAGGGGTGGGGCCTAAATGGAAAGGGGCAGGGCTACCCCACCCCCAGACCTACTCTGGGGTTGGGGGAGCCCCTTTGCCCCCGCCTCCCACTAGGCACCCATGCCCTGGAAAAGGCTTGGCATGCTCCCCAACCCCCAGGCCAATCAGGGCCTGGGGCCGGGGGAGCATGGGAAGCCTCCTCTCGCCTTGCCAGGAGCATGTGGCACTTTGAAATGCTGCGGGCTCCTCACAGGGCTGGGGCAGTGTGAAGGAAGCTTCACCCAGCTTCCCCTACCCCAGGCCCTCATTGGCCTGGAGGTGGGGGAGCGTGCAGAGCCTCCTCTGCTCTCCCCTTCCCTGTGAGCAGCGCGCGGCACTTCAAAGCACCACATACTCCTGGCAGGGCAGGAAGAGACTTCGCGTTCTCCCCTGCCCCCAGGCTCTGATTGGTCTGGGGGCACGAGAGCAGCAGGACCTCCAGGGGCTGGATCCACCCACTTGGCGTGCTGGATCCGGCCCATGGAGGCCCTTTTGCCCACCCCTGTCCTAAGGGTACTCGTACCACTGGTTTAGAAACACTGCACCAGGCCACACAGTCAGATGGATGATTGCATAGCATCATGAGGGATGTTGTCCAGGAAGGCATATCTCAGCCCAGCCCATAGGATTGGGAGACAGAATTACAGCTTTCATGAGGCAATGTGGCAATGCTTTGGTTCCATTTTCCTAAAAGAAAATTGAAAAATGTTGGCAAAATCATCTATTTTCCATGAGACAATCAATCCTTCAGAAGATTTCCAACCATTTCTACAAAACATACAGTAAATTTGCTCCTTCCCTACCATCCTCCGAGTTTGCTTCTTGGATGAATGAGCATTTTGTACCTCTCTTAACCACACACATGGGAAATTTTCAGTAGCAAACCAAATATAAGCCTGGTACAGACTGCCCCGTTTTGTAATTGCAAAATGATACGCCTGGTACAGACCCTATTTCTCTTGTAATGATGGAGTGATAGATATAAGCAATGTGCAGTAATGGCAGAAGTTTTGCATTTCATAAAATATTCATAAGTTTGGCTGCCTAGCAGGGGCAGTGGATATAAGAGGCAAGGGAAGGCAATGGCTTCCCTGGGTCTTAGTGCTCAACCTTTCCTTCTTTTCCTATCCCTATTCCTACCCTTTCTGTAGGCTCTCACAGCAAGCTGTTGCAGACTGGTGGCTTTTCCCTTGAAGTGGATCTGTTAATTTAAAAGCGAAAAGCCTTCTAGTTTGCCAGGCCTATTAGCATAACATCGAACCTGTGAAAGAGGCGTGAAGTGGTAGTGAAACGTTTTACCAGGCACGGACCAGCCCTGAATTTATTGACAAGAGTTGCGCATTACTATAGGCCATGTCTACACTGGCAGAGGTAAAGTGCTGGCAGTTACAAGCACCTCTCACCGAGCTCAGCAGTGAAAACTCTGTTGGGTGTCCATGCTGTCAGCTGCAAGCGCAGCAGGGTGACCACACTTACAGCACTCGCAGTGCCTCTCCTCCATCTTCGGGGTGGAGTGTGGGTGGAGCCACAGGCCGGGGAGTTTGCCTTCCCAAGCAGCAGCTTTGCCCCCCACCCATGCTGCCTTGCCAAAGCATCTGAATGTCCCAAGTGTTGATGTGGGCTGGAATTCTTCTAGCAGAATTCCTTGTTAAATCCTCTTGTTATTCTTGTGAAAAAATAACAAACCAATCTCTTTATAAAATAAAAGACAGAACTATGTAGCACTTTAAAGACTAACAAGATGGTTTATTAGGTGATGAGCTTTCGTGGGCCAGACCCACTTCCTCAGATCAATTTGTGGAAGAAAATTGGCATGACCATATATACCAAAGTGATACAATCAAAAAAAGTGAACACATATAAAATTGACAAATCAAATTTTAGAACAGAGTGGGGGTGCCTCACAGACACTAACCTTCCCCCTCACCCCTCCCCAGTTCTAAAATTTGATTTGTCAATTTTATATGTGTTCACTTTTTTTGATTGTATCACTTTGGTATATATGGTCATGCCAATTTTCTTCCACAAATTGATCTGAGGAAGTGGGTCTGGCCCACGAAAGCTCATCACCTAATAAACCATCTTGTTAGTCTTTAAAGTGCTACATAGTTCTGTCTTTTGTTTTAGCTAGACCAGACTAAGACGGCTGCATCTCTATCACAATCTCTTTATAGATACCTAGAAGGGTGTCACTCCTGGCTACAAGAAGGAAGTGCCGAGATACCAAAATGAATGCACAATACCAACAGCAACAAAAATAACATAAATAGCTTCTTTTCAAGTTTGGTTGCTGGTTTGGATGTAAGCCCGGTGTACACTCATAGGGTATGTCTACACTGCCACCCTACACTGCCACCTTGCAGGAGGAATAACAGTAGTTCGAATTAGGAGCTTTAATTTGAACTACCTAGTCCGTGCCGCGTGTAGCCGCAGGCAGGTAGTTCGAACTACGGGGCATTTAAAAATGGCGGCGCCCGGGAACATGCAAATAAAGCCCGGGATATTTAAATCCCAGGCTTCATTTGCAAGTTCGAATGCCTACATTAGCCACCCTAGTTCGAAGTAGGGTGGCAGTGTAGACGTACCCATAGAGAATATCGAAGCAAGATACGCTATGTTAATTAAGTAGCTGTAGTTGGCATACCTTGTTTGGCATTTCCCAACCATCCCCACAGGGGGAGGTGCAAGCAGGAATATGGTGGTGGTGCCCTCTGAGTTTGATTTAGTGAGTCTTAACTAGACTCGCTAAATCAAACTCCAGAAGCCTGATCATGGCAACAGCGATCTTCTGTTTAGTGTAGACATGGCCCTAGATTCAAGATCAGTGTTTCTTTTATATAAATCAGTTTCTCAGCATTGAATCCTTAAAACTCTCTGTGCATGTTTTGCAGCAGAAAACATCTGGCATTTATACAGTATGTCACCATATTAAATTATACAAATACAGTCAGAAAAAAATCTGATTACTACACGATGACTGTAGGTGCACAAGCTAGAAATTCAGTGTTTTAATCTATGACTTGGTCATATGAGTTCACCCGCAACATTGTTTGGAGGTTTCTGGAGTGAAGCATCCAGCTATTAATATGTTTTGAGAGCTTGACCACAGTTTTTATGTAAACTGTTGCAGACATGCCTGCCTGTTCTGTGATATTTGGAAACTACCCTCCAGGTAGAACAAATGTTTTATTTGCTGCATGGAAATTTGTTAAATAAATCATAGATTCATGGTAGCATAGGAAATTAACAACTGGCTGTGCCTGGAAGGTTAGACATATTGTACTTCAAATACGGAGGCAACCGCTTTGCAATTCAAAAGAAATATGCCACAGTGTACGAAGGCACATCTGTTAATAATTTTTTCCCACTATCCAAGAGGTTGTGGGCCTGAATTGAATGGATCCAGGCACTGGTACTGTCTTGCCTCCTTTAAATTAGCTTCAATGACTCTGATCAAAGCAGCAAGAGAAAAGCATTGGAGTTTTTGTCAGAAAACTTTCCTTTTCTCAATTGTAAAGCATCCACTCTACAATCTGGTTAAAGGGACAGTGTGATGAGTTTGTCTACTGCTGAGAGTTCCTTACTATTATTCCCTTATGCCTTCTATTTTGGAACACCACAGGGGCATTATTAGTCTATGAAGCTTGACATTTAGTGGGGGCTACAGCCCTAGGTGTTCTTTACTTGACAGCTACAAATGAGTTTTCTTAAGAAAATATACAGAAAAGGGACGTTTTCAAAAGCTTCTGTTCAAAATGACATTTGATGAATTTAAATAATGGTTTTTAGTGCTGTTAACTTTCCAAGCATTTTTACATTTATTAAAACCTTTGCAAGATCTTTTTTCTTCTTCCTTGTCATTTCACACTCCCTAGCTACCTGGAAATATTTGAGAAGATAAATAAAATATTTGAAAAAAGGCCTTGAGGCTTGAATATCTTTTGGGTATGACTTGAATCACTCTTAGCATCAAATGCTCTTTCTGTGTGGGAGACATGCATATATCCAAATGTTCTTTCTGTGTGAAAGATGTGTGTCCCATGAATAGATGGTTATATTAGTATGTACCAATGCAACTGGTCACAGAATTCCCCACCTGTGCAGAAATTCAAAGAAAACAGATACCTTTTTTTACTGAAAGGTTTTTGTTTGTTTGTTTTTTACATTTTATTTTTCAGTTTTTGGCAAAAATATTATTTTTCAGATTTTTTACTTTTTAGTGCAAACCCCAAATTTTAGATGAATATGGACATTTTTGTAAACATTTCCATTTTGTTGCAAAAGGGCAACATTTTTGAAAGCATCTTAGTGGCTTAAAAGCCCATTTTTCAAATAGGCACTGATTAGTAGAAGTCGAACTGAGAATCTTTGATATCTCAGGGTACGTCTTGACTACATGGCTCAGTCGACGGAGCCATGTAGTCTAGACGTAGCCCCAGTGTCGTGTGTCTTTGAAAATCTCCCCTGTAAGCTCCTAGATCATATAGGTGCCTCTGAAAATTTTACCCCATGTGATTTGTCCAAGGAATATATGGCAGATCTGGGAACTGATCCCAGAATGAGGAAGCCCCACTGCAGAACATTAACCAAAAGCACATAATTTCTCCCTGAATCCAGTGGCTTTGTTCTTCAGTAAAAGGTACTTAACTGGGAGGAGAATCATGCAGAAAGTCCATCCGAAGCTCCTGAAAACACACACATTTTTCTAATGTCACGTTTGTAGTTCCAGCTCACTAAGGGTATGTCTACACAGCAGGGCTAAAGTCGGAATAAGCGACGCAACTTCAGCTATGTCAATTGTGTAGCTGAAGTCGAAACAGCTTATTTCAGCTTTTGGCGCTGTCTACACAGCAGGAATTCGAAGGAAAAACACTCTTCCTTTCACTTACCTTACTCCTTGTGAAATGAGAGTTACATGAGTCAGAGTAAGAAGTCCTCCAGCTCAACATTATGTTGGAATAAAGGCTTGTAGTATAGATGCACTCTTTGTTATTTTGGAATAACGCCACTTATTCTGAAATAACCCTGCTGTGTAGATGTACTCTAATTACAGACATGTAGTTCCACCTAAACTACAAGAGGGGAAAAAAGAAAGATGAAGAGAATGACAACAATGGTTCATATTATGCAGAAGTGCTGTTCATTACCTTAGGGCACTTTAGACAAAACCACAAAGTATTGCAAATAAACAAGGATTAATTGTCATTCTGTTGGTCTGGGAGGCAACTGATAGTGCATATAATTAAATTAATTTGTAATTATTATTTATTGGGCATTTGACTAAACAATGAGGGTAACAGGATGAGGTTTTTTTCCCTGCCTTGCAAAATGGTTTCATGTTAAGAATGTTGCTGCCTTACTGTATTATCTCCTGTAAACTGCTTTAGTGTATTTTTTCCTTCTTCCCTTATTTGCCCATTGGGTTGTTTACTTATTGGAATTAAAGTCAGAAGTTACTTGTTTTCACAAGCAATACTGAATTTCTAATAAATATGTAAATAATACATCTCTCTGCTATTGCCTTTGGCGTTCCATTTGTGCATTACCCTCTGTAATAGTTAGTCTTCTGTGAACACATACTTGTTTTAGTCAGAAGAAATGTACATGGTCCCAACAGTGCAGAGGAATGAAATTATCTTACTTAACTGGAGTCGTAGATGCTATTCTCCCAGTTCTTTTAAATGGTGTTTTTCTACATAAGACTAATGGCAAATGGATAACATGGAAGGTGGGGGCAGGCTGGAGGATCAAAAATTACCCAGAGATGCCTAATATTTCACTTAAGGGATGAAATTCACCTGTGTGCAGAGGGTCAACACAAAATCTTAAGGGGAAAAAAATCCTCTGGCATGAACCTTTACGATCTAACTTCTTCTTGGAGAAGAAGTATAAAGACTAGAGATTGTCTCTTCTAGAAAATACCCTTCTTAGAGACAGCACCTCAAGGGATCCTCTCCACTGAGCTCCCAAAGCTTTTCTAATAGCATTCAGAGGCTGAAATGACTTGACGTCACTTTTAAAATCGATGCTTTTTTAAATGGGACGATCCTGCTAGTGGCTTCTAAATATGCTTTAAGTCCTAGCTGTGAAAGTCAAGATGAATGTTCCCTTCTTTCTCTGCAAGAATGGAAGGAACATTTTATTACCCTTTAACAATCAAGCCAGAACCATTGATGGTGTCCAAAATAAAATTAAAATCCCAGAGCTGCTGGTTCTGCAGAAGTTACTTCTGTGTCTTTGTGCCTTTGTTGCCAGTAAAGAGGATTTTGACAACTTAATCTATTCAAAGTAAAGAAATCAGGGAACTGAGTGCAATGGCTTTGTGGTTTTTACCACTCTGGCATGGTTGGCTGGGCTGGTCTCCTTGATAAAGAGAAAAATAAATAAGTATATGGAGATATACCTATCTCACAGAACTGGAAGGGACCTTGAGAGGTCATTGAGTCCAGTCCCCTGCCCTCATGGCAGGACCAAATACCGTTCCTGACAGGTTTGCCCTAGATCCCTAAATGGCCCCCTTAAAGGCTGAACTCACAATCCTGGGTTTAGGAGGCCAATGCTCAAAACACTGGGCTACCCCTCCCAATCAATTGGTATAATAGTTTATGGAATATTAATGACCATATTTTATAGAAAGCCTCAGGCACCCACATTTTTGTTCCTTAAGGAAAATCCGAAAGAAAATTGAGGGCATGATCTTGATTTGTTATGCACCAAAAACTAGAGAAATCAATATGGAGCCAAGATACTTAAGGTCCATACTGCACGACTGTGATATGGATTAAACTTTCTTTGATTATAATGACACTTAAGAATGGATGCCTGTTCGGGATCTCTAGAAAGTTTCCTGACACTCACTTAATCTGAGGGAACAGTATTCGATCACATTTATTATTTCATATTATCCATTAATATTGTACCATCACATGAATGTTATAACATTAATTTAAGCAGCACAATACATTAAGAAGTGGGAGGAGGAATAATATTCTGGGAAATATCAAACAGTGATCCAGCTAGTACTTGGTCAACACTATGATTGATTCCTGCTTGAATGTTTTTTTGTTTACTATATCATTTTAATCAAAACCCCAGTGAAAAGCTCTGCTGGACATAAATAATTTGTAAAGCTGGCTAGAAATTATAGAAAATGTATTGTCATTTAAAATATAGCTTTTTGAACAAATTGCATTTTGGGAGAAAATATTTCAGTTTTGTCCAAAAATCCCAGCTTTTCAATAGAAATCTGAGTATTTTCCGTATATTTTCATTGGAGTTTTTCCCACTGGAAATTCAGAAAGAACTTCCCACAAAAAACCTATTTTCAATAAAATAACCAATTGCAATTTTTGGTCACCTCTTATGCTTTGACAACTTCCACCAATCGAAACGGATCTGATATCAAATGAGAAATGGTGCCTTCACATATTTTTTGAGCTTTCCCCATGAGGTGTCACCATGTTACAGTAGTATGATAGAAAACAATGAAGATAAAGGACCTGATTCTGATCTCATTTACCCCATTTTAACGTTTGTCTATACTTACCAGAGGATCGGCACTCTGGAGATCGATTTTTTCAGGGTTCAATTTAGCGGGTCTAATGAAGACCCACTAAATCAAATGCTAAGAGTGCCCTTGTCAATTGTGGTATTCCTTGCAGTTGTGAGGAGTAAGGGAAGTCAATGGGAGAGTTTCTCCCATCAAACTCCCGCTGTGGCCAACCCAGAAAATCAATGTAAGGTACACAGACTCCAGGTAGGCAACTGTTGTAGCTGGAATTACGTATCTTTCATTGATTTTCTCCACCAGTGTAGACCTGGCTTTAGCTCTGGAAGGATTCCATTGCCTGAAATGGAAGGCATCCAGACTTCGAAATGTGCAAACGAGATAAGAAATAGGCCTTAGGATGAGGATGAAGAGATTTTACAAAGTAATTTACCTCAGAGCCAGAAAACAAAATAAACTGAATTCCAATGTATCAACTTTCTTTTTAAATTTTGAAGTCAGTACTCGCAGGCTCTCGTTGATATTACCTAAAGTATACTTTGAAGTACACTTAGTGCTAACCAGGAACCTTTTAGTTTGTATCTGGAATATCCAATTTGGTGTGTGATGTTATTTACACCCACATTGTCCAAACTGCAGGGAGGTTTAGAAAAACCCGAGTGTAGATTGGACTGGATTGAACAGCTGACTGGAGTTGCTTCTGACTTATGATTTTGTACTACAATAGACCCTAGAATCCCCAACCAAGACCCTATTGTGCTAGTGACTTGTATATTTACATAATAAGCAACAGACCAAGCCAAAAAATGTTTTCCTTTTAAGGCTCCAATTCAGGGAAACATCTTTAATATGGAAATCACTTAAGCACATGCGCAAGTAGAGAAGTAAATGGGAAAAAGCTAAGCCTATACTGAGGTGCTTCCTTGAATAGAAATGGACTTAGGTGAGAGTTTAATTGCTTTCCTGAACTCTGCCCTAAATACACAAGACAGAGGAATAATGAGATAAAGGAAGCATTACTTATTTTTTAGGAGAGCAGAAGATTATGAAGCTTCCCTTCATTTAACCATTCGGATTATGAATCTTTTAACTCACACTGTGCACCAGATCTGCAGATACTTAAAACATAATGTAATTCCAACCAGATAAGCATTTTTATATCAAATAGTCAGAGAATATGTTTTGCACTTCTGGTGCTTTATCAACAAAATGCCCTGCTGTAGCTACTTGGCCTTTGGAGATTATTTTCTCAGGGAAGCTGTCATCAAGCAGCTGATTAATTACTCTAATAATCATAATTTTTTCTAATAAAAAACCCTCTTCCCATTCATTAACTACATTGCAGGTAGATGACAGTGGTAATTATTCTGTGGAAGTACTTCTGAATTATCTTTTCTAATCCAGCTTGTGCTGACATTTTTGAGAGAAAAAAACCATTTTGTCTTTCTTTTATGAGTGGGGTGACATTTGAATATGCAAACAGTGTCAAAGCCTGCCCTCTGGATATTTTCCTGCACTATGATTTATGAGAGTTGGCTATTGTATTTGCTATCATAGAACCGGAAAGGTCATTAGACAAAGAGGCTTTTCCTTTAGGGGTCTTTTGCAGTCTTTATCTTGTGATATTTTAATTTTTTTTTAATATCAAGTTTTCATTGTGTTGTGTGTTATACTTGCATGCCCATGTGTATATTCATTATTTATTTATTCACATGCATGAAAGTGCCCATGTGTTGAACTGGGCACAGAGCATCCTTTCAAAACCCAACAGGTCAAAATGCCCATTGACCTGCTTTTCAGAATTTCTCAGTATTGATCTGCTGCAGCATCTATCAAAGTCCCGAGAAGTTACGGTTGCTCTATGACTTTGAAAATGGCCCTGGTCTAGATTTCTAAGCACTCAGCATACACAACTAAGGATGGAGCTTCTAGGGGGGACAGCTCTGATTTAGGAATTTAATGACTAGCTTGTCAGCAGCTCCCATTTGATACTTATAGACAGATTTTCAAAGGCCATGAGTACAATATGCCGTTGATCGATACTGCTCTTCCAAGGTTTGATTTAGCAGGTCTAGTGAAGACCTGCTAAATCGAACTCAGAGGGTGCACCCTCTGGTAGCAGGCACTCCTGTTCCTCATGAGGAGTAAGGGAAGCTGATGGGAGGGCTTGCTCCCATAGACCTCCTGCTGTGTGGATAGCATGGAAACGCAATTGAAGATGATTAATGTAGCTGTAATTGCTGTAGTGTAGATTAGGCTAAAAGGTCTCAGCACCCAACATGCGGAGCTCTTCTAAAAACATCACGCATGATGCTTATCTAATGTACCATTGGATCATGGCTTAGTTGACTGGATTTAACAATAAAGCAACATTGTCTTATAACATCTCTTCCTTTGGTTGTTTCCATCTGTACATTCTGCTCTCTCCAGCCCCCAATGAAGTATCTCCAACATATATTTACCATTGAAGTTTAAGCTGCCATAGCATTCACTAGTTTATGGGAAATGACTTATGGGGGAGGATTTTTGTGCCTCGTACTGGCAGGTCAGATTGCAGCTAAGGCTGCCACTCCAGACACGAGGAACAGTGAGTTTAGAGTTTGCGTTTCTGCTTTGGGGATTTCTTTTTGCTTTCCATTTTTAATTTTCTCTCTTCTGGTGAAGTTAGCTGGGAACAGATAAAAATGTCACTCTGAATCTAAACAAACATGGCCAGTGTTTCAAACTGTAGATTATCTATAATGATAGAGTGCGCTATGCATGCAGAGATATAAAGTTAGATCAGAACGTCTTTTGCCCAGTGGTCTTCCTTTTCAGAGCTTTTTTGTAGCAGCTTTGGGGCCCCTACCATTATCTCACCCCCACCACTGGCCCTTAATTGGCAGTTGCTGCACACAAGCCATCAAAGTGGCAAAGGACTTGAATTTTTTTTGTGCCAAGGACACTTCCCGGGATCCAACCCAGGGTGGATCCCGGATGACGCCATCTCAAGAAGAGGAGCAGGGCAGAGCTGTGCCAATGCACACCAACTGACACTCTGACTCAATTGATGAGGTCTATGTCTAAACTGCAGGCTTCTTGCGCATGGACTGCCATGGACGCTCTTGCACAAGAAAGCTCTGATGGCCATTGTCAGCTATCCCACCCTTCCCGTGGTCTATGTGGGATGGGGTCTCCCTCCTACTAGATAGCAGGGCCCTGTCCCTAGTTTAATCTTGGCTCCCCTTGCGTCGGGTCGGGGTTCACTGGCCCCTGGGGCTGGGCCCATCTGGCCAAAACCCGCCACCCGGGGAGCCGTCCGAGCTTATGGCAGCTGGCTCAATAAAAAGTTCCAACCCAGCACCTCCTCCCCTTAGTACGCTCCTCCGTGTCCGTCACCCCCACGCGGGGTTGGCTGGGCTGTAGCCCAAATTAATCTTTGTATCAGGTGGTTACTTAAGCCTATTCCCGCCCACTGTCCAGTCACAAGCCGGGTAGGGGAACTCGGGCCCTCCCTCACAACCGAGCTCCAGCCCAGTACCCTAAAGGGTAGGACTACTTGGCCTTACCCGAATGGTGAGCAGAAAAGATGCACTCGCCACCCCTCTCGGGGTTCGTCCATGGCGATTCCCCGTCCTGGGCTTCTTCCTACCTGGATTAGATGCTGCGTCAGCGTCGGCTGCCTGTCGGCCCCGTCGGGGCATTCACCCAATGCGGCTGGTGCAGGGGTCTCTGGGGCAAGAGTGGTGGTGTTGCCGGCTCCAAGGGGTCCCCCGGCGGCCGCATAGTCCCAAGGCCGGTCTCGGGCACCCCCTCCCCGGGATCGTCCTTCCAGGCTTCCTCTGTCTGCCCCTCTGGGTCTGCTGGAGTTGGGGCTGCCTCCTCTACCATCCGCCCGGGTCTTCCTCCCCCTGTGCTGTGGCTCTGCTCCTCCTGGGGTTGCTGGCGCTTGGGCCTTCTCCTGCCTGCCCAGCCCCCTCGCTCCTCCTCTCTCATCCTCCACGCCACTCTCCGTTCTGCAGCTCCAGCACCGCGTTTAAAATCCCCGCAGAGCCGCCGGAGCATGCGCAGCAGCATCGGGGAGTGTTGAGCGGTGCAGCCGCTGACATCAGCGCCCCCGGCATCTCCACTCCGCCGAGAGGGGATGGGCTTGCCCTGTCACAGCCATTCACAGAATGGCTATCAGAGCATCTGTGCTTTTTCCGATAGGGGTTTCTTGCACAAAAAACCCTTATTGTCCATCCACACATGCCTTTTTGTGCAAGAGATCTTGCGCAAAAAAGCTTATTCCTCATAGAAGGAGGAACAACTCTTGCACAAAAAGCCCTGTCTTCTGACAATCTACTGTAAATTTTCTGGTGCAAAAATGCTCTTGTAGTGTGGACGCTCTGTGAGCCATGTAGATGTAGCCAGACTGGTGGAAATTGCGCACAGGTGAAAGGAGACTCTGGCCTCCAGAGATTGGAGCCAGCTTACAGGTTTGGGGCTGTTTTTCCTTTTATTTTCCCCCTCAAATTCCCCCTGTTGACTTGCTGTAACTTTTATGGGCCTTAAGCTGCACGTGTACCTCTCTCTCCCTCAGCATGTCTGGAGCCAGCAATAAAAGCTATCATGTCTGCACAGCATCTCCAGAGGATACGTGTTTGTCTAGATGAATTAGCTCCTACTCTGCAGTGACACAGAATTGGTCTGACACTTCCTTTTGCTGACTCAGGCACATGCTCAGTCTTTCACCAGCCTGGTTCAGTCGCCTGCCAGAGATGGGCCTGTGGCAGACTAAAAAAATTGTGATGCTCAATAGCTGTGATGCTGAGACCATCCCTGCGTCTTGGACACCGCTTTCCTCATGATAAAGAGGCAGGTGGTGATGGGCTTAGGGTACTGCCTTCCCATCTTCTGTCCCATGAAATCTGACATGTAGTATTAAATTATGGCAACCAGAGAGTACCCGGAGCCTGATTCTCCTCTCATTGACATGGGAATAAATCAGGAGTGACTCCATTTCATCACACCTAGGATTCTGAAGCAAAAAAAATAGCTCCACATAAAGACAAATAGCTTTGGTGCATGAGAAGAAAAGGCTGAAGAAACTAACGTGTGGTCATCACTAGGTTGTCATGACTCCTTCTCTCCATATAGTTTAGAAATGTGCATCTGTCTGTCCGAGAGTCCAATTTTTTCAAGAACTCCTCCTAAATAGTAACAGGACCACAACATTCGGTAGGCAGCTTCCTCTTATCTTAAGTTAAAGCAAGGTCGGGGTTTGGTTGTGCCAGAAAAATGGGATGTGCCTGGAATCCAATGGTTTTTGCATCACGAAAGGGAGGGGACTGATCGGAGGGAAGGCTGTACTGCAGAGTGAGCATAGGGGAGCGGTTGCACCAGAAGGACGGTGGCAATCTTGGTGGCCATTGGACCGGGTAAGTTCTCCCCCTGCTCCAAACCCCTTCCCCCCCTCTGGCAACTGGCCCCACTGACACAGCCCTCCCAGGACTGGGCAGCATAGCCCCAAGACCCTCCCAGAGGAGATGCCAGGGGGGCCAGGAACTGTGTCCCAGACTCAGCCCCTGCCATGAATGGAGACTGGGGAAGGCAGCCCCAGTAAGTCCCGCTTCCCAGCCCACTGCCCTGAACCCTCAGGCCTAAACCCACCCCCACACAGCTCCCAGCCCCCTGCCTGACTGCTGCACCCCCCAAACCCCTTCCCTGAGCCCCCACAAGGACCTGGGCCATGCTGGGTAAATCCTCTAGTACTGTACATTTATTATAAAGCAGTGGAGGGAATATAATGATGCTGTGTGTTGTTCTACAGTCAGGACTGAGTGTGGAATTCATAGCCCAATTTTCTACTTACTTCATGTATTGTGGCTTTTTTTCAAAGTTTATCATTAAGTGTGTTACTCACAAAAATCAATACATGCAATCCACTACAAACACCGCCTGAGCAGAAAAGTGTCCCTTCCCATGACCCCATAAAAACACTAGCCTAGGAAAAGGGAAAGGCCTTGGCATGTTTCCTCTTCTTTTTCCTTTAAATCAATTGCTCTTTTTGCCTCTCCTCTACTCCCTTATTCGCTGCCTGACATATGCCTGTTCATTATCTTTCCCTTTCATTGGAAGGACAGTCAAGTGGCTGTGGTTTTGTGGGTTTTGTTGTCGTTGTTGTTTCCCCGGGAATGTAAATTCTTCCTGGTCAGTCAATTGAGATCAATTTCCTCCTTGGAGAATGAACATGTTACATCCATGAGGCACACAAGAGCTGTCAATAGGAATAAAAGGGCCAATCTGTAACCCTGAAAAGGGCAAATGCGTTTTCAGCGGGAGAAAGATTTGGCTGGACAGCCAGCCTGCATGGTGTTTTTACAGGCTTCTCAGTCCCTAGTCGGCAGTTAGATTTACATGCACTAGAGCATCCCCTTACACAGCAGTACAACAGCAATGGATAATGTGTCTAATAAACAAAATAATTGGCTTGGTTCACCGCTAGTGGAAAAGGCCTATAGCATCACTGAGTGAAATGCTCTGGCCTTTGTTAGGCAGGAGGTCAAACTAAATGATCATAATGGTCCCGTCTGACTTTTACATACACAAATCTATGAATGTAACAGAGAATGATCACTTTTCTATCGAGTTTTTAAACCAGACAGTAGAATTCTGTATCAGAGACACAATATTCTATTACATGCTAATGGATGGACTGAAAATTGGATAGAATGGTTACATTTCTTTAATGCCAAAGGTTTTAGAGCATTTTCTAAAGCCCTCTCCTCTTGAATTCATCCCTGCTTAACTGTAGAGATCTTTTCAATTAGGACCTCCTCACTTTCAATTGTTTTACACTAACCACTCTATTGATTCTGGTGGAGTTACTCCAGATTTACACTGATGTAACTGAGAAAAAGATCAGGCTCAGTAGTTAATATTTTTCATTATAAAGTTCATTTCTTAATTTTGGAAATTCTTGAATGAAGGTGTCATCTGGCTATGTATCTACATAAGCTGAATATAATCTCTTCATTTACACATCTCCAAGGTAAAAAATTAGGTAGGAATCCATATAGGGAAAGGGCTTCTCTTATCATATGTCCTGTGTTTCCTGCCTTTGTTTTGAACACAAATCCCATAAGAATTGTGTTCCTTGTGATATTTTGGTGTCCTTAGTTCTAATCAGATCCTTGGCATGTAAGTGTATCGTGTTGGTAAAGTATGTTGTGTCCCCAGTCGAAGGCCAAGTTCACATACAGGATATTAGCTAGACTGCCACTGGCAAATGTTTAATTAAAGATAACTTACTTTTTTCTAGAAAGAAATTTCACTAACCAGTTACAGAGAGACTTTGCAGAAATGAAATTCATCTACAGATTTGACACTATTACCCTGGTTTGAACAAAGACATTAACTGGTTGGCACATTACAAAGCCAAGTTTTCCTGCTGTGCCTTTAACATCCGCATTTTCAAAAGCTATGAATGGGACACATCCAGCCCACTTAATTAACCTCATCAACACAGGTCCTACAATTGACAGGTTAGATCTCTTGGTTTATGTTATTTCCACTCCAATTCATCTGATGAAGTGGGTTTTACACACAAAAGCTCATAATTCTATATATTTTGTTAGTTTTGAAGGTGCCACAGGACTACTCATTGTTTTTAAAGATACAGACTAACACAGCTACCCCTCTGAGACGTAGTTGTTAAAGACCTCCAATGGATGGACTTGCATGGACTTGAGTAGGCTTTGGATGAAGTCCAAGGGGCCAGATCTTGATACTGACATTCAGTAGACTCTTGCTCTTGATTCCAGTTGAACCACTTGAGCAACAAGGAACTCTTCTATGTGAGAAAAAATGTCACAACCCGTCCCATAAAAAATACGGCTGGTGGAATATTGCGAATACCTTTCTGCAAATAATCTGTCCGTATCTGCTTTGTGCAGATATTTGTCGCATGCAAATTTAAGTCTAATCCACAGGTATTCTCAGAAACCAAAGTTGAAATTCACACGCACAACTATCTGTACACTCACCCACATGGAGATGAAATTAGTATGTGATGTATCTGTCCAATCACAAATAGTCAGCCCAGACTGACTATTGGTGATATAATACGCACTGGTACTAGTTTGTGCCTCTTCACTCTTTGTACTGAAATATTTTAAGCTAAGAACAATCCAGTAAATGGACTGCATGTTGGAGGTGATCTGATGTAGTCTCTATTATTGATCCCTCCCCAGTTTTTGCAGCCAGGTACTGATATTCATATACAGCACAAACTTTAAAGAGGAAACTGTTTAAATCAGTCCCTAGATTTAAAACATCAGGGCACATCTACGCTTCAAGGAAGATTGATGCTGCCGTGGTCAATCTTCCAGGGTTTGATTTAGCGGGTGTAGTGTAGACCCACTAGAACAAACTCAAAGGGCGCTCCCATTGGCACCAGCACTCATACTCCTCACTCCCATCGGCTTCCCACAGTTTGGGGATTTAAGATATGTCGATCCCAACTATGTATTTTATGCAGCTGGAGTTGCATATCTTAGTTCGATCTTCCTTTGTAGTGTAGACCAGGCCCCAAAGTAGACAGTGGGAGTTGGCCAACATGAGCCATGTACTACTGCTTGCAACATCTCTACTCCTTCTATCTTGTGTGGAACCGTGTTCAAGTCACACTCAGGTTGTTTGCATGGAGCTGACTGTGACTAAAAAGAACCGTCCTGAGATGGTGCAGTGTATTTTCTGTGTTTATTAAAAACACAGGGCTTAGGTTAGCCCAAGAAAAATGGGAATGAATTCATATCTTTATGTTAAACCTGGAAGGCAGCCCAGAGTCTGCATTTATGGGATATGTTTTGATCAAGATGTCTAACCTTGGAATTGCAAGCTTTACTTATGGCTAGAATCTGCACTGTGTCTGCTCATATAGCACTTAGGCAAGTGCCCTAGAGAATGACAGGCCAAAACTGAACTGGATCTGTGGGAGGACATGCCAAGAAAGCTTCCCAAAGACCAGCAGTGTGCTTTTGTGTCTCTAATTGTAGACAACACAATCTGTTTTAATTGTGGGATCACAAACAGTTTCAGAAAAACAGTTAGTGGGTTTCATTATCACTAAACAAGGAGCAGTCCCCAAAATAGTGTTACCCTAGAAAGAAAGGCTTAATGTGAATGCAAATACTGACTGTCCTATGGCAGGCATATACACAGGCATATACACACCGGCTGTGTCTACATTGGCACCCTTTTCCGGAAAAGGGATGCTAATGAGACAAGTCGGAATTGCAAATGCAGCGGGGATTTAAATTTTCCCCACGGCATTTGCATGAACATCGCTGCCGCTTTTTTCTGGCTCGGGGCTTTGACGGAAAAAAGCGCCAGTCTAGACGCGGCTCTTGCGGAAAATAAAGCCTTTTCCGGAAGATCCCTTATTCCTCTTAAAATCAGGAATAAGGGATCTTCCGGAAAAGGCTTTATTTTCCGCAAGAGTCTTTTTCCATCAAAGCCCCAAGCCGAAAAAGCGCAGCGATGTTCATGCAAATGCCGCGAAAATTTAAATCCCCGCTGCATTTGCAATTCTGACTTGTCTCATTAGCATCCCTTTTCCGGAAAAGGGTGCCAATGTAGACACAGCCACCATGTTTTGGACAAATTCCAGCATGGGTAATTGCATTTTGCTTACTTAAATTCACCTTGTATTTGAATTGGACCTGGTGTTTTGCCTTGTTTCCTGCCTTTTATTACAGCAGAATTGCTATACACTCTTAAACAGTTGCTGTGTTTTGCCCTGGATTGGGCTGCATTTCAGTGATGGATGAAATTACACCTGTACATCCCATCTATCTTATGGCTGCACTGAGATACTAAATTAGCTAATATCAGGAAAGCACTTACTGGTCTGTAGGGGACTGGAGTTCTAAAAAGGGAGTATCTGGTTCCCATAAGGATAAACTTTGGAGGTACAGAGAAGTAATGCAAACTGTCAATGAAAGAAATCTGGAATTTGAGTATAATCGAGCCTGTGGATTCTGTTGCATTCACACGCAAGTGACCATGCTCAAAAAAATGCCTGTACAAGTGGAGGACGTGTTGAGCTCCCTTTCATAGTCTGGCCCTACGTATCCATGTGTGAGGCTCAGGATGAGGTCTTTTAAGAAGGCACATTGCACCTGTATGAATATGCAACACTTTGCTTAGTGAAACTGCTTCCTCAGCAGTCCTGAAAATCAGTAAAGTTCTTTGTCTTTCTAAAGATCTAGTCATATACAACATGAGGCCCAATGGTGACTGCCAGTAGCAAAATTCCCCGACTGCTGGAGACGGCGCACTAGGTGGGGAGGGCTCTGAGCTACTAGAGAGAATTCTTTCCTAGGTATCAGCCTGGAGGGTCTTGTCCACAAGCTCAGCTTCTGAGTGCCATATTTGAGGTGAGGAAGGAATTCTCCCCCCTCCACAGTCACATTGGCAGAGACCCTGGGATGGGGATCGGGGGACAGGTCACTAGCAGATGTAAACTTGTGTCAGTGGTGAATTTTCTGTAACTTGCAATCTTAAAAATGATGTGTGGACTTCAGTAAATGAGCCAGAGGTGAGGCGTCCATTTCAGGAGTAGGTGAGGTTCTGTGGCTTGCGATGTACAAGAGGTCAGATTAGATTATAATCATGCTCCTTCCCTTAAAGTCTGCGAGCCTGCAAGCATTTGGAAATTGTCAGGAAATGGCCTTATTTCCTCAGAAAGGAATATTTGCATGTGACCAGAATCGATGTTGATGCAGTGACTGTTTCATTAGAGAATCCAACTCCCCTTATCTGTTTCTCCAATAAATGGTGACTAACATGAACAGAAAATCCCTCCAGATGTTTTGCAACAGGAAAAACTTGGCTTTCCACTGATGTGGCAAACTAATTCCATAAGAGAACTTACAAATCTTCCCCCGCATTTAATAGAGATTTCATTCCTTTCTCCCATGACTTGCTTATTGTTAATTTTTCTTAGAGACAATATATCTACTTGAAAACATAATAAGATTGAATCATCACTGTGGCCTTGTGGGTATGTCTATGGGATTCTGCAACAATTTTCTTAATTAAGTGTAATTAGAAGAGAGGGGCCAAATCCACAGTTGGTGTAAATTTCAATGAGCATCAGTGGAACTACGCCAATTTATATCCTAGATGAGGACCAGCCCTTTATCGTTAAGTGTCATTCATAGCTATGTAAAAAGGCAAAATGTCTTGTTAATGACCAGGAAGAAAGAAGGGAGATAAATGACTCACGGTGCTGTCTTAAGAGCATGAGACAAGAAGGTGGATGGCCTTAGAGATCAAGCAGTATTTCTGTTAACCCTTTTCCCCAAGTACAATCTGCACGCTATTATATCATATGTATTATTTTTATTACACTAATGTCTAGAAGCCTCAACCAAGATCAGTGCCCCATGTTATTAGGAGTTGTATGTAAACATAGCAAGAGGCAGGCCCTGGCTCAAAGAGATTACAGTTTAATAAACTACCCTGATAGACCAGGAGACTAGAAGAAGGACAAAGGGTGAGAGAAAGAGTAGCATTAGCCCCATTTTACAGATGGAGAACTGAGGTTCAGAAACTTTAAATGATTTACCGGAGATTTCACAGAGAATCTATGACAGAGTTGGGGTTTAAACCTCAGATCTCCTTATTCTCTGTCTAGGGTAATTTACCAGAAAACATTTACTCTAGTCAGGCCTGCAGACAGGGGGTGGAGAAAAGGGGCAATTAGACAGGAGCCCAGCGTTTCAAAGGAGCCCAGAGCTTTTGGCTGCTGCTGATGCTACAGTAGCAGCTGCAGCGGTCGGGAGCTCTGGGCCCCTTTGAAACGCCATGGGAGCACCGCTCAGTCACTGTATGCGGCTCTGAGGGCCAGGGGTAGAGCCCAGCACCATGCTCCAGGTGGTGCTTAGGGATAACTGCCCTTGGCTCCGCCCCTTCCTCCTGAGGCGCCGCCCCTTCTGGGGTGTAGCGCCAACCCTCCACACCTAGCTCCCAGACCCATGGTGGCTGTCAGCCCTGCTGACTCTAGTTGCACCCGAGTTATTTCTGTTAAGATATTTCAGATATAGAATGGTAAATAATATTTGAGCAATTTGTAAGTATGAATAAAAGATGCCCATCCTCCTGAGGAAGCTGTACTCGTTAAAATTAAAAGAACAAATGAGTTATATCCATTTGGAGCATATTTCCCCAATAAAGTCATTATCCTTGGCATTGTTTTTCAGCTAGACTGGCCCACATATAAACAGATGCTGTAAGCTGACTGCGTTCCCATGGAATGCTCCATTATTTTATTACTTATTTGTATCAATTATTTATCTGGAGAATTGCTGATCCTGACCTATTCAGATAAGGAATGTCTTCCAGAGAGAAAAAAACGCTGCTGCAGGGACCTGGCACTTGTGAAGAAGACAAAACATTGAAAATGGATTTTAATTCTTTTTCGTTGAGGTTCTGGAGAGCCAGTTGCTTTCCTGTGTATGGCTTTGCTTTAGAGGAGGTCTCCATTACATCTATAAATTAGATTTTTCTGGCAACTTTCAGAATTGGCTCTGGACAGAATCTTTCTGTGTCTTGTTTATCAGTGAATCTTAATAACTTGACTTGGGTAATCATGATATTAAAAGGTCACATTTTATTCAAAATGCTGCTCTGGTGAAAAAATGTCACCTTGTGGCACCCTTGTTGAGAGAGCCATTTGCTGATACATTTCACTTTTGCATTGTCATTTGGGTGCAGCTTAATAGTCAAAAGACTAACAATTGCCGGTACAATCTGCTCCATGTAGCTTTCAAAACAAATAAGCAAACAAAACCTAAGCCCCGGCATGACTGCACTCAGTCCCTTTGTCAGCAAAGCCCTGCTTTTATTGCTTGCCCGTTGCTGTCTGTTGGAGAGAGACTTGTGCAGGCAGAATGCATACTCCATATACTCCACTGCTGAAAAGTCCACATATGCTCAGGCAGCAGAATTTACCTCCCATGCTTCCAAATATTCCACGACAGAGCACAACAATTGCACAGCTGACTATCCCAGGTACATCTTCACCAGTCTGTTCTGAGATCTGGTGGGGCTCAGGAAAGAAAAAGAGCAAGAAGCTTTCTGGAAAGGAGCAAAGGCGGATGGGACAATTTAGGCCAAGCTTTGGCTGATTGTCTGCATTTGCAGTGATGTTTTGCTTGCACCTCTCCACGCACTTTTATTTTACCTGTTTTAAAGATGGGGGAACTGAGGCACGGAGGCAGAAGTGCATCCAATCCACATGTGTGAACTTCCTGTACCCACTGGCTTCAACTAGAGCCATATTGTCATTCTCAGGATCCCACAGTGAGTGACAGAGGATTAGAATTTAGCATCCTGTCTTCCTAGCGCCTCTACACCTTTTATGGTTTACCTTTGATCAGCTGCCAGCCAAAGTGTTCTTTCCAGCAGTCATCATCCCCGAACACTAACCCAACAGTCAATTGATTCACCACTGCACGCCCTGGAACGGTGTATTAACTCACTGTACTACAGAGAGCCCACTTGCTTTTTACTGATAACATCCCTCTGCTCTAATTGTCCTCATCTGTTCTTGATATAAGGTTTACTGTACCCATAATCCTTCATTCAAGGTCGCTACTTCAAAACCTGTTGCTGTGGTAGGTTCCCACGATGCCAACTGTATAACAGCAGGGTAAACTTTCACTGTAGTGGGTCTGGCCATGAAAGCTCATCACCTAATAAACCATCCTGTTAGTCTTTAAAGTGCTGCATAGTCCTCTCTTTTGTTTCTGTAAAAATCTCTGACTGTCAATAGTTTGCTAGGGGTGCCCTCAACCCAGAATGTGATCATGGGGTTCTGATGAAGCCCAAAGGGAGCCAGCCACATAGATACAGTTGTACTATTAATCCCCAAAGCGTCTGAGTCTGAAGACTGTCCAAATTTTTGAATAAGGTAAGCAGAATTCTGCAGCCTTTTTCCCATAAGCAAACTCGGAATGATGGATTGTGAGCCTGGTTCTTAGGTGGTGTAAATCACCGTTGAAAGAGAATTTGGTTGTTTAGAAATGCACAACCTTGTCTGGAAACTACAACAACGAATATGGGACCAGACAATGCAACATGGCAGCATATTCACACAAGTAAGGACTACCCATTTAAGTAAGGGGTTCAGGGTCTGACTCTTGAACCTTAGTTGAACCTTAGTGAGAATAATTTGCTTCAAAGTTGTGTTGTAAGTTGACTTTTTTTTAAAATGAGTAGGTCTTTCATTTACTTATTTAAAAGACACATGAGAAATGATCTTTCTTCTGTTCAGTTATTGCATTCTAGAGCATAACTTGGAATGCCAAGTGCTTCCAATTGCTATTTCTCTCCTCTCCCTCCCACCTGAATTCTTAATAAATGTTTTTGTTCGTTTGCTGTTGCTGCTCTGGATTCATTCAGCAATCGTTCATAATGCACAGCGCCGCTGAAGTTTACAAATATTAGATTTGGCTTGGAAATGTTTACGCAGCAGAAAGCATAAGTGCTTCCAAAGATACTGAAGGGCTCCAGGACTGTATTATATAATGGAGCAAATAATATGTCAGGACTGTAAATCCAAAGAGCATGCAGCCCTGCTGTGCTACCGTAACTAGTTCAGTCTGATGCAAAATGTTAGAATTCATCTGAACTTGGGAAATATTTCTACATCTAGAGAATTGAGCTAAGTGATCGTATTGACCCCCTTAGCAGCTCATTTCTGGGGTAACATCAGAGGGCTGATGTCTTGCTGGCAGTTAGAGCATGCATGCTTATTATTAGTCTGGCAATTGGTACATATTTTGTGTCCATTCGACTTCCTTGCGGTGGGGTTTTTTTGTATTAATGTGCAATCTCATTTTGCCGATTCCACCCGTCTCCTCTGTTTTTGTGAGATTATTGCTACTCGCTGCCCTTTTTGAAGAGGGTATTGTACAGCCTCTGGCTTGCATTGCTGAGTGTAATCAAATACCATTTCTGACTTTTCTGCCATGGGAGTGCAGAGCGATGCAGACAGGCTGTGAGGGTACAGTAACTAGGAAAGGTAAAATGCCTTCACACAGTCGGTTATTAACCAGGTATGTGACGGGTTAGATATCACAAGCTCAGGGTTCCCTATAGTGCATTATGATCTAGTGAAAAAGCCTTCACAGGATTTCTGTATTATTAAAGGAATGTTCATTATGTACAGTTGCTGTGTATCTACGTAGCCATTAAAAGTAGCCATTCTTCTACAAAGGAATTTCACTAACCAATTACAGAGAGAGTCTGCAGAACTGAAATTTGTCTTCAGATTTGACACCCTTTCCCTGGGCCTAAACAAAGACATTATTAACTGGTTGGCGCATTACAAATCCAATTTCTCCTGCCATTAATATCTGCATTTCCACATCAAAAGCTATGCATGGGACACATCCAGCCCCAATTAATTAGCCTGATTAACATGGGTCCTACAATTGATTGTTACTTCTGCTGTTATATATACATATATCTTGGTTTCTATTATTTCCACTCCAACTCAACGGATGAAGTGGGTTTTGCCTACGAAAGGTCATGATTCTACATATTTTGGTTAGTCTTTAAGATGCCACAGGACAATTCATTGTTTTTAAAGTTACAGACTAACTTGGCTAACTCTCTGTGTATGTATAGAGATTAATCTCTCTATTAGTAGGTTAGACATTGCCAGTTTGAACAATGCTTAAAATGCTTACATTGGTGGGTATCTACCTCTAGAATCAGTCATATTTTTCTGGGAAAAGAGCAAAAAAAACCAGTGTTTTTACATACACTGAACTTATATAGGCCTGCACATCCTCATGTATGTACATCGATGTGTTCCAGTCTGGGAGACTATGTCTTTTTAGATAAAGTCCTGTCCTCAGAAAGTAATGTGGACTAGACTACCTACTCACACATTGTGGGAACTTAGGCCAATCATATAGACACACACGATTTGCTGAGACTCCGCGAATGTGTGTATATGCATTCACACAAGAGATCGGTTTACGATACATCAGTGATTGGTGTAGCCCATGTTACTTTCTGGGGACAGAAATACATTTATTGTTTATGCATTTTAAAAGTCAAAGATGCAGTGCAGCTTAATGAAAGTCAATCAGAACACTTTAAATATTAAATTGAATAAAGGCCTATTCAGGTTTCTGTGGGGTAGACAGCAGGGTCTATATACCCAACTCCCCCATCTATCTTTTTCCAATTAATCACTTTTTTCCAGTAGATCAGAAACCTCTGACAAAAGAACTGTCCTTTTTAATCATGGTCTCCCCTCCTCTTCCTTTCTCTCTACATGCACTCTTACGTCCCATTTGCTGATCCCATCTGAGAAGCCTCAGGGTCCAAAAAAGTCTTTTTTAGTATGATTATATACATCTCTTCACCCTTTCTTTTGCCCCTTTCCTTTTGACTGCCATTCAACATTACACCGTTCCATTGCACCGCAAATTGAATGTGACAACCGTGTTCTTTGGATGCGTGTGCCATATACATACGCTCTATGGTATGTGTATCAATAAATGCATTCTTTTTTGTAAGTGATAATGAGGAATCCCACAGTGTGCATCCTCCCTCCAGTAATTGATTGCATTGTTTTCTTTTGTTCTGGATGCTCAGCAGAGATGAATAATGGAGTTGACAGGAGTCAACCGATATTCCAGTCTAGTATATTACTCTCTTCAGAAGCTGGGAATCAGCATGGAATGCTATTCTCTTGCAAACTGTTTGATGCAAAATTCTGTGTTTCTTGATTGTTTAGTTTAGATGTCTACGTAAATGTAGGTAAATCCTGCACAATACTCTCTATTCAGCTGCCAAAACTCTTTATGTTTCTGTTCTTCCCTTTGTCTATCTAGACAATGAGATTGTAGGAGGCTGCCAATCTGAAATATGCATCGGCACTGTGCATGGAAACTCATGGTTAAACCATTAATTACTTCTCAGATTACTTCTTTCTAAGTTGTTTTCAATTCTGCAAGTTATGAGAACAATTACCATAGTAAAAGTAATGCTTATATAAACTCTTACCTATCCATTCTGCACTGATTAGGGTCCTACTCTATGCTGATTAGGCCTGAGATGAAGTACTGTGTCCAGTTCTGGGCACCACATTTCAGGAAAGATGTGGACAAATTGGAGAAGGTCTGGAGAAGAACAACAAAAATGTTTAAAGATCTAGAAAATATGCACTATGAGGGAAGAGTTCAGTTTTTTATTTTGGAAAAGAGAAGTCTGAGAAGGGACATGATAGCAGGTTGCAAGACCCTAAAAGGTAGTTACAAGAGGAGGGAGAAAAAATATTCTCTTTAACCTCTGAGGACAGGATAAGAAGCAAGGGGCTTAGATTGCAGCAAGGGAGGTTTAGGTTGGACATTAGAAAAAACTTCCTAACCATCAAGGTGGTCAAACACTGGAATAAATTGTCTATGGAGGCAGTGGAATCTCCATCATTGGAGACTTGAAAGAACAGGTTAGACACCTGTCAGGGATGATCTAGATGGTGCTTGGTCCTGCCGTGAGGGCAGGGGACTGGATTTGCTGACCTTTCCAGCTTCCTTCCAGTTCTAGCGTTCTATGAGTCTATATTACCCTTTTCCTTTTTCAGTTCTGCACTTTGAATACAGGGCCTCTTTTATATATTTGGTCCTAGAAAGTGACCTGGGGTGAACCGAATTGCATAGCTCCTGTTGACTAGCGGATAATGGCTTTCTCAGACACTGAGGCGAGGGAAGCCGCGAGATCTTACCCCATCATATGGGCCTACACACATCTTGCCAGGGTGCAGTTGCTGTAAATGAGTTAAGGAGACGTGTGGTGAGTCACAAGCCTTGCTTTAACAATCACCTTTTAACAGGGGACACAGAGGTATTTACAGACGGCTCAGGGCAACACAAAAAACCTTTTAATCCCTTTATCAAACCAGTTGCAGCTCCCATTGGAGTGAAGGTGAAACAAGGACAAAGAAACCGTGAGGAGAGACGATTTGCATTCAGAGCAGAGAAAGGTAATCTGGAATCTGGGCATTGTATATATAATTAACTGCAACCAGATCAGGAGGAGAAGTGGGTGAGGAGGCCAGGGCAAAGCAGTTGGACTGAAAGGAGTAGGAGGCCCTGGTGAATGGTGACAGGCTAGGAAGGTTAAGTAAGCCATCTCCTAGGAGACTAGAGGCCTGTTTCACCACTACCTTGGGCCTACTCATGTGCACTCACTTAGCACAGGTATAAATGACTGCAAAAAGTGCAAGGCTGTGGAGAATTAGATCCCAAGCCTTTGAAGGGGCCTTGAGACAATTACATGGCAGTGAAGTTCATCATCATCCCCACTCCCCCTCACATTCCTGAGGGACAGCACATCACTTGGCCAAGGCCATGCCACTGAGGGTCTTTTGCAGTTAAAGCCCAATCAAGTCAATGAGGGTCTTTCCCTTGAATTCTGGCCCAGGGTGATGATGTAGACAAGACACTTAGTTACCTAGCAAAGTATCCTCAAGTTTGCAGTGACACATTGGGCCAGAAACTCAGCTGAGTGACTTTGTCTAGCTCCATTGACTTCAGTGGCACTAATGTTGACTACACTTGCTACAGATCAAGCCCTCCATCCTTACGCATCACATAACCTAGTACAACCCCGAAGAACTTCTCTATCCCCTTGCCACATCCACCAGAAGAAGTGGGAATTCAAGGCTGTTAAAAGCATCCCTATGAGGTTATGTGTTTAGCAGCTGTAAACCAGGATTGCTCCCCTGACTTCAAAGTCACCAGGTGACTTTTTACCAGATGACAATCTGTCCCCACATACATACATCTGTCGGCAGAGGGATGTAAATTAGACACATTGGAAGTGCAAATGAAGCAGGGATTTAAATATCCCGCACTTCATTTGCATAATCACATTCTGGCGCTGTTTCCAATGAGAGCCATTTCAAAACTGAAACCGCACTTTAGACACGGTTCTGCCGACAGCGGGATGATTTTTCGACAGACCCTGTACTCCTCAAAAAACAAGGAGTACAGGATCTGTCGAAAAATCACTCCACTGAAGTAAGGGTTATTTTGAGGGAAGGGTTTTATCTCGAAATAATCCCGTTTTTTCTCTCGAAATAGCACTATTCCACAATAGCGCCATAAAGCGATTATGCAAATGAATCGCAGGATATTTAAATCTCCACTTCGTTTGCAATTCCTGGTGTCTGCATTTGCATTCCTCTCTCAAGAGAGGAATGAAGTGTAGACATTCCCTTAGAGAAACACCTGGGCTAAATATGTTGCAAACTCACCCTATGGCAATCAATGTAGGAAGCACAGAGTCCTGAACTTTTGCATTTCATCTTGTGCTGAAGGAAGAGAATGTTCTGATTTATTTAGACTAGGATTTTAAGAGAGGATCCCTAAGGGAATTAGGGCTCCAAAATCCCATTACATTTAAATCCCAAGGAAGTCAATATTTAAATACCACAGAATTGGCTGCCCAACTCCCGTAGGGTCCTTTCAGAATCCCAGCCTTGTTTTAATTTATTTGTTTATTACAGGATCTACCTATTATTCACCTGACATATCATGGAATGCTCTGCAGGCCAGAAAGAACATCTTAGGGCTAGAACACTGCCCAAGGACAGAGGCTTCCTTCAAAGATCCCGGAGCTGCCCTTGTTTCTGTCTTCGCAAGGCCACATGGGTCTCATCCTTTTAGGCTGGCAGGGATTGCTGTGACATTTTACAGTTCTGCTCACGATCCTCAAGACAGAGTTTCTCTACCACTAATCATTCCAATGAACTTAAAACAAAACTAGTTATGGGATGGATCACATTATTGCCTTAGACTGCTGGTATACTTAATGTGTAGTGACCTTATCATGTTGCAGTGGGGATTCACTTGGGGGGAAGTAAAATCTAACTTTCCAAGGAGTATTTTAACTGGGTTAGGAAAGTGACTTAATGCCATTTTGAATGGTGCCAGGGAAATTGCTTGATTGAAACAAGAAAATAAAACTGAAAATGGGAAAATAATGAAATAGTGGGAGAGTTTACGGGAAAGTGCATTATATAAAAATGGGGAAAAAATGATATATAGAGAAAGAAAGAGCATTAGCTATGCTGCTCAAAATGGTATTAGAGCTAATTAGTCCACTGGCCTCTGGGCTGGGATCCAGGTGTGTGAATTAAAGTGATACAAAGTTTTGAATTAGATTAAAAAATATTTGAAAACCCTTTGAGGTTAGAAACAGTTGGGCGACTATTCCTTGGGCATATACTCTTGCTAAAACAGGGCAAAATCAGTGGCAGCAGGATGTTTGAGTAGAATAGATCCTGATTTTTAGCAAAACAATGACAGAGGAAAACTGGGCAAAGCTCTTACAAGTTTCAGCCAATGTAACAACTATTTTCCTATTCTCAAAGGTGATATTTGAAAAGCAAAAATTTCTGTAATAGGAACTCATGCATATGTGCCATGGGCAATGCAACTTAGTGTAGTATTGCAGATTCATGCTCCGAGACTTGAAAGGTTATTACAAGAGAAAATGTACAGTATATAATGGCTTGCAGCAATCAAATACAGAATGAGAGTACCTCTGTGGGAATATAAGATACACAGTAAATAAGCTGCAGCTTTGAAATCTTACTTTGCTGTAAGCATAGAAGAGACTACTCTACACCAAGTGAACACATGTTGATTTTAGGTACATGCCCACATGTGTTTTACCAATTTATCTGACACGTGAAATTTTACAAGTGCTGTTCTCATGACTAATAAGTGGAGCAGACAGGTTTTATTTGCGAGCAACACAAGTTAGATTAATACAAGTTACATAAACATGAGCTGTAAAATGTGGAACACAATCAAAATCCAGATGTTATTGCAGAGAACTGCTTCTTTCGGTTTCAGAAACAAGGTGGGTGTGGTGATATCTTTTATCGCACACACTTGGGTGGGCGAGAGAAACCAGCTTTCAAGGTACACAGAGTGCTTCTTCAGGTCTGGGAAATGTACTTAGTGTCACAGCTAAATACAGTTTGTTTAGCAAAAAGTTAAGGTAAGTTTCCAGAATTTTTTTTCTTCCAGAATCAGGGAACAGATGATGATTTCTTGTTTGAGACGTCTGATCTGCTTGTGCTCTGTGTGGTACTGAGGGTGGGGGCAGGGGAGGCAGCACTCCAGGCTGGCTGCTTTGCACTCCCCAGGGGCAGATGAACCTGGACCTGCCCCAGCTGGGGGACATGCACCCTTCCCCTGGCTGTGCCCAATGGAGCTGCAGTGGCCACGGAGAGATGTTTCTCACTGGCTCCACGCTGCTGGGGTGACAGAAGGCTGTGGTAGTCCTCTCTCCCCAGGGCAGCCTGCATCCACAGCCCCACCCCCAAAGAAATGATTTAAATGAAGAAAAAATGAATTGAGTTAAGGACCCAACCCATGTGGGGTAAATTTTCTAGGTTAACGTAAGCTGTAGAATACCAATGAACTGGTGCTTTATCCGGGAACTCACCTGGCCTTGAATGCTGTCATCTTCTAACTTCAATCTTTGCCTTTTGGGGCTAGATTCAGATCATCTGAAGAAGAAACATTCCGCATGCCGTTATTAATCCCCTGAGACATTTTCTCCCCACCTCATAAAATAATTGCACTCCCAGCAGTTTGCACGCAGCCCCTCAATGTGTGTTTTGCTTCTTTTCTGAGAGTCTGATTCGAGGCAGGATTTTCAGACCAGGAATAGATCAAGTTTAATGCATCCCATGATCAATTCTGCACCATTCTGTCTGTGAAATCAGAACAATAATCAGAAATAAAGAATGAAAACTTTGTAATATAAGTAGAGCTCTGCAAATCTGCAGATATCCACTTTATATCCATGAGTATCCGCATCCATGGATATGAATGTGGATATCCGTGGCTCATTTTTGTGGATACAGAAGCAGATACAAATTTTGTACCCACTCACGGCTCTAAACATAAGATTACATAAGATTTCCTAAAGCCTGTTAGTTGATATAGGTTTCCAAATTCTGAGCAGATGTAAACTGGTGTTACTCCATTTAATTCAGTGAAGCCTGTCTTCAAGTGATATAAATCAACAAAGCTCTTGCAGACTTGAATGAATCCAATCATAAAATGCTGTAAATCAGTGTAACTCTACTTTAGTCAATGGTAGTCAATTGCCAGGTGAACCCCTAGTCTTGTAAATTTTGTATTTATTAGTGACTGCAGATATGTGAAATGCATCCTGGAGCTCACTCAGGGTACGTCTACACTGTATGCTTATTTTGGAATAAGCTATTCCAGAATAGTTATTCTGAAATAGCTTATTTCGAAATAGCACATCTACACTGCAGGGAAGTCTCAAAATTAGTCTGAGGCAGGCTTCCCTAATGTAGACCTGCTATCTCGATTTAGAGCCCCAGGAGGCACTGGGGAGGACTAACTTAGAATGGCCCTGGTAACTTAGAATGGCCCACAGTGGAGCATCTAGACACGCCTTATTTTGAAATAGCTATTTTGGAATAGGCATTATTCCTCGTAGAATGACGTTTACAGATTTTGGAATAAGCCATCCATTATTTCAAAATTATTTTGAAATAATGGAATGGCTGTGTAGACCCTCGCGTTTTTATTTTGAAATAACACTAGTTATCTCGAAATAACGGTGTAGTATAGACACACCCTTACTGAATAGGGGGACTGCAAGGGAAGCCAGTTACCTCCTGAAAAAATACTAACAGCTGCCAAGATACCGAAGTTTCATGTACAGATGGTGAAGTTAATCCACTAGATTAGTGTAGCAGAGTAAAATACTGTCTAACGTTAAGGTACTTATTTCTCAGCCTGTCTGATTAATATTACCATGCGTGCATATGGGTTTGAAGAGACAAACTCTAATGACCCGCTGATCCTTGTTTTGCATGGTCTCATAGACATCGCAGAGATGTCTATTTTGTACAGTCAACACATGTCTGGGTAACAAAAAATAGCCAGAAGTGGCAAATTACTCAGATGGAACTTGAGTTTGCATGCATCGCACTACAGATGGCATCCCTGCAAACACCCTGGCTAGATGGCAGTTTTCCACTAAAATTAGCGGGTGGATAGTTAGCAAGAGAACAGAATTCAAACAAGCCTAAAACATGAATCACATTGGATCAGGGCACCCCTGCATGATTAAATATACAGTGTTACAACAGATGAATAGGAAAACATAGCAAAAAAAGTTCATCTGGGCCAAAGTCTGCTGTCAATTAATATTTGGGCCAAAAGGATGTAGAAATGTTCATAATAAAAGCATCTCAAGTGATTATCAACAGTATCCTCACTTCATTCCTGTGTACAAGTGTTCGTTAATGGAAAGGAACAGAAACCCAGGGCCTGATTCTGATCACATAGTAGATTTACACAGGTGTAATTCCATTTACGTCAGTGGAGTTACTCTTAACAGCCACTGCAAAGCTGAGGAAAGAAAGAATCAAAGGCACAGGCTCTGTCGTTGTAAGCCTGACATCTAGGAGTCAGTGCTGCAGCTGGTGTAAATTGGCATACCTCCAAATGGAGCTACACCAAGTTACACTAACTGAGCTACTGGCCCTAAAACTTATTGGCTGGCATAGCATTTATTCCCCTGAGTTGTCCTATTTGGTGGGATTACTCGGGGTACGATGTACTATGACAGGCTGTTCATAGACACAGTCCCTTGGTTTGGTATTAACAGAGTCTGGCATTAGAATGCATTGTCCCTAAGCATTCTGGGAGATTCTGGAAAACTTTCAGCTGGAAATAAGGTAGGCCGAGAAATGGAAATAGACTCAGGAGCTGGAAATAATGAAGGTAAGTCCCAGAGGATTTAGTTTTCCCTTCCACACTGTATTTTCAAACAGAATATTCTGCTCAAGAAATGGTAAAAATGCAACGCACGCGAGGAGCATTTTTTACACTATCCCCTTAGGGCAAACCCGTAGAAAATGTGTGTGTGCAAAGAAGAAGTCCTAATATTGTTGATGTTTTAAGAGAAGGCTAACCACAGCAAAGATTAAGCATGGCTACACCTTAAAAATTAATTGTTCAAGCACCAGGTCATTCTAGAGTAATGCACCATGAAATGATGTTATTCTCTAGAAGAATTTCCATAAAGCTTAACATTCCATGACGCAATTTTTTTTTCCTAGTGAAGTTAGTTAAAAACCAGTACATAAAAGTCCTCAGTTTGCAAAGCAAGTGTAAAGCTGGCTTGAAACAAGGCAGTTGCAGTTAGATTGTACTGCAGAGGGGAGGGGAGCTGAGCTGGGTACATTGTGGCACAAGGCAGACCCCATTACTTAAGCAGAATCCATAAAACACTGCCCGACTGATCTCACTGAACAGGAGTGCTGAAGGAACCATTAGTCTTGGTGTATTTTTTACTGTTATTCACACTAGGATAATGAGATTATTGGAATTTTTTTTTAATGAGAATGAGACAGAATACCTTGGTCTCTAAATGATTTAGTCACAGAGGAAAGCCATTAGTCTCTACTTGATTGCTGTCAAATGGTGGAAAATTGGAATATTATACTGATATTTCTCGTGATGGGCCATATTTTTCCTGCTTGTTCAGTGTCAAATGAGACAGGAGAAATATTTGTCTGTAATGCACACGTCTTCGCGAGCTTTGCTGTAAAGAAAACAGATCTACATCTAGGGTTTGTAGATGGCGATTAGCTTGGGAGATAATTGGAAAACTGCCAGGCTTCTGCCATTTTCATAAAAGTAGGGGAAGGGGTCAGCTCTCCTAGAATATTTACTTGATGTCTGCACTTCAAAATTTTTGACTAATTAGACTCTACTTGAATTCATACTTTTTGGGGGGGGGGGAATATGTTTTTGCATAATGTCACACAAAGAAAGGATCTGTTAATTTGTACATCTTTTATGTATGACACCTACAGCCTCCAGAAGGGTGGGAGATGGTTTGAATCTCATTTGAAGTGGTGATTTTCTTTTAAACATTGTATTGCCGTAATGTTGCATGAGCTAAAACCTTTTAATGCCCTGCGCGTAAACGGGCCACACTCTCACTGACACCTAAAGCCCCTTTATACCACTCTCACAGTGCAAAGGAGGTGTAAGGCATACAACAAATCCCATTGCCAACTCTATCCACACATCTGTACAAGTGACACCATCACAGGACCTAACCACATAGGCCACAACATCAGTGCTCATACAATTGTACATCCTCTAATGGGTTATATGCCATCAAGTGCCAGCAATTCCCTTCTTCCATTGGCCAAACTGGACAATATCTGCGACAAAGGATCATAGAATCATAGAATACTAGGACTGGAAGGGACCTCGAGAGGTCATCGAGTCCAGTCCCCTGACCTTATGGCAGGACCAAATACTGTCTAGACCATCCCTGATAGACATTTATCTAACCTACTCTTAAATGTCTCCAGAGATGGAGATTCCACAACCTCCCTGGGCAATTTATTCCAGTGTCTGACTACCCTGACAGTTAGGAACTTTTTCCTAATGTCCAACCTAAACCTCCTGGCTGCAGTTTAAGCCCATTGCTTCTTGTTCTATCCTCAGAGGCCAAGATGAACAAGTTTTCTCCCTCCTCCTTATGACACCCTTTAGATATCTAAAACTGCTATCATGTCCCCTCAATCTTCTCTTTTCTAAACTAAACAAACCCAATTCCTTCAGTCTTCCCTCATAGGTCATGTTCTCTAGACCTTTAATCATTCTCATTGCTCTTCTCTGGACCCTCTCCAATTTCTCCACATCTTTCTTGAAATGCGGTGCCCAGGACTGGACACAATACTCCAACTGAGGCCTAACCAGCGCAGAGTAGAGCGGAAGAATGACTTCTCGTGTCTTGCTCACAACACACCTGTTAATGCATCCCAGAATCATATTTGCTTTCTTTGCAACAGCATCACACTGCTGACTCATATTCAACTTGTGGTCCACTATAACCCCTAGATCTCTTTCTGCCATACTCCTTCCCAGACAGTCGCTTCCCATTCTGTATGTATGAAACTGATTGTTCCTTCCTAAGTGGAGCACTTTGCATTTGTCTTTATTAAACTTCATCCTATTTACCTCAGACCATTTCTCCAATTTGTCCAGGTCATTTTGAATTATGACCCTATCCTCCAGATTAGTCGCAACCCTCCCAGCTTGGTATCATCTGCAAACTTAATAAGCGTACTTTCTATACCAATATCTAAATCGTTGATGAAGATATTGAACAGAGCAGTCCCAAAACAGACCCCTGCGGAATCCCACTTGTTATGCCTTTCCAGCAGGATTGTGAACCATTAATAACTACTCTCTGAGTACGGTTATCCAGCCATTTATGCACCCACCTTATAGTAGCCCCATCTAAGTTGTATTTACCTAGTTTATTGATAAGAATATCATGAGAGACCGTATCAAACGCCTTACTAAAGTCTAGGTATACCACATCCACCGCTTCTCCCTTATCCACAAGACTCGTTATCCTATTAAAGAAAGCTATCAGATTGGTTTGACATGATTTGTTCTTTACAAATCCATGCTGGCTGTTCCCTATCACCTTGCCACATTCCAAGTGTTTACAGATGATTTCCTTAATTACTTGCTCCATTATCTTCCCTGGCACAGAAGTTAAACTAACTGGTCTGTAGTTTCCTGCATTGTTCTTATTTCCCTTTTTTATAAATGGGCACTATATTTGCCCTTTTCCAGTCTTCTGGAATCTCTCCTGTCTCCCATGATTTTCCAAAGATGATAGCTAGAGGCTCAGATACCTCCTCTATCAGCTCCATGAGTATTCTAGGATGCATTTCATCAGGCCCTGGTGACTTGCAGGCATCTAACTTTTCTAGGTGATTTTTTACTTGTTCTTTTTTTATTTTACCTTCTAAAACTAACCCCTTCCCACTAGCATTCACTATGTTAGGCATTCCTACAGACTTCTCGGTGAAGACCGAAACAAAGAAGTCATTGAGCATCTCTGCCATTTCCAAGTTTCCTGTTACTGTTTCTCCTCCTCACTGACCAGTGGGCCTACCCTCTCCTTGGTCTTCCTCTTGCTTCTAATGTATTTATAAAAAGTCTTCTTGTTTCCCTTTATTCCCGTAGCTAGTTTGAGCTCATTCTGTGCCTTTGCCTTTCTAATCTTGCCCCTGCATTCCTGTGCTGTTTGCCTATATTCATCCTTTGTAATTTGTCCTACTCTCCATTTTTTATATGACTCCTTGTCATATAAATGGACACAAATCAGACAGCGGAGGTGGTAACACACATAAACCTGTAGGAGAATATTTTTGCTTACCTGGTCACTCAATCATGGATTTAAAAGTAGCCATTCTTCTACAAAAGAATTTCACCACCCAATTACAGAGAGAGGCTGCAGAATTGGAATTCATCTACAAATTTGACACTGTTTTCCTCAGCTTGAATAAAGACGTTAACTGGTCAACACTACAAAGCCAATTTCCCCTGCCTTTGACATCCACATTTTCATATCAAAAGCTATTAATAAGATACATCCAGACAACTTAGCTTTATTAACACAGGTCTTTCTTTTGCTGTTATATATATCTTGGAGTCTGTTATTTCCTCTCCAACTCATCTGATGAACTGGGTCTTACCAAAGAAAGTTCATGATCCTATATATTTTGGTTAGTCTCTAAGGATAAATCTACACAGCAGGGCTAAAGTCGAATTAAGCTACGCAACTTCAACTACATCAATTGTGTGGCTGAAGTCAAAATAGCTTAACTCAGCTTTAGACACTGTCTACACAGCAGGAAGTCAAAGGAAGAACACTCTTCCTTCGACTTCCTTTACTCCTTGTGAAATGAGGATTACAGGAGTCAGAGTAAGAAGTCCTCCAGCTCAGAATTATTTTGAAATAAAGGCTTGTACTGTAGATGTGCACTATGTTATTTTGGAATAATGTCATTTTTTCTGAAATAACACTGCTATGTAGACATAGGCTAAGGTGCTACTTGACTACTCGTTGTTTTTAAACTTACAGACTAAGGGTGCATCTAAGTCGAAAGAGCTTTTCTACACAGCACCAAATTTCAAAATAAGGCACTATTCCAACAAATCCCTTAACCCTCATGGAACGAGGGTTACAGGGATGGCGGAATAGCACACCCGCTATTTTGGGAAATAGCAAGCGCTTTTAACGACATGGCATTGCTATTTTCGGATGCTATTTCGCAGTCTAAATGTACAACACAGCTAACCCTCTGAGACATTTTATGGCCATGTTAAGGTTTTTTTATGATGCCCGGGTGGTGTAAAGGGGCCGTAGTGTAAATGAGCATCAGGTAGTGCTTAGCAACATTTTTAATTCAAAAAATTGTCACTAAAAAGTGCTGATTTGGGTTAACCAAAACTATTCACAAATTTAGGTCAAAATCACCAAAATGTTTCAGTTAATTTTTAATGAAATATTTTGTTTTGACATTTTTTTGAAAGAAATGTCTCAATTTTTCAATAGGAAATGACTTTTTGTTTCCAATTTTATTGCAACTTTATACATAAATCAAGACTAAAAAACTCTAAAACTAATCAAAATGTTTTGTTTCCAGTCACACAAAACATCTGTGCAACCCAAAACTAATATTTTCAAGATTTGCAGTTCATTGACAAAATGAAAAGTTTCTGCTTCCCAATGAAGCCCAGTGTGAATTGTGTGCCTCTCTTCTTTGGGCTGCTTCAAAAATAGTTATTAATGACATTTGAAGTTATTCTTGCTAAAGTGATAGGAATTCAACAATGTGCTTCAGAACTGGTCACCTGCAGGGGTCAGGAAGTATTCCTTCTGTTTTGTGTGCAATGCTGAAATACTGACCAGATGCAAGGCATGAACTGAGTGAAGGACTCGAGTATTTATGGACAAGATACAATATGTACGTAATGAATATATATATATAGCAAATCACATCTCTAAACCCCTAGGTTCTACTTAGCTACTTCTGTTGAGTAAGACTATTCTACAAGACTGTGCTGGAAACACTACAGAAGTGACCATTATTGCTGGAAAATTCTGCCTTTTCATCACCAAGAAATACAAGATACGAAATTTTAAAGAGGTCTAGTCATCCAAGTTTTCAAACAGTTGAACAGATAGAAGCAGTAACGCACTGGCTTGAATTCAGTTTATTTTTGGACAGGGAGAGAGCTGGTGCATGAATTTATTTCAGCTGGGGGTGGGGAGGAAATAGAGTGTGGGTGGGTGAGTGTAAAATTGTACATTAACTTAGCCTTTTACTCTCAAAGAAATTTCATCACAAAGATTGAAAGGCCTGTGATAATGTTATGAGGAATAATGTCAGTTTAGCAAGGGGAGAAAAAAAAAAAAAAAAAAAACCAAACTAACCCTGCCGGAAGCAAGAGCAAAGCAAGTGGACAAATGCTTCATCTGATTTCATGGCTTGTGATGTTGCTGAATTTGTGCTCAGGATTTTTAATTTCCTCCCTCCCCACTTTAATACTTTGGCAGAAACAGAAAGCTGATGCAGGAAAGTAACTGAACATGCTCTGAAAAGGTAATCAAGAATTTTTTTTTACCAACAACAACAAAAAAGTTTTATGATGAGGAAAAGTGCTAAATTGAGGACACTTGGAAAGTGAAGCATTTCAGATGCTCAGATACCATGATAGTAGTACCAATACAAATGAGATGATTTGATAGATAGTTAAACAAATAATCTTGGATGGAGATCTATCTATGAAAAGCCTTGGATAGTATGCATTCCATAAAATACTGTAGTTAGAACTCACTCCACAGTCTATCTTCTTCACTGGCCTCAGTAAAATGCTCCAAAATTGTTTAATAGTAAAGTTGACAGCACAATCCCTGCTGGAAAGTAAAAGCTGCCAGCTGAGGCTTTGTGAGTTAGGGAATGAAATCCAAAGTGTGACAAGAAGCTAAAGGAGTCTGGTTGTGGTGGGCATTTAAAAGCTGCTTTGCAATAATTTCAGATCCCCACCAATAACTCTGGCTTGAGGTTATGGTTCTGGGAAACTGATCACTCCTGGCACCCTTCTCTAGGATCATGTGCTACTTGCCAGCCAGTAACTGTTTACTAGGATCCCAGCTGTTTCTCCCATACCTACAATACTAAAACAAACAGAAAAATGGAAAGACAGATGAGCACAAATCCGGATGCCCATGAGAAAGGAGAGCTTGAAGCAGATACCACTGTTGCCCCAGAGAAGGAATAAAAGCTAAAGAAAGGAAAGAAAGGACTTTATTGAATGTTGTTGATTTCATTTTGGCTTAATGGTGCTGAATATTCTCTGGCAACTGCATGCATTCTGCACATATGAGTATCCCATTTATGTTGCTCACACCATATGATGCATTGCAGCATGGCGTGCATTTATTAATAATAACATCTTATTTTCTCTCATCCTGAAGGATCCCAAAGAGCACTTCAATCACATAACTTTCACAGGCTGTATTAATTAATGTTATAGGAGACTAAAGCACAGTTCTGTTCTGAAAAGCAGCTTTGGACAATGGCACCTTCTAATTCAGCCGATTTGCTTCTTGTCTGTGCTCAGAGTCACATCATCCTAATTTGCAGACAAAAATAAGGGTCTCCACCTGAGAGCGACTCTGTCTCAAGAGAAGTTGCAGGTATTTCTCTTTTAGGATCAGGCTTTTCTGGTCTGATTTTCAGAAGCCCGTCACATGGTAACTATTTTCAAAAGCACTCAAATGACTAGCTGGCTTTCAAAGGGACTCACAATAGGAGCTTTGGAAAATTGGACCTCTTCAGCTATACATGAAAACAGCAGAAACAAGAGACACTTCAGAATATCAGACCTTGTGTTTTTATTTCTTTTTACTCTCCATAGCCCTGCAGAGGTAGCACAAGCTCTGGGATGTGAGATAGAAGCTAGCCTTTGTCTCACCAGCAAACAGAATGGTTACCCACGTTCCACATGGAAGGCCGATTAACTAAACCTGTGCACACCTCCTCACAGCCCTCCTGCACCCACAGGTGCTACTGAGAGCATTTGACTCTTGAAACTTTATATACTGGGGAGGGTGCAAGTAAGAGGAAAATCCCAGAGTGAGCCTCAGGGCTAGCTTCGTGGCCATATTGTGGGGTAAGGGCCTGAACATAACCATAACACAGAGCCATGCTTTTATTGAATCATTTTTCAGAGTAAAATGGAATTTCACATAGAGAGCACAATTCTGAAGATCAATGTGATGAGTAATAGGGGGAAGATTGCAGATTAGTGATCCTTGCTAGTGATCTGACTGTGATATCCTTAATGCTTTATGGCTACTGTGCTTTATAGCTTTACAGCAGCAACAACGACAAGGGAAACAAAAGCTTCAGGGGGTAGCCGAGTTAGTCTGTTACAGGAAAAAAAACAACAAATGGTTTGGTAGCACTTTAGAGACTAACAAAACATGTCGATGGTATCATGAGCTTTCGTGGGCACAGCCCACTTCTTCAGATGACTGGAATTATGAGTTGGGGATATGAAAACTTGAAATAAATAGGAGAGGGGAGAGAAAGAAAAAAGGGAGGAGGGTGGGAGACAGAGCATCATTAAGTATCTGGAGAATGAGTACTTAAATCTAAGCAGATAAAAATCAAAGTCAATAGATAGATTCTTAGAACAGGAAGGATACCAAGACCGGCTTGGTTTCTGAAGTGACAAAATGTTTTGGAATTGAAGAGCCTGCAATAAGGGCTGTGTAGCTCATGATGGGATACAAGTGGGGAACTGGCAGGGTCAGGAAGTAAGAAGAGTTCTCCAGATGGTGGCATTGCTGTAGAGAGTTAGGCCTATAATTAAATATTCTAATTCACCTTTCCAACCCAAGTTGTCCATACAATTGAAACCCCTGAATAGTCACCATACAAAATCTCCAAGCCTGTCAGTAGGCCTCTTCCTTGCTACAAAAGCAGGTTTTAGGGAGGAAGCTTATTCCCTCTAACCCCCCACCCCAGATCACAAAACTAGTGTGTCACAACAACAACAAGGCAGAGCTTCTTGCAAAGAGTTTCCAACCAGGGACCATATGCCACAACAGCTGAATTTTAAATGAAGAATGTTTTTGTTTTTCCTTCCCCCTGCTAATCTTTCACCCTGGCAGGGAGTTGTCAAAACAACTTAGCTGTGAGGATACAAATGGAAGACAAAAGGATTAGTGTATAGTGCTCATTAGAGCTCACCACTGCTTTTGGGGAACTAATAGTAACAAGAAAGGGGAGAGAAATTTTAATTTGCTTTTCTTTTTCCCCCTTCCTTTTTTGTACTATTAATGATTCTTCTCTTAACTGCGGAGCATGTTAATAATTGTAGAACTCAGAATGTAAGGAAAAAATAGTCATATGGGGGAAAACCATCATGACAAAACACTTCTGATCCCTTTTGGAATTAATGATTTTTCAGCAGCTATCAATTACCTCCCTTAACTGGGGTGCACAGATTATAAAGAGGAATATAATTAGTGGCAAATGCTGTGAGATATATAAAGACAAATAGGGGAGTGGGCTGAATAGGAGCTCATAAATTTTATTAAGAGCCATATTTGGACATTGTCATTTATTACTAGGGATCTCTTGAAGTGATTCTGAAATGCAGGTTGCATGTGCTGGAGTAGGGGAGAGGCTGCTGGTGTCACTAAATGAAGTGGAATAAGCTATTGATTCATAAAGAAAAATTGATGCATTTAAAGAGTGGAAACAAAAGAGCTGAACTTGTTCACTCTTTGCTACCAAAGGGCTTCTCAGGTGTTCTCACTCGGGCCCTGATCCTGAAATTGGGTTCCTGCAGGGAAAGCGTAACCCCAGATAGAATCCCATGAACTTCATTATATTAGCCTGACTTTCTTTAAAACCCTATTTCCTCCCCTCCTCAAAACAAATTCAGGACCTGACATTTCTGGAAGGGAGGCTCCCTGTTTATCCATGGAAGAGGTTTAACCACAGCACAGTGTTACATTCTCAAGTCTTGACCTGATGGAACATCATCTGGAGGATATTCCTGGTGCGTTGAACTCTTTGGCTCCATCTACACTGCACACTTATTTCAAAAGAACTCATGTTATTTTGAAATAACAGAGTGTACTTCTACACAGCAAGCCCGTTACTTCGAAATAATTTCGAAATAACAGGTGTCTTACTCTGACTTCTGTAACCCTTGTTTCATGAGGAGTAAGGGAAGTTGAAGGAAGAGTGTTTTTCCTTTGACTTCCTGCTGTGCAGAGAGCGCCTAATGCCAAGTTAAGGTACTTCGACTTGAGTTACACAATGTCAGTGACGTTAATTGTGTATTTTAACTTGACTTTAGCCTGCAGAGTAGACGAACCCTTTTGCTTGCTACAGAAACAAGCAGGCCTCTGCTTCTGTCTAAGGACATGTTTGCTCCTTCCTTTAAGTAAGCATCACAGTCTCTTAGGGCCAGCCCCTTGGCTGGCGTAAACCAGCAAACCTCATTCACTCTCATGGAGCTGTGCCTGATTGCATTCGATGGGGATTTGGCCCTCACAAGTCTGCCAGTGTATTCACAACCCTCTGTATGCAGGGATATGACTTTGAGTGGAGAAGTCCACAGAAAGAACAGTTGAATCTCTCTGGTATCCTTTCTCTGTGTGTCTAGACATTTGCATCATGCTCATCACTTCACCCGCATTTTCAATTCACAGATAATAAATGCCCTCGCCAATTGAATCCCACTGCTTCCTCCTATTTGTAATATATACTCTCTGGCCAGTTTCATTTTAAACAATATCACCAAGAAAATAATTTGTTTTTCATTCATTTTGTTAAAAAATTATTAAAAAAACAACAACCAACAAGTCCCTCCCCCAAAAGAAACACTTTTCTCTTTTCCAGAATACCAGGCATTAGCCTTCCTACAGTAACTGTGTAAGATAACTTGACATATTATCTGATTCTTTCTCTTCCCTTCATCATTTCCCTACTAGCATATTACTCCCCAGATGGCAGCATATCTGAAAACAGGCCTTGATCCTGCATAACATCATGCATGTGAGGAGTACCTTTGAATAACTCATGGGCATGAGTGTTTGCAGCACTAAAAGGTGATGTCAGAACTGGCTTTAGTTTACAAGTTTTCTGGGGCAGGTCTTGTGTAGTTTTATGTGTCTTGTCAGTGATTTGCTCACCCCTATATTTTGTAACTGTGTGCTGCCTTGAACATGAGGATGTTAAGTGGAGCACATTACAAAGCAAGATAGATTGGGTAGCATTATTACCATACTAGATGGGGAAACCAAGGCACAGAGTAAGTCATTTGATTAAGGTCACACAACAAGTCAGTGATGGGGGAACAGAACCAAGCATCTTCCTTTAACAACTCGATATTTCCTTGATATTAGGCCTTTCTGTGGAACAACCTAACACGATAGCCTTTTCATACAGTTTCATATTTTCAAGTAATGCAAGCTAAAGCAATATTTATGGCAAAATCTTGACCTGCAGGCATCCAAATGTAATTCATTTTTAAGTCTCATTCTCTCCCACCCCCAAAACCTTCAGTCTAATTAGACTCACATCAGTATATTATTACGGAATGTAATCATTCCTTTCTTCTAATAACATTCATGGATAATTTTATTTCTCATTTGCAGACTCCTACTCCTGTGGTGTAATTAGTGTCTCTGGCACCTCGTGATACTCAGAATGAGTTGCAGCTGCTAATTGCTAATTGAAAAATTAGAAACTCAGTTAGAAAAAGGATCTAATTAAAATGAAATTAGATAAAATCCTTCGAACTAGCTTCTCTCTTTTCCCCTGTTTTGCGATCTCAGAGCCATTAGCACTTGCCAATTACATTTAATTGTTAAACCCAAATACATTTTATTTGATTTTTTTACAATAACCTTTTAGTAGAAAAAGAGGGATGTATGCATATCAGGGATGGCATGTAGGTCTAAAGACCCCTTTATTCCAACAAACACATCCCAACATCCTCATCTTCCCTGAAACTACACTGTGGTGTTTTATACCAAGCGATATGTTGCTTGGTCTCCTATCCAGACATTTCACGGCCTTCCTCGCTATTAAGGTTGAACTTCTCTAGTTCGGCACCATCAGGACCTGACCAGGGCCAAATGAGAGACTTTGCCAAACCACGGGAGGTCAATATTGTCTAGCAATATTACCAACACTGCCACTGCTTTCGGGGCTCTTCGGAGACATTTAAGGGTAAATTAGAGCTAAATAACAGCACAGAACACTGATAGCCAGGGCTGGTGGCTGTAAACATACTTTATGGAAACTTGGCCACAACCATGATAAGCAGACATCCAGCTAACTAAAATCAGGCCGACCACAGTTGTTGCTGGAGAGTACCTGACTAGAAAGATTCAACTTGTAGTACCTTTCCCTTACTATTAGCTAAGGTCTGAGCCACACATGTCCTGATTGTATAAGGAGAACCATGTGAACAAACTCCTGTACAAGTTATTCACAGCCCAGATTCAGGGCTCTTCTCATGGTGTTATCCTTCCACGATCAAAACATTTGTTTACGAGCTTTAAATGTCCTTTGAATTTAGAGTTTCAAAATGCTCAGCATTGGCCCCGAAGCTAATCGAATTGGATAGTGATTTCAGCAGATGCAGGGCTCATATTTCTCAATTCCAAGGCCAGAAGTGACTGTTGTGACCAGGCAGTTAAGCTGACTCAGAGAGCTCTTGAAAATCCTATTCAAAGGGTTTCAGAGAGGGAGTCGGGTTAGCAAAAATAAGGAGCCTTGTGGCACCTTAAAGATTAACAAATTTATTAGGCATAAGCTTTTGTGGGTTTCAGCTCACTTCATCAGATGCACGAAGTGAAAGAATCAGATGGCAGGGATATATACATTTGACACCTTCAGAATGGGTCTGAATAGAGACTGGGGATGGCTATCTCACTACAATAAATAATTTTCCCTTTTAGGTATTCTCACTTTATCACTGTTGGAAGTGGGCCACGTCCACCCTGATTGAATTAGTCTCATTTACTCTGATGTAACACCCCCATCCCTGTACGAATATATAAATCCCTGCCATTTGATTCTTTCATGTCATGCATCTGATGAAGTGAGCCACTGCCCATGAAAACGTATGCCCTAATAAATGTGTTGGTCTTTAAGGTGCCACAGGACTCCACATTGTTTTTATTCAAAGGGTAAAATTCATCTCATGGCATAGTGCCCACAGAAGACCGGAGAATTACTTAAGCACACATCAGGTGGGATGTAAGGGATATATAAGGTTACATGTGTTCCAATATACTGGGATAAAGTTCACCAAGGCAGCAAAAGTGGGCTTCTTACTGGCTCCGTAAAACACCTCCCCATCTCTAATCCTGAATGTGGATGGAATTTCCTGCAGCCAGAACTAACAGCAATCTACCACATTCTGATTAGACACCATTGAACAGAACTGTTATGCTCTTTTTTGTGCATGCTAAATGCAACTAAATTTTGCAAAGTCAACCACAAATGATGCCTATTTTCCCTTTCATTCTAGTGCCTCATTTAGAAATATGCAAACCCCTTTAGCATCTGTATGCATTAGCTACTTTATATTTAAAAATGAATAGCTAAGCAAGTGGTAGGAGCTGCGTGTATTGTTAATGATTAGCTTATTACACCTTTGAACGGGACACACAGCTAATTTTAAACAGAAAAATACTCATATTAGTCTTACCACATCCTATCTCCAACTTATATTGATTTCTTACCCTTACTCCATTTCCTACTCTCCTTTGCCTTTGGGATTGTAAACTTGCTGGGGAAAGGAACACTCTTTTATTGTATATCTAAATAGTACAGAGCATCGGGCCCCCTTTGGGTTGAAATCCATAGATGTCAATGCAATACAAATAAATAATACTAGTTGCAATAGATGAATGTCAACAGCTGCAGTCAGTTCACTTGACCTTCCTAAAGTCTAGGTGCTTAGCCAAGGATTTCTGAACTCTCCAGACCTTTCGTTTTGTACAGCTGTGTTGGGCACCTTTGTTTTACATTCATGACAGCTTTATTGCTGAGGAATGTGCAAGGTATATCCAGGCAGGCTGTGCCTGCTGTGCTGCTGACAATTTCAGCTATATCCCTGGAGAAATATTCCTGTGGTGCTACCAAACTTTTTAGACACACCCGGGTGGATCGTGCCTGCTGTGTTGCCAAGTACATGTCCTCATTCTGATGCTTCCCCAGGAATGTTAACAAAGGACAGCAGATTTGGTGGGGCACCAGAAGTGAAGAGGTAAATGTTTTTGTTTTTGTGTTTGTTTTTTTCGGAAGCGGGGAGACAACATGGACCCAAAGGAGAGTGGAAAGATACTCGGCTAATATTTACAGTCTCTTGCAGCTGATATAATCAGTCCAAAAACTCACTTTACATGACTGCAGAACTAATTTTTTAAAAATAATAATCTAGTCCATAAGAGGATTATTGATGGGAAATCCTTTTATCCGTGGTCCGGTAAACTGAGCACAGAAAGATGTTATAACATTCTCATCTGGGAATTGTGCCTTTGACATAATTAATGCACATACATGGTGTCTTCTCTGCCAATGTTCTTCTCCATCTGTCAGAATGGCATGGTGCTTGCTCACAGATAGAGCTGGGCCAGCAGGGTAGCAAAACTCTGTTGGTGTGGGTGGAAGTGGAAGGCATTTTTGGAGTGCTAAGCCAAGATACATTGGGAAACCTGATATAAGAGAACAATTCTGTTTCCCACCCACACCAAAATATTTCCTTGGTCGAGTTTGTTGTCCATGCACTTTTCAAACCCTGTGTGGGTGACATTTCTAAGGTCAGGTCTGCACGAAAGGGGGACGTTGAAGAAATATACACAACTCCAGCTACCTGAGCGCTCCTCTGAGTCACTGTAAACAGACTTTCTGTGACTGTGTGAAACTTCACCATACTCATTATAAGGGGAAATCCAGCTAAGTAAAACCATGCCTCACCATGGATGTTGCTAGACCAGAGAGTGTTGGACTGGAGAGGTTCAACATGTACTGTCATAATAATTATTGATCCCAAGAAATTCATTTTCTGTTGTATTCTAGAGTATGAACTTGAGTTTTTGGGGTGAAAAAACTCTGTTAGTCCCTTGTCCTAAGCAATTGTATACTTCATTCCTTGCACACACAATGAATACTGCCATCAGCTGGAGTCATGCATATGTAAGTAGAAGCCAACATTGCAGCTGGCACTAACTGGAACTGTAGGTGGCATTTTCAACTGTGGCCAAGGAATGGATGGCGTAATAAAGGCTGAATTCTACTATCACAACAGAACAGCTCTTAGACCCATTGATAGGAACAGCAGGTGGGGAAGTCTCAATTCCACCTCCAATGTTGTACCTGCTGTGGGGATATATTGATCCTGAATTGATTTACACCAGTGTAAATCCAGGGTAATTTCACTGAATTTGCCAGTGTAAGAGATCCGAATATGACCCACTGGGCTTCAATGTCCCAAGCTGTCAAACTGGTGTCTTTCCCCAGCAGGAAAGTAACTTGGTAGAAAAAGATTCATAAAAAGAAGCCGTCAGGTTCAGTTTGTTTTTTTCCTCCCTCGACATTTTGAAAATGCAAATGCAGAGGAAAAGACCAATGTCTTTTCCATACATTTATTTTGTCTGCAATAATGGCTCCTTTAGCTCCAGATACATTTATGTAATAGGATGATTGATATTGTATAGCTGAATGAAATTCTGTGGCCTGTGCTCTGCAGAATGGCAGACGGGTCTTCACAGTTAAGGGATCTATGGCGTCGTTGAGAGTAGAACAGAAGAGACTTTCACCCTGCAAATGGGGTGAGAATGTCTGAGACAAAGAGAGGTGGATGGATGTCTTTTCCTGGTTCTGCAAATGCATTATTCAGACTTCAGACTTACTATAGGTTGCCTCTTTTCTACCATGAACCCCACTAATAGTCCTTCAAGTTCCTTCTTCTTTGGCCTCTCAATTTTCCTTTGCATTGGAATATTTAGCTCTAACAATAGTATAATTTTTCCTAGTAAAATGAATAAAAAATATATTCTGATCATTGAGCAGTTCTGAGCCATTTGTGCTGTGTCTTTCTTACAACAGCTAGATAGCCTTCCTCACTCGCCTCCCCCCATTCATACAATAACTGAAACATTCGAAAAATCATTGTCCTACAATGCAGCTGATCTTCGAACAAATGTGCTTTGTACCACTCCAACCCTTCTGGGAAAAGTATCTTTTAAAAAAAATAATGACTTCTCCAGCAGTTTATTACCAACCTGAAGCCATTTTCACACCTCAGAAGTGAGGGTTTAATGAGCAGAGAAATTAAAGAGTAAAATTTGCCAGCATTTCCTTAAATGGATGAGTATTTTGGCAGATAGGCCTAGGATATTCCTTCCACAGGGGAGCTTGAATGTATTCAGCGTATTCTCCAAATAATCTTTCTATAATGAATCTGTTCAGCTTCTGTCCATGATGAAGAAGATTTATAAAAAGCAATGCAATAAACATGGGGGTGGACAAAGGTGGCTGTTTAGATGAGTATGTGCATGCCAAAGAACGGGTTTCTGCATGAAAGAGCTTTGTGGATATATCTACAGTGCAGTCAGAGGTGTGACTGCAGACTGTGTAGACATAACTTTTAATGTAGCTAGCTGGAAGGGCAACAGCAGAGAAGTCACAACACCACAGCCTAGCTGCTCGAGTCCCAGGCAGGGCGGTACCACAGATTCACAGTGATGATCAAAGATGTGTCTACATGGATTGCGGTCACAACTCCTAGGTCAGTGGAGTTAGACTGTGTGGTGTGTGAGAGAGTAACCCTCTGTGCAGTGTACGTGTTTCCCTGTCTGTGCCCGATTCGAAGAGCAAAGGCTGTAATAGCTCATAATTACCAACCCTGGCTCACCCTATCGGAACTAGTTTATTAGCTTTGGAAGTTCCTAGCCTGGTTCTGCTGTCAGCCAAAATGGCAGCTATCACATGATCAAGGGATTGTGTGGGCACGTCTACACTACAGGGAAAATCAATGATGCCACAATTGATTTAGCAGGTCTAGCATAGACCCACTAGATCAAACTCAAAGGGTGCCCCTGTTGGTACTGGTACTCCTACTCCTCACAAAGAGTAAGGGAAGCCAATGGGAGTGTTTGCTCTAGTCGGCCGCCTGCTGTATGGACAGCGCAGAAACTTGATGTAAGATATGTTGACTCCAGCTACATAATTTCCATGGTGGAGTCAACATATCTTATTTTGACCTTCTGATGTAATGTGGACCAGGCCTGTATGTGCAACATAATGTGAATGAGTCAGTAGACCTTGTAGGCCAGATCCATACTGGTGCCAATCAGCATAGTTCTAGTCATTCAAGAGTATTCTGCTGATTGACATCAGCTGTGGATCTGGTCCATTGTTCAGTGCATTCATTAGAATATCTTTTTCGTTTAAAGCACTGATGCTCCTGGGAGGTAAGGGCACTGAGGGACAATATATATTTCTGCCACTGCTAAGCTATTAATGTGTGTCTGTGCATAGATATAAAAGCTTAGTAATGGCAGAAATAGTTATTCTAGGAAGGAATAAAATCTATGTGTTATTTTCAAGCCGTTTTAACCCTACAATCCCATTGGTAGCTAGGACATTTTCACTATGTGCCGCCTTATGCTGTTGCTATTTCTAGAAATTCCATAGTGTTGTGTCTGAACTTGGTGTTATGCATAATGATTAGCCAGCAGGCAGGTTTATTTTGAAGTGAGCTTTAGGTCACCCCATTACTTTGCGTCTGAGAAATGAGTTTTCTTTGCCTTTGAAAAACAGATGAGAATTAAGCTGCAGTTTATTGTCTTATATAGAAATAGCAGACAAATTATTCAGCTACATCATATTGGTTAGAATTGTTAGTTAAAAGTGACAGCCAATGGTGTAATTTACATGAGGCTAGACTTTCACTAGTGGTCCCCAGCATTAAGTTTTATATTGTTGAGCTTTTGTATTTCTAACTCATTTTGTGCTGGAAATCATTTAACCATAGACTTAACTGCTAATACAGTTCCATCAAATGCAAAGAATAAATCAGAATTACTGGATCATTCAAACTCTGTCTGAGAAGTTGTTTATATGGTATTTTTCTTCTGCTTCTGTATGCTTGCAAGAGATGCCATTAAATTATGATATATTGTATACATCTTGCTACCATCTTGGCAGGCTCTGCTGCAAATAAAACATAGCGCTCAAACAATTATGGCCTAAGCTATCCAAAGGATAAACAATGGAAATAATACAAGAAGCAAGGGAAGGACAGGTGCAGTCAGAAAGAAGGTGCATATAAACAGCTCTTCATTTATTCATCAGATCCTGTTGTACACTGGATTCAAAATATTCCATTATATATATAAAAAACCCTGAGTGGTAAAATTCCTTTGTTTCCATTGCAGACATCCTCAGTGGAAGATGAGCCTAGCACTGGACTGAACAAGGCGTTTATCTAGTGCAGGGGTCTCGAACTCACAACCCACAGGCCACCGACAGCCCAGACGTTTTCTCACTCCAGCACGGGAGTGTCTGAGGCCGTGTGTGTTGGGGTGTCCTTACCATCACCAAGCCCTGCCACTTCCTGCCTCTGCTCTGCCCTCTCCACACCATTTCACCCCTTCCCCTCAGCCCCCTCCTCTGAGGGACATGGCCTCGGGGATTACTGGGGGGCCTGGTGTGCCACAGCAGGAGGGGTCAGGCCCCCTGCACTCCCCACAGCAGTGGAACCCATAGGGAAGTGGGGTTTGGGGAAAGGGGTGCAATGGGGGCAGAGAGGGCTGGGTGCAGATGGAAAGGGGACAGGTACGGATGCATCCCTGGGCCACAGGGACTCCTGGACTGGATTGCAAAAATGCTCAGCTCATAGATGGCCATGAGTTTGAGACCCTGATCTACAGAATACAGCAGGGGCTAGGTATAAGGATGCTTGAATCCTAGCTCTTCCCAGGATTCACTTTATGATCTTGAATTGGACACTTATCCTCAGGGTGCACACGTTTGTTGTCAGTTAAAAATACTCACCTGCCCTGTAAGTCTGTTCTGAGAATTAATGATATTTTGAGAAGCACTTTGAGTTCCTCAGTGGAAGCACCCAAAGTCTTTATTATTTAGTATTATTGTGACTTTAACTAAGGATCTGAAGGCTTGAACTGTGTGGTTTGCCTCAGGTGAAGGACAATGTGAGCTAATATTTTTCTCACTGCCTTTACCAATATGTGTACAACTCTACGGGACGCTAGTAGAGAGTAGATTGGACCCTACTAAAGGGGGCAAGAATTCCATCCCCCATCAAGAATTAAAAGAGTAACAAATAATTTTATTTGCACTGAAATTTTCAGCAGAAAACGTTGACTTTTTCTCAAAATTCCCAATATCAGAAAATCACTGTTGACTTTCTATTTGTCTTTGGGGGTTTTTTCTAGACCAAATTCAAAAAAATTGGGGCCAACCCCCCAAAACAACATTATCCAGAAGCTTGTGGAAACTGAAAAACTTTAAGCAAAGCAGAAAAAAAATCATTTACTCAAAAAACCATTTTCCATTGAGAAAAAAAAATTGACACAAAAATTCTAAGTAGCAATGAACCCTGCACAAACTAAACTTGCAGTGTCTTTCTTCAGCCTGACATAATTGGATCTTTAACTTTTACACTCGGAAAATAAAACTTAAACTCACTTCCCTCCCACACTTCCCAACAAATCTGACCTCTGTGAAAAAGCTCATCTCCAGAGTACCCTACTTAACCTAAATCAGGGGTGGGCAAATACTGGCTATGGGGCTGGATCTGGTCTGCCTGGGTTAGCCCCTGCTGGGCCCCCATACTGCCATATTTACCTGCACCTCTGCAGGTATGGGGGATCACAGCTCTTGTTGACTGTAGGTCACCATTCCCGGGCAGTGGGAGCTGTGATAGCCCGTACCTGCAGAGGTGCAGGGAAATATAGTGGCAGAGGACCACCAGGAGCTAACCCTCGTGAACCACCACCATTTTATTGCCCACCCCTGGCCTAAATACATAGATCTTGCATTATGCTCTGAAGAATGGTTTGGGGTTGTTTTGGGGAGGGGGGGAGCCTGTCTCAGATAGAATCACTGTACGTCAGTCCCCTCTCTCTTACATTGGGGGGCACCCAGCTTCTGCTGATTGCAACTGTGTTAACCTGATAGAAAGAGCATAGTGGCTCCTCCGGGGCAAGGCCCTACCCATTTAAAACCTTCAGTTCAATCTGTAAACCAGTAGCTATCCAGTGCATGTCAGGGAGCTGCACCGGGTCATGTGCTGCTACCTAGTAGCATCACTGAGGGCATGTCTACACTACGCAGAAAATCGATGCTGCCCTGGTTGGTCTTCTGGGGTTCGATTTTGTGGGTGTAGTATAGACCCACTAGATCGAACTCAAAGGGCACCCCCATCGGCGCCCTTTGAGGGAAGGGAAGGCACAATAAAAGCTACAAATCAAAGAGCTCTCTCTACATCAAGCCATCATGTTCATTAATCCCTCATGGCAGGACCCAGTACTGTCTAGACCATCCCTGACAGACATTTATCTAACCTGCTCTTAAATATCTCCAGAGATGGGGATTCCACAACCTCCCTAGGCAACTTATTCCATTGTTTCACCACTCTGACAGTTAGGATTGCCCCGTGCGGAGTGTATTTCAGTAATCCATATTAGAGCCAACAAGAGCAACGATCCCTGTGACCAACTACCCAAAGGCATGTCAGGGAGCTGCACCGGGTCATGTGCTGCTACCTAGTAGCATCACTGAGGGCATGTCTACACTACGCGGAAAATCAACGCTGCCCTGGTTGGTCTTCTGGGGTTCGATTTCGTGGGTGTAGTATAGACCTGCTAGATCGAACTCAAAGAGTACCCCTGTCGGCGCCGGTACTCCTACTCCTCATGAGTAGTAAGGAAAACAGTCAGGAGCATTTTGCTCCCATTGACCTCCAACTGTGTGGACGGGGATTTAAGATATGCTGACTCCAGTGTATCTTACTTCAGCCTTCCCTTGTAGTGTAGACATGCCTTTAATGTGTCAACTGCTGCACTTGCACTAATGTGAGTTTGTGGATTGACTCAAAAAGGATAATAGAATCATAGAATACTAGGACTGGAAGGGACCTCAAGAGGTCATGGAGTCCAGTCCCCTGCCCTCATGGCAGGACCCAGTACTGTCTAGACCATCCCTGATAGACATTTATCTAACCTACTCTTCAATATCTCCAATGATGGAGATTCCGCAACCTCCCTAGGCAACTTATTCTAGTGCTTTACCACCCTGACAGTTAGGATTGCCCCGTGTGGAGTGTATTTCAGTAATCCATATTAAAGCCGACAAAAGCAACGATCCCTGTAACCAAGTACCCAAAGCCATTTTTGAAAATCTTGGCCCTAATCTTTTAGAATCAAATGAGAAATTTATACCAATGTGGCACTAGATCAGAGTGAAAGCACAGAGGTACTTTTCTATAACTTAGCAATTACTATTAATATAATTCATTGTGAGAACTGGAGTCCTGCTGAAATTCCAGGTTGGAGGGAAGGGAAGTCACAATAAAAGCTACAAATCAAAGAGCTCTCTCTACATCAAGCCATCATGTTCATTAATCCCAAATTACCCCATTAAAATAAAATAGCAACTGATTAATATCCATCCCTAAGTAACACTTCCAGCTGAGTGAGAACTTGATGCAAATACATAGTTGACACTACAGTGCAGAATAAGGTACCGTTTTCTCTCTTTACCAGAACCAAGCTTGGAATTACACATTCAGTGAAAGCACACAATGGAGAAAGGTAAGAGTTGTTTGTATACTCCTGCTCCCATTGAAGTCAATAAGAAAAGTGTGTGTTTATATTGGGGAGGAAAGCATAGCTGTCAAGATTGGAGCGTTTCATTGCTGTTATCTGTCTTGTAGCTAAACTGTGCATAAATGGGGAATTTTAGAAGTTAGGGCTTTGTGATTAATTGCTTGGACAGAAGGTTTGGGTTGAATTCCTGTCTCTGTCAAATGCTTCCGTTATGATCCAGAGCAAGTCACACAGTCTCTCTGTGCCTCAGTTGCTTATCTGTAAAGGGGGGATAATAGCACATCTCCTGCCTCACAGGAGTGTTGTCAGGGGTGTTGTGAGTCATTAACATTTATGAGTTTCTCAAAATATGGTTGTGGCATGAGCCAGGCCTATGGACAGAACTGTCTATTCACCATCTTTCACTAGTTGCTAAATTTCACACCACAAAAGCAGAACATTGTAATGGTATATATAGTGTGAACTTATGATGTGAAAATAATTTAATACGATTAAAAAATTTTAAGTGAGCACAAAATGTGAGTATTAAAGACAATGGGTCTGATTCTCATTCAAATTAAGGCCACTTTACATCACGCTGGCAGAATAAAGGGGCTTAAAATTGGATTAAATTGCATTTTTGACCAGTTTATGCTTCAGCCTGGTATAAAGAAGCCTTATTATAAATGAAAAGGTAGGCCAAAATATGATCATTAGCTTGGAACATCTATCTATCTATCTATCTATCTATCTATCTATCTATCTATCTATGTAATATTGTGCCCTAGGCATTTTAGACAAATTGAAGTGACAAATCTGAATGTGGCAATTAAAATAATTAATTAAACTGCACATAGTCCAAAAATTAACACAAATCTTCAGGGAGGCGACACCCATGCCCAGCCTGTGAAAAAAGTGGGGAGGCTCTGTGCTCCCAGGAGGGGCAGGGCTTCAAGCAAAAGGGGCGGGGTCAGAGCAACTAGGCTTCAGCTCTGCCCAGAGGATGCTGCACCAGCCCTGAGAGCACCCGGAGCATGCCACATGTTGCTCTGGCAATGACTGAAAGGACCTGAGGCTCTGAGTATCATCACTGCTGCAGTAGTTGCCAGGAGCACCGGGCTCTTTAGAATCACTGGACCCTGGGGCAGTAGGCCCCATTGCTCCCCACCATCCCCACCATCCCCCCCGCTGTCGCCCCCCCCACTAGAAGGCCAGCAAGCCTTTTAAATAATCATCACTAATGACCCAAACTAGATCTTTTCTCAGTTCCAGCCAATGCTTCACATTATCTGTTCCTGGAGCATCAGATATTGGCCACTGTCAAATTTTACATATGAAGCTCTGATTTGCTCTGGCAAATCCTGTGTTGTTGTTATTTATATGATGGGTATTTTGGCATTTAATTGTCCTATTTTCCTATGCAATCTCTCTTACCCAATTGCATTGACAGGAGGAATTACACACGTGCAACAAATAGTTTTTTTCCAGTTCAGTTTCTATGCCATTTCCAAAGAATATTTTAAAATGCCATTTATAAGAAATGTCAGATCTGATTATGATTAAATTGATCCATAGCCTAATTATCTGATACATTTCCTATTTAGGCTTTTTGAGCTGCTTTCCAGGAGAAGCCATGTTTTTCAATTGATGAAATTTATAAACAGAGCTGTTCACAAATTTTTGTGGGAAAAGACTGAATCTTGAAAAATGTCCTTTTCCTTAAAACAGTACTTTTATTTAAAACTATGAACATATGGAAATCAACATTTTCCAATGTTTAAATCTACAATTTTATCAATTTCAATGTATTTTAAATCACCACTGAACCTCTTTCGTTTACCTAAGGGTACATCTAGACTACAGGCTTTTGTCGAGAGAAGTTTTGTCGACAAATACTGTTGACAAAGCTTCTGTCGACAAAGAGCGTCTAGACTACTTCCAGTTCTGTCGACAAAGCAAGCTGCTTCATCGACATGACAGTGTAGACGCAAAGGACAGTGTAGATGCAATAACACCTTCTGTCGACAGAACTCTGTCGACAAAAGGCGTTATTCCTCATAGAATAAGGCTTACCACCGTTGACAAAACTGCTGAGTTCTGTTGACGTTATGTCGACAGAACTCAGTGGCAGTGTAGACACAGGTATAGTTTTGTTGACAAAAGTCCACTTTTGTCGACAAAACCCTGTAGTCTAGACACACCCTAAAAGCCTGTTTCTAGTGAGAACATCAAGTTGTCTGTAAAGGACAAAATGTTAATCATGATTTAAAAAAAAAATTCTGGATAAATTTCTAGGAATCATATAGTGAATATTTTCATGAAAAAGAGAAAATAAGCCCATCCTCCACAAAACAAATGTAACTTCAACATGTCTATTTTTTTCCTGGTTTTAGTCAGCTCAGTCTTCAAATGATTTCATTTTTATGAGCATGAATTACAAATGAGGGGACTAATTATTCATAATTATTTAGCAAACCTACACAGAGGTTGGCTGTCAGGTGTCAGGCTTAGGGACCTTTTTCTCTTTTCTTTTATAGCTGAGTTAAAAAACCATTGAAAACAGGGGTTTTAATAGAAACTGACAAATCACTGTAGTCAGGATGGCACGGCTTTAATAAATATATGCTCTTTACTCTCTTCTAGCTGTGATATTTTTTCCAGTGACACAAGGTCATGGAACTAATGAATGGCAAAGCAGACCATGAAAAATGGATATTAATGAAGTGTAACTCTGAGTAATAAAGCTATAAGCAACCTCTGATAACAAACACATTTTCCTCATAACGTCTTCAGTTATTTTCATTAATGTCTACCCATGGCAAGATGTACTAGCTTGCCTTTCAGGACCATAGACAGCAGCATACTTGGCATGCACTCTCAAAATGGCCCCTAACACACTCAGCAAAGTGTTTATCGATGGAAGACTTAATCTATGATAATGGGCATTTATCTTAATTTTTTTGGTGACATATGCTTTGTCCATGCCATAAGGAATTTGAAATTTGAGTGGGATGGCTTGCACTACCCGAGAGGCTTATGGGCTTGAAGGAAATATCTGGCACTGGTGCCTGTCTAATAGTTACAGTCTTGCTTCTAGAACAATGTTATTATTAGTTTTGCTGGCGATGGCTTTGGTTCATCATGACTATCCTTGTCCCTGTCATGTGTTGAGTTTGAGGTTCAGTTCCGGTCCAGTTGTTTTGGTACATGCATATACAGGTTCTTTTTCTTTCTCCTGCATTGCTAAAAAGCATCTGAATGACAGTTCTGAGGAGCTCTCTGTAAACTTGGAAGCTTGCCTCTCTCACCAACAGAAGTTGGTTAAGTAAAAAGATACTATCTTTCCTACCTTGTGTCTGGAAAATTAAGTCTTTTATCTACATATGTTACTCAGGATGTACATTGCCACTGATATCTTCCTCATCAGTATTCCTGCGCCTTGTTATGAAGGGACACACTTTTAGGAATAAGAGAGGGTCTCAGCCTGCCAACACGATGATGAAACCTCCAACACAGAGGGTGATCAGTGCTTATTGTGAAACAGCTTTTACGATGAGGTGCATAGAGGATTATGTTGAAAATTCCAGTTATCCCAGAGGCTAAGTCCACACTATAGCCTTTTTTTCGGAAAAAGCTACACAAATTGTGCTCTGCAAGTGTGTAGCTTTTTCCAATTGCTTTTCCGGAGAGGTTTTCTGCCATTTGGCCCCATCTAGACAGAGGAGGAGCCCTTATTCCTCATAGAACAAGGTATACAGGGCTCCCAAAAGAGCGTGTTAGCTTTTCCACAAAAAAAGTGGAAGAGCAAATGCGTTCCCTGGACACAGCAGAGTTTTTCCGGGATAACTCCGGTATCCTGGAAAACCTCCGAAGTCTAGATGTACCCAGAGTGATGGTGGAGATGTTTTAGTCTTGCTTGAAGGCTGGGTGTCTTTGTAGGTCAGCACACAATCAGAGTCAGTTTTGCAGAGAACCAGCCTAGAGAGATGTGGACGTTTTAGTGAATGGCCTGCTTTTTGTTTTGGGTTCTTGTGCATTATCATTCTGGATTCTAAGAAATAAAGCATAGGTTTACATTGCAATCCTCCAGCAAAAATGTGTTTTCTTATCTAACCTCTTTGTGGGTCTGCCATGAAACACAACAATGATGTGGATACCATCCCCTGGGAATTGGACTGAGATCCACCACTGTACTTGTGATCACCCTTTGTAGAGTCATAAGATGTTAAGGAAAGAGGTTTGGCCATTGCTAGCCTAATTTAGCACCTTTGCATTGTGAAAATGTATAAATTATACAAAGGAAAAAGAAGAAACTGGATGCTTCAGTTAAACCTCTCAACAACCAAAGAATGAAAGGAAACCGATCCCTTTGACACTGTTGTGCATTTATTCTGTTTTTCCTTTTAACTTTTTAGAACTTGGTGAGTTGACTCATGACAAGTGAAATCTGTCCTGCAGCAAAGACTCAGCACAAGGCCTCTAAATGACATAAACCCAATGTTAAAAGTTCCTACTCTTCTGTGGGACTTAGAAAATTCACAGGCCTTGCATTGGCCTCTGCATGGTGATTAATTTTACCCTGAAGGTTGGACTTTCCAGGAGGCAAGTAAATGGCTCTCAGAACAGCTCAACATTCACTGCTGAGACAGATTGTAAAAAAACTGCAGCTGCTATGGAGTATTTAGCTGGACTAGAAAAGTGATCAGCACTCAGCTGCTCCAGATGAAGGTAATGGGAGCTGTAGCACCCTCAGTTCTATGGCTCCAGTTGTTCATTGTGAGCAGAGAGAGGAGAGCCATCTTTTATTGGAAATAAAGAGATTAAAAAATAAATTTGAATTATAAGTTTCTCATGGATGTTTCCACGTGTTCCTTGAAATAACAATATAATTTTGTAAACATTTAAAAAACAACAAATAGTCCTGCAATACCATAGAGACTAACAAAACTTGTAGATGGCATCATGAGCTTTCATGGGCACAACCCACTTCTTCAGATGAATGGAGTTATTAAAGGTCCAGTTTTTAAATAAATAGGTGATGGAGAAGGAAAAAGAAGGAAAAAAAGATAACTCCATTCATCTGAAGAAGTGGGTTGTGCCCATGGAATCTCATTATACCATCTACATGTTTTGTTAGTCCCTAAGGTGCTCCAAGACTATTTGTTGTTTTTTAAGTTTTTCCAGTTACAGATTAACTCGGCTACCCCTCTGGAGCTTTTTGTTTGTTTTTCCCCTTCTCCTTTCTCTTCTATATTTCTACATGGAAGGAACTCCCAATATAATAATTGCCACTCTGTTCCACTTGAATCCGAATGGTCATTTTGTTTCCAAACATTTCATCCAAAAATGAAAATGTTTAAATAATGAAATGCATTTCCAGTTCAAGTTAAGTAAAAAAAAAATTGCAGTTTTGACCATTTCTAGTGCTAAGCTATTTAGAAAACTGGTCCCCATACCTCTTCAGGTACCATTTAAATCAGTGGTGGGCAACCTGCAACCCGTGGGCAGGGCTGGCCCACAACATTTTGGCACCTGAGGCGGGGAGCTCAAATGACGCCCCCATATGCACATATGCACTAGCAGCAGACACAATTTTCTACACTCTGGGTCCTAGTGGCACCCCCCCACAGTCTGGCACCTGAGGCGGCCGCCTCAATTTGCCTCATGGTAAGGCCAGCCCTGCCCACGGGCCACGTGTGGCCCATAGGGGTTCTTTGAGACATTTGGCTTATCATTGCTCATGCACAGGGTTGCCAGATTCCACTGGTTTCTCTCCATATCTTTTTTTCTTACTGATGTTACTAAAGTGACCTGCACATAAAGCCAGGGCATGTGAAGCGAGGGGTGTGCTAATTGCACACAACACTAACTGTGAGAGCCGTGCGCTCCTTCTGCATCCAATCAAAGCGTGGCTGTGGTTCCATTGGCACAGCCTGCAAATTCTAGACCGTCTTGGTGATGGCAATCTTGTGGCCCACTGAAATGGAGGGCCATTCACTAGCCTAAATTGCCTACCACTAGTTTAAATGCTTCTCCCCAGCTTCTTAGAATTCCGATGCAATAAAAGGAAATAAAGTCTTTTGAGTCTAAACACATTTTCGTGTTTCCATTGAAGCCTAACCTAGATATATTTAATATAGTAAGTTATAATGTGATGGCACCATCATCTGTAAATTCGCTCTTCTCTCCTTTGAATTATAAAACATTCAATCCCAGCCCCTACAGCAGCGCTCTGATGGCATGGAAATGCTAACGAGCTTGTGTCTCAATCTAAACCTCCCTGGTGTGAAGAGAGTAAATGAGTCTTTTAGACTCAGGAACCTAATTATCTTCTGCAAACTATTCTCTTTTTTGTATTATTATTATTATTATTATTATTATTATTTGCCAATGTGGTGACAGGTTGTTGGGGGAAGGGGAGAATAGCCTGCCGGGCAAGTTGGTTAGTGTTGGTTTTTTCTTTAAAGTTCATCCAGCTGGCGAGCCTGGGACAGGAATAACGGAAGTCAGTTACGATGGAACATGAAAATGAGGGCATCCAGGAATTTAAGGGGCTTTAGGGATAGGGTGAGGGGAGAAGACGGACACAACACAGCCATGAGATCAGGGCAAGCTGTGCAGGCTTCACGCCAGTTACCCTAGATCTGAGGGATCTGATAAGGGCTGATGGCGCAGAACCGTGTGCTCCCTCTTCGTCCAATCAAAGCGCTGCTATGGTTCAGTTGGCACCCCCTGCACATTCTAGGTAAGCACGTGCAGCTAGCAAGGGTTTAAGAAAACAAACATCGGATGGGACCTATAATGAGGCCGTCTAAGTACCCTGCAATAGCAGAGAATAACACAGATAGATGGGCCTGCCAAAAGGGGGGCAAAAGGGGCAGTCACTGGCGATTTCAGACGGGCCTGGGGCTCCGGCCACTGCCACAGCATCATATGGTGTGACTGGGCAGCTCTGAGGACTAGCAGGGAGGCCGTGTCACACTCCAGGTGGTGCTGAGGGCTGGATGCTCCAGCCCCACTCTTTTCACCGGAGGACCCAACCTTTCCGGGAGCATGAAGCTGACCCCCTCTTGCCTTTCCCGCTATATCTGTCAGTCCCCCTGATCATAGATGACTGGCACCCCAGTTATGTTCATCATCATAATTGGCACCTTTCCTCTCAGGATCTCAAAGCACGTTACAATTTAAATTGAGTTGCTAAGCAGCCCTGTGGCTACTATTATCCTCACAGGGGGGGCAGAAAGAGATAGGCAGCTTGCTCACATTCATTTAAATCAGGAGTGGATGTCTTTCAGAAGATATGGCATAGCTCAGACATAGGTTATGGCTTTGATGCAGGAACTCCTTTAAGTTCCTCAGCTTACGTGATGCAGGAAATAGGATGGGATGAGCCGAAGGGTGTCTTTTGGCCTTGTGATGTCTGAAAGGTCAGCAGCAGGACTCAGGGTTTAGGCATTACACTCAGCCCACTTCAGTCTGAAAAGTGCCTTCTTTATTATTACCCTACACAATTCCCTGCCCTCACAAGTACAGCTGGGGCCCAATTCTGCTCTACTTCCCACTTGTGCAAATCAAGAGAAACGTCTGTGAAGTCAGCAGATCGACTAACAGATTTATTGGAGCATAAGCTTTCATGGGCAAAGACCCACTTCACCAGATGCATGTCACATGCATCTGACGAAAAGTGGGTCTTTGCCCACGAAAGCTTATGCTCCAATACATCTGTTGGTCTATAAGGTGCCACAGGACTCCTCGTCGCTTTTGCAGATCCAGACTAACATGGCTACCCCTCTGATACTCTGTATTTCTAGAGTCACAAACGGAATTACAGTGAGAAGAAGACACATTCTGGTGGTATTTCCAACCAAGCCTATGTGTGAAAGAGCTAGAACACAAAGAATCGTTACCCAATTTTTGCAGACTCGCGAGCAAGGATGGGCAATAAAGTGGCCCGTGGGCCAGACGTGGTTCACCAGGGTTAGCCTGTGGCGGGCTGCCAGACACTTAATTCCCCTGTATGTCCATAGGTACGGCTGCTCGCAGATCCTGTTGGCCGTAATTTGCCATTCCTGGGAGCTGTGGGAAGCAGCGCGGTCCAGGCTACCATGTCCAGCAGCTCCCACTGGCCGAGGACAATGAACTGCAGGTAACAGGAGCTGGAGTGGCTGGAGCTGAGGACGTGCAGGTAGATAAAGCATCTGGCAGCCCACCAGTGGCTAACCCTGGTGAACCACTTCCAGCCTGCAAGCTGCTTATAGCCCAGCCTTTCTCAAGAGTTTTCTGATTAATTTTTGAGAAACGTTCATATTGTGTCTGCTTATCCGAACCAAACTGAGCCCTGAAGGAGGAAATTCCTCTCTCACAAGTGCTCTGATAATACTTAGCACCTAACAAACCTCATTAACAAACCTGAATACATTTTACAAAGTGTGTGAGTAACAGGATCACCATTTTACATGGGAGAAAAATTAAGCACCGAGATCTGAAGGGCCATATTTATGCTCCCAGAGATGTAGAGAAGGGCCCAGGGGATTTTAATCTGTTGAAATCAATGGGTGTTGGGGGCCTATGCTCCCATTTGCATTTTTACTAACTTCAATATCTTTAAAAATCTATCTGTGCATATCTCTGGGCAGATCAATGACAGAGAAAGGAACAGGAACCACATCACTTGCTTCCTCATCCTGCATTTACTCATTGGGCAATGCTGTCTGCTAAGCACGACCAGCAATACGTCAATCATAGGTGAGGTTTAGAAATCTTTACCTACAGAACTGGGAGCATGGGCATATTCATTCCTAGTTCATTTTTGAAAACAGAGTCCATGCTAAAAGGGAGTAAACTACCAATAACGAAGAACTTTGCAGACTTGCAGACACACAACTTTTCTTCCTGGAAAGGCAGGCTTTCACCCAATGACTTCAAAAGGCTTTTTCCACCATACTTTTGCAGACTTGCATGCATTTGTTACTTCTGCCATTGAGTCCCCTCACATCTTAAAACATGAGCACTTTTTCTTTTGCTTGCCTTAGGATTTCAATTCTGTCTTCTAGTTACTGTCCAGGCAGGCTGAATCATTGAGTCCATTCTCAATAAAATACAGAAGATGGATAGTTTTAGCACTTTTCTCTAGCTCTTATAACTCTGTTAAATGGAGTCATCCATACAGACTTTTTGGGAACCCTTCACATGGCTTCAGTTGGTTTTCATTGCAGATAGGAGCAGGGAATGTGTTCAAACCATGATATTGATGAGCCTGAAACATCTGCACTAATAATTCTACCTTTAAACAACTTCATTCTCCTTTCTGTTCAAGAAGCCGTGAGTGACAGTCACTAAGTGAACAACAATGTGTACAGAGCAATAAAGAATCGGATATTGTTGGGCCATTTGGAAGGTAAGTTACATGGGTACTGGAAATAATTTCTTTAAGGAAGTCTGTGTTATGAGTGATAGGAGGACTTTTGAGTAAATGAATATGACCCTCCAGAACCTTGTAGCTCTATATGCTATGGAAGTGTGGGCTGCCCTCAAACAGACAGGAACCTGGAATAAAAAGGTTTGAAGGCAGAGACACAAACTTATTAGGTTTTATTTTCTTAAAGACACTTGATCTGCTTAAAAGGGCTGTAATTAATGGTGAGATGTTCAAATGCACTCCTCGGGGGCAAAATTCCCCCCTTCATTGTATTCAGTGGGTGATTCAGTACTCTTTGTGGGTGTACACCAAAGTGTATTTCAATCAACAGCAGAGCTCATCAAAAATGTCCATCTGAATGTGGTTTTGATGCAGAAGGGCTTATTTGACAAAACAGGTAATTTCTCAAAAAAAAAATCAATTTCAATGAATTTTTTCAGGTTTTTTGAAGAATACAAAACAAAAACAAATTAACGGGAAAAACCCAGAGATGCCGATCACTATATTTTATAAATGTCATTTGGGTAAAAAAATAAAGAAGAAAGTGGAATATTACCCAGAAGTTCTGGTATTTTTCTAATTTTCTTTCCTACATTTTTCATGTATTATGTTAACATTTTTCTTGTGCTATTTTAGTTAGCCTGTACAATACAGGGACCGTCTAGGCGTGATCATCTTTACACAGAGGAGCTCAGTTCAGTCTCATATATAAAGGCCCATTTTGAAAGTGAAGTCCTGTTGTTATTGTCCTTATTTATTCAGTGAAATCAATGTGCATTGTGCACGGCAGAAAGAAAAGATCTGATCCTTGCTAGAGAGACCTTGCTGTTTAATCTTAGACATAACGTGATGAGAGATAACAACTGACAAAAGATAGGCTTGTGGGAGAGAAGACAAGGGCAATGCAAATATGATTGTGTGGTTGTTTAGGTGTGTTAGATAAACATTTGATGGCTTGATAAAAGGACATTTTTAAACAAATCGGCTTCCAACTCTTTTGAAATGCCTGCATAAAAAGAGATTGAATTGTTTTACAAATATAAAAGGCAGGATTTATTTTTTTTATGGTGCAGGTTGTTTGTGAAATGATAGCATTTTTCAAGGCTGCCTTGTGACTCTTTTAACCCTTCACGCTCTCTGGCCCCACCACACGAGCGGAAAGAGGTAGCATTGGTTATATAACAGTGCCTGGAAGCTGCAAGCTCAGTCAAAGCCCTGTTGCACTGATGCCGTGAACATCAGACAAGCTAGATTCGAAACTGACAAGACAGACAAAGTATGAGGAGCGGGGCAGAGGGGGTGAAATATACGCCCACGGTCACACAGCAGAAGCAGCCAGCTTCTGAGCCCTATTTCAGTGCCCTATCCATTGGGACACACTTCCTGTGTTTTCTGAAATGCGTGCCGGTGTCATTGCTGAAATAACTTCCAGCACGCTGACCATTCAGGCATCTGCATCGTCAGCGGTTTCTGCACATTCAGGAATCACACATCCTTGCGACAGGGTGCGCACAGCTGTCTACAAGCCTTACGCTGTTGCTTGTGGAAGGCACGCTCGCCGAGAACGAGCAACACTGGAGTTCACAGGAAGGGGGAGTGTCTTTCGAAACCATGCTGCCCTAGAATGACTACAAAAAAGGATTAGAAAAAGGTGTGAGTTATAGGCTCCTTCCCCTGTCTGCCCCTGTCTCCTTTAACAGATTGGTGAAATAACTTCATCCGCCAGTTTATTAACAGCTTGCCCTCTCTTGGCTCTCACCTTTATAATGAGATGGAGCAGATACGGTGGATTACATTTGGCCTCCTGCTTCCACTCAAAATGAATTATCATTACACCCTCAAGTCAGTCCCTGGATCTGGGCTGCCCTTAGCCGAAGGGGATAAGACCGGAGGGGCTGAGGGAAGAAAGGGATAGAAGAGGAGCACATCTGCATGCAGCAAAAGGCAAAGATACCACTGAGAAACCAGCTTTAATTTCCAGGCTTGGCAATGTAAAGTTGGTGGAGAAAATCTGCAGAGAATTGTTCTCTCCCATGTAGGATCTGTCTGTTCCATGCGAAAAAAGAGAAAAATCCTGTTTCAGGGAAATTTTGAATGATATGGCTTTCAGTGGTTAGCGGTTGTGAGCCCTCAAAATTAAAGGAAGATGTTTGGTCACTGAGAAGTAGGTTTCATGTTTTGCCCCTAGCCCTGAGCTAGGCAAATAGTGATGTGTTGCTCTAGCAAGAGCCCTGACAGACGCTTATAATCCAACAGCCACAATTCCTGCCCTTATTTGAGCGGAACATAAGAATTTAATTGCTGTATCAGAACAGACCATCTCCAGTGTAACATGTGCAAGCCCTCTCCTTAATTAAGCAAAGGCCTATCTAACAGGTGACCCCAAGTTTCCCCAGCATACAGAGTGCAATTCTGTTCCACCATTCTTAAAATATCAGCTGTAACAATTATTTGTTTGTGCTCTCCACTCTTCTGTCTTCAGCACGAGCCATTTCAGGTGGCTTCAGTGGCAGTCTTGAAGTCTCACAGGGCAGCTAAATTTGTAGTGCTATTCCATAGAGGTTGAACCTTTCTAGTCTGGCACACTCTGGTCCGGCAACATCCGTGGTCTGGCGTGATTTCAGTTAACCAGATCTCCACTTAGCATGCGGGTGGCCAAGTTTCCCGCAGTCCTGTTAAGTTTGTTTACATCCCCCACTCGTATCTCTCAGTGTTCTGTGCTGTTCTTTAGCTCTAAATGTGTTCTAAGAGCCCAGTACGCTGAGAAAGTGTTGGTAATTCTGCTAATGACCTCCTGTGGTTCAGCAAATTCTCTGGTTTGGCACTGGTCAGGTTCCAAAGGTGCCCCACTAGAGAGGTTAACCTGTGGAAGGATGTTGCTTCCTCACCCCAGTGTATGTCCTGAAGTGTGTAGACAGGTAGCACTTGTTACTTCTTTTCTTGCTATGAGAGATGCAGATTATATTTTATCTAATCTCTTTTTAAAAACATGCCAAGGATGATAACATGGAGCCATATATCTATTTGGTACCTGAATAATCTTTAGGTGTCAGTTATCCAATTGAACACTGGCTATCGACTTTAAGAGGCTAGGGGATGCTACAGTGATCAAGTAACAAGCATTGTGCAATTCAGCCCCCAGCGATTTGCCCCAGTTATATCCAACAGCATCAAGTTCAGAATAATTACAGGTTGAGTAAAGACATAACAGGCACCTTTTCACTTTAAATTCAATTTAATGCTGTGAAAATTCATGGAGCCAAAACTAGTAAGTTTCATGCGGCTTCAACATTGACCTCTGATTTTTTTTTTTCTCCCAAGAGCGTGTCATGGGTTTGGTTGCCATAAGTTGCTGCTTTCCTTAGAATCAAGAGCAAAGATATTGGGGAGACCACATTCATTTAGGTAGCAGTAAGAAAATATCAGGGGACATTACTATGTTCTACATAGTGAAAAAGTGTGTGATCCTCCCCATAGCACACAAGAATCTCATGCTTTGGCACACTCTTTCCATGTAAATGCTATTTTTAAAACCCGCTTTAACCTATTTTAAAAGCCAATCCGCCCACCGTTAACATTAACACCGCACTGCAAATTAATACCTGAGGTGTAATGGATTTTTGATAGCAGCCGTATCCGAATGGGTCATTAGCCTCATAAGGCACCTCCAGCTTACTTTAGTTAAACCTGATACATTGTTCATTTTAAAGCCTAAAGGGAAAAAGAAAAGAAAAAGGCTCAGCTGATTCTGAATAGTGTACCAGACACCTTTAATTTTCAACTTTAAAATTTTATGTTGTGGTGAATGCATTCGACATATTGATTTTGCTGATAAGCATGATTTAGTGTGAGCTCTAAATTTGATTTCAGCTACCAGATAGTCTATAAAATAAGGCACATTAAAAAAGAGTATCCCTACCTCTCTGTTATTACCGAATTTATTATTATTATTGCTGTTTGTATCACACAAATACTTACCGACCACTGCTGAGATGGGGGCCCATTGTGCTGGATGCTGCATAGATACACAGGCTTGGTCTACACTACAGCAGAAGGTTGATTTAAGATATGCAACTCGAGCTACATTAATTGAGTAGCTAGAGTTGATGCATCTTAAATCGCTGTCCACACAGCAGGAAGTCAACAGGAGCAAATGCTCCCATCGGCTTCCCTTACTCCTCATAAGGAGCAGGAGTACCAGCACTGACAGAGGTGCCCTCTGAGTTTGATTTAGGGTGTCTTCACTAGACCCGCTAAGTTGAACCCCGGAAGATGGACTGTGGCAGTATCGATCTTCCCCATAGTATAGATGTGCCCATAGTAAGAGACAGTCCCTCCCTGCTCTGATGTGCTCAGTCTAAATAAACCATCCAGATAAAGAGTAGGTCAAAAGAAATATTATTATCCCCTTGTTTCATATTATAAACACAAACACAGAGATCCAGGCATGGATTTTCACATGAGCTCTGCTCCTATTTAGTTACTTAAATAAGAATCAGATTTTCATGAGTGAAGGCCCCAGAAGCTCCCATTGAGAGCCACATTTTCAAGACTAGCTGAAATCCTTTAAAATATGGTCCTAATTGATTTGACCAAGATCACACAAGAAGTTTGTGGCAGAGCCAGGCATTAAAACTTCTTCATTGCCTTTACCACAAAACCAAAAGTCCCAGAAATACCATCTTTTAGAGGATGCAAGTACAGAATGTATTATTTCTACTAGAAGACTGGCCAGTAATCTCCTATTTAAATACAACTTAACCTTTTTCCATGATAACAGTCACCTAAGCCATCCTAACAGAATACACTGAAGGGCATTTGGAAAACTATGTTCTCTGCAAATGATAAATTCTTTGTCATTGGATAGTAACTGATTTTCAATGTCATCTTCAGTGTAGCTTTGTAGTCAGGAGGTTGGCTTCTGAGGATTAAAATTTAAACACTCAGATCCTGCATTCTGTTTCTGATAATCCTGTAATAATATCTCTAGTAAGGCTTCAAGGTAGGAAGAAAATAAAAGTTTAAAAGGAAAATTTCTCTCAATTCTTGAAATATGCAAAAAAAGTAAAAGAGCATGTTCTAAATTTGCTCTAGTTCTTTTCTTGAGCAGAACATGGGATGATAAGGTAAAAGAAAGAAACTTTAGAAAAGAAGAGGGTAGACTTTGACAGATGGATGTGTAAACATGCCTTTTAGTGCAGTAGAACAGTTGATTCTGGGGCATGAAATCAAATTAGTGCATCTGCAGCTGGCTATGTGTCATCCAGATTCATATTTTACACACCAATGACATGTTTTTAACCTCATGTTAGCTACGCTTTTTTTAATAAATGCTACATTTTCCAGGGTTTGTGAAGCTGGCATGTATTAAAAGGAAAGTTGCAGCAATGGTGCAATTTATCTTATTTCCCAATAGATCTTGGGGGGAAAAAAAACCTCACAGGCTCCATTTACTATCAGGTAAAGTGAGGCAGCTGGGAAAAAATAAAATGCCAGAGCCTACATAGAAATACTTCTCAGAAGTTGTGAGTCGATCTTTTTGCATGGGCTGCATTTTCTACTTTCTTTTCACTGTTGTAGCTTATGGTCCAACATGCAGTGTAATAGAGACTCATGCCCCTGGAGTTACTATAAAATCAACATTCTCTTTCTTCAACTCAGCAGGGCCAGACCTGTAAGGAAAGGGAGTCTAAAATGCCCGTAATGCGAGCCCACGGAATCTATCCTTACTGCTGCTCATAACTGTGTCTGAGACTTAACAGGGGACTCTGCCTTCCCTGATCCATGTTTCTCCTTATCCTCCCATCTGCCCCACTTCCTCCCCTATCCCTCTTGCATACAAACTGCCTTTATGCTTACTGTAAAAAACACATCTGTGATTAGTGATTATTTTCCCTTTATCTTCCCACAGGCAAAGAGCCAGATTCCCCCCATTTCACTTTTCATGTAAATGCTATTATGCTTGAGAGTATTTCATGGGCCATCCATCCTTTCTCTCCCTCCCTATGTCTCCCTGCTGTGTGGGGTGTGTGATGCCTCCTTGTTTTTCTACAAGGGAAGTCATTGCTGACATGAGACTTTGCAGCTGCTTCTTTTTCACCGGGGCACTAGACAGCTGGCACCTTTATCTTGAAAACTAGAGCCCCTGCTTCTTCTAGCCTGGTATTAATCTCCCTGTTAGTATAATTAATTGAGCTATACAGCTGGCCACTGCAGAGGATTGGCATGGGGTTTTGGGGTGGGGGCGGAAAGACACGTCTAGCTTTTGTGTCTTAATTTACTAATATGAAAAGGTTTTTTTCCCCCACAAGGAAGAAATCTTTGAATGCAATGGATCCACTTGTATATAAGCCAGAACTCACTTTGAACCTACTGGATTCCTTTGTATATAAGCCTTCTGCAAGAAACAGAAGTTTAGAAAGATCAGGGGAAGCTACTGAATGCTGAAGAATATGGAGTACAGAGCATCTATCTCCACAGTGTTATTTATTTCTAGTGGGACAGATTCTCAGCTGCTGTAAATTGGCATAGCTTCACTGCAGTCAGATATTTCGCTTTCCTCCTGTTGATGATCTGGGGCATGACCAATAATAAATACAAAGCATAAACCTAACCAGCCAAAATAGAGAACAAAATGAAGAAGAGGGCTCCACCAAGGGAAAGGGAAGTGAAGCAGATGCACCGACTCTAAGCATGGAGACTGTACATCAAGTTTTGAGGGCCACTAGAGACAGGCTCAGGTAAATCTCTTCAGAAAGTACCATAGATCAGATCGCATCTGCTCCTTTCCACTAGCCAGCACTGGGATACTGTATCTGCACAGTCAATCATGCCATGCCATGCCATGACTATTCCTAGTACTGTTATAGTCCCCCAATTAGATTTAGTGAATTTAGACTAGATTTAGAGAATTGCATCATTTTTTTGCCAGCAACTGGAATCTTGATGTGTAATTTCATAGCACCTTTTAAATTTGAAATGTTTCAACCACTTCTATTTCATGTCCCTTTGCCATGGTTTTACTTTTATTGTGTCACATCTAGTGATGGGAAGATCACTAGAGTTGGGGTTTCCATGAAGATCTAGGTTGTTTCTTTTCTTTTCCAGACTTGTTTATCCATCCTTAGTTACACTGTTATAGTATATTATCCATCACACAATTGTGATGGATAATATACTATACTATCAAATTTAGTTTCACACACACAGTATCTTAGCTTTCTCTTTTTTCCCCTTTTGTTTCTATCTTCTGTTATTTCCACTACCCTCACTTCTACCCCCCACAATAACAAAAAGAACAAAACCATCTGACAAGTTTGAATGTAGTCCTGCTCCCCAAAGACCAAGAAAGTACTTATTGATGGAACTAAGTGGAGGAAGACATAAAGACCCAATGTTTTTATCAAAGGCCTGCTTAAAGTGTTGGAGCTACTCAGAGAATACTTTACAGCAAAAGGTCTCACCATCCTATTGAGGTCTGCTCATTGGAGGGGAAACCATAAAACAAAGGTACATGTAGAACTCAGAGCCACAGTCTGTACTCAAGAGATTGGCCTATATTGCTTGGGAGAAATTGTATGGAAGCTTGGCCCTTGCTCACGTTCTCTTAGTATGCATATGTGGTTACACAGTTAGGGTATGTCTTCTCTGCAACGCTATTTCGGGATACTGGACGATCCCAAAATAGCTATCCCATGTCTTCACAGCAAGCCCGTTATTTCGGGCTTGCTATTCTGACATCCCTGTAAACCTCGTTCTACGAGGCATACGGGACATTTCAGAATGACGCTTTATTTCGAAATTTGGTGCTGTATAGACAGTGCCAAATGACGAAATAAGCTATTTTGAAATGGCATTGAAATAAGATATGCAATTTGCATAGCTCAAATTGTGTATCTTATTTTGAGTTACAGTGCTGGGTGGACGCACTCTTAGAAAGAAAGCCAATGAACAAAAAGAAAATATCAGGAGAGGAAACAAGAGGTAGTGAAAACGGATTCTCCTCAAATGAGAGCCTCTCTCCCCCATATCGCCCAATGTTTTTCTCTGTTAAATTGAACAAAAGTCGCTGTGCCACAAAAGATGCATGCAGCAACTAGAAAAAGTGTCAACTCATTAGTAAAAGGGAGAGCTGCAGGCATATCTTGTGCAAGAAAATTAGATATTATCCCTCAGAGCTCGTTTTCCATGAGAGAGAGAAAACAGGCCATTCCCTCATATTCCATGGTCACCATTCTCATCTACACAACGGCTCTGGCTGTGAAACTGAGGCTAAACATGGACATGAATAACATTTACAACCATTTTAAGGTCCCCTTGGCCTGTCAGAAGGGTGTGAAGGGTCCTTTATATAGATGAGAATCAGACCTTATGTCTTTTTATTTTCATATGAGCTATAGTAAGAAGTCTAGCTATAAGGCCTGATTCTCTTCCCTTGGTGTCAGTAGGTAGATGTTCATTTCAGTGGAAATTGGAGCATACCATTTTGCAGATATCTGAGATGGTGCACCACATTCTGTCACCAAACTTCGTACATACATACGATCATTAATGAGATCCAGTTTCAGAACCTCTGCATGTTTTTTTCATGATGGGGATTGGGTATTTCCACCTCTCTACTAATTGTAGTACTTTTGTATGGAATGTTAAAGGCCATATATTCATGTATCTAGGAAACCAGTTCTCCCTTTTGAAAATCATTAAACCATAAGTTACTAGTAAGTGGTCAACTGTAATCAAGATACCTACTATATTACAGGTTGAACCTCTCTGCTCCTGCACTCTCTGATTCAGCAACATCCGTGGTCCAGCATGATTTTAGTTAGCCTTATGTCCATTTATCATGGGTGTGGCCAAGTTTCCTACAGTCCCGTAAAGTTTGTTTACAGCCACCAGTGCTGGCTCTCAGGGTTCTGTGCTATGATTTAGCTCAAATTTACCCCAAAATGTCTTCTAAAATTCCAGTAAGTACTGGAAATGTTGGTAATGCTGCTAGACAATAGGGACCCCGGCCCCCCGGTTTAGAAAATTCTCTGATTTGGCACTGGTCAGGTCCCAAGGGCACCAGACTAGAGTGGTTCAGTCTGTACTATCTAACAGTAAGATAAAGTGATCATTACCAACAATTAATATTTTAAAACAAAGAATCTTATAAATCTGCAATCCAGAGCCATTTGTACTCTGTACAATTGAACACTAAAATCAAAGTCTGCATTACTCAAATATTGGGAACAGAGAAACCAGATTTGATTAGAGATTTGATGACTGGTCTTTTACGGTTGGGTTGTGGTACTACATTTTAGCTTTCTATGAACAGTAGTCACATTACACAATAATACCTGCCTAAAGCTCTCAGAATTGATCAAAAGTAAGAAGCTGAACTTGTACCATTTTTATAACAAAGTCCTAAGGGTTTGGCCAAATTAAATGGAGGATCAAATTAACTAGTGATTGATTAATGTAGAAAGCACTATAATTATAGGGTTGGTGAATTGTATTTACCACAGGTAAGACTGGACATGGTGTGAGCACAAATCAGATTAATTGCTACAGAAGAAGGGGGCAGGGAAAAACAATTTCCCCCTGCATTCTTTCAGTTCATGTGCCAAGCTAACATATAAGCCAGAAAAATGAGCAGATGCAAGACAAGTGAATGTCTTCTTATAATACAATGAGACAGCAAAACAAAATGAGGGTTTCGCAAGTCTTGAGCATTTGATTCCCATTCTTGATGCCTCATTTGTCAGTCTCTGTGTTGCAGCAACTCAAGAATTAATAACTTACCAAGTGAAGAATTGTATTAAATAAAAGGAAGCAAGGGCTAGATTCTCTATTGGAATTATTTGTTCATGACTCACATCCAAACACGAACTCATCCCTACTGTGTGATACAGAAAAAGGGAAGTGAGTTTTTGCAATTAATCTGGCTGGCAAAGAGGATTCAGTCTGCTATCTTAGCATCTTTATATCATTTCCTTGAGCACACTGATGGGGTGGCACACAACTTATCAGAACTCAGTACATCTGTGGCTGAGTCAGAGGTTGGCAAGGAGATATTTGCCCTTTCACCGGTTCCTCGATGGCTGCAATGTGTTTGTGTTGGGTGCCTAGACTTGTCATGAACACCCTACCTGCAGTCTGGTTGTTAAATGTAGGCTGTTCCTTATGGTTATTGGTAAAGCTATCCCATGGGGCAAAGTCTGTCCGTGACCATGAGTCCCTCCCCACACATTTGGCATGGTGGTGTTTGATTTCAGGGGTTGGACTGAGGAAAATCTACAATTTTGGTTAGTAATATACTACCCGATCCAATGCTCACTGGATTAAGTGAAAAGGCTCCTATTGATTTCAAAGGACATTGGAGCAGCTCCTAAGTGCCACATTTTTCCTGTGTGATGGGAACCCTTTGCTCACAGACTTTCTCAATACTTGTACTCAACAATGCAACAGGTTAATTTCAGCCAGGGTTTCTCCTCCCTTCCACACAACCGCGAGTCAGAAAAGTGTAAGTGATAAGGGGCACTCAGAAAGTACTGAGATAAATAAGCTCCTCAAAGTATGAATTATGAGTACCTCTATTAGGGGAGTAAAATTGGGTTGGATATTCTACAGGAACAGATTTTTGGTGGTGCTTCCTTTTTACCTGTGGGCTGGACATAGCATGTGAAGAATCATTCTTGTAGTATTTTGACATCTCTGGTTAAGTTACTACATTAGAACACAGTAAGTACCACAAGAACAGCTTGTACTCATTCAGATTCTAGCAGTGCATTATTAACACACCTGTTACTGTGCTGTTTAAGCACAATATACTTGATTCAAAATACAGGTGGAACCTCTCTAGTCCAGCATCCTCAGGACCTGATCTGTGCTGAACTAGAGAATTTGCTGAACCATGGGAGGACAATATTGTCTAGCAGCACTACCAACATTTCCACTGCTACCTGGGCTCATAGAAGACATTTACGGGTAAATTAGATCTAAAGAACAGCACTGAACACCAGGACAGGTGGCTGCAAACAAACTTTAGAGGACTGTGGGAAATGTGGCCACACCCATGATAAGTGGACATCCGGCTAACTAAAATCATGCCAGACCGTGGATGATGCCAGACCAGAGAGTGCCGGGCTAGAGAGGTTCAACTTGTAGTACACAGGGAACCTGAGAATGGATGAATGCAAGGAGTTTCCAGGGTGTGCAGCATGCTCAGCCTATAGATGCAGCCCTCTCGTTAGGGCAAATGGAGCAGTTTATCATATCCGGTGCCATATGCTTGTCCATGTTTGGCACCCTCCATAAAATGACTTTGTTGGGGCTCAGTCTAATTCCCAGTGGAAAAGTGTCCACAACAAGACAACACCCTCACAGCTAGCATTGTCTGGCCTCATTGCTGGACCATGGATGGTGCTGGACCACAGAGGTTCAACCTGTAGTTTAATTTCCATCCAAGAGAACTCTGTACTCAGTTCCTTCTCACTTCTATCATTTTCTCTTTGTTTCCAGAGGCTTCATCCAATGAAGGTCAACAGAAGGACTGCCAATGGCTTCAGGAGGTGTTGGTTTGGAGCACAAGTGAACACCTGCCAGTTCTGTCATCATCCAAAGAAAGTTTCCACCAAAGCAGGTTTCAGAGAGCTAGTCAGGTTAGTCTGTTTCAGCAAACACAACAAGGAATTCAGTGGCACCTTAAAAACTAACAATTTTATTATGGCTTAAGCTTTTGTAAGTTGCAACTCATGAAAGCTTGTCATAAAAAAATTGTTAGTCTTCAAGGTACCACTGGACTCCTTGTTTTTCCACCAAGAGATGCATCTTACCAAGTACCCTAATAGCATTGTGCCTGATTCTCTACATACTTCCACCAGTTCAACACCTATTTACCTCCACAGACTTCCATGGACTTACTTACTCTTTGCATGGATTTCAGGGAGAGTGTAAACACCAGTACAGTGATAATGTTAAGTAAGGATCAGTCCATAAAATTATCCACTGGCGTGGAATGACACTAGGACAATTTATTACTTACCTGAACATTTTCTCCTTGATTTTGTGCAGCACTGCAGCTCCGCGGTTAATAAAAGATGGCTTACTCGGGAGGTGCGCTGGGCTGCTTCACCTCTTTAAAGGCAGATCATCTTCACGCTGAAGGATTCATTTTTATACTCAAGCTGTTATTTGAATGTGCATGCTCAAGGCCAGCTTAATCAATAGGGGGAAGCGGGGGGAGATAGCAATTTGCCATCCACTAAAACATGGATTAGAATATTTCCCTATTCCACTATTGGGCCATAGAGGCTCCCGTCTGCCAGCTCTGATACAAATCTTGCAAACCTTTCACTCATCTAGTTCTGAGGCAGACTTTATGGAATATACAAGCCTGTTTAGAATTCCCCATTCCGTCTTGTGCTTGGGATCATTTAGACTGAAGACGAAGATGCCTCATTTTTATGGCACTTGGAGAATGATAGAACCCTGACAGCTGATATAGTTAAAGGTCTGTCAGCAAAGCCATTCAAATTTAAACTACTGATTTTGGGCAATTCATAAGGGCTTTCAAAATTTGCTGTGGGCTGAAATTTGACACAAAATGTCATTACCTGGGTATTTTTGTTCCACTCTATTTTACATGTTCATGCAGCTTGAGAAATAACCTGTCACCTCAGAAGTAATTTATTTTATTTTATTCCTTCTGATCTGTAGACATTAATCATTCAGTCAAGAGATGCCCACTGACGGCAATAGCTTCGGAGGATTTGAAAAAGGATTGGGCAGTTATATGATTAAGATAAATATCTAAAGTTACAGTAGTATGGATTACAACACTACCAAGTGTTCTGGAAGGGGAATTAAATCTTGATTCAGGGTTTCAGACAGCCTCTAACTCTCTCGGGATTAAGAAGAAACTTCTCTGGGAAAATTAACCCATAGCTTTAGAGTTTCTCTGAGCCTTTCTCTGGAACATCTTGTGCTGACCACTGTCACGGACAGGGGACTGGATGAGATCCAGACTGGCAAACCCTAAGCCTATTCCATAGTCTTGGTACCCTTACAATCTTTAGTGTTTGAATCCTTATAGAATTTCCATGAGGTGGGAAGCACAGAGTTTGAGGAGATCTCAGTTGCTCCCCTATATACCCGGAGCCTCAGAGAAGAAGCCCAAGAAAAAAGGAATACCTACCATGACTAATTGCTGAGGTTCTTGGTGGCCCCACCTAACTTTTCCTAATGCTTCTAAATGAATGTTTTCTCAGATTCCATTACACACTCAGATAGAAGAGGGAAATACTCAGCTTAGATGTGAAATATTCAAATACCTGAGGGTATGTCTACACTAGCTTGTTAGTTCGAGCTAGGTAGGCAAATGAGGGCAACCGGAGTTGCAAATGAAGCCCGGGATTTAAATATCCCGGGCTTCATTTGCATGTTCCCGGGGGGCCGCCATTTTTAAATCCCCCTTAGTCCGAACTCCGTGCCCGCGGCTACACGTGGCACGGAGTAGGTAGTTCGAATTAGAGATCCTAATTCGAACTACCGGTACTCCTCGTGGAACGAGGAACGAGGAGCCGTGGAATGAGGAGTACCAGTAGTTTGAATTAGGATTTCTAATTCAAACTACCTACTCCGTGCCGCGTGTAGCCGCGGGCACGGAGTTCGGACTAAGGGGGATTTAAAAATGGCGGCGCTCGGGAACATGCAAATGAAGCCCGGGATATTTAAATCCCAGGCTTCATTTGCAACTCTGGTTGCCCTCATTTGCCTACCTAGCTCGAACTAACGAGCTAGTGTAGACATACCCTAAAAGATAATTATCTTCTCAGTTAGGCTACACTCATTTTAATTGAATGTGGCTCCTTCTGGGAGGTCTGGCATGTTTCAGGCACTTGCATCATGGTGTGTTTTATTGTGCAAACCACTGGATCCTTGCTAATGCTTCACTAGTGAACAGCAAACTGACTCCAAGCATTTAGCTTGGGACTGAATCTGCTCCCATTTACATTAGTGGGACACCATTCCAGCCATGCTATGGGCGAAAATGTTGGTCCTCTGCTTTTTAATATGGAACTTTCATTTGATCTTGTCAGTCCAAGTGGTGTGTAAGGCAAGTCATATAAGTCAGGCCTATCTGGTTCTGTCTCCTATTACTGTGCACAACATCCAGCTGCTGGTCCCATGACATAGGCTCCTCCTCGTCTTCATTTTCAGTTGCTAAAAGCATCAGCTCATATTTACAAATCATGGCTCTCTGTCCCCATCATGGCTGGACCACAAGGAGGTTTGAGCGAGTTGCACCCTTTACTACAGAGCTGAGAGTTCCCTGCTTTTATACCCAGAGGTCTTGGGTTCAGCCCATACGACTGATGATGCACCCAGCAGCATTGCATTACAAGTGGCATTCCATACTGGGATTGTAGTGTACTCCAGGATCTCAGCAACTAAGGCTACATTGTCACTAAATGGAAGATCGCTGTTACCGCAATTGATCTTCCAGAGTTCGATTTAGTGAGTCTAGTTAAGACTTGTTAAATCGAATTCAGAGGGTGCCCCCCGCTGGCAACTGGTACTGCTGCTTGTACGAGGAGTAAGGGAAGCCGAGGGGAATGTTTGCTCCTGTCAGCCTCCCACTATGATGATGGCAGGGAAACTCAAAACAAGTTACATTGACTCCAGCTACGTAATTAACGTAGCTGGAGTTGTGTATCTTGATTGGACATCCCCTTTTAGTGTAGACCTGGCCTAAGTTTTTATGGACAGAGTGGAAAAATCCATGTCTGCTAGCACAAAGGCTAAAGTACCTCAATGCCTCCCTATTAAAATGGGGCAGAGAGCCATTCCATGTAAGTGTGGGTTACAAAATGAGCTAAAATGCAATGATGACCAGATTTGGAAAATTGCTGAGAACCCATAAATTCATCTCAATAGGAGTGGTAGGTGTTCAGTATCTCTGAAAAACAGGTCCTACATTATTATTAATTACTATGTATTGTTTGCATTCCGGCAGCACTTGGGAGTCCTAGTCAGAGACCCAGACCACCCCATTGTGCAAAACAGAACAAAAAATAGGCTCTTCTCTAAAGACACTACAATTTAATGCCTTTCCTAATCTTAGTTTTCCGTGTAAAAAACTGTATGGTTGCCTGTGATGGCGTGGACTAGGCCCAAAGTCCCCTGCAAGAGGACTTGTGGCCTTGCCACACTCCACCCCAGGGAAAAGAGCAGAAGAGAGGACCTTCGGGCAAGCTAGAGTGGCTGCTTCTGCTGCAGCCAATCAGGGCCCAGCAAGCCAGTATAAAGAAGCTGCTGGGCTAGGGCCTTGCCATTCCTCTCTGGAGTTCAAGCCAGTCAGCCCCAGGGACTGACTGAATGAGAAAGCAGTGGTACCTTGCACAGCTCACAGTGTAGGCTGTATTGCGGACCCAGCTAAAGCCCAGGTCCAGTGACTGAAGCCCAGGTGTGGTGGGCTAGGGCGAATTGCAGGACCCTGGACAGGGTGCAGTGAGACTTTTGAGATAAAGCTCTGAGAGAGGGCAAGGATGGAGGAGATTCTTGGGGAAGTGGCTCAAAGGACACTTAGCAGGCAACTGCTATTTACAGGGTCCCTAGCTGTGACCCAGAGGAGAGGGTGGGCCTGGGTTCCCCCCCAATAGTGCCTCAAGGGGGCAGGAAAGAAGCCTAATCCCTGGTGACCAAGAAGAAAGGGCATCTGGGATACCTTCCACTCCCAGAGCCACTAAGATGAGTAGGAGCTCATGGACACATTTCCTTGGCCAGAAGGGGGCGCTCTGGAGAGGGTGAGCCCTTTACATTGCCCAAGTGATGCTATTCAGTCACTAGTGCAAAAGGTGAGCAGAAAGTGTCTGCACCCGAAATGAGCACCCCAACTCCTGACAACAACATAGCTGGCTGGGAATTTTTCAACAAAACATTTTTTTTTTTTTTTGCCCCAGAATGCTTAATCCACTAAACAAACATTTCCCACGAAACAGAGTCAATTTGTCAAATGTCCTGATTTAAAAAGGAAGGGGATAGGGGAAAGTGTATGCTGTTTCAACATTTTCAAACCAAAAAGTTTCACTTTTTTTAAAATTAAAACAACATTGTTTAGAACATTGAGGTATAAAGGGTCAGAAAAAGAGGAAAGGTCAAAATTGAAATGAAATGCCATAACATTATCACAAGGAAACATTTTGATTGTCTGAAACTAATATTTGATGTGGATTTTTGATTTTCAAATAAATTGTGATTTTAACTCTTCGTCCTGATACAAAAGAAGAACATTTTCTGATACAGCCAAAGCTTTGAGGTATGGGGAAACTGTTTTCCTCCCAGTTCTGCTCAACAATTGAGAAATTAAAACTCTGTTTACCAGATGCTTCTAAGTTTATTCCTTTTGTATAGTGGATTGCTGGATACACCCCCCCCCCCCCCCCCACCTTGTCTGCTCCCCTCTACCCAGGTTCCTTTATTTTCCTTGACAGCCAAGTGGTGTCTCTGTCATGTTACCTTTTACAAACTCACTGATCTTACACACATGTTACATTTGTTTCGCCTGCTGCAGTTATGTACTGCAATCAAAGTGCCAAAGAGCAGCAGGGAGAGGGGGGAATAAAAGCATTTTAGCAATCTGCTTAACCTTGGCAAAAGCTGTGTGTCGTTTTGCTTAGGCAGCAAGATGGCCCGAAATAACAGCATCAAGGCAGCATCTTCTCTTGTTTGACTTTTATATTTTAAGTTTATTTTTACTGCTCAACACAGGGTCACAACTGGCAGCCCTGGAAACTGTAAATCTGTTTAGACCCAGAATAAATATCAGTGACTCAGTGACAGCACAAGCTTCCTACACCTCATCCCCAACCTTAAGCCCACCAACATCCTGTTCAACAGTAGGCAGTTGGGAACAGTTTTTAGAGCCAGCCCCTTTTTAAAACCTGAAAGCAATGTTTTCTCTTTTTCCATCCATGTGTGGAATACATTTTATTATGTGTACCAAAGTATGTGCACCACCATTAGAAACACATGTTGCCAGGGGTTGCGGGATGTGGGTGCTCTGCAAATTAATGGGGCGGCATTTGATTCTCTCTTGGGCAGCTGCCCACATGCTCATCTTACAGAGAACACGGCTAGCAAGGCTGCATGGATATAAATGAGGGCAACATTTGGGCCATTGTTACTAAGCCTCTTCTATCCCTGCCATGACAATGGCATTGGGCATCAGCCACGACTTTTCTCTGAGGCACAAAACAGCTCAGTCCACTGATGACTGAAATATTTTAATTTAGCTGAAATAATTGGTCTCAACATAGGTGTGTGTGGATGTAATTTAGTAGCCTGCACAATGCAGGAAGTCAGGCTAGAGTTGCTAATGGTCCTTTTTGGTCTTAATGCCTATGAAACGCTATATAAAGATCTTAGGCTTTATAGAAACCATTGGTCTAGAGGCAAAAGGTTGCCCAGCCCTGTTACCAATCCCCTATAGCCCGACCCCAAACCTATCAGGATTATTTGTGTTTTATGCACATACAAGAAAAGTCAAAATAAGGAAGCTAAGAAACCTGGATCCTTATGTTTTACAGGTGAAAAGTCATCCTTGCCCCCTGGCTCAAATGTATTGGCTTTGAGTAAGTTATACCAGAGATGAAGTGGGGCCAAAGATAACGAGGGTAAAGTAGATGGCAGAACACCAAGTTCATTTATTGCCTCGTCTACTTTTATTATGACCAATATTAACACTACAATGAATACTTTGTTCTCATCTAGCATCTGCCATTTGGGGAAGCCAACGTGCTAAGCAGTCCAAAAAGAATCGCTCTTCCCAGCACCCCTGGAAGGGTGAAAAGGATTGTTATGGCCATAATTTTGTTTTTTCACCACTGGCAAGTGATTTGCCTGGGGTCACCCCCCAAATTATGTCAGAGTTGGGAATGGGACCCATCTTCGTGGGGTTGGGAAACCATATTGCCTGCCGCCACCCCCATGAAACAGGGGAGGGAGACACAGCAACACGGAGATCCCCAAGAGAAGGGGTTTTACCCACTGGCCTGGGATACAGAAAACCTGGGTTCTGTCACTAGCCTGCTGAATGCTCTTGGACAAGTCGTTTTCCCATCTGTAAGGTGGGGCAAGGCTGCTTTGTAAAGCCCTTCTAGATCCACTAATGATAAGTGTGTTTGAGAGACATTGTTCTAAGTCCTACAGAAAGCGGGGCCCCTCTACTCTCTCTGCCCTCTCCTGGGCCATCTCTGCAATCTTAGGCAGCATCTTGGCAGAAGAGAACGTCACAGATGGTGGCTCCCCTCCCAACTCTGCCCATCCCCCTGGGAGCCCATCATGCCTCAGCCCCAACCATCACTAGCAGAGAGCCCCCGGTGGGATACTGGGAAGAGGAGATGACACATCAGGGCTGGCAAACCCCTTCTGTGTCAAGCAATCAGGATCACTTGGGCTGATAGTGCTTTGAGTTGCACCAGCCTGCTACGTACCAAAGGGTACAACAGATCCGTTCGAATTCCCAGCGTTTACAGGTGGGAGCAGAACATTCCTACAGTCGCCTTTCTTTAAAAAAAAAAAAAAAAAAAAAAAAAAATCACTGTTCCCTGAGAATGTGTTGATACAAGTAAGAATTGATGATTAGTGTGGGTTCCACCACGGCAGGAGATGAAATGTGCTGGTAATGCATGACTTCCTGATGTCTGGATGTAAATTACATGAGCCGTATTTCCTGAAATCAGCATAAAAAAGTTGAAAATCTATTAGGTTGGAGAGTAAGCTTGGCGTCAGTGTAATATTTCCATTACTGCAGCTATCCAATTGCCAAAAAAAAAAAAAACCCAACACCCCAGCTCATCCTCTCATAATAAAAATAAGACAGCAAGTTTCCTGCTGCCCATGTTGGAAAGTTTGGACACTTGCAATATTTACGTGTTACATATGGTTTATTAGCAGTTAGAGATAAAAGCCTGTCCTTGTTTTACCCCCCTAAATCAAAGTTGGGGTCAGTTCGGGTACTCATGAAAATGAAGGCCTGCCAGTGCTGTCTAGAGTCATGGAGAGCTGCTATGACACAGCTCTGCTAATGGATGCCTCTCTTAGCTAGGGGAAGTGACAGCCACGCAGGCGCTGCACTCCTGGAAGGGGCGGGGCCTCAGGTGGAAGGGGTGGGGCCAGGCAGTCAGGGCGCCATGCCAATCCTCCACAGAGCCCTCAGTGCAATCTGGAACTTTTGAGTAAAATAATATATTATAAAGTAAAGAATTAAAGTACACAGTCCTTGTCTCTGAAACACGGTTCCTTCTTTGTCCATAATCTTCAGTAATTGTGAAGCTGTGCATGGTCCATTGAGATATGGCATGGTAAGACAATGACTCAGTTCCCCGTATAGTCAATCAAGTTTCCTGCTAGTAACTGTTACTTATATATGAGAAGGGCAGAAGGGACCAGGCAGCCTATATAACATTGGCAATAGGATTGCTGAATTCCTGTTTGCATGTGAGTTAAAAAAATATCCAATTTTGATTTATAAAACTGATATGATGGAAAATCCACCTTAGCCCTTGGTAAGTTGTGCCAATGGTTAATTACCCTCACTATTAAAAAATGAATTGCAGTAGGCAGGTTACTAACTGCCACAGTATATGCCATAGGAAGCTGTCTCTCTCATTCAGAAGGCTGTCTATAAGAGTATGTCTACACAGCAACATTATTTCAAAATAACTAAAGTTATTTTGAAATAACTTAGTCTGTGTCTACATGGAAGGCACATATTTCAAAATAGTGTCAAAATACTGTCAAGCTGGAGGACATCTTACTCTGACTCCTGTAACCCTCATTGGATGAGGAGGAAGGGAAGTTGGAGGAAGAGTGCTCTATTTCGAAATAAGTGCTGTGTAGACGCTTCCAATTTCGAAGCTATTTCGAAATAAGCTACGCAATTGACATAGCTCAATTTGCTTAACTTATTTTAAGTTAAGCCCTGCTGTGTAGATGCTCCCTAAGATGTTGAAGGATCCCATAGAATGAAAGGTATTATTAAAACATGTTTGTGGATAACCATTATTTGTATTAGAAATAATGACCGTTGACCTGAAATGACGTAAAGAATATTTGACTCCTCTTAGCAAAACGATCTTATTCAAAGCACACTTCTATAGCTTGGCTCACATAGAAAGTGAGTATGTAGGAAGTACTCTAAGGAGCTAAGTAAATGGAAGATGAAATCTAACATCTACAATCTGAGAACCATTTGCGGAAGGTTGATTTGCTGTTTGTCCATGGATGTGTAAAGACAAACTGAAAATTTCAACACTAATTTTTAATTTAAATGCCTCATAGGATTATTTATAGGGTTGCTAAAACCTCCATTTATCAACAGGATAGTGCTAAGAGTAGAAAAATATTTTCAGTGAAAGTGCTAATCTAGCTAACAGCTCCCTCTAGTGCAAGTCCATATAAATTCATGCTGACTGAAGCAGCTGGGCACTATGTACAAATGGCCCCTTGTAGTTAAGCTGTCAAGTTTAATATATTTATTTGACTCTCGGCTGTTAGAATGATTTCTGTGCAACACGGTTATTATTTATGTCTATTGTCAGCAGAGAGGAAAAAAATTAAGGGGTGTTCACAGATGGCTTGCTGGCTCTCTCAGCTTATTTTGGGCATGTGAATATTTATGTAGCTGTAGCCCATGTTTTGTGGAACCTATTGCAAATCATATATTCCTGGGGATTACATAAAAATTAGTGTAGTCACATTAGCTAAAATTTAATTTGCAGAGACTGAGAATGGAACTTTAAAAAATGTCTCCCCATCTTGGTAAACAAAGTTTATATCTTTAATTTTCAGCATAAATGATCTGCTAAAATATCTGCCATTTAGCTTTGCAGTCACAATCCAGGATTAACAGAGTAATGTGTTTAGAAATCTGAAGAAATTATTATGAAGAATAATAAATACATAGATCTGAATTTTATAAAATAAAATAATGTTTGTAGGAGCTAACGCTTTTTTTTCTGTGACCAGATAATAGATTCAAGGCCAGAAGGGACCATTATGATTATCCAGTGTTTGACCCCCTGCATAACAGAGGTTGAAGAACCTCTCCCAGTATTTTCTGCATTAAATCCATAACTTTTATCTATAGCATATGTTTTAGCTCCAACCGACATTATGGTTTCTAAGCAGGAATTACTAGGTCAGCTTCAATGTGTCATCAAATGTTCTAAGAGAATAGAGCAGAAAAAGAGAATAAAAGAAACATTAAAACACTTCTTCCTCTTCATGTTTAATGAAAAGTGCTGGATTGATTCCCTCACTAAACATTTGGGCCATCTGGTTCTGTGTGTTCTGGGGGTTTTATGGCATGCAGAGATACACAAGGTCAAAAGGCACGATATATGTCACATCTGTTCATTGCACTGAAGATTATGGGAGATCCACTGGCGATGGGTCGGGGGAACCTGGGAGAGGTTCCCTCCCATGTGATTCCCCCCCAGACGAGGGGAGGAGAGGGACAACCCCCTCTTCCCATGCTCCGCCTTTACCTGCCCCTGCTCCACCCTCTCTCTGCCCGTCCCTGCTTCTCCCTGGCCTTGCTGTGCCCCACCATTTCCCCCAACTGAGGCAGTACGGGGATTAGCAAGGCCAGCAAACAGACCTTGGTGAATTAAAGAGTCTTTGATGGCACCACAGTCTCCCTAGTTGCGTATGTCACACGGTTCAGTCTCCTGAGAACTAAAATTCTTGACTCTAACTAAGGTTTTGGGGCTTCATATGGAAGGATGAGAGTGAAAAATGAAGGCCTACTGTTATACAGAAGACAGATTAGCTGATTTCCAGTTCCCTCCTGGTCCTGGACCCAATGAAAGAATATCAGTTTCAGGGAGGAGAGCAAGTTGGGAATTGCCTGTTTCTCCTGAAATAGGCATGTGTTCATGAAACAAACAAACAAAATGGAGCAAATTCCTCCCACGTTTTGCTCAACTGTGCGGCATCGGCAGGGTTACACGGGGCGTGAATTTAACTCCACAAGCCCCCTTAAAACAGTCACATCTCCTCACAGGTGAGCCCTTCTCACACACAGGGTCCCTATTGGCTAAGTCCTAGACCATGACCTCTCTGGGAGCAAAGCCTGTGTTTGTGTCACTTGTTGATACAGGGCCCAGATCCTCACCACTGCAATACAAGTAGTAACAACATTATCTTGTGTGACTGTTACATCATAATACTCCCCGTCCCAAGGCAGCGCAGTCTGTAACACAGTCCTAAGGTTCAGGGCAGCACAGCCTAATGGTTAGAGTCAATAACACCACCATAGGCATCAGGGCAGCATAGCCTAATGGCTAGAGTCTCAGGGTTTGGAGCAGCAGCCCTGGTAGGGGGGACCCAGGCCTACCCTCCTCCACCAGATCCCAACCTAGGGCCCTGTCAGTGAGGAAGTGATCCACCATTCACTCAGCAGGGAATCCCACTGCAACATACTAGCTCATTGGGATGGGAGATATCGCTCGCGCACCCTTCCTGGGTCACTTCCTACCAGCTCTGGCCTTGGGGTGATCCATGTAGTTTCTGGGTCCTCAGGCTCCACAGCGCCAGTCTCCTCCTGCGGCTCCACCAGCACTGGAGGCTTGATACAGTCTCTTGGGTCTAGTCTAGAGATTGGCTCATCCATCTCTGGCTCTCCTCTAGCAGGTCCTTCCTCTCCAGCATCCAGCCCTGACTGAGCTGAGCTGCTCCCTTTTTTACTACCCCAACCCTTGGAGCATGCCCAGTGCAGCTGGGGGGGCAGGACTTCCTCCTCCCACAGGGCATTAAGCCCACCTTGGCCCAGAGTGGGGTATGCACACCCCATCACAGTGACCTAGATACCTATCCATCTATGAAATGCCATTCTGGCTCTACCATCCCCTCTGGCTTTCTCTTGAGATCGGAACACCATGCTCTCCATCTGAGCCCATGAGTGATAGTGATCTTACTACAGCATAATGAACAAAGCAGAGCAGAGGAAGGGAACACATGTGTTTCCAACTCATTTGGGCCTCTAATTCCAGACTTGGCCAGTCATCTCGGCAGAAGATCTGCACAGGGGTGGGCCCTTTTACTGTGCTGTCAGGAGATGCCCTTAGAAACATGTCTGCATTTTGTCTGCATTGCTGCAGCCAGGTCCTCTGCATTCACAGCTTACATGTGTTCTGACACGAGCGATGGGTGTGTAATTGGCAGTGCACTTCACCGACGGCAGCTTCCTGGATGACCCTCTCAGGCAGACAAGTGGGACATGGGAACTAAATTGGCTATCAGATTCCACTGGGTACAACAAAGTTGAAACACCTGTGCGGTTTATTTTGTACTTACTGGTTCATGGAGTCGTGCAGCTTTCTATTGTTCTAGGAACTGCCGGAGCATATAATAAGAGTTCCAACGATTTGGAACCTCTCGCTTGTAGCTGGCAAATCATCCCCTGCTGCCATTCAGTCACAGAGCTCCTGGCCTCATCGCTGTGGTGCTGGGAAGAGAGATCTGTGGATTTTCCATGACACTTCAAACACGTATTTAGTCCTGATGCCACACAGGAAATAATGTATGCCTTTGTATGTTGTGATTTGGGTTTTAATTGGATTGTGTGAACAGGCAGGGATAAAAGAAGAGCCAGCCTCATCTGAGGCTTAATGATATGCAAGAAGACCCTCGACTGTCCTTCTAATCAGATAGCTCGCTGAGTGGCAGGTTACATTTGTGATTAAGAAGCTAAGCTGGGAATCAGGAGATCCAGGCTATAGTGCTCAGCCCTGGCTAGTCACTTAATCTCACTAAGCATCATCACATTATTATTTGTATTCAAGTGGCACTAGGAGACAATGTTCCCACTATTTTTTTTCCATCCACGGATGGATTTTTTCCCCATCCATGTGTGGAATAATTTTTATGTGCACCAAGGCATGTGCAAATGTGCACCACCAATATAAACAGAAAACCTAGCTGTGGGCACTCTGCTAATCAGCTGGGTGGCATCTGAATTTCTTCTGGGCAGCTGCACAAGTGCCCAGCTTACAGGAAACACTGCCAGGCGATCCCAGCTATTGCACTAGGTGCTGTGCAGCTGATTAGCAGAGCGCCCACAGCTGGGCTGTTTTGTTTCTACTGGTAGTGCACATTTGCACATGTCACAGTGCACATAAAATTTATTCCACGCATGGATGGAAGAAATCCGCACATGGATGGAAAAGAATAGAAGAAACATTGCCGATGGCCAGAAAACTGTACGCATGCAGAGCCGCGCTGATCAAAAATAGGGCTCCACAGGAGGATAATAGAGGTGTCAGGAAACAGGAAACATCCTGTTTGATTTACTATAACAGCTTAATAGCTTTCTCCCTTTTTTCCTTGTTCTCTCTAAAGCCAAGTCTATGCTAAAGGGGAAGGTCGAATCAAGATACTCAACTCCAGCTATGTTAATTACATAGCTGGAGTCAATGTACCTTGATCTGAGTTTCCCTGCCATCCCTACAGTGGGTGTTTTGCTCCCATTGGCTTCCCTCACTCCTTGCAGGAGCTGGAGTACTGGCCGCTGGGGGCGGGGGGGTGCGGCATTTTCTGAGTTTGATTTAGCAGGTCTTAATTAGATCTGCTAAATCAAACTCCAATGTTGCCATGATCCATCTTCTGATCTTCCCCTGAGTGAAGACATGGTCTAAGCTCTTGTCACTGATCTTCCCCAGCTGAGTGGTCTGTTTAACAACCTGGCCTTGATCTCTGTGATTTTTAGCTTCAATGTATACAAGACCAAGTCCTACATACCTAAGATCTGCTCTGACCTTTCACTCTCTGCAAAAAGTCCCCAGATGTTCATGCTTTCAATAATGCTTCTGCTTTATTCTCGTATTACTCAGGAAGCCCACAGTATGTGGCACATTAAATGCATAATGTGCTCTGACTTGCTTCTTCGCACGGTTGCCTGGTGGGAGTATCTTCTGAGCAGCATGTACATTATTTTTTATTTTGGCTATTGAAATGCAATTTGTTTTTATTTAAGTACTGGTGGAAAGTGACAAATAGGCCTCCTAGGCGCTGAAGCCCTCTATTTACAGTACAGGCACGTTAGAGGTGGTGGTAGGGCCAGTTTCTTTCAGCCATGTTCTTTCACCCTACAAATAAATCTCTAGACTCCACTGTTTTGCATGTCATATATGCCCTCAGACTAGCTAGTCAACAGAGGTATGACTCTACTGCAGGGGTAGGAAAATACAGGCCTACAGGCCAGATCCAGTCTGCTAGAGTTAGCCCCTGGTTGGCCCCCCACACCACCATACTTACCAGCGCCTCCCATTTGGCTGCGGCTCACCATTGGCGGTGGATCACCATTCCCAATCCATGGGAGCTGCTTGCAGAGGCACAGATAAATATAGCAGCAGCGGCCCCTAGGGGATATCGCTGGTGAACCACCGCCTTTTATTGCTCACCCTTGGTCTACTGTAACTCCCCCGCTAGAGAAATGCAGCTCAAGTCGCTGAGAGTGATGGTTTAGCACTTGGAAATCTTGAGTTCAATCCATGATGGCGCTGTTACCATTACAGCTTGTGTCTGGGAAATTGCCTATAGAAATGAGAAGAAAGTTCAACTCCCACAATCCTTTTTGTCATTGGCCCTGGCCTGATCCCACCCACCTGTTGGCTTCATTTAGAAATGGCCCAGAGCTACAAGGCTTGCATCCAGGTTTAAGTATCTCCTCGGTCTCAGTGTGTTCAGACCGGAGCGAGAGGAATAGGGGTAAGTGATAGAATCCGTGTCCTGATCCAGAGTAAATTTCCTCAGTATCCAGAGGGGTTCCAGTCTGGGATCTAGGTTTGGGGCTTCCGCGGTGGAACACAAGTTGATTGTGATACTTTGCGAGTGTTTCAGTTCAGACAGATTTCCAAAAAATCCGGATGCTCCCTTGAACCAGACTCCTCCTGAGTGAGAACTTCAGGGGCTGAGTCACAGAGATTCAACCACCATCTCCTCTTTTAATGGTGGTCCCTCCAAGCCGATGTGGAACCATTTTACTAACGATGGGAGTGGGAGTGGGACAAGGTGGTGAACAAGGGGAGAGCTTGCTCTATGTGAAAACTGCTCGGAAAAGAGGTCAGTCTGTATGGCTGTCATGTGGGCAATTTCCAGCTGTAGATAGATAGACAGATTAGATAAAATGCCATGGTCTTTAAAAAATAGAAACAATTATTCTATTTGGAGTCCCCTTGTCTGTACCACATGAATACTGTATAAGTCTTCACTTGATTACAAAATTGCTTTGTATTCCATTTAAGATTGCTTCATCTGTTATCTGGAGAGGTAGAAAGATTTTTAAATTGTGTCACCTCCTAGTCTTTCCAATAATGTCATAATTTGATATGGGAGCTATGCATACTATTAGCTCCTAATTTGATTTTTAAAACATGCTTTGGCAGCCGTCTGAATCCTATTGATGCACTTATCTGATTTTTCCTCGTGCCTTTTATTCTGAAAGTACCCAGGGAGAATATTTGGAAGGGGAAGTGTCTTATTGCATTCCTGATGCACATGCTGGATCCAAATAATGTTTACTTTCTTACTTAGTGTTTTGCAGGGAGGTGAAAATGTTAGTGCATCGGAGAGTAATAGAGCTGGCTCTGTTAGTGACTGCCAGCTGGGGGGATGTGGTGGGCAGGTGCTGTACAAACACAACTCCTACAGCTTTATCCTTCACCCCTGGATTCTTGCCATTTCCCAGCTCTCCTGAGGCACCTCTGCGCTGGCTTGCAGTACTTCTTGCTATTCCAGTTTGTGGCTTCCGGACTGCCTGCTTGGTGCATCTCAAATCCTGAGTGTCACAGCCCCTGCTATTCCAGCCTGGGGGTTCCATTCCCATCTGCAAATCTTTGCTTCCATAAAGCACACAGGTGGGATTTTTCAAAGGAGCCTCCAGTGTTGCATTTCAATGGGATGTGGGTTCCTAACACCCTTAGGCTTCTTTGAAAGTCCCAGGCATAGAAGAAACCAACGCCCAAGTTCCACATCCCCATTGGACCTTGTGTCTCTATATTCTCCTTGGCATGGGGGAGAAGCAGAGAACAACTTCCCATTGCTGCTACCCTGGAATCCACCCTACACGTGGCAGGGCCAGTAGCTATTCTACCATTTGCTGCAGGTCTCCATCTGAACTCTGACACATGCAGAGGGCAGTCCTGGGGCACACACTATACCTATGTCTACACTGCAGAGTTTTTGTACAAAAACTCGCGGCGCGTCCACACTACAAGCGTGTTTTTGCGCAAGAAAATTGACAGTACATCGTAAGAACACAGGGCTTTTTGCGCAAGAGTTATTCCTCTTTCTATGAGGAATAAGCCTTTTTGCGTAAGAGCTCTTGCTCAAAAAGGCATGTGTGGATGGCAAACGGGTTTCTTGTGCAAAAACAGCCTATTCGAAAAAACACAGGTGTCATGAAAAAACATGGCCATCAGAGCTTTCTTGCGCAAGAGCGTCCATAGCAGTGTGGACTGTCTCTTGCGCAATAATTTTTTGCGGAAGATCTCTTCTGCAAAAAGGTTCTTGCGCAAGAAGCCTGCCGTGTAGACATAGCCTAAGGAGTTAACACTGCAAGAGGTAATCTTGCCGGCAGATGCGTGTACAATGTTGGAGGCAGAGATACCTGGTCCCTGGGCTTTCTCCACTTTACAGACATGCCCTGATCAATGCCAGCCTGTGCGCAATCAGACAAACAACACGCTGACCCAGTCGCAAGCCCTGGCAAAATCCAGCTCTGAACCTTTAGCAGCACATTCCCGCTTCCCTGCCGTGGAGCAGTTTCCTTTCATGTTCAATGGTGGAAAAGTGGTTTACTATCCTTCCTCCCTCCATTGTTGGCCCTCGGGGAGGCACTGAGCATTTCCATCCTGCCTACCCAAACCATTATCGCAGTAGGTTACGGGGAGGTGCCAGGCATGCAAATGGGCTGCCTTGACAAAAATACGTTGGAATTTACATAAGTAGCCTCCTGGCTGAGTCCAGGGTCTAGTCCTTGCACGATGAAGCTGCACGTGAGCAGGGACATGACAGTGCTTAGCTTATCTACACTCCTGGCCATTCAGAACTCACAGTCCGCCCTGCCATATCCTCAACCAATTAATGGCCATCATCATCACCATCATCATCATGATCAATGCTATTGATGATGCAGGGTCCAGAAAGGATCTATCACAGGCGTTTCCCACCCACTAATGACAATGGCAACAATTTTGATTTGGCATAGTACTTACGTGCCTGACTTCAAATACGTGACTGAAATGGGATTGCTGACGTTCTTAAAATTAAGCCGCTGCTTAAGTACCTTACTTAATTGTGGCTGATATAAATGAGTCTCCTTTCCTCTTACCCAGTTACATTTCTGCCCTCCCATCAGTATGTCTGAATGGTTATCCACAACACACCTCCATGAACCATCTATACGGCTCCTAAGGGAACACCGGGAGGACAGATTCTTATTCAAGTTTCATGAGGCTTGGTTTATTTCATTCCCTTGGTCTTAATTATTTTCCTTCTTGGCTCATGAAGTTGGCAGGCTGGGAGAGCAGCTCTGTTTGTATCAAAGCACTCTCCCCAAACATGGGTGTTTGTGTAGGCTCACCGCTTGCCCGTCGCAATCCCCTAAAAGGCCATGCATCTCAAACTACCCTCAGGCCCCGATGCTTTCATTTTATATACCGTCTGCTCTTCCTTTGCTCGTTCCCTTCTCTTATTGCCCATAAAAATCATTTTGCAGCAGCACTCGGCACTAGTGGTGGGCAAGCCTAACACAGCATCGTAGAAATTACAGAGGCTAGAGATTGATTAGATCATCTAGTCCATCCCCACTGGCCCCATGGACCGTGTGCAATTGCTCCCTGAAGGACGCTTACCAATGCTTTATCCCGTTCTCTGACATGCACTAGCATTGACAGTTGTCTAGTAATCTGGAGTCAGATTTCCCAACAGAGGCTTCTAGCTTCCATTGCACTTGGATTCCAGGCATCAACTTCATCCTGCTAGTGAGCCATTATTAAGGCATGGTGCCTTATACCTCATCTCTGGTAGCAGTCCCCACGGAAGTTAAAAACCTTGCCGTGCACTTTGACAGGCTAGAAGAGATACATGTGTTGGCCTGGCCAGCTTCTTTCTCTCTCTGAATGAAATGGTATCTGATGCCAAGCCTTCCTTATCTATGTATCTATCTACCTACCTACACACCCATGCGCCCATCACTGTAGTATCTAAGCAACTAACGATGAGATGTGTTACACTGTGGAGGAGCTCCCCAATGGTATTGGTGGAAGCCCAATACTGCAGTAGTCTAAAAGTAGATGAGGACAGAAGACTAGCCATATAGATAATCTCATTTTGTACAGCAATGCAGCCTAGATAAGTCTGATAAGGCTCTACTTTTGGAGGACTAAATTTCCCAGACTGATTCTCTTCTGACATACACTGCTGATGTAGATAGTCACAGAGGGGTCACCGTGTTAATCTGTAACTTTAAAAACCATGAGCAGTCCTGTGGTACTTTAGGGCATGTCTATACTGGGGAGTTATTTTGAAATAACTCCCCTTATTTTGAAATAACAAGGTGAGCGCCTGTCACACTGCAAATGTATTTCAAAATAATGGACGTCCGTGTCTTTACTGCTAGGACCGGGGTCCCGTCGCAGAGAGTAGCCAGCAGGCCAACAGACGCCCCTGTTTATAGGAAGAGCTTATTACACCTCAGATTTTAGCTGCTAGGATGCAAAATCCCTTCGCAGCGGGCAGCCTAGGACAGACTGAGAGGTGCCCCAACGGACCTGTCACCTGGGAGTGACACAGATCCAAACGCCCAAGCTCTTCCTATACCTGTCCTTATGACCGGCTGAAGTTCTTTTAAATTGTGCTTGGTTCTGTTACAGCAACTGAAGGAGTCAGGTTAAGACTTAAACAGTTACAGGTTTATTAAACAAGCTTATAAATCATATGGTTACAATGGCTATTGCTCTATTTCTTAACTGCTAGCAAATATAGATCTTAAAAATGGTTACAAAGAAAATAAAGATAGAAAATAGAAATAATGGTACCAAGTGACAGCTTAATCTTTAAAGAGCTCTAAATCTATGTGTACACTTAAGACAAAGGACCACATCCAGGTACAATTTTTACCCCTTCTGTGCCTCTCGACTCCAGCGGGTCAAGCCAGGGCAGTCCCTCAATTCCTAGGAAAGACGAATACGAGGTGGGCGTCGCCATGGAACCTCGGGAGGTCAAACACCTAACCCGACCAGCAGATAGATGGTAGATTGACACTCAGAGTAAATGTGCTGCTGGACCCATCTTTATACCCATAGGGGCCCGTATCCTCTTTCTTATCTAAGATGCCAAATTGTGTTGGTTCGTCTTTGTGACGCCAGTTCTTACAAGCAAGTTTCAACTTAATTTACACTTGCAAGAGAGATAACTAAATTGTGAGTACTAGACATTTTTTTACTGGGCGAGATTCCTCCCCCCGCGGACGGCTGTGTGTTCGTATCAATATGGGTTCAGTCAAGGACACTCCTCTGCAGCCTCTTGGTCAGCAACTGGCGTATCTCTGTTTACAGCCATTCAGGGTTACAGGAGCCTGCCATATCCAGGCAAGCAAAGATGGATGTTACAGGGGGGGTTCCTGTCTGGCTACAGCGTCCACACTACCAAATGTATTTCAAAATAATGGGCTTGTTATTTCGAAATAACAACTCCTGCTTGTAAAGAGGAATAAGCTTATTTTGAAATAGATATTTTAGGAGTTATTATTTCAAAATAATTTATTTCAAAATAACCTGGTAGTGTAGACATAGCCTCTGAGACTAACAAATTTATTAGGTCATGAGCTTTTGTGGGTAAAACCCACTTCATCAGATGAGTTGGAGTATAAATTACAGAATCCAGAGTATAAATAACAGCAAAAGCAGTTCCCTGTCAATTGCAGGACCAGGGTTAATGAAGCTAATTAAGTCAAGCTGGATGCATCTCATTCATAGCATGTGATGTGGAAATGCAAATATCAAAGGCAGGGAAGTTGCCTTTGTAGTGCATTAACATTTATTCAAGCCTAAGTTGATAGTGTTGAACTTGTAAATGATCTCCAGTTCAAATGTCTCTCTCTCTAATCAGGTAATAAATTTCTTTTATGGAAGAATGGCTACTTTAAAATCCACTACTGAATATCCAGGGAGGTTAAAATGTTCCCCTACAGGTTTATGTGTGTTACCATTCCTGGGGTATGTCTAGACTGCATCGCTCTGTCAGCAGAGGGATGCAGATCAGGCAGGTCAACATTGCAAATGAAGCAGGGATTTAAATATCCCGTGCCTAATTTGCATAAAAATGGCCACCATGTTTTGCCGACTCAGCACTCTGTCCGCAAAAAGCAGCGGGCATAAGGGATCTGTCAAAAAAGGCTTTCTTTCTCAACAGATCCCCCTCTAGACTGCCGCTTTTTGCCGACAAAGTGCTGAGTCGGCAAAACGCGGTGGCCATTTTTATGCAAATTAGGCATGGGATATTTAAATCCCTGCTTCATTTGCAATGTTGACCTGCCTAATCTGCGAGATGCAGTCTAGACATATCCCCCCATGTCTGACTTGTGTCCATTTGTCCTTTGGCGTAGACATGGTCCAGTTTGGCCAATACACATGGCACAGGGTGATGTAGATGAGTATTAATTCCACTGATGTCTATGGAATTATACCAGTGAGCATTGGGCTATGTAGCACTTAGCTGGACTGAGAACTGGGAGACTACAAGTCATGTAGCATCAATATTCACAAACAAGAGGCACAAACTAAGCAGGAAAAGCAGAGTGCTGGGGTCAGAGTCCCTTCAAAGCAGAAGGGATACCAACTGCCAAAGATGGGGAAGGCAGTCTTTGACATACTAAAGAGGACACCTAAAATACCAGTCCAACTGGTGAAGGGGCTTGCAAGAGTTAAAAAAAAATCACAAGTTTAAACATTACAGACCCGCTTCATGAAAAGAGAGTTGAGAGGGGCAAGCAGAATGCAATCAATGGAAAAATCAGAATACAGACTGGCAGCAGAAGTGGCAATATGTGTGATTAGCACCTGGAAAGGGCTTGCAAACTGCTTCTCATTTACATGCAGTGAAATAGACTCTTCTAGCTCAGAAGGGTTCGCTTTTGCCCATCGTAATTATCCCCATGTGGATAATTGATCCGACAGCAGGCTTTTCTCATTTGTAATGAACTGTGGAGATGAGAGCCTCCCAGATACACAGGCATCAGGGTTGAGAGGTAAGCGTGAGTGTGCTCTTATTGGGACAGTTCCTCTGGTGATTAAACTGCATAGGAACGGGGCAGAAGATTCCCTTACCATCAGTGTGTCAAGAAATAGTCATTCACATTTAAAATGTGCCAGTCCTGCCCTGGATGCATGCTAATTAGTAGGCAAAAACTATATTTTACCCCTCACCTTTGCACAATTAATTAAGCTTTACGGCAGCCTATGGGGGATATAACTGGTAGGATACAGATGGATAAACTGAGGCACACCGTGGTAAAGGAAAACGTCCAATGTCATAGACCTAGTTCATTGACAGAGAGAGAGAGAGAGTGAAAGAGAGAGAAGGAGAGAAATAGATTCATCCAGCTAGTCAGGGGCACATCGTCAGGAGTCCTAATGTGTAGGAATCTGCAGTTTTGCACAGTTCTGTAGTTAAAGAAACACATCATCTGGTGTTATTAAATTTCATTTTCTCTTTTTAATCCACTGGTTAATTTAATAGACTCATAGAAATGGGCGGTGGGGAGCTGGAAGAGTTCTCAAGAAGTTATCTTGTCTATCCCCCGTCCCTGATTAAGTACCCCTAGATAATCCTTGCCAGATGTTTGTCTAACCTCTTCTTAAAAACCACCTGTGATGGGGAATCTGGTCCACTGAGTGCATCCTTTAATGTTTTAGGATATCAATATGTCCAGTGAACTCAAAGGCTATGTCTACACAACTATTTTGAAATAATCGTATTCCTCTTCACAAACAAGAGTTCTTATTTCAAAATAACAAGCCCCGTATTTTGAAATAACAGGCTTGGTAGTGTGGATGCTCACCTTGTTATTTCAAAATAACTCCCCAGTGTAGACATGCCCAAAGAGGGTAAAAATCCATATAAAGGGCAAGAGGATGAAAGTTACAAATTGTTTCAGTCAAAGATGTGGAAAACTCGGTGGATTCCCTAGATTGCCTTTTCTGTGTGTGAATATTTGCTCATGGTGTGCACATAAAAAAGGTCCCTAAAGGATCTTGCTTCCAATAATTTCCCCCTGTTTCAGTTCTAAAGTACAAAAGCTTTTACTCCTGGGACAGGATGAGATCCCCTTAAGGACTCTCAAATTTCGTACTGATTCTTTCTCTATTGAATTTGTTGCTTTGGGAAACAAAAGGACATAAAGAAAAACAATAAATAACAAACTGTTTAATTTAAATACCATTTGTAGTAAAAGTTTAAAAAAACACAAACGGGGAAAGAAACGGAGACAATGATTTTTGTTTGAATAAGATCATAATATGTGAAACATGCAGTATAAACCGACAAGGGAAGAAGATCATTGTTTGAATAACACCAATATAAACATAGATGCATAAGAAATTGGCAAGGGAAATGGAAGATCCAAGCCCTGAATCATGTTGATATACCAATAAATATCACAGAAACCAGAAAGAAATGGAGAGTGGATGATTGCTTGTGAGATGTTTAGAGATACTATTTACTCAACATTATTGAGGGGAAGAAAATGTGAGTCTAGTGCACCTTGCTTGCTTTCTAAGCTCATGTTTCTTCCATTATTCATTTTCCTTTTTATTTTCCCTTGGATCATCATGAAGACACAGCATTTTGCTTAGTGCTAATGAGATTTGCATTGCAAACACCTTTATAATAATTATTCCATCTTGTTAAGGGGCCACATTCATCCCCAATGTAGATATAAATACATTTGGGTTTCTAGGGTTGTCTAATTCCATGCACATAGAATACAGCACTGTCTATCCTCACTCCTAGTCTGTGGTGGTCTGTTTTTGGACAGAGAATTCCTACAACACAAATGGGGGTCATTCAGTCACCTTTTAATGGGAGCGGGGCATCTAGCTAACCTCTGTGCCTTTGACAATCTCCACCTTTGCCTTTGATTGGAAATAATCAATCAATCACTAGTACAATCACATAATGTACCACTTACCATTAAGGGTTTAGATTTTTCCAAAGGCGAGAAGCATTAGCCACAGAATTCCCCATGGTGCTAATGAGATTTGCATTGCTAACATCTTTATAGTAATTATCCCATCTTTCTATCTGGGGAGCTCAACGTGTTTTACAAATATGAATAAACTGATCCTTGCAAAGTTCCTGTGAGAAGCACAACAGACGATAATGGGGAAAACTGAGGCATGGGGTGGTACAGGAATTTTACCAGTGACCCTGAAAACACCTGTGGCTGAGGTGAAGTTCTGAATTGTATTCCTCTCTTTTACCCATCCTTAAATCGAGACTAACGGTCACTCTTTACATGAAAGTTCCAATTGTAAATGGCTTACAAAGCATTAATAAATTATTAACTGATGTTAAAAGCATGAGATAGATATTAGCCTGCATTATAGATAATTATAAGCACATCAGTAGAGGGTGTTACAGATAGTAATAATCCACAACTACAAGCAATCTATTGAGTTGTTGGAATATATACCAAATGAATGAATCATTTATATAAACATCTATTAACTCTTTATGAACTTTTCATAAATGGAAGATTAATATAAAGCCTGACAAAAATATGGCCAATTCTGAATAGTCAAATGCAGCCATTTTATTAAAAAGTACTGTAACAATTGATTATGCAAAATCAATTATTGATCATCAATAGAGCGCTAAGTGATGTATAATAAGCATTTGAAAAATGAATTTAGCTAAAGATTTTACTAGCAATAAAGGCTACATGAGCAATAGCTGCATAATTACATTTTATGAATACAGGAAACCTGTAAGGAATGCGTTGAGATTTAATTGACATTTAACAAGATAACTACAGCAAGTTAATTAGAAATTATCTGCTAAAAATGTGAATTAACTTTAAATAATATTTTAGCTTGCTGCAGTATAACTAATGTCTTGTTATATGCCAATGAAATGCCTAAATGAAATAGTTCTTTCACTTCGGGCCTTTCTAATTCATTTCCCACAAAATAAAGCTTGATTGTCAACTCCTTATTTGGTCTCTTTTTTGGTATAAAAGGGATGAGTCGATTTGCTTAGCAAAAGCCTCATTTTAGGTTCTCCCACACTTGGTTTAAATAAAAATTCCCCCATGTCTGTCTTTGTGCAAAGCTATTGTTGCATTTAACCTTGGTTTTGCATTTGGGTTTGAATTCAGACTAAAAGTGTGAAGTATGGCACAGCCATCACTGGATTCCAAGCAAAACAATGCATCAGAGATTCTAACAGCTAATAAGGGATGGAGTGTGTAGAATAAAACCACTCACATTCTTCCAGTGTTATATGGTCAGCTGACAGCTGAAACATAAAATACAAGGCAGGTTCATGGCACAGCCCCATTCTTTTTACATTCTTTAGGGGCTGCAAACAGGATATACAACTAGCTTAATCAGCCAGCACCATAAGGATTTTCTGGGGCAGGCAGGGGTTTGACTGGAGTGCCTGGCTCCCCAGCAGTCCTGAGTCAGTGACAAAATCTCTAAAGTATCACCGTGGTGCTGTGGATCAGACATTGGACGAGGAGTCAGGAACCTGAAGGGTTTTTTTCTGGCACCAGTTGTTGACCTACTATGTGATCTTGGGCAAGCCTGTTTACCTCCATGTGTTGCTTTTCTCCCACACTCTCCACCATGTCTTGTCAACATTGGAAAAACAGGAGTGGTTTTATTCTTCTCTGTTGTCTCTAGGGAAATCAGTGGCTTGAATAAGACAAACAGGATTTGATCCAGAAAGGGGATTGTCAGAGGGCGCATTTACATTGCAATGTAACCCCAGGCTTTCAACTAAGACTCAAGCCTAACTCCTCTTCCATCTTTGTATAAATTGCAGCCTGGTTCAAAGGACCCCATGGGGGTGGAAGGGCTGAGTCAGGGTCAAACTGGGACCAAGCATTCAAGCACTATTGCTTTGCAATGTAGACACTGCCCCACTGGGCCTGTGCTCTGTCCACCAGAAGTATTCCACAATCCCACAAGCTGAATTTCTTTCTCAAGAGAAGCTTAGGGGAAAGTCACGTTTTCCCACACTGCACCATGACCAAACGGCTCGTGTGACCGCATTTTTGGAGTATGCTGGCAAGTCTGGAATGTGGGGGGTTGGACTGAGGCTATTATAATAGAGTATGTATGTTGGAACCCAGGTATTAATAGTTCCTCACCTAGAGTGTCCAAAAAGTGTAGAATCTGAAGCTTTAGGTTAGCAAACCCAGGGTCTACTAATTCAAGTACTACTAACCCTGCTCTGAAAATAAAATGCAGAAATGCCCACCGAGATGAAGAGAAGAATTTCAAAGGCACAAGGGGCAGTTATATGCTATGGAAAAATCAATAGACGTGGAGTACCTCATTTCTATTTCTGCCTTTGAAAATCTCCCCCTGAGTTTTCGTGCTGCCCTAGAAGGTTGCTCCTAACAAATCAAGATAGACTAATAAAAGGGAAATGTAGTTAATCATCCCCAAGCAGTGCATGGAACTGGAACACTCCGACCCCTAAATTATAACAAGCATCCCAAAACAAAATCACAATGGCCTTATTTACAACATGCCTTCTGCTTCCTAGCCAGCCTGACTTCCTGTCTCCCTTTTCAGAGCTAGTTTCCTGTGCCTTAGACTGCTGTTTTTTATCTGCTTCCTGGCCTTGGGAGATTACTTATTTGCCAGTTTGCTACAGCTGTATCTGCAGTGGGGCTTTAAGACTCTAGTTCAGGGCTATTCAACTTTGGAAGCCCCGGGGGCCACAATGATATTCACAGCACACACCGAGGGCCGCAACTTAAGTGTGGTTGCATATATGTGCAAATATATGCAAATATCTTCTTTCACACCAACAGGCATGAATACAAAGATTAAGGCAAGGCTACACAACACGCAGGCCCCATTTAAGTCTGTTCTGCTGATATTAATAAAATGCAATATTTACCCGAATTCCATCCATATGACAGCACCTTTAGTGAGCAATGACTATTAAAATGCATATCAACAGAAGACCACTATATTGACTTTTTTGTTTTGGCTCCCACCAGTGGGCTGCATGTTGAGACCCGTGTAAATCCAAATTGCACCGTGGGCCACAAACAAATGGGCCGCAGGCTGCATGTGGCCCATGGGACATGTGCTGAGTAGCCCTGCTCTAGCTAGCTCTTCCAAAAGAGTCTGATGGACATGGCTCAGGTGCAGATTCCCTGATATGGCACAAGCAGTAACAATCCTTTAATACGTTTCAGGAACAGTAACACAGAACGCAGTCAAACTCTCTCGGAAATCCTCCCCATGTAGTTCTAGTGAATGACTGACAGCATGGGGGTCATGGTAATTGGGTTCTCTCCCATGTCCCCCATTGAAGTTTTGGATGCTTTGATCAATTTCCCTGTGAAAGTCCTTTAAGGAAACTCAAGCAGATAGTTACGCAGGTTCCCATTTTTCCTTTTCACTTTTTCTTGGTCAGCCAAGATTGATTTTTCTGCATGACTGGGGGAGGTCTAAGGTTAAAAGGTAAAAGAGTAGATTCCCCTTAAAATGTAATTTAGATGTGTATATATATATATATATATATATTTGGTATCACCTCTACTATCAACACAACATCACTTCCATCTTCCAGACGCATCTGGGACCCAGCTTACAGCTGCATGGATATTCAAACGATTCCCCGCTGGCAAATGGAACAGATGTGAACTTGGTGGTTCTGAACTCATGATGGCTCAGTATTGTTGAACAAGCAATACAAACTGTATATGTTTGTATTCATCATCACAATCAGTGTAGACTGAGAATTTTCTACCACCACCGGGGAAAGTAAATGGACCAAATTCTGCTCAGCAAAACTATCAGCTCCACTGAAATGACTCCTCGGTCCAAGCCCAAGGTGGTGGATTGCCCTTAGTGACTGGTGGACTTCCAAGGGTTCAGAGAAGCACGCTAAAGAAATGGAAGTTTATTCCAATCCCTCTGATCAGACGAACGGAGCTGGAAGTCCAGGATTGTATTCACCATCGTTGCTTGATTTATAAAACACCTGGAATCGGATTGTCCTTGATCTCAACCTTGATCAATGAGATGTGAATTACAACAGCTCCAGAAAATGCCTTCTATCTGCAGTAGGCCAGGAAACTAAAGTCCAGTTCAACGACTGTTGACTTAGCCATAGTGAACTATGTATTCGTGTCCTTCAGGCTGCACTGTATTATGCCTATGAGTAGAGCTGGGTGAATTGTTAATAATAAAGTTTGGTAGCAGTTTTAAAAAAAAATCTAAGAAAAAAATCCACATGGGTGTAACTGAACCTGAAGGCTACGTCTACACTTCAGGCTTCCTGTGCAAGAACTGTTTTGAAGAACTCTTGCACAAAAGGTCTTGCACAAGAGCACGTCCACAGAGCCATGTGCTTTTGCGCAAGAGCGTCCATGGCAGTGTGGACGCTGTCTTGCGCAAGAAAGCTCTGATGGCCATTTTAATCATGGGGTTTCTTGCGCAAGAAACCCCTGTTGCCCATCCACACTGCCTTCTTGTGCAAGAGCTCTTGTTCAAGAGGGCTTATTCCTCGTGGTGAGAGGAATAGCTCTTGTGCAAGAAGCCCTCTGTTCCGACACTTTCCTGTAAATTTACTTGCACAATAGTGCGCATGCAGTGAAGACATTCCACAAGTTTTTGCACAAGAACAGCCATTCTTGCGCAAGAAGCCTGCAGTGTAGATGTAGCCGAAATGTTTGGTGAATGGAAGAAGTCAGTTTTGAGTCTGTTCCAAAACAGGGAGGTGAACTTAAGTCCTTGACAGCCCAGGTAACCTCCTGAACCACTAGGCTAAAGGCTCTAATAAGGATCTGAAAAGCAGCTCCAGCACCCTCATTTTCTGTGGGGCTGCAATTACGCATGTTAAATAGTGTCTGATTGACTGAAACTGTCTTTTTTTCATCAACTAAACGATGGCAAGCTGAAAAAAAAAAAAGGATCCGCTCAGTTCTACTTGTAAAGTGAAAATACAGACACTGGAAAAGCTGCTGTCGCAATGTGTGAAAGCCTACCTGCTGAGCAATGCAATTCATTGTGAGAACATCAGTCTGCTCCGGTCAGTGCACTGGCTTTCTGCTGAACACCAGATGCAAAGACTAGGTGGCTCCCAGCCAGCAGCCTGGCAGGGCCCTGAAGCAAACTCCCTGTCAGACACAGTCCCAGGCTGCTCAAAATGACTGGCTGCTCCCTGTGGCGCTCTGCTCCAGGCACCAGAGGGAGGGGGAGGCTTTGCATACTGCCCCTCCTTCCAGCAAAATCTCTCAGCTCCCATTGGCTGTTTTCTGGCCAACAGGAGATGGAGATTTTGCTGGGAGGGCAGAGGCAGTGCTCGACGTTTCCCCCTACCACTGGCACTCAGAGCAGGAAGCAGCCAGTCACTTAAAGTAGCATGGGGCGGCTCTGACGTGGCTGGCTGCTCTGTGCCTGATGATCCTGACAGGGCGTCCTGCAGGCCAGATCCAGTGGCTTGGTGGGCCAGACCCATCCTGTGGGCCATATCTTGGCCACTCTGGGCTCACAGGGAACACTGTGTAGATGGGCAACAGGGGTTATCTTAAGAAATTTCTCTCTCTTTCCATGAACAAGGCTCTAATGCTAGCTACATGAGAACATTTCCCAAGAACAATGGAACTAGCCATGTCAAGAAGGATACTAGTTGAGGCAAAGACATTGTAAAATAAATCATTGTAAAATAAAGTTAATGGCACTACTCCAGTGTATGCCCACTGAAAATCTAGCCCAGAGACTTCTTGGCAGGTGATGTTTAGCTATGGAATTCCCTCACATCAGAGCTGAGAGTGATCACAAACCCACACTGCTTTCAAGAAAAAACAGCAAGACCTGGAGAGTGAACCTGGGGGTAAATAATGCTGGGGACAGAAAACTTTTTTTTGTTCTAAACCTTCAAAAAGGCTTAGAGTGGGGTTTGAGGTTGATTTTTTAGCTCAAGTTGGCAGCCTGCTTCATCCAAACCTCTTCCTGTCTCCCTACCTACAATTCTTCTACATGAAAGGAAAATCAGAGTTCTGCAGACCAGCCAAACCTTTGCTCACTGGCAGTACCCGGTCTCCTCGCTTTCTCAGCAAAGACATCTTTTTTCAGCCTGTTATGTTGGCCTGGATTGAGTAGAACTGGTTGGATTATTCACCAAAAAGATTTGTACTGATAAAATCCATCATATTTCTTTGAATAAATTATTTGCATATAAATGTTTTCATTATTCAACCATTTCAGATGGCCCATTAGCATTCAGTGAATAATATATCGGCAGCGTTTTCCATCAGTCACCAAATATATTATTTGCAAATAAATTTGTTCATTATTCTACCTGCTTCAGCTCTAAGCACACTTCTTGGAGAACAGTGGCTCCCTGGAATAGCAAATAAGCGCAGGGAGCAGTTTGAAGGGCTGTGTTCTGCTCTCACTTACTCTAGTGTGAATCTGAATTAGCACCATGCAAATCAGTGGCCTTTCTCCACATTTATACACATATAACTAAAATCAGAATGTTGTCCAAAGTGTTCCCATTTGTTGAAGGCAGCACAACATTTCTCAAGACTCAGAGGGTTAGCCGTGTTGGGGTGCGTCTACACAGCAGGGCTTAACTCGAAATAAGGTACGTAAATTGAGCTACGTGAACTGCGTAGCTTATTTCAAAATAGCCTATTTCAAAATTGGGCATGTCTACACAGCACTTATTTCGAAACAGAGCACTCTTCCTCTGACTCCCTTATTCCTTGTACAATGAGGGTTACAGGAATCGGGAGTAAGAAGTCCTCCAGCTTGACAGTATTTTGACACTATTTTGAAATAACTGCCTGCTGTGTAGACGTGGACGAAGTTATTTCGGAATAGCACTAGTTATTTCAAAATAGTGTTGCAGTGCAGATGTACCCTTGGTCGGTAACTTTAAAAACAACAAGTAGTCCTGTGGCACCTTAGAGACTAACAAAAATATATATAGTATCATGCATTTTTGTGGGCAAAACCCACTTCTTCCACAAGATCATCTCATCTGAAGAAGTGGGTTGTGCCCTCAAAAGCTTATCATACTATATATATTTTTATTAGTCTCTAAGGAGGCACAGGATTCCTCGTTATTTTTAATATTTCTCAAGGCACTCAGAACATAGTCCAAGCCAATAGTTTAATAATAATCAGCTTAGTTTTCCAGCCCACAAAATTTGAACTCCATTCAAGGGATCTTTAATTTAAGCAAAGACTCAGCTCCTGGATTTTTTTCAGGGAGAGATTGTTCATGTAAGGGTTTCCCACATATCTCCTTTTCTTCCCTAGCCAGTCAGCCCTGTTTCCATGCCCTTTCAGACATAATACATTCAAATAAAGGCAGTAAGTGACAATGTAAGTCTCATTTGTACCTGGGCTGAGGAGGATGAAAGTCGGTTAGAACTAAATGAAGACTGCACTTGTGTCAATTTTTAAGGAATAATTGAGGAGACACACACGAGAGTTTGCTGCTCTTTCCCACCCTCCTAACAAGGGAGGGCTCTTTTGTCAGGCAGCACAAAAAGTTGCTCTCATTAGAACAACTCATCTTTTTCTGAAACACCGCTCAGGATTCATGGTCTTACTCATATGCCGGTGCCTATCAGAGAGACGAAAACACAGAATGTGAGCCTTCATTTCCAGAGGGGTAATTATCAAAGCACCACAATCCCCTCACTGATGTCAGCCATGGAATGGTACAGGAGTTGGTCCCAGTGTGTTGTTAATACAAATGCTCCCCTGGCTGCCTCATAATATTGTTAGTACAAATAATTGGTAATTTACGCAGATGAACAAATCAGACACACTGTAATTGTAGGAGGGGGGAAACAGAACAATAACGTTAAGGTAGGTAATTGACTCAATATCACATATTGTTCCCCCAATGAGCCTTTCCTCCTCCCCAGCGTAATTGTGTAATGACATTTATGTGTAATAGGCTTGCGACATTATAAATGACACTTCTGTCAGGATTGTCAGGCTGTGACAGCCGCAGTGACAGCTCCAGTGAGAAATTAATCACCTCTGAGGCTTGAAAGTTGCTCATTTATTGCTGCCAAATAAGATCTTGCTATGGAAATGGAAATACTTCCCTCCTTCTCCCCACTTCCTCCCTAAGGGATATCTTCCCTAAAGACCATCCAGGGAGAGGATTTCTGAATCATGGATAGCAGCCGTTTGAATGCCCAGTGACTCAAGAAGAAGATGATATTCCCTGGCATGCTGGAGTGACCTATTCAGTGCACTTAGCCTGCTCTGGGCTGTCGATGAAGAAGTCACTGTGTGGGGAGGGGAGAGCACATGGCACGGATAAAGCTGGAAAACTCAGCACGTGGCACAGATAAAGCTGGAAAACTCAGTAAGATAAAAGACCTGTCATATGTTGCTGATGGTGGGTGTTCCATGAAATCCTACCACGCATGTGTCACTGCCGTGACTCTGCTGGTGGGTCACTGATTGGATTTGAAGCCAGGATCTGTAGCACCACTCTCTCTCAATCTAAAAGGGTGGGTGTCTGGTTCTCATAGGCCCACACACTCCAATTCCTGTCAGAAGAGCCACCACCACTGATAACGACTCTCAAGAGAGAGGATATGGGCATGTATGATCTTCATTCTCAGCATGGGAGGAGGTTCTTCCAGAGCAGTGGAGAGGAAGCTTATATGCTTCTCTCTGTATCTGCAGCTCAAGAGAGAACATCATTCACCGGGGCTTTCAGTCTTGTGGCCTATAGGGCTAATCTGCTTGCTTGCCTATAGATATATCGATTTATTTCCTTGTGGTGTTGACAATACGTTTATTATCATAAGTTTCTGTACATTTATATTGGCAGTGTGGCTATAAGACAAGGGACTTACAGGCCATGTCATGTATGCTGCGCTAAAGCAAAGTTAGTATTTTTGTCTTGCACCTTTCACCCAGATAGCAAAGACCAGTTGCATATGTTCAGGACCTTACACCTGGATGGATCATAAGATGGAGGGACTTTTCATGGGGACCTCCAAGAAGAGCCTCAGCCTTAGCAGGTCCATCATTACTTGGAAAACCCTAAAATACCTGGTTAAGACTAGACTGAGTAACGGGTTAAGACGGCAATAACAAATGTGACAGACAACCCCAAAAGGCCCATGGTAATGAATTGACGTAGAGGATAATAAGTAGAGATACATACTTGGCAGATGTCTGGGTTTGTGAGCTGTCCTCCCTGGAGAAGGTAGGCTTTGGAGGGGGACCAGAAGGGCAAAGGGTCTCAGAGCCCAGTCTCCAGCTCCAGCTCAGGTATGCACATTACAAGTGCGTACAGCCTCCCAGCCTAAGCCCCGAGAGTCCAAGTCAGGTGACATGGGTCAGGCGCAGGTGTTGAACTGTCGTACAGACATACCGGTTAGTCCTTGAACACCATAACTAAAGTTACAGCCGTCACGTCCCATGGATATTAGGGGAGGTTCTGAAGCAGACTCTATGATTGTTTTGAACAAGGGTCTGCACCTCCCTGGTGTGGACCCTCATTTACTACAAATACAGTGCTCCTTAAATACAGAGGGGCGCAGGGAACTTCATACAAGTTCACACGCGTCGATAGCTTGTTGTTTTCAGTCACTAGTGAGGTGTTGCGAATAGATCTGGGTGGCTGTGTAGCACTCTGGAACTACAGGGGGCTAATTGTGATTTTCATCATTCCAGAGAGGGAAATGGTCTCTCCCTAGCAATCAGTTGCCTTCCCCTCTGGGAGGTCAGGAACCATCCCAGACGTGTTCTAGCTGTCACTGTGAAAACATCCTCTTCTCTCCTCCCAGGCAGAGCTGCTGTCCCCATTTTCTATATTATTTTTACTATACAAAAATGAAGTTGTGGTGATATTTAACAGAAAGGAAATGAGGGGAACCAGGCACGTATTTTCTATAGCATCTAGGTTAAATTTCTATTTCAGATGAGAACATCTGTCCATCTAGCCTGAGATCCCCTCTCTTGTGATAGTTGCAGAGGCAGGCTGAAATCCCCCATAACGGGCCTACTATGTGCAATTCTGAACATCTGGGGGGAGAAGGCAAATATTACATCCTGATCACTACAGCAATGTGCTCTGAAGCATGATAGTGGATTTCTTTCACCTGAGTATGTGTCATATGACAATAGTAAAGAATCACAGAGCGATCTGCTTTCTTCTAACACTGAACTTTATTACAAAAAGGAAAATCTGTTATTCCTAAGGCGACTCTCTGTTTCACGGTAGCATATCTGCCTACACTTTCCCCAATGGTCCCTCCTTCCTGCCATAGATGTAAAGAAAAGCTATGCATATCCCCATAGCATGTATAATTGCAAATGTTTTAATGGCTCATTTACCCAGCTCCTTTAAACATCCAGCTGCCGTATTTCAGGCATGGGTGCCATTTCAGATTTTGGTGGGAGGGTGATCTGTGTATGCCATGATAGGAGAGCGAAGTGCCCCTATCTCAGCTCTGAGATGGGAGTGAGGTCTAGGGGGTTACAGCAGAGGGCATATACATTGAGGCTCTATATAAGAACATCAAAATGGCCATGCTGGGTCAGAGCAAAGGTCCGTCTGGCCCAGTATCCTGTTTCTCGACAGTGGCCTGTGCCAGGTGCTTCAGAAGGCATGAACAGAGCAGGGAATCATCAAGTGATCCATCTCCATCTCCCATTCCCAGCTTCTGGCAAACAGAAGCTAAGGACGCCATCCCTGCCCATTCTAGCTAGTAGTCATTGATGGACCTAACCTCCTTGAATGTATTTTGATCTTAATGGAACCCTGTTTTAGTTTGGGCCTTTCCCCCATCCCCTGGCAAAGAGTTCCCCGACTTGACCATGAAGAAATAATTTCTTTTGTTTTAAATCTGCTGCCTATAAATATCATTGGGTCAGCTACTCGTGTTATGTTAGTGAAGGAGTAAATATAATTTCCTTATTCAGTTTTTCCACACCATTCATCAAACATATGTCTACCCCTCCCCCACTTTAGTCATTTCTTTTCCAAGCTGGAAAGTCCTGGACTTTTTAAACTTTTCTCATATGGAAGCTGTTCCTTACCCCTAATCATTTCTGGTGCCCTTCTCTGTACCTTTTCCAAATCTATATATATTTTTACATGGGGTGACCAGATCTGCATTCAGTATTCAAGATGTGGGCATGCCATGACTTTATATAGAGCCAATATGATATTTTTCTGTTTTATTATTTATTCCTTTCCTATTGATTCCTGATATACTATTAGCTTTTTACATTGCCACTGCACATTGAGCAGATGTTTTCAGTGAACTATCCACAATGCTTCCAAGATCTCTTTTTCTTGAGTGGTAACCGCTATTTTAGACCCTATCATTTTTGTATGTATGGTTGGGATTATATTTTTCCATGTGCATTACGTTGCATTTATCAACATTGAATTCCACCTGCCCTTGTGTTGCTCAATCACACATTTTCATGAGACCCCTTTGTAACTCTTTGCAGTCAGCTTTGGACTTAACTATTTTGAGACATTTTGTATCAGCTGCAAATTTTGCCACCTCACTGTTTACCCCTTTTCCAACATCTTTTATGAGTAAATTGAACTACAAGGGCTCCAAATGCAGACCCCTGGAGCACAACACTATTTATTCCTACTCTTTTTTTTTTTTTAGTATCTTTTAAGTGTAGTACCCTCATTTAACAATCCTTCAATTACCTGAATAACAAGCCATTGGCTATCTTAATCACCCATCCTACCTCTGTTTATGAACAAACTCACTCCCCAAAGTCCAAGCTGGGAACAGGGCAAGCTCTGTTGGGGTGAAAAGCTGCTCTGGAGCTAAGGCATGTGCTTTAAGCAGACCTCAGGCATGAAATCCAGGAGTTCAAACTTTAGGGGGGGCCTACAGACCTTTCTATCTCCCCATAAATGGCACCTTTGATTTGAGGGCTACAGAAACTCAGACTTTCTTAAAGACAGTTTGGAGAATCTGTCACCAGAGCCTGCTCCTTTCAGAGGAAAGCAGGCTATTTTCTTCTTGCTGGGGCAGTCAGCCCATGAGACCTGAGTCCCTCCCAGCTTGCCCAGGATTCCGTGATATTAATGACAGTACGGAAGGCCAGTGCTCACACATCAGCAACACAAGTCTGTCATGGAAACCACAGCCTGCCCATGTGTAACACCTGGCCACATTGCTGTGCACATCCAAGGGACAGTGCTGAAAGAGTGAAATGCTGGGCACATACCCAGCATTGCTTGCAGTTGCAGAGGTGCCTGTGTTACCCACACAAAATTCTTTGCCATTAACCCACTCTAGAGGCATCCACTCTTACCCGTTCCTAGGGCTCAGACCTGTCCCTCTCAATATGGGCACCCACCCTCAACCATTTCTAGGATTCAGGTGTGATCTTACGCTCTGCAGGTTTGCAGGGTCTTTTACCAGCGAAAGGTGTTACACAGTAATATCCTACTTAATCTCAATTTAGTAACAGTCCCCAAAACCAGAACCCACAAGCTAAGCATACAGCGCTCACCACTCCCAGTGAGACGGATGAACTTGTCTCACTGGCCAATCAGGATCAGGTCCATCTGAGGGGCTGCAATTTCTGCAGTGTCATTGGCACAAAGAAGGGCTGGCAGCTCTGATCTTGGAATTGTGTCCTGGAGTTGGTTCCCAAAGAACTTCCTTTTGGGCCCCAGTTTATAGAGTGAAACTTGAGTCCTGCTTAGCTATTCCTTAACCAATTATTTGACTAACATTTTACTAATCAATCCTAACTGAATTATCTCACCACTCATACCCCACCACCTTAATTGATTTACACCTAGCGAAATTAATTATACAGCAGACAGAAATAATTAAAAACCAAACAGAGATCAGACAGACAAACAATAGGAAAGTGAAGACCATAATCAGAATGAGGATTCCACAACCTCAACTATTGATAAGTACTTTCTTGCCAGACAAGATGCTGTCAAACTAAGTTTTCTTTAACCATCTTGAGAGCTGTTTCTTTATCTAGTGGGTGCCATTAGAATGGGGTTTCCTTCTTAACAGCCTGGTATGACACCATTTTAATGCAATTGAGATGAAATGTGAGAATGGGACTCTCTGCTGTACAGACAGCGGCTGCTGCTCTTTCAGTCTGGCTGCAGATGAAGGCCTTAGGCTTTAGGCCTTCCAATATGACTACAGACTTTCCAATATGGCTACAGCCCTTCTAATATGGCTACTGACGTAGGCACGTCTATATTTAGTGTGTCGGAGATTGATCTTCTGGCATTCAGTTTAGCGGGTCTAGTAAGGACCTGCTAAATTGAAGGCTGAGGGCGCCCCGTCAGTGCTGGTACACCTCAATTTCTGAGGAGTCAGGGAAGTCGACAAGAATGTTTGCTCCCATCAACTTCCCACTGGGTATGTTTACACTACAGGGTTTTGTCGGAAAAATGGATGTTTTTCTGACAACATTTGAGGAACGTCCACACTGCAATTGTGTTCTTCCGCCAGAAAATCGAAAGAACAGAGGGGTTTTTCGAAATGGTAATCCTCATTCTATGAGGAAGAAGCCTTTTTGCAAAAGAGCTCTTTCGCAAAAAGGCATGTGTGGATGGGGAAGAGGGAGTTCTTTTGAAAGAAGAGGAAAGAGGAAAAAGCACAGGTGCCCTGGTGGCCATTCTGCCCATAGCAATCACAGCTTACATGACAGAGAGCGTCCATTCAGTCTGGACACTCTCTTTCGAAAAAGCAGATCACTTTTTCGATGCACTTTTGCAGTGTGGATGCTCTCTTTTGGAAGTTTTTTCAGATCTCTTCTGAAAGAAGCCTGTAGTCTAGATGTAGCCACTTTATCGACTCCAACTACATTATTTACATAGCTGGAGTTGTGACTCTAAATCTGACCTTCTGGGTCTAGTCTAGACTGGGCCTTAGGCCTTACACAAAGAGGTTCAGGACCCTGTGAGTATAGTCTAGCAGGTGCTGAGCACTTGTGCCTCTCACTGAAACCCACTCTGTGTACAAGCTTGCTCGGGGAGAGGATTGCTTTTTGTTTTCTCCTTTCCCCTTCCTCATATACTACCCCCTTGCACAGGCCTGGTCTACAGCCTCAAGGAATTGGTCAAGGAATTTGCTGTGATAACTCAAGCTGAAGTAGTAACACTGCAAATAAGGGACTCAGTTCATACCGGCTTCAATATTTGGAATGGCTGCTTCCCTAGGAGCTTAACAAGATGCCCTCCCAAATCCATCTTACACCAGACCACTAAGGAGAGAAAGGTGTGCACCTTACGTTCAACTTACAATGAGATGTATTTACTCTAGACACCTGGTGGATTTCAAGGAGCAGTTTAGTCCCCCACTGGATGTGATGTTGATTTCTGTTTTACTTTTATGCAGCTAATGAGCAAAGTAAAGCATTTTGCAGCCATACCAGGACAATCTGGACTTCTGGTGCTCTGAAAGACTTCAGTGGTAATTATTCTCATAATATGCACGTAAGATTAGATTGCCAGTGTAACGGATATTTTGTTTCAGCCACAATGACAGTGAAATCTACAAACTGACTCAGCTTAACCGAGAGTGACTGCAATAGAATCATTCCACAACTCTAATTAAATTACATAATGTTCTAGGTGGAAGTCTGTGTGCTGGAGATGAAAGAATGAAGGTCTGAACAATCCACAAAATCACAATATGCATATTTCAGCACTTGGGATTCTTTTTGGTGAGGAGGAATAAACAGAAATTATTTCACTTGTGTCTTTCAATGTTATTTGAAACTCAGTCACATGATTCTCCTATATTTAATCCGACGTTTATTTTCTCATTCACAGAAAAGGAGATGGAAGGAGCTCAAAGGGGAAAATATGGCCTGAATACAGAGAAGTGGTAATAACGGCCTGTATTCCCTTAGCACAACCATCATCCACTCCTACAAATACTCCTTTCAAACCCTCACAATGTTTCTGAGAAGTAGGTTGAGATCCAGACCCATGTTACAATGCAGGGAGCTAAATCTCAGAGACAGGGCATGACTTGTGTTTGGATCATGGTACAGAATCTCTGGCAGAGATACATAATAAAACCGAGCAGCCTTAAGTAGTAATGCACCGTGCTCTAGTTACGTGTCCCCAATATCCTTCCAAAGCTCGGAACAAAACCCAGGCATCCCGACTCCAAGTGCCAGTCCTGCTTTAACCACTAGCCATCATCCAAAATGCAATTAAAGTCGGGTCTCTTTTCCAAAACTATTCTTCAGAGGGACAAATGCCTGGATTCCAACTTTGCATCATAAGTACAATTAAATAACATTTCTGTACCTCTCCAAAGCATTCCTGGCCCAGCCTGAACTCACTGTTGATTCCACTGAAGAGGTTACAATAGAATGCAGAGCTGAAATTGCCATGAAATTCTTCTCCTATCTTTACTCACGTCCAGGTTCGCCCATATATCCACTTTAACTCATTATGTCCTAAATGTCTCTGATATAGTGCCCACACGAGGGTGATTAGGGGCATATCTACTGCATAGATCACCAGAGCATGTTGAACCAACAGATGGTAGTTGGATAAATCAAGGTGTTTTCTTTTCATACTTGATATGTGAACAGACAGAGCAATGATAGAGGTTCCAGAAACAGCATCTGCAGTTTGTTTTCAAAATTGTTCAGGGTAATGTCTCTTCTGCCCTGCTGGATCCATTAGTCATTCTCCTGAGATTAATTGATACAACTAGTACTGTGACCTGTTCTCACTGTTAGCAAAGGTACTGGTTTTCAGCATACACCCGTGCTTTACTTTCTAATTCAGATTGGCCAGTTAATAACACCTTGTTCAAATATGCCTAATTAATAAAGCCATCACTGGTGGATCAGACTCAGGGTCAGACCTTCTCCTCCTGTAAATCATCACCACTGATGTCAACAGAACACAATAATTCATACCAGGGGAGGAATTAGCCTGGAGATCCTGATCCCCATTAAATGCAATATACGGGGCTTTTGTGGCCTTGTGGCATTTCTGGATTTAGTGCCAGTCGTACATCCAGCCTCGTTGTCTCCCCACACCTTATTTTAGCACCCTGGTGCCAGATTGCCAATCACAGCACCCTTGGATTTCATGTTGTGTTCCATCTCATGTATTAGAGATCCACCACAGGGCAAATCCAAGCATGGGCCATCATTTAACAGGGTTCAAAAAAGAGCTAGATAGATTCATGGAGGTTAGGTCCATCAACAGCTAGACTGTCAGGCCCAACAGGTAGTGATCAATGGCTCGATGTCAGGTTGGCAGTCGGTTTCTAGCGGAGTGCCCCAAGGATCTGTTCTAGAACCAGTTTTGTTCAACATCTTTATGAATGACCTGGAGGAGGGGATGGATTGCATCCTCAGCAAGTTCACGGATAACACTAAGCTAGGGGGAGAGATAGATATGCTGGAGGGCAGGGATAGGGTCCAGAGTGACCTGGACAGATTAAAGGATTGGGCCCAAAGAAATCTGATGAGGTTCAACAAGGACAAGTGTAGAGTCCTGCACTTGAGACAGAAGAATCCCAAGCATTGTTACAGGCTGGGGACCAACTGGCTAAGCAGCAGTTCTGCAGAAAAAGACCTGGGGATTCCAGTGGATGAGAAGCTGGATATGAGTCAACAGTGTGCCCTTGTAGCCAAGAAGGCAAATGGCATATTAGGGTGCATTAAGAGAAGCATTGCCAGCAGGTCTAGAGAAGTGATTATTCCCCTTTATTTGGCACTGGTGAGGCCACATCTGCAGTATTGTGTCCAGTTCTGGGCCCCCCACTATAGAAAGGATGTGGACGCATTGGAGAGGGTCCAGTGGAGGGCAACAAAAATGATTAGGGGGCTGGAGTACATGACCTACGAGGAGAGGCTGAGGCAGTTGGGTCTGTTTAGTCTGCAGAAGCAAAGAGTGAGGGGGGATTTGATAGCAGCCTTCAACTTCCTGAAGGGAGGTTCCAAAGAGGACGGAGAGAGGCTGTTCTCAGTAGTGACAGATGGCAGAACCAGGAGCAATGGGCTCAAGTTGCAATGGGGGAGGTCTAGGTTGGATATTAGGAAAAACTATTTCCCTAGGAGGGTGGGGAAGCACTGGGATGGGTTCCCTAGGGAGGGGATGGAATCTCCATCCCTAGAGGTTTTTAAGTCCTGGCTTGACAAAGCCCTGGCTGGGATGATTTAGTTGGGATTGGTGCTGCCTTGGGCAGGGGGCTGGACTCGATGACCTCCTGAGGTCTCTTCCAGCTCTATGATGCTATGAACAGCTATTAGCCAGAATGGGCAGGAATGGTGTCCCTAGCCTCTGTTTCTCTGGAAGTGGGAGACAGGGGAGGGATCATGTGAGGATTACCTGTTGGGATCCCTCCCTCTGGGGCACCTGGCATTGGCCACTGTCAGCAGACAGGATACTGGGCTGGACAGATGTTTGGTCTGACCCAGTATCGCTGTTCCTATGTTCTTATGTCCTTATTCAGCTGGCACCAGTAGTAGGCTCTTGCCATGGATGTGGAACAGCCATTAGAAGTGGACAAAGCACACACAGGCATCAATTCATACATCCCCAGGCCAGAAAGGACCATTCTGATCACTTGGTCCAACCTTCTGTATGACTTGAGACCTAAAATTTCACCCAGTGATTACTGCACCGAGCTTAGTTAATGGTGGCGAATAAATTAAGTAATTTACCAGTCTCTAGGGCGCTGACAGCCTCTGCGGGCCCCTAGGCAGTGTGTGTGTGGGGGGGGGTGGGCGGGAGAGTAAGGGGAGGCTCCATGCGCCTAGGAGAAGGGGCCTCAGGTGAAGGGAAATGGACGGGGGCAGCCAGCCGTCCGGCCACCCAGAGCACGGTGCCCCCCAGCTCTCAGAGCCACCCAGTGCAAGCAGTGCAGTGTGCTGGCAGCAATTTAGAAGGCCCAGGGCTCAGGCCTCCACCTCTGCGCGCACACGCATGGTGTGGGGACCGTTAGGGAAAAGCAGCCATGGTTCATTCTCTCTTGTTACATCCTTGCATGATTGGGGCCGAGTGTTTTACTAGAGTCAGAGAAAAGAAAGCTAGCATGTGCCGCTGAGGCCTGATAAGGTGACTCCTCGTTGAGGGAAGCAACGTGGAAAGAAAAGTGGGGTTAAAAAATAATCACCAAGAGACAAAATATAAAGTGCGGCCTTCGCGATTTCTTTGACTTAACAAACACAAAGAGAAGAAATGCAAAAAGTGGACATATAACTTCATGGCCTGTAAAATGGAATTGCCTTTCACAGATTTTTACCTTTGGGTGGACAGCCAGAAGTTTTGTCATCTTGTGGGAAGACAAGCAATAAAAGCTATAGGGGAAAGATAAAAGATCTACCTGATTAAAGGTGCATGTTCTTCATGAAATCAGGGCCTCCCTGATTTCTGTGCTAGCTTTCATATATTTGATCTTCACTGAAGAAGACCAAGAAGCATTATCATTCAGGCTGCTCAGCTCTGTAGCTCAGCTCTGTAGCTCATCGGCAATACAGAGCCATACATATTTGATGGATGGGAGGAAGTACTCTCTTCCTCAATCACTGGACAGAATATGGAAACAACCCAGGGGAAGCACTCACAATATAGTAATGAAAGTAGATGAACTCCCCAAAAAAATTGGAAACCACAGTATCTCTTATGGGTTCTTTAGACCTGTCCTCTCTGTTTCTCCTCCATACTGTTTTGTGAACTAGACTTCTAGGTACAGATCAGAACATAAGAACGGCCATACTGGGTTAGACCAAAAGTTCATCTAATCCAGTATCCTGTCTGCCAACAGTGGCCAATGACAGATGCCAGGTGAACAGAACAGGGAATCATCAAGTGATCCAACCCCTGTCACCCATTTCCAGCCTCTGACAGACAGAGGTTAGGGACACCATTCCTACCCATCCTGGTTGATCACATTCATGGAAGTTAGGTCCATCAATGCTATCTAGTTCTTTTTAGAATCCTGTTAAAGTCCTGGCCTTCACAACATCCTCTGGCAAGGAGTTCCATAGGTTGACTGTGTGTTGCATGAAGAAAAACTGCCTTTTGTTTGTTTTAAACCTGCTACCTATTAATTTCATTTGGTGACCCCTAGTTCTTGTGTTATGGAAAAGAGTAAATAACTCTTCGTTATTTACTTTCTCCACACCAGTCATGATTTTATAGACTCTATAGAGTTCATATCAGAGGGGTAGCCGTGTTAGTCTGAATCTGCAAAAGCGGCGAGGAGTCCTGTGGCACCTTTTAGACTAACCGAAGTGTTGGAGCATAAGCTTTCGTGGGCAAAGACCCACTTCGGCAAATGCATCTGATGAAGTGGGTCCTTGCCCACGAAAGCTTATGCTCCAACACTTCGGTTAGTCTATAAGGTGCCACAGGACTCCTCGCTGCTTTTATAGAGTTCATAGATGCTGATACCAGATTTGCTTCATATGGCTATATTTGGAGCTTTTGTGAGAGAACTAATTCAATTTGATGGAATTGATGCTATGATCAAAGTTAAAAAATCAACATTTGGGATGGGATTTTTCAAATATGCCTATGGGAGTTATTTAAATATATTACTAGGGTTAACCAAATCCTCCTGACTTTAAATGGGAGTTAAGCTCTTTGCTGCCCTTTATGCCACTGAAAAGCCGAGCCTTAGGGTTTCATTAATAGAATAGTGGATTTTAAGGCCAGCATGGGTAATTATGACTATCTAGTCTGACATTCTGCTTAACACAGGTGAGATAATTTCATCCAGTGATCCCTGTGCCAAGCCCAATATGGGTACGTCCACATAGCAGCATTATTTTGGAATAAATGATGTTATCCAAAATAACATAGTACACGTTTGCACTACAAGCCGTTATTTCTAAATAATGTTGAGCTGGAGGACTTCTTACTCCAACTCATGGTGACCCTCATGTCATGAGGAGTAAGGGGAAGTCGAAGGAAGAGTGTTCTTCCTTTGACTTCCTGCAGTGTAGACTGCGCCAAAAGCTTAATTAAGCTATTTTGACTTCAGCTACGCAATTGATGTAGATGAAGTTGCGTAGCTTAATTCGACTTTAGCCCTGCTGTGTAGACATACCCTAAGTTGCAGTGGAACTATTTGAAAAAGATATCCAATCTCCATTTAAAGATTCCAAGTGATAGAGGATCTATCCTATCTTCCAATCATCTATTTCAGCAATTGATTTGCTCCCACTGTTAAAAGTTGTGCCTAATTTTCAATCTGAATTTTTCTAACTATACCTTTCAGACACTGGCTTTTTCCTTTTTTCTGTCTTATTAATAGAAGTCCTAAATCTGCCACTCTTCCTGACATTGAGTAGTCCCTTACTCCTTAGAATAAGTACTTCATTCCTCCAACAATACTCCTGTTTGAGGAATAAAGGACTACTTGCTTTCAGTAAGCCTGACAGACTGGATCTCTCCTCGGTTCTGCCCAAGGAGCAAGCTGTGTGTGTGTTCCATTCTACATGGGCAAGTATGACTGAGCTAAGCACTCAGAAAACCATCGTGAAGAACACGGAACACACAGCTACCTTGATAGTATAGGTACTAAGAGACGTACCGAAACAGCAGTAGATGAGATGGATGTGCTGCAGATAGCGCCATGTGTTTCCAATTCAATAATAGTTATCTAGTGTAAAGGGTTATCTAGTGTAAAGAGCTAGGAAGTGACTTTGCTTCAGCATGAAACAGAACTTGTGAACATCCGAGACCCCTGAGGACTGTTGCTGCGCTTATAATAGAGAGAAACAAGGCAAACCCATTGGTTGGCATTTGATGTGATTCATGACTGAGGAGTAGCACATGTACGTTTATATCACTGAAGGAATCCTCTCTCAAGGATGGAATTCTGAGTGGTGTTTTGGATTAAGGGCATGTCTTCACTCTCCATGCCAGAGATCGACGTTCTGGTGTTCAATTTAGCGGGTCTAATGTAGACCTATAAATCGAATGCTGAGTGGAGCTCTGGCCGGCACTTGTACTCTTTGCAGCCGTGAGGAGTAAGGGAAGTTGTTGGAAATGTTTGCTCTTGTCGGCCTCCCACTGTGGGGATGCCGTCAAGCTTGACTTAAGGTAAACGACTTGTGTGCCTTAAGCCAACCTTCCAGGTCTAGTGTTGACCTTACCAAAGTGTAGGATTAGTCCAGGTGTCAGAGCTAATCTTTACATTAAAAAAAAATCCCACTCAATGCAAAGAAATAGGATTGGCTATGAAAATAGACAGTAAGCGAAATCAAAGACATTATGATGTATTTCAGAGTGAAGGGTAATGAGAAGGCTAATTTAGGGCTTCCAGGTGGAATTTTTAAAAAATTCTGAAAAAAATGTAGGTGCCCTTTAAATTCAAAATCCTCTTGGTATTGATGGGACTAAAAATCCCCTAAATACCTCTTAAAATGTGGGTCTTAAGCTCTGCTTACACTACGAGCTAAGGGTATTCTTCCCCTGCTTGTGTAAGTAACCTACACACCTACTGGGTGTGGTTCACTGTCCCATGTGATAGCACTGAGATCACCCACAGTGAGAGAGAGAATGAGTTTGCTCTACAGCAGTGTTTCTTAAACTGTGTTCCATGGCACACCAGTGTGCCACGAGGCAGTTGGAGGTGTGCCGCGGAGAACAGAATTCAAAATGGCCACCCTTAAAGGGCTCAATAACTTTCCCCGACCCCCTTTTGGTGTTCCTCATTAAAAAAATTATTGTTTGGTGTTCCTCGGTCTTAAAAAGTTTAAGAAACACTGATCTACAGCCTTAGCTGAGAGCTTTTAGCTCAAGCCGTAGAGGTTCATGAGCTAAGCTCCAGAGGTCCCAGGTTTTGTTCTGCGTGTTGGCATTACATGTACACACACTCGCAAGTTGTTTGATGACAGTGTGAGTATACATAGATGTGTGCCCTCCATTTGCAGGTGAGTTTGTACTTGGCAGGGCTCGGCTGCACCTCTGTAGCCACAGCCTGTGTTACTGGGTCCCTACTGTTCTTTATATGTGTATAAAGTTATATGTGTAACTCATTGAGCTACAATGAGTATGGGTACACAAGCAGGAAAACTCACATCCCCAGCTCACAGTGTAGACATAGTTAAAATCATGATGGAATGCAAACGTGCTTCTAACTCAGCTAGGATTTTTTTTTTAATCCACTTTCATTCTGCTCCAGATTACAGGAGAAAATCCAGAATAACTCCACTGGCCTCAAGTTCAGCCCATGTCAAATTCAAGACCAATTTCACCTTAGCATAAGCATGGAGGGAGCAAGGGCAACTTCCATGGAGGATTTTGAGCTGAATTTAATTGTGACATAAGCCAAAAAGCGAGCTCGCCTAACAAGGCGGCTACAAACAGATGAGAAAACAGATCTGAGTCATAAGGCAACAGAACTTTCATTGATTTAGCATGCAGCAGATGGGCAAAGCAAGAATCACATGCCCACTGAACGTTCAATATTGCAACCCGCAATGATATTGAGTAGCGCCTCCTCGTGAGACTGGGCCTGTTTCTGTGATCTGCTTTAGATCGCGCAGAAAATGGCTTTTGTGTATTTCCCTCCAGGAGCCTCTGACTTCAAGGGAACCACTCGGCGGAGACATTTCTGACTCAAAGGGATGTCTTTGAGGCACAGCGTGTCTGGGGGTTACTTCTGCAGGGAAGCAGATTGAGTTTATACATAAGGAGCTCAGAATAGTTAGGGGCTGCAAACAGCCTGCATTCATGCTGTCAATTGCAGGATTGGGCCCCAAGTTAGGGCTGGATACTAATGCCCTGGCTCATCTTCAGGAGTAACTAATTCTGCGAGAGGTCCCAAACCTGGTCTACACCTGGATGTAGCTCAGGGGCATGAAAACCTCCCAGAGTGCCGTAACTATTCCAGCCTAACCCTGGGACAGACGCATATGAGCCAATGGAATAATGCTTGTCAAACTAGCTGCTATCACTCAAGGAGCGGATGTTGCTACAGCAATGGAAGACCCCCTTCCATCATTGTAGATTGTAGCTACACCCCGGGATTGTGCTGGCATAGCTACTTCTGCGAGACAACTCAGAGAACCAGGTTTCGGGCTACGTCTACACTGCAGGCTTCTTGCGCAAGAACTGTTTTGCGCAAGAGTCCTTGTGCAAAAGGTCTTTCACAAGAGTGCATCCACACTGCCATGTGCTTTTGCGCAAGAGCGCCCATGGCAGTGTGGACGGTCTCTTGCGCATGAAAGCTTGATGGCCATTTTAGCCATAGGGCTTTCTTGAGCAAGAAAATCATGTCGCCTGTCTACACTGCCTTCTTGTGAAAGAGCTCTTGTGCAAGAGGGCTTATTCCTCGTGGGGAGAGGAATAACTCTTCCGGAAGAAGCCCTGTTTTCTGACACTGTACAGTAAATTTACTTGCGCAAGAACGTGCAAGCATGTAGACACAGCCGTTCTTGCGCAAAAAGCCTGCAGTGTAGACGTAGCCCAAGGGTTTGATTCTCATTTACACAGGAACCACTTTATGCTACTTTGGGAAGCATAAAACCCTTGAAATCATAGTCATTTACACTTCCTTTAAGCCTGCTTTAGACTGCATCGACATGCAACTCAGGTGTAAAAGGAGAATTAGAAGCAAAGCGAATCAGGGCTGCAGAATCTGGGCCTTACACGTTGTGCATGCTTGCATCATTCAAGTGCTAATTAGTATTAGGCTTTGTCCACAGTAGCACTTTGGACTGCAAAACTTTTGCCAGTTAGAGTGTAAAAACCACACTCCTAACCAAGGTTCCCTCTATGTTTTTCCATCCTTGGGTGGAATAAATTTTATATGCACTGAGAATGTGCAGATGTGCACCACCAGTAGAAACACGTGTTGTCCACTATGAGGATCTGTGGGCCTCTGCTAATCCACTGGGCAGCACCTGAATCTAAGCTGGGCAGCCGCCCAAGCGCTCAGCTTACAGGGAACACTGCCCCTAACCAAAATAAATTTCACCAACAAAAGTGCCAGTGTGGACAGCGCAAAGTCCTCAGGAGACACTCTCCTCCAACCATAGCTACCACCTCTCATCGGGGGTGGTTTAATTATGTGGGCAAGAGAGCTTCTTAGGCACCCAAATTACATAAGAATTGGGCTGAGTCACTTAAATCCCTTTAAAAATCCCACTCATCATCATCACTATGTTGTTACTAGTTATTAATTATTAATTATTATTATTATTATTATTATTATTATTATTATTATTATTATTATTATTATTATATCCCATGCTACCGGAATCGATTCAGCTAATGGACAAACGAGTGTAGAGCTAGAGAAGTGAATGGACAGGCTAAAGATAGCAGTCTCGCGGGAGAATAAACAAGCCCAGCCTGTCTTTTGGCAGCAAATGATAAAAGATATCTAGCTGTCCTGGCTCTAAGGAGCGAGTGGAGGGGTGCTAATGCATCACCTGATACAGTTGAAAAGCTTACAACAATCTGGTTATATTTTTTAATCATCTTGCATTTTAGACCCTTAAAGTACAAATATGGATTTCAAACATATCAAGGGAACAAATTAACTTAGAAAAATGGCCACACTTTCCAAGGTTGCACCTGCCATGAAATTGCTCCAAGTTTGCATTTTCCCTTGGTCTCCCGTGTGTCATTACAGCAGATTGATCGCCCTCCTCTCCCCAGCAACTCCCCCATTAGAGGGTTATTGTATGGAAATTAATGGGCGGCTAGAAACATTTCTTTTGCAGCTGCAGTGGTAGGAGTCAAATTTGATTAAGGGCTTGAAACCCAGCAGACTGGAGTGTTCTCTTTGGTTTAGTTCCCTCTTTTATTATCACTGGTGTCAAGCTTTGTTGTGGTAGCCGTTCCCCTGCCACTCATACTGCAGCCTGCTGTAATAATGGAGGTTATTATTTTTATGCGTCCATCTATTTATTTTAAATATACATGGCCAGCTGCTCATTTACATAATGTCCCTTTGTAACACCTTCCAGTAGGTATGAATGTAATTGGAAGTCACTTTAAGACCCCTTTGCACTGGTGGAGTATTCTAAAGGGGCAGAGGGTTAAACGAGCACCAGGCGCATGAATACATCTCAGTTCAATTATCCTATTAGCAGTAATATTTAATGTAACCTGTGACACAGACCAACTTTCTCGTTCATGCACCTTGCCATTTCTTACCTGTCCAGTTTGATTCAGTTTCAGTTGTCAGTTGGAAAAACAGCACGCATAGCCCCGGTCTGCACTAGGGAGTTATTTTGGGTACGTCTACACTGCAAGGATATTTCAGGGTACCAGAAGATCCCAAAATACAGGCGGCCCCCGACTTGCGACGCAATTGGTTCCCAGTGAAGCGTTGCAAGTTGGGAGCATCGTAACTCGAACCCTCATTTACGATAGGCGGGCTGAGGACGTAAGTCGGGGGTTTTCGGCCCCTTCCACACTTACAAAAGTGGTTGTAAGTGTGGGGGGTCATAACTCGGGGGGTCAGAAGTCAGAGGTACTCCGAGTCTTTTGAACACATCTGCTATTGTGAAATATAGCAGACCAGCTATTTTAGCATCCCTGTAAATCTTGTTCCCTGAGGGATAAGGGATATCTCGAAATAGTGTGTTATCTCGAAATTTGGTACTGTGCAGATAAGCCAAATTTTGAAATAGAATTGAAATAAGACACACAATTTGCATAGTGCAAATTGCATATCTTATTTTGAGCTAAGGGTGCAGTGTAGACACACCCTTTGAAATAACTCCCCTTATTTCGAAATAACAAGCAGGGCATCCACACTACCAAACCTTTTATTTCAAAATAACAGGCTGGTTATTTCGAAATAATAACTCTCGATTTCCATAAAGAATAATGCTTATTTCGAAATGGCGGTAGCATGGACGCTCTGCTGCTGCTATTTTGGAATAACTATTCCCCAGAGTCATTCAAAGTACAGATTGTACTTCCCTTGACTCCCTGGTCCGGCAACATTCGTGGTCCGGCACCAACCACGGATTTCCTGGACCACAGAGCTCAGGAACTGGGCGGTCTGGCGGAGAGGTCAGAGCTCCGTAGGGGGCACCAGTGACTCATCTGGGAGCCCAGAATGTGTGTGCAGTATGTGGAGGTGGAGCAGGTGGCACAGTAGGGAGTTCTGGCCCCAGAGGCAATGGTGGAGCTCCAGCCCCAGTGGCGACCAGGGTGCTCTGGCCCCAGCTGCAGAGCCAGGCGTCTGTGGAACTCTGGGTGTGGCGCTCCGGCCCCGGCAGCAGTCGGGTGGCAGCATCTAGAGAGCACTGGGGCAGGGGGCTGGGGCAGCAGTGGGGTTAGGCTGGAGCCCTAACCTGGTGGCAGCCCAGGTCAGGAGAGGAGGGACCTCCCCGGTCCAGCAAATCCCCACGTTCGGAACCAGCGAGGTCCATTCTGTAATTGCTCCCCAGTGCTTCTTGGGGCTCTAAGTCAAGGTAGCACGTCCACATTAAGGGAGCCAGCCTCGGGCTCATTTTGAGGCTTCCCTGCAGTGTGGATAACCTAGTTCAAAATAGTTATTTAGGGAGATATTATTTCAGAATAATTTCCTAGTGTGGACATGCCCATACAGAATAGTTCTTCTGCCAAGGCGGACAGGGGTGTGTGTGTGTGTGTGTGTGAGAGAGAGAGAGAGAGAATCAAAGCCACCATGGAAGCAGGGATGTAAACGCCAGGCCAGCTACAAGAGCAAAAGGTTATATTCTGTTTTATTCATGCGCCAATTTTTCCTGGAAACAATGCATTGGGCAGGCTCACAAATGCAAGGAGGACTGTTTCTTTTAAACTGATTCCACCATCAATCACAAAGTCTTTGAAAACAATGAAACGTCACGCCATGCCAACTAGAATTACAATCTTGCCATTAAAAAAAACAACAGCAACAGGAATCATTCAGACCGCCTCTGGCATAGAGCGCAAGGGAGCAGGGCAGAGATAGAGGGAGGCAGCTGTGTGCTTCTGACAGCTGGGCACTGGGGACTGGAACACCTGGGTTCCCTTCCCTGGGGATTCTGTATATGACCTTTGATACGTCACTTAACCAGCCAGGCCTCAGCACGCTCAGGTGTAAAATGGACTCGATGAACAGAGCATGTGCCAAATCATCATCTGGTGTAAAGCGGCGCAGATCCATTGAGGTTACAGTTCACAGCCACCAAGAATCTCTCTGGGCCTTTGGGTTCTACTGGGGAGAAGTCTCAGCTTTAAGGCCTCACAGAATTTCTCATGTCCCTCAGCGACTGGGTCATCTGTTGTCCATCTTTACCCTCATTTTTAAAGCCCTGAGTGCTGATTTCCATAGGTAATCCTTGATAGCACTGCAGTCTGAACTCCTCTGGTCATGAGCAATGTGACGCCTGTGAAGGCTCTGACAGCAAAGCCAACTAATGGAATAATGCCCGGATGCTGGCTTTCATAAACCGTAAGGAAGAAAACTATCCTGGCCCCTTGCAGTGAACCCAGAAGGTTCTTGGGGAAGTAGGGGAGGGGCCGGGGGTGATAAGAGACTGTCAAACTTGACAAGGAGAGTCTTCATCCAGGCCCTCACAGCACTGTCTCTAATGGGACTGATTTTCTCCATGTGGAAGGTACAAATCTGCTCACAGCGTTAAACAGGTGAGACTGCTTCAGAGGGGAGAGAGTTTGGAGGTCGAAGACCCTTTGCCTCATCCTGCAGCAGTCAGCTAGATGTTCTGCCCTGCTAATAATGCCAGCAAGGTAGCTGTCCTGGGCTTCCACGCCACCCACATGTGCAGTAGCACCCATCTTCTTCTGTAAGCTTCCAACCCAGTTCCACTCCTCCTAGGCCCACTCCAGACTCCTTCCGCTTTGCTCCTTTCCCTGGAACTGTGTTGGAGACATGCTGCATCTGACGCAGCAGGAAGAAACTCCCAATGCTGGAAATGTATTTCTTTAAAAAACAAAACAAAACGGAGACGGGCTGACCCAGCCTCTGGAAGCTAAACTCTGGGATGAGACGGGAGGCCAGAATTAGAAATGCAAAGCTGAGTTTCACAGTTTCTGCTTGCCTGTATTAACAATGTGCATTGCCATCCAGTTCATGGGCTGCGCATGGCCCAGCTAAGCTTGTGAGGCAGTGTGGGGCAGTATGTGTTGAAGAATGGGCGAATAATTTTTTTTTTTTTTTGCTAGCAGTTCCAAAAAATCTAATAGCAAAGGCTGTGTCTGCAGTAGGAGTTTATTTCAAATTGACTAAAATCGACTTCTGGGCACCCGATTCTATAAAGTCAAACTTCCGTGTCCTCACTACGGGGAACAATGGAATGCAGTCTGAGGCGGGCTCCGTTAATGTGGCCGCACTACCTCAGACTCAGAGCCCCAGAAAGCATGCTGGGGAGCTGCAGGAGGCCTCCCGGAGGCCAGTTAGTTTGAATTAGCAGCACTGGAGCATCCACACTAACGTTATTTTGGACTTACAAGTTCGGGAATAACGTTATTCTCATGCAAAGCAGGAGTACAGAGTTCAACTTCCATCCCTTATTCTGGAATAATGGGCGTGGTAGTATGGACACATCCCTTACAAATTTGACCTTGGTGGGGAGGGGTATTTTGGACTAAGAGCCTAGTGTAGACCAGGCCAAAGGGAGGGGCTGAACCAAATCTGAAATGGTCAGAATTGTTGATTAATTGAAAAAGTCCATTTTGGCTCTGTGCCACAGCAGGAATTCAAAGCTGGGCCTTCCCCATCCCCTGTGAGTGCCCTCGTCGCTGAGCTAAAGGAAGGTGGTGACCGTGGCAGCTGCAGCAGCACTTCCTCCTTCTCCTCTGGTGGCTTCAAGACTGGCCCAAACTGTGGCAAATGGCTTCAGGGGGATCAAAACTCTATTTTTCATCAAATAATCCAATTCGCCTGAGAAAAGTTGCCCAGCTCTATTGAGAAGTTCCACAGCTCACCTCACCGGAGTCCAACATCTGGGAAATGCTGATATTTGGAATTGAACCTGGGACCTCTGGAGCTTAGTGTATAATTCTCTGCTGCTTGAGAGCTGGCGCTCAGCTAAGGCTGTAGAGCAGTGTTTCTTAAACTGTGTTCCGCAGTGTGGAACCAGTGTGCCGTGGAGAACAACAGAATTCAAAATGGCCACCTTTAAAGGGGCAGGTGACTTTTTTTTTGCTCAATAACTTTCCCACCGTGACCCTTTCCCCCTTTCCCTCCCCCCCAACCTTTTTTTTTTTGCTCAACAAAAAAATCCTTGGTGTGCCTCATAAAAAAAATTATTGTTTGGTGTTCCTCAGTCTTAAAACGTTTAAGAAACACTGCTGTAGAGCAAACTCATTCTCTCTCTGTAACTGGACTAAGTGCCGCTACATGGCATGGCACACCACACCACACCCAGTAGGTGTGTGGGTTACACTAGGCACCAACAACCACCCTCTAAAGTCTTTAGGGGTTGTGGACCTCAGAAAGCTGGCAGAGGGATCCTAATGGTGGTTTACTTAGGGCAGAACGAAAGCACCACTGTTTCGGTAAAGCATGGAACCTTCTAAGTCCTTAGGCACACATGGCCTTATGTTTTGAGACTGGCTCCTGCTGTTCTCTCACAGAAACTGCAAGGTTTTTTATCCTGCCTCTACTTTAAATTTATTTTGCCCCCGTTGGACTTTGCTCCCTTTCCGCAATAGTTTTCAGCAAAGTTCAGAGCAGAAATCTTGCATGAACCATTGGCATCCATAATGGGTTGTCTAAATTATGTGCAAATAAACTTTGATGAGAAAAATTCAAGACCACTGGGGTTACAGAGGACGAAGCCAGGAAGTGCCGCCTAATGATGGTGAGTCAGCAAAATGCCACACTGTGCTGCATGCAGCGAGTCCATTATGGCATGGCACAAGTACCAGGCAGGTTGGAGGCACAGCATATGCAGAGTAATTGACTGGGAAATGTAGCAGAGACCTTGGTTGGGGAGAAGTGACTGAGTGATGCTTTTGGGGAAAAAAGAATAAGTGATCATTTGCAGGATTCAGGAAACAGCTATTTCAATACCATTCATCAGGCAGCTGCAAAGTACATGATAGAGCAGCGGCAGTAATGTAGATTGGACGTCGCACATCTCTGAGGTCTCAATAGAGCTCTCACCAGAGATCAGCTACCACAGTAAAGCAGAGACATTCGAGGAAGGCAATATGAGCACACTGGTAAGGTGTTTCACAAGCAGGTGTTTGGCTGAAGACCTGGCCGATGTTGTTCTTGTGCTGCCAAAGACAGGAAATGTCAAGAGCAACATTTATAACTTGGATACGAATAACAGGAAAAAATATACACAGAAAAGGAGCTATGGAAATCTGGTCACCAGTCAACACGCAGCCACCTGCCTTTTATGCAGCAAATGAAAACAGTAAGACTGGAATAAAAAAGCTCTGGGTGAATGCAGATAAAACAGAAGGCCACTGCTGGCCAAGCTTATATCCTGGAAAATGAGTAGACACCGAGAGGAGGATAGAATCCCAGATTGCCACATGACTGCTAAAGCTACAAAGCACAAGCAATGGGCAGATGATCGGCACTAATTTTATTATTAGCTTCCTTTGCTGCAACTGGCAGGGCTGTCGACAGCCTGCTCACTGCAGCATGAACAAGCTCCTGACACTTGAAATATGTTCCTCCAGAACTTGTATGTCCACCTTTCTCTTGGTTCTGTGTGGGCACCCAACACAGCAATACCTGAGTGCAGTCCAAGGTTAATTAGACTGGTGAAGAGGGGCCACTACGGGACTTCATAGAGACTTTGGTTCTTTTCTCTTTCTGGGTTTTCAGGAAACTGTTTGAGGTAGTTTCTATTTTCCATTGTTGCCAGGAATTAAATCTGTGAGAAAAGATACTGAGGGTACATCTACGCTGCACACTTATTTCGAAATAAGCTATTCCGGAATAATTATTCTGAAATAGTTTATTTCAAAATTGCACATCTACACTGCAGGGAAGCCACAAAGGACTTCAACAAGGACAAGGGCAGAGTCCTGCACTTGGGACAGAAGAATCCCAAGCATTGTGACAGGCTGGGGACCGACTGGCTAAGCAGCAGTTCGGCAGAAAAGGATCTGGGGATTACAGTGGATAAGAAGCTGGATATGAGTCAACAGTGTGCCCCTGTAGCCAAGAAAGCTAATGGAATATTAGGGTGCATTAGGAGGAGCATTGCCAGCAGATCTAGAGAAGTGATCGTTCCCCCTTTATTCGGCTCTGGTGAGGCCACATCTGGAGTATTGTGTCCAATTCTGGGCCCCCCACTATAGAAAGGATGTGGACACATTGGAGAGGGTCCAGCGGAGGGCAACCAAAATGATTAGGGGGCTGGAGCATATGACCTATGAGGAGAGACTGAGGGATTTGGGTTTGTTTAGTCTGCAGAAGAGAAGAGTGAGGGGGGGATTTGATAGCAGCCTTCAACTTCATGAAGGGAGGTTCCAAAGAGGCTGAAGAGAGGCTGTTCTCAGTAGTGACGGATGGCAAAACAAGGAGCAATGGTCTCAAGTTACAGTGGGGGAGGTCTAGGTTGGACATTAGGAAAAATGATTTCACTAGAAGGGTGGGGAAGCACTGGGATGGGTTCCCTAGGGAGGGGGTGGAATCTCCATCCCTAGAGGTTTTTAAGTCTCAGCTTGACAAAGCCCTGGCTGGGTTGATTTAGTTGGGATTGGTCCTGCCTAGAGCAGGGGGCTGGACTTGATGACCTCGTGAGGTCTCTTCCAGCTCTATGATTCTAATTCTAAAATTAGTCTGAGGCAAGATTCCCTAATGTAGATGTCCTATCTCAATTTAGATGCCCAGGAGGCACTGGAGAGAAATAAGTTAGAATGGCCCTGGTGAGGGCTATTGCGAAATAGCAGCAGCGGAGCATCTACACACGCCTTATTTTGAAATAGCTATTTTGGAATAGACATTATTCCTCATAGGATGAGGTTTACAGCTTTCAGAATAAGCCATTCATTATTTTGAAATTATTTCAATATAACGGAATGGCTGTGTAGACGCTCGTATTGTTTTTTTTGAAATAATGCTGGTTATCTTGAAATAACGGTGCAGTGTAGACTCACCCTGAGATCCATGTCTCTGTGGAGACCCGTACAGATACAATCAACAAAGCACAAAGCACTGAGGGTATGTCTACACTGCACGCTTATTTCGAAATAAGCTATTTCAGAAGAAATACTCCAAAATAGCACGTCTACACTACAGGGAAGCCTCAAAATTAGTCAGGGGCAAGCTTCCCTAATGTGAATGTGCTACCTCAGTTTAGAGCCCCAGAAGGCACTGGGGAGTAATTACTTTGAATGGCCCTGGGGAAGAACTATTTAGAAATAGGAGCAGTGGAGCGTCCACACTGCAGCTATTCCGAAATAGCTATTTCCGAATAGGCATTATTTCTCATGGGATGAGGTTTACAGAAGTCAGAATAAGCCATCCATTATTTCAAAATAACGGAATTGCTGTGTAGATCCTCACATTGTTATTTCAGAATAACAGCCATTGTTCTGAAATAACACTGCGGTGTAGACGCACCCTGAGTGAATGTCTCAAAGCAAATCCTATCTCAGCATCCACTCTAGGCTCAGATTTGCATGGGCATTGAGCTTTATTCCAAAAAATCTAACTAGGAATCTGGAAGGAGCATTCTGAGGACAACTGAATAAGCAGCACCAGGAGGCCAAATCTGAAAACACCTGAAATGAGGAAGAGTCTGAAACTCATTTGGAGTTTGCAGTTTGAACTCATCTCTGTCTGTAGTACCAGTATTACACTCACCTCTTCCCCAGTATTCTCTGGAATCAATTACAGCTGTGGTTGATTTCAGAAAACCATAGGTTTTTATGTCTCTTTTAGATGTGACCATTCATTAAAGGGCTGCATGGCTTTTCCACGTTTGCACTCTTACATGGTTCCAGAACAGCTCCCAGAAATGTATTGAAAACAAAGACATCAATGAATTAATAAGTTCATTATTCCACAATCAATATTCAATTATATTGTTTCAATCTGGTGTGTATAACATTGAGAATGTTTCTGCATTTTCCGTCTTGTTTAAAGTATTTGTTGAAATGGAGTGAGTGCAGAACAGCTATTGGGTTAAAACAGTTCAGTTAAAATTATTTTTAAGTAGTTTAATCCTATAAACATATTACATCTCGTAAAATTAATGCTGAGTCGGCTTGGTTTATCACCTCAGTCTCTTCACAGTCCATTGATTAACCAGATGCCAGGAGTAGTATATTCTCTTTACTGCGTTTTTATTTTACTGTAGCAATACCATTATCTGTTCAGTCCAAAGATTCTGATTAAGGCTTTTCCTGACAATTGCTTCCTCTTGGACTTCTTAGCATTTCTAGATAATTCTGCAATTGATCCTTTATAGGCATTTTCATTGCTTAATGATAATAATACCCTAAAATATATACTCCTGTTCCAGGAAACATTCTTCTCATTAGCTAATTATATTAAGCGATAAGGAAATCTCCTTTACCGCCTACAAAATAGCATTCTGTTATGTGACTTAAGCACAGGGTATGTTGCACAGCAGACACTAAGTCCTGGCCTACACTTAAAACCAACCTAACCGTGTTGCTCAGGATTGTGAAAAAATGTTGCCCCATGTATGACGAAGACAGGTTGACCTGTTGCCTGGTGAAGATGTGGCAAAATTGGCAGAAGAATTCTTCTGTTGATGAAGCTACAGCGATTCAGGCCTGCCAATGTGATGGGGGGTGGGGGTAGAAAGGGGGCAACTGCCCAGGGGTCTGGTGATTCAAAAGGGCCTAGAGCTACCAGGTGCCACCTCTGTTACTGCAGCATTGGTGGTGGCCGGAGCCCCAGGTCCTGTGCACGCTGGCTAGCAATGGGGGCTGCAGGGGGGGGGCATATGGTGTTCTCCAGGTGGCACTGAAGGCTGAATCCCAGCCCTGCCCCTCCCAGGGGTGCAGAACAGCCTCCCTCCCCACACATTGCCCAGGGGCCTTTCAAGGCTGCACCTCCCCCCCTGGAGAAATGGATTAGTTAATTGCCTACTATGGTGGGAAACCCCCGTCTGTTGACATAGGCAGTGTCCACACTATGGCGCTACACCGGCACTCAGATACTGTAGTGCCAGGGTAGTCAGACACTGGAATAAATTGCCCAGGGAGGTTGTGGAATCTCCATCTCTGGAGATATTTAAGAGCAGGTTAGATAAATGTCTATCAGGGATGGTCTAGACAGTATTTGGTCCTGCCATGGGGGCAGGGGACTGGACTTGATGACCTCTCGAGGTCCCTTCCAGTCCTAGTATTCTATGATTCTATGTATGTGCCACTGTTGAGGTTGCAGAATAGCGGTATCCTAAGTGTTGCATGTCTGTCCCAAAGCTGCAGGTTCAAATAGTCCCCACCACGAGAACATGTTGGAGTACCTTACAAGGTGTTCGTTCCTTAGGTCCTTAGATTGTGATTTTATGCCACGTTATGATAATTTCGAGGATCATTATCAACCTTACCATGATACTAAGACTCTTGGATGATCTGGTTTTCTCCCCCCCCCGCACACACACTACTGCAGGGGTGATACCTCCCATGCTATTTATGCATGCCTTGTGCTTTACCATGATTCCTATGCAGAGCAGAATGTATATGCAATGCAGTGTCTTCCATCATGAACAATTCATAGAAAGAAGCTGAATTTGGGTGTATTCCCAGGTAGGGCATCCACCACTGCATGCAATGACATCTTGCTTTCAGCAGTACCAGTAACGATGTCCTTCCTCTTCAAAACCTGGGAAACACTCATCCAAGTAGATTAGGATCCACCCCTTGCTAGATGACATCAGGATGAATTCTGTTCTCATTTAGATTGCTTGTAAATCAGACTCACCCTTCTGAAGTGAAGGAAGTTAATGGAATTATATGAGGGCCTTGTGACTAGGCAGATCTGTATTGGTTCAGTTAAATCAGTTTAGTTCAACTGGTGCAAACACCTGTGTGGACACTCTTCAATCAGTTTTAAAACTGCTTACATCAATTTGGATTATGTCAGTAAGTAATCTACTTAAGACAAATTGATATAAGCCATTCACATGGGCGATTGCCCCAGGTTAACCAAACTACCTTGACTATACCAGTGCAAATCTGTGCAAATGTGTATATAGGCAAGGCTTAAGATCAGTGGATTTATTTTTTAATTACATCTTTATAAATGAGACCAGGTGCTATGCTTTGTTTGCAATCCACCTGAATATATAGTTTAAAATACATAAATAAAATAAATGTTATTTTCACCACTGGGTCCATGAGAAAATCTTATGTGTTAACTTGTATCTGAACAACTAAATGTCAGTTTCAATTTTTATTTTTATCCATTGCAACTAAACAAATTCTTAAATTCTAGTAGTATTTTTGTTTCATTTATACTGATGATGGTATTGTTTATTTTCTTCCTAGAAGGTGCCCTTCAGAGCAGAAAGTTACCCTGACCCAAAGATCTTTATCACACATTAGGATTATGAATTTTATAAGCTTTCAGAACTTCTGTATATTAATAAAAGCCCTAATGGGCACAAGCTCCATTACAAAATATAAGAGCTAATTAAAAATGCTTCCTTCATGCACAAGAGCAGTGGCAGTAGTGGAAAGAGAGAGGGAGAGATTACCAGCAATAAAAATTGAGCAATCCAGTCTCCCTCACTGCTTCTGCCAAATACTATGGTTGAGGGTATTCAGGGCTCGTTTAATTCTGGGATTCTTTTAACAGTTGTGGTCATCAAGTCTGGCTCTTTCCCAGAGTCATTGGCTACAGTTGCAAGCAGTTTGTTGATGGGCGTGAGCGCTGGAGAAATAGGACAATATTGATACATCAATGAGTGTGAGGAGTAGCCAAAGAACTTCTGAAATATTTGGGCTCCCCTCAGAAAGATATTGCCTCTGTCTATAATGCAAAAACCCAGCAGCATAGTGGAAAATAACAATACTTGCACTATTAGTTAAAGCAGAGAAATAGAAGCCAAGACTCCAAGGTTTGGTTCTTTTACACTCTGCCCACCAAAGCTACCATGAATGTTTGTCCCATCCCTGGTGTTGGGTGTTCATTGCTCGATAAAATACGTTTGGTCCAAGATGAAGATAACTCTTAGCATTTTGGATGTGAATACTTGCCATTGAAAATTTGCTCTTTTGGCAAAGGCCTCAGCCAGTAAACACAGTCATGGGAATATTCCGGGAGCATGGATGTAAACAAGATGCTAACTCAGCCAAAGCCAGCTAGTTTAAGAATTGAAATAAATTTTCATGAGGTACTCGTAAGTGCACCACTCCTACTTTAAGATAGTTAGTAACCTTGCTGAAAGCACCTTCTGCTTTAGCTCATTAGAACCATATTTAGTCTTCATTCCAAAAATTAAAGCCAAGTGAATTTTTCCTTGTGTTAGCTGTTTCCATAGAACCTGAAGAGGTGTATGCTTTTGGCTAGAAATTATGTGGAACTCAGGAGCTTACATTTTCCTGAAGCTAAAACACATTGCAAAACTCAAGTTGAGTGAACCTACACAAAGCAAGACAAGAAAAAAGTATCACACAAACTCCAATGAGTTAAAAGTTCCACATTAGTGGTCACCAAATGAAATTAATAATCAGGAGGTTTAAAACAAGGAAGAGGAAGTATTTCTTCACATAGTCAACCTGTGGAACTCCTTGCCAGAGGATGTTGTGAAGCCCATGACTTTAACAAGGTTAAAAAAAGAACTAGATAAGTTCATGGAGGTTACGTCCATCAATGGCTAATAGCCTGGATGAGCAGGGTTGGTATCCCTAGCCTCTATTTCCAGAAGCTGGGAATGGATGACAAGGAATGGATCACTTGATTACCTGTTCTGTTTATTCCATCTGGGTACCTGGTATTGGCTGCTATGGGAAGACAGGATACTGTGCTAGATGAACATTTGGGTTTGTCCCAGTATGTCCATTCTTATCTTCTAATTATGGGAATCTAAAGTGTTAATTTTTATTAAAGATGCTAGATCCCTCATTGGGCCATATGATGCACCTCGGTATACACCTTCTTCATGAAACCTCAACTTAAATGGGTTATTATTGGTTTGTGTTATATCACACATCCATAAAGACCTGAAGTGGTTAAACAATGTAATCCACCTAGACGGCTCCTTTGCATGTGGTATCAAAACAGCAACCAAGGCAAAAGTCCCTTTCCACTTGGCTATAGCTATAAACTGAATCAGGATCCTGAGCACCATCAATTCTGAGCATTAGTCACTGAGCATGAGCTGTTTCTACCTAATTGTCTCTGAAACATTCCAAGCCAAACGTTTCTGGAGGCCCGAACTTGCAACCACCAAGGATATGGCAATACCAGCGATAAGTATAAAAACATAATGGGTTCTGATAGCTGGGCTGAAAATTAGCTTTAGGGTCTCCATGCATTGTTTTCTTAATGATGTGAAACATAATCGCCTCAACTGTAATAAAGATGAATTACTTTTTCATAAAATAATGAAACTCTGGTAAACACTCAAGGTTTAGCACTTAATTTATCCCCAGTGCTCATAGAGAGATTTTCTTTCCTACCCCATTTTTAATATTCTCAGCTATTAGATTTCAATAACCCACTCCGTAGCTATATGTGTGTCTCATTTCCCTGGACAGACAAAATAGGCTATAACTTCCTCTCAGTTAGAACACTAATGTTGTAATTTAGAACTTCTGTCAAAATGAAAGATCTTTCCAGGGATTTGTGGAGGGCCCATGGCAACACTTCAGCACAGGGCTGGATAATGAAGTTTTCATTATTAAATAAAGATATTTTAAGAATGTCATAACCCATAAATCCATTCTTCTATAATGCACGACTGCGTTACTTTGTTTATTTCTCATGCAGAGGCTCCCTCCCAGCTTTCCCCTCTCCCCAGTTTTGGGCTACCTTGTGTTCTCTCTTAAGTTGCCATGGAGATGTATTGCAGTATCTCCTCCAGCAGCTCTGATGCCCGGTAGTGATTGGACAGGAAGAACTAAGTGCCTGTGGGGAAGGCAGGGCTTATATTCTTTTGTTGGCAGATAGTCTAATACCCTGCAATTTAATGTTACCTTAAGGAAATGCTAATGTGAGTCAGAGGGTTCGGAAGCATTAGGAATTATTGAAAGGGATGTTTTCTAATGCTGAATGGGGCTGGGTGTGATGGCCCTTTTGTCTCTTCATGATGTGGCCAGATTGTGAGAGGCTACAGGGCATGTGCACAGTGTCAACCCCACTGGAGTTTTTCAGCCTCAACCTGGACAGTGGTCTCCATTGCAATTCGTCCCGCTGCTGCCGCCACGCCTTTGTTCTTGGGCTGAAGGAGCAAAGCAGCCTGAAGCAGGGGTGGGAAAGGAAGAGGGGCTAACCCGTGGTTCCACATGATGTTTTAGTTGGGTTTGGCACAGAAGGCAATGAACAGCACCTCTCTGTGTGAACTCTGCACGGCTGAGGTTTGCAGGAAAAGGTGGAGTGGGTGCAAGAAGCAGCCTTTCTCTGTAGAGTGATCCTTTGGAACCCAGCATTAACTCCATCAAGCAGCTGTAAATGCCCCGTGGGTGGGAGAACCCTCTGGGAGTATGCCTGCTAAGGGAGTTTTACTGTGAGGGCCACTAGAGCGATGACATAAACACAGAGAGCCAGGCCTTAAGCAGCAATGAGGGAAGTCCCTGATTTGGAAGTTCCTCCTCTTCACAGAACCCCAGGGCTGGCAGAGACCTCAGGAGGCATCCAATCCAACGCCCTGCTCAAAGCAGGACCAACCCCAACTCAATCAGCCTAGCCAGGGCTTTGTCAAGCTGAGACTTAAAAACCTCTAGGGATGGAGATTCCACCACCTCCCTAGGGAACCCATCCCAGTGCTTCCCCACCCTCCTAGGGAAATAGTTTTTCCTAATATCCAACCTAGACCTCCCGCACTGTAACCTGAGACCATTGATCCTTGTTCTGCCATCTGTCACTACTGAGAACAGCCTCTCTCCATTCTCTTTGGAACCTCCCTTCAGGAAGTTGAAGGCTGCTATCAAATCCCCCCTCACTCTTCTCTTCTGTAGTCTAAATAAGCTCAAATCCCTCAGCCTCTCCTCGTAGGTCATATGCTCCAGCCCCCGAATCATTTTGGTTGCCCTCCTCTGGACCCTCTCCAATGCGTCCACACCCTTTCTATAATTGAGGGCCCAGAATTGGATGCAATACTCCAGATATGGCCTCACCAGTGCTGAATAAAGGGGAATAATCACTTCCCTAGACATGCTGGCGATGTTTCTCCTAATGCATCCCAATATGCCGTTAGCCTTCTTGGCTACAAGAGTGCCCTGTTGACTCAGATCCAGCCTCTCATCCATTCTAAGTCCCAGAACTGCTGCTTAGCCAGTCAGTCCCCAGCCTGTAGCAGTGCTTGCGAGTCTTTTATTAAGCTCCTGGCTGCAACATATCTCTCTGGTAACTGTGGTGGACCAAGAACTCTGTAACCACACCACAGATGAAATGGGGGCTTTTGAGAACAATGCAGGGACATGGCTTTCCTGGAAACCCACCAGGGTGGGCAGGCTCTTCGTCGCCCAAAGGGATGCAAAGAGCTACCTCTCCTCCCACCTCTTTGCAAACTCAACCTCTGTCAAGGGAGAATGTGGCTCCACATCTGAGAAGGGCCCGGAGAGAAGAACTGGTGGCCTTGGTTCTGGTTGTGGGGATGACTTGGTGAAACTATGAGGAAGCAGAACTACAAGCACCATATCTACTTTGGCAGAGTTCAGCAAACAATCTGATAGGAAACTGCACTATACAGTTATGGGTGTATCTAGACTACAGGGTTTTGTCAACAAAAGTGGACTTTTGTCGACAAAACTATACCTGCGTCTACACTACCACCAAGTTCGGTCGACATAACGTTGACAGAACTTGGCAGTTTTGTCGACGGCAGTAAACCTCATTCTATGAGGAATAACGCCTTTTGTCGACAGAGTTCTGTCGACAGAAGGCGTTGTTGCATCTATACTGTCCTTTGCGTCTACACTGTCATGTCGACAAGGTGGCTTGCTTTGTCAACAGAACTGGATGTAGTCTAGACGCTCTTTGTCAACAGACGCTTTGTCGACAGTATCTGTTGACAAAGCCTCTGTCGACAAAAGCCTGTAGTCTAGACGTACCCTATGTGTTTACAGGAAGCTTTTGGCATTCATGGGGGATACATCTTTCAGAACACCACGAATGGCAAAATCTGTGAATACTGGGGGCAGAGGGTGTTCCCAATACAAAATAACCACAGTTTCCATATTAAATGATGTAATAACGCAATAGATTAATGCAACGATATAATAATGCAATAAACAGATGTAAATTCTAAAATTTCCCAGTACGGCATCACTGCAGCTTCAATTTCCTTTTCACTTTCAGGCTTCGTTTCTACCATGCACTGAAAAAGCATCCTCACAAAGTGCGTCATGTGCTTGGGCTGGTGTGGCTCAGTGCACTGCAAATATGTGAAACCGTGGAAAGCGAAACCGTAAATGGCGAGGGCTTTCTGCATATGTAAAATAATCAGTCAATAGAAAATGCGCCAGTAGATGGTGCTGAAAGATATGTGGCAGGAAGCCTGGATTTTATAGAACTTGCGAAACTGGTTGTGGTGTGCTGTATATGGTTCTTCTATGAATCTCTTTATATCAGCTCTTGAAAGCAGAGAGGGCAGAAATTTTTCAAAATGAAAAAGCTTTTAATTGGAAAGTAGCCTTTTTTCAAACACATAACCGTTCTCTAAAAATTATGGGTATTCTTGAAGTTTTCCATTTTTCATGACATTTCCCACTATGTTCTTGTGAAAACAGTTACAAAGCTTTTCAGCCACGTCATCTTTTTTTTTTTCTTATCAGAAGCTGGGTTGCCTGTAATAAAATGCATTTTTGGTAAATGAAAAATTCTGAAAATAATTTCAATATAAACATCTGTGTCATAGATATTAGGAAAAAAACAAAACAAAACAAAAACAAAGAAAATTGGTCCTTTTCAAATGGCAACACCTCCAAAACACTGTAGTCAACAGAGTAAGGATACGTCTACACTAGCCCCCTAGTTCGAACTAGGGAGGCTAATGAGGGCGAATGAAATTGCTAATGAAGCGCAGGATTTAAATATCCCGCACTTGATTAGCATATTCCCGGCCGGTCGCCATTTTGGAAACTGACTAGCCTGAAGTAACTGCCCGCGTCTACACGTGGCAGAGAAACGCGATTACAAGATAAACCCCTTAGTTCGAATTAACTGTTAAACCTCTTACTTCGGGCTAGTCAGTTTCGAAAATGGTGACCAGCCAGGAATATGCTAATCAAGCATTAGCAATTTCGGTCGCTCTCATTAGCCTCCCTAGTTCGAACTAGGGGGCTAGTGTAGACGTACCCTAATAGATTAATGCAATAATGTAATAATAATAATGCAATAAACACATGCAACAAACACATGTAATATATAAAATGTGATAGTAATAGCCTTTCTGATCAGATGGCAACCACCATACGGCTCTGATCTGAACTAGGGGTATTCAACTATAGCAGAGGTCTCCAACCTTTTTAAGCACAAGATCACTTTTTGAATTTAAATGCCATCCAAGATCTACTCAGAACCAAATCCCCTGGCCCCGCCTCCTTTGGGCCCCTTCTCCGAGGCCCCATCCCTGCTCATTCCATCCTCCCTCGCTCCCCCACCCTCCCTCACTTTCACCAGGCTAGGGTAGTGGGCTGGGGTGCAGGCTCTGGCCTTGGATTATGGGATTTGGAGTGAGAGAGGGGCTCTGAGCTGAGCTTGGGGCAGGCAGTTTTGGTGCCAGAGGGGGGTTGTAGGTGCAGGCTCTGGGAGGGTGTTTGGATGCAGGGGTGTTCTGGGCTAGGGCAGAGGCTTGGGATGCAGGAGGGGTTCATGACTGGGGTAGGTTTTTGGGATGTGGATACCAGCTGGGCACTGCTTACCTCAGGTGGCTCCTGAGAGGTGGTGCAGTGTGGCTAAAACAGGCTCACCCCTGCCCTGGCCCTGCACCACTCCCGAAAGCAGCCAGCAAACTCCATCCCAAGCCCTGTTGTGCCCCCTCTCTGCTCTGTGGAGAAAGGATACAGAGTAGGAGGGGGCATCTTGACATCAGCACCCTCCTCTCCCTCCCCTGCCCTGCACAGGAAGCAGGAGGCTCCTGAGGGGACAGCTCCAAGGCAAAGGGCAGATGTGCAGCAGTCTGGGCAGAGGGGCAGCTGAAGTGCTGAGCTTGATAACCTCTTGGCCAAACCAGTCAGGATCACCTGTCACAGGGTCCAAGATCTACCAGTAGATCCCGATCGACTGGTTGGTGACCACTGAACTATAGCCTACAGCAGAAAAATGATGTAGTTAAAATGTATTTCCGAACACACTGACAAATTTGTAAAAAGGACAACACACCTCAGCCTGAGGACAAATTGAACAGTGTGGCTTCAGTGGGTTGGGGATCAAGAGATCTGTGTTCTCTTTCTGGATCTGTCCAGGGGCTGCTGAGCAAATCTGGGCAAAACACTTTCCTTTCCCCATCTGCAAACTGGGAACACTGATGCCTCCTTTGTAAAGCACATTGAGATCTCCTGATGAAAAGTGCTCTCTGACCTAGGTATTATTGTAAAACTCAAGCTAGCCAATTGGAGTCAACTAACAGGGGCAGTTGACACCTTGCCCTACAGCTAAAGAGCTCTGTGCTTCCTTACCATGACACCGAAACATCCAGCATTTTCAGGAGTTCTATATTAAATACGGTAATTTAAAAAGCAAATGAGAGAGTAAATGACCAAGGACTTTCATTGAACATTCATAATTTTTGCATTGTGCTCTAAGATTCTATCGCTCTATTTTAGGGTTTTATCTTATCATCCATTCATGTAGAATCTGGGTGTCTTCCATGTAAAATCAATAGCAAAAGCAAAACCCCTACTGGACTTTTTCCTATACAAGTTCAAAATTCTGCTTGGGGTATGGGAAATATTTGAGGGTGTGAGTGGGGAGGATTCTTGGCAAAACTTAAAGCTATGCATTCTGATGGGGGAAATTTAAACTGAAACTAAAAAAAAAATAGTTCAGGAGGTTTTACTGGAGTAAAAATTAAATATTTTCCAGCACCTCAAATTCTTTTAGCTGGATCAGCTGGCGTTAGTGTAGCCACTTTCTGACTTTCGAACACATTCAGGGGAGAAGATTATGAATGATTTTAAAAGATAGGTCTGGTCGCTTATCAGTTCTCTATATTAATTTCTGGAGTGAAAAACAACCCATAAATGCTATCAGTACTTGAATTAATTGAAAACAAATCCGCCTTCCCCCAGTGCTAAGAAAATGGGAAAGTTTTGTGTGATGGCACTAGTACTTCTGGTAGGAGTTTGTAAGATTCCACTAATTAAAAAAAAATTCATTTGAAGATAGTTAATGGGTTCCAGATTTCGACAAAGCATTAGGAAGGCAATATTTATCTGAACTCGGGGGTCCATGCTGATTGCTGCTCCATTAGTTGTGAATCAATTCACCAAAGAAAAATGTCCATTTCATTAGCACAAAAAAATAGTACCCATTGGCCACAAAATATATTTCCTGGAATTGCTGTGGGAGCCGGGACAACACTGTGCTGAGCTCAGAATGTTGATGCAACCTAGGTGTTTTAACTGTGGCCATGAGAGAGCTAGATTCAGCCTGGGGTAACTTCATGGATTTTGCTGGAGCTATAGCAAGAGTATATTTGACCCAGGGCCTGATTTTCAGGAGTGCTGAGCAATGTTCCTTCTAATCTTTTTTATCCATGTATGGATTTTTTTCCATTCATGTGCAGAGTAATTTTATGTGCACCAAGACATGTGCAAATGTGCATCACCGTTAGAAACACAAAGCCGAGCTGTGGGTCCTCTGCTAATCAGCTGGGCAGCTTCTGAATTTCTTTTGAGCGGCTGCACAAGTGTGCAGCTTACAGAGAACGTTGGCCCTGAGCATCTTCAGCTCTCACTGGCTTCTACTGCAGTGCTCCACACTTCTAAGAATCGAGTCTTGCAGTACGTGGACGTCTCTGCTTTTGGAGAGGGCAGTTTGAACCCAAGTACAACTGATGGCATCTGAAGCCATGGCCTTGGAAAAACTCAGCAGAAGTTTTTTTTTAATCTCTTACCAATCACTTCCATGAGAGAACCTGAGTGAAGACTGCCAAATGCAGGGTATATCGTCAGTCAAATCTGGATCCACATTTTGTATGCTCGTACAGTTGGGTGGGGGGTTACTATTGGAGTTTTCCTTTGGCCGATTTGAACAATATTCTTTGTCAAATTAAATAGCTATCATCACCAATGATTCCCCATCATCTCCTCCACAAGTAATAAAGATTCTGCAGGCCAAATTCTCTCAGTAGCTCTTGCCAAAGACAATAATGTGGTTATACCAGTGTCAGTAAGGGCACAACTTCACCTTGCAACTCAAAAGTACTAAACAATTCTGCTATGATACATGAGCCAGAATAAAATCCAGCTCACTTTCCTGTGGTTGCATTGACTCAGTTGGGTGAGCAAGAATCAATGCAATAATATTAAGGAAACATTTTTTGCCACTCCAAGCAGCAGATAAAGCTAAGGAGATACTTTGAGTAAGAAGGTTCATAAGAGAGATGCCAGTGGAGAAAACATAAATGCACACAAAATGTGCAAGATATTGCAGTTTTCTTCTTACTTGTTGATGGAGCAGTTGAACCAATTTCTAGCATGCAGCCTTGCTATAATATTCACTAATCATTTATGTTGTTATCTTTTTACATTATGGGCCATTTCTGTTCTTCTGTAGGTTTTTTCCCCTTTTTATCAGGGTTCTTTTTTTTTATTTTAAGCAATTTTAACCTCATTTCTGCAGTGCTGATAAAGTTGTTAGTTTGCACAAATTGGTTTCAATTACAATTTTGAGATGAAGATAACGTCAGCTTTCAGAAAGGAATCTGTAGGGTTCCAAACAGAGCCTGAATTTTTGACCTTAAGTCCTCGCAAGATAAAGCTGGAGAAGAGATAAAGGCTCAAGGCAAATTAGGACCAAAGGAAATGTAAGATTTAGATAAGTATCAGCAATGAAATCTTGCTTTCTTCTTCCTTTTTTTTTTTTTTTAAACATGAGAGATAGTACGAACAGGCAAGGATTTCCCTAGGGAATAAAGGAGCCAATGGCTTTCTCTGGCCACTAGGTGTCTATATTGGTCCAAAATAATTGACAAGTGGAAAAGGGATCAGAGAAAGCTAGAAAAGAGCTACTAGGTCATTGAGTGGATTGGCCTGAGATTGCTGGGGCCTGAGAGCAAGGTAGATCCAAGACAGGACCTCTATTCCAGCATATCCCTGCATCACTCATAGGGTCCTCAGTCCTGGACTCACCTTTCTCTCTTTATGATATCAAAGTTCAGGCTGTTCTTGTTGCCTTCACTGGTGAATGTAATCAACATGGGGATAGTCTCTCGATGTGGCTTTGTCTAGACTACAACTTTTTTTCGGAAAAAGGTATGCAAAATGTGCTTTGCAATTTGCGTACCTTTTTCTGCTTTTTTTTTCGGAAGAGGCTTTTCCGAAATCTGACCTGTCTACACTGGGCCAAATTTCGGGGAAAAAAACCCTTATTCCCCGTGGAATGATGAAAACTGGGCTTCGGAAAGAGCGCGTCTGCTCTTCCACAAAAAAAAAGCAGAAGAGCAAACACGTTCCCTGGTTGTGGTGGAGTTTTTCCGGGATACCTCCAGTATCTAGAAAAAATCCACGCAGTCTAGACCAGCGGTGTGCAACCTGTGGGCTGTCCTCTCAAGGGGTCACAGCGGTGGGTCAGCCACCATTTTCTTTTCACAGCTTGGCAGGTGTGTGGGGAGGGGTGGCTGGCAAGCAGAGCCCCGATTTATTTAAAGGGGCTGCAATCTTTTTTTTTTTCTCAACCAAAATTCCTGGGGGTTGTGCCGGGAAAAAGGTTGTGCACCACTGGTCTAGATGTACCCATCATGTTAGGGAAAGGTTATGGGGCTGGAGTGCTAGGTGTCTGCCGAATACTGCTCTTGGAAGCTACTTATGAAAACTGATATATTATACTGTTTTTAATGAAAGCACTGGGTTCCAGGTTAATTCCCAGACTGTGAAGAGGCCTATTTTCTGCTTTCGACTCAACTATAGCCAAAGCAATGTGAAAAAACATTTTTACTGGGGTATTTCTGCATAGACAATTGGCCAAACCCAAGAAATACCTAGGCACGTGACAATTTAAAAAAAAAATAAAAATTTCACCCACCTTTTTGGTAGCACTATGTTAATTCAAAGTTTTGTCTGACTTTATAGAAAGCTGGGATCCTGCCTGATGACAGTGTCATCTTCTGTTGACACTATTAGAGCCCTGTTCATAGAAGTGCAGTTTTATGGTGAGATGAATAAGGGCATCTTTTAACAGCCATTATCTCTAGCATAAGTCAAGTAGGGATGATACAGGTTGAACCTCTGTGGTCCGGGACACTCTGGTCTGGCAACATCCGTGGTGTGGCAGGACGACGAATGGTGCTGGACCAAAGAGCCCCAGCCAAAGATGTAGCCAGTGGCTGGAAGCTCAGCCAGAAGGCAGCCTGGAGAGCCAGTGGCCTGGGGGCAGGGAGCCCGGCCAGTGGCTGGCAGCCAAAGTAGGGCCAAGTAGGGAGCCTCTAGCCACCGGACGCAGGGAAGCCCCCACCAGCCAGGAATGAAGAGCCCCTGCTGGCTGGGGATGTGGAGTCGCTGCTGACTGGAGGCGCAGAGCCCCTGCGGCCAGGAGAACGGAGACACTGCTGGCCGGGGGAAGGGATCCCCACCAGCTGGGGAAAGGGAGCCTGACTGAAGAAGGGTAGTAGGTGGGAGTGGAGCCCTGCCAGCAGCCAGGGACAGTGCACTTGCCGGGTGGTGGCCAGGAGGGCCTGAGGCCTGATCTCCCCCCCCGCTCATCAAACTTCCTCCTTTGAGACCACTCAGGTTCTGAGAGTGCTGGATCAGGGAGGTCCAAGGTGTATTGACTCTCCCATTGGAACATGCTAGTATCTTGTAATCCCCACCCCCCCCCCTCAACCGACTGTGAGTACCATTGGTGAGACCATCCATATACACATGCACAGAAACATCTGTAGACTTAGGGTAGGATTCTGATCTTATTCATGGACATGTAAGAGTAAAACTGATGAAGTCAGTGGACACAGAAGTCACGCAGTCAGAAACAAGCCATAGGCCATTATGAGTGGCTGATCACAGGCAGGCACGTGAAACCATGTTGAAACCTCAGCCAGGAAAAGCAAGGACGTGGAGAATCAGCCATCTGCTCCAGCTTGGAAGAACAACATCAAGGAGCTAAGACATAATGCAGGATGATGGAGCCACAGCCAATTCGGCTATGACCTCTTTGTGTAAGAAGGTTGAATTGCATCTGTTCAAAATGCACAGAAGAGCAAGTTGTGACCCAGAGAAGCAAGACTTTGACATTTTAATTGCTCCTCCGAATTTTCTAACATTTCTCCAACACCAGCATGTTTCTGTTCAGACACCATGGCTGTGTCTACATTGAAACCCCTTTCCGGAAAAGGGATGCTAATGAGACCAGTCGGAATTGCAAATCCGCGGGGGATTTAAATATCCCCCGCGGTATTTGCATTACATGGCTGCGCTTTTTCGGCTCGGGGTTTTGCGGAGAAAAGCGCCAGTCTAGGATCTTGCGGAAAATAAACCCTTTTCTGCAAGATCTCTTATTCCCACTTGAAAGTAGGAATAAGAGATCTTGCGGAAAAGGGTTTATTTTCGCAGATCGCGTTTAGACTGGCGCTTTTCTCGGCAAAACCCGAGCCGGAAAAAGCGCAATATGTAAATAAATACCGCGGGGGATATTTAAATCCCCCGCGGATTTGCAATTCCGACTGGTCTCATTAGCATCCCTTTTCCGGAAAGAGGTGCCAATGTAGACACAGCCCATAAGTATAATAAACATTTTTAAAAACCCATTGATACAGTTTCCTTACTTTGCACTGATGTGAAATTACAAAAGATACTGGAGAGGGAGGACAAAGAATGAATACAAAGAGACACTTTTCCACCTTTTCCCGGATACAGAATGTTGTGTAACTCGTCCACCCCAGGCAAAAGCCAATTTTGGGGAAAACATGCCTCACCACTTTGTTAGGAGAAGCCTTTCTTCCAGGCTCCATAGTGAAAATTCCATATGAAATGTTCAGTAGTTGCAGCTGGCTAATTAAAGCAAAGCAATGAGACTCTGGGGGTAATAATTAAGCCTTGGTCAGAGTTCTGTGAATGCCACAGAACAGTATTTGCAAACATTTGTTTGAACACAAGCTGGAAATTAGTTTCAGTGATATACACAAACACTCTCTATTCATGTATCCTGACCACTGATGCGATTGAGCTGTTGCTTTCAAGAATATTTAGGGGAAGAATCATGAATACTCATGCAGACAGGTACTCCAATCTGAATATTCTCAAAACATTTGTTTGTTTCCATGAGTCCTGGTCAGAGTTCCCTGTAAGCTAGGAACTTGAGCGGCCTATCAGCAGAAATTCATATGCCACCCAGCTGACTAGCAGAGCATTCACAGCAAAGCTTTTTGTTTCGTTTGGTGGTGCACATGCCTTGGCGCACATAAATAAAATGATTCTGCGCATGAATGAAAAACATCCGCATATGAATGGAAAAGTTTAAAGGGAACACTGGTCCTTGTATAAGTGACTTTTCAAATTGCACTCTTGCTAGCTATTTTTGGAATTGAGAATCATCCTATCAGTAAGGAAACCTAGACAATACCATGCTGAAAATTACAAAGATCGGTAGAGAGCATTGGGGATTGTTGGAGGGATACTAATAGAGTTTATTAGCACTTCCAGTATAATTCTCAATCCAGCACTGTTTGGCTGTAATGAAGTCATTTAACATATTTCTCAAAACTTTCTTTACATCACCCAATTTATTTAAAAGCCTTTTCAATTCCTCTCTGTGCAAGTAGCTGTTTATCCGAAGGCCACAGCAAACCTCTCCTTTATGGCACACACTGCTATTAATATTCTTTTTTTAATGATGCCAAAACTTCTTTATCAGAAAGGGCTGAACTTCATGCGCATGTGGTGGTCCAAACTGCCACTGTCAAGTGCCGTATCGATGTAACGTATCAGCTGCCGCTGAGTGCCAGCTATTCTCTTGCCATAATGTGAGGGTTACGGGAAGGGAAAGGAAGAACTGGAGGTAAACCAGAGAAGTCTGAGGGTACATCTAGACTGCGGGAGCGGGGGGGGGGGTTCAGGATACCAGAGGTATCCCAAAAAAACTCCGCCGCGTCCAGGGAACATGTCTGTTCTTCAGCTTTTTTTTTGCGGAAGAGCAGATGCGCTCTTTCAGAAGCCCTGTCTTCCTCGTTTCTATGAGGAAGAAAGGCTCTTCCCATTGTAGAAGACCCAAATTTCAGAAAAGCCTCTTCTGAAAAAAAAAAAAGCAGAAAAAGGTGTAGTCTAGACATATCTCCATGGGAGTTCCCATATGGAAGTGCTAGAACAGTGGTCCCCAACGCGGTGCCCGCGGGCGCCATGGCACCCACCGGGGCATTTATGCACGCCCGCCTAGTGACCAGGGCCAGCCCGAGCCATTCTTGTGCCCTGGGCGCCTGGCGCATGCGCATCCCCGGCCCCCGGGCGCACGGCAGCCCCAAAAGGTTGGGGACCACTGTGCTAGAAAGTCAGCAGCAGCCTATATGGGTGGTGGGGCTGGGGGCTTCCGAGAGTGCTGAAGGTCAGAGATGGTGGAGGAGACCATGGTGGAGCTTTGTGTTACATAGTGTTTCTGCACGCTCCCAGTCAAGCTCCTACTCGCCATTTGCTCTATAATCCCATCTCTCAGCCCAAACACCTTTGACAAGCTGGATCTTGAAAAAAAATAAATCCTGACAACATTTTTATTTGCATAAACATTATTCATCCGCTCTGTGCCATCTCCGTTGCTACAGAGTGCTGAGCCAAGGCAATTACTAAAAATGGATTGAATTTTGGTGGGAAGCATTCCTTTGCAACAGCTCCGGAAGGCAGAAGTACAAGCAGCAGAATGTGGGCATCAGCAATGATTTTTTTTTTTCTGTTGCATTAACGTTGCAGCCCCGACTTGTAGAAATGTTCATAGTTAGCAGGGGAATCCTACATCCAGCACCCATTCAATTCTCTTAGTCTCCCTACCAGCGAAGGAGAAAGCTGTGGACTTTTCTGATGTGATCATTTCTCCTCTAGATTGTAGACAGAGACCAAAAACTAATTTCAAAAAGCTATTGACTAGCCACTGAAGTTATATATTCCAGCGCTATCAATCACTTTTTCTGAAATAGGAGACAGCCATCCGCATTTTCTCTTGTGCTTCTGCTGACTTTGTTTCTAGAATATATACACATATGCATATTTACCTTGAGATACTAAGTTTCTCTCTTGAAAGAGCACCACTTTATTGGGCTTAATAGTCCCTGTAGGAAAGCTGACTAATACTATCTCCAAGTCTTTGAAGATAATTCATACACTGCTCAGTAGCTGTAATAATGTAGCTAAAAACTGCAACATGATTCAAGCCCTACACATTAAAAACATTTGTATTTTATCAAACTAATAAATCAGACACAGATTGCAACTTCTGGCAGAATCTGGATAATTGGTGCAACTTCTCCTCCTGAAAACACAAAAGAAGGAAAGCACTTGAAAGAAGTCAATATATTAAAAATTATGGAATCAGCAGAGTTTGATGAACCTATCTGACATTCCGGGATTCACCCTTAGGTGTTTGTCGTGTGTGAGAAATGAAGTTGCTCTGAAGTGACCTCTTTTTCTTTCTTTTTTTAATGACTCTATTATTTCGCTAACATATACAGAGCAATTTCTTTCTTAAAGTCTGGATTGTAGTCCTTGTCCTTTTGGGGACATCATTGTGTGTTGGCAAAAGTTTCATACCTGAATGAGATGTTTTTGACAGCAACTATCCATACTTGATTTATACATTTATATCAGATAACTGCACCCTTATGTATTCCAGTACACATGCATCTAACCAGGTTGCACACAGAGAATTTTTTTTAATGGGTGTTTTCACATGTTTGAGGGTGCATCCATTCTGCTTTCATCTAACCCCATATTTCCTTTCAAAAAACCAAAACAACTGCAACACAAGAAGTTAGTCCAAGATAGTTACTGTAATGCTGGTGATATTATACACAGAAAAAGGATGGTGTGAGTCTAGTTAGAAAAAGATCAAGAGTCCAACTTGCTGAATTATAGTTGCTAGGATCAGGTCTGTAAGCCTTCTAGAAATGCTTACCATATTTTGTGTTTTAGAAGCCACAAGAAAGCAGACAAATCAGTACGTATTGCATGATTGTGTACAATCAGTAAACATTTGTCACTAGGGACACATGTGGTTTCTTAATCCTCACTCATTGTGTCATCTTGGACAACTTCTTATAGCTTAAGCTTCGATGTCTGTATATCGGGGATAGGGATAATTACCTGTTGTGAGCTTTATTTTGTATTTCTAAAATGTTCTGAGATCTGCAGATTAAAGCGACTATGAAGACAGTGATGAGTTAATAGATGGATGATAAATGTGGTGGACAAAATATAACAATTGCCAATGCCAGTTCTTCTATGAGGATTACACATATATGATACCTTCCTTCACTCCTTCCCAAGGTTATGGATTCAGTTTTTGTAAGTCAAAGTACCAAACAAAGGGAGGAATGCAATGGAGATTTACCTCCATTTAGCCAGGACTGGGGTTTTGTGTGGAAAATTCTCCACACTTCTTCTACCTGAGAATTAGCCAGAGCGTAACTCCCAGACCTGCTCCTCCTAGGGAGATCTTCACTGTCAAGCTGATTGGTGATACATTTCAGTGAGTAGATTGCTGCAGGCAAGGGAGGAGAGAGATTTGTAAAGGAAGGAAGAAAGGAGATTAAACCCTGATCAAAATCTGTGGTTGTCTGTGCTGAGAGGGGCCGGGGGGAAGGAATGAAGAGCACATGAGAAAACGGTAGCTGCAGTATGAAAATGAATGAAAAAGTAATAGGCCAAAAATCAGAAAGCTCTCCACCACTTACCCATTTCTAGAACAGAACTTCACAGGTGTTCTGAAATGGCAGGATGTTTCCAGGTCTGGGTGGTGGGAACCACAACTGGGACGAGAATCAGACATGGTGAAGTACTGGGAGAAAAGCTCCACTCAATGTACATCTCGCTCAAGCAGAGTGGGGACATAAGAGACCCCTCTATTTTATATAGCTGAGTCGAGTCTAGAAGGGAATACAACAGGGGCCTGGTTTTCAGAAGAGCTGAAAAGCAAAACTCCACTGGAAGCCAATGAAAACTGTAGGCTCTGAATGCTTCTAATGAGACATTTTCACCACTGGAGGAAAGCCATAGGGTTTTGTGTTTATTTGCTCGCTGATGTTCCGCATTCTGAAAAAGGTTACTCAGTGGCAAGTAGCAACTTATTCTCTTAATAATTTTTTGTGATCTAAAGGACACACCCAAAATCATATGCTGAATGACGCTGGAATTTCAAGAGAAACATCCGTATTGTGGCTTTGTCACCGAAAGGGTGAATCAGAGTGATCGCGAGGCAGACGAATGACAGCTTTTGTGCATGGCTGCACATATTCATATCACAAAGGGGCATTTGTCAAATACTCACTATAATTAACTCAGCCAAAAACTCACCATGTTGTGAAGTTTCAGGGGGTAGCCAAGTTAGTCTGTACAGGATAAACTTAAAGAACAACCACTGGTCTGGTAGCACTTTATAGACTAACAAAACATGCAGACGGTATCATGAGCTTTCGTGGGCACAGCCCACTTCTTCAGATGACTGGAGGTTTTTTTTCTCGTGTCATCCCATCATGTGGTCAGAGGAAACAGCACTAATCTTGAGGCATGAGCAGATCTTGCAAACATTGTCTCTCCCTTCTCTCAGTCATGAGATTCTTCAGAAATATCCTGCCTGGTTGTCATCTCTGGCATGGCTTCATAGAGGTCTTGGAGAGCCGAGTGGAACTGGAATGGATTAAGTTTTGCTCTGATTGTGGTGCAGTAGTTTACAGAACGTTTAAAAGACATAAATACCATATCGCCCATGGGCAAATACTTTTCACAAAAGAGTCTCTCCATATCTGACCTCTCAGGGCTGGCCCTCAAAGGAAATCTGCACAACACCTTCAAAAGATGAGCCTGGGAACTTAAACCAGACTTGGATAGACACTCAAAATCATGGACTTGATAAAGGTACTGGGTTTATGGTGCATTACAACCTTCTGTAACCCACTGAGCCGCCTTTGTCCTATGACTGCAGAAGTGGTAACTGCTCACTCTGACTTGAACAGTCTCTTGAACATGTGTTAATTCCTTTGGCTGTTCTACCTTGCATATACTGTGAGGACCTTTCCCAGATCGGAAGAACAGTTCTGTGCAAGCTTGAAAGCTTGTCTCTCTCATCTGCCTTCACTATTTAATAGACAGGAAATCATGTCATGTACAGGAGAATGATTTTCAAACCAGACCTCCATTTCTGGAAACAATTTCACATCCACAATTTTGGGCATGAAATTGAGCTTGGATTTTGCCCAGTCACCCCTGGCAGCTGCCAGATAGAAGCCTACTTTGAAAATCAGATCCATCATGACCCAAAAATATAGATAAGATGTTGCATAACCACAAGGACAGTGTGATGTAGCTTCAGAAGTCATGGGGCCAAATGGAATTGGCCCATGTTCCAGATGGAAGGAAGTTCTAACAAAAAGCCCAAATGAAATCCTGTGAACCTACACAACAACAACTAACTGCAGCTGCTGATCACCCATAAGGGATTTCACACTGGGGAGGATATCACACAGTATCAATGAGAAGTAAGAGAAAATAAACACGACGGACCCTGTGAATATAGGAAGACAGTAAATCAAACAACAGCTCCATGCTTGCTTCCAACTTCCAAAAAAGTGTGGGGTGAATTTTCATCTGACATATTCATTCAGCTCATTATAGAGACGGGTCAAAGAGCGAAAATAAGATCTAGAGAGGAGGTTGGATTTCAAACTATTCAGACACAGTGGGTGTGAAAGTTCATTTCATGGGATCAAAAAAGAGCTAGATCAATTCATGGAGGATAGGTCCACCAATGGCTGTTAGCCAGGATGGGCAGGAATGGTGTCCCTAGCCTCTGTTTGTCAGAGTCTGGGAATGGATGACAGGGCGGGATCACTCGATGGTTCCCTGTTCTGTTCATTAGCTCTGAAGCACCTGGCTTTGCCCACTGTCAGCAGACAGGGTACTGGGCTAGATGGACCTTTGGTCTGACCCAGTCTGTCCGTTCCTACGCTCAGAAAGTGTTGCAGGAACAACAGTGGAAATGCAGATGCTGAAGGTGAAACTCGTGTATTTGAATTGTTATGAGTGTGCCAAGCCACAGAGCGTGGTGTCGCCCACCACACCACTAGTTCCAGGACCTATGTGCTCAAATGTTATCCATCTTGCGTTCTGTTTAGGAAAGGGGGGGGGGGGAGGGGAGGGAGAATGGAAAAGTCTAATGAAATAATAAATACAGAATACACTGCTCATGAAATACCCTACATGAGCAACTGAGCTTTGGGGGAGGGAGGATCTTCTGACCTAATATTCGGCACCGGCAACACTATCTAAAAGAAAGCAATGTTTTTAGAAAGTTGACACCCTAGAGGGGAAAAATAAATCATGAGATTAAATTACAGCAGAGAAAGTCTTCCAAACTCTAATTACTTTTGCAATTTTCCCCTCTGCCAAATTGAATGGTTTCACACTGAAGTAATGCAAGAATGAATGGTATTATACAACACTACAGTTTTGCTTTGAATGTTGAGGGTCATTCAACCCCTCAACTTGGATTTGCAAGTGTACCTAAGCATAGACAGAATGAAAACAAAGCTAATTTTCACACAAGACAGACAAACTGAAACCACCAGCAGTTTTCAACTCTTTTAACTTCAATTGCTTGACAACACTGTTGAAACGACTGCCTTTCAATTGAAATAATTATATTTAATGAGCTGTAATGAAGGTTTGGACCAATTTCAAATGGACTTTATTCAAGGCTTTTTGATCAGAATTCATCAAAAAAAGGGGGTGGTAGTGCTGACGGTAAAATTGTGAACCTTTTCATAAAATGTCTGTTTTGCATCAGAACTGCATTTTCTTTCCCACGTTTTGATTAATTCGTGATTCCACCTCTTTGCCGTAGTCTTCACCAATGGAATGTTGCAAAAGGTACAGGTTCAACCTTTACAGTCCAGAGTTCTGTAGCCTGGGAATATCTGTGGTCCAGCATTCCTTGGGGGCTCCCGGGCTGGAACATTCATGAGAAAAAAACAGCTCAGCAACTCCTCCCCTGCCTCCCAGAGTGCAACAAATACCTCATTTGCAGCACTCTAGCTCAGGGATGGAGCAGGAGGAGAGGGAACGGGGGGATGCGCGGAAGAAGGGGCCGGGTGGCTATGGAGTCCCATGGCCAGGAGCACAGCCCTACAGTTGATGTTTGGGATCAGGAGTGCAGCCCTGCAGGGGCTAGCAGCGGGGGCTGGGAGTGCAGCCTGGGAGCCACAAGGCTCCACAGCTGCCCTGCCTCTTCCCACATGTGCCCTCCTGAAGTCTCCACTCCGTGAATGTCAGCTCCTCTGCTGCTGCCAGAGCAAAGCCCCTCAGCTGGCAGCAACAGAGGGTCAGGCATTGACCTCCCCTGGTCCAGCAGAGTCCCTGGTTGGTGACCGGTCAGGTCCCAAGGGTGCCAGACCAGGTAGGTACAACCTGTAGTAATGTAAATATACTGCCCGTAATCCAGTATGGCAATAGAGAATCCATCTCATTGATTAGAATCTTGATCTTTGCCTCACGATTCTTTGTTAGCATAAGTGGGCGCTGAGAATACGGCTCTCCAATAGAACACCTCTTTGCTTAACTCTACTAACCAGGGGGTTTCTACGGAGGACCAGTGGAGTCTTAGAAACATTGCTTGTGAGTTTCACCAGGAGCAATTCATTGAGCTGAACCTCTGTGGGGTCTGCTTATGATGACTCCTGGGGTGACACTGAAACGTCTGTTGCTATCAAGAGAAAGGGAGGCGAGCTAAAGGCAGTAGCCTGCAATCCACTGGGAGCAGCTAGTTTAAAGCAGACACAAGAGACACAACATATGGGAAATGCAGGCCCGATGATGCTCATGGCAGCAGCAGCACTTGGAGACCCCGGCCCTTTAAATTACTGCTGGAGCATCGTGCAACACGCTCCGGGTGGCTCTGAGGGCTGGGGGGGGCACCGTGGTCCAGGCAGTGCTGAGGGCTGATGGCCCCTGGCCATGCCCCTTCTGCTCAAGGTCCCACCCATTCTGGGAATGCAGAGCCAGTCCCCCGCATACACACCTTGCCCAGGGGCCTAGCGCGGCGGTCGGCTCCCCTGCTGAAATGAAGAGGAAGCATTAGCTGGGATCAAGTTTGCAAATGCAGAGTGTATTTTGGTAATTTAGAGTTCACACGACTCTCATTACTTCATCTGAGAGAGCACCTCAAGAGTGAAAACCAATTTTCTACATTTTAAGTCAGACCAGTAATCAAGGCCAGGTTCCTCATCACTGAGGTGGCACTACTAACTTCAATGGCATCACAGTAGGGATGAATTTAATATTCTGGGGCCAATCCTCAGATGTTATGAAGTCAGCAGAGCTACACCAATCTGCAAAAGGCTACAAAAAGATCAGGCCCTTTAGCTTCGCATTTGGCCATTTCAGCCCATCGCAATGAGTACTTGAACAATTCCATAGTATTGAACACACAAATATGAGCATGACAGTCATCGGCAAATGGGAGCTGCTTACTAAAAAAGTTAACAAGCAAAATGAAAGTATCAATAGGCAATAAACAACACCACTAATTTTCTGAGATGTCCGAAAGTGAGCGACAAGCAGGATATATACAGATCATTGGACCCAAGTCTGGAATGTGTCCCAGTCTGGATTAGGACACAATTCTTCAACATCCCATGGTTTCACTACACTTCTTCTATGAAATCATAACTTTTAGTAGATAATCATCAGGATAAGTGGAAAAAACCTCTAGCTTTAATTCAGATCTTACACACGAAGTAACAGAATTTTCTAATGTGTTTTTAAACGTTTTATTTAAATTCTAAGTGTTATATTACAGAGCAACATGATGGTATGAGAAAAAACACAGATTGTTCTTTCTAGTCATGCTAATTTTGTTTTAAACTACTTAGTTTGATAATGGGGTTTTATTAATATGTTTGATTTAACCATGCGATCCAGTTACTTAAGTGTATTTACAATGTGACTCTAAATAACATTGAATGCGCTTCATGGTGAGGTACCTTAATTGAGTTTATAGATGTGCTCTGAATTCATTATGGTTCGTAAACGGCTTAGAAGTGCATGATGCAACAATAACTAAATATTTTCTAATAATCTTCAATAAAGACATCCTACGTGTTTCTTTTTCCAAAGGAGGTTTAGCTAAATTCCTTTTTCTAGGTAATTTCTGCCCTTGCTCTTTGGATTATTGAGGTACGAAGAAGGTCTTATGAGACTGACTAGCATCTTTTGGCAGGGGGTGTGATACAACCAATGATGGGATTACCCCAATGCAAACGCCTACCTGAGTCAGGATAAACTATTCCGAGCCAAAATTGTCATTAGGGCAGTTAAGGCCAGCTTTAACCAGGGCTAAAATGCAAATGGGCAAAAATCCTAATTTAAGGCAATTTGCTCTGTCTATGGTAGGAGTTTCGCCAATACCTGTTAGCCAATACCAAGCTCCCATTGATTTCAGAGGTGGGAAGGTTGAGCCTTATATATAACTCATGAATGCTAGAGTTATGAGGGGATGTCTGGAAGAACACCTCCACATGAGAAGTCTTGTCCAGTCCCCAATGGGTCAGCCAACCAGAGTCTTTCATTCTGCCTTAGTGCATCAGGGCCTCTTCAATGCAGATTAATCTCTTAAAGGGGAGGCAGGATTTGACACCCCGACCCCAAATGTATTTATAAAGTTGCTTTCGGAGGCGCTTAGCTTTTTTTTTCAATGTAGACATCAGTAACTAGAGATTCTGCAAACTGACGTTTCTTACCCAGATGCTGCCAGGAGCCCTCCAGTCAGCTTGTTTCTATTGATCCCAGTTTCACTGGTGGCTTAAGAGAGAAGTCATTAAATACCGGTAACGATTGCGCACTAAAAGGATTACCTCTTAAAACCACAAGAATCAATGGGAAAATCATTCGGCTAAAAGTTCCATTGATAACTTAAGACCCTGAACACTCAATGGCATTGTTCATGGCCTTAACATCTCACATTTTTCTTTTTAATTACCCAGTGAATTAAAAACTTCTGAAACGACTTAATTACAAGATTTACGCTTCACAAAGGGTTCAGTTGTAATTATAGGTTGTTAAGATTTTATTCAAAAAAATTCTAATTCCAAATAATTGAATCAGAAACATAATGATCATTATACAGGTTGAACCTCCTTAGTCCAGCACCCTCAGGACCTGACCAGTGCCAAATTAGAGAATATGCCGAATCACAGCAGGTCAATATTGTCTGGCAGCATTATCAACACTGCCACTGCTTACTGAGCTCTTAGAAGGCATTTAGGGGTGAATTAGAGCTAAATAACAGCACTGAACACTGAGAACCAGGACTGGTGGCAGTAACAAACTTTATGGGACCACGGGAAACTTGGCCACACCCATGAAAAGTGGGCATCCAGCCAACTACAATCATGCTGGACCATGGATGTTGCTGGACCAGAGAGTGGTATACTAGCCGGGTTCAACCTGTTACAAAAACTAAAGTATTCTGCTTTGGTATCAAAGTTTGCTTTATTGCCTTATATAAGGAGAATAAATAAGAAAACCTTGTTTCCTCAGATATTGTTAAAGTCTAAAAACATTATTACAGTAGAACCTACAGCTTCTGACCAATGATGAGCTCCCCCCCATTCCCATTTGGCTAGTTGCTGTACAGAAATATAATAACAAGGCAGTCCATGTCCCAAAGATCTTACAAAATATTCGGCCACTGGTAGGTCAAACGAAGTCAGGAGAAGACAGCATGCCAAAGAGTGAAATGTAGCATTTTCAACCCCTTTCCCATCCTTTGTCACTTGCTTTGTAGCCATCGCGGGAGAAGTGATGTTTAAGACATTATTTAAAAAGGGACAAAGCTGTGGCTTTGTGGATTTTACAGGGAACTCCTCCCAAAGACAGAGGGCATCATGCTCGTGATGGTCTCTTGAAAGAATAAAGCTTCTTCAGACTGTAACGCTGCATGTTCATACACAGCCAAGTAGTTTTCTTTCTGACAGTTTTTTTACTTGAACCTTTGTATTTCAAAGGACAGGACCACTTGAAATGAGGCATGCAAAGCAGAGGGAACATTGATACGCAGCACAGAAACCATCCATTTTAAAAGGGTGACCCTGATCTGGAGATCTGTTTGAATTTCCTAGAGAGAGGATGATGAACGAAGCTCCAGAGGCTGCATACATAGGTAAACAGCACAGCTGTTCAGCAAAATGATCAAACCAACCACAGGAAAATACATATTTGAGAGGACCACAGCTGTCCACTCCTAGATGCCCCAGAAAAGATAGTGGCATTATTTTGTGAGTAGCGTGTGTGGAGTGAGATTGTTGTGGGGTTTTTTTCTTCATCTCCCACTACTAAAGTGTGACTTTGTTTAATAGCAATTGATCATTCTGATCCTGGGATTTTTTTAAAACGTGTCAGCATGACTTAAATCCTTCAGAGGCAGCCCTACAAAATTCTGGTATCTCCTACATGGGTATGTCTACACTTGCCCCCTACTTCGAAGTAGGGAGGCAAATGAAGCATACCGAAGTTGCAAATCAAGCCCGGGATTTAAATATCCCGCGCTTGATTTGCATGTTCCTGGACGGTTGCCATTTTAGAAATTCACTAGCCCGGAGTAACTGCCCGCATCTACATGCGGCAGTGAACCGGGAGTCTGATTTAAAGCCCCTAATTCGAATTAGCTGGTAAACCTCATTGCAGGAGGAATACCAGCTACTTCGAATTAGGGCTTTAAATCGGACTCCCATTTCACTGCCGCGTGTAGACGCAGGCAGTTACTCCGGGGTACTGAATTTCTAAAATGGCGACTGGCCGGGAACATGCAAATCAAGTGTGGGATATTTAAATCCCGGCTTGATTTGCAACTTCGGTGTGCTTCATTTGCCTCCCTACTTCGAAGTAGGGGGCAAGTGTAGACATACCCAAAGGCACTGAGTGTCCCATTGATTTCAACAATTTGGAGGATTCAGGCCTTCGTTAATTTGAGGCAACTTTGGAATTTGTTTTCCTGCTTGCTTTTAAAGCCTATCAACTCTTGTGAGAAACTCCTTGGAGGACTGGAATGGGAGATCTATCAGCCCCCAGCGGAAGATACCTGCCCAAAGAGAACCTTTCTTCCACATGTGGTAGGCCTGGGAGTTAAAAGGGTACAAAACAGAAAAAGGAGAGGATTAAACCATCTAAATAAAAATCTCTCCCTGTTCTCAGTTGCTCAAGTGTCAGTCTCTTGTGGTGTCATACAGGGCACTTGCTAACGGATCTAAAGGTGACAATATTATTACAAGGCCATTTCAAAAACCTGCTGGAGAGAAAAGCTGCAGAACCTGATTTCATTCACAAGTCTGACACCTGCAATAGAGGTTTAAACAAAGACCTTAACTGGATGGGCCGCTACATTCCACACCCTAATGACATAAAAAGCCAAGCACCAGGTACTTAGAGTACTTAGAACGCTCTCTATCAGCCTCATTTACCATGGGCACTCTTACTGACAATATATACTTTTTCCCTCCTCATCCTCTATTTCTCTGCTATTTATTTGTCCCCTGGACCCTTTAACTCCATTCATCTGAAGAAGTGGGTTGTGCCCACAGAAGCTCATGATGCCATCTACATTTTTGTTAGTCTCTAAGGTGCTGCAGGACTATTGGTTGTTTTTTTAAGTTTATTCCATTACAGGCTAACACAGCTACCCCTCTGAAACTTTTGAAATCTGTGTAGTTCTTTAGTCCTCCACAGGGCTGGCCCTACCATGAGGCGAACTGAGGCGGCCGCCTCAGGTGCCAGATGGTGGGGGGGCGCCACTAGGACCCAGAATGTAGAAAATTGTGTCTGCTGCTAGTGCATGTGTAGGTAGCAGAGCAGTCCCATGAGAGGAGTAGAACAGAAAGAAGGCGGAATTGAGACCTTTCATAGTTTGGGCCTAAGCGAGGGGGTATGGGGGCGTCATTTGAGCTCCCTGCCTCAGGTGCCAAAATGTTGTGGGCTGGCCCTGGTCCTCCAGCAAAAAATAGCAGTCATGATTTGCTGGATTTGATTTTCTTACTCTTGCTAATTGAAACAAATATAATATTGTTCCTGATTTACCTCTATGTAAATGAGACAATAATCTAACATAATATTTGTAATTTAAAAAAAACAAGAGAGACAAAGACAGAGAGAGAGAGAGAGAGAGAGAAAGAAATACTTTTCCTGGAAAATAAGCCTTTCAGGCCTTCTTTTTTCATCATAAATAAACAAAGAAGAGGCACCAACAGAATTATTTTTCTTCGACACAGTTGTTTCACCTTTAGCAACGCCTCTGTTTTAGGTGGCTATAGGAAAGCGATGCGGGGACAGAAGCAAAATGAAAAACATTGGAAAAGAAATGGAAGGCCAGGGAGAAATAATAATGAGAAAAAAATGTCACATTAAAATTTCAGAGCAGCACCAGCTGCTGCTGCCTCTGCCTAGAGGTTGAATGGATCCAGACAATAGCTGAGGAAGCGTGTTGCTTCTTGTGAGCATTCCTGTGGCAGAGACAAGCCCGAACAACCACAGGAAAATTCCTTCCTCTTGCAAATCCTACCTCCCCGTGCCTCATTGTCTCTGACTTCGCTGTTTAAAAAAAATTAAAATGGAAATAAATAATACACAGGTGTTGCTAATGTGGCCATTTCCCTTTGCGAGGCTCAGAGCACAGCCTTTTAGATCTGAATAAAAGCAAAATGTGCAATGAGGCAGCCCAGACCTCTGATACCATAGCAAGCTAGGGCCCGATCCTTCTGCCATGAGTAATTCTTATTTCCAAGAGCACCCCTCATGTATTTCAACGGCGCCATTAATGCAAAGGAGGAGCAGATTACAGGAGCCAAGGTTTACTCGCTCTTTACTCCTTCTAGCCTCTGTAAAGAAAGTCAGCAGGGGGGAGGAGAATGGGAAGTGTTTGCAAATCCTCATGAAAATATGAGGACAATAAAAAAATCAGACTGGACATTACTAGTTGCAGCATTTGCTGTGTGATTCCATACAGACGCTTTTGCTCTCCGCTTCTCTGCTGTGAGAAATAAATACATTTTGACTAGGGCTGTAAAGTCCCATTGAATCAGTTACAGGAACTGGTTAACTGCTGAACTGGGATCCCGTTGGCGGAGGGCCACTCCTGTCCAGGTGGATTGGAGCGGGCCTCTGCCCGTGGCATGGTGCGACAGGCCCAGCCAGGCTGAAGCAGCTTGCTGCCCCACCGGCTGCTCCAGCAAGGCCAGACCAAGCCTGTAGGGCAGCTGCTCCGGCCGGGCCTGCTGGGCTGGGTCGGCCACACAGCACCATCAGCTGGGAGCTTCTCCAGCCAGGCCAGGCTGCCACTTAACCGGTGACATCCCAACTTTTGACATCTCTTTTCAGCTCCCACTCAGACTTTGCCTGATCATTACCCAAGCGTTGCTTGGAATGAGAATGTTATCTCAGGACAGACGGAGCAGGGACTCAGCAAGGGCCCTATTGATGCGGTATCTCCTACTCAGGGCCTGCGTCTTTTCCTCCCTTCCCCATTTCTCTTTCTGCCTGCAAGCCCCAGCGGCTTCCTTTGCAGACGTACAAATCAAGCGGCATTGAGAATGAGGTCTGGTAGTGTGCCACAGAGCCTCCCGCCCTGGGGTAATCTGTCCAAATATTCTGCAGGTTGGCAGTGTTGCCATCTAATAGCTCCTGAGTGGTGCAAGAGAAACGATTCCAGTTCCAAGGGAACAGGTGTATACATAGCACAAACTGGCCTTGTTAATGCTAGTCTCACTATACAGGCCAGGGACACCGTAATACAGATAATGGTTGGAGCACTTTAGTGGGGCTGTGTGATGTGTCATGACCCTCGAACACCTTCCCATTGGGTAAAGAGAGGACCGGAATCTTCTGGGATGTACTGAACCAGCCTCTTTTCACCAGCACTAATAGGCTGGTTATAAACCAAAACAGGAATGTGATTGACACACAGAGGAGACATGGAAAGAGTTACTTTTCTTTTCCATGTCTCTCTTGGCTTCTGAATTTGGAGCATGTGTATCATACTCCCATTTCGAGGTTAAATTTCCAGGCTGGTATAATATGGTGGAGCTACAGCACTGGTGAATTTGTCCTTGCACAGATTTTACACGTACCTTGTGGCACAGCATTTCACTGATGTGTGGAGACAGAATGCTGACATTGCTGGATGAACCACCATACACTTAGCAATTATGTGGGAAAGCATTTTCCAGATTCAGAACTTCATTGAATAGTTGACTATAGATGTAGCAACAAGCTTTCCACCTGCATATAGCTTTATCAATTCTAATAGTAACAGGGGGTATGATCATTAAAAAAACCCTTATAAAGAAGAAGAAATTATTTACACAATATTTTCACCATTTCAGCCATTTAGAGAAGTGGTTAAATTTTATGTAATTTTGGAATTTCACTGAAATATCAAATTTCGAATTTAAGGAAAAAAGTGTGGAAAATATAAATTTTCACTCCCCTTTTTCCATAATGTTTCTTAGCATGGAACCTAAGTATCATGGGGATGAGTACCTGGTAATAGTTACAGATAGAACATAAAGGTAGAAAAAGCAGATGATATGCAAAAAACCCACAAAATATCTATTTTGGTTCCATTCTATCCAGCAACCAAAAGTTAGGATGCTTATGAGAACTTTCCAAAATTCAGTAAGCTTATTTTGAAATTTGGTGCTGTCTAGACAGTGCTAAATTTCAAAATAAATCACTGTTCCAGTGTCTTCCTTAATCCTCGTGCAACAAGGTTTACAGGAAGCCAGAATAAAAAGCATGTTATTTCGAAATAATGGGCTTCTTGTGTAGACAGCACAGAATGCTATTTTGGGATAACAGTGTTATCACAAAATAGCACTGCTGTGTAGACGTACCCTCATTCTTAGATAAAGCAATCGTTTCAAGGTAGAGGAATGCCACTCCTTTTCCACCAAACAGTTGTAATCCTTTGTTACCACAGAAAAACTCTTCCCCTAGCCTCTCCTAACAGATGGGCCCCAAGATAACCATAAACAGGGAATGTGAGTCAATGTAAGTCAAGAAGGGTGGATTTAGTATATTAGCTATATTATTACCTGTGTAATTTACACACACACACACAAATCTGGGTGTAATAGTATATTAGCCATTACTCAAGGGGATTACGAATGCCAGCTAACCGCAGAATGGCTTTCCTCCTGAAGTTTTCCAGAGAGTGAATTTCAAGCTTAGAAAGTCCATGAGGAAGTCTCTCCTTTAACAGAGTGAATTCATCTCTACATATTTCATGGCAAACTTGGCAGTCATCTGAGGAAGTGGATTGTGCCCACGAAAGCTCATGATACCATCTACATGTTTTGGGGTGCTATGTCTATACTGCGCTCTCTTGCTCAAGAAAATATGCAAATGAGGTGAAGCAGTGACTATTACCAAGCCTCATTTGCATACTTAATGAGCCGCCATTTTGCTCAAGGGGCTTTTGCGCAAAAAGGAACCATCCACATGGTTCCTTTTCCCCCAAAATGCCCTCTTGGGCAAGAGCCATTCTGCCACTTTTTTTAGGCAGAACGGCTCTTGTGCAAGACGGGGTTTTTGCGCTAAAAGGAGCAAAAATGGTGGCTCATTAAGTATGCAAATGAGGCGAGGCAATATTCACCACTTCGCCTCATTTGCATATTTTCTTGTGCAAGAGAGCGCAGTATAGATGTAGCCTCAGTCTTTAAGGTGCTACTAGACTATTCGTAGTTTTTAAGTTTTTGGGGGGGATGGAAGTAAAGAATGCTAGGAGCAGTGGTTAGATGGACACAAAAGGCTCAGTTCCACAGATCTCTCCTCGGATCTCCTTCCATCCTTCACATGCTGATCTGTGCTGACAAGAGATGAACGAGAGGCAAGATTTTGTTTTTGCCTTTTGCCTCCTATTACCTGCACAGAAGTTTAGAATGTGCTCCCGGATGCTCCTTCATTCCAGAATAGACTGAATAAGGATTTCCTTCTTCCTACATGAAGGCCTCTGATGTCTGGCATGTGCTAACATCATGGGACTCTAAAGTTCCTAGTGACTATAGAGAGACACAGTCCAGTGAAACTCCTGATTGGGGCAGTTGGTAAAAAAAACCGTGGTCTGTAGCCCTTTCTCTCTACGCGAGCCCCACCAACATTTCTATGGTCTACTATCATAAGCGCATGAGCCCATTTTGGCTCACCGTTTCAGTGCTAGCTCTGCCTGACTGTGCTTCTGGAAATTCTGTATGGCATCTGATAGCAGGGAGAATTATATTCTAGAATGACCACTAGTGGGCAGCACGTGCAGCCCTAGGGAGTGGATGTTGGGCCAGGCACTGTGGCCTCAGAGAGCAGCCGCCACCCCACCCAGCACCAGCTAGGCTGCATGGCCCTGGTCAGCCCTGGGGAGCCCCTCCACTCCTCCCAACCCCCTGCCCTGACTCCTGCACTCCCTTCCCCACCCTAAGCACCCTCGACTCCTGCTCCTCCCACATCCTTGGCCCCCTGCCATGAAGAACTGGGTAAATCTAGTTGCTTTATATTTCTTTACACAACCTCACCCCACTCACACAGCAAGAGGAAGCTCATAAAATGTCGGCTCGTTCTTATGTTGCTTCAAAACCAAGAGGCTTGTAAATCATCTCTAAACAGGGTGCCCGATGCTTTTCTGCTTCTACCATGTATTATGTGAGAATTAGTAAGTAATGGGACTTGTGGGATGAAAAGCAGGGAGATCCATAGGGCAGGTGATGGAGAGCATAATTTAACGGGTCAATGAAAAAGGACATTAAATCATGGCCAGATTATACTGGCATTCACCAAACGCTTTCCTCATATTGAAATGCCTTTCATAAAATATCGAAATTCCTTTCTTCAGTGACAAATGACGGCTCCTTCAAGCCAAAAGCAGTGAAGGCATTGGACCGGAGCTCTGTTTTTCGATGAATAGGACTGCTCCTTGCACCTTCAAAGTGCTGTCTGATCACACCTGAAAACCCTTTCCTGGAGGGATCCGTTCTTAGGGTAGGCTCACTTGTACTCTCCTTTTCTTTACAGCAGTGTTTCCCAATTGGAGCTCCGGGGAACTCTGGGGATCCGTGAAGCGAAAGCAAGGGTTCCGCGAAGAGCCGGCACTCCCCTGCCCTCTGTTAAAGAGACAGAGCCATGGTGAGGGCTTTTTTTTTTTTTTTTTGCTCAATGAAACGCGGCAGAGGCCTTTTTTTTTTAAGGCAACTCTAGGGGTTCCGTGGCCAAATAAAATTGGGAAACACTGCTCTACAGCTTAGATTCAAACTTCCCAGGTTATGTCTTCCTCGCCAATGCCCATCATTTTGCATACCAGACTAATATGGAGATCCATAGCTCTTCCATCCCCTGAATCCTTGGACCTGGCTTCCCCTCCTTCCATAGAAAGTTCAAGCTTTTGCTTTTACTTTGCAAGCACTCCACATTTCCAAATCCCACCTACACCACAGCCGCCATATCCCATCTCCACCTACACGCCTCTCTGGTGTCCTGACTTCTCCCCTTTGTTCATTTCACCTCAAAAGCCTCCCCTGATGTTGTGCCATCTCTCCCATCCAGTTAAAAATATCCCCACTTCTTCAGCACAGCCTTCCACTCCCAATGGCCATGTGGCACTTCACGTGCCTTTGTGGCATTTGTACATATTTATATCCTCTTGTACCTCCCTCCAGGCAGAAACTCTGTTCTCTAGCTTCCACTTCTGACTGACCGTAAGGACTCAGGGGCATACGAATGACATACGAGTGAACGTTTGTCACAGCAGTGCAAGACAGCATAGCATAGTGCAATGTTTCTCAACCATGGAACCACACTGGTTCCTGAGCTCTCCCTGGCACAGTTTAAGAAGGCAGCAAGCCAAACCCTGGTATCATAAAGGTTGAAAAACACTGGTCTAGTGGATAGGCCACAGGACTGGGAGCCAGATGACCTGAGCGTTAGTAACAGCTCAGCCACTGATTTGTTAGGTGACCTTTGTCAAGTCACTTCACCCCTGGCTCTGTTGTCCCTCCTGTTCTTTGTCCAATACACTGTAGAGCTCTTCTAGATAGTGGGACCTGATCTTTAGACCCCTCATCTAATATACATTTTAGGAAAGGCAAATCTACTCCAGCTGTTCCAGGTGATTCAGAGATGTAGACTTAGCATGATAGAATGACATAATGCTTGGAAAGTCATATATCCATTTAAATGTGGTGTGTTATGAGAGTTAGGAGTTTTATAGCATCAGTAGTACTTTATATTTTGGTGAACACATTCACTTATATGATGTCTTATTCATTTTGTGAAATCCACCATTGTGCATTATGTTTGCTTTCATAATAGGTCTTAGTAGGTGTACAGGCCTCATGCTGGCCTTCTGCACAGAGGTGTATGCCACCTTAATGGACCTTCAGAAGATTTTTCCCCCTCGAAGACTGGTACATGTGACAATGAAGAGGAGAAGAATCTAAAAGGTTTAGGGTAATGGAATTATGTATTTGCCTTTCAGTGATGGATAGCTACTTTCAAATCCTTGCTCAGTTTACAAGTACTTGGAGGAAAAATTGCATAGGGTAAACAGATGAAAATTGATATCCACTTAGGCAGCAATAAGGAGATTTCAAACCACTGGTTTCCTGTGCAGATCATATTGTTAGTCTCAAACACATTATAGAACATCACCCCATGCAGATTGTAGATCTACAATGTGTAGTTTTCCAGACTGTTTCTGACTGCATTCTGGAAAATGACAGAATATTATGGATTATTACTTAAGGAAGAAAAGACCCAGCTTTTGGCAGACATAGCAAAACAAAATGGTTTATTCATCATCAAAGGGGAGACAAAATACCCCAAAACAACAATCAGAGTAGACAGAAAAAATTAGTTGTAGTAAGAAATTTTACCTCTCTAGGGAATGAGATGGGCAATGAAGGTGACACTGCACTAGCTGTAAAGTAACACGTGTCAAAAGCCACACACAGCTTTCATGAACTCGAAAATATTTGGAAAAGTAGCCTGATTGGCCCCAATACAAAAATACACATCTGTAATATCCAGTGTTGTCTTCAAGTCGTCATTGTCAAGTCTCAAGTCGAGTCTCGAGTCCCTAAAGTCACTTTCAAGTCAAGTCCCAAGTCGAGTCTCAAGTCTTAATTTAAAAAATGTCAGGTCACTTTTGTACAAGCCATCAATATCGGCATTTTCGGACAATTTTTCCACCAAGTTGATTTAACAAAATTAGCAAGTCTCAAGTCGAGTCTCAAGTCACAAACAATGAACCCGAGTCGAGTCTCAAGTTGAGTCACCTAGGCGACTTAAGTCGGACTCGAGTTCAAGTCGTGGGACTCGAGTCAACAACTCTGGTAATACCAGCATCATGTCTGTCTTCGTTTGAGCGCTAGTCATGGAAATCTACCATGAAAATTGGTAAGAAGATCAGCTTATTTCCAAGTAAATTCTTGTGGAAGATCTTGAGTGTCCATTGGACAGAATTTCTTGCAACCTCAGATATTCTAAGATAAACAAACCAACCTAAAGCATCAAACATGGTAAAAGAATGATGATGAACATATTTAGAGCTGACTTTAAATATGATACCAACATAATTTCCCCAGCAAGTGATAATATGGACACTGCTGGAGAAGAGAAAAAAAGGGCAGTCTAGACAAACAATATGCAAAACAATAAAAAAAGATGCCAAATCCATCAACATGACACACAGAAGCCTGAACAGACCTTCACAAAACTGAAATGAATGGTGGAAATTGGTGGATGCCCTAAGCACCTGACACCAGATCTACATTACAGGAGAAAGTTGACCTAAGATATGCAACTCCAGCTATGTGAATAGCATGACATGCCTTAGGTCCAATTTCCACAAAGACCCCACTGTGGGAGGACAATGGGAGAAACTCTCCCATCAATTTCCCTTACTCCTCACCACCAGTGGAGTACCAGAGTTGATGGGAGTGCCATCAGCAGTTGATTTAGTGGGTCCTTACTAGACCTGCTAAATCAAACCCTGAGAAGATTGATCTCCACAGCACTGATTTCCCGGTAAATGGAGAAAGCCCTGAAGGTGCAGAAGGAAAAAAGAAGAAGGAAGAGAAACAGATGTTTCAGATGTGGAGATGAAATACATAGGCTTCCTAGCATCCATGAGTTCTGAAACATACTGGGCCTGATTCTTCTGCTTGGGCTAGTTCCCCCAGATGATGTAAATTAGCGTAACTGTTGACTTCAATGCAGCTATGCTGATCTACACAAGCTGAGGATCTGGCCCTTGACTTCAGTAAAGTTACTTTCCACTTCCACCTGTTTAAGTGCATAAAATCTACTTACGCACCTTAGCACACAGCACATGCTAAAGTCTGGTGCAAAATGGCTTAGCACTAAGCACTATCTTATATCACATCATTTCTTATTCCTGTTTAAGCTCATGGTAAAAAGTATTCTTTGTCTCACAAAGAATTGTTTTGCATTTTTAGACCTGGGGGAATTAGACAGGGCTAAGCAATTACCAGGAGACTTCTATGAGTCGAATAGAATGGGACTGAATAAGCAGAAAGCCATACAATGCATTGAGATAAGGAAACTAAAGTTAGGGAAATGGCTAAAAGAGATAGTCTAGCCATTATCTGGGTGGCAGATGTTTAAAACTGTCAGTTCTAAAATACTAGGACGCCTTTATAAATCAACATTTCCTGTGGCCCATAGGGGAAGAAACCTGTCTCAGCTCACATCTTTTCATCCATTTATAGATATATTTTCTATTTGGATCCTTATTTGAATTGCACATTTGTAATAAAATTCAGACATCTCCACTGCTGTCCGCATCAACGGAAAGACTCCTGGAGATGGGAGGTACTAACGTTGAGATAAGCCATTGAAATTCAGAATCGAGAAGCATTTTGGTATCATATTAAGAGTGGAAAAGTGAAAGAGAAACATTCGTGGCTCTAGAAAAAGAGGGCCTGGATGCATTATGCCATGGACCCAATGGGTGCCACCAACCCATCACCTGTCAGAACGTGAGCTTTAGGAATAACAATAATTTAACAGGAGAGTCAGCCTCAGAATTTGTACTGCCCCGTGGGGGTGAGTAAATAGACTGAGCATGCAAGGAGAGTGTGACAGAGAAATAAAGAAACACGGCACCTAGAAACAGAAAGCTTGCCTTGTGATCATGCCACTAAGCTAGAACCCAGCACTTCCAAGTGTGAGTTCCAACTCTGCTGTTTCCTGGGTGAGCTCAGACAATCACACGCACATTGATTTCAATGGGAGTCAGTCACTTAAATACCTTTGAGGATCTATGCCTCAGCTCCCCTCTGTAAAACTGAGAATGGTACCATACGTTTCTCCCTTCCTTTGTCTACCATGACAATATAAATTGTAAGTTTTTCCAGGCAGGAGCTGTCTATGTACAGTGCCTACCACAAGCTGCCTGCTCTTGGCTGTAGTTTCTAGATGCTACTCTAGTAGAAATAATGAACTATAAAAACATGTAGAAGCTTTACCTATCAGCTAAACCACTACTGCACTTTGAGAGGGATCAGGGGCCAGATTCTGATCTCTATTACACTAGTGTAAATGTACAGCAACTCCATTCAATCATGGATTTAAAAGTAGTCATTCTTCTACAAAGGTATTTTACCACCCAATTACAGAGAGAGGCTGCTGAAGTGACACTGTCAACTTGGACTTGAATAAAGATATTAACCAGTTAATGTACACTACAAAGGCCATTTCCCTTGCCTTTGACATTCACATTTTCACACCAAAAGTTATGAATGGGATACACTTACTTAGCTTCCTTAACATGGGTCCAACAATTGGCAGGTACTTCTTTTGCTGTTATAAATGTGTTGGATTCTGTTATTTCTACTCCAACTCAACTGATAAAGTGGGTTTTACCCAGGAGAGCTCATGATCTAATGTATTTGTTAGTTTCTAAGGTGCCACAGGACTACTTGTTGTTTTTAAAGTTACAGACTAACACAGCTACCCCTCTGAGACGTTTTTCCCCCCTGTTGTCTTTAGTTACTCCTGCTTTACAGTCACCAGATGAACAGAAATCAGAATCTGGCACCAGAAAATTGTATGGGTTCCGCTCTCTGAAAAGTCATCACCTCTAGGTATGAGGACAGTTCCCCTCAGCAGTTCATACAGGAGTTTATTGCAAATTGTCACTTTATATAGAGAGGGAGAGTCAGAGAGAGAGAGAAGATTCTTTCTCCTTATTTGAAAAGAGACAAAAGCTGGGCCCTACAGGCAAATGTAATGAAAGATCATCCATCTCCACATCAAAATGAGTCAATGGCTTCCTATTATTATTTTATTCCAGAAGGGTCCGTGCAGGCAGAGGCTTGTTGAGGTCTCAGCATGAAAGTTATTCTGCTTCTTTGAAAGGGGCTGATTAATGTGAGATTGTGGATGAAGAGAAAGTGGCAGCAGACGAGACTCAAGAGAGGTGTGTGTGTCCTCACGACGTATGTGGAAGGGTGCAAAGAGTAGATCTATCCGTGCAAACATTACCAACATCACTGACAAAATGATGAACTTGGGGGCCCAACAGGGGGATCTCACACCCATGTTCCCCAGTTGCTTTCACTAGCTCCTCCCAAACTGGGACCCCTCCTCCTTCCAAAGATGGTTTTATGTTGCAATGATTTATATAACCTCAGGAAAAGAGGAGGAGGAACTAGCAATGGAAGATGCTCCCATCCCACCCCACTGGAACTGGAAAACACCCACCAAAGAGAAATGAAAAAAAATCACGATTTGTATTGGACACCAAAAAAAAGCACCATTTTTCCTACACAGATTTGCACTGTTATCATGAAATTTCAGTTCCCAGACATCATGAGAGCTGTGTGGAACTTTCATGATGCAACCTCAAATGAGGCAAAAGGCAATTTTTTCCCACACCCTCAGTCCTAGGGCCCTATTCAGTGATGTACTGCTTCGCGATACAAATTAACTTAAATTTACTTAAGGCTACCTTGCGTTGCCATCTAGCTACAAAGCAACCCGGGCCTATCCACCTATTGGCAAATGTTTGAGACACTGGGCCTGAATTTTGATTGAAATTGAGGCTAAGTTTCAACTGATCTTGGGACAGTTTATGGTTTCAGATGGCAAATTCAGCTGACTCTAAGGCCATGCCTGTACTTACCATGCCGGAGATCGATCTTCTGGCATGTGATGTGGTGGGTCTAGTTAAGACCCCCTAAATCAAATGTTGAGGGCAGTTCCAGCCATTACAGGTACTCCCAGCAGTTGTAAGGAGTAAGGGAAGCCGACAGGAATGTTTGCTCCCATTGGCCTCCCTCTGTGAAGACCGCTCCAAGTTTGGCTTAAGGTAAGCTGACTCCATCTAGTATTTTACATAGCTGAAGTTGCGAACCTTAGCCCGACCCAACATTCCAGGTCTAGTGTATACCCGGCCTTAGTCTGTGACACAAAGTGCAACTCAGGACTAAAAAAATAACAGGAGGTTTTACAATGTGCTCCTTCACACCTTCCTCTGCTTCTTTTGAAGCCAGTTGCAGTTTAGCCCCAATGAAAACAGACCAGTAGTAAATTTCAACAGCCCCAATTTTCAACCGACTTTTGAAAATCCCATCGGATGTTTTTAATCAGCAATGACCTTCCCCAGATTCTCGTGCTCTGCCTGAGGTTCCACAATTAGTAACATAGCCATGGGGGATTTTATCTAGGAAACACAGGCCTTGCCAAAGAGCATCTGACCCTCATGAAGTCAGATGCTCGGCCTACCTTGCTCCCACTGTTCATCCTTAGATCTCAAAGCACTTTCCCTAAGAGGTCAGCATCGTCCGCCCTACACATGGGGAAACTGAAGCACAGCGCTAGGCAGTGACTTGCCCAATGTCACTCATCAGGCCAATGGCAGAGTCGGGAATACAACCAACATGTCCTCTGACCCACTCCAGTGTTCTACCCAGTGCAGGTTGAACCTCTCTCGTCTGGGACACTGCAGTCTGGCAGGACCATGGAGGTTGCTGGACCAGAGAGCCCCAGCTGGAGAAGTTGCCTGCAGCTGGGCATAGTTAGTCTGGTAGGCCAGTAGTAAACTGGGAGCCCAGCCAGCAGCCTGGCAATTGCCAAGCTAGTGGGCCGGAAGTGGAGCCCCACTGGAGGCAGGGAGCCCTGGCTGGCGGGCCTATAGAGGGGCTCTGCTGGGGGCAGGGAGCTACACCAGTAGCCCACAGGGACAGCAGTTCTGATCAGAGCCTGTCTGGGGGCTGGCAGCCAGAGCAGAGCCCCTACAGGGCTGGTGGGTGGGGTCAGAGCCCCGACAGTACGTCGGGAACAGCGGAGCCTAGCAGGCAGGCAAGGGGCAGGTGTGCTGGCGGGGCAGGATGGGAACCCCAGAGGCCTGACTTCCCCTGGTCTGGCAAACTCCCTTGTTCGGGCCTGCTCAGGTCCTGAGGTTGCTGGACCAGGGAGGTCGAACCTGTAGATCACATGGCCCTTGAAAGGAATTCTGTCTTCTGCAGTAGTTCAGGACAGCGATACAGTAAATTCAGGACTCTCTGGTGTGGTGTTTTGACAGATCTCCTGCTCCGTCAGCGGGGCGGCCCGTGGCTTTAGGCAGACTCGGCCGCCGCCTAGGGCGCCGCCACCCGGGGCGCCCGATGATGACGTCACGGGGGAGCCTGGGGCGCCCGCCAATGATGTCAGTCCATTGACGGCCCTGCAGGCGGGGGCGCCGATCGCGCATTCCGCCTGGGGCACCAGCTGCCGCAGCCGGCCTCGGGCCACTCCTGTCCATCAGTGATGATATATGTTCAGCTGAGTGCATTTTCATATGCTCCCTCAGTATATCAGGCCAGCTCTATGCAGGTAGCTAGCATAATAGACTTTACAAGAGCCCCCAAAGACCACAGACTCAGATAAGATACAAAGGCACCCGAATCAGGTTTATCGTCGATCGAAGTACTTTAATAGTTGTTGGTAGCCAGATGGCCTCCGGGCCCCTACATATTTGTACCCAGGACAATGAACGCTACCCCTTGTTCTGCTTTCACTCTTGTTGTTTTTAACTATTTTATTATGTACTCAGCTGGTTGTCCTTGTACTGTTCGGATGCAATGTATTTACATACTTTATGTGCTTTTAGCAGTTCTAGTGCTGAGAGACACTGACTTGCAGGCAATTATCTGCTTTTAACACAGCCTATCTATTACCCATAGTATAACTCTTGCTGACTTTGGTTCAAGCACTCGACCCCACTTCAGGCTCTTTCTTTCTCCTACATTCCCCCACTTTTTTTTTCTATGGGGAGGATGTTTACCCATAGTAAATTTTCTTTCCTACATCTTCAAGGGAATGCGCTCTTTCTTTCTCCTGCATCTTCAAGGGAATTTGACATCTCAGTTACATTTTTCTGAATGGGAGGCAACTAAGACATGAAAACAATGTTTTGAGAGCAGAAATTCCCCCTGCAGAGGTCCGATCCAAGGCCTATCCAGCATTTTAGCCCTTTTTAGCCCCTACTTTGAGGGCTTACATGGGACTTAATTGCTGCATTGGCCTTCCACAGTGTTTGAGTTTCAACCAAATGAGCATTTACAATTGTACAAAGCTGCAGTAGAGGGTGATGGATTTTTTTAGTTCCCTTCATTGCAGGCTTCAACAGATGCAACCGAAATAAAGATCTTTCACTGGAGGGCAGAAGAAGACTTACAAGGATTTAATTTTAAAGCAAGTTATTTGTAAGGGGAGATCATCTATTATTGAGGGTAAAATGCCGGGAGGAGAGCACTAAATGGCATCGGAGATATTAATGCTTTGTAAATTCTGCAGTTTCATTACTTTCCATGTTGAATATTGAGGCAGTAATATAGCATTAGGGGCTGTGACTGTCTATCTTCTCCTTGTTCTTGTAGGGTATTTTAAAAGAACTTGTAAAGGCCTGAATCATGAAATAGCTGGGCCTACATTTTCTATAAAGAACCTCAACATGGCACCTAAATCTTTCCCTCACCTCTGGAATTTGTAGATTTAGGTCAATGAACATTCCACTGACAAGTCTGAGGATAGAATTAAAGACTCATACAGTTAAGAAAACCAGCCACTTTCTTCGGTCTGTCCGGCTATCTAAGAAAATGCCTTGGTCAGTGTACCTGAGTCCCTCTGGACCTGACCCACAGCAAATTACAGCTTGCTGCCTGAAGGGCCTTTTAGCACAAGCTGTAGAGGTCATGCTTTGAGGCCTGGATGTCCCTGTTTCGCTCCTTGGTGTCCGGCACAATGGTGATGGTCACAAATACTTTGTACTGCCACACAGGGTCCTACCTTTCATTCTCAGCTTGCTCGCTGGCCCAGAGTCTATTTCAGTGCCCTGGGAGACAAGGCCCTGATTCAGCAAAACACTTAGACACGGATTTCAGTGCTTGGCTGAAGAGGGATTAGATTAAGTGCTGGAAGCTAAGAACCATGTCTGTGCTTTGCGGAGGACAGATATGGCTGCGCCACAGCTGCTACCGTGACGCTGTTATATCATTCAGGCCCCACCAATGGGAGCAGGGAGGACAGAGGGTGCCATTGCTCTGGGGCCTGGTGATTCAAAAAAGCCCAGGGCTCCAGCCTCCACTGCCCCAGACCCTTTAAATCTCTGCTGGAGCACCGCACAGCATGCTCCAAAGAGTTCTCAGGGCTGGCTGGAGGTGGGGGTTGGGGGGCAGCATGCTGTGCTCTGGGCTGCGCTGTTGGCTGCCTCAGCCCCGCCTCTCTTGACTAAGTCCGATGCTTCCTACTCCGAAGGAAGGGAGGTTTCCACCAACCCAGCTCCCCAAGCGGCGATAGCTCAGTCAGCAGAAGAATCCTTCCACAGTTAAGCCGACCTCACTCCGTCACACAAGGTGTGGACATTATCACAGCCTTGAGACACATGGCTAAGTCCATTTCAGTTTCTACTGTGCGCCTGGACCGAATCAGGGCTTGTGTGTGGTCAGCGCTTGGACTGAAGAAAGGGAGTGGCTCTCACTGTCCACCGAAGCAGCATTCGCTTCCAAAAGAAGTCACTCCTACTTTCTCAGAACTTGCAACCAACTCTCTGCCCAGAATCAACTGCAGAATTAGGGCCTTAGGTCACCAGTACAAATGGTTGCAAACTTGTGCAAAGCAATAAAGAGACTGCAAAATTGGAGGGAGGGAGATTTTATTTATGGAGATTTCTATGGCTTCCATCGCTAGAGTATGAAAACAACAGACCCCAGTAAAGAAGTGTGAGTTATTGTGAATATTATTGTTATTATCTACTGCCTATTTCTGAGCTCTATTAGGCTCTATTGCCTGCCTAGAAGACAATATGCACGCATCTAGAAAGTGCACAGGGACAGCCCTCATTCTGTTATTCATATTCATGCTGACTTGCTTGTCTCCCTTGTTTAATTACAGTCTGTTATACAGATCTAAACACAGTCAAACTTTAATAAGGTCCTTAGGAGCAAAAAAAAAAAATTAAAATAAATTACGGGGTGGTTGTTTTTTAATTAAACAGAGCATATTTATCATAACTGCAGAGGATGTATTAAACATAGGATTGCAGCTACGGTTTACATTTTTTCTTCCTGTTTGGTTTAGCATTCATCACAAGCACAGTACAGCTTCTTAAAAGCAGCTATTATTGGACTTATTAAAAGTCTCAGCAATATTCATTTTAGGAAGATTTGGGAAGTAGGAATTAAAGCAGAAAATCTCTGGTAAATTACGTACTGAAATTATCTTTAAGAAAAATAAAAGCTGCTCTCTAAGATTCGAACTAACATTTCTCATTTCTGTCCTGCAGAGATATTTTCTGATTTTTGCAGCAGAAGCTGGAGCCTACCACTTGATTTTTACAATCCCACGGAGAGCAAATTTGCTTGGAGCTTTCAAGATAAGTGGGGCTGAAATTTAGGAGTGTTATGATGCATTTTTACTGGGTGATTCCATTTTATTGCACTAACATTTTTCTAAGGTGCTGTAACAATTGCCCATTGTTCTATCTTCAGTTTTCAGTGGGGCAAATCCAAATGAATTAGCAGGCTTATACTGAATCTGTCAAGAAGAGAAATATACTCCAGACCCCAGAGACTAAAATGTATTGTGCCATCATCAGCATCTCACAGAAACTTTAACAGCAATTCACTCTTGCCACTGTTGAAGGAGTTGCATGATCATAAGAAAATAAGCAATATACAGGGAAAACCTAATTGTAAAAAGTCTAGCACCCACTCCAACCATGCTGGCATCTCTGTAATGTGACTCTGATTGGTGTTCCAATGGTATCAATCCAGAATAACTCCACTGAAGTCCACAGAGTCACACCCTTGTCAAACTGATGTGAGTTCAGGATCAGATCCTACGTGTTCCTTACTGCTCTACCATGTGTAATGCTACCTTTTTTTTCCTGGGTGTGGTGGGGGGAGAAAGCTGCTATAGGGAGCACTTCCACCCTAAGACAGTGAATGTGTCACTGTTACTAATGTAGCTTTAGATGAACAGGCCAAATTTACCTGCAACTACGTCTAACTGGGACATGGCATCCTCCAGATTCCATGTGCCTCTTGTCAACAGCTTCTTTTGTGCAACATTAGTTTTTGATTTGCCTTGGATCAGGTACATTTAACCTCCAGGGACAGCTGTCAGCTAGATTAGGGTGTGTGTATGTGTGCACGCGTGCTAATGTGTTTAAAAGGTGTTTAGAATAGGAACGGTAAGAAAATACAATGAAGAGGGAGGTTTACAATAGGGTTGGATATTTTCTGCTTCTTTTCTCAGCTTGAGGGGTTTTTTTTTAAATCTTAAGTCCCCGTCTACATTTGAGCTAAGTCTGGGCAGGTCCCTTATGTCTGGAATGTACCTTAAACAGCCTTATCTCTGGAAGTGATCATTAAATGGCAGGTGGTGGAGACCACTTTATTTATTTTTTTCATTTCTCTCTCTCATGTTTTTCCCCCCCTCTGCCTCAGGCTATACATTTCTGAATCTCAACCAGGAAACTTCTTGTGGCTCATGCACCTGGAATCTATACCTCTCAGTCACTGATGGATAGAGAAAAGAAAAAGAATAAAAAAGAAAAGATGAGAAGACGCTGTAGCTAAGAAGGAAGACAAATGTTTTAAACCTTTAAAGTTATTTAAAATTAATTTCCCTTCAGGTCACCTTGACACTCGTTCTTGATCTCAGAAAATTCCAACGGCATTTGAAACATATTAGCAATCAGTATGTAGGATGTTCCAAGCCGTGTTCTGTGACCATTGTTTTCAGAGCACATGGAATGCCCATGGTTTTTAAAATTCTGTCCTTAAGTGTCATGAAGGGAACAGTGAGTTGCTGAGCACACTTGGGAACTTGCCTCCAATTATTGGTGCCCAGAAATCTAACACTGAACAGTTACAAAAACCTGGCCCGATGGGTGTTGGTTCAGAATTTGGTAATTGCAAGAGATGTTTAGGGGCATTTTAATTGCATCTGAGATAAACGTTGCACTTCCATTTTTGGGGGGGGCGGGGAGGGCTTTGCCAAAATTCTCCTTCTCAGGCTTACTTTTCAGGTTTAAAGAGTCCAACAACAGAGGTTTACCTGTTTCTAAACCATGTTGAGGGGCAGTGGGTTTGGGCATGGATGTGTTTAAGCCTGGATTTGAAAATTCCCACCATGTTCAGAGCAATTAGAGCTGAGGTTTGGGGTTAGCATGTCCACTCAAAAATGGTATAAATGCAGGTCTGGCATGTCAAAAGAGATTATGTCCTGTGTAACCGTTTCTGTTAAATCAGGGGTTTTCCAACTTTTTTTCCTAATGATCCAGTTGAAGAAAATTGTCAATGCCATGACTGAACACAATTTGACTGGAGTCTGGGGTGGGGCTGAGGATGGGAGCTTTGGGGTATAGGAGGGGGCACTGGCTTTGGGGGGGGGTCAGGGCTGGGACAGGAGGGACTTGCCTCGAGCGGCTCCTGGTCAGTGGGGGGGGGCTAAGGCAGTTTCCTGCCTCTCCTGGCCCCGCAGTCCATGCTGCCCCAGAAGCAGCCAGCAGCAGGTTCCCAGCCAGTGGGAGTGTGGAGCTAGTGCTGGGGGTAGGGGCAGTGCACAGAGCTCTGTGCACTCTCCCCCACTCACACCAAGGAGCCGGGCCTGCTGCGACCGCTTCTGGGGTGCAGCGCAGTCTGCAGTGCGGGACAGGCAGGGAGCTGCTTTAGTACCCCCACTGCTCACCTGATCCCCCTGCAGCAACAAGACCCAGTGCCCGACATTCCACCACCCAGTACCAGGTCACAACCCCTAGTTTGAAAACCCCTGTGTTAAATCACTTCAAAGGCTGGTTACCTCCTGGCATAATTGCTCCATTGCCTGATCCTCTTTATAGGGTCATAATTAAAAAGGGTAAATTATTCACAGAAGACACCTAACCGGCTTATATGCTCTTGTAAATCACACTACACAGGCAAAGATACATCTTGAGATGCCTAAATACCTTTGTGAATCTGGCCCATGATCCATAAATGAACCAATTCTGTGCCGTGTTCTCCCTTCTTCGATGTACTGTGGCAGTACAAATCTGTCCTGGACTCAGACGATATGGCCCTTGCCAGCTCTCCATTCTGCATGGAGATCATCCGATAGCCTCGCAGAGCTCTAACCTGTCTCTCTGCCCACAGAGCCAGCATAGAAAAGCCCAAGGATTAGAGGACTATGAAGACCTCCTTTATGTCCACTTCCCTTGTATTGTTGAAGACTTGTTTCTAAATTGTTTTTTTTTCCTGACTAGAAAACCCAGGAAATGTAGCATGGCTGTAATAACGAGAGATAAAAGTTCTGGTTTAATTCAATAATGTTTTCTCTCTTAGGCCATGTCTATACTATGCAGAAAATCGACGCTGCCGCAGTTGATCTTCCAGGGTTTGAATGAGCAAGTCTAGTGAAGACTTGCTAATTTGAACTGAGAGGGCCCTCCTGTCGGCACCGGTCCTCCTGCTCCTCACGAGGAGTAAGGGGAGTTGACAGGAGCATGTGCCTCTGTAGGTTTGGCCGCTTGCAGCTCCCGTTGGCCGTGGACTGACGATCCCAGCCAGTGGGCGCTGTGGGAAGTGGTGCGGACCAGGACACCACTTAGAGGTAGAGGTAAATAAACGTTTGCGGCCCTCCAGGGGCTAACCCCGGTGAACCATCTCCGGCCCACGGCCCATTTCTTGCTCACCCCTGACTTAAACCATGGCTAAGGTAGCTGTTCATTATGCTTCACTTTCACGTGAAGCGGGACTAAGGAAACAACACCTGCGAGAATAGATGTTTCCTTCCTTCATTACCATTGTTTCTGATCATCTCGCGGCTTCATTGACTCTCTGCTGATAGACAGAAAGGGTCACATGCTCCACTGCTCTGAGTCACTAGGCATACGGACTGGGAAGAGCTCCCAAAGCAGGGCCTGTTGTCCTTAGCTCACAAAAAGCCTCCAAGAATGAATCGCCTCCCGGATCCGCCTTCCTGGAGCACTTTTCATCAACAGAATTGTATGAGTGTTCACATTCATTAACCCTAGCCTAATGAGGTAACTATACACATCCTACATACTGAGCATTCAGGCATGGGATGTGTAAACCACTGTCTCTGAGAACCAAAGGGTCTTTACTTTCTGGGTACGTCTAGACTACAAGCCTCTTTCGAAAGAGAGTGTCTAGACTACAGCCAGTACTTTCAAAGAGAGCACCCAGGCAGCCTGGATGCTCTCTTTCAAAAAAGCACAGTTTGCATTACATAGCTCCTTTTTCAAAAGAGCACTTTTGAAAAAGGCATTCTTCCTCGTAAATGAGTAAAAAAACTGCCGCGTTCTTTCGATTTACTTTCGAAAGAACGCGGCAGCAGTCTAGATGCAGGGGAACTTTTTTGGAAAAAACCCTGTAGTCTAGACACACCCTCTGTTCATCCACTAACCACAGGAATGCGTCCTTGGAAAAACAAGCAGAGCGCTACTGCATTCTAATGCACAGTGGTGCACGCATATCTCAGGGAGTCTCCTCCTTAGGTGGAACAAGTCGATGATTATGTATTTCTGTCCATATTACGGTGATTTATATGCAGCAACGTTTCAAAATTAGAGCTGGACTCAGTCATCACATGGTGGATCCAGATTTAAAGCCCCCTGACATTTGTGGACAATTCATGTTGGAAGCAGGGCTTCCACCACCACAGAGGTAACATTTATTTGCAAAATTCAGATCCAGACTGAGATTTGCAAGATTCAAATCCAGACAGCTCCTTCCCCATGGGCGGTGAGTATCATAGGCAAGGGAAGGCATTGCCTTCCCAAATTGCCTCACCCGGCCTTGCCCATGCTCCAGGGGAGTCCCTCAGACCCGTCCCCCAGCCTGCTCTTGCGATGCCTGAGGCTGGGGCAGGCAGGCTGGGGGTCATGCCGCACCACCTGTCCTCCTGGCACTGGGGAGCCACTCTGTCTGCCCAACTCTGAGGCTGGCAGCTCACTTGCAGGGGGAAGGGTTGGCTTGCTAGTCAGGAGTCCATGGTGTAGGCACGGCCAGGGGACAATGGGGTCACACCTCCTGGCTCTCTTCTCTGGCACATCAGGGTGGGTGGGGGCTGCATTATCACAGGGTGAGGGCTCGACCCTGGAGTAGGGGACAAAGGCCAGTGGCCACATTTGGAGGGGCTGGGCAGGGGCCAGCAGCAGCCACAGTGAGGGGGCTGGTGGGCACAGAAGGAGTGAGGTTGGGGGGGCTTGCCTTCCCAAGCCATTGAGTCACCCACCACTAATTTCCTTCCCCAACCCAAAGTCTAGAGGGTTTTTTCAGCCCCTCTTTTGGTGGTGATTGCAACTTCTCATTTAAGTCTGCGCCATCAACAGAGTAAACGCCATTTCGTTCATCTATGTCAGGGGAGCTCACATGGAGCTGAAATTATTTATCAAGGCTGACACACAAGGCCAGAATTTTCAGGAATGGTCAGAACACTTGCTGCACACTGTGGACTGAGCCCTTTTGAAAATTCTGGTCCTTCGTGCCACAGCTGGAGCGGATGGATACAAAGTGCTTTGGAAAATCTGGCCCACATCTGGAAGATTATGCAGCTCTAGCCCCAATTATGCGGGTACTGAGCATGTGAGTATTTCTTCTTGAGTAGATCTTTGTGACTTACCCGATTTGGAGGATCAGGTCAACCTGACACTAACATTTTTCAAATCTTTTGGCAAAATGAAGAAAGAATTGTTTTGGGCTGAACAGAGCATTTTGTAAGGTCTTTGAAAACTTTTTAAAAAATAAAATGGAAGTAAAAGTTGAACCAAAACATTCTTTCAAATCTAAACATGTTGCCCCTTTGAAACTCTTTTTCTCTATTTTTGGCTGAAAATTTGATAAATGCAATACAAATTCATAAAATGTTCAGGTTGATGCAAATATCCAATCCAAAGAACCAATCTGATTAGCTTCTATGATGAGGCAACTGGCTTTGTAGACATGGGAAAGTCAGTGGAAGCCTTTAGCAAGGCTTTTGATATGATCTCCCACAATATTCTTGCCAGCAAGTTAAGGGAATGTGGATTGGATAAATGGATGGTAAGATGGATAGAAAGCTGGCTAGAAGGTCGGGCTCAGCGGGTAGTGATCAACGGCTCGATGTCAGGATGGCAGTCGGTTTCTAGCGGAGTGCCCCAAGGTTCGGTTCTAGGACCAGTTTTGTTCAATATCTTTATTAATGACCTGGATGAGGGGATGGATTGCACCCTCAGCAAGTTTGCAGATGACACTAAGATAGAGGGAGAGGTAGATACACTCGAGGGCAGAGATAGGGTCCAGAGTGACTTAGACAAATTGGAGGATTGGGCCACAAGAAATCTGATGAGGTTCAACAAGGACAAGTGCAGAGTCCTGCACTTGGGAGGGAAGAATCCCAAGCATTGTTACAGGCTGGGGACCAACCAGCTAAGGAGCAGTTCTGCAGAAAATGACCTGGGGATTACAGTGGATGAGAAGCTGGATATGAGTCAACAGGGCGCCCTTGTAGCCAAGAAGATTAATGGCATATTAGGTTGCATTAGGAGGAGCATTGCCAGCAGATCCAGAGATGTGATTATTCCCCTTTATTCGGCTCTTGTGAGGCCACATCTGGAGTATTGTGTCCAGTTCTGGGCCCCCCACTATAGAAAGGATGTGGACACATTGGAGAGGGTCCAGCGGAGGGCAACCAAAATGATTAGGGGGCTGCAGCGCATGACCTACGAGGAGAGGCTGAGGGAGTTGGGTCTGTTTAGTCTGCAGAAGAGAAGAGTGAGGGGGGATTTGAGAGCAGCCTTCAACTTCCTGCAGGGGAGTTCCAAAGAGGATGGAGAGAGGCTGTTCTCGGTAGTGACGGATGGCAGAACAAGGAGCAATGGTCTCAAGTTGAGGTGGGAGAGGTCCAGGTTGGATATTAGGAAAAACTATTTCTTTAGGAGAGTGGTGAAGCACTGGAATGGGTTACCTAGGGAAGTAATGGAGTCTCTATCCCTATAGATTTTTAAGTCTCGGCTTGACAAAGCCCTGGCTGGGTTGATTTAGTTGGGATTGGTCCTGCCTAGGGCAGGGGACTGGACTTGATGACCTCCTGAGGTCTCTTCCAGCTCTATGGTTCTATCACTCTATGATTCTATGATCCATTTCTTGGTTTTAAAAAAAAGCACTTTATCCAAAATCTTGAGCTCCTTTGAAAATCCAGCCAGCATTTCATTTAGGCTATAAATATATTGTGGTTCAAAACAGAGTAAGTTCCAAAACTGGAGATAAATGCCAGGCATTTCTAAAATGCTGGTATTTAAAATCACCTTAGGTTTGTAATATATAGTTATATATTTGTGTATAACTATACACAAATGAATGAGCCATGGTAACTAAGTTAAACAAAGAGATGTCTTTGGTTTTGTGTTTTGATCTGGGAATGACTTATATACAGGAAATCTAGATAGACAGTTTCAGAGGGGTAGCCATGTTAGTTTGTAAGGCAAGTCCCTGAACCTAGCTGTACCATGCCTCAGTTTACCCAAATGAAATACACATACCATATTTGCCTATGTCACGGTGGTGTTCATATTTGTAAAGTTCTTTGTATTTTGCAGTCCCCCCATCTGAGAATCTGATTGCTATTGTACAGCGGCTATTTGAACCATTGCAGCTCGTTAACAGCCTGTAACAACAGAACAAGTTAGGGTAGCCGGTGAAGAAGCTAGGAGTTCGGGAGATGAATAAGGAGGCAGCATATAATTACCCCAAATGAGATTCGGTTAGGAAGCTGGATTATCAGCAGTGCTTTTGCGCGAGACCTTCAATGGCTGCAGCTATTCTGGAGCTCTGCCTCAGACTCCAACAGAGCCGAATGGACGCACAGCTAATCAAGCAAAATGTATGCTGAAGTCTGGATCTCAGGTTACCACTTTGCTGGAGCTCAGGTCATTATTAGAAATCCTGCGCTCTGTCTCCATTGAATAGAGAGCCGGGGAAAGAGTGCCCGGTTCCCAACAAGGCAGCTGATGTAATCTCACCTGGGGCCAGACGACTTTCCAGTGGCATGCACGATAAATCCTATAAGTGCTGAAGTAAGTGAAGCAAGTAATTTAAGAACCAAAAGGATTCTTCTCCCACCTCCTAGCCACCTCTCAAGCATAAAACAAAGGAGCTGCTCACAGCCTTTTCCCCTGCAAGCACATTCGTGAGGAAGAACTAACTTTAAGTGATGAAACAAAAGGAAAAAGTGTGCAACACTTTAAAGACTAACAAGATGGTTTAATAGGTGATGAGCTTTTGTGGGCCAGATCCACTTCCTCAGATCATATTCTGGAAGAGAATTGGCATGACCATATATACCAAAGGAATACAGTGAAAAAAGTGAACACATTATGTTTCTTTGAGGAGTCGCAGCTTCCTGCATGTATATTGAAGCTTCCTCACCCAGCTCCCTTTCCATCTGTCCTGGCAATCCAGCATCTGAGTTTTAAATAGAGGTGGTCAAATAACATACATCAGAAATGTTGCCATGTTTTTAGAATCAATTACTGGGCTACATCTTTTTTAATTGTTCACCCAACTGTGGTTCCAGACTGCTGAGCCTTAGGAATTCCTCACATATCCTATTAGAATCCAACTTTTCTTCTGTATCAGGGCTAGTTGCATCTCTCTGTGAGGTCCGTGCCAGCTTGTTTATAAGTTAGAATAGCCTGGGGACTTCTCTAACTTGTGCCAGCTGGGTGTGGTCCCCAAGTGACTATATACTAAAAATGGTGGAGTGCAGCTCTCCTCCCCTTGCACATGTCTTCTATCAGGGCAGTTGGCATACGAGAGGGTTTTGCCAGCTTTGCACCAGCGAAAGGAATTCTCAACAAACCAGCTCCTTTTAGCCATTGGAGCAACCCAAAGGAGCTGGTCCTGTACTTCTATTTGTATCTCAAATGTGTTTGGAGATGATTCTTGCTGGCTCTTTTCTCCCAGCACAAAAACAGAGAAGTTTGCTGAAAAGTTTGTCAAATGATCCTCATTCTCTACCTTCACTCAGGTTTATAAGGAATTGTTTGGTGGGAAAGGGTATTTTTCATTCTCTAGATCACTGTTCTAGCCCATAGCAAGAGGCTGCGCCTGGCTAGGATTGCAACCAGACATTATAGACTAAACATGTCCCTGTGGAATTTCTTTGTATTTTATTGTTTTGCTTCTAGTCTGAGACTTTTCCTACCTGTTTGCAGCCTGAAGCATCATTCTTCAGTGAGATATAAAGTGCTATAAATATTGTAGGAGGTTATAATCTCTAACAAAGCATTAGCAATGAAGTAACTGCCTAAATGGTGCTCCAGTGATTCTCAGGGGCGTCTCTCCAATTTTGCTGCAGGATTGGAGTTTTCTATTGCATTGCAAACCAAAACTAGGTAACACTTCACCTGAACAAGGTCAGTAAAATAGGAAGGAAAGCTAGGGTATGTGTTTAGTTGAGTCTTACACACAGAATCAGTCCTTCTTTCCTTGTATTACTGCCAGCCCTGCTACTTTCTGACTTTAGTCTTTAGCTTCTTTGCTTCATGTATGTATTCTTATCTTGAAGACATTTATAGTTTGAGACAAGGGCTTGACCTTCAAATATTAGTGCACCATTGACTGCAATGAAGCAATGCTAATTTTCAAGCAGCTGTGAATCTCGCCCCATTTGTTGCTTAATCAATTCCTTCCCTCTTTCTTATATTAAAACATTGAGAATAAACTCAAAGGGTACGTCTACACCGCAGAGCTATTTCAGGATCCTGAAAGGATCTATTCCACGTCTATTGAAGCAGCCCGTTATTTCTAAATAGATTTCGAAATAACAGGCGGCTTCTCCTGACATCCCGGGAACCGTCATTCCACGAGGGTTAAGGGGAATTTCGTAGCAGTGAATTATTTTGAAATTTGGGGCTGTGTAGACACACCCAAACTGATCTGCAGATCTGTCAGATGTCAAGCTGCCACATGTCACACATGGAATCAGGCCTCAAATTCATACCAAAGTTTGTAGCCACTCTTCAAACCAGGTGGGTTTGTGCAGAAACTGCAGGCAAGTTCTAAAAGTTTCACTCTGCTTTCTAGTTACAACAGGAATTCGGGAAGAGAAATTCAAATCCAGGGAACTAATAATCTCCAAGCCAGGCAACTCATCACCCCATCTCTCCTTACAGAGGAACGGCCTTTATTAGAAAGATACCAAACAAAAAATGATTTTTAATTTTATCAGGGAGACAAAGTCATTGCCAGAGACAGCCTCTGGCTAGATGAGATGATCAAGTCAAAAGGGAGAGCAGTGAAGCACTCACACAAATATGAAGCTAATATCTTTTTTACTCTTAGGGAAAGTGCTGTTCAATTTCTGGGGCTCCAGGCATGTACAGCTGGAGTGGAAATTTAGAGAAATTGCATCAACCTGCTTCCCTTCCCCACATCAAGGGCTAGACCCTTAGCTGTGAAAATCTGTTTAGTTCAATGGAACCAGGTTGATTTACACCGTCTGTGGAACCAGGCTCTAGTCTCAGACTGTAAAGTAAAAATACAAATGAAAATAAATCCCTTAAAAGCATTACCCTCTCCCAGCACTCAAGGAAAATAATAACAGAGCTGTAGAACAATGCTATATACCTAATATCAGATTGTACTATGTTCTGTGCAATGGAAAATTATGTGCATCTCTTATTATTGTTTTTTTTAATATTTAGCAAAACTAGATGCTTCCAGCAGTTTCTTTTAAAAAAACACATTAATTTGGATTAGCTCTCCAGAGTTTTCTTTTGGGCAAATGTTTGTTTGGATAAATTAAAAAAATCAAAAGGAGGCTGTTCTGAGGCTTCTGATTCAAAAGTCCATCTCTCACCAACAAAGTACTTAAGTGCGTGCTTAATTCTCCTTTGACTTCAATGGCACTTTAGAATGGGCTTAATGTTAATCAGGCTTGTGTTGAAGTGGTTTTTTTCTGAACTGGCTCCCAAGGATGTAGATGCCACTAACACGCCCTATAAGAACAATGGAGAAATAAGAGGGTTGTATTTTTCCCTACCCAGGTTTTCCTCAGAAGTAGAAACCCAGATAAATAAGTAATGAATGGGTTCACCTGGCTCGACCCTCAGTCAGTGTGACCATGGTAACACTGAACGAAAGCAGCCCCTGTTTATGCGAGGCACAGAGTAACAGTTGCTAAAGGCTTTGCGGTGTGTTCTGCACATGTTGCATGCCTGAAGCCCTGATGCCAGCGAGAATGCCAAGCGCAGGATATGCCCTGTTCCAACCCAGAGGCTATTACCCAACATTATTCCACCACCTCCAACCTCTGCAGGGAGCCCTGCAGCCTTACATGCTGTTTCTCCAGCCATTTGGGTACAAGGCGTGATAACGAGCCCCCCTCACCAGTTGACAAGTCTGGTATGCCAGTGGGCAGATCCAGTGTTCCCCCCAGAGAATGATCATGCTGTAAATCACCTCAATGAGCTTTCCTCTGGGCCTGATTTCATTCACCTTCACAGGACAGCTTCCCACAGCCTGCAACCTTGCCAGGTTTTGCAAGTACAGACAGAGCACGGTTGGTGTGAGATTGTGAAACTGAATACACCTTTAAGACAGGGGTGATGTCAGATTCCCCAGGCTGTGCCTGCTCCCTTCTCGGCAGTAATTCCCGGGCAAAGCGTGTCCTTTCATGTTCACTGCCTAGACAAAGGAGGGAATTAATTCACAGGCTGTTTTTATTTTTCTGCTGGATAGGAGGGATGGGCAGCTGCTGTAAAGCGTGAGCAGTGGCACTGTGAGTTGGCGGGACACGAAGGAGTGGGGGGAGGGAAACTCTTGCACAATGGGTGGCAAATACTCAGAATATGAAATAAACTCAAGTAAGACCTCTAGGCAATTACAAATGAAGGGCTTTGCCCGTGGAATTAGACATTGTTGCGGGTAGACCCTCTTCTTGAATCACTGACGTGGCTCAGAAGATGACAGGCCACTCGGTGGGAGGCTGTTTACTTGGTCATGGAAGGTGCTCAGGTATTTAAGGGTAACCCTGTAAAAAACTGGACAGACTGATTAGAGAGAGAGACCCTGCCACCACTAGCTCAAATCAGATAAGATCAAGCTGCAATTGGAAATGAGCGTTCCTCCCTGATGGTCCCATTGTTCCATCGTGAAAACATTCCGAAGGGTGTCTGAATCCAATTCCCGATAGACACAAAATCCAGTATCCCGTTTGCTGACAGCCTCAAGAGAGAAGCTGGAGCCTCTCTCGGATCTCATTGCATTTACGCCAGGATCGCCAAAGACTTCAGTGCGATCACTGGTGATTTACATCAACATTAGAGGTATCTGAAGCAGGCCTCGGGTGTCTGACTTCCCCTCTCATCCTTGCAAGGAAGGTTGGTGCCAGGAGGTTTGTATTGGTTGGGCCTGCTGCTTCTCTTGCTCACACTGATTTAAATTTATAATAACCCAAGAGAGGGGAAAGGATTTACACCAGTTGTTAATGAGGCCGGAATCAGGTCAGGTCCAATACTGGCACTTGCCCAGGGACAGAAGGCAGGGGACTTATCCTAACCCTCTGTGGATTTCTTGTTTGGGAAGGACACAGAGACAACAGAGATGGCTCCTGTAGCAGCCTCCTATGCCAGGGTGTACTCTGTGTTCTGCCCTGGTGTAGCCATTCCAAAGGGGCTGCAGTCCAGAAGTAAATTCCTTTGCTTCTGTCTGTGTGGTACAAGCTTAAGGAGCTCAACATTAGGCAGCTCACATTTCATGGTTGTTCTCATTGGGGCAGCGAGAATTCTCTTGTTCTCAACGAGGGGAGGGAAGAATTATCCATTGTTCTCCCAGGGGGAAGAGAAACCTCCATTGCTTTCAAGGGGGAAGAGGGGAAAAGTCTCCCTTGTTCTCAGAGGGAGAGGCTGAGTATTGGGAATTTTGAAAACCTTCCCCTGTTCTGGGTCCAGAGGAAGGATTTTGTTCCTCGGGGCTATCAATGCAGCATTTTCCAACTTGCCTGAACGAAAGTCAATGCAAAAAAAAAAAAAGAATGAAATGAAACGAGAGGCTTTTAGCTGTGAAACATCTCCATTTGCAGTCTGGTGCAGAGCAGCGCTGGGCCAGACTGCAGGATGCAGTATGTATATTTATATTTAATATTGGCCCCTTACACGTCAAAAAAAATAAATTGCTTCTCAGTGAGAACATGAAATACAAGATAATCTGTCAGGAAATGCAAGCTAACATCTGATTCGAAATTATTAATAGAACATTGGCAAGCTGGGATTACCAATAAAACCCCGCTAGATCAAGGCAGAATGGGGCTTGCAAACTGGCAACCTGTACAGCACAATCTCATGAGGTGCGGATTTTGCTGAGAGTTCGAAGTCTTCAATTTTTAAAAAAGGCAAAGAGATCCTAATCAAACCTAAGCCTTGCCTCAGCCGTTACCGCATTATCATAAGCGCTGAGATGTCACCTTACAAAGGAGCCCATGGAAATATGCACCGCAACAGGGGGAAAAAAAAGCAGAATAGGGGCAGACTAAGGAATCCTTGTGGGGGAAGGATTCATGCTGGCATGAGCAAACAGAGTAGCTTGCAGTTCTTAAAGGGTTTTTTTTTCCACAGGGTGCGGCCAAAGTTATATATGCAGTCAGAATGCTCCGCGTGGATATCCCCTGCAGCTATGCATCCCACAGGGGGTGCGGCATCAAATGAGGGGGAAAAAAATGGAGCCCAAATGCCATATGGAAACAGAAGGTACCAGCAAATAAGACACATATTTGTTACTGTTCATAGGTGTGGCACATTTCACCATGATTCAGCAAAACACGTTCACATGTGCTTAACTTTAAGGCTGTGCTTCAGGGCTTGCCTACAGAGTTTTTACATCCATTGAATCTAGTGTGGTTAAAGCAAATCCTCACCCCACCCCCCATGCAGGGGCAGGCAATAAGTGGCCAGGGGGCTGCATGTGGTTTGCCAGGGTTAGGCCCTTGTGGGACACCAGTGCTTTATTTACCGGTGCATCCACAGGTATGGCTGCTTGCAGCTCCCATTGGCTGCAGATAGCCAATGGGAGCTTCAGGAAACAGCACACACCTGGGTAAATTAGAGCTAAAGAACAACACAACTTCATGGGACCGGGAAACTTGGCCACACCCATGATAAGTGGGCATCCAGCTAACTAACATCCATGCCAGACCATGGATGTTGCCAGACCAGAGTGTGCTAGACTCGAGAGATTCAACCTGTATTGTCAGCGCAATTGTATTGGCAGCCATAAGCCATCCGATGGTCACTGATACCTCTGCCCCTGCAAAGCATGTGTGCTGGGGGCTGCATTATCTTGCAGGTAATAACCAAGAGATGGGTGGGCCTGCAAACCAGGTAAGGTCCCTCACCACTGGAGCAGTCTCTTGTTGACCCACTACAGTAGCAGCACATTTTTCCCATGAGACACCAGCAAGTTTTAAACTTTCATGCTATGCCACTAACGTGGTTACCATTCACTACTCCCATTTGTACGTGCCCAAAGGCTCGCTGGCTGCGGGATGCTGAGTCACAAGAGAAGAATGAGGCCTCGAATGGAATTGTTGATTTAGACATTGCACGAGCTAACCTGGGTGTTCTCTGCAACACACACACCGTGCAGAGCGCTGCTCCTGACTGAGATTTTCACCCCCTTATCCTAGCTGTTCATAAAAGTATCCAGCACACTGAAAGGAGCGTGACGGTCCCAGGCTTCAGCCGGTGCAGCTTTATTTGGCCTCTGCTTGAACATGCTGCTCCTTTCGCACAAAGGTGAGTCTAGAGAGGGCCACAGAACAAGCTGAAACAAGGCAAAGCTGAATGAAGCAAAGAGAAGTGACCGTTCCCAAAGGCGTGTCTTTGGAAGTGCTGCTCGGCTAAGCCAGCATGTGCCTTCATGCCTGTGAAAGGGAAGGGCTTGGCTTACTCACTTCATGTCAAGAGTTAGCTGAAAATTCGATGCTTGACATGCTAGGACAGATACAGGGAGCAGGCTTACAGGAAGACTTGTCACTGTTTGATGGGCACAAAATGGATATATGGGAAAGAGGATCCCCCCACAACAAAAAAATAACTCCGAATGGAGAAGGGGGAATGCCACAAACAGGAAATAATGTCCCAGGCGAGAGGGGGAGGCCATCTGGATCTGGATTGAAAAGAGACTGAATTGAACCAGGAATGAATTAATTACTAATTAATGTTAACTATTATTAGTTATTATTAATTATTATAAGCTTCCCAGCTGATTTCAACATGGTCACTTCAGCAAGGCATGCTCTACAGCAGCCGATATCAGAGGGGCATGAATGCTCCATGCACAGAGAATGTCAGGCAGCAATGCAATCAGTGACTAAGAAAGCTCCAGAAAACAGTGCTTGCACTTTTACATCTTCACACACCTCTATGATCGCTGGAGATTTCCAGTCCATTTTCCAGACCGAAGGGATTCAGAAAAGTTCCAGATCAACCTCTGAAAGCAAGGATACTTAACCACACTAAATGGAACTGTTTCACCTTTCTCCCTCACTAAGGTCGAGTCCTTACAATAGACATGCATTATGGAATGGCAGTCCTCTGAAAAGGACAGCTGATGCCATGAACCAGTGTTTCTTGAAAGCTGTGGGCAGACGCTCAGGGGAGATTCAAATGCTGCCCAATTGATTAGCACAGCGCTCGGCTCGGTTTTTTGTTTTGACTGGTGGTGCACATTCCCACATACCTGGGTGCACATACAACACTTGATTCTGCACATGGACGGAAAAGATTAGAAGGAATATTGGCCAGGACCCTGCCTGAGATTGCACACAAGGCGTGAAATTAAACGTGGTCGGCATTGTAGTTTTAAAAGTTCAGAGCAATTATTAGAATGACCTGGAAGGAGGGACACATGCACACATAATGATTGCACAATCCCCATGTGATGATATACATTACTTCATGGGAAAGTACATGTTCCTTAAGAAACAATAGCACGGTTACATTTACTCCTGGGAATGCTACTGTTTTATCGTCTCACAGCTGAGTAATCCATTTGTCACTGGCTCAAGGCCCTAAATGGTTGCTCTTGAGTAAAAGCTGGGCCAGCAGAATTCTTATACTCTACCTGAGCCTAACTTAAACCTTGCTTTGAGTCCTGGGTGGTGCTCAGCCCTTGTGCTAACTTTCCACATGGGGATAAATCCTACCCAAAAGAGTAACTCTGGTGTAAGGGGACTGAGTGGTTCACAAGATGCTTAGATTCACCGGTAGGAATCCAGCCCAGTGAAGAAAGGTTAAAAGGTTAATTACCCAAGTAATTAACTGAGTACTGAAGTATTAGGTTATTACTCTGTGAAGCAAATTTAACATCAGTGGAGGGGTGCCCGCCTGTACCAGGGCAGAGGTTGTGCCTAAGGTGTGCACGCAACTATCTTGGGTCATCTCAGGGTTTGCTGCATTCATCTCTCTGGCTGGGGACAGACGAACCTGGATCTCCTCCAACTGGGGGACATGCACCCCTCCCCGGCTGTGCCCACGGACCTGCAGGGGCCACAGAGAGGTAATTCTCACCTGGCCCCAAGCTGCTGTGGTAAGAACGGGCTGGGGTTGTCCTCTCTCTCTGGGGCAGCCTGCAGCCTGAACCTTTCCTCCCCAGCCCCAGCCCAGAGCAATGAAGCATATACATTTTCATTATATTTTCCAAAAAAAAAACAAAAATTGAGTTAAGGACCCAAGCAATGCCAGGTATATCTATTATCATTATAAAACAAATTGACTGGAATAAAACCATTGTGTTTACATTTCAGTGTATAGTATTTAGAGCAGTATAAACAAGTCTCATGTGAAATTTATTTTTTTTATTGACTTCACTAGTGCTTCTTATGTAGCCTGTTGTACAACCAGACAAATATTTAGATGAGTTGATATACCCTGGAAGATCTGTGTAACCCTGGGTGAGAACCATAACCGTAGGCACGAATAGGGCAAGATTTATTAGGCTTCGCTGCTTCTGAAATCAACCCCAAAGATTGCAACATCCGCTTACTAATATGCCACTATGTTTGTACATTAGCCTGCTGTCTGCAAAGTTGGTTGGGGGGGGTTGGTTTAATTGTGAAATCAAATATTCCATAATGGTGTATTCATACACTAAGCAGGATTGAACAAGATTGGCTTCTGGGGCAGGGGAGATTGGTAACAGGAAGGAAACTAGAATCCAACAATTTTGTTCAAATATTTAATTTTAAGTACAGGAAGCACAGTGCAAACATTTAAAAAGGGAAGCTCTTGCTTTCCTTTTGTTTGTTTGTTTGTTTGCAGAAGCAAATATGCATTTCTTGGACTGAAAATGTGTGTTTGCTTGCCTATGTTTTTACAGCGCCTTGTACCATAATGGGGCATGTATGCAGTCTAGCTGCAAGCACAAAATTATCAGGAACTCTGTGACTATTAGGTTCATCCAGCGACCTGTTCCTAAATAAAATCGTGGGTTTCAGAGGTGCTCGGTAGCTGCATTTCCTACTGTCTTGAGGGTGTTCAGGCAACCTTGGAAACCAGAACACTTAGCTAAGGTTATCCAAATATGGATTTAGAAGTGGGATTTTCAATAACACCTAGGTTCTTGTCTGCAGGAGATTATTTCCCATTTGCCAAGTTCAACTGTGGCACCTGATTTTACATATGCAAAGTTCATGTCCTCATTATGTGGAAGCATCGAATGTAGTCCCAGGCAGGCTCTGTTAATGGAGACGTGCTACCTCCGACTCAGAGTGCCCGGAAGCACCCTGGGGAGCTGCAGGAGGCAAATCAGTTTGAATTAGTGGTACCGGAGCGTCCACACTAATGTTATTTTGGACTTACAAGTCCAGGAATAGAATTATTCCTCATGAAAAGCAGGAGTACAGAGTTCGATTTCCATGGCCCCTTATTCCAGAATAACGGGCTTGGTAGTGTGGATGCATCACTTACAAAATTCACTTGGGGAGGCTAATTCCAGACTAAAGTCCTAGTGTAGAACAAGCCTAAGAGAATTATTGAAAGTCAAGGGGAACTGGGTGCCTATATCTCTTTCCCTTCCTGGATGCCTATCTTTAGGCACACACATACACACGCAAACACACATATATAAAAATTAGACCTCTTTATATATACAGGGTCACCTTCACCCATCACCACAGATGCACACCAGCATAGCTCCATTGCTTTCAGATGATATACTTCTGATTTATGCCAGCCTGAGTTCAGAATTAGGCCCCTACTGTTTTGAAAGCCACACAGGTTTATTACTCACAACTCTCACAGTAAACACAATTATGCCTTCAATCTACAGACTATTTGACAATCTAGCTATTTGGCTCTCTCCTTAACCTACAGAAGCTATCAGATGTCTAAGGTACCTCTTATTGTGGTATCTAACTCATCAGTGTTGCTCTAAAGAGTAGAATGGAAAATGTAATATTGCCTCCATATATTGCAGGTAATGTCTTTCTAAATAATCGAATTCTTCACTATGTGACATTTTTTCTCTCTCTCTGTGTATGTTTATAAAGTATAAAGAATAACACCAATAGAGATGTACCAATATATTTGCTTGAATTACATCAAGTTCCTGAAATATTCTCTCTCCCGCTCAGTATTTCCCTGGTTATTTATTTTATTTGATTGGGCGCATAGCGCAGACGAGCCTGTGCATGTCTTGGAAAAAGCAGGCAGTGCTCTCAAACTATAGCTGCATACCAGAGCAATATAGGACTCCTCAGAACGGCAGCTCATACAATTCCAAATCGTATTTTTAGGGACATAACTCAGGCATTAAAATTCCAATACCTAGTTTGTAGCACGCTGCAAAAATTGGTAAGTGGGATCAGTTTACTTGGGCATGCAGCTTCTTCAGGGTAACCTTCTCCAGGAGCGTTGGGGGAAAAAACAAATCACCATCTAGCTAGAAATCTCATCTTTTCTGCTTAAAAGGATGCTTGCTGTCAGGGGTATCAGGAGCTCTGCACGCTCCAAACTGAAATTTGTATTTCATCTTACCAGTATTGGGGTGCAGCCAGTCCACAGGTGTCAGCTTTGAGGTTTCATTTTTAAATTAGTGATTAGTTGCAGGACTATGCCCACTGAATTCTTGTCAGGGGCTAAGACACGAAGGCCAAAGTGTGTATGATGGGTTTTCATTGGGAAGTATCATATGAGTATCGGTGCTGGTTTGTAATGGTGAGGGTTGCTTAGGAATGAACATGTCTCCTGGCATTGTAGGTTCATTGATTAAGGACTGTGCTGGACTCACTGGTTTACTGTCATAACTTACTCATGGCATAGAGTCTGAGCTATGTCTACTGAATTGACATTTCAGAATTGCTTGTTAGGCCCGGTCTACACGCGGGGGCAAAGTTGAACTAAGATACGCAACATCAGCTACGAGAATAGCATAGCTGGCATCAACGTACCTCAGTTTGACTTACTGCGGCAACCCCACTCTGTGGAGGTCATCAGGAGAAACTCTTCTGTCAACTTCCCTTACTCTTCGCAACCCGGTGGAGTATCGGAGTCAACAAGAGCGCAATCAGCAATCGATTTAGCATGTCCTTGCTAGACCCACTAAATCAACCACCAGGAGATTGATCTCTGCAGTGTCGATCTCCTGGTAAGCAAGGACAAAGTCCTAGTCTGGTGGCTTATTTGGGGATCGGCCACAAATGTTGGGCTATGCATGGAGGTTTGCTGCATAGCACATCATTAGTTTGTTTTTGTAGGGTTGCTCACACTGCTGAGTTATGCGCTGTGATACTTATTCCAGGAGTGTGAGAGCCAGCGACAGATACAGAAGTAACATAGAATTTTGCATTTTAATCAGTTTCAGTCCACAAACACTGCAGTAAGTGGCAGAGTTCTGTCCCACACGGGCAACCGGAGCATTATCATACATTCCAGTCATCACCCTCTTGCGAGGACAGAAAATACAAGGAATCCGTCAATAGTTAAACACAGTCATTCTGACTTCCCTTCGCTTATAGAAAAGAAAAGGCTCAACACCTTCTAAGCCCAGAGCGCCATCCTACAATTAAGTTGCAACTGATCCTTAATTGTTTTGCTTGAAGATTGTTCATCTCTTTCCTTCATGGCCGTCCCGTCTGAGCTTCTTAACCCAGTCAATGCAATTGTTACCGCTATAGTCTCCTTTCCCTGAAGGTGGTTTGGGGTGGCAGAGCCAGTTGATGCACTAGGCTTGGTACTTTGGTCTCCTGCAGGTTTTGTTCTGCCACAATTTAGTGGGCACAAGGTGAGATTTTTAAATCAAAATATTTAGTACAACTCCTTGTGTGGATAGTTGTACTGCTATAAAGTTGCTTTAAACCACTAAAGTGTATACCCCTTCCCTGACAGGATTTAGCTATGATGGTATAAGCTCTTTTATATCAGTACGAGATTTACCTGGCATTGCTCAGGTCCTTAACTCAATTCATTTTTGTTTTTCTTAACTTAAATCATTAGGGATGGTGTAGACGGTGCTTGGTCCTGCCGTGAGGGCAGGGGACTGGACTTGATGACCTCTCGAGGTCCCTTCCAGTTCTAGTGTTCTGTGATTCTATTGCTCTGGGGTGGTGCTGGGGAGGAGGAGTTCAGGATGCAGGCTGTCCTGGGATGGGAGGACTACCCCAGCCCTCTCTCACCGCAGCAGCTTGGGACCAGGTGAGAAGTGCCTCTCCATGGCTGCTGCAGCTCCAGTGGGCACGGACAGGGGACGGGTGCATGTCCCCCAGCTGGGGCAGGTCCAAATTTGTCTGCCCCCCATGCTCTCCAGACGAGTGAGGAACTCAGCAAACCGTGCACTTTCCCCTCACTCCCTGACAAAAGGGAACAGCCAGCAATGTTCCCGTATCAATCGGGGGCGGGGAGCTGCAGTCCCCTTCCCCTCCCTAAAGGGCACCTGGGGGGTGAGAGGCTTGGGGCCGGGGCAATCCCGGCCAGCCACTTCCACCTGCCTATTGCTTCGGTCTCTTTTCTGTATAGTTTTATGCATTCTCACATTAATTGAAGGCGGGGGTGATCTTCAGTCCCCAGCCCCCGGACAACCAAACCCTGACCTTGCTTTGTTACAATAAGAGGAAGCCTCAGACCAATATTTGTCATCTGAGGAAGTGGGTTGTGCCCATGAAAGCTCATGATACTCTCTCTCTATATTTTCAGTGAGTCTCTACAGTGCTACAGGACCATGGTTGTTTTTTTAAGGCTTTTTTTATCTCGGAGGAGTTCTGGTTATGAATCCCTGTATGAATGCGGAAGGGGGAAACTTCAGCTCTCCTCCTCCCCCCCTACCACTAACCCCTTGCCTTGCTTAAATGATGATAAGAAGCTGCCTACTAAATTTGGTGGTCCTACCTCTTACTGGTTTGGTCAAGTTCTTGAACACAGACTCGCAGACACACACACACACACACGCAACAAACTCTCTCACATATATAATAGACAACTGCATCATTGCTTGCAGGGCTCTACCGCTTTAGCAATTACCGGTAAAGTCAAAGGAACATGGTTGTTGGATGGGCACAAGGCAGAAGCAAGTTTAGGCTTTTGAATATTGAATGTATTCAAACATATCTCATGTTCTGTTGCTCCTGTTTAACATTAGTCCATTTTCCCATAAGCCTTAGATCACCAAACCATTTGTTTTTCATTGTTTCTCTATGCATAGAAATAAAAGAAAGACCATCCCCTTCTATTTGTGAAACCAAGAAGCAATGAAAGGCAATACCCTTTAGTGCAGAGGTGGGGAAACTTTTTTGGGCTGGGGGCCACTGACCCACAGAAAAATCAGTTGTGGCCAGACAGCATAGGCTCCTCAGTACTGAATGGGAGTGGGGGGGGGTTGAGCCTCAGGGGCTGGATCCCGGCAAGTCAGGGGCAGGATCTGGCCTCCGGGCCTGAGGTTCCCCACTCCCGCTTTAGTAAGTTTTGAACCAGCCTGCTCCGCTCCGTGGGGTGTGCTTGGAACCCACAGCAGCCAGACTTCACGACAGTATGGAGGGAAGGCCAGTTACCAGTTTTCCACTTTGCTGCAGAAGCAAAAAGGTCCTTTCAAGGGTCTCGGCACCCCGCAGGCATGCTATTGAATGCAGTTTGGGTTTGCCGTCCTATAAACATTGGTGGGAAATATACTGCTAATGTGATGTGTCACCAGCATCATTTAACAAACCCAGAGGGCTTTGCGGAAACAAGGACATGTCACCTAGAAGGAATGGTGCAAAAAGAGCAGGTGTTATGGCTTGCTGCCCTGTTCAGATGAATGGGGCCTTAGAAGAAGGTAATATACAGCTAGTCAAAATGTTTGATCCAAAATCTGTTTTCTACAAAAAAATAACCTTCCCCACCATCAAAAATAAACAATAAAAAAACCCCCAAATACCCATCCCTTTTCTTGGAATGTTGCATGTTTTTCAATACTTTCTGATTTTTTGACAATAAATTTTTTAAGGCAGCATAATTTGGGGGGAGGGCAATGCAGGCATTCCCCACCTATTTGGCAATTGGAAAGTGGGAACGAAGAGGAGAAAGTGAAAAACGGAACGCCCCGAACTTTTTGTCATTACAAAAATCGGAAAAAAAAATCTTACTTTTTTACAAAAATTGAAATTTTTTTTTTAAATTTCTCCGGGAACATGCCATCTGAGTCTAGTTAGTAATGAACAAGGGCTCGATTCTTTTCACATCTTGTTCAAACTGGGAGTGGCTCTGCCGAAATCAGCGTGAAGTCAGACCTGTGTGAAATTAGCATAACCAAGAGCCTGAGAAAGGAGCCGTTAAAATGTATTGGAAATGTTAACATGGGTGATATTTATTTTATTTCTTAAGTATCCTTGTTGGGCATCCCCGCATGGGCTAGGAGTAGTAGGAAGATAAAAAAAGCCTGATATTTCATAAACTCAATAAAAGCCTAATAGCAAGAATCTCCCGGATTCCTTTTATACAAACGTGCACAAGTTTGCACTGGGTTTAGTTACACAGGTGCAAACCAGAGTGTTGATGCTTTTAGTCAGGTTAGAAATGGCTCTTATTTTAACTCAGGTTATATTAAGATAAGCCATTGAAAAATAGATTTAAGAGCATCCACATAGGGTTTTGCACCTGCTAAACTAACGTGGGGCAATTTTGTTTGTAGAAAAGGACTAAGAGTAGTTGACAGATTAGCTGACATTGGTAAGAAAGGCATGAGAGTCACAAGATGTTCATAATTGCGGGACACTACTCTGAGGGCAGTATTCTCCCCCTCAGCAAACACAGAATTCCTGGGAGCATTAGTAGTGCAGGAGCTAGGCATAGGCCTTAAAGAGTAAATATAACAAATAAATTAAGGGGTTCTGTGAAGGGATTGACCAGGCCCCAAAGCCTCTTGCTGGAGGCTTGTAGCCTTGTCACACCCCAGGAAGCCATGGAGATGTCCTCCAGGCAAGCTAGAGTAGTGCAAAGGAAGTGGCCAATCAGGGCCCAGCAAGCCGGTTAAAAAGGAGATGCTGGGCCAGCATGAGGGAGTTCCTCTTTGGCACTCAGCAGACTCAGAGTTGTCTGGAAGGCTGTCATAGCAAGGAGTGTAGGCACACACACTCGCCAAAGGGGGCTGCTTGCATGAGTTGAGTGACATGGATTCACAGCTTCCTATACAGTATGTTCCTCTGTCAGAGCAGCATCCCACGCTGGAGATTAACGTGTGTGGAACTATTTTAAAAAATTATAAAAGTTTGATCAATATTTTTGTCATGTCCAATGAACCAGCACCTAATATTTTTACCTTCATTATATTGAGCATTAGTTTTCATGTTGGCGAATATTCCATTGCAAATTTCACACTGTTTTGAGTAATAAATCAAATGGGCTTAATTTTTAAAAGTAAATTTCTTCATCCTATAGCTAGAGCTCTGATATGCCCAAATGGGCACCCAAACCAGAGATGTGATTGCCCCAGTGTAGATTCACAGCTTCAAACATGAGGATTGCAATACATTGTCACGCTGAGCAGATGGCTACCTTTCTATTCTTCTGCAGTCTGACTAACAATGGACTTTCAGAAAGATGCACGGATTGTCAAAGATGATGACTGGTGTTAAATATGATTCCTCCAAAGGAAGAAAATAGCCAAACGTGTTAACATGGAGGAGCAAGATTCATTTCTAAGCTGCAGAACCACCTGTATTAAGTAATGTCAACTCCAAGATATTTGCTTTCCGATGAGAAGGTGAAGTAAAAATGGAATGGGGAGAGGATGGCAAAAGGAGGTTTGCTTGATTGGTAGGAAGAGGGGCTTTCTCTGAATTTTGCAAATGAGCAATTACGGGAGAAGGTATTTTAAAAGAATAGATTTTGATGCAAATTGCAGCTGGCTGATCTCTATAAATATCTTTTGAATGGAGTGTAAAAGTGATGATCCTGGTTATTTATAGCAATTAAATATCCACATTATTTTATTATATATAAGTGGAGGTATCAGAACTTGTGTCCTGAAAAAAATTCAAGCATGAAAAGTTGTTAATTTCCCCTTGCAGTTTCCAATGGATACAGTCATAAACAGATATATAGTGTTGCTAGATTTGCCCCATTCCTCTCAAGAGGTGGCCGCATTTTAGCAGGGGGTGGAGTAATCATAGGTTATCAGTTATTTAGAGCCGGGAAGCACTTTGGAATCTGGGATAATAGAGAAAAGTTGAAGATGAAGACTCTTAGGATTTTTTGAAAACCCCAGCCTAATATTAATACTGTATTACCATTTAATTACTTATCTGAGAGGATACTGCTCACATCCAAGCACTTGAAACACCTGAGGTATCTTCATCTATAATGCTACCTTATTTGACAATTATTGCTGCTCTCTGATTGTCTCCTTTCACTTATTTGTGTATTTATTTATGCTTGCCTGCGAGGTGGAGAGAACCTCAGGATTATATTGCCGAGGCTTTGCTCTCCAGTTTGCAGTTACTCTGTTTTTCTCTCCCTCGCTGCTTTGGGAGTCTGCCATGGCCACCCTCACAGAGCACACAAGCAGGTGGACAAATGCGCTGAGGGTTCAGCAGTCAAAATACTCATTATAATTTTGAGCTGAGGACTCCTTGAGCTGTGCTCTTAGCCGTGGCCTCTGCACAGACTGATATCATGCATGCCAGCCCTGCAAAAGAATGGGCTGCAGTTCTCACAGCCTGTTGCAGTTTTTCGGAAAACCCAGCAGAATGGTAGGGGACAATCCTACACTGGTCAATGAGGTAGATAGCATATGACCAAATACGGCTCCTCCATTCCTTCACGTCTAGGAGGGCTACATAATCCTCTCCTTGTGCATCTGGGGGGTGTTGTAGGGGGGCTTGGCTACATTGCAGAACAGTCAAGACATGCACATTGTGCGAACGAACAATGAAATAACTAGAGCTTCCATCTACTGTTCATTTTCCAGAGATGTGACACAACCAGAATGCAAAGTGTGATGAGTCCAGCTTACATTCCTGTTCCTGAACAGCAAGCTCCTTTATAGCATAGCTTTTCTCCAGGCATAAATAAATTTGAGGGAACAAAGGTGGGGGGAAAAGCCTCAAGTAATTACACTCCACCTGCTTGCGGACTGGATTTACAATGGGCAATTCCAAGAGATGTGGCCCTGAGCTTTTCTCTGCTGCGTTTGATGTCTCAAGCCTGCAGAAGAAGTAAATAATTTGATTCCATTTATTGGACAAATTTAGAGGTCAAACCTGACAAGCCTTCAAGACCACACAGGTTTTCTGCTCCCCAGCTGAACTGTGGAATGCGCCTGGGAGATAGAACCGGAGAAGAACTCTGACATACTTCTATCAGCAAATTTTGTAAACCCAGCAGTTTTATGATGTGTTGGCAGCTCATTCCCCTTAAACTACATACACTGAAAGCTTTACGGGATTGATACTTAAAAGGGCTGGGGTGATTGAGTAAGACTGTGTTCTATTTTTTCATTCTGCACCCATCACCAAAGTGTCAGTATTGGGCAGTGGTTGTAGTAAATTGTAACATGTATTTGCTTTTTATTTTACAGTAATAAAACAGGGATCTAATTTTGTAGACAAGACTGAAATCTGCTCACTTATACCCTGTGCAGTGGTCTAATTCAGTGGGGAATATGCCTTTCATTGGTTCAGACAGCTGTAACAAGTATAAAAGAGAGCCATGGAAAAACTGAGGATGAATATCAATAAAACTGTCGTAATGGTGAAAGTCTATTAGACAGTGAAAATCTCTCAAGAGAGGTTGTAGAAACTTCACTGCTCACCATCAGTTAGAACTGGACTAGATAAAGTATGGAAAATTCCACTTGGGTGAACATTGCCGAGGGAAAAAAACCCTTCCATAAATATGTATTCAAATTTGTAAATGAATTCATAGCAAAGTATTTATATCACTCCTTTTTCATTTGTCAAGAATATTCCAGCTGATGAATTTACTTGTAAGAAACGTTGCATTTTTAATAAACGTTGCAGATAATGCACATTTTACATTTGTAATCATGGATGGTCACACTGAATACTCTGTTGTTTAGAATTATGCCCAAGCAATCAGGAAAAAGAAATATGTCATGTGACCTGTGTGCCTAATCAAAACAGCTTACATTTTGAATACCCAATACACACAGTGAACAAAATAAAGACCAAGAATAACTGACAGGAATTATTTGGTGAATAATTTTGAATAATGGGTAAATTCCAAACAAATCAGTTTATAATGCTCCATTATAAAACCAGCCTTTCATACAGTTAACACCTCCCTTACATCAAAAGCTAAGAATGGGACACTTCTTGCCCTCTAAACTAGCCTCATTAGCACCCACACTACAAATGACAGGTAATTTTTTATTATTCCCTTCTTTTTCTATTATAAAATCTGGGTTCCTGGTTTTTCCACTCCAGCTCATCTGAAGAAGTGGGTTTTGCCCACAAACGCTCATGATACTATAGATATATTTGCTAGTCTCTACGGTGCCACAATGAGGACTACTCATTGTTTTTTAAGGTTACAAATTAACACGGCTACCCCTCTGAAACAAATCAGTGTCTGTGAGAGGACAATTGAGAGACGAAAAAAAGAGGTGACATTCACTGAAATAATAATTCATAGATTTATAGATTATAAGGCCAAAAGAGACCATGGTTAGCCTCCAAACTGACCTCCTGTGTAACACAGGGCACATTGCATTATGAATTATCCATACTTGCTCTATGGAGAATATGCATGTATTGATTGATTCGCCTAATGCAGACAGATGTGCTTATAAAAAATCCTGAATAAACCAGTTCCCCGTATGTTTGCCAGTTGTAATGTTCAGTCATGGGAAGCTTGGCCTGCAGATAACTCTCACATGTCAGTTGTGCAATTGTCCTTGTGTGGGAAAGGAATTTCTTACTCTTTCTTGCTATTTTGCACTGCAGTACAGCCCACAATTTGCTAGAAAATTTCCATACAAAGAAGGCCCCTACCCCAAAAGACATTCAGTTGCATATTGTTATGATGCACTTCTGGAAGCACCTTCTTAAGCCATTTTCTCGCCCCAAACTGCTCTGTTCCCATGCGGGTGGATTTACGAAGCAGCTCGTTTTGTTCAATGCTGAGCTCTTTGAAAAGGTGCCCCGAAGTGTTGCAACAGGAGCTCCTGACTACAGGGGACTTTTGAAAATCTTGCCCTCATTCCGATGTCTAATTGGGAGCAGAACTCTCCCTAAAATCTGAATGTCAACCACTTGAGAATCAGACCCTGTGCTTTTTGGAAAATCTGGCCCCTTGTGCTATGGACTTTGCAAATGCTCAAGAAAGATGGCTCCTGCTCTGAGAAGCTCACACAAGTTAGAGACTGACAGACAAGAAGACAGTGGTTACTAGGCTAAGGATATGTCTACACTGCGTTTTTTTGTGGAAGAGGATATGCAAATGGCATGCTCATTTGCATATCTTCTTCCGATTCTTTTTGCGGAAGAAGTTTTGCCACTAAAAAGTCCCGTGTAGCCGGGCCATTTGTTGGAAAACCCTCCTTTTTCACAAGATCCCTTATTCCTCAAAAATCGAGATTTACAGGATCTTGCCAAAAAGGGTTTTTTCCTGACACATGGCCCCATCTACATGGGACTTTTTAGCGGCAAAACCTCTTCCGCAAAAAGAATCGGAAATATGCAAATGAGCGTGTCATTTGCATATCCTCTTCCGCAAAAAAAACCCGCAGTGTAGACATAGCCTAAGAGGAACAGCAACTGGGAATTTATGCAAGAATGAATGAGATTCATTGTAAATAGAAAGGCAGAGGGGGGACACTTAAAAAGGGACCTAACTGAGGATATGTTAGGGATCTTGCAGATTTGCTCAGGGGGGTCGTATCAACAGCCAAAACAATGTTCTTCCAGACAAGCACTCGCTGGAATTCAAATGTGCACATGGCCATGCATTGGAACACTCACTCTCCACGTCACAACGCAGCATTTTGTCCGAGTTCTCTGTAAGCAGGGATCCTGGTGCCACTGCAGGTTGGCTCTTGCTGGGTTAATGAGCCTTTTGGAAAGATTAATCTACAGCCTCAATCCTGCAACTGCTTGCTCATCTAGGAAGCTGACCTGGGTCCCATGGAGGAACCCAAGAAAGGGGGGTGATGAACGCCTGCCACACAAGTCAATCAATGAGCCTTGTACAAGGCGATACTAATAAATGCATCCGCCACTCCTTTACAAGATTAGGCAACCTCTCTCGCTCGTCCTCCGCTCACATCAGCACTTGGGGGCTTGATTGGAATCAAAGACCCACCTTCAGTGAGCAGAAGGAGCGTTGGAATCATAGGGCTTGCTTTAGTCTTTCAAAGGGTGGAATTAAAAAGCCACTCCAAAGTTGATTTGGCTCTCTTTGAAAGGAGGCGGGAAGGGAGGGGAGAGAGAGGGGGAGGTTTGCTGTCAGACATGGAGAGCTGCATTTATGCCCCAGGGGGTGAAGGCTTTTGAGAGGTGGAGTCAGGTAAAGTGGTTCTGTTCTTCATTGGCTGATTCTGACAGGTAACCGGAGCCCTCTTTTACAGTAGTGTAAATAAAGTCTGAGGGACACCACCTTAAAATGGACAGAACTTTTCTTTTCCATCTCTACTATTTCACACCAAAGTATCTTCCGTTGTGGTTTTTTTTGTTTTTTTTTTTTTAAGAAAACACTATTTCATTCATATCTGTTCCTCTTCTTACTTCTTACCCCCACCCCCATCAGCACCAAAACTTCTCTTTCTAACCCTACTCCTCTGCTTTTAGTCTGTCTAGATGGACAAGATAACTAAAGACGTAGCACTTGCTTTCTAAAGGACTACTTATTTTCTTCTATTTGTTTGTTTTATTTTCTCTGGAACACTGTTTCAAAGGAGAAAAAAGGAAGTAAATCATAGTTTGATTATTTTTTTTAATTTACGTATCCAGCATTTTATTTTGCTTTTCTATCTCTTTCATTCTCACATGCTTTATTTTGGTTTAAAGTTAAGTAAAGCTGTTTCCAGACTGACACTCTACTTAGTTTATCAATGGACAGGTGAGTGAACAATGCTATAATGTGTTCTGATGTATCATACCAAGCTCTGTTGCAAACTGTGAGAGTTCAGTGGGTGGGTGGGGGGTTAATTTTTCCTGCAGCATTTTGGAAAGGTTTGGGAAGGAAGTTGGTTGTAAGTCCACATACCAGGAATACTGCTTATTTAGCTATTCCAAACAGCACAAACATTTGCCATTTTGCTCTTTGACAAACTGATGTCACTTGTCATTTTTTAAACATTCATAATGGGTGTTTAAAGTCAGATATAACAACTGGATTATACATAACAGCAAGTGACAGATGTAGCTCTCTAGTAACCAAATTAGTTCCCAGGAGTTAAGAATGATGTTCAGCAGCATTTGACCTTTGGGGCGGTATAACTCAATTAAAATCAACAGAGTCATACCAGTGCAAATTAATGCTAAATTTGGCCTATAGCCTAAACTAACGTATTGAGTTTTAATTTCAGTTTCTCACATGGGTTGATTTTTCCCCTTACTTGTATTTTAATAGTAAATATATTTTAATGTGTTTTTAATTAAATTGTTTTAAAAGTATTTCCTTACATTACCAGAGATGTTGTGGTATAATATTAGCTTGAGAAAAAGTCAAAGATGTATGAGAATACTAGCCTCAAGAATGCCTGTGTATCAATTTGTTATCTCTCTTTAAGGAGAAAAGGATTTAAAAGCAGTCTTGATTTGGTAATGTTTGTAAAATACTTTGAAGTTGACAAAAAAGCTGAATATTATCACTGATTCTGAAATATGAGACAGACAAATAATCTGGATCGTTTCTTGAACTGTGGGATTCGCTGTTTGATTTTGTGGAGCTACTGGGCTATGCATTTCAGAGTCACCTCTCCATGGGATCTATGTATCGTATTCCCACCAGAACGATTGACTACTATGCACCAGCATGGAAAGAAAAGACGGCAGACCTTTTTACAGGCTTTTAAAAGCTGTGGGTCTTGAACTCTATGAATTGCTTTTGGCCATCTCTTAAAAGCAGAGCGCTTCCAGGGGTAACTCAAGTGACCATGAGAGGTTGGCACATTCTAACTCATTCATGTGTCTGTGCAAGTAACTCATAACAAACCCAGATAAGGAACCTTCCCTTTAAAACAGGTGGGAATCTAAGGGCCAGGGACCAGATGCAGCCCCTGTCTTGCCAGAGTCCGGCCCCTGAAGCTTGGGGCTCCCCACCACACACACACACACACACCATTGTGGAGCTCACGCTGGAACTCCAGCTTCCCCGGCATCCTCCCGCAGGGATGGAGCCCACAAAATTTACTAGCCTGGGCTCCCCTAGTCACTGGTGTGTGAGGGGAATGTGGGGAGTGTCTTTCTCCTCAGTTGGGGCCATGCCAGTGAGGGTTTGGGGTTTTTTTGGTGGGGGGGTGTTCTTCTCACTTTTGTGCAGCCCCTGGCTGATTTTTCTGTGGGTCAGTGGCCCCTGACACAAAAGAGGTTCCCCGCTCCTGCCATCAGCAGCCATTTTCCTCTTTTCAGTGGCTGGACTGGTGTACATGTATTTAGCATGAAAGGGTGTTGCAAGAGAAGCAGCCGAGAAGCAGGAATTGACCACAGGCAGTAGGCTGAGATCAGCAAGCAAGAGACTGTGCATGAGATATAATAGTATTTCACAAAGACCCCGGAATATTTATGGAAAGTCGCAGATGTTTAGCACTTCTGAAAATTAGCCTACTAGGCTCCCAATTCATAAAAGTAATTAAGCCCAGACTTCACTTTAAGAACCAGCTTAAGTTTCGTTGAAGTATACTCACTTAAATACTTCCCTGACCTGGGGCCTTGGTTATAGACATCCCAGAAAACATCCAGACTCTCCTGGGACACTCTGAACTTTTCAATTACTGGCTGCCTGTGAGCCTGATCCAAAGTCCTATGAAGGCAACACGGTTTTAGATAAGACCCTATAGCTTTTTCTCTCCATCTCCCTTTTGGTAAACAATTAAAGAAACTTTCACTCACTTTAAAGTTCAACCAAAGTATGCAGCACAGTCTTGTCTGACCTTTAGTTAAAGGCCCATCACTTGCAAGGAAGCAATGAATCTTTGATGTTCCCTAGGGTGGGTGCATAAGACAGATTTCAACCTTAAATCTCAAAACTTTTTTTCCGGGTCCAACAAACCCCCAGATTTAAATGACACCATAACCTTTAATACACTATGATTTGGCAGTGTAAGATCTGTTGGAGGAGGGCCCCTGGAGCAGGTATATCAAGTTTTTTAATCACTGTTTTTAAATGTACATTTCTTTTCACAACCACCTTCACTTTTATCTTCTAAACTGTTCCTGAAGGAAGCATTGGAGTGAGGCATTCTCTTTCTTAAGAGTTTGGTTTTTGGCTGGTTCCAGGGGCCCATACCCACAAAGGGTTAATGTTCTGAAAGCTGAGCATGAGGTGTTTGCTGTGCCAAAGCCTGCCAGAACATGCCTGACAAAGACATTTCAAACAAGTCAGAATGGCGTGGAGGAATTTCAGCCGATAAGTCCTTGTTTAGGCCACCTTGTGCAGGGCTGAGCTAAAAGCTTTTTACATGTCTTGACAGAGCAGAGGGAGAGGCTTTCAACATGACAGCAGGTTTGTATTTAAAAAAAAAAAAAAAGAAAAAAGAAAAGAAAAAGGGCCCCCAAGCGGTTTGCTCCTTAAATCCCTGAATCAGCATCTATGTGGTGTAGATAACAAGGGAATAACAAGCTCTGCTCGCTGTTTTTATTTTTTCCCCAATCTAACAAAACATTTCAGTTAATCTCTAGGTTAAATCAACCTCTCTATTTGCTGAACCCCATATTTTCAGAAAGTTATGGGTCAAAATTTCTCAGTGCTTCCTAGGAGTAGTTTTATTTTTGAATGGCATTCAGGTATCTAATTCCCTTCGGCAACATTGAAATGTTCAACCCTAATGTCACTGTAAATGCCTTCAAAGAAGGAGAGTATTTTTTCTGTTGTTGGGGGAGAGGAGACATTGGGAAGTCCAGGCTTGGTTCCCGCTGCTGCCACCTGCTCGCTGTTGTGATCATGGGTAAGTCACTTAACCTCTCTGTACCTCACTTTCTCAGACTGTGAAATGGAAATAATAATATATGTGCCTACCTCATCCAGATGCTCTCAGGGTTAATTTAATTAACAGGATATCTTCCCCCAGTGTTTTTAGTTCCTTAGGTGAAAAATTATATGAAAGCTTCCAATATTAATTCTGCAAGAGGTGGAAATCAGAACATTTCCAAAAACGACAAAAAAGGTCCATTGGTGTTCAGTTCCTCTCCTTCAAAGAGACTTTGAAATGCCTCAATTGTACAGACACCGACCTTTCTTAAACTTAATCAAAATGACACGTTGAACACCCTGATTTTTTTTTTTTTCATGTAGATTCCAAGCTTTCCGGGGCAGGGAGTTGTTTTTCCAAAGAGTTTATATAGCACCTAACACAAAAAGGACCTCATTCCTGATTAGGGCCGTTGAGCACCTCTGCAATATAAATAGTGCATTTCACAGCTGTACTAAGATGTCAGCAGAAAACAGTGGAAGGCTGAAAGTATAGCAACCTCCGAACAAGAGTTGCTTTTCTTCCTGTGCTATCAAGCTCTACTTGATGGCAAAACCTCAAGCAATCAAGCTCCAATTCCTGTAGTAGCCTGTTTACAAATGAGACCATTTCTTCCTGTCACGATTAAAAGGAAGGATTTAGCATTAAGAGTTTAGGGCTTAGTTTTTCACTGTTGATAAAGATCTTAGAACAAAGGTGAATGTATAGAAGCAAATGACACCTGCATACATGGCTCAGTTTGTAAAGGATTCATGAATTTTTAAGGTCAAAGGGACCGTTATGATTATTTAGGCTGACATCTTGCATATTACTGGCCTGAGATTCTTGCATGAAGGCCTTGACTTTTGGTTGAGCTAGAAAACATCATTTAGAAATGCATCCAATCATGATTTAAAGATCTTCAAGTAATAGATTTTCCACCACATCCCTTGGTAAGTTGTTCTTAATATTACAGGTTATATCCACTGGTTACATGGACAACATGGTTATTTGCTAGAAAGTCGTGGAATGGAAAATCACTGAGCTCAAGTCATAGCGATCTACAAAGGAACTGGTTGCAAAAGTTGCCTTCCTGCTGTTATGTTCATGTATGTTACTTGAACATTTCAACTGTACCTGTTGTTTCTTTTTAATAATGTGTTCTATGTTTGCCCAGCTTTCAGAGTGAGTTAAGAATGATCCATGAATTCTATTGTCCTTCATTCCACCGGAGTCTGTCTCATACCTAATCAGATTTCAGTGGCGTGAAGCACAAGAGACATGGAGCTGAATCAGCAACAAGAAGAAGGAGCACACTGACTCATAAGGAGGAAACGTAAGCAAACTGTCCAAACAAATATCAAGCGCCCTGGGAAACTGACAATGAAAGGAGAATTGCACCAAGCATCTTAATGGGCTGTTTATCCTTTGAAAGTCTCCAAAAATTATTTTGAAAGTGTATTTACAATCTGCATAGCACGTAAAGATTAAAAAGCCTGCAAAAGACCACAAGCTGCTTTCTTGAAAGCTTAAATGAGCCATTGACAGGAAATTAAATCCTTATGTAGATAAATTAGATGGGTAACCCTGCTTCTTTCAGTGATCTTCCCTCTACAATGGCACATGCATGCTAGGGAAACTGGAACGTGACTTTCCTTGGTGCACAAGGCTGTGTGTTTTCTAAAGAGTCCTTCCCTTTGCAATCTACCTGCAACACCTGCTTCCATCTGATTTTGCCTGCAGCGGCACCTTCAGAACCTGGCAACAATCTATTAAAAATGTTAGGACCATTTATTTTGTAATAAAAGGAATGTAAATAAGATTTAAGTTGAAGTAGGTTTCGGATTCTTTAGTCGGTGTGTGTAATATATCTTTTATGATGTCATTGTAAATTCCACAAAGGTTAATGTCGTTAAACATATTTGACACATAAAAATGTCACATCTACCACTAATCATTCACCAAGTATAATTGCCTTTTCATCGCTCTCCTCTCCCTGAGATGTATGCCCCCCCAAAATTAAACTGAAGTCTGACAAATTTAAAACAAAAACTAATTATGTCCGTGCACCATTGGGACATATTTGCATGGTTGGATTTAGTGTTGGTTTCCAAGAATTTATCATTCTGCATTATGTCTTTGCTCTTTGCATAATTTTTTTTCCCTGTGATTTTAAAAGCATTCAAAAACCTGCTTGCAGGTGGCACTCCTTACTAATCACAAATACGGCAAGGGTTTTGTTGTTCAGCAAACTAACCCCAATGGCTACGGTAACATAAAGTCAGGTTCTCAGAGTCAAAAGAAGGGTGACAACGCTCCAGGGGTTTGCAGTCACTTGTCAGAAGGCTGGCTGTTAAGCGGAACTTCTACTCTGTCCAGGGACAGCACACAAAACAATCTCCCTCTTCATGCTAATTATTATTAAAGTCACAACAGCTCCAAACTTGCAACATATTTTCAAGACATATTTTCCTATGTATGTTGGTACCGTGGTCCTTCCTTTCCTTATACATGAATCCATAATTTCCTTTAAGTCCAAAATAGATCTTATGTTTAAGAGCGCTTCAAACCAATAGTTGCAGTCTCTTAGGCACTTATATACCCCCCTAGTATCCGAACACCCAGTCTGCCTTGCATGTATCCTCACAGTGTCCCTAACTCCCTCCCATACCAACTCTGTGGAGCCAGCTTCCCAGGGTTATCTATATTCAAGGCCGGGGTGAGGGGGACATAGATGCGGGGCTATATGTTGTCTCTACCTCCAGTCCCTAAGAAAAGCTTTCTGAGACTCAGTGCAGGCTGGGAAAACCCCAGGAGCACAGTCCTACCAGAGTTGTACTATCAGGAAATCTAGAAGAGCTACAAGGGAATCAGGAGCCAACAGAAGACAAAGGGGCCCACCCTAGTCACACAAAAGTCTGGCCTCCTGCAAATCCCTTGCCATCCACTGGACTTGAGAGGCCCTAGGGCAGAAAGGGTACGTCCACACTGCAAGCTTATTTTGGAAAAAGCTTATTTTGAAATAGAGTGCCCACACTTCAGGGAAGCCTCAAAATTAGTCCAAGGCAGGCTTCCCCAATGTAGACGTGTTATCTCAATTTAGAGCCCCAGGCGGCCCTGGGGAGGAATAACTTAGAATGGCCCTGGTGAGGAGCTATTTCAACATAGCAGTCGTGGAGCGTCCACACATGCTCTCTTCCAAAATAACTTTTTTCAGAAGAGGCGTTATTCCTCATGGAATGAGGTTTACCAACATTGGAAAAAGCCCTCCATTATTTTGATTTTCTTTAAAAATAACACAATAGCTGTGTAGACGCTAGTATTATTTTTCTGGAATAACGGTGCAGTGTACATCTTCCCCAATAGGAGACGACCACGAATTTCTTGTGAGGTCCCCCAAGCCTGCTACCATGTCCAGGGTGTGCAGTCTGCAGCAAATTAAGGCCCTAATTCAGCAAAACAATTAAGCACATGCTTAACAGTAAACATGTCAACAATCCCATTGAAATCAGTGGGACTACTTACATGTTTGCAGTTAAATACATTCTTAACAGCTTTTCTGGAGTGGGACCTATAGGTACCCCATCCCACCAAGCTAGTTATTAAAAAAAGTACTCATCGTACCCATTATATCAGTAAGAATTCACACCGGTTTCTTTTGGATGATGGGTTGTGTTCTGATAACTATTTTATCCCTTACAGAAAAATCCTATACAGTTCAAGAAGGATTAAACCAAAGAGACCTTTAGGTTCTAGGAAAATAATTCTAAAAGTCTGCATTAAAAAAATGATCAGAGACGTCGCCATGTTAATATGTGCCTGCAAAAACAATGAAGAGTCCTGTGGCACCTTAAAGAAAACAGATTTACTTGGGCATAAGCATTTGTGGCCAAAACCCCACTTCAGTAGATGAAGATGATGAAGTGTTGTCTTTGTCCACAAAAGCCTATGCCCAAATAAATCTGTTAGGGTATGTCTACACTAGCTCGAACTAGGGAGGCTAATGTAGGCATTTGAAGTTGCAAATCAAGCCCGGGATTTAAATATCTCGCACTTGATTTGCATCTTCCCGGCCGTCGCCATTTTTTGAAATTTACAAGTCGGACTAACTGCCCGCGTCTGCGCAGGGGACCAGTAGTTCGAATAAAGCCTAATCGAACTACCTGTTATTCCTCCTGCAAGGAGGTTTAACAGGTAGTTCGATTTAGAGGCTTTATTTTGAACGCCCATTTCTCTGCCGCGTGTAGAAGCGGGCAGTTAGTCTGGACTTGTAAATTTCAAAAATGGCGACCGGCCAGGAAGATGCAAATCAAGTGCAGGATATTTAAATCCCAGGCTTGATTTGCAACTTCGAATGCCTACATTAGCCTCCCTAGTTCGAACTAGGGGCTAGTGTAGACATACCCTAAGTCCTTAAACTGCCACAGGATTTCGTTATAATAAATAACAATCATTTCTATATTTTTAATTGTTCTGCTGGAGTCTATAACAGGGATATAATTAATAACAATAATGCTTAGCTTTTTTCATCAGTAGCCACACCTGAAAGTACTTTATGAAACAGGTCAGGCTCATTATCCCCATTTTACAGACAGGGAAACTAAGGCACAGAGTCGGGACATGACTTGCTATTGGTCACACACCCCAGGCAGGTGGCAAAGACAGGAGAAGAACCCAAGTGTCCTGAGTCTCCACTCTGTTTTCTATCCAATAGGAATGACTATTTCCCTGGTTCTCTGTTACATCCTATTGGCTGGTTAGAAATCTCTGGATGTGATTTATCCTTTTTATTAAATCCTCCTAGAAGTATTTTCCTTTAAAAGTGCAACTATTATAATTGCCAACAGACTACAAATGTTACAGGAGTCCTTCTGCGGTTGTTTATAGTCAAGTGGTCGCCCACCAGTCGATCGGGATCGACTGGTAGATCTTGGCGCCTCTGACAGGTGACCCTGACTGGTTTGGCCAAGAGGTTATCAAGCCCAGTACTGCAGCTGCCCCTCCACCCAGACTGCTGCACATCTGCCCTTTGCCTTGGAGCTGTCCCCTCCTGCTTGCTGTGCAGGGCAGGGGAGGGAGAAGAGGGGTGCTGATGTCAAGGTTCCCCCCTCCCACCCTGTTTTCTTTCTCCACACACTAGGGCAGGGAGCACAACAGGTCTTGGGATGGAGTTTGCTGGCTGCTTTTGGGAGTGGTGCAGGGCCAGGGCAGGGGTGAGCCTGCCTTAGCCCCACTGCACCACCACCCAGGAGCCACCTGAGGTAAACAGTGCCCTGCTGGAGCCCACATCCTGAAACCCTACCCCAGCCACAACCCCCTCCTGCACCCCAAACCCCTGCCCTAGCCCTGAGTACCCCTGTATCCACACACCCTCCCAGAGCCTGCACCTAGAACCCCCTCCAGCATTCCAACCACCTGCCCCAAGCTCAGCTCAGAGCACCTCTCATACTCCTAATCCCTTAATCCAAGGCCAGAGCCTGCACCCCAGCCCTCTGCCCCAGCCTGGTGAAAGTGAGGGAGGGTGGGGGAGGGATGGAGGATGGAGTGAGCAGGGGCAGGGGCCTCAGAGAAGGGGCACAAAGGAGGCAGGGCCAGGGGATTTAGGTAGACCTTGGATGGCACTTACATTCAAAAAGTGATCTTGTGCTTTAAAAGTTTGGAGACCTCTGTTCTAATCCTTTTCTCCAATCCAGTCCCTTTCCGCACAGCTAATTCCTGATCATTTTTTAAAAGAAACTATTCTACATTTGCATTACCCAGGAAGCGCTTTTATTCAAGGCATCACAGCGAGCCTGAGATCTCAAGGATACGTTACTGGAACAGAGTCGGATGATGATTAATGAGGGAGTTGACAAGGATGTACTTGGCAATACATACCATTCCCTCTCCTACCCCATTAGCTTGTTATGGAGACATAAAGGCAAAACATAAGGGCAAGTCTGATAGACCCCCACATGAGATGAAAGATGTGGAGCTGCCAGTCACTTATCAATGGGTGATAATGAAGTTATCTGTGAGGGAGCAATGAGCAGGATGTTGTACTAGGACTGAAGACCTAGAGCGGCTGTTCCCAGCAATGAGGTGTGGCTGGTCCCTGCAGGGGAGGACCAGGTGCAGATAGGGCCATCCAGAGCGGCAGAGAAGGGGCACATGGGGCACCCGATTTCACAATTAAAATGTAGGAGTCACCTATGCCAGAAATACACAGCTGCTGCTGTGTGCCCTGGGTCAGTCACTCTGCCACCCCTCCCTTCCAACCTCCCTTCCCCCCCCCCCCCCCAAAGTCTCAGTTTTCCCATGTGTAAAATGGAGATGTGGACACTGGCCTTCCTTTGGAAAAAAAATTGGCCTGTTCTACACTAGGGCTGTCATCTGAAATTAGCCCTCCAAGGTCGATTTTGTAAGCAGTGCATCCACACTACCAAGCCCGTTGTTCCAGAATAAGGGGCCATGGAATTCGAACTCTGTACTCCTGCTTTTCATGAAATATAACGCTATTCCCGAACATGTAAGTCCAAAATAACAGTATTGTGAATGCTCCAGTGCTACTAAATCGAGCTAATTGGCTTCCTGGGGCTCTGAGTCTGAGGTAGTGTGTTCACATTAGCGAGGCCTGCCTCGGACTACATTTGATGCTTCCCCCATTGTGAGGACACAGAGCTTTGAATTTGTAAAATCGGGTTCCCAGAAGTTGAACTTAATAAATTCGAAATAATCTCCTAGTGTAGACATGGCCTACGAGAAGCACGGATGCAAAGCTCTCTGTGTGAGTCAAGTAGCAGTAGCCGGGGGGTGGGGGGAGGGGAAAAAAAAATCACAGGACTATCCATTATATATCACGGATCAGTTTGTTCTTCCCACACATGAGGCTAAAACACACTGGCAAATAGCTTTCCATATATTAAAGCTGTGACTGTAATGAGACAGCTGACAAACCAGTAGAGACACGCATCCTTATGGGTAACTCTTTGTCAATTTACTTGTGTAGTTAGTCAGACTGCTTTAATTTTGATGAAAGATGCTATATAAATGAAAGATCATTATCAAAGCGCACATGGCTTGCTGCTCACATGGATGTGACTCTAGAGACAAAAGAAGAGATCCCCACCTTCTTCTGCAAAGTAATATACGCCTGCCTATGGATTTTATAGCTACGGACCTATGGCAACTTGGCCTTGTTGATTGAAAGCAAGAGGAAAAGCTGGCAGGCAGCATGCAGATTCAGTGCAGGGATCTATACACTGAAGTCCTGGGAGGAAATCCCATCCCCATTGAAGAAAATGACAATGTTCCCAGTGATTTCAGTAGGTCCAGAATTTCACCCTTAGCCTCCTTGTGTGTGTGATAAGCCAGTGCTCTGAGGGAACAGGGAAGCTTTGTGAACCTGATTCTCCCATTATTCTTTCCCAGAGCTCATACTGCCTTCACTGCCAGAAGCTGGGACTAGAGAAAGGAGAATGGATCACTTGAAATTGCTCTGTTCAGTTCACTCTCTCTGCAGCATCAGGCACCAGCCACTGTAAAAAGACAGCATACCAGGCTACACAGGCTATTCTTAGTGCCACATGTCTGTACATCACTAAAAAGGCTGGGTTACTAGTGCAATTGTTACAGCATTTGGCTATGATCGATCTTCCGGAGATCAAGCTTCTGGAGTTTGATTTAGTGGGCCTAGTTAAGACCCACTAAATTGAACTCAGAGGGTGCCACCACCGGCAGCCGGTACTCCTGCTCCTATGAGGAGAAAGGGAAGCCAACGGGAGCGTTTGCTCCCATCAGCCTCCCACTGTGGAGATGGAGAGGAAACTTGAAACAAAGAATGTTGATTCCAGCTACATAATTAACATAGCTGGAGTTGCATATCTTGATTTGACCTTACCCTTTAGTGTTGTCCTGACCTTTGTATTTGTTGCTTCTGCTGATGAAACTTGTGTCAAAGTGGCTTCGCCTTGAATGGAATCAGACATAAGCAATCCTGTTAATCAAGGTGCACACCGTTGGTTCAAGTTTTCCCAGCCTTCAGAGGATCTGTCTGCTTAGTGCTGTGGCTTTAAATACGCCAGTAAAAAGCCTTTTCATTTTGCCCTGCATACATCTGCACAAAGAAACATCCCCCTGCTTCTCAAAGGATACCCACCCGTATGTGCTTTCAGGCTCATTAAGGATGTCACTTGAATTTTAATTCAGTGCATAGCAGACCGTAGACTCTGGCACCAGCTCCTGCTGCCGTTTGGTGGAATCCAGCCCTGAACAGCATCTGCCACTGCAGCTGATGGAGGAGGGTGGGAGGGAGAAGAGGCCTTGACACTCAGAACTGGTTTCTCTTGAGTGTATTTTATTGAAGTGTTGATTTCTGACTTCCCCAGATCTAACGTCTCAGTCTGTACAATAACAAGGCAAAACAAAGCCAGCTGAAAGCATTTTGAAAAACCAGATCCTTCAGTGGAAGGTTACATGTTAGCCGAATCAGGGATTAGAAATGGTGCCCTCCTCCTCATTCTCTGCCATTCAGTCACTGAAAACTTATGTAACCCTGTTCAAGTAAGGTGCTTTCCAGTGCTATGGTCCTTGGTGGAATGCAGCAGGTAGGTATTTGGCTACTGATGACTTGACACAACAAAGCCTCCTTTTCCCATTGATGGCATGTACTGCACTGAAGTGAATGAAGCTAGGCCAATTTACAAGATATAGACTCCATGCAAAAGATAATCACCAGATCCTCCTCATCAATACAGAGTTAGGAAGAATGCTTACAACTGCACACACTTAGGGGGGTGTCTAGACTACATGGCTCCGTCCACGAAGCCATGTAGATGAGGCAGGACGACAAAAGGAAATAAAGCGGCGATTTAAATAATCGCCGCTTCATTTACATCAAAATGGCCGCCGTGCTGTGCCGCTCAGCTGTTCGTCAGCACAGCGCGGCAGTCTAGACGGGGATCTGCCGACCCCAGAACCCTTCGTTGGCAGAACCTTTATGCCTTGTGAAACAGGCATAAATCGCCGCTTCATTTCCCTTTTTTTGAGTAAACTCATCTACATGGCTCCGTCGACAGAGCCATGTAGTCTAGACGTACCCTTAGAGGCAAAGGCCAGGTTGTCATAGAATCATAAGACTGGAAGGAACCTGAGAGATCATTAAGTCCAGCCCCCCAAGCACCATCTAGGCCATCCTTTTAACCACAGATTGAACCTCTTTAGTGCAGCACCCTCAAGACCTGACTGGTGCCGAACCAGAGAATTTGGCAAACCACAGAAGGACAATATTGTCTAGCGGCATTACCGGCACTTCCACTGCTTACTGGGCTCTGAGAAGACATTTAGGGGTAAATTAGAGCTAAAGAACTGCGCAGAAAATGGAGAGCCAGGACTGGTGGCTGTAAACAAACTTTATGGGACCGTGGGAAACTTGGCCACACCCATGAAAAGTGGACATCTGGCTAACTAAACTCATACTGGATCACGGATATTGCCGGACTAGAGAGTGCCAGACTAGAGAGGATCAACCTGTATTAGTTTATTGCTGTATTCAAGTTCACTAAAGTAAAAACAATTCCATTCTGCTATAACCCCTCAACTCCCTTTCCTATTCCCAGAGTAAGCGAATGGCCTGATCTCTAAATGAAACGTTACATTGTGCCTGGTGTTAACTTTTCACGGAGCTTTAGAGCAATGGGGGAGAGGAGAGGTTTGGATGAAAAGCCCTTTAGAAATCTAGATTTGATTGACAGACTGATTCAACCTAATTGCAGACATTCTCCTAATTGTACGCTTAATTACTGACACTGTGTCAAAAGATTTCTGATGCAGCACCTGGAAGGCAACCTTACAAGTGCCAGTCAAACCCAGCTGCGCTAGATATCAGGGAGGGACTGAGAATTGCTTGGAGCTTGTAAGGGGAACAATCATAATATTTTAATAATATATCATTAGCGTTTCACACACCCTCCACACACACACATGCACACAGAGTCATAAGTCCCTTTGTAAGGAAGGAATCTAACACATGAGGAACAGGGAAGAAACAAAGGGTGCTAATTACGGGGATGTGACAATTAAATCCCTTTGGGGACTTTCTCTCTATTTGCAGTTCTGTAAGCTAGGGGGAGGTAGTGGACGATGTTTCTGGATGCAAAGCTACAGCTGCTGGGATGATTTTAGCACCCTGAATCCAGAAGCTTTTCTGTACTAACGGGGTAAGAACAGGGGTTGTTCAATGCGGTGTTGGCACAAAGGTCAAGCCAATTTTAGGCCGTTAATGCTCAATCCTGCAAAACCCTATGCATGGACATCAAGGGTATGTCTACACTAGCTCGTTAATTCGAGCTAGGTAGGCAAATGAGGCGACCGGAGTTGCAAATGAAGCCCGGGATTTAAATATCCCGGCTTTATTTGTATGTTCCCGTCCGTCGCCATTCTGAAATGTCACAGCTCGAACTCACTGCGGCTACACGCCGCAGTGAACGTTAATTCGAACTAAGTCCTTAGTTCGACTAACTGTTACTCCTCATTCCACGAGCAGTAATAGTTAATTCAACCAAGGACTTAGTTCGACTATCGTTTCACTGCCGCGCAGCCGCGCAGTGAGTTCGGCTAGTGATATTTCAAAATGGCGATCGGACGGGAACATGAAAATAAAACCCGGATATTTAAATCCCGGGCTTCATTTGCAACTCCGGTCGCCTCATTTGCCTACCTAGTTGAATTAACGAGCTAGTGTAGACATACCCCAAGGCAACTGTGGAATAAAGCTAAGTCTGTGTGTTTCAGAAGGTAATAAGCACGTACCTAGCTGAAAGCACACACAGTCCCATTGCAGTCAACAGAACTACTCATGTGCCTAAGTTCACATGCCCAACCACAGTCCCGTTCTTCCACTTACGCCAGGCATGAGGAACCTTTTTGGGGTTGGGAGTGGTTGACCCATAGAAAAATCAGTCGGGGGCCACTCACAAGTGAGAAGCCAAAAAAAAAAAAAAAAAAGGATGTGGCCCCCGACTGAGAAGAAGAAAAGACACTCCCCATATTCCCCTCGCACACCAGAGCTTAGAGGAGCCCAGCCTAGTAGATTTTATGTGCTCCAGCCCCACAGTGGGGTGGCAGAGGGGCTACCCAATGCTGGGGTTGGGGTGAGCCTGGGGGACTGGATCCAGGCAAGCTGGGGATTGGATCCAACCCCCAGGCCTTAGGTTCCTTCCCCCTGAAGGAAAAGCACAATTACCCTTAAAGTTATTCTCTCTCTCAATGATTTAACACAAAACTTCTGCCTGGAGCTTTCTCCAGCCTCCCGACCTCCTACCTTCATGCTACAGTACACACGGGCTCACCAGGACCTGCTCCTGCTCCACACTGAAACAATTATATATTCCTCCCTTGTAGAGCTCTGGTGCCTACGTGCCCAGCAAACCTCCCTCCATGTGCCTTGTATACTGGAGTATGAAAGGAAGACAGAAGCAGCATGTCGGCCAGAGCTGCTGAATCACTAATTCAGTCTTAATGGCACGTACTTCTCAAGAGGGGTCGTGCTACCCAAAGCTGCTGTGTCTGAGTTATGACGTGAAAACGCTGCGGCTGAGCTCCAAAGGAAAGGCAACAACACATAAAAATGCTAGGATCAAAGGGATACAGAGTGAGCAAATGGGCTGAAATGAGGGGAAGATGCCATTTGCAAACATGGGGCCGAAATTGCAGAGATGTGGTTTATTCTCTCTGAATTCACTCTTTGCATCAAGAGGCACTCATAGCAGCTGTCTGCCCCCATCATTAATGGCCTTGTTAAACAGACACTGAAAAAATCGGCCAACCTCAAAACAAAGCAAGGATGGAGCTGCATTAACTGCGTTAGGACTCTATATGGATATTAGTGCCTTAAAAGAATGGATGTTTCTCAAAAACTGATCTGAACGCCAGGTCTTTTGAGTCCGGGAATATCACTGAAACTTACAAGATTCCACCTTTGGCTTGGTTAGAAAAATTACCAGGCCAGTTCTTTGGTGTAAATTTTCATTCCAAGTATGTCCCTTTTTCCAAATTTCATTTGATTTGCTTGGCTTCGGTGCGTGTTTTTTAAAACCACTTCTCAAGGGCATTAGTTTGGTCCATCTGCACCCAAATTCAATCAGCAAGTGACTGGTAATGCAGCTGTAGAGTTGAATCTAGCCATCCTTCACCCTGGCATGTGTCAGAGGAGTCTATTAGCTGCTCTGTCCTATTCCAGCTGCCAACAATCATGCAGTGCCAGCAGCTGAGAAAATGGTTTGGCCTATGTTTGTGTAACATGACTCAGAACTCTGTGAATTTGACACAATTACTGTTAGCCATTCAGAAAATGTCTGGAGCAGGTGCTGCTGACCTCTTTCCTCTTCTGTTAATCACTAGAGCAACAATTAGGCCTTTCCTAATGGGATGCGGGGACACCCAGGTTTAAAAACATGCTCTGGAACAGACCGGACAGATTTTTTTTTCAATTCATTAAAAATTCTGAAAAATTTCAGATTCACTTCAACATGACCTGATTCACCCACCCCCCCACCCCACCTTATTATTCAGAATTCCCACCAAACTGAACAATCCATTATTTAGCCAACTCTAAGGAGGGTTTGCTGGATTTACATCAGCTCAGAGACCCTTCCTGCTAGGAGAATTCTCAGAAGGTCACATCTGGCTGCCTCCGGTCTCTGCACTAACAGAGCAGAGCAATGCAAGAGAGCAGAAACTTAAAAGAAAACCTGGCCTTTTGATTTCAGGTTTACACTGGTGTAAATTAGAGGACAGGATGTGTGTAAGCCTCATTGACATTAAAGGGAGCTATTCATACCTTCTGTGCAGAAATGTGAATAATGAGCATATCCTATGGTACATTTACATTACTAAGATGGTCTCCTACTGAGAGGAGCTTGCAAAACGAGCAGGTTTTGTTGTTGGCAGTTTCTCTAGATATAGAGTGCAACGTGTTAGTACTTCAGGGTAGGGGTTGCGTCTTTGCCTGTTTCTGTGAAGTGCACAGCACACTTGTTAGGGTTCTATAACGTGGTGGCACTCACCTCCCTCTAGTGCCCCCATTACACTGAGTGCAGGTTCCTGCATTGCCTCAGTTTCAGCCCTTTTGGCTACTCAGCCCTCTGGCTGAGTCACACTCCTCTGTGAGTCACTCAAAACCCCTTCCGGTGTACACCTTTACCAGGGCCCATCTCAATGCCCACTGTAGAGTCCCTCAGTCTATTCCCTTATCGCAGTCTCAAAGTAGTCTATATTAGCTCTCCACACAGTGCTCTCTGTGGTGTTGCTGCTCCTTCAGTCACACACTCACCCCTGGTCTTCATTCTTCCAAGGCTCCAGAGGTCACTGAGCTGAGTCTGGCCCTGTAGCTTCCTCTTATAGGCCTTCCTGGCCCCTGATTGGCTAGTTTCTCTGCAGCCAGTCTAGTCTCCTTGGAGGACTTCTCTATGCCCTTTTCTGGCCTCAAGGCCTGGTCCAGCCTAACACAGTACTTAAAAAAATAAGTCATAAATCCTGTGAATCAGGAATGTCACCTTATATGCTAGTTGGCCCGAATAAAGACGAAATGTTGTTGGGGGTCAGTTTTCTAGCACATAACACTAGTGGTTGTCTGAAAATGGAAAGAATTTCCAAAGAAAATTTGGAAAAGAAAATTTGTTTCATCCCTTAGGTTTTTGTAGTAATTTTCCAATTTATTTACCAATCCACATTCCCCTGATAGTTTTTCATTTAAATTATTGGGGTTTTTTTTCCTCTAACCAAAATGTTTTGACCATCACCCATATGCTCTCATTATTATGGGCATGTCTACACTAGGAAGCTATTTTGAAATTACTTAAATCAACTTAGTTCTCAATTTAACAAAATTGAAATAGTGTGTCCTCACTACGGGGAAACCTCAAAATTAGTCTGAGGCAGGCTCCATTAATGTGGACACGCTACCTCGACTTACAGCCCCAGGAAGCACTGGGGAGTAATTACTTCGAATTACTCTGGGGAGTAGTTATTTTGAAATTGCAGCACCGGAGTGTCCACACTACCGCTATTTCGAAATAACAATTTCTAACTTAGGGTACGTCTACACTTGCTCCCTAGTTCAAACTAGGGATGCAAATGTAGCCGACCGAAATTGCTAATGAAGCGGGGATTTAAATATCTCGTGCTTCTGTAACCCACACACCTAGGCTATGTCTACACTCGCGGCTTCTTGCGCAAGAACATCTTGCGCAAGGGTTCTTGTGCAAGAAGTCTTGTGCAAGAAAACGTCCACACTGCCATGTGCGAGCTGTGCTTTTGCGCAAGAGCGCCCATGGCAGTGTAGATGCTCTCTTGCGCAAGAAAGTTCTGATGGCCATTTTAGCCATAGGGCTTTCTTGCGCAAGAAATCCCTGCGAGCGTCCACACTGCCCTCTTGCGCAAGAGCTCTTGCGCAAGAGGGCACACCTGTTAAAAAAGAGCGTAGCTCTTGCGCAAGAAGCCCTCTCTTACCATGCCGTACTGTAAATTTCCTTGCGCAAGAGAGGGCGCGCAGTGTGGACGCTCTGCAGATTCTTGCGCAAGAACGGCCATACTTGTGCAAGAAGCTGCGAGTGTAGACATAGCCCTAGTGTGGTTACTGAGTACTGCAAGTGGCACCTAGACCACTGCAACAGTTAAGATCAAGAGACCTCTATAGCATGGGCTGGGAGTTAGCCAGCTGGCTTTTAGCTCAGAGGGTAGAGGCTCGTAGAGTGAGGTCCCAAGTTCAAATCTGCCTTGGTGGTGGTTACAAGTGGGGGCTCATCCAGGATCTCAACTGGGTCTCGGAAGCTTGGGACGCGCTTCCTTGACTAGGGGAAGTATGTAACCCACACACCTAGTGTGGTTACTGAGTACTGCAAGTGGCACCTAGACCACTGCAACAGTTAAGATCAAGAGACCTCTACAGCATGGGCTGGGAGCTAGCCAGCTGGCTTCTAGCTCAGAGAGTAGAGGCTCCCTTTAGTCAGCTTCCTGAGGTCCCAGGTTCAAATCTGCCTTGGTGGTGGTTATGCTTCATTCACATAATCTCGCCCCAGCGTGCTATTCCGCTCGCCAGCTGATTCAAACCAGGAAGTGCGCTCCGGAATGCAGTAGTTTGAATCAAACCCCTTGGTTTGAACTAACATTACTCCTCAAAAAATGGAGTTTGATTTGAACTACCATGTTCTGGAGCGCACTTCCTGGTTTGAATCAGCTGGTGAGCGGAATAGCACGTGGGAGAGATTATGCTAATGAAGCATGGGATATTTAAATCCCCGCTTCATTAGCAATTTTGGTCAGCTACATTTGCATCCCTAGTTTGAACTAGGGAGCAACTATAGATGTACCCTTAGCGTTATTCCTCAAGAAAAGCAGGAGTACAGATTTTGAAATAAGTGCCTGTTATTTTGAAATAATGGGCTTGGTAGTGTGGATGCTCTGCTTATTCATATGACCGACCTGGTTATTTCAAATTAAAGCCTGTGTAGCTACGTCTACACTGCAGAGTTTTTGCGCAAAACCGACCGTTCTTGCGCAAAAACTCGCAGAGTGTCCACACTCTAAGCACGTTTTTGCGCAAGTAAATTTACAGTAAATCAGAAGAAGAGAGGGCTTCTTGAGCAATAGTTATTCCTCTTTCTAGGAGGAATAAGCCTTTTTGAGCAAGAGCTCTTGTGCAAAAAGGTGTGTGTGGACGGCAAACAGCCTATCAAAAGAAGCACAGGTGCCCTGGTGGCCCTTCTGTGAATGGCAATCAGAGCTTTCTTGAGAAAGAGCGTCCATGCAGAGTGGACACGCTCTTGTGCAAGAAGTTTTTGCAGAAGATCTCATCCACAACAAGCTTCTTGTGCAAGAAGCCTGCAGTGCAGACATAGCCCTAGTGTAGACCATGGCTATGGTAATGATGGACAGATTTTCAAAGGAGCTCAGAAGCAAGCAGCACGCACACAAGTCATGTTGTGACCTGCAGCTCGGTCCCACTTGTGGATGCGAAGCACTTTTGCAAGGCTGGCCTAAAGTACCTGTTCCGCTTATGTCCTTGACGGGCTTTTGTTAGATGAACAATGAGACGCAGAGAAATTGCTTCAATGCAACAAGCAACCACCCCTGCTTTCATACATTTATTCCATCCTATAAATAAACGAACAAAACCCTCTGCCAAAGTCGTGTGGGTAATTAGAAGTTTGCAAGAAGCAGAAATTTCAGCACCACCACAATGATGGGGACAAACCCCCTCCACATTCCCTGACTATAAGCAAGGCACACAAAGTATAAATAATGTAGGGGAAGCATGTCAGCATCTGAAACAAAAGTCAGACAATTAAGCTCAAACATTTCTGAAAACGCTTTAGCCTGGATTACTAATGAATGATCAAGTGTATTTAGAGAAAGGCATTCACACAATGTAATAAATTAAAACAACCTGTATTTTTTTCTCACTTAATTTTGAGAGTAATTTTTATCTGTCCTCCAGAGCTGCCTAATCATTTGGAAAAGATAAAAATACAAGAATCGTGAAATGAATAAAACCATGGAGGAATATAATAATGAACCAGAAAAACATCTAACTTCCTCACTGCTGCCATGTATTAGTCAACAATATAAATTTACATGATCCGACTGGAAGATTCCCTGTTATGTGAATGAGAATAACTGTAAGAGGGTAGGAAAGAACAATATAATTTGATTGCTTTGCTAATGTGCAATTGTACTGGACATGTTTCGCACTGCTAGCAGACTTTTAGTAATGTGCCTAGATTTAATCAAACAAGCCAAGTAGTCCAGCTATTGTCCAAAATGATGCACCTGAATGCAATTAATGGCACATGACTGCCACAGCTCTTTCCATATATCATGGAGGTTTTATACCTGCCTCTGAGGCATCTCAAAATTACACTAGGATATAGTCCATTCTGAAAAACTGTTCTGTTGATAGTCATTGTAAGGAAAATTAAAAGGGTCAGAGAGAGATTTGGCTAAGTTAGGGATACTCCAGTTTTTGAAGGCAATAGAGGTATGCTAATTTACACCAAAGGAGAGCTTGCCCATAATCTTTTCCCCCTCTTTAGGTGACCCTCTTGAGATGATATATTTTTACATCTTCAGCTTTAAAAGTCAAACAAACATTTTGGCAAGGACAGATTGTTATTGCTACAGGCAGCCATCCAAAAGGGCTGCATTTTATACAGGAAAATGAATAATAGATCATGCCAAGAATCTACCAGACTTAGGAACAAGTATGGCATGCTCAGCAGACATGGCCAAATTCTGCTCCCTGCTATTCTGGTGTGAAACTGGAGCTACTGCAATGATTTGCAAGTGGTTGCCAACTTTTCCAACTGGACAGACCAGTCACCGTTGGTGGCAATGACATCCAATCCATCCGGTTGGAAACACTGGGAAACTCAAGTCACTCTAGCTTTACACAAGTGAAAATGGAAGCAGAGTTTGGCCCATGCTAGCCTGGAAGGAGCATTCATGTGAGCGCACACATATAGATAGTTGGAGAAAGAATTAGCACTGGCCCATAGGCTTTAAGGAGAGTCAGGGGCACTTGGTTTGTTGAGCTGGTAACAGATGAACTTGAGCTAATGTGGGTAAACAGCAAAAATGAAGTAAGTGCAGTCCCTGTTCAGGTCCTGTCCTCACAATATTTTACTTCAGATGTAGATAGCTACAACTATCTAAGGGGTGCCCAGGGCTGACTAAAACAGTTTGAATAAAACAAGAACCATCTTGAACTACTAGCCACTGATGGACTTATCCTCCATGGATGTATCTAACTCTTTTTGAACCCTGTTATAGTCTTGGCCTTCACAACATCCTCTGGCAAGGAGTTCCACAGGTTGTCTGTGTGTTGTTTTAAACCTGCCACCTATTAATTTTATGTGGTGACCCCAAAGTTCTTGTGTTAAGAGTAAACAACTTCTTTATTCATTTTGTCCACACTAGTCACGATTTTATGGGCCACTATCATATCCCCCCTTCTACCTCTCTTTTCCAAGATGAAAAGTCCCTGTCTTATTAATCTCTCCTCATATGGCAGCCATTCCAAACCCCTAATCATGTTTGTTTGCCCTTTTCTGAACTTTTTCCAGTGCCAACATATCTTTTTTGAGGTAAGGGCACATAGTATTCAAGATGTGGGCATGCCATGGATTTAGATAGAGGCAATAAGATATTCTCTGCCTGATTCTCTATGCCTTTTTTAATGATTCCCAAAATTCTGTTTGCTGCACACTGAGAGGATGTTTTCAGAGAACTATCCACAGTGACTCCAAGATCTCTCTCGAGTGGTAACAGCTACTTTAGTCCCCATCATTTTACATGCATACTTGGGATTACGTTTGCGAATATGTATTACTTTGCATTTAGCAACATTAAATTTCATCTGCCATTTTGTTGCCCAATCACCTAATTTTGTGAGATCCTTTTGAAGCTCTTCATAAAGGGTATGTGTAGACTGCATCCCTCTGTCGGCAGAGGGATGCAGATTAGGAAGGTCGACATTGCAAATGAGGCAGGGATTTAAATACCCCATGCCTAATTTGCATAAGCGTTTTGCCAACTCAGCACTTTGTCAGCAAAAGCAGCAGTCTAGAGGATCTGTCGAGAAGAAAGCCTTTTGACAGATCCTGTAAACCTCCTTGCAGGAGGCATAAGGCATCTGTCGAAAAGGCTTTCTTTCTCAACAGATCCCCTCTATACGCAAAGTGCTGAGTCGGCAAAACGCAGTGGTTATTTTTATGCAAATTAGGCACGGGATATTTAAATCCCTGCCTCATTTGCAATGTCGACCTGTCTAATCTGCATCCCTCTGTCGTACATACCCAAAGTGCGTTGGACTTCACTATTTTGAGCAGTTTAGTACCATCTGCAAAATTTGCCACATGACTGTTTACCCCTATCTCCAGATCATTTATGAATACGTTGACTAGGATGGGTCCCAGTACAGACCTCTGTGGGACACCACTAGTTACCTCTCTCCATTCTGAAAACTGACAGGCTGTGTCTACATTGGCACCCTTTTTCGGAAAAGGGATGCTAATGAGACCAGTCGCAATTGCAAATCCGCAGGGGATTTAAATATCCCCCACGGTATTTGCATTTACATGGCTGCCGCTTTTTTCCGGCTCGGGGCTTTGCCGGCAAAAAGCGCCAGTCTAGACGGGGATCTTGCGGAAAATAAACCCTTTTCCGCAAGATCTCTTATGCCTACTTGAAAGTAATGCACATTGGCACCCGAAAAAGGGTGCCAATGTAGACACAGCCACAATGTATTCCTACCCTTTGTTTCCTGTCTTTTAACCAGTTACTAATCCATGAGAGGATCATCCTCCTTAACCCATGACAACTTACTTTGCTTAAGAGCTTTTGGTGAGAGACCTTGTCAAGGACTTTCTGGAAATCTAAGTACACTGGATCCCCCTTGTCCATAAACTTGTTGACCTCCTCAAAGAATTCCAGTAGATTAGTGAGGCATGATTTCCCTTTACAAAAACCACGTTGACTTTCTCCCAACAGATTATGTTCATCTACGTGTCTGACAATTCTGTTCTTAATGATTTGGTTTCAACCAAATTGGCCTGAAGTTGGACTTACCATCTGGTAATTGCCAGGATTACCTCTAGAGCCCATTTTAAAAATTGGCTTCACATTAGCTATCTGTTAGTCATTTGGTATAGCAATTGACTTAAAGGATACATTACAAACCATAATTAGTAGTTCTGCAATTTTACATCAGTTCTTACAGAACTCTTCAAGAGCGATGAGTGGGTTAAAGGTTGGCTGATTTACCTAAAGTACTGCTGTGGTTTTTAGTTCCTGGAGGAGAATACAATCATACATCATCCATTCACTATAACCTTGGACCCCAAAGATTCTGCATGGGTTTGCAGCCTTAGTCACAGCTCCCCCATAAAGAAATGACACACAATCCCAACTCACAGCCACACACACACACTTTATACCATAAGGTCTTTCAAGAATATTGTGGAAGCTGACATATGGGTGGCAGTGTTCGTAAAAAGCCTCCATTGCACGTGCCACTGTGAAGGAGGGCAAGGCGTTATCTAGTTTGTGTGCACACGTGAATGGTCAACCTGAGCTGGGGTTTTGAGGACATTTTTGAAAATGTGAGCCAGTAAGTTTGATGTGTTTAGCACCATTTGTTGTTGCTAGGCATGTAGGCAAAGGAAGTTTCCTTTTGACTCCCTTCCTTACTGCAGAAATCGCAGCCTTGGGTGGGATAAGGCAAAAGAGAGGATCAGTTTCTCTGCATCCAACCAAGACTTGCCAGTGAACTTCTGCAGCCAAGTGATGTATAATTCGATTTTCAAATTCAGTGGCAGCGTGGGTCTTCTGCGCCTCTGAACTTCAGGCTTTATAGTATGTGTTGTTTGATGGAGGCGGCCCCATAAATGTAATCAGTACAAAAGGCTGGTGCATAATTTCACGCTATAAAAATCAACCCCAACCAACATCCAGATTCAAGAGAAATTGTTTTACCTCCTCATAAATGCAATTTGCTCTAAACACCTGGAGTGTCGTTAATTTACCTATGACATGTTGCTACACTTAATTGCCTTTGACAATTAGTAACATTTCAACACCTCTTTTAATGGCCCAATTAGGAAAAATGCTTGTCTCATGTGCACTAGATAGGAGAAAATAGATGGGCAAAGTTCCAGTGCAAAACTCCTCTGCAGGTATTTTAATGGAGAGTTTAAAACAAAACAACAACTCCAAAACAAGCAATTCCAATTCTGTGTTTTACTCAAATTATAAAAAGTGTTGTGTTTGTTTCTCCTCTGGATTTGCCTCTCTCCATGAAGCACAATAACAACTAGCACTGTGAGCACTGCATTGTTAAATTAATTACAGGGAAAAGCGTTGAACATTTGCTTCTCTCCATTTCTTGCACTTAATGTTTTATCGATTACTTTTGTATACTAAACAAACAAAGTGCATTCTTTGTAAAATAAATCCTATCTCCCAACTGGCGCGGCAGGGTGGGCATATAAATGGAGAAAGCACCATTATTTGCAAGTGCACACGTGGCTGCCTCTCTAATAGAAATGTTTGTGAGAACAAAATCTTTTCCAAATCTCTGTGATTGAATCAGATTGTGGAGGCTGGCTGTATTCTGACTGCTCTGCCGTTCCAGAGATGAGCAGGTAACTCCATATGCTATTCCAAAGTAGACACAAATGGCTCGAGACTGCTCTGACTTTACACTGAAATTGCCCAGGAGTCACTCCAGTTGACTGATCGGGCTTATTTTGGTGTTAAGGCCGTATGATACAGACCACAGTCAGTCCCAATAGATAGTAATCCAAGTGTCTTTACTATTGTTTGTGTTTTTCATCCCAGTTCTGTTCTGAGTCATGTTAACCAGGAGAAACGCCTTCTCTTTCCTGTCTTTCCCTGAATCAGTTCTGCCCACGAAACTCATTGCACCTTGCCCAATACCTACCACCCACGACTGCACCATTGAAGTCAATGAAACCGGGTGGAAGAACATGTCTCTGGTGCTGTCTGGTGTGAGACCCTCATGCATGTGAGAGTGGTGCAGCCTGAAAGCACCCCCTTCCAGAGTGTTACGTGTGTGCCCCCATCTGACTTTTTGCTCTATTTTCGGTTGTCACCCAGATTCTGTGCCTCCCTGGATGCTGTGACCATCATGTTAGGTTGCACCATCCCTCTTGAGTTGAGGGGACTTGGTGCCTGGGTACCTGGCCCTGAATGAGAAGCCACCAACAACAGCCATCAACAACTGGATGGCCCACTAGCTTTACCTTAGCGGGACATACCAGCGTACCAATGGAAGCATTGACTATTAAAGCTCTACTCCCAGCTGCCCACAGAATATTGGAAAACTGAAAAACCCCAGGGCAAGGACAGGAAGGAGCAAGGTGCTAAAAACGGCTTTTAAAAGAGACACTTCCCTAGCCCAGAAGACCATCCCAAGGAAGCGACGAAGGAGCAGAAGGCATGCGAGGGGGTCGAGAACCCCTGAAGGATGCTGACCGGAGCCCTTGGGCATGGTGAGGAAACTGAGGAAGGGGGCTACATGCCATGGTTAGCTGGTTTTGACTAGCTCTGTAATATTTGTGCTTTGTATCAGTAAAGCCTTTGCAAAGCCTACATATTCCTTTAAGTGGAGCATGGTCCCCAAAGAGTTAAATTATAAACCAGCATGCCCAAGCCAGTGGAGAAAGCATGCGTGAGCTGCTGGGGGGACAGGGGTCAGCACTTGTTTTGGAGCACAGAGCCACTTTCCAAGAAGGAACAAGAGACAGAGACTCTGTACCATGCGTGAGAGGCTGGATTAAGCATCAGAGTCTGGATGCTGCCGAGATGCATGCTTGGAAGCCTTTAGGAGCCAATGGCCAGGTGCAACACAGGGGAGAAATAAGCTAGATGTGTAATACAGACATGCACATGTAACCAACACTGGGTGGATTTGAACTTGGGACTTCTAGAGCTGAGTATAGGAGCCTCTACCCTCTGAGCTAAAAGCCAGCTGACTTCTAGCCCCTGCTGTAGAGGTCTCTTGATCTTAGCTGTTGCTGTGGTCTAGGTGCCACTGCATTGGTCAGGGAACCACACTAGGTGTGTGGGTTGTTATATACACACACACACCAGTTTGCCATATAGACACACTCCTGGGTGGGCGTAGAACAGACACCTGAGCATTTATATTGCTCTGGCTTCCTGATCCCCATACCGGTGTCCTCCGTTGCAGCCTCATTCAGATGATCCCATGAAGTGTAAATTATTAACAAAGGTGACAGATGGTAGGCTCTCCCTTCTCCGCAAGCTTTGCTACATGTGTCTGAAAACTGGAAAGCCAAACTATGGCTGGATGAATTGTGCTTTCAGGATAAACCTGGAGGAACATGACTGATGCAAGTGGAGTGACTCTGGATTCACACCCCTCCCTCAAAGAGCAGAAACTGGCCCAATGATAAAATTGTCCTGTCTTTACAGAATCTTGCTTTCCAGGAGGGGAAGCGACCTCATGACAACAGAGCTGAGCAATGAAGTGAATCACTGAAGCTATGCTGGGCCCTTATAATGAGTAACATCAATCACAAACCCACCATAGCAGGTATGGGGCAGGCATGAAGAGGGATTTCCAGCTAATGGGACATTCTAACTGCCACATTATGTATGATGACAAGCAAACCGTCCCCTTCAAACATTGACATGCTCAAAATAAAACAAATTTGACAAGGACATTTGCCATAAGTATTTCCAGGTTCATACCCTAAGCCCGTGGTGGGCAACCTTTGGTCCGAGGACCACATGTGGCCTATTGGGGTTTTATATGTGGCCCACAAGGTATGTTGTTTATTGTTACTCAGGCACAGGATTGGCAGATTCTGCTGGTTTCCCATCCATGTCATTTTTTTCCCTACCGGTGTTACTAATGTGACATGCACGTAGAGCAAGGGCACGTGAAGTGAGATGTGTGCTGATTGCACATCATTGACTGTGAGAGCCGCACGTTCCTTCTGCATCCAAGCACAGCGCTGCTCTGGTACAATTGGCACACCCCGCACGTTCTAGGCGCAGAAGCACAGTTAGCAACCCTGCCTGTCCCGGGAGAATGTCTTGGTTACAACACTCTTGTGATCCACTGCGATGAAGGACGGCCACCCATGTGGCCCACTCACTAACTTAGCTTGCCCATCACTCCTTTTCCTGACTGATATCCAGCACAGGCATGTGGCCTCTCTGTTTTTTGATGTTTTACAGTGGGCACCACATTTTGAGCCTGATGAGAGAGAATCACAGAGAGGCCTACACCGCATATTGCAGATCTGCTGTAATTGGGGATGCTCACGTCTCAAAATAGCCGGTATTGTTACTTATTCTCTGTTGTTTGCTTCGTTAGTACAAGCTCGGCAGGTACCCGGACAACTTTGCTCGCCAGTGGCTTGAAGCTTGTCTTTCAACTGTTGGCTTTCTATTTGATCATAAGTGAATCACGCTTGCAGAGATAGCTGACTCAAGGCTTTACAGAGCTGGACAGGTGTCTCTGTGTTTATTTTGATTTTGTCTGTTTGATTTAGCTTTAGCCTAAGGCAAGGCTCTGGGTGAAATTCACCGCAGAAAAAAAGGAGACACGCTATTCACACCACGGCAGGTTATTTCTTTAAGAAATGTACCGGTTTGGTTCTAACGGCAGAAATGGGTTTCGTTCTCAACGCAGGGAGAATAACAATGATCCTGTAAACAAAGGTCCTAGTTCTGCTCTCGTTTGCACAAGTTATCCACTGGTGTGATGCCATAAGCGTCAGTGGAGTTATTTCTGATTTACACCCCCTAGTAAGGAAAAACAGATCCAAACTCACTCACCATAAAATTCCTTGGAACTGGCTTCTCAACAAGCAAATAAATAACTTAAAGGGAGCCTGGATGTTGGACAGGGTTTATGAATAAAACAATGTTTTATTAAGTTGCTATTAAATTTCAATTGACTAGCAATTGGAATAGATAGGAGCAGACATATTCCTGAAAGTAATTGGTTTTCCACATCTGCCTTCCTTTCTAATTGGACTAATTACTGCGGTGTAGAATCATGTTCACTGCTCTCCAGAAAGCAGGAAACCCTGATTTACACTGAGAGGAGGAGCAATTAGGGGGAATTAATTCATAAGGAAACATCTAAATAAATCATATTAGGAGAAGACAGCGGTATAATTATTGTGACTGGTGGAGAAACTTCACTCTCGAGCCTCACCCACGAAGCTCAATCCTCCTAAGAATCTACCACGGCTTCTCCAGTTTCATGAAGCATGTACGACCGATTTTATTTGTAAGGCTTAATTGAGGCATAGTGTCAAAACCAATATGGCCTAGCACTCCTTCTCCTGAGAAAAACAATCAAATCCTTCACATCATGATGTTTGTCCTTTGCCTGAATTATATGTATGTTCAACTAATCTGGATAACAGATGCCAGCTGCAACTCCAAACTAGCGGCGTGTGAATTTTGTATAGGTACAATTCCCCTCCCACCCCCACCAATACACTAACCACTCTCTCACAGAAAGCAGTCTGCACATTCTAGGTGATAGTTAACAAAGGCTATTAGCAAGGCTAGCATGTTAAACCCCAGGATTTCAGATCATGATCCAGCCTCTTCTGTGAATAATTCATCTCTCTCTGTATGCACTTGCAGTCTGTGGTCCTACCATGTAGCTGGAGATCATACATCTCTCTGCTATTCTGGCAAGCAGTGAAAGGTACTCTGCCCAAGGTGATCTCCCCTTCATCTGCTTGTTATTATTAGTCTTACCCCTAGTGTCATTCCCATCAAGTCATTAGGGCCTTTGATGTTCTTCTCTCAAGCACCTCCTGCTAAGAATGATGCCTGCTTGTGTTCATGTGTGTGTCAGCTCGCATCTGAAAAATACACAGCGCCTTGGATATTTTTCACTTTCTGACGGGCAAGTGATATTTCACAGATTCTTAGATCGCAAATCCAGAAGGAATGATTATTAGCCTCTAGTCTGACCGCCTATGTAAGAGGCAAGAGAGCACCCTCAAGATAATTTGTAGAGCACGTGGTTCCGAAAAATTCTTATTTTGATTAAAAATGGTTAGTGATGAACAGTTCACCGCAGCCTTGGTAAGTGGTTTGAATAGTTAATTGCTCTCACTGTTAAAAATGTCTGTCTTCTTTGCAGTCTCAGTATGTCTAGCCTCAACTTCCAGACATCCATTCATGTTGTATCTTTCTCTACTAGATCGTAGCCATTATTAAATATTTGCTCCTCCTTTAGATATGTATAGACTGTGATCAAGTCACCCTTTCACTTTCTCTTTGTGTAGCTAAATAGACTGAGCTCCTTGAGTCTATTACTATCAGGCAGTTTTTCTATTCTTTAATCATTTCCATGGCTCTTCTCTGAGCCCTTTTTGATTTTTTCAACGTACTTTTTGAGTTGTAGGCACCAAAACTGGTCACACTATTCCAGAAACAATTGCACTCATGCCAAATACTGAGGTCAAGCAACATCTCTGTTTCTACTAAAGCTTTGCCTGTTTATGCATTTTAGAATGGCATTCACCCTTTTGGCCACCATGTGAAAGAGAATTCTCAAATTTTTATGATTGATCCCAAAAATTCTGGGAATATCTTCCTGCAAAAGATTTCATAGTGGGATGAATCCCCCCCCAAAATGCATCAATTTTCATAAAAGGGATTTTCCATTTTCCTTCCAGCTATGAGAGACTGTCCACCGTGGGTGAAATTATGTCCCAAAAGAACTCAATAACAAAACTTCCATTGATTTCAATGCAGTCAGGAGTAGCCCAAAGCCCTTTGGTGTGCCAGTAAAAGTCTGTATTCTGAGTGGGCAGCTGGGATTCTTTCCCCTCCTTCCCCCCCCCCCCTGCTTTTCTCTGGCTAGTTGTCTTCCCTGCCAGTTTAATAGTACAATCAGTCTGATAGAAAGTACGTTTCACCCTCCCCTCTAAAAGTTTCCCCTGTCATGGAGAGGAGAGTAAAACAGAATAATTGTATTAAAAGGCACTTCCTGCCTGCAGGAGAGTTGGAATGTTAGAGATCCAACTTTTCACTGTGTCACTCACCCTACTTTTGTCTCTGTTGCTCTCCTTACAGTCACTTAATTCAGACAGTGTTCACGTGGTCCTAAGTGCATCATAGAATCTTAGAGACCTAGAACCCCAGAACTGGAAGAGGCCTCAAGAGGTGCCAGAGCCATGCATACAGTTGGCACAAAAGGGGCATTTATTTCTTTTCCATTGCTAGTAACGGCTGGTAGCTGGCCAGTTGCTGTGTTCACCAGGATGTGAGTGTTGTCAACATTTATCAGTGTGTTGGCTTCATTGGATAATCACTATATGAATTAATAGTGTGCAGGCCCATGCCAAAGACACCTGTTCCCTTTTAATGTTCAGCTCGTCAGGTTGTATTATATTGTGTCCCGTCACATATGTGAGCATGACAGGACCTAGCATAATATGATGTTAGAGTTTATGTCTGCAATGTGACACATCATAAATCCCTCACATCAGAAAGCCAACCTTCACATGCCGACAATTATCCACTTTCAGCAGCTGCTCAATCCATGAGGATTCAGGGCGATAAATGGTGAGTTCAGACGGGTGGAAAGGTATCCATCTCGATTTGCCATGTGTGATGGGGTGTGCATACCCCACACTGGAGCAGGGGGAGTGAAAACCCTGTGGGCGGAGGAAGTCCCACCCCTTCAACCAGACTGGGCATGCTCCAAGTGCTGGGGCAGCATAAAAGGCAAGAGAAAAGCTCAGTCTTGGCTGGCCAGCGAAGGATGAGGGCCTTCAGCCAGAGCTCCCGAGATGCAGCAGCCAGAGATCCAGACAGCGAGAATCGGAGTCCCAGGAGACGGCCGCTACGCGACCCCCGTGGAATCCCAGGGAGAAGCCGCTGCCGGGGAACTGAGAGATCCAGCCGCTACGTGGGACGCTGACCCACCAGAATTAGTAGGAAGTGACCCAGGGAGGGTGCAGGAGCGACCTCTCCCACCCAGGTATATTCAGCATGTTTCGGCCGGATTCCCCGCCGAGGGAGTGGCAGACCGTTCTACCACCCACAGGGCCCTGGGTTGGAACACGGTGGAGCAGTGTGGGCCCGGGTCCCCCTACCAGGGTGCTTGCCCCAACACTACTGACTCTGGCCATTAGGCCCTACTGCCCTGTGACAAGGGCTCCTTACAGACCCTGGCCACTAGGCCATACTGCCCAGAGACAAAGGCTGCATATAGACTCTAGCCCTTAGGCCATATCGCCCTGAGGTAAGGGGAACTTACTGACTTTGGCCCTTAGGCCATACTGCCTTGGAGTAAGGGATATTCTCAGATTCTGACCAATAGACCGCATTGCCCTGAGAGAAGCGACAACATTATTGACTTGAGCCACTAAGCTTGACTACCCTAGATTGCAGATGGATCTTTATGGACTATAGTGACTGCCGATGACCCTGTAGTCGACCAGGTGGCGTACGCACCCCAAAACACCCTCATCCCTGTTATGGGGTGTGCATACACTGCCACACCATGTCACTGCCATGGTAAATAAATACCATCATTTGTTATAGTGCTTGCTTGCTACTGTACAATTGGAACTGGGAGGAAGCAGGCATTAACACAAATTGTGGAAAAAGGAAAAAAAACAAAAACCCAAACCCTAAAACACAACCCTGTAGCTGCATGGGTTAGTTTGGCATTTGTATTTAGTGGCCTTAATTCTTGCCATTGTTATTTCTTTGTCATACAAGAGACCTCTTCTTCGGCCTTTTCCCCAGGATCATCATCCCTTTCAAGAAAGATGTGGAGAAATTGGGGCAGGTCCAGAGAAGAGCAAGAAAAATAATGAAAGAAAAGGAAGACATTGATGTCGGTCCATTCCTGGTTCTGAGATTACCGCCGGTTCTCCCACAACAAAGCCGGGAGAGACTCCAAGTTTCTCCTCTGACAGAACACCTATTGTACCACGCTGGTCGCCCATGGGCCTAGCTTGCCCAGTGGAGGGGGTCTAGGATCCTGTGGGGCTGCCTCCCAGATAGCCACGCCAATAAGGCTAAGAGGAGCCGTGGGACCAACCAGGCTCAGTGAGGGGGATCTGAGGCCATTGGCCTTCCGGGTGGTTCACCAATTGAATTCCAGATTCACAGAGCGCAACACAATGTGCAGTCCTAGGTCCCCACAAAGGAAAGGGTCTGCAGCCCCCCTCTGGTTCCTGGGAATGGCTCAGGGCTTCTCATGTCTCTCCCCTCTGCTCTTCCCCAATGGAGGGAAAAGGGGTCTGGGTTTCCCCTCTAAAATGGGGGGTTAGTGTGGGTGCCTGGGCCCTCCCTCTCCATTGGGCATATGGCCACATGCCTCACTCAGGATCCTCCAGGTGATTGAGCAAAGGGCTCTGTGGTCTTAGGCAAAGGCCGGCCCTGCTCTCAGGCCTGGGACAGCTGCTGGTAGCAGAATCTCCCCTGCATCAAGGACTCCTGTTGCACCTTCTTCAGCATCGCCCCAGGTCAGTCTCTCGCTCTCTGTTGTCTCTGCCCTTTCGGCGTGAGAAGGTGCATCCCCTGGGCACATGGAGGGGGCATGTGGCTCCGGCTCGCTCTGCTCAGTGGGGCAGTCGGTCCACTCCTCGTGCCCAGGAACCTAGAAATCCACTCGGTTCTCAGGCCCATCAGGGGTTTGGTCTGTTGACTTCTTCGCCCCTTTCTGGGAGGTGTCCTGGATGGCTCTCTGGCTGTCTTCTGACCGGAGTTCCTGTCTCCTGCCTGCTAACCATCCCACCAGTCTGCCTCCCAGCCCTTCGATTCTCCCCACTGCTATTACCCACCAGTCAGCAGTGGCTGGCAGTGCCTGAATTAACCCTTTGGTTTCTGAGCTAGTGCTCGGGAACATACACCCCATGACAGGCTCCCTTTGAAATATCTTCTCCAGCTGGAGCAGGTTCTGCAGGGGCACTGGGCAGTGATCGGCGGGCTCTACACCTCATCAGAAATGCCCCAAAAGGTGCAGTCCCTGCAGAGCCCCATGCACCTGGTGAGAGGAGGGGATGGGGTGGAGCTGGTGCATCTTCTTGGCCGTGACGTCCCCCTGTCTCAAGAGCAGGAGGACCTGTCAGAGCTTTGGATGCCCCCAGGAATCAGGGAGGATGACAGGAGACAGAGACCCTGGGATGGACTCGTCATCTTCCTCTCTAGTGACCTGCACCATCACACCCCTCCCACCCCACTGGAGGAGGAGCTCCTGCCTCCATTCCCTCCAACTCCCCACGACAGCTGCCCCTTAGAAGCTTCTCATTGTTGGATTTCTCTCTCTGGTGTTGGGGGCTGTGCTCTTCCTTTCCCATTGGGTTGCATCCCTGGCCCAACAACATAGCAGGGGTACCTACAGGGTAGTGAGGAGGGGGCCGGACCCTAAAGTGAGCAGGAGAGAAAGGAGATGGACAGGCTCAGTCTCAGAGGATCTGGCAAGTTTCAACAGGGCTCCCATCACCCAATGGGGGACAGTCTCAAGTGGGAGGTGGATCATTTCTCCAGGGGTCCCATTGGCTGGCTTCTGTCAGTGTCACTGTTCTATTGGATCCCATTTCCCAGCTGGATTTCCTTCCCTCTGGTGTAGCAGCAGTTTGTAGAGCTGGTAAATCCCTTCCCTGGCCAGCTCACTCTTGTCCCAGACTGGATCACACATGGACAGTTGCAGCTAAGCCACCAAGTTCCCAAGTTGGGGACCTGTGCTAAGGTCCAAGGGAAGAGAGGGGGTTCCATCAGTATTCTCCTGTCCGCTCCCAATCTCCCCTGGCCCAGGAGTCTTTCTCCCCCAAGGGGCCCTGGAGCAAAGGGATGTGAGCAGGGCCCTGCTTGAGGATTTGCACCCCTCAGCTGCTCTAGGAGGACAAGAAGGGGCACAATTTCATGCAAGAATCTGGCTGGAACAGGGTTTGGAACATGATCCCCTTAAAGGCCCAGGATAGAATCAGAGAATCCTAGGGCTGGAAGAGACCTCAGGGGTCATTGAGTCCAGCCCCCTGCCCAAAGCAGGACCAACCCCAACTCAATCATCCCAGCCAGGGCTTTGTCAAGCCAGGACTTAAAAACCTCTAGGGATGGAGATTCCACCCCCTCCCTAGGGAACCCATCCCAGTGCTTCACCACCTTCCTAGTGGAATAGTTTACCCTAATATCCATGCTGGACCTCCCCCACTGTAACTTGAGCCCATTGCTCCTTGTTCTGCCATCTGCCACCACTGAGAACAGCCTCTCTCCAGCCTCTTTGGAACCTCCCTTCAGGAAATTGAAGGCTGCTATCAAATCCCCCCTCACTCTTCTCTTCTACAGACTAAATAAGCCCAAATCCCTCAGCCTCTCCTCGTAGGTCATGTGCTCCAGCCCCCTAATCATTTGTGTTGTCCTCCACTGGACTTTCACCAAGGTGTCCACATCCTTTCTGTGATGGGGGCCGCAGAAAACCTGGGACTGACATTTCTTATTCCCAGATGTAGTGCTTTTAATGAGGTACCTTCTGCATGTCTGGCACATGGCACAAAACATGCTCCATTTTGGTGAGAGAGAAATTGCAGAAAAGTGGAGGGTTTTTTCTAAAAATAACTTGCTTGGGTTCAGGGATTTGGCTGGAAGGGGACACGCACACAGTGGGTGGGGACACGGGACGTGCAGGGAAGGGGAGGGAAGAGAGGAGGGAGATCGTGGGAAATGGTCAAAACCTGGGCTGGCAAGGGCATGGGACCAGGGGAACTACTGCCTCCACCCCTGCTAGCAACTCCTATTCCAACGCACCTTTGTTTAACAAGGGGACTTCATCTCTCCAACATATGGAGAAATAGATCTCTCTGTCTACGCTGTCACAGGCGTGTGGGGGAGGCTACATCAAAGATGACTAAACCTGTGGGGAGAGTGGGCAGGTTACTCCCCTTTCAGGTGTACCCTCCTGTGGCAGGGCCATCTGCCCTGCACTGGCCCTTTAAGGGCAAAACCCAGCCCTGAGTGAGGGCTGTGAAGGAGGCCCCAGCTGAGGCAGTTCTGCTAATGAGGGCCCAGCTGGGGGCTGTATAAAGATGGGCTCCTGCAGGGGGAAGGGAGAGCTGGAGGGACCTGGCTGACTGAGAAGCAGGAGGCTTCCTGGAGGTGGAGCAGGGCTGGGGGTGGCAGGCAAAGCTGGGTGGGCTCTGGACAGGCATGCTCCCAGGCTTCAGGGCCTGAGGGAAGACCTGAGACTATGAGGGCTGCAGAGAGGCAGCCAGGGTAGGCAAAGGCAGCAAGTCCACATCCCCTTGCCAATGCTGAGTGGCCGTGGCAGGCTGCAGTTTGCCCCTGAGGCGGGGGCTAGGTGAAAGCTGGCAGTGCATCATTGAGGCAAGGAGGGTCTAGGGGAACTGGGTGTTCCCTGGGGGGCAGAACTGCATGTTCCCAGCCAGGGGAGGACCCTGGAGTGTAGAGACTGACAAATACCCCCTGGAAGGGGGTTGAGAGACACTGGCGTGGGCACTGCCGGAGGGCGATGTCCTACAATGGGGGACAGTAAGTCACAGGGGGGCACCTTAGCCTCTTCTCTTCCCCCCCCCCTTTTATTCCTCTGGGCTGGCATCTGTGCCTCAGTTTCCTCCTCTGAAATCACTTCATCTCCTGCTCCCACCCCCTAGGTGTTCACACCCTCCCCTGTCACCTAGATCCAGTCCCTGATCCCTTATTTCCCCGACACCTGCACTCCAGGCCTGATGTGATATCCCCTCATCTGCCTTCCCCCTCCTGCCCATGGCCCCTAGCAGGTCCCAGGCTGCCTGCACTTCAACCCAGAGGGGCCCAGCCCCAACACCCCAGCCCCACACTGCCAGGAGCCCGATTGCCCCACTTTTCCCCTCCTCCCCAGCCTCAATCTTCCTCAGGACCCACCCGCTCCCCCAATCCCTACCATGGGAGAGAGGGTGGCAGATGTCGGAGCCCCCTGGTGTGTTGGATACAAGAGGAAGAGGCTTTGCGACATTGCTGGCTCAGATGCTAACTTGTTTGTTGTTGCCCTGTGAGCTGGGTTTCATAGCGATGGAATAGAAGTCAACTGTCCAAGTCTCCTCCCGTTATGCAAGATCCCCATTTTGGGCAGACATGAGCGTCCTCCTCAGCAGAGAGTTGGATCCAGGGGGATGACTCCAGGTGGTGAGTTGCTTTCCTTTCTCCCATGTATTTCTCTCTCTCTCCTCTAGCGTTAGGCAACGCACTCGCTCTCTTTTTCTGTCTTTGTCCTCGCCGCTGTTTTTACAGGACCCTTGCGGGCAATCTAGGTGTGCATTTCCACAGGCAAATGTCCTAGGAGCCATGGGGAAACAGAGAGGGAGGTGAGTCATGTGGGGCAGTGAGCATGAGGGTGGAGCTGTGACTGTCATACTTGACTTGGGGTATGTCTACACTTGTACCTTCTTTCAAGAGAGGGATGCAAATGAAGACATTCGAAATGGCAAATAAAGCCGGGATTTAAATATCCCATGCTTCATTTGCATAATCGCTTTATAGCGCTATTGTGAAATAACAGACGCTGTTAAGACGCGGTTATTTTGAGAGAAAACCCTTCTCTCGAAATAAACCTTATTCCTCATACAATGAGGTTTACCAGTTATTTCGAGAGAAGGGTTTTCTCTCGAAATAACCACGTCTTAACAGCATCTGTTATTTTGAAATAGCGCTATTTTGAAATAGCGCTATAACACAAATATGCAAACGAAGCACGGGATATTTAAATCCCAGCTTCATTTGCAATTTCGAACGCCTTCATTTGCATCCTTCTCTCAAAAGAGGGTGCAAGTGTAGACATACCCTCTCTCCTCCGCTTTGTGGCGTTGGCCAACTCCGATGCATATGCTCTGTCTGATTCACTCCACAGTAAGTGGCATGGGTGGTGTTTGTGCATTCTTACTGGCTTAGACCCAAGTGCAGGGAGGACAGGCGGGATGGTTGTCAGAGTGTCGATGTCAGGGGGGAATCTACGTCCAACTGACCCATTGGTGTTCAGTCTGTGTTTTGTACTGGAATGGCCATGTCGCGGGAAGGTTTGGAGAGAAAGGCAAGCATTGGAAGTTCTCATGCAGCTGTAGCATGATTGGCAGCAATGGTTCTTCCATGAGTTCTTTGCCGTTCTTGCAGAGGCTGCTGCAGGCCTTGGAGCCCCAGCAAGACGAGGATACTCAGGATCTCCTAGAGTGTTTTACCCATCAAGCACACAGGTGAGTGTGGCCTGCTCCCAAGGAACCCAGAAAGGAAAGGGGGTTACATATGTTTAGTAAAATCTACCTTTTACAGTTGAGAGATTGCTGTTGTTTATTAAACCTGGGTTGTGTAATTTCGAGCTGCGGGAGTGGAGAGCAAGAAGTTGTGCATCTGTTCCTCCTTGTTGAGGGAGTGGGCAAATGTACAAACTTGTCTTGCAGTGATTTCTCTTCAGTGTCAGACGATATTATTTTGGGAACTGCACTTGAGTGCTGGGAAATTTCCTAGCTCAGCCTTGCCATAGAGAGCTGTTTGCAGACTCTGTGTTTCTACCCCTGGCATGTCCCTGCCTGTGTACGCTCCCGGAGGCCAGAGAGCCTCAGTCAGCAAAACAGGGCAAGGCAGCCCAGGCCAGTGGAGCAAATAGGCTCCATGAAATCTCAGCACATCAGGTGGCAGCCCAAAAAGGGGATCAAACCAATCAGAAGTTGGGCCGTTGAGAAAAGGCTTCTCCGTGTAACTGGGTAAGCTTGGAGGAGTCCTGGGTAAACTTGAAGGAGTCCGAGAGAGAGATCTTGGAGTCATTGTGGGTAGTTCTCTGAAAACATCCACACAGTGTGCAGCAGCAGTCAAAAAAGCAAACCGAATGTTAGGAATCATGAAAAAGGGATGGAGAATAAGACAGAGAATATTTTATTGCCTTTCTATAAATCCATGGTATGCCCACATCCTGAATACTGCGTACAGATGTAATAGAGATGTAGCCATGTTAGTCTGGTCTTGCTGAAACAAAAGACAGGACTATGCAGCACTTTAAAGACTAACAAGATGGTTTATTAGGTGATGAGCTTTCGTGGGCCAGACCCGCTTCCTCACATCAAATTGTGGAAGAAAATTGGCATGACCAATTGGTATATACGGTCATGCCAATTTTCTTCCACAATTTGATCTGAGGAAGCAGGTCTGGCCCACGAAAGCTCATCACCTAATAAACCATCTTGTTAGTCTTTAAAGTGCTGCATAGTCCTGTCTTTTGCATACAGATGTGGTCGCCTCATCTCAAAAAAGATATCTTGCCATTGGAAAAGGTTCAGAAAAGGGCAACAAAAATTAATAGGGGTTTGGAACGGTTCCCATATGAAGAGAGATGAGAGAGACTGGGACGTTTCTGCTTAGAAAAGAGGAGACTAAGGGAGGGATAGGATAGAAGTCTATAAAATCATGAGTGGTGTGGAAAAAGGGGGCAAATGACATATAAATAGACCCAAAATGTATTTATTTATTTCTCTTTCATCTCGATATTTTAAGACAGTCTTGTGTGGGTTGTTTTGGTTTTGGTTTTAATTTTTTGTTTTAAATTTGACTCCTTTGTGGCTCATCCTCCTGAGGTTGGCCATGCTCCAAGGACGAAGAATTTTAAGTTCATGCAGCATCTATCGGAGGCTAAGTTTAATTTTTGCCATTCCAGGAAATTAAGGAGGAGGCAGCAGCTGGCAGGAGATTACAGAGTTAGAAGAAGGTTGGCTAAGAGCTGGCTGAGACAAGTGGCCTGGAGATACAATATTTTTATTCCTGGGTAAGTAACAGGATTTTTTATACACAAGTATGTACAAACAAGTATCTGGCTTCTTAATGCCAGGGACGCTGATGTTTGGCAGACATACCATGCATCTGGGTTTTCCTGAACGTGACCTCCTTGTATTCTTCCAGTCTCCACCCATGCAGATGTCTGAAATATGGCAAGCTTCCCTGAGTATCTACAACTGCTTCCATGGAAGCTGTGGGAAAGGGTCCGCCAAGAACTACTGGTCATGGTAGAGCTTGGGGTTGTAGAGGAATCCCCTAGTGCAGCGTTTCTCTCACTGGGAGTCCCACCCCATAGGGGGTAGCAAGAGGAGTGCATGGGGGTCATTTGTAGGGTCACCATACATTGGGATTTCTGGGCCATGACCTCTTTGTTAGTCTTTAGGTCTCTGTCCAGGTGGACTTTGGAACTAAGAAGGAGTGTCCATGATTTCTCTTTGACTTTTGAGCTGGGTGACCTGCCAGCAGCCACTGCTCTGCTTCTGACCAGATAGAAGGCAGTTCCAGCCCAGCAGCAGCGCAGAAGGAAGGGTGCCAATACCATACTATGCCACCCTTCCTTCTGTGCTGCTGCTGGCAGGGGACTGGATGCTTGGAGAGTGTCAATTGGACAATTTCAGGTGTTTCCATGTAAAACGTCATGATGTTTTAACGAATGGTACAACCCCAGAGCAAGCTGCCTGTCCTGGGAGTGGCTGGCCTAATGGATAAAGGCATCAATCTCTGGAGGCTGGGTTTGTGGGTCTAAGCCCCACCTGTGCCTGCAGCGAAGGTTAAGGGCATGACTGGAAGATGAGGCTGTGCATGGGGTTTGGTGGCCTAATAGGCAAATCATCAACATCTGGTGCTTGGGAGTGTGGGTTCAAGTCCCAACCCTGCCTAGACTCAAGCAAGCTAAGCTGAGCTTTACAGCAGCAGTTGATTTATCTAGTACCGACATGATACATCAACTGTTGAGCACTCTCCAATACATTCTTATACTCTACCAATTCAAAACAAGTAGGTGGAGTCAAGGGGAGAGCATCAGATGTTAACATGCTGCTATGAAGATACTTCACAGCCTTTACTTTAGACTTCTAGCTGCAAAGGACTCTACATTCCTGTTCAAGGATCAGTAACAATATTCCTCTATAGATCTCAAAGCACTAAGAAGGTAAGTATCATTGTTACAAATGGAAGAACTATAACACAGGAAATGGCTTCCCTCAGTCATGGAACAGCCACTGACTTAGTCTGACTTATGATCCAGTGCCTTGTGCACTGGGATACATTGGCTTGTTCTCATTAGCCACTTTGGAGTTATTTATACTTAGTCACTTGCTCCATCCTGATGACCAAGCTCAGTTTCTTTACACAGATTAAGCTATCTAAAGTCAATTTCCCAATAATGATATTACAGGCAAGATATTACCTGCTTTGTTTTTTCCTCCTGGCTTCTTAATGGCTGAGGTTTACTGAAAAATTACATATTGCAGTGTAATTCAAAGGGAGTGCATCTTTCTGGAACATTGTGCTTGAAAAACAAAGGCGAGCTTTGTCAAGTCACTGATGTTCCCTTTTCACTTAAAAGCTTTCCAGCTTACTTACAAATTATAGTGATTTTCAATGCAAATGAACCACTAGAGAACTACTACTTTTTCTTTACCCAGATTAGCAGGACCCATTGACTAGACTGAGCAAATAAGCCAAACATAGCATCCGGATGCAATGAATATTAAAAATAACGAACCTGTTTAATTATTGTGATTGGTGAAGTATGAGGTTATTAAATGCTTCTGAATTGATGGCAAGGTTTGATGCATTTTTGCTTTCTGAATGCAGAGAGACTTTTTTCTGATCCTTAGTCTTACGATATACTCTTTGTTAAAATTAACTAAGGGGATGAAATGTAGCTACACATGCTCACATACCTCTGGGAAATATCTCGTGCTGGAGAAACAAATCATATGTGACAGAAAGTAGAGGCACTTGCTAGAAAACTGTGAATGAGAGCGCACAATCGACCAATTTCTGTGCAAATTACCTGGCTTGTTCCAGCTACTTAGAAAACAAATTTAACGTTAATTCAATTCTGCTCCCTCTACCCCCAATGCATCACTGAATTTATGTTCACCTTACAATGGAAGATGCATGCAGGAAAAGCCTAAGCTGCAGTAATAATCATAGTAATTGTTAGGTACATGGGAAATGCCAATTCTGGACCTGACCAAATGGTCCTTCTAGTCGAGTATTCTAGACTCCTTGATGGTGGGTTTTTTTATTAATTTTAATCCTTAGTATTGTGATACTGAACATTCAATTCCAGTCCTTTTTGAAAACCAGCTCAGTGAGCCACAATGATACATTGTGGGAAACGGACACATCATCACTTGCCACACCAGAGATCACTCTTCTGGTGTTTGATTTAGTGCATCTAGTTAAGACCCACTAAATCAAACACTGAGGGCGGCTCCAGTCAATGCCAGTCCTCCTCAGTCGCGGGGAGTAAGGAAAGCTGATGGAAGTGTTCACTCCTGTTGGCCTCCCTCTGTGAAGATGGCTCCAAGCTCGGCTCAAGGTAAGCCAACTCCAGCTATGTATCTTACGTAGCTGGAATTGCATACTTTCACCCGACCGTCAAGGTCTAGTATAGACCTGGTGCTGTGAGCATTGTGAGAGAAAACTATATGGCACCTTTCACCCAAAGGTCATGAAGTCTTTTATTATGGAGAGTAAAATCATTTCACAAATGACTAACCTGAGGTGCAGGGAGGAGAAGTGATTTACCCAAGGTCACCCAGCAAGGCAGTAGCAGAGCCAGGGACTCTATTCCAAGGCTGTCCACTGGCTCTAACTGACTCCCCTGGCTTCAGGGGGTAGCTGAGTTAGTCTGGACAGGATAAACTTAAAATACAACACATGGTCTGATAGCATTTTATAGACTAACAAAACATGTAGATGGTATCATGAGCTTTCATGGGCACAGCCCTCTTCTTCAGATGACCAGAATCATTTATCTGCCCCTAGCTAATTTGACTTGACAAAATTGTTCTAGAGAGCCTGTGTTCCTTTCTCATAGAACAGAATGAATTGGAGTGTTTGAAACCAGGGCTTTAGTGCAGCTTACAACCGGGACAGTCACTGACATTTAGATCTGAGTTCAAACTTCTTCCAAGTTCAGCGGTGCTTAGAGCAGAGGACAGAAGGTGAAAAGGTTTCAAATACCTAGCGAAACCCTGATTTTTTTTTTTCCAAGGTACCTTCAGCTTCCATTGACCTCACTGGCCTCTGTATTTGTATCATATGCATCTTTATATCCTTCTGCATATGGAAGCTAATTACTTTGAGGGGGCTTCTCTCAGTGCTGAGCCCAATCTTGGGACTTTTTTTTTTTTTTTTTTTTTTTTTTTTTCCATAGTACTTCTTCTTCTCTTCTGACTTTGGCGGTGACCATCCTCAGAGAAAGGCACAGAGATGGGAACCGCACTTTGATTACACAGGCCCCATCACTGAATGTGATATGTTCAACCCCCTGCAGCAATTTATTCACGCTTCCTGATTCCCAACAGCATCTATTTCTTCCTTGAAGACATCTTCTGCTTTAATTAGAGACCCTGGACCTTCTCAAGATGGAAGGGCAGGGAGGCCAATAAGCTCTTCTGGTCTGTGTCCCCTGGTTTGAACCTCTGTCTTTTAAACCACTGTAATGGCTATTGATGCCAGAAGATTACCTCTCTGCCCCTTGGTGTGTCCTCTGAAAGGTCAGGGTCCAATGGAGAGAATCAGGATTTTTGTGCCCCTGAACAGGGATTTCCACTCTGCTTCTTGAGGAGTTTCACATGTTTTGGCTCAGTCATTCTGCACCTGTTTGCCATCTTGTCTCCTGCATTCTGCCAACTGCTTCAGTTCCCTTGAGGAAGAAGCTGGAAGCACTGAAACACAAAATGCTGTGATAATTACATTGTCAACATCTTTCCTCCAACCAGCGTGAAGGCATGGTTAGGGATTAATCTGAATTCAACTGCTCCTGTATCTCCATAGCTTCTTGGAAGCGAACACAATTAGCTACACCTATGAAATACGACAGGTGTTTCATGGTCACCCCCAAGTGTGGTGTCCTGATATGGATGGGGAGAAGGGGTGTAAGACAAAGCAATAACTGCTTCAAAGGCCCAAACTGCAGCATCTCTGGGTGCGGGGAAGATTTCTTTGTTATTTTTTTGCAAAGATTTACAGAAGTGACTAGTGGTTTCACGGGGGATGCTTTAATGGAGCCTGGTTGTCAAACAGTGGGTCCTTTAGATATGGTTCCCCAAATCGCTAGCCACTTCCAAACCTTTGCCTTTAATACCAAATATTTGAATCCTAGAACTCTAGAACTGGAAAGAACATTGAGAGGTCATCAAGTCCAGTCCCCTGCCCTCATGGCAGGACCCAATACTGTCTAGACCATCCCTGATAGATGTCTACGTAACCTGCTTTTAAATATCTCCAGAGATGGCGATTCCACAACCCCCCTAGGCAATTTATTCAGTGTTTAACCACCCTGACAGTTAGGAAGTTTTTTCAAATGTCCAACCTAAACCTCCCTGGCTGCAGTTTAAGCCCATTGATTCTTGTCCTATCCTCACAGTCCAAGGAGAACAATTTTTCTCCCTCCTCCTTGTGACACCCTTTTAGATACCTGAATCATTCTGTACACAAACAAAAGAGAGGAAATGACGGTTCTGGAAGTCAGGAGTTCTGGGGTTCTGCTCTGGCCTGCCACCTGCTTCAGTAGCGGACCCTGGACAAATCACTTGAACTGAGATTCTGTGCCACTGTTCCCTTTTCTGTTAGTACAGGATGAATCCACATTAATCATTGGAGAGACACTGGTTCTACACCAGGATAACTGATACCAAACCTGGCTGCAGTGGGGAGTTGCCCTGTTTTTAGGCAACAGCGACCAACCTTGGATGCCACTACACTAGAGCAAAACCCCTAGCAGCATGGACAAAGCCAGTATTAACTCTGGAGAAACCAACCCCTGCATGAAACTAGACCAACTTGCAGTGGTGCAAACAGCAGCCCTGCCTGTTTGCAGTAGGGATCTGTACTGGTGCATCTGCACCAGCAACTGGCGTAAGATTCTCCCTGTAGGCAAAGCCTGTGTCTATGGTTTATCCTTGAGTTCTTTCCATATAAACAGGCAGCTGGGCAGGGGAGGGAGGGCAACTGCCCCTGGCCCTTTATATCACTGCTAGAGCCCCAGGTGGTGCACATCCCACCCCTTCTGCCTCAGGCCCCACCCCTTCCAGAAGCATGGAGCAGGCCTCCTCTCCCAACACACGTTGCCCTGGGGCCTGGCAATTCTGCCTGATTCCCTGCATAAGAAAAGCCAGGCTGGGGCCCACCTAGCCCAGTGTCCTGTCTGCCGACAGTGGCCAATGCCAGATACCCCAGAGGGAATGAACAGAACAGGGAATCATCAAGTGATCCCTCCCCTGTTGCACATTCTCAACCTCTGAGAAACAGAGGCTAGGGACACTGTTCCTACCCATCCTGGCTAATAGACATTGATGGACATGAATTTCTCTAATTCTTTTTTTAACTCTGTTAAAGTTCTGGTCTTCATAACATCCTCTGGTGAGGAGTTCCCCAGGTTGACTGTGTTTTGTCTGAAGAAACAGATGCTGTTATAAATGGTTGTTATTGGTATTATAGTAGTGCCTCAGGACCCCAGTAAACATTTCGATTTAAAACTGATGCACTGGTTTCAGTAAAACTGCCTCACTCTAGACAAAGCCTTAAACCATTGATCTTATTAATGCACTATTCTTAATGACCATCTCCATGCTAAGCACTCTCATGAATGTAGACCTAGGATCAACTTTGCTTTTATGTCATTTCTTAGTACACACACTACTGCATGCCCATTCTGTACAGCATCCATTCTCGTATGATGATTAGATGGAGGGGGCTAGATCTCAGAAAAGTGAATAGAACTCCTCCTGCCCCACTCCTTTTAATGAAAATGTTAGTGTTGCAAAGAGTTTTATGAAAAATAACTCCTGATTATGCTCGGTGGATAACTTTCTGAACCTAAATAATATGTTCATCTCAAATTGCTGATGAAATACAGGAACCTTAGTCTAATCCTGAACCATGGAGATTAGATCAATGCATTAAAATAATGAGACACACTCTCGGAATAAGAATGTCTTTGTCTCTGAGTGCTCGGTAATATTCTATGCTCAAGGAGCAGTCAGATGGCAATTCTGTGAGCCGAGTGCTCCTTTGCTCACCTTTAGAGTTACATGCTGAATCACAGGAGTGCATGACAGCTGTTCTAGTCACCTTACCATACAGATTTAAATAAGAGGGAGGATTCTCTGTTCTTGGTGGCACATTTTGCCCACAGGGGGAATGAAGATTCCTCCTCTGGATTAAACCATTACCCTTGCAAGCAAATAAAGGAAAGTTATTTATTAGTTCCCTAAATAGAAGAACTAGAGGACACCAAATGAAATTAATGGGTAGCAGGTTTAAAACTAATAAAAGAAAGTTCCTATTCACACAGCATGTAGTCACCCTTTGGAACTCCTTGCCGGAGGAGGCTGTGAAGGCTAGGAATATAACAGAGTTTAAAGAGAAGCTAGATAATTTCATGGAGGTTAGATCTATAAAAGGCTATTAGCCAGGGGATAAAATCTCTGTTTGTCAGAGGCTGGAGAGGGATGGCAGGAGACAAATCGCTTGATCATTGTCTTTGGTCCACCCCCTCTGGGGCACCTGGTGCTGGCCACTGTCGGCAGACAGGATACTGGGCTAGATGGACCTTTGGTCTGACCTGGTACGGCCGTTCTTATGTTCTTATGTAAGCAGGAACTACCAAAATTATTGGACTTCTAAGGGGAAGCTTGTGAAACATTATGATGCACCTTTGTGCCAAAATTCTTTGTTCAAGTATCACAAATCATTATTCTTATGCTGTATTGAGCATGAACATTTCCTGGTCAAATATTGGTCCTATGTCCCAAAGATCAAAGGGCTGGGAGCAGGAGGGGGAAGATAGATGTTCACTAGCTCCAAACACCTATTGCAATAAATGGATGTAAAGTCAGCTCAGGAGAAAGTTACGACGTCACATTATTTCAATCACACTACTGTATGTAACACATGCTGGCTAAATGGGGTTAAATCCTCAAAAACATATGAAATACTACCTACTTGGCTCCTATTACTATAGTTTTTTAGTGCTTTACAATCGCTAATTGCAAAGTAAGGAAATATTACCCCCTTTTACACCTGGGTGCTAAGGCACGGGATAGGTCAATGGACTTGCCAAATATTACATAGAAAGTCTGTGGGAGATGTAGGAATTGAGCCCAAAACATCTGAGTGACAACTGAGTGCCCTACTTTCTAGACATCCTTCCTATCCTATTGCCTCTTTTGTAGCTAAGCATCATATATTTAATTTGCAAGCAGGGAATATCATGTAGGTAATGAGGAAGTCTCATCTAACCATTACAGAAAGGGGATGGACAGTCAGACTGATCTGAAATGGAGTCCTTACTTCTCTTGCCAGTGAGTGGACCTGCATAATTCATTTCTCAGTGCCTCCTTTTTTCAGTCTTTAAAATAGGTGAATTCAAACCTTCCTCACAAGTGTGTTGAGCGAGGTTTTGGCGTACTGATTCGAAAGACCTCCGGAACTGGGAGCCCATATTGAGGCATCTGAAAGGAGCTGAAAAAATGATGCTCCTTTAGAGTGTCTCTGGTTGAGTGCCCCAAATCACTGGTTACTTTTGAAAATCCTGGCCACTGTAACTCTTAATCAATTGTTGTGAAGTTCCATGGGATCCCTGACGAGCCAAATGCTATTATTTGAACATATATAGTTATACAGAGAAAAGTATAGTGAATTTTGGGCAAATTTTTGCTGTAGCTTAAGAATGTTCAATAAAATATACCCCGTATCCACCACTAAGCTTCAATAAGAACTCATGTCATTACAGTTACTTGATCATTTCCACAGAGCAGAACATAATCAGGATTATCTCATTTATTCACATTTTTTGTCTGACTTTTTTTAAAAAGAGTAACCTCTATCAAAGGATATTTCTTTATACAGTTTTATTTTATTTCTTCCATGTTAAAATGATCTCCTCCTCTACAGTGCATTTATTTGAAGGAAATACAAAGGAAATTCTAACATCAGCTCCTTCCTAATCAGCACCATTATCAAACAAGTCACATTTTGCCAGTCGAAAGTCAAACTGTTAGCAAGGTCAGCTTGTTCCCATATATGACTTGACACACACACACATATATATTTAAACAGACGCTGCATGGGCTGTACTAAAGACAATTCTTCCCCTCAGTTACGGACTTAATTTGTAATGATGGTGACGGGAACAGAAGGGGATACCACTGCGATATCCCCATTCACATTCACAGTGTAATGCAATATTTCACAGGAATAAAAAAGGTCTTATTCCTGGCCCTTTAAAATCATTTAAGTGCTGGTAAATGTAAACTTTGCCTGCAACTCTGAAGTTTCTTGATTTAGAACTAGGGATGTTCAACATAGGCACAAGAAAACTGGCAACATTATATTATTTTGCTTGAATATGTATCTGAGATTTGTGTGTGTATCTGTGAGTCCAACTATGTGTCTGCCTACGAGTCTGTTTGTTCAAGAACGCCTCCTCGATAATAAAAGCTAGGACCAGCAAATTTGGTAGGCGGCTTCCTCTTATCCTAACTTAAAAGCAAAGTCAGGGTTTGGTAGTGCCAGGAAAATAGGAAGTGCCTAGAATGGGATTGTTTTCCATACCATGGAAACGGGAGGACAGAAAGAGGAGGCACAGGATACTCAAAGTGAACACCAAGGGAGTGGACAGGTAAGTCTTCGTGTGTGTGTGTGGATATGAGAGAGAGAGAGACTATAACTTACTGCAGACATCCTAGCCGTAGTCTTGAAATATGCTTCAAATGAATTGAAATTATAGAGATCTTGAAATGTGCCCATCAAGTGATCATGAAAGTGGCAACTAGCTTTCTGGCATGCAAGTATTTTACTGAATCCAATTAGAAATATATTCATGGTATATGTGCGTGAGAGGGAGAGTTATATTTACAAATAACAGCAGCCAAGCCTAACATCGGATTGAAATTCTGTAAAAGTCCCTCTTCTTCCTTTTCTTCTATTCTATTTAAAATGATCCTTAACTGTTTGCCTTGATGCCCTGGAGTTCTAGGAAACAAAATGCAAATAATGTGACTGTTTTCCCAAGGAAGCAATTAAGAAACTGGGTTAATAAGAAATCAAGTTGTTTGTAAATTGTTACTATTTAAAATGGGCTCCAGGGAAATCACAATCAAATAGGACATTGCATTTCATGCAGACCTTTGCTAGCTGATCAGCTCCACCTGTGATGTAAATCAGATCAATTAAAAGTTATCCAGAGAAAATGACACGTGTTTTAATTTGCCATGTTTAGCCAGAGAAATTTTGTCATGTAACAATTAGTGTTGTCAAGGAGAACATGCTTTGTTTGCGAAGATGCAGAATGCTTGCTTGTGTTCACTGGAGGGTCAGGAAATGGGTGTATGTAGCAGATTCTGACTCACTGCAGTGGCACTTCCTGCTGGTCACTTCAGGAATTAGCTCAGTCCAGCCTCAGAGTGCCCTCTCCTGGCGGTGTTTCACCCACCGTTGCCTTTTTGTCCATTCTCCACCAGTCATCAAGACCCACGTCCCTCCCAGACTGCAGCATCCTTCCCTCAGAGTACTGCCCCACAGCAGCACCCCCATACTCTTGGATCTTCTCCTCCCAGGAAACCCCAACCTTCTATACCCACCTCAGTGACCCACTGCCAGTCATCTAGGTCCTGCCTCGGGTAAACTGCACAGTCTGACACAGTCACTCATCATTGGCAAGGGGTGTGGGCCTTCTGCTCTGGTTGCTCCTCTGCAGCCCAAGTATCTTTCTGGGCCCCTATCGTTGGGCCTTCAGCCTGGGGTTTATTCAGGTCTGAGTTCCCCTTGCTCACTCTGCCTTCTCTCAGTAATGCTCTGTCCAAGTTACCTTGCTCCTATTGGGGTCTGGGAAGTAGGCGGTGTAAGCCTGCCCCAGGTACCCTGCTAACAGGCAGCTAGGGCCCTCTCCCTCCAGAGACGGAGCAAGAGTGTGCTTCTCCTGGACAGCTGTCTTTTTATACAGCCTTGCTGGGCTCTGGCTGCCCAGCCAGACAAGCCCTCTTCCAATTGGCTCCCAGCCTCAGCCCTCTCCCAAAGCTGTTTTCAGTCCAGTGTGGGGCAACCAGAGTGTACTTGAGTGCAAGTGGCAAAAGCAAAGGAATGTGTTTTGATTGGGACTTGTCCACACTGTAGATTTATACCCATTATAGCCATTGGCAGCCAGCCAACAGGATAGCTTTGCCAGTCAAAGAACCAATTCTGTACAAGCAAAGATGCTATTTGCACTGGTGATAGTTATGCCTTTCTGAGACCAAGATACATTTAACTGGTGAAAGCCAGTGTCTTATGGAAATGCAAGTTGAAATGCCAAAACTGCAGTGATGATTAGCCAATGAAAGTTTAAAAACAGCACAAATTATAAAATTTGCCATTATAGACAAATCCTCCGTACCGGCCTGAGTCTCTTCTTGCTTACACTGTTTTCATAAGACTGTATTTCAATGATGCTTTTCTTAAACCCTGGCTCTTAAGACATGAGATTTGTGAGAATTTCAGTCTCTATGTTCATTTTAAAATAGAATCAACTTCTAGCCATCAGAGTTGTGCAGAATAACTTGAAAATGTGCCCCAAAGGCTCACAAATATTATTATTTTTAATCATGATTTTAAAGCCAGTTTCATGACTTTGGGGTTGGGTGCTGTACTTACCAATAAGTGCTGTTGACTCCTGTGCTTGTTCTTTTGATAAGTTCACACATAGGGTTTGTGTTGCTTTTTTTTTTTTTTAACTGCAAGTACGTCTAACATCGAAGTTGTGCAAAACACTCATAACACAAAAGTGCCTGGGCTGAGATGTTACAAAATAAATGGTTGAGGGAAGTCAAGGCAGAATGGGGACACAGAAGGGTGGGGCTTGAAGTAGAGGAATTGCATGGAAGGCAGATACCAAACTAACACCTTGTTTTCTAATTGACTTTAGTTTTGTATTGTTACTACAGTATGTGGTGTGTGTGTGTGTGTGTGTATATACATCGATAGCAATGGTATATTGTGCTGTGTATTTATACAGTGTCTGCAGAGTTGGGTTGATCTTAACATCTAAAAGGTTCATGGGAACCACACTTTTTTATATATGAAAAAGCCTCTCTCCCACACAGAAATCAACAGAAGATTGTATTATCGCCATGACACATTCCTTTCCCGTTGCTTCCTCCCTCCTATAATTATTACAATTTGTTTCCTCTGATATTTCTGTAAAGCTTGACGAAACACTGAAGTTATGGTGAGCTACACAAAGGCCTCCTTTGCATACTAAAGACATTGTTATCACTTGACTAAATTTGGAAAAACATACCACTGTGAATGTCATTAGAGGTGAATTCCACTGCTTATTACAGAGGGGTGGTGACAAATAGGTGGAGGGAGGGTTATAAAACTGCTGCAGGCTTCCTCTCCAGTCTTGTCTACGTTCATTCTACTCCTCCTTGTCTCCTTCTACCTGTCTTGATGCCTTGATGATCCAAACAGCCAAGCACAGGAGTTGATTTCTTTCCAATGGCTGAAGTGATTCTTAAAATTAGATTTTCAATGTGTTCATTGTTTTAAAAAAAAATGTAAAGACTCACCTTTGGCTCTCCGAAAAGCTTCTGGCTTAGAAAGGTTTTCTCTCCAAGTTTTCTGCTTGTTCAGTGATTACAGCAGGGGAGTGGAGGAATTGTGATGTCCTATATGTGGCTTGGTGGCATGAAGATGCCTCTAAGGGGCAGAAACAGCCCTGGGGGAACATGATCCTGTAGTCAGAGAGTTAGCTTGTTTTTCTGTAGATCTGGGTTCAAGTTATCGCTCTGTCACAGGCTTGTTGTGTGCTCATGTGCAAGGCATTTATTCTCTTTGTGCTTCAGTATCCCATCAGCAAAATAGAAAGAAAAATAGCCCTTTCCTACTTGACCAGGAGCACTGTGAGGATAAACATATTAGCTATACTTTGCTAACGGAGGACACATGAGTACTGTATCTAGACAAATAGATGCTCTGTGTAAAGTGGTTACAAGTATACTACAGAGCCAGTTCATCGTTCCCTGAAGGCAGGCAGACAGGGGGTCTGGATGGAATGTTCTGTACTTCAGCTCTTCCCTAAGTCCCAAAGTTTAACCGAAACAATCAGTGTTCAGAATGATTCTTCCTGTGGGGATTTCAAAGTGGCACTGAAATCCATCACCCCATTTTCATCAGGTGCAGTGGCTTGTGTCACCCGCTGAGGTAAAAATAATGAGATGAGGAATAAAGAGAGAAAGATAACTTAGAACTTGAATCTCTTCCCTTTTGAATACTAAGCAGTGCCTTGATTTCCCCATGCGTCCGAAAAGCTTTATATTATGGGTCTATTGGTGGCAGCAACAGAAGGAACCTTGAAGGCCTTAAGTTAAATGATTGGAGTTTACAGCTGAGTAAAGGGAGGATGATTAATAGGGTTTTCTTTCAGCAGGCAGTAAATCTGAAACTCTGCTCTGAATATACCAGTTTGGCATGGTGGGGTTGGCACAAATAACTATCTCACTACTAAAAGTCTCAACAATGGTGTACTGAGACAACTGTTGTCACCTTACTCCGACCTTGTGCTCCCCACTTCTGTCTTTCTCCACCTCTTCTCTCTTATAATGAGCCCCTATCCTGAATTTCCCTATATTTTTGTCATGTGTACTTGAGGTGCTGTGTTTACACCAGGTGTGAAGAACCTAAGGCCCGAGGGCCGGATGTACCCCCAACTTGCCTGGATCTAGCTCCCAAGGCTCAGGACTCTCCCCTCCCCCCAGCATTGGGGAGCCAGCATTGGTTCTCCAGCCCCCCACCACCTCCCCTTGGGGCTGGAGCACTCAGAATCTACTATCTGGGCCCCCCAAGGCTCTGGTGTGCGAGGGGAATGTGGGGAGTGTCTTTCTCCTTCTCAGCTGGGGGACACGTCAGTGAGGGTTTGGTTTTTTTCCTTCACTTCTCACTTGTGTGAGGCCCCCGACTGATTTTTTCCGGCCCCCACCCAAAAAAGGATCCCACCCCTGGTTTACACCAATCCATGCCCCTAATATAGACCCACTTCAACCAGATTAATTGTTGCTTAAATTGGTTTTAGTTTTCACTGGTAAATTACCAATTCTGTATTAGAGAGTTGCACTGATATAGCTAGATCCAGTTTAATGGATTAGATGTAAAAGTGAGCAACTTTTGTACCACAGACAAAATCTAAGGCATGTGACTAAGCAAGTCATTAGCAGAAGGAGGATCGTTCTAAGGTCCTGAGTAAAATCCTGGCCCCATTATTAAAGTAAATAGGAAACTCCTTTCCCTATCCACACACTGTTTCTTTTTTGTACTGTGATAGCAAGACAGTGAGCATGCAGGGGCAGGTAGACTGCTCATCGGAGCAGAAGTGTATGCCTACAACTGAACCCTACGTGCACCCAGAAATGGTCCTCCCAGATGAGTGCTAGCGTGCTACAGACTAACACACCTTTTTGTGCACTGTGTGAGGGTTTGCAGGTTCGAGGCCCCGAATGATTAATAATGTCTCCTGGGTCAGGGGAGGGTAACAGAGGAGTGGGGTGAAGGGAGGGCATATTGCTGGCATTCTTGCATCCATGGATCTGGATTTTGCATCTCTCTAAACACACTTGGTTGCTTTTTTGTCCATGCATCTGATGCAGTGGTTTTGACCCATGAAAGCTTATGCCCAAATAAATATGTTAGGGTGCACCTACACAGCACCCTAAACTCGAAATCAGATACTCAATTCGCACTATGCATATTGCATGTCTTATTTTGAATCTATTTCAAAATGGCTCATTTTGAAATTTGGCGTGTCTACACAGCACCAAATTTCGAAATAACGCGCTATTTAGAGCCATCCCTTAACCCTCGTGCAACAAGGTTTACCAGGATGCCATATAGCATGCCCATTATTTTGAAAAAATATTTCAAAATAATGGGCAGCTTGTGTAGACGCAGAGTAGCTATTTCGGGATATCTCCAGTATCCTAAAATAGCCATGCAGTGTAGACGTACCCTTTGTCTCTAAGCCCTGGTCTACACTAGGACCTTAGTCTGAAATAACCCTCCTGTTTGAATTATCAAGCGGTGTATCCACATTACCAAGCCCATTATTTTGGAATAACGGACAATGGAATTTGAACTCTGTAGTCCAGCTTTTCATCAGGAATAACACTAATTATGAATTTGTAAGTTCAAAATAATGGTAGTGTGGATGCTCCGGTGCTGCTAATTCCAACTAATTGGCCTCCAGGAGGCCTCCCACAGCTCCCCAGTGGGCTTCCTGGGGCTCTGAGTCTGAGGTAGCACGGCCACATTAAGGGAGCCTCCCCCAGACTACATTTGATGTGAGGATACACGAGTTCGAATTTGTTAAATCGGGAGTTCTTAAGTCGAATTTAGTAATTTTGAAATCATTTCCTAGTGTAGACATGGCCTACAGTGCCACAGGACTCCTTGTTTTTGCAGATACAGACTAACACGGCGACCCCACTGAGACTTTGTTGCAAGACACAATCTGACACCCGGTGGGCTGCCACAAATCCAGCTAAAACCTGCCTCCTTGATAAGAGAAAGTCACACACCCCAGCTCTGAGTGCTCTGGTCTTCATACAGCAAATCCCTTCCACACACATTCATCCTGAGACCTCCAAATTGTCCCACTGAAGTAAAGGAGCCAAAGTGCTCAACACCCAGCAGGATTGAGCCCTGAGTGAGTGAGCACAGAACCGCTGAACGCAATGATTAAGTACTAATTCATTCATACAGTGTCATAGGCAAGGGTGATACTCATAACGCCTACACTTTTCTACATGATCCCTGCTCCCAGAGAACTCAATGGTAACAGTACAGGATAGTACCCTGTGCCTATCTTTTAGAGCATGTGAGCATCGTGAATTTCCTGATGCTCTTTTTCTTAGTCTTCCGTTTAGTTTCTCATAGAAGAGACCCAACGGGGCAGCTCTAAAACAGGTGAAAATCTCCCTTCCTCCTGCCCCCCCCCCCAAAAAAAATGGGTGCAGTCAGTGTGATTACTCATATGGCCAAGGACAAAGACCAAAATTTACTCAAATTACTGAAATTTAATAAAGCATCTCAAATCAAAGAGCTAATAAACAGGGCAGTAGAATTACCAGTGATACTGGCAATAATTTAGCAGAAATAACATAGAGTTCTTCATTAGATACTAACAATAATAATGACAAACGCGCAACATGTCCTGTCCTTTGGAATCCATCAAGTGTTTAATCATCTGCAAAAGTTCCCTTTCCTACACTTGCTAAATATGCTGGTCCATGTTCTGCTCTCAGTTTACACTAGTGTAAATCTAGCATAAATCCACTAACTCTAATGAAGTTACTCCATTTACTTGCTATAACTGGCTGCAGAATCTGGCCTATGCATATATTTCTTTAACTATTAGTAAGTTTTTATTTTTAAGCAGGAGAGGACTGTTGATAAATTGTATCATTAATTGCTTGGACATACTTTGGTTCACTGTGAAAATTTATATGAGAATCCCAATAACCAACATGAGTTTGGTTTGTTGGTATGGTACAAGAAACAGATTTTACAGCTTGCTAATTTAAGAGCAGTTTTGTGAAACGATGTTATATTCAGCTTACCCAGAAGATGTGCTTTTTAAGTTAAACATTTTAACTGGTATTATTAATGATTTTATAGGTTATACACTTTTACATGTTACTAAAATTTTACCCATTCATTGTTTGGTTTTTTTAACTTGTTTTGGGGAGGGCTTTTTATTTTTGGATACTCACATTTCAGATACTGGGCCATGCAGGTACTTTTCTAGCTTGTGCTAAGACACCGAACAAATGTATTTTGATTTTGAGTTATTTGCTTATGTCAAATGCTTACTTTAGCACAAGAATAAGAGAACAGGTTTATGGTATATGCCAGTTAAGGTTATAATCACTGTTACAATATTTGTGTTTATACATATATATGCATAAATACAAACTTTCCAAACTTGCTTTCCTGTTGATAATTAGGCCATGTTATCTCAATGTCTGTCATGCTGCCTACACTGACAAAAGGGAAGTCCTGGCATGTGCTAGGAGATACTCAACAGGGGATCAACACAGGGGTTCAAGCTGGAGCCCCATTAAGTTTAAGTTAGGAATGGGAGAGTGTGACCAGGTGAACCAGGTCCTGAAGCTCCCTGCTGGAAGCTTTTGGCCTTGCCACACTCCACCCCACAAAAGGACAATAGAAAGGTCCTCCGAGCAGGCTAGAGTGGCTGCAGGAGAAGCAGCCAATCAGAGGCCAGAAGACCCTATAAAAGGGGCTGCAGGACAAGAAGCAGTTCACTGCCTCTGAAGACATCAAGGGATGAAGAGCGGGTGACTGTAGTGCTGTTGTTCTCCCAGTCAGTCAGACAAACAGTTCATTTTGGTGAGCTTAGTGAAGATGAACTATAACGGGACTCAAAGATAAAGCCCTGAGGTAAGGACAAGGATGCTGTCTCCAAGAGGGAAAGCTTTTGGGGCACCATTCTCTACCAGAGCAGGGAACAGGCTGAAGAAACAGACCCAGAGACACTACAGGGGGCACCAAGATGGACCCCTATTGAATGTTGTGAATGTGAAGGTGTTTGTGATCCACACATAGGGTGTGTGACTCAGCTGGAAGGATGATTTGCCAAGAAAGCTTCAAACAGAGGGAGTGCAGGCGCATGCACTCGGCCAGAGCGGGGCGCTCGCGAGAGGTGAGGGACACCCCATTATAGGGAGGTGCTGCTGACGGGGCACTTGCCTGCAGCAATTCTCTCCCCCTCCTCGATTTGAAACAGCTGAATTCTGATGACCTTCAAGGCACATTACAAAGTTGCAGAGAGATTTAAGGTTTTGGGTTTCTTGCTGGGGAGGATGGTATCTTTAAAAGAGCACTGCTGCATATTTCTTAGCATTTCTAGCAGTCTTTATATACATTATTTAAAATACGGAGGTAAGTCACCTATAGCAACAGAAATGTTTTTAAGCATGGCCTTTATACTTAGGGACTTTTGGTAATTTGGAGAATTATTTTTATATGTAAAACTGATTAACATCTTCGAAAATATAAACATTCCCCCTTCGGCTGTCACTGGTTTGCAATTCCTTTGTTCTACAAGACAAAAGTAAACAATGCTACACTGACCTCCAGCGGAGGCCCAAGGAAAATGCATCCGGCCCATGCCCTAAGGGAACGGAGAGCTTTTTGTTCCCAGTGACATGGAGCACGGACATTGCTGCATATGGGAGCACTGCAAAGGAAGTTACACCTGCGATTAGCTGAGATGATGCAGTAATAATATATTAAAACTAATGGTGTGAATGATCTCAAGCCATTACTTTCGACAGCAATGACAGCAAGAACACAAACAGAATCCAGGAAGCTGTTTGCACAAGACATTTCTATGATGGATAGGAGCATTGGGGCTGCTGTTGTAAGGTAGACAAGTTCTTTGATGCAGAGACACGTCTCTTGTCTTGACTTGGTGCCAATGTGAAGAAAATTCAGCAGCACATAGTGCGTTTGTAGGCCTAGGCTTGGACACCTGGCCATTTAAAAAGGTCTTGTCTAGCAAGGGACAGTTCCGGGCTCTGGGTATATAGCCCATTTACTGGAAACAAATGCAGAGGAAGATATGAGGAGGCCTTCATGTACTTGTCATTTAGTCCTTACTCAGGCAATTTCTCAGTGAAGGTTTTAGGCTTTTGACTAGATCTAAGGTGCATAAAAATTTAATAATTAGCTCTAAGAATTCTTTTTTTCATTCAGTTTTTTTTTTTCATTTCTCTTCAGTTGTTGTAATGAATGATGCGTTCACAGGGCAATAGAGTTGTGGCATCATTTATATATAGTACTTGCTATCATGGGTGATAGCCTTATTTTTTATTGCACATGTAGCCCATTTCATGATTTTGATGCACGATTTGTATGAAGGATTTGTCCCTGTCATATAAAACTGACTGGCAATGCTCTACCTCGGATATACACCTGAGGGCATAATTCTAGGAGTCTTGAGGAAAACCTAGTTCTCAAAAAGTCTAGATGCTTCCATGAGATTTTTACAAAGGTCCCAGAACATTCTAAGAGGTTAAAAAAAAAAAAATCCGCACACAATATCTGAAACAAAGGGAAAACTGTTTTACTCCAAATATTTTTCCCTTTTGTCACTAGCAACAAAAACAGCACCCCAACCACAGTACCCCTCAACCCTGGGACCCCGGGCAGTTGCCTGCCCCTACATCTAGCCCTGATTCTAGATAAAGTGCTACACCTGTTTGACAGCATGGGAATTAGAGGTAGCCAGAGATTTTCAAATTCTCACTTCTGAGGCTCTGAAATGGATATGGAGATATATATAAAAGGCCACCCCTTGATCTTTCAGCAATGTTTGATTACATGCCCCAGAATTACATTTACATGTGTGGTCCCTGACAATGAAGGCTTCCCCATCCGCATTTGCAATTCAAAGACTCTGCTCTCCCCTGCACAAGGCAGCCTAATTCCTCATAAAACAAACATAGGTCCTGGTGGTTCTTTGCCTTCTGTCAACACAAATCAAGGTCTTTTGCACTAGCCTTGTTATTTGGTCGTCATCTTATTAGTGACTTTTGGAGACAGGCGTTGACTTCAAGGCATGGCTGGCCTAAGATTAATCTTCTCACTTTTTTTTTCTTCATGGAAGGTAGATAATTTCAAAATCAGAAGGGCCGCTGCTATCACCGTCTGCTGTTGATGAATATGAGGAGAACTCTGTTGACACACTAATAATGTTGGTGCTAGAAAGGATGCTAGATAGTAGGAAAGATGTATCAGTCATTAATAGAAAAGCCCCAGCTAAATGCACAGGAATGACCTTCAAATTAAAAAGACAAACAGCAGCAGAAGGGAGAAGTTCGGTCACATAATGTACGCGCTGGCCCTGATTGAAGAAGAATTCCCCTTTGCAGAAATCAGAGGGGACTTCAGCACATGCTTCAAGTTAAGCTCAGGCTGAAATGCTTTCCTGACCTGAGGTCTCACCCCTGATTAATCACTTAAGCCCCACCTCTGCCAGGCTACCCAAGCCAATGGAACCTTGCATCATTTCAGAGCCCCATGGAAGTCAATGTCTGGAAGCTGAAGAAAAGCCCATGCAGAAGTCTTTGAAAACTGGCATCTTAGAGATGTATTTGCCTCAGAGTTTGTGCCATTCTTCTAGGGGAGCACGCCTCCAGGGCAAAAGAGACCCCTCTATAACCTGAAGCAGGTAGTGAGGAGTTATTTCTTAGATCAGAGTTAAGCAACTGTACGTCCTTTTGTAAGCTCCCATTTGGCTTGTTCAGCTGGTGCCTCGATATGTATTTTGTTAGAGTCCGTCATTTTATGGCCCACAGCTCTGAATGGGCATAACTAGAGAAAGAACTTGAAATAAAGCTAGACAGATGGACATACAGTTGTCAGCCGGTCAACAATGTGCCCTTGTAGCAAGAAGGCTAACGGCATTTTGGGGTGCATTAGAAGGAGCATCGCCAGCAGATCTAGGGCAGTGATTGTTCCCCTTTATTCGGCACTGGTGAGGTCACATCTGAAGTATTGTGTACAATTCCGGGGCCCCCACTACAGAAAGGATGTGGATGCATTACAGAAAGTCCAGCGGAGGGCAACACAAATGATTGGGGGCTGGAGCACATGACCTATGAGGAGAGGCTGAGGGATTTGGGTTTGTTTAGTCTGCAGAAGTGAAGAGTGAGGGGGGATTTGAGAGCAGCCTTCAACTTCCTGAAGGGGGTTCCAAAGAGGCTGGAGAGAGGCTGTTCTCAGTGGTGACAGACGGCAGAATGAGGAGCAATGGTCTCAAGTTGCAGTGGGGGAGATCCAGGTTGGATATTAGTAAAAACTATTTCCCTAGGAGGGTGGGGAAGCACTGGGATGGGTTCCCTAGGGAGGTGGTGGAATCTCCATACTGAAAGGTTTTTAAGCCCCAACTTACCAAAGCCCTGGCTGGGATGATTTAGTTGGGGTTGGACTCGATGACCTCCTGAGGTCTCTTCTAGCCCTAGGATTCTATGATTCAGGTAGGACTGAACCTGTGACCTTAGCGGCTAGAGCCATGTGCCTCCACAGCATGACCTTAAAGCTAACTGGCTCTCAGCTAAGGCTGCAGAGCAGACTTCACTCTCCCGTCCCAGTGGTCTCGGTGCCCCTGGGTTACAGAGAGCTAGCTACTGTGGTGATGGAACCCTCTGCAGTGAGTTGGCAGCAATGTAAAAATAGTTTAGGGTGGCGGAACTATTTTGGATGAAGTGAATGGCTTTCTGTACCCACTGGATGCAATCAGAGCCTGGTATAATGTTTGGCAAATTTAGGTTTATTTTTGGACTTTCACATATTTATAAAATGCAGCCACTCCACTAGCTCTAGGTAGAATTGCCGCCACTCCATTGCTATTTTCCCATCCCTATATTCTCTACATTTCTGGGGTCCTCCCAGGGCCAGAAGCTGAGGGTCCAAAATATCAGGAGAGATCCTGTTCCTATGAGATTTGTGGATCCCACAGATCAGATGGCACCTGATCCAATCTGCCGTGAAGCCCATTGCAGACTTTGGTTTAGATAGACACTGGGACTTAGTTCAGAGAAGGGAAACCTCTGAATTGGCTGAACTTACCTATCACCTCTGTGAATGAGTATTCACGTTCCACTATTAAGACTACCAGTGCTGCTGTTTGGTATTTCAAGAAGCTGTGCTGTTGCTTCTGCTGTCCGGATCTACACTTGCAAATAGTTCCTTTACTCCGTGGGATCCATATGCGGAATTAACACAAGGTGACATGATGCAGCTCCTCCCGCATCGTGTTCTTGTGACACCATACAAAATGCCACGTGTTAACATTGCTCCTGCAAACTCAGATGGAAACAGGATATTCCCATCCGTGATGCAGCTTACAGCGTGTCCCGTTGTGATGAGATCTGTCCATGTGGGAATATTGCATCTCACAAAGAAAACAAAACCAACCCCTTTTCTTTTCTTTTTTGTAAGATTTCTGCTCCTCTTATAAGGAATCTCATTCTATTTCTTCCCAGGAGAAAAAAGTTAGGAATGTCATTTTTGGCCTGTTTCTTATTACAGGGAAAGGGAGAGCAGAGTTACCGGTCCATAAGAATCTGTTAATGTCCCTGGGCATCATTCCTCGTTGAAATAATACTGCCCAGAAAGGCAATGCCCCCTCAGGCGGAGAGCACTAACAATACCGCAGCGTCTCTACATGCTACTGACGGCCCAGTATTAATGGAGGAGATCATATATTGGCTTGAATCAATATTTCCCTGGCTTAGTAAAGATTGCCATCCATCAGCTCCCCTTTCACTTGATAAAATCCTTCCGTGTCACTTTTACTTAGACTGATGAGATCACAATGCCCCTTTCCAGTGTGACTGATGGTGCCTGGATGAATAATTGATCCATAAATTACCACTTCTGGATCACAGGGATGAGATCCCCGGCTGCCAAGAACATTCACCAAACACCACAATCATAAAAAATCCTGACGGTAATTAATTAAGGCTCAGTTTTGCCACCCTTACACGCACTGAACTGTACCTGACTCGATGAGTGGTGCAAACTCCCTGTAAGAAATCCATACAGCCACTAATTCAGCCTCATTCCAATCTCTCCTTAGATTTCCTTGCGCCAGCAGCCCTACAGAATGCTGCCGCTCTAGAGAAGTGAGGCAGGCGGTGAGGTACATGGCTCAGATAGCTCATCTGGGTGGAAATATGTTCATATTACTTCTGCCTCCACCTCTCCGCATGTGCATTGATTTATGTCATGCGCCCATTGCATCTTATTGCTCGCTTAAGCCCCAACTTGTTCCATCAAGGCAGAACTCTTCCCCCTACAGCCACCCAGCCCCTGCTGTTTTCACTGGGGCTTTGTGCGGGAACAGGGACTTGTCTGCATGGAGTTCATAGCAGGATCTGGGCCCAAGACTAGAAACTCTTCAGTGCAGGGACTGTCTCTGTACTGAGCATGTGTTTGGAGACCTGGAGGGGAAGGTCGACCTAAGATACACAGCTCCAGCTATCTTAATTGTGTAGCTGGAGTTGATGTACCACTGCGGGAGGCCAATGGGAGCAAATGCTCCACCAGCTTCCCTTATTCCTTGCAGAAGGAGGAGTACCAGCTGCCAGTGGGGGCTACCCTCAGCATTCGATTTAGGGTCTGCACTGGACCGGCTACACTGAATGCTAAAAGAGCAACCTCTGGAGGGTTGATCTGTGTAGTGTAGACATACACAGATTATATTCCTGGCTCTGGTACAGATCTGCGGGGCCACAGGGGAAGGGGGATCATTTTACTTAGACTAGAGACTGTTTCCCTATTTGCAAAATGGGGGTAGTAACATTTGAACTCCTTTTTAAGGTGTTTTGAGCTCTACTGATGAAAAGATCTAGGTAATATTGCTGTCGTTGGCTGTCTGTACAGCACTTACCACTATGGGGTTCTAAATAGGTGTCTAGGGGTGACCGTACAAATCAGTATTAACAATAATTTCCCATGTCATTGCTTCTAGCTATTACACAGCTGCTGCAGCTTCCTTCTCTTTAAAGGACAGAAAGCAGTGTCAGAAGCCTGGGCAACGGCGAGTCATCCAACCACAGAGAACAGTGGACGGAGGTTACAGGCTGATGGGCAGCGTAGCCAATGTGCCCCTCTTGCCTCATTTGCTGCTCATTGACATTGGAAAAGCTGGAAGCAAGCAGAGTGCCTGGAGAGACAGATGATGCAGCACAGCTTCAAGGTACCACGGCTTGTTTTGAGTTGGCAGCGTGGCAGGGTTTGTTCTAAATGAGTTTGCTCCTGGCAATGAAATGTGTGAGACAGGGCTCCAGGGGAAGAAAAGGTAGCGGGTCTCCATCACCAGGCCTCTGCTTCAACACCTTCTCTTCACCCATTTCCCACTCCCTTCTCCCCTGATGGCTACTTCTCTTTCTTGCTTCCCACCCTTCCCCCGCTCCCTGTGACTCATTGGGGGTGATGGGATACAATTGGGAGTCACAGGTTACAAGGTAACAATCTGAAGTTTAGCCTGGAAGCATGGCAGTGGATGATCACTCAATAGGGGAAGGCAAACCTCAGCCCCACCCCTTCCGCAACCTCCAACCTTGTGGAGTCTCACCATCCTACTGGGAGTGGTGACATCACCCTTCTTGACTAGCCAGGCAGCCGCAGCATGGCCCCAGCTCTCCCGACCAACTGCAGAGCTGTGTCACCACCTGAGCATTCCCCTGCGTCCAGAGAGCTGGGCAGCCATGTTGCGAGTGCGACTATTTGTATGAGTAATTACTAGGGTTACAACTATGTTTTTTTCAAAGTGTGTATTCTGCAGAAATGGATCAGGCCCTCAAAGAAATGTTGAAACAGTTCTCCAGTCTGATCCTCATCACTTTGGGTACGTCTAGACTACAGGCTTTTGTCGACGGAGGCTTTGTCGACAGATACCGTCAACAAAGCTTCTGTCGACAAAGAGCGTCTAGACTACATCCAGTTCTAGCAAGCTGCTTTGTCGACACGACAATGCAGACGCAAAGGACAGTGTAGATGCAATAACGCCTTCTGTCGACAGAACTCTGTCGACAAAAGGCGTTATTCCTCGTAGAATGAGGTTTACCACCGTCGACAAAACTGCCGAGTTCTGTCGACATTATGTTGACAGAACTCGGCAGTAGTGTAGACGCAGGTATAGTTTTGTCGACAAAAGTCTGCTTTTGTCGACAAAACCCTGTAGTCTAGACACACCCTTTGAGCTTTCCTTCTTCTTCCTAAACCCTTGTCCTCCGAGTGGAGCTAGGAAAAAAAAAGTTGCTTTTTAAAGGTTTTTCTTTTAACCAAATTTGCAATCTTATATTTACAAGTCTATTATAAAATGGAAACAAACTAGGTTTTAGCTGCCATCTAGTGGAATTTTTATGCAGAGTACATGGTATATTACTGTAGAATAGACTGTGGATGCAGTTATGTATGGCGCCACACTTCTTAATTCAAACAACAATAGAGAGGGTAATTGGGAAAAATATTTGAAAAGTCATAACTCACAGCTGTTTCAGATAGCTCCCAGTGCAATTATTGTGCCGTTAGAAGACTATGCCAAAGGAATGAAGGAACTCCACTTCCATTTCTACCAGGAGGCTTGGGGTAAATTATGAATGTTCATGCCCTGGAATAAATTTTTTGTGGGGTGCCCAGCCCAGCACCACAACCTTTACTCATGTGAGACAGCACGGCAAGGATCAAGTCCTAACATCGCTGTATCAACCCTGTTTAATTCAGATAGTAAATCGACGTTCATTCTCCTTTGCAAGCCTAACACTGACAGTTTGCTCAAGTGTGTGTGTGTATGAAATGAGCCACCTTTGCGAAGGAAAAAGAAAAATGAACAGATGGTGGGAATTTTTCAAAGAGAAGCATGAAGTTATATGGCTAACACTGAGCAAATCTGTGGAAATTGAAGGGAGGGTATATTAGCTGTTGTGGAAAGTAAACTCCACCATTTCTAAATATTGTGCTATGTTTAATTAACTGAGAGGTAGAACTATTTAATGGGTTCTGGGCAATGTACACTGTCCTTGCCATGTGCTTTGTGACTAATACATAAAGAATGTAATGGGATAGCTCCAAGCATGTAATGCAGCTTTATCGGGTTTTAGATTTGCTTCTTTTTATGGGAGTAATGAACAACGTTCCTTTTGATCTTTTCCATCCATGTGTGGATTTTTTCCATCTATGTGCGGAATAAAGTTTTACATGCACTGAGCTTACTTGGAACACCGGTAATGAGCATAAATCAGCCCAAGGAAGCAAATTGTCAATAAAAAATTAATAACATTGAGCAGGTACAATTCATAACTCGGAGACAGCTGGATCCAGAACCTGCTGACGTTAGTTGGAGTCTTTCCTTGGACTGCAGGGGGGTTTGAATCCTGCCCAAATACTTACATTAGGGATAATTACCCCCATTTTTGCAGACGGGGAAACTCAGGCTTTTGGAGTCACTCAGCTGTAACAAAGAGGACTGAGGTCGCGCCAGGAATGCAATCCAATTTGCTAGTCAACTGACGGTGCCTTTCATTTCATCGTGTTGCCTCTTGCTATGGGATGTTTCCAGTCGCTGAGCATGGATCTAATTTTTGCTTTACAGGTTGGACCTCTCTGGTCCAGGAGCCTCGAGGCCCGATTGGTCCTGAACGAGGGAATTGGCTGCATCGGGAGAAGTCTCCTGCCACCAGCCCCATAACTCACCACCCCTCCCTGCTGCCGCTTCCACCCCACATGACCCTTACTGGGCTGCCGAACGCTGCCCTCTTCCTTCGGCCCTGCTGCCACCAGTTCTCCTGCCACTAGGCTCCTGGCTCCAGGGCGCTCTGGTCCAGAGACATCTGTGGGCCTGCCAGAGGCAGAGCCCGGATGCTGCTGGACCAGAGAGTTCCGGTGTAGGCAGTGCAACCTGTAGTAGCTTGCCATCTTCCTGTAGCCTGCTCTGCATCTGGGTGTGGTGATAGAAAAGTGTTGCAAGATCCTTTCGTCTTTGCTTGGCCTGCCCTCCCTCGTGAAATCACATTTACAACTGTCCAAGATCTATTGTTTCACTGGAGGAACAAGACATGCACCAGCTTAGAAATGTTCCCTAAAACCACAGTGGTTTCCAGCGGGCGACTCTCAAAAGCAAAGGCAGAGCAGTTTGTTTTACAATTAATGTGCGAGCTGCAAGCCTGTCTCCTTTTGTGCTCAAATAATTCAAGATTTTTAACGTGCTTTGTGGCATTCTAAAGGTCCAGCTATTACAAACCCCTCTCATTTTTACGGTCTACTCATTGTATAGTGAGTTCAGCCAAGACTTTTTGTAACCCAATGCAAGATTTGTCTATCCCAGCAGCATGGTTTGCCCTGCTGCTTCTATGGCTCCATTTGCTTCTATACATAGAAAAAAGGACTAATGTTCAGGGGACAAGGAGCAGTGTTACCTGTAAGTTGAGCACTTGGGTGGCCAACCAGGAGGGATTTGGGTGATGACCAGGTGATTAGCAGAGCACCCACGGCCACCACTATGTGCTTCTACTGGTGGTGCACATCTGCACATGCCTTGGTGCACATAACACAATTTATTCCACACATAGATGGAAAAAATTAGAAGAAACCTTGACGGGAAGCTCCCTTTTAAAGCTTTGCATCTGAACTGGATCCAAAATCATCAGAGTGGGCTTGGGGCTGGAAAAAGTCTCTTGCCAAAACTGAGTAGAATCTCTCATACTTTCTTGAGGCTGGTCCAAATTTTCTATCCAAAAGATTTTTTCAGCAGGAAATGGCTTTCCTGACAGGACTTATCTATTTCTTTCATGTTTCAGGTTTTCATTAAAAAATAAAAACCAAAAACATAAATCAAAACTTTTGTTGACAAATATCCTGAACAAATGTAAAAAAAAAATTGACAAAACAAAGCAAAACTTGTTTTCAGCAACAATTTTTATTGGGGGGGAGAACCTACAAATATTTCCCAATGAGCTCTGAATCTCTATACATAGGCAAAAAGTCCAGCAGCTTTCAAGTTATCACTGAACATTTATGCTTGGTTTCTTCTCTCTAGTCCATACACTTTCTTATGTTATCCTTTTCCAAAAATAACTAGCTTGAAAAGGAAGGAAAACCTGTAGAACTCCTCCTAATTGTAGTTTCCTGGGTTGCCCCATAGCAATTTCCCATAACATTTCAGGGTGGGGGTGCGAAAACAATGTGAAAAAGAGCATTAAAGACCCAGGACCCAGGAGCTACTGGACTGCTGCTGATGGGCTGGTGGAAGCTGGCTGGCCACTGAGTGTGTGAGCACTAGTCACTGGCAGTCACCTAGCTCTCTTGCTAGAGTCCAGCATTTCCCAATTTTATTTGGTCCAAACCCCTCAGCTTAAAAAGAATTTCAAGGAACCCCTAGTTGCCAGACAATAATTGCTTCATTGTCAGTCTTCTTTATACTGCAATATGCAAATGAAGTTAGCATATTCATGCTTCATTTGCATAATTAAGTAGGGCTGTTTTTGTGCAAAAGCCTCTTCCTCGTTTTTTCAGGAAGAATGGGGTTTTGCGCAAGATATGCAAATGAAACGGCATGCAATATGAACAACAATCTTAATGCTAACTCTTGTCATTGCATAGACTTTTGTGCAAGAAGGAAGCAGTATAGACATAGCCTTTGAGAGGGGGTGGTGGAGTGCCTCGTTCTCGTGGAACCCTTACTTTTGCTTCACGGAACCCTGGGGTTCTGCGGAGCACCAATTGGGAAACAATGTGCTAGACAAAAGCTCTACTAGATTATCCCTGTCTGAGTGAGCAGGAGTTACAGTGAGCAGGGAGTTGCTGCCACTCTTTGTGGTCTGACAAATAAAAGCGGGTCTCAGGGGCTTGACTCTAATTCCATTTGGAAATCCTGCTTGGCAGCTAGACACATAGGCTATGTCTACACTCGCAGCTTCCTTGCGCGAGAAATATGCAAATGAGGCTAAACGTGGAATATCGCCGAGCCTCATTATCATAGCTAATGAGCCGCCATTTTTGCAGAAGAGGCTCTTGCACCAGAAGGAGCTGTCTACACTGCCCCTTCTTGCGCAAGAAAACCCCTCTTGCGCAATGCTGTTATTCCTGAAAATAATCGGCGTAGCGGCATTGCGCAAGAGGGTTTTTCTTTCACAAGAAGGGGCAGTGTAGACAGCAACCTAAGGGCCCTGCAGCCTTGAGAAAGTTTGGAGTTTTTTTGCTTGAGCACCCATCTACTTCTAGAGGACAAGCAATTTGGTTCCTGACAAAATAAGGCCAAGTCGATACTGGCAAGTTACTGTGCAGGGGAATCCACCCCCGGTGCTGTAACTCTCGAGGTGTTCATGCTAGCACAGCACTGAGCATGCAGTAGTTCGGCAGTGACTGCGTGTAAAAAGCGTAGCGCTCGCTGCACTCTGCAGACAGCAGTCGGGTGCCGGTGTGGACAGCGGGGTGTAGTTTTGTATTTTGACTGGCCTCCGGCACCCTTCCCACAATGCTGCTTGTTGCCTCTCTGGTCATCTATTTGAACTCTACTGTCCTGCTCTCCGGAGACTCACCCTCAGACCCACCCTTTGCCTTCTTTTTGAAATTGGAAAGTCCTGTTTGCTTGGGGACACCTGCTGTGTTCTCAGTGCATCTCTCCAGCTGGCCATGCCTGCTCTGCACACCAGGAAACCCCCCTGCTTGGAAGCACGTGGGTGAGCTCAGCACACAGTCCCGTGGAATTGGCTTTCTGCTGCCACGGCTTGCCATTCCAGCCTTGCATGATGGTGTGATCCCTCCCTTCAGTGCTTGTTTCCCAAGCCCAAAAGCAGCGCTCCACTGTGGGCTGCACCTCCGTAAAAGCCACAAGAAATCTCATGTCAGCTGCATGGACTCCCCATCGTTACTTTGCCGCTTCAGGAACCACTCGACTGCCATGCCTGACGTGCTAGTGAGACCTGTCAGCATTTTCGTCAGCAGCTGCAGATCCATTCCCACTGACCGGGGAGGCAGAGTGCCCAGCACAGAAGCCGTTGAAAGATGGCACCCAATGCAGAAAGGGTTGCTAGGATATGAAGCGATGCACCATGGGGCATTGGGACAGGAACCAGGATGCCCAATGCCTCCCTGCAAGCCTCAGTGGCAGAAGAGGATGAGGTGCTCTCTGGGATAGCTGCCCAGAATGCACTGCTCCGAAAGCTGCTGCAAGTGCCGTAAGCTGACCGTGTGGACGCCCAGCCATGTTTTCCCTGCTGCGCTCAGTACGCTTTCCATCTGCCAATATAGACATGGCCGAAAAGCCAGCCCAAGAATTATGTAAGGTTCACCAAGAAGGTTCAGCCCTCTTTATTTTCCATTGTCATTGACTCCCTGACTCTGGCCAGCACCGGCAGAAAAAAAAACTGAAATGCTGCAAGTAATATTATTCTCTTAAGACTGTTTCTCAAAGTGGTCCACAGACCCACTCTGCTAACTTGGCTGCTCCGGTTTGTTTATTTACCGTGGATCTGTGGACCACTTTGAGAGAGACTGTTTTAGGGTTGCAAATCATGTGTGATGAGACTCAAAAGTTTCCAGCAAATAAGATAAACTCCCAAACCTGGCCCATTGCTTAGACATTTGTTAATGCTCTAGCATCCTTTTGGGGATGGGGCTGTAAAGGGGTAAATATAAATCAGAATATCTTTTAATATATCACAGCACTGAATGGTTTTTTTTGTTTGTTTTTGTTTTGTTTTTTTCTCCAAGCACAAGCAGGCTTTCTCCTTTAAATAATGTCAGCCAAATATGGCCCAGGTGCAGCCCAAATGACTTGAATGGAGTTGAATTTAGTCCTGCTGAGTTTACATCTTGTGCACCTGCTTAGCAGTAGCCAGACACAGCTCTGTTGTAGCAACACCAATTTCAACAGGATGTATTTGGCTCCTCGGGTTTATGTCTTTTTACTTGCTGTCTCTGCTTCTCCCCTTGTTTAAGTATGCAGAATACAAGGAAGCTTTTGGAACAAAGAACCATTCATTCACTGGGTGACTTCATTACTTTGCTAAATATCTTTACTGGATTTCACGTGATTCTCGGCACTCCTAATTGAATAGAATACTTCACCAACTTAACCTTCTAAAAGGGGGTTTCAGTGATAGGATATTACACAGACTTTCACATTTCTTGGGAGGGGAGAAGGGATGGGAAGGAAAGAAAATTAAATTACTTTGCTTAGTGCTCTTAATTATCTGGAATAATTACCTCCAGCCAATTCTCAAACATAAACTTTCCAGAGATCTCAGTATTATAGTTGGGGTAAAGAAAAAGGAATTGAGTTTAAAAAAAAAACCCATTTTGGACGTTATTTAGAAATACCTAATTAACCTTCTGAGTGAAGAATCCAATCAAAGCTTCTCCAATAGATTAATTATTAAAAGCTGCTAATGAGGAGAAGGCTTTTGGGTGCTCACTAACGTGCCACAAAGAGTTGTATATGTTTCTGTCTCCAAAGCAACATTCTGACATAGAAGTGAATAGTCTAAATAGGGGAAAAGAAAATGAGACGGGGAAACATTATTATAATGGACTAAAGAAGGTGACTGGACTCACAGGGGGTATTTAGATACCTAGCTGCCCTTTTATGTCCCAAGTCCAATCTTTAGGCTCTACTGGCATTCACACCGGGTGAGCTCCACAAAGGGGACTTAGACATTGCGATATTGAGTGTCACAACACCTACGCTCTAAGGCTACATCTACACAACGAGTTTTCTTGGCAAAAAATATGCAAATGAGAGGCTCATTTGCATGACGTGATCTCATTTGCATATTTTCTGCCAATCCGTTTTTGTGTTGGGGTTTTTGCACAAAAACAAGCCGTGTGGACAGTTTTCTTTTTGCACAAAAACCCCTTTTTCTGCAAGATCCTTATGTCCCCAAAAAAGGAGGTATACCAATCTGGCAGGAAAAAGGGGTTTTTGTGCAAAAAGAAAACGTCCACACGGCATGTTTTTGTGCAAACCCCCCAGCGCAAAACCGGATAGGCAGAAACTATGCAAATGAGATTGCAACTCATGCAAATGAGACCCTCATTTGCACATTTTTGGCCAAGAAAACTCGTAGTGTAGACGTAGCCTGTGTGCCTCGAAAATCACAGCTGGGGTGTAGGCTCCCTGTATGAATGGGGAGAAATAGGCCCCCAGCAATACGAGGCACAATAACCATCGTGCTAGCCAACTGAGGGGAGACACCAGCTGTCCCCCTCTCAGAGATAGGCAACTAAGTCCTGGCAGCAAGAAGGCGCTTAATTCCACTTAGCCATCTACGAATGGGAGCCCATGTCAGGGTGTCTTGAGGGAATGAGTTAGGCTGTTTTCTGTGGGGTGAGGTGGGACCTGTTTTATAGCTTTAAGCCCAGGGGTTAGATGACACACTACGGGGGGGGGGGGGATGGCTCTGTGACTGTGGGGTCTATTTCTGTGGGGTTCCTTTCTGGTCTCACAAATCTGGGCAGAGTTCCTCTGGGTAGCACCTGCAGGCGTTGTCCGGGAGTCTGTTCAGTGTCCCCCTATGGCTTCCTCGTTCCGAACCTGTGACCCCCTGTGAAGTAGTGGGGGTACCTTGCTGGTTGCTATGCTGGGCAGTGGGCTGTGAGTGACCTCCACTGGCTGCTGTCTGCAGCACGGCCCAGCAGGGCAGGGGATGAATCATTATGCAAAGGGGGCTTCGAAGCTGTCTGACCAGTTATCTCCGAGGGAGCGGAACAATGGGAAGAAGGCGGAGTGGAGCCCTGGCTGGGGGCAGGGCTGGAAGTGAGTTAGTTAGGTTTATGCCTGGGATCATGGAGGAGACAGCCTAGGCAACGGGCTGGGATTTAGGGGCCCAGTCTCCCCCATCTCAAGGGGGGCTGAGGCATCCTAGGCCTGCCCTGTAACTAGATTACATCTGTACTGTGCTGTATCCTGGAGAAGCAATAAACTCCCTCTCTTCTACTGGCTGGTGGAGTCTGTCCGTGCCATTACGGGGGTGCAGGAGATGGGAAAACCCCAACGCGCCGTCACCCCCACTCCTGTCCCAAGCATTTGTTTAGATCCTGAGTCCAGTGTCCCTCCTGTCAGGCTTGGGGAGGGGGCTTTAGAAGGGGGCGGGTCCACCTCTCAGGTTTCCCAACAGGGCCTGTGGGGTGAGAGATCCAGGTTCAGACCCCCCCGCCTTGGCATGGGGAAGAGAATTTCAGCAGGGGGTGGTGTTCCCAGCTCCTGTTGAAGCTGTTTCTCTGTGCACACATCGTGCAAGAGCCAAAGGACTCCCACCCCCCAATAGCAATCTGAGCTATGCAAAGCGCTACTCCAAAATGTCCCTTACTCCTTGTGGAATGAGGTTTACAGGGACATCGGAATAGCGAGTCCGTTATATTTCGAAATAACGGGCGTGCTCAAAGGACGTGGAATAACTATTTCGGGATACCGCCGAAATAACGTTGCAGTGTAGACGTAGCCTGATAGTCCGGGGCTGTCAGTCTCTATTCTCAGACACAACAGCTAGGGAAATAAATGTCAAATACTGCGAAGGTTTTTTTGCTTTATCTGAACTGTTTGTAAATGTAGGCTTTTAGCAATACAAATTCCTCTACCCCACCCGTCCCTTCCCTAGACCTTTCATGGACACACTAAACCAAAAGAGAACATTGCTTTATTTTCATGTTTAAATATCTTTGACAAGAACAACGCTTTCCAAATATCTAATAGGGCCACGCGCAGTGGGGTGTCCTAAATGTGATGCAAATTAATGTTTCCTATTTGGTACCGCTGAGCTAAAGCAACTCCATCTCATCCAAACCTGCATGAATCTGGATAGCTCAGTAATAATAAGTGAGAACTTGGGCAGATTCACAGCCGACTTTCTAAAGGGAGCTAATTAGGAGAGCAACACTTTAAATCAGGAATGGGAAAATACAGGTTTGTTAGGGTAGGCATAGCCAAGTGTCTAGACGGCATGTTGTTCCCATGCAAATAAACAGAAATGTGAGAGGTCAAAGCAGGAAGTGAAGAGATGAGTGTGAACTTACAGGGAAAGTTAATTGAATTTTATTTTTCATTTGCAGAAGAGCGCGTGTTCAATAACTGACATGTGAAAAGTCTCCAGGGGGCCGGTGTTTCAGATGAAAGAGCTGTCACCGGGTGCAAACTGCTTTCCCCATGAAAAACTGAGCCTTAGGACTGTACCAGGCCATGCAGACTGACTGGATACGCAAAATCATTTTTGGCGTTATGTTCTGAATAACACAAGCAAAGCAAAGTTCCTATTTAGTGCAGGAAGAGTTTTATTTTATGTCGACGTTGGTCGGAACACTCACCAGCTGCAGGGAACTTGAGAAAACTTGACCACAATGCTCTGTTCACTTGCAGACTATGCATCCTTTTCGAGTTCCCTCAGGTTGTCATCTTCCACTTGTCAGTGGGAAGAATTGCTGCCTAACAATTAGGCAACCATCCCAGAAGTCAGGCCTTTGGGTTTTCTCAGCGATATCAGTCAAGTCACTTTCCCTCTTTGGTATTATTTTCCTTCTTGTGAAACAGGCTAATAACTAGTTCACTGGGATGTCAGTTAACATTTCAGACTCCTGCTCGAAGGTGCTAGGGAAGTACAGAGTCGAAGCAGTATGGTATAATTACTGCTAAGCACCGCTTCCACTGCATTGTGCCAAGGATGTTTATTTTTACTGTCTCACTGCCAAACACACACATTTACTCCTGAAGATGTTTGTGTAGAGAACTCGGTGCCCAACCGATCATCCCCAAGGTAGATGAAGAGTTTAAATGCAGGATCTTTGCTCTGGGGCTCCGTCAAAGCAAACAAAATGTTACCGCTAAATTGGCATCTCATCTGTTTCTGCAACAGGAACATACAGGAGAAGGAATAAAGGTGAATAATAAACACCCTGCAGTGGATATCCCACCAATTCTGTGGCATGGGAAAAGGGGGTTTCATTTTTCATTTTTTCTACTGTGGGCCTTTTTTTCCCTTCAGAGAGCAGGCTTGATGGTGTGGAAAGGCAAATGAACAAATATTGAATCTTGGAACATTAATAATTTACAAATGAGCTATGGCAGATCAACTGGGTGTTCCCACCAGAATGCCTAAATGCAAGTGAGTGTCTGATCGGAATGACTTGCAGCTAGGGTAGCCAGCTTTCAAACGGCACAAAACCGAACCCCTCTGCCCCATACTGCCCCTTCACTGAGGGCCCCCCCACTACCTGTTTGCGCCATCCCCTCTCGCTCTACCTCATCCTCACTCACTTTCACCTGGTTGAGCAGTGGGGGGCCAGGGAGGGCTCCAGCTGGGCATGAAAACTCTGAGGGGGGGCCAAGGATGAGAGGTTTGGGGTGCAGGATGGGGGTGTGGGCTACATCTGGGGCGGTGGGCTCTGGGGTAGGGCTGGGATGAGGAACTTGGGGTGCAGGAGGGAGCTCAGGGCTGGAACAGAGAATTGGGTGTGAGGGGTGCAGGCTCCAGGCAGGAGCTTGGACGCAGGAGGGGAATGCAGGCTGGGACAGGGGGCTGGGGTACAGGAAGGGGATTGGGGGTTCAGGGTCATGGTGGTGCTTATTGCAGCTCCCAAGAAGCAGCCATCAGGTCTCTGCAGCCCCCTAGGCCATGGTGAGCAGTCAAGGAGACTCCCCATGCTGCCCTCACACGTACAGGCACTGCTGCTGCATCTCCCATTGGTTGCTGTTCCGGGCCAATAGGAGCTGCAGGAGTGGTGCCTTCAGGTACAAGGACAGTGGACCCAAGGGCAGTATGCAGAGCCTCCCATGCCACTCCTGAGCCTATGCACACAGGGACCTGGCAGCCACTTCTGGGAGCCATGTAGAGGTGAGGCAGGAGGGAGCCTCCCTCAGGCCCAAGCGCCCACAGCAGCCCTGACCAGACTATTAACGGGCTGGTCGATGGTGCTGGCTGGGGCTGCCAGGGCATTCAACTGGGCATTCTGGCTGAAATCAGGACACCTGGCAACCCTATTTGCAAGCCAGACTAGCTGATTATCTAGGCAGATGGTGCGTGTATATCTCAGGGGGCATAGTTGGTACCATGTATCAACCCTAGTCCCATGGCACAGAGAGCACTTCCAACCTTTGTTCCTCTTGTCCGAGTAGTAAGTGCTGTTCTGAGGCAGGTGGTTTGCCCGCAGAGCACATGTTGTGTAATTCAAGAAACTGTAATGAAGTGAAAGATTGAGCCAGCAAAACATTCAGTACCTGGGCAAGTTGGGCTCTCACAGGGAGTAAGCAGTGAGCAATGGAAAGAATCTGCTTAGAGTTTCACTACATTTCAGGCAAAAATAACCAGCGAGCACCTGCCTGATGTCTCTGCTTCAGCTGCATCTAAAATAACACCACCAAGAAGAAGAAGAATTAATTTGGGGACAGCTAAAAAGGTGCCAGTCTGACAATAGCAGAAGTTAATGTACTCGCAGGCAGCCACTTTTCAAGTGAAATGCAGCAACTATTTAGAAGTTCACGGCATCATGACACCCTCTCAAATGTTATAAGCATAGCTGCTGCTGTGGAACTTCATTGAGCTCAGGCCAGGACCACATACAGTGATTGGGGAAATTGTGTCATCTGAAGAAATGGGTTGCGTCCACGAAAGCTCATGATACCATCTGCATGTTTGGTTAGTCTTTAAGGCGCTACTAGTCTATTTGTTTTTTAAGTTTTTCTTGTTACAGACTAACTTGGGGTTGGTCCTGCCTTGGGCAGGGGGCTGGACTTGATGACCTCCTGAGGTCTCTTCCAGTTCTATGATTCTATGAACTTGGCTACCCTTCTGAAGCTGGTGAAATTGGGTAAGCCTTGGAGACATGGCTGTAGAATGTCTGGAGGAGGAAGGAGATAAATCTGTGGGGAGTGTCCCCTGATCACTATGACATGTCTGCTCATGGTGGACACTGGTAAACCCACATGGGTGTACAGCTCAATGAGACACACTGGGGGCAGGGGAAGCTGTGTGTGGCAGTACATATAATCACACAGAGGTGTGTGATCAAAATGAAAAATGCCTCTGAGACACAGTATTGGGCACACCCTCACTCTGCCATACCAGGCCCACACTCAGAAGGGGCTGATAATGACTACACAGTGGGGGCCCACAAATATGTTTGGGGCCGGGCCCCACAAAACGTCAATGCAGCCCTGGCTGGAGCCTGGGTTGTAGGACTCGCTGAGATGGGAGAGTCATGAAGCTCAGGCTGCAAACTGAGTGTGGAAGTCTACACAACACTGAACAGTGCACACACACCCATAACTGGAGGAGGCAGTTTTGGCAGGCAGAAGATAATTAGCTGAGTCAACGCCTTGGACAAACTCCAAATCCTGAACAGTATCAATAAATCTTTCCAGGATGATATGTCACCTGGAGGATGTTGCCTTCATGAACAGAGTGCCCCTTAACACCTAGCAAGAGCTATTTCTGAATCAGAAGAAAGAATACCATCTAGTGTTCAAACCACAAAGAGCACTTCCTTTCACATTTACGCTTTCCTTTAAAGGTCTCTGATTCAAGCAATGACCCTGTCTGATCCCCGTTTAATTTATTTAAGAGCTTAGGGTCAGAGCCAAACCTCACTGAAATTAAAGAGAGTTTTTCCATCCTCCACAAATGGGTTTTCGTATCCGGCCTGTACACTGATCACAGTACAAGCTGTCATTTGTTATAACATGATAATACAGCAATAGCCAGAAAGCACACCGCAATTCCATTCACTTTGACACCCGAGACAGCCTAAATTCCATCCCATTAGAGCAGTTTGATTAGTGACATGCCATTTCCTATGTCATTCCCTTAACAAGAACATATTAAAAACCATCTTTCATATCAAAGGATTTAATAATCCGATGTACACTACTTCTAGCAAAGTTAACTAATCATAGTGGAAGGAGAAAATATTCTTCTGCATGAAAGATGCATCTGCCCAAATGTGTATGTTAAGTATGACTAATGCCTTATCCAATCTAAGCTTTATGAAGAATAGGCAAATTATATATAATAAATTATGAACTCTTTATTTATTGGAATCTAAAGTCCTATAACTCACTGCAGATGATGAGGAAGAATCTTGGGCAATAATTTAAGCAAAGGTGACAAAAGAGATTCTGTGTTGGATGAAACAGCTCAGCTCAGTAAAACTTATTTTATTAGAAAAATAAACAGAAAGCATTTGAGCCAGAGGAAAACTAATAATGTGATAGGGAAAGAAATTTCAGCCTAGTGAAATATGTGGAAGTCTCTAAAATGTGAATGTTACACACAGTATCATCTTAAAAATTCATTAGTTTGTATCAAGTTCACTCAGTGTTAACCCTTCAGAGGCCTTCTTTTCCCATTTTATACTACTTTTGCCCTGCAAACTCAGCCAGATTCTTCTGTTTTAGCAAGCCCTGAATCCTGTACCTATCTCCAGATACAATAATCTTGGAGTCTCTATCAAGATCTACTTTACAATATGCACCAACAGGAAGCTTGAGTCATAAAAATAAATAGGTTGGAATGTTCACATTAAAACTGCACTTGCACAAACACTTGTGTAATACCGGGGGTTCTGGGGAACACTGCTGAGAGTGTCAATTCAGGGTTTCCACTTAGAGCAGTGTTTCCCAATTTTCGTTTTGTCGAGCAAAAAAAAAAAGCTGCTGCGAGTCGGCTCTGTCTCTTTAAGAGGGGCCGGGGGAGTGCCAGCTCTTCGTGGAACCCTTGCTTTCGCTTGGGGTTCCGCAGAGCACCAGTTAGGAAACACTGGCTTAGAGATAGGGCTACCTACAGCCCAAGACTGGGGGTCTTCCACGATAAGGCACTCCAAACCAGTCAAGAGCACGTTGGCACGCCACACCGGTTAATAAGAAGCAATACAAACAATTCCCTCCAACACTCCAGTTCTCCTGTGCCAACACCAGTACCACTCCTTGTACAGATGAGAAGATATGAAAACCAATCTCATGAAATAAAAAGGTTCTTCTGATCCCAAAGGGACAGCCACATTCCCGGGTCAATTTATAACTCAGAATCTTACCCCAAAAGCATGCCAGTACCAATCTTTTAGAAACTAACATCAAAGATTCATTTCTAAAAGGAGATAAAGAAAGGGTGGGAGAGTTAAAAGTGTTCAAGGAATCAAATTACATACACCAACTGCAAAGTTCTTGGTGCAGGTATGTAGCAGTGTTGGAATAAACTGCTGGCTTAAGGCAAGTCTCTGGAGAACATCCACTGTCAGGATGAGTCATTAGACCTTTGTTCTAAGCTTCAGTTCATACCAAAGTTCCCCCAGAGCTGAAAAGCCAGACTGAAGACAATGGCTGTGTCTACACTGGCATGATTTTCCGGAAATGCTTTTAACGGAAAAGTTTTCCATTAAAAGCATTTTCGGAAAAGAGCATCTAGATTGGCACGGACGCTTTTCCGCAAAAGCACTGTTTGTGGAAAAGCGTCCGTGCCAATCTAGACGCGCTTTTCCGCAAAAAAGCCCCGATCGCCATTTTCGTGATCGGGGCTTTTTTGCGGAAAACAAATCTCAGCTGTCTACACTGGCCCTTTGCGCAAAAGTTTTGCGCAAAAGGGACTTTTGCCCGAACGGGAGTAGCATAGTATTTCCGCAAAAAGCACTGATTTCTTACAGTAGGAAGTCAGTGCTTTTGCGGAAATTCAAGCGGCCAGTGTAGACAGCTGGCAAGTTTTTCTGCAAAAGCGGCTGATTTTGCGGAAAAACTTGCCAGTCTAGACATAGCCAACATGGAGGTATTTCCAGGGTCCTTGATATATCCTCGACCAGGAGGAGGAAATCCCATTGTTCTCGCTGTGTAAAAGTATATCCCAAGGTGGAATTTGGAGTCACATGGACAAGTTGCATCTCCAGGTAAGACTCAGTTCTTTACAGGTGGACGCTATTGCTCCCGTGCTGTTATGAACATTCACAGAAAAGCTCAGTGGATGTAGATTGGCACCTCCAAAAACCCATTGTCATTCAAGTACAGGTTGAACATCTGTAGTCCGGCACCCTTGGGATCTGACCGGTGCCAAGCCAGAGAATCTGCCAAACGACAGGACGTCAATATCGTCTAGCAGCAATACCAACACTTCCACTGCTTGCTGGGATGTTAGGACATATTTAGGAGGAAATTGGAGCTAAATCACAGCACAGAACCCTGAGAGCCAGGACTGGTGGCTGCAAACAAACTTTATGGGACTGCGGGAAACTTGGCAACACCCAAGATAAGTGGACATCTGGCTAACTAAAATCATGCTGGACCATGGATGTTGCCAGACTAGAAAGTGCCATATTAGAGAGGTTCAACCTACACCTTTATTCACTAGTACTTCTTTCAAAGCAGGTTGATCAAACCTCCTGTTGATGTCTTCCAGAAGCAAATATTTGAAATACAAGTCCATATCCCATACTCCTAACTTCAAATACAAAAACGGTACATGCATATGAATAGTATAAACAGAATCAGCAAATCATAAGCTTTTTATAGGCATTGCACTTGGGACATATTGTACAAGATTTGTTGCAAACATATAACCGTGGTTACAACAATGACTTATATGTACATATTACAACCCAATAACATCACAACGTGTACCCAGTTTGCCAGGGTTTGTGAATCTTTCAATTATGGTATGGCTTAGATCAGACATAGGCAAAAAACTTCTGCATTATTTTAGAATAAATCCAAGTAAAAGAGTATGTTTTTAGCCTTGTTTTCCTTTCAGTAGTCTGAGTAGTATGAACCTGATGGAACTTGTGGAACTAAAAAGAAACTAACCTGAATAGTTCCGAAGAAAATATACTAAATTTTTATACTATACTTTCTGAGAACTCTTTATATTGAGAATATTAGCAGTCATTTGCTGTGAATCTGCTGTACCGCTGGCTTTTATCATTCCATGCACAAAGATCAGAATCCTATGAAACTTCTTGGCTATAAATAATACATCTGCTTCTGATTTTTCTCCCTCTAAGGTGGCATCACAGATGGTCCCTCTCTTTTGTATCTTATACCTTGGTAAGGAGGCTCCGCAAAGATAGCCTTTCTTCCCCAATGCCAGCCTTCTCAGAAATGGATATTTAAAAGCGATTCTTATACTTTTGCAATATAAATAATAAACGGATTTCATTCTGGGTGGAATTCAGCAGCAACAGATGACTGAAATAATGCATCAGAATAAGGCAGGTGGTCTCTTGGCTGGCATCTCAAAGCTGATGTGCAGCTTTTATGAGGAAAGAGGTGGCCCTCTTAGAAAAACCTATTGGTATAAATCTCAGCTGCCTAGAAGTTATAGTGCTTGGCGATGCCATTAGAAGGCCTTGTTGTAACACAGGCCTTGATGGTGAAATGCGGCAGGAAGAAGGATGGATTTATGAATCTGTGTGAATGACCCTAGCTCTTGTTTTTATTTTCATACCTGCATGTTAATTTCAATGTGGCACAATTTGTTTACTGCCAACCTTTCCAAAAGAAAGTTCTGGGATATCTCCGGATGCTGGGGAGTGGAATATTTGTTCTGAAATATCTCCAAGCCCACTTCATCATCTGCCTAGTATTAGGACTAAACCTTCTGTGACGTTTTTACACCTGATCGGTATACTGAGTGAAGGCTTGTCTTCACTACATGGTGGATCAATGCCGCAGCATTTGATTTAGTGTGTCTGCTTAGATGTGATGAATTGACCTCCAAGTGCTCTCCCATCAACTCCAGTAGTCCAGCAGGATGAGAAGAGTAGCCGGAGTCGATGGGAGAGCAGCTCAGTAATGGGGCGAGGCCCTAAGGACAAAAGGGCCATAGATAAGTCCTCCAAGAGGCTAGAGAGGCTCTGGAGGAACCAGCCAATCAAGGGCCAGGGAGGCCTACAAAAGAAACTGCAAAGCTCAGCAGTAGTCAGTGCAGGGCAGTGCTGAAGGAGAGCAGCATGCAAGGCTGGCTGAGGAATTTGTCTCCAGGAGGGGAAGCCATGGAAGGCACCACTCTCTCTGGGTGGAGAAAGGGTATGTCTACACTACAAAGTTAATTCGAACTAACAGCCATTAGTTCAAATTAACTTTAATAGGGGCTACACATACAAACCGCTAGTTCGAATTTAAATCGAACTAGCGGAGCGCTTAATTTGAACTAGGTAAACCTCATTCTACGAGGAGTAACGCCTAGTTCGACTATAGTTAATTAAGGGCTGTGTAGCCACTTAATTCAAACTAGTAGGAGGCTAGCCCTTCCCAGGTTGCCCTGGTGGCCACTCTGGGCCAAACCAGGGAAACTCTTCTGCCCCTCTCCCAGCCCCAGAGCCCTTAAAGGGGCACGGTCTGGCTACAGTGCTTGTGCCAGTTGCAAGCCTGCCAGCATCCAGCCAGCAGACCCTGCACCTGGCATGGCATGAGCCAGCCACCTGCTGCCACCCAGCCCTCCGCCTCTTCCCAGGACCAGGCTGGCGGCTCCCAAGAGTCTGCCCGGGGCCACAAGAGGCGGGCGCCCGCCTGGTCTAGTGTGGAGATCGTGGACCTCATCGAGGTTTGGGGGGAGGCCTCCAACGTCCACGATCTCACACTAGGCACAGGAATGCGGCCGTCTAGGGCAGGATAGCTGCCAGCCTGGCCACCAAAGGCCACATGCGAACCCAGGAGCAGGTTTGCATGAAAATCAAGTTGGTCCAGTGAGACCCCCCGACCCTGAGCCCTGAGCTAAGAACATAAGAACGGCCATACTGGGTGAGACCAAAGGTCCATCTAGCCCAGTAGCCTGTCTGCTGACAGCGGCCAGCACCAGGTACCCCGGAGGGGATGGACTGAAGACAATGACCAAGCGATTTGTCTCGTGCCATCCATCTCCAGCCTAGTAGCACTCCATGGACCCAACCTCCATGAATTTAGCTAACTTCTCTTTAAACTCTGTTATAGTTCTACCCTTCACAGCCTCCTGTGGCAAGGAGTTCCACAGGTTGACTATGTGCTGTGTGAAGAAGAACTTTTGCTTATTAGTTTTAAACCTGCTGCCCATTAATTTCATTTGGTGTCCTCTAGTCCTTATATTATGGGAACTAATGAAGAACTTTTCTTTATTCACCCTCTCCACACCACTCATGATTTTATATAGCTGTATCATATCCCCCCTCAGTCTCCTCTTTTCTAAGCTGAAAAGTCCCAGTCTCTTTAGCCTCTCTTCATATGGGACCTGTTTCAAACCCCTAATCATTTTAGTTGCCCTTTTCTGAACCCTTTCCAAGGCCAAAATATCTTTTTTGAGGTGAGGGGACCACATCTATACACAGTACTGAAGATATGGCGTACCATAATTTTATACTTCCCCTCCTCCTTCTTCCCCTGGCTTCCCCCTTCCAGCTCCCTCCTCCCAGGTTTCCCCCTCCCCTCTCCCACCCTCTCTCTTCCCCTCTCCCACCTCCTTTTCCCAGTCTCCCCAGAGGTTAATCCCCGCCCCCAGTTTTGTTAAATAAAGAGAGTTTCTATTTTTGACACACGTGTCCTTTATTTTTTACATCAGGAAGGGGGCTAGGAGGGGTAAGTGGAAGGAGGTGAGGGAGGAATGGATGAGCCCCGATGGGGAGGACTGGGGTGGCTCTGCGGGCTCCTTGGGGTGGAAGCTCTCCTGCAGGGCCTCCTGGATCCTGACAGCCCCCGATTGACTGCCCGAATGGCAGCCTGCAAGTGCAACCGGGCTGATGGCCGAGTGCTGATATGCCGAGTGGGCACTCAGGGCACTCCAAGACAGGACTGCTTTGCTGTCCTCATCGAGTTAGACAAGCAAGCGGGAACCCTGAGAACTGTCTGTCCGGGTGGGGGTCGGGTCCTTTAAGCACAGCCCTCGGCTAGCCTGAGGCAGCAGCTCCACACTCTAAGTCCTGGTTCCAGCCAGCCTTAACTTCGGTTCAGGGTCCACTCAATGTGGACATGCTATTTCGAATGAGCAAAACGCTAATTCGAATTAGTTTTTAGGTCTAGATGCACTAATTCGAATTAGCTTATTTCGAATTAACTAATTTGAATTAAGTTAGTTGGAATTAGTGCTGTAGTGTAGACATACCCAAAGAGACTGAGAGGAAACAAACTGAGACACAGACTTGGAGACACCTGCAGAGAGCACTGGGATGGGCCCCTGTTCAGCATGTACCCCAGAAGGGGTTTGTGATTTCACACAAGGCTCTGGGACTCGGCGAGAGGGCTGAGTAGCTGAAAGGCTGAAGATTGAAGGCAATGCAGGAACCTGCACACGGCCCACATGAGGCATTTGTGGGAGAGGAGTGCCGACCAAGCCCCCACTGACCTTACTGTGTGGGAGATACTGCGGTAAGTACATGGACTTCAACTAATAGGGTTACCAGATGGTTTCAGAAAAAATACTGAACCAAACAAAAAAGCCAGGAAAAAGTTTGTCGAGTTGTCAAGCAAAAAAAAAAAAATCCAAAAACAAAACACCGTGGCCCCTTTAAAAAACGCGTGGTGAGCCTTTTTGGCCCTAACAGGCTGCTGGCAGATGCCCGCCATCTTGCCTCCCTGCGCCAGGCTGGACAGCTCCCCTGTAAGCACTAGGGTTGCCAGGCTGCCCGGGATTTTCGCCGTCTGGTTGGGAAAAAATCAGAAGGTACCGGACATTTTAGGTGTCTGATATTTTCTGAATTTTTTTACCAGACAGGAGGTGAAAATAACAGACTGTCCAGTTCAATACTGGACACCTGGCAACCCTACATGTAGCTGGGGTTGCACAGGTTAGATCAACCGGAGGGGGAGGCATAGTGCAGACTAGGCCTGAGTTCCAGTTTCCAAAAGCATTGCTCTTGCCCCCTTTTGCATGCAGTTTGTGAGCTTTGTGTCCTCTGCTACTGACTCCGAATTGTTCAGCTGTGTGTCACAGCACAGGAGGAAGGGCCCTGTGCTTTCAGCAGCGGGGGTGCGGGGGGGAGCAGGACTTGCTGTCAATCTGTATCCCCCGCTTGACCATGGTGTGTACAGCAGAATGACAATGGAACAGTTCTAGATCATCCATGGATTTGCTACACTGCTGTGAGACTGGAACTGAGCTCTTGTGAATTCCACATGATCCTGACAATTAAGAAACTGCCTCTAAAGAGATGTTATGCATTGGTGAGTGGAGCTGGCAGCATGCCATTGTCCTCTAACTGATCCACTGTGTGTCAGAAGCTTTATACTGCTGAAAACTATTGGAGATTCTCCGTTGAGCTCAAGTGGCAGGATTCTGTGCTATTAGAGAGACAGGACAATCTGCATTCTATCTTCAGTGTTGCTGCGAATTCATGGGCAGTACAAACACCACCCTTAAGTTCCTAAGTGGATCTTTAGCCACAGTGAAAAGCAATTTACTGCCAGTGTCCTCCTTTCAATATCATAAATAATGGCTGGAAAATCCATCATTTAATGAACTGTTTTTTTCCAATGTCCTGCAACGTTCCTGTTGGTTGTGGTTTTTCTTCTCTAGCCGACAACATTAAGTTCTGATGTTTTGCTTCCCTATGGATAGAAATCCCAGTGATATTCACATCATGTTTTTATCATTTCTCCTGCCCACATTCAGTTACTCCTAGCTGCTTGCAAAGCTTACATTTTCAAAGGGGGAGAGAAGTATTTAAGAGGTCAGTGTCTATTATCCACTTACACAATGTAATTTAAAGTGATGTCAGGTCACCTTAATATGTACAGTCATTATCTGACTTATATGTTGTCAAATTTTATAGGACAGAGCCAGAAAGCTTATTGCAGGAAAGTAAGAGGTGTTGATTTAAGCGTATAGCTTGTCTAAAGCTGATTCACTGCTCTTAAGGATAACGACATTCTATTTAAACAGTATGAAAAGATCATTTAAACAGACTGGCATGTATTCCTTACGCTTTAGCAGATGTGTTAGCTGCCAGCAAGTATCCTATGACAATTCCCAAATAGTCAGAGAAGAGAGATTCTGATTTATTACCTACAGCTACTGATAGCTATGGGTGTAGGCAGTATTGTGGCAAGCATGTTGGCCCTATGATATTACAGGGAGAAGGTGGGTGACAACAGAAATAGGTCCAATAAAAGATACAGATTGAACCTCTCTAGTCTGGCACCCTGGGGACCTGACCAGTGCCAAATGAGAAAATTTGCCAAACCACAGGAGGTCAATATTGTCAAAGAGCCAACACTTCCACTGCTTACTGGGCTCTTAGAAGACATGTAGGGGTAAAGTAGAGCTAAATAACTGCATAGAACACTGAGAGCCAGGACTGGGGGCTGTAAACAAACTTTATGGGGCTGCAGGAAACTTGGCCACACCCAAAATACATAAGAACGGCCATACTAGGTCAGACCAAGGTCCATCTTGCCCAGTATCCTGTCTGCCGACTGGCCAATGCCAGATGCCCCAGAGGTAGTGAACAGAACAGGCAATAATCACATGATCCCTCTTCTGTCATCCATTTCCAGACAAACAGAGGCTAGGGACACCATTCCTACCCATCCTGGCTAACAGCCATTGATGGACCTAACCTCCATGAATCAATCTAGCTCTTTTTTGAACCCTGTTAAATTCCTAGTCTTCACAACATCCTCTGGCAAGGAGTTCCACAGGTTGACTGTGTGCTACGTGAAGACTTCCTTTTGTTTGTTTTAAACTTGCTACCTATTAATTTCAGTTGGTAACCCCTAGTTCTTTTATTGTGGGAATAAGTAAATTACTTTTCTTTATTCACTTTTTCCCCACCAGTCATGATTTTATAGACCTCTATCAGATCCCTCCTTCATCTCCTGTCTTCTAAGCTGAGAAGTCCAAGTCTTTTTTAATCTCTCTTCATATGGGACCTGTTCCAAACCCCTCATCATTTTAGTTGCCCTTTTCTGAACCTTTTTCAATGCCAATATATCTTTTTTAAGATAGGGTAACTATATCTGTATGCAGTTTTCAAGATGTGGGCGTACCATGGTTTTATAGAGGCAATAAGATATTTTCTGTCTTATTCTCTATCCTTTTTTTAATGATTCCTAACATTGTTCGCTTTTTTTGACTGCTGCTGCTGCACATTGAGTGGATGTTTTCAGAGAACTATCCACGATGACTCCAAGATCTCTCTCTTAAGTAGTTGTACCCAAATTAGTCCCTATCATATTGTATGTATAGTTGGGATTATTTTTTTCTAATGTGCATTACTTTAAATTTATCAACATTACATTTCAAATGCCATTTTGTTGTCCAATCACTTAGTTTGGTGAGAACTTTTTGAAGCTCTTCACGGTGTGCTTTGATCTTAACTATCTTGAGCAGTTTAGTAATAATAAAAATAAGTAGACATCTGGCTAACTAAGCAGCTTATGTGAACCGCCTCAGAGGTGGCTGCATTTAATTACCAAGGTGCTCTTATATGTTGGCATATGTCATGCTCCCTGGGAATCAAGGATGCCATACAAATTGACTTGGAAGAATTACATTTTTTTTATAATTTTGAGGGATAATATTGATGGTTACTTTTCAACTTTTTTTCACAATTAATTTCAAAATTGCTGGAAATTATGAGGTAGTGTCAGACAATAGGAGGATAAGGCAATTATTTAATGACGGTAGATGTGGAGATTAAAAAAGTTAAAACTTTTATAACCATTAAAAGACAAATTTCCATCATTGCATGTCAAAATATACCAAGTAAACATTCTTCAACCAAATACAGGTTGAAGCTGTCTAATCCAGGACTCTGTTCTATCAACTTCCATGGTCCGGCATGATTTTAGTTAGCCGGATGCCCATTTACCATAGATGTGGCCAAGTTTCCCGCAGTTCCATAAAGTATGACAACCACCAGTCCTATCTCTCAGTGTTATTTAGCTCTAATTTACCTCTAAATGTCTTCTATGAGACCAGCAAGCAGTGGAAGTGCTGGTAATGTTGCTAAGCATAAACATGGTTTTTATGCTTTATCTATTTATTTCCTTGTGCCAATACAGTAAAACTGTGTAACAACACTAACACTTCGTTATGAAGCCTGGGCCAGGTGTAGGCTTGTATAGGGTGTATCGGTACAGCCATTTTTAAGCAGCATTGCAAGCTTTGTTCTGTTAATTCGCCTCAGCAAAATAAAAAGGGACCCACTTGCTACAAAATTGACCTACTGTAGGTCTGGCAAATTCTCTGGTTTGGCAGCAGTCACGTCCTGAGGGTGCTGGACTAGAGAGGTTCAACCTGCATAACAAGTTTGCAAGCAGCATTTGTCTAACTTTGGTCTATTTGTACATTTCAGTCATTTTCAATGAAAATATCTGAGAGTCACAAAATGATGTTTGTCAACCCTTACCAATTGAAAATCTCATCTTTCCAAGACTACATATGAATGTAAAAATAATTATGATTACAACATAGAAATAAGGCACAGATTTTTAACAGTGAAAGTAATGAACCGTTTGAAGAATTTATCCAAGGTCATGGTGCATTGTTTTTGGATTTTTTTTAAAGATCGGATCTAGTTCAAAAGGAATTATTCTGGAGACGTTCTGTGGCCTATATTGTACTGGAGGTCAGACTAGATGACCATAAATGTATCTCTAGCCGTGAAATCTATTCATCATGTCTTATGGTAGAGCTAGAAAGTTAATCCAGAGTTGGCAATGATCAACTTTCATTTGTCTTGACCTCTGCAGTTGGATGCAGGATTAGGAGACTTTACATATGGATGCAAGAGGCAGTCTCAAAACAACTGGATTCGTTTTATTATGCTGTGTTAGAATTCCAGGGATTTTAAACACTTTGTCCTACTTTGCCCATGTTCAGATCTGTGATCGTCGTAAATTCCTGCCCGCTAACCTCATCCCCTGCAGATTTTGGTGTTAGGGCTGGTGACAGGATTTCCCCCCCTTTTTTCCATTTTGAGATCTAGATTTAAGGTGACAGTGGTAGGTGCTGTTTTTTCTACCTCTTTTAAAGCCAGGCATGCCCTCTCTCTATTATTAATTCCTAGAAGATTTAGCCAGCTTTGCTCAGGTCCTTAACTCAATTAATTTTTGCTTCTTTGGAAAACAAAATGAAGATGTCCAGGCTTCATTTGAATCATTGCTCTGAGGTGGGGTGGGAGAGGCAGGGTTCAGTCTGCAGGCTGCCCGGGGGAGAGAGGACAACCCCAGCCCTCACTCATTGCAACAGCTTGGGGCCAAGTGAGAAGCACCTCTCCATGGCCACTGCAGCTCCAGCGGGCACAGACTGGGATGGGGTACATGTTCCCTGGCGGGGGCAGGTCCAATGACTCATATCCAGCTGCTCATCCACTGTAATCCCAAGGTCCTTTTCTGCAGAACTTCCACTTAGTCAGTCAATCCCCAGCCTGAAGCAGCTCATGTTCTTGTTGAACCTCCTCAGATTCATTTTGGCCCAGTCCTCCAATTTATGTCGGTCCTTCTACACCTTCCAGCATATCTACCTTTCTCCCACTTAGGCTATGTCTAGTCTGCAGGCTTCTTTCGGAAGAACCTTTTTTCGGAAGAGATCTTCTGAAAAAGCTTCTTCTGAAAGAGAGCATCCATACACAAAAGCGCATTGAAAAAGTGATCTGCTTTTTTGAAAGATAGCGTTCACACTGAATGGATGCTAACTCGCATGTAAGCTGTGATTACTATGGATGGAGGGGCCACCAGGGCACCTGTGCTTTTTCCTCTTTCCTCTTCTTTTGAAAGAACTCCCTCTTCCCCATCCACACACACCTTTTTGTGAAAGAGCTCTTTCGGAAAAAGGCTTCTTCCTCGTAGAAAGAGGATTACCAACACCAGAAAAACCCCTCTGTTCTTTCAATTTACTTTCAGAAGAATGCGATTGCAGTGTGAACGTAACTCAGGTTTTGTCGGAAAAACAGCCATTTTTCTGACAAAACTCTGTAGTGTAGATATACGCAGAGTACCATCCGAGAACTTGTTGAGGGTACAATCCATTGCCTTGTCCAGATCATTAATGAAGATGTTGAACAAAACATTAACACATTGAAATTAGGGACCAGCAGACTTATTTTTCAGCAATGTGTTGAACTCAACAGTACAGACACAGGGATGCTGGTTAATCAGGGGAGATCTTCTCCACTTGATGATACAGAGTAAATAGTGGTATTTAACCTAATGCACAGTCATGTACAAAAGTACCAAACAGGTTAATTTGCTTTATATAAAAGTAACTTTCCTGCTGAAGTTTAGAAGAAGCTGCAAGAGCTGCTTTCTGGACTGAAATATTCTTCTGTGTAAACTCTGTATTGAAAGGGACGTGTGAATTTGGCCCTAATCTTTTATATTTCTCGGAATAAATGTTCAGAATTATAACAGGGTTGAAATTTCTCATGTATCCAGGTTGGGGAGGAGCAGAGCAAGCAATCTCACAGATAGGCAGGTCATGGGAGTGCAGCACTGCTAAGAAAAACAGCACACTATGGATTGGAGATGATAGATAAATGTAGCTTGCAACTAGATTCAGGGCCACTTCACAAGCTTTGAGGACGTCAGCTTTAAGAATTAATTAATCCTCCACCTGTTGCAAAAATATGAGAATAATTTTAGGAAAGGTGTGCAGTGCTGGGTTTATTCAGTCGTGACCCAAGTCTAAATTATTTACTTTTCAACAGCTGATAGTTTTGTCTAGACCAGGGGTCTCAAACTCATGACCCACAGGCCATTATGGGCTGGAACATATTCACAATCCAGCCTGGGAGACCACCACAGGGAGTGCAGGGGGGTGACCAATGACTGTGGTTGATCCTCTCCCCCCACCCTGTGCCAGGCCATCGACTAATATCCAAGACCGTTTCCCTCAGGGGGGCAGGGTGCAAAGAGGGGAGAGGGCGGGGCAGTAGCAGGAAGGGATGTGGATTGGGGGTCAGGTTCGGACATGCCCCACCCCCCAGACTGCTGGGTCTCCTGGGCTCGATTGTGAATATTCTTTGGCCCGTAGATGCCCCACACGCCATAAGTCTGAGACCCATGGTCCAGGTAAAAGAATGCATTGGTAGCCAAATACAAATATGGGCTGATTTTTTTATCTTTGGTTATCTGACTCCATTTATATTCTGTTGCTAGTGATATGGAATAAATCTGACTCTAACTCAGTCAGAGAGAGATTTGTTTTTGCTGTACTTTGCTTTTCATAGAACACTAGAACTGGAAGGGACCTTGAAAGGTCATCAAATCCAGCCCCCTGCCCTCCTGGCAGGACCAAGCACTATCTAGATCAGGGCCAACCCATTCAACAAAGCGAGCTGAAACAGTGGCAGAAAAAATGCGAAGACCCGCACCAGAATTTTTTTGAGCAATTTTTGTTGAGCAAAAAAAAAAAAAAAGGATGCTGCCCCTTTAAAAGAAAAGACAAGGCTTTTTGGCCACATCAGGCTTCTGTCAGCCGCCATTTTGAATTGCCGCACCGGACAGCTCCCCTGCCCCCGTGAGCACAGGGGCCAGGGACCATTTCTAGGGGTGCAGGGGCAGCTTCACAAACTGCGGGGAAGGCTTTGTGAGCGGCACTTTAAGCGGGGGAAGAGCTGCATGTGTCTTGCGAGCCGCAGGTTGGCCACCCCAAGCTAGATCATCCCTGATAGATGTTTGTCTAACCTGCTCTTAGGTATCTCCAGCGATGGAGATTCCACAACCTCCCTCGGCAATTTATTCCAGTATTTAACCACCCTGACCACCTTACTATACATAAATGAATTGGAGCGCTCGCAGTAAGGACAGGCAGTGTGGGATAGTATGATGAATAACCCAGGCTACGTCTAGACAGCGGCGCTATTCGGGATACTGGAAGTATCCCAAAACAGCAAGTTTTTCCTAATGTCCAACCTAAATTTCCCTTGCTGCAATTTAAGCCCATTGCTTCTTGTCCTATCCTCAGAGGTCAAGGAGAACAATTTTTCTCCCTCCTCCTTGTAACACCCTTTTACTTACAGCTTTGCCTACGCTTAATCCTGTTTATTTGCAGCTCACAAATATGCAAGTACCTCACAAATGAAACCATCCACCCAGCTCTCTTGTGAGGTACAGAAGTATTATCCGTATCCCCGGTTTTGAAATCTTGGAATAAATGTCTTGTAGAGCTGGGAACAGAATCCACCTCTCCTGAATCAGAGTCCAGCGCCTTAGCTATAGGTCCATCCTCATTTTCTCTTGCTGAAATTTTCAGTCTTGTGTCTCAGTGTCTCTCCTTCTATTAATATCTCCCTTTTGGGGTAAGGGATTGGGGGCATTTAACAAAAATAACATTGTGCCATGTTACTCTTGCAAACCAAACCCTGTCCCTCTGTTAGCAGCCAGAACATTCTCTCAGGCTCTTGCAATAAACATACAGAACAGGAGTAAGTACAAGGAAAGGCCACATGCTATCATTAGCCATGACAATAATGAAAAGTCTTTATGTTGACAGAGGCTAGTTCAGTTTGCAGTTCAAATGGTGTATCCTTCAGAGAAGATGCTGTGGGTACATTGTCAAACCCTCATTCTGATCATTATGATTTAGCTTGCAAAAACAATATGCAGCAGTGCACACCCTTGAGTGAATCTCTAATTTTTAGGACTCTGAGGGTGCGTCTACACAGCACCCCTACCTCAAAATAAGCTACGCAATCCTCGAAATAAAGCACTATTCCGACAAGTCCCTTAACTCTCGTGGAATGAGGGTTACAGGGATGCTGGAATAGCACGCCTGTTATTTTGAAATATATTGTGAAATAACATGCGCACTTAGAGATGTGAAATTGCTGTTTTGGGATACTTCCAGTATCCCGAAATAGCGCCGCTGTCTAGACGTAGCCTGAGTTATTCATCATACTATCCCACACTGCCTGTCCTTACTGAGAGTGCTCCAATTCATTTATGTATAGTAAGGTGGTCAGGGTGGTTAAACACTGGAATAAATTGCCTTGGGAGATTGTGGCATCTCCAACACTGGAGATATTTAAGAGCAGGTTAGACAGACCCCTGTCAGGGATGATCTAGATGTTGCTTGGTCCTGCTGTGAGGGCAGGGGACTGGACTCGATGACCTCTCGAGGTTCCTTCCAGTTCTAGTGTTCTCGGATTCTATGAATCTATGATTATGAACACATTGCACTTGATACCATGTTATGTTTTATACAGTCTGGATCCAGAAGACACATATTAGCAAACCAGGAGGTTTTCGAGAGGGTGATAAGTGAAAGAATATTTAATATGTGCATGATTTGACTTTATATCTTATCACAGAATGAAATGGCAAGTGATTCTAAATGAGAAAGAAAGGACACAGGTAATGATAAAAAGGTTTGCTATTTTACGAGTCTGGTATAAAGACATGTCTAATGAATATAGGCAAAGTGAGCATAATGGTAATTGACCTCTGTGACAGGGCGCTTGCCCTGCACTGGCCCTTTAAAGGCAAACCCAGCCCGGAGCAAAGGCTGGGAGTTTAGCCCCAGCTGAGGCCATGTTAGCTGATTAGGGCCCAGCTGAGTGCTATATAAGAGGACAGGCCAGCGCTCTGAGCGGAGAGCAGTGAGAGCCTGGCTGGTGGGGGAGTAGGAGGCTCTCTGGAGCTAGAGCAGTGTGGGGGGCTGGGCTGGGCTGTGGGAGTTCCGGCCAAGCAAGCTCCCAGACTGCAGGGCCTGAAGCACGGCCTGCTGAAGAAAAAACAACTCCTGGAAGGGGGGCTCAGAGACTGACGTGGGCACTGCTGGAGGGCAGTGTCCTGAAGAGGACGCCATGGCCTGGAGGGAAGAGGGGAGACACCACCAGAAGGAAGGCACCCAGCCGGCCAGAAGGAGCTAATTCCCAGGACAGATGGCTTGTGGTGGTGAGTGAGCCCCCTCACAACCTCAAACATGGATTGGAAACGGAAATAGATGCTGGTATAAATTGTTATGTACGTTTTCAGATTTTAACTTTATTCATGTGTCAAAAAGATTCCTTGTTGTGTGGGCTGAATGGAAAATGCATTCAGAGAAAGTTCCCTCTTTTGGACAGAGCACCATCTGTGGTTTAAAATTGCATCCAAAGAGGTAGACAGGTAACACTTCGTTTTCCTTGCTGGCCCCATTCAGCTTCGTGGCAGGCAACAGGCACAAGCCAACAGAACCTCTGAATGAAGCATGCAAAACACAGCAGAAACTGAAGACGTCCCCTCTCTGTTCATGCTGGCGTGCGTGGCTGTTTTTGTTTGTCTGTTGCCAGTGTGACATTGACATAGACACCCTCTGTTCTTGTTTGGTTTCTTGATCTGCTCTTTTGTCCCTGCTCCTGGAAAAAAGGTTCTACTGAGCATGAAATCAGCAGTTCAGAGGCGAATCCCTTGCATGCACTTTCACAAGTACGGGAGTGAAGATAAACCAGCATGTGCTGGACTGTAGCATTCACTCCCATGATCTATCCTATTTTAAAAAATACCATGGGCTTAATGCATGGATCACCACGTTGGTGCCTTCTGGGTTGTACGCACACTGAGACACATTTTCACGTGTCACACCAGTCATTTCTGCTTGGGCTTCACTGGGGCTTACAAACTATGCTCTTACATGCAGGAAACAATGTATATTCTGTAAACAAAGTATATGCACACCTTAGGACAATGATGGGATGAGTCATCATGTCTGTTTTTCACCATCTCATTGATCAAGGATTATCGTGCTCTGGTCAAACAATAAAAACACTTGGAATTTATTCTGTGTTCCAAGTGGTGACTGCAGAGAAACCAGCAATAGTGTGGGGTTTTTTTGTTTGTTTGTTTGTTTTCCCCCCCCTACAACCAAAAGTATTTTGTTGTTGTTGCTGTTAGAAAAGAACAGGTGACCCAGAGGCAGATGGGATAGAAGGGTTCTTCGTTGCAGATACTCGTTCCACCTCAGACCTCCAAACTCTGGATCTGAATGAGCAACAAATTAACCACAGGTACACCTTTTTATCTTGGTATATAGACACACTTCTCTATTACATCACCTCTTAAACCTTACTTTAGTAATGTGAACACCCATATAATGCATAATCATAACCATGTGATTAATATAATTATACCTGTTTACTGTTTACAGTTTGTTTGTTTGTTTTAGTTGAAAGCAAGCAGTTTTACATTACCAACGTCTTAAATCAGCAACTTACAAGGGGGGAGGAGGGAGAAGGAGCTGTGACCCTGACTATGTTTCAGAGCAAGTGGGAAGGAGGGAGGAGAGGAAGATAACAGTTATAGACAAAGAGTATTCATTAGATGTTACATCTTTGGTGCAGGTATGTGCTTATCCATCCCAAGCAAGCAGGAAAGAAGGGAAAAGGGTCATTAAAATGTCTGTAAATTCATAGGGACTGTGCCTGTCCATGCTGTACCCCTGTTGCCATGGTAGCAATTACCCAGACCCCTTATTTAACTCTTACACACCCCAACAATCTCCTCTTGAGAACAACAAGCAGTCCTGTAGCACCTTAGGGTACGTCTAGACTACAGGCTTCGACAGTATCTGTCAACAAAGCTTCTGTCGACAAAGAGCATCTAGACTACATCTAGTTCTGTCGACAAAGCAAGCCATTTTGTCGACATGAGAGTGTAGACGCAAAGGACAGTGTAGATGCAATAACACCTTCTGTCGACAGAACTCTGTGGACAAAAGGCGTTATTCCTTGTAGAATGAGGTTTACCACTGTCGACAAAACTGCTGAGTTCTGTCGACATTATGTCGACAGAACTCAGCAGCAGTGTAGACGCAGGTATAGTTCTGTCGACAAAAGTGGACTTTTGTCAACAAAACCCTGTAGTCTGACACACCCTTAGAAACTAACAAATATATATAGAGAGAGAGTATCATGAGCTTTCGTGGGCAAAACCCACTTCCTCAGATGAGATGACCTTGAGTCATCTTGAGTTCATCTCATCTGATGAAGTGGGTTTTGCCCACAAAAGCTCATCTTTCTCTCAATCTATCTCTATACATAAAATTTTTCCTGTGGGATGACAGAAGGACGTCATCATGTCAGCGTCAACAGGCCGGGGTGCTAGGCGAGAGTGAGAGATTTCCCCCAGTGACACTAGGATGCCGGGGGAGGAGGCAGTGGCAAGGCAGGCCCCTGGCTCAGTTACAGTGAGCGCTGGCTGGAGTGCGCGGAGCCCTGTGGCTGGGGGAGCCGAGGGAGCTCGGCGCGCTGCTGAGAGGAGGGGAAAGCTGGGCCCGGCTGCAGCCTGCGCTGTCAGCAGGCACGGCATGGAAAAGCCTGGGGCGTGGGGCAGCAGCAGCACCACGAATGGCTCTTTGTGCCCTGCCCCCCGCCTCCCTTGCAGGCGAAGCTGAAGCGGAAGGAGCCCCGTGGGCAGCATGGTCCGCAGTGGCAGGACGCGGCAAGCTCCCCGCTCGCCCTGCTGGCGGCTCCCTCTTGCTCCTGCCCCCCACCCAGCCCCCTCACTCTCTAGCTCCAACTTTGGCCCCCCTGCAGCAGGGAGCCCGTGCTGGTGCTCCAGCCTCGCAGCGCCAGCCTCTTCACTCATCACCCTGCAGAGACTCCACACCCCCAACCCCCTCACAAACCTCCTCTGCCGAGACCCCGCACTCCCAGCCTACTCACTCATACCCCCGCAAGCCAAGATCCTGCACCCCTGCTCCCTCACTCGTGACTCTGCCGAGACCTCACACCACCAGCCCCTTCAAACACAGCCTCCACCGAGACCCTGCACCCCCAGTCCCCCCACTTCCACTAAAACTCTGCACCCCCAGCCCTCCTCTGCACCCTTCCCCGTGGTCAGACACCCTGCCCCCAGCCTGCATCTGCACCCTCCCCTCTGGCCAGGCACCTAACCCCAGAGAGGGGGGTTGACAAACGTAGCGAGCAGGGGGCGCAGCCCCCAAGTGATACTGTGTATGTCTACATTTGTGAGTCTCTACGGTGCTACAGGACTAGTCGTTGTGTTTAAAGTTACAGATTCACACGGCTCTCTCTCTGAGACTCTTTGGAATGTTAGCTTTTACCTTGGATCAGGGCCTGGTACAAAGCGCAGACTCTTCCCTTCTAGGAACCCCCCGACTGAGTAGAGGAGCAGGGATAGATCCTGGGCAGGTCTGAGGGGTGAAGCGGCCTACTTCCAGCCCCAGCACTCAACCTTCTCCTGCTTGGACCTTCTCATGCTGCCATGAGAGGGCTGCCAAAAGCTGTGTTTCAAGTAGCCCACATGAGCCTCCATTAGGAATACAGCACGGACTGACCTGAGTTGTCCTTGCCTGTGGGCTGGCATCATGTACATCTTCCTTTCCACTGAGATGCTTCCTCAGCTCTGTTGCTTTCCAAGGCAGTGAGGGAGTTTTCATGGCCAAAGTTGGAGTTTAAGTTCCTCACTCTTCACGTATTACCCTAGCGTGGCCAACGTTTGGATTTCATGAGTTTTTCCCTCCCCGGATGTACCACATCAAGTTCTGCTTTATGATAAAGCCATAATTAGCCCCTGGAGAAGGCATCTACTTAAACCTCCATAATTAGTACTTAATTTCACTAAAGCTAATGAAAGGCCCCTTTAGGTTCCTAATTGGCTGCTATGTCCTATTAGCATTCACTCTGAGCATGAATTGCCAACTAGGGAAATAAGTTACTTTCACTAGAGTAATGCAGTGGTCGGGGATGTGGGCAGCTTATCAACCCAGAAGTGGAACGGGAGGGTGTCTTGGACTGCTGAGCAAATATGTTTCACTCCTGCTGTAGCTGAAGAATGTAAATTAAATCTGCTGACAGGTGTCACTCAAGTTGGAACAACATAGGCATAAACCCAAATCAGCTGTGTTCAAGGTGCATGGTGTCATATGAATACTGTAAGCCCCAAGTTATAGGCATCTGTAGCATGCCAGTGCCATTATTAAGAACATCCATGGCTAGGTTTATGGATAGGACCCCCAGGTGTAGTAATATGAACATTTCCCATTTGAGATAAAAGACCAGGCAGAGAGATAAGAGCAACCCCATAAACCTCTATATACAAATGTACTGAGTCACTGTGGGACCATATTGACCTTCTAGCTTGTCTTGCCAAGTTATTGCCCCGTTCAGTACAAAGTTATGGTCCTGTCTCCCATCCACTAGGCTCAGAGAAGACACATTCAAGAGATGGTAAAAAATGACCAGTTGCCATCCATAAGAAATCTTGAGTATTTGGGTTTTCATATAGAGTGTGGGTATGTCTACACTGCAGAGTTTTTCTGGAAAAACAATACTTACATCCACACTGCTACTGCGTTCTTTCGACAAAGTCAAAAGAACGGAAGGGTTTTTCCAACGGCAGTAAACCTCCTTTTATGAGGAAGAAGACTATTTCCAAAAAAGGTGTGTGTGGACGGGGAAGAGGAAGCTCTTTCGAAAGAAGAGGCTCCAGGAAAAAGCACAGGTGTCCTGGTGGCCACTCTGCCCACAGTTATCACAACTGAAATGTGAGATAGCATCCAATCAATATGGACACGATCTTTTGAAAAAGCAGATCACTTTTTCAATGCGCTTTTGCTATGTGGATGCTCTCTTTCGGAAGAAGTTTTTCCAGAAGATCTCTTCCAGAAAAGCTTCTTCCGAAAGAAGCCTGCAGTCTAGATGTAGCCTGTGTCTGGGGGGTGAGCGGGAGGAATGGCTCTGGTTAGGCTGGGGGTGGTGGTATAGGGGGAAGGTTCTGGGCAATACTGGATAAGGCTGCTAGTGTGTGTGTGTGTACACACACACATGTGTACACATGCACGTGTTATAATTTCCTGCAAAAAAATTTTGTTTTGTAAGCAACTGAATATTTTTTTACTGCAAAAATGTTGACCAACTTGGGAGGAGGGGAAAAGTTTTGATCAGCTCTGAACATGCTGCTATCCCAGGAGACCCAGCCTTTAGCTTTTCATGTGTACCAATGAACGATAGCTGACAAGTTTTAAAATATTTTTTAAATTGAAAATTGACACACATGCCTACAATGCTCACCCCTTCCTGCCTCGGTTGGGTCACTCACGAGGTGAAAGTTCCTTAATATCACTTTTTAAAATACATATTAATAATCCTGAGACCTGATGCCCTGAGACTGGGAACTGTGATTCTAGAGAACTCTACCTGATCAGTTACTTAATCACTATACCACATACTTTCAACAGGCTACTTTATAAAGCACTTTCAGATGTCCAGAACTTTACTGGTACTAGAGAGAAAATCTTTCCCATGTTCATTAGTGTGGTGTGGATTTCTGATGGATGCGCGCACACACACACACACACACACACAGAGGGAAAAAATATATATATATATACACATACAGGAATTCACACTCTTTGAATGAATGTTAGAATTTCTCCAGCAAGGATCATTCTGAATCGTTGTAAATGAAATAGTCCCACTGAGGAGCTGGGAGACATTCATCTGAAATGCACTGATTCATATTACAAAGGTATTTTGCAAAAACCAGACAAACAACTTTGCAAGCTTTTAGTGTTCTTTACAGACAAGTATCTCTCTTGCAAGTAAGGACATGCTACAGAATGGCTGGCCTCCCTGTGAAAACAGAGTTGCAGCAAAAGAGACTCTGACTAGATTTATTTAGAGACCTAATTAAGCTCTAGAGTAAATGTGCCACTGAACAGCTTAATTAGCAGTATGTTTATTAGGAGCTAATTACATGATCCCTAAGCCTTTTTAATTAATGATTGCCACTTAGCCCAGAGAATCTAATTGACCAAGGTTAAGGAGAACATGCCAAATCTGTGGCAGAATCCTTTAGCTAATAGACTTAGTCATTTACTGTTACTTTCAGAGTACAAACAGGGACCTAGTAAGAGCTGCTTATCCCAACAGAAATTCAGTTGTATCCAACACATACACAGGGGCATCCCCAGGTAGGAGAAATGTCCCCCCATTCATACCATATGGAAGCAATGAACAAACCACTTCAGATAACGTCATTGTCTCCTTGTTTTCGCCATTCTGAGTCTGCGCACTGTAGAATAAAGCCTTTGTACCACAGCATCTTCTCCCTTAGGAATCAAAAAGCCACCTCCAAAGAATTAATCATGATCTACCATAAAACAAACATGATGCATCCATGCTGACACACTATGGGTAAGAACAGCTATGATTAAGAATGAAAGTAATGCCTAACTTTCCTATTAATTCTTCCAAAGCACAATCTGTCCTTTATACTTGAAATGGAATCTAAGCGTCTAGACTAAGTCTCAGGCTGGTTTGAATTATTTTTGTGTATAACATCAAAAGCCACCTGCTGAAAGGATTACAGGAAGATCGGCTTTTAAGCCCTGTCTCACCTAATTCTAATGCCGCTTTTTCTGCCAGCCCTTTGACTGACATCTATTAGCAGTTAAACAAGATTTCCATGCCCAGGATGGCTTGCAGAATCTTCTCTTGTGTTCTTGCTGGGCATCATGCTGTCATTCCATCTCTTCCCTGTTCCATGCTATATTTCACTCAGTACATCGGGGGATTCTTGAACTGTCTACATTTCTGATTTTCATCTCACTACTCTATGATGGTGCACAGAATTGTGATGTGCATAAGCAAGAGCACAGGCATGGAATTAAAGGTGGCTATGTAAAGAATGAGGCCATGTCTTCACTAAGAGGAAGATCGATGTTGCCGCAATTGATCTTCCGGAGTTTGATTTAGCAGGTCTAGGTAAGACCTGCTAAATCAAACTCAGAAGGCACCCCAGTCAACAGCTGGTGCTCCTGCTCCTGCAAGGAGTAAGGGAAGCTAACGGGATCATTTGCTCCCATTGGCCTCCCATTGTAGGGCCAGCAGGGAAACTCAAAACAAGGTAAGTTGATTCCAACTATGTAATTAACACAGCTGGCATTGCTATCTTGAGTCCACCTTCCCCTTTAGTGTAGACTCAGCCTTAGAGACCGATGGATCTTATTGATAAAACTCCCAAACACTGCATCTGAACTCTCCATTATGTGAGGGCTTTTTTCAGTTTGCTGAAGATTTAAATATGACACTTGATGAGATAAAGACACAGGCAGATGTATTAAAAGAGCAAATTTCATGCTGAAACTCAACTCTGAGAATTGGAAGAATCAGGGGATTATTGCTTGTTTTTTGTGATTAAAGGTTTTGTGTCTCAGTGAAACTGAATAGAAAGCAGGCTTTCAACTGTGATGTTTTAAAGTGAGTGCATTCTATTCATGTCTGCTGTAGACCTTTTTAACCTTATTTATCAGGCACTGTATCTTAATCCACAAATACAATCCATTTCAGACACTGTTCTTACAAGTTTTCATCTCTTTCGGAATCTAATGGCTCACCCACTTCCGAAAATGTTTCGTTCTGGTGAAGGGGCTAACAGGGATGCAAAGTCTTTGGCAGCTGTACAAACAAACTCGATGTCAGCTTGAATGAAAATGCTCCTTTGTGTAGAAATTCTTGTCAGGATGATTCAGCATGGTCTGGAGGGATGAGCAAAGGAATAGGAGTTGAAAGATTTCCCTGCCTCTATGCCAGATTCATTTTATAGCTATGGACAAGTCATTTCAGCCCTCTGCTTCTGTTCTCCATATGTAGAAAGGATGATAATATTTACAGTGCCAGCTTTGTTATCTGGCATTCATGGGGAATGGGGGTTGTGAGTTAATCTAATGTGCTAGTTACTTGAGCTTTGCACCGATGCTTCATGAATTCTTCACCGTAGTCATAGTTGTAGGACAGGTTAGGTAATGACCAATACTGATATCATACACAGAAGCAGGACACAAACGTTACTGCTGCAAAATTACAAACCTGACTTCCGCAAGGGCTGGAAAATGTATGAGTTGCTGATTTTCTTTGTGTTTTTAATAAAGGCTCATATTTAAACATTTCCTGACTTTTTTTTTTTTTAATTATTGGAGATATGGTTTTTTTGAGATTGTGTTTTAAAAGAATAGAGTAAGAAATTAGTTTAATCCCCAAAATATCAAAATGTAAGTAAATATCCCCTTTAGACTATTGATTTGGCTCAAACAAGCACTTAGAGTATGCAACCTGCTGTAGTGTGGTGGATTGGTTCATGTCCTAGGATGCCAAAGCTGTGAATTTTATTCAAGAAATCCACTGCAGCATAATGGCCAAGGTAAGGCCTTGGGCTAGTGGAGAGCCTGGTTCAATTCTTCCCATAACATAAGAACTTGGTGTCACCAAATGAAATTAGCAGGTTTAAAACAAAAGGAAGTCTTTCTTCACGCAGCGCACAGTCAACTTGTGGAACTCCTTGCCAGCAGATGTTGTGAAGACCAGGATTTTAACAAGGTTGTAAAAAGAACTAGATAAATTCATAGAGGATAAGTCCATAAATGCTTATTAGCCAGGATGGGTAGGAATGGTGTCCCTACCCCTCTGTTTTTCAGAGGCTAGAAATGGATGACAGGAGATGGAACACTTAAGATGACCTGTTCTGTTCACTCCCTCTGGGGCATCTGGCATTGGCTGCTGTCGGCCGGCGGGACACTGGACTGGATGGACCTTTGGTCTGCCCTAATATGGCTGTTCTTATACCTGAAGACTAGAATACATTTTCTGAAATAATCAAATTGGAAAATGATGCATGCCAGCAGCTTTCTTGTAAAGTAACTTCCAGGCCTATTAGATTGTTCCTTGATGCTTTTTTTAAATGTGCATATTACCTTCTCTGGGGTTTCAATATATAATATGAAGGTATCACAAGCTTAATAGGCATACATTAAATTTAAGTATGTCACTTATGCATTTTGATGTCTACCAAACAAAAGATGAAAGCCACATCAGAGCCAAAACCAGCATTAGACTTTGAACATATGCGGCACTGTGATATCTAATGTCTACCACACCAATCTTGTTTTCAGATAGCAAAAACAAGGTTGCATTCCATGATTCTATGGCCTTGAGTGCAGGGGGATATATGGATGCTTGGCACAATGCAAACTCAGTCTTTGGCAGGTTGCATGTCAGAACTGTCACAACATGTGCCTGTTTAAAATAGGTGAGAATTCCCCAGAAACTTTTACAGTGTGTTAACCAATATGCTGGCAGAATGTAAATGAACTTGGTAGCTGAAAGATGATTGGTTGAGACACTTCAAATAACAATACAACTCCATTGCCTCATAATGAACTGTGTGGGATTGGTCCAGTAACCTGTTAACACACTATCACATATGAAAGTTATTTCAGATTCAGGCACAAAGTTTGTGCTGGTTTAAATGCTACAAACACCATTCTGAAAAACAAAAGCCAAATGACAAATCCTTCCCAAAAAATGCCACTTTTTTCCATTTGCCTGACTTGCCCATACAGGAATCTCTTCAAGCTGACACGTTGCTAACAAAGATATCCATCCTTGTCTCTGAAGATAATTGCACTTGTGGATCAAGTCAGGTATCATATCAAATTGTTATTTGAATTCCTCTCAGTGGGGAAGATTCTGTTCTATTAAACTTTAATAAACAAGCCCCTTGTCTGGTCTTCTGTCACTACATCCAAGTTACTTTACATGCAAAAGATCTGAGCTCATTCCACCTTCCTCCTGATAGAGTGAAATTCACATCTGCACAATTTTTCTCTTCATAGCTGTGACTAATTGCCTTGCATCTCGGTGCCACTATGATCGTTACTAACCTACCTTATTAATTTCATAGTGCAATATTGGAAGGCTGCTAATAGTGTCTCTTTATACTTCCACTGATCATACTCATTGCTCAAATGAAGATGCTAATTTAAACTTTGAAAAATGGAATTTCTTGCTACACTGTGGGTACAGTAACTCCTATGCTGCTCCATTCACAGCTATGGCCAAGATTAAAAATTATTGCTCCTAATCTAAGGCAGACACATTCTGTGGGATCAGCTGCTCACATTCTTTAACATCAAGTCCAGCACCCTAATTAAGTGTCATATATTTTAAACGTGAAATCTTTAAACTCTCCTTGGAAAATGCCATCATAAAATAGCTTACATATAAGTGCCACATATATGGAAAAACTTTATTGTTGGAATCTTGTATTCCAAAATCTGTCTGAGATTACTCCAGGCAGGTTTTATCTATAGGGCTAAGCAATAATCTGGAGGAATTGGGTCAAACTTTAGAAAATAGTGGCATTTGGGAAGCTTTCTGTCGATGGCAGATTCATCCATCGAGAGAAATGTCTAGAGCATGATGTCTGGATCCTGAATTTAAACTGTTCCTAAGCAGCCTCCCATTCAGGTTGCATTTCACTATGTCTGAATGATAGAATCATAGAATACTAGGACTGGAAGGGACCTCGAGAGGTCATCAAGTCCAGTCCCCTGCCCTCATGGCAGGACCAAGTACTGTCTAGAAGACCATCCCTGATAGACATTTATCTAACCTGCTCTTCAATATCTCCAGAGATGGAGATTCCACAACCTCCCTAGGAAATGTATTCCAGTGTTTGACTACCCTGACAGCTAGGAACTTTTTCCTAATGTCCAACCTAAACCTCCCTTGCTGCAGTTTAAGCCCATTGCTTCTTGTTCTATCCTCAGAGGCCAAGATGAACAAGTTTTCTCCCTCCTCCTTATGACACCCTTTTAGATACCTGAAAACTGCTATCATGTCCCCCTCAGTCTTCTCTTTTCTAAACTAAACAAGCCCAATTCTTTCAGCCTTCCTTTGTAGGTCATGTTCTCTAGTCCTTTAATCATTCTTGTTGCTCTTCTCTGAACCTTCTCCAATTTCTCCACATCTTTCTTGAAATGCGGTGCCCAGAACTAGACACAATACTCCAACTGAGGCCTAACCAGCTCAGAGTAAAGCGGAGTAGTCCGGTATCTCACTTACTAATTAGGCGGGTTTTTAAAGCAGTGACAGCCCATCAAGACCAACTGTTACATCAGAGAGACAGAATACATCTTCTGCTCCTTGCTGTTTGCCACATGGATAAATATTCAAAGTCGTGGCATTGATAAAGTTCATTCGAAAAGATGAATGGTTCACTCAGGAACAATTCCAGAAGGGAAGTGAACTGAACACATGGGTTAGAGAGCTATGAAAGATTTAAAAATATAATTTAATAACTGCTTTTGTAATATATCGTTAAACATCAGATACTAAATACCTGTTCTGGGCCTCCCTGAAGTTGCTTTGAGTTTTAGAAAGTGGATGGATTGTCTGTGGTGGTGAAAACTGCCTTCCTTTCCCCCCACTTCCGCCTCATCAGAACAATCCTCATTTGAACTCATTAGCCTCTTAGGCATGAGACGGAGATATTCTTATTGCCCTTATATAAATCCATGGTATGCCTGCATCTGGAATACTGTGTACAGATGTGGTCTCCTCATCTCAAAAATGATATACTGGCATTAGAAAAGGTTCAGAGAAGGGCAACTAAAATGATTAGGGGTTTGGAATGGGTCCCATATGAGGAGAGATTAAAGAGACTGGGACTTTTCAGCTTGGAAAAGAGGAGACGAACGGGGGATATGAGAGAGGTCTATAAAATCATGAGTGGTGTGGAGAAAGTGAATAAGGAAAAGTTATTCACTTATTCCCACAATATAAGAACTAGGGGCCACCAAATGAAACTAATGGGCAGCAGGTTTAAAACAAATAAAAGGAAGTTCTTCTTCACACAGAGCATAGTCAATCTGTGGAACTCCTTGCCTGAGGAGGTTGTGAAGGCTAGGACTATAGCAGGGTTTAAAAGAGAACTAGATAACCTCCATGAATTTAAGTCCATCAATGGCTATTAGCCAGTATGGGTAAGGAAAGGTGTCCCTAGCCTCTGTTTGTCAGAGAGTGGAGATGGATGGCAGGAGAGAGATCGCTTGATCATTCCCTGTTCGATTCACTCCCTCTGGGGCACCTGGGGTATGTCTAGACTACATGGCTCCATCGACAGAGCCATGTAGATGAGGTTTCTAGACATAGGGAAATGAAGCGGCGATTTAAATAATCGCCTCTTCATTTACATAAAAATGGCTGCCGCGCTGTGCTGATCAGCTGTTTGGTGGCACAGCACGGTAGTCTGGACGCTCTGCGGTCGACAAGGGAAGCCCTTGTCAACCACCCCGTTATGCCTTGTGGAATGAGGTTTACCGAGGCGGTCAACAAAGGCTTCCTTTGTTGACCGCGGAGCGTCCTCCAAGATCTCTTTCCTAATTTGTCATAGCCAAATTAGCCCCCATCATACTGTACGTATAGTTGGGGTTATTTTTCCCGATGTGCATTACTTTACACTTATCCATTAAATTTCATTTGCCATTTTGTTGCCCAATCACTCAGTTTGGTGAGATCTTCTTGGAGTCCCTTACAGTCTGCTTCTGTCTTGACTATCCTAAACAGTTTGCTATCATCCAAACTTTACCACCTCACTGCTTACCCCTTTCTCCAGATCATTTATGAATAAGTTGAAAAGTTGGTCCCAGGACTGACCCTTGGGGACACCACTAGTTACCCCTCTCCATTCTGAAAATTTACCATTTATTCCTACCCTTTGTTTCCTGTCTTTTAACCAGTTCTCAATCCAAGAAAGGACCTTCCTTCTTATCCCATGGCCATGTAATTTACACAAGAGCCTTTGGTGAGGGACCTTGTCAAAGGCTTTCTGAAAATCTAAGTATATAATATCTACTGGATCCCCCCTTGTCCGCATGTTTGTTAACCCCTTCAAAGAACTCTAATAGATTAGTAAGACATGATTTCCCTTTACAGAAACCATGTTGACTTTTGTCCAGCAAATTATGTTCTTCTACATGCCTCACAATTTTATTCTTTACTATTGTTTCGACTAATTTGCCCGGTACTGAAGTTAGACTTACCGGTCTGTAATTGCCAGGATCGCCTCTAGAGTCCTTTTTAAATATTGGTGTCACGTTGGCTACCTTCCAGTCATTAGGTACGGAAGCCGATTTAAAGGATAGGTTACAAACCACAGATCAGCAATTTCCCATTTGAGTTCTTTTAGAACCCTTGGATGAATGCCATCCGGTCCCGGAGATTTGTTAACATTAAGTTTTTCTATTTGTTCCAAAACCTCCTCTAATGACACTTCAATCCGGGACAGTTCCTCAGATTCATCACTCACAAAGGACGGTGCAGATTTGGGAATCTCCCTAACGTCCTCAGCCGTGAAGACTGAAGCGAAGAAATCATTTAGTTTATCCGCAATGGCTTTATCGTCCTTGATTGCTCCTTTTATATCTCGATCGTCTAGGGGACCCACAGGTTTTTTAGCTGACTTCCTGCTTCTAATGTACTTAAAAACATTTTGTTATTTCTTTGAGAGTTTTGGCTAGCTGTTCCTCAAAATCTTTTTGCTTTTCTTATTACATTTTACACTTGATTTGACAGTGTTTATGTTCCTTTCTATTTATCTCACTAGGATTGGACTTCCACTTCTTAAAAGATGCCTTTTGTCCCTCACTGCTTCTTTTACATGGTGGTTAAGCCAGTGACTCTTTTTAGGTCTCTGGCTATGTTTTTAATTTGGGGTATACATTTAAGTTGGGCCTCTATTATGGTGTCTTTAAAAAGTTTCCATGCAGCTTGCAGGGATTTGGCTCTAGTCATTGTGCCTTTCAATTTCTGTTTAACTAACCTCCTCATTTTTGCGTAATTCCCCTTTTTGAAATTAAATGCCAGAGTGCTGGACTGCTGAGGTGTTCTTCCCACCACAGGAATGTTAAATGTTGTTATTATATTATGGTCACTATTCCCAAGTGGTCCTGCAACCGTTATCTCCTGGATCTGATCCTGTGCTCCACTCAGGACTAAATCAAGAATTGCCTCTCCCCTTGTGGGTTCCTGTACCAGCTGCTCCAAGAAGCAGTCATTTAAGCCATTGAGAAATTTTATCTCTGCTTCTCTTCCTGAGGTGACATGCATCCTGTCAATATGGGGATAATTAAAATCCCCCATTATTATAGACTTCTTTATTTTGGTAGCCTCTCTAATCTCCCTCAGCATTTCAATGTCAGTATCGCTGTCCTGGTCAGGTGGTCGGTAATATATCCCTACTGCTAATTTCTTATTATTGGAGCATGGAATTACTATCCATAGCGATTCTATTGAACATGTTGACTCATTTAATATTTTTATTTCATTTGATTCTACATTCTTTCACATACAGTGCCACTCCGCCACCCAGCCGGCCTGCTCTATCCTTTCGATATATTTTATATCCCGGTATGATTGTGTCCCACAGATTTTCCTCATTCCACCAGGTTTCAGTGATGCCTATTATGTCAATCTCCTCCTTTAATACGAGGTACTCTAGTTCACCCATCTTATTAGTCAGACTCCTAGCATTTGTGTAGAAGCACTTTGGAGTTATTGTGGATAGTTCTCTGAAAACTTCCACACAGTGTGCAGCGGCGGTCAAAAAGGCAAATAGGATGCTAGGAATTATTAAGAAAGGGATAGAAAATAAGACACAGAATATCTTACTGCCCCTGTATAAAACTATGTTACGCCCACATCTTGAATACTGTGTACAGATGTGGTCTCCTAACCTCAAAAAAAGATATTTTGGCCTTGGAAAGGGTTCAGAAAAGGGCAACTAAAATGATTAGGGGTTTGGAACGGGTCCCATATGAAGAGAGGCTAAAGAGACTGGGACTTTTCAGCTTAGAAAAGAGGAGACTGAGGGGGGGGATATGATAGAGGTGTATAAAATCATGAGTGGTGTGGAGAGGGCAGATAAAGAAAAGTTATTTATTAGTTCCCATAATAGAAGAACTAGAGGACACCAAATGAAATTAATGGGTAGCAGGTTTAAAACTAATAAAAGAAAGTTCCTCTTCACACAGCGTGTAGTCAACCTGTGGAACTCCTTGCCAGAGGAGGCTGTGAAGGCTAGGACTATAACAGAGTTTAAAGAGAAGCTAGATAATTTCATGGAGGTTAGGTCCATAAAAGGCTATTAGCCAGGGGATAGAAATGGTGTCCCTGGCCTCTGTTTGTCAGAGACTGGAGAGGGATGGCAGGAGACAAATCGGCATTGTCTTCGGTCCACCCTCTCTGGGACACCTGGTGCTGGCCACTGTCGGCAGACAGGCTACTGGGCTAGATGGACCTTTGGTCTGACCCAGTACGGCCGTTCTTATGTCCAGACTACCACGCTGTGCCGCCAAACAGCTGATCGGCACAACGCGGCAGCCATTTTGATGTCAATGAAGCGGCGATTATTTAAATCGCTGCTTCATTTCCCTTTTTCGAGTACACTAATCTACATGGCTCTGTCGACGGAGCCATGTAGTTTAGACGTACCCCTGGTATTGGCCACTGTCGGCAGACAGGGTACTGGGCTGGATGGACCTTTGGTCTGACCCAGTGTGGCCGTTCTTATACATGTAAGAGAGGCAGCACCTTTGGCAGCATAGAAGGCTCTTCAGTGAAGGTTCGTCCTACCTGAATCCTGTCAGAACACCAGCAAGGAACTGGAGAATAGAGGGACTGAGGTGAGCAAAGTAGCACTGAGCACAGTGCCAGCCTAGCGTACTGAACACTATGCCCTTGCTTTCCTCCTATTGGATGGGGACCACACCCTGAAAAGAATCTCCCCGGACTCCTCTTTCTGGCCTTCAAACTACACCCCAGCCTCGCCAAGCGCCCCACAGACCAGGACCCACCTACTCAAAGAGGCACCAGACCCTGCCAGGACACCAGATGCGGACCCTGTTGGCAGCAGGATGGAGCCCAATGAAGGATGACAGAACCCATACTGTGTAGCGGGAGGTAGGGTCCCCCAGAAGCTGCGTAACATCTAAGGCAGTGTTTCTTAAACTTTTTAAGACCAAGGAATACCATACAATTTTTTTTTTTATGAGGAACACCAAGGATTTTTTTGTTGAGCAAAAAAAAAAAAGCTTGCCCCTTGAACACCAGATGACACTTTTACACTCAACAATATTCGCTCACTGCCCTATGAAGCCTCCTAGACTTCTGCCTTTTTGATAAGGAAATGGAATTTACTCTGTTTACTTATATTGGTGGAAATGATAAATTTAATACCTTATCAAGCATGGATTAATGTCAAGCAGCTGACTGACAGCAGCCATAGCAGCCACGCCAGCATTAGGGACAGTGAGGGCCTTACCCTGCCCCCCAATTCACAGTGGGTCCCTTACTGCTTAATGTTTTGTCCTTCAATAGTTCTAGCTCCTGGCTCTGTTATTTTTGACACAGAATACTGAAGGGAAGGGCCTTGTCTGTGCAAGAGGGTGGAAGGTGCTGGCCCCCATCAGCTGTCCTGGGTAACAAACGAGGGCTAAGACAGCGGTGCAAAGACACGGTCGGGGTGGCAGCTTTAGGGCAATTCTCTCCCCTGGCAGGCAGGATCCCCAGACTAGCAGTGGAGACAGCCAATCAGAGCCGGCCCTGCTGCTGGCCCTGCAACGCTCCTCTCCTCTGGCAAGGGGCACAACCGAGGCGCGGAGCTTTCCCAGGCGGTTGCAAGCTGGGCGCAGAAGCACGTGAGGAACATGGCTTGCCCTGCCTCATTTCCAGCCTTGTCACCGCTCGCTCACCTCTTCGCACCACCCGCTGCATCTCAGCAGCTCTCGTGGCCGTTTTTTTTCTTCAAATGGCCACGGCACACCTGTGAGTTCTCCACGGAACACAGTTTAAGAAACAAGGCTCTAAATGGCTAGTACCTGGACACATTCCTAGTTATTACAAAGTATTTCACTGATCACTGAGACTAATGAGATCAGTATATCGCTGTGTGAGTTTCACTATTAGAAAAAGCCGACCACTAAGGAAAATAAAAAACACTTAAAAAATTGTATTCTGCAAGGAGCACAGAATTACATTAAACTTACCTCAGAGGTACTAATCCAGACATTAAAATCTCTCTGCCAACTCCTTAGAAATCCCGTATGTTCTGTTTCTAAAGCTCCTTGGGTTTGGGGTTTTTTAATATTTGCCTCAGTCAAAATGATCCTTTCATTGGTTGTATTACACTGCTCTCTGCTGGCACTATCCTGGGATTTTCTGTATTATTGCAGCTGAATAATGATAATGACCTACAGCCCACACTTGTTTCTTGATCCCACCAATTCTCACGGGCCAGCAGGGTGTGCCTGTAGGTACAAGTTGAACCTCTCTAGTCCAGCACTCTCTGGTCCGGCAACATCCATGGTCCGGCATGATTTTAGTTAGCTGGATGTCCACTTACCATGAGTGTGACCAAGTTTCCCGCGGTCCCATAAAGTTTGTTTACAGCCACCCCAGTCCTGGCTCTCAGTGTTCTGTGCTGTTATTTAGCTCTAATTTACCCCTAAATGTCTTCTAACAGCCCAGCAAGCAGTGGAAGTGTTGGTGATGCTGCTAGACAATATTGACCTGCTGTGATTCGGCAAATTCTCTGGTTCAGGTCCCGAGGGTGCCGGACTAGAGAGGTTGAACCTGTGGTCAAACAGGAAACTTCCCAGATACAGTAACGAGCTATAGGATTATTTGCTTCAGTGTCAAGCTTCCAGAAGGGCTGAGCTTTTGAAAAAAGAATACATTTAGGGGGTGGGGAGTTATCTGCCTTCTGCTTTGCTTGGCCACATATTCAAGTAGAAGGGCAAGAAATGTCCCATTTCTCTGAAAGTGGAAATGCTGGCTCAGCATGATTCCAAATACCATATGACACATGAAAAAATAATGAGGGTTGGCAACAATGTTGGTGATTCTATCTGGGTTAGCCCCCAAAGCAACCCTTCCTCCCCCTGCATGATTTTCAGGGCACTGTCTGTCCAAACTCTGTCTGATTCAAGGTGCCGTCTTCTTAGCGGATAGGGAACATTCACTCATTGGAGATGCTGTTTATCCGCGTCAGCATCTTTAAGGCAAATGCCAAAGCAATGTAGCCTTCTTGCAAATCAAGCAAGGAGGCTGATTTCTAGCTAGGTCCTTAAGACAGTCTGGTTGCATGTTCAGTCTGTCTGTCATTGGCAGTCTTATCACAGCACCATCTGATCACTCACTGTATAGCTCCAATGCACCTGATGAAGTGCATTTTGCCCATGAAATGTTAGTCTTTGAGGTGCCAAAAGGACTCCTTTTTGTTTTTGCAGTTACAAAGTAACATGACTACACCGCCATGACTTGACTGCATAACTGCATTCTTTGGTAAACATGCTTTATTAGGATTGTCTTGGTCTTCCATCTTAACAGGAAATGTTTCCCAGCTGAAATGTAAAACTCTGGTCCTGGGTTCTGGTGGCTTCCCAATATCCCATGGCTCATCCACCATTCCAAATTGCCTACGTACAGTTTTCCTGATTTGAAATGCCCTTCTTTGCCTGCAGGTCGACAATCCCCCCCAAAACAACTGTCTTGTACCCTGACTAATACGGTATTGGCCTCTGAATATTGAAATGATTTGGGATGTCACTGCATGCATGTGCATTGTGTAATGGCCAATAGAATGTGCAGCACTGATGTCACTTAGCCCATTCTGAAGCCAGGGTAAGTCACATGGGTGCAGGTGTTTGCATCAGTGTAACTGCTTAGTGCAGATAAAATCCTTGGCGACTGCACATACCCCTCAAAGTCAAGTTTGCAGATAAGGGTAAGCATGCGCAGGTGTAAGCAGGATCTGAAGGAACGTATCCCTTACAGCTAGCTAGCAGTGAGGAGAGGCCCTGGGTTTGTCTATGTAAAAACAGTTTGCTCCTGCTTTGCTTAGATTTCTTAGGTTTTCAGCAATTGGGGTGGTATTTTGCTCATTTTAATCAACTTAATTTGTGACCCAACACTGATGATAAGACAGCTAAAATATAGTGACCAGTGTCTGTCATTTTGTGAGAATACAGAAAAGTAGGACTGTGCTAAATTGTTGCGTGTGAAAGTGCTCACAGTTTAGCAGAAAGAACCTTGCTAATCAGGGACTGGACTTTCAGAGCTCTATGCGAGAGAGAGGGGGTGAAGGAAAGTTAGTCTGGTTAGGAGGCTGCTTGGCCTGGCTTAGACCCTCCTTGCTCCACAGAAAAATGCTAAATGGGCATCATTAGGTGCCTCTTTCTTATGTCAATTGTGTTGGAATTGAGTTTCTTCTACCCTGCTTGCTAGGAGTTGAAATCACAGGGAGCTGAAATTACTTGAGACTGATGAGCAAAAGTCACAGCCAAGAAGTGGACAGCAGTGGATGGTGGCTGAAAGCCAGCAGGGCGGCGGTGGAGAGATGCGATAAGAGGCCGGCAGAGCAGTGGTGGCAGCATGATGAGCAGCCAGTAGGGCAGCGGCAGAGAGCGGTGAACATGTGGATGGCATGTGACCGGTGGAGTGAGTAAGATGCCTCTATACCTCCCGCCATCCAGGGTAAGAGCTGAACTCTGCAGCTGCACCTCTGAACTCAGGTTCTGCTCTGACCCACGGCAGCCACTGTAAGTGGGGTGCAAAGAAGGGCTGGGCATGTGAAGGGGACATTTAGATTGCTGGACTAAAGACCCTGAGAGGGAAAGGACATTTTTCAACCTACTTGGGGTGCGACTTTTACTTACGGCTTTTTTATGAGCTCTGCTTCAGTTTTGCCAAATGAATGACAAGTTACTTCCCTCCTTTTTATGAAAAGTTTCCTTTCTACACTCCGACTCGGTGCTTACAAGAGGGGCAGCATTGCCTCTCAAAGGTGCCCAAGGGTGGTGTGTGAATTTCCCAGGTCACTGGGTGGTGGTTCAAGCTAGTTTTGTGTTGGATGAATGAAGAGGAACCCCTAATTATTGAACCCAGCCCTGGCGGCTGCTGGCTGCACCTGGCAGAAGGGTCACACAGGAATTTGACCTGATGCTATGAATAAGCAAAGGACTATAGTCTTCAAGGCTATCAAACCAGCAACTTTCACCAGCCATTAACATTTTAATTCAGGAAAGAACCCTCCTCTGTCCCCCCTTTTCCCCCCCCCAAACAGACACAATGAAATAGAGCGATTATTTAGGGTAAGCTGACATCATGCTGGGAGTGCAGGGATAAAAAAGGGTTCATGGGGTGGGAGTCTATAGGCCAGGAAAATAATCTATACCAGTGCCCAATTTCAGAATGAAGATTGAGATGACAATATTCTCTGAGTCCTGTTGTTAGCGTCTCGGGGACCTTTTGATTGGAACAGGAATCCTCAGCTGCCTGACTTATCATATCCCGTCTGCTTTCCAAATCACGTCTCCATGCTGGTGTGCAATTGTGGGTTTCTTTGGCTCTTTACAGAATATGGAGACCCTGGAACTGCGCCTTGTTCCTTCCCTTCATATTTCCTGGTGCTTGCTTAAGATCATGGTGCCTACTGGCTGCCTAAGCCTGATACATTGCCTTTAAAGATGCGACCCAGCTGCCCCATTCAGACTCAGACCTGCATTTCTCCGGATTTCAGAGTTTGGTACACATCCTGGGGTGTGGTAAGAATTTTTTTTTCCTTTTAGAGATAAAGCCACACATATTGTGTGCAGTGGGGCAGAGGGTTGGATGTTTCCTTCACCATTCCTCCTTCTATTCGCAACCCACAGGTGTAAAACGTACAGAGGATCAGAATTCAGAGAAAATTAGATGTTTCACCAAACTCTTGTGAACCGCAAAGTTTGGGGGGTTGATTCTATTGTCTATAGGTTCTTCTCCTCCCAGTGGGGTCTGAGCATCTTCCAGTTGTGCAGTGAACAATGTGACTAACACCTGTCATGTGTAGTGCCTCTCCCCAGGGGGAGGACTGTGTGTGCTGCAGGGAAGTGTTTGACTCTTGTGTGTGTTTTTTAATGTCCAGACTACTCTGTGTTTATGTAAGACAACAAGACGTACCCAGCGTTGCCCAGGTCTGGGACTGACCCAGGGTGGTGGGGGCCTTGTGGTCCGCCTCCCGGGTTCTCCCCAGGGTTGGCCCAGGGCAGTGTGGGTGTGCAGCCTCATCAACGGCTGCTCCCTGGGGGTAACCTGAGGTGGCAGAGGCCGAGCAATGGCCAAGAGCTGCTTCCTGTGGGAGGCCAGGGTAGCATGAGTGGTGCTGCCGGCCAGCACCTGTTCTCACAGGCTGGGCACTTGCCTCCCCCTTGTGGTCATCCTTGAGTATAACTGTCCCTCCTATCACACCCCTCCCGTTCCATTTGATGGGAAACAAATCGCATTCCTTGCACATTCCATTGCCCTGGCAAAACCAAACCCTGACCTTGCTTGAGGTTATGATAAGAGGAAGCTGCCTGCCAAATTCAGTGGTCCTAGCTCTTACTGTTCAGGAGGAGTTCTTGAACAAACAGACTCACAGATGGGCAGACAGAAACACAGACAGACAGATGCACAAACTCTAATATATATAGTAGATAGAGGTCAAAGCTGGTATTTTTGGCAGGGGGTGGAGGAGGTTTGGGAGGGTTCTAATTCCTGTGGGAAATAGTTCCATATTCAAATCTGGCAAAAACTGACTAGTGTGGGTTAGGAGGAGAGGGATTCTAATTTTTATTCATATGGCTTTAACTGTTCCTAGTAAAACTCCTTTGGATAAACAGAGCAGTTGCCTTATCAGTGGTGATATTTCTTACTAACTGGTGCGGCCATCCAACTACATGTTTTGCTCATTCAAATTCATATTGGCTTCCAAGTGAAACTGACATCAACAACCAAATAAGAATTCCACTGAGATTCCTCGCTAGCAAATTACTGCAGTCATCACGCATATTGATAATCACCTGAACTGCGAGGGGCCTTGGCCTAATTATCAGAATAATTAAAAAAACAATTCTGTATTCTGATGATTAGAAAATCAGTCAGCCGTAAGAAAACACCGTTTTGGAGCGGCATCTCTTTTGTTGCAAAATTGCAACACTAGATATGGTTGATGGATGGTGCTCACAGCAATCTATAAAACCGTGTTTCTTGCAAACTGATTACTGGAGTGCGCTATTGATGGGGATACAGTGTCGTAACTTGGGAATTTAATATGACTCACAAATTCTGCACTTGGGCACTTAAATGAACACTTAATCACTTGAAATGAGTAATAGGGCAGATTTTCTATTAAGGTCTGGACCTGGTATGCAGATGCTTCGGCATGCAAATGCACCCACTGAATTGTGCTCACACGTCTGTGTCTCATTTGCAAGCACAAATACCATAATTTGGCTTTGCAGCTGTGGTGACAGTGCATCTAAAATTACCACCGGAGTCTAGCTCTTCGTTTGAGCAGTCAGCCGTCGGGATTCCATGTGTGCACACAACTTCCGAGCCCACAGTCAATTAGCACATTAAGTTTGTGGTGAATTTCTTGTGTCCTCCCCGGATAGGTGTACTCTTCGTGGTTCCCAGCAATAAAAGTGCAATAGAAATAAATGAGACATCGAGGTCACAAGAGCATAACAACGGCCATACTGGGTCATACCAAAGGTCCGTCTAGCCCAGTGTCCTGTCTGCCGACAGTGGCCAATACCAGATGCCCCAGAGGGACTGAACACAACAGGTAATCCTCACGTGATCCCTCCCCTGTCACCCACCTCCAGAAAAACAGAGGCTAGGGACACCATTTCTATCCATCCTGGATAATAGCCATTGATGGACATCTCATTGGCTTCCAGGATAGAGGCAGATCCTTAGCCCCTGCTGTGGTGTCTACCTGAATCACTTATTTCCCTGAACCCTGTCGACTGAGTTTAGCTTGTGTTAAAGCAACCAAGAGGGAATGATGCTGGGATTGTGTTTCATTTCAATTCTTTTCTTTTGCCCCCTAAGCCGAAACATCTTGCTACCCTGTTGCTGGTCTCCCTGGCAAAACTCTGATGGTGTTTCTCTGGGTTTTTTAACTCCTTTCAAGATGCACAGAAATGTTGCCTGGCAGAGCCTCAGTTGCTGTAAATCAGCAAAGTGCTGTTGTCTTTGCAGGGGCTGGCCCCTGACCTTGGCTGAGGCACAGAGAAATCCTGAGCTGCTGTAAAGTGACAGTCTAATAAGTGCTGAGCATTAGGAGCAACCTCTGACTGAGGGCATTGGAGTTGACCCTTCTCGGGACCAGGATCTAAGAGCATATTTCATCCCTTCCCACTAGTCCCTGTTTCTTCTTACCCAGCTGCAATGGCATATTGTTCTTCCTGGTGTTAGTTGAGGAATGCGATGAAGGGAACAACCCTTTGCCTGTTCGACTGCTCTAATTTCATAAAGGATCTGGGAGAAGGGATAAACAGTGAGGTGGCAAAGTGTGCCGATGATACAAAATCACTCAGGATAGTTCAGTCCAAAGCTGGCGGCAAAGAGTAACACAGGGATTTCGCAGAACTGGGTAACTGAGCAACAAAATGACAGGTGAAATTCAGTGCTGATAAGTGCCAAGTAATGTCCACTGGAAAACATAATTCCAGATTGACATACAACATAGAATAACAGAACACTAGGACTGGAAGGGACCTCGAGAGATCAAGTCCAGTCCCCTGCCCTCATGGCAGGACTAAGCACTATCTAGACCTTGTTGGAGGTACTGTGAAAAGTTCTCTGAAAACCTCCGCTCAGTGTTAGTGGGAGTCAAAAAAGCTAACAGAATGTCAGATACAATTAGGAAAAAAAGACATAGTCAGAAAATATCATAATGCCTCTACATAATTCCATGGTATACTTACATTGTGAATATTGTGTGTAGTTCTGGTCACGTCATCTCAAAATAGATATACAGACTGAACCTCTCTAGTCTGGCAACATACGTGGTCTGGCATGATTGGAGTTAGTCAGATGGCCACTTTTCATGAGTGTGGCCAAGTTTCCCGCAGTCCCATAAAGTTTGTTTGCAGCCACCGGTCCTGGCTGTGTGTTCTCTGCTGTTCTTTAGCTCCAGTTTACCCCTACATGTCTTCTAAGAGCCCAGGAAGTAGTGGAAGTGTGGGTAATGCTGCTAGACAGGGCTGGACTAAGGGGTGGGCGAGCTGGGCAGCTGCCCGGGGCGCCAACTGACGGGGATGGCAGCTGTAAGGGGCGCGCGGTGCCCCTTATAGCTGCCATCAGGCGCCACGTGCCTGGCTCCCAGCGGGCTGCAGTGGCCGCCCGGGGCGGGGGCCACATTAACCCCCGCAGTGCCCTTCCCCCCATGGCCGCAGGGCCCTGCACGGCCAGGCGCGGCCTGCCCGGGCGGCCCCAGGCTGCACGCCAGCGGTGGTGGCCGGGCAGCGCATGCGCTGTGCGCGCCGCCCACGCGCCCCAGGGGTGGGCTCGTGCATGCGCCATGCACCCAGGGGCGGGCCTACGCGCCCTTGGGGGCGGGCCCACGCATGCGCCAGTGCGCCCGGGGACAGGCCCACGCTCCCTAGGGGCGGGCCCGCGCGTGCGCCGTGCGCCCAGGGCAGCGCCGCCCGCCTGGGGCACCAAAATGGCTCGGGCTGGCCCTGCTGCTAGACAATACTGACCTCCTGTGGTTCAGCAAATTCTCTGGTTTGGCCCCCCTCAGGTCCCGAGGATGCTGGATTAGAGAGGTTCAACCAGTATTAGACTTGGAAAAAGTACAGAGAAGGGGGGAAATGACTAGGGGTCTGGAACAGATTCCATATGGCGAGAGCTTGGAAAGAGTTGAGTAATGGGACTATGGCAGAGGTCTATAAAATCATGTACGGGTGAGGAGAAAGTGAATAGGAAAGTGTTATTTACTCCTTCCCATAACACAAGAACCAGGATTTTCCCAATGAAATTAATAAGCAGCAGGGTTTAAAACAAACCCCGGGGAGTATTTCTTCACCCAACACACAGCCAACCAGTGGAACTCAGTGCCAGGAGATGCTGTGAAGGCCAAAAGTATTGCTGAGTTCAAACAAGAGTGAGAGAAGTCCATGGAGGATTGGTCCATGGATGGCTATTAGCCCAGGGGGTCAGGGATGCAGCTCCATGCTCGGAGTTCACACTGGCAGAAACTGTCACTTGATGACAGGGAAGGGATCACTTGATAAATGTCTCTGTTCTGTTCATTCCCCCTGAAGCACCTGGCATGGGCCCCTGTCAGCAGACACAGGGAGGTGGGTGAATGTAGGGGTCGGGGAGGCAAGCCCCCAGCCCTGCCCTGCTGCTCCAGGCCCTGCCCCTCACAGGATCCAAGCTCCCCGCACCATAGAAGCATGCCTCCAGCCCCCGACAGGAGCCACCCCGGCCTGGAGCATGGGGCGGGCAGGCAGCACATGACTCCAGCCTCACTGATCCCAGAACTCAGGGAGGGCTCGCTGCCCCAGCGTCCCTAGCACAGCTGAAGGAAGGGAGCCATGATGAAGCATGGGGCTGTTCAGTGTGGGGGGGGCGAGTGTGGGCAGAGCCATGCCCAGCAGTTTGGGAAGACAATGCCTTCCCCTGCCTCTCATACCCACCGCCCCGGGCAGACAGGATACTGGAGCAGAGGGACCATTGGTCAGACCCACTATGGCCGTTCTTATGTTCTAAATCAAGCCCTGGCAACAGCATAGTCTTTTCTTTGAACAGCTGTTAGTTTTATTCACACCCATTTACCACTCAGGGGAGCGGCCCTGGATTGAAGAGCCTGTTTTCCCAGAACACTAGGATGCGGGGTTAAGAGGCACCATCTTGATAAATTCATTTCACGGTATAGCATGGGGGGGACTTTTTTTCTTCTCACTCCTGCCCCCCCCCAGATTATTGAGGCTGTTTTCAGTATTTCTCTGAAGGCCAAACTCTGAATACAGATGGTACAGAGAAACTCTATAGCTCTTGTCTACTGAGTCTAAAGAGAGTCATTCTGCTTGTTTCTGTGCTTGATCATCCTTCTTCCGTGGCTATTTCTAACACTTCCTCAGTATATTCATGCTCAGTCTAAAGCTTCTATCATGGTCTTTGCATTGTTTCCCATTCTAAATACAGTAAATACCACACAAAAGCCTAAAATCGCAGTACAGTAACTGTTGATTTTTTTTCACATCACTTACTTTTCAACTGTGTTCTCATGGCAATCGAGTTATTCTGAATAGTAATCATTTAGAAAAATGTGACTGACATTTCATTGTCATGAAATTAACCAAATACTGGCTGCCTTCATTCCACCATGGACTCTAGCCATCAGTGTGAGACAGGGTAGAACCAATGTCAATTCCCCAGCAAGCAAGGGGTGGTTATACATACAGTCACGAGGGGGGAATTCTCAGCACCCCAGAAAAAAAAGAGGGAAAACTATCCCCTGCCCAGAGAGGGGAGGAGAGCTGAAATTCAAGCTGGGGAGGGGGAAAGTTTCCTGAGGCATATGGTGGCTTGCTTTCAATTAGGCTACGTCTAGACTGGCATGATTTTCCGGAAATGCTTTTAACGGAAAAGTTTTCCGTTAAAAGCATTTTCGGAAAAGAGCGTCTAGATTGGCACGGACGCTTTTCCGTAAAAAGCACTTTTTGTGGAAAAGCATCCATGCCAATCTAGACGCTTTCATAAGCCCCGATCGCCATTTTTGCGATCGGGGCTTTTTGGAAAACAAATCTCAGCTGTCTACACTGGCCCTTTTGCGCAAAGTTTTGCGCAAAGGGACTTTGCCCGAACGGGAGCAGCATAGTATTTCCAAAAAGCACTGATTTCTTACAGTAGGAAGTCAGTGCTTTTGTGGAAATTCAAGCGGCCAGTGTAGACAGCTGGCCAGTTTTTCCGGAAAAGCGGCTGATTTTGCGGAAAAACTGGCCAGTCTAGACACAGCCTTATAGTTATAGAGTTGCTCCTACTAAAAGTCCTTTCTGCTTTGCTTAATTTCTTCAGAGTTGCCCCCACTGGCTTACATTAGGCATTTTGTACGGTGCTCATCATTGGGATATCTGAGTGTCTCACTGAAGTTTGGCTGTGGTTAAGCATTCCCTCTAGTCCAGGCTATCCCCTTTTTCAGCAGGATCTTGGCTTACAACACTGTTTCTGAAAGGCACATTTTGTTGGCGGATCTGGAGCTAAAGCACCGCATAGTGTCATGCGGAATATATTTTTTATCCATCTGTGAAGGAATGCAGTACAATTAATGTGAGGTGCCCAGATTTATTGACCTCAATGTTTCCATGATAAAGACATAGGCTGAACCCTGAATACTTGCCCCTATGCTACACTATGTGCTTCTTTCTTGCAAATATTACGTATGCAGAAAGTTTGTTGTTGTTTCTATGCTTGTAGCTTTTTAAAGCCCCCAACCAAAATTGGTACCCCATCGTACGAGGCACTGTTTATATGCTTAATAAGGGACTGTCTCTGCCTTAAGGAACTTGTGATCTAAAACAAACAAGAAAAATAAATGTTGTGAGAAAAGGGAATATTTTGCAAGTGGGAAACTGAGGCCCAGACAAAAGTGACTTGCCCAAGGTCACAAAGGAAGTCTGTTGCAAAGTTGGGAAATGAGGCCACATGTCTTGAATTGCAATCCAGTGTCTTAACTGAAAAACTGTAATTCTCTTGGACTTACTGGATTTCTAATTAAGCTCTGCTTTGGTATTTTCCTTTAGGAAAATGATTTTAAAATGCGAGATGCGTAAACAGATGTTAACATAATAAGACCAGAATGGGAAGGATGGTGAAGAGCTGAGCTGTGAATGCAACAGAGATAAAAGGCAATTAATAATGATGAAAAAATGCAATTGATCTTTTCCCTTAAGACCGAGATGAAGTATGAAAACTGGCAGTCCTTGTGTTTCACTGAGAATTTTGTTTGAGCAAGGAGTACACATTTGGGCCTAACGTTCATAGAATCAATGGATCCAGGCCAATTGAAGCCAGCTAAGACACCTGGCACTTGGCTTTTAATTGAAGATGTATTTGATCAGAACTTGGCTAATATCGGACACTAGAGGGCAGCATATGCTTACACATTTAGGGGGCTAGTGTAGACTGCCTCTTTGTGCTCTCCCAGGCTGGAGATTTTTGTGATGAAATCCATCTTTCTTAATTATCACTCCGAGGCAAACTTTTGGGCGGCTGTGCCATTTATTTTGGATTGGGATGCAAATTTCTGAGACAGAGTCCTTCCAGCTCACCTCAACCCGGTGAGGATCCTTTGGCATTTATATAGTCCAGAGCTTTCCGCTAGGAGGGAGATTTTCTTACAAACGCAGCATAATTTTTAACATGAGCATTTCTGCCAATGAAATATTAACTCTGTAGTGTGGGGGGAATGTTGAAATATGTAACCAGCCCAATTGAATGTTTTCGTTCCTGGGCTCACTGAAGGATTGGCCCTCAGTATTCTGTGTTTGACACAACGAACAAAACTGACGTCTTCTGATGCTGGAAGAAGCGTGGGCTAGGCTTTGACGTACTGGATTGGGAGCCAGGAGACTGGAATTCTATTTCCATCTCTGCCCACGGACCTGCTACATGACCCAGGGCAAATCAACGTCACCACGCTGGTCCTCTCATTTTCCTCCCAGACTGAGCAAATGGTGGCCTAAATAGAGGCAAGAGAGTGTTACTTGCACTAGCATTCAGTATGTGTGTTTGTGCACATGTGCAGACATGTGTGGCACTCATGTTGAGGGGGGTCAGGAAAAGCAACAGACGGGGGGGTGCATGGCCAAGTGCGGGAAAGATGGTTAAACTTTTTAGGCAAGAGCCTATAACTTCTTCGCATGTGTTTTGTGCAACACGCAGCACAATAAAGCCTAGATTCCGTGTAGGACATGCAGATGCTACTGGCATGCAAATAATCATTGCAAGAGAAATGCAGACTACTAAATTGAGGGCCTCCTGTTCATCTGGTAACGTGTAACTGGTTAACCAATTAAAGGGAAGGTGTGCTGAGTGGGGGGAATGTTCCAACCTGGTTGTGCTTGAGAACCCCCCTTCCCGCCATGGGGCAGGGGCTGCTCCGGCCGGATGGAATGCTCCCCGCCCACAGTGGGCCCGCAGTAGGCAGGGAGCTGTTCCAGCCCCCACTGGTTAACTGGAACCGGTAAGCCTCCCCTGTTATGGGTGCGGCTTACTGGTTAATCAGTTAACCATTTTCATCTCCAGTTCATAGCCTGTTTATCTTGAATGGGGATGTAAATCCGCCGGGAGATTAGCCAATAATATTTGTATAGCCATCCCCAAACATTCTAAATTGCCTTAAAACACTGAAACAGCAGCTCATATTGGCCATATTTTACTATACAGAAGCTAAACTCATGGCACTGTTGAAAACTACACAGAAGCATTAGCTGGCTTAAAATAGCCCGGACCCCCTCTAATAATAATAGTGCCTAGCTCCTGTGATAGCACTTACATGCAGAGAGTGCAGTGTGCTATATGGAACGTGAGCATCACTAGCCCAGTGTTACAGATGGGCAAGTTGAGGTGCGGAGAGGCTCGTCCAAATTCACCCAGCAGGTCTGCAGCAGAGCAAGCAACGGAGCAGAGGACTACGGAATCCCAGTGTGCTGCTCTTTCCACTAGGCACCACTGCCTCTCTCTGAACATTTCCCATCTCATGCAAAAGAAAGTCTGTCTGTTTTTATATGGAGAAGTCGAGTATTTGAGAAAATCCGATGACTTTGTATCCAAACATTGGTTGTTTTTTTTTTGGGGGGTGTTTTGTGCAGAATGCAAAGTGCTTTCCTTAAGAGAGGATGCTGCTGCTGTTCTCAAAACCAATTAAATGCAATCCTTTGCTCACAGCAGTGGCAGAGCCATGGGTGGGCCTGAATGGGCTGTGTCCCACCTGCTTTGCACCCAGGACCACCCCCTCCAGCTCGTCTAGTGCTCCAGCTGGGGAGCAGGGCTAGGACTTACTCCCCCCATCCCTCCTGTTCTGCTTCTCCCCTCACCCATCCTTGCCCCCTACCCAAAGTCAGGGACTGCTCTAGTTAGTCCTTCTGGCTATGCCACTGGCTCCCAGGAGGGGGTGGGGCTTGGTAAAGCCATGTCTGTAAAGTGCTTTGGGATCCTCGGATGAAAGGTGCCAGGTATTACTGTCACTGCCAGCAGTAGGGGAAAAGACAGAGAAGCACACCCACAGCCAAGCATATCCTGATGTCAATTTACTCCCCTTTAAGTGCTGCCTGGTTACCATCTCATGAAAGAAATCTCTTGCATTCCTCCCCTTTAATCTCAGTTTATTGCTAGCAGTGAACGTGTCTCTAAGCCCCACAGACCTGTAGGAGCGGAACAAGAGACAGAACTAGAGCTGCTTCCTCTGTGATCCTTTGGGTAAGCAAAGCATTTCCTTAACTATTTGCCTTCCTTGCTTGTTCTGGGCAAAAAAAGACTTTAGGTTCTGGATGGTATTTTCTGTTTTAAGTTCACTTTTCTTATCTTAGAACAAAATAGTGCAGTACAGTTTTGCAGAAGCGGATGCTCTAATTTCTCGGCTCTCATAGGTTACACATGGGACTTGTAATATGGGTAGCACAGTTTTACTTTTAAACTATTTAAATTCATCTGTTTACCTGGAAAATGTAATTCAGCAGGGGAAGACTCCAAATTAACTCCATATTTTGGTATCAGTAGCAAGAATGTAAGATGCTTAACGTAGGTTTGGGTTAATGCATAAGAATTGGGGTTCTCTGCCGTTCACTTCCTCATGGTGCTGTCCCCTCAACCCATCTAACGCCACCAAAGTCCATCCATTCATTTACATGCAGAACACTTACTTTGTTGCATTTCACAAAACAAATCCTTTTGGCTTTTCTCTTCCCACCCCATTCACCTTTTTGATGTGGTTCTTGTTCTAAAGACAAAACCGCCGCTTCATTTTCCTCCCTCTCGTGAATCGTTGTCGCAAGATTATGAATCAAGTGGTACGGCGGGGTTTGCTCAGGAAATGCAGAAGCAGATTGTCTGCAGAGGGCTCTGCTGCGGTGTGATATGAAAGCCAAACCAAGTTCTGAAGGAAATATTTAAGCAAGATTACAACAACATACGAATTTCTACGCCACGATGCGTCATTCCCTGGCTCAGCCTGAACAAAGCAGCAGTCCTGTTTATTGCTCTGAAAGAGCAAAAATGTTAGGTGGGACCATAGCAATTACTCGTCATTTACAACACAGACACTTGTCAGCATGAAGTAGAAAAAGGGTTCAATATTCTCCAGCCCTACATGGTGGGCAGTGGGGTGGCTAAATACATTAAAATAACACTTAGCTCTTCAAAAGGCTTTACCAGCTGTAACTACTCAGTGAGTATTTCCATTTTATTGTCCAAACTCAATATACTGAAAATAAAAAGAAAGCCTTTTGTTCTTGCGTTGCCAAAAGGGAATAGGGAAAATGAACAGAGAAATCTTTTCTCACTCTGACATCTAGGATTCTAGAAGAATGCATTTTCCAAGCACTTACTCAGATTACTCTGCTCCCGTTTTCTCCTTCTGTGTGTTTTTTTCCTTTGATGTGAATGGAAGATATACAGGAAACAAAAGGATACTTCCTAACAGAGTGCCAAGAAGAGACTGACAAAAGGAATACAGGCTTACACATATATGCAAAATTGTTAGGGAAATATGCCAGGCCAAGCACACAATTGGCTTGCCCAGCTTTTATCATAATATTTGAATTCTCTGTGGAAAAATGAAACTAACACAAACAAGTGAGTAGGAATACAGTAATAAGCATTAATTTGCACTGTGGTAGTAGTCTCAGGAGAGGGCAGGGAACTATATGTGCTTAGCAATGAATGAACAAAGTGAAACAAAGACTGTCCCCCACACCACTTTCTAGAATTAGGGCAAACTGCAGGAGGTGCGTAAACAGACCAGGGAGAGAAGAGTGGAGGACAAAGTAGCAGGGCGCATTGTATAAATTGCCAGTCGCAGGTCATTGACATCCAGGGATTTTTGCAAGACTTCTGTGTTGTGTACAGTATCCTTCTGCAACTAGTTCTTTAGCAATGAACAGGCAGGGGAAGGAAGGATTTTGAAAGTCTCCTTATTCTAGCATGAGACAAGGAAGACGGGCACTTCATCTGTCATGTGCTTACACAATCCCCGCATCTTCAGTGTATCTAGCCTCGCAGGAATGTCGCCTGTGTCACTGCTATGTGGCCGGGAGGAGAAGTGACATACTCAGGCTTGGTCTACACTGGGGGTTTAGGTCGAACTTGGCCACATTTGGTTGATTTTCTAAACGAGTCCACACCATGGACCCCGTTCTGTCAACCTTAAGGACCTTTAAAGTCTATTTCAGTATTCCTGCTTTTCACGAGGCGCAACAATACATTTGACATTTCATGGTCGACGTTAGGCTAGTGCGGATGCAGCACTGGGAAAGTCGACGTTCTTGGCCTCCGGGAGGTATCCCACAGTGCTCCAGTCTGACCGCTCTAGCCAAGATGTCCAACTCTGCTGCTCTCCGGGTGCACAGGAGACGCCCTAGGAAAATGTGAATTTCATTTCCTGTGTGGCCAGGTGGGTGGCGAGCAGACCTCTGAGCAGGCAGCGCACCTGAGCCATGCTCCTGACCACAAATGTCCAGGGTCACAAACGGGCACCAGCCTGGAGCATTCTGGAGATCCTGGGCCTCGTTGTTGTGTGAGGAGAGGAATCGGTTCAGGCAGAACTAGGAAGCAGCAAAAGGAACACTGGTATCGATGCCAATATCGCACAGAGCATGGCCGAGAAAGGATACAGCAGGGGCACCCAGCTGTGCCACGTGAAAATAAAGGAGCTGAGGCAGGCATGCCAGAGGACAAAGGAGGCAAACGGGCAGTCTGGGTCATCGCCGCAAACATGCCACTTCTATGAGCAGCCGCCTGGGATCCTAGGGACAACCCGACCAGCTTCCCAAGCCAGTCCGGGGATTGCTGCCAATACACTCCTCAGGCAGCAGCAGTGGATGAAGAAGAGGAGGAGGAGAATGGTCCACAGGCAAGTGGTGCTTCCAATCTCACTGACAGACAGGACCCTTATTTAACTTGGGAGCCAGTCCCCTCCTCCCAGGACGTCCCCCTGCCAGGCCCTGATGGGGGAAGGGCACTGCAGGTGAGTTCATATTTTGAATCATGCCACGAGTGGGTTAAGGCAACTGGGTGCGATCGGTGGCAGCCACTCTGCCGACCCAGCAAGGACTCCCCAGACCAGCTTGCTAACATGCCTGGAGACGGAGCAGGAATCCTCCCTGCACATCCCTACAAAGCTGTCCTAGGGCAGCTCTTTCACCCTCCTCCCGAGGTTTCTGGGGAGGCCTGGCTCATTCTGTCCTGCCCGGCAGGATGCCTTTCCACGCCCAGCCAGCAGTCGGTGGTCCGGCGTCACCGCAGCGCAAAGCAGTGCAGCGTAACTGCCAGGTTTCTGGCCACGTTCTGTCAGCATCCGCTCCCTGTCGCTCTGTGAGAGTCAGGGAAGACTGATATTGCACGCGACTGCCTGGATGGAGCCGGGGAAGCTGCTATTGTAACTGATACCCCAGCATTTGCTCATCCCCAGTGAAGCATGGCTTGAGACCCTGCCCTATGCCCCTCCCCACTCCCTCCTGCAGAATCCTGCAGGAAGGGAAAGTTGTACTCTCCCAGCAAATGGGAGTTGCCAAACACATGTCCCTGCCCTGCCGCACCCTGCCACCACACTTGGACCTCCTCACCCCCGCAGGCTCGAGCCCCATCCTGTGCCTTACCACGCCTGCCACCCAGTTGCGTCCAGCTGCTCCTCAGTGGTGTACCTGCTGCATAGCGGCCGCTTAAAAGCCTCACTAGTCTTGTGCTTAACACGTCGCCATTGTCTTTGGACAGATGTTCCCTTATGCCAAGAGATGAGCTTTCCATGCTCCGTGATTTATCTCCTGCGCAGTCCGCCCTCCCGTGTTCGTGGGAGCAGGTGCAGCCGTGAGTGTGCGACACACTCCCCCGGCTCCGAAGGTGAAAGCGCACTCGGGACGACGTGTTCAAGGAGCAAATGCAAGCCGCCGCTGTGGCCAGGGAGTGAGTGGAGGACAATGCTGCTGCAGGAGAGGCACGCGGCGCAGGCGGGCGTGAGAGCGTGCAGGGAACACGAAGGGAAGAGAAAGTCTTGGTGGCCACGGCGGAGGTGATGACGCGCATGGTGGACTTCTGGCACAGCCAGATGCAAAGGCACTCCTGCCAGACCATCCTCACCAAGTTCCATAGCCTCCATTCCCAGGGGCCCTACCACACAGGAGAGGGGGAGTCAAAGGCAGTCTCACATTCAACCCGCAGGGATGCGCCTCGAGCAAAAGGCGCCTGATTGCGATCGCTGCACAGGGGGGTTGTAATACGCCGCTTTCCCTTTTCTCCCCCCACCCCCGCCAAGCTCCTGCCCTGAACTCTTTTTCTGTTCCTGCTTCCTTGTGTTACCTAAATAAAAGCCCCTGATTTCTCAACGGTCTCTTCAGTGCTTGTGTTGCATGGGGTGTGGGGCTACAGGCAAGCACACTGAATGCAGGGGGCACCTCCTCAGGAGCAACAAGCATGATTGTCATAGCACTGTCTGGCTGGTTTTCAAAGCCTCTCGGATAGGCCGGGCCCTTCCACGTGCTCGCCTTATTGCCCTGGTGTCTGACGGCTCACCCTACGTGGCCGGGCACTCTGCCTTGACCCCCCGCACTAGCCTGGCATGACGCTTTTCCCCCTCACTTCCACTGCTCCCACGGAGCCCACAGTGGGCTGCCACGACAAGGGGATGTTGCTTTGGCTGAGAGTTAACCGAGTCGATAAACGGCGACCCCTTCCCTTCCAACACCCACCAGCCCATTGCACCGCTCTGCCCTGGCTCGACCGGTGGCTCCTTGCCGTGGTCCAGGCTGCCCGTGTGCGGCATCATGAGCCACGGGAGTGAGGGGTCGGCGGGGCCTGCAAGCATCACTGTTGGCGTTTCAACGTTCATTTTTTCAGTCTAGGGAGAAAGTTCCAGCATGCAGCTTCCAGAGGAGACAGGGGTTCCTAAAGGTTTGCACACCGTGCACCTTTCCTGACCGCCCCACATTGAGGTCAGCGAAACAGCCCTTGTGGTCCACCAGTGCCTGCGACCCCATGGAGAAGTACCCGTGTGGTTTGTGTGCTCCTTGGCAGGTGGTTGGGGGCCAAAGGAGGGATGTATGTTCCATCTATCACCCCGCAACAGTTAGGGAACCCCATTGAGGCAAAGCCACTATGCCCTGCACGCTTCCCAGAGTCACTACCCTCTGTCGCAGAAGGGTATTGATCGTCTTGGCTCCTTGGATCACAACAGCCCCCACTGCAGATTTTCCCACTCCGAATTGATTGCCAGTTGACCGGTGGCTGTCTGGGGTTGCAAGCGTCCGCAGGGCTATTGCCACTCACTTCTCAGCTGTCAGGGCGGGTCTCGTTCTGGTATTGCTGCACTTCAGGGCGGAGGAAAGCCATTCACAAACTTCCGTGAAAGTGGCCTTCCGCGTGGGAAAGTTTTGCAGCCACTGCTGGGCGTCCCAGAGCATCATCACTGTGCGATCCCACCAGTCTGTGCTTGGCTCGTGGCACCAGAACCAGCCTTCCACTGGGTCCAGAGGAGCGGATGCCACCTGCATCTGCCAGTCGCTCAACTCAGGTGCTTCACAGCATCGTATGTTCATGGCACCCCTGGGGATCTACTGCTGGCCCTGAATGCCGGAGTTTTGCTGCCAGCCCCGTGCCCTGGGTCCCAGCTGCTGCCCCACAATGCAAGGGTTTTACTCCCGGCCTCAGCTTTGGGGCCGGGGGCAGGACAGGGGTAAGGGGCAAATGTCAACCCCCACACTCTTAAAAATGTGCCCGCACCACTGCCTACAATTGCCTTGCTGCTGTGGTGACAGGTATTCAGTGGCCTGAGAACAGGGATTGGGGCTGTTAGTCCATTTCCGCATGGACAGTTGGTGAAATCACAGAAAGCACCGTTATAGCTGGAACCACATGGCACTGCACTGCACAGTGGGTGGATGGGATTGGGATCGAGATGCCGAGGGGTCCCTTTAGGGAAACATATTGGAAGTGTCAGGGGTAGAGGAAGCTTTTGCTGCTGGTGTCTCCATTTCTAAGTGCTAGAACTGGGTGAATAACTCATAAACCATCATCTCTTTTGACCAATTCTTTTCGTTTTGCTTTAGAATTAGCTGGCTACAAAGCACAGTCTCCCTCATTCCATTCTAGTCCGGCATTGCAACTTGTGCATGTGGATGCATCATATGAAAACCACTTTCAGTCAATACTTAAGCATTCATGCTTAAAATTCATTTTTGTCAGTGATTTTTTTTTTCAGAGAACAAAGGTGAAAGTGTGAAAAGAACGGTCTTGAATGAAAACTTGCTTCCAAATGCAAACAAATCTATGCAGATAATGTTTTGCAATAATTGCTCCACGCTGCTAAGAACTCTTAATCAGCACTAATTAGAGAAACAACAAAATAGGGCTGCTACACACAGGACTTGCATTGCTATAAAGTGGATAAAAACTAAGTCTGACTTGGCTTTTAAAGAGTTTATGGACACAAGCTGTCATCATTTTGTCGCTGAGTCAATTTCTCTTTCAACAAAGTTGAATTAACCTTTGAAATCTCGTGTTAGGGGGTCAGAAAATCTTTGTGTCCCTTTTAATTAAGATAATAAAATAGGCTTAGTGGGAATCAAAAATCTAAACTGACTGTCATGAGACATTAGCTTCCAGCATCTTTTTTCTTAAGTGCTGTCTGTCTCTCCTGAACACTTCTTTTTTTCTTTAACAAAATATTTCATTTTCTCTCCCAAAGATTCAGCCAAGTCTTAAAGTCTTTTATGGAACACTGTGATTGATCCTACATAGTGAGGAATGGAGTACCTTAAAAGGAGTGCTTTCAGCAGCCGATCTGATTCTGCCTAATGAAGAATTTTCAATGCATTTCCTTAGTATGCTTTTCTTGGAAGAGCCTCTTCTAGAATCCAAGGGTCAATGCTGATTCCGGAGATTTCTTTTCAACCAAGCTGAGAGTCTCATTGATTGCTTTCTAATGTATTTCCAGCTCTGAACTGTTGGTTTATAAACTCCTGAGTATTCTTAATAAGATCAAAGCTAACAGTCCTGTTTCACCTTAGTATCATGAGCTTTTGTGGGCACAACCCACTTTCTCAGGTGAAAAATATGGAGCAAGAGGCACAGAGGATGAATTATAAAACAGAAAAAGAGGGGAGAGGGGTTGCTTTAAAATTCATCCTCTGAATACACACCCTTCTGAGTTTATACTGCACTTTACACCTTCACAAACACTGATTCTCATAACACCTCTGAAAGTGGCAGTAGTGGTATGTTTTCTTGTATTATGGCAGCACTATGCAAAGCCTCTGTCCTGAAGAACTTATTGTCATAGACAAGGGCCAGAGCTAGCCCTAAGGTATGGTGAATTGGGGCTACCAGGCCGGGCCCCACACTTTGGGGGAGCCCCATGGGCTGGTGCAATTTGCCAGCATGGCAGAAGTCACCTCCACTCCAGGTCCTGAACCCTCCTAAGGGGATCCCTGAACTGGGCAGACAAAGGGTGGGGGGGTGAAACTGAGGCACAGGGAGTAGTGACTTACCCAGCAAGTCAGTGGATGTCATAAGACCTAGGTTTCCTGAGTGCCAGTCATGTGAGCTGGGGAAATCGAGACACAGAGGAGAGGGATAGGCTACGGCCACATTTACAGGGGCTGCCAAAATAAATGGCCAGAGTTTCAGACATGCTGAGTCACCCACACCTCCCAGCAACATTTTAGCTAACACGTCTAAATCTAGGTACTTTAGTCTAAAAACAATGGCATAAGTGCTGCTCTACAACTCCGTAGTAGAGCAGGGATAAGAACCTAAGAGCTGTTGCTTCTGAATGCTGTGCACTGACCATTAGGGCACACTGCCTCCTTGGTGCACTCACAAAAGGAAGGTGTCATCATTGTCAAGTTAGAGCCCTCACTACTGTTATCCTTCTTGCATCTCAGTATGTTAGATGTGTAGAACCAAGTATAAATATATACTACTTGCATGGCCTTGAAACTGGCCCTAGCTGTGTGCCTTAATGGTTCGTGTACAGTCCTAGTAGCTGCTAGGCTTGTGGTTCTAATCCCTATTCTGCCACTGACTAGGTTGCAGAGCAGTGCTTACGCTGTCACTTTTAGACTAAAGTACCTAGCTTTAGTGTAGTTAGCTAAGATGTTGCTGGGAGGTGTGGGTGACTCAGCATATCTGAAACTCAGGCTATATATATTTCTCTATGTATGTATTCTGTGGCTGGAGCCCAGTTAACAAAGAGAGCTGCATAAGCAACCCAGAATGGTAAATGGGTTGAGAACCAGCGCTTTAAGCCTACAGTAATTGTCATCTAAATTCACGTGCTCACATCCCCAGGCCTTGCACTTTACATGCAAATGTGCAGGCAGCCACCAAAATGAAGAGATTGCACCCTGTAAGCTGTGCGCTTGGGTAGCCCCCCAGGAGAGATTCAGGTGCTGCCCAGCTGACTAGCAGAGCCACCTGCCGCTGGCAGAATGTGTGTCTACTGGGGGTGCACATCTGCATATGCCTCAGTGCACATCACAAAAATTATTCTGCACAGGGATTGAAAAAATCAGAGGAAACACTGTCTGGAAACAAGTGGAATGGTATTCCTCTATGTGGTGAGGGCTAAGACAGTGGCTGATTCACCAAGGAGCACGGAAAGAAAGCAAAGAGTCGACATTAGCTCTAAGTAGAGCTTGATTGTTGTCTTGCGTGGACTGGGAATAGCCTGAGCTCCATGACAGCTGCTGCCCATGTTGTGCCTGGGTTGTGTGTAAGCACCAGGCGCCCAGCCTCCTGCACAGTCACCCTGACTTCTATCGGGAGCAAAATTAAGACCAAAACGCCAACTTTTTTCTGTCACATGACAGTTTTCGTTATAGCCACAATTGTGATGTCACCAGCTTGCAACTCCACATCAGGAAATACTGGGATTTCTAAGTAACATTCCATTTCCCGTGCAAATATGCCCAGGAAGAAAAAAAAAAGAGAGATCCAGGGTATACTACTAGCTAGATCAGCACACTGGTCAGTAAATTTCCCCTGAGTCAACACTAGCTCTTTAAAATTAGATGTGACTGAAGGTGCAGGTTATATTAGAGCTGCTTACTGGCTTGCATATTGAGCTAAGTTAATCTAGTCACTCAAGGGTGCTTTAGCAGGGTAGCATTAGCAGCCATGCAGGTGCATAATCACAGCTTTTTAGCCCCTGAATATTCAGCAAAATAGCAACATTAGTAATTGACAATCTCGCACATTTGTCACTAACTAAATCTCCCCAAATGACAAGTCCCACCCTATGAGTGCTAGATTGCGAGCCAAGCCTCCTACTATTAGCTATAATACACATTTGGCATCTGATGCATTTTGCTACGTAAGAGCCAATAGCCCTTGAAGTCTCTTTTGCTTAGGGACTAGCCGTGTTAGTCTGATCTTGCTAAAACAAAAGGAAAAACTATGTAGCACTTTAAAGACTAACAAGATGGTTTAATAGGTGAAAGCTCATCACCTATTAAACCATCTTGTTAGTATTTAAAGTTCTACATAGTTTTTCCTTCTGCTTAGGGACTGTGAGTGGCGTGCACTGGGTGATTTTTCAAGGAGAGTGATTGTGTTAAATTCTCAGAAAAACAGTTTTCCTTTGCACTTGCATTTTTGTACTGGGAATTGTGGGTAAAATGCTTTCATCATGAGCTGTGTTTGTCACATGATATGTCACATGATTTTGAATGCAAAATTGACTTCCTTGCATCTTGGCTTCGACAGACCCAAAAGGAAATGGTCAAAAACCTCCAAAGGAGAATCCAAGCAAATGGGTACTTTGCAGTGCTTTAAGTTTTACCCTTCTACTGTGCATAGCTGACCACTTTTCCTTGCTTCCTGGCAGAATTCCCCGCTTCAGCTCTGGAGAAAATGGGCCGCAAGGAAGTGGATGATACCCGTTCCTGGAAGAAACAGACCAACAACATCCGAAAAACATTCATCTTCATGGAGGCACTGGGCTCGTAAGTACTGGTACCATGGCTAATCTCTGGCCTCCCCCAATTGGAAGCAAGGAGAAGGGAGAAGGGGGGGAGGGGTCCGTTGGAGATGCAGTCGAAAGACGGGGTAGAAAAAGGTCTCAATACATTTCAAATGTTTGGGGCAAATTACCACAGCCATTCTAGTGTCATGGAAAGCTGTTACTTCCCTCAGATTATCCACCCTTCTATTACTAGATAAGCAGTCTTGTGCTTTATTTCACGTGCGGCCCTTTCTTGCTTAAGAAACATCTGCTTTACTGCTTCTGCCCCAAGCTCTGCCTCAGTGCACGTAACTCACTGTATTCATTCCCCATATGGATGGAAAAAATTAGAGGGAACTTTGGACAAACTCCTGGGGTCTACTCCTGGCCTGACCTAGCTGTGCTGAAGTAAGAAGACAGTGTATATGAGCCTGTTGTCGCCAAAGGGTTCTGCTGATTTCCTTGGACTACGGATAGCGTAGGGGTGGTGATGGCCAACAGGATGGTTCTGAACCAGGACACATGCTCTCTTGCGGGTCCTCAGAGGGCTTTCGGGGGCTACATCAATTCATCTATTTCAGTATTTCTCAGCCTGGAGATTGCAGCCCCCATGGGATTATGGGACAGGTCTGGGGGGGTTGGAAATGCAAGGCTGGCAAGAAGGGCAGAGGTGCAGGTCCCCAGACCACAGGGGAGCCCCGTAAGGTTAAGTTACAGGCTTCAGCCCTGGGTGGCAGGGTTTGGGAAGGCAGATGTGGGAAACAGACTCTGGTAGCACGTTGAATTGTACTAAAATGTGGGGGTTGGCCTAGTTGAGCTCCGGAGGGCTCTTCCAGCCCTAGCTGGCTCTGATACTTTGGAAGTACAAGTATACCCCAACCAATGCACTGTGTAATTCTGTGGTAAACACGAGACAGTCGGCCATCTTTCCGTGCCAGTGGTGTGTGTGGCTGTATGTCTGACTTGGGAAGAACTAGGTTTTGTAAGTGAGGTGAATCTTGAGGATACGCAAGACAAGCAGACTCCTGAAAGGGGCACAGTCGTCCGGAAAGGTTGAGAACGTGTGTGTGGATGTGAACTCCCAGGAGAAACGCAGGCTGTGGGCAGCTGTGGCCACTCTGCTAATCAGCGGGGGGGGGCACTTAAATCTCTCCTGTGCGGCTGCCCAAGTGCTCAGCTTACAGGGGATGCTGGTCTTGTGTCTCATTTCCCTGCCCTGATGACTGGCTAACAACCCTGTCTCAACGAACAGAAGGCTATGCACAGTGGCAACAGCTGATTAGTGACTTTGCTTCCTCTCTGGGGCTCCCAGGAGCTGACCAATGACAATGCTGCTGCTTTTCTGTTAAAGATGTTCCACTGTAATTATCAGTTAATTGGGCTAAAGTAAACCCCCAACATAAGCAGCCCCCTATGGGCCAGGGGTTAGGGTGCTTGCCTGGGCTGTTAGGGACCCTGGTTCAAGGCTCCTGCTTCCCAGCAAACAAAAAGAGTTGAACAGCAGGCACTTGTGTTCCTTTCCTCTTGAAACCCTTCCCCTTCAATTAACTATTAACTGGGCCAAAGCAATAATGTAAAGCAAGAGGCTCTCTGTAGCACAGGGGTTAACATAAGTGTTGCTGCTATTGCAGAGCTGGGTTCTAGTCCTCCTTGGGCCTTGTGAGATAGACTCTGAGCAGTGGGAGCTCAGAAACTTCCTTGTTGAAGCTGGTCCACGTGAATTATCTGTTTATTGGGCCAAAAAGAGTTCCCATTACAAGCAGCTCTTGGTAGCATTGTGGCCACAGCAGTTGCCTGTGATGTGTAGGTGCTTGGTTCAAGCCCTTGTGTCCCAGAGGCAGGTGTTCTCTTTGTGAACAGGAAGCTCTGTCAAGCTTTCCTGTTGGCGCTGCTCCCCTTTACTTAAGTGTGGCCTGGGTGAGCACTGGACTTCAGATCACTCTGTAGTCTGGTGGTTGGGTGCTTGCCTAGGAGGTGGGAGATCCTTGGATTTCCTAGTTCAAATCCTACCTCTGCCCCTTTAGAAGGGGTTTGACTGGGGAAATCCTCTCTCCCAGGTGACTGGGGAGGTGGCAGATTCCTATTTAGGTCCCTGCTCCAGGAGGAGCCATTGTCTTAGGAGAAAAGACAGGGACTTGACTGGAAGCTCTCACCTCTCAGGGGTGGGGTTAGGTGGTGGGTGGGTGGGTGGGGAGGGGGTAGGGTGGTGGGGTGGTCCTGGGAGGCAGGAGAGCCCTGCTCCAGTCCCTTCGCAGAGGCAGGACTGGAACTGGGATCTCCCACCTCCTGGGCAGGCCGAGGACCACAGGGGCCAAAAGAGAGATCTGAGTTTTATTTTAAAAAAAAAAGCACAAGAGGTGGCAAATAATTTTCCAAAACCCTTTCTGTCACCAGGAATGGGGGAATAGAACTCACAGCTCTGACATTCCCAGGTGAACACCCAGACCACTGCCCCATAGAGGGCTTCACAAACCTAGTCTGTGCTTGGGCCCAGTTGACAAATAAAGGAGCACTTTTCAGTAGACAAGAGTAAGGGACGCAGGCTGACCCAGGGGGGACTCAAACCAGGGTCTCTCACATCCCAGCTATCTGCTCTGGCTGCTATGCTACCAAAGGCTTCAAGGGCTTAGCTTTTGCTTTAACCTAATCAATAGTTAACGTGGAACCTCTCCAACAAGAAAGCCAGACAACCCTATTCAAAGCCCCTCCTTCTCAGTAGGTAGTTGGAGAACCCCAACCACTGTATTTAATAGCCCAAGTGCCCCCACACACACACACTGGACTATAAGCAGCTTCTTATAGCAGCTGTTGCTCAATTAATATTTAATTCAAGAGGAAGAACTTCAGGAGGAAAGGAGAACACTAACCAAGCACATGGAAGACTTACACCAGCCGCTGTACCACCAACGGGAGTAGCTTAACGCCTAAGCTGCTTTGGCCCAATGGATAGTTAATTAAGGCAGGACACCATCAACAGGAAAGCCAGAGAGAGACCCACCTCAGAATACCTCCAACGCCAGCACTTCAGATGCTCACTTGCAACACATTAGCCTGCCGCTTACATCTCATCTCTGCTACCAACAGAAGGGGGCTTGGTCCAGACACCCCCGGAGCTTAGATGGCTGGTTCTCAATCAGGGCCATGTGAACCTATGTTCTATGCTGGGCTTCCCATGAGACTCACAAGTGAAAAATAGGCTCAGGTATCTCACTGGTGTGAGGACAAGAAGGTGCCAGGGCAGCGGGAGGCTGCTTAATCAGAGCAAACTGCAGAAAATGGGGCAGGCAAGCTCCAAGCCTGGTGCCTATGACTAATAACGAGATTCACCAAGCCAGCCAGGGGCAATGCTTGTGAGGGAGGGAAGGCAAGAGGTTCTTCTGGCTATGCTACCCGGCTGTGCCAGGAAGAGGAGACACTGTGCAGCAACAGATAATGGGATGGGGTGGTGTTGCAGCATTCTCCCAGCTCCTATGCATCCTCTAGCTACACTGCTTGCTGCCCACCCAGTGAAGCACAGGTGAACAGATGCCCCCACTAAAATGGGCTGGGGAGAACCCCCCTGGGCGAGGGGTGGCAGAAGGAGGAGATGGGGCTGTGCCCCCTTTTCATCCCACCCACTAGTTGCCTATGAATCCAGCAACAAAACAGCTTCTACAATCCCTTGTTGGTCACTCAAAGCCAAAATACAGTGCCCTTAAAACAGCCCAATCTAATATGAGGGGGATGATTGACACTTTTGTTCCACCTAGTCACCCCAAGGGATCAGACACATCACCAGGTCAGTGAACATTTCGTATCTTACCCAAATACATGCTTACAGCCCATGCGTGTGAACTAAACAAAGATTTATTTTAAAAAAAGAAAAGAAAGGAAAGAGTATTGGTGAAAAGATCATGATACATACAGCTATGATCAAAGTCCTTAGGTCAGTTTAAACCATGGCATTCATTCTGGAAGAACTTCTTGCAACTCAGCAGCTCTGCTGTTATAGTCCAAGGAGGCGGCCAGTGTCCAATATCAGGGCAATCCAGACTGGAACTGCAGACCTCAGTCTTGTGACCCAACTTACATTCATCAGCAGAAAGTAATTCTCCATTAAACAGTTCGTAGACATTTTCCTACAAACCTGGAAGAGAAAGATAGATAATGGTGTGATTGCACCCAAATTTCATCTAAATGTTAATATTCACTTTTGATCTCTGAATCACTAGAATATTACAACAGACAGGCACCGTTTGGTTACATGGCTAACCTCTCAGAGGTTTAAACAAACACAGACCAATGCAATCACTGTCTCCTTCCAGCCCCCTCAGGATAATATTTGCATTTCCACATTCTAATCCATCTAACATCACTTTGCTGGCTTTTTATAAGCAAAGACCTGAGCTGCCATTTGTAGATTTTCCTAATATGTCCTTAAAATGTTGCATTCGGGTCATTTACACTGCTTGTTGCTTAATCCTATTCCAATCCACGTATTGTATCATTTGATTGTAAAAATGAGAAAGCAAGCTCTTTTCCAGGACCAGTGTGCCGTAACGCTTCGCTGCTTTTCTGTCTGAGTTTGTAAGCAAGTTGTTTTTAAAGTGAGGTGAAACTTGGGATACACAAGCCAAATCAGACTCCTGAAAGGGGCACCAAAGTCTGGAAAAGTTGGGTCCCTCTGTCCTAGACTCCCAGCTATTATGCTGCTCTTCAGCATGGTCCTTACCCTTGAAGTAGCTGAATGGCCGGGAGTCCTTTCCTGATTCTGCTCCAGCCTCTCTGAGTGACTGTGGGCAAATGGTGGTTCACCCCTCTGGACCCCGCTTCCTGCATCTTTAAACTGGCAATGATACCACTCATCCACTGGCACCGAGGGGAGGGAGTCACTGGGCCCGGCACCCCATATGCAGCCAGCTGTGACTCTCAGAAGCAAGTAGAGCAGAAGGTTTCGTAGTTGACAGGGACACAGCATAGAACAGACTTTGTCAACACAGACACCAGAAGAAAACAGTGCAACCCATCTTGGGAGGGGGGCCCCCAGAGCCAGGGCCCCCTCCCTGCATCCTAAAGCAGCCGAGATTAACTCACACACTCAGCCACCAGTCAGTCCCACCCTCACAGGCAGCCCCGCCTCCTCCCTTGTCCAGCTTCTGAGACAAAAGGGGTCACCTGTGTGCAACCCCTTCCCAGGTTCCGGATACAGAAATCCTCAGCCATTGCGTATGTGCTGGGGGTGGGTCAGCCTCCCTCAGTGACAGTCACGCCCAAAATTCCCATCGCCATCTAGATAGTGGTGCAGTGCCCAGGGAAACTGAGGCACGTACACAGGGTTACCACATACAGCATAACCAGTGAACTGAGCGAAGACCATCCCCCACTTTGTCACCTCCACCTCCACAAGGAATTGCTTAAATACCCAGGGAGGTGCATGGAAACTGAAATCACTTTGATGAAACTCCTGGCAACACCCTGCTGACCGCATCAGAAAAGCCACCTCAGGCTGCAGAATTGCACACAGAAACCAGGATCTCCTTTCCTACCTCTTCCCCCCACCTGTGAGCCTTTCATTCCGTTGGACAAACAAAAGCACTTGCTGTTCCCAAGGCCCTGGAACCTGCATGGCTTCCGCACCAATTGCTTGATTAGGATGGCAAGATTGTATGAGCAAAAGGTTTCTCCTTCACATGCTGAACACTGTTTAATTCTGAGACGCCAACCATGCACGCTGAATGTCCCTTCCCTGACCTCCGGTCCAATCAGGATGTGGCTTGGCTCCCCCAATTATCCCTTCAAAGCTGGGCTGGCTCTGTGAGCAATGGGTGGTTTGGGAGACAAGCAGCTGTAGTGACAGAACTGCTTAGTTACTTTCTCTTACATTTACAAACCTGCCAGTGAAGTTGGCTCATGCTGACAGCCAGCCACAGACGAGAGATTTTACACTCTCAGAGGTGTAGCCGTGGCTTTGGAAATGATACTAAAAGCAATTTGGTCCTGCCTGGGGTAGCTTCTATACACAGAGCAGTTGCTCCCTTTGGGGTACCTGAAAGTATCAGGAGAACAGACTCTCTAGAGATTTCTAAGTCAGTCTTGAGTGCTCCCCTCTTTTCCAGTCTCCTTTAGGGGCTCATAACCAGGCAGCTGCATTACTCGATTCCTCTGTTTCACCCGTGCTCTGCTTCCCGGCTCATTCCTAAAATGTATCACTGCAGAGAGCACGGAGCCCAGTTCCCCAGCTCAGCCCCACACTGTGGTATGGCAGGATATCCCACATGTTCTTCTCCTTGTGCCTGCTCGGTGCCAGCGGTGGAGATGGTGGCAGGCAGCAAAGTCCCATAACAAATCATTAGAATCATAGAATCCTAGGGCTGGAAGAAACCTCAGTACAGCCACCTGCCCAAAGCAGGACCAACCCCAATTAAACCAACCCAGCCAGGGCTTTGTCAGGCCAAGACTTAAAAACCTCTAGGGATGGAGATTCCACCCCCTCCCTAGGGAACCCGTTCCAGTGCTTCCCCACCCTCCTAGGGAAACAGTTTTTCCTAATATCCAACCTAGACCTCCCCCACTGCAACTTGAGACCATTGCTCCTTGTTCTGCCACCTGCCACCACTGAGAACAGCCTCTCTCCAGCCTCTTTGGAACCTCCCTTCAGGAAGTTGAAGGCTGCTATCAAATCCCCCCTCACTCTTCTCTTCTGTAGACCAAATAAGCCCAAATTCCTCAGCCTCTCCTCATAAATCCACTTCTGCATTTGAATGAAGAGCAGCAACCTTGCTTTGACCCTTAACCATCTATCTGCTGCAACCCTGAATGAACAAATCTTTCATAGCCATATGCTGTAGGGCGGGGGGGACAGAGGTGAGGGGGCATGGGAATCAGGAGAGGTGGCAAAATGAAGTGTCTGCAGCCACAGACTGCCTGCAAATAGCCCAGAGGAGAGGCAGAGAATAAGGGAGCCCAGCGTTCAGTTTTACCACATGTCTAATGAGGAGACTGACCCAGACACAGAGGATATTTGTTCAGTTTAGGTTCCAGTCTGCAGACTCCACCAGGGCGATGCTAGTAGGGAAAAAGGCTGCAATGAATGCAAAGCAGCTCTGGTGTGAAGGACACGCTCTCTCACTTCGTTAAGGTCCCTCAGGCAGCTCTCTGGAAATATGAAAATAAATAAGTGCAATTTATCAGCCTCACAGCAATGGTGTAACATCTGAGGTCCCTGCACCCCAGAAAATCTGATCAATTCCAGTGAAATTGACAGCGGAATCTGGCCCCCGCCATAAGTCCCCATCCAGACTTTCTGACTGCCCCTGATTCTAACCAACCTTGATCTGAGCCCCCCAGATGAATGGAAATAGCTGAGCTCCAGCCTCTAGTTGTACTGCAGATTGATATGGCCAGTGCTCATGATTAATTCTCAGTGTGTAAAAAAAGATGCTCACCTTTGATCCTTCCTGTCACATTAGCTTGTCTTGTCCGCCCGTCCTAACCTGGTTTGTACAGCCGCTGTGACACAGGCGCTAGAGAAGCACTTCTTTAAAAGACAGCCTGGTGCAACGTGGGCCCTGGTTCCTTGACTGGAATGCTGAAGAAGTTACCATACAATACATTAACAATCTGGGAAGAGTTTTATTGAATTTAGGATTTTGAATGGAGATGTCCCAGAGCTCAGAAATACTTTGATGCATTTTCCATTTGCAATGCTGCAGTCAAGCACACGTCTAATATATACAGCCCTGCCAACAGGAGGGATGGGCCGTTGGGGGCCGTTGCCCCAGGGCCCAGTGATTCAAAGTAGCCACCACCACGGCTACTACAGCAGAGGTGACAGCTGGAGCCCCGGGCCCTTTAAATCACAGCCGGAGCACTGCACTGTGCGCTCCGTGTGGCTGTGAGGGGCACCACGCTCTGGGCAGCATGGAGGGCTGCCTGCCCCGGCCTCGGCTCTTCCACCTGAGGCCTTACCCCTTCCGTGAATGCAGAGCCACCTTGCCCAGGGGCCCACGGAGGCTGTCGGCTCCCCTGAGAATCTATTCTGATTTTTATTGTAGTTGCTTGGAAACTTGCCTTTTCTCTCCTCTGCCCACGACTTCATCTACTCTGTTATGCCTACTCTGCTGACGACTGTTCCATGCTGCGCGTCACCTCTCTTGGAAGCGAACAGCGTGGCTAGTTCTTGTGTGTGTACAAAGCTGGGAAAACTTGCGTAAGGCCGTGGCGTGGGAATCGAGCAGCTTGTCAGAGCAGAGCATTCTAGAACATAAGAGTGGCCAGACTGGTCCATCCAGCCCAGTATCCTGTCTGCCGACAGTGGCCAATGCCAGGCGCCCCCAGAGGCAGTGAACAGAACAGAGAATGAAGCTCTCCTGTGACAGGAACCTACACTTGAGCTGTGCAATTCAGCATCGTCTCTAGAGCAGCGGTTCCCAACCCTAACCTTTTCCATATGCGGACCCATTTTGACAATTCAGGAAGACTTGGTGACCCAGGGCAGTTCAAAAATGTGTGTTCCTGGGGAGACACCTGGCGACCCTTTTGAAATGTAATGGCGACCCATATTTGGGTCCCAACCCATAAGTTGGGAAACCCTGCTCACGAATTAGGCTGGTGCTGCGAATCCTACGTTGCATGGCCAGCCCCAGAAATGAGTTAAATCAGTGGTTCTCCACCAAGGGTACACGTGTGAGTACGCAAAGGTATTCCATGGGGGGTACATCAACTCATCTAGATATGTGCCTCGTTTTGCACCAAACTACATAATAAGCACTAGCCAAGTGCACACAAACTAAAATTTAATGTGCACAGTGACTAGTTGACATGGCTGTATACACTGTACCCTGAAATCTAAGTACAAGATTTACATTCCAAATGATTTATTTGATAACTAGACGGTCAAAATGAAAAGCCAGTGATTTTTCAGGAATGTGCTGTGATACTTCTGTGTTTTGATGTCTGATTTTGTAAGCAAGTCCTTTTTAAGTGAGGAGAATCTTGGGGTGCAGGAGACAAACCAGCCTCCGGAAAGGAGCACAGCAGTCTGGTGATGCAGAGTGCCCCTGAGTGAAATTACCCAATAGCATTACCCTAGAGTGGAGCAAGGGGAGTTGCTATTAGGGAACAAAAAGCCACTTTGTTGAGCCATACGTTTTTTAATAGGGAGGCCTAATTATTTGTTTGGGAATGAAATGGGGAACAGATGCTCTAGCATCTGATCTGTAGGTTGTTCGTTTCCTACCACGGCATTACAAAGAAAGATGGTATTAGAAATGAGGGATTCGCACCACATGCAGTGGGTGTTTCAGTAGAGCAGCGTTAATTAGCAAGGTAGAGAGTTGAGTAAAATACATAGAGATCTAGGTAAAAAAAAAACCAACCTGAAATAAATGGGGCAGCAGTATTCTTGGAAGCTCAAAGGGTTCCAAATGCAATGGAAACCCAGAGAAGTCGATGAAGCCATTTAAATGGGTTTCCAAGGGAGATTGTCATTTCAGACGGAGTGGGTCAGAAAACCCCACTAGTTTTGTTATATCTTTTTTTCAAACTGAATCCCGTTTGTCAGGATTTCATTCTCCATGTGACACTCCTGCTAGGAGGACGGGCAGGTGGAAGTATGAGGGATGGGCTTGTCCGTACATGTCGGAGGAAGAGTATGAGATAGAAGGGACAGCATGGTGGATATAGAGCTGACAAGTGTCCCAGTGGGAGATGCTGGGTGCTGAGAACTCTGGAAAATCTGGGCAAGGGGGGCTAGGCACGTGGGGTGCGCGGGAGTCAGGGCAGAGGATTGAGGGGAGGTGTGGGGGTGTGTGCAGGAGTCAGGGTTGGGGAGTGTGGGGTGCAGGAATCAGGGTTGGGGGATGTAAAGGGTACAGGAGTCAGGTCTGGGAGGTATGAGAAGAGGCTCAGGGCAGGAGGTGAGGGAGGGCAGGCATCAGGGTTGCAGAATGTGGGGTTCTGGTGTCAGAGCAGGGGGCTGGGAATGTGGGGGGCTCAGTGCAGAGTGGATATGGGGTGTGTGGGATTCAGGGCAGGAGGCTGGGTGTGTGTAGGGGTGAGTGCAGGGTAAATTCCTTATTTACGTGCCCATGAATGGGAGCAAAGTTTGCTTGAAAAATGGGGCTCCTACAGCTATAGGTGCACAGGAGTGAGTTAAAGATTGGGGATCGGGACCTCAGGGATCTGAGGGCAAGGCAAGGTGGAGCATTCAGTGGCGGAGTCTGAGCACAGCTCCAGCTGCTGAATTTGATCTTGAGGGTGAACTGTCTTCCCCTTGCAAATATTCAGTTTGACGTCTGTCTGGAGAGGGCCTGTCGCTTGGCAGAGTTCTGCCCTGAGACGGCTCCCTTCTATAAGGGAGGTTCAGGGAGCACAGCCTGGAGCACAGCGTTGTGACAGTTACAGTGTCGAGAGAAAAAGCCTCCTTCCCCCCAACAGCTCATTAAGATTACGAGAGGATTCTTCTGTGTCAGATAATCACACCTCAGTGCCGGCTAATCCTCAGTGTGAAACTCCACAAGCCGTGCCCATAACTTTTAAGCTCCCTAGACTTGCTAGGAACTGGCTGCTTCATAAATGTTTCCTTGATTTCTGCTTCTAGTGTGACTGGAAAGCCTCTTGGACCATCCCTGCTCCAGGGCTAAGGGTTCATGGCCCTGTGCACAGGGCCAAAAGACAGAGAGCCTGTATTGAAGGTAGCTTAAAGCAGTGATGCTCTGATTTGAAGCTTAGACCCTTGCACTATTTGTTCCTTCTGCCTCCTTACCCTGCTGGGACCCACAGTGCAGGAGAGACCATGGAAATGGAAGGAGAAACGTTCTTTTCTTTTCTTTTCTTTTCTTTTCTTTTCCTTTCAAAAAATTGGCTCCTTCACCGTAACTGGCTCTCCCCCTGAGGCTGACTAGGACATGGTCTGCCCCTCTCCGAGCTAAGCAGCCCAGCTGCCCAGCTGATGTGGGGAAGGGGAACAAGGATATGTCAGAGGCTAAGATACATGGGCAGGACCATGAGTCGCCTGACTCGGGGAATCTGCTTTCTCCCTACTGCAGGCGAGTCATGCCCCCCGCGGCTTTCATCTCTCTCTTCTCCTTGTGCTATGAGTCCCTGCCGCTGGCTAGCAGCTGAGTACAAAATCAGCCGGATGGGGACCACTCTGTGTTTCACCAGGCTATCTGGACAGCCTGTTGGGCCCATCATGGAGGGGGATGGGAGAGTGGCCTGTTTTCTCTTCTTTCCTATTATTTTCATTACAGTCGCATCTACCATGGAGAATGTGCCCCTACTGTGCGGAACAGGCACATGGCAAGGGACAGACCTCGCCCTGAAGAATTTACAGGTGTCACAGACAAGACAGACAGAGAGGAAGAGACTTGCCCACAGTCAAAGAGCCGGGAGCAGACCCAAGGTTTCCTCAGTGCCACTGGATCACCCTCTTCCCTTCTCCAGCACCCTTAAATGCTCAGAGCTGTACTGTTCGGAGCAAACACCAGCAGGGCGAGGAGAGTTGCCAGCTTGGCAAAGCAGTCGCTGACACCGTCCTCTGACCCAGTTAGCTGCCTTATGCCAAACCTTTAACAGGATTGCCGGTTATAAATAACTCCCCCTTCATTGTAACGAGTCGAACTCTGCTCTGCGGGATGTGCTGGATACATACCCATTGCATTGTAACTCAGCGCATACAGTTTTAAGTGGGTTTGTGCGAGCAGCCAGCACCGGAGCCATCCCTGCCCAAAGAAAATGTGCAGTGAACTGGTTTTATCCAGAGATTAAAACATTGGATCGGCAGGACTCGGATTAATGCACTGAAAAGCACCCCACGTAGGTTTCAAACAATTGGGATTGGTCCTGCCTTGGACAGGGGGCTGGACTTGATGCCTCCTGAGGTCTCTTCCAGCTCTAGGGTTCTATACACCAAGCTCTCACCTAACTGGCATGCAGCCACTTCTGGGAAGGGAGTCCAGGACCCGGTAGCCCTTCTGTGCCAGTGACATTTCAAAGCTGTGTTTTGAGCTGGGACAATGGAGGGTAACTTCCTCAATCGGAACAGCAGAGAAATGATGGACGCTGGCCGGGATGCCATGAATACCCCTGTCCTGGCAAAAAACAAAGAAAAAGCCAGAGGATCTTAAATGGCATTGAGCAGTCAGGGATTTGGGTTGGTGCCTCATTACACAGTTGCCAGTACAGCCTTCTTGCTGGGATTGCATTAGCCTGGGGGAAAGCCTGGCTGTGGGTCCCAGCAGCTTATGATGCAATGACTCTGAGAAGGGCAGTCAAAAGCCATGTCCTTGGATGCTTGATCACTGGAAGCCTGTGCTGTCAAGTGGTATGTGGCATCTGCCATTCCCGAGATGGACTTAATCTGCTGACAGCAGAGCAGTTGTCTCATGGGCTGAAATGTGCACAAGTAGCCACTTGACTGTCTTTGCAGCAGGTGCGGTGTGCTCCTGAATGTTGCTATTGTGATTCTGCGTTCAGTCTCGTGTCCTTTTATCCATCGCTCGGGAAGGTTCTGTGCTACATGTTCTGTGCATTTAGCCCTTTCTCTACTCACTGCCTCCTTTTCAGACAGTGACCAAACACCGGGGATCTTCACACTCTGGAACTGAAACTTGCAAGGGGGTTCTCTAGACAATAGGTCAAACCATGATCCTGAATTGGAACACACCTAAGTCATACCTAGATCTGAATTTTTCAGCTTTAACCTGTCTCTGTTAGCCACACCTCTGCCCCCTTTCAGAAAAGATTCTTTGTTAGGTGTCTGCAGGCACTGCTCATTTTATGTACACCATAATAAATATGCTGAGTGCTACATGTTAAAGCCACGTGAACCTCTGCAGGCTTGGTTAACAAGGTGCATTCAAATATATTCTTTGGTTCTTGCCTCCCAAATATTGCTGAGACCTGACACAGTCTTAAATTGTACATTTCAAAATGGCAACATGAAATTAATAGAATTTGGAAGCCATCTATACATCACAATAATAGTATCAGAAATGTGTAACACTAATTACAAATGCCATCCACTTAGAGTGGAAGCATTAATCATTGCATTCATCTTGGTGTTGGAAAAGGTTCCGAAAAGGGCAACAAAATGATTAGGGGGTTGGAACAGCTGCCATATGAAGAGAGATGAAAAAGACTTGGACTTTTCATCTTAGGAAAGAGGAGACTAAGGGGGGATAGGATAGAGGTCTATAAAATCATGACTGGTGTGGAAAAGGTGAATAAGGAAAAGTTATTAACTTGTTCCCATAACATAAGAACTAGGGGCCACCAAATGAAATTAATAGGTAGCAGGTTTAAAACAAACCAAAGGAAGTTTTTTTCAAGCAGTGCACAGTCCACCTGTGGAACTCCTTGCCAGAGGACATTGTGAAGACCAGGACTTTAACAGGGTTCAAAAAAGAACTAGATACATTCAATGGCTATTAGCCAGGATGGTTAGGAACGATGCCCCTAGTCTCTGTTTGTCAGGCTGGGAATGGGCGACAGGGGAGGGATCACTTGATGATTCCCTGTTCTGTTCACTCCCCCTGGGGCACCTGGCATTGGCCACTGTTGGAAGACAGGACACTGGTCTAGATGGGCCTTTGGACTGGCCTAGTCTGGCTGTTCTTATGTTCTCATGTTATTATTATATTATTTTGCTTTTTTTTTTTACTTCCCCTTTTCCCCCATATGTATTTGCTTCCAGCTCACTGCTATGCCATCTATTGAAACCCACTGGTCTTTCATGTGGATTTTCTCCACAGAGGTGCCTTTTCAGAAGTGTTCCTAGTGAAGCAAAGGATCACCGGGAAGCTCTTTGCTCTGAAGTGCATCAAGAAGTCTCCTGTCATTAGGGACAGCAGCCTGGAGAACGAAATCGCCGTGCTGAAGAAGTGAGTATCGTTTCGAACGTGCCGCATGAGCAAACTGCTTTCCCACGACATGCACCGTTAGAACCAAAGCTGTGCAGCTCCCTGAGCCTCACGGCCCTTTGCCACCACTGCGGTGCACACGCCCCTATCCATCACATGAGATGAAAGGAAGCTAAGTGATACTGGGTATTGGTTTCCATTCTCTGGAAAGGGGGGGGTGAAGTTTAATTATTCGTTCCCCTTGCTGAGCCCAGGGGAGCCAACAGGGTCGCCAGAGCCCCTGGCTCTGTGTTCCAGGAAGAGGCGGGGCCTCAGGCAGAAGGGGCGGGGCTGGAACAGACAGCCCCCAGCGCCATCCAGGTGGCCTGGCACTCCCCCCCACCAGCCCTCAGAGCTGGCCAGAGCGGGGCCTTGGAGCACAAGCCCTGGGCTTCTGTTAGATTCACTAGGCCTTGGGGCAATTGCCCCTCCCCACCCACACATCGGCAGGCCTGGCCGAACCCATCAGTGTTGCAGGAGAACCGGAAAAAGAAACACGCTAAGATCAAGCAGCATGAAGAGTGACCGGAAAGGTTTTCCATCTGCCTAAAAATAACAAAATATGTGTTATTGTCCTTTATTGTTATGAGCCTTGTTCTTCACTGGCTAGACGAGTGTACAATGCTACCCTTTTGTTTTCGCTTAGCTTCCATTTTGCTCTGGTGTAAATGGCAACACAGTGTGCAAAGCAGGAAAGCATCGGCCACAGCGTGTCCTTTGGACAGGACTAAATCAAAGGGCATTAACAAACAGTTAATGCACCTCAGCCAGACCCGCGTAGACAGTCAGTTCATCTTCAATAGGCTAGTGTAGGGTCAATTCACCCCTGGCTTGCCACAAACCAATGTTCGTGCAGACATCTGATCTCACTCACTCCTGCCCGTATGAAGAGTCGCTCTTTTGGAAGTGAGTAGAATTTTGCCCAGAGAAAAACTGGTGTAAAGCAAGAGGAAAACCAGACTGTGACTTTCAGCTTGACAATGCATCTTTATCCTCCACAAAGAGGTTTGTTAACCCCAGTTTGTCTTTGCTGGTTGCAGAATAAAGCATGAAAACATTGTGACTCTGGAAGACATTTATGAAAGTGCAACCCACTATTACCTGGTCATGCAGCTGTAAGTACCTCACGATACACCTCTGTCTGTGCTGCGTAGAAACAGCAGTAACATTTCCCTGATGCCGTGTGTCCATCTGAACAGGCCTCACGCAGGATTCAGGCATTCAAATCTGAAAGTCAAATGCACAAAAATATCCACTCAGACAGATTCTTCATTGGTGGACTGTGAACAACAGTTTGAGATATGCAACTACCCAGGGCATTTCTTCATAGTGAACGAGCCTTCTTTTATATTACAGGTTGAACCTCTCTAGTCCGGCACTCTCTGGTCTGGCAACCTCCGTAGTCTGGCATGAGTTGAGTTAGCTGGATGTCCACTTATCAAGGGTGTGGCCAAGTTTCCTGCGCTCCCATAAAGTTTGTTTACAGCCACCGGTCCTGGCGCTATTCTGTTATTTAGCTCTAATGTACCCCTAAATGTCTTCTAAGGGCCCAGCAAGCAGTGGAAGTGTTGGTAATGCTGCTAGGCAACCCTGACCTCCCGTGGTTTGGCAAATTTTCTGGTTCGCACCGGTCAGGTCCCGAGGGAGCCGGACTAGAGAGGTTCAACCTGTACTATCAAAATTCAGATCAGCATCTAAGTCACCACGGTGGTTTAGCAGGACAGGAAAGCTATGCTATGCACGGCGTAACATGGGCAAAGTGTCGGCAGCAAAGAAAGCAGCTAGCGGCAGGGAACACCTGTGGCTGAGGGATTAGGTGTAGATTCCTCTAATGAGGATTGTTTTACACAGATTAACTCACAGCCAATCCCATCACGTGGCGGAGGCTGGAGACAGCCCAGCACACAAGGCGGAAAGTCAGACGGGAACCTCCTTCCCCGTCCTTGGGGTCCAGACAACTCGGTAGCCACCTCCAGGCAATTTGGGTGCAATGAGCTTTGCCAGTTGTGCTGACCAGCTGGTTGGGAAGCTGCACGCAGAATTACACGAGTGAGTTACTTATGGGGCATTTCAAATGCTGGTCTCAGATTGAGGAGCCAAACTGGGGCCATCAAGGCAGGAGGGTTCAGGGCAACCCCAAGCCTTGCAATGGGTGTGTGTCACGGGGCTGGTCCCCCCGCCAGCCTTAGGGGCAGTGGTATGGCCATGCAGTCAAGTTGGAATCACCTCCCTTTGTCTCAGGGCAGTGTGACCTAATGTGTGAGGAGCCGAAATGGGGGGGGCCTCTTATGCCAGGCTGTGCGGCCTAATGGCCAGAGTCACAGCTGTCCTGTCCATAGGACGGTTCAGGGCAGCTGCCTCAGGCCTTTGTTTTGGAGGACCTGTGATGGCCGCCTCACCCATCCTATGGACACGGCCCATGGCAGCCCAGAGGATTACTGGGGGCCCTGGCGCAGGGTGGCAGTGGGGGGAACCAGAGCTACGCAGCAGCCTGCTCCGCTCTGCTCTGTTGTGCGCTGCCCTGCTGCCCACCTGCCGGCCAGCTGTGCTCCACTTCACGGTGGCAGCAGGAAGCAGAGAGCCCCGGGGAAGCGGAGCGCAGTGGGCTGAGAGGGCAGCGGGGTGGGGTACAGTGGAGCAGGCTGCCACCTGCTGCCACCTAGTGCCTGACCCCTTAGTAAGCCCCTGGCTCATGTTACCCTGGGAAGGGGACTTCGGGCAGGGGGCAGAGCAGGAGCAAGTCTTGGGGGCATGGGTGGGGTGGGAGCAGAGTCAGGGTGCGGGCAAGGGGTTTGCCCAAGACCCCTTGTCCCCCTAGGAATGGCCCTGGTCAGAGTCCATGTAGCTGCCCTCTTGGTCAGGGCTGTGTGGCCTAGTGGTTAGATTGGTTAGAGGGGTGGGTTGCCACGTCGGGGTAAGTGACAGAGTAGGTGGACATGGGCTTTCCCTTCTGCACCAGGTCCCAATCCAGGGCCTGCCCCCAGCTTGATGGGTGTCCTGCTGAAACACAACAAGCTACGCCCCAGTTTTATGACCCTTTCCCCATTAAGTTCCCCTGAGCCACTTCTTACCTGTTCCTCCGTGGTTTGTGGTCCTTGGATTCCCATGGCTTCCCCTCCCTCTGGGACATGGGGTGCCTGCACTTGTGGGTCCTCTCTGGCTGGCTGGCCTCTGCACCCACACCGAGGGGTCCTGCTGCTACTTGGGGTCACAGCCACCAGCTCCAAGGGGTCCTGGCTGCCAGCCTGGGGACTCTGCTGTCCTCCCCAGTGTCCCTGCTGCCAGAGGGCTCCTTTGCCATCCATGGTCCTGACGGCTCTGCAGCAAGCCCCATGCCCAGGGCTCCACAGCCACCCCCAGCTGTAGCCCCAGCCTGGGGCAGTCAGGGGCAAGGCTGGAGTAAGGCAAAGGGTGCTGAGCATGGTTCTAGCACCACTGGCCCACAGCAGGCAGAGCAGGGTAAGACTCTGATCCTCCTCTCCTGCAGAAGTGCCCAGTGAGCAGAGCGGGGCCAGGAGCAGAGTGGGAGGGGCCGGGGCAGAGTGGGCGGGGCAAGGGGCAGAGTGGGAGGGGCAAGGGGTGCACATTTTTATGTCTCCCTTTTTACTAGGGATGTAAGCGACTAGTCGACTACCCGATAAGCAAATACTTATCGGGTAGTCGAGCAGGAACTCGACTAGTCGCTTCCCATCCCCCTTGCTGCCTCTATCAGAGAGAGGCAGTAAGAGGGGGGAGCATGAGCCAGTGCTGGGGGGAGCCGGCTTAAAAGCCAGTTCCCTGCACCCAGAACCATCTCCGCCGGCAGCAGGAGAGGCAGGGGGCAGCGGGGAAACGGCGCAAGTGGGGATTGAAGCAGTCCCACTTGCGCCTGTCCCACTGCTGCTCCTCTCTGTTTGGAGCGTGCAAGAGCTGCTTGCGGCTCTTGTACATTTCAAAGGAAGAGGCACAGGGGGGAACCCGTGCCAGCGGGACGGCTTCAGTCCCTGATGACACGGGTTCCCACTGCCTCTCTCCCTTTGAAATGTACAAGAACTGTGGGCGGCTCTTGTACACTTCAAAGGGAGAGGCGCAATGGCACAGCGAGCGCCCCCCCTTATCGACTAATCGATGGAAATTCCGTCGACTACTCGATTAGCTGATTAATCGAAATTTAACATCCCTATTTTTACAAGGCCCCCTGGCCATATCAGGATATTTCTTCTCCTCCCCTACGACCAGCTAGGGGGCAGCCCCATCGTTCCTACCCTCGCCCTCATTGCCCACCCGTCCAAAGGGGGACCCACCCATCCCGACTTCCCCACTGTCCTGAAGTGCCAACAGTCCTTCCATAGGAACCTGAAGGGCGCATCCCTTCCCTTCAGCCGACAGCCCCAACTGTGTTGGGTCACTCCCTTTTATATCAGTGTCCCAGCTGGAGCATGCCTAGCAGAGCCAAGAGGACAGGGCCTTCCCGGCCCACTGGCAAAGATTAACCCCTTCTGATCCAGTACCATGCTGGCACATCTCAGCACAGCATGGATGTGTCCATTGGCTTCTCAACCACAGCGATGCTGTAGATAAAGCTGTACATTTCTTACACATCTAGGTTGAGTAAAATTTCCCCTTCTTCTGTCTATGGATATTTTTTATCTCCACACTCATTAACTAGTGGTGCGTGTACTGTCTCCCCTTCAGGGTGTCCGGCGGGGAGTTATTTGACCGAATTTTGGAACGAGGTGTTTATACTGAGAAAGATGCAAGTGTGGTGATCCGACAGGTCCTGGCAGCAGTGAAATACCTCCACGAGAACGGAATCGTTCACCGCGATTTAAAGGTAGGTAAATATTGCGCTCCTTGGAAACAGCACTGCCCTGTGAAATGAGCAATGCCTGCAATGCAGCACTGAAGGGTTCACTGGGGTACACCGGGAAATCCTGCAAAAGCAAACTAGCTTTTTAAGATCACGTCACAACCACTATCCTCCCTAAGGATTGACCCTGGGACTTTCATCATGAAAAGCTCACAAGGCTCTTATGAAAGGAGCTGGTGGTAATAGGAGCAGGTTGCAACAAACACACCTATCCATCACATTGTGCTCAGTGAGTGTTAACTTGACTCCTAAATTCCACAGAGCCAGTGTCTGCACTCGATACTGCAGTGACTTTCTAGAGGTTTTAGTCTCTGAGTCATCCTACTGTTGCTTCTGCTGGCCTAGAAGTCAGACAGCTTCTGGAAATGACAAGTGAATTATGGCCAGGTCTACATGACACAAGAAAGTTGACCTAAGATACACAACTCCAGCTAGAAGAATGGCGTAGGTGGAGTCAACGTACCTTAAGTTGAATTTCTGCAGTGTCCCCACTGCGAGAGGTTAACGGGAGAAACTCTCCCATTGACTTTCCTAACTCCTCGCAACCCTGTGGAGTAGCAGCGTTCACATAGGTGCCATGGGCGGTTGATTTAGCAGGTCCTTGCTAGACTCACTAAATCAAACCCTGGAAGATTAATCTCAGGGTAAGTGAAGATAAGCCCTGTTGTTTACAAACAAATTAATTTCAGTGGCTGTTTTGCCTTTAACTCCAATGGCTCTTTGGCCTTTATTTTAATTTTTGTGCATGAATTGAAGAAAAAAAAAGGAACCTGTCATTTGTAGATTATAGTTCCCCCTCTTTGATTGTCAGTGCGGCATTTAAAATCTGACCATTTCCTACTGACAGCCTGAAAACCTGCTTTACCTGACTCCCGAGGAAAACTCCAAAATCATGATCACAGACTTTGGCCTGTCTAAAATGGAGCAGAATGGCATCATGTCCACAGCTTGTGGGACTCCAGGATATGTTGGTGAGTAAAGGGGCTGGGAGGGCTTTTCCTTGATGACCTACATGACACAGGCCCTCATATGCCTCCTATTCACTTTCCAGAAGAAAGCAAAGAAGTAACATGCTTAGGCATATTAGTAACATGCTAATAAAAATATACTGTAAGGGCTGCAGGCGAATCAGATTAGGGACATAGTTTTTAAGGGTGGCAAAATCTCAGCAGGCTTGAAAGGGGAAAGAAGGTGTCCAATACACATTTAAAAAAAATTAGAGTCGAATCTTGAAGTTATTCAGGAATTCACTGTATACTTAAAAAAAAATTGAAAGCAATGAGATTTTGCTAACTGAAATCAACAGGAGTTTTGCTTGAATAAGGATTTCAGGATTTGGCCTAGCAGGTAATATTTTGGGGGCATTCCCTTGTGTCTGGTTTGCAGAAGATGTCTGAGAGACCGCCTGACCTCATGGCTTGAGAGCGCCAGTATTTCTGCATGCTAACCCACCTCTAAATGACATTCGAGCCTTGTGCAAGTCACTGCTCCTTCCCTTGTTTGATTCCCCATCTGTAAAATGGATTTACTTTTAGGTCTAACATCTAGCGGTAGGAAGCCCATTCTATGCTCTGGACCTTTCACCCATAACCTGAAAATCACAAAATAAACAAGTTAATATAATCACCCAACACAGGGGTAGCCGTATTCGTCTGTGTCCACAAAAATATTGAGGAGTCAAATGGCATCTTAAAGACTAACAGATTTATTTGTGAGCAAAAACCCACTTTGTAAGACGCAGGGCCCATATATCACACAGGGCGGTGTTACAACACTTTCATGTCTGGATAGCATTCTGAGGCCATAAAATTCTATGTAAGAACAAGCAAGTGATAGGTTGAATCACAGAAGTTCCTTTAGGGTTGTCCCGTAATGTGCTGATCATGTGACAGGTCTGCCTTCCTGCCTTCCCACACCACTCTGTCCTGCTGGACCACATCCTCTGGTCTCCCCCAGACAAGGCACAGAGTTGGGGTGACCGCCCCCCTGCAGAGCAATGCAGACACTGAACCAGTTCAGCTCTGGGAGTGTTCAGCTCTAAGGGCTCAGCAGCACCCAGGAAACCAACTCCCAGAAAGGACCATCACCCCAAATAAATCCACCCTACCCCGTGTAAAAGTTTTACACGGAGAAAGCTTAGAAGGAAGTCAGCCCCCTTTATCAATCCAAGAGGGATATGCACAGTGGTTGTTCCTCTCTCCCCAGGAAACAATTATTTACACTGAGTTTGATAATAAACAAAAAGGGTTTTATTAAGTACAAAAAATATGATTTAAGTGCTTGCAAGTGAAAACCATCAAATCAAAGTAAGTTACAAAATTAAAATGATCAAAAAAACCCTTAGCTAGTTCTAATCCACTAAGAAACTTGTTACATGAAAATTCTTACCCTAAACAGCTGGTCTTATCTCAGGTAAAGAGCTTCTAGTCAGAGTCCACCTTTACTGTGACCCAGGTCTACAGCTTCTTCCAAGTTCTTTGTATCCCCGTAGGGTAGGCCAGGCAGTTTCCAAAGGCCAACTGAAGAGGAAGGCTGATTGTTTCCCATTGCGTAAATAAACTTACCCCAGGGCAGGAATTCTTTGTTCAGCACCCTCATCTCCATGGAAAAATACCAGGTTCAAGAGGGATTCCAGTACCAGGGCGTGGTCACGTGTCTTTCCAGGACTAACCACAGTTTGGGTATACAGGACAAACCAGACTATTCACAGGTCATTGATTCGATGACTGAGCCATTCGTTTCTGGGGCGTCAGTAATGGGCCTCAATAACACATTTAGAATTATAAATAGATCCACACTTTATACTTCTAACTTCACATACAAGAATGATTCATGCATAAAAGTAGGATGTATACATTCAGCAGCTTGTAAGTGTAAAATTGATAGGTTACATGACCTGCTTTGCATAAAGCATCTTCTAGTTATACATATTCATATCCATAAGCCAATTTTCATAAAGCATGGGGGGGCATGACAGCAACAACCATTGAAAAATGGACAATGTTGATTCTCCATCACTTTCAGTCTATAAATCAACACTGGAAGGTTTTCTAAAAAGAAGGAGGCTACAGCTACACCAGAAGTTATAGGCTTGATGACACATTACCGAGTGAGGTTCTCTGGCCTTTGTTATGCAGGTCAGACTAGATTATCATAATGTTCTTTCTGGCTTTAAAAATCTATGAGTTACTCATCCTGCCTTTCTGCTGCTTTGGATTTGATGGGTGGCAAATGTACAGACGTCTATGTGTTTCTATCCACAATCATTCAGGCCAGGTCTACACTGGCAGAGAAAACTGATGCAAAATACGCAACTCCAGCTACGTGAATTGCATAGCTGGAGTCGACGTGCCTTGCAATGATTTTCTGGGGCAGCCCCACAGCGGGAGGTTGACAGGAGAAACTCTCCCATCAACTTCCTTTACATTTTGTGACAGCAAGGAGTACCATGGTCGATGGGGGCATGGTAAGCATTCGATTTAGAGGGTCTTTACTAGACCCGTTAAATCGAACCCCAGAAGATCAATCGCTGGAGCATCGATCCTCCGGTAGGTGGAGACATGGCCTAACTCCTAAAAGCCTGCCACACCAGGTTTATGATTGTTCAATGTCAAGTCATTTGTTGTCCTGAAATGGTTTATATTCCCTGCAACTTTGATTTGCTTTTGATTTCCTGTAGCTCCCGAGGTCCTAGCCCAGAAACCATACAGCAAAGCTGTCGATTGCTGGTCGATAGGCGTCATTACTTATATCCTGTGAGTATGAACCAACAGCACCTTTGCTTTTTGACAGATGCTCAGGATTCTTCATTGCTGTGGCCCCTTGTGCAGCATCACATATGCTTGTGCAAGGTCCGCCCTGGGCACTATTCCTTCAGTAGCATAAAACTATCAGGCATCCTCCCCCGCTGTGCTTTCTAGGTTTAGTTTCATCTCATCAGCTACACACCCGCTGGGGCTTTGTCCTGCCATTGCCACACTGGGGCTTTCAACCTTTTTCTGAATCGTTACCCTCAAGCCGTGCTGCATGGTGAGGGTTAATAGTGCATCCTCCTCCCTTTGTCCTTATCCCTGTGAGACATGCCAGCTGCCCCCAGTAGAGTTCAAAATGCTTGTGCCTGCCGAGAGAGAGGTGCTAATCAGCTCCTTGCTGTTCTGCTCCAGGCTGTGTGGATACCCTCCCTTCTACGAAGAGACAGAATCCAAACTGTTTGAAAAGATTAAAGAAGGCTACTACGAGTTTGAGTCTCCATTTTGGGATGATATCTCAGAGTCAGGTACCTCTCATCCACTGCAGAGCACCTTACTAGCACCCTGTCCCCTCTCTGGCATGCAACATTGGCCATCTAGAACTCTCCTGATCATGTAATGGCTGAGCTCTACCAGGGAACACAAGGGAAGGAGAGTTTAGAGAAGCACATCCTAGAACATAAGAACGGCCATACTGGGTCAGACCAACAGTGTCCTGTCTGCTGACAGTGGCCAATATCAGATGCCCCAGAGGGAGGGAACACAACAGGTAATCCTCACGTGATCCCTCCCCTGTCTCCCACTTCCAGAGAAACAGAGACTAGGGACACCATTCCTACCCAGCCTGGCTAATTGCCATTTTGAACCCTGTTAAAGTTCTAGCCTTCACCTCATCCTCTGGCAAGGAGTTCCAGAGGTTGACAGTGCGCTGAGTGAAGAAAAACTTCCTTTTGTTTATTTTAAACCTGCTGCCTATTAATTCCATTTGGTGACCCCTAGTTCTTATATTGTGGGAATAAGGAAATATCTTTTCCTTATTCACTTTTTCCACACCACTCATGATTGTATCGACTTTTATCATATTCCCCCTCAGTCTCCTCTTTTCTAAGCTGAAAAGTCCCCATCTTTTTAATCTCTCTTCATATGGGACCCATTCCAAACCCCTCGTCATTTTTGTTGCCCTTTTCTGAACCTTTCTATTTGTCTCATTCTATTTGCCACAGTAAGTTATTTTCTTTGCTTCCTGGCCACCGTAAGGGTTTCCACACACCTTTCTCTGAAGCAGGGCTGGATAGTAAGTGGCCCATGGGCTGGATGTGGGTCATCAGGGTTAGCCCTGGCTGGCTGCCAGACTCTTTGTTTATCTGCATGTCCGCAGGCACGGCCGCTCACAGCTCCTGTTGGCTGTGGTTCACTGCTCTGGGAATGGGAGCTGTAGGAAGCGGTGGTTCAGCCTATGGGCTGTTTATTGCACACCCCAGCTCTGAAGCATCTAGGTCTGGCCGGGGTCAGAGATGGGAGACTGAACTGGGGTTGCCACAGGTCTGATCCACTCTGACAGTGCTATATTTTAGCAATAAAGCTTGACCCGTCTTCAGTTAATATGTTCCCCTAAGCAAGCTATCTCCCGAGCATACATCCATTTTACCTTGGGGAGGGTGTTTCAAGAGTGTGGGTTTAAACATGGAACATTAGAAACGTAAGCAGCATGTTGGACCCGCCGGTGTTTGCTGGGTCAGCGGTAGGATTGTTTCCTGTAAGTGCTAAGACTTGATTCTGTCTCTCTGCATTCCCCACTAACAGCCAAGGATTTCATCTGCCACTTACTGGAGAAGGATCCAAACGAGAGGTTCACGTGTGAGAAAGCTTTGAGACACCCCTGGTGAGAGCAACATGTCACCTACTATCCTAACATTGCCACCTGGTAGCAAATGGAATTCGTCAGCCTCGGCATTTAGCCCTAGAATGCTCTCTGTAGCCTACGGAATGGTGATGTCTTCCTAATCTCTAGTGTTTTCTTTGCAATCTGACGGGAAATGTTGTCTTGGTTCTCTTTTGTGCCGAAAGAAAGTGATAATTAAAGTGGCTATTTGTGCACAGTTCGCCTTTAAGATCAGAGAGAAACAATCCCCCTCTGGTTAGGGATGTAAAAGGTTAACCCCTGCTTACCAGTTACCTGGAGGGCTGGGTGAGGGGAACCTTCCCTCACACTGCAGCCCAGCTGGCCAAACCGACCCTCCTCCCCCACAACAGGCTGGTCAGATCCCAGCTGCACCGTTAACCCGTTAAACAATTGCAGTTATATTGTTTAACCAGTTAACTTGTTAAATGGATATTTACTTCCCTAACTCTGCTATTTTTTCAACTCTGAAGTGTGTGTTTGTATTATGCTGTGTTGCTGTTTTTCCTTTGGGTTTAATTACTCTTGATTGATTGTACCAAGCCGTTAGCTGCCTCCAGAATGCGGAATGCCTCTCAAATGCCATCTGCCTACGAGCCTGTTTCTTCTCTCCCCATCTGCAGGATTGATGGAAATACAGCCCTTCACCGTGATATATACCCATCTGTCAGTGCTCAGATCCAGAAAAACTTTGCAAAGAGCAAATGGAGGGTAGGTTGTTTGTTGTTGGGAGCTAGAACCATTTCCAGATCACATACCAGTGGCTACCATTTAGCCATGAGCGCACCTTAAACTGCTTGGATGAGCACCTCAACATTGGACCCCTTCTCCCAGAAATCAGTGTGGATATTTTACTTGATTATATTATGAACTACTATACTGTGGTAGGATCTAGAGGTCTCAGCTGAAAGTGGAGCCTCTCTATAGTGCTGAAACTGATACAAACACAAGATCCCACAGAGCTTAAAATCATAGAACCAGAAGGGACCTTGAGGGGTCATCAACATAAAAGCGGTCAGACTAGGTCAGACCAAAGGTCCATCCAACCCAGTGTCCTGTCTGCCCACAGTGACCAATGCCAGGTGCCCCAGAGGGAGTGAACAGAACAGGGAATCATCAAGCAGTCCCTCTCCCGTCACCCATTCCCAGCCTCTGACAGAAGCTAGGGACATCATTCCTACCCATCCTGGCTAATAGCCATCGATGGACCTAACCTCCATGAATCTATCTAGCTCTTTCTTGAACCCTGTTAAAGTCCTGGTCTTCACAATGTCCTCTGGCAAGGAGTTCCACAGGCCAACCATGCGCTGTGTGAAGAAAAACTTCCTTTTGTTTGTTTTCAGCCTGCTACTTATTAATTTCATTTGGTGGCCCCTAGTTCTTGTGTTACGGGAACAAGTAAATAACTTTGCCTTATTCACTTTTTCCACACCAGTCATGATGTTATAGACCTCTCTCCTATCCCCTCTTAGTCTCTTCTTTTCTAAGTCCCAGTCTTTTCAACCTCTCTTCATATGGGACCCGTTCCAAACCCCTCACCATTTTCATTGCCCTTTTCTGAACCTTTTCCAATGCCAATAGGTCAAGTCCTGTCCTCTGCCCTCACGGCAGGACCAAGCACCATCCCTGATAGATGTCTGTCTAACCTGGACCATAGGGGAGGATTACAGGCTCCTTTTTACTCGTGAGGAGCGGAGGCACCCAGAGACTGTGATTTGCTTGTGGGTATTGAACCTAGGTTCCCTGTGTCTTACCCCCACACCAGCTATTCTTGTGAGACGGGCGCTGCTGCCCGGTGGCAGCACGGTTAGGAGAACGGCCTCTTCCGTGGCATCTTAGTTACTGTGTTCCAAATTTGGGTTCATGCTTGAGCAGACGCAGCCCTGACCTGCCTGTGAGTAAAAGCAGCCCATTCCCCAGCTGCCTGATCAAAGAGGCAGTGGGTGAAAGTCTCCCCTGCATGCGCTCATGCCAGGGTTGAACTTGGCCCATCTGGGCAATGCAGCAATGTAATTGCAGTAACTCCCCATTAAAGATCGTTAGTCCATCACACTGCAGCATCCAGGGAGCTTGCAAGATGGTTACGGTTGTTTTATGTCTCCTCTCGCTCAGCAAGCCTTCAATGCTGCAGCCGTTGTGCGCCACATGAAGAAACTCCACATGAACTGCCACGCACGGGCTGATGCCGACCTTCCAGTCATCCAAGTGTCAGAAGTATCCAGACTCAACTGCCCGGAGGTCAGCAGCCAAGAGGCGCCCAGTCAAGACAAGAAGATGCTCATCCCCACATTAGCATGTCAAATGCCTCCCAGCCAGCTTGACCAAAACACCCGGATGGCACAGAGCAAGTCACTAGATCATTTGGTTAATGGGTCACTGCCAATCAACCAATGCTTGATCCTGCCGGTCAATCAGAGCTCTCCAACTAGAACTTCTTGCGGGTGCAGTTCAGCCTGTGGTGGGCACGAGAAAGTGAAGACGGTCTTCTGTTCCGAGTCAGTGCTACTTAAAAAAGCTGCCAAAACCCAGTAGGTAGCCACATTGTCACTTCTAACTCCTGAGCCAGGTTTATCTTCACAGCACAGTTCCTGCAACCAGCTGGCACTGGGCTTTCTAGAAAGCACCAGGTCTGGGTGGGAAAGAGGGGAAGGCGAGGAGGGCAGAGGAAAATTTGCAAAGTGGCTGGATAGTTGTGGCCAGCCAAACCTCCTCCCACTCTCTTGGAGCACAGCCTTGGACATCAAGTTGAGACACACTGGTGACATGGCAGATCTTACCATGTTCCAGAGAGCTTCTGTCTCCATCATCCTCAATCTGGTGCTTTTCCATAGTTTGGAAGGACCTATGGGTTTGGGGTTTGTTTGTTTGTTGCATTTGCTAAAAATACTGGTCCTGCTTCTCAGCTGGCATTAATCAGCCAAGCTACACCCGCTGAGTAGCTGGCTCACTATTTATATTTAAAAATAGTTATTTTTTCTCCGTGGAAGAACGTACCTGGATGTTGCTCTTCACTTTCTGCATTTTCTCTCTTCCCGCCCGCCCAACCAGTCACTTCAAATCAGAGGTCATCGTTCCAGTGAAAACCAGTAACCATTCGCACCGTGGTACTGGGCAAACTGGTGTGTGCTTGGTCATGTGATTGGCAGGTCACCCGTTTGAGCCAACACATCTGTTACGGTAAGTGCAGCGAGATCAAAATGACTAAGGCTTTAGCAGGAGGAAGCAAAAAGAGTCTGGATTGTAGAGAGTTTTCTGGAGTAAGTTGTAATCCTGGTTGAACGGCATGGTGGCCTCAAGAGTCTGACACACTGAAGCATCTTTCAGCTTCTCTTTAGACCAGTTGTGTTAATGCAGGGGCCTGACTGGTTCCCACTGGAGTTGCTCACATCCTGTTGCATCAGAATAGGGCTCTGTCCTGCAGAAGAGAGGTAGAACGTAGCCCTGCCATCCTGAACTACGCACAAGCGGGAGTTCTTTAACTCAGAGCAACAGCAAACCGGACAGGTCTGTGAACTGGGCTAAGGAGCCTTTCCTCAGCCAGTAGTGACAGTCAGCTGTTGCCACATGACCGCCCCATGGTGGCCTATCTAAAATGCGATGGAGGGAATCTAGTCCAACTCAGAGGAGGCAAATGTCCACCTCCCACAAATCACTAGCCCAGTTGGAACTCTCTGGCTCCGATGTGAGCATTCTCAGCAGGCATCAAGGACTGATTGGGCCAAGGGCCTGGAGGACTTTCCCCTCCTTAGCTGGGGTCCAGCCAGGTGAGGTCTAAGTCACAATGTGGCCCCGCAGCCTGGGGAACCCTGCTTTTGATTAGAACGTGATCACCTGCCAGAGATACAGGAATGTCCAGGTGTGTGTGGAGGTGGCTTTCTTGACTGCTGAGGAGATGAATCATGGAATAGTCAAGCTGATGTTTGCTCTGCTGTAAGCAAGCGCTAGGAAGTGTTACTATGACACTTCGCATGAAGGAAAGCGTTCCCCAAGTAAAAGGGAGAGCGTAAGCTAGCTCAGCTCTCCTCCCAAGTTCAGAAGTCAGCCACACATTATATTATGGTTCCAGTTTTTATATCAAGAGTGAACAGATGATACTTGCACAAATACTAAGTGTTACAAGTGGCTTTAAGCACCTCCGTAGGAGGCGTTATCAACCTGTTGGAGTCTATGTCAATTTATAGCAACTGGAATAAATTGCCCAGGGAGGTTGTGGAATCTCCATCATTGGAGATTTTTAAGAGCAGGTTGGACAGACACCTGTTGGGGATGGTCCAGATCAGTAATGGGCAGTTGAGGCTAGTGAGTAGGCTGCATGAGAGGCCCTCCTTCAGCTCAGTGGGCTGCAAGATTGTCGTAACCAAGGCAGTCTCCAGAGATCGCGTAGTTTTGCTCCCTGCGCTTGCCTCCCTAGAATGTGCAGGGGGGTTCCAATGGAACCAGAGCAGCACTTTGATTGGAGGCAGAGGGAGCACATGGCACTCACAATCTTGTGTGCAATCCGCACGCACCTCCCGTCACATGCCCTGGCTTTAAGTGCCTGTCACTTTAGTAACACCGGTAGGGAAAAAAAACAACATGGATGGAAACCAGCAGAATCTGGCAACCCAGCACATGGGCAAAGGTAAACAAAATGTCTTGCATGCCACATCTAGCACCCCAATGGGCCGCATGTGGGCTGTGGGCCCGCAGGTTGCCAACCGCTGTTCTAGATGGCGCTTGGCCAGGCCGCGAGGGCAGGGGACTGGACTTGATGACCTCTCGAGGTCCCTTCCCATTCTGTGAGTAATCCCTTATTAATCCTTTCTCAAGTACAGATCAGCGGGGCCAAGATGGCCCCGGTGCTGTTTGTGAAAGGAATGTGTGCTGGAGGAAGTCTCCACAAACAATTCCAGCCGTGACACTGAATATTCTTCCATTCCAGAAGGGCTGGTTCATGCATTTCTGCGCTTCAAAGCCAGACAGCAATAGCACAAACAAGAGGAGAGGAGACTGATTCCTGGCAGCCGCAGACGGAGAGCCGTTTTCTCAGAGGAGAGTGGCCATTTATCAGAGAGCTGCACGCTTTCACTCCTAAGAAATCCTTCAAAGCAACAACCTTGAAGAGCACCCGGCTTATTAGAACACGGAGCAGTTGTTTTAGAGAAGGGAGGTGTATGGGCACGAGGCTTCTGCTAGCACCTTCCATCTATATGACACATGTATCATTGCATAAGGCTGTATCTTGCTTCTTTGTCTCTATTGTATAGTTGTTCAGTGCGGAAGACAGGATAATTCTTTTAATGCAAAGCCAGATGGTGTTTATTTAGTCATGGGCATCCCCACAGCTTTTGCAGCCTATGCCTCTCTCTCCTAGAATTTCTTCTCCCTTCCAAGCTTCAGCATGTTTAAATCCAGTGTCAATTGCCTGTCCTGGCTGTGAAGTTTTCCTTTAAGCTGTGAAAGGAGAGAACCTGCTACCACCCCCTGTTGTCTGAAGATAATCCAAGAGAGGTTGGAATTCCCTGCTTCTGAGTCTGTAATTGTGTAATAAACCCTGTGCTTAATAAAGCTGACTTTTATTTTGTAAAGTGAGCCTTGGCTAGACATGAAAGTGATCTCTTACATCCCCCTAGACAAATTCCCACTGCAAATGCACAGTTGTTCCCTACTATCTTCTGCCTGCAAAGTATTGTGTTGAAAATATGCAGGTGGTAACAAAGTCAAACCGGATGGTGTTTAGCTCCACCTTGGAGCACCACTGCTTTTGCATGTGTGTAAATACGACTCTTATTATTTTTACTCCGTTATCCACTCCTGAGAATGGTCTGAAATCTAGCTTGGCCTTCGTCCTGCCCCTCCTGTGACAAAATTGCAATATTCCTGAAACAAAGGTGCGGGTTGAGGTTTTTGTTCAAAAGATGAAATCTGGGTTCTGAAAGGAATACACTTCCCATCTGGTTTGCAAACCTCATGCAAGAAATAACTCCCTTCCAAAGGCTTTTATTTTATTAGTTATTGGAATGAGATCTCCCGCTTTCCCAGAGTCACACTAGGTGAACATAAGAACATCCAAACTGGGTCAGACAAAAGTCCATCTAGCCCAGTATCCTGTCCTCCGACAGTGGCCAATGTCAGATGCCCCAGATGCCTTCAGCCAAGCCAGGTAACACTCATTCTGTCTAGGGGAGCTTGTTCTTCTTGGCTCCATGCTGGCTATTTTCTAAAGGCACAGCAGTTCTATTAGCCAAAGCAAAAATCTTGAGAGCAAGACAATTCTGCAAGCCACGAGAGGGTACTAAATACTGTCCGTCATTGTCTGAACTTTAGATGGGAAATGCAAGTACATGGCGAAATGGAGCCCCAGCAGCTCATCCATTAGCAGATGATGTAGTACGACATTTTTTTGTGGATATCATCCCTGATCTTTTTCACCTGCTCCTCCAGGCCTGCGAGGTTGGCCGACTTGATGATTAATGCATTGTTGCTTTCCCGAATTTCCGTTTCCATAGCTGAGGAGAGAGGCAGCTGCGGTTAGGGGAAGATAGTCCAGGAAAATGACATTATGCCCTAAGGCCCTGGTTTTCAAAGTTTTTTTCCTCATGACCCAGTTGAAGAAAATTGTCGATGCCCATGACCCAACAGAACTATATCTTTTGACTAGAGTGAGGGCTATGGGGTGGGGACAGGATGGAGTTGGTGTGGGGGGGGGGGAGGAGAGGGCTCCCTCTGAGTGTGCAGGCTCGGGGGGGATAAGATGAGGGTTTGGAGTATAATAAGAGGTTCCAGGCTGGGGGCAGGGCAGAGGTTCAGGGTGTGAGAGGAAGCTCTGGGTGGAGGTGGGGGTCAGAGCAGGCTCTGGGGTGGGGTGTTGTGTAGAAAGGGGCTCTGGGTGTGGAGAGGCTCAGGGCTGGGCAGGGGGTCGCTGCTTAGGGTTTGGGTTCGGGCTTTCCTCTGCCAGCTCCCAGGTAGCCATGCAGCAAGGGTGCTAAGGCAACTTCCTGCCTGTCCTGAGACTGCGGGCGGGGCGGCACTGCACCCCGGAAGTGGCCAGCAGCAGGCCTGGTTCCTAGGCAGAGGTGCACCAGTAGCTCTGCACGCTGCTTTTGGCCACAGGCCCCGGCCCCCAGAGCCGATGCCCAGGGTGGAGGCAGGACAGGGAGCCCTAACCAGGCCCGCCTAGGAGCCGGGCCTGCTGCTGGCCGCTTCTGTGGCACAGTGGGGTCTGCAGTGCCAGGACAGGGAAGAAGCCTGCCTTGCACCTTTGCTGGTCTCCTCATCAACCTACAGCCAGGTGACCCAGTGTCTGACATCCTGCGACCCAGTGTGCAGACCCATCATTTGAAAACCGGGGCCTGAAGTCTTTCATTGCTCCTCTGAAAATCTACAAGCTCTCCCAATGTAAGTCAGGAGAGCACAGTCAGCACCCAACGGAACAGCCAAACACACTAGATGTGCTTAGGACACGCCCCAACCCAGTCAGTGAGTGCACCCGAAAGCCACCCCTCTGCTGTCTGGGACTCCCCAAAACATCTCAGTCATTTAACCCGCCCTCCTCCCACCTCCCGTCTCCTCCCCCCGCACCAGGAAGCTGCTCCAGACAGTGACCATTGAAGTCAATGGCAGTTCTGTTGCTGACGTCAATGGGAGCAGAAACAAGCCCAGCCCTGCGTGTGTCGGAAAGGAAATTGCACGCTGGCCTATTTAGCAATGTCAAGACTCCTTGCTGAATTCCACAGCAGGAAGTGCCCCACACCAACAATAAGCTGCAGCACCCTCTCCAGTCTCTGCCTCGGAGAGGCACCTTTGATGAATGGTGTTCCCAAGAGCCACTGCTTTCTCACAGAAGGCGGTGCCAAAGCTCCGGCTGGTAACTACTTGGGCTCAGGGCCATTCATAGCCAGGGCACTAAAACTGCCTCCTGGCTGGCACTCAAAACAAGCGGAATGAGGCTCTGGGGAGCATGAACTGGAAATGCATGCATGGAGCATCAGCATAGCAGAGGTGAAATGGAGGCACAGACAGAAGGTCTGTAGGGTACTGAGTGGCACAGAGGCATCGGCGTGTTGGCTTTTGCTCTCCAGCTGCAACTCTCCCAAAATGCCCATGCTACTGGCATGGTGGGTGAAGTGACATCAGGGCGCAAAGTTGTCCTGGTGAGGCCAGGGATGAATCTGGCTTGAGATTTCTATTCCTCACCCCCATGATGCTGCACTGAAACATTATCTAGCAGCAGCAGAAGCCGCCACTGGAGTGGAGCAAAATGAGAAGAGAAGTGACAAGGGTGGGCCCGTTAATCAGTCCCTTTGTCGTGAAAACCACAAAGCCAAATCCTTTGTATTCAGGGCTCAGTGTGGCCAGTTGTATAGGTTTCTGAGCCTAACACATTTGTACTCACAAGTTCTTTACTTAGCAGGAGGTTTCTTGTCTCTACACACAGACTTGCTCAAATCAGAGGTTGGCGAGATTAGGGGACTGTGTACGTGCCTAATTACATTACATTTCTGGGGCCAAACAGGGTTTAGTTAGGAGTGATTCACCTTGCAGATTACCAAGCACCTTCTTACATTTGCAATATCGTTTTGGATCAATGTAGCTACACCGAGTTGGAAGAAAGGGATGAGGAACCTACTATCGACAGAGTTCGGCTATGTATCCACTCCCTCTGTGTATTAAGAATAAACTGCCTCACTTCTGCTTCCATTCCTCTCTTCTCCATTTGCCACTAGGCTCTGACAACAACTGCACAAATTCACTTACTTTCCATCCTGAGCATCATCGCTCCAGTTTCTTCAAAGAGTGCTTTTGCTTCCATGTCAATACTTTTGATCCTGTTGCCGTGCGCTCCGGGTATTGGACTCTGTCCCAGCCGCCTCTTCAGCTCACCGTATTTTTGTTTGACTTGTTCAAATCCCTGTGGGAAAGGGAATGAGCTGTCAGGATGAACTCAAGAAAATAAATGAGGCTCAAGCGATAAATGAATTCTAGACAATCTATTGCAGCTTTGTGTTATAAATGGCCATTATTGCCATTATAGAGATATTAGCAGATTTATAGAGCCCTGCAAATCCATGGACTTCCACTTTATATCCGCAGGTATCCATATTTGTGGATGTGGATGCGGATATCAAATTTTGTATCTAGAACCCCACAAATTTGCAAACGTCCACTTTATATCCACAGGTGTCCATATCCGTGCATGTCAATGCGGATATCCACAGCTCATTTTTGTGGATACAGATGTGGCCACAAATTTTGTGTCCACACAGGGCTCTACAGATTTGCCCAGCGTTGCCCAGGTTTGTAATTTGGGAGTTCCATTAAGTGTATTTTGTTTCTTCAGCCCTATAAACTCATCATTTGCTATGTTTTACCTAAAAAGACTATAGTCAATTTGGTTCCCAATAACATTCTAGTTTTCAAACCTTACATTGATTTAGCTGTGCCAAAAGAGAGCACTACTCCAAATTTCTCCATTTTAGCTCTTTTCTGTAAGGTTTATTGAGAAGCAATACTATTGCAAGTTCATTCTATTTTTCTGGCTCACCTTGGTTCAGTCTCTTTCAACATTCGCTCAGTTGTGTCAGTGTTGAGGACTGTACTTGCTTTAGTGATTCTGTCTCATTTCTGTTTGGTTTTATGAAAAGTAATCCCATTCCAGGTACATCCTGGTCTCCTGGCACAACCAAACCCTTACATTGCTTTACGTTATAAGAAGAAGCTGTATGCTGAATTTGCTGGTCCTAGCTCTTACCGTTTAGGAGTTCTTGATCAAACAAACAGACAAACTCTCTAAAACGATTGTAGATTAAAGACCATAATAATTTTACATACTGGCTTCCAATGCCTTTATAGGACCCAGTATTTCAGCATCATCTGGAATAATGTAAAGTACTGGTCATCCCATCTCAAAAAGAATGTTGCAGAAATAAGTGTTCAAAGAGCAATAAGAATAATCAAGGCAAATTCTCAGAGAGGTTAAAAAGATGCCACTATAGAAAGGACATGATAATAGCATAGCAAATAATGAGTGCTTTAGAGGAGAGAGAGAGAAAAAGATCAGGAACTCCTGTTCTCCCTATTTCATTGCACCAAGAAGGAAACATTCACTGCAACTGAGAAGTGAGAAATTTAAAACCGATAAAAGAAAATTCCTTCTCACGTGTAATTAAGTGGTGGAGCACACCGCCTTGAGAAACCACTGATGCCAAGGACTTAGCTAGAATCAAAAAGGGATCAGACATGTCTATGGATAACAAGAATATGCAGAAAAATCTCAGAGGGGTAGCCGTGTGAGTCTGTAACTTCAAAAAAATGAGTAGTCCTATGGCATCTTAGAGATAGATAGATAGATAGATAGATAGATAGATAGATAGATAGATAGATAGATAGATAGATAGATAGATAGATAGATGGGGTGTATGGAGATAGAGAGAGAGAGAGAATTATGAGCTTCTGTGGGCAAAACACACTTCCTCAGATAAGCTTGCACTCATGACACTATGTATATTTTGTTGGTCTTTCAAAAACTCACTGTTTTTGAAAAATAGGAGAGTAATAATAGTTAATGCTAACAATTTTTGGCAGGGATATTAAAACCTCATGCTTCAGGACTTAAGTCAAGCTAATTGTTAGACTAGGAGGGGACCTAGTGTGGGGCAGATTATTCTACATCTGCTCCTGCAGGGTTTTTACACCTTCCTCTAAGCCATTGGCAGAGCTAAACAAACTAGCTGGACCATAGGTCTGAGCCATTCTGATAATTCTATGTTCCCAGAAACAGAGTAATTCACTTTCCGGCCCCATTCAAACACATTCTGCACTCATGTGGCTTTTCACCTGCCTGAGCACAAGAAGCGAGTGAAGGATTATGGGTCAGAGTCATTCTTAGGCTCCTACCAGCCCTCCCTTGTACCTGCTTAGTGCTCCATGCTTGCTCACTGGCTTCCTGTGCTCTCTGCTGAGCCTCTGTTGCCTGCAACCAGTTCTGTTCAGCCTGGTGCCGCAACTGGCTGAGTCTCTCGGTGAAGTTGTCCAGTTGATCAGTTATGCCTCTCATACTCTTCTCCATTGGACCAAGGACAGACTGGATCTAAAAGCCAAAGGTGTTTGGTATTTTAAAGAAAAGCTCGTCCGAGAAAATAACTGAAACTATATCCTCCTCACAGGTGCTGGTATGATTTATCATGGGTCTGTAATAAAGACTCAGTAGGGAGTACAGCCCCTAGCCAGTGTCCCACCATGAGAGGCACTATTCTACACAACAGAACAAAGACCGTCGCAGAGCTCACACTTATGCGTTACAGCAAGAGTGACAAGGGGCACACGCAAACTTGGTGGGTTTCAAACTTTTTTTCTCACAACCCAGTTGAAGAAAACTGCTGATGCCCTTGACCCAACATAATTATTTCTTTTAACTAGAGTGTGGCTCCGGGCTGGGAATGAGGGACTTGGGGTGCAGGAGGGAGCTCGGGGCTAGGGCAGGGGATTTGGGTGCCAAGTTGAGCATGGACTTACCTCCAGCGACTCATAGTCAGCAGAGCCGCGGGGATTCTAAGGCTGCTTCCCACCTGTCCTGGCACCTCAGACAGCGCTGTGCCCCAGAAGCAGCCAGTGCCAGGTTTGAGTCCTAGGCAGGGGTGCACAGACAGCTCTCCACGCTGCTCTTACACACAGGCACCATCTTCCCCAGCTCCCATTGGCTGGTTCCCAGCCAATGGGAGTATGGAGTCAGTGCTCAGGGGGAGGGCAGTGTGTGAAGACCTGTTACCCCGACCTGGGAGCTGGACCCATTGCTGGCCACTTCTGGGGTGCAGTGTGATCCGTGGTTCCAAGACTAGCAATCCCCACTAATCACCTGGTCACCCTACAGTAAGGTGACCTAGTGCCTGGCACTCTACGACCCTGTACTGGGTCACAACACGTACTTTGAAAACCACTGGGGTAGGGCGCAAGTCGAACACAAAGAGAAAAACAGTCCAACTTTTACTGCAAGCCAATTTTGCTAGGATCCAGCCTCTCTGACACGCTGGGGGCATCGTTGTGTCAGCGGGACAGGATGAATGCAGGAGAGGGTGAAGGATGTGATTAATAACCTGCCTTCAATGGTGAGATGTTTTGCAGTGAGTTCCACAAGCGTTCTGAGGAGCAGCGTGAAGGCCGTGCAGCGTTACAATGCTAGGAACGTTGTGTGCACCACTTACCTCATCAATGCGAAGTTGGAGGAGCCGAAGGGAAGAGCTGGAGCCACTCAGAAGATCCTGGGCTTCCAGGAGCACTGTGTTAGCTTGTCTCAAATTGTCCACAACTTCTTCCACATTGCCCTCAACAGCGTTGGCTCGGTTCCTGGGGAAATGCAATAGGGAATCGGAAGTAAATCAAAACTTTTTCATTTTTATACTTGTTGTTTTATATCTATCTATCTATCTATCTATCTATCTATCTATCTAAGTTTATAATAATTTTATTATGTTTATTATTTTTATAATTACTTTTTTGTGGCTCAAAAGCCAAAGGACGGTAGAGGGGAAATAAGATGGGCAAGTAGTACATCTTGTAAGGAGATGCTATAAAAAGCTTGTAATAGAAGCCAGAAGTTCTGAAGTTACTGTGCTCTGACAACTGGACCATGCTGCCTTCCCAGAAGAGAAGCGGCGCTGTATTTTCTAGCACTGGGAAGAGGAGACAAGATGGGAATAGCCCCCTTTAGAAGCACCACTCTTTCTAATAATTGATAAAGTGAAGAAAAAATTATTTAGGGGAAGAAAGTGCCCATTTAGTTGCTTAAAGCTTTAAGTCGGTGACACTGGCTGCCAGCCTGAAGTCAGACTTTTCACTTTCCCCTACAATATCTGCACACCAAGCCAGATTCTCCAAAAGTTATCACTCTCACTTGGTGTCAGATGCGCTCAGGGGGTTTACACTCTGATCCCATTCACCATCTCTCTAGAATATTGCTGCAATGGAGTCATCGTGAGATAAACCCGTTCCAGCTCTACAAGGACGCTCTAATTTTTTTTAAAAGGGACTGTAGAGGAAGCCTCCCAACTTTCATCAGGATAACGATACTCCATTGAACCCTCTCGCCCTCCCCCGCAGTAACTGTGTCATTCTAATGGAGGCCCCATTGCTGAGTCCCTGGAAATAGATGTTCAATTCTATTATCTCTCATGAAAGGAGCCTAAAAGAAGCAAAAACGGTTCCCATCAGCCAGGGAAAGATCTCTCCACCCCAGTATTTACAACAAAGGGATGTCAGAGTATTGTTAATAGCAGTGGGGTTTATTGTTTGCATTGTGATCTCTGCTAGAGGCACCAGTCAAGACTGGAGACCCATTTCTCTGGCACCACACAGACACAAAAGCTGTGGGCTAGACTCGGCGGGTATAAAGCAGTACTGCTCCTCTGAAGTCCAGGCAGATTTACACTAGCTTAGGATCTGGCCAGTAGTCAGCTATCCAACCGTGCTGGCACTCTCCCACCCAGGCACAAAGCAGGTGAACCTGGGGGTGGGAGTTGCTGAATGGCCCCAGAGAGAACAAGCAGCAGGACTGAAATGGAAGTGTCTCTCTTCAGCAGGGGCTTTCATCACTCACTGAGGAACATGAATCCTTCAACTGCAGTGGACTTCGGAGCAGGTCCACAGACTCTCACCCGGTTGGCGTAAAGCCCCGCTTACCTGGCCTGCTCAGCCTCTTGCTGAAGCTCCTTGGCCTTCGCAATATCCCCGGCCGTCTGGGTGAGTATGCTCTCGGGACACTGCAGCTGAACAGCCAGGTCTCGGATCTCCGTCATTTTCCTCAGCACTGTGGCCGTGTCCGTGGGGAGGCTGAGCGAGAGCACGTAGTCGCTGACCTCCTGGATGGTGGCCGGATCAGTGGCTGGGTCTAGAGAGTTTACAAGCAAAGAAGTCGGGAGGAGAGGCAAGAACAGCGCACGGGCAGCATGGTGCAGTGGCCTGGCAGCACAGCGCAGGAGCCAGAAATCCCGGGGGTCGACCATGCAGCAGGGGACTGTAAATGCCAGGTGGAGGGGTTACGAATTCCCAGCCCTGTGCCCGTTCCTTTAGCCAGATTACCACTCGCTTAGTCTTTTAGCATATTCCCCATTTTACACTCCCTCCGGAGGGCCCCTAGGCTGCATTCTGCTAGAGTCACCTGCTCCCCAGATAAGACATTCTGTGTGTCCCAGCTGTACCTCCCTCTTTGTGGATCCTACCAGGCAGGCAGGGGTCAGCAGTGTGAAAAAATCCAGAGGTGATTCTTTGACAATTGAGCCCTCTGAGCAAAGGAGGATAGGCCAGATTCAGCTTTGCACAAGCCAGCACAGGGAGCCACGCCACCTAACCCCAGGCATACACTAACCCCGTCACCTGGAATAAACTAAGAAGTGGTTTTGATTTACTGAGGACACTGCAAAACACTTCAACCAAGCTTCCAGCCAGGGTGCTGAGACAGTACCTTTGATTTGGTGAAGTACTGGGATGGGTTCCCTAGGAAGGGGGTGGAATCTCCATCCCTAGAGGTTTTTAAGTCCCGGCTTGACAAAGCCCTGGCTGGGTTGATTTAGTTGGGATTGGTCCTGCCTTGATGATCTCCTGAGGTCTCTTTCAGCTCTCGGATTCTATGATTCTATGATTTGACAAAGAAAGCTATGAAGCTCAATGGGAAGCAACAGACTCAGTAGCATATCCAGGGCAAGCCTTCTCCTAGGTCACCACTGACGGTAACAGATCTGGGAGAGAAGAGACGTGCACATCCCAGAGGACGTTAGGTTGGTGATTAGCTAGGGCTTGGTCATCTCTGTAATACCAGACTGTGCTGAGTGACCTGCTTTTCTTATTCAGCTAATGCTCACGAGGTTGATCCGTTATTAAAATCTGCTTATGAATTATAGGTCATCCCACGGCTAGTAGGGCACGATACATTCTTTAACCCAGTTAATAATCGGCACCATAGAAGATTTGCTGGAGTTTATTTCAGCTCAGCAAGTGCTGCTGGAGAGCTGGCCTAGATCGGACTGCTGTGCAAAAGCCATCATCATAGCTGGTGCTAACAGAGGGCTCTCAAAAGCTGTCTTGGCATCAAGGCGAAGGAGAACGTGTTCGGCTCCCAGGGTGTGTCTAGACTAGAGGGTTTTCTCAAAAAAAAGTGGCCTTTTTTGGAAAAAAACTTCCCCTGCGTCTAGACTGCTGCTGTGTTCTTTCGAAAGTACATCGAAAGAACGCGGCAGTTTTTTGGACTGTGGAAAATCTCATTTTACGAGGAAGAACGCCTTTTTTCGAAAGTGCTCTTTCGAAAAAAGGCACTATGTAATGCAAACTGTGCTTTTGCGAAAGGCGCTATATAATGCAAACTGCCTGGGTGCTCTCTTTTGAAAAAGCGGCTTGCTTTTTCGAAAGTACTAGTTGTAGTCTAGACGCTGTCTTTCGAAAGAGGCTTGCAGTCTAGACATAGCCCAGACGCTAGGATAGAGGTACAATGGCAGTGGCAGACATGTGAAGAAGTCTCTTCCTGCTGCCACTGTACTGTACCTACCCTGGAGATGGAGTGCTTGGTGCCCCAGGCAGTGTTTCCTGTAAGCTGTGCGCTTGTGCGGCCACTCAGGAGAGATTCAAATGCCACCCAGCTGATTAGCAAAGCACCCACAGCCAGGTTTTGTTTCTACTGGGGGTGCACATCTGCACATGCCTCAGTGCACATAAAATTTGTTCTGCACATGGATGGAAAAAAATCCATATTTCGACGGAAAAGATTAAAGGGAACATTGGCCATGGCAGCTAGCTATCAATCCAGCACTTTTCACCTGGGCTAAATTCAGCTGATTTGTTTTTCGCTGTTTTCTCCACTTTGGAAAAGGAGAATGATTCCTGAACAGCTGCAGGAAGCAGGGCCAGATTTCTCATTACGGGCTGCAGCACTGAAGGCCAAGGTCTAGTTATTTCTGACTTCTCCACAGCCACTTACGATAACGTCACAGATGAGGCAATGGAGTAAATCTGTCCCTGGTATAACTTTATGGAGGTCGCCAGGTTTACACCAATAGTTAATCTAGTTCTGTGTGAAACAGTCAAATACCAGCGCTGACTGCATTCAACTTATATCAAAGTTAGAACATTTTTGCATGCCAGTCTGCTGTTTGGGACTCACAGTGCATTAGTCACATTAACATGCTTAGACATAGCAAAAGCAGCTCTCCCTTTCAAAAAGGCCATATCAGTTTAACAGTGTTAGACTAAGAATATTAACCACATCTGGCAGTGTGAACTGATGCAAGGATGGCATTGGGAGTTGTAAGGGATTCTTAGTACTAAGAAAACTGTTCACACAAAGGCCCTATGCTTGTTCTCAGGTCCCACTGAAACTCGTTATGCAATTCCCATATTTAATTGCAAATGTTCTGAAAGCTCCTGGGCTGTTTTTTCCCAGCAAATCTGAGGCCAATTCATTGTTTCCTTGTCACACAAATCAGGTGAAACAAATTTTAACTCTGTTTTGGGTTTCATTGAAGCTCTAAATACAAAACAAACCTTGAAGATGTTCCGTGTGCATGGATCAAACCCAAAGCAAATGTTTGTACCAGGGGACAAACCTCTGGGTTTCATAGTGCTGTCGTAACTTCCCCTGCTCTTCCGAAAACACACCTAGGGAGCTAGAGCCAGAGGGGGTCTCAGCAGACTAGCGATTACCTAACTCTTTTGCCAGGATTCCATTTCTCCATGCCACCAAGAATTCTCTCATGAGATTTAAAGGCGGAGAATACAAGGCCTGATTTTCAACAGCTTCCTTAACTGGACTCACAGCTGGTACATCCAGCGTAGCCAGCAAACAAGGCCCCTGTCCCAGTGAATAGGTTAAGTCAGGTTGGAGTGATTCCCTCGCCTGTTCTCACTCTGCTTTGTTCTGGTGGATGACGATTTCCATCCACAAAGGGACAAGCGCAGGTATGCTCTGGGCTCAATTCAGGAGTCCTGTAGAGCTTTCCCCTCAGGGTCCTGCCCTCACATGCCTGAAGACTGTAAGATTTACCTGACAGGAAGTTGCGGACTTGCTGGATGAATTGTTGGATGCGGTGGACGTCTCCTTCTATCTGGGTCCTGGTTACGCTCACTTGGTCCCCGACACGTCGGGCATTGCTTTGGATTTGGTTGGCAGCTGTCTCTGCTGCCCTGATCTGCCAACAACAGTGCCCCTGTCAGGTCAGTTTGTATGTGACACAAGACATCCTAGAAAGCTCACCTGCCCTCCCTGGGCTCTGCCTCCAACTCCCTGGGTGACCTTGGGAAAATACTTCCACCGCTCTGGGTCTCGGTGGCCCCATTTTCAGCGGATTGGAGGAGAGGCTTGAGGATAAAGATTTAGGATGGGATTTTCAAAGCCGATTGTCTATGAGATTTGGCCTCCTAACACACTAGTCCTTTAGGAAAATTCTGCCCTTGGCATGTGCAAAGTACTCTCAGATGAAAGGCAGTGGGAAGGCACAAACATAGCTAATACGTCCATGCAGGGTTCTAACTAACGATGGTGCAGAGAGTCGGTAGCATCAGAGCAGCATCTAAAGGTGAGTAGTTTACATATTCCACCCCCTCTCCATCTTGCACTGCTGCCCTGGAAATACAGTGAGAACAAGAGTAACTCACACACCTAGGGTGGGTGACCATCCCTGAGCACTGGGAACACTTGGAGAAGATCTGTTCCCTGGGAATTTCAGACCTTTGGCTTAGAGGGAGCCAGGACGTCCAACGTCAGCACAAAATGGCAACTTTTAAAAAGTTCTTCTGACATTTCCAAGCCACCAAGGAAATTCAGAGAGGTTTGAGGTGAGTTATTTGATCCCTGCCTAGGTAAACATGCCTGCCAGCCCCCTATCTGTGTAATGTAATCTGCCCCTCCTTGCTGTTACCTGTGCAAGCAGACACCTTGAGCACCTTGTTCCTTGTACCTACCATCTGCATGGTCTGCTGGAGCTGAGTGTTTAAGCTATGGAGCTCTCTGGTGGTCTTCTCGGCAGTTACGGTTGCGCTTCTTGACAGCGAAATGATCCCTCTGCAGCTGAGACCCGGTCCACACTCTGTTGTGCTGTCCTGCGGACAAAGCTCCCCGTCGCAGTGCCCAGGGGTGCAGGCCTCGGCTCTAACTCTGCTGCAAATCTACAACCAGAGAGAAGCCGCATGCTGGTGAGAAGGCTGTAAGGAGATAAACCTTTCAACACAGATGCTAAGAGAAGGGGTGTATTTGCATATCCGGGGCACCCTATTCTTTAGGAACTATTTCTGGTGTAGCATTCAGCATGGGCATAGAGAGAATCATAGAATCCTAGAATCTGAAAGGAACCTCGAAAGGTCATCAAGTCCCATCACCTGCCCTCACGGCAGGACCAAGCACCATCTAGATCATCCCTGATAGATGTCTATCTAACCTGCTCTTAAATATCTCCAGTGATGGAGATTCCACAACCTCCCTAGGCAATTTATTCCAGTGCTTAACTACTCTGACAGTTAGAAAGCTTTTCCTAATGTCCAACCTAAACCTCCCTTGCTGCAATTTAAGCCCATTGCTTCTTGTCCTAACATCAGAGGCCAAGGAGAACAATTTTTCTCCCTCCTCCTTTTAACACCCTTTTGGGTATTTGAAAACTGCTATCCTGTCCCCTCTCAGTCTTCTCTTTTCTAAACTAAACAACCCCGATTCTTTCAGTCTTCCCTCACAGGTCATGTTTTCTAGACCTTTAATCATTTTTGTTGCTCTTCTCTGGACCTTCTCCCGTTTCTCCCCATCTTTCTTGAAATGCGGTGCCCAGAACTGGACACAATACTCCAACTGAAGCCTAATCAGCGCAGAGTAGAGCAGAAGAATGACTTCTCGTGTCTTGCTCACAACACTCCCATTAAGGCATCCCAGAAACATGTTTGCTTTTTTTGCCACAGTGTCTGTGTGTGCAGACATGGTGACAGATGCATATAGGGCAGGCCTGTAAAATAAGATGTGCCCAGGAACAGTTCATGGAGCATAGTGCGACAGAGGAAACACATTTTGTGGAAGAGTTTAAATAGAGAATAGACAAGAGAGCAGTGGAGGGGAGGCACAGACAGCTGTATGTAACTCTGGGAGAGCATATCTGGGTACTGTAGATGGAGCATGTATTTATGAAGTATGCACTCACTCTTTGGCAGCTGCCAGTGGCAAGGGGGAAAATGGCATAGATTCCTATCCCCCATTTATCAGGTCTCTGGACAGCAGTAGATGCTCCATACAATACACCAAGGTGTCTAGAAATAAGCTGAGGGCCAGGGCACGGTTGGTCTCCAAGTTATATGTGATGCCCACTAATCCCCTGTACCTCGCAGGGTTGGCTTGTACAGAGGGCTGAGAAGTCCTAGGGAACGTGTGTGTGTGAGTGGCAATGGGGTTGGATCGCATGTCACCGCCTCACATGATCACGGGGGTCTATTCAATGAGGCAGCTGAGAGGAGCAGGCCGGCAGGACTCAGTACTGAGGCAGGGACTGGCTTTTTCCCCTTCTGCCACGGGCAGGGATATTTCACTTGGGGATGGCTGTGGTGCTGTGAAACGCAGTGAGAGGAACAGGTGATGGTCTCCACGGCAACAGGCATCCGGAGACGCTGCCGTGTGTCTCCATGGCGATAGCAGAAGCAGCGTGGGGAGGAAAAGAAAAGGAAACCTTGACCAGAAATCAGCCAGGAGCAGGATGCAGTAGGAACCGCTGAGGGAAAGTGTCACCGGTGGAGAGGCCAGGCAGTTCCTTGGTGTCTGTTATTACCTTGCCTCAGCCCCGGACCCACACACTAAACAAGGCACCCTGCAGAGGCGAGAGACCCCAGGATACCATGCTAGGCTGCCTGGGTCACGCTGGAGTCGGGCAGGCTGGGCCCTCTACCTTCTGTGCACTGCCGCCATGTCTTACAAACGAGCACCTCCTAGACAACCCAGGCTAGGCCGACCCTGCAAGGTGTGACCACAGCACATGTGTAGCACGCTCCGGCGAGCGTCGGTCTAGCTAGCAATCGCAAGGAAGCCGTGGCGTCAGCACTTGCACGTAGGCCTGTCCTTAGCCAGAGAGACTTTGACCACCCCTTTGACCACGCCTGATTCACCTTGTTTATAGTGGGCGTCAAGTTGGGGAAGGAGGCCATCTCGCCCCGGAGGGCTTCCAGCCTGGAGGTGTGGTTTGTAAAGCTGCTTTCCAGACTCTCTCGTCATTCTCCGGTTCTCCCTGGATCGAGCCAGAAGGCTGGAAGTCCCTGTTATGCGGTGGCTGGCGTTGGTGGAGTTCTGGTAGGCAGTGCTGACAGTCTGGAAGGCTCCTGCAGGAATCAAACCATGCGCAACGTGAATGGTTTTCATGACTCATCAATGCAGCAGGGCTCCCTAAACCAGGGGATTGATTTTCCCCAGCCGGGGAATGTGCGGTGGAGATGGGGGAGGACGCTGGGAGAGCGGTTAGTCACGAGGACAGAGATTAACGACCTTTTCATTGATTGCTTCCCTGCCAACTGCACTCTCCCTTGTGTGCCAAACAAAAACCAGATCAAAATAAATCCAGGTACCGATCGTGGGCTGCATTCCAGCTGCTCTCAGTATGCCTATGGCTTTCTCACTCCAATCCTGCGGACAGAAAGGGCCTAGAGTAGTCCATGGGGCGGAAGGAGGAGGAGGAGGCTGCTCTATCTCATGCCCATTTAGCTTGGACCACAAGAGACTGTCCTGGTAGCATGGCATCACACGAGTCAGCCATTCCTTGGCCATTCCCACATTCCCCCTGGACAGAAACCCTCCACTAGAAGCCAGATGGCCCAGAAGCGGCTGCAGGAACATTGTGCCTCTCCGTGGTAATTCCCCTTTGCTGGAGCGGAGCAGCACAAAGCGGCCGTCGGGGGGAAAGGATCCAGAGCACAGAGGGAAGACAAGGAGGAACCTTTACAGGCCAACGAAAGAGCAAACTCACTTCAAACTGAAACAAACCCCCGGTTAAACCTGGGGTTGACAATGTGGACAATGTAGGGTGAAATTGCAGCTTTCAGCTGAACCCAACTTCTCAAAGGGAAGCTCACCACAAACCACCAGGCTTTTCTTGGTTTCCTGCTGAAGCCACTAAGTTTCAGAAGTTCTCCATCCATCCCCACCTATGTGCCCCGCTGGCTTGGTGAAGGGAGGCCTCCTTTGGAGTCACGACAAGAAAAGTCCTGCTTCTTCTCTTGACAGAACCACAGACATGTCCCACCCGAGCTCTCAAAGGGAGCCGCCAGAGCCTAGCCCTTGTTCAGACAGCCCGAGATTGAGACAGACGCATCTCCACTGAAGCAGATGGAATCTACCATAAGCCTCAGAGGTCATTCTCCGCTGCTTCCAATCAGTGTTTTGCCAGCAAACCCCAATGGAACTACACAACGCAATGAGTCAATGAGGGAAAGTAAAAACGAATAAGGAATCTTTTGGGAACTAGCTGTAACAGAGAGATGGAGGCAATCCACCAATACCATCATCACAAGGGTTAATTAGCTCTTCCCAACCGTTTCTCACAGCCACCTGGCTCTCTTTCCTACCTCATCACCTCTTCCATCTGTGCAAAAGCTTCATTAGTTCAACCCCCTTTCCATCCTGGTGACAAATTCTCAGAGGGGCTTTTGTTTCTCTTTTTTAATTAAGCTTGGGCTGTCTTTTGGGAGGAGAGGAGCTTCTTGAGCATCCAGAAGAAAGTGTGTGCTGTCTGGGAGAGAAATTAGCTAGACTGCTGAGATACCGGTAGCAACACCTGCCTGTGGCTGACCTGTCTGATGCCTAAGTTTTGGAGACAAATTCTATCAGCTATAGGTGCAAAATTGGGAGGTTAGATATAAAGAGCATCTCTGACCTGTGTGACTATCCTAACTGCTCCTCACCCATCCAACTGGTGGAAAAACAGCCAGAAGTCAAGTCACCACTGATGGTAGAGTACAACTGCACTGAGCCAAAACTGCCTACCTAAAAGGTCTTTAATGCGGCTGGCTTCAAACTGGGTCTTCTTATTCTGGTACTGCCCGTTAATGAGAATCAGTCTCTTTTCAAGGACTTCAAGATCATTGGCCAGAGAGATGTCGTCCCCAAAGGGTAGGTAAGGATTTATGCCCTGGGCCTGCCGCCTGGAATCGAGAAAGGAGAAAATAAAATGAACGATGTAAGAGAGCGCCATCTGTCTGTCTTAGGTGTACAGGTTGAACCTCCCTAGCCCAGCACCCTGGGGACCTGACTGGTCCTAGATGAGGGATTTTGCTGGACCTGGGGAAATCATTTCTGGCTCCCCTGTTCCTCCCCCACTGCCCTGGCTTGCAGCTCAGCTGAGCCATGCACCGGGTTTCCTGGCTCCCACTCCCCCCCACAGGCAGAGCGGCAGATTCCCCCAGCAGCCCAGCTGAGCTGCATGCTGGGCTCCCACTCCCAACCCCCATCTGTAGCCTAGCTCCCCCTACCCCTCTCACACACACACCCTGCAGCATGCTGGGACTCGCTGACCCTGGAACACCGAGGTCCGGTAAGACCATGGATGTTGCCGGAGCAGAGAGACGCAGTTTATAGAGGTGAAATCTGTACCTCAGGTAGAGACCTCAGTGGAGATCGGGGCCCCATCGTGCAAGGCCCTGCACACATACAGCGAAAGGGAGGTGAGAATCCCTACCCCAAAACCTCGCCATCTGAATAGATACCTGACAAAAGGTGCCAGGGGAAACAGGCTTAAGCAGAGGAAAAGATTTCTCTTGATTATACAGGAGACTGGTGGCAAAGCCTGGAATGGAACCCAAGTGTCCCCCACCCTAGGTCAGCACTGCCTCTCTACCTCCTCTGCCTAATCCTCCTGGGCCACAACTTCACTGGGATGGCCTGTGCAAACAGAGGGAATGAGGGGCTCACAATCTACTCTACTCTGTGGATTAGAGAGACAGATACAGGTTGGACCTCTCCAGTCCAGCACCCTCAGAACCTGACCAGTGCCAAACCAGAGAATTTGCCGGATCACAGGAAGTCAATATTGTCTAGCAGCATCACCAACACTTCCACTGCTTGCTGGGCTCTTAAAAGACATTTAGGGGTGAAATAGACTTAAGAAGCACAGAACATTGAGAGCCAGGACTGGTGGTTGCAAACAAATTTTATGGGACTGTGGGAAACTTGGCCACACCCATGATAAGTGGACATCCGGCTAACTACAACCATGCCAGACCACAGAAGTTGCTGGACCAGAGAGATTCAACCTGTAAGTTGGCAGGATGAACACATATGGCAGGACCTCCACATTTTGTGATCTCTGGGCCAAGCAGACCTATTGGAAACTGAGGAACAGGCAAAAATGTAAGTGGGATTAAATGTGTAACACACTAAGGGTATGTCTAGACTGCATCCCTCTGTTGGCAGAGGGATGCAGATTAGGCAGGTCGACATTGCAAATGAGACAGGGATTTAAATATCCCGTGACTAATTTGCATAAAAATGGCTGCTGCATTTTGCCGACTCAGCACTTTGTCAACAAATGCGGCAGTCTAGAGGGGGATCTGTCGAGAAAGAAAGCCTTTTTCGACAGATGCCTTATGCCTCCTGCAAGGAGGTTTACAGGATCTGTCGAAAAAGACTTTCTGTCTCAACAGATCCCTCTCTAGACTGCCGCATTTGTTGACAAAGTGCTGAATCAGCAAAACGCGGCGGCCATTTTTATGTAAATTAGGCACGGGATATTTAAATCCCTGCCTCATTTGCAATGTCGACCTGCCTAATCTGCATCCCTCTGCCGACAGAGGGATGCAGTCTAGATATACCCTAAGTCTGTATGTTGTACCCCTCTCTAGTAGCAGAGCCACCCAGGATAAGAGCCTACTACTGCAGCCAGCCCAGGGAATTCTTTCTTTAGCTCAAGTGGCAGAAGGCCCCTGTGGGGTTCTGGGCACTATGAGTGAGTCATCTGTGCCAGCGAGGAGCAGTCTTTTACCTTATCGCAGTGAGCATGCTGGACACCTGACCCAAGCCCTGTTCTGTCAGTAGGGAGTTGCTGAAGATGTCCTGGATCTGCTGCACATTGTCTTTTGCTTCTGTGATGCGGGTGCTGAAGCCAGCTCCCCCCATTCCCAGCTGCAGTAGCAAGGTGGAGTTTCTCAGGCTGGCTCGGCGCAGGTCAAAGCGGCGAATGTCACTGTCGTAGGCTTGGAAGCAAGGGTGGCATGCCTCACAGTGCGGGGGTATTGCTGCAGTAGCCCCGCTCGCACTGATCGCAACGAGGCCCGGTAAACCCGGCGCGGCAGAGACAGCTGCCCGTGGTCTTGTCGCACCCCAGCACGTCCGTGCCCTGGAAATTGCAGTCGCACTCTGTGGGGTGGAGAGGAAGAGGTGAATGCCTGTGGCAGGCAAAGCAGCACGGCTAAATCAGATCCCCTTGGCATTCCACTGCCTGCAGGGGGTTCTCTCTGGAAAGGAATTAGTGTGGTGAGCCCCAGCATGCAGAGACAAAGGCAGGCCAGGACACAGCTGGAGGCTCTGTCTACACAGAGAAGGGTTAGCGATAAAAGTGCTGTTGATGTACAAGTCGCCAAAAGTGAAAACTGGTCAAACCAGTTTTTCTGCCTCCCATTGTCGACATTTCCTGGCCACATGGCTAGCTCCCCTGTCGACAGAGCAAGCATTGTGGGTAAGAATCCCACAGCACAGTGTGGTGGGAAGGCAGAGCTGATCCCTGCGCTTCTTGGGATTCCCTCGTAGCGATGGGAGCTCGCTGTGCTGAGGAATGTCAAAGCAGCACAGCCGACTCTCCAGCCCTCCCCCTGCAGCAGCAGCCTGCCGCTGTGTCCCTAGCAGGGCAGAACAGGAGCATTTTCTCTTTACTTCTTCTGCAAATGGAGCAGCTCACTCAGCTGTCAGACACTTCCCAGAGCTTTGAAAGGGGAGGGGTGCAGGCCTGCAGGACAGCAGAGCTCACAGAACACTGAGCAGAGCCACCAGGGCAGGCATTATGGGATCCTGGCAGAAGCCAGTTGTCTGGACAAAACAAGCAACAGAGTCCACGCTGGCTCTTTGTTGACAATAAAGGGAGGGGAAAAGACAAAAGTCTCCCACAGGGCTGGACATTTTTTGTCGCCAAAACAGGGTGTTTTTCCCAACAAAGTTGCATTGTACTATAAACGCTCTCACTGTTTTGACAACAAAAGGTGAGTTGGTGACAAAACATGCCAGTGTAGACAGGGCCTTAGACATATGGAGGCACCAGAAATGGAGCAGAGAGAAACAGGAAGACTGTTCCAGAGGGGAATGTCCTTGTCTGCCAAAAGCAGCTAGACATTTTTAGAAACACATTTCCCAGGGGCTAAAAAACAGTGCTAGAAACCGATTGTACGCACCTCGGCATCCTGTCCTGGCATCACCATAGGAGCCATGTGGACACATCTGCAGCTGGGCAGCAGAGCATGTCCGCCCCCCGAAGCCTTCCCGGCACTGGCACTGCCCTGTGAACTGCAACAAGAGAGGCACATGAGGGTGGACTCAGCTTTGAACTACATCTGTCGGGGACAGGAGGAAGCCTTCTCTCGCTTTTTCTTGAACCAGCAAATCATACCTCTGAGCAAAGTCTTCTTAGTAGCAGGGGTGCAGAGTTCCTGGCAATGGCAACCCCATCCTTTCCCGAGGGAGACTCAGCTACATCTGCAGCCCAAGTTTTTCCCTCTCTCACTTCCGTGTCATGTCTCTGAGTGGCTCCCTTCTATCGCAGGGCCCCAACACTGAACTTAGGCACACCCGAATCATAGAACCATAGAACACTACAACTGGAAGGGACCTCGAGAGGTCATCGAGTCCAGTCCCCTGCCCTCACGGCAGGACCAAGCACCGTCTATTCTAGATCATCCCTGACAGGTGTCTGTCTAACCTGCTCTTAAATAAGTTACCCCCCTACCTCCGTCAGTGTACATCTGCACTCTGGGCTCAGGGAGACCTCTCCGCACTAGTGGTCCAAGCAGTGGGAGTCTGCTAGAGCTGGGAACCGTGCTGCCAACTCAGGATACAGATGCACCTCCACTCCTGTTGGCTTGAGCACTCTGCTCCTGCCACGTATGTTGGAAAGCCCTGGCACAGATCCCACAGCAGCGCTGCTGTGTGTTCTCCTCCCTGCGCCATGGAGACCGAAGGGCGCTCTCCCTTACCCAAGCCCTTCTGCTCCGACTCGTCGTTTCAGAATCTTTTCTAGGCCCAGGGCGAGACACAAAGAATACGGAGCTGGGGGTCGGGTGTGTCTGCCACTGAGCAATGCAGGCCTTCCCAACTGGAGACAATGCAAAGGCAGGATAGCACCACATCCCACACTGACTGTTTGTGGAGGGGCGGGGATGGGGGGAGATCGTCAGCTGTTTTCAAGGAGGGAAATGTGAGTCCTTAGAAACATGTCCCCACATTGCTGGGACTAGTGGCCACAGCCTGACTCAGCTTCTGAATCACCCTCCGTATCTCTGAGCCCTGCAGCACCCAGGGGAGAGGAGAGGAACGAAGCAACACTGCGTTTCATTTCCCTCGCTTTCCACTGTGCACGGCCAGCTGTGTGGAGCTGCAGAAAGGCCCCGTTTGCACGACTGTATCAGGCGACAGTCTTCTATGTCCAGCGTGAGATGCTGAATTCACTGCACGTTCCTCTCTTCCAACACAGGGGCTGTGATTAAGGGCAAAACGCCGGCCTGCTCTGCTTTCAGAGTAGATGATTTTGCAGGAGATTATCCTGCCCCATACAAGGGCTGAAACTTGGGGTCAAATCCCTACTCCCCGACAGATTTACTGTGACTCCCCGCCCCCCCCGATACACACACACTCAATTCACTTGGCCTCCCAGTGCCTCAGTTCCCCATCTGTAAAATGGGAATAATAAGCCTCCCTCTGTCAGTATCCTCTGTTTAGACTGTAACCTCTTCCAGGCAGGGAATGTCTTATTACATGTTTGGGCAGCACCTAACATAAGACAGCAACCGTCTCCGCTAGCCCCTAGGGGCGTTGGCCACACAAATCATTAACAACTTGAATCCGGGTTTCCAACAGCCCCAAGGTCGAGATATTCCAAGCTCGGGTGTTGGTTCTCTGTCGATTAGAGAAAACCACCACAAACACTGGATCTGGGTTCAAAGACTGGAGCCCAACAAAGCTTGGCCCCCGTTGTTTGGTTTTGAGACCCATCTCAGAGTGTCAGAATGGGCCTATTTTTCCTGGTATGTAACCTGAATTTTCCTTGCTCTCCTCTCCCTGACTAATGAGAATAATTGGACCCCCTTCCCGCACATCTGAAGAGCTCCTATTAGGATTTCTTTGCTAAATAGCAATCCTTTAGGACGGCTTAGTCTTGGTAATTACCAGTTTGCCTTGTGACATTCTACCAAGGGCATGATGGGCTACAGACAATTGCAGGGTGCTTTAGAAATACACGTGGCCCTTTCCTAAGGGGGAGAGGCAGGTTCCAAAGAAAAACCGGCAAAAAGAGGCCATTTAATAAGCGCTTTCAGCTCTGTGATCACTTAGTGGCACTATACCGTGTCACGGTGCTACACCGCAGGGGCACTGGCATGTACTGCTGCTTGTGACAACCTTCTGCTGTTCTAATAAAACCAGCCAGCCCCCTTCCCTTCCCAGAAACATCCATTCAAGCCAAGAGCTGGGCCAGCTGCACTGACAGGATTCTTTTTAGAGCCGACTGAAAAACAGTGGGGAAGAAGAGGAAACTGCAAACAATGTGCTGATTTTTTTCCCCTAATTCTTCTCCCATAAAAAGTCCACCAAAATTTTGAAATTCATACAATTTCAGCTTGTTCTAATTAATATTATTGCCTTCCACTTATCTGTCTATGGTATTTATATGATCTCTATTACTGTAATGCACACACAACGCACAGTCAACCTGTGGAACTCCTTGCCATAGGATGTTGTGAAGGCCAAGACTATAACAGGGTTCAAAAAAGAGCTATGTGCGTTTGTAGAGGACAGGTCCATTAGTGGCTATTAGCCAGGATTGGCAGGGATGGGGTCCCTAGCCTCTGTCAGAAGTGGGAATGAGCTACAGGGGATGGATCACTGAACCGTCCCTGGCCTGTTCATTCCCTCTGGGGCAACTGGCAATGGCCACTGTCAGAAGAGTGGATACTGGGCTAGATGGATCTTTGATCAGTATGGCCATTCTTATGTTCTTACGAGACATAGCGGTTTCAGATACTATTGTGAAAGCCCAGTAGGACTGTTCTTATGTTGTATCTGAAGTGCATCCCAACTGTTAATGTGTTTTTCCTCTTTGAGCATTGTAATCTTGATTTTAGAGTCGGAACCATGGCACACAAAGACTAAGTGACTCGCCCAAGGACACACGTATGACACAGATTTTTCAAATCCTAGTCTAGTGTCCTGACCCATCATCCCACCCACGGCACCAAGCTAATTGTGCTGCTACACATCCAGGGTCACGAATGCTCAAGGCGCAGTTTGAGACGAGACTGTAGCAGCCACCGAAGGGGCCCAAAGTGCTCCCTGGCAGCGTAACAATAGATACAACGACCGCGCCCCATCGCACAAGGCCTGGCCACGCCCAGGGGTCCAACACGGCAGCTGCCAAGATGGCTCCCTCAGACAAAACCGGGGTGGGTACCTGGTTGCACTGGGGGCTGAAGGCGTTGCGAGGGTCGCAGTCGCACGGCTCGCAGCCTTGGCCGCTGGCGATCTTCCAGTGATTGGCCGCACACTGATCACAATTGGTGCCCACCACGTGGGGCAGGCAGACGCACCTCCCCGTCTCGTCGGTCGCAGGGTGCATCCTGGCGCGTCCCCAGCAGGTTGCAGGCACATTCTGAAAGGCAAAGAGGCTGGTTCAGCCAGTGCGGTCATTTGACCTGCAATAAGCGGAGAGGCTGGCTGCTCGGTACCTGGGATGTTTGCGGTAAAGGGGAAAAGAGCACGCAGGGAGGGGGCAAGAGGGGGATGAGTTCAGGGGATGGCAGCACAGGGACAAGGTCTCCGCAGGCTTCCCCCCCAATATTCAGAGGCAAGAAGAGGCAGCTCCTACACCCCCTCCCCGTGCCAGGGGCTGATGAGGCAGGTGCCATACACTTGGTTTAATACAGCAGTGTCCAGTCTGACATTGCACCATGACATTTAGGTCCTGCCTCCAAAACCTCTATGTCCAGGGGGCCCCTGTTCTCTTCCCTCACCCATCTAGGGAGGTAATTTCAACCCTGTGCCAAGGACAAAAACAAGCCCGCACTGCCCTAAGCAAATCCCGAGGCCTGTCGCAGAACCCAGTGGGAGAGACCCGGAGCAGTGAGGGCCCATGTGGCTCTGGAGGTCCTGCCTCTGTTCAAATGAGCACACAAGAGTGGGAGTGCATGCCACCCCCAATGCGCGGCACCGTCAGCACCAACGCAGGTGCACCAAGGCATGTTCAAATGTGCATGACCCGTAGAAACCCACCTACTCCCCATGCCAACGTACGCATCTGCTTTCACAGATTGTTCGTTTCCCAGCCAGAAAGGACCATTTCATCACTAAATCTGGTCTCCTGCATAACCCAGGCCAGAGAGCTCCTCTTGCCGCCACATGGAGCCCGGTAACTGGTGTCTGACCACAGCACCCTGCAGGAAGGGGTGGCTGCATGCGCGCTCACTCACTGTGGCATCCCAGGGGGTTGGCGTTGGTGAGCTGAGTGAATCCGGGCTTGCAGAGATGGCAGCGGTCCCCTTGCACGTTCTCCTTGCAAACGCAGCGCCCGGTCAGAGGATCACAGGCAGACCGCGGCACCGTGCCATCCGGGTCGCACTCGCACGCTGAAAGACACACACCCAATTCTTAAACAACTGCGACAAGGAGCCCACGGAACCATCACTGGGCGGCGTGAGCGGGGGCAGGGCCAGCCCCTCTCGGGGGATGCCACTTACGCAGACAGGCTTCCGGGTGGGTGATCTCTTGCCGCCGGTTGCGGAAGAAGAAGGTTTTGCAGAGCTCGCAGTTCCTCCCGGCGGTGTTGTGCTGGCAGTTGTCACACACCCCCTCGCTCACCTCACCGCTGGCTTGGTACACCGCTGGGTCAGAGTGGCACGTCTCCGAGTGACCGTTGCAATTGCACCCTACTATGGGAGGAACACGCCATATAAATGCTGCTCCTTTGGGAACCACCACCAGTTGGAGTTCTTCCAGCTAGGTGGCACTCCATCCTTGTGCATCACATTCACAATCACTTCACCATACCCTCGCACTGGGAAAGGGCACTGGCAGGTTATGACTAGAGTCCTGCACAGATACAAAATTTTGCATCCACATCTGCTTCTGTAGCTGTAAAAATGAGCTGTGGATATAAAGCGGGTAGCCGCAAATGTGCAGGGTTCTAGATGCAAAATACAGATCCATATCCACAGCTGTAGCCACAAAGATGAGCCACAGAGAGCTGCATCCCCACCCGCGGCTGTGGATACGCACGGCTAGAAAGTGGGTATCGGCAGAAGTGCAGGGCTCTAGTGATGTCTTTGAGAAAGGCGGTTGCCAAGACGGAATGCTCCTTGGAGCACAGGGAAGGCTGCCCAGCATGTGAGGGCCCTAATCCTGATGGGGGTACTCTAGGCACTTCAGCAATCCTACAGCATCACAGTGTACAATAAATAACAAGAGCAGACATTCCTGGGACTGGCTGTGCAGAAGCCAGTGGTTTGGGATGAAGGTCCATTATTATTCTAACCCTATTCCTAATACATCACAGTGTACAATAAATAAGGGGAAAAGAGCATGCAGGGAGGGGGCAAGAGGGGGATGAGTTCAGGGGATGGCAGCACAGGGACACGGTCTCCGCAGGCTTCCCCCCAATATTCAGAAGCAAAAAGAGGCAGCTTCTACACCCCCTCCGTGTGCCAGGGGCTGATGAGGCAGGTGCGACATACTTGGTTTAATACAGCAGTGTCCAGCCAGACATTGCACCATGACATTTAGGTCCTGGCTCCAAAATCTCTGTGCCCCTGTTCTCTTCCCTCTCCCATCTAGGGAGGTCATTTCATGCAGTCTGTTGTGGACATTGTTCCCCGTGCCAAGGACAAAAGCAAGCCCGCACTGCCACCTGCTGGCGCAGAGAGCCAGCCGAGCCACCGGGCTGGGCTGCCCTGAGCAGCTTCCGAGGCCTGTCGCAGAACCCAGTGTGAGAGGCCCGGAGTAGTGAGGGGCCCACGAGGCTCTGGAGGTCCTGCCTCGGCAGGGCCATAACAAGGCCGAGGCGAGTGAGGCACTTGCCTCGGGCGCATCGCTGAGGGGGCGCAGAAAAATGACACAGAAAACAAATTCTTTTACGACAGGAGCGACTAAGCTCTCTTCGCTCGTGCCTCGCGCCACATCAGTGTCCCCGCCCACGCCGAGGACGGTCAATGTCAGCCGCTCCTTAGGGGCACCGTTTCCTGAGGGGGGCGCAATTTTATAGTCTTGCCTCAGGTGCAAAATTAGCTAGTTAGGGCCCTGTGCCTCTGTGAGCACCCACGAGTGTGAGTGCATGACACCCCCAATGCTCGGCACCGTCAGCCGGCAATGCCCATCCAAACAGGCTTTGCGCCTCCTTTTGCTGCTTGTTGCCCAACCAGAAACCTGCTCCCTTCTGTCACATGAAAGCCACATGTGGGTCCTGCAGCTTAGCAGGCCTGGGATGGAAGTTTCCATCCCTGCTGTACCCAGCTTAGCATAGCCTGGGACCCTGCAAGCCCAAACCGCAGCCGGGCTTTATCAGCTCTAACCCATGCCTTGAGCTGGGAAACTACTGAGCAGTAAACAAATTTGGCCTTGGTCCCAGCTCGTAAGAGTGATAAGAATGGCTTTGAGCCAGGTACGTGCACACCCGGTAAACAACTGTAGTAGAACTAGTGTAGGAAGCTCCGTGCCCATTGAGTCTCACCAGGGACCTAGACCTCGAAGGGTGTCCTGAATCACCCCAGCCGGAGCCACGTCCACTGTGGCTGGGCGCGAGGTGACCAGAACGGGACTCCCTGCTGACCCAAACGGGCATAAGCATTTCCCGGTGCCTGTTGCTCACTTCTATGCATTGCTTTGCCTGTGCTGATGGTTTGTATTACTTTGCAGTAGCGGTGTAACCATCTGGCAGTATTAAGCCTGCAATAGTAGTGAGATTACTAAAAGCAACTATCTATCCCTAATCGACTCTGTCTTGAAGCGAATCCACAACCTTGTTGGGCCCTTGGCCCTGTGACTTGACACCTTCCTCTGGATGGGGCGCAACCGCCGTAGGGGCTGGGTTTGGAAAGCCTTGGCTGGCTGGGGTTTTGTTCTGCAAGCCCCTCACTGACGCTGGCTTAGAAGCAGACTCCATTCAGCGCTTTCCAGGAAGCCATGTAAAAGGGCTGGGCTGGACCCAGTGTGCCCTCATTTTTATCATCCACATGCAGAATAAATTTTTATGTGCACCAAGGCATGTTCAAATGTGCACCACCACTAGAAACAAAAATAACCCCAGCTGTGGGCGCTCTGTTAATCAGCTGGGCGGCATCAGAATCTCTCCTGAGTGGCCGCACAAGTGCCGCACTAGTTGGACCCACTTTTCTCTTATGCCCCTAGAAGCAGGCAGCCAGGATGCACCAGGAGGCCACTTCTCCAAGTTCAAGCACCGACAGAAAGCTCAGGGTGATTCTGATTTGACCTAGACAAGTGTGTGTCCCCCACCAGTGTTCCCTGTAAGCTGTGCGCTTGTCCGGCCACTCAGGAGAGATTCAGATGCCGCCCAGCTGATTAACAGAGTGCCCACGGCTTGGGTTCTTTTTGTTTCTAGTGGTGGTGCACATTCACATGTGCCTCGGTTCACCTAAAATTATTCTGCACAGGAATGGGAAAAGTTCACACAGGGATGAAAAAGTTTAGAGGGAACATTGCTCCCCACCCTCTTAAAAAGCCGCCTACTCCCCATGCCAACGTGCGTATCTGCTTTCACAGATCGTTCGTTTCCCAGCCAGAAAGGACCATTTCATCACTAAATCTGGTCTCCTGCATAACCCAGGCCAGAGAGCTCCCTCTTGCCCCCACATGGAGCCTAGTAACTGGTGTCTGACCACAGCACCCTGCAGGAAGGGGTGGCTGCATGCGCGCTCACTCACTGTGGCATCCCAGGGGGTTGGCGTTGGTGAGCTGAGTGAATCCGGGCTTGCAGAGATGGCAGCGGTCCCCTTGCACGTTCTCCTTGCAAACGCAGCGCCCGGTCAGAGGATCACAGGCAGACCCCCGGCACCGTGCCATCCGGGTCGCACTCGCACGCTGAAACACACACACCCAATTCTTAAACAACTGCGACAAGGAGCCCACGGAGCCATCACTGGGTGGAGTGAGGGGGGGCAGGGCCAGCCCCTCCCGGGGGATAACACTTACGCAGACAGGCTTCCGGGTGGGTGATCTCTTGCCGCCGGTTGCGGAAGAAGAAGGTTTTGCAGAGCTCGCAGTTCCTCCCGGCGGTGTTGTGCTGGCAGTCATCGCACACACCCCCCGCTCACCTCACCGCTGGCTTGGTACACCGCTGGGTCAAAGTGGCACATCTCTGAGTGACCGTTGCAGTTGCACCCTAGTATGCAAGGAACACCCCATATAAATGCTGCTCCTTTGGGAACCACCAGCAGCTGCCTGCCGTTCATCCAGCTAGGCACTAGGTGGCACTCCATCCTTGTGCATCACATTCACAATCACTTCACCATACCGTCGCACTGGGAGGTTATGACTAGAGTCCTGCACAGATACAAAATTTTGCATCCACATCTGCTTCTGTAGCTGTAAAAATGAGCTGTGGATATAAAGCGGTAGCCGCAAATGTGCAGGGTTCTAGATGAAAAATGCAGATCCATATCCACATCTGTAACCACAAAGATAAGCTGCAGATATAAAGCAGGTAGCCGCAAATTTGCAGGGTTCTAGATGCAAAATGTGTATCTGCAGCCACAACTGTAGCCACAAAGATGAGACAGAGAGAGCTGCATCCCCACCCGCGGCTGTGGATACGCACGGCTAGAAAGTGGGTATCGGCAGAAGTGCAGGGCTCTAGTGATGTCTTTGAGAAAGGCGGTTGCCAAGACGGAATGCTCCTTGGAGCACAGGGAGGGCTGCCCAGCATGTGAGGGCCCTAATCCTGATGGGGGTACTCTATGCACTCCAGCAATCCTACGGCATCACAGTGTACAATAAATAACAGAAGCAGACATTCCTGGGACTGGCTGTGCAGAAGCCAGTGGTTTGGGATCAAGGTCCATTATTTTTCTAAACCCCCGAGTTGTTCTGAGGATTGGACCCGGATTTTTGCCCCTCTCTAACTACTGCAATGCAACTGGCTTCTTATGATTCGGAAAGTCCTCAGCCTCCACGTTGGTTCTACCCACCAGAGCTGGGCGTGCTTTTCCAAACAGAGCACAGACAGCAAGGGAGAGGAGAAGCCATTCACTCTGGGGTAGATCTAATCGGGTAGCTGCCCATTTTTCGACGTCGATGAGACGTAATCAAGAACCCAGGGGATTAAATTCAATGACCAGAGTTACATCGTACAGAGCCCAGTGGCTCTGTTGGGTTCGGTGAGGGCAGTGGAGGGCGAGAGGAAAAGCCCGTGAGCACAGTTGGAGGAGAGGACAGACTTACGCCGGCATTCGTTGGGATTGCGGTCCTCTGCGGTCTCCAAGGCTGGTCATTGTAGAAAGCTGCGCAGCGGTCGCAGTTGGGGCTGGCGGTGTTGTGCTGACACACACACTGTCCGTGGACCTGGAAGAGAGAAACACAACTGCACTCTCCATTCGCACCCAGTCTGCTAGCTCCCATGTCTTATCCCTCTGGTCTCTTACAGTTTGTCGACACTTAACAGGTTGAAGCACAGCCGGGGCAGCACATTAAACTGAAAGTGCGGCCACAGCACAAGTGCAGGGAGAGAGCTCTCCCAGCGCTGTATGGAAACCACCTCCGTGAGGGGAGTAGCTCCAAGTGCCAGGAGTGTGGCCCTCAGCGCTGTAGCCTGGTTCACACTGGGGCTTTACAGCGCTGTCACTTGCTTGCGCTCAGGGTGTGTGTGGGGGGTGTTTTTTCACACCCCTGAGCCAGAAAGTGACAGCGTTGTAAAGTGCCAGGTAGACTTAGCCTTACACACACACACACACACCCCTGCCTCGCTGGCAGTAGCAACTGGCTCTGGCCCCACTCCTCTCCCTCTCCCCTCCCGTGAGGCTCACTGACAAAGACAACAAAGACGACAAGGCCTCTTCTTCCTGTCAGCCTGCAGGATCACAGCAGTGAGGGAAACTGCTTCTAGGAATTATTTGTAGAAATGGCCTAATGCTGTTAACGCCAATTCCCCCCAGCCACACACTATCTCATGGCAGGGGACTAGTACATACAGCAGCAGTGCAGTTTCACTCTCACTTCACCGCTATGATGTGGATCATAGAACACTAGAACTGGAAGGGACCTCGAGAGGTCACTGAGTCCAGTCCCCTGCCCTCATGGCAGGACCAAGCACCATTAGCCCATCCCTGACAGGTGTCTATCTAACCTGCTCTTCAATATCTCCAGTGATGGAGATTCCACAACCCCCCTAGGCAATTTATTCCAGTGTTTAACCCCCCTGACAGGTAGGAAGTTTTTGCCAATGTCCAACCTTAACCTCCCTCATTGCAATTTAAACCCATTGCTTCTTGTCCTGTCCTTGAGCCCTGATTTACACTGCAGAGTTAGGTCAATGTAAGACAGCTTATGTCAACCGAATTCTAAGTGTCTACACTAAAATGTCTCTCCTGCCAACATAACTCACTCCTACCCCAATGTAACTCCATCTCCGCGAGAGGCATAAGCGCTTAGGTCGAGGCAGAGTCGGGGGACACACTCCATTGTCTACAACAACCTGCTGCCTTTGAGAAGCCATCTCACAAAGCCCCAGACCGACAGTAAAGTCGGTGTCAACGCTCCTGGGGAGGGCACGCACCGTCGTCATAAAGACCACAGCGTGGACGTGCAATGGCAGTTTCATCACCGTGGTGACGGAAACGCAACATGACTTTGTTTTGGAGCGTAGGCTTTCGGAGGAAGAACCCATACAATCCACAAGCACGACCTCCTGCACATTTCCGCCTTCCTCCCTGAGCTTTAAAACGTTAACCACAGCCTGCTTTGCCTGTGCAAAAGGGAGCCCAGGTGAGTGCTAGACACCCCCCACACGTCTCCTGGCTCAGGCAACAGCACTGATGTTGTCCTTCAGTCGGCTGGGGCCTGGGGTAAGCAGTGGGCAGGGGTCCTCCCTTCTAAGTGCTGACCATGCTCTGATGCACCACGGCCTGTCCCTGACACTAGTGCGGAGGACAGGAGGTCAGGACTGGGGCCGGAGCCTGGTGTTAAGAGTAGAACCCAGGCATGGTACTGAGAACCGACGCATCAAATCACTTGCCGCCTGGTTTTCCCTTGTGTTCTCACCTGCATCACAGCACTGGGCTCCCCGGAGGGGGCGCAGCGCTCGGCGTGTCCATGGCAGAAGCAGCTTCCCTGCACCTGCATTTCGGTCACAGCGTAGAAGGCGCTGGGCTGGCGGTAGCCCTGGTGGGGCAGGTGCTGTAGCTGAGTGAAGTTCACTCTCAGGTTGGTGAATTCGCCCAGGTCTGCATGGGAGAAGAGGACAAATGAGGAGATAGCAGCAATGAAGTCACAGAGCAGCAGGGCAGGGAAGTGCCTGGTGCAGAGAACACCAGGCGTTAGCTGGGCCCCTTCATTGGCAGCATCGGGACAGAGGCCAGGGAGCAGAGAAGACTGAACTATTCTCCTCCCCTTGGGAAATACGTCTCCATGGCAGGCCTGCAGCATATCTGGGGGATATCGCACAGAGACCTCTACCGCTCTGTGGGCTCATTGTTAAGAGCAGTGCACCCACCACCAGCACTCAAAAACAAAGCACCTCACCGTGCCACATCCCACCCAGCTTTGCAAAGGCTGACTTATTGCCAGGTTCCTCCGGATGCTTCACTAGACCTGAAGGCCGATCACCCTCCCCCTTTGCACATTTGTAGCTGGCAGAAGCCTAAGCAACCCTGTGATCCCTCTGTTCCCAAAATATAAATGAGGAAATGTGCATACTACGAATGCTTTGGCTGCGAGATGTGGTGATGCCGGCTGCCAAATCCAGCGGGTTGAATTTCACCTTAGGAGAAAAACACAGAAGCAACAATTAAGATGGTTAAAGGGGGGGGGGGGGGGGGGGCAGAATATGGGTCTTTCTTTTCACCTACCAACCATCTGAACAATGAAATGTCTGGTCTGGAGCTGCCTCTCCTGCAGAGAAGGAGTTCCTAAGTACCATGCTGGAGGGCGGATTACCATTGCTGAGGAGTTAGCAAGAATGCCACCAAAATGCCCAGCTGCCCACAAATCAGTAAGGGTATGTCTACACTTGCTCCCTATCTCGAGATATGTAAATCTCATTGTATGAGGAATAACAGTTATTTCGAGAGAAGGGTTTTCTCTCGAAATAACGCTGCTACACAGGGCGTTTTATTTCGCAATAATGCGATTTCAAAATGGCACCTGGATGCGATTATGCTAATTAAGCGCAGGATATTTAAATCCCGCGCTTCATTAGCAATTTCGGTACACTACATTTGCATCCCTATCTCGAGATAGGGAGCAAGTGTAGACGTACCCAAAGTGCCTTCATGCTTGAAGAAGCAAGAACACTCTACGTCCCCAAGAACACTCTCTCCAGTCACTGGCCAGTCTCACCACTGGACAGGACATCAGTGGAAGGATCTCTGCAGCTGGGTGGTGCCAGTGCTGAATGGTACTCCATGCATGGACAAAGAACGCTACTTGGAAGGAGATGGGGCTACTGGAGAGTTGGGAAGGCGAGATGTTGGAAAGGGAGCTGGCTACAGGACGTTGCGTTTGCTCCATGTTGGCACAATAAGAAAGCTGAACAACCAGTTGGCTTGACTCCCAGACTACATGACTAGGGCAAAAACATTCCCATGTTTTATTGCCTGAAGAAGCCCTAGAGGGTGGAGGCGAGCTCTTCCATTTGTTAAGCACAGAGCGGTGCTTTGTTCAACAGCCCGCAGTGGCCACAGTCTCCCTCCCTAGCTTCTCCTGTCCTTTTCACATCTCCCCGCTTTCCTTTTAATCCAACAGAGAAGAACAATTCCCTCTGCTGCAGGGATTCCTGGGTGAAATTCCATGGCTGGTGCTACTCAGGAGCTCTGACGAGCTGATCACGTGGGCCCCTTCTGACCTGTGACTCTATGAAATGCAGGGTTGGCCAACAACAATCATGGAATCTTAGAACAGGAAGGGACCTCGAGAGTTCAACTAGTCCAGTCCCCTGCCCTCACAGAACAGCCAAGCACCCTCTAGACCATCCCTGACAGGTGTCTGTCTAACCTGCTCTTAAATATCTCCAGGGATGGAGGTTCCAATCCATAGGCCACGAGCAACCAGAGGTTCCATAATCAGCCCATGCTGTATTCATGTTGAATATGAAATGCAGCCCAAAGAATCTCTATTTCCTAGTATGCAACGCTCCCAAGGGCTTAATGCTGGGATCAAGACAGAGCACTGCATGCCGGGAACACTAGTCTTCACGGGGAACCCCTCCCTATCCAAGATGAGGGTGGCTGAAATCTGCTCTAGTTTATGGTCTTCTGGGTCCTGGCAGGCTACTAATCTGGCCCTCCCTGTGGGCCTGAGGCAGGGAGTATCACATACATCGTACCTTCCCCCCGTGCAGAGGGTGCCCCTGGTGGGCCTGCAGCTCCTGACAGCGGACGTCCTGCCAGCTCTGAGGGGAGCCCTGGGGGATCCGTGGGAAAGCGGCTGTGCAGTCAGAAGCCAGGTACTGATAGATCGTCCAGGTCTTGCCGAAGTCGGTGGAGCGCTCGATCAGCATCCCGGCTGGCAGAGGTGCCTGGAGGAGAGAGGGTGGGGATGGGGGAAAGAAGGCACAGATCATAGAAAGCGTACTCCTCCCCACAGCAGAACTGCCTCCTCCTCTCACAGCCCGACTTCCTTCTACAAAGCCTCCCCGGTGTGGGCCAGCTCGCTCCCTCGCCACTGCCCCTAGCCAGAGCCTGCTCCAAATCAACCCATCTCCCAGTGCTTGTGGCCTCCCTGCTGGCTGGTTGGCTGGCCTGATCAGGAACCAGTATGGATGCACCCATTGAAGATCATGGAAGATGGGTGCGGAGTCACCTCTAGAAAACAGCCAGTTCTTTATGGATGATACAAATATAGTGAAAGAAAAGAAAAGAAAAGAAAAGAAAAGAAAAGAAAAGAAAGGAAAAGAAAAGAAAAGAAAAACCAAGCAAGCAAGCAAGCAAGCAAACAAACAAACAAACAAACAAAGAAACAAAGAAGCGTGTGTGGGGCGTGTGTTTTTACACTCGCTTTCCAAATTAACTTTTTAAAACAATAATAAACTGAGCTCTAGAAGGAGCAGAATATATAGTGGTGCCCTTATGCCGAGAGGGAGACATTTATTTGTGTCTGTCTCATCCGGAGCGTGGAGGGGGCTGTAGTTTTTACATTCTCCTATGCTTGCAAGGGCCCATAGGCCCCTTCCATCAAAGTTTGCAGCCCAGTAACTCAAATGCAAGTTGCACACGTACCTGGAAGTCCAGCAGAATGTTGCTGAGCTGGAATTTTTTGTCGAGATCCAGCTGCAAGGAGACCTGATTCACATCTGAGGAGACATAAGAGGGCAATTTTTGAGAGCTGCAGACCACAGGGAGTTTAGAGAAACAAACTTTCACCCATCAGAGCCAGGTCATTCATTTTCCTCTTTCCCTGTAACCTGCCCAAACCAAAACCCTGCGTGCTGAATTCACAACCCTCTCCTTGGTATTTCCATCATTAATAGCCACAGAGGAAATACTTCTGGTGCTTTCTAAATCACTCTTGTTCTGGTTTTATCAGTGATGGGTTCCTACTGGAGCCCAGAGTCAAACCACCACTTTGAGACTGTTCCGGTCCAGATCCAAATCCAGATCCACACTTCATGGAAACAGATCCTCAGCTGATGTAACTCAACAAACATCCCTGGATTTCAGTGGGATTATTTATATCAAAGGTGCGTGTGAGAACTTTCACCATTGTGGTTGGAGCTGCTGGTGGGGAATTGCCTGTTTAAATGTTTTGGGTATTTTTAATCAGTAGATGCCAATTTGTCAAAACAGAAATTTTTGGTAGAAATTTATCAGTTTGGATGAACATTTTGTTGAGATGGTTTCTCAGGGCTCATCTCCACTTACTGGCAGATTGCCACTGTGGAGATCAATCTCCCAGGGTTCGATTTAGCGGGTCTAGTAAGGACCTGCTAAATCGAACGCTGATCATACCCCCATAAATCCGGTACTCCACCAGGTTGCAAGGAGTAAGGGAAGTTGACGGGAGAGTTTCTCCCATCAACCTCCCATAGTGGGCATGCTATGGTAAACCGATCTAAGGTACGTCGACTCCAGCTACGCTATTCATGTAGCTGAAGTTGCATATCTTAGTTCAACTTTCTCCTATAGTGTAGACCAGGCCTCAAGTGCAGAATGGAATTCCAGAGAAGTGGAAATCCACAAACCCACCAGGACAGCCAGCAGCCCAGGGCAGGGAGCAGGGACTTGAAGCTGATTTCCCAACCCCATTTTCCCAGCAGCTGTATCGAGAGCTATAGATACGGTCCTAGCAGACCATGTGCCAGGCATGTATAATGGCAGTCCATAATGGAGACTTGTCGTTATGCTAATAAGCGGTCCATAATGTATAAAGCCAAGTAACACTGGCTGGCAGTCCCCAAGATGTGACTGATCATACCCACAAGGTATCTGGGAAAAGCAGCTGCAGGTTCTGGGATGCATCCCAGCAGCCTGGAAGAGAATCCGGTACTGACCATTCTGGGACTGCCACCAGTGCATGTGTCCTTTGGAGGAAAGTACATTTTCCACCCGGTGACTGTTGTAAGCGTGAGGTATGCGGGAGTCACATCGGCAGCATTTCATCCTCCACTGGAAGGAAAAGGGAGACAAAGATCAGATCTGGACTGTGGGCAAGGGCCTGCAGATTCTGTAGCAAATGGAAACTAAATGCTGCTGCAAACTCTCTGGACTATTCCTAGAACCTCGCTGAAGATGTGAGATAAACCCGCATTTTCTATTATATCAGAGATGAAGAGAGCTTAGTGAGTAAGGATCGTCCCTTTGCTCATGTTGCTGGCCACCACCAAACCACTGAGGCTACATCTACACTACAAGTTTTTGAGGCAGAAAATATGCTAATGAGGGACTCGTTAGCATAAGTCACGATCTCATCGGCATATCTCCTTTTTTGAGGCATAAGGATCTTGCCTCAAAAAGGGGGTTTTGTGCAAAAAGAAAATGTCCACACTGCTTGTTTTTGTGCAAAAACCCCTAGCGCAAAAACGGATGGGCAGAAAATATGCAAATGAGATCACAACTTATGCTAATGAGTCCCTCATTAGCATATTTTCTGCCGCAAAAACTCGTAGTGTAGACGTAGCCTAAGGGAAAAAAATAGGAGTTTTCCAGCATTGCAGCATGAAACTTTGAGACTCAAACAAGCCACCCAAGACTGAAAACTGGCATACACGGTGCATATAAATGGGCCACGCTTGAGAAGGCAGCTTCCCACTCACTGACTAAGCAACTTGTGAGGGGTTTGGGGGCATTTGGGCCAAAGAGTCCAAAAGCAGCTACTCATGGGGCAGGTGACTGTTCTTGTTGGGAGCCTATCGTGGGCCTGATTTCCAGAGCAGCTGAGCAGCATGTGAATGTACTTGCCTCTGTCAGGACTGGCAGGTATCAGCCAGCTCCAAAAGGTGTTGGAGGCAGGGGTGTAAGAGGTTAACCAGTTACCCGGCTGGCTGGACCCCACCTGTGGCACAGCAGGCTGGAAAAGCCCCCAATGGTTAACCAGTTAAATAAATAATTTAACTGGTTAACTATTTTAGTGGATTTTTAACATCCCTAGTCAGAGATTTGCTCTGGCAACGAGTCCAAGTATTCAGCCCATAACGAGACCATAAATCCCATGAGTTCTGGAAGGAGTAAGAGACTCGACTTTTACTGTTCTTTATTTGTATGGTGACTGTGCTTGGAGAACACCTAATCAGGGCCCAGCGCCCCATAGTACTGGCCATGACACAGACATGCTGACTAATACACACAATCCCTAACCCAAAGCATTTATAACCTGTGTAGCCAGAGTGATGCTTAACCAAACGTGCCTCGTGGCATTCCAGCTTTTCTCTGGAATTTGTACCTGGAGAGGCTGATGGGGAACACTCGCCTGGCTTTCCCCTGACCTTGGGGGATGTTCCCCCTGTGCTGAGCCTACATTTTTTGTAAAACTTTTGGTTGCAACAAATCTTTTGACTACAAAGTTTGTTGCTGAAAAAATCCTACCAACTCTACCCACCCGTTCTCAGTGTTAGTGAGTCTCTTCCACATCAGCCAGTGGGGCTGTTTATCTGGGTGAACAGAAAAGGCCTTTGTCTAAAATGCGACAGCTTAGTCCAGCCTCTTCTGCTCCCAGCCGAGCAAACAGCTTAGTGGGTGAAAGGTTAGTAGGTGGAAAGTCAAGCGGAGCAAAGTTCATCCCTTAATTTGAGAGTGTAATTCAAGAAGCAAACTGAGATGAAATGCCACAGCAGTTGGGCCACTGTGGGGTATGCACAGAGGATCCATCACAGACTGGGGATAAACGGGAACTTCAGGGGGCCCCACAACTGTGCAGGGTCAGAGCAATCAGGAAAGCTAACGCTGTTATTTTTAGAAATCCTGTTGGAATGGGTGGAGCATGCTCAGGCTTAGATGTATGTATATGGAAATTCATGCAGTAGAATTTGATGGAGGGGGAGTAATAGGGTCAGGAACAAATGTTCCCTCTAATTTTTTCCATCCATGTACAGAATAAATTTTGTTACATGTGCGGAAATGCACCACCAGTAAGAAACACAAGCTGCCAGCTGGGTGCACTCTGCTTATTATCTGGGCAACATTTGAATCTCTTCTGGGTGGCCAACCAAGTACTCAGTTTACAGGCAACATGGGTCAGGAAATACGATAAACAAGGTTTGACAAAGCATCAGCAGGGGAGTCCATAAAATTAAATCGGGGAAAACGGTTTAAACAAGGAATACAAGGCCTGGCAGAGGGGGGACCATGGCTGGCAGGTGGTACACCTGATCGTGAACAGGCAAAATGAGACTCCTTCCTTTGAGAGTTCTCAGCCATGCTTGTAGCTGGCTCGTTACTTCACACTGACTCAGTAAACATTCTAGGCTTCAGAGTGACACGCAGACTAACTGACGACCCTTGAACTTAGCACAGAGATAGATCTTCACCATGATAGGTCAGTGCTATTGCAGGAGACCCTCATGATTAATGGAATCGCTATTCCTGGCTCATCGTATCGCAGGGGTCTATTATCCTGGTCTGGGGGTGGGTTAGCGGGGAACAGGAGCCATGAGGAACACACCAGCCCCTGGTTCCCCGCAGTTGCCCGGAGACGCAATGAGTTCTCAGTGTCCCCCAGCAGCTGCAGCGAGTTCCCCGCATCTGCCAAACTCACCAAGGGAGTCAGGAGCCATGGTCTCCCAGTATTTGTGAATTTCACCATTCGCAGTGGTGCCAGGAACACATCCACCACAAATGGCGAGGAATTAGACCAAAGAACCTAAGCAACAGGGTGTGTAACAGAGCAAGTTCCAGGCTAGAGTCTTAACTACTGGACCTTCCTTCTTCTCCTTCCTGACCCACAGAGGGATTCTGATGTATCCCTAAGTTTGGGGTATAAACAAAGCCCAACAACTCAAAGGAAAACCCTTACCCTCAATCTGCCGTTCGTTGCCTGGGTTTGTCAGGAAACACATGAAACCTAGCAGGGTTTTCAATGGAAAACCATAGATCAGCCCTGGATCTATTCCACAATGCTTGAAAGTGACACAAACCGGAGGTCAAATTCAAACCTGACACCGCTCTGTTGAAGACAACAAAACCTCTCAATTAATGGAACTGCCGCTGCTCCCACCAGATCTGAATGGAGCTTCTGGTTTGATTTTAGTTTGTAATAAAGTCCAGAACCAGCAGAGTTGCAGGTAGATCTGCAGGTAGACCGTTAAAATAAGAGAGCTATGTGGATATTGCCAAAGTTGTTTCTGTGAATATTCATCCCTATTTCCAAATGGATTCACTTCAGCTGTGTTCGCACCCTTTGTGGTCACTTTCTGTAAATACCCTAACACGGGAGTTTCCTTGCAGGAACAGCTGTAGAAACAGCCCGTTTTAAACTAAAGTGGTAAAACAACCCAGAAAAGGGCATCTATTCAAAAGCAGGGACAGCTGCCCTGAAAGGAGGGAGTAAAATGGCGCAGCCAGAGACACATCCTTGCCCCCTGCACCTCCTGACCGAGAAGTGTACCAAATACTGCCCCATGCTTTGGGTAAACTAGGACCTAGCCTGTCGCCCTCCTATCCCAAACCTTGGGGGGAGGGAGGGAGGAACTACACAGTGGAACTAGCCAGAGACTCAAGATAAGTAGAGCATCTGAAACTTTCGACAGTTTTGACAGAACTCTCTCTGCCCGATGCTGATTGGCTGTTTGCCCTCGCCCTCCATCTCACTCACGATCTTTTCCCCGTAGCACCCTCCATACTTGACCATCTTCTCCCCTGCCCTGTATGCCTTACTAGGGATGTAAAATACCATTCAGTTGGTTAACCAGTTAAATGTAGTGTTTCACCAGTTAACTGCTCCAGCTGCTTCAGCCCCCACCGGTTAACCGGAACTGGCAATTATCACCAGTTAAGATTGATGCTTACTGGTTAACCTTTCACATCGCTACTCTTTCCCCTCCGTCCCTCCAGCATCCTCTCTCCCTTCACTTTTCTTTCCATTTAGAAGATCTCCTCCCTCCCAAAAGTCATGGCATTTGCCGCCATCACACGGAGTCCTCAACTTGGGTGTTATACTCTTTCCCCCACCCCAGATCTGTCGGATCTATGAGGATTAAGTGCTCTTTGGAGCCAGGACCGTGCAACTCTAGTTTTGAACAGGACGGTTTTGATTGGTTCTTAGGCACTACCCTAGTAAACACAATTAATAAGAATAAAACACTTCCCATTCATAATCACGAGAGTTATGCTCACCCAGTCTGGGAACAGGAACAAATACCATGTACCCAATAATAGAATTCATACTTCAGATTCTGATTACTCACAAATTAAGCACAGAGATGCTACAGACCAGGGATAATCTGCAAAAATTAGCGGAAAATATCCAATTAAGATTAAACGTGAGAAAATTGCTGATGTGATGAGAGACAGCCTGAGGGGACAGACCGGCCAGATTCATCATACAAATTATTCATTAGGAATTATGCTAATCATTAGGTCTCTGTTAAGACCATGTCATACAGACTTTGGCACAAGAGGCTCCTAGCAGCTGAAACACAATATTGGGTTTTGGCAATCAAGCTTTAAATGCAGCTCCATATAAAGCCATAGTAAAAAAACCATCTAGATCAGACTAAAACCATTGAAGCTCAGCTCATCGGGAATTTCTTTCCTAAGCCAGGCTCTGTTTCAATTTACTGGCAAAGACAGCCCCCGCACCCCCCGCCACACACACACACACACACACACACACACACACACACCCCTTCCCTTGGTGCTTGAGTGACGTGGCGCTCTTGAAATCCCACCTGTTTTTTGCTCAACATCACTCTGTTACTGTGTGAAAGGTCTGCCTGCCGCAATCAATTGGAGCCTGGCATTGGCCGAAAGCAGCGTCAAGGCCCTGGCTGAGCTCCCCCTGCCCCTTGCCTCCCCACCAGACCGAACACGTCCTCACTGAGAGACCAAAATAATCATGACATGAGGCAGCAGACGAGAGTGTTGAAATCTCACCCGCCTTTTTTTTTTTTTAATCTAAAATTAATGTTGGAAGCGAAACCACATTTTGCTGGCTCTGGACAAACTGGGTAACTTTTGCATTGCACAAGAAGCGCGTTTTGCCATGAATTTTGAGCAGAAAGCAGAAACGTATGTGTCTCAAAGTTCCCCAGGACAGAGGGAATTACTGGATATTGCAATAGAACTGTAGATTACACAAAGAAACCCTTCTTTTTCCATCTGCTTCTCTCACTGCACCATTACAGAGTTCACTATAGATTTGTTTAGGGTTCATTTTCCCAGGATACATGGATAGGGAACTAGACTGCAAGGAGATAAAGATTTTGTTCCAAGCCCTGCCAGAAACCTGCTGTGTGATCTCGGACAAGTCACTTCACCTTCCTATTTTTCTGCAACTGGGTGCACACAAATGTAGGCACAAGTTGTGCTCACAAAAGGAGACCAAGGGAAAATTTGCCCCAACGTTAGATAAGAGATTAACGACGGGTAGATAGAATTGCATGCACTTAAGTGAGGACTCAGAGCCTGTGTCTGGGTATCAGAGATTGTGTGTTAAGTGGCTGGTTTGCACAGGTTCTGAGTGAGGGTACGGGTGGCTTTGTGTGCATGTCCAAAGCACTAACATCTTCCTACAGAGGCAAAACTAAGCTGTCAGAAGCTTTGCCCACCTCCACTCTGTCCTTGTTTTCCAGTGACCTTATCAGCCAGTGGCTGCTTATCCTCGCAGTGCAGGTTAAGGGTAGGGAGAGGTTATCATGCCACTTAGAGAACTGTAAACTGACAGACCAGCCAGAAGTATTTTAAATAGCTCTAGCTGCCAATGTAATACTGGCTTAGAGCCCCTAAAATAGAACCTCCTGGTGCATACACCAATATAAACTAGAATTACTCATCTCTCAGGAAAAACAGAAAACTTCCTCCCCCTCCAGCCGTCCCTGGCCGTGGTATGGAGACCCATGATTTCTCTTGACTTCAGGGCTACATTTTTGACTCAGCTTCTAGAGGCATCAATGTCAGTTTGGCTGCCAAAATCCAGCCTCCCCTCTTGGGGCCTTGCATGATGAGAGCTTTTATGGCAAGTGTTATTGCTGGTCTGAGCTTTATCTGGGCAGGAGCTGAAAAACTTCAGGTATTTTTTAAAATACACAGGCTTGTCAGGAACAATAGCAGTGGCCAGCTAAATCATCTCAGGACAAGGGCTCCCAATGAAGCTGGGTCATGTATCATTCCAATGTATTTTAATTCCCCATTAACAGCCAATATATGAAAAATGTATGCCAGACCGGTGTGGGTAGTCTCATTACAGCCATACAGCACCCCATCAAACCAGAGACTCCCCGAGGCTTTTCAACAGAGAGCACTGAATAAATACTGACCAATATGCCACCCTTGCTCCAGCTCCAAAGATCTGAGGAGGTCGTTTTCGTTTGGCATCCCACCCCGGCTCCCAACTTGCACTTTGATTTTCAACCTGGAATGTGACACTCCACCCAAATCGTTACCTCTCAGGGTATTTCAAGGCAGACCCAGAGGGAAGGCAAGGAGGATGGGGCCAGGTTTAGCAAAACCATAGGTGATTCAGATCCCAGTTTGACACTATCTAGCCCCAAAGTCCAGAAAGGGACTGGGGGGTGGGGTGGGGAGGAATGTATACAAGATTTCAGTTTTGCCCCATTTCTAAATAGGTCAAGTGACATCAAATCCCAGGGTGAATCTGATGTGGGTCCTGAGACCTGTTTTATCCTAACCCCAATGTTTGGGACAATTGGATACTAGGCTATGCTTATGGTCAGTCTCTTGCAGAAACACCAAGGGTATGTCTACACAGCACCATTATTTCGAAATAACTAGCGTTACTTCAAAATAACTTAGTCCACATCTACACAGCAGGCAGTTACTTCAAAATAATGTCGAAATACTGTCAAGCTGGAGGACTTCTTACTCTGACTCCTGTAACCCTCATTGTATGAGGAGTAAGGGAAGTCAGAGGAAAAGCGCTCTATTTCGAAATGGGTCCCCTAGGGAGGTGGTGGAATCTTCATCCCTAAAGGTTTTTAAGTCCCGGCTTGACAAAGCCCTGGCTGGGATGATTGAGTTAAGGCTGGCCTTGCTTTGGGCAGGGGGCTGGACTTGATGACCTCCTGAGGTCTCTTCCAGCCCTAGGATTCTCTGATTCTATGAAATAAGCGCTGTGTAGACACTCTCAATTTCGAAATATGCTATTTTGAAATAATCTACGCAATTGACGTAGATCAGTTTGCGCAGCTTATTTCAAGTTAAGCCCTGCAGTGGAGACGCAACCCAGGATGCCCTTTGGTTCTATCTGAAGCCATAATTCTGCCCAGGCTTGTTACAAATTAGGCTGATGTCAGCTGAGGTTTGAGCAAGCTTTTTAGCTAAGCCGACATATGCTAGGGTCTGTAATTACACCCCAAACCAGGCAACACTCATTCTCACTACTTACAGAATTTCCCTAGTAAGCTGAAAAAAGAGAAAACAGTTTTGTTATTGCCAACGCAGCGACTGAGTTGATCTGATATTTCTTCTGAGGCTAATACAGGCCAAAATCATTGTGGTCTGATAACCTGAGTGAAATCCATTAGGTGATTTATGATTGATTCTTTGTTGGCAAGGCAGGACAGATAATATTTTTTTACTACAGCATTTACCTGGCATTGCTTGGGTCCTTAACTCAAATATTTTTTGTTTTTCTTCATTTAAATCATTGCTCTGAGGTGGGGCGGGGGATGAGGGGGTTCAGGATGCAGGCTGCCCTGGGAGAGAGGATGACCCCAGCCCTCTCTCACCGCAGCAGCTGAGGCCAGGTGAGAAGTACTCGCAGAAGCAAGCACAGCGGAGAGGACAGACAGAGAGACACACAAACAGACAAAATCTCTCAAATATATAGTAGATAGCTGTCCCCCCAGCCTTGCCCCTACTGGCCCAGTGGGGTTATAGCTGTCCCAGTCCCCATCCCTGGCTCTTTGCTGCCCCCTTGTGGTCATTCTGCAATATAGCTGTCTCTGCTACCAGACTCCTCCCTTTCCATTTTATGAGAAACACATCCCATTGTCCTGGCACAATCAAATCCTGGCCTTGCTTTAAGTTAGGGTAAGAGGAAGCTTGGGTTATTGCTTCTTGTGCTCCACGTCATATGTAGGTAAGCTCATTGCATTGCTAGGAGAACAATTGGGTATAAGGAACCACTTCGATCAAAGACTCAGCTTTGCTTGTTTCCTGTGGAACCACCTTTTCCTCAGCGATGTCTAAGGTATTACACAGAGCCTTTCCCCAAATAAACATTCCAATAAGGCCTTGGCTCCTAAAGCTGTGACAAGAATGGTCCGCTGCTCTGAGCCTAATTCATTTGGCGTCTGATTCATTATCATATTGAGAGCTTGTCAGTTTAACCAGAAGTCACTCGAAGACAAGAGCGCAATCATTTCAGGTTAATGGCTCTCTCTTCCTCTGGGGAGCTTAATCATCTTTATATTTTAGCATGACTCCCTTCCTGCTTTCTCACAGTTAACACACAGCTCCACAGTGGAGGCTTATCATAAGCATTTCTAATCAAGAAACACGTCTAATGGCAAACACCTTAAACAAACACCTACAGAGTATTTGAGGACGACCGCACGAAGCCTGATCACAGCAAGAACAGACATGTGGTACATGCATTTCTAATTACTTAAGACCAGACCTGTTACTCTTCTTCATGGGGAATAATACTTTACCCCAGGATTGATTTCAGTGGCGGATAGAAAATCAAGGAAGGCCACACATAAGGTTTCCTTTCCAAAACTGAGGACACCATTTACATTTAAAAGAGAAGCTTTTTAAAACATGCAGAAGATAATATTTTTGTTCATAATAACCTGTGAAACTCTCTGCCACTAGATGCTAACAAGGCAAACGTTTCTATAAACAGGTAACTAATCATAAGAATGAGATTAGCTCCTACAGTTACACTAACTATGATAAACATAAGATGCTCACATCTTTGTTTATAAAGAGTAGCTAGATATAATTGAAAAATACATCCAAAACACTGAAGTAGCAGGACATATTCACCCCATATCTCATAGGCCTAATACATCTGGGGGTCTAATTAAGCAACACTCCGTTCATTAGCCTTTCTGAAAAGCAAACGTGAGCACCCATTCTGATCATTTAGAGTCAGTTCAGTCATCAAGTCTTCTCAGCAAAACATGATTTAAGATCTGCTAGCACACCAATCTAAAGGAACCATATAGTTTTGTTTAACCACACATGCAAAAGTATGTTGAACAGTCATCAAATGGTAACAGCAAGTGGCCCATCATTGGGATCAATGACATATTCCCTTTTACTGATAATCTTCTATTGGGAAGTAGCCAAAATGTTTAAGAGCCCGGAGCATGATGGGTGCTAGGAATAAACCAAAGACTGATGGAGAGAGCTCTGCGCAGATACAAAATTTGCATCCGCATCCATATCTGCAAAAATGAGCTGCAGATATCCCCATCTGCAGACGCGGGTATGCACAGATATAAAGCGGATATCCGCGGATTTGCTGGGCTCTACTGATGGATGAGGTGCAGCATAACCTTAGCAGATTGTCCGTGTATAGCTCTCATTTGCCATTCAAAGATTCTCCCCTGTATTACAGCCCCCTAGCCCTGCATTTTGGGGATTAGGTGTATCTCATCAGAGATATCACTTCACACTTCCTCCCCTGCCATGCCCACGTTACACAGTCCTGTTATCACTCCATATCTCGCCACGATAAAGATGTCTTCTCACTCTTCCCGGCTGTTATGCATTGACTGCTTAGCAAGATAATGAAGGGACTATCCTTGACCTTATGCAAACAAGGTTTGAGTATTCAAGGTCTTTCATACAATAAACCTCTTGAGAAAGTTGGGTGGCAGGGTCACCCGTAATCTTCGCAGATTAGCAGCCTCACCAAGGAAAGCTGAGACCCCGAGCAGCACCTCCCAAATGTGGATTTGTTTCTATCCAGCACTGTGTGCATTTCAAGAGATTTTTGCAATGATGTGCAAGGAACATGGGGTGCTGCAATAAACAACTACCACAGAGCGAGCAGCAAACTCACATTTATTTCCAAGATGAGGCTACTCTGCATGCTCTGCCGTCATGCAGGAAAGTCACAAAGATTCCCAGTGGAGCACGGCTAGCCCGGTGCCCCATCAGCTGTGCCTCTGCATTTTAGCCTGTATAATTTCCTTATGGTTTTGATTATATGTTTATTATAATAAGTTTCTGTGGGTTATATTGGCAGTTTGGCTGTATCGCCATTTGCAAGAGGCTTCCAGGCCACACTGTGTATACTGAGCTAAAGCAAAGCCAGCATGCACACGCTTGGGACCTTTCACCCAGATCGCAAAGTCAATGGTATATATTCTAGACCTTTCACCTAGATAAAGCGACCTTCAGTGGTATAGGAAGCTTCCAAGAATACCCTCAAACTTAGCAGAAAAACCCGAAATAACTGGTTAAGACCAGACTGAATAACCGGGTAGGACAGAAATAACAACTGGGACGAACATCCACAAAAAGCCCACGGTAACGAACTGACGTGTATGATAACAAGTTGAGATCAATGATATCCTGACCTATTAGAAAAAGAAACTTCATCATTAGTAAGGTGAGGAAATAGAAATAAAGAGAAAAGGGAACATCCCCTACTGAATATGTATTAAACATAAGAACGTCAGCATAACCCATGATGAAAGTGCCATCCCAGCCTAGGGGCGGTAGAAGAAGACGACATAGGCCACTGGTGATGATAAGGAAGATGAAGGTGATGAGCAGGAGGATGGCTAACACCTCGGGTTGTTCTAGAAGGAATGGTGTGAGTATAGGGGATGGAAATCGAGATGGACATCCCCCATCTCCCTTATGAAATTGGGCTGTTTGTGCAAAGTGTATTAATAAACTATACTTGTAAATACACAAGAGTTCCTATAGGGTGAGTGTTGCACCTGTGCACATCAGCGTTCCCCGTCATGGAATAATTAAATACTGGGCCTGACCCTGGGACAAAGGACCTGACAGCCCTAACGGTGGTCACTGGACATTCATGCGTACTTTTAGATCAGGCAACAGCGTTCATATCAAAGCAAGCTGCAGGGCACCGGCGCCCACCCCAGTGGCCCAGGCGCTCAAGAACGGCAGATCTCGTGATTAAGGGGGAGAGTTTCAAAGACCAAAAAAACCCAGCTAGACACTGAACTCCCATTGAAAATCACTGGGAATTGGGTACCTGCCTGCTACTCGTGTTATGCCTCAGAGAGGTGTGAGTTCAACATCTACCCCTGCCATACACTGACGGTGTGACCACAGACCTGAGACACGTCACAATCTCTCTGTGACCCTCACCACATCCTTTCTCGGCCACTTTGCCCATCTTAGCCAGCAAGCTAATGTATCTCACTGTGGGGCCCTGATCTTGTCGGAGGCCTCTGGCTGCCACTAAATACAAATAGCAAATATAAAGAAAGGGTAAATTGGGGAGGGGGCTTGGGATTTTGGATTTAATACAGCAGGTAGTTCCTGTGACTGGAAAGGGAGCCAAGTGAAGACGCAGCAGACATAGGGTGAATAGATTGGCAGACCATGCTGTTGAGCCAAGCTTCACAGGAATATGTGACTCTGGGAAGGCGCCCAAAGCCCTGTAACAGGGGGTGTAGGCTCAGGAGTGAACTGAGCCCCCATCAGTCAAATCCCCTGAACTGGGCATTGACGGAAGGACAGGCAGTTGCCGGAAGGCTAATTAACTGACTGCAGCTACAGCTTAGGGGCTAACTGGTTGGGACCATCCCCAGCAGTTGGGACTATATCAGCTAATGGGAAGGCGCAGGTGCTGGGAGCAGAGGAAGGAGCCTGATCAAAGGCGGAAGGAGGCTGGGCTAGGCATTGCTAGTTTTGTGCCCCTTCCCAAAGCACGTAGGGACTGTGGACATACCTAAAGAACCCAGCAGGCCCAGGCTCTGGTAGTGAGGCGACAATAAAATACAGTGGTGGGGAAGGAGAACTGGTTTTGTCTTGATAAACTGCTGAGGCTGAAAAGGCCTCTCAGGGGAGCACCCCCTGATAAGCCTGTTGAGATCAATTAGACTACTCACATGCTTAGCCAAATGGCAGAAGGAGGGCCCTCCTCAATCTAGGTGAAAGCCAAGCCCTGTTGAAATCCATGGCAAAACTCCCATGGATTTGCACAGGGCCACAGTTTTCCATCAGGGGGTTGAATCAAAACTGGCTCTGTGCAGGCAGGCCAAGGAGGGAATCAGAATCATAGAATACTAGGACTGGAAGGGACCTCGAGAGGTCATCGAGTCCAGTCCCCTGCCCTCATGGCAGGACCAAATACTGTCTAGACCATCCCTGATAGACATTTATCTAACCTGCTCTTAAATATCTCCAGAAATGGAGATTCCACAACCTCCCTAGGCAACTTATTCCAGTGTTTAACCACCCTGACAGTTAGGAACTTTTTCCTAGTGTCCAACCTAAACCTCCCTTGCTGCAGTTAAGCCCATTGCTTCTTGTTCTAGCCTCAGAGGCCAGGATGAACAAGTTTTCTCCCTCCTCCTTATGACACCCTTTTAGATACCTGAACACTGCTATCATGTCCCGCCTCAATCTTCTCTTTTCCAAACTAAACAAGCCCAATTATTTCAGCCTTCCCTCATAGGTCATGTTCTCTAGACCTTTAATCATTCTTGTTGCTCTTCTCTGGACCTTCTCCAATTTCTCCACATCTTTCTTGAAATGCGGTGCCCAGAACTGGACACAATACTCCAACTGAGGCCTAATCAGCGCAGAGTAGAGTGGAAGAATGACTTCTCGTGTCTTGCTCACAACACACCTGTTAATCACCATGGAGATTGCCCTCCCCTCATCACTCACTAAGATGGTGTCCCAGGTGAGGAGGGAGGCATGTAAAGTGGGGGGTGGGTGAGGATGTTAGAGAGAGACCCTGTAATCTCCACTGGGATTTTACTTTGTATCAGCAAACATCCAGTAAGAACACACCTTTTTTTCCTAGTTCAGACAAGACAGCTTGTAGATGGGACACGTTACTGGCTCAAGGCAAACCCTCGGCTCCCCCTTAATCTTTGCCATCATGTTGCTGACACAAGTTAAAATATGAACTGTCCGGTCTTCACCGGGAGTTTACCTCATGTTAGTTATCTCACAGGAGCCAAGACTTACCCTGTCCCACGTGAAATACTGTGCTGAGTATTTAGATAAATTAACAATATGTGGGCCAGTCCAAATCCCAAGGAAATCAATAGGATTCTTTCCATTAACATCAATGGCTGCTGCAACATGCTCTAGTCTCCTTTTCCTACCAACCTTCCCTTGGCAATGATTTGTTTTAATTAATTGTCTCCCACTTTTCCATCCTCCTCTCCCAAGTTCTAAGTGTTTTTCCGAGGAGCTTTTAGGTTTGTCAGAGTCCCCTCCTCTCTCCCTTCTCTAAGAGCTATCGACCCTTCTTTTCTATAAATGGCATCACTGGACTTCGCTCTGTGCCTGAATGTCAGGTCCTGACCTGGCAGCCAGTGGGTATGAAGGATAAAGGTTAGAGGGAATCACAGTCAGAACACTGGAGGCAGACAGCAGAGCAGGGGGCTGGGATGAGGCCAGCATCAAGACACCAACCAGGATTGCAAAAGAGCACACGTTGGGACAATCCAAACTGGCACCAAAATCAGACAGTACACAGTGGCCAGAAGGCAGGCCAAGGGGAGGGAGCCGCAGGGGAGACATAAGGAGAGCAAACCCTCATTGCACGACCTCTGCTGAGGCGCAAAACAGACTCTAAAATTGCAGCTCTTTGGCACAGAAGAAGTCGCGTAGCACCGCTGTCTAATTAGTATGCACGGGAATAAAAATGGGAATGACTAGAACAAGCTTTGGTATGGGGGAAGGAGGAATTCACTGCACTGATTCATCTTATCTTAAGGCGGTAGGGGTATTTCAATAGGGAAACGACTAGGGAATGCGGAGTGGTCCTACTAGCAAAAGCTGAATAACTCATGACACTCATTGGTCACTGCAGTTGGGAAAGAAGGTGACAATGAGTGTCCACACTGGCACGTTTTGCCCCCCAAAACTGCCTTTTATTAAAAAAACAGTGAGGCTACGTCTACACTACGAGTTTTCTCAGCAAAAAGATCGGTATACCTCCTTTTTTGGGGCATAAGGATCTTGTGGAAAAAGGGGTTTTGCGCAAAAAGAAAACATCCACACTGCTTGTTTTTGCACAAAAACCCCTAGGAAAAAACAGATCAGCAGAAAATATGCAAATGAGATCACGATTCATGCAAATGAGTCCTTCATTAGCATATTTTGGCTGAGAAAACTCGTAGTGTAGACATAGCCTGAAGCATATACACTGCAATATGACTTTTGTGGGGAAAAACACCCAGTTTTGATGACAAAAGCCTTCCACCCCCTTCAAGAGACTTTTGTCTTTATTGTCAAAAAAAGAGCCAGTGTGGACTCTGCTGTTTGTTTTGTCCAGAGAACTGGCTTTCACCACTATCCCACAATGCCTGCCCTGGTGGCTCTGCTCAGTGTTTTGTGATCTCTGCTGCCCTGCCGGTATGCTCCCCTCCCCTTTCAAAGTGTGAGCTGCTCCATTTGGGGAACAAACAAAAAGAGCAAATCATTGGAATGCTCCTCTTTTGCCCTGCTAGGGACACAGTGGCAGGCCAACTGCGGCTGCAGGGGATGGGGACAGGCTGCTGTGCTGCTTTGACATTCCTCAATGGGGAGAGCTCACACGGCTGCTCATGAGGCCGCTCTCAGCAGCTGAGAACGCTGTGGGCAAACGCAGCGGGAATTCCAAAAAGCTCAGGGATCAGCTCTGCTTTCCCATAACTCTGCTCTGTGGGATGCTCACCCAGCTTGCTTTGCTCCAACAGGCAGAGCCAGCAGTGTGGTCATGAAATGTCAACAATGGGAGGCAGAAAAACCGGTTTGACCGGTTTTCACTTTTGCAGGTCAACAGCACTTTTGTCACCAAACCTTCCCAGTGTAGACATAGCCTGAGCCTATCCTTTCTGTAAGGGGATGCCAGGGAAAATAAAGAATCACTCGCAAAAAGCAGATAGGAGAGATTTCTCCTCTAAATTGTGCTGCCATCTCAGTTACCTCAAACCAAGGGCTTGCTTCTGCATGATACTAGGTGTGTCCTGGCCATCGCTACATTTCTAAGGGATCTGAGGCACTCAGGGCTTCAGGGAATAGGGCCCTAAGGCTGTTTCCGTTTGAGCTGCATTTTTGGAAGCAAAGAATTAGTGTCTGGATTGTTATCGTGCAGTGGGCTTGATTCTGCTCTCTCTGAAATCAGGTGAGATGAGGGAACATCGGGATTGAAATAAGAGATTTTTCAGGCCACCAGGGTCCTCTGGTCTGAGCTGTCCAATGCAATCCAAAGACTCTCACCCAATAATTTCCACATCAAGCCCACAACTTCTGTTTGGATTACAGCGTACCTTTCAGAAAGACTTAAAAACAGATGGCAAAGGAAAATGTATCACCTCCCCAGGTAAGTCAATGTTGTTATACTGGTTTAAGTGAAAGATGAAGCCTGTTATATCTACCATATGCAGACCACCAACTTTTGGAACACCTTTGTTCCCTACAACAAAGGACAGGGATGGGGAACCTAAGGCCCGGGGGCCGGAGGTGGCCTGTGGCTTGCCTGGATCCAGCCCCTGAGGCTCAGGGCTCCCCCTGTAGCATTGGGGACCCCACGCTGGAGCTCCAGCCCCACCCCGCCGCCCCACCGTGGGGCTGGAGCCCACAAAATCTACTAGCCTGAGCCCCCTTAGGTTCCGGCGTGGGAAGGGAATGTGGGAGTGTCCTTCTCCTTCTCAGTCGGGCACCACATCAGTGAGGGGTTCTTTTTCCTTTTTTGCTTCTCACTTGTGTGCATCCCCGACTGATTTTTCTGTGGGTCAGTGGCCCCCGATCCAAAAAAAGGTTCCTCACCCCTGAGCTAGGAGGACATATTATTTATTTAAGGGGAGGTTTCAACGGCACCAGAGGAGTTAGGTGCCACTGAAAGTAAATGAGAGTTGGACACTTAACTCTCATTTGTGAACATCTTCCCACCGTCCCCGCACCGCCCTCCTTTATTAAAACCAAGGGATAAAGTTTCCAAGCTTTGCAAAACCCTGAATCCCCAAAGGCCTCGCCCATCCCTGCTTACTTTAAATCGAGGGTCTGCACTGTGAGCAGATGCGGTTTCTTCCACAGTAAGTTAATCGTCAGAGGTACAGTCCAGACAGAAATGCCCACAGCTAATTGCTGCCCCATTCCTCCCCAAATCAAACGTCCCCTTATGTGCATCTTGTTAGGATTTTATGCCCAGCTGTCTGGCCTCAGAGCTTCCACCCAGGGTGAGTCTTGGACACCCATCAACATCTGTCAAATGGAAGTTGAGTTTGGTTAGATGAGCATCCACCAGATGGTCCTCTGGACTTTCTGGGTCTGCAAGATCTCACAGAAGATTTTAGATATTTCCTGTTCCCTCTGGGCTCCCAAACGTCATGAGACGAGCACAGGGGTAGGAAGTTGTGTAGGGTTTCACTCAAATATTGTGGAACAGGCCTGCAGTCAGCAGTGACACAGCTGAGAACGTGACATTTATGACCCATACTGCCACAATGCAGCCACTGTATATCAATGGGAAATGGGGAGAAAAATCAACCTTGCTAGGAAACCAAGAAACCAAGAAAGAAAATGCATATTTATATCATCCAGAGGTCAAGACAACAGACAATAGGGCTTATGGCTGCTTCATTCACACCCGCCGCAAAGCAATTCTGTGTAAAGGCACCCAGACGCACACGGACAGACACACACACATCAGCCCAGCAAACAGATCTGCCTAAAGCTTTAGATACTGCACCAGAGTCAAGAGTTCAGGTCTGAGATTAGGCTAGGTTCTATTACGTCCACACTATGGCAAGTAGTTTGGTAAAAGGTCCTATCTCCAATTTCAAACACCTACAGAAGTGTGAAGATCTTTGCACTCATGAACATGGCTGCCAACAAGTAACCCCCATGCATTTCCTCTCATTTGCCAGGAACGAATGCCAGAATGAGTCTGATTCACTGGAGCTCGAAAAACTACTCTGCGAAATACTGGCCAATAAAGGCCCATCACTACCTCCCAAACATCCCTCCTTTATGAGCCACACTGTCTTTCACAGACCACAATTTCCACTCCGGCGCTAAACCCTCTCTTATCTGCACTTCCATTAGTGGCAGTTATTGAGATTAGCAACCACAAGGATTTAGGAAATAGTCTGGCTAAGGAAATTAGCTCCACAAAGAAACCTCTTGCACAAAGAAACCAGCCACTCACTTGGTTTAGGAGGTTGTTAAAGAAAGACAAAATTAGCGTAGCTTAGTGAAGGGCTTTGATCCATCACAGCTGAATTTCAGTTGAGCCCCAGGAGAGGAAAAAAATCTTTGAGGAAAGCTAAACTAGAGAGTTAACAATGTTTGAATTAAGTCTGAGCTGATTCAGTTCTATGTAAAAGCCAAGGAAACTCGATCATTGGAAACTCAATGGTTTGCCATAGTTTCCACCTGAAAATGTTGCTTCTTACAACAACACCTACTTTGAATTTCACTTTGAGCTTTTGGGTTCTAACAAATCCAGATGATCAAATGTATCCTGTATGAATCAATCCTGTTATACCAGTCATCATCTACACACACAAGTTGTCTCCACCGCGGGAGGTCGACGGGAGAAATGCTCCCATAGACTTCCCTTACTCCTCACGACAGTGAGGACCACCAGTGCTGACGGGGCACCATCGGCATTTGATTTAGTGGGTCTTTACAAGATCCGGCTAAATCTAACCCCAAAAGATTGATAATCAGCGTGTTGATCCTCCGGTAAGTGGAGACGTGGTGTACACTGGTGTAATTAATTCCCCCAAAGGAAGGGCAATAAGATGTAATGTCTAAGACACTCTTTCACAGGGATAATTGCATCCACCCTATGGGGTGCACAGAACACATCAGTACAAACATCACACTCCAAACTGAAACTGTTATACCAGTACAAAAGCTGTGTGTAGACCACTCCTTTCTGGCTTATAGTGGGGAAACCTCACTTTCTGTACTGTCTGCCAGAGTTAGCAGCACTAGGTTATGTTTTGGTTTGGGTTTATTATCCCAGCCTTTGTCTGGATGGTTGGGGACCATTTAACTGGCCTCTCTGTGTCATTTTTAACATGCCCATGAAATAAAATACTGTCTAGCTCAGGATGCCTCCTCGTGCCAGCTGCAGAGCACGTCACCCTTTATGAAAAGCCCCCTTTCCCAGCACCTAGCAGCTGCTTGGAGCTTTCCAATGGCAAATCCCTACAGCAAGATTAGAACAGTGGCTATGGTTTTGGAAGACCTGTACTGAACTCTTAGCTTTGCCACCGACTCCCTGCATGACCTTGGTCAAGTCACAGTCTCTCCGTGCTGCAAAACAGAGATATTAGCACTGCCCTGCCTGGGAGGATAAAAACATTAAAGATTCTAATATGCTCCAGCACATCTAGACAGAATACAGCAGTGCTCTGGGGCGGGGTGGACAGGACGAGCGTTAGCTTCCCTGAGAGATGTCTGTGAATGCAGAATTGAACATACTTCCCCATGGGAGGTGCAGTACGTCTCGGGCTTCATGAGGCCACACGTGGAGGAGGCTTTCAAGTGATGGATTCTTCCTACTAGCAGGTCCCCGGCAGGGGGGTAGCAGGCGCCGTGAGAACAGGAGCCCTGTGCTTCCCGGAGCAGTGGTAATGCTAAAACAACACAAGAACAAGCCTTGAAGAATGTTATAGACAAAGCCACACAATCACCATTGCTGGTGGAAGTAACTGGCCTAATTAATGGGCTTCCTCCGAAGTAAGGGAGAGGAACAAATGGGTGGATTGCTTGATCCCCAGCTGAGGACGAAAACACTCAGCCCAAGTGGGAAAAAAGCAAACTCCTTTTCTTCCTGAGTTGCACATAAGGCAAGCGGGTTTTAAATAACCGGACCTTCAAGCCGAAACGCCTCCCAAAAACGTGCCATCGGTTAGGCTGCGGGTGTGTTGAGATCACTGCCTGCCACGTTGACCAGTACAGTTTCACTGATTCCTTGTGCTCTGTTTGGGACAGGACTTGCTTTTTGTTTGGTTTCCACAGCATCTCGTACCATGAGGTTCTTGGTCCCTGACTGCGAGATGCTATGGCAATGCACGTAATAACAGCAAATACTTTCATAACTTCACAGCATCTTTTAGGTTTAAGAGGCAAACACACTAAATTCTTAGCCACTCGTTAAAGGCTAAATCAATTATGTCCCAATGGACTACCCTGTGTAGTAATGATCTCTGCAGGAAACATAGGTAGCATTTAAAACCAACTTGGCCGAACAAGGGCTTTACAGGAGCTCAGGGCAACATGACTTGTCCCCCACCCACATATCGTGGCTACACTCACTAAAGCAGCAAAACCAAAACAGAACAATTGCAAATATTAAAGGAGAGGCCTCCTCGGGGTGGAAGATATGATGGTCAAGCTTACCCAGGAGAATGAAGCTTGTCCACACAATGGGCCGGTGGGGAGACTCCATGCCTCCGAAGACTCACCTGAGACAGAATTTGCAGCATGAATGAAACAGTACAGGGAATCACTATCTAAGCACAATTCCCCCTCCTTTCATCTTCTTCCCTTCCCATTTTACAACCAGGGAGCTTCTTGACTTCAGCAGAGTGTAAAAGGACCCATCCCTTCCAGTTGCCCAGAGTGTATATTTACATCACAGAATGTGGAAAACAAATGGGCAAGCCCCAACTTCTGTTTTAAACCTTTTAGTATAAATACCAAGTCTCAAAAGACAGGCAAGATGCTCTTCAGTGAAGTAACCCGCTCTATCTTAGTGTCTTTATTTTATTCTCGAAGATGACCAATAGGTATACCAGGACTATTTACTCTGCTAGGATTTTGTTTCTGTGTCTAACAAGCAGCCTACTTTTTCAGAGATGCTAGGAACCCACAGGTCTTATGGATTTTCAAGAGAGTTGTCTGAAAATCAGGACCTCTGAGAATCAGGTCCCAAATACGCAGCAAATCAACCCATTGGAACAAATTAATATACTCTAATAATCCGGCCATTTCTTCCCCTGCCTGCACTACAGCTCTGTTTGCCGTCCCACCCTTTGCCCCTTCTTTGTCGGGCTTTATTCCAGCTCAGATCTCGCCCTTGCTGCTGGAGGTTCAAAGTCTTTGTCGGGTTTTGCAAAGTTTAAAAAGCGCAGCGAGTCGGTGCACTGTGCAAACACTTTCCTTTTGTGTAACTTAATCACAGGCATGCTCTCGACGCCTGCTTTCAGCCTGCCTGCCCACAGATCTCGACACTGCCATTTTCCCTGCGTAACACACCAGGCTGGCAGAGCTCACTGCCTTTCCTTGTCTCCTAGGCAGTGTTGTACATACCTGGTGTAGCGTGAGACGTTTCTTTCCTCTCCCCGTTCTTGAGCAGCCACTATGAATTCTCACCCCTGAGTTCTGAGGGGCTGCCTCCTTTCACTCTCCACTTTTAAATACAACCTTACCTGAGGAAGGAAGTTCCTGTGGGTGCAGCAACAATAAAGGGAGTGATTCAGGAATCCTCAGACGTACACACCCATTTGCCATGTAACTCATTAGACACTCCCTAGACGGTGTGTACAACCTCAGACTCTGCACTGTGAAAACCCCCCACAATTAACCAGCAAGGGGACTCCGTTCTACGCATACACACTCCAGCTCTCACAACACCGGAGGAGTGTGAGCTTTGCCACTTTCCAGCTGTGCAGAGAATTCTATTCCAGAATGCTTCCCAGCAGCTCAGGTGTTTACTTGGAGGGCATGTATCCTGACAGGACTTTGGGGATTGGTGTCGTTATTGGCCCCATTTTACAGATGAGGAGTTGAGGCACAGAGAAATTAGGGGCCATGTTTTCAAAGGAGTTCAGTTCGCATTTGGCCAGCTAAATAAGTGGCCAAAAGAGGCCAGCATTTATCACGCCAATTTTAGAACACAGAGCTTCAGGCTCCCAAAGCCTGTTCTAGTCCCTCAACGGCACCCTTCCCTGCTTTGGATCCAAGTCTGGTCTCATTTACACTAGATTTTGATGAGCGGCGCCACTCCTGGAGTACACGGACACCAGTGTCACAGCCTTTGCTTGTCAAATTGCAGATGAAGAGTGTGGGATAGCCCGGAGGGCCTTGTTTAGTTCTGAGCTGTTCTGCCGAACCTGCCCAGCGTTGTGTGAACACTACTTCACGCAGAGTTGGATGGAGACCCACCAGCTTGCTGCACACAAGAGACCACCCAGTCACTTGGAGAGCAGTGGCTTTCAGGCATTGCCCCTGAGTGCCGCATTTGAACAGATGCAGAGAGGCAGAAAGCTGTCTGATCCACTGCCAGTTCTCTAGAGCAGGGTTGGGGAACCTCAGGCCCGGGGGCCAAAGGCAGCCCCCAACATGCCTGGATCCAACCCCACAAGGCTCAGGCCCGCGCTGGCACTCCAGTCCCCCTGCCCCCGCTGCTGCAGCACAGGGCCGGAGCTCACAAATCTACTAGCCTGGGCCCTCCAGGGCCCTGAGGGGAATATGGGGAGCGTCTTTCTGCTTCTTGGTCAGGGGCCATGTCAATGAAAGTTTGTTTGTTTGTTTGTTTGTTTGTTTGTTTTGGGAGGGGGCTTTTAGGGGGAAAGGGGTCACTTCTCACTAAGAAAATCAGGTCGCTTCCCTGACTGATTTTTTTGTAGGTCAACAACCCCTGACCCAAAGAGGTTCCCCACCCTTGCTCTTAAGCCATGCATTTCTCTGCCCTGAGATCCAAGCCCCATGAACATGAATGGCACTCCAATGAGGCCCTTACAGTCACTTAAACAACCATCCCAATAAACATCTGGCCTCTAGCAGTTAAAGCTGCTGCACCAGAACACCAGCCATTAAAAAATTATTTTGACTTTTAGGTCGAGATCCTCAGCTGGTTTTGCCGGGGCTGTGCCAATTTGCTCAGAGGAAGGAGCTGGCCCTTACAACAAAGGTTCAAAAATAACTTGTCCCCTAAGGCTACATCATCTGAAACCTTAGCTCAGAGGTTTCTTCTTTTCATAGGTGTGCCAGGTATGCTGTGCGAGCAGACAGCAGTCTGGGTGTGCCTGCTTCGGACGGGCTGTTCACAGGCCGATTAATAATGGTGTAATACCACATTTCTCACCCTGGAATCTTAATCCGCCGAAGCCTCACCCCAGCAGCTCATGGCATGTCCGGAGAAATTAGCAGGAAACAACAGAATCTGAACAGAAAAAAGGGACTGAAGCATCCCCTCCCCAGTGTAAATGCGGTGTCTGCACACGGGTGGCTTTTAGCAGAACTGCCCCTTTGAACAGGCTAACTTAGATGGGGGAAGGACCCAAAACTCCACATCCAAACCTCACGAGCAAATCCACCCACAATAACCCCACCACCACTTTGCACTCATGTAACACCTTTCAGCAGGTCTCAGATAGTAACATTAACAGTGACCTGACAAGGCTAAGAACCAGCTGGGTCACTATACCTATGAGGAATGCCCCCACAATGAAGCTAAGAGCATTGGTACCTCAATAAATGCTGCACTGTACATAAGAACATCAGAACGGCCAGACTGGGTCAGACCAAAGGCCCATCTAGCACAGTATCCTGTCTGCTGACAGTGGCCAATGCCAGGTGCCCTGAAAGGGAATAAACAGGTGAGCATCAAGTGATCCCTCCTCTGTCACCCATTCCCAGCTTCTGACAAACAGAGGCTAGGGTTACCATACCTGCCCATCCTGGCTAATAGCCATTGATGGACCTAACCTCCATGAATTTATATAGCTCTTTTTTGAACCCTGTTCAAGTCTTGGACTTCACAGTATCTTCTGGCGAGGAGTTCCACAGGTTGACTGTATGTTGAGTGAAGAAATACTTCCTTTGGTTTGTTTTCAAACTGCTACCTGTCCTCTTCATGCCCCTCATCCTGTATGCCTAGCCCCTGGGTACTGGAACAAAGGGAAGGGGGGAGGTCTGGTGTCCAGGCCACTGAACTTGAGAGATGTGGGTTCAAAGTCTACCTCTGCCACATACTTTCTGCGTGACCTGGGGCAAGTCACTGAGTCTCCTTTAGCCTCAGTTTCCCAGGCACAGGATGGGGCTACTTGCTGACTGCTGCTAGGTTCTGAAAACAAATTTGTGAATCTTTGACCTGCCAGGGAACCTCATATGAGCCTGAGCACCCCGGAGAAGTACTTAGGTGATCTGTTTCGGTGGGAGCTGGATCTGGCCCGCAATACCCCACAAAGAAGATGTTTTTCTTTGTGTTATGAAACACCTGAATCCCATGGTGTGAAGAGCCAAACACATGCAGAACAAAAAGGCAGCTCCTGGCCCCAAGGAGCTTACCATCCAAGTCTTGAACTCATCCTCCTAGGGTTTCCTCTATCGGCCCCTTCCAAAGCCAAACTGGGCACCTCGGCTTGCCAAGGGTCCCCGTGCCAGGTGTGCTCTCCCCTCCCATCCGGAAATCCAGAGCTGTGGAGCATTGGCTGCCACATACCACGGTGATTCACAGCCTGATAAGGGGATGCTAAATCCCAGCCTGCCATAAAAGCCAGGCCCAGTGTTGCAATTCTGCGGCACAGACAGGGCGGAGCAGAGACACAGAGAGAAATCCCCAGCTGCTTCGGGGTCTCTAGAAAATGTTTGATTCCACCCTCCTCCTCCTGCCCCAGGAGAACAGACAGGAAGTAAATACGCACCTGGTGAGTCAGGCTCTGCAGGCTGAACAGGGGCAAAAGCCCCATTTCAGAAAGGCAGCAAACCAGGCCCGGGAGAGGAGCGGAACTAGGGCTTTGGGAGTAGGATGCTCCTGGGATGAGAGACCAGCCCGGGATTCGGGAGAGCTGAGTTTGACTTGTGCAAAGTGGATATTCTCCATGCCCTCATCTGCACAATGGGGAGAGTACCACCGACTAGTAAATAATAGAAAGACAAGGGAGGGAAGTGAGGCCTTTTATTGGACTAACTGCTGTTGGTGAAAGAGGGGAGCATTGGAGCTCTGGGTAGCTCAAAAGCTTGGCTCTCTCACAAACAGAGTGGGTCCAATATAAAGATATTACCTGTCCCATCTTGTGTGTCTCACATCCTGGGACCCACACTGCTACCATAACACTACCAGCAAGAGTATATAACAGGGAGTAAAATATATTAAAGACTGGGGGGATATAAGTACCTAAAACTGCTAGAACTGCAGCACTGTAGGGAAATTTTGATTGACTGATTGATTGATTGATTTAGAGGGAGCATCCATGGGGGGAAAAAAGGGGATTGGAGTAGGGATGTGAAAGGTTAACCGGTTAACTGGTAAGCATTGCCTTGAACAGGTGGGGCTTACCAGTTTCAGTTAACCGGTGGGGGCTACAGCATCTCCCTGCCTGCCTGCTCCAGCCCGCAGCGGGCCTGCCGTCGACAAGAGGGCCCGGATGTGTGGCAGGCAGGAGCTGCTCCGACCAGGGTAGAGCAGCCCCTGCCTATCGTGGGGGCACTCTAGCCCCACCAGGCTGGAGCGGAGCAGTGCCTACCTCCCCCTTTAAATCGGTTAATGGGCTAAACACAATATTTAACCAGTTAACCAGGATTTTACGTTCCTAAATTGGAGGGACATAACCTCAGACAAGTTTTGAATGGTTTTTTTTAATTGTCTATAGCAATTGTGTACTACCTCATGCTGAGGTCCCGTCAGCTCCTACAAGCCAGGGTTGGGCCCAGTCACCCTCAGATAACAGCCCTTCAAGAAAAAAATGAGTCTTGGCAGGAAGTGGCTTTGGTGATTCAATACCCAGCACTCTGTCCTCTGAATCAGCAAAGAGACGGTGCCCCAGGGTGGTTTTGCACTGCTGAAAGTGCCCTCTATGGGATGCAATAGCCTCACGGCCACTAACGCTCTATGGCGCTTTTCCTAGGAGCCTGGTGTCCTGGCTGAGCTGCCCTGTGGAGATTTCGGTTTTGCTTCCCAGCCCACCCAGGGACGCTTCATTTGGACAGGGTATTCTCCACTTGCGGCCCTACTCCACAGGGCAGTATTGCTGCAAGCAGCCAGACAGCCTCCATCCTCCATCTCAGAGACAGCACTTCCCGCCCGGAGGCATTCTCTTAGGGTTGCCAGATAGTTTCACAAAAAATACCGAACATGGTGGGGAAAAAATTGGTTGAAAGAAAAAAAAAACAACCCTCACCAAAAAAAAAAAAAAGAGTCACGGTGCCTTTAAATCCCCACGCTCCCACTGCCCCTAACAGACGTGGCAGGAGAAGAATGTCCGGTATCTCCTGTGGGTTTTTTTTACCAGACAGAAGCTGCAAATACCAGGCTGTCCAGGCCAATACTGGACACCTGGCAACCCTACGTTGTCTGTCGTGGGTGGCTGCCCCCTGAGCCGTAGCTGTTTACAGACAGAGTGGCCACGTCCAAGCTGCTGCCAAGGGGACAGCTTATTAACAGACCCGGTCCATGTTACACTAGCCACAGCCAGCAAACGTGCTGCTCGTTTGGCTTCAACCGCAACGTGGGTGAGACCAAAGTGGCTTGAATATAAGTGCTCTACAGCAGGGCCGGCCAGAGGGAAAATGGCGCCCTCGGCAAACCTGTGTTTTGATACCACCCACTTCCCCTGGCGGCCATGGGCTCCTCAGCCGCTGCACTCCCATCCTGTGCCCCCTTCGCCCCATACCCCTGAATTGTGCCCGCTTTGCCCCCAACCTCTGCACAGTGCCCCCTTCCTCCCAACCCCTGCACTTTCCACCCACTTTCCAGCCCCAACCCCAGCCCTGCGCTGCCACACTGCCCGCCTACCCAGTGCCCTCCACCCCCCGGGCAGATGTAAAACACAATCCACAAATCATCGTGTCACCTGTCTGACGTCGAGACATGGCAATTTCAGATACTATTATCAAAGATAAGGTGCTAAAATGAAAAATGTCCCCTCCCACTCCAATTCATTTCCCTCTGTTTCTCTTCCCATTTTAAATAGGAGCTGGTTGGGGAAGGGGGGATGAAAACCTAAAATTTTCATTTTTTGTCAAACTTTCTTTGGCATGTCCTGGGTTTTCAGAGACAGATGATTCTGGTTTTCTAGTGAAAACTCGATACATCTCAACAAAAATGGATGCTTTTCTATGAAAATATCCATTTTTTTAACAAAGATTTTTCATTGAAAGAAAAGTTTCGGCAGAAAATGTTTGACTTGCTCTAATTTTACAGCCTCTTTTCCGTCATTCAGGTGCCTCATCAGGTCCCAGTTACGTGGGCCACTGCCTTTGCTTAGGATTTGACTGCCGTATGAGTCAGATGTTGGTAAGTAGCCTTAAACAGGATGCAAACAGGCCTATTTATTATGTCCAGCAGACAAGCTATGAAATGATCCACCCCTCCAGTTAGCAATGGCTCAGAAGGAACCACTGTTTGTCTAACTAGTAAATGGGCAAACATATAACCAAATATTAGTCAACTGATCCATGCAACTCAATTGCCCAAATGGCTGGGAATGGATTATTTTGCAATGGAGGTAAGTTATAATAGCTAGAGAGAAAATAAAACAACAGAAGGCTAAAGTTACTGGAAAAACTTCCATTGATGTTTAAAGTCTAAAATTAAAGTAATTAAAATATTAAAATATTTTCTTTCATTTAAAATAAAAAACTAACTTCTACAATTTTCAAAAATGATTTTTCAAATTTTTCAAAGAATTAAACAAAATGAAACATTTCTGTTTCTTATTCCGTTTTTCATGCAATTTTCTTTTTTCACCAGCTCAACTTGGGACACCAATTAAATCAGTTCTCGCTCAGTCCCCACTCAAACCTTCCCCTAAAAGCAATTGCAAAATATGTAGATATTTTTTCACTCACTTTTCCCCCCCTTTTTCATACCCTTCTGAGCTTCCTGATACCTTCACTAACATTAAATAGATAATTTTAAATTAACTAAGTAGTTAGAAAAATAGTATTCATTACACTCTGTCTAGTAGGTCTAGCTATTATAACTTATCTGCATTGCAAAATAGTTCATACCCAGTCCCTTGTGGCTAATGGAACAAATTAAAGTGTTTCTGTAACAAGTGTCACTTAAAAAAAAATAAAGTTTGTTTGCAGTGTTTATAATAAAGCTGGTGATTTTATCTTCAAAGTTTGAAGTTTAAAACAAAAAATGGAAGAAAATATTTTAATAGGAGAAAAGGTGAGCTCTCCCCCTCTTTTCCAAACAGCACAAATAGTCAAGAGTTTATAATCTATGTTCAAAATGGTTCTATGCAGTCCAGTAGCAGCGTAACAATACACATCACCATCCAGAAGACCTGACAGATAAGGACAGGGAGTAGTACTAATTGCAATATTTATGTTGACATTTTTTTTGCCTTTGACCAACATAAATATGGCTATTTAACCAAAATGAAAATGTCCACAGATAATGTTCTGTTTTGGAAATTTTCAAATTCTTAACAAAATTTGATTTTTTTCAGTTAAAGTTGCTGATAAATATTTTCAGATTTTCTCAAAAACTTAACATTGTTAGCTTTGATTGTTTCAGGGTTGGATTTTGAGGGGGGGTCCTTATAAATATGTAATTCTTTTAAAGCTTCTCTGATTTTTTGTAAAGTTTTGTTTGATTTTTTTTCTAAGTTTTCTGAGAAAACTTACATGGTATTGTTTGGCCTACTGAAGTTTGAGGATTAGTCTTTGAGGAAGGCAAGAGGCAGAAGTTCCACTGAATAATCCGAGTGTTATTAATGAGCATCGTGTGAGAAGCACATCCTGATTTTCCCTGTCCACAAGGAATGGCTGGCATACACTACGTCTACACTGGCAATTGAATGACAAAACATTTGCCATTCAGAGATGCTAGCAGCCATCCTCTCCCTCCCAAGACAAAAGTTTTGCCACAGCAAATGCCAGTGTACACAGCGTGGTGTTGGCAATAATGCAAACACTCCTCATTGTGCGTGGAATTATTTTGTCAGCAAAAGAGCCGACAAGCAGTGGTTATGCTGCTGGACTTTTAGCAACACATATAGAGTTGCCAGGTGTCCGGTATTTTCACCTCCTGTCCAGTAAAAAAATTCAGAAAATACCGGATACCTAAAATGTCCGGTATTTTCTGATTTTTTTCTGGCCAGGAGGTGAAAATCCCGGGTGCTTACCGGGTTTCGCAGGGGAGCTGTCCAGCCTGGCACAGGGAGGCAAGACCACCGGCAGACTGTTAGGGGAAAAAAGCCTCAAAAGCAAAGTGTTTCTTAAAGAGGCCACGCTGGGTTTTTTTTTTTTTCCTCCCCCTTTTTTCTTCTCAATAGAATTTTTTCCCGGTGTTTTTTGTTTTTTTTTGGGGGGGGGGGAAAGTGTTTGATATTTTTTGTTAAACCATCTGACAACCCTAAATACAGACGCATCACTAAAAGCTGCTTGGAGTAGACAAAGCCAGAGAATAAATGCAGGGGTTCACTTTGCCTACCAAACAGCCAGAAGCCCAATTGAAACTGAAATTGCAAACAGCAGCATAGTGGACAATTACCCATTTGCCCCTTCTAAGTGCTCATTTTGTACGTGCAAATGAGGGCTTTGCCCATGCAAGTCAGGCAGCCGCTCTGGAATTCTGTGCCTTGCCTGTGCAATGCTTCTGATCCCATCTCTGCAAAAGGGGGGTTGCTTCATTCGTTTTGCACCCTTTCCTGCTCTCAGAATCCCAGACCACATACTGCTAGCAGACTTCCTTACCAGTCCCAGCGACTGCATTTTCCAGACACTATGGCCGATATTATGTAACTTCTACTCCAAGCGGGCAGACATCAAATCGTTTACTTACCTGAACACGTGTTTATTAGAGACAAAGTCCAAAGGCATCTGACCCTTGCCCGTATATGGGACATGTGGAACCGGGAGATGTGGCAATGGGCCTTCTGCTTTAGCAATACAAGCATGAAAACAGAGCTGTGCAATATTTGGGGAAATTTCGCTATCTGGCAGAAAGTGGGCATTTCCCTGGGGCTGACTGGGCTGGACTGCTCTCGGCAGTGAGAACTTTGGGTGCAAGATGTTTGTGCAAAAACAGTATGTAACTGAATCGTCTTTGAGAATTTCCCTTCAACTGTATAAATAAAGCCTTTTGGAGTCGTGAATTGAAAAATATCGGACTTGGGTTAAAACTTATTGGTATGTCAGAGAAAAGGTTTTTGCATGATCCATGTGTCAGACCGCGATGGCCCTGTGCAGACACCCAGGCTTGCTTTCAAAAGTACACCATCTCTCTCTACCTCCCAACCACCCACCACACACACACACATTTCTCTCAGGAAACCAAGTCCCATACACACATGCCAGACCACTTTCTTATTTTGTTGATAAACCTGTACCAGTTTAAGTAAAGGCGGGGAGGCTGATTCGATTTAGTCCACGTCTTCACTAAAGGGAGATCAATGCTGCCACGATCAATCTTGTGGAGTTCAATTGAGCAGGTCTAGTTAAGACTTGCTAAATCAAACTCAGAGGGTGCCCCCCCCATCGGCGCCGGGACTCCTGCTTCTGCCAGGAGTAAGGGAAGCCAACGAGAGTGTTTGCTCCCATCAGCCTCCCACTGTGGGGACAGTGGGGAAACTCAAAACAAGGTACATCGACTCCAGCTATATAATTAGTGTAGCTGGAGTTGCGTATCTTGATTCGACCTTCCTTTTTCGTGTAGACCTGGCCTTAGTTAAAAGGTGCACCTCTGTGTGCAGATAAGCTTGCATGAGTTTCAACCTGCCCCTGCTTGCATTGGGTTAGCTTTCACAGATGTAAAAGCCTTCAGCCTAGCATGTAAAATCCCATTTACTTGGTTAACTGGTGAAACGTAATGTTTAACTGGTTAACTGATTAAAGGGGGGGGATCTGGAGCGGCCCCCTGTAGTGCAGTCCTCCTGCCATGGATGGATATGGGCTGCTCCAGCTGCCACGGTGGGCAGGAAGCTGCTCCAGCCCCCCACTGGTTAGCCATTCACATCCTTACGTTCAGCCCCAAGCTGCACCTGTTTAACTAAACCGATGCAACATTGTGCTTTTGCCCATGCTTATACTGAGCAGTAATGGAGGATATATTGGTCTGACAGCTCACGCCAACATCTGCTACTGCACAGAGAGGCCACCTCCTCCCCTTCCTTCAGCACCCTGAAAGTTTCCCGTCCACGGCCTGACACGGTGCTAGCCACAGCGCGCTGACAGCATCCCAATGCACCATGGCGTGACTGCAGGCGTAGATAAGCACGGGACGTCATACGTAGCTGCTGATGTCCTTTCAGTGGTGCTGACGGCTGGACCACAGATGATATCAAAGCGTCTAACATCACTAGGGCTTTACTACAAGCTGTGGAATGTTTACAAACATAAAAGGTCACTAAAGATCAACGCAAAGGAGCTCAATGTCAATATAACTTTACGACTTCAGGATCATTAATGAAACAACAGATCAGCAGCCAGACCTATGTTCCTGATGCTCCATCCCTGCTGATGTGTCTGCAGGCATGAGCGACACAATTACCAGTGGGCCTTATCGTAGCTGTAAAGATTACACAAGGACACTTTCCTCGCCACACAGGTCTTTGATCGCAAAGGTCACGGATAAGGCTCCGGCATTTTCCTCTCTGGGATGGAGTGACAGGGTGGTAGGTCCAACTTTGGCAAGAGGAGGGAGAGAACAAATTGCACTCTTCAAGGATCCAAACTGGTCTGACGTGTTCAGGCATGCACTCATAAGGAGGATGCAGAGCAATGTTCTCTCTAATCTTTTCAATTCACGTGCGGAATTTTCCATATATGTGCGGAATAATTGTATGTGCACCGAGGAATGTGCACCACATGTAGAAACACAAACCTAGCTGTGGGCACTCTGCTAATCAGCTGCACAGCACTGGAATCTCTGCTGAGTGGCCGCACAAGTACCCAGCTAACAGGGAGCACTGATGCAGAGGTAGAGATGGGCTAGGGCACTAGTCTGGGACTAGGAGAGTACACCTACATTGTGATTAAAAAAATCACTCAATCTGAGCCTGGTCAGCTGACTAGGACTTGGACTTGGATTGAGGGAGCTACAACATGTCTGCATACATCTTTGGGCTCCGGCTGGAGAGCCTCCCTCTCCAGGGTCACGGAGCCCTGACTCTGAACAGCTACACTGCAATTTTATAGCCAAGCAGCCGGAGCCTTGTGAGCCCAAGTTACCTGCTCCAGGCCAGTCACAGCTGTGGATCTTTTGTCACACGGTAGCCAAAACTTCGCGTTTCTGTTCCTAGCTCTGCCACCTACGTGGTACGTAGCTTCAATCAAGTCATTTCCCCTCTCTGCTTTTGTTACCCCTCATCGGGTAAGTCACATCACTTCTCTGAGCCTCAGTTTCCACATATGTAAAATGGGGATAATCAGGGGGCGTATGGTGAGCTTTCATTCATTCCTTTTTGTCAAGGTTTCGAGCTGTTGAGTGTGCTGTATAAAGATGCACAAATGCCTGGAGACGGACTCTGTGGTGCTTGTGTTCTTTATGAAAACATTGCTAAAGGGAATTGTGAGGCTTGCTAGCTTCCTGGGCTCTGCTTTCTAGCAACATCAATTAGGGATGGGAGCAAGTTACCATCACTCTTACTGGGTGATGCTTACCAGGTAACGATTAACCGGTGCCCAAGAACAGCCCCCTACCTGTGGCCTGCCACGGGCAGAGGGTTGCTTCAGCCCTGCTGGGCCCACCATACGTTGGGCTGGGCTGGGAGCCGGGAGCCCTGTAGAGCCAGCAGCCTCACGGGGCCAGCAGAGCTGGGAGACCCAGCCAGGGTTGGGAGGTGGCAGACCGGCGGGCTGGGGGCTGCTCCAGACAGACTGGAGCAGTCCCCCACCTGCCAGGGATCCCGCTTAATCAATTAACCAGTTAAATCTAACCTAAACCTAAATGGGATTTTACATCCGTAATGTCAATCCATTGTACCTGCACATGACGGTTCCTTTCCTGCCCGCTTACTACAGCCTCTGAATTGCAATATTTATTTGACTGAAATGAAAACTGAAATCTGAATAGCAAATGACTAATGCCACCAGCTGATTAGCGATTAGGCACTCGCTACACACAAGTCACAAATTATGCACACATGACCAAATAAGAAAAGAGGCTTATTAGCCTACAACTATGGACTGTATTGTCCTGTGGACAAAAACCTGTGATTTTTTTTAAAGTGTGTGGCCATAAAATACAAAACATTTCCCTTCTTATTCAACACGCTCTTCTAACCCGGAAGCATTTTTCCGGCTGGCACTGTAGAACAGGGACCGAGAGCAGATTTTGTTCTCCCTCAAACACAGCAATATTTTGTTGCTGCTGCTGCTGCTGTATATCTGATATGTCTAATGGAAAATTACCACTCACTTATCATCACCCTTTGCTACGTGCAATCCCACTAAGCCAAATCCTCAAGATTTTAGCTAACTTCCAGCCCTCCACATTCCTTGCCCGTTGCTAGCAGGATGAGACAGTCTGGTCCAGGCTGCATTTATTTAGTTTTAGATTAATTGCTTTTCCAAGGTCAATATGCATGGATTCTTTTTCCTAGGGAACTATCACTATCTCAGCCTTATTCTCCTTGAGAAGCCTTTAGCTTGGATTATGCATGTTGCACTGCAGTTAAAATAGATTTATCCTTATTCTCTGTAACAGTTATGCCAGTGCTTCTGGCCCCCAAGTATTGCTAGCTTTACAGACATTTAATTAAAAAGCACATGATTCATATTTATTTAACTCCATTTACAGCAGGGTAAAACAGCAGCCTGTAGAGAGAGTGACTGTGTCGTTCCTTTGCTTGTTTTGTTTTTGCAGGGTGGTTTCATAGCTATTATTCGTGCCCTTTACCGCTGGTGTTACCCCCCTTTCCTGTTCTATTTATTTTTTCTCACCCTGAAGTCCAGTATTTTACAAACTTTCTCTGAGACTAGGACTGTTCAGCTTGGACAAGAGGAGACTAAGGGGGGATAAGATAGAGGTCTATAAAATCATGAGTGGTGTGGAGAAAGTGAATAAGGAAAAGTTATTTACTTGTTCCTATAATATAAGAACTAGGGGCCACCAAATGAAATTAATGGGCAGCAGGTTTAAAACAAATAAAAGGAAGTTCTTCTTCACACAGCGCACAGTCAACCTGTGGAACTCCTTGCCTGAGGAGGTTGTGAAGGCTAGGACTATAACAGGGCTAAAAAAAAAGCTAGATAAATTCATAGAGGTTATGTCCATCAATGGCTATTGGCCAGGATGGGTAAGGAATGGTGTCCCTAAACTCTGTCTGTCAGAGGGTGGAGATGGATGGCAGGAGAGAGATCGCTTGATCATTCCCTGTTCGGGTCACTCCCTCTGGGGCACCTGGCATTGGCCACTGTCGGCAGACAGGGTACTGGGCTGGATGGACCTTTTGTCTGACCCAGTATGGCTGTTCTTATGACAAAGCTTTCCTTTCAGATCTTTCCTCAATTCCCCAATCTTTAAAGAGGGACGGAGATTTGTTCATCACCCTTCTAGGTTACAGAGCTCAGAATTCAAACTGCTCTTACGTCCATTATACCATCTTCCCGACTGCCCGTGATGTTCACTGGTTTTGTTGTGCTCCCTGCCGTGTCATTAACACACTGTTCGATTTCACGCCCGTAGCACCCGACTCTTCAGACATTCACATGAATCGGGGACATTAACCCTCTGCCTGACATGCCTTCCTGGGGTAGCTGCCACTGGGTTGATCTAAGAATTCTTCCATTGGCCTAGCTTCTGCCTCTCGGAGCGGTGGATTAATTCCTTACCTACAGGTATAGAAAAACCCCTTCCATCGGCATCAGAGCCCTCTACAGGAGTTGTGCTGCTGTGCTGTAGTGCTGCGCTAGACTGGTTCAGTGTTTGTCTACACAGGAAAGCAGCCCTGGCATAACCTAAAGTGTGAATGTAAACCAAATCCTGTTAAGATAAACTGAAATAAGAGAGTCCACACAGGGGTTTGCACCAGTCTGAATTAATTGGCAATAAGTTTCATTTAAAGACAAATAACCCACTAACACCAAAATAAGAGCAACCAGCCAGGGGTTTGCAAACGGATTCAAACTGATGAAATGTTCCTGTGCCGAGAAAGCTTAAGTTAAACCTGTGCAAATGCTTTAATTGGGCACTCAAAATTAAGAGTAGCTAAAACTAGTTTAATTTAGCATTAAGATAATTAACAATAGCGAGTCTTAATCCAATTTACGTGTCCACACAATGAGGCTGCATTGACTTAACTACTGTGATGTAAAAAAATCAGTGTAATTAAATAGATGCAATTTGACCGGAATCTCACAGAATTCATTTGTTTTTCTTAACTCCAAAGGGGCTGACGCTTTGTGTGAAAATCTCAGCTGTCTTTTTAAAAACGAAAGTAAAGACGATGGGAAGAAAAAGTGAAGAATCAACCGTAAGTGCTCAAAACCCAGATGGCAAAGAAAAAAAATTGCATTTTTCTCATGGTTTGGGGGAATCTGACTCATCGTTTTTGAACGCTTGGGATGGACAGTTAATTAGTTTCGAGTTGCTCCTATAACATGCAAGGCACTGTACAAACCCACAGCTACTGCCCCCAGTACTGACACAAAAAGCTATGAGCAGCCCTCCCCTGTCACATCAGACTTTATTCCTCAAGGAGCCAGTCTTGAGTCCTGCCTTGCCAGACAGTGGCTGTACAGCAGTCAACAATCTGGTAATAATTACAAAGCCCCTGGACTTTTTCTATTTGCTGTCTCCTCAGCATTCTTCTCTGCAATGCTCACTTTTCGATGTACTGATGGAGAGAAAATGCCATACATACAGTAAGCAGCTGTAAAACATGTTGCCAGGTGGGAGGAAAAAGTAAAGAAGATGCAAAGAGCAACCACAGAGACCAAAATGAACCAGCGGGTTCTATTGCCACTTTTTGCAGTAAACCCTGAAATTTGGTTTCTGATGCACTTGGGGGAATCAGGGCATAAAACAACGGAGCAGTTTCAATACCAGAATCTTTCAAAGGTCCTTTCCCAGACTGACGGTAACTTGTCCCCAGCAAGCAGCACCAGCAGTCGGGAGGGGCAAGAGAGTGTTACAAGGGTGAAGAAACTGTAGCCCTGCTGTGACGTGCAGGATGTGTGGGGGGCGGAGTGACTCACAGACCAGCGCTCACTCATGTATTGAATGAAACTCTTGGCCAGAAATAATCTTCTAGATTTCAGGCACAATTACTTATCTGCACATACTAAGTGCTGCATATTTACACCGGAGCCCACATCAGACTGTTGATTTAATGCCTGATACAGATCAGCTAGGGGGACAAGCCACCTTTATGCTCTTCCCCCAATCAATCTTTGGCCCATAGATCCCCAAGACAACTCCAAGTTGCACTGGCTGCCCACAGCCCCAAGACTATGCTGTCTCCAGCCCTACACCGAAAGGTCTGAGGAGGAAGAGTCGTCGTCCCTGGCTGGCAAACACTGTCTTTTCAAATGAATAGTCCTGTGACACCTTAGAGACTAACAACATCATATAGGATCATGAGCTTTCGTGGGTAAAACCCACTTCTTCAGATGAGTTGGAGTGGAAATAGCAGATATATAGATTTAGATATAGATACAGAAAAACAGCAGAAGTAGTACCTGTCAGTAATAGGACCCGTGTTAATGATTAAGTGGGCTGGGCGTGTCCCATACATAGCTTTTGATGTGAACATGCAGATGTTAAAGGCAGGAGAAACTGGCTTTGTAGTGCGCGAACCAGTTAATGTATTTATTCAAGCCCAGGGTAACTGTGACAGGACTACTCATTTTTAAAGCTGCAAACTAACACGGCTACCCCTCTGAGACTGTTGTTTCAGCTGCTTTATGCAGCCGGAGCAGTTCAGAACAACTTGAACAGGGCCAAGGGGCTGGCCCTGTATTGTACCACTCCAGTCTGGCTCCGAGCAGAGAATTCTGACCACATTTCCTAAGCGGCTCTGGGGGAGCAGTCGGCAGAGCTTCACTTCCTCCTCCTCTTGGGTTTAGCAGGCATTCAGATCAGCAGCCTAGGGAGCTCTGTTGGACAAGGCCACGTCCTCTCCGTTGCTCAGCATTCACCAACCCAGTGGGTGACGTAGTTGGCTTTGCACGGCTGATGCCACACACTTACGGAGCAGCCGAGGAAATGACAAAGTGCTACAGACCATGACATGCTTTCCTTGAACATCATGTGCTGTGCTTTGACTCCACACTCATTTCAATAGGGAAGATTGCTGGCAACCAGCCCTCTTCTGCTTTCAAGACAGGCAAGCCAGGGGAGAAACAACATTCAGCAAGTGGGGTGGGCAGGATGCAGCAGAGAGGGCGGGCGTGTCTACACTACAGCAACACAGGAGCGGCCCTAGACGAGCTGCCAGCAACTGGCGCCGTAGGCGAAACACGCGATCGGCGCCCCCGCCTCCAAAGCCCTCAACGGCCGTTTATCTTGGCGCCCTAGGCGACCGACTAGTTCGCCTGTATTGACGGCCGCCACTGCAGCAACACAACTACCCCGCTGTAGCAGAGGTGTTCCCTTCTTGGGCAGAAAGGTGGTTTTCATCAATCCACCTCCAAGAGGGGGTAGTTCAGCTACTGGGATATTTTGTTCTATGCAGTCCAGGCTGTAAGACAGTCCATGTTCAGCTCCATATTCTTACCAGCTGCTAGTTTTCTGCCCCCTCTTTTCCTGCCCTTGCTTGGCACACCCCTGGGCGGTGCAATTTCATACAGTCCCAAAGAGAGACAGCTCCTGCACTGCCCCTGCACTTCACACCGCAAAGGCCCCTGTTCTGAAACACGGGTCTCTCTCCCCAAACTTGATCAATCCCCTTTCCAGGGCAGTACCCCCGATTTTAAAGCCACACTGCCTCCACTTCCCCCCACAGCAGACAGGGACCTGGCGCTGCTTCCCCAGCCGTGCAGGAGAGCCCTGGGCAGACTGCAGACCCGGTGCATTCTACACACCCTGCCCCACAAGCGGTGGGGAGGGGGCTGGTCCTGCAGCTGCCCCGGCCGCCCCAGGCTCCAGCCCAGCCCAGCCCTGGCCGGCTGCCCGGCACCGGAGCGTGCAGGGACGTTTGCTACGTGACTCGCCTGCTCCCCGCCAGCCCCTGGGGCCCGGGGCTGGATGCGGCTGCGTGCTCCGGCCAGGATCCCCCCCCGCAGCTGGAGAGCCCAGCCCCGCGGCACGCTCCTGGGGCGTGCACAGCTCTGCCGGCCGCCGCCAGCCGGGGGCGGCCCCCGGGCGGGGCGGAGCCGCCGCTCGGGCGCTATAAGGCGCGGGGCAGCGGGCTGGAGCGCGGCGGTGCGGTGACAGCTGAGCGCGAAGCCGGATCGGCAATTGCTCGTTGCTTCCCCGCAGGGCACAGCGCTTTGGGGGTAAGTAGAGCGAGCTCCAGGACTCGACCCAGGTTCTGGGAAAACAGGGCGGCGGGCCCGGGGGAGCAGCCGGGCGGCTCTGGCTAGAGACCTCTCCAGGGGCTGGCATTTCGGAGAGGGGTTTGCATGGGTGCCCATCCCCGCCGCGTCCAGGCGCGGCTGCGTTTTCCTAGAGTGGACGCTAGGCAGCTCCTGCAAGAGCTGGCTGAGGGGCAGCCAGAGCCAGCAGGGAGCTATCAGGACAGCTGGCAGGGCCCCGGGTTGCAATAGGACAAACTGTAAGTTACTTTCACGGCTGCATTTGTGCATGGTCCAGGGGTCCCTGCCCCCCTAGGCAGATGCTGCTTCTCTTGGAAGCAGCCCTGTTGAAGAAGGGAGCCTCACTAGCTAGCAGCTGACCTGTGTCCTTTTGTTTTTCTCCCCCTCTTGCTCGCCAGGTGACTTCCTAGCCTGAGGCATGGAGACCATGCAGGAGTTGATTCCCTTTGCCAAAGAAATGCTCCGCCAGAAGCCCAACAGGAAGATGGTCAGGATCTACATGCTGGGCAGCATGCTGGCCTTCTTTGGGGTGGTCATTAGCCTGGTGGAGACCGTCTGCAGCCCTTTCTCTTCGGAGGAGCAGCTACAAGAGGAGGAGGAGGAGGAGAAGAAACCTCCCCTGGCAAAAGAGCCCACTGGCCCCCAGAAACACGGCGACGTGACTGTGGGGAAAAGCAAAGCGAAGGGTGCAATGCAGAGGGACTCGGTGATCAGAGCGTGGGCTTCATGAGAGACAATCCAGCGACATGAGGTGCACAAGACACCTGTGGCCCGTTGGCTTTCCAGGGGCAGACTCCAGGGAAGCAACCCCAGGGACGCTCAAGAAGCGATTCTTTTATTTGCTGCTGTGCAGCAGTGGGAAAAGGCCGCCTGTTGGCTATGGACCCTTTGGTCGGTATCAAAAGGTGTGAGGTGCATGGCACTTTGCATCCACCGGGGTTTTATTAGGAGTAAACTTCACAGATATATTTTGCATTCTAAATAAATATTTTATATACATTACCACGCCTCTTTGTTTTGTAAATCTCCAAAGGGAGATGGACTCTTAATTCAGTTACCCCTGCTGAAATAAATTCTTAGTAGGAGTAGCCTAACTGTTGTTGCCTTCCACTGAATACAAACACATACTGCAGTCTGACACCTGCGCTGGTTTGTTTTTCTGCTCCCTGGCTTTTGTTTGCTAAAGCCTGCAGGTTTGGGGCTCCTACCTCCACCCCAAAAAACAATACCCTGACTTCTTAATGCAAAACAGATACTACTCACATCTCTATAGCTACAATCGTACCTTGAGATTGATTAGTTTTTGGGGGGGGGGGGTTAAGGAGGGAGGCAGAGGGGGTGTAGCCACATGTTGATCCCTATGACATGGGTGTAAATGTATCTCTGGCCTACTCTTTTTCTCAATAATAATAAAAAGAGCCTAATTCCCACCTCCATTTAAAGGTGATGGTGCCGCTCTCAAGGACCTTGCTGCACATCTCTTACATAGTACTCATCAGTACCAATATTCCCATCGTACAGAGATTGTAACAGAGACACGGAGCAGTAAAGTGATTTGCCCAAGGTTACCCACCAGGCCAGTAGCAGAGGTGTAGACAAAACCCTTGAGGCCCAATCCAGTGCTCTACCCACTAAGACACACTACTCCCAATTTCTCACCTGGAAGGCAGCACGTCCTTGGCCCCACATATTTTAAGTAACAAGCCACTATGTTACCACAGTCCTTTTAAAAAACATGATGGGTGTCCATATGCTGCATATAACACAAAGCTAGCCAACTCTCCCAGTCAGAAGTCATTGGGCCATCCAAATATGGAAGGGGCATGTTGTTTGAACTGGTGGTTTCTACTTGGTAGAAGCTGCAATAGTATGCCCAGTCCCATGCGTGAAGCAAGATAAACATCTCTCACCCTACAGCCCTGCTGGCTACATGCTGGAGATAGCATAAGGAAAACATGCAAACAACCTGCCTATGTCTAGATAAGACAGAGATAAAAGGGGGTAAGAAAGCAGGAAGTAACATGCTCTCACTAGAAAGATCCTGTATAGTTTTCTAAGTGCTACATTTATTTTAAAAACATCCATCAACTTCTACCTTTCATCTGCATAACCAGCACCTGCTGTCAAAAAGGGCCCACCATCCGGGGGAGAATTTCCCTGGGGCTGCAAAAACTTCACATTCCAAATTAAACACCAGGGTGCACCTACATTGTCCGTCTGGGGGAAAAAAACTGGGGGAGAAGTCAACCTAAAATAGCACTTGAGAAATACGGTGTTATGTGCCAATCAAGCATTCCTCAGGCTTCTAGTTTCCCAGACAAGACAGATGGGCCAGTGCCTCGTTCATGTCTCTGGGTGTTGCATGTGCAAAGGGGAAGGCACAATTTAGCTTGAAGCTGAATTTAGCTGAACCATGTCCCGGAATAATGCCAGATCAAGAACCCTGATTGTTTTGCAGCATATATGGATCCTTATGAGACAGAAGGCTTATTGCAGTGGAAAGAAAAACTTTGGGGCCATACTTCAATCTCCTTGCTCACCTTGCTGCCCAGTACTGCACCTTACTTAATAAATCAGCTCACTGAAATCCAGTTTTGTTGTGTTTTTGCAGCTCCTAAAACAGCATAGGCCTGGGCTATGCTTGGGACTTGTAGGGGCTACCGGTGTGTGTTTGGTTTAAGTGAGAGGACAACTGAGTCTTGGCCAGTGTTCCCTGTAAACTGAGCACTTGGGCGGTCAACCCAGGAGAGATTCAAATGCTGTCCAGGTGATTAACGGAGCACTCACAGCTGGAAGCATGTGTGTCTATTGGTGGTGCACAGCTACACAGGACTAAGTGCAAATAACAAAATTTATGCTGCACATAGATGGAAAAAATAGAAGGAACACAGATTTTAACTGTAGTTAAGTCTTTTTGGCTTCACACGCTCTCAATATCTTTTTCATTCACAGGACTAGACCTATTTCACGGATGACACCTGATGCAGGATAATGGGGAAACCTAGAAAATGAAGAGAAACATTTCTTCTTTGCTGTCATGACAGGATATCCCTGGGATACAGAGTTCAGAGACTGAGCCTATATATTTGTTAATCTCGACAGTGCTACAGGACTGCTCATTGTTTCTAAAGTTACAGACTCATGCGGCTACCCCTCAGACTTTTATGTTGAGTGATCTGAACCTAATATGAGCCGGTGGTTATTTTTATCACTCCCCCAACACTGTGCAAAAGTGTATTTCATTTTGCCCATGACAGCTGGGAGAAGGCAATCCTGGCTTTCCATGCGTTCCCCCTGTTCAATAAAAATAGAGTTGTCTAATTTTCAGGGTTTAGGAGCTTAAAGCAGAGAGATTTGTGCAAAATAGCTGCACCTTAGGCAGCTAACTGGATTAGACGGCTAGAATAGCCATGGCTATGCCGGTATGTCTAGAATCTTCTGAGCGAGTCCTTCCTTCCAGGATGTAACCTTCTGATCTACTGTGATCCTGGAGGTCATCCCCTTGCAAGTATTTCCCCTCTGGGATCTATCAGAGATTAGGTCTGTATCTCATTGGCTCTGCAACATGAGTTTGCATTTAGTGCCCAGAAATCACTGGTTTTCTATAGCAGTGCAAGTTACTGTCAGTGGCTAACGTGCCATGCAAAAATGACACTGGAAAGTTTTCCATCAAGCCGTGTGCTTTAATTGCAGCGCTTGTGAATTCAAAATAACATCATGGTAACAATGGTGGGCTGCAGGAAACGCCGAGGAAAGAAGAGCAGGTTTCAACAACCTCTCTTTACAAGTTACGACTGCAATTTTCAAAGGGGCCTGTCATTTTGGCGCTTCAATTTTTGAGCCCCTAACTTCAGGCACTTGGCAATTTCATGCCCCTGGCCTCAAGGCACCCAAAGCCAGGAATGCTTGTGACAGTTTTGGGGCTACACAAGCAGCACAAATACAGTCTTTTGCAACTACATGCAATAAGCCCACTGTATCTGCCAAACACCGAGAACAAAGTGTTGTAACTGCATCATAAATAACCTTTTGCAACTTTTCAAAACATAGAGGAATTTTTTTTTTAATGTCAGCTATATCCCAATAGCCAAGAGCACTGGAATGGAATTGCTTAGAGCAGGGGTCTCAAACTCCTAGCCCATGGGTCATTTGTGGCCGGAGCACTTCTTCAGTCCAGCCTGTGAAATATTTTGCCAGACGGCGGAGGGAGGGGATGTGGCATACGGGGACCTGCCAAAGCACCGCAAGAGCACGGGCGGCTTACTTTTCAGAGCTGCCTAACTTGCTCTTGGCAGGGTAGGCTCTGCATGGTTCAAGAGCCTCCCAACTAAATCTGGGACTTGAGCAATCAACACCTTGAGAGAAACAAGCCAGAGGTTTTTTCAAGGGTACAGGGAATGTGGCTGGTGTGCAGGGCTCCCCCAGGCCTCCAGAGTCAAGGCCTTGGGGCTTATCTTTCACAGGAGTGAGATGGGGTAGGTCAGTGTTTCTCAATCAGGGGTACTGGAGAGAAGTCTGGGGGGGGTACGTCAACACAACTGTAATTTGGAGAAAAGTGAAATTTTGTTTTAAGTTTTACAGTGCTTTATTATTTTTGTACTTTTTACACCCCAAAATTTCATTGCCTGCCCTGCTATGATTAAGTTGTTTAAACCAATGTGTTGCAATGGTAGGAAAAAAATTGTGTGTCTGAAAAGTATAGGTACTGGGGGTACTTTTTTTTTTTTAAAGGGGGTACTTCATAAAAAAAGGTTGAGAAACACTGGGTTAGGTCACACAGCAGCTATGAAAACCACAAACATCCTATTCCCCCCCATACTGGCAATGTGCAAACGCCCATGGTCGTAGTGAGTGGGGAACTCTCCTTGAGCCCTTCGAATAGGAATAGCACCTGAAACCTCCTCCAGACTGCCATACAGGCCTTCCCACTCTCTGCTAAGCACTGTCCCCATTTGGGGCACTGTGCTGCTTCATTCATCCGAGACGGCCCACGGACATGGGATAAGGTTTGCCAGCGAGGTGAGGTGCTCTGAGGAGAGGAGTGCCCGTCTCTTTGGACAAGTGCAGGCAGAGCTGTTCCCCTCCCTTCTCCTAGGAAAACTCGCAAGGTGAGCCAGCTTTCCCTCAAATCCAGGTGTACTCCTCTAGGGAACAGACTGCCCTATCCCATCACCTCATCCAACTGCAACAGCTGCAATGACCTCATAAAGGCCGGTAACACACCCAGGGGCTGCTGTGGAGCCAAAACCTCACAGAGATGCAGCAAATTCATATCCACTGGCCACTGTATTTCGGCTAACGGGCATGGGCCAGCTGCTTGCTTTCCTAAATGTCCTACGTGCTCTCTCATGGATTTGACAGTTTCCCAGATCAACTCCAGAAACAACCAGTAGGGTTGCCAGATGGTTTCAACAAAAATACCGGACACACTTGACATTACATCATAATCTACATTACATCCTATTTAGAAAATACCGGACATTTTCTCATTTCTATTTTCTCAATTTGTTTCCCGAACAGAAAGCTAAAATACTGGACTGTCCGGTTCAAAACCGGACACCTGGCAACCAGTGGTTTGGGAGGGCTAAGTGAACTGACTGTCGGCCCAGACATACGGGCAGTCCTTCTGAGAGTGGAAGGCAAAGTGGACAATTCAAAGGGGCGCCTGGCCCTTTAAAGTGCCGCCAGAGTGCTGCTCCACACAGCTTTGAGGGCTGGGGGAAGGGTGGGGAGGCACAGTGCCATGGTCTGCCCCTTCCAGAAGCTGTCCACCCACCCCACACACATTTGTTTTAGAGAGCACAGTCAGCTCCCAGAAGCCAATGCTGTAGTGTTCCTTGCAGCCGTGTTCGCACCTGAGATTGCCCAGTGATGGGGACAGGGTGGGGGAGGCGTTTGGTGTGGGGGCGGCCCTTCTTGCTGCCCTACTGTCTACATAGTCCCTGCAGTTAGACCTTCACCCACAGGGCTCGCCTCGATGGCTATATCGACACAGGCACATTTCGAACCTGTTTCTCAGAGCCCGTTCAGCTGCCCCAGGCCCAGCAAAGGTTCTAGGGTGCCCAGGGCTCAGTCATCCCAACACCGGGATCCTGGAGGCCACGGATGCTGAAAAACAAACCCGACGTTGTCTTGGGAGTTCAGGTGCCACGGCCCATTCGCTCTGGCACCTGCAACCACCGGGCTTCGTAGCGCCATAGTGACGCTGAGTCCTGCCTTCAGTGACTCAAGGCTAGGTTGTAACCAATAACGACCGGGGGGAAGTGAAATCCCATGTTCCATTCCCAAAGCCTCTCGTTCATAAGCACAGGAAGTTTGGCTGGAGACATGAGCTTTTTCTTTACCATGAAACAGAAACAAAACTGCTTTAAAAAAAAAAAAAAGAAGCCGTTTTAATTTCTGCCCAACTGTTGCAAACCCTTCCACTTTGACTTGCCTGCCTACATTTCTTCCCCCCTGTTCACTGTTTGCGCTTCTAATACTCAGGCCCAGGTGGATTGTGTGGGGAGGGGAAGCTGCAGCTGACCACCCATAAAAACACACCTTTACATTTTCATGAAACAGGTCTGGCCTTACCATGAGGCGAACTGAGGCAGCCGCCTTAGGTGCCAGAATGTGGGGGGGACGCCACTAGGACCCAGAGTGTAGAAAATTGTGTCTGCTGCTGGTGCCTACGTAGGTAGCAGAGCAGTCCCATGAGAGGAGTAGAACAGGAAGAAGGCAGAATTGAGACCTTTCAAAGTTTGGGCCCAAGCGAGGGGGCATCATTTGAGCTCCCCACCTCAGGTGCCAAAATGTTGTGGGCCGGCCCTGTCATGAAATCACCCTTCTAACGGGCTATGGGTCTCAAGGAACGAAAAGCACCCCCTGTACACACCTATGCACCATTTATTTTCTTCAAATGGGGCACAAACAGGGCTTACATGATGAATTTCTCCAAAGCGGAACAAATACAGTAATGCCACAGAGGTTGGTTCAGAAACAGCTATGTAGTCTGCATGCTGCCAAAACACCCCCCTCCAGGGCACTCTCGCTTGCTCTCACACGTGCTTTACGATCAGGTTGCTGGTGCGTGGCTATGCACTGCGCAGGTCTGTGAATTAATTTAGAAGCTACAGATAGAGAGGTGGCCCCTGGCACACGTGTGGGTGTGAGAAAAGTGACTAATAGTTATAAGATCTGCCCCTTTGGCAGGCCTTCTCAAGTGTGGAGAATGTGTTCATAGCAGCAGCAGCTGGAGAGGTGCTATTTATGAACAACATTGTACATCTGGAGAGCAAACTGTGCTGCCTCTGTTTGGCCTCCAAACACATGAAACCGAAGTCACGCTCCGTGGCCAAAGGGAGATGGTGGCTGTTCAGCGTGAATCACGTTGCAGCTACCCGTGAGTGATAGCGAAAGTGCACTCGGAGTGGAACACAGCAGGTCCATCATATCCCCCCACTGGAAAAGTCATTGAAAGCAAATGATTACATCGTTCACAGCACAAAAGCCAGGGAAGTGGTTGCAAACGCATTGCACAAAAGCCGCTTTCCACTGGAAAACTGTTTCGATGCAAAATTCTCAACTTGGTCCTGAAAAATGACATAGTGACAAAAGGACAACGGAATGTCAGCACTTTCCTCGGGAAGGCAGTGTTAGTCCATAATCCACAGCCCTGCCTTTGATTCCCTGCCAAGGTGTGATCTGGGCAGTACCATATTAATTACACTAGCAGCTGACATTAAACCAGGAAGATGTTGCAAGCCTCTGCCAGAACAGAGAAATAGAGACTCAAGAAAAACAGGCAGGAAATAACAATGCAAGGTCAAACCTGGAATCTGACATGCTTTAGGAAATGCTGCTAAACTTTTCTTTCCCCCATTACCTCCTCCTCATCAGATACCCCCATCCCAAAACCAACAAGTCAAACAGCCAAAGAACAAACATTTAAAAACCACCCTAAGCAAAGTTTTTACCCCGAGATGGGAGAGAGCCAGGGACTCTATGGAGCCCACTAAGGACTTCAGTACTGTATTGATTTTATACGGAAGCCGATCGGACAGCAAGGGGCTGGGAAGTGGTGTAAAATCAACCATTAAAGTAGGGGGATTAGTGCGGGGCGCTAAACCACAGGTGCCCAAACAGGAGGAGGGAACCTGGGTAGGGTGACAGACAGCAAATGAAGGGAGCTCCCATTTCTGCGCAGCTCCCAAAACAGGCTAATATGACCTGGGATTGCGTCTCACACTCTGCTGTCCGGATAGGGCCGTGGTTAGAATTGATGGGGTCCTATGCAGAGTGATTAAACTGATGCCCTTGTGCCCAAGGGCAGCCTATAGTGCAGGGGGGAGGGGAATGATTTTTAGAGATGTGATTTTATAATCTTCAATAGCACACTAAGGAAATATTTTAAAGCACATTTTCAACTCAGGTCCTGTTGACTAACACAGCCCATTCAGCCACTGACAGTATGTACCTGGGGTTGGCAAATGCCTGTTACATGGCTTCATTGCCAGCTGAATGGCTCTTTCACAGGTTCGATGTGCTGCTAAGAGCTCTGGCAGGCTTTGTCGCTTGTAAGTTAGCTAGATCCTCTCGGGAGGAAGCAGAGCCACAGGACAGGGATAGGAAGTTGCAGATGGGTGAACATTAAGACCCAGCGGTGCCTCAGATTTTCAGGGCCCCTACTCAGTTGCATATGGGTAAGGAAGGCTCTGTCTTTGGAGACACCACACCAGGAATACAGGGGCTCCACTCTGTTACAGGTAAATGTTCAGATAAAGTGTCAGGATGGAGGGATATATAAGGAACAAAACGGACCTGAATCTGTCCAGTTTGGCAAAATAATGGGCAGATGCTAATCCTCCGTAAGTATTGGAAGGGAGTCCCGTGCCAAGCCGGGGGGGGGGGGGAGTGGGGAGGAGATGAATCAATGAGGGGCGAAGCAACTGGCATACCAGGAAGCAATTAGAGAACGGGATATTTGGACAAATAGCAAGATGGCAAAGACTCTTGAGTGAGAGCCAGGCTGCAGAAAAGCCTCCCAGGAATACGACGGAAGATCCACTGTTTCAAAGGTGTAAATTCGCCTGGGTAAAAGACGAGGAAATGTCCTGTAGGGGACAAACCTGCCTTGCTGGAGAAGGATGGGACCAGCTGGGGCATTTTCCACCTCCAGATCCCATACAGCGATGGTAAATCCAACTCACTAGCTCCCCACGTTTCCATACCAACCAATGCCACCAATGATTTCCTCTGGAAAAAAGCCCAGCTAATGGGAAATATTATGGGGACAGTAGCCCTGTTCCACTTGCCCGAGGTGTGTATTAGCCCCTCCCCCTGCCCAGCTGTTGCAATTCGTGCCAAGAGCGGCAGGTGGGTTAGAGATTGAAAGCAGCAGCATGTCAGCCTTATGGGGAGGAGGGTCGGGTCCCGGCTGACCCCCCACAAGGGCTTCGGGACACGGCGGGGCAGCCCACGAACCAAGTGGGGCTCTCAATCCTACACATTTCACCAGCCCTGCCCCTTACGTTGTTTTCACCATTAAAAAAGCTGTCGGGGCAGAAGCCCCTTCGGCCCCCGCCCCCCTTCACAGGCTTCTGTGTGTGAGCCCCAGCCCAAACCCTAGCACCACCTGTACCTCTAGTTTTAGAGCACTAGCCTGAGCTGACGTCTGGGGGCTTGCTGCGGATGGCCGTAGTGAGAAACCCAAAGAGCACTGGGAATCAGGAGGTTCCTGGCTCCGATGTGAAACCTGGGGTGAGACCCTTTTCTGTGCCTCAGTTTCCCGGCTCACCTATTGAGATTGCAAGGCCGTTGGGGGCCATGGCAGTCTCGCGCTGTATGTTCATACTGTGTTTTGCATGACGGGGATCTGAGCCACGGCCTGTCAGTGCTACAAACAACAATCGTACCCTGGCCCCTCCCACACAATCCATTGATCGGCCCCCCATTGCTGCAGTATCTGAACACCTCACCATCTTTAACCCTTTTACTATCAAAACACCCTAAAGGAGTAAGGAAGTGCTAGTATCCCCTTTGCAGAGAGGACGAAGGGACAGTCTAAAGGCCACATTCCCAAAGGTATATCCCATTGCAATCTGTGGAAGTTGGGCACCTGGAAACCTTTACAAATCTGGCCTTGCTGACATTTCCAAAGTCCCCCAGAACTCTTTGGCAGAGCATGGAATTGAATTCATGTCTCATAAGAACAGCCAGACTGGGTCAGACCAAAGGTCCATCTGGCCCAGTGTCCTGTCTGCCCACAGTGGCCAATGCCAGGTGCCCCAGAGGGAGGGAACAGAACAGGGAATCATCACGTGATCCCTCCCCTGGCCTCCATTTCCAGCCTCTGACAAACAGAGGCTGGGGACACCATTCCTACCCATCCTGGCTAATAAGCATTGATGGCCCTAACCTCCATGAATTTATCCAGCTCTTTTTTGAACCCTGTTAAAGTGCCGGTCTTCACAAAATCCTCTGGCAAGGAGTCCCACAGGTTGACTGTGTGCCGCATGAAGAAAAACTGTTTTTTGTTTGTTTTTAAACCCTCTATCTATTTATTCCATTTGGTGACTCTTAGTTCTTGTATCAAGTAAATAGCTTTTCCTTATTCACTTTCTCCACACCTGTCATGATTTTATAGACCTCTGTCCTATCCCCCTTAGTCTTCTCTTTTCTAAGCTGAAAAGTCCCTGTCTTTTTAATCTCTCTTCATATGGCAGCCATTCCATACCCCTCATCATTTTTGTTGCCCTTATCTGATCCTTTTCCAGTGCTGAGGTGACCACATCTGTACGCAGTATTCAAGCTGTGGGCCTACATGGGGCCCTTGCAGTTGGACCGTCCTTCCCCTCCACAGATGTTAAGTGCACGGGTGCTGCATATAACCAAGAGCTCATTCTTGTATTATTCTGCCGACAGAGCGAAGTGGCCAATCCCATGAAGGAGACACTGGGGAAGCGGCAGTGTTTCCCAAAACGCGGCGGTTATTATCTGACCCAAACATAAACTAAGTGCTTCTCATCCACCGAGCGAGGAGTGAAGTGAAATCTACAGATAAGAACAGTGCTGCACTGGCAGCTGGACACACCTACTGAGTAATGTTCACCCAAATCGCCTGTCCCCTGAAAGCTACCACAAAGTCCTGTGCCTGGTTCACTATCTAGGGCTCCTCGTGGGTTCTGGGCTGCACACGCAGACACGGGTTTGCTCCTGAGCACTCCGCAGCGTCCACTGATTGGAGGCAAAACTGGGGTGCTTAGGGAGGGAGGGTGCTGTGCTTCAGGGTAACTCATCAGCTCTGCAGAGGAGACGACACATGGAGGTTTCTCAGAACAGCTGTGGGGTGGGCAGGGGCAGACTGGTCTGGCGGGATACCAGGAATTTCCCAGTGGGCCGTCATATCCACCCGTGACGGGCCATTGTAAGCACCCATGACGGGCCGCCATTGCCCCACACTCCGAGCGGCTCTGCGTCCACGCTGTATGCGGCGCACAGAGCCTGACCCGCCGCTTGTGCTGCGTGCCAGACGTGACGCAGGGAAAGGAGGCAGGGCTTGAGGGGCACGCAGGGGTGATGTCATGGGGAGGGCCGTTCCCAGGCCTATTTTGATTGCCAGTCCACTCCTGGGGGTGGGTATAATTGCCGGCCTCGCCGGAGGGACCTCAGGCACCCTATTGTGCATCTGTCCCTCAAGCCACATTGGCTTGCCGATGAGGCTCTTGGCCCTGTACATGGGACTTTCCCCGCCATGAATGGACAGGGTCCGGAGAGGTAATCTCATCAGCAAATTAAGCCCAGTGGCAAGGAGGCCCCATGGCACCAAGCCCAGACCTGCATGTCACAAGATGTACTGTACCATTCTGTACTGTCCAGAAGATCCCAGAGCTAGAGCTAGGCTGACAGTAACGTAAGTGGACGCCTATTATAAGACCTCTCTAATCGACTTTACTGCAGCCTGATGCACTGAGTCTTTGGCTGCTGTTCGGCAGCTTCCTTTGAGTTTTGTCCTCTTTAATCGGACAATGAACGGAGGGCCAGTGAAAGATGCTGGACGGACACTCCTAGAGAGTGCAGACCTGCCTTTATCCACACAGTGGGGGGCAGCAGGCAACGCAGCAGAGCAGCTTTTCCAGCACTGTTCCTCTGCCTTTGTCCGTCTCTGGAGGGACCAGGGGAATCCAGTCCAGATGCTGAACCCCTGGCTCTTCTGGAGAGACAGCCACTTAGTGGCAGTGAATTAGCCCCCTAGGATAAAACCAGCTAATTCGGGAAAGCATCGTCCAAGCAGCCTGCGGTCTCCTGCTCAGCACCCACATGGCAAACGTTTGCCGGATCGAGCCTCTAAAGGGTCTGTCTACACTGCGTGGGCGGCCCAGCACTGGGAGCACATGGCCTCCTGTGGCCCCTGAAAGATGAACAGATTGGACGGGGAGACAGACTGGTGCTAGCCACGCTGGAGCATGCCTGCCAGCGTGAGCGGTGAGGAGGGGCTGCTCTTAAGCCCACCTGACCCCTGGGGCCACAGCGGGGAGGCTAGCCTGAGTCTCTGAGAGCGGCAGTGTTTACACAGCTAGGCCTGCCCACAGGGGGGACAAAGGGGAAGTTGCCCTGGGGCCTGGTGATTCATAGGGGCACCAGAGCCCTGGGCCTTTTAAATGGCCACCAGAGCACAGTGCTGCACACTCTAGGTGGCTCTGAGTGTGGGGAGGGGGGCACCATGTTCTAGGCAGCGCTGAGGGCTGGACGCCACAGCCCCACCCCTTCTGAGGCCCCGCCCCTTCCAGGAGCACAAAGCCCCTCCCACACACACACCTTTCCTGCAGAGGCTGTCGGTACCCCTGTGCACAGCTGTTTTTAGCACACTAGCCCGAGCCCTGTTAGAACAACTCCACCTCCACAGGTTGGGAGGCTCACCCCCAGCTGCAAGGTGGACATAACCAAAGCGTGTGAATTAAATGATGCCCAGTCAAGACCTCTGCAAGCCTGAACCAATATCCCCAACTGGTGGATTTCACAAGCCGGGATTTGCTTTCCTTGTGCCTGCGCTGCAATAAAACAGTCAGCTCTTAGGGGCAGGGTCTCTTTCCTCTCATAGATCTCGATAGTAGCCAGATGCAACGGTGCTTAACCGACAAATGGTAATACAACGCAGCCTTCTCCCACCGTCAGAAGGCAGCCTCCGATGCGCCCTACAGCAAAGTGTGATGCTTTCCAGCAAGGACACACCTCTTCCGGGGTGCTGTGCAAAATTCCATATTTTAAAGGGACAGGAGATAATAAAGTAGCTGGCCAGATCCCAAAGCAAAGCTGTCCCTTAGGCCTAGACTGAACAACTCTGACGAGGAGCAAATTAAAGGTGTTGATGGACCCACAACACTGATTTTCCAAAGTTGAAACCTTTGAGGAGTTGCAGTGGTTTCACTAACAGATTTTTAAAGGGTAGGCATGACTGCTTCTCTCTCGAACTGCTCTGCGGAGGAGGAGTTGTTTTTTTCCCTTCTTCTCTCATGCTTTATTTTTTCCTGATTCTGCAGTGGGATGGGTCTCTGGAGAAAGATTTCCATTCCCTTTGTAGGCCTGGTCTTGGCCGTTTACTTTTATTCAGCACGGGAGGATTTTAAACCCGGTAAGTTATTAAAATGTAACCGAAAAAAAGCCGTGTTTGAACATTTTATAGAGGATGTGTACAGAGCCTGAAATGAAACATGTCTGGGCATTTGTAACTCGGCAGATAATAGAACATTGTGTTTTGCAGGGCTTTCAAACTACATCAGGCAAGTAACACACAAATATTTTTCTGAGGAAACACATGAAGTGGGAGTTTTATTATTTGGATTTATGGGGGGGGAGTTTAACATTCAATTTCACATGATTTAAGTTTGTAAAAAAAGAGCTAGAAAAAGGATATTTTACATATTTTTTAAATTAAAAAATTATATATATTTAAATGGCTGGGAATTTTACTCATCACCAAAAAAAAATTCATGTCCTGATTTGAAATGTGATAGTTTTTAAACAGTTTGTCTGTTTCCCTCTTTATATTGATTTATTCACATGAGGAATTACAACAATTTGCCTTACCACAGGTTTCTTGGGAAAAGGCAGAGAGGTTACCTGGTGCTGGATGAGCTTGCGAGCTAGCATGGGTTGGACTGCCTTGTTGACCACTTTGGTTTCCTGGAGGGCACAGAGGTGGCGGGGATCTTTCTCTGGTACCCTGGTACATTAACATCCCTGTGCCATGCTACCCAGAGATGCTGAGAGGAAAGCGAGTGATCATCACTGGCGCCAGCAGTGGAATTGGAGAGCAGATGGCTTATCACCTGGCACAGATGGGAGCCCACATTGTGGTCACAGCCCGGACAGAAGCCAAGCTTCAGCAAGTAAGTAGTGAGCAGACACATGCCCGTGAAGGCCAGTCTTATGCGCCCCATATAGACACACATGTGCAGGCACATTGGCCACTGCAGTTACATGAAATGAATGTTGGTACATGCTCGCCCACACACAAACATACATGCAGGCATATGAGTGCACCAACACAAGTACATACCCATGCTCATGGTGATGCACATGTGCACTCTCCTTATATGTGTGCTAGTATCTATGCTCACACTCAGTCGTGTGCGCATCGTCATATGGGCACTAACACACAAGCAGGCCCTTTTGCCACATTGCAGTAATACACACACGCCTCCAGTCTCCCTGACGGCACAGAATTCCACTGCAAAGCAAACCGTACTGAGACGTAGCCAAGCTGCTTTGAGTAACGTATTTGTCTGCCATCAGCAACCTCCGCCAGCAGAGGGATTTTTCATGGTACACAGACTTTGAAACCCCAGGAGGTGCTGATCCCATTTTCGGCTCCTTTTGTGCCCACTGCTTCAAGGCACAGCGAGTGTGTTCGAGTGAGCAACACTTGGCGGGCAGAGTGCAACACATTCCCTCCACAGAGCGGCGTCTATCCCACAGCAGACGGAATGCACTGAGGCGGTCAGCGGGAAATGGGTTTGTACAACATTCCAGTCACGTCTTCCAGGTCGTCACCCGGTGCCTGGAGCTGGGCGCAGCCTCCGCGCAATATGTGAGTGGCAGCATGGAGGAAGAGGCATTTGCTTCGCATCTGGTGGAAGAGGCTGAAGGGATGCTGGGTATGTTCTCAGCTCACTGCCTGGAGACCTTTCACAAGAGACAAGATGGAGGGAGACGCGACACCACTTCTTAGCCAGGTTGCTTTGGACCAGGGTTTCTCAACCTTTTTTTTTTTTTTTTTTTTTTTATAAAGTGCCCCTTTTTTAAAAAAAGTTACAAGTATCCCCCCCTTTTAAAAAAATTATAAGTACCTCCAGTACCTCCAGTTTTCAGACACACAACATTTTTTTTCTACCATTGCTACACATTTGTTTAAACAACTTAATCGTAGTTGGGCTGGCGATGAAATTTTTGGGTGTAAAAAGTACAAAAATAATAAAGCGCTGTAAAATTTAACACAAAAATTCAGTTTTCTCCAAATTTCAGCTGTGTTGGTGTATCCCCAAGAATTCTCTCGAGTACCCCTGAGGGTACTCGTACCACTGGTTGAGAAACACTGCTTTGGACCATATGAAGAAACAAAATAGAAAGGGTGTGGAAATGGCCTTCATTCTTCTCATGGCATCTGTGTGTGTGTGTGTGTGTGTGCGTGTAATGAGATGAATGAAGGATTACAGTGTGTGCTTACGCACGTGTGTGTGAGTATAATGGGAAGAATGAAGGCATGAAGGATTATATTCCTATTTGTATCTCACATTCGCAAATGGCCCATCCATACACCATTTAGTTACTATATCAAGTTATATGTACAATGATTATTAAAGGTATAAACCGGCCCCTCGGGAATGGGTGATACAAACAGAACAGACCCAAGCCAGCCACAGCCTAGGCAGCTCTGTGCATGCACTTGCCACAGCTCTGCCAAAGCCAATCTAGCAAAGCGGTTCTGTCTTCTACGCTGAAGGCTGGGACTTGGGGAATTCACACCAATCCCATTTGTACGAGTAAACAGAATCTGGATTTTGACCCAACACTGCAGAGATGAAAGGCCCCTGCAGGGACCCAAGAGCCTCCATTAATTATAATAATATTTGTATAGTATAATAATGATGATGATGATGATTTACTAGCAGATTTATCCGGTGTTGCTTGGGTCCTTAACTCAATTAAGGGTTTTTTTAAATGAAAGGACTATGTACATGATTTATTGAAATGGTTGTATTTTTCAAAAATAGTGTTATTTTATGACGTTAATTTTAGTAATTTTTTTAAAATAGGAATTGCATGAAGTGTATTTTTTTCTTCAGCCCTATAAACTCTTATTCACTATGTTTTAACAAAAAAGGGCCTTAGTCACTTTTCAAACCTTAAGAATTGATTTAGCTGTGCCTAAACAGAGCAGTACTCCACATTTCTCCGTTTTCGCTCGTCTCTGTATGGTTTTATGAGAAACAATTCCATTCCAGGCACATCACATTTTCCTGGCACAACCAAGCCCTTACGTTGCTTTAAGTTATGAGAAGAGGAAGCTGCCTGCCAAATTTGGTGGTCTTAGCTCTTAGCATTTAGGAGTTCTTGCTCAAACAGACAAACTCTCTAACTCTCTATAGATTATATATTGCTACCACTACTGCTACTAATAATAAACAACTTATTTCATTCCCAGGAATCGGTTCCCGCAGAGGTTCAGAGTGACTGTAGGACAGGATAAGTAGCTTATACAACCAGTGTGCTCTGAACTTCCTTCAGTTTTCTTCCACCCTGAACTAAAGCATCCCTGGCTCTCCCCTTTGCTTCCAGGAGGCCTCGACATGCTGATCCTCAACCACATCGGCAAGTCGTACTTCAACTATTTTGATGGGGACGTGGAGCACGTGCAGCAGCTTCTGAGGATTAACTTTCTCAGCTACGTCTCCATGACAGTCTCGGCGTTGCCCAGGCTGAAAGACAGCAGGGGCAGTGTCGTGGTGGTTTCATCCATGGCAGGTGAGCCGTGAACGGGGGCAGAGACTAGGGGCTGGTTTTCAGAAGTGATGAGGCATCCCAGGGTCATCAAAGGGAGTGGCAAAAACTCAGCAATGCATCTTCCTGCCCTGCCCCCATTACTCTTTGATTGGGTTTGCCTCCCCCTAGTGGCTCATGAGTAGCAGTCGTGAATCTTGGCATGCTTCTTGATTAGGTGCCAACGGGCATCGTAGAGGAACACAATATTGGCATTACAATCTGAATGGAATAGACTGACTCTCTCTTTGTATTGGCTATTTGACTGACTCAATGGCATCATCTTGTCTTTGTGGATCAAGTTCAATAGTCAGCTGAAGGCGATAGTTTGCTGGCTGATGTGAAGTGTTTTGTGCCAGGTGTCCCCATCATAAATTTGCCATCTTTAGTTAACTGAGCTGATGAGCTCTGTTGAGGATCCAAGGACCTAAAGGGCCAATGAAACTCAGCTCAACATTGTCGGTGATTTCTCTGGGCCAGCTCTGAGCACATCAGTTGAGAGCATTGCAGGTAGGAAACTGTGAAATCACCTATGCATGAACATTTGGCTGAGCTATTCGGAGGACTTTAAGGCTACGTCTCCACTGCACAGTTATTTTGGAATAAGCTATTCCAGAATAGTTATTCCAAAATAGCTTATTTTGAAATAGCAAGTCTACACTGCAGGGAAGCCTCAAAATGAGTCCGAGGCAGGTTTCCCTAATGCAGATGTGCTATCTCGATTTAGAGCCCCAGGAGGAATAACTTAGAATGGCTCTGGTGAGGGGCTATTTTGAAATAGCAGCAGTGGAGCGTCTACACACGCCTTATTTTGAAATAGCTATTTCGGAATTGGCGTTATTCTTCATACAATGAGGTTTACAGAAGTCAGAATAAGCTGTCCGTTATTTCGTAATTATTTCAAAATAACGGAATTGCTGTGTAGACACTTGCATAGTTATTTTGGAATAACAGCTGTTATTCCGAAATAACTTTGCTGTGTAGACATAAGAGAGTTAAAGCCAATAAAGTTTGAATGCTCAGATCCCTCCCAACCTGTATCTCTGAGGCATGACATTTCACTGGCGCTCAAAGTGCTTGGAAAGAATGTTACATCTGGTGCAGAATCAAAGCTTTACTCAACTCTGTCGCAGACCTTAACTGTGTCAACATTGCTGCTCTGTGTCTAGGTAAAATTGGGTTTCCATTTACCGCTCCCTACTCTGCCACAAAGTTTGCCCTGGACGGGTTTTTCAGTTCCTTGCGGCACGAATTAATCCTTCAGAGCATTGACGTTTCCATCACACTCTGTATCCTCGGCTTCGTTGATACAGGTAAGAGCTGTGGGGTGTGGACACTGCTGATTAGGAATGAGTCACCCTCCAAGTTCAAACGTTTTATCCCAACTTTCAAGTTGGTTCTAGACTCTCCCCTCCCTTCTTTCTCCTCTCTTGTCTCTTCTCTATCAATGCTACTTGTCAACTCCTCACAAACATTCTTGTCTTCTTGTATGCCACCCCAAATACAAGGAATGTCCTCTCTGGATGGACACTACTTCTGCTCTCCCCCAAATCCCAGTCTCACCCTGGTCTACACTGAAATCTTACACCAGCGTAACCATCTCAAGCAATGAAAAAAAACCCACCCCGTGACTGGCATAATTATGTTGACAAACGAGCAGTGTAGATTCAGCTATGTCCACAGAAGAGTGCTTCCCCAGATATAGCCAATGTTGTGAGGCCGTGGTTCTCAAATTTTGTTTCACTTGTGGACCGCTGGAAAATTGCTGGACCACTCAATGATCCTTCACAATACTCTTTGTACCGTTAGCTAATGACTGTGAAGCACTGTGGATAAAAGTGCTATATAATACAATCTTTATTAATAATGAACTTTGTTTGTTTCACAAATAAAAGCACACAACTTGTGTTAATATCAGTAGGGGTCTCCCCCGCTTCCCACCGCAGCAGCCACAGAGCAGCTGAAGGCTTGGAGCTAGGGAAAGTGAACCCCTTTCTCTGGCTACCACAGCCTTGCCCATCACAAATTCCCCCAACCCTCTCTTCTCAACCCACTACCCCCTCCCACCTACTCCCCATTCCCGGCCAAGACCACACACGTACATGTGCAGCTCTTCCAGGACCAAGCACCTAATTAGTGAAGCCATGCCTGCGAGCCATTAATTAGGCGGCCCTTCATTCCCTTGTGTGTGGCCGCCCAGGTACGCACCTTAGAGGGAGCTATCTGCGGACCACCTGGATGGAGCTTGCTGACCACTGGAGGTCCATGGACCATAGTTTGAAAACCTCTGTCGTAAGGGTAGGTGCAAAACTCACTCTGTCATTCTAAACTATGTCTCCACTAGAGGGCGATGTCAGCACATCTCCGGTGACATAACTAGAATGGTAACATCTCTGTAGTGCTGACATACCCTCAGCCCCGTTTCTGACTAGCCACTTCAAAGAAATCAGTGAAGGAATAATGGCTAGGCCCAGGGCCATCCTGACCTATATGCAGAATATGCAGCTGTGTAGGGCCCCCAAAAATTTGGGGCACCACTGGGTCTTACTATCCACACATTTGCCTCTTCCTATCCCTGTCCTGAGGCTCGGCTTCCTCCCGAGAGCCTCTAGTTAACTTACAAGTGACACAGCCTGCCAGAGTGATTAGCAGCACAGGGAACCGGGAAAGAGCCGTTCGAGTGGCCATGAAGCCATTTAAAAGGCATTTGCCAACCCCAGAGCTAGACTGTCAGTTTCTGAATTTGCTGTGTCAGTCGACAGGACCTGAGTGTGAAATGTGCTTTAAAACTACTTCATTGGTGTGTTGCTGAAGCGTATAAAGTCACACAGGTACGTCTAGACTGCGTGCGTTTTTTTCAAAAGGAGATATGCAAATTTGGCACTAATTTGTATATCTTCTTGCGATCGCTTTTTTCAAAAGTGGGTTTTTCGAAAGTGAAAGTAGTCTGGACACGTTTTTTGCGGGGGAAAACCCCCTTTTTTGAAAAACCTGCTCTTCCTTAAAAAAAGGAGGTTTACGCGGTTTTTCAAAAAAGGGGGTGGAGTGGTTCAGAAAAAAACACGTCCAGACTACTTTCATTTTTGAAAAACCTGCTGTTGAAAAGGCGATCGGAAGAAGATATGCAAATTAGCACTGAATTTGCATATCTCCTTTCAAAAAAAAAAGTCATCTAGAGGTACCCATCACTAAAAATCACCATCCTTCCTTGCGCCCCAGGCTGCCGTCGGGCACAAGGGCACCAGTTTAGTAGCACTGCATAGGGTCCCATTGATCCTCAGGATGGCCCTGGCTAGTCCAGCCTCAGCTGGACTAAACGGGCCTAGGCCCAATAACGCTAATGGAATGGCGCCGATTTACCCCAGCGGAGGCTGTTGCTGTACATTTAGGGGCGGATGTAATTACAACGTGACTGTAGAACAAGTGAAAGCAGACACACGAGAGGGGCTTAGAAAGAGGGAGGAGCAAAATTTACCACATTTTGCCAAAATCTCTTCTTCTGGTGAAATGTCAACCTGGAGTTTGTTTTGCGTGGTTTGTACAGGGTGCCGGGTGCCTACCAAAATCACTGGCATTGCGGCGACTCCCTCTCCCCAGCTCTTACGTTGCTCATCTGCTTAAATCCTAAACTCTTAGGGGCAGGGACTGTAATACCTCTGCATCTGTACAGGACTTGGAACAGGCGGGGCTCTTCTCTGGTCTTGACTGGGACCTCTAGAGCTGCCCCGATGCAGATCACACACAACAAGAGAAGGTTTTATGCGCTTTCCTCCAAAATGCAAAATTCTTTTAAATGAGTTAACCAGTAAAACAGTAAGTTTCACTGGTTAACTGATTAATCTGGGGCATGGGGGGCGTTCTAGCCCACAACACTCGGGCTGGAACAACCCTCTGCCTGTGGCAGGTTGCGGTCAGAGGGCTGTTCCCAGGTAGCAGTTAACTATTACCCAGTAAGCATCACCTGTTAAAGGTGATGTTTACTGGGAAACTGGTTAACTGGTTACCCATTCATATCCCAAGGCTCAATTGATGGTATTTGGCTTAAAAACAACAATTAAAATAAGCAAATCCAAGCTGGGGTTATCTGGCCCTGGAGGTGCGGAGTTCATTAGCACTGCAACCCTAAGCAAAGTGTTCTTTTGTTCTCCTGTGCTAGAAAGTGCCGTCACAGCAGTTGCGGACGTAGTGCTGATGTCCCCTGCTCCGAAGGAGGAGTGTGCGCTGGAAATCATCAAGGGGGGGGAGCTCTCCGCCAACGGGAAGTGTACTACAAATACGCCGCCACCAAAATCCCCCTCCTCATCCGGGACTGGGCTCCGGAGTTCCTGGACTATCTGATCAGAAGAAGCTACAATGTGGAGAACCTAAAGAAAAATTAGTCTCAGTTCCCCAGCGTCCTTCCGTTCCTACCTGGAGGAGCTAAGGATGCAGGAGCATAGGTGCAGGGGTTTGGGCTGTAACCTGGGGCAGGGGGGTGCAGTGCGGGAGGGAGTGGAGTGCCAGGTGCAGGCTCTGGCCGGGACACATTTACCTTAGGCACCTCCCCTTCAGAGGCCCTGTGGGACCCTCAGGCAGGCTCCCCTGACTGCCAGCCCCTGTATGCCGCTCAAATCAGCTGGCTGCAGGGGCCACGTGCTCTCTGGGTGCCACATACCGGGGAGCTTTGCATGCTGCCCTCAGCCCCAGCACAATGTCGCAGCTCCCATTGGTCGGAAACTGGCCAATGGGAGCTGCCTGGGCCATGCTTGTGGCCAGGGGCTGATGAGAGTTCTGTGGGGCCCAGGGCGCGGGGCCTATTGAAGTGTGGGGCCCGGGGCAGCACAATTTTGCGCATGCGCCACGGCCACAGCCGACAGGTAGTAGCGCATGTGCTGAGCCTATTGAAGTGCAGGGCCCGGGGCAGCCGCCCTGCTCGCCCTGCCCTATATCTGCCGCTGCTTGTGGCACAGGCAGCGCACGGAGGCCCTCCTTTGGGGTGTGCAATGCACAAGAGTACATGGCCGCTGCAGCTGGGTGCTTTGAGCGGCATCCAGGGACAATGGCATGCAGAGAGCCTGCTTGAGGGTCCCGCTGGGCCATGGGATGGCAGTGGGATGGATGCATCTGTTTGGCAAGCTAGATCTGGCTGTATTTTGCTTGCCCCAGCCCTATCCCCAGACCCAGTGTTCCCTGTAAGCCGTGCACTTGTGTGGCCACTCAGGGGAGAGTCCAATGCTGATGATTCGCAGAGGGCCCACAGTTAGATTCTTTGTTTCTGCTGGTGGTGCACAGTCACACATGCTTCGGTGCACTTAAATATTTATTCTGCACATGGATGGAAAAAATCTGCGCATGGATGGCAAAGATTAGAGGGGACATTGCCCAAACCCTGCTCTTAACTGCAGCAGAGCTTTGCGGCTCCCAGCTTTGCCTTTGGGGTGGGGAATTTGCTTATAAACAGAGGTAACAAAAGGCTTGTCATTCAAGTAATTGCCAGAGCTCTGTATTGGGACCAGTGCTCTTCAGCACATTCAGAAGTGATCTTGAAAAGGGGGTAAACGAAGAGGTGGCAACATTTGCAGCGGATACAAAATGACTCAAAATAGTTAAGTCCAAAGCTGACTGCAAAGAGTTACAAAGGGATCTCATAAAACTGGGTGATTGGGCAACACAAGGGCAGTGGAATTCAATGCTGATAAATGCCAAGTAATGCACAGGGGGAAATAGAATCCCAACCATACATACAAAATGATGGGATCTAAATCAGCTGTTAGCATTCAAGAAAGGGATCTTGGACTCATTGTGGATAGTTTCCTGAAAAAAATCCACTCAATATGCAGTGGCAGTCTAAAAAGCTAACAGAATATTGAGAATCATTAGGAAGGGGATAGATAATAAGAAAGACTCTGTATAATGTCATGGCATGCCACATCTTGAATACTGCAAACAGTTCTGGTCACCTGATCTAAAAAAAGAAAGATATATTGGATTGGGAAAAGGTACACAGAAGAGCAACAGAAATGATTAGGGGTAAGGAACAGCTTCCATATGAGGAGAGATTTAAAAGACTGTGACTTTTCAGCTTGGAAAAGAAATGACTAAAGGGTGGGAAGATATGTTAGAGGTTCTTATGTTCTAGGTCTAGAAAATCATGAATGGTGTGGAAAAATAGAATAAGGAAATGATATTTACTCCTTCACTAACATAACACAAGAAGCTTCAGAGGGGTAGCCGGGTTAGTCTGTAACAGGAAAAACTTAAACAACAACAGATAGTCTGGTAGCACTTTAAAGACTAACAAAACATGTAGATGGTAAACGCTCATGATACCATTTACATGTTTTGTTAGTCTTTAAAGTGCTACCAGACTATTTGTTGTTTTTTAAGTTTCTCATAACACAAGGTGGTCACCCAATGATATGTATAGGCGGCAAATGTAAAAGAAAATAAATTATTTCTTCATTGTCAACCTGTGGAACTCTTTGCCAGAGGATGGTGGAAAGGCCCAAACTATAACAGGATACCAATAAGAATGAAATAAGTTCAAGGAGGAAAGGTCCATCAATGGCTACTAGCCAGGCAGGGCAGGAACGGTGTCCATAGCCTCTGTCTGCCAGAAGCTGGGAATGGGTCATAGGGATGGGATCACTTGATTATTCCCTGTTCTGCTCATTCCCTCTGGTCCTTGGCCACTGTTGGAGGACAGGACACTGGGCTAGATGGGCCGTTGGTCTGACCCACTACGGCCTTTCTGATGTTCTTACATACAACCCAGTTGTATCTGCTCCCTGCTGTACCCCACTGACAGTCTCTCTCTCTCTCTCGGCAGAGTTAGTAACAAAGTAGGAATGAACATTACAATGTTAAGGCTAACCAGTGTCCCGTGAGTGACTTGCCACAAGATGTCAGAATATGTTAGTGTTAGCACTGAGTGGGTCTAATATTTATTTAATTTTATTTCTTTTATATAGGAATTAGATACAGTGCTCCTGCCAGCTAATTGCTAAATTATCTGCTGAAAAAAACCCACCCTAGTTTGTAAGTTCCTCAGAAGCCCCTGGAAAGAGATGTGTTTGTGGGGGAGGGTGGATAGGGTCCCCCCTCCATTTGTTGCTTGACTTGTATTAAGCATGCTCAGTAACACTGCAGAAGCTGCTGTCCTCAGTCTGTCCCCCCAGACCTGCCCACTATCAGTGTGCACTGGTTCTCCGCCCCCCTGCCCCCACCAAAATCTGAAATGGCACCCATGGGTGCCACATGCCATTCCTGGCCATGACAGGATACAAATGCATGCTCCTGCCGCTGGGAGCATGGTGAAGTCATGCTCGTGGAGAAGATTTTTTAATTGGGCGCCTTTGCATTTCCTACTCTAACTCTGCCTTAGGCTCGCACTGCTCTGTGTTCGAACAGAGTAAAAGCTTATCTGACCTGGCCAGTGAAATGCAATGCTTATGGCCTTTACCCGCACCCCCCTGGCCTCATTGCAGTCTGTATGAGACATTTCTATTTAAAGGAACTAGGCTTAACTTGTTGCACCGTTGATCGTCTATGTATGTGTCAGCTGCCCAGGAAGAGACCCTTGCAGAGGGGAAAGGATTATACTCTATCCCATACTTCCCTCTCCTGGCGGATAATACCCTTGCAGCAGGCAGAGCTGAAATTCACAGAAGGAGGAAATGCCTTATCAATATTAGGATGGCCCTTTTTTGATCAAGCATGCTGGGGCAAGGTCATTTTCACAGCAGAATTCTGGCTACGTTTGTCTTGAAAATCTTTGGTTTGAGTTTCTTCAGCAAACAGGCAGCACTTTGTGTTTTAAATGAAGATGGCAATTCCTTCCTGTTTCTCCAGATCCTGGAGACCTCGCTGTAAACGTGGAAAAACTAGTTTCCTGTCCCAGGAAAAAAGACAATTTCTACTCCAGAAGCATATCCATGTTTACTAGGGATGTTAGAGTGTAACTGACTAACCGTGTAACCCATAAGCTGAGGCTCTGCAATGTGTGTAACCCCTAAGATTTTTAGTGGCTACACAGTTCCCATATTTTTAACATCCCTAACGTTTCCTCATGACAGATTTCCTTCCAAAGCCAGGTGGCCTCATTTTCAGAGGGGCTGAGTGTCCGCAGCCAAGTAGGAGCTTGGCATTAGTGTTCCCTGTAGGCTGAACACTTATGCAACCACCCAGGATACTTTCAAATGCCACCCAGCTGATTAGCAGGGCACCCACAACCAGTAGTGTGTGTTGCTAATAGTGGTGCACGTCCACACATGCTTTTGTGCACATAACAAAATTTATTCCATGCATAGATGGAAAAAAATTAGAGGGAACGTTGCTTGGCACCCCTAAACATAACAGGCAAAGACCTAACAAAAGTGTGCCAGCATTCCAGCAAACCCCATTACTTTAGCTTCAGTATCTGGACCAATATAACTACATGATGCAGACTATATAGCAAAAGAAGTATCCAGAACAGTATTTCTTAAACTGTGCTCCGTGGCACACTGGTGTGCTGTGGAGAACAGTGTTCAAAATGGCCACCCTTAAAGGGGCAGGCAACCTTTTTTTTCCTAAATAATTTTCCCCTGACCCCTCCCCCAACAAAAAATCCTTGGTGTTCCTCATAAAAAAAAAATTATTGTTTGTGTTCCTCGGTCTTAAAAAGTTTAAGAAACACTGATCCAGAATGTCTCTGACCTCAGATCTGACTTCAGGGGTAGGATTATGGTTGCATAATAGCTGGCATGTGCAGTGTTTGAGGGAGCAAGCTCTCTCCATTAAAGGGGACTGCTAACAGACAGCACCCCTGGCTTTCTGTTTTCCTTTCTGGGACAAATAATTCACGCCAAGAGGAATTTTCCAAATAATTTTTTTTTCCACATTTTGCAAAACCATTTGAAAAATCTTCATAGAATTGTTCCCCCTCTTTTTCCAACAAACTCTATGTCAAGTGTCATTGTGAAACTACCTCCTGTCCTCAGACCTGAGCTGAAGTTCAAGGAGAGATTGCTGGACTGCGAACCAGGGGAGTTTTTCCATAACACATGCCCAAGGTTGGGCAAAGCATGAAAGACAGGCCTGTCCTACAACCCCAACACAACCCTTCCAGACAGCTCTGACTCCCCAAACACACAGAACTGGGGGGCATGGCGCAGGGGAAATGTAGTGACATGACTTCATTATTACGATTAAAATTCCTCCCCACCATTATGTCTTTTTGACCCACACTACTGGAGTGCAGTGCCATTAACGTCCATCAGCCTTAGTGGGCTGTGCACCACGGCTTCGCTCAGCATACCTATGTTACACAGGGCATGACATTTTTCACCGTCTTGAGTGACCTAACTAGGTCAATCTGAGTTTTAGGTGTAGAACAGGCCCAAGATGTGAACTCAACCAGCCATAGTTGAACCGGGATGTCGACTCCAGCTACAGTACTCACGTCACTGGAGTGTCATAAATTAGGTTGACATTGCCCCATTGCATAGACAAAATACTTAAAACTGGATTCAGAGCATCCAGACAGGAGTTTGAACCACTGAGATGACATCACTTAAAAACTCATTTTAGTTGAGCAGGTGCAATTTTTTTCCAAAGCAGATAAGGCCTGAGTTTTGTTAATTTCTACCAAGACAGAATATGTGCATATCTTCTCATTCACTCCCCTCATCCTCCACCCATTCACTTTCCCATTCTTACCCTCCACCCACCAGATTTCTATTTCTAGCTCCCTTTTAAAATGTTTATTCTCCAGGTCTCCTCTCTGGGTCTCTCCCTTTCTCTTTCTTTTAAAAAGGTTGTTGGCAGTCACTGTACATGTCTTTACTTTCTTGACTCAGCCAATCAGCCAGAAATCTTCCTTTGCGGATCTCCGGATCTCCGCTGCCAAAGGACAAACAAAAAAGTTCAACAAAACACCAGTTGAAGATACATTGCGACTGGTTTTCCAAGAGGAACTCATTCTTTTCTGGTACAAACCCCTCCTCTTTTCAATGTGTAAACACACCGATGCCCTCCAAAGCAAGGCCAGGGTAAACAGCGCAAAAGGCAATCCACTCCAACCGTTGGCATTTTCGCAGGCGGGGAGCAAGTCTGCAGACTGTCTTTAAAGGTGAGCATATTTTCTATCATGCAGGCACTCACGAGCAAGGTCCAAAGATTATACATGGGTGCTTTTCTCGGACACAGCTTTGCAGAGTTTGCCTGGTTTTATGGTTTGACTCTGTGGACCCCTGGTTTAGAAGGTGGATTGTTTTTCTCTTTCAGTTCATAAAAGAAAGGATTTGAAAAGGATTGTGTTTGGAAAACAATTCAGAAAACTCCCCACTATGTTTGAGTTTCTCACTGGAGCTGTGTTGAGCTGACCTTGCTCAGACTTGTTTTCTTGCAACTCCCCAGATAGGTGAAGTTTGAAATGGCTCACAGCACTTGTCTGCCTAGAAATGCACTGAAAACACTGCACTTTGCCTCGCTGAAATGCAAATTCCTCCCAGAAGCAAATGAGTAGCAATAACTTTCCATTCATTTTCTATAGAAGTTTAGGTGCTGGTTTACTTCTTTCCCCTAGCCTTAGAACTCCAACCCCAATCCAGTCCACCAGAACTTCCTCCTCTTCACCTTTACACCCCTCCTTAAGAAAACCTTCTCCGAATCCCTGTTTCCCCAGGGAAGCGTTTCCACACACACCCTTTCTAATAAGGGAGAAAAATAGCTACAAGACACGTCTCGTGTGACTGCTTGTCTATTGTTTTTCAGTGAATTCCTTCCCTGCATGTCTGTGTCATCTATCTATGCTCCTCAACACACAGTCTGTGTCCTTTTATAAGTATAAATGATCTAGCATGTGGTGGGTATTGTACAAATAAGTGGTTGTATAACAGAATCCTGCATAGTTTGTGCTACAAACTCTAAAAAGTTCTGTCAAGATTCTTAGATGGCCCTCATTTGAGCACTTCCTAATTGTTAATAGGGTTGCCAGATACTTTCACAAAAAAATCCCAAACACGGCAGGGAAACCAAACTTGTTGAGAAAAAAAAAAAAAAAGGTCACTGCACCTTTACATCTCCCCACTGGCCTTCCGTCCGAGAAAAACAGAAAATACCGGACATTTTACATGTTTGGGTTTTTTGGGGGTTTTTTAACCAGACAGAGGCCACAAATACTGGACTCAAGACCCCCGAGAGGCAGGGCCGACTTATCCATTAGGCACAGTAGGCACTGTGCCTACGGCCCACGATACTTTTAGGGGCCCACGAAAATGTTTTAATTTCTTTTAAAATCAGAAGGAAAAAAAATGAACTTTTAGGGTCGAAGAAAATGTTTTAATTTTTTTCTCACATCAGAAAAAAATGAAACTTTTAGGGCCCATGAAAATCTATTAATTTTGCCTAAAACAGAAAAAAAAATGTTGACGTATTTAAAGTTATATCAAAAATAATTTTTTTTAATATTGATATTATTATGGAGGAAGGGGCCCACGAAGACAAAAGTGCCTAGGGCCCACGAAAGTCATAATGCGGCCCTGCCGAGAGGTCGGGAAGTATCATCCCCATTATACAGACAGGGAAACCAAGGCAGGCTGAGATTAAGCGACTGCTTGAAAAAGTGTCTGAGAGAGCCAGTATATGAATTCAAATCTCCTGAACCAAACTTCACAAACCTTTTCTCAGAGGCTGGTTCTTTCTAGAGAAAGGATACCCTTCCTTCAGCATGCTCAGAAGACACTATGGCAGCCCATGGCAAGAACGGAGGCAGTAAGGAATAGGAGGTCCCAAGGACACTGTTTAAAGGTTAATAATTGTTAACCTGGAGAAAAAGTAAACTAAGGCTAAAGGTTTTGTCTACCCTTAACCTGGTTCACATTGGCACTTTATAGCCCTGTAACTTCTTGTGCTCGGAGGAGGGTTTCCACACCCCTGAGCCAGAAAGTTACAGTGCTGTGAGCTGCCAGTGTAGGTTTGTTTTCAGAGCTGCCTTTACTTGCTCCCTATGCTTCAAAATATTCATACATCTCTGCTTTTGTAGGGCTTGGACCTGCAGTGTTCATCTCTTATGCTTGGTTTTCTGCAAGAGGATGGGGATGTTGCTAAAGATTCTTCTTCCGTTCGTGGGATTATTCTTGGCTGTCTATTTTTATTCAAAGGAAGATTTTAAACCAGGTAAGGGATTCAAGCCAATGTCCTTTAAAACCAATGGATCTGCACTGAGGTAATGCTGCAGTTCCCTTTCAAATTCCTGACTGTAGCCTTTTGAAATGAAGCATGTCCAAGAATGTCACCTGAAATGATATTGTTTTCTCTAGCAGAACATTGCAAGTTATGTAATGCAAGTTGAACTTCTCTAGTCCGGCACCCTCGGGACCGGACCAGTTTCAAACAAGAGAATTTTCTGGACCATGGGAGGTCAATATTATCTAGCAGCATTACCAACACTTCCACTGCTTACTTGGCTGTTAGAGGACATTTAGAAGTAAATTAGAGCTAAGTAGCACAGAATTTTGAGAGCTGGGACTGGTGGCTGTAAACAAACTTCATGGAAACTTGGCCACACCCATGAAAAGTGGACATCTGGCTAACTAAAATCATTCTGGACGACGGAATTTTCTGGACCAGGAAGTTCTGGATTAGAGGGGTTCAATCTGTAGTAGAAAAGGGCAGACGTATTCTAGTTTGCATTGAATAGAGGGGATTTATTTGGGGCAGGAATTTCTAAGGCAAGTTATTTGTAATCAATAAAGTCGAACTTGGAATCCAGTGGATGCAGTGTTTAGCACCATGAAATCTAACATGCCTCATTTTCAAATTCACGATGAGACTCAGCCACAGAATTCAGCTGCAGACTATGGAGCCATACTGATGTAAACTAGCTGAGGAAATGGTGTCTAGGGGCTACACTTACCTCATTGGAGAAACAAAGGTCAGTTGTGAGTTCTGGATCCAAACTTTAAACACTTTCGGATCCCCGATTTTAGGTGGTTAGAGTGGTTAGTGTGTGTAGTTGTCCGAGTTTGGTTTTAGCTTGCTTTAGTTGTAGACACTCAAGTTTAGTAGGTTTCAAAAGGACGTGATTTGCATTAAAACGGTATTTCTGTACATGTTTCCACTGCTCCCTTGGTGGATTCTTCTCTTGGGACCAAGGGCTTGTCTCCACTACATGGTGGATTGATGCTGCAGTGATCAATGCACCAGCTGTCAATTTATCTCATCTGCTGAGACATGATAAATCAATCTCTGAATGCTCTCCCATCGGCTCCGGTTCTCTACCAGGGCGAGAAGAGTAGCTGGAGTCAATGGGAGAGCAGCCCCCACCGACTTTAACATATGGAAGATACCACGGTAAGTATGTCGACTTCAGCCATGCTATTTATGTAGCTGAAGTCACATAGCTTAGATGGACGGTGGGGGCTAGTGTAGACAAGGTCTAAAAGGAAGAGGACGGGTGGAACTGAGGCTGTACTTGTATGGTTTGGGTCAGAGTCTTTTGGGCGCAAGTGTTTTTGTGAATGAGGTTAATGGGGCAAGTAACATTTGCCATGCATTACTCTGCAGAGACGCTGAGAGGAAAGCGAGTGATCGTCACTGGTGCCAGCAGTGGAATTGGAGAGCAGATGGCTTATCACCTGGCAAAGATGGGCGCTCACGTTCTGGTCACAGCCCGGACAGAAGCCAAGCTTCAGAAAGTAAATGGCTAGCCAGTGCTTCCCAATTGTATTTGGCCACGGAACCCTTTTAAACGCAAAAGAATTTTGCGGAACCCCCAATAACAGTCTTCTATGTGGAGCAGGGTGTCAGAGCAAACTGGGAATTGGTGGACGAGGGGAGTGAGTGAGGGGGTTTGGATGTGGGGTCTGGGCCTGAGGGGGGACACTTACCTGGCTTGGCACCCTGCTGCAGCAGGGAAAGCCTCCAGGCAGCATCCTCTTGTTCCCTCAGCTGGGGGGGCAGGAGAGGGAGCTCAGTCACCCCCACCCCTGCATGCAGCGGGGATCTCAGCGCAGCTGCAGCACCAGGTCAGGCTTCCCGCTGGCAGGGCAGGGGGGCGGGTAGAAATCCCGACCTTCCCCTCCAGACCAGACTCTGCCGCTTCCCCAGCAGAGTGGGGAGTGGCACGGGGGAGAGAGAGTGGCAGCGCATGGGGGGCAGCTAGCCTGAGCACGCCCCAATGGGGGGGAGGGTGCAGAGCCCCAGCCGAGTTTTGCGCGGCCCTGGTCAGGGTGCAGGTGGCAGTTTAGAAACGCCGAGGTCTGGGAGCAGCTACTTGGCACCTTGGACCTGGCCACCCCTCCCCTCCCGGCAGCAGCGGCCGCTGTAACAAGCCACCGCCTGCACACGAGGAGGAGGAGGCTGTGTGGCACCGGAGGCCCCATGGGACGGGGCAGTCCTGCGGGGTGAGGAGGGGGCCGCGTGGTGGTGGGGCAGCTGCCGTGGGTGGTGGAGCGGCCAGAGAGGCACGCCGACAGAAGCCCACCCCCACCAGCACAGCTCCAACGGGAGCTGCCTATGGGCTCTGCAGAGGGCCGGGAAGTCGAATTTTCTTGCAGAACCTGGAGTTTCACTTCGCAGAACCCCGCTTGGGAAACACTGGCCAAACACTCCCGTTGCACTTAGCTCCCAGGACGACAGATACATTGCGTGGACGGGGATACCGGATTAAAGAGGTTCACATGCTCAGACTCATACCCAGCTTGTGCAGATGCAGTCACGTCTCAATGACGGTGATACCATATTTTCCAACAAAAGCCTATTTTCCAATCGCCACCCACTGCCAATTCAAAGTTTGTTTTTCACTGACCACTGCCAGGTTTCTTACACCTTCATCTGGTGTCCCTGGTGCTGGCAACATAAGACAGAGATCACTCATGCCACTTTTCTTCCACAATTTGATCTGAGGACGTGGGTCTGGCCCACGAAAACTCATCACCTAATAAACCATCTTGTTAGTCTTTAAAGTGCTGCATAGTCCTGTCTTTTGTTTGGACATAATTATGTCCCTTTTCCTTCTGCTCATTAATTTTTCCCCAGACAGTTTCATGTCTCATGCCCAGAAGAAACTGTTACTGAAAGTTGTGAGGTCTATTTGGACAGGCCATTTTTGAGCTACGACGAGCTTTTGAGAAAGTCATGATTTCTCACTTCTTGTTACTTGTTCTTACTGTTTATTCCAGTCAAACACTGTTAAATGTAAAAGCTCCATGCTTGCTTTAACTCCTGCTTCTGCAAGGTGACTTATTTGCCCCATTCCTGGCCCACGCGCAGAGACCAATTAGTGGATTGCATTGAAGGATCGATAGCTTATACATAGCTACTTGGGAAAAACTAGTGCACAGAGCTGATTAGGCAGGATGCTAAAAACCTTGCCATTTTTACCAACATTCAAAATTTTAGTTACTTAAATTTTAAAGCGAGAAACAGAACTGTAGAGTGCATGTTATTTTCTTACATAAATATTGACAGGAAAAGGTGACCGATATAATTGCTAACCTCTGATTGCTATGTCCGGGTCTCCAGGGTGCTAATACAAGGGCTGTGCAAAAATAACCATTTGCTAAAATGCCATGAAAAAAGTGACACTTTACCACCAAGTGTTTGCAGAATTAGGGCTTACCCAACTTTTTGCAGGCAGAGGCCCAGGACCAAATGGCTGCATGGTGTAATTCCATTGCTGTCCACATATTCACACCAGCTAGGAATCTGACTGGATGCACCCAAGTCGGACAACCTAACCGCCCTGTCCACAGAGCCAGGTATCCCTTGAAACTCCAAGAGGATACTCCCACTGTAAATGGATGGGGAACCCCTCTCTGAATGTTGCGTTTGTCTCAGGTTGTCGCACAGTGTCTGGAGCTGGGCGCCGCATCTGCTCACTATGTGAATGGCAGCATGGAAGACATGAGACTGGCAGAGGCTGTAGTGAAGGAAGCCAAACAACTATGGGGTATGTTAAGTGCCGGTGTAATGTCGACAGGCGGAACCAAACCTGGGACCTCTGGAGCTTAGTGCATGAACCACTTGAGCTAAAAGCCAGCTGGCTCTCAGCTAAGGCTGCAGAGGAAACCCATTCTCTCTCTCTGTAAGTGGTCTCAGTGCCACTACATGACACAGTGACCCACACCCCAGCAGATGTGAGGGTTATACTTGCTGTCTGGAAATCGCCCCTTGCCCCTTCACAGATAATAGCAACAAATAACCCCAGTCTTATTTTCACTTCCCACTAACTCCCAGGCTATCCATGTAGGTCTCCAGAGAGGAAGAGCCATTGAACTGTTTCAGTGTTTTGAGGAGATCTACTATGGTCAATCCAAAGTATACACGTACTTGAAGCATTCTTATTAATACTGCTGGCAGCATATGCTAGATAATGTGGTGACATTGTTTGCTTGTCATTTTTCACAGGATGTTAGAGACTAAATAAGAGGGTTGGTTTTTGAGATGTACTTGCAGACCCAAACCACTGATACAACACAATGGAGAATAACAAGTGCCCGTAGCTATTTGTTAAGGACGTTTTCTCCTTCCTTGCATCTAGTAAAAGGTCTATGCCATGCTGCGTGTCCTGGGACCAAATGATGAGGGCACAGGTTCATTAAACAGTTTCTTCATTCTGGTCCAGCCCATGGGCAGTGGGGAAATCTAGGGCTGGGGGAGGCAAGCCCCCAGCTATGCCCTTTCTGCCTGAGATCCCACTTCTGCCACCAATGGTGCCCGTGGGAGCCAACTCCCCCCAAAAGAGCAGCCCCCACCCTAGGTATGACTCCCCCCCAGCTCAGGCAGCTTATGGCCTGGCCCCCTAACTCTTTCCCCCACCCCTGAGCACAGGGAGGGCAGGCAGCACACGGCCCTGGCTCTTCAGGAGCATGGGGCAGGTGAGTGGGCAGGCAGGCGGGCACTTCCTCCTCTGCCCCAGCCCCAGAGCACATGGAAGGCTGGCAATTCAGGGCTGACTCCAAGGCAATGAATGGGGGCAGGACTCTGCGGGCAGGGCCTCCCAGGCAGTTTGAGAAGGCATTGCCTTCCTCTGCTTCTTATACCCGCCCCCCCCGCCCTGGTCCAGTGGAGGCTAAAAACACTCCACTTTGCTTTCAGGGGGCCTAGACATGCTGATCCTCAATCACATCGGTTACACCTACTTTAACTACTTCAATGGAGACGTGGCGCACATACGAAAGCTCCTGGAGATTAACTTTCTCAGCTACGTGGCCATGACGGTCTCGGCCCTGCCCATGCTGAAGGACAGCACGGGCAGCATCGTGGTGGTTTCATCCAGAGCAGGTGAGAGGGAACCAGACAAGAGGCTCTTAGGTTCCGTAAGGCTGGGGTCTTTCCTTTGGTTTAATTCCTCTTGCCCTTCCAAGGAAGCCTCCTGTGAAATTGCTTCTCGAAGGAGAATCAGCCGAGAAGACTGAAATAGTCTTCATGATTTATATACTATACTCCCTTTGACTCCACTTTGCTGCTCAGCTTCCCAGTGGAGGAGAAAGCTGTGATGCACGGTCTGGAGGAGGGTGCTGCTCCAAGTGCAACTTGTTTTACGTACGTACATACACCAATGTGAAAATGAGATGGTCAGACAGCACACGGGCAGTCTCTGCTTCCAGAAACCTGAGCCTACCACCAGTGCCTAGTTCCCAGAAAGCAACTCTGCCTCAAGAATTGACTCCCATCTTCTGAAGCTGCCTCTTCGCGCAACCGGGCACAACCAAAAAACAACACCGCCACTGCGTGTCTTCCTAACAGTCAACACTCCTTTGCACACTAAGCAAAAGTCCTTGTAAGACTGTGCAACACAACCACATAACATCTGCCATCATGGTGCAGTGTGTTTGTTTGTCTGTTACTTACACATTCACTGTTCTAAACATGGACATGTGTTCTATGCAAGGGTCACATTTCTCATGAGGTCATTCGGACCACCTATTGATAATACATTTATATCACCCCAGGCCATCATATATTTTACCCACACTACATATTACTATTCTAGGAATGTTTTAGAATCCTCCACCATACCCCTCATGCCAAGTCTAGTGTTAGTTGGTTTACTTATTATACCTTGCGGCCTATTGACGTAATTAGTTACCACGAGTCAAAATATGACATCAGCTGAAGGATAGGGAAGACAGAATGACAATATTTCTATGCACTGAAAGTATTTAGACTCAAACTTCACTGTTGCATGTCTCTCCAGGTAAAATTGGAATTCCATTTGTTGCTTCCTATTCTGCGACTAAGTTTGCCCTGGATGGGTTTTTCAGCTCCTTGCGACAGGAATTAATCATCGAGAATATCAATGTTTCCATCACGCTCTGCATCCTGGGCCACATTGCTACTGGTACAATCAACATTGTTATTTAGCCTTGCTAATTAGGAGCGCTGCACATACACTATCAGGGTATAAAAATATTACTCACATCCAGAGAGTGGAGAATAGCGTCCATATGTCAGCTTTTTTCTTTGTTAGTATGAATGTTTTTAATGTAATGCTATACTTTTAAAAAGTAGTTTCATTATTCTCCTTTGGACTTTTTACAAACTGAACCCAAATATCCTAGAAATTCACCGTGTCACCTTCAAAATGAAAGAACTATCGTTATTTAATTCAGTGTATTGCCTTAACTTTCATGCAGACCTCTTCAGTGCATCTCAAAACTGCAGCAATGGTGATGTTATAGTCACAAGAAGTTCAGCCCAAAAATGAGTGTCTCAAACTTGCTGAGGTCATTATTATTTTATTTTTACAACACCCGTTAAGTGGTAAACACAACTAAAAGGCAAGGTACAGAATTTTCATACACATCTAATTGACTTAGTAGCTGAAGTCCTCTTTTTAAAAGGGACTTAGGCACTCGGGACTCTTAAGTCATTTTTGAAAATGGGATTGGAGTACTTCTGAAAATTTTATCTTAGCCCTAGTAATAAAATTAGCGAAAATAAATAAAAACAATAATACATTTCCATTCTATAGATATTCGAAAAGCAGGGGAGAAGTAATATATCTCACCAATTTTCTTTTTTAGAAGGTAGCAGGTTTAAAACAAACAAAAGCAAGTAGTACTTTATGCAAGGCACAGCCAACCTGTGGAACTCCTTGCCAGAGGATGTTGTGAGGACCAGGACATTAACAGGGTTAAAAAAAACCTAGATAAATTCATGGAGGATTGGTCCATCAATGGCTGTTAGCCAGGATGGGCAGGAATGGTATCTCTAACTGCTATTTGTCAGAAGCTGAGAACAGGTGACAAGGGACGGATTACTTGATGGTTCCCTGTTCTGTTCATTCCCTCTGGGCATCTGGCATTGGCCACTGTCGGCAGACAGGACACTGGGCTAGATGGACCTTGGTCTGACCCAGTCTGGCCGTTCTTATGTTCTAAAAAATAGTTTTGTTCATCTCAACATTTGTTTTTTTTTAATACAGTGTATTTAGTAAAGAGGTTTCAGAATGTGATTTCCATTGTGCTGCCCAGGTTTGTGATGACACAACTGTCTTTCTTGCATTTCCTCTTCTCCCAGAAACTTCTGAGAAAATGGCTTCCCACGTGTTACGAAGCCCAGCTGCACTGAAGGAGGAATGCGCACTGGAGATTATCAAGAGTGGAGCACTGCGGAAACGGGAACTACACTATCCATACAGCTCTGTGAAAATCCCCCTCTTAATACGAGACTGGGCCCCAGAATTTTTGGACTCCCTCATAAGAAATAGTTTAAATGTGGAAAATGTGAAAAGAAGTTAGCTTGTCACTTGCACCAGGGCCTAGAAAATAGAGCGAATGGCATGAACTTTAGGTGAAGGGGATATTTTGTTTTCAGTCTCAATATTTTGGACACTATTTTCAAATGCATCTGAATGACTTGGCAGCAACAAATCCGATGGACTTGCAGTGAGGCCCTCTGGCGCTTCTGAAAAATCTGTTTCCTTTATTTTCATGTTTTCCTTCTGGAAATGAGATGAGTGGGCAAACCAGCAAACTCTCCACTAAGGGAAGAATAGCATTAGCAATGGCTGGGTTCATGGTTGCTGGGATGGGTTTGGACTTTGAACCATAACAGTCATTCTTAGATAGGGGTGGGCAATAGGAAGATGGCTGTTCACCAGGGTTAGCTGCTGGTGGGCCACTGCTGTGCCTCAATAGAAAGGGGTGCTTGCAGGTCCTGCTGGCCACGGACCACAGTTCCCAGCCAATGGGAGCTGCGGGAAACAACATTGAACAGGACATCACTTCTTGCAGCTCCCATTGGCTGCAAACGGTGATCTGCAGCCAATGGGCGCTGCAAGCACCCATTCCTATAGAGGCACAGGTAAATACAGTACAGTGGCCTGCCAGGGGCTAACTCTGGCAAACCACATCCAGTCTGTGGGCCGGTTTTTGCCCACTACTGTTCTTACATCTCCCAATGCTGCAGACAACTCAGGCTGTTTCAACAGCAGCCTTCCCTTTTTCTCTGCTGCAGATTGCTTAAGAAGAAATCTGCGTTTTAAATGCTCTTGCAAAACCCAGGGTGAGCCGCCTCAAGCATCACATCTCCCGACATCACAGGCTAGATACTAATCATCATCATTTGCAGTGTTGATCCGCATTCTAATGATGCCTAGGAGCCCAGGCAGGGATTGGAGCCCTATTTTGCTGTGCATTGGACGCACACGTCGGAAGATTTCCGGTCCCAAACAACTTACAGTTTTGCGCACGTGAATGCCCACATCTAGAGGTCAGTTCTGCATTCCATGAACACCCAAAACTCCAGTCAAACCTGACTTCAAGTTCCTACCCACTTCACTAGTATTTGGGCAGAATCTTCCAAGTTCAGGGATCACATCTTTCAGCACGGACGTGCAGGCACATCTGTGGCTGAAAACAGCTGCATTTCAGGAGACCCGTCCAAAAATCTTTGCAATGGGTGGTAGAAAACCTATAGCAGCACCAGGAATATAATAGCTTTAAGAAACCGCAACCTCATTTTTAAGTTCTTATTGATACATACATCAGGAAACCATACTAAGGGCTATGCAAACTATTCCTGTCACTGGCTGCTGGGTGTCAAAAGCACAGTGAATTTATGCTTCTTCAAAATGAAGTGCAGTGGGATAAAAACTTACGTGGAGTCCCACAAATTATCAAAAATAATCATGCATAAAGCGTAATGGAGTAACAGAGGATGTGAATAAAGGAGACTCTGCGAAATGTGTATTTTACGTATTTCTCTCCAGTTGTTTACAATGGTTTGGCGTATTATTTTGGTTGTTTGTGATTTTATATAATTTCCCCAAAGTCTGGATCTAAAAAATACAAATAAAGCAACGAGACACAATCCAGCAAGCTCCACAGGGGCAGGAGGCCATCATGGGAGCTTGAATGAAACACAGATTTGAAAAGGATGCGTGTTTATTCTTATGCGGCCGAAAGGAAAGCCCACGTAAATCAAGAGGAGGCTTTCCATTGATTTCAATGAGCTTTGGATTGGGTTTGCGGGCGGCATTCGGCTTTGGTTAACAACTATCAATGTGCTGAAATGTTACCTGGCTGTAGCATGGAGAATGTGCACATGCACAGGTCTGGTGGCCAAAGACGTCCCTCTCCCTGGGGTAGGTTTTTTTTTTTTTTTTTGCAGTGGAAATGGCAAAGCTCAGCCTGAACGTTCTCATCCAAGCAAGGGTGTCCCTAGGGTTTCTCTCTCTGTCCCAGGTCCCACATCCACCTCTCTCCTGTGGCGGGTGGAATCACCCCATGCCCCTCACGCCGAGTCGGTATCAGTGAGCTCACACTGCCACCTGCTGATAGAGTCCCGGTACATGGATACCCTCCCATCTCAGAAGTGAGGCAAAACAGGGAGGGCAGGTTCTTTGTTCCCCATGGGGGACGCCCACTGGAAGACACCCCACGGGACGGAGGTGCCTCAGAAAGCAATAAGGACTGAAAGCCATTGGGGTAACATTGGACAGCCCATTCCGGGCGCTCTAGTATTGCAGAATGACAAGGCTGAATGGTAGCCAGCATGACTTTGGGCTACGTGCACAGCAAATCAGGTGAGCAAGGAGGCTGTTGCCCCTGAGAACACCTGGAACAGTGCATGGAGGTTCCTGGCCCAATGCCTACCAGGATAATGGAGATGGACAGCCGACATTCCTCTTGGACAGCAATAACTGGAGCCCTCTGGGCCAAATAATCCCACAGGACTTTCAGAAACTTAACATATGCAACGGAACAAGGGTGTTTTCAGTAGGAGACAAATACAGAGAAAGCAAGGGACATACAGGAAATCTGGTGTCCTGTCCCCATGGGGGTTTATTTTGGGATACCGGAAGCAGTGCTATGGGAGGGTCTCATTTTTCATTTTAGCACTGTTTAGCTGTAGGCGTGGTTCAAGCCTCACAGCTGGATGAGTCCTGAGAAAATAAGGATGGAGCAGTCCCAAGGAAGATGGCTGCATTAAAGTTTCCTGTTCTTCCATTTTTACATGGACATGCCTGTTTGGTGCAGCCACGAACACCTGCGTCACTCTGGCCTTTGTGAATTCAGCTGATTGCTGTGGTGCACATTTCGTACTGCACAAGGCAATTTGAATATAAACTAGGGGCTTGGAAGGGCTGCCAGATGAAGAGAGATTAAAAAGACTGGGACTTTTCGGCTAAGAGAGTAAGGAGTGTAGGTACGATAGAGGTCAATAAAATCATGGCTGGTGTGGAGGAAATGAAAAAGGAAAAGTTATTTACAGTAAAACCTGTGTTATCCAGCACGCTCAGGGATTAGAGCATTCCAGTTATCTAAAAATTCCAGTTATCTGAGGTTCCCATCAACCTAGGAAAACCAATGGACAATAAAAGTAAAACTAAAGTTTTTAATATTGGTAGTTTTGTAGTGTGAGGCAGTTGGTCTCACATTTCTATTTTGAGTTAAAGATGATTAGTACTTCTTAAATAAAAAATTGTTAAGCCATTCATGGTAAACCAAGCCAGGCCTGCGTGCCTGAAGATGTGACAGTATTGTGGCTGGGGGCAATGCCAGTTAACAGAGTGCCAGATAACAAAGATTTCACTGTACTTGTTTCCATAAACACAAGAACTCGGGGAGGTCATCAAATGGAATGAATAGGTAGCAAGTTTAAACAAACAAATGGCAGCTTTTCTTCACACAACTCACGGTCAACCTGTGGAACTCCTTGCCAGAGGATGTTGTGAAGGCCAAGACTTTATCTAGGTTCAAAAAAGAGCTAGATAAATTCATGGAGATAGGTCCATTAATGGCTGTGAGCCAGGTTGGGTAGGAATGGGTGACAGGGGAGGGATCACTTGCTGATTCCCTGTTCTGTTCACTCCCTCTAAGGCATCTGGCATCGGCCACGGTTGGACGACAGGACACTGACCTTGATGGACCTTTGGTGGCCGTTCTTCTGTAATGCTACCTTCCTTGCCTACCCTAGGGTTCTTCGTGCCAAAGACAGCAGGGCAGAGTCAGCCACAGAGCGCCTTGAACAGCTCCTGGGGATAGCACAGCCTCAAGGTGCAGCGACTGATAAAGGGAGGAACAGCCCCGGACCCCGGCAATAGTAGAATGCAGCCTGGCCCACAAGCAGATAACCAAACCACTAGCCTGGACTAAGCACCAGTGCTCTAAGCTTGTGCCCTCGCCTCCCCTACCATGTCACAAACTCAGCAGAGACAGGAACCTGTGTTAAGTGTTGCGGCTTTTAGTACATTTCCTGTTTCCAAAAAAAAAAAAAACACCATACCACGCAGCAGCAAAGAGAAGTCATTCAAACGGAGATGTCAGTTGCAATGCGTTAGCGCACAGTAACCCAGGGCTCACCCTTCTCCTTTCTGCCTTGGGGCGTAACAGAGCCTGGGGAGCACAACAGGGCCTCTGAACCTCTGGTGAATCCATTCAGGGCTGCGCTGGCTGAGCAGAGGTAAGAACCTTTAGATCTGTGGCTGGCAATGGATGTGCAGAAAACGCTGGCCCTGTGAAGGGAGGCAATTTGTGGCTTTTCCCCCTGGTTTCAGCCGGCATGATTGACATTGGGAGATTGTAACATGAACCGGCAAGGGTTTTTTTTTTCCTTGAAGTTACGAGTGTTACAGCATGCAAGGGAGAGATAAAGGGGACGCTCGTTAATTAGGAAGAGTCCTTTTGGGTTGCCACCGAAGGAAATAAAACCCATAACTCATCAGCTTTCTGAGCTTGGGGTGAGTAATAGATCACACATTCCTTTGCCTTTCTTTCTTGCGCTAAAAGTTGGAAGGTACTTTCTGTATAAATCAAGCGTAAAAGCAAATCCTGCTTCCTGGGATGCATACAAAACAGGCTCTGAAAGAATGCAGTCAGAGCAGGTGAGAAGGTAGCTGAGCGGCTTGTAAGAAGAGTCTAACCAACCCGGCCTTTTTGAGTACATAAGTCCCACACCCAGATGCATAGGTAGTAGCTCCCACATTCAACACTGGACTGGGTCATTTTTAAAATATATAGATAAAAAACAGAGAAAAATCTCTTTTGCAGGGCCTAAAAAGTTTGGGGGCAAGTTGTCTGCAGGGGAAGAAGTTTCCTACTGTAGCAGAATTTGATTCAGTTTTGGAGGAGTTTCACCTCCGGCATGTTGGTATAGGCCCAATCACTATTCATTTCAATTTCTACGAAGCTGTTCACCAGCTTTACCCTCACCCTCCTGCGGGTGGGGTGCTGCGGGAGACTATACATGAAAGAGAAACCCCAGAATGAGGGCCACAATGAAACTAGTAAGAACATAAAAGCTGCGTAGAAACAGCATTTTAAGGATTGTATAACGTGAGTTCCCCAGTTCTGTTATTTCTCCAGCTGAAAGTTTGCAACGATAAACACCAAGTAGCAGGTTTCGATGAGATGCGGAGGGGGGAGGAGTGGGAAAATTAAGTGAAAAAAAAAATGAGCGTTTTTCAAGGTCAGTGAGCGGTTTGAGAGTCAACCAGCATCTCCAAACAAATAATGAAAACAAACACACCAAAGTGCAGGGCCATTCAGAAAGTGAGTCCTTTCCATTTTGTCTTGGAAGTCCTTGTTTCCCTGATTAGCTGGGGGAACATTTACGGTGATGCGTTCATGGCCAGTTTCCATATATTTTTTCTACATAAAAGCATGATCCCTTTTCACTGTCATCAAAAGCCACCTCATATTGGAAGGGAGTTCCTAGTCTAAAGGAAAAGACTTCAGTGAAATGTTTTGGCTGTGCCACTACAAGAAGAATGCTTAGCTGTCCTGGTTCTTTAAATGTAGCTATAACTATGTTGTGGGGCAGGTTATTATAAAAGTCCCCCCAACTTTTCCTCCCCTTCCCCAAAATCTTGCAGACTTTTAATTTGACACCACTAAATGCCCTTCAAAGCCAGTGGCTTTCCAGTTATTTGGAACAAAGAAATGCTCGCGAAATGGCTTTGGGAGGAACAAAGTTGAACCTGTTTATTTTTTCAGAGACTAATTTTCCCTATTTTCTCATCACTTTAGTTGCCACTTTTTCTTTTGGACAGCCAGGCTCTCTGACTCAACAGTGGTGGGAGCATGACAGGTACCTAGACAGAGAGTGTCCAGACCTTTGAAAGAGCTTGAACAGGCTTTTGATCTTATCTAGCTACATCTCAATCTGTCTTTCGGCACTGAACGTGAGGGTGCAGGATGCTGTTGTGCTTATGAAGACATTAAGGACTTTATCAAAGGGTTGCTATGAAAACAATGTAATATACGTTGATGAGAATCTGAAAAATGTTTGCTATGAATGGATGTTGCTACCCCCACCCTTAGCTTCTTGGCCCAGTGGTGCGGGTCCCAGGCCAGAGACTTTTGAAAATTTGGAGATGGGAATTTGCTTTTTCCAATGGAGTCAGCGAGAGGAGAACTAACCCCTGGGTTTCAATCCCGTTAGCTGGTCAAAATAAAATGGATATGCCATCCCAGGGCTGCAGTGAAATTCCCCTCCCAACACCCAGAACTGTACACATCTCAGGGGCATTAGGACCCAGGGGTGCACTTTACCGTCTACCCCCTGCCAGCTAGGTGTCCTTGGGAAAAAATTATAGCAAGAGACCAACCTGGGCTTCCTGCCATAGGGGTAGAAGCAAACTCGGCCAAAGCAGTGTTGGCTGTTGGTTCCAGTTCTTCACCTCCCTCGGACTCTTCACTTCAGCTTCTCTGCACACCTGCCTCTCGCCTTCCTCCTCCACCCTGTTCCCCTCACCCGCCCCTTCCTGTTTAGCTTATCACCTCCTAATTCCTCCAGCACTGCCATCACATTGTCCATTTCACTGGTATGCTCTGCCTCTCCCCCAACTCTGGGTCTGTGCAGTGCTTAGCACAGAGAATGCTGATCCTTTCATAGACACATAGAACACTAGAACTGGAAGGGACCTCTAGAGGGTATCAAGTCCAGTCCCTTCTCCTCATGGCAGGACCAAGCATGATCTAGACCAGTGTTTCTCAACCTTTTTATAAAGTATCCCTTTGTCAAAAAAAAAATTGTAAGTACCCCCTTTTTAAAAAAAAAATTATAAGTTTCCGCAGTACCTACAGTTTTCAGACACACAACATTTTCTTCTTTCATTGCAACACATTTGTTTAAACAACTTAATTGTAGCCGGGCGGGCGATGAAATTTTTAGGTGTAAAAAGTACAAAAATAATAAAGTGCAATAAAACTTAAAACAAAAATTCAGTTTTCTCCAAATTTCAGTTGTGCTGACGTACCCCCCCCAGACTTCTCTTAAATACCCCTAACGGTACTCGTACCACTGGTTGAGAAACACTGATCTAGACCATCCCTGATAGATGTCTGTCAAACTTGCTCTTAAATGCCTCCAGTGATGGAGATTCCACAACCTCCCTAGGCAATTTATTCCAGTGTTTAACCACCCTGACAGGAAGTTTTTCCTAATGTCCAACCTAAACCTCCCCTGCTGCAATTTAAGCCCATTGCTTCTTGTCCTATCAGAGGCCAAGGAGAACAATTTTTTCTCCCTCCTCCTTGTAACACCCTTTTAGGTACTTGAAAGCTGCTATCCTGTCCCCTCTCAGTCTTCTCTTTTCCAGACTAAAGAAACCCAATACTTTCACTCTTCTTTCATAGCTCATGTTTTCTAGACCTTTAATCATTTTCCTTGCTCTTCTCTGGACCTTCTCCAATTTCTCCACATCTTTCCTAAAATTTGGTGCCCAGTCCTGGACACAGTACTCCACCTGAGGCCTAATCAGCGAATGACTTCTCATGTCTTGCTCACAACACTCCCGTTAATGCATCCCAGAATCATGTTTGCTTTTTTTTTTTGACACAGTGGCACACTGTTGACTTTTCGCCCAGCACAATAAGCATGAGCCATAATAACTAAGAATCTCAAGAGATAGGAGAAGCTTGCACAAGAATTGTCCAAATACAGCAGGCAAAAAAAGAGAGCAAAACGTACAGTTGGTCTGGAAGGCAACAAAGTGAAGTATTTCAGCTGACAGCCACTCCTGTCTGCTGGTGCATTCATCCAGTCCCAAACTGCACAGCAGAATGCCTAGCATCCTCACATGATCAGCCAAGCAACATTTCCTGAATGTGCATGAGGATTATCCCTCTGGATTAAGGAGCAGGGAAACCCTGTGCTGGCTAATAAGGAGTAAGAGGGAAAATGTGATGTTTTTAGGGGTTTTGTCAGTGTCTGTGTCACGTGGCGTTCTGTGTTCTCCCTTGATGGTGAAGAGGAAAAGACCCAAACACCGTCCTTATGGCCACAGCCTGGTAAAGTAAAGAGGGAAACTTGCAAGTGAGCAGAGACTTCTGTAGGAGGAAGCAGAGAGAAGATATTATCATGCATTCTGAACATGTTCACAGTGTCAGGAGGCTCATTCTTAGGTCAGGCCTATGCTGCTGTCTACCTGCTTTGCTCGAGCTGTAAACCAAAGAGAAATGGAGGCAAACGCACCAGGCCGAACAGGGCCACTCTGCTCTGCTTCTGGCTCTCCCATCGTCTGAGCATGTTTCTACTGGGTGTACACATGAATGTATTTAATATTTACAGTCAACGGGGACAGGCGGCAGGGCCTGGAGACACGTAAAGACACGGTGTTACAGCCGGCTGAGTCTTTGTGAGGAAACAGAAAGGAACTGGAATGTACCATTTAAGTCAAGCTCTTGCAGAAGGTGGGCGGTGAAGAATAGGAACTAAAAGAATCAGTCACTCTTCAGTGTTAGGGGGACCATTCTCTTCAGATAGCGGGAGCTCTTAAAACAGATGAGACAGAAATAACTAGATACTGCAACTCTTCTGTAAAAAAGGCAATGCAGTACGGTAACACAAGCTCCATGTCCCAGCTCTCTCTGGGCATGCATAGAAGGCAAACAGGGCTTAGAAATACATGCAGCTGCACGAAACGTAAATGATATAATAGCAAACTTCCTACAGCAACAGTCAGTCTTTTGGAACAGACTGGAAGACTATAGGTACGTGGGAAAAGAACACAAGTTCATTCTTACAGAAATGCCAGGAGCCGTTATTCTTACTGTAGTCTTATAACTGGGAGCAGGAGGACAAAACCGAGCAAAAGAAAATTTGGACTAGCAGGAGGGATTTGATCGTGGCCAGATCTAATGCTGCAGAAAAAACCTCCTAACAAAGGTGGTGGAAGCTTCATCTCATGGAGCATGATTGAAATGGAGTAGAGAACTGGGAAATTTACTGCAAGGAGCAATCCTGTATTAGCTAGTGTGTGTGGGGTGGGGGAGATAGGGAGATGGAGAAGATGGGACAGAGTCTACGTCTAGACTACAAGCCTCTTTCGAAAAAGAATCTTTCAAAAGGGAGTGTCTAGACTGCAACCGCTTTTTCAAAAGAGAGCATTCAGGCAGTCTGGATGCTCTCTTCCGAAAAAGCCCTGTTTGCATTCAAGAACGCCTTTTTTCGAAAGAGCACTTTCGAAAAAAGGCGTTCTTCCTCGTAAAATGAGGTTTACCGCAGTCGAAAAAACGACCAAGTTCTTTTGATTTCATTTGGAAAGAACGTGGCAGCAGTCTAGACGCCGGGGAAGATTTTTGGAAAAAAGGCCATTTTTTTCCAGAAAAAACCCTGTAGTCTAGACACCCCCACTGGGTTTCGCACAATGCCTGTGATTTCATGACATAACTCCGACAACGATGTCACCTGCACGCACTGAATATGGGGACTATTCCTAGAATTGGTGTCTCTTCCTACATTTATTCAGCCTCCATCCTGATCACTGGCTCTCACTTGACATGTGTCTTCTCCCCCCTCCCCCACCTTTGGTTTCATCAGGAAGGAGCTTCACCAAGCAGCCAGACCCTCACAGGTTGGTGTGTCGTGCGTGGAGCTGTGGACAGGATGATCAGTCGGACGGAGAAGTCCCCGCGCCGGTGCAGGCCCTCGAGCGAGAGTTATGAGGAGAAGTGTGAGCGCCGGCATGAGACCCGCGAGAGCTTGTGGAGGAGAAACAATGTCACCACATGCCGTCGCGTGGGGCAGTGTCGGAGGAAAGAGGCGGAGGAGCAACCCCAGAGTCCTCGCCAGAAAGAGTTCCTGAAGAGAAGGAACTTAGCCACTGAAGAAGGCAAGAGACAAGTGAGGTTTCCTGCTGAGACACCGGCTTCCCTGGGCCAAGAGCACGCAACAGGCATATCCAAAGAAGAATCCTCCAGGATGGATCTGAGGTCACCCATATCCCTCCAGGTAACAGCCGAGGCTATGACACAGTCATACCTTTCATGGGTGGTTGGCTATCTTCTACGGGCCTTATCCAATGTCCACTGGAATCAATGGGAGTCTTTCCATTGGCTATAACAGGTTTGGGAATCAGGCCAACATATCTGACGGCAGACATTGAGAATTCATCTACAAAGATGGATATTGCCTTGACGATGAGCAGACTTGATTCATGGCAACATTTTGGGCTGTCACTCTTGCTGGGTTCCTCTCCAGCTTTCTAAATCCTGCTCTGTGCCCAAGATGGAGATGGGCAGCCATGTCTCAGAGTTCCAACCTGCAGCCTGGTAGCAAAATCATTGTTTTTCACTTGTGCAAATTGCCTCTCGTTCTCCACAAAAGATCTGAGATGATCACCCTCAACATTTGGCTTTCCTGGGAGAGACCTGTGGGGGAAAGACTTCCCGCCAGGATCTTTGGTGGCAGGAATTTTCTCATGTTGAGTTAGTAATGAAGGTCTGAGTGGATCCTAATTTCAGCAACCTTCTTAAAAACTATATACAGGTTGACCCTTTCTAGTCTGGCACCCTCGGGTCCTGACCGGTGCCGAACCAGAGAATTTGCCGAACTACAGGAGGCCAATATTGTCTAGCAGCATTACCAACACTTCCACTGCTTGCTGGGCTCTTCGAAGACATTTAGGGGTAACTTAGAGCTACAGAACAGCACAGAACACTGAGAGCCAGGGCTGGTGACTGTAAATAAACTTTATGGGATCGTGGGAAACTTGGCCACAGCCATGATAAGTAGACATGCAGCTCACTAAAATCACGCCGGACCACAGATGTTGCTGGACCAGACAGTGCCAGACTAGAGAGGTTCAACCTGAATTATCCTATGTTTAGGCTTGGCAGTATTAAATTTGTATCAGTGAATTTTGGTAAATGATGCTATCGCTATAAACACACAACCCATGAAAAAATATTGTCATTGATATAATCAAAATGTAAAGATGGGCAAAGTTTAACAAAAAGGGCTGTTTGAGAGTCAATTGGAGTTCGATTTAAGGATATTTACTTTGTATGTTTTAATGGATAATGCTGACAGCCCTATAATTCCTCTCAATTGTGAAAAAACTAAATTGAGAAAAAAATCAAAATGAATCTGCCAAGCCTACCAATGTTATACACAGCTGGTGGTGCACAAGATGAGTCAATGCATTTAATACAACCAGACTGAGGTCATACATAAATGTTCCAGAGTCAGTCAGGTTCTACCTTCTAAATCACAGCCCTTTAAATGAAATCCCCCCTCCCTCCCATCCCCAATCTGTTTCCCTACCTAAGTAAAGTTATCCAAGGGACTTTTAACTAAAATGCATAACCAAGGCAATAAAACAGAAGCACAGACATGCCCTGGGGCTTCTCTACAAGACATGAGTGTGGAGGACAGATATTTACTTCATGCTGCCATTTACTTCTTTTGGTCTCTGGGTTTAATTACAAGCCACGCAGAGAGAATCTTGGGGCAGATGTTCATATGCTTGCAACCCATGTGCCGATAACTCGGGTCGAGTCTTTCTAGACTCTCACCCTAGCACCTGCAGGAGTCTCTGATGAGCAGAAGTCGATCTTGGAGAGGCACCCAGATAGAACAGAACAAAGATTTAGGCCTATAGCTCACCAACTGCCAGCAGCAGTGTTAGCCAGGAAATAACTCAGAGCATCAAAAAGCTCTTTTCTTTCTCTCAGTGTGATTCATGAAGCAACTGCCCTCCCCCGCCCTGGCCTCCCAGAAGCACTTCCTTTCCCCACACGCCTCGTCTTCCACTCAGTGTCACAGTCTGCCAGCAATGAGACGGTTCCCCACTTTACCTTGGTTCCCACTTTACCAGATTCCAGTGGGAGTTGTAAGCGCTTGCACGGATCCTTACACGGATTCCAGTGGGAGTTGTAAGCGCTTGCACGGATCCTTACACGGATTCCAGTGGGAGTTGTAAGCGCTTACACGGATTCCAGTGGGAGTTGTAAGTGCTTGCACGGATCCTTACACTGATCCTAGTGGGAGTTGTAAGCGCAGTGGCAGCCCGTCAATACAGGCAAACTAGGCAGTCGCCTAGGGCGCCAAGATAAATGGCCGTTGAGGGCTTTGGAGGCGGGGACGCTGATCGGGAGCTGATCGTGTGTTTCGCCTAGGGTGCCAGTTGCCGGCAGCTCATCTAGGGCTGCTCCTGTGTAAGCGCTTGCACGGATCCTTACACAGATTCCAGTGGGAGTTGTAAGCGCTTACACGGATTCCAGTGGGAGTTGTAAGCGCTTGCACGGATCCTTACATGGACTCCAGTGGGAGTTGTAAGCTCTTGCACAGACCTTTACACCAATTCCAGTGGGAGTTGTAAGCACTTGCACGGATCCTTACATGGACTTCAGTGGGAGTTGTAAGCTCTTGCACGGACCTTTACACAGATTCCAGTGGGAGTTGTAAGCGCTTGCACGGATCCTTTCACGGACTCCAGTGGGAGTTGTAAGTGCTCAGCATCCTCTGAAAAATTAGGCCTTTCACCCAGTCTCCCTGTAACCCTCCATCTCCATTCATGTTATTCCTCAGGTCAGCCACACCATCTGCACTGTTTTAAGTGACACCATGAGATTTGGCTCAGTGCTTTCCCTTTTCGCTGCTGATTTTTCATAGGCCAATATATAGATTGAACTCTGATTTCATTTCAGCTTCACAGCACCGCCGCGTTCTATCGCCAGCCCCTCCAGCACCGTCCCACCGATCCTCACCCGCAAAACAACTGGCTCTCCTGTGGCATCTCATCAGAAAACATCCTCCCCAAAGACATCTCCAGGAGCAGCCGAGGTACAAGAAGCTGGGCTAAAGGAGGCCTAGGTTTTGCAAAATGGGACTCAAGATGATTGGCATCCAGGCTGCTTTTTATTTAAACCACCAAGGTCCAAAGGAATCGGATGCATTATTTTGGTCGGGATACCCAAAGCAGGCAGAGAAAGAGGGTCTCAACTGATAAAAAAAATCCAATTTAACCTGCACCTCTGAAATCAATTGGGTGTTTTGCCTTTGAATTGTATGGGAGTGCAGGATCTGGAGAGCCCTGTGTGGATACAAAATTTGCATCTGCAAAAATGAGCCGTGGATATCTGCATCCACATCTGGGGATGTGAATTCCTGTGGCTAGGAAGCAGGTATCCACAAATTTGCAGGGCTCTACATAAAAAATGTATTTCTGCAAAAATGAGCCATGGCTGTCTGCATCCGTATCTGGGGATGCGGACACCTGCGGATATAAAGCAGATACCTGCAGATTTGCAGAGCATCAAGGATCAGACATTCCAAAAGAGCTTCTGTTACTAGAAGCCCTGTTCAGGTGGTTAAGGGGGGATGGGGGCTCTGTAGCAGCCATATCGGACTTTTGCCCCTTTGCAAAGCACATATGAGAAGAACACAGTGATTCATTAGGTGCTATTCTTTGTGCGGAGTCAATATTGTAGCGGTTTTCTAAACTTTTTTTCTTATGACCCAGTTGAAGAAAATTGTCAATGCCCGTGATCCAACGTTAATCTGGAGGGGCTGAGGGTGAGAACTTTGGGGGGTACGAGGGGGCTCTGGCGTTGGGGGGGCAGGAGGGACTTACCTTGAGCGGCTCCCGGTCAGGGTGCAGCGGAGGAGCTATGACAGCTTCCTGCCTCTCCTGGCACCACTGACCACGCTGCCCCCCAGAAGCAGCCAGCAGCAGGTTCCCAGGCAATGGGAGTGTGGAGCTAGTGCTCAGAGTAGGGGCAGTGCATGGAGCCCTGTGCACTCTTCACATATACACCTAGGAGCCAGGCCTGCTGCGACCACTTCTGGGGTGCAGCACAGTCTGCAGTGACAGGACAGGCAGGGAGCTGCCTTAGCCCCCACTGCTCTCCTGATCCCCCTGCAGCACCGAGACCCAGCGCCTGATATTCCACCACCCAGGCCTGGGTCACGACCCAGCATTTGAACACCCCTACCACAATGACTTCAGTGTCCCAGCCTGTGGCAAAATGGCATCGTGCCACAGAGGGAGCCACCGATCCATACAGATACAAAATGGTGGCTCTGAACTCCTGTGATGATTAATAACATCACGGCACTTTTCTCAGACACTGGCCTGTTTGCCAGTCACTTTGCCACGTTTTAACTTAGGTAAATGGCCTAAATTCCACTTTGCCTCCTGCCCTAAATGGCTACGTTGCGTTGCTGTGTGCTGTTTACAGGGTCATGCATCACCCCAGCAGCAGGCGCATTTCGGTGCGGGTTGAAATGATCCCCGTACAGAGTTGGCAGTGTACTTTATGAACTGTCACAACGAGCAGCGCAGCTGTGGATGTGGGATTTATGCTAGGTATCGGCAGACAGTTTAGGTACCAGTACCCCACCCTCTCCATTTTCTCTTCACAGGCACTCAGACATTAACAGATTCTAGAGCAATAAAGAAAGACTCAAGTCAACAAACAGAGTAAGTATTTTGTCATCTTTCCTCTTAGGAGCACGTTCTTCCTGCCTCTGCAGGGCTGGGGATTCACGGATACTGTAAAGATATTTTGACTTACTCACAGGCAGGGTGCCACACAAGTGCGAGGAATTATTATTATTGGCATTATTTGTTGTTCTACCAACTTGTCATAGGATTGCTCCTCTGCTTAGCAAGTGATTTCATTGTGCCCATTCTTGTGATCTTTTCATACATCTGTACCATGTCCATCTTAAGAAAAATCTTTTTTTTTTTTTTTGTTTAGCTGTGGAATAGCAGTATTAGATAAGGTAAGCAAAACATCACACAGAAATGCCTATTAGAATCCTGCTGTCCTAAGACAGGATTTGAAAGGGTCATTAATATTGAAAGGGTCAAATTCTGCACTGCTTGGGTTTGAACAGTGTCATTGCAAGTAGATTTTGTTCCTGATTATTTCTGATTGGAATGTAGATGACAGAGACTGCTGGAAATTAATGACAGGAAGATCTATAACAGTGCATTTAATGCAGTAGACCGAGACAGTCTTGTTCCAGGGAAAGCACTAACCATACGAGAAAATACCTACTTTGGGGTTAGCCAGTAAATGACAGAACAGCTGTATTATTGCACAAGTCTAAGTACAGCAAAGGTCTGTGCAGTTTATTATCCTTGCCCAAAGAATGTGATAACCTAAGATTCCCATTTAATGCTTGTTAGAACTCAGACTACTGATCACAGTTGCTTGCAAAATCTTTTCCTTTATGGATTTTTAAAAAATATAATCAAATAGAAGGTTTGCACAAGCTGAATCTGCATTTTACTGTACTTTTCTTTCACTTTTAGGAAATCATTCAACTTTCCAACTACCTCAAGGTAAGCCCCAAAATCATAAATTCAGTTCTAGAAATGGGTGGTGAGTGGGAGGAGGAAGCTTTGAACTGGTATCATGCACCTAGTTTTAAGGTGTCCACGGGGAAAAAAAGAGCGGCTACTGAAGCCCAGGAAATAAGTTTCCAAAACATAGGCCTTGTCTATACTTATCTGGGAGGTCAAATTAAGATAGGCAACTCCAGCTACGTTAATTGCACAGCTGGAGTCAACGTACCTTAATTGGACCTTCCGGGCTGTCCCCACAGCAGAAGGTCGACAGGAGCAAGCAATTTCCCTTACTCCTCACGAATCAAGGAGTACCAGCATTGACGGGGGCACCCTCCGTGTTTAATTTAGTGGGTCTTTACTAGACCTGCTAAATCAAACTCTGGAAGATTAACCGCTGCAGTGTTGATCTTCCTGGCAACGAAGACTTGGCCATAGAGAGGCGCAAAAATATCTATGAGTCCTAAAAGGGAAAGAGGCTAACCCGAGATGTCCAGATGAACTAGGGTCACAGACACACATTCATAGCACCAATATTAGCCTGGCTTTCTCGTTTTTCCTACAGGAGGCGCTACAACGAGAGCTGCTGCTAAAGCAGAAGATGGTGATTTTACAAGAGCTTTTATCCACATTGCTGCAAGCCTCTGAAAAATCTTGGAAGGTACCAACTGCTACTTATTTCTAGAGGCTTTTAGGGTTATGCCAGGATCTGCCATGTCTGGGTCCCATGCGTGTAAGGAGGAGAACGCCATCAGGCCTTGATCATTTCTGCCAGCTGAATTCCAACTCCGCTTCTGGGATGATTATTTTGGGATGATCCTTCTCTGCTAATGGAGAAGGGATAGCTCTGAAGTAGAGCTATGTCAGCCAGAGGACAGGACTGTGCTCAGAACTGTTTGGCATGTGAAAATCATTCCCTTCCCTCTTCAATATTGTTTCTGTTTAGGGTCAACTGAAAAACAAAAGTTCTGTTGTTGTGGAAACTTTCTTTTTGTTTGAAGTTTTCATTCTCCTCCTCTCCTCCTCCCCATTTTCTTGGATGACAAATGTTGGGATGAACCATCAATTTTCATGAAGTTTGGACTGAAATTTTTTTTCAGAATTTTGGAGATTTGAGGCTTCTCCCCCATTTTCTGTTACTCATGTTTGCCACCATTTTCCAGCAGGAAAAAAAAAATCTGAGATGTTGGGGGAGGAGAAACATTTAAAAATCTTAATGCCCCCTATAAAAAGCAAAATACAAAAACTTTCACTCTGAAACAAACTTTCATTGGCGGGAACAGAGGCAGTCCCAAAAAAACCTAGCCAACTTGAATTTTTCCATACAATTTTTCATTTAGTCTGATATATTGGGGGGGGGAGGGACATTAAAAATCTTAATAACCCTCCCATAAAAAGCAAAACATAAAAGTTTTCACTTTGAAACACAATTTAAATTTGGGGGAATAGGAGTAGACAAAAAAAAGATTTTATCCAACATGAATTTTTTCATTTAGATTGAAAAGCCATTTTTCAATGAAGAAAACACTGCTTTTTGTTCAAGCAACCACATTTTGTACCATTTCGTGCCGAGAAACCAAGGGGGAAAGGAGGGATTTTAACAAGGAGGGTAGCCTCTGTAAGCTCTGCAACAGCTTGTTTCTGTGTGTTCTCCTGCCAAACGATGCCAAGACTCCCCTAAATAAGATGCCAAGAATGAATCCAGAGCCAGACAGAGCAGGTTTCTCTGTTTAAACTACCTGTGTGCATGAGAGACTTTCATTCTGGTGAAGGTGCTAGACTTTCCCTCCTGGAGCCTCAACATCTCTGTTTATCCTGCCAGAACCGATATCACGGACGGCAGCAGCGCAAGCGTCTCCCACGCACCCTATCTTAATTTCTTCTTGATGTACGTTGGAGAGAGCCTCTCCAAAGTAAAAGGCCGCCCCGTTGAGCCTTCCAGTCAGGAGACGACCTAGTGCCAGCTGTGGTGGCAGTTTGTGTTAGATGGACACTCATTCCCGCCGCATGGGACAGCAGAACACTTAAAAACACTTTCAATGTTAAACATACCCGGACGTGTTCTGCTGAATTATGGCCTCCACATGTAACCCACACACCTACTGGGTGTGGTGCATTGTCCCATCTAGTTAGGGTTGCCAGGTGTCCGGTATTGGCCCAGACAGTCCGGTATTTGCGGCCTCTGTCCAATAAAAAAAAACAGAAAATACCGGACATGTAAAATGTTTTACAGACGGAAGGCCACTTGGGACATTCCCCCGCATCTGGAAGGGGGAACATGGGGATTTAAAGGCACAGTGCCTCTTTCTTGTGTGGGGTTTTTTTTTTTCCCCCCTCAACAAGTGTGGTCCCCTGTTTTTTGCTCAACCAATTTTTTCCCCGCCATTTTCGGTATTTTTTTTTAAGTATCTGGCAACCCTACGTCTAGTGGCACCAAGACCATTTACAGAGAGAATAATGAGTCTGCTGTACAGCCTTAGCTGACAGCCAGCTGGCTTTATGGCTCAGGCCGTAGAGGCTCACGCACTAAGCTCCCAAAGTCCCAGGTTTGATTTTGCCCACAGACAACCAGGGTCTCCCAGCATCACACACCGCCCCTCCCTCCCCCAACTCTAACTCCCATGGCTCACCAAACAGGCAACAATTTCTGATCACAGCTGACCCACAGTAGCTGTGTAACCAGCAGCCTGGAGGGGACATTAAGCAATAGTTTGTGAAAAGTACAACCTGTTATGAACTCAGTCAGAAAGCAAATTTTAAAATAGAGATTTAAAAACAAGCTGCACCCCGAAATATTGCTGTTCAAAAAGTTAATTTTGAACGAGGCTAGGGGAAAAAAAAAGATCTGAAATAGTTTTGTCAGAGTCAAGGAGCCAAGTGATTGGGTGCAATGGAGGAAAAAAATGTGTTAAGATGTACTGCGGTTTGAGACTTCCTCCGTAAAATGCTTCTGACAAATATAATATGAGCAGGAAAAAACACGCTGACACACAAGCTGGCAGGAAGTAGCCATGAAACCTCAGATTAGAAACAGGTGGGTGCACTTTGCTTCTTTATGTCTTTGCTATAGAAAATAGATTTCTCTGCTCCCTCTGCTTTTAACCTTTTGTGAGATGATAAAAATTAATTTGTTGCTGGTGTTGCATCTAATAGAGTAGATGAAAGTTAGGAATTGGTTCTCTGGAAATAGCTTAGCACGGTCCAGGAGGAAACTGCCCAGAGGGTCTTCTACTGCAAGACCATGGCCGGCAAATGAAATTGCCAGAGACTTTCAGGGAGTCTCTCTAAAGCAAATTAAGTGATGGTTGCTGCATGTCCATAACTAGCTGAGACATCAAACCAGCACTTTAGAACCAATAGCACCTATAACAGATAGTCTGAAGACAAAAGAAAAATGTGATCATACTATACAACAACGATCCGGTCACAACTACACTGAGAATCCCTGTGACATATTACTTAATATTTGTAGGTGCATCTAGAGCAATATACTGAACGTGTTCATCAGTACAATCGGAATTTGTTGAACAGTTAGACCAACGGGCTACATATCAAAACTATAAAGTTCAATTTCTTCTGGGTTTTAGTCTCAGCTCTACCACTAACCTCCAGCAAACATCTTAACCCATCTGTGCCTCCGTTTCCTTGTGTGCAAGAAGCAGATAACAACAGGGCTGTTGTAAAGCTTAATCACTGTTTGCGAAGTACTTTCAGACCTTCAGAAGTAGGGTTAATTTTCATATTGTTACAGTAACCAGTAATGACTTTTTAGACCTGCCTTTTAAAGTGTAAAAACACCATGTGAATATATATTTTCTGATCCCCCAAAATGCTATCTGAGCTTGGGGAGTTTGGGACATTTTCTGGGTTGTTTCCACCTCCCCTTGCTGCCACTTTCAGGACTTGCTTTTCTCCATTTGAATTGGCCTGGGCATGAAGTCTGAGCAAAGAGAATGCAATGGTTAAAATCGCTTCTGTAAACCAGGAATTTAAAATGACAGGTTATGAAAAAGCAAAGGGGGAGGGAACATCAGGTGCAATCTACCAATCACGAAGCTAGCCAGGACACCATCGAAAACACATTGCGATTTGCTGATGGCTGAACAGAGATGTGCGGGGGGGGGGGGGAGGTGTTGGTTCCAAGTATTTTGGAGTGGCCACTGACTTTGGATGTCCCAATTTTGGGGATCCCAACCTGAGGATCCAGAGTGCCGAGCATCTGTAGCGTGTATCGATGCTACTGAGAACTAAAATTATCCAGGCTCTGAAAATCAAAACCTGGGGTGGCACAAGGATCAAAGCATCCAAAAATCAGTGGCCGCTTTCACAACCACCGGGCCTCCGACTGACTTTGAGCTCCCTTCTATGCCTCCATCAGGCTGTTGAGGTTCTCACAAGGATCTGTGAGTAGGGGGAGCTGCATCTTAAGAGAACTCAGACGTGAGGAACAACCCTAATGTAACCATGAGACTGGAAAGCTGAGAGGGGCATAGTGGTGTCTCCTTAGCAACCCCTCTGGATGGGTAAACACAAACTGAGCCTGGTCAACAGTTTTAAGTTTCTCCAGTGTAGCTATACTATAGAATCCTAGAACACTACAACTGGAAGGGACCTTGGGAGGGTCCAGTCCCCTGCCCTCACGGCAGGACCAAGAACTAGATCATCCCTGACAGGTGTCTGTCTAACCTGCTCTTAAATATCTCCAGAGATGGAGATTCCACAACCTCTCTAGGCAACTTATTCCAGTGTTTGACCACCCTGACAGAAAGTTTTTCCTAATTCCAACCTAAACCTCCTCTGCTGCAATTTAAGCCCATTGCTTCTTGTCCTTGCTTCAGAATAATTTTTCTCCCTCCTCCTTATAACAGCCTATTAGGTACTTGAAAACTGCTCTCATGTCCCCTCTCGGGCTTCTCTCTTCCAGACTAAACAAACCCAGTTCTTTCAGTCTTCCCTTGTAGCTCATGTTTTCTAGACCTTTAATCATTCTTGTTGTTCTTCTCTGGACCTTCTCCAATTTCTCCACATCTTTCATGAAATGCAGCACCCAGAACAGAACACCATACTGGAGCTGAGGCCTAATCTGTGCTCCAGGGATGGGATTTTTTTGCCCACCTGTAACTACCACAGCTGTACTGGCAAAAGCCCAGTGTAGACAGACACAGTTAATCATGGCCAAAGAGCCCTTTTATAGTGTAGAACTTGTCTGAGTCTCCCATCTGTCCCTCTATGTGCATTTACACCTAGAGTGGGTGAAAAACGCTCCCACTCTGTCTTGGCAGTGTTTTACACCCCCTTGGCACAGGCTTAAAAAAGCTGCCAGTAAAATCTGGCTTAAAGTCTCTTCCAGGATCTTGCATCTAAAAATACCTTTCAAAATTGCACCCTCGCCCTCTTTTTTGTGTTTCAATGGGCCTCAGGTTTGTTATATGAACTGATGGCTGGAATCATTGGGGTTTACACTTGCCCAAACATCTGTGTGTTGACATAGAACCAAGGAATCATAGAATCCGAGAACATCAGAGATGGCAGAAGATAGTCCAGGCAAGCCTTTTGCTGCAAGCTTTATCTGGATTTGCATACAGCCTGCATTTCACACCCCCCTGCAAAACCTGACCCACACTGGGGAAAATACATGATGACTCTGTTTCCCCGTTCCTCTTACCACCCCTCCATGAAGCTCGTTGTAATGCAAACCCAGTCTGTTTCCTATGGAAGCCAATGAGCCAAGGTGCGGGCCCCAGCTAGGGCCGTAAGCCAAAGTGAGAATTATGAAGCAGAAAATGAGGCCGTGGGAGGGAGGACTGGGCAGCAGTTCTGTTCTCAGTACAGATTCATCCAGAGTAACAACAAGACTTTTCTGGGAGATCCTGCATTCCTCTAACTAATAAAGCTGGTTAGGAAAAAATGGAGGGATGGAGGAGGAATTCCAAGTGTTTCTCTCTCTCTCTCTTTTTTTTTTTTAACCCCTTTTCACTGCTTTGCATTTCTAATTTTTTCCCACTTATTTTGCAAATTCTGAAAGCTAATTTAAATTTTAAACTTGGAAAATAACATAACCAGCCCTGAATATGACACCGAGAGCAGAAGAAAAATCAGAAACACGCGTGAGCCAAATGACAATGGATTCACTTAGAAACCTGCACAGGTTGTTGTGTAATTCAGTATTCCCAACCTTGCTTCAATTGTTTCTTCCAGGGTCAGCTGAATGAAGACAAACTGAAGGGGAAACTGAGGGCCCTTGAAAATCAGCTTCACGCTTGCACCCAGGTAACTTACACGACTTTTTTTAAAAGCAAAGAGAATATATAGAAAGAAAAGAACTTTGCATGCACGTAAAAGCACAGAACAATGTAATTACATCAGGTCTGATGAAAGCACAGAACAATGTAATTACATCAGGTCTGATGTTCCAGAAGGCTCTTATTAAATAGAGTCAAACAATCGTTATGTTGTTTGCAGCAGCTTGTTGTTTTTACACATGTACAGATTGAACCTCTCTAATCCAGAAACATCCGCTGCCCAGGAAGTGATATATTAGTAGCCAGGATGTCCACTTTTCATGGGTGTGGCCAGGCTTCCCGTGGTCCTCCTTAAAGTTTGTTTGCAGCCACTCAGTCCTGCTTCCCAGTGTTGTGTGTGCTGTTATTTAGCTCTGGTTACCCTCTTAAATGTCTTTTTACATGGCCCAGTAAGCAGTGGAAGTGTGTGGTATGCTGTTGCTAGACAATACTGACCCCATGGTCCAGAAGAATTCTCTCGCTTGGAACCAGTTAGGACCCGAGGGTGCCAGACTAGAGAGGTTCGACCTGTACATGCTAATGCTCAGATCCAGTGAGATCTCTGAGAGTAGGGAGTAGACCATCCACGGTAGTGATGTTTGAGACATTTAAAATTGAATCAGGACAAAGCTGTGGAAAAGAAGTGAGAACAATCCTAAATTGGACCCTGGTGGATTTTTTCAAATTTCTAAGCTTACATGAGAACGGCCACACTGGGTCAGACCAAAGGTCCCTCTAGCCCAGTATCCTGTCTTCCAACAGTGCCAATGCCAGGTGTGCCCAGAGGGAATAAACAGAACTGGAAATCATCAAGACATCCCTCCCCTGTCACCCATTTCCAATCTCTGAGAAACAGAGTCTAGGGACACCATTCCTACCCATCCTGGCTACTAAGAATTGATGGACCCATCCTCCATGAATTTATCTAACTCTTTTTTGAACCCTGTTGAAGTTCTGCCCTTCACAACATCCTCTGGCAAGGAGTTCCACAGGTTGACTGCACATTGTATAAAGAAATACTGCCTTTTGCTTGTTTTAAACCTTATGTCTCACCAGCGGGTTAAGAGCCCATTGATAATTCAGGTCAATTGTCCCTTTAAAGAATTACTCAAAGGACAGTGTGAAGAAGATCCTGATAGAGATGGAGGACCAAAAGCAGACTTATGAGCAGAAAGCAAAAGAGGCTCTGCAGAAAATGCTGGAAGAGAAACTCCAAGCAGAACAGCAGCTACAGAATACTCAGGTGAGGAACCAATCCCACAACACATGTCCTAGCTACATTTTCTGAAAAATGTAATTGCACCACCAGTTCAATCGTGCTGGATCCAATGCTGCTCCCGGTGAAACCACTGGTCACAACCCTTGGCTTAAGTGACAAGAGGATTTTTTTTTCCATCTTCAACAATTGTGCAAAGTGATATATTGTAACGACTGAACAAAGACTGAAGCAGTTCTCCTCCTCCCCAGCCCCTGCCCTACACTTAACAGAACATGGCCTCGTAAGTGCATGTGGGTGTGTGGGGATGTTATCTAAGCTGTCTTGGTCAAAGAATGGTTGATTAAATATTGTGGGGGGAAGGAGAAATGCTGCTGCTTTGGACAGCTGCATAGTTGGTAACATCAGAGCTCTGGATGAGTGCCCTTTGGGGGGCCTTTTTTGGAACCAAAATCCTACAAAATTACATCATCAGCAGCATGGATGGTGGGTGAAAGCCAAACTGGAGAAGGCAAGTCCTAGTCCTGCCCCTTCCATCAGAGGCCCTGCCCCTCCCACCGCCACCCCCTGTGGAGCAGCGTATCTTGATTCGACCTTCCCTTTTAGCATTAGCCTGGCCTATAAAAATCACCCTGTGCAGCAGCGTTATATGTAGCTCAGTCCTGAACTAACCACGCTGAGTCCTGGGTGGTGTTTTGTTGTTCAGAGGACCCTGGTAGTCAAGGAAGACGACTGTGCTCTCTGGAAAGAACACTATGACACATTACAAGCAGAGTGGAGTGAGACCACGACGAAGCACACTCAACTGGAGAACAAGCTGTATGTTTTGCAGAACAAACTGCAAGTAAGTTTCTGCTCTACTGTATGGTTGCCTTGTTGCCTCTGCTGGTCTGGGCAGGTTATCAAAGACCATGGATGCATGACCCTCCAGGGGTTAATTCCAACACAACTTCACCATCCATATCCTTTCTAAATCACAGTCGTTAGGGGACCATTAGATTTTCCCCAGGCTGGAACTTGGTCTAAAACATGGATAAACTCATTAAATCTCTATATAGTATCATCTGCTCCACATGACCTTCACCCTCATGTCCGGGCTATCTAGTTCAGGTATCTGAATTCCCCTGGAAAGTCAGTGGCACAGAGTCATCTTCTCTTTCTGCCCCGCTTGGTTGCGTAGCCTTTCTGCGCACTGTTAAATATTCCACTTCAGAAGAGGCATTATTGCAACTGGAGGCCAAACAGGTCCTCTCCTGGTGGAAGCAATTGCATACACAAAGACACGCTTTTAGGGGTGCAAAGCTTCCGCAGGCCAGAGTCGTAGGGCACTTTGAAAACGAGGCCTTGGTTGAACAAAGCTGGGTTGTTATTTACTAGCCAGGACCACATTTTCAGAAGCGTTGAGCATTCAGCTCACTTGGACTTCTGACAAGCAGGCCCTGCCGGGTGCCTTTGTTGAATTGCGAAGTATAACTTCTCTCCCGACCCATGCCCTGAAGCTGAGGTTCTTTCCTGCATGCAGTGGGCCGACACCCAGAACGAGCAGCTTCACCGGGCCCTGCACAACTTGGAGAATGAGCGTGAAGATCTCCATTTGAGAATCGAGGCTCTACAAGAAGACAACAAGCTCAAAATGGAGCACGCCAGGGCAATGCAAGGTACCGTCTTTGAAAAGAGAAGAGCAGGATCAGGAATAGCAAAGGTCTTTCCTTGACAGGTTACCTGCAGGAAATTCTCTCTTTTTTTAAATCCCAGTTGTTAAAGCCCAGCATAAAAATTCCTTTCTTTAAGCATCTTCAACATCTCCACTTGGAAGCAGATTCTGGTTTCCAGTTGGGAGAACAGATTAAGTATCATCCCATATTTCTCCAACTAGTGTGACTGAATTATAAGGAAGTCAGGTGACTTTCCCACAAGAAGGGATGGTCTGGGAGCCAAGAAGTCTGGGTTGATTCCTGAGCTCTGTGACAGACTCTAATTTAGGGAGAGTCACTGCAGCTCTCAGCCTCAGTTTCCCTACCTATGAAATGGGGATATCACTAACCTACTTCATGGGGTTGTTGGCAAATTCTTTAACACTTAAGCTGCCTGGGCATTATGAGGCCCTAAATAAATGCTAATCATATTGGCAACCAGCAGCTCAGACAGAGACACTGAAATCCAGTTATTACTCATGTGGCTATTTTAAGCGTAACAAATAAAATTAATGACCAATAAACTAACGGCAGTCTCATCTATGTAATCGACTAATGTCTTACAAAGCAGCATATAAACTAAAACCAAAACCTACAGCCTTATTAACAGTGTAAAGAACAGCGGAAAAGCTGCCATCACTGGTTAAGTTGCATTTATTTGTGAAATCCCTGGAGTCTTAAGGAAAAACCATTAGCTCCTTAAGGCTCTCAACACCTTTCTTCCCATAGTACAGAAGTTGTACAGATTTGGAGAAACGTAAACCTGCAGCGTTGCCTCAGATTTCCTGGAATTTTTTTTTTTAAATCATCCCTGACTACTAATCAGCAATTTGTCAATTTCAGGTCAATTGCAAAATGAACAAAAGCAAAAGATGGCACTGGAGGCCACGATCACTCATTTACACAGTAAGTAGCACTGCACAGACACCAGTGGCAGTGTTTGGTTTATTAGTTTATACAAGAGCCGGTTTACCCATCACCCAGAGATGCCGTGATTGGCTCTAAAGGTGACCAGGTTATCAGACCGTTTCAGCTGATTGATTCTGCAAACAAAAAATCCCGTGATCTGGAGGGAGGGCACAAAATAACCCTCCCCCTCCTGACACTGCAGCCTGTTCATCTTTACTAGGCACATCACCAGCCCTTGATCAGTAGCATGACACAACCTCGTTTTGCAGTGCGTCTTTGATGCAGACTTTATCCCAGATTGTCTGACAGTGACAGCTAAATATTATCAGAGCGAGAAAAAGTTCAAGAGAAGAGGGCAAAGGAGCTTGTTTTCACCTGATATGGGGAAAGAGATGGAGATACAGTGGAGGGCAAAAGAAAAGCCGTTTCCGGCAACAGGAGAGTCAGAGGAGACGGCTCTCATTGTAATACAACCTGGCTTCTGTGATCGGGATATTGGGACTAGACAGAAGGGGAGAAGGAAGAGAGACAGACACAGCCAGGCTTTGAGGCTGGAGCAAAACCAGTTAAAACGCAAGGGCCCTGCATTTTCCAGAGTGATCAGTGAGTGACAGCCTTAAAGGGGGTTGATTTTCAGACAGTGCTCGGCACCTGCCTAAGAACATAAGAACAGCCATACTGGGTTAGACCAAAGGTCCATCTAGCTGGGTATCTCCCAACAGTGGCCAATGCCAGGTGCCCCAGAGAGAATGAACAGAACAGGGTACCACTGAGTGATCCCACCCCATCACCAGTTCCCAGTTTCTGATGAATGGCAGCTAGAGACACCATTCCTGCCCATCCTGGCTAATAGCCATCGATGGATCTAACCTCCATGAACTTAGCTAGTTCTTTTTTGAACCCTTGTCCTTCACAACAGCCCCAGGCAGGGACTTCCACAGGTTGGCTGTGTTGCATGAAGAAATACTTCCTTCTGTTTGTTTTAAACCTTCTACCTATTAATTTCATTTGGTAACCCCCTCATTCTTGTGTTATCAGAAGGAGTAAATAAATTCACTCTCTCATAACCAGTCATGATTTTATAGACCTCTATCACATTTCCCCCGCATCTTAGTCATCTCTTTTCTAAGTCATCTCTTTATTATAGTTCCAACCAATTTGCCTGGTACTTATTGGCCGGAATAGGGGAGCCAGTGAAACTGCTGACAGGTTCCGTTGCACTTCTCTGTACATTGAGAAGGAAGCCACGCTCGAGTCAATATTAAATAAACATAAGCAAATAAGTTTTTGCCTGAGTAAACCTGTCCAGACTTCACAGCATCTGTGTGGGTATTTCTTACAACAGCAATGTCAGCAACAGAAGACGTAATTCTTCTGCTATAGGGTATAACTGTACAACCCCTGGGCTTTTAACAGAGTACCCTGCATGTAACTAGTGGCAGAGTTTTCCAAGGAATTATATGAATGAAGCGAGTCAAGCCCCGCACACAGTAGAACCAGTTTACAGTGAACTAAAAACAAACATGGAGGGCTGAGATTAAAGGGGCAGATTAGAAGAGTAAGAGGAAATGCCCCAAATGAAACTGATTTGTGCACATAGTTTGGGTGACAATCGTTGCTTATTCTATTTGCAGACCTGTTGCAGAACCAGTCCAAAGAGCAGAAGGCTCAGGAAGAGGTGGTAGGAAGAAAAGGTCAGCAAACTTTGTAAATCAGACTCTAGCTACCCCGAGTGCTCCTAATCTCCCATGAAAAGGTTAAACAGTAACTTTGAGTGAAAGCCACTTATCGGTTTAGCGTAAAGGAATTGTACTGTTCATAACAGGTTGCTGTGTATTCCTGACTGATACCAAATTTAGCCTCAATCTATTAAAATACATGTATCTGTGATGGCAATGCCTTAAACAATAAATTGATTTGATGTCAACACTCCTTAGAGGCCATTTACTTGATATGCTCTATCACTTACGGACACGGAGAAAAACTTCATCAAAGTTTAGGGAGTTTTGACTCCTCCCTTCTCTCCTCCCCAAAGGTAGCATACTTTGCCATGCTACTATCAAACACTTAATAATTGTTATAAAAATAAGTATTTCGAGTTCACACCCACAATGGAGCAGTAAGACAATGTGAAACCATGTCCCACATTCATTTCCAGTTGCTTAGCACCTGAATATGCATGTAAATGTACTGAATTAAAGATAACCAACTTGTAGAACTAGGAAGGTGCAGACCAAAATCCTGGAGGCATTTCTCATTGGAAGTCTGGCTGTTTTTTAGATCAGGTTTTAACTATGCAGATCCAACCCCCCTGCCCAGTCAGAGACAAACAAGGTGCTTTGTTAAATCACCCTGAGGATGAGGGAGAGGAAAATCTGAAGGACCAGATACAAACGAGGACAGCCCAGCTGATTGCCAAGGAAAAGGAGGTGAGAAGGTGATACAAGCTGTTAATGAGATTCAGCGTTCTCAGAAGGAGATTAATCACTGCTTTGAAAGGCTTCCCAGGCAGAAATAAAAAGGGGGGGGGGGCTGATTTTTAGGAGTAACCAGGCCAATAGCATTTAATCTGTGCCTGGAGACTCAGTCACTGCATTTTGATTCTGACCTCAGCTACCCCCACCTTCCTCGAAGTAGTTCCAGGTGAAATAATAGTCATGCCGTGACCCCCACAAGCAAGTCCTTTGCACAGACCGCCTTCAAGTCACGACATATTTCCTACCCCAAAGAAAGCCCTCCCCCACAGAAGCAGAAAGGTATGTCAGCCTGGCACGCGAGGTTGAATAGCTTGTGCCCAGAGAAGCTATCAAAATAACCCATCGCATGGGTACCCATCTTCCCAGAGAATTGCCTCTCCTCCCCAAGCTAGCTCCTTTGAAACTTAGCTCCTGTACCAGAGAAGTGAGTGGCAGAAACAGAGCTGACATCCACCAAAGGCAACCAGCCAAGTCAAAATGCCCGTGGGCATATTTCAATGCACACACAGCTGTGGGAGGCAAGAGCAGGGCTGGACAACAACCACCCACTCCCACAAAGCACAATGCAGCCGGGCAGGGCACAGACACAGGGGCAGACGGGTGTTTAAGGAGCAGAGAAAGCAAAGGGGGCCTGTAGGCATCTGGGTGGGGGGCAGGTAGAATCTTCAGGTGTTTCCCAGGGACAAGCATGTGTTAGCCGTGCCCCTGAGGGGAGCACACCCCTGTCCCCTCACCACATGCAGCAGTTTTCATCTCAGTGGGCTTCCCCTGACCACAGAGCTGCTATCACAGTCTGTCCTCTGCAATCAGAAGCTCTGGCATCTGCTGGAGGGGCAATTACTCCTGCTCACCCCCGGGGCCACCCCAAACACACCTGCACATGGTCAGATAATTACAGGGAGGGCTCTGGGGAATTCAACTGCTGTGCTTTCATCTCTTTCCCCTCCTTTATGTTCTCCTCAGCCCCACGCCCTTCAGGGGAGCTGTTTGGGCGGGGAGGGAGAGCTGTAGGGTTTCATTTCTCTTTTGGCTTATATATAGTGCCTAGGCTGAGGCCCCAAGGGCCTCGAATTTATAAAACAGGATTTTAGCCTTCTCTGTGGCAGATGGGCAGGGTTACCGTCAGGGCTCAGCGTGTCTCCCTGAACCCACACTGTGGCGACAAGCACCAGACATTGCAAACAGGGTCTAACTCAGCTACCCCCAAACTGAGGAAGGGAGCCAAATCCCATCAAGAAAGAGGGGAGAGAACTGCTTTGCCAACAACTTTTTCCAGGCTCCATTGTGCCCCAGCACAGCGTTGTGTTGCACCTCCCCTAGACCACTCCTCACACACTGCAGCCTGGAAACAATCCCTGCAGACACCCAATCCACTGGGCATCGCGGCCACCCACACAGCAGCACCAGGAGTCCTCCACTGGGCACACCTACCATGGCCAGAACCTTGGGGCTTTGGGGAGCCACTGAAAGCACAACTCCCCCCTGCAACATGGAAAGGCAAAATGTAACAACTACTCACCTGCTGGCAGAAAAGGAGAGGCAGCCAGCAGCAGCCCATTCCAAAACAGCCATCTTAGGCCTGCAGCCGTTTGACTCTGCCCAATTTAAAGGGTCACGCCCAGAAAAGCATGCTGGGAAAAAAAAAGTTCTGGGCAATCATGCAATGGGGAAAGCTAATAATGAGGAAATTGGGGGGAAGGAAGGGCTGCTTCTATGTGATGCATTTCCCTCTCCTTTCTTACTCAGTCCTACTGACTTGGCTCCTGCCTTCCACATCGGTGAAGCTCTGCATGAACGAGGGGGGGCGTTCTCCTGCTGCTGCCGGAGACGCTAGGGCTACGTCTACACTGGCAGCTTCTTGCGGAAGAACAGCCGTTCTTCCGCAAAATCTTGCCGGCTGTCTACACTGCACGAGCGTTCTTCCAGAAGTAAATTTACAGTATAGTGTTGTAAAACAGGGCTTCTTCCGGAAGAGTTATTCCTCTCCCCATGAGGATTATGCCCTCTTGCACAAGAGCTCTTCCAGAAGAGGGCAGTGTAGACAGACAACATGAATTTCTTGCACAAGAAGCCCCTATGGTTAAAATGGCCATTAGAGCTTTCTTGCAGAAGAGAGCGTCCACACTGCCATGGATGCTCTTGTGCAAAAGCATGTTTCTTGCGCAAAAGCACATGGCAGTGTAGACACTCTCTTGTGGAAGAGTTTTTGCACAAGAACTCTTCCACAAAAGAGTTCATGCGCAAGAAGCCGCCAGTGTAGACATAGCCCAGGAGGGGATTGAGTATGTGTTGGTTGAGGGGGAACGTTCACGTTGCCTTCCCCCGTGACTCACGTACTGCTGAATGGTGCCAGGCTAAGACCCCAGGAGAGGAAATACACAGGCAGCACATCCTTCCCTGGGCACCCCTTAACACCAAACTGCAGTGCTGCCCAGGATGTCACACTGCGGGAGGTGGAAGGGAAACCCGTCTTCCACCACATGGGCCCGGCTCCACTGGGAACGTCACAGAGCCCTGCCCGGTTCTTGGTGCCCAGGGGCTGTTCCCTAACACTTGTCTGCTTTTGTTTCCAGTGCGCAGAGCTCCACTCTGAGCTGGAGGCCCTGAGCGATGAGTACCGCTCCTGCATGACCAAGTTACGGCAGTGCCGGGATGAGCTCAAGCTGTTCCAGAGCAAGCAGTCAAATGTAGGAGTTCACCTTTACTCTGCCCACTGTTCCCTGCCGCACAGATTAGGAGTCATTGGGCACGTGTGCAGACTCCAAGTGCGGGCCAGTTGTGCCTCAGTTTTGTTCTATTCAGGCTCTTCTGTTGCATGCACCCTTGTAGTGCCTGCGCCCTGGCCAGTTGTGTATTAAGCAACATGGCGCCGCATCCCTCCCCTTGGTTCCCTCCTCTCCCCAGGAGCAGGTCCATGGGAGTGTCTAGTTTCAGTAGGATTTTTTTGGGGGAGTGAAGGGTGGGGGTTGTTTGTCTTTCATTTAAATACAGGTTGCTTTGTAGTTATATTGGAGAAAGCCAAGTCAAGGACATGTCAGAGCAGGCGGTGAGGTTTGTGATGGCACCGGGACAGTGGGGGAGAGGCAGCGCCTGTGTATTTACACTAGAGGGTGAATTTAAAATGCCCTTTGTGTCTGCACCAATTCACTAAACATGTCTAATTCTCCCTTTCAGAGACAATGTGGCCCCTGGGTCCCTCTCCTCATGGTGGTGGTAGCAGCAGCCGCAGCCGCTTTCTTAGCTAATTTTGTACCCTGAGAATCCATTTCAACTACCTCATCTCGGCAACTGACTCAGCTTCATTCACTGCCACGGGGTGGGGTGTTTCGGGGGGTATTTGAGCTGGTCTCACTCCTCAAGGACTTCGCACTGGTCCAATAAATGCCGTGAGATCGTGCCAGGGGTTGGTTTGTTTTTTTAAATTGGACAGTTCCGTGTCCACGCGGCAGCAGCTGTAAGTTTTTATTGCATAGAAACAGCCACTTAAAACCTCTCATTGCTGGGGAAAGAACTCGGAAGGAGACATCAAACCCTGAGCCCCATTTCTCTCGGCCAAGACGGCCTCAGTTCTTGTCCAGTTCCTCTTCCCCTCCCACACGGAGTATGGTAGCCTCTTCCCCACCACTCCCCTGCCATCCTCCAATCCGGACAAAGCAACAGAGGTTGCTGATTTGTTTTTAATTACGTGTGGGGAGAGAAACTGAGAAATGTCAATACTGACTTGTTAATCTAAGTCAGCGCTGGTGCTTCCTGAAATGCCTTTAACCGCCAAGTTCTGCTGCTTGGAGAACAGCCCGTATCTCAGATGCAAACACACTTGTGCCGTTACCCAAGTAGTCTCTCAGAGGCGGGTTACATTCGGTAACGTAGTAACAATATTTATCAAACTTCACTTATTCAAAGCACTGTCCGCATAAGGACTCTTTTTTTTTTTTTTTTTTAATCCTCACAATGCTTCCAGGAAGTAAATATCCCCATTTTACAGATGGGGAAACCGAGTCACATAGGGGCGAAAAATGTCACCAAGTGGAGCCAGAGTTAAAACCGGAATTAGGTCCCATGGCTTCTTGCCTCCTGCCCTTGTGCACGCTCCTTAGGAGCAGGGGTTGATGCAATAGGGCAGGGATGGAATTACCACTGGCCTATGTGGAAGGCAGAAGGAGGTGAAGTTCCATTGTGCCATTAGCGTGAGGTCACTAGGCCCTGCCCTGCAAACCTCTAGGTTGGTAGAACTGCACCCCTCGGGGGGTGCACCAGCCATGCTCCTGGAGTACAGCGCGCTATGCTGACTAGGGACGTAAAATCCTGGTTAACCGGTTAAAGCCTCGCTGGGGTGAGCTGGTGCACCCCCTATCCCCCCAGCAGGCAGGGGCTACTCCAGCCTGGCCTGAGCACCCCGGCCAGAGGGGGGGTCCACTGCGAGGAAGAGGCTGCTCCGGACACCTGAGCAGCCCCTGCCTGCGGCATGCCCGGGCCTGCCATGGACAGGGGCTGCTCTGTACGACTGGAGCCCCACGGGTTAACCTTAACCAGTAAGCATCCCCCGTGAAGGGTGAGGGTTACTGGTTCACCAGTTAACCATTCACATCCCCAATGTCAGCAGATGAACCTTTGTCTATACCGCAGTGTTAAGAGTACCACTCAAATGTCATGCCTCGACCCCGCCCTCCCCTCCAACCTGTAAGGAAAAGAAATGAAGCAACTAGATTTACAGAGCAACAGCAGGGAGAGAAACCACCTCTGTGGAGATACAGAGGTTTGCAAAGTCATTCTGTGCACTAAATGCGTCCTTCAGGTTTCCACTCCAGGCGTCCAGCCCCTCCTTCATGGCAAGATACAGGTTCTCTGGGACGCTGAAGGAATAAATTCGGACTCGGAGGTCTTTACTTATCCTACAGCACGAGGCCTGGACAGTAAAAACTCTCAGTGGGGTCAGAGACAAACAGTTGTCAAACCCGCGCTCGGTGGTGAAAGCGTAGGAAGCCGGGTAGCCCAGGAGAGCACCAAAGATGGTGCACAGATTCCAGTCCGCAGAGAAGATCTCACTGGTGGTGACTGGCTGGGATGGGACACCTGCCAGGGTTTGAACATGAGCCAGTATTTCAGCAATGTGGCCTCTGATAGACTCCACGTATTCTGGCGCACAATGCCCGGGACATGTCCGAGAAGCTGAGACGTCAACGAAGGGCACTTGGTTTGTAAGTAGCAGCATCTCCAACCACCGTGCGGTCTTCTCCAGGTTGAGTATCAGAACGTTGCCTGCTATGTTTAGAAGGTGCAGCCGATGCCTCGTCAGGCCGATGCTGTGGACCTGCTGAAGGTAGCTCTCGATTTTGTCTACTCCGACTGAACTGTAATCGTACAAGACAGCAGGTTTCAATCCAGAAGCTACAGCTAAGATCTCCCCAGCCAGGTGCAAGGAGCCAGCCGGAGACAAACTTTTCTTCCTCCCTGGTCTCAGGTTCTGCTGAGCTGCTGCAATTAGCGACTGAGGTGACAGAGTTGCCATCTGCTCTCTAGCTTTGGGATTATTCAGGAGCTGGCTGATCCAGAGTGAAATCTTGAATTATGGTTCTCTACACCGCCACAATCTGCTTTTCTATAGCATTCTGCTGCCCTGAGTCGCTTCCTGAAAGACACTGAAATAGACATTAGTATTTTAAAGGAATCTGATGTATTTGTGAACTTCAGAAAGTTAAGACCAACAAACAATCATATGATAGATAAATAGATAGGTAGACAGATTCATGAGCTTTCATGGGCACAACCCACTTCAGATGAGTGGAGCAAAAGCTTTTTGGTTTTTTTTGTTAGTCTCTAAGGTGCTATGGGACCACTTGTTTTACCCCTCTGAGACTTTTAAACATATATATCATATCAGTGGTTTTCATGGGCAAAACCTACTTTTGCTTTGCCCACGAAAGCTCATGATATCATATATTTGTTTGTGTCTAAGGTGCCACAGGACCACTCATTTTTAAAGTTGCAGACTAACACAGCCACCCCTCTGAGACTTTGGAAAGTCAGATTTTTTTTTTTTTTCTGGCTTCAACACCTGCACAAGGAAATATACCCCACAAATCCTCATTTTTACACCTTTTCACCCTTGTGAGCATAAATAAAACCCCATTCAATCGCATCTATCCTGCACTGGGCAGAGACAAAAATGCCTTATTCCGACCTACTTTCTAACAAAGGTTCTGTATTTTGTTTCAGCTACACCGGACTAACACGGCTACATTTCTATCACTGTTCTTGGGACAGTACTCTTTCCCCACCACCCTCTAGAAGCAATCTAGGGACTCTACTCCAGGTTTGGGGGCTGTAAGAGACCGAGGAGAACATTACAAAGGACAGCCCTACAGTTTAGGGCAGCAGGGACAGGCTACAGGCCCCTGAAGCTGGAGATCTCGCACCTGTAGTCCAAGAGCTGCAGACGATTTGCTGGTGGCAGCAGGGTCTCCTCCTTGCTCCCAACTGGACCAAAGCGCGCAGGCGAGGAGATGAAAGGGAAGCCCTTGAAAGCCAGCATCGCAGAGCGGGCTGTCCTTAGCCTCCGTCTGCATGCACCCCCTGCCTGGGGACCGCAGCCCGGCGCGGGTCACTGTCCCCAGGATGCGCGTGCAGGGAGCGCCCGGGAGCGTCCCCGCTGCGGGAAGCCAGGAGCAAGGGGTGGGGACCGGCTCAGGCTTCCGCTTCCCGCAGCAACAGAGGCCGGGCGAGCCTGCCCTTAAAGGGACAGGCTGTGCTAGGCGGGCGCACGCTCCTTGCCAGCTGCGGTCCTGCCCCACCGCAGCCCTGGGCGGCAGGGGTCCCGCGGCAGCCGCGACAGAGATGGGCCCCCCCCGTCGCACCCGGGAAAAACACACTGTGCCTGTTGCATGAAGGGCCCCGGCTCCCTGCTTGGCGGCTGGGGTGGGGCTCATTCCAGAGGATAAAGCTGCGCCAGCAGCGGCCGCAGCACCGTGCAAAGCTCCTTCGCGGGCCATCTTCCTGGGGGGAAGCTGGCCCGGGTAGACGGTCAATTGGCGCCTGGCCGGACTAGGGCAAGCCGGGGGCTCCAGGCAGCTCATCTTCTCCCCACCGGGTGTTTCTCGCTGCCTGAGCAATTTTCAGAACGGGGTTGCTGCCCCGGCCACGCCACCTGCAGCACAGGCTCAACCTCTCGAGGCCAGCCACACCCAGGGGCCAGTATGAGTGGAGGGAGCTGAATGCCCACCGTGGCACGGGTGTGGCCAGGTTTCCCTGGTCCCCTAAAGTTTGCTTACAGCCACCAGGCCTGGCTCCCAGTGTTCTGTGCTGTTCCTGAGCTCTAATTTACCCCTGGATGTCTTCTAAGATCCCCAGTGGCAGTGCTGCTAGGGTTGCCTGATGGTTTCAACAAAAGTACTGGACACACTTGATATGACATCTGATTTAGAAAACACCGGACATTTCTATTTTCTCAATTTGTTTCCCAAACAGAAAGCTCAAATACTGGACAGTCCAGTTCAAAACCGGACACCTGGCAAACCTAAGTGCTGCTTGACCTCCCACGGTCCAGCCAATTCTCTGGCTCAGCCCTAGTGCCTGACTAGAGAGGTTCAGCCTGTACTACAGAAATACAGCGCAAGCACAGGCAGTTGGGAGACTCACCCACGCAGCTGCTCTAGAAAGAGGTGGCCACAAGCCCCAGTGAGCCTGATGCAAGAATAGGTTTGAGGCCCATCTCAGTGCACCCCCCCACACACACACACCTGCCCTCAGCAGACCCCACCCCTCCTGCCTCCAGCCGAGCTCCTTGCTGTTGAGGGGGGGACGTGAGAGTCCAGGGAATGGGGCTAAAAACCCAGCCGTGCTGCCAAGAGACAATCCAAGCTCCTAAGAGCCTGAGCCACAGCCCCAATCTTGCCTCCAGAGATAGGATGAGCACCCAGCCCCATATCTGCCATTGCCACCCTTTAGGGGAACCAGAGGAGGTCTCTCTGCCACTGCTGCTGCATGCACCCTATAACTTGTGGACCCTGGCGTGACTTGTGCTATTGTAGGCATACTACTGTAGCAGGGCTTTAAAAAAGGCTTCCCGGTTACATCACCCCACTTTCCCCTGTGGCAGCCTGCAGTCTGGTAAATTAGAGGACAAACTTTCTCCACACCCCCGCGCTCCCTTTCTTCTATGCTCATGAAGACTAGATCTGGCCAGCCCCCCTCATCCCGTTTTTAGGAGAACAAAAGACTTACTATAGCACAGGGGGGTGAGGATCGGTAACCCTCAAAACATGCACCAATTCAGATTTTTATCCAGACATCATGTTCTAAAAACCCTGAAGACCTGACAACAGCCTGAAGGCGGGAGGTACATAGAATAGGTAAACCCACAAGCACTTCAGAAATGTTAAAAGTTAAACCCTTGTAAACATCCCCATCGCAGTGTTATTTTGGAAAAAAGGAGAGAGGCAATTCAAAAAACAAATTAAATGCATTTCCAAACTTCAAATCATTTGGAGTTTGTGCACTTGATTCATGCTTTGCCCATCTATTACTGATAGCACAATTCATTTAAGGAAGTTATGCTCAATGACCTTTGAAATGCCAGTTCATACACAAAGAGATAGTGCTGTTTTGCCTCTAGGCAGTGTGTGTTCAGGAAGCAGCCCACAGTTTTTATTGTGTTTAAATACACCAGCTTTCTTGAGTTACAGTAAACCAGTAAGCTAGTACTTCCGCAATACATTTTAGTAGACTCCAGTGTTGACACCGCCGTGAGTTCATTTATCCACGAATATGGTAGAGCAGGAACAGCGCAGTAAAGGTTTGCGCACATTTGTTATTTTGCCATGGTTCGCATCCTCTGTTAGGACACCTAGCACCTTGTTTCTGCTGTGATAGGAAAAATAGCACGACGCTTTGTCTTGCCCCATCGTTATATGATTTGCTTCTATTGCTGGCTGCTTTCTAAATATTCATTTAATTTTTAAAGTCAACTGACAGACAGCTCTTGCTTTATGAAGTCAAATAAGCATACTCAGAGCCGGCGTGATTATTTGCAGGGCCTAGTTCAAATGGGGAGCTGTACCCAAGCTGCTGGCAGCCACACACACAGGGCCCAGGGCTATAGCACTGCCCACACGGGGCTGCTCTCCCAGTAGCACCAAGGACTCCTAGGCCAGCAACGCCGCCACCACTGGTATCCGCAGACCCCTCTTCTCCCGCAGGCTGGGCACCCGGCTAGGTGGGAGGCTGCTGCCATGTGCAGGCCGCAGCTTTGGGACATGCCTCAGGTTGAATGCGCTGCCCAGGCAGGCAGAGCCAAAAATAAAGTGCAGGGTCATGGGTAGGGGAACCCACTGCACACACCTTATGCCGGTCCTGAGCACTCTGCTTGTCTCTGTTCACTAAGTAAGGGAAAAGGCTAAGCTCTATTGGAAAGCTGTAAAGGCATGCAGAAGCAAGGCGGCATGAAATTACAGGGAACTGCCTGTCCCCCAATCTATTTTCTATCAGCAAACAGAATTTGCATGATCTGTCCCTTCTTTTCTGGTTATCCATTTGTATTAGGTAACTTAATGCCTTAGCTAGTTGGTAACAATCTCTCTGAAATAGCTTCTGTGGTTAAATTTCATGGACTTCATAATCACTAAAGCATGCATCTCATCAATGCCCCCCACATAGCATCTTACCATCATTCTCTGCTTTAAAAAGGGAGAGAGGTGAACTAAGCATGTTTAAAGGGGCAGACATCAAATACACGTAAATAGACAAAGCATTTACTAACTCCGGCTTGAGAAGAGATTAACTGGTTAACGCACTACAAAGGCAATTTCCCCCACCTTTGATATTCACATTTCCACATCAAATGCTATGAATGGGACACATCCAGCCTGACTTAATTAGCTTCATTAAACACTGGTCCCACAATTGACAGGTAACTGTAGTTGATGTTATATATACACCCCAGATTCTGTAATTTCTACTCCAACTCATCTGATGAAGTGGGTTTTACCCACAAAAGCTCATAATCTAATGTATTTTGGTTAGTCTCTAAGGTTCCACAGGATCGCTCATAGTTTTTAAATTCACAGACTAACACAGTTACCCCTTGGAGATAAAATACACTCATGGATAGAAAGCTGGACAATTGCCCTTTGTTACAAAGTGCAGTACAACAATGTCATATTCATCTCCTAGGAAAGATATGTACACAAATACATTGTACATTAAATATGAAAACTGTTAATTTTTAGCTTCACAAGAGGTATTTCTTTCTTATTTCTCTCCTTTTAAAATTCAACTTTACTAAGTTAAAACCTAGTTAGAAAGGAACAATTTTACATTCAGTATTTCTGGTTTGTGAATGCTATATTCCTGCAATTGAGTAGCACTTGCTACTAGAAAATGAAACGAGCGCATGGTTAGCATTTTTGGGACCATTAAGGTATGTGGCAGTGCTATGTGCATTTCCCTGACAAAGCCCATGATTACATTACACCGATACTGAGACAAGCACGAATTTGGTTCCTAAGGCCAGGTCTACAATGGCGGAGAAAATTGATGCAAGATACTCAACTCCAGCTATGTGAATTGCGTAGCTGGAGTCGACATACCCTGCACCGATTTTCTGGCATGGTCCCACAATAAGAGGTTGACGGGAGAAATGGTCCTTTTACTCCTTGTGACAGTGAGGAGTACCGGCATCGACAGAGGCATCCTCAGCATTCAATTTGGCAGGTCTTTACTAGACCCACTGAATCGAACCCCAGAGGCTCCATCGCCAGAGCATCAACCGTCCAGCAAGTGAAGACGCGTGCTCTTGGAAAACGAGGTGCATAATGCAATGATCAAGCATGCAAAACACTTACCTAAAAGAGACTTCACTAAAGGGAGATGCAGGAATATTTAAAGCAGCATAACAGCAGTCAGGAAACAAAATAGGCAACTAAATTTAAGTTACACCTATTAGCCTCTTTTCTCCTATTTACATGCGAGGCCATTTGTACCAAAATATAGGTAGCTGGGTTTGCGACAACTGAACCACATGATAATTACCTGCTAGGTGTAAAGGTTAGGGACTCATGTAAACATTTACATTTAATGCGGAGGAGAAGTTGATGGTCGTGGTACCTGTAGACACCAATAACATAGGGAAACATTTGACACTGGAGGCTACATTTTGGCAGTTAGATAAGAGATTAAAGTCCAGGACCTCCATGGTAGCATTCTCTGAACTGAAATTACAGGATCAGAAATGTAGGGCTAAAAAGGGACCTTGAGAAGACAACAAGTCCAGTCCCTTGTTCTAAAGTCTGTAAAGTTAAAACCTTAATCTTGAACGATATGCACTTACTAGTGAAGTTATTAGGTATAAATATAAAACATGACAGTATATGAAGCACCAACTAACAGTTTTCTGCTACAGAAAATTCAAAATGACTATTTCAAATCTTGGCCTGTTATTTCACAAAGAAATTTTAATGGAGAATAAAAAGCATATTGATAGTTGATCATTAAAACCACTTTTTTACATTGATGGACTAGTTTATACACAAGACTGTATGCATTAGCTATTTAAAAATATTTAAGATGTTCAAAACTGTAATTTATACATATTAGATTGCTTAGGCAAACTAGCTGGCGATAAAAAGTGTAGAGTAACTAAAGGTTCTGCTTCAAAGCCTTTCATTTTAGACTCTCCAAAAAAAGTGAATTTCATAAACTGTTGGGTTTGACCATCTGTATACAGGATTTACACAGGTTTTATTTATAAATGGCAAGGCACTATTCAAAAATATCCTTTCCTATGTACATAGAAGAAACCAGAGAGTGGAGCAGAGTTAAGTCACAGACCAAAAATACATCATTGTGCTGGGAGCGGCTGAGCAATATGCATAGCTGGCGCGTGCACCGGCCAGCCCTCCTGGTGATTCTGCAGGAGGCGGTACAGCTGTTTCAGGTGGGCGACGATGTTGTCTTTAATGTCGGGGGTGGAGATCTGAAGCCGCACGCTGCCGCTGTCAAAGGAGCGTGTGAAGTCCCCGGAAAACATTTCATAAATCATCCGCGCGACAACTGGAATGACCTGTTGAAAAGAAAGCACCGCTATTTTAGCCTAGCGAGGATGACATAGTAAGGCTCCAAAATACTCAGGTTTACCAAGGCACTTGAGTAGTGGTAGACTCTTTAGCCATAGAATAGGGATGTTAAAAGTCGATTAAATAAGTAACCGTGTAACGGTTGAAATTTTCAATGGTTACGTGCAACAGGCTCTGCACTAGAACGCTTAAAGAAGCTTTATATTGCAGAGCCTGCAGCAAAGCCTCCCTAGGAATAGGGCCACCAGCCCCTGCTGGCCCAGCTCCCCGGGAGGTGGCTTCCCTGCCCTGCTGCAGAAGAGCCAGCTCCCAAAAGCCGGCTGAGTTTAACCATCAGCTTATCGGTTAAACCATTAGTCAGTTACACGCTAACATCCCTACCATAGAAAAACTTAAACAACAAATAGTCTTGCAGCACCTTAAAGACTAACAAAACACGTTGCTGGTATCATGAGCTTTTGTGGGCACAACCCACTTCTTCAGCAGTTTCCTTGTCACCCAGCCTGCAGTTTACACCGAAACATCCCATGTCCCTGTAAGTGGTTTCCATTTTACTTTAAAAGCCAAACAAAACCTCCAACTTGCAGTTCTGGTTTCTTCTCTCATGAAGAAGTCTCACACGCGGATATGGAGAAAAATCTATTAAGGAAATCTGTATTTGATTCAGCCTCTTGTTCTCACAGGGGTTTGTTTTGCTGAGCCATAGCGTCCTTACCTGAACCACAATCAGCTTTCTCTCTCTAGGTTTCCCATCAGGCCATTCTTCTCCAAAACAGAAGTAGATCTCATAAGGTGGCTGTTTTTCTACCTGTCCCTTCTGATGGGCAATCAGCTCTAAGGAAAGAAGGAGTGATAACATCCAAAGGTTTTATGTTGCCAGTGGTCAGAGCGTCCTGCTCTGCCATCTCAGTACAAGTGCTTACAACACATCCTGGTCAGAACCTCCACTTCTATTGCAGAGGGGAAATGTTTCCCTTCCACCTTCACTGCTCAGAACTTCTTTTGTTCTCCTGGATAGAATCGTAGAACACTAGAACTGGAAGGGACCTTGAGAGGTCATCAAGTCCAGTCACCTGCCTTCACGGCAGGACGCAGTACCATCTAGACCATCCCTGACAGACGTCTATCTAACCTGCACTTAAATATCTCCAGACATGGAGAGTCCACAACCTCCCTGGGCAATTGATTCCAGTGTTTCACCACCCTGACAATTAGGAAGTTTTTCCTAATGTCCAACCTAAGGTTCTCCAGGAATTACACTAGCCACCAATACTGCTCAATGAATGAAACAGTTTGCTGTTCAGCAGAAGACAATACCAGTTTCCTTTTTCCTCCTCATCCTAAGCCTAATTCAAAGGCCATTCAAGTCAGTGGAAAGGCTCCTGTTTACTTCAGTGGCCATTGACTGGGGACTCGCATGTACTCAGGCCCTCAAAATCAGGAATAGCTGGAGTAAGGCTGTCGACCGAAAGGCCAGTACTCAGGATTATTACCAAGCATTTCAAGTTACTTACCGCTTAGAAACGTTTCCAGACAGAAGAGTTTGACTTTCTTTTGCCTCTCAATCAAGTTTGGTGCAATGGAGGAAGGGGCGCATGGTCCAGACCAGTACACCTTGCACTGGCAGAGCCGAATGGCATAAATGGCATGGCCGCTGACCTCCAGAATCAGTCCCCTGTCCATAACATCTAGTAGCCGACTTGTGAAGATCTTCTGCTTTTCGTTGGTGATTTGGTCTGTCCCGGGAAACTTTACTTGCTCCAAACTAATAGGTCCGAACAGCTCCTCTTGGTCTGGCATAGGGCCCAGTTCTCCGTAGAAGAGTCTGCATCCTTGGGGGTTGCTGACGGTCGTCGTCTGGCCAATCTCTTTTCCTCGGTACTCAAACTTGATTTCTAGATCGGTCACTAAGAGATAAATGGTTACGATGACTTTGTTCCAATTCAGCAAGGACTCTGGCATGCACCAGGTAAGACAGGACAGAAATTATTGCAGGGAAAACATTTCAATATACATTAGAGCTAACAAGGTATATTCTAAATATGTACAGTTATCTAGGTGCAGAAGTGGAAGACATCAAAATGCAGTAACAGTACAGTAATACAGACTGTTTCAGCCACAGGGGCAGATGCACTAGAAGTCCACTGATACACTTACTAGGAAGAGAGCTAATCCAAAGCTCAGGAGAGCTGAAGAAGTCATGCTGCAGAGCAGACGGAGGCATCTCCATATCTAGAGGTTCATTCTTTGGCCACACTGCTTCAGGGCTGCAGTTTCCCACGCTGGCTGGCCCCATGGGGGAATCTACACAAAAGAATCAAGTTGAAAACAAGTATATTTAAAAACGGTGACAATTTGCATTCACCTGCAAAAATCTAGCACAACTAACTTTTTTTTTTTTTAATATTAACATTTGACTGACATGCCTGGTCCATTAATACACATAGGCAGAGATTTCACTCCATTAATAAATTCATTAGATACAACATATTATAGGTGTTGTAAAAATGCTCGTTCTAATATGGTAGCACCCTGTTAACAGAAAGACCCTATTACTATAGAATACTAGAACTGGAGGTCATCAAGTCCAGCCCTCACACGGCAGGACCAAGGACCATTCTAGAGCATCCCTGTTAGATGCTCTAGATCAGTGGTTCTCAAACTTTTCAGCATCACGCCCCCTTTTTGATTTTTGAAAACCTCTCCCCCCACCCCCCAGCAAAACCAGTTGAGCAAAAAAAAAAAAAAACCCTGACCGGGGCAGCAAAACTTGATGGGGGGGGGGGAGGGGACTGGGTTGCCTCGTGCCCCCCCTGGAATTGCTGCACGCCCCCCCAGTTTGGGAACCCATGCTCTAGATAGATACTATATTCCTGAATAATGCCTGTAAAAATAGCTAGCTGTTTTCATGAGATTTTTGTTCAGATATTTACACGCCAAGGATCTGGAAACTTAACATCCTAAATGGTTTCAAAACAATTTAGTCCAGTAATGACTGCATTTTTATTAACATCTAGACCAAACTGTGGCACAGAATTAATGGAATGTGCCATCAGTTTATCATAATGATAACTACAGAGGGACAGATGCATGAATAGGAACATCTGCTCTCATTCCCTTGCTCCCCAATAGTCTGTTAAGTGAAGAAGCTGCTGTAAGGCAAAACTGGTGCAGCTGTGTGTTCTTACAGCCTCTAATCGCAGGACTAGTGGCACATGCACAATGAATTTCCTTATACCGCTTCTCCCCTGACTTTACCAGCACGCTTCCACTGGACCTGACGCAAATGCCTGCTGAATTCCTAGTTGATGACTTCAGGCACTGTCAGACCGCATGGTCCGAGACTGCCAAAAAGTGCCAATTAGAGCAGCAGTTGCATGCTACCTATGCACTGAGAACTGGGCTGAGCAATCGCAAAGCATGTGGATTCAAACAGCTCTGAGATGGTAAACTTCAGTCAGATAGCACTGTACAAGCACTATAGTAAGAGCTAAGCACTAGTGTTACCGCCCTGACCGGAACAGTTTCTAACACATGAAATGTCTTCAATAAAAAATTAGCTAAAATTCAAAAAGCAGCTCAGGCCAAAGGTTTAGAGAACAGGAAATGGACAGCTTCCCTGCATCTCATCTAGCAGATGGTGTAGAAAATCTTAAACGTTAGGTCCGACCCTTAGGAAATTAATAAAAAAGTGTATTTAAGTGCAAAGAAAGTTGAAATCTGTCAAACTAAAACCTAGCTGCATCAAAATGTACCCACAGTAGCTATTTAAGCAATCTCCATTAGTACTGGATATTTTAATTTGACATTCAGAATAGAGTATCCCTTGGCTTTGCAGTGCACAACAGGTTTTCTTTTAATAAAGTTTTATTAGAGTAATCAAGTTTGCTATAGATGTAAACTGAAATACAGGTTGAACCTCTCTAGTCCAGCACTCTTGGGATATTACTGGTGCCAAACCAGAGAATTTGCTAAACCAACACTTCCACTGCTTACTGGGCTCTTAGAAGACATTCTGGGGTAACTTAGAGCTACATAACAGCACAGAACACTGAGAGCCAGGACTGATGGCTGCAAACAAACTTTATGGGACTGCGGGCGGGAAACTTGGTCACACCCAGGATCAGTGGACATCCGGTTAACTAAAATCAGGCCAGACCATGGATGTTGCTGAACCAGAGAGGTTCAACCTGTAGAGACAAATCTGTTCTTTCAATATAGGGTGCTATACTGCTGTGTTAATAGATTTCTTTACAAATCAAGAAGCGTAAGGATAAGGTGGTCGAAGAGGGAAAACTTTCAGACGTCTATTTTTAAACCCTTCCCTCTCATTTTGTTTTCTGATCATTTTAACTTTGTTTTAATAAAACCACCTAGCACTGATGTAGTGCTTTACAAAGGATCATCATCCCTATTTTACAGACAGAGAAACCGAGGCACAGAATGGCAATGTCACTTGCCCAGGATCACCCAGGAACAGAACCTAGTTCTCTCTAGCCCTAGTTCAGTGCTTTTTGCACTAGGCCACACTGCCTATTGTAGTAGTGCTTCATAAGCAGCTAAATAAATTCAAATACTGATTATCTACATTGATTTACAAGTACATTACATCACTGACATACTATATCCTTCAGAGGGGTAGCCGAGTTAGTCTGTAACAGGAAAAACTTTAAAAACAATGCATAGTCTAGCAGCACCTTAAAGAGTAACAAAACATGTCAATGGTATTATGAGCTTTCGTGGGCACAACCCACTTCTTCAGATGACTGGAGTATTAGAAGTCCAGATCCAAGAATAAATAAGGGAAAGGGGGAGGAGGAAAAAAATAGAGAAAAAAGGAGTGGGGGGGAAAGAGAGTGAGTAGATGGTTCAAATAGTTACAAGAGGCGGATAGACACTATATCCTGTTCCACTAACCATTAATATTAAGAAATGGAAAGGTGTCCTGTATGGGGACATGCTGAGATGGGTTGAGTTCCTCTTCCTCCTCCTCCTCAAGGTCATTATCTTTCTCATCCCATGGAGCAGACCCAGTGGAGCCTGTACGTAACCATACAGTATGGGGTTAGCAAGCAATACTCAACTTCATTGACTATGGGAAAAAGACATAGAACATCTGTTCCCTCTTCCACCGCAGCATGGGACCAACAGATGCGCTTGCTGAAGCACCAAGAGAACCGTCTCCGTTACAAACTTAAGTCAAAGCTTAGTTTCAAGACAGGTGGCAAAATTCATTACTGGTCAGACTCCACGGAAGTGTTGAGTTTTGCCCAACGTGAATTTATTTTCTATCTTCAGTTTTATCCCCTTTACCTTGAATGGTGTTACAACTCAACGCACACAGTGACGATAGCTGCCAATTCTCCATCTCTGGCCCATTTCCCTCTTCCCTCCAGACTGACATTTTTCATTGGTCAAAAGGGTCCTGCTCACAGCATTCCCTCCCCCCACCCCCGCCCAAGAAGTCTTGGAACAATCCTCCACTGTGCTGCACTGACTGGTAAATACTGCAGATTACAAACTAGTTTTGTGGACTATCAGTTGTTAACTTGCATGCTTTACCAGTATCGGAAAAGTTGGGGGCATGCGCTGGAATAAAACAAATTGAGCCTTTTGGAAGGGCACTTTCTATCACACACACACACACACACACACCCCCAAATCACCTCTCCAAGCAGCCCCAGGAGGTCTGTCTCACACACACACACCCTGAGTGGCTAAAGGAGTTCACTTTCTCTCCCCACCCACCCAGATACCCCACACACACCCAGCCACTGTGGCCAGAGGAATTCTATGCCCTCCCCCCATCCCCACCCCGGTTATTGGGTGTGCCCCTGCTTCGCCCCCACCCCCTTACCTGGGTACAACCCTGAGAAGAGATAAACATGATTCGGATGCATAGTATGCATCAACCCATTTGCGCTGAAGAGATAGGATGCAGACTGAGAAGCACAACCAAGGACTGTGCAACATGTAAGATAGTAGGAGGCACAAGTATGGCACACAGCTCTGATCAGGCCCTCTCCATAAAGATATAGTGGAACTGGGAAAAGTACAGAGAAGGGCAACAACAAGTAGGGGCCTGGAACAACTTTCATATCAGGGGAGATTAAAAGGATTGGAACTTTTCAGCTTAGAACAGAGACAACGAAGGGGAGATACAACAGGTCTATAAAAGCCTGCCTGGTGTGCAGAATGGGAATGCGCAAGTGGGATTTACACCTGACACATCACACAAGAACCAGGTCACCTGAGTGAAATGAATAAGCAGCAGGTTTGAAAACTAATATCAAGAAATATTTCTTCACACAACATGCAGTCAGCCTGTGGAACTTGGTGCCAGGGGACACTGTGAAGGCCAAAACTATGTTAGATAAGTCATGGTCCTTAGCCAAGGCGATCAGAGACTCCACCACATGACCTGGGCATTCCTAAACCTCTGACTGCCAGAAGCTGGGACAACAGAGGATTTTTGCCCTGTTCTGTCTATTCACTCTGGAGTACGTGGTTCCAGTCACTGTCATAAGACAGTATCCTGGGCAGGACAGACCAGTGGTGTAATCCAATGTGGCCATTCCTATGTAAGGCGCTAAACTCACCCTAGGAGAATTCCTTTAATTTCAGCAAATGCCAGGGATGAACTTGGGTCTAAATCTGCTCGTCTACTGAGTCATCAGGGACCTTCCACCCATCAGCAATGTTTGCAGCAGTAGATGAAGAGTCAATACATCAGCGGAACAAGGCACTTATATTGGACTGATGCCTGCTTAGTAACCAGCACCACCGTTGCCCTTTTCCTTACCTGGATTAATGATTGATCCTTGGGACGGTGGGATATCACACACTTCATAAATTTTAATGGGGTTCATGGGCACCTCTTTCGTGCCATCATACATCAGGTTGAACTCCCGGCTTTTGTTCAGAGCGCAGCGGAGCTGTGCTTTCCATTTTGCAGGGTCTGGATCATCAACTCCTTCCTGGTACTTCCCTGTTTCCACAGCCCAAGCCTGGGGGCAAAGTACACAGTGTTCATCCGAGTCCTGTTGTTATGCCAGTTTTTAATCATGCCAGGTTTCCAAGCAAATGCATTATAAACACTGTTTTACAAGAAACCTAAGCTGCAACACTTCTTAGAGCCGTTAGCAACTGAAGTGCCTTTATTCCCCTGCCTATCATCTTTCCCCCAAAACACAAGTCACAGATTTTTTATGAGTGACTAATGATTTTGGAGTCCAACTTGAGACACCTCAAGGAAGTCTGATTTACATAATGCTGAGCACGAGTGCGTTCTGAAAATCTGGCCCCCTCTAGGGGTCTCAGACAATGTTCCCGCTAATCTTTTCCATCCATGTGTGGAATAATTTTATGTGCACAGAGCACCACCAGTAGAAACAAAAACCCTAGTTGTGGGTGCTCTGCTAATCAGCTAGGTGGCACTTGAGTTGCTCCTGAGCAGCCGCACATGCTCCCAGCTTACTGTTCTCAGGTTGGATTCCCAAAAGTCATTAATCACTCTTGAAAATTGGGGCATAGTTGGTTAAGGTAGAACAAGCTGGTTCAAAGAGGGGGCAAAGCACTAGTCAAGATACTAGTTCTTTTAAACAGCCCTAAATGCTGCCTGTGTAATGTAACATCCTGCCAGTCCTGTGATTCCACATGAGACTGCCTTGGGAGAATAAAGTTACCACAATGGGGGGACAAAAGAGGCTCACTTGAATGTGTTCACTCCAAGTTACGTAGTAATCCATTTCAGATCAAATTCTGCACAGAGGAAACATTAACCTAAACGGAAGTGTGCCATTAAATACTTAGAACAAGCCAGCCACTTCCCAGGCAAGGTGGTTAGTAGAGGGTACAAGCCTATTAAAAATCAACAGGAACTAGGAAATCATCTACAATAATGGAATTAGGCTGGTTGTTTGAAAAAGACCAATGAATATAGTGACACCTTTAACAAGTTTCTCTCCCAGCAAAATTCCCAGTTTTGCACTCAGGTGCATGCAACATGCCTTCTAGAGTCAAAGGAATTGAGTGCACTTAGGGTACGTCCAGACTGCAAGCTTCTTTGGAAAAAGCTTCTTTCAAAAGAAGCTCAAAACCAGATCGAAAAAGCAATTTGCTTTTGCGAAAGAGAGCATCCAGACTGCATGGACGCTCTCTTGAAAGGAAGCCCTGATTGCTATTCACAGAATGGTGACCAGGGCACCTGTGCTTTTTTCTATTGCCTCTTCTTTCGAAAAATGCCCCTGTTCTGCATCCACACGTGCCATTTTTTGAAAGAGCTCTTTCGAAAAAGGCATTCTTCCTCGTAATTTGAGGTTTACCAATGTCAAAAAAAACCCTGCGTTCTTATGATTTAATTTCGAAAGAACACGATTGCAGTGTGGATGCAGGTGGAGTTTTTTTTGAAAAAGCAATGTAGTTTAGACATACGCTTACATGGCAGAACGTGACTACAAATCATTATTAGAATCATTGCCCAATAATCATTCCAAACAACTCTCAACATTGTTTCCAGCCTTGAGCTGTTGTCCATGTGATGGAATTCACAGAATCATAGCTAACCAAGAGGTGTGTCCACTTTGTTTAGGAAGTTAAGCACCAAAGCCCCGGTGTATTTTGTAGAAAGTTTCTGGCCTGATTTATCAAAGCTAGACAGTAAGAAAGTAAAGCATCAGAAAGGATTTGTTTTTAAACAGTTTGTGCAAACAAACAAACGAGATTCAAATTGCTTAGAAATAGCTGGACAAGCAGTGGAACATCCCTCCGCTCCCCCCCCCCCCCCCCACCTTAAAGATGGTGTTCTCCTCTTCATGCTGAGGACTGTGTCGAGTTGCATGCTTCCAGGGGATCTGAAATCGCTTTGCTTCTCGATTAAGCCATACCAGGCCAGGATACATACCACTATCTACCTGGGCTACTAACCAGGGTTTCAAACGAACTCTGCGGGGATGTAAGGCCATTATCTATAGAAAAACAAAAAAACAAACAGTAGGAAAGCAACCAAGAATTAGCTGAGTCTCTTATTCACAGCAGGGCTAGTAGACACCATGGGCCCCGGGGCAAATGTGGGGGGGATTCAGCACCCTTAGACGGTTGAGGGCAGTCAGCCCTGAGAGCCACCCAGACTGCAGCGCCTACTCACCAGCTTTCAGAGTCATGCAAAGCAATGCTCCAGCAGCAAAGGGCTGGGGAGCTCCAGACTTCTCTGAATCTCTGGGCCTCAGAGCAACTGCCACTTTTGCCCCTCCCACTCCCTATTTACTCACAAAAAAAGTTAGCACAGTTTTTTTAAACTGAGCCACAAAAACTAAATCAGGAATCCACATGGGATGGCTAATTAGTTGTGTCTCTTCTATATTTATTTGAAAGCATGTCTTAAATATGTGATAGCTATTAGGTTTACTCAGATTATATTATACTAAAAAAGTTACTGAAATAGACCTTAATTTTTTCAAACAGCCTGG